>CM075064.1:65028161-67774828 GCA_037428765.1 Rubia yunnanensis
GAAGCAAAAAGCTAACCTTAAGTGGCTAAAATAAGGGGATGAAAACACAAAATTCTTCCATGCTTCAGTTAAAGAAAAAAGGGTTAGGCAAAACATAACAAAGATAAAAAAAATCTGATGGCTCCTGGACTGAAGATCCAGCACAGATAGAAACTGAAGCTATTAACTTTTACTAGAATCTCCTAACTGGTGAGGAAAATCAACATTCTGACTCTTTCCTTCCTCACTTCATAAGCCAAATGGCTAGTATCATTAATGACCTAGATAACCAGAAGCTATCCCGACCACCAACCATGGATGAAATCAAATCCATTGTCTTCTCACTGAATCACAGTGGATCCCCAGGTCCAGATGGCTACATATCTGTCTTCTTCAGAGAAAGCTGGGAGATAATAGGTACTGATCGGCTTGAAGCAACCTGTGACTTTATGAAAGGCAATACCATCCCACCTGGAATTTCAAGCATATGGATATGCTTAATTCCTAAGAGAGACATACCTATAACTTTCTTAGATTATAGGCCAATCTCCCTCTCCAACTTCACAAACAAAATATTCTCTAAACTCTTAGTTCAGAGAATATCTAAGTTTCTGCCTGCCATGGTTTCTAAAAATCAGTCAGCCTTCTTACAAGGTAGAGAAATGATAGATAATGTCATTTACCTAAAAGAAATGACAAGATTTTTAAACAATAAATCAAGGGCTCCAAATTGCATACTTAAATTAGACTTAGCAAAGGCTTTTGACAGGATCAAATGGTCCTTCCTAAGAAATGTCTTACATAAATTTAGCTTCTTAGAAAATTTTATTAATCTGATTATTATGATTCTGTCATTAGCTTTCTTTTCTGTGATTATTAATGCCAAACATGCAGGTTTTTTCAGAGCCACCAGGGGAATCAAATAGGGAGACCCTCTCTCATCCATTCTCTTTAACATATTCTCTAAATCTTTCTCAAGAAGCCTGCAATTTTGTTTTCAAAATAAGAAGCTTAGATATTTCAAACTAAGTGCAAATGCTGTAAACATATCTCACCTTAGTTATGTAGATGACACAATTTTTTCCTTCCAGGCCACTAAATTAACTGTAAAAATATTTAAAGCATTTTAGAGGTATTTGAGTCAACCAGTGGTCAAAAAATAAATTTTGAAAAAATAGATTACTACCCCAGTAAACATGCAACCCAGGGAAATGAGAACATGATCAGAAACCTACTTGGAGTAAAAAATGGATCTTTCCCTTTCGCATACATGGGATGTCCTATATACATAGGAAGAAAAAAAGCTATACACTTCCCGCCTTTGATTAAAATGTACGACAGGAAACTTAACTCATGGAAAAAAAGGGTAAGTGTTGGAGGTAGATTAACACTCATTAAATCAGTAATGTTCTCAATCCCACAACACCTTTGGGCTGTGATGAAACCTCCTAACTTAGTAATCACTAAGTTAAAAAGAAAGTTGAGCACTTTCTTTTGGGGTACGGTAGAAAATAGGGATAAGAAGGTGTGGAAAAGTTTCCCTAAAATGTGCTTCCTAAAAGAACATAATGGAATTTCTCTTAGATATTTTAAGGATATCATTAAGGCCTTTTCACTCAAACTATGGTGGAAATTCTAGTTAGAATTAGCACCTTGGAAGAAGTTCCTATGGTCTATTCATCCCAACCAAAGAAAATCTCAAACTGGAAAAGAATCACTGAGGTTGACCACATTGCAGAAGCTAACACAAGAGTAATTCATGGGAAAGGATCTGCAAATTTTTTAACATCTAATTGGACTGGTTTTGGACCTATTAAGGATCACTGGATCCCACCAATAATTTCCCTTCTGATATGACCATTGCCTCCTTCATCTCCGACAAAATGAACCTCATTGGTATGTTACAAAATTTGCCTAACATCATGATTTCTTTCATACAGGGAGCACAAATTCATCAACACAGAGAAGATAGCCTTATTTGGAAATCGGACAACTTGGGAAACTTCACTTTCAAGTCTGCTCATGATTTGGTAAGCAACAGAAACCAAAAATTAGGAATTCTGAATAAAGACTGGTTTAATAAATTGCCAAAAAAGATCTCTGTTTTCATGTGGAAATTGGCAAATGCTATTTTACCTTTTGATGACATCCTTATCTTCTCTAACATCAGTCTAGCCTCAAAATACCCCTGTTGCCTTAACTCTGACTCATAATCTCACTGGTTTAACTCATGCAATCTAGCTATCCAGATCTGGAATATGTTTGACACTCTACTTGAGACTAGATCACTAGAATGTGACACTATTTTTGATAGACTGACCCATTACTAGTCCCTAACAAGTTCCACCAAGATCCAAAGAACCTTTATCACTGTAATACCATCCTTCATCTGTTGGAATCTATGGAAAACAAGAAATAGAATCATTTTTTATGACATCAAACCATTGCATAGAAAAATCATCACAGACATCAAAAAGGATATTTCCTTAACTTTCCTTGCCAAACCTATGTTTTCTAAAAGCATGGAAGACTGGAAATGGGTTAACATGGGGCTAATCAACACATTTAGACCACCACCAAAACCAACTATTAAATGAATTAGGTGGAATAAACCAACTAAGGGGTTCAAAGTAAATGTTGATGCATCTTGGCACAAAAACAACAACAAATGTGGTATAGGCATTATAATTAGAAACTCAAAAGGTTCTTTTGTAGTTGCGGCTATTAGAAATACCTACCATGCCTCTAGTTTACAAGATGAATTGTTAGCTATGCAACAAGGACTGACTTATGAAACCGAGTTAAATCTGGAAAACATATCAATAGAAACTGATTGAATAAATGTTGTTCATGCTGTTAATGACCCACTTAAAGCTCCATGGAAATCCTTTGAAATTGCTTCTCAACTGACTCTGGAACTTAGACATATAACAGTCACACACACTCAAAGAGGGCAACTTAGTGGCTTATAGACTGAGCAAACTTGCAATCAAATCACAACAAAAAAAAACCTCTGTTTTCAACAGCTTGACCAGAGAACAAATGGCCTTATACATTTGGATAAAATCAAACTCCTAGCAATTAGACTTGTTTTGAATGGATGCTACTGATATGCTGTTAATTTTCAACAGGATATATACACAAGGAGAAGGCTAGAAGCAATTTTTCCAACAAGGAGAAGAGGAATTCAAGCTCTTAACCCATCATCCCTCGAGGCCTCAAAATGTGAAGCACTCGACCCAGACGCCTTGAGCCATCGACCACTCGAGCCTCAAACACACAAGCCCTCGACCCCGAGCCCTCGAGGGAACGACCACTCAACCCTTCGAGCCCTCGATCCATTGAGCCCTAAAACAGTCTTGCATTCGACCCGAGACCTCCAACTATCGAGCACTAGAGCATCAATCTCTAGAACCTCGAGCACTTGACAACTAGACCCGGAGACCTCGAGCCATCGAGCACTCGAACATCGAACTCTCCAAAATCTGGAATCCAGCACTCGAGCCTTAGAGCCCTTGGGGTAACTCTGTACACCATGAGCCTTGACACATCGAACAAGGTGGGGAACAAGAAGAGAAGACACAAGATAGAAACAGTTTTGAAACTTAATTACCATCACTCAAACTATTTCTTACTTAGAGCCTTTTTGGAGATTTGGCCATTTAACCATGTTAACACGAGGGGTGGAGACATGGAAGATGGAATCATCGCTAAAAACACCCTATGTATACTTTTGCTCAGATATTCTGACAATCACAAGTTATCCTTTTGTACAAAGTCTTCAAAACTATTTTGAAGATAAACTTTTTGTAAACGATTTCTACCGTTTTAGGTTTGGGGAACCTAATACATATCCCTCCCATTAATATGGGTTAATTGTTTTTTAAAAAAAGTAATAGCAAGATAGGGAATAATTGAGTGTGCGTTACTAATTGCTTTTACTTCTGTAATTGCTATATCGGGTTCTTTTAATACTTAATGCTATCAAAATGCGTTCTGGTTTAGCGAATACTTTCTGAGAATATTTTGGTAAGGGAAACAATTAATTAATCATAGTTAGTCGACAGTCGATAAAATAAGAAAGAATTGGGGGGGTTAAGTGTACCTACTTCCCTATAACCGATAGATGTGTAGGAATTGATTCATTATTGCGCCTGTGATTGATAATAACTAGCATGAATTATTCTTAGCCGATATCATTCATTTATATATTTATTTCTCATTTTTAGAGTCATCATTTGCATTTTTAGTGTTAGTAAAATCACTGAATTTGAGGGTGGCATCACCAAAAAGATTTTTAAAATTAATAGAAAAAATAATTATTGATTAATGCTTTTGCTGCTCATGGGATCAACCCTGCTTATCATTGTATTGATTGTATTAATATAAATTTACAGGTTATTTGGCGAGTTGAACTACTCTCACCATGTACTAATATCATATATGTGCACACACCCTTACTATAATTCCTTAATAAATTGTTCACATCCAGGATAAATGATATGAAGTTTCCCCATCGAAAAACTACTTTAAATGTTATTCTATTTGGTTGTATTAGTGAGTTTAGGGTTTAGAAGCTATTAGAAATTGTTTACCTTAAAATATGGAATAATACTAATTGTTAAGGAGATATTTTGTCATATATATATATATATATATATATATATATATATATATATCTTGTACCGTAGTTAGAATCCTTTTCCATTTGTACTTCTATATATTGTGCCTTTATATAGCACCCTTGTACCATCAATAAAATTACACGTTCATATTTTACATGGTATCAAGGCTAAATCCTGAAAACCTAAATCCTAAAATATCACCACCGCGCCTCACGCGCTGCTTCCGCCACCGCCAGTCTTTCACGCGGCACCGCCGCCGTCGCCGTTCAAGGATCTGCCATTGTCGTCCCTATTCCTGTCACCATGAATCCTCTTGATCATGTTGAAATTGAAGATATTAACCTTGCTCTTAATCATGTTTTCAATGATGCTGCCGCCGCAGGACCACCAATTCACGCGTCGCCACCGTCTGTCAACGCCGCTGCTGGAGCCAATTCGATCTCCACTGAAAACGTCATTCCCACCGTGCCACCGGCGGTGAATCCCCTTCTGCCACCGCATCCCCCGAGATTTCCTGCTAGAGACTCTGCCATCTTCTAGGCTGTCGTACTGGCCGCAACTATGGCCGCTGCACAGGTTATACGCCAGTCATCTGGTGACTCTTCTCTTGCTTTTCCTACCAATCATCCCTTCTATGCTCATCCGTCAGATGATCCAGGTTTGAGAATCTGTCCTGAGATCTTTAAGGGTGATAATTATAATGAATGGAGTGAATCCCTGTTTAATGCATTTTAAACAAAATATAAGGAGGGTTTTCTTAATAGCTCTATTGTTAAGCCATCACCCTCTGACCCTTTTTACAATAGCTAGAATAGTGTGAATTCTATGCTTGTTTGTTGGGTGGTTCATACACTTGATCCACCCATTCATTCTGGTGTCACTTATCGTGCGTCTGTTAAGGAACTTTGGGATGACCTTAAACAACACTTCTCTATTGGTAATGGTCCACGCATGTGTGAAATACATGCAACCATTTATACTTGTCGCCAGAATGGTCAGCTTGTTGTTGCTTATTATAACAAATGTAAGAAGTTGTGGGATGAATTGAATACTTACTTACCTGCTCAGACATGTGTTTGCCCTCATGGTGAAATTGCTGCTCAGTCCTATGAGAAGGAGATCATTCATCAATTTCTCATAGCCTAGATGAAAAGTACCATTTTTTGAGATCTCACATCTTGACACTTGATCATTTGCCTCCGATTGGTCATATTTAATCGCTTTCCATTCATGAGGAGCATCACAAGATAGTTGTTCATGCTCATGAATTTTCCCTAGAAAATATGGCCTTGACCTCAGCCTCCACCGAAGCCGCCCGCTACTACACAGGAGTCCTGGCTGCCCTCCACTGCCATTGATCGAAAATCTTTACTTTGTACTCACAGCAACCACAAGTGTCATGATGCTGCTACTTGTTTTAAAATTCACGGTTATCCAGCATGGTTTGAGCAACAGCAACAACAAGGATCCTGCCAGAGAGCTCAGCCCCAGCGAACCAGTGCCCCAGCAGCGTGCCGTTCGCCGAAGCAGCCCCTTCCGTTACCGCCATGACTTCTACTGCCGCCAACGTTGGTGCCGTTCTTTCTGATGTTTATCAGACAGACAGCTTTCAGTCCTGCATTGTCCAAAGAGTAGTGGGACTTGGTTATTAACATGTTCTCTAAGTTGACTAATTCTGACGATACGTCAGGTATGTATGTTTTACCTTGGATTCTTGATACTAAAGCTTCATGTCATATGACCGGTGACAAGAATTTTCTACATGACATTAACCCTGCTGATCATGTTGATGTTATTATTCCTGATTGCTCTATATCTACTGCTTCTCATCATGGGAACTTATATTTTGGAGATATTCTTGTTACTCATGTTCTTTTCATTCTGGAATTACGATGCAATCTATTGTCTTTTGCTAAGTTAACTGTAGCCTTAAAATGCTTTGTTTTACTTACTAAAAATTATGTATCATACAGGATGTCAACATTAGGACACCGGTTGGTGCGGGTGATCAGTATGGTGGGGTTTATTGGTTGGGCAGAATCCAGAAATGTTCGCCAAAATTGCAGGCATCCGCCTTTACTGCCGTCGCCAGTTCCCCTTCGTTGTGGCATCAGCGATTTGGTCATCCTTCCAGTTTGGTGTTGTCTTCTATACAAGATATTACTTTAATTCATAGTCATTTGAATAAAATTGTTTCTTGTTCCATTTGTCATTGGGCAAAACAGTCTAGATCTAGCTTTCTGTTAAGTACCTTTAAGGCTAGTTATTTGTTTGAACTTATTCATTGTGATGTTTTGGGGCCTTATAGCTCACCATCTTCTAGTGGAGCTTTTTCCTTCTTGATTATATTAAATTATTATTCCCGAGTTGTTTCGATCTATCTATTAGTATGTAAGACTGAAGTACCTGCCAAGATGAAGGAGTTCCTTGCCCTTTCTGAGACGCATTTCCGTCGGTCAGTTCAAAGAGTTAGAGCAGACAATGGAACCAAGTTTCTTCCTTCCAGATGCTATTTTGATGAGAAAGGACATCGGTTTGAGACATCCACAATTTACATGCCACAAAAAATGGGCGCGTGGAACAAAAGCACTGTTATATCTTAAACGTGGCTCGTGCACTTCGGTTTCAGGCCCATTTGCCCATTAACTTCTGGAGAGAATGCATTCTTACAGCTGCCTACTTGATCAATCGCACTCCAACAGTGGTGTTGAATGGCCGTTCGCCCTATCAGCTTCTTCACGGCCACGCGCCCAACCACAGCCACCTCCGTGTGTTTGGTTGTTTGTGCTTCGCATCCCAGCTTCCAAAGCTGAGTGATAAGTTTGCAACAAGATTTTGCAAAGGTGTTTTTCTTAGATATCCTCTTACCAAGAAAGCATGGCGTGATTTTAACCTGGAGTCTTGCACTGTGTCTGACAGTCGAGATGCTGTGCTCTATGAAAGCAGCTTTCCCTTTGCTCCGATTGCTGCAATTCCTCCTTGTGTGGATTTGATGTTGTTGCCTCCTGCAGTTGAGCCAGCCATGGTACCTCTTAAGATGATGTTGTCGCTGGACTCTCTAGTTCACAATCCGGTATTTGATCACCTGTCACCAAAGTCGATGGAGTCATGGCCACCTGCGTTGACTTCCAGTCAGCCCCGTCCCTAGCCTCGGTCAACTCACCGCAGGTCCCTCTCGTGCCAGCCACACGGCTGGCCACTCATCGACCACTGGTAACACATCATTCTTCATCAAACAACCGTTTGCAACGTCATATGCCTCATACTAGCTGGCACTGGGAGTCACGCCGGTCTGTCCCTCTCCCCGGCCAGCACATCCAGTGCCACGGCTGAGCCTGTCTGAGTCACCATTGGATCGCCTTGCTCTGCCGTCTGAGCTGCTCTTGGTGCCAGAGTCTACTTCTTTGGATTTTGTGTCTCCACCTCCTCTTTGACTGCCGAGTACTCGCATCTTGTACTCTAGTTAAACTGCAAGATTATGTGTGCACTGCTACTCAAGAAATAAATCCCCCTTTGCTGCTGTCTCTAATCTGCCTGATTAGTCCTTAGGTACTCGTTACCCTATTGCTGATTATCTTACTTATCATAATTTTTTGGTGTCCCATTCTGCATTATTGGCTGCAATGAATGATAGCTCATACCCTATTACTTATTCCGAGGCTTCTCGCCATCCTCACTAGCAAGAAGCAATGGCTGATAAACTTAGTGCTCTGGAGCAGAACAATACCTGGGTTTAGTCTCCTCTCCCTACTGACAAACATGCCATTGGGTGCAAATGGGTGTTTCAGACCAAGTTCAAGTCAGATGGTTCTATTAAGCGCTATAAGCTCGCCTCATTGTTATTGGAAATTGCGAGATTGAAGAAATTGATTTTACTGAGACTTTTGCTCATGTTGCCAAGATGAGATCTGTCCAATTATTCTTGGCTGTTGCTGCAATTCAGAATTTCATCAAATGGATGTTTGCAATGCCTTCTCACATAGTGATTTGGATGAGGAAATCTATATGCTTCCTCCGCCTAGTTAGACCATTCCTGCACCGGGTTTGGTTTGCAAGCATCGTAAATCTCTTTATGGTCTTCATCAGGCTCCGTGCAACTGGTTTGCAAAACTTGCTACTGCCCTACACAATTTTTGGTTTTTTCAGAGTAAGGCAGATTACTCTTTGTTCACTTATTTCAGAATAAGGCAGATTACTCTTTATTTCTTTCTGCTTAGAGTTCTCTTTAACTATCTTCTTTTTGCGATTCTGATTGGGCCGCTTGACCAATTACGTGTCGTTCCATGGCTAGATATTTTGTCATGATTGGTGAATCACCTATTTCATGGAAGACAAAGAAGCAACCTATTGTTTCTCGTTCTTCTGTTGAAGCTTAGTATCGGGCCATAGCTGTTGTTTGTTGTGAGTTAATATGGCTTAAGTCTCTTCTTCATGATTTGGGAGTTGGTCATTCTTCTCCGATGCATTTATATTGTGACAGTCAGGTATCCCTCCATATTGCACCCAATCCTGTGTTTCATTAGATGACGAAGCACATTGAGATTGGCTGTCATTTTGTTCGTGATTTGGTATAGTCTAGAGAAGTTGCTACTCATCATATTCACATTTCCAATCAACCTGCAGATTTATTTACTAAAGATCTTGGACGACAGTCATTTCAGACTCTTCTTAGCAAGTTGGGAATTTGTGATCCACATGCTCCAGCTTGAGGAGAAGTGTTAAGGAGATATTTTGTCATATTCTATGTATATCTTATACCGTAGTTAGAATCCTTTTCTATTTGTACTTTTGCATATGGTGCCTTTATATAGAACCATTGTACTATTAATAAAATCACACGTTCATATTTTACACTAATTCATCAAAAATAAATGTAAATTATGGTTGGAATTTTACTAAATTGGTTAAGACTGCTAATTTTGTTAGACTAGCCATCATCATGAATTTGATGATTGTAGTTGTTTGCTCATATCATTTCTTCTTCTTGCTAACACTTGCAAGTAGTTGGGCATTCAGATGAATAAATTTCCCCAAATAGGCACTGTTGCTAATTGTTGCATTTATATAGGGTGTTGCTACAGCATGCTTTGTATTTTACTAGTTACGTCCTAATACGTATATACATGTATAATACTAATTTTAATTTTTCAGAAAAAAACAAAAAAACAAAAAATGAAAGCAATAATATTCCCAGCGCTGGAACCACCGTCACCGTTGGTGCCTGAACCACCGCCATTGCCGATACCGGAACCACCACCACCGCCGGTATCAGAACAACTGCCACCGAAGGGGCCAGCACCACAACGTCACCACCGGTGACTAAACCACTGCCACTGCCACCACCGCAACCACTGCCACCACTGTCTTTGTCCCCGTTCCCGTCCTCATCCATGCCACGTTCCCTACCACCGCTATCCCAGTCCCTGCCACTGTTCCTTGCCACCGCTGTTCCTGTCCCCACCACTGTTCCCTGCCACCACCGTCCCCGGTGCCACCACCATTCTCTAGATCATTGTCCACATCCCTAGCCACCTGGCCGACAAAGCAGAGCTGAGGTAGGGCTCTCAAGCGGCTGATAGGAGCAAGCAGGGGCAGGGTGAAGCAGAGCTGTCCGGAGAAGGAGTACCGTCTGGAGAAGGAGAGCCATCCGAAGTCCGCAGAAGAAGGGCCGAAGATGGAGAGTAGGGAATGGAGAGCCAGGAATGGAGCACTGAATAAGGAGAGTCAGGAAAGGAGAGAGGCTCGGGATTTGGAAAAAGAGAACTAGAGAAGGAGAGTCGTGCACGACGGTGGTGCACAGCGGTAGTGCACGGCTGGTGGCGGTGTACTGCAGTAGTGCACGGTTCCCTACGATAGTGCAAGGTGTTGGTGGTGCACGATGGAGTTGCTCGGCGGTGGTGCATGACAGTGGTGGACGACAGTAGTGCTCGGTGCACGGTGGATGGCAGTGGCAGTGCACGGAGGACGGCGGTGGACGACGGTGCTCGGTGGCGGACGAAAATGCTTGACAGTGGACATCAGTGCTCGGAGGCGGACAGAGGTGCTTAGCAGTGCTTGGTAGTGTTGCTCGGCAGCAGCGATGCACGGCGGACGGCTGTGGATTCTCCATTGGATCCATGCCTTCTTTTCTACTACCCTAAGCAGATTTTCTGCGTACAAAAGTTTGGACCTATTGTCGATCCAACTTTTATCATTTAACAAATTTATAGTAATGGACTCTTATCTAGAAATTACATCACTATAGAGGCCTATGTCGTCTTGCAGTATAAGCATGGCCCCTTAACTGCCTGGGCCGATGGCAAGTTCCAACTCCCATCACTGTGTCCTCCCTTAGCCTCACTATCCTGTCTTTGATCACCCTAGTGTCAAATGAGACCATCCTTAGATCACCTCCTCCTCCAGTTGTTCTTGCTGGTGGATATGAAGTGGGACCCATAACTGGCTCTGTTCGTGGCATGTAAGAAGATTCACCGGTTGAATATGGTTTCTCCTCCAACTTTTGGGCGAGCTTATGGAGTTTCGGATACTCCATCTGTCTAAGCTCTGTCAGCTCCGTTATCAGCACAATCTCCTCTTTACCAACCTTTGGGTTATCACTTCTACCCCCTTTTGGAAAGAATGGGTTTACCCATTAACCTTCACTTTCTTCATCATAGATTGGTCTAGTTTCAAAACTTGTACTGGCTCTTCTCTGGTCATTGATGCATAAAAGTTGAGGACTTCCTCCTGGCTGTCCTCGTCTTCTTGCGCTCCTTCTGGTAATTCCCACTGCCAGCTCATCATCATAACAGCCTCACCACCATATTCGTTCGTCTCGTTATCGCTATCGTCGTAAAAGACTAGTGCAAATTCTTTGGCAGCTTCTAACAGTTCTTCATTATTTTCTCCTTCTACTGCCGTCCTTCCCTTCCTAACGGCCTGGTAATTACCGAACCTCATTGATATGGATCCATCCAAATGACTTTAGATGGATACCTCTTGTGGTACTAATGGCTTTTTTATAGCTGCTGGCGGTCTTAGCCGCCACCTTCTTCCTTGTAGTTCCCTCGTGAAGTAGGTCTGACCTACCATGTCCCTAATGTCGTTACTCGCAAGGTAGTCAACAACATTTTGTACGTTATATAGGAACCTGGCATAACTTTTATTCGTGAGCCTTCCAACCAGAGCTCTGGTGATTAGTAGGTTGATTTCTCCTCTATTCCAGTTTTCATATTCGTGCGTTTGAATCGCGAGTTGGACATGATTCCTAAAATCTTGGACTGAAATCATTATATTTGGCCCAATATACATTATCTGAGTTCCCTATGTGTTGTCCATCTCTATGGAGCCAATTATAGCCCTGTCATCGCCCCATCTGGTGTCCCTCAGGACTACTAGCAAATTTACTCTAGCTTCCACCCAGTGAAGTGTCTGTACCCGTATCATTATCATACCCAGGTTGATATATTCTATCCCTTCTTGTCGCAATCTCCTATAAATTGCCTCATTGATTAGGGGCATCTCCACTTGTTATCCTTTCTCTACACAAAGGATCCTTTCCTCTATGTAGTGCTGGTATACCCGATGATTGGGCATTAGCCATCCATCCTCGTATAACACCTCGGTCGACACCAAACTGGCTCTTCGGCAATGAGATATTTGTATCTTGACCTCTAGGTCAATTTGACTTTCAAGGCTCCTCCTGAATCCCCTTCCTAGGCTTTGTGGGATTCTCCTGTCCATCTCATACCAAATCCTACTGGATCTCCGGTAATCCCATAATTGGTCCTCCTGATTTGAGGGACCAGAAGCAGATGGACAATCTACCATCCCCATTTGATTTTGGATAGGCGGCAGAGTTTCTACTCTGGACCCCATAGACTTCCTCATTTTCTAAGCTTGGCTTTTTCTTCCTCAAAGATCCATTTTGGATCCTTGAAGACGTATATTGGCCCCTTTTTCTTTTTAGGAATGTTGTGTCCATTTTATATGCATAACTTAGTACTATTTTGGGTCACTTTTGTGCTCTTTTATTATCGAGAGCTTGTGTTTTACCTTGAAATTCTCTTAGGAGGGGTAAGAGCAACTTTACGCTCTTTTACCTCTTCTAAGTGGATTTTGCATGACAAGGGAAGAACACGGAGGCAATGACGATCGGAGGCCATTGAAGATCATATTTTCGAAGACTTTTGAAGACTTGCTTCAAAGACATGAAGATCGGAGGCCACTGAAGACCATTTTTGGAGACATTGAAGACTTGAAAAATGAGAGGACTTGCTATGAAAGTGATTGTATACCACAAGAAGAAGAAAATGAAACAAAGAAAAATTCTTGCACCCATCACAAGCTCGTTGTGAGTCGTGACGAGCCCATCGCGAGTCACGACCAACGGGTAGCCAGAATTTCACCTTATTCTCTTTGTACTATAAATAGCACTCTCTTTCCTCTCATTCTCATTCATCATCTTCTGCATTTTTGGTACTATTTTTAACCCTAGTTTATTCCATTTTCATATTTGAATTCTCTTGTATTATGTTTGGTTGTTTAGCATTGATTAGTATGAACTCTTGTAGCTAATCAAATTCTTGGGAGCAATTGATTGAAGCTTCCAAGCTTTTGTAGCAAGATTTTATGTTTGCTCATTTATGTACATTTATTGGAGAGCATTTATTATGCCATTAATGTTGTATTTTATCTCATTTATACCATGGGTTGTTTGAGTATATGAAATGTTTGTAAGATTGAAATGTTAGGGTGTTTGGAAAGTTGCAAATTTCTTAACTCATTTGATATGGAAATCCAAGAGCATGGATTTAGAACTTCTTGTGTATAATGGGTGGTAATCCTTGCTAGATAAGTATGTTAATGTAGTTTGTTCTCATATTTTTCATATAGATGCAAAGAAAGGTTGAACCTTGAATGTTATTTGTTCTTAGTTTAATCTAATGAATGCTTTGTTTGGTTCAATGACTATGTCTTTGGTAGAAGGCTTGTTATTATCAAACCTATGGTCCTTTGGGTGAAATACCTTCGATGAAACATCCCTATGATGTCGTTTGTCTAGTGTGATCATCAATGAGGTTTGCAAATGGTCGTTGTTTGTCTTTGCAAACTACTCTTAAGGAGGAACGAATGTTGATCTTTGAATGAGAAATGATACATTCCCCATAGACAATAAATGTAATTGAATGAGCGAATGAATCAATGAGCTATATGAAGTTTGGAAGTGGAAATCGATTGCCCCCAAGGCTCCGTTAATTATCATTTACATCGGATCTTTAGTTGTATTGCATGATTAGCATAGTTCTTTTGCTTTACTAGTTGTTGTATTTCAATTTTATAATTTAGGATCAAACCAACCAACCCCCCCCTTTGTTTACATGCTTATATATATGTATATCTATGTATGTAAATGTCTATTATTTCTTCTCCTATATATGTTTAAACACTTGAAAAGATCCCTCTTCTCGTGGACGACCCCGACTTGCCATTATCTACTTTATTCTGTATAGGAAGCATTTAGGGCTTAAAAGTATTAACTTTGAGAGGTACGGTGACGACCTCCCAAATTTTGGCGCCGTTGCCGGGGAAGAGGCATTTATTTTTAAGTGTTTGGGCATATTATGTGTGATTATATGCTAATTGCAAATATTTGATTAGTTTGCTTTTATTTTGATTTCTTGGATGATTTACCATTTTCACTTGGCTTGGAGATGTATTGTTCAAGTTCTTGGTGTATGGTTCGTACGCGATCTTCTTCATAAGAACCCCTACTCTACGACCCGAGTCGGAGTTAAATTTTAGACGGGCTAGGAGGCTTTCTTTGGAAAGTGTGAATAACACCCCTCCTAGTGACCATTTTGTGGATACATCTTCCTTAGTGGAACATCGAATTGAGCACAAAGACGAGCATCCAAGAGGGGAACCTCACTATCCCCCTCTCCGAGGGCAAGCCCCTCATCTCCACCAAAGAGAAATCCCTTTGGGGCAACCTTTGTAGAGAGACATCATGGCTCCCAACCTCGATCAATAACTGATGTGTATCGAGTATCCCGTGGTTGGACCAAACAGGCATTTTGAGCTAAAGACCGGGTTCATCAACATGCTACCTATATTCCTTGGTAGGCAAGGGGAGAATGCCAACAAACACCTCACCTAGTTTCACTTATTGTGTGATGGTACAGTCCCCCATGGAGTGGATGAAGAGTTCTATAAGTTGAAGGCATTCCCGTTTACACTAAGGGATGGCGCAAGGGATTGGCTCCACTACCTACCACCCAAGAGCATTAAGAGTTGGATTGATATGAAAACGAAGTTTCTAGCCAAGTACTTCTCGGCCTCGAGGTCCACCCACTTGGAGAAGGACATAAGCAACATCCTTCAGTGGCATGAAGAATCTCTCTTTGACTATTGGGAGAGGTTCAAGAAGCTTCTTACAAGTTTCCCTTACCATGGTTATTCAGAGGGGGATTTGGTGTATTACTTCTAGAATGGCCTTCTTGATTAAGACCAAAGGTTGGTTAGAAGTTCTTGTGGTGGCACCCTCCGAGGCAATAAAATTGCATGAGGAGCTAGCGGAATAATCACGAAACTTTAGCTCAAGGGCCGATTTGAGAAGGAGAAATCCAATGCCCGAGAGTGACTCTTCCAATAGTGGGAAGCTAGAGGATCAAGTCTTGGCTTTTGCATCCATGGTGAAATCTTTGATGACCACGGCAAAAAATGCACCACATGTTAAATCATGTGAAATTTGTTTCTCGGCGCACCATACAGACACTTGCCCTACTTTGCAAGAAGACTACGTCGAAGAGGTGAGTGCCATGGGGTATCAAGGGAATCAAGGATACCAAGGCAATCAAGGGTATCATGGTGGCCAAGGCTACCAAGGTCACCAAGGCTACTAAGGGTATCAAAGGTACCAAAACTGGCCGTACAATTCGGGAAATCGTGATAACCCGAACCTCCGCTATGGAAACCCTCAAGGGGGCCAAAATCCTCAACCATATCGGCCCCCTCAACAACAATATAGCCACCTCAACAATAATTCCAAAGGCTCAAAGAAAAACTTCGAGACCAACGGGAGAGCTCGGGGCTAACAAAGGATGAGGTGATGCAAGCCATTCACCGATTGGGCATGTGTGCGGAAAAAAGTGAAAATTTTCAAGATGAAACCAAGGCGAGCATCAAAAAATTTGAAACTCAAGTGAGCAAAATAGCTCAAGTGGTGAATAGATGGAGACCTGGGAAAAAGGCAAGCTCCCCTCCCAACCGGAGATCAACCCTCGCCAAAATGGTAGTGCTATCACTTTGAGAAGTGGTAAAGATGTTATCTCTCTCCCGGGTGGTGAAGTTGTTGAAGAATAACCTAGAAAGCTTGAAATGCTTGAAAAATAAGTGGAAGAGGAGACCGAGGAGGTGGCCAAGGAGCAAGCAAGGAAGGGAAAGGAAAAGGAAGAGGAGATCACCGTTGAGAGATCTACCTCCATTCCCGAACCTTTGTCCCCTCCTCACAAGAAAGAAAGAGTGGTGGAAATTCCTCCATATGTTCCGGAACCACCGTTCTCGGAAACTCTAAAAGATAAACAGAGGAAGGAGTCCAACAAGGACATCTACAAAGTCTTTCGTAGGTGTGAGGTAAATATCCCTCTTTTGAATGCTATTGAAAAAATTCCTAGCTATGCAATATATTTGAAGGAATTATGTGTAGTAAATAGGAAACAAAGAACAAAGAACAAACTCAAGAATGGGAAAAGTGAACATGTCTCCGCTTTATGCCAAAGGGAGTTACCCCCTAAATGTAGCGACCCCGACTTGTTCACAATCCCTTGTATGATAGGAAATACACATTTTGAAAAAGCAATGCTTGAATTAGGTGCATCCATAAATGTGATTCCTTATTCTTTGTATGAAAGCCTCAATCTTGGTACTTTGCACAAAACTGGGGTGGTGATCCAACTAGCCGATCGTTCTAGTGCATACCCTAAGGGTGTCGTCGAGGATGTGTTGGTTAGGGTGCATTCCTTAATATTCCCCTGCGGATTTTTATATCCTAGACATAGAGCATGATAAACATGCCTCTCCGATCTTGTTGGGGAGGCCATTTTTGAATACCTCTAGGACCATCATTGATGTGAATAATGGTACCCTCACCATGGAATTTGATGGGATTAAAGTAGAGTTTGACATAAATGATTCTATGAAGTATCCTCTTGAAGAGTATTCTTTCCATGCTATTGATTTTGTTGATAATGTTGTGCAAGATGTTTTCGAATTGAGTGGTGATGATTCCTTGTTAGTTTCTTTGGAAAAAGATGTTGAAAATGCATGTCTTGTATATTCCATGAGTACTAACTGGAAGGAAAGCATTAAGGAGTTAAGCATTCTTGAGGAAGTCATCCAAAATCCCGACCCTCTAGTCTTTGAGGAACCCGAGGAACCAAAATTCCTCCCATCACTTGTGAAAGCTCTAGTGATTCAGCTTAAACCTTTGCCAAGTGACCTCAAGTACACATTTCTTGGGGAAGGGGAGACGCTTCCGGTTATCATTTCAAGCAAGCTCACCAAGGAGCAAGAAGAAAGGTTGATGGTGGTGTTACGGAGCAACAAGGAAGCAATTGAATGGACTATTACCGACATCAAAGGCATAAGTCCATCAAAGGCATAGAATTTGGCCAAGTATATAGCCGGGCCGTGAAAACCTTCATGGACCATGAGAAGACTTCTGAACAAGACCACAAGCTCCTGGCGGTCCATGAAAACCTTCACGAGCAAAGACAAAATTTCAGAATAGAGGCCACAAGCTATTCGCGGTCTGTGATAACCTTCATGAACCGTGGGAAAAATTTGAGCAAAAATGATGTACTGCCCGCGGTCCATGAAAACCTTCATGGACCGTGGTACGAACCCAGCTTCACAGATCGTGCTAGATCCCATGGACCGCGGCTATGAACATTCACGGACCGTGACAAATCTGACATTATGGGACTATGCATGCTTCACGGACCGTGGCTTCCATGCCGGTCCGTGAAACCTTGGCAGTTGACCTAGGGTTTTGCTAATTTTGGCCTATTTTGGGACTATTTTTAGGCCAAATATCCTACTACCATATAAGTCCCTAGTCTACTCATTGAAAAAAAGGAGAAAATATTTGGAAACACATTTGGAGAGTAGAGAGCTTGGAGAGAAGGAAAGAGTTCCTTTTGTATGTTTTGTAAGCATTTCTTTTCTTTTCTTCTTGCTTTGTCCTAAATATGTGGAATTCAAATCATATTTGAATCCAATGTCTAGGGAGTAGCTAGATTAGCTTAGGATTCATTTTGGAACTTGGTCTGTTCTAAATTCTTGTTGAGATTCATTAGATTAACCATATCCTTGTGTTTATGATATTATTGTGATTTTTCTTTAATGTTATAAATGCATGAATAATACACCACATATAAGCACACACTTTGGGCTATATTCATGTGTGGTGCAATTATTGTTGCCCCATTTCGAAGAGAAACCTAGATGCTAGAATAGGTAGGAGAGAATGCGTCCGCGTGGGTGTGTACACAGGGTATTCATGAATGCTTTGACCTATTCTCCATCTCATCAGTCTTAGCTAATTTCATAACTGTTATCCGATAGGTTGCGGGTAGATTTAACTAATAGTAGCAAGCTAGGTGTTGTGTTGAAACCCTAGTATCACAAATAAGGTTCCTACGGTCCTCATGCCTAGCTTATAGAGGACCCGGTGGAGTAGTTACATTCATGGTGGAAGCCTAAAGCGAAATAGCATGGGGGAGAAATAGACCTACAATGATGGTCGGACCTCGTTGTACCTCCCTTATTACGATGGAGGAAAAGTGTATGTCTACACTACTAGCTATTCCTTTGACTCGTGCTGATTGACAACCTGCATGAGGTTTTGTTTCTAAGTAGAAGTTGTGCCTTAGCATCCTTGTGGGCAAACCCAAGGCTTGTCGCTTACTACCCCTTGGTAGCTTAGAAGTGAGAACGGGTACAGAACTATAAATTTCATCTTCTTGACCCATTAGCCCTCCACGCGTGTTTTAACGACAGTCAGGTAGGGGTAAATCACATCCCTTAAGAGTGATACCATTGGATTTTTCTTCCCGAGCGCTATGAAATTGACTACAAAAATTATCAAATCGGACCAACAGTTCATTTGTAGCGGAGCAAACAAGTCAGGCAGCTGAACAAACCACAAGAAGCATGAACCATTCATGGAAAACATGAGGCTTAATTAAGCATGGTATATGCCACGAGACATGGCCTGTGCCAAGCCCCAGCATAGACCGTGCCATTCCCAGCTGGCAGTGTCCACATGTCTCCTTTTAACTCAAAATTTGGCTTAGTATAGTCATAGACCATTCCATTTCACATGGTTTGTGTTGTTCCAAGTCACAAATTTCATGACCATCCCATGGGGTGTGAATAAAAAATTGGCTCTTTCCAAGATACTGAGCAAAACGAGGATCTGGTTGACGGCCATGCCAAATGACATGGGGTACAGATAAAAAGGTTAAAAATAGAGCTCCAAACGATGGTCCATGCCAGTTTACACAGACCGAGCCAGCACAGCCATGCCAAGGACAATGTTCCATCCCAACATGAGCGACATGACCCATGTTAGAACCGACGAGCTGCGCAAGCATGAGGCTACGTCTTTTAGCATGAGCCATGCCAAATGCCACACCTCATGTCAATTGCACCTTTATCTACTAGATTGTATGTACTATATTAGATTTTGGATTTCAAGAGTAGCTTAGAGAGAAAAACACCCTTCCTTCTCTCTAGGTTCTTTTTCTTTCTTCTCTTTATTTTTCTTTTGCCCAAAAATGTGGAATTCAATGAAAAATTGAATTCCATGTTTAGGGAGTAGTTTAATAGCTTAAGGTTGTATTTGTATTCCTGATTTGAACTTGACTTTTTGAGATTTAGATTTTCCTATCTTTATGTTCTGTGAATATTTGTGTTTGAACTTGTGCTTTCCAATATTGTGATATCTATGCTATATCATTATTATGATGCATCCATGCATGTGTGGTAGTATAAAATTGTGCTAGGCTTCATTTGTATCTTGAGAGTGTTAGAATTTCGGACTAGGTAATGAACACAGGGGAGATGAGTGCATTTATATCATTTGACAGAATATACTTACATGTGTTATACCATGATTCTAATTTTGTATTTTTGTGAGAAATCACATATTGGGAAGGTAATTCAGCAAATCCCAGCAAGTAAAATTTCTTTGCTTACCTCGATAGATTAGCGTGTTTGTTTGTAGCGACTAGAGTTGTGGCGACTCTAGAGTCATCACAAGGTGTCTTTTCCTTTGCCTCTCCAGGCCTAGTGATTGAGATCCATAGTGGAGTGTCTGAGATGTAATGCACTCACTACATATCTAATGGTAGAGACCTACACGAGGCATTGCCCTTTTAGGCGGGCTTTGTATTCCTCTAAGAGGGGACACGTTAGTGATGTGCTTCAACATGTGTGCATTAACCATTGCATTTGGCATAGTTATTAGCTTGTTCTATGTGATGGATTTCTAGCATTAAATGAGTTTACTTGACAAGGGGTTTGGACAACCATGTTTGATATTCTTGTCTAAATTCCGCATTTTGTAGACTAATTAGTACTAATGGACATCTTGTATCCATGGGCTCTTGGATTCTCCTTGTGATCATCCTTAGTTGGTCGCTCGTGGGTACTTTTAGATTCTATGTGAAGGCCATTCATAAGGGAGGTAGAAGATATTGAAGGTTGTTCACAAGAACGATAGAAGAGATTGAAAGCCATTCACACTAGAATGGTAGTAGATGAAGGCCACGAACATCAAAGCATGGTAGAAGAAGATTAGAGCCAAAGATTGGCAAAAATGGAGTTCAAAGAGGCCAATGAAGAAATGGTGAATCGTGGTCCGATGAGTTGCGCCAAAGTCTAAGAACGATCAGAAAAGAATTAGACTTAAAGGATGGAACCATTAGATTTGTTTTCTTGAGCTCTATCAAATCTACTATTAAAACTCTCAAATCGGACTAACGGTTCACACGTAGCAAAGGAAAGAAGTTCAGCCTGCCAAGGTACCACGGTCGGCATGGGCCACTCATAGGTGGCACAAATGGCCCACGCCAGAGAAGTTAGCCCATGACAAATGATTCACCACGAGGGCACGGTGCAGACCGTGCTAAACACCACGGGCTGTGTGCACATATTTTAATTGTTACAATAAATTGGCTAAGTATAAGCATAGACTGTCCCATTTACGACGGCCTCCGCTATTCCAAGTGCAAAATCTTGAGACCACCCGGTGGGGTTTGTAGAATTAAATGGCCTATGCTGAGTTACTGAGAAAAGCAAGCTTCCTGATGATGGTCCGTGCGTTCGGAAGATCAGAAGCTCAAAATTGAGGATGCTGATGATGGTTAGCACTAAAGGCCTCGGTCTGCGCCAAATGAGTCGATGCGGGCTGCTAGATCCACCAGCCCATACCTTCACAAAGAAACAGCCTGAACTAGATGCAGCATCCCGCACCAGGTTCTGCATCCTGCTCCAGTAAGGACAAAGTACATGACGCAGACTGTGCTATCTGCGACAGCCCGCGTCAGTCTATGGCTGACTTAGGGTTTTACACATTTTTGGCCTATTTTTAGGCCCAATCCCCTACTACTATAAATATAGCCTTAGTCAACTAGGTTAGAGAGTTTTCTTTACTAGCTATTCCTATCGCTCGTACGGATGACGACCCATGCGAGGTTATGTTTTAATTGATTCTTAGGCCCTAGCATATCTTTGGATATATCCAGGGCTTACCGTGAACTACTAATTTGGTAGCATAGTAGTGAGATTGGGTGCAGAATATAAATTTTATCTTTTAACTCCTCTGACCTCGCTGCCTCTGCTCGGGTTAATTTGCTACAATTAACGACTCCGAGTGGAGATAGGTCAAATTTTGGCGCCGATGTCGGGAATGCTATTTAGCTTAATTTTCAATTTCCATAACGTGTTAGTAGAATAGTTAGTATTTGCTTTTGTTTTGATGATTTGTTTGTTGAATTGTTGTGATAGTTATCTTGTTACCTTTCGATCCATTTTCTAGTGTTGTATTCGGAAGGGTATTATTGGCCCTAGTTTATGGTTCAGGTGGGGGGAGGACCCAAACAATCATCTATAGGACCAAAATATTCATTGGCCCGACTTTCATGGTATGGTAGGGGAGGACCCAAACAATCATTTATAGAAGTTTGACTTGGTGTGTACGAACATGAAGCCACCGAGAGTTTTTAAAGATGACTACAATCTGACAGCCTTCCCATTTTCCCTTCTAGACGGAGCTAAGGACTTCCTTTAGTACTATCCGTCATGATGCATACAGTATTAGATAGACATAAAGTGGAGGTTCTTAGAGAAGTATTTTCCAGCATCCAAGTCTGCCAGGCTAAAGAAACAACTGTCAAATATTATCCAAGGGATACCGAGAGTTTTTATGATTATTGGGAGCGCTTCAAGAGATTTCTAGCGAGTTGAACCTACCATCCCTACAAGGAGGGGGATCAGGTGTATTATTTCTTGAGGGTTTTTGCGATTAAGATACGCGAATAGTGAACACCACTTCCAATGGTTCGATAGCAAACAAAAGCCCTTAGGATGCAATGACTCTCTTTGAAGAAATGGCTAATGATATGCAACAATTTGGAAAAAATTCAAGGTTTAGGGTTTTGGATGAACCCACATAATCACCTAAGTTTAAGGAGCAAATCAAAGCTCTTGCTTCTATGATGAAGGAGCTCTTGCGGGGAAAAGTGTGCTGGGTGAGAACTTAGACCACAACAAAAAAATCATGTCCCAAAGTCATAGACAATTTGGAA
Source organism: Rubia yunnanensis (assembly GCA_037428765.1). Lineage (NCBI taxonomy): Eukaryota > Viridiplantae > Streptophyta > Magnoliopsida > Gentianales > Rubiaceae > Rubia > Rubia yunnanensis. The sequence goes on from CM075064.1 coordinate 65,050,618, forward strand.
GAGGTGAATTCCGTTGAGTACAACAACCAAGAGGGACCACAATTTGAAAGCGGTTAACCACAAGGGTTTTGGGGGAACCAAGAAGATGCAAGGTAGAATCCACATGCCAACTTGTTAAACCCAAGGTATCGAGATCATCCAAATTTTTGATGGAGGGAGGATAAAAAACCTCAAGGATATCAGGGTGGACAAGCTTCACTTCCACCATACCTTAGAGGTGAAGGCCCATCCAACAATCATGCCTTGATCTATGAATAAGACCAAGAAGTGATCTTAGAAGTCATCGGTCAATTGGTGAAGAAACATGAAGTCTTTGCGGAGAGGAAAAGGTGTGAGATTGAAGACCTTGGCAATAGAGCTATCTCAACTCTAAAAAATCTAGAATTTCAAGATGGGCTACCTACCAACTCAGTGAGCCGACTTTAAGCCAAGGAGTTTGGAAAACTCCCTTTCTAACTAGAGATCAATCTAAGGAACATGAGTGCACTCTAGTTCAGAAGTGGGAAGGAAGGTCGTGAGTCTGAGAAGAGGGTCATGCAAGAGGGCGATAGAGTATTGGAGGTTACCAAGGCACACTTCGAAGAGGATGAAATTGTGGTTAAGGAAGTACCTTCCAAGGAACTTCCACTGCCCGAGGCACAAGTTACTATCCCACCTCTGTTTCAAAATGCTTTGAGGGGGAAAGCCAAAGGTGGTGACCAATGATGCAAGCATTCAAGAAGTCTTCGAGAAGGTCGAGGTAACAGTACCTATCATTGAATTAATTGAAAATGTGTCATCGTATGCCAAGTTTCTTAAGATTGCAACTAAAAAGGTTTGACATTAAAAATTGTGGGGAGTTTCCATTATGAACCATAAAAAAATGCCTAAAAAGTGCAACAACCCCAGAATGTTCTCTATTATTATCTCCTTAGGTGGAAAACTTGTAGAGAATGTCATGATAGACTTAGGCGCATCCATCAATGTGATCCCATTTAATCCATATGAATGCCTAAAAAATAGTTGAGCTTAGGGAAGGTAGATTGATTATCCAACTCGCTGACCATTCCCAAGCTAGCCCTCATGGACTAGTAAAGGATGTGATGGTGCGAGTTGCCAAGTTGGTTTTTCCGGTGGACTTTTATGTCCTAGACGTGGTGAATGACGAAAGTGCACCCCCAATACTTTTGGGGAGACCTTTTCTTAAAACGTCTAGGACCAAAATTTGTGTCTATTTGGGAACCTTGACTCTAGAAGATAATGTGGACAAAGTGGAAATTTGATGTCTATAATCTAGGCATGATTCAACAAATTCTTCTTTTATGTGCAAATGTGTGACCTTATGTGATGAGCATGAATTCCATGAAACCACTTGTGTTACCAATGAGCATGAATATTTGGATGAGATCCGTGTTCATAATATTGTTGATGAGTTTGATGATTTGCATGATGCAATTGAAAATATGTCCATGCTAGATTGTTTTCAATGCTAACAGACTTGCAGTGGGAAAGGAAAATGTTGAGGGTTTAAAACCTCCACAACCTCCTCCTAACCTTAAAGTAACATTCACAAACTCTATTTTAGTAAGACACGGAGATTAATTTCCTATAACGGACAAGGGGTCCGAAGGTATAACTCATTGTGGAGACCTCTCCAGAATGATGTCATCGTGCGTGGGGCGCCGATGGTGATTCTGGTGACCCACATGTACGTGTTTCTAAAAAGATTACATGAAAAGAAAATAAGTTGAGAGGAAAAAATAAATATACAATGTTTCTTTTTGCTTTCGTGTTTTGATTAATGATTAAATAGATTTTGTATGTTCTTTCTTGTGATGAGATTTTGAGATGAAACTCTTGCTTGATCTAAGAATTTGAGTTTAAGTTTTTTATTGTGTTTGGATGGAATTATATTTGAGAGGTGACATATCTTTTTTTGAAAAAAGAATTTAAAAAACTAAGGAATAGGTAAAAATTTGTTGCAACCTGGTGCCAAAATCTGACACGGTCTACGCCAAGTGGCACGGTCCATGTCGGGAGAGTTGGCACAAGAGGATGCCTCGTGCAAGAAAGTTTGGCACGAGGGTCAGATCATGCTAGGAAACTTTGCACAAGGTCTTGTTTTGTGCTTGGATTTTGGCACAGGGCTTTGGTCCAGACCAAGTACATTCTGCACCAATTTCTAATGTTTCGCTGCAAAATTGTTCCAAATATGCAAATTTTCAAAAATTTTGAATTTTAAACTCCAAAATACATTTTTTGTTCAATTGTTTTTTGAAATGACCTAATTCCTTAGAGTTTATGGGACTATCTAATATCTCTATGACTGCAGCACAGAGGTGGAGGAAATTTAGAGAGTCAAAGAGGTGTATACTAGAGATCGGCTTCACATGCAAGGACACAGTGGCAGCTCTAGGCTTACTAGAGCCCGTGACCTATCTATCAGGCCAGGTAGATCTGGAGGGGTTCTTAGAGAAACACTCTAATACTTACATCAGGTGGACCCTATTATTCCTAGCTACTCTGTGGTCGGTAACAGAAAAGAATGGACACAAGGAGATCAAATTCAATCTTACCGATAAGAAGTATCATAAGGTATACTGAGAGACAGCCCATGCCTTTGGATGGAGGTACATATGGAGATCCGACTGACATACTACCAAGGGATGCCTTTTTTCTCCCTCGAACTTTTGGAGGCAACTGACAGGGACTGATATGAAGAATATGTGCAAGAGCATCACCTTGGTTCATCTGGCATTTAGTTATGTTCACCGATTATTGGATGTTCATTGCCTTTGGACAATGACTCCCGAGGGTAATTTCTACCCGAACTTGCTGAGGAACTTTTTACATAAGTGCATAACGATGGGGGAAAGAAAGAGTGGTGAGATATCTATGGGCAGCATGGTAGGTCTACCAGCATAATACTTAGAGTATTCGGTCACACAGAGAGAGTTGAATAACTTGGGACAATTGGGTAAAAAGTATAACATCAAGAAGTTAGCCAAGGCATTGATAGTGGGGCCCACAACATGTGAGGATTGATATATGTATAGCTCTATGGTGGAGTGAGCACTTGTAGCTTCATGGTACTTCCTTAGCCAGAGCGTACCGCCATCAACCATGACTCATGTTTTGATAAGCTATTTATTTAGCCGGACCAATTCTACAGAGTACTAGCCACCCCGGAGATAGACATTGTGGAGGCCGAGGGTGTGACCTCTTTGAGAGAACCTCTTAGCCGCTCTCGCCTATCCACAAGCATTATTAACCGGATGCATGCCCTTAGGGATCAAGTTTCAAGCTTTACCCCAGTGTTGCAAGAGTCATTCTAAGCGATAGGAGGGGGGACGATGCAATTGGAGAAGCTTAGTACGAGGATAGATTGCATCGAGGCCCCACTTCAAGCAACATGATACACTGAGAGGAGTAACACTAGTCACAATGAGGAGGAAGGCCCTTCGGGGCCGCAAGAGTAAGTGTCATTATTTCTCCCAACCTTACTTATATTCTTACATGGTTGTTGTTACATTAAGGACTATGCACCGATTAAGTGTCACTATTCTCACGGTGCATTTTTATGTTTTTCTTGGTTTTTTTTCTTGATTATTTTGTGATTTTAGTTATTGATGGTTGAGGGATGTTTTTGGATGGATACTTGGTGGCATTACATGCCATGCTAGGATTTCTGGTTTGCATGGTGTTGTTTGTTTTAGGATATTGGTGGTGTAATTTTTTTGATGAGTCTATCTTTTATAGTATGAAGCCCACTTTTTGGGCAATTTTGTGCTAAAAAAATTTGAAAATTTTGGGAAAATGAAAAAAATATAAAAACCCGGACAAGTTGAAAACTCGAAAGGGCGAGATGGGTAACATTGGGAAAAGCCCAGTTAGGTCAAAAGATCTAGATAAAAGTGAGAGGCTAGGCTCGATTAGGCTTACGAGCCTAGACGAAAATGAGAGGCCGTGTGTAAAAATGTGAGAAGTGAGTACCCTTTGTGTGTTAAAGCTAGGATGAAAACCTGATAGGGCTCCTAGGGAAAATGAGAGATTGAGAGAAAAATAAAATTAGATTGACGATACATTTTCCTCCTTGGTTGTAATTATGTTGAGAATCACGAGTTATCCCTATCTTCAACCAAGTTGACAACTCTTGGATTTCCTTGGTGGATTATTTTTGGGAGACGACTCTTTGATTGCTTTTGGGATCATTTTGGGAAAAGTAAGCTAACTTGACACTTATCTTTTTCGCTTACCTTTTTCCATATTTAACTTTTTGGTGGTAAGATTGCTTATGTTCTTTGGTGAGTGTGAGAATTGTTAGATTCTTACTCTTTTGGGGGAAACATAGTAATGTAGGAATAAGTTGAATGCCTCGGTTAACTTATGCATGCACGCTACATTTCGCTTACTTATTTTTAACATGAGGGCATGGTACGGACTACGCCAAATGCCATGGGCCATGTACACAAGTTTCAATCATCACTCAAAATTGGCTAATTATGGGCAAAGACTGTCCCATTTATGACGTCCCCACACCATTCCAAGTGCAAAATCTCGAGACCAGCCATCGGGGTTTGGAGAATTAAATGGCCTATGCCGAGTTACTTAACAAGCTTCCAGATGATGGTCCGCACCAAGGTCGCGTTCCGCAGATCAGGAGCTCAAAACCGAGGCTACTGACGTCGGCTAGCTCTAAAGACCTTGGTCTGCACCAAAAGAGTCGATGCGGGCTACGCCAAATCCACCTGCACAAAGAAGCAGCCTGCACTAGATGAAGCATCTCACACTAGATCTAGCATCCTGCTCTATGCGCGGACTGTGCCATTCGCGACGGCCCACGCCAGGCGGTGGTTGATTTAGGGTTTTAGACATTTTTGGCCTATTTTGAGCCTATATTTATGCCCAATCCCATACTACTATAAATATATTCTTAGTCTACTAGGTTAGAGAGTTTGCATTACTAGCTAATCCTATCACTCGTACGGATTGAAGACCCGTACGAGGTTATGTTTTAATTGATTCTTAGGCCCTAGCATCTCTTTGGACATACCCATGGCTTACCATGACTATTAATTTGGTAGCATAGTAGTGAGATTGGATGCAAAATATAAATTTTATCTTTGAACTCCTTTGACTTTGGGGCCTCTGTTTGGGTTAAATTGCTACAATTAATGACCCCGATTGGAGGCAGGTCAAATTTTGTCGTTGCTGTCGGAATGCTATTTAGCTTAATTGTCAATTACCATAACGTGTTAGTAGAGTAGTTAGTATTTGCTTTTTTTTTGTTTTGATAATTTTTATGTTGAGCTGTTGTGATAGTTATCTTGTTACCTTTTGATCCGTTTTCTAGTGTTGTATTCGGAAGGATATTTTTGGCCCTAGTTTATGGTTTCGGTGGGGGAGGACCAAAACTATCATCTATAGGACCCAAACACTTATTGGCCTGCCATTCATGGTATAGTTAGGAAGGACCCAAACAATCATCTATAGGAGTTTCACTTTGTGTGTACTAACATGAAGCCACCAGGAGTTTCTGAAAACGACTACAATCATAGAGCCTTCTCATTTTCCCTTCAAGATGGAGCTAAGGACTGGGTCTACTACTTTCCGCTAGGATATATAGGGTCTTGGATGGACATGAAGAGGAGGTTCTTATAGAAGTATTTTCCAGCGTCCAAGTCCACCGGGCTGAATAAACAACTGTTAAAAATCACCCAAGGGGCTACCGAGAGTTCTTATGATTATTGGGAGCGCTTCAAGAGATTGCTACGAGTTGCACCTACCATACATTCAAGGAGAAGGATCTAGTTTATTATTTGTCAAAGGGTTATTCGATTAAGATATGCAAATGGTGAACGCCACATATATGGAAATGTGAATGCCACTTGCAATGGTTCGATAGCAAACAAAAGCCCTAGGGATGCGATAGCTCTCTTATAGAAAATGGCTTATGGTATGAAACAATTTGGCACAAAGTCAAGGTTTAGGGTCTTGGATAAAGCCACACAATCACCTAATTTTAAGGAGCAAGTCCAAGCTCTTGCTTCTATGATGAAAGAGATCTTGCGAGGAAAAGTGTGTGGGGTGAGCAACTTAGACGACAACAATGAGGAGAATGCCATTGAGTAAAACAACCGAGAAAGACCACAATTTGCAAGGAGTTGACAACAAGGGTTCCAGGGGAACCAAAAAGATGCAAGGGCGAATACATATGCTAACTTGTTCAACCCAAGGTATTGAGATCATCCAAATTTTCGATGGAGGGAGGATAACAAACCTCAAGGATATCAGGGTGGACAAGCTCCATTTCCACCATACCCTAGTGGTGAAGGCCCTTCCAACAATTATGCCTCAATCTATAAATAAGATCGAAAAGAGATCGTAGAATCCATCGGTCAATTGGTGAAGAAACATGAAGTTTTTGCGGAGAAGACAAGGTATGAGATTGAAAACCTTGTCAATAGAGCTTTCTCAAGTCTAAAAAATCTTGAAGCTTGAGGTGGGCTACTTACCACCTCGGTGAGCCGACTCGAAGCCAAGGAGTTTGGAAAACTCTCTTCCTAACCAGAGATCAATCCAAGGAACATGAGTGCACTCTAGTTAAGAAGTGGGAAGGAAGTTTGTGAATCCGAGAAGAGGGTTATGCAAGAGGACGATAGAGTATTGGAGGTTACAAAGAACCCTTTGAAGATGATGAAATTGTGATCAAGGAAGTACCTTCCATGGAACTTCCACTGCCCAAGGCACAAGTTACTATCCCACCTCTATTTCCAAATGCTTTGAGGGGAAAGCCAAAGGTGGTGACCAATGATGCAAGCATTCAAAAAGTCTTAAAAAAGGTCAGGGTAACAATACCTATTTTTGAATTAATTGAAAATGTGTCATCGTATGCCAAGTTTCTTAAGGTTGCATGCACAAAGAAGAGAAGTAGAACAACTAAAAAGGTTGGACATTTAAAGTTGGGGGGAGATGCCGTTTGGAACCATAAAAATTGCCTAAAAAATACAATGACCCCAGAATGTTCTCTATCCATATCTCCTTAGGTGGAAAACTTGTTGAAAATGCTATGATAGACTTAGGCGCATCCATCTATGTGATCTCATTTTGTCTATATAAATGCCTAGAAAATAGGTGAGCTTTGGGAAACTAGAGTGATAATCCAACTCACCGATCATTCCCTAGCTAGCCCTCGTGGACTAGTAAAGGATGTGATCGTGCGAGTTGACAAGTTGGTTTTTCCGGCGGACACTTATGTCCTAGCCGTGGTGCATGACGGAAGTGCACCCCCAATACTTCTGGGGAGACCTTTTCTTAAAATATCTAGGACCAAAATTGAAGTCCATTTGGGAACCTTGACTCTAGAAGATGATGTGGACTAAGTGGAAATTTGATATATATAAATCTAGGAAAGATTCAACAAATTCTTCTTGTATGTGCAAAGGCATGACTGATGTGTCCATTTTAGGCGCATTATTTAGTAGTATTTAGGATCACTTTTGTGCTCTTTTATTATCGAGAGCTTGTGTTTTACCTTGAAATTCACTTAGGAGAGGTAAAAGCAACTTTGTACTCTTTTACCTCTTTTAAGTGGATTTTGTGTGACAAGGGAAGAACACAGAACCAACGAAGACCGGAAGACATTGAAGACTACACTTTCGAAGACTTTTGGATACTCACTTCGAAGACATGAAGACCGGAAGCCGTTGAAGACCATTTTGGAGCTGTTGAAGACTTGAAGAGTGAGAGGGATGGCTATAAAGAAGACAAAGAAACAATGCAAAACTGTGGCTGCCGTCGCGACCCCCGTCGCGACACCATCGCGATCCCGTCGCGACACCGTCTTGTGTTACCATTGAGCATGAATACTTGGATGAAATCTGTGTTGATAATATTGTTGATGAGTCCGATGACTTGCATGATGCAATTGAAAGTATGTCCATGCTAGATGGTTTTCCATGCTAACAAACTTGTAGTGGGAAAGGAAAATGTTGAGGGTTTAAAGCCTCCTCAACCACCTCCTAACCCCAAAGTGACATTCACGGACCCCATTTTAGTAAGGCACAAAGATTAATTTCCTATGACGGACAAGGGGTCCGAAGGTATAACTCATTGTGGAGACAACTCCAGAATGATGTCATCATGCGTGAGGTGCCGATAGAGATTCCGGAGACCCACAAGAAGGTGTTTCTAAATATATTGCATGAAAATAAAATAAGTCATGAGGACAAAAATAAATATATGGTGTTTCTTTTTGCTTTTGTGTTTTGAGTAATTATTAAATAGATTTTGCATGTTATTGCTTGTGATGAGATTTTGAGATAAAACTCTTGCTTGATCTGAGAATTTGAGTTCAACTTTCGTGATTGTGTTTGGATGGAATTATATTTGACGGGTGACATAGCATTTTCAAAAAAGAAGTTACAAAACTAAGGAATAGGTTAAAATTTGTGGCAACCTCGTGCAAAAACCTGACACGGTCTGCGCCAAGTGCAATGGTCTGTGCCAGGAGAGTTGGCATGAGGGGATGCCTAGTGCTAGAAAGTTTGGCACGAGGGTTAGATCATGCTAGGAAATTTTTCATGAGGCCTTGTTTTATGCCAGGAATTTGGCACAGGGCTTTAGTTTGGGCCAAGTTCTAATTTTTCGCTGCAAAATTGTTCCAAAAATGTAAATTTTCAAATATTTTGAATTTCAAACTCCAAAATACAGTTTTGGTTCAAAGTTTTTGACATTACCTAATTTCCATGGAGTTTATGGGACCATCCAATATCTCCATGACTGCAGCACAGAGGTGGAGGAATTTGAGGGAGCCAAAGAGGTGTATATTGAGACCGGCTTTGCATGCAAGGACACACTGGCAGCTCTAGGCTTACTCGAGCCCGTGACCTATCTATTGGGCCATGTAAATCTAGAATGGTTCTTAGAAAAACACTCTAAGACTTACATTAGGTGGACCCTGGAATTCCTAGCTACGCTTTGGTCGGTAGCGGGCAAGAATGGACACATGGAGATCAAATTCAATCTCAATGATAAGATGTATTAGATAACACACCGAGAGATAGCCCGTGTCTTTGGATGGAGGTACATTAAGGAGATCCATGTCTAGGAAGTAGTTAGATTAACATGGGATTAATCTTGGCACTTGGTATGTTCTAAATGTTTTATGAGATTCATTAGATTTATGATATCTTTGTGTTTATGATATTATTGTGATTGTTCTTGATTGTTATTAATCCATGAATATTAAACCGCATATAATCACACACTTTGGATGTATTCATGTATGGTGATATTATTGATGCCCCATTGGGAAAAGAAACGTGGATGTTAAAATGAGTAGGGGAGAATGCGTCCACGTGGGCGTGTTCACGAGGGATTCAAGAATGCTCTGACCCATTTGCTATCATACTAGTGTTAGATGACTTCGTAGCTGTTGTCCAAGAGGTTGTGGGTAGAGATAGCTAATAGTAGCAAGCTAGGTGTTGTGTTGAAACCCTAATATCACATTTAAGGTGCCTATGATCCTTAGGCCTAGCGTACATCAGACCCAGGAGAAGTAGTTGTATTTGTGGTGGATGCTCTCATTTGTTAATTGCATGTTTTGTAGTTGTTATTTGCAAATACCAAGCCCCCCAGTTGCATGTTTACACTACTAGTTGTTCTTTTCACTCGTGCAGATTAACGACCCGCACGAGGTTGTGTTTTATTTAATACTTGAGCGCTAGCATCCTTGTGGACAAACCTAGGGCTTTACGCATACTACCCCTTGGTAGCTTAGCAGTAAGAATGAGTGCATAGTATAAATCTCTATCTTTGACCAATAAGTCCCCCGGCTTATATTTTAACGACAGCAGGGTCGAGGGTGAGTCAGAAGTACTTGGATATCTTCACACTGTGTGGCATAGGCATAAGATAGGTTTATATGTCTATATCTCTATATGTGAATGAATCGAGGATAGAAGCCATTTATCAATCATGTTACGCAAAAACCCCCAAGTTCCTATTTATATACTTTAATTTCGTGTTATCTTTTATCTTAATAGTTGTTGATTGAAAAAAACCAAAATCCCCCATTTTACAATATCTAGCTATTCCTAGAACATGGACGGATTGACAAGGCAGTCCCCCATTCTACATTTTACACTACCGACTGCCCGGATGCATCACTTCATGGATGGACATGAAGAGGAAATTCCTCGAGAAGTATTTCCCAGCCTCTAAGTGTGCCAGATTAAAGAAGTAGTTATCTAAAATCCCCCAGGGCAAAAGTGAATCCTCGTATGATTACTGGGAGAGATTCAAGAGATTGTTGGCCAGCTGTCCATACTACCCATTCATGGAAGGGGACTTGGTTTATTACTTTTTAGAGGAATTGTGCAACGACTATATAAAGATGGTGAACGCCGTGTGCAACTGATCAATTGCCAACCAAACTCTAAAGGATGCTATGGCCTTTTCTGAAAACACGACCAATGGGATGAGGCGATTTGGTATGAGGTCAAGAGTGAAGACTTTGGATGAACTATCTTAATCCCCCAAGTTGGAAGAGCAAGTGTAAGCTTTTGCTTCAATGATGAAGAAACTTTTGAAAGGGAAGGTTCACCAAGTCAAGGTTTGTGGCTTATAAAATCTCGACCATCACACCAAGGCCTGTCCACAAGTAGCGGATGACTTAGAAGAGGTGAAAGCAGTGGAGTACAACAATGAGAATAGGCAATAATTTTCTAAGGGGAAATAACAAGGGTTTTGAGGGAACCAAGGAGATGCAAGGTAAGACCCCTATGAAAAATCTTTCAAACCAAGGTACTTGGACCATCCCAACCTTCGTTGGAGCAAGGAAACCAAGCTCAAGGGTACCGAGGCAAACAAGTTACACCTCTACACTATCCAAGGGGTGAGGGTCCTTCTAACAACCACATCTCTCACTAAAATTCAGAACAGGAAGAAATTTTGGAAACCATCTGCCAATTGGGGAAAAAGCATGAGGTGTTATGGAAAAAACAAGGCACAAAAATGAAGATCTTGGCAATAGGGCCTTCTCGGCTTTAAAAATCTTGAGATCTAAGTAGGGAAACTCACCACCTCGGTAAGCTAACTTGAGGGTAAGGAGTTCGGAAATTTTCCTTCTCAACTAGAGGTCAATCCAAGGAAAGTGAGCGTACTAAAGTTGAGAAGTGGGATGGAGGTTTGTGATCCCAGGAAACAGGTTTTGCAAGAAGATGATAGGACTTTGGAGGCCAACAAGAAAATATTTTAAGAGCATGAGATTGTTGTCAAGGAAGCACCCTCCAAGAAGCGTCCACCATCCGGGGTATAAGTAACCATTCCACCACCATTTCCAAGTGAATTAAAGGGGGGGGGGCAAAGGTAGTGACTAATGACCTGCATATTCAAATAATGTTTGAAAAGGTGACCCGCTTCGACCCAGGGTCGTTAATTGTAGCTAATTAACCCGATCTGAGGATGGAGGTCAAAGATAGAAATTTATATTTTGTACCCCAATCTCACTGCTACACTACCTAGAGGATAGTTAGTGGCAAGCCCTGGGTTTTTCCACGGAGATGCTAGGTCTAATGTATCAACTAGAAACACAACCTCGTACAGGTCATCAATCTGTATGAGTGAAAGGAATAGCTAGTAAAGCAAACATGCAAGGGGGAGGGTTGGATGTTCAATCTAACAACTACAACATGCAATGTAAATAACACAATTAAGATATAAAGCTAGTGATTTGCACCATTATGCATGCTTTAACCAATGCATTTAACGTAGTTTTTATTTACTTTTGGTTGGCTGTTTCGCAACATTAGTTGAGTTTACTTGAAAAGGAGTTTAGATGACCATGTTTGGTTTTCTATTCTAAACCCATTTTTGACGTTTAATTAGTGGTTATTGACCTATCGTATTCACGAGCTCCTTGATCCTCATTATAAGTACCTTTAGTAGGTTGCCTGTGAATGCTATTTGTTACTTTACATTCTTGCAAAAACCATTTACTTTTAACAGTAGAATATTTAAAGGCCATTCATATTGAATTGTATTAGATGAAATCCAAGAGCATCAATATGTGGTAGAAGGAGATTGAAGCCAAGGATAGGCGGCTTCAAAGTCCAAGACGGCAAAAGGTAGAAACAGTGAATCGTGGTCCTAGGAGTTTTTCCTTAGTCCGAGAATGATAAAGGATGAATTAGACTATAAGGCTAATTCCATTTAGTTTGTCTTCTCAATTACTACATAATAGACTACTAGAACACCCAATTCAGACTAACGGTTCACCTGTGGCCAGCAAACGAAGTTCAGCTGACGAAAGACCAGTGGCTGGTCTAGGACCTCATGAAGGTCTCATGCTGGTCCGTGAAGGTCTTCATAGACCCCTGGGTTCTTGTGTAGTGCAGGCCATGAATGTTGTCACGGGCCACTGGTGCTTGACCATGCATGGTTCGTGACCGGCCGTTGGTTCTTCGTTGGCCAAACTTTGTTTCCATGTCACGGGTGAACCGTTAGTCCGAATTGAGAGTTCTAGTAGTCGATTTTGTAGTACTCAAGAAGAAAAATACAATGGAACTAGATTTAAAGCTAATTCTTCCTGGATCATTCTTGGACTAAGGAAACACCCCTTTGGACCACGATTCACCATTTTTTCCTTTGACCGTTTTGAACTCCGAAGCCACCTATCTTTGGCCTATATCTCTTCCTAACATGTATTGATGTTCGTGGACTTCGTCTACTACCATTAAAATTTGAATGAGCTTCAAATATTCTATTGTTAAAAGTAAACGGCCTTTGCAAGAATGTAATGTAGCAAATAGCATTCACGGGCGACCTACTAAAGGTACATATAATGAAGACCAAGGGGCTCGTGAACACAATATTTCAATAATTACTAATTAAGTATACAAATTGCAGGATTTAAAATAGAAAACCAAATATGGTTGTCTAAACCCCAGATCGTGTAAACTCAACTAATACTTCCAAACCGCCAACCCAAAGTAACTAAAAACTATGTCAAATGCATTGGTTAAAGAATGTGAAATGGGGAAGATCAGACTCCCCATACTTAAACCTTTACTCATCCTCGAGTAAATAAAATCAAAGAAAAGGTTTCAAGCGGAATGAAGCTTGCAAAAATAGCTAATGCATTCAACTTATTCCCAAGATACCCTAATACCCCTGAGAAGGTGAAAATATCACAACTGTCACACTCCCCAAAGCTTCTAAAGCAACTAAATCACCAAAAGCAAGTAAATATGTATAAAAAAAGATAAGTGGCAAAAGATTGGAACCAAGGCAAGCTTACTTTTCCCAAAATAAATCAAAGAGCAATCCTTAAGCAAAAACATCCACCCATGAAATCAAAAAGCCGTTGACTTGGTTGCAACATGGGGATAACTCAAGATTCTTGACCTAGTTGCAACCAAGGAGCCTAATGTATCATCAACCTAGTTTCTTGTTTATTTTTTCATCTTTTTTCTTTCAATTTCTCGCATTTTGCCTAGGAGCGTTTTTGGGTTTTCATCCTAACTTTATCCCCCGAAACATGCTCACCTGTCACCTTTTTTTCACATGGCCTGTCACTTTTTCCTAGACTTGTAAGTCTAGCTGGGCCAATCCTCTCACTTTTACCTAGGCCTTTCGACCTATTCGAGCCTTTTCTCATGTTACCCAAAATGCTCTTTCGAGTTTCTACTTGTCTATGTTTTTAATTTTTTTAAATTTTTTTTCATTTTTTTGGTGTAGTATAAAATTGCCCCAATAGTCAGATCATACTACAAAACATAAGCAACAAACCAATACACCACCAAATCCTAAAGCTACATTCCACATACAGACTAGAATCCTAAAATCCTAGCATAACATGTAAACCACAAAAATTTTCCAAAAGCATCCCAATCAGAAGTAACCAAAAATCTGAAATGAAAAACAAACAAAGCATGCATGCATGAAGAGATCCACTAATGGTAATTCCTAAGTACTCACTAATACATTCCCCACATTTAAAAAATGCATAGCCCCTTATGCATTCTCATGTTAAATTAAAAGTGAAGTAGGGAAACTAGTGATACTCACACTTCAGGCCTCGAAGGGCGGCCTCCCCGTGACTAGTGAAACACCTCTCAATGAATACTGTTCCTTGGATTGTGGCCTCAAGAAGACATAAGTTGAGAAGCTAAACACGAGGGTGGATTGTGGCCTCATGGCAATCCACCCTCGTGTTTAGCTCATCAACTTGTGCCTTCACTTCTCCAATAGCTTGAACTATCTCCTGAAGCACTTGGGAAGAACTTGGGAGTTCCTCCCCAAGTAGGTGTAGTTGATCCATAATGGTCGTGGGAAGATGAGATCAGCTCAAAAGTGCTCTCAAAGATGTCTCCCCTTCGGCCTCTTCTAGATCTATCTCCGGGTTAGCTGATACTCTACAAAAGTCCTTCTCAAATCGTGGATCCGGTTCAATGAACAAGTAATCTAGGCTCATATCAAGGTTGATAGAGGTGTGCTCCAGTTGCGGAAGAACCATGAGTTTTGAAGTAGGTGCCCTACCATAAAGTCACACAAATATATCCTCTGAAGTTGTAGTTCCCACCATGAATGCCCTAGATAACTTCTCATTTGTATAGGTTGATCCCGACCTACCCATACTAGCCAACACCTGATGCAATAGAGGATGTCCCAAATATTGCACCAAAAGGCCAACCACGCCTCCCCTAGGAATCTTCCCACTCTTCTGCTCTTCCATAGCTATGCATTCTTGAACAAAATCACCAACCAATTCCGGGTAGATGTTCCCCTCCGGTGTCATTGCCCAAAGGTGTACATTGGAGCCCGGACAATGCGCCAATTCACCATGGCATAGAATGCTCATTGAAAGAAGTCGGTGACCATAACATGTTGCTGGGTGAACTATAGCTGTGCTCTTGCTAAAATTCTTCTTGTCGGTCCCGGTTAGTTGTCTCAAAAAATTCCCAAAGGAAAATGGCATTCCTTGGCAATGAGTCTGTGAAATGTCCCATCCGGTCTTCCACCCAAAAGCTAATTCCACCACTCTCTAGGTCATTCGGTACTCCTTGTCATCCAAGTCGAACTTAATCGCCTTTTAACCCTACTCGTCTATAACCTTCAAAATAGTAGCTAGAAACTCTAAAGTGCATCTTATGTAGGTTTTTGAGTGCACGTTGAGAAAACCTTCTAGGCCTACCCAAACCAAAAAAAAGTCACTGGTTCAAGTAATCTTAGAGCCATCAAGGTGCTGTTGCAAGCAAAACTAGTCTCCAAAATGCTCCTCTTTGGTTCCTTCAAATTCCTCCAACTCTGGGCTGCGTCCCAGTAATATTGGTCAAACCTATAAAATCATCGGCCACAGACATGGAGTTGTGAGGAATGGGAGTTTTCGGTATAGGGTTTGCACCCTTTACCAGATTCTTCCATTTCTCACCCCACGAAGACTTCTCTTTCTCCGAAGTACCCTTTTTCGGAGGCATCTTGACACAATGAAGGAGAATAATGGTAATGTGATAATAAATAATGCATGGCCCATGATGTCATCCAATAAATAACATTCTCCCCAAAAGACCAAACATTCAAAGCTTGATGATATAAACATAAATGCCATTTAAAACCAGAATATTCCTCATCAACCAATAACATCAAGTATGCCTTACACCAACTCATACACAGATTCATGCAAAAACAATTCATGCTCTCTCTAATCACTCACAAATGAAGAACACATCATTCAATATCAATTGCACATTCAAGACTCCCATAAATTTTTCATCAAAAGATTGAACACACAAGCTCAAAAAAAATCCTATCAACACTTGCTCATTCAAAAATCATGCTTTTCATAACAACACCACAATGTAAATCAAGCATATATACAAAGAGATCAAAAGGTTACTCAAAATTTGAAGTTAAAAAGTGTAAGATCCACACAAGAAGAAGCAAAAATTGCCAATTTTTTGGAGAAAAGCTTCACTTTTTTCGAGTTCACCGAGTATGTGTGTGAGTGAATGTTTCTTGAAAAGAAAGAGTGTGTAGAAGATGAAATTAGGTGGAGAATTGTACCATGAGAATTAAATTTTGGCATAGGTGAAAAAGAGAGGGAGAGGTACAATGTAGATAAAGATGGAATTTCAAATTGGGGGACAAGTAGTAGAATTAAATAATGTTGGAAGTACTAATTGATCAAAAATCCTAAGGAAATAGGAAATATCACTCCTTGAATAAAAAATGCAATTTTAATTTTGAAATCCAATCTTCCTTTAAGTTTCATTTTTGAGACAAGTTAGGGGGGAGGAAAATAAAAAATAGACAAAGAGAATTTTCTGCCCAGTTTTCCCACTTTCACGACATAGAGTCTCGTGGCAATCATCATGGCACAAGACCTGCCCTTCCTCACGAAGAAAACCCCAGATTTTTCACTATTCCTTAGCTTTCAATTTGATTTGATGGGGATTGTGTGAATATATGGTTTTTACGTCTTGGTTTGATGTGGGATAGCATTATATTCACTGTGAGTGTGTTGATTTGCTCGTGTTGGTTTTGTGCTTGCATTGTGCTATTAGTGTTACTTTGGTTGAGAATGGATTGTGGCTTATACTAGATATGAGGCATGTTGGCCCTTTGATTTGAAATAGATGTTATTTGAATGCAATGCTATTTTGTGTAGGGTAGTTTAGCCATGAGACTTGACTGTTGACGTTATGGAGGTACTAATGGTGGATAAAAATAGTTAGGCATGACTGTGATTGTGAGATATAGCATATTAGATATTCAACTATGTGAGAATTTTATGGACTTGATAATATGGCCATATTGGATATAACATGGATTGTATATGCAATTGTGATTAGGACTTGAACTAGTTGGCGTGGATTTGATTTGGCTTGTGATGATGGGCAAAAATTAGTTTAAAGGTTGAGTATAACTTTGTAATATTGCATATATGTGTATTCCTATACGTTTGAATTGTTTGTTGTGGTTGTTAGATATGACCCCTACTAAGAGACCTAGGGCTCCTCCACGAGGTGGGTGCACCGTCGCTCTACCTCTGCCTCCACTGCCAGCTCTAGAGTAGAGCCATGTACCTCTTCCTCTAGATAGGTGCATGGGTTTGACCCGGATCATCGGGTCCTATGCGGAGAGATAGGAGGCCCTGGCTAGCCGCCAGCTCAAGGAGATGAGTTTTGTAGACGTGCTCATCTGGACACTCTTGGGCTCACCCAGCCAGAGTTCCTGTCCATGGTCAGGATATGCAGCATGAGAGATAATCAACCATGTGAGAGGTACATTTCTTTCC
This sequence comes from Rubia yunnanensis, assembly GCA_037428765.1. Taxonomy (NCBI): domain Eukaryota; kingdom Viridiplantae; phylum Streptophyta; class Magnoliopsida; order Gentianales; family Rubiaceae; genus Rubia; species Rubia yunnanensis. The sequence continues at coordinate 65,067,896 of CM075064.1, forward strand.
ACTTGGATGATATATCTCGACAGATGACAGTCTCGTAGGTTAAAGAGGAGTTTAAATGGGATACTGTAGGGATACAGGTGAGGTCGGACCCAAAGGCACATGAATGATCGATTGAGGAGGACATGCAATTCTGGAGTGTCATCAACGTGGGGCCGAAGAGCTCCCATGAATGGAGCAGTGTCGTCATCCACCTCGCACTCCGTTACGTGCACCTACTATTGGCTTGCACATTACTTTGCTCGGTGGAGTCAACAAATGTGCTAGACAACGACATTCAATTCCTATGGCACTTGACGAGTGAGGGATTGGGATACGGGTTATGGGCTGAGCTATGGATAAAGAGGATTGTAGAGGTAGTGGGGAAGCCAAAGGGGAAGATTACGGTTGGAGGTATGATAGGCCTCTTGGCTGACTACCGTGGATTGGTTCCATCGGCTGACTTTCAATGCTTAGGGAGGCGCACTTCCTACCTTATCACTACAGAGAGGTTGGTCTGATTCGAGATCCTCAGTACCACCTGTACCACGGGGGCATTCCATTGGTTATATGGTGCTATGAAGGTCACATTCATGACACTTCTTCACCCCAACAAGACGAAGTTGGAGTTTGATACACCTCTAGTAGATTTGGCTATTTCACCCAATTCCTCATGTAGAGAGGACTTCCAGTATGAGCTCCACAACCTTGGACCAGCCCCTGTCCAGTGCAATGATAACAGCCTATCCTTCTTCGAGCGACAGCAGCGGCACTCCCTACAGCCTCCACCAGAGACCGAGCCTATGTAGGAGGATGATGTGCCACCTCACTACTCCCAGCCTCTACCAAATTTCTATGAGCATAGACCAAGCAGGATGGATGCGGCCACCAAGACAGCATGATACTGGAGCATAATGTGTTTATCTCCTAGAGCTGGATCGACATGGATAAGGAGATTGATCACCTATCAGCTCGCATCCAATAGATGTAGCCCCAGATAGGAAGTGTCTCAGGACCTAATCCGGGAGCAGAGAGATGGAGAGCTAGGAGGCAGAGCAGCATGGATTGGCAGGCTAATTATCAGCAGCGCTATTTTGGTGGTGGCCCTTCTTCCTCACATCAGTGATTTGTGAGCATCATATCCTTACCATTTCCATACTTTGATTTGTATGTTTTTTCCCTATTGTCTACATTAAGGGCAATGTAGTGTTCTAAGTGTGGGGAGGGGTATCTACTGATTGCATGGTTGGGGTTGGAGATATTTTGTTAGACTTGCTACTTTTGGATGATTCTTTTGTTTTGTTTTGGATATTTTTCCATTTTGTTTAGTGTTGCTTTTATTTTGATGTACTTAGATGGTGTTGGCTTTGATATGTTTCTTAGCCTTAACATTTTGGAAGCACTTTGTTACTTTTTGGATTGGAGATTATGGAATTTTTTTTAAAAAAATGAAAATGAAAAAAATTATGAATAAAAAGAATCCTGCTAAGTTGAAAATCCGAGAGGGCATCTTAGGCAACATTGGGGGCCTGAATAGGTAAAAATCCCAATAGGGTGATCTAGGAAAACATGAGAGGCTAAATGTGTGGAAAAAGGTGAGATGTAAGTTGAAGAAACAAGACGTGTGGCTAGGATGAAAACCCAAAAGGGCTCCTATGGAAAATGAGAGAAATTGAAAAATGTTATGTGTTCACTCATATGCTGGCATTGGAGTCATAAGGTTGCGATGACCATATGGATGGATTAGGTAGCATGACATCTTGAGGACCTCTTGGGGGGAATTTAGCAGGGGAAGGCGAAGTAAGTTATGAAATTCTTGATCATTAATATACTTCACTTTTAGGTTGATATATTGGTATAAAATGGAGCATTTGTTTTGAACCTTATGCATGTCTTTAGCTTCACCTTGTACCATTGGATTTGGGATTGTCAATTCGAGATTCGGAGATGTTTTAGGGATATCAATGAATTGATTAGTTGATATAGTTTGGGTAGATTTAGGAATAGGGGTTGTGGGAAACTTCTCATTTGACCTTAACATTAGGATGTGTGATAATGAGATTTTTGTGAGGTATTGACTTGGGGGAATAGTAGTTAGGATGTGGATATGTCATTTCCTTCACATGCTTGGATCTTTTCTTACTCGAGGGCGAGTAAGGTTTAAGTGTGGGGAGGTTTGATGTGTCCATTTTATGTGCTTAATTTAGTACTTTTTGGGGTAACTTTTGTGCTCTTTTATTATCAAGAAATTGTGTTTTGCCTTGAAATTCTCTTATAAGGGATAAGAGCAACTCTACACTCTTTTACCTCTTCTAAGTGAATTTTGCATGACAAAGGAAGAACATGGAGGTTTGAACACTGGAGGCCATTGAAGATCACCTTTCAAAAACTTTGAAGACTTGCTTCGAAGACATGAAGACTTGAAGACCGGAGGCCGTCGAAGACCATTTTTGAAGACTTTGAAGACCTTCTTCATAGAGTTGAAGACTCAAAAAATGAGAGGAATCATTGTGACGATAAGTGTTTACCACAAGAAAAAGAAAAGAAGGCAAGGTTAAGTTATGGCGCCCGTTGCGAGTCGTGACGAACACGTCACTAGTCGCGACCAACGGGTGGCTAGAACCTATCCTTATCCTTTTTGTACTATAAATAGCACTCTCTTTTCTCTCATTCACATCTTCTTCTTTCTGCATTTTTGGTACTATTTCTAACCCTAGTTTTCACAATTTTTCATCTTTGAATTCTCTTGTATTATGTTTGGTTTGTTAGCATTAATTAGTATGAACTCTTGTAACTAAATCTAGTTCTTGGGAGAAATTGATTGAAACTTCCAAACTCATGTAGTAAGATTCTATATTTTCTCATTTATGAACATTTATTGGGGAGAATTTAGTATGCCATTAGTGTTGTGTTTTTCCTCATTTATACCATGGGTTGTTTGAGTATATGAAGTTTTTGTATGATTGAAGTGTTAAAGTGTTATGAAAGTTGCAAATTTCTTAACTCATTTGACATGAAATCCAAAAGCATGGATTTAGAACATCTTTTGTATAATGTGTGGTAACTCTTGCTAGATGAGTATGTTAATATGGATTGTTTTCATATTCATCCTATAAATGCAAAGAAATGTTAAACCTTGAATGTTGTTTGTTCTAGGTTTAACCTAATAAATGCTTAGTTTGGTTAAATGACTATGTCTTTGGAAGAAGGCTTGTTTTTATCAAACCTATGGTCCTTTGGGTGAAAAGCCATTGATGAAATACCCCTATGATGTTGTTTGTCTGGGGTGATCGTCAATGAGGTTTGCAAATGGTCGTTGTTTGTCTTTGCAAACTACTATTAAGAAGGAACAAATGTTGATCTTCGAATGAGAAGTGATAGCATTCCACATACACAATAAATGTAATTGAATGAGTGAATGAATCAATGAGCTATAGGAAGTTTGGAAGTGGTAGTTGATTGCCCCCAAGGCTCCGTTAATTATAATTTTAATCTTCTCTTTAGTTGTATGGCATGATTAGCATAGTTCTCTTGCTTTTCTAAGTGTTGTCTTTCAATTTGATAACTCAGGATAAAAAACCAACCAACCTCCCACCCTCTAATTTACATGCTTTTATATGTATCTATGTATGTATATGCCTAGTACGTTATCTCTGTTATATGTATAAACACTTAAAAAGATCCCTCTTCTCGTGGACGACCCTGACTTGCCATTATCTACTTCATTTTAGATAGGAAGCATTAGGGCTTAAAAGTATTAACTTTGAGAGGTATGATGATGACCTCCCAACATTGGAGCCCGGACAATGCGTCAATTCACCGTGGCATAGAACATTCATAGAATGGAGTCGATGAACATAACGTATTAACGGGTGGACTATAGTCGTGCCCTTGCTCAGATTCTTCCTGTCCGTCCCAGTCAGTTGTCTCCAAAAATTACTAAAGGAATATGGCATTCCTTGGCGATGAGTCTTTGGAATGTCCCGGCCGGTCTTCCACCTAAATGCTAGTGCCACCACTCTATAGGTCATTTGGTACTCCTTGTCATCCAAGTTGAACTTAATCGCCTTGTAACCCTCCTCATCTATGACCTTCCAAATAGTAGCTAGAAACTCTAAAGTGCACCTTATGTAGGTTTTTGAGTGCACGCCAAGAAAAACTTTTAGGCCTACCTGACCCAAAAGAAAGGTCATTGGTTTAAGTAAGCCTAGATCCATCAAGGTGCTCTTGTAAGAAAAACTAGTCTCAAATATGCTCCTCTTTGGTTCCCTCAAATTTGTACTTTTTTGTTCTACAGTCCCAGTAATGTTGGTCAAGCCCATAAACTCATCGGCTATTGCGAGGAACGGGAGTTTCTGGTTTAGGGTTTACACCCTTTACCTGCTTTTTCCTTTTCTCACCCCGTAAAGACTTCTCTTTATGGTAAGTACCCTTTTTCGGAGGCATCCTAACACAATGATGGGGAAGAATGGTAATGTGAGAATAAAAAATGCATGGCCCATGATGTCATCCAATAAAGAACATTTTCCTAAACGGACCAGACATTGAAAGCATGATGATATAAGCATAAAGGCCATTTAAAACAAGAATATTCCTCATCAACCAACAACATCATGTATGTCTTTCACCAACCCATCAATAGATTCATGCAAACAAGATTCATGCTCTCTTTAATCATCCACAAATGAAGAACACATCATTCAAGATCAATAGAAAAATCAAGACTCTCATAAATTCATCATCATAAGATTGGACACACAAGATCAAACAACATCACATCAACACATGCTCATTCGAAAATCATGTTTTTCATAGCAACACCACAATGTAAATTAAGCATATATACAAAGATCTCAAAGGGTTACTCGAAATTTGAAGCCAAGAAGTGTAAGTGAGTGTTTGAGCTCAAAGGGTTACACCACAATGTAAGAATATAAACAAATATCTCAAGACTGGAAATTTGGGAGAAAGCATCACTTTTTTTAGCTCACCAAAGAGAGTGTGTGTGTGTGTGTTTGTGTGAGTGAGTGTTTCTTGAGAAGAAAGAGTGTGTAGATGATAAAACTTTGACCGATGTTTTTGTTTTTCGAGATCAAGTCAGTGTCCATCCCAACCGCAATATCACCATGCTTTAATTTGTACTGACTCACCCCATACCTGAAATTTTTCCCGGTCCTTGTCCTATAGCCCTCTACAAAACATATAATCATTATGAGAAGCATGTGCTTTTTCGATTCCATTCCTATAGGACAAAGAATGCTTTTTGCGGCATACAATCTATCAGGAAAACGATTACCCTCAAGAAGCATTTTGACATGCCTTCCCCTGGAGGGTCGTTAATTGTAGCTAATTAACCCAGGCAAAGGACGTGGTCAAAAGATAAAAATTTATAAATCTGCACCCCGTTCTCACTGCTACGGTACCCATGGGAATTAGCGGTAAGCCCCAGGTTTGTCCATAGAGATGCTAGGTCTAAATATCAATCTAAACACAACCTAGTAAGGGTCGTCAATCCATACGAGTAAAAGAAATAGCTACTAATGCAAACATGCAAAGGGGGGGATTGAAACTAATAATTACTCTCATAAAAGTAAAAAAAGCAAAGCAAGCTATTTAAGTAATCAATTTGGGAATCATTGAGGAACATGGTCAATTTAATGCTACGATCCTCGATTCATTAACAAAGATATTTAGGCAAATCTAATGGAGTGTTCATGACACGTGGTGTGGCCGATGGCATACCCCGTCCCTGTTACAGCAGGTGCACTCGTAACCCTCCATCGACACTGCCATCGTAACTAGGACAGTACAACAAGGTCTGACCGTTGTTGTAGGTCTATTTATCCCCAATGAAATTATGTCTTGGGCTTCCACAACAAATGCATTACTTCCCCCAGGTCCTATCAATTAGATCCAAGGGTCGTTGGCACCTTGTCCACGATTAATGACCTCTTACAACCCTAGCTTGCTACTATTCTCTATTTTTACCCGAAACCTCTCAGACAACTTTAGAAGTCATCTTATAAGTCAGAGCATTATCAAATCCTCCGTGCACACACCCACGCAGACACGTTCTCCCTTACCCATTCTAACATCCAGGTTTCTCTTCCTAAGGGGGCATCAATATTTGCACCATACATGAATGTAGCCCAAAGTGTGTGCTTATATGTGGTGTACTATTCAAGAATTTCAAATAATCTAGAACAATCATAATAATATCATGAACACAAAATTAAGATGAACAAAAGAATCTCATAAAGAAAATAGATTAAACCTTGTTCCTACAATTGATACCCAAGCTATGAAAACTGCTACATAGATATGGAATTCAAATGAAATGGATTTTTTTTCTCTCTCTAGAGTTTCTCTCCTAACTACAAAACTAAAGATATGATATGATAAGTATAAAACCCAACTAGACTATGGTTATATTTATAGTAGTTGGAGATTGGCTCTAAAAAAAGACCCTAAATAGGCCAAATTAGGGTGAGCCCTAGCTCAGCCACCACACGATGCGGGCCATCATGGATGGTGTAGCCCATGGTGTATCCTTGGTGTGGGGAGCGAGATCTAGTGTAGGTTGTGCCTTTTCATGTGGCATGGGGCGCTTGTTCTATTGTGTGGCGTGAATCTTTAAAAGGTATGGGGCATGGAGCCTTTCGCGGTGTTACGAGGTGGGGATTAATGCCCAACCTCAATGTAACCCCATGCCCGCATCGATGCTAACACGATGCCGCGGTCCTGTGCCGCTCAACACGTCACTACAAATTGGTTTCCCTCGACCGCGTTACACACGCCTCTGGGTCATCCACTACCGACCGCCTAACCGCTCACAGCCTGTGATGTCCCCCTCTGTGCCCATGATGCGTTGTGCATAACGCCCGCCATCCGTTCCCAATGCTCGTGCACGCAGCGCCCTGCCGGCCGCCTGGCCAGCACTATTAATGCTATGCCATGGCCCGAGAAAACACGTCCCAAGATCCTTGCCCCAAAAGTCTACTCTTTTACTTATAAATACTTGTAATAGCTTAGTTAGTAGTGTAGCTTAGCTATTTTGATCATGGTCCAGGCCTACATGCCATTTTAGCCTTTGAACTTATTTTTGCTATATAGCTGGCACTCATGATAACGTTTGCACAACATATATGTGGAGTACTGAGCTACCTACAACAAGTAACCTTTTCCTGCAATTTACTAAATTATGAGCGTTTGCTCCCCAGTGTTGGGCTTTGTATTGCATATTTGGCTTGTGTGTGTGAGTCATTCTCCTATTCTAAACTTGTGTGTGTACTTTCCACTGCACACTCATCCACGTCCCTCTAAAGGCTTGGTGTGTTGTGTGCAACCAAGTTGAGTGCGATGCACGTGGGAACTAGGCGGTAGTCGTGACATGGTAGTACACGGCTAGGCCGAACAGTTAGCACCCTTAGCGGGTGACCTGTGACAGTTGATATCAGAGCCCAATCGGCACTTGAGAGCATAGTGACTGCTAGAGAGTGTGATGGCTGGTCTCTAGGACTAGCCTCGAGAATGTGATGGTCATTCAAGTTATGCTCGAGTTGAGGGCTTGCTGCCTTGAGGTCTCGAGTGGGTACGTCTAGAGGGCTCGTAACGAGGTCCACGCTAGGCCATCGCGGCTCACAAAAAGTGGAGGCCGAGGCCTCCATATGAACACAATATTTCTGAGTATATCACGCCTTGCGACCACTTTGTTATGAGTTACGATGAGGCCCTCGCAAGGCCATCACAGCTGCGAAAAGTGGACGCCGAGACTCCCTTTCAACACAAGATTTCTGAGTACATCATGACTCACGACCACTCCGTCATGAGTCACAATGAGGCCATCACGAGGTCATCACGCTCGCTAAAAGTTTTGGCCGAGACCCCATTTTAGCCAAAATCCCTGATTTGGTCGCAATTTGCGACGAGGCCCTCACGAGGACATCGCAACTCGCAACAATGCCCTCACAAGGACATCGCGACTCGCGACCACTTCTTACCTGGTACTTAGAAAAAAAAATTCCGATTCCTTCTCTTGTCCAATTCTTTCTTTCTCGACTCCAAGTCTTTCTCCCTTCAGAGGTCTAATGCCTTGGGTTCAAAATTGCTAAGAATTATGGAAAAAACAACCCATGAAAAGTATAAAGTAGAACAACAAAACTTAATGATAAAATCCAAAACCAAACAACATCAACGGAAAGTCACGAATGGCGATCTGGATGATCAAAACCAAGTTTATTTAACGTCATCGACACGACTTACTCCTTTTTCTTGGGTTTTACTCACAAAGTGGATCAAGGAGATCAATGTCCTCTCCTTTTTCCGGCACAAAATTCTTGTGGTAAGGTTTTTAAACGTTTTCCATTAACCTTGAAAGTATTGAACTTAGCTCGATTTAGAATCTCCACTGCGCCATGCAGGAATACCTTGACCGCCTCAAAAGGACTGATCCATCGGGACCTCAACTTACCTGGGAATAGGCAAAGGCGAGATTGGAATAGGAGGACCTTTTGGCCAACGTCAAAGTCCTTCCTAATGATCATCTTGTCGTGCCACACCTTTGTTTTCTCTTTATAGATTTTGGCGTCTCATAGGACTCCCTCCAGATCTCATCCAGTTCATCCAATTGTAACTTCCTATGCAAGCCGGCCTCATCTATATCAAGATTGAACTCTTTGACCACCCAGTAAGCCTTATGTTGAATTTCCACTGGTAGATGACAGGGCTTACCAAAAACTAACCGGCATGGTGACATATCGATTGGGGTCTTGTAAGTCGTCCTATACGCCCACAAGGCATCATTCAACCGATTTGGGTATTTTATGGGTCTTGCTAATCTTAGCTTCAAATTTTGAGTAACCCATTGAACTCTATGTTTATGTGTTGTATTTGACATTGTTGTTGTGTTATTTGAAGTATGAATCTTGAATGAGTGTGTTATAAGATATGTATTTAAGTTTGAGTTTGTATGCATGATCTTGTGTTGAAGAGGATGCTAGGAGGATTGATGTGCTTCTATGCTTCAGATATGATCTTTGGTGTTGGGTGATTTGGAGCAGAGCGAATCATGGTTGCATGATTTAATTAAATGGATTGCTGATAACTTACATAATATTGATGTTTGATGAGAAATGTTCTTGTTTGAATAGCCCACTTGCTTATAATATCATGTTATGAATATTTGGATTATTTGGAATAATGTTATCTCATTGAATTGTAGGTCATGCTTTGTTTATGATCATATCACCACTCTTGTCCTCATTTTGTTAGGATGCCACCTAAGAAGAATGCCTCAGAGAAGGGCAAGTCCACTAGGGGTGAGAAAAGGATGAAGTCAACGAAGAGGGCAAAGCCGACAACTTCCATTCTTCATAACCCCACATTTTTTACCAAGGATTTTATGGGTATATCCAAGACTACAGCCCGAAGGTGGAGGAACTTGAGAGAGCCGAAGAGGATTATTTTAGAGAAGGGGTTTGCTTGCAAGGACACCTTGGCGGTTCTAGGTTCACTTGAGCTGGTCACTTACATGTTAAGCCGAGTACATCTAGAGGGGTTTCTCGAGAAACACTCCAAGATGTACATTAGGTGGACCCAACATGGTTCCTAGCTACTCTATGGCCGGTCCCGTGCCATTCCAAGTCAATTTTGTCAATACCGGCCGTTGGGGCGTGGAAATTTACACGGCATGCATCAAGTTTTCTGAGGAAAGGACCAAGGTCGACCACGTCCCATGCCAACATCCACAAGCGCATATCAGGACCTCAAATTTCAACACTCTGATGGCGCCCTGTATGAGACGACGCGACCCGCGCCAGTTCCAGATACAACCTACGCCAACCCTTCACCCTATACCATATTGAAGATCTGCACCACGCTCAATAACAGGTATCTCACGCCAATGAAGTGGCGTGACCCACTCCAAGCCTTACGTTCTGCACCAAGTACATCCACCGTCCACGTCATCCGTGACGTTGCGTGCTGGGTGGCGGCTGAGCTAGGGTTTACCCTATTTGGGGCCTATTTTTAGGTTCAATCTCCGATTACTATATAAAGTACCCTAGTCTACTAGGTTAAAAGACTTTTTCATACTTTGGATCTCATTTTCATTTTCATGAGTAGAGGAGATTCTCTCCTTAGGAAACTTTTTCTTCTTTTCATTTTGCTTTGATCCTAAGATGTGTAATTCAAATATTTATTTGAATTCCATGTCAAGGAAGTAGTTCTATAGCTTGGGGATAATTTTAGTGACTTGGTTATATCTTATGTTTTTTGAGATTCTAAAGTGCATCCTAATTTTGTGTTCATAATATTATTGTGATTTGCTTTTGAGTTTGAATGCATGAGTATTACACAACATATAAGCACGCATGTTGGTCTATATTCATGCTAGGCACACATAGTCAAACTTCCATGTTTTTGCTTGTTTTTAGTACTTATTTGCAATGAATAAATTTTGAATACACTACCTTAATTGTTAAAAATTTTGAAAAAAATTATATTATAAAATCACACCTTGATCTGGATGACGTTCATCTTTTTTTCGTGACACTAGGTTCATTCAGTGCATTCTCCAAAATGTCTACAAAAAATTTTGACAGGTTAAAGTGCAACGGATCCATCCAATACACACGCTTCTCGCTTGGGACTATGAAAATCAACCTCCAATGATCCTTAGAATTAAATCTTGACATGTAACCATTAATTGAAGAAATTAAATGAATCTTATTCTTGTACAACATTTATGGGGAAAACACCACCTCTCTATGAAAGGTGCAACGAATAGGTTCTTGTCGCTTCCCACGAGGCATTTGTGCACATTTTCAATCCTTTCAACCCTTGACAACCCAATTTCTTGAGTCATTACCGGACACAAATACCCTATCCATCCCTTTTCCTTTTGATTGAAAAAGTAGTACATGTACCTAATGCAACAAGATATGTAGAATGATAAGCACGAGTACATTTTGCAGAATAATTTAACAAGGAAAAAAGTTGAGTTTAAAATAGGAATGGTGACATTATGGTTTGGTTGACTTGGTCACACATCCAGAGCTCCTCAAAGACGCTCAACATTGCGATGATATCTCAGCTTTGGCCAAAAACACACTCGTTCCCCGAAAATGTGTATGTAGAGTTACGATCGTGTCCAGCGATCATGTCATATAATATGCAGACGAATACTGGACATTCCTTAGCTATATTCACCCTTGACATTGGTTCCACCGTAGCCTTTGATGTGGGTAAACTTTTCCATGATGTCATTGCTCCATTCACTTTCAAATGACCGTCTGTTTTTGGATCTACGTAAATTAACTGCCTTGGCCAGAGGGGGAACATTTCTTGGGCGGGACTCACAATCTTGTATTCTCCTTTCAGGAAGGGAAAATTAGCATTGTGTACTAACGGTTTCTCTAAGGCTATCCTAGAAATTCCACTAGAAATATGATTTGAGTGATGATGCTGCATTGCTTCATGAAGTATATCATCGGCTACGTGTATAGTTCTTGTCTTATCACCAATCTCAATAAAACTTTTGCATAAATGTGAAGGCTACAATCCATTAATATATACTAGTTACTACTATGGAAGAATAAAATACATAGCCTTAGCGGAAATTTTTTATTGTGGATAAGATGGCATCATCGAGATTATTTTCTTTGATTGTTTAGGGGATTATGATTTCCTTGTCAACCTAAACATGGCCCAGAGAATGGTGAGATCCTCTTAAGGGTGGCTTTCAATCATTAGTGAGATCTTCCAAATGTTTCTATAAAGGGATGCCGTTGTACTCGATCAACTTTCAAATCAAAACTTCTTGTTGCTCTATCTTTTTATCTCATAGTTGGGCTTCCTTTTGCAAAGTGTGGACTCTAGATGGATTTTCCCTATCAAAACAACAGGCTATCCCAAAAGAATCTCTTTGTGACATGAATGCACCCACTCCTCTTGCCTTTCCCGGGTGGCCGAATTTGTTGGCAGCCTCACACAATATGTCATACTTACCGGTTGGCACGAATCTACCTTCAATTTCATCTTGCTTCAAAATTTCCTTTGAAAAGAGTAGAACAAGTAAGAAATAAAAATATAATCAACAAATGCATATGATATTAAAATAAAAAGAATATCATATTTAGTTTAATACTCTTTTCGCCAGTTGAATCTCTGTCATTGTTAAATAACAACCTTGTTTGTTTTGTTGACCTTTCATAAATATATCACAGCGATGTATTTGATCGGTTTCGATCAGAATGACCGCCGATCTAGCCTCTTCTACGGTCATCCCTCTTTCCATCGCCAACACATTTTATTCCAATATATGTATGATGTCACTTTTTAGCACTAGTACCCTACATGATAATGTATAAGATTTGTGTAAATATCACTTATAAATCTAAAATAATTGTATTTTATATTTGGCTTACTTACATTTCTTTGGTTTTAGAGGGTTCTTCATTTATGGATCTTCCTAAGCGTTTAGGCACAAAAGTTTGATATTAGGCTAGGAGTAGACATATATACATACATATAAAAGCATGTAAATGGGGGGGGGGGGGTTTGGTTGGTTTGTTTTCCTAAGTTACGAAAGTAAAAAGACAAGATAACTAGCAAAGTCAAGTGACTATGCTAATCATCAAACAAAACTAAGAAAAAGGGGTTTTAAAACTACAAAGATAAAAAGCCTTGGGGGCAAGGGATATCCACTTCCAAATATAATGTAGGTCATTGAACCATTCACTCATTCTATCATATAGCATTACATGACTCAACATCAACATACCCATCTAGCAATAATCACAACACATTATGCACAAGAAGTTCTAAGTTCATGCTCGTAGATTTTCATGCAAAGGAGCTATGGAATTTGTCACGTTCCTAACACCAAACCAATTCAATCATACAAGCACTCCCTATGCTCAAACAACTCATGGCACAAATGAAGTGAAACACACCATCAAGAATACATAAATGCTAAATAACAAATGCTTCAAGGATGAATTAAAATCATCTATTCAATACTTCAACTACTTGTTGTGAAGATAAATCTTCCATCCTTCTTAGTTCGTAGTTTGCAAGATTGAATTCGACATCTCTTGTCAAACCTCACCAATGACTCCGCTAATGCTAGGAGTATCCCATTGATGGCATTGAATCACGAAGAACCAACAAGCTTGGCAATACTTATGACCACTACACCGTGACTAAGCATTTAACCAATTTATGCAATTACACGAGATTGGATGAACGTGCAACGCACATTCATCCAAGAGCATATAACTCTCTCGTTTGCTACACAAATGAACAAGACGAAGAGTTCAACATCAATCACATTCATCTAGCACATTATCAATCCATCAACACAATCAAAAGCTCTAAATCATACTCATACATTCCTAACAAGAAAAGGGGGGAAATCAACCCAAATCCCCCAAACCCTAGCTAGCAATTCATACAAGTATTTCATATGTTCAAGCTTTCAACAACATCAATGAAATCAACAATTAACATTCAAAGAATAATAAATGCACAATAGCGAAAACACCAAATAGATAGATAAAATGATTCTTACTACATAGAAGTGGAAGCTTCAATCCTTTGCTCCCAAGATAAAAACTACCCTAGATAAACAAAACCCATAACATAGAACAACAATCTACAAAGAAAGAAGAAGAAATGGAAGAAAATGGTGAAAAGTGGGTTTTGGAGCCCCAAAGGCGGGCTTGGAAGCTGTGGAGAAGAAGGGGTGAAGAGGTATCTATAGGGGAAGAAAAAGGGGAGAAAAACGCTGCTACAGGGCTGAATTCACGCTGTCGTCACGAGTCGCGACCAGTTCCATCGCGAGTCGCGACCAGATCAGTAAACTCTAGCCCTATTTTGTTTTGCTTCCTCTGGGTGAACCGTTGATCCGTTTCGGGAGTTCTTGTAGTCGATTTTATAGTGCTCGAGAAGAGGAATCCAATGGTACCAATATTGAAGGCTGATTCTTCTCGGAAATTTATGAAAACCCTGGACCATCTTTCACCCGTTGCTTTGCTCTCCTTTCCCCACCTCTTCACTTCTTCAAATCTTCAAAAAGCCCAAGTGTAAGTGTTCAAATCTACAAAGATATCTTTGAAAGTCTTCAAATCTTCAAAGTCTTCAAAAAAATCACCTTGTCACACAAAATCATCTAAAAAGTGATAAAAACGTCAAAGTTTCTTTTATCCCTCCTTAAATGATTTCAAGGCAGAATGCCACATGTAGAGCACAAAATTATACAAAATCCAATCCTAAAAACCCTAATATAACCGCATAAAATGGCCTCATAAAACCTCCCCACACTTAAACCTTACTCGCCCTCGAGTAAGAAAAGATCCAAGCACACGGGGGAATTCATATAGCCATATCCTAAACTAATCCCCCAATCAAAGCCTCACAAAAACTCTCAATATCATAAATCCCAAAATAAAAGCTCACATGAGAATTTTTCACACACACATCCCCAATCCTAAATCTAACCAAACCTACCACTTATCAATTCACTACCCATAAAAATATTTCAAAGCCCCGAATTGATATTCCCAAAGTCCAATGACACAAGATGAAGTTAAAACCATTTAATAGGTTTAAGCACATACTTCACCTAATGCCAATATATCCACCAAAATCCAATGACATAAAATGAAGCTAAAGCCATATAAGAGGTTCAAACACATGCTTCACCTAATGCCAATATATCAACCAAAAACGAAGTAGAAAAGGATCAAGAATTTCATAACCATACTTCATTTTCCTAACCCACTAAGCTACCCAATCCCAAGAGGTCTATAGATGTTGAGCTACCCGATCCATCCATGTGACAACCGCAACCTTATGACTCCAACGCTGGCAAATGAGTGAAATCATAGCATTTTTCAATTTCTCTCATTTTGCCTAGGAGCTCTTTCGAGTTTTCATCCTAGCCACACATCATGTTTCTTTAGCTCACATCTCACCTTTTTCCGCACATTTTAGCCTCTCATTTTTTCCTAGGCCACTCTTTTGGGTTTTCGACCTATCCGGGCCCCAATGTTGCCTAAGTTGCCCTCTCGGGTTTTCAACTTTGCGGGTTTTCTTTTCTTTTTTTTTCTTCTTCTTTTTTTTATTATTTTTTTCTTTTTCTCATGTTTTTCCAATGAAAAGTAGCAAAAAGCATTCCAAAACAATCTAGCATACATGTGATTCCTCTAACCCCTCCCCACACTTAAAACATTACATTGCCCTCAATGTAAACATGTAAGGCAAGAACAATAAAAATCAAGGCAAGGGGGTAGAGTGACACCCGTTTCTCTGCATAGTCGCCGGTGATATGGCGTAATCCAATGTAATTGTATGGTCCCAAAATCGGTTTCGGAACCGGAAGGGGGAGCAAAGATGCCGTAGAAGAACTTACCCCTCGAGAAAAGCATTGTCTCCGTGGCACCGTTTGATCAAGACTAACACCACAAAAAACAACATTAAACTCACAAGTACATAAGGATTTGGAATACTAGGTTTAGCATAGAGAATTAATAACCATAGTATTCTCAAAAAACAACCAATCCATCATGCAATCACAACTATAAGATTATCCAATAAAAATATCCAACATATAAATCCACACAAATTCAAGCATCACTATAGAACATAGCAATTAAGTCACAATGATGTAGTCGGCATACTACAATCAACAAAGATACTATAAAGATGCAAGAATTTCATGTGTCAATTTATGTAAGATGGTGTGGATATGTGGTGGTTCTTGGGAGTGTTGGGTGGAGAAGAAGGAAGAATCATGCAATGTTTAAGATCAAATGAAAACTTGGAATTTTCATCTTGACTCGCGACTGAAGTGGTCGCGACTCGCGATGCTTCATCGCGACTCGCGAAAAGTTGAGGCCGAGAGCAGTTTTTTAACAAAATTTTTCTGATCACGTCGCGACTCGCGACCTCTATGTCGCGACTCGCGATGGCTCGTCGTGACTCGCGACGAGTCCATCGTGACTCGCGGAAAGTTGGTGCTGGGAATGATTTTTCTCCCCTGTTCGTCGCGACTCGCGACGAGGCCATCGCGACTCGCGACGGCAGGGTATCCCAGGCTTAAATTTTTTCATTTTCTTACCAACTATCCAAGCTTTCTTCCCTTGTTCATTGATCTCGTTCCTTCATCTCCTTCATTTCAATGCACTTCACTTTGCTACAAAATCACAGAAAAACACGCCATAAAAAGAACAAAACAAAAAATTTGCAATTTTCCAAGACCCATTTCATTTCTTTTGGTTCTACTTTGTTTATCCCTTATTCCGAAATAATGAATTGAGTCCGTAGAGGCATTTTTGATGCACTAAGAAACAAAAACTAAAAGAAATGCCAAATTTATTTCACGTCGTCGGCACGACGAAGCTCCGTATTTTTAAGGTCATCGGCACGACCCTAATGTTATCCGTATGGTGAAGGCTTGAACCCCTTCACCATGAGCTTCCAAAATAAGAGAGGTGGGGGTACAAAACTTTCAATAGGAAAGTTTTGTTGAGGTGGAGATGGTTGGAGGAAAGTTGAGTGGTTAGGAGGCTTAAGATAGTCTTTTGGCTCCTCTCTTATCTCCCTCACAACTTTCGAAAATGGTGGAGTTGGTTCACTAAGCGGGAGAATGGGTGACGATGCTAATGAATGTAGCACTATCACCTCTTCCTCCATTTTGCTATCCTCTACAACCAAATCATCATCCCCTTTGAACTCAAAATCATTTTTATTGGTGACCTCACTCACCGAGTCATCGAGTTCAAGTTGGGATGGTGTGTTTTCAGAATCACGAGCTTCCATTCGGGCCAACGCTTCCCTTATACTCCTCACATGCCCCTCAATAGCCTCAACACTAGAGGAGAGCTGGGTATCCGGCTCCTCACTAGTAAAGGAGTTCAAGTTTGCTATGGTATTGAAGACATCCTCACGTTTCAAACTTGAACTTCCTTGTTGGGCTTGGTTTTGGGGTATGGTATAGGGTGGTGATGGCCAACTAGGTTGCTCGTATGGTTGGTTTTCCGGCTCATTCTCATACCACCAATCCGAATTACCACTCCATTCCTGATTGTAAGAGTTGTGGTATGGATAGCATTCATGAGCTTCTTGCCCTTGAAAACCAACATCTCCTACCTCTTGGTAGCACTCTTCATAGTACCCATGGTTTTGAAAACCAAGGGTTCTTTCTCGGTCATAGTGTTTTTCCCACAACAAGGGGCAAGATTTGGTAGGATGATCGGAATGACACATCCTACAAAACCTTGCTTGTTGAGCCTCTCTTCTCATCATGAGTTCCCTCAAGGTGAGACGCTCCATTAAAAAAAAAAATTTCAAAAGTTCGGAATCATAGTGCAAGGATTCTCGATAAAATAAATTACCAAGAACTCAAGCAATACCTACTCCGAACAAAAACAACCACCAAGTAGTGGAAAATTAAAAAAAAAGCTAATATGCAACCAAATACACCTAAATACTTAAGAATAAACGCCTCTTCCCCGGCAGCGGCGCCATTTTGATAGCGGACAGTTGTTGCACCCCTATTCAAAGATAATTTATAAGCCCTTTTGCTTACTTTCTACAACTAGGTAGATAGCGGCAAGTCGGGGTCATCCACGAAGAAGAGGGATCTTCCTAAGCGTTTAGGCACAAAAGGTTGATATTAGGCTAGGAGTAGACATATATACATACATATAAAAGCATGTAAATGGGGGGGGGGGGAGGTTTGGTTGGTTTGTTTTCCTAAGTTACGAAAGTAAAAAGACAAGATAACTAGCAAAGTCAAGTGACTATGCTAATCGTCAAACAAAACTAAAAAAAGGGGTTTTAAAACTACAAAGATAAAAAGCCTTGGGGGCAAGGGATATCCACTTCCAAATCTAATGTAGGTCATTGAACCATTCACTCATTCTATCATATAGCATTACATGACTCAACATCAACATACCCATCTAGCAAGAATCACAACACATTATGCACAAGAAGTTCTAAGTTCATGCTCGTAGATTTTCATGCAAAGGAGCTACGGAATTCGTCACGTTCCTAACACCTAACCAATTCAATCATACAAGCACTCCCTATGCTCAAACAACTCATGGCACAAATGAAGTGAAACACACCATCAAGAATACATAAATGCTAAATAACAAATGCTTCAAGGATGAATTAAAATCATCTATTCAATACTTCAACTACTTGTTGTGAAGATAAATCTTCCATCCTTCTTAGTTCGTAGTTTGCAAGATTGAATTCGACATCTCTTGTCAAACCTCACCAATGACTCCCCTATTGCTAGGAGTATCCCATTGATGGCATTTAATCACGAAGAACCAACAAGCTTGGCAATACTTATGACCACTACACCGTGACTAAGCATTTAACCAATTCATGCAATTACACGAGATTGGATGAACGTGCAACGCACATTCATCCAAGAGCATATAACTCTCTCGTTTGCTACACAAACGAACATGACGAAGAGTTCAACATCAATCACATTCATCTAGCACATTATCAATTCATGAACACAATCAAAAGCTCTAAATCATACTCATACATTCCTAACAAGAAAAGGGGGGGAAATCAACCCAAATCCCCCAAACCCTAGCTAGCAATTCATACAAGTATTTCATATGCACAAGCTTTCAACAACATAAATGAAATCAACAATTAACATTCAAAGCATAATAAATGCACAATAGCAAAAACACCTAATAGATAGATAAAATGATTCTTACTACATAGAAGTGGAAGCTTCAATCCTTTGCTCCCAAGATAAAAACTACCCTAGATAAACAAAACCCATAACATAGAACAGCAATCTACAAAGAAAGAAGAAGAAATGGAAGAAAATGGTGAAAAGTAGGGTTTTGGAGCCCCAAAGGCGGGCTTAGAAGCTGTGGAGAAGAAGGGGTGAAGAGGTATTTATAGGGGAAGAATAAGGGGAGAAAAATGCTGATGCATGGCTGAATTCATGCTATCGTCGCGACTCACGACCAGTTCCATCGCGAGTCACGACTAGATCAGTAAACTCCAGCCATGTTTTGTTTTGCTTTCTCCGGGTGAACCGTTGATCCGTTTCGGGAGTTCTTGTAGTCGTTTTATAGTGCTCAAGAAGAGGAATCCAATGGTACCACTCTTAAAGGCTGAATCTTCTCGAAAAATTATGAAAACCCTGGACCATCCTTCACCCGTTGCTTTGCTCTCCTTTCTTCACCTCTTCACTTCTTCAAATCTTCAAAAAGCCCAAGTGTAAGTCTTCAAATCTTCAAAGATATCTTTCAAAGTCTTCAAATCTTCAAATTCTTCAAACAAATCACCTTGTCACACAAAATCATCTAAAAACTGATAAAAACGTCAAAGTCACTTTTATCCCTCCTTAAATGATTTCAAGGCTGAATGCCACATGTAAAGCACAAAATTATACAAAATCCAATCCTAAAAACCCTAATATAACCGCATAAAATGGC
Source organism: Rubia yunnanensis (assembly GCA_037428765.1). Lineage (NCBI taxonomy): Eukaryota > Viridiplantae > Streptophyta > Magnoliopsida > Gentianales > Rubiaceae > Rubia > Rubia yunnanensis. The sequence continues at coordinate 65,087,356 of CM075064.1, forward strand.
CTTATCACATGTTCTAAATTTTTTGAACTCGCACGATTATATAAAAAATGGACAAATACAATTTCCCCAAATTATTAACCCTAGCATCCGAGGAAAACCCTCGTCCGGCGCCCAAATCCCAATCGTCTTGTCATTTTTTAAGTTAAAATTCAGCGGGAAATGGATTAAACGACCAAGGGAGAAATAAGCCACAAAGGGAAGAGCAAATCCGGGACCTCGTCAAGTAGCAGGCCAACACAGACTCTCGCATCACCCTGGTTTGTTTCTCCTCAAGCTCGAGATAGATACAATACATTCCATGAGGGTGGTAAATTGTTTGATTGCTATGTGCTCGATTTAAATGTTTACCATATCATAGGTTTGGATGATCTTGTGCTTAAATTTGATGGAAAACATGTTGAAAAATTGTTAACTCTAAATGAACCGTCACATTTTGACAAGGTCCATCAATTCTATAGTAACTTACATGAAAAGAAGAGGGTGGTTACGAGACTAGGGTTAGCGGTCATGACATTGATATGAGTCCTTGGATAATAAACAAAATTTAAGAGTGCTTGTGCAAAGGGCGGGAAGTTATGTATCCCCAGGGCATTGAGGGGCCACTAGAAAATGTTTATCATATGGGGAGATGGCCGCTGGTTGACGAATACCCACACATTGGCCCTATTGCTTGTATTGTAAGATACTTTGCATGTAATGAAAACAATTTAGGCAAGCTGGGGATTTGTGATTTAAAACTTCTTCCCAACTCTCGCATAGTTTTTGAGATGATTAGTAAATGGCTAGTACCCATATCTGGGCATGTAACTGAGCCAAAGTAGCATCACTCATGTTGTTTTTCTACATCATTGAGGGGAGAAGGATCAATCCTGGGTCTGGAATATTTAAACATATTCTCTATGTTAGGACATCAAAGAGATTGGTGAAGAGTCTCCCTTACGGGAATCCCATAACTTTGATTTTGAGGGGCATTAATGGATTTGAGTTTCAAGGGGAAGAGAAGCAATGCAAGTGGTTCGATGAGCAGTACTTTGAAAACAAAAATGGATATTTGTCGACCATAAGTGGATTCATGAACCCATTGATGATGAGGAACCGAACAAGAGGCAAAGGGTCGAACAAGGTACAAGGTATGTAGATGTTTGTAATTTTTTTCAATATATTACTTTTTAGGTGTAAATAAATTCACAGCTAACACTTATTCTTCTCTTCTGGATGAATCGGATCTCATCTTCATCAAAGGATTCAAAGCATGCTATATATTAGTCAGTCATGTAATTTTTGGGTTGCGAAAGGGGATATGGAATATTGAACCCAATCAACGTGCTTTGGAAAGGGCTAGGGCATCTTTGCAGCTCCTCGTCTCACGTGTTCTGCATCCCTTTGATTTTTGATGCTTCTTCCCTTGAATTTTGTTGTGAATGTTTTTTTGCTATGGATTTGGTTTTTAGGATGGTGTAGTCCATGGATTCAAACTTTTGTTACACAACAATGATTCGTGTTTGTTTTGGTTTGTCCTTTCAAATGATTTATGTTAGAAATCAAGGTTTGGACTGAAATGTCGTTTTTGTTGAAGGGTTTTAAATGTTACCTAACGCAAGTATCATTTGAACATACCAAAAAAAGAAAAGTTAACCATATTAGCCAAAGTTGTTCCAAGCTCAAAAGTCTGTCTAAGATCCATGTCATTGGCATTAAAACAAACATCCAATCCTAATGTCGGCCTCATTTCTTCTACTTTTGTTTATTTACCTTCATCTTCTTCCTTTTTCTCTTGCTGATTTTTCCTCGCCCATCAATCCACATTCCTTCACCGTGGTCGGGATTATCTAAATATTGCCACAAACTTGTTTCATCCTCCTCGAGAAAAATACCTTCATCGTTGTTAAGCATTGGAGTCTCTTAACCCAATCCAATATTATCTTCCAAATCAAACTCCTCAACGAATGCCCGCTTACCCTCTGCAACAATTTCCCACCGAGGATCAACTAGATCTTTGACATGGAATACTTAATAAGCTTGTGAGTCCAATATGAAATGATCTTCCCTCCACCGACATGACTACAATCTACCAACATGAATCCCAAATCCTCAATTTTTCTCCTAGTGTTTACATCGACCCATTAACATTTAAATACAGGGACTTTCATAGTCACGTAACCAAGCTCTCATATCTCACATATGGTACTAAAATAAGAGTTTTGGGCATACATTGGATTGTCGTCTTTCACCTTGCCAACATGTAATGCTTCAGAAATAAGTGTCACACCACTGTTTTATGTTACAAACTTGTCATCCACGGCTTTTATAGAAATAGTGAAACCATTAATGTCGTAACCTCCGTACGATAGAACAGTGCCCAGAGGTCTACGTGCTAACCACTTCAATGTACCAGGGTGTTTACCATTCTCAACGTGCCTTCTCAACTAACACAACAAAAAAAAGACCTTTTACTTCATCCCTTTTACCTCAGTTTTTTTGGTAACCCCAAAAATTGAGGTAAAAAGTTCTTTTACCTCTTTGTTTCGAAGTAAAAGATTTTTTGTAACTCGGTTATAAAAAACCAAGGTAAAGTTTGTTTTTTACTTTGGTTATTATATGAACCAATGTTAAAGATTAAAAAAATGAATTAAATAATGTTACTGAATAGTGAGGAATGTCGCTTATGTTGTGTTAGGAGCAGGCCCAATTTTTCTGAACACTTCATTTCAAGTGATAATATCATGAATTCCTTTGCCACACACATGTAAAAAATAGGTTAAAATAAAGAACTTTGCGCTGATAGAAAGGAATCCTCCCCTAATTCGTACACGACCAGTACCCCCTTTGTTTAATGTTTTAAAATCACGTGATTATAAAATGATATATAAAATAGTGCTCCGATGAAATCACACATATAAACAAGTAAAATAAATTCTATAATGTTCAAATAAGATACTTAATTAATTAGAAAAACCATAGTCATGAGAATATCCTTACAAGTAGTACATAAATTCACACATAACAGAAATTACAATAAACTCAATTAGCTCAGACAATGATAACCTTGAAGACAATTGGTACCCTAGCTTCTATCATCTCAAAGAACAAGGTGTCCTTGATGCGTAGTTTGTTTCCCCTAAGGAACTCGCTAAAACCCTTTGGGGAAAGGGCCCTCATCTTCCCACCCCCCGATTAGTTCATATGCCAGTCTGTCCCATAGCACCTCAGCACTACGAGGGTCTTCTCATTCGCTATGAGTTGTACAATCTCCAACGGGATGTACAAAATCAGTGTAAAAAATATTGATCAGAAAGATAAATGTATATAAATACATATGCAATTGTCAACAAATAAAATTTTATTCATGCGCTTTACCAAAGTTTGTATTTTCTCAAAGTTAAGTTACTTCAAAGTGCAGTCGAAATGTGGGCTATCAATAGCCATTCAATGATGTTCAATGTCGATGAAAAAAGGTTTTAGGTGGCTCATTTGTGCAGTGAACTATACGATAACCAAAAAGTATTAGTTGTTACGAAGCGTGAAGTTATGTTAGTAAATATATGTATATATTAATAGGTGAAATACCTAAAAATGGGGTCGATTAGACTCTCCTTCGCCAGCCATTAATCTTGCATCATAAGTGGAAATGTTAAGTGCAAAACTAGTGTATAGAATGCAATGTGCGACATCGGCACATCCATTGTAGGGGCATGTCGGTCCAAAGCAGTGGGTTAGTTGACATACACATGTGACCTCACGAACTAGTCAGTCAAAGCAAACACAAGACCGATACATAACCAAAGTCGCAAATTGTGAATACAGAGTATACTTAGTGGTAAAAATGTGACTTCGGTATTATTTCGGTCTCACCGAAGGTTTAATCGACATAGTTGCAACATCGAAAATTGAAAAATAAGTTACTAAAAAAATGAATATGCTACATCGCATTGTTATCGCATTGATCAAGTTATGACTGATATGATACTGACGTCTCATAATTCAGAGGCAACACCGATAAGAAAACCATAAAACCAGAAAACATTATCCAACCGAATTATAAAGTAACAATTAGAAAACATATTCACAGACCACAGATCAAACATTGTAGAGTAATAATGACAAAACATATTCACAGACCACAAATCGAACATTGCAAAGTAAGAATTACAAAACATAGGTCTTAGGGGATCACAAAATCCATACATTTTCCAAGAGAGAAGAGAAGAGAGGGGAGAAAGCTTGAGGCCGTTGGAAGTTTAAGGAAATTTGTGGATAGATGCTTAAGCTCATTTTTAGGGTTCCCCTATTTATACCTGTTTTACAACAACATCATTTTTAACCACCTTGGAGTAAGCGACGTCGCAAACAAAATCAGTGTGTGCGACATCACGTCGACCATCTACCAACGTCGGTTGAAACCATTGTGTCGTCCATCAACTAGTACAAATTTGCACCCCAGTCAAACTAGGCGACATGATGCCGACCACTTAGCAACTTCGAAGATTTACATGGACCTAAATGATGTTAACCACTTAGCGACTTGGTAGCTTTTCATCATCCAACATGATGTCAACCACATAGCGACTCTATTGAAATATTTGTTTGCAACAATTTGGAAGAGGGAGAAGGAGTTACATATGTTGAAGGAGGGGGAGGACCGGAGTTACACATGAAGGATTCAAAAACATTGAAATAAAATTCAAGAAATTAATTTCAAGAGTAATAATAAATTCAATAAATTTTTTTCCAAATTTTAATTAATTGTTTTTAAAAAAATGTTTAAAATTTAGTAATCAGTCAAATCTGCACGGAAGAGCGGTTACATTAAAAACTAAGGGCCCAACACCATTTACCACCCCAAAATATAGCTTGTCCCCAACCACGACTTCCTCCTTTCTTTCCCCCGAGTTCCTCCATTACACTGCATCATAGAGGGCAACTTGTACGGCGGTAGGAACTCTAAAATTTGGTCTGGGACGTAATGATATATAAACAAAGAACTGCATTAATTAGTGAATATGAAAGTAACTTATAGAGAAATTTAATTGAAAATATAATACATCATGTGTAATAAGGGAGGACTCACCAAAATCGGAATTGAACCAAAGTTTGTTTAGGTTGTAGTGTGGACAAAGTGTGGAACTACATCCCCGAGTGTGGTCTCAGGACGACGATCATCATCCGAATAATAAGGGATTTTCATTTGATCAGTGAAACCATAGAAATTATTATTAGAAAAAAAATATAATGACTTGAAATTTAAATCCGAACAAGAAATGACCTACCTCAATCGAGGCACGTTTACTCGAACAAGCACTGTTAGCCATGATTCTTGAAATTTGATATAAATTGGCGAATTTAATCTATTTTGTGTCCCAAAAAATTACTTAGCCAACATTCATAACGAACATCGCTGACATGTTGTGTCAAGATAATGTTAAACCTGTCACCGTGATGCCGCCACCCAGTTGGTATAACCAATTTGTTAAACTATAACAATGCGACATCGCAAACCACTAGCTTTGGGAGAAAAAAGTATAAGCGATGTCACGAATATTTCAGCCCAAAAGAAGTAGAATCGATGGACCAGAGATGTCACATTTAAGCCTAACAGACAATTTTGAACAGCAGAAAACCAGAGCAAAGAATGATTATAAACAACAAATTGTGACCGGTTGACAAATGAGAACTTCAAACCCTGATTCCTACTACCTAAAGCAAACAGCAATGGAAATTTGAATGCAAAAAACAAAAAAAAAATTGGAATTTTCACCATATGCATATAAAATTTAATGACAAACACAAAAATGAAAGTAATCTAGGGAACTAGGAAGCATACCTTTGAGAAGATAGGGTCAGAGACTGCTGATATTTGCCAAGAAGTTGAATGTTTGAAGTGATGTATGGGGGGGCTCCTTATATATTTGTTATGGGTCGTTGTGTATTCTTCCTCCTGTACTGCGAGGTCACCAATAAGTCGATAATACTGAGATGGTAGCAAAACCTAAGCGACGTCGATAATCTAAATGTGCGCCCCACCATTTCAACCTACTAGCACAGGTTAAGGCCTATGTCAGTTCAAATGGACATGCGACGTCGCATGTCCATTGGGATTACAGATATTTAATCGATATAAGACCGAGTTTGAGCCACTTTAATGTGGGCCTCAACATTTTGGTCCACTAGCAGAATAGCTGGGCCCGTATTTGACCAAAATGAGCACAACTGACCTTAATAACGGTTAATGGTATGGTATATACTACAAATTGAAGTTTATACATTTCCATAAACTTTACAGACGTCCAGTTCGATGGGATTCGATTTTAACACAACCGGTGAACTTTATTGATGTCTAGTTTGATGGGAACCACCAAATAGAATTGTATGAAATTTCATATTCTTGGATTTGGAGGAAATAAAAAGATAATAAAATTCTTTCCATGAGAATTTTCAAAGCGATAGCACGTGGCCCAGAGTAAATTGTAGCACATTACTTACAAGTATACAACGTGCCATTCAGAAGAACTTGTGGAAGTATATGTGCATGAAGACCAGTTTCTTTATTTCACTAGGATAAAATAAGTTCAACTTCAGATTTGAAACTTTCTTTTCGGACCGATCATAATTGGGTTTGGAACTGGGGGCGTACTTTATTATTTTTCACTTTGGTCCCTCGGACAAATTGAGAGAACTTGAAATGTAAAACTGGAGATACACTCAACCTAATCATCAATTGATGACTACAATGTTCCGCTATGGTTATGGATGGATATGACGGGGTAATCGTCCGTCATTTTCCTTAGTATTCCATTTATACCCTTACGATAATTCTTATGAGAACAACTATTACCACCACATAGAATCGCATGAAATTTTATATTCCTAGTTTTTTAGGAAATAAAAATACAATATAATTTTGTCCATGAAAGTTTTTAAAGCAATAGAACATAACATAGAGTAAATTTTTACACAATACTTAAAAGTATACAAATTGTCATTCATAAGAACATGTGGAAGTATATGTGGACTAAGACCGGTTTCTTTATTACACTAGGATACAATAAGTTCAAATTTGGATCTGAAACTTTTTTTTCGGACCAATCTTAATCGTGTTTAGGAAAGATAGGGTACTTTTAAAATTTTGCACTTTAGTTCCTCTGACAAATTTACAGAACTTGAAATGTAAAACTGGAGATACACTTAACAAAATCATCAATTGAACACCACAATGTTCTACTATTGTCATAGACGGATATACCGGGGTAATCGACTGTCATTTTTCTTAGTATTTCATTTATACCAATACGATAAGTGTTATGAGAATGATAATTTCCACCAAAAAGAATTGCATGAAATTTCATATTCTTGTTTTTTAGGAAATAAAAATATAATAGAATTCTGTCCATGATTTTTTTTAAACGATAGAATATGACCTCGAGTAAATTGTAGCACATTACTTACAAGTATACAAGGCGCTGTATTCAGAAGAACTTGTGGAAGTATGTGTGTTCTTTATTACACTAGGGTATAATAAGTCAACTTCAGGTCTTAAACTTTCTTTTCAGACTGATCGTAATCGGGTTTGAGACTAACTGTGTACTTTTTAAATTTTGTAGTTAGGTCCCTTCGACAAATTGGGAGAACTTGAAATGTAAAACTGGAGATACACTCAACCAAATCATCACCTGACGACTACAATGTTCCGCTATGATTATGGACGGATGTATCGGGGTAATCATCCTTCATCTTTCTTAGCATTCCATTTATACCCTTAAGATAAGTGTTATGAAAATGATAATCCACAACATAGAATCACGTGAAATTTCATATTCTTGGTTTCTTGGGAAATAAAAATTGTAATAGAATTTTTTCAATAATTTTTTTTAAGTGATAGCACATGGCCTAGAGTATACAACGTTGTGATAGCACATGTACCACATTACTCACAAGTATACAACGTGCCATTCAGAAGAACTTGTGGAAGTATAGGTGAATTAAGACCAGTTTCTTTATTATACTCGAATGCTATAAGTTCAACTTTGGATTTGAAACTTTCTTTTCGGTCTGATTGTATTTGGGTTTGGGACTGACAATGTACTTTTAGAAATTTGCACTTAGGTCCCTCCCAGAAAGTGGGAGAAATCGGTGGTTGACGGTTGTTGATTTTAATTTTGATGATAATTATGTTCCATTTTTTCCATAATCGTTCAATAGAAGGGACGCAATCTTAACACCAAGGATTTTACCACATTTTTTTAGAAATTAGATTATGGACAATACATGCGATGTCGCAGGCTTCATCCATACAACGAAACACAAACCGAAAAAAGACCCACGTCGGTTACTCTTAAAATTTATGTGGGAAATGAAAATTCCAGGCGTAAATTTGAACCAAAATTTCCCCCCAATCGCATTTCAAGTAAATAAAACTCAGCACTTACACTCATTTCCAATCAATAACACAAATCTTACAACCTAAACTAACACTCCCTCCATTCCATTCACACCTTACACTAATAAAAGATAGCTCAATCAAATTGCATCTCTCAAACATCAACAAGATCCAAGGGTGGAGCATCTAACAGTTTAAATCCATTGAGGTATTTTTCTATCCATTCCTTGTTCATCTACAAATTTGGTGATAATCCTACAACATGTTTTTTTACTTCATTGATCAAATGATTCTAAAATTTCATGAGTTCATTATGATTGTTTTGCATACTGTTTATTGTTTTTGTTTCCAAGATAATGCCATGTTTGTAATGGGTGAGACATAATGCTAATATTTCTATGACTATAGTATGAATGTGCACCTTTGGTCACATTGCATCGGACCATGCAAAATGTTACCGAACAAAGGCTGACGTCCCATAGAATAAGGACTTGTTAACATGTCAACGTCACAGCTGAATCGGAGTTTGCGACGTCATTTTTTCTTACTTGAAACGTCGATAGGAAACAGATCGGATACTTTATTCATATTGGGATTAATGCTGTCTACGTTTCACTCCATTATGAGAAATTATTTTGGGGACTGTCCTATTTTAATTTTTTTTCTACTATGTATTAGTTGTAATAGGGCCAAAGAGAGCCATCGATGGACTCCCAGCATTTAGTTGGACGAACTTGTCAATTCACTAGTTGCCTTCACATTCATAATGTTGTACAATGTGGAAAATGGTGGTTCAATACAATTGAATTTTCAAATTCATATAAACATGTCAGTTACGTTGTAAAATTTTATTGTATTAGTAGATATAGTTGTGTTTCTTTGAACACGTCATTCCCTTCACACATTAAGGATCACAATTATATTGATGTGTGAAGTTTAACTATTTCACAATTTATTTCATTTTTAACAACATATAATGGCTAACGAAGAACGCTAAGTTGTGTCATCAAATAATAAATATTTTAATATCATAAAAGAAACAATGCCTAACCGGTGCAACCGCGATGTCGCCTGGACCAGTGCCAAATTGGAACATAACCGACGTCGCACAAACCGACCTCATTCATTGTCACTAACATCTTTTAAACAAAATGACGTTGTACTCATCCACATTCCACGTCAGTAGGAAAACTATGTGGGTCACATACAACAAATAATTTAACATTCAATGGTATGCGACGTTAGGGATTAGCAGATCAAAGTTCACTACGGCGATGTTGCAACATTTGTTTTCCGGTCAGCTGCTTTCCTGCAACAACCGATCTCACATGTATGTGGATGCAGATGTCATTTCAAATAATGTCGCAGATATGATCTACTATGGGGCCTACAATCTCCAGCTAATGTCGCACAATAAACCAACCAACGTTGGTTAACAACCTGAGTAAAAGGTGCATTTTACCTTGGTTCCAACCCATGGTAAAAATGCACTTTTTACTCCAGCTATAATTACTTTGGTTCTTCCAGGAATAAAAACCGAGGTAAAAGGTCATGCAGAACTGAGGTTAAAGGTCTTGTTTGTTGTAGTACATGAAGCAAAAGTACTAGTGTGTTGTTGCAGAACTTTTGCTTCATTAAACATTGGATGCTTCATTCATATCATGTCTATAAGGATCCTGATATAGGGTACAACATACTCGTGATTATGAAGTACATAGATATGTGCAACACATAAATCTTCCGCAGTAAGGTTCAGTAGCTTTCCCTGCTTGACCCCCTACCCACCTAACCACCTATTGTGCCTTGATTTTGGAACTCCCATGGAATCCACATCTTTCAAATAATCCATGAATAACTCGATGGCCTTCTTGGAAACATAATGTTGCATAATACTAGCATCAGGCCTAGCGGTTCTTGACAAAATATTTGAAGTTTTTCATGTACCTCTCAATTGGGTACATCCACCAAAAAATTACAGGTCCACACAACTTGATCTCCCATACCAACAACCATTGCTCGCAACATGTCCAACCTTGCCAGACTTATGTTCTTCGAACATATGAACCTGGAGAACAAACAATTTTTAGTAATCCACAATCGAACACGAGGTGGCAATGGCATTTAATTCCTGCATTAGGATGTCGCAGTTATGAGATTTTAATCCTTGCAACTTCAACTTGGTTAGTGAAACACATGAACCAATGTTGGACGAATATGCCCCTGGGACCTTCACGATACTCAATGTCTCAAAGAGTACAATTTCTTCTCTTACTCGGACTTCGAATAACATGTAGGAGGGAGTTAATAATCATCACCACTTTTAACCGGTCCCAAATTATTCTTAATCCCCATTTCAACGAGGTCAAGGCGAGCCCTCAACCCATCATTTATTTTGATATGGGTATTCAACAGTGTCCCTACCAAAAACTCCTACAGGTTCTTCTCAATGTGCATGACATCAAGACAATGCCCGATGTCTTAATTATTCCAGTAGGGGAGCCTAAAAAACACAAGGCATTTCTTCAAACTCCCTTCAATTGAAGCTTTTTGCTATTCCCTTCCAAAATCATTTGGTAATTTCCTAACTTTTTTGTACACCTCTAAACACAATAAAGTTAACGGAGGATCTCTTGTCTCTACTTCCTCGCTGAACCACTTTTTCCCTGAACGGCAAGGATATTGTTTGGGGGAAAATGCCCGTGACCCTGATAAACAGTCTTCCAACCATGTTTCAATTGAGGAAATGATGTGTCCCTCTCATAAGCGGGACATGAAAAGTGGTCTTTTACAGAGTACCCTGTTAAATTACCATAAGTGGGGAAGTCGTTTATGGTACAAAACAATAGGGACTTTAATGTGAAATTTCATTAGTAATACCATGGAATGTGTTGACGCCATCTTTGAACAAGGTCAAAATACCATCAACCAAAGGAGAAAGGTAAACGTCTATGTCATTGCCTGGCTGCTGCAGCTCTGAAATTATCGTAGATAACTCATACTTTCATTTCACTGTTAGCCACGATAGAAGATTGTAGATGACTAGCATAAATGGCCACGAACTTTGTGCACTACTTATATTACCAAAAGGATTCATCCCATCCGTTGAAAGACCCAATCTCAAGTGTCAAGGCTCAGAACCAAAATTGGGGTACATAGCATCCAATTTCTTCCACTTCTTTCCAACAGACGTATATCTAACAAAGTCATCCATTGGTCAAACTCTTTTAGAATGCCAATGCAACAGCTTCACATCTTCCTTAGAAGCAAACAACTTGTTTAACCGAGGAATGATGGGAAGATACCATAAAACTTTAGCCAGAGTTTTTTTTAAAGATTCACTATATCCTCTACACCAACCTCAATGTTACCACTCTTCATCTTGTATCGTGCCTCACCACATACACAACATTGATCCAGGGCTTCATCTTCCTTCCCCCTATACAACATACACTCATTCGAACGTGCGTGAATCTTTTTCAATTCTAATCCCATAGGATAAAGAAGCATTTTTGTGGCATATGATCGGTCAGGCCATAAATTATCCTCGGGAAGTAATTCCCTTAACAATTGAAGAGACTCCGTCATGCTTTTAACAGTCCACCCAATTTTTTTATTTCAAGTTCATTAATTGTAAAGTTGCACTCAAAACAGAATGTTTAGCTCCCTCAAACAATGTCGTCTTCTTGTCTTTATGCAATGATTCTAGAAACTTGGGATTACCATAGAATTTTGTAGCAACATCCTCCACCGTTTTGTCTAATTCATACCAAACATCATCTACTTTATTTGTATGAACTTCACGGTTACCCATATCAACCTTGACGTGCCATACCCAACTAGTATAACTCATTTTAAAACCACTCATGATTAGATGCCGACGAATATTCTTCCTACCCAAATATATGTCATACTTACAATCCTTACATTGGCAACGTGCCCTTACAGCATCATTCTTTGAGGCATGTTCAAATGCTGGAGAAACAAAGGATTCAATCAAGGGGAGATGTTCCGGATATTTTCAAAGATCTCTACCAATAAGTTCAATTTGATCCATAACTAACTACCTACAATGACTAATCATTTTCAACTCATTAACTAACACACAAGAGATCACAACATCATTCAACGTTCCGATTGAAGAACTATCTCTGAAAGTAGACTTGACTTAGGAATTGGGATTCGATTTGTGTTCCTCTCTAAGAAGAGTGACCAGCTTTTTACCTTGACCTTTGCCACTCTATTCCGAACTTGAAACCACACTCTCACCTAGCTTCCAAACTCAGAACAAGACCACCATAAAGGCGGTTCGACAAAACCGACTTTGAAGAGGAAAATTAAAAGCGGTTATATAAATAGCTGCCTTTGCTATATGTTCATCAAAGGCGGTTTAATAAAACCTCCTTCCATCACAAAAAAACAACCTTCATTTACGAAGAGGAGCCAAATTACCGTGTTTTGATTCAGGAACCCCTTAGGGAAGGCGGTTCCTCATTTTTTTGCGAGAACAACCTTTGATCGCTGACTTTAAAGATTCTGCACTAGTGATATAACTAACCTATGAAACAAGTAGAGACAATTGAAACCTGCGATTTTCATCTGCTGAAATCATTGTAGAATTTGTTCATTTAATTTTAATGATCAACTATTTGATAAAGAAGGAAAATAAAGAGAGAGAAATTGATAAATTTCGTACGTTTTTTGAAGGTTTATTGGTTTGGAGATTTCAGAAGATCCAACAACAATACAATAATATCTTGCCTCCGATTCAAGTTAAAATTCTAAATTGAAGAAGATGAGAAAAGAAAAATTAAAAATTGTGTAATATAAATTTTGTGAAGAAAATTTATGATTGAGAGCTCTATTTAAAGATTAATATATGGGTATTATATGTTCAAATATAATTTTAGAAAGTTTATATATATATATATATATATATATATATATATATATATATATATATATAACTATTTGTCGATTTAAATTTAATGCCAGTATAGTTACTTTCCCATTTTATTCTTTTAAATGCACCTCACATCAGCACGTACCTTGATTCATATTTCCTTTATGGAATTTGGCAAGTTCCTTTTTTTTGTACTTTTAACTGTTAAGTAGTCAACTTTGACTAGTCATTAATGTATAACTCTAATTAAAAAAGCAGCATTCTTTTACAAGTGGTATCTCTACGATTTTTTTTTTGTTACAACTTTTTTAATATAAATTTGACTAGTCATTAATGTATAACTCTAATTAAAAAAGCAGCATTTTTTTTTGTTACAACTCTTGGAATGTTTTCCAATAACCATGCAGTATTAATTCCTGATGGATCCAATTGTTCATCTGTAAGAAGTTTAGAGAAGAAGCTGACAGCTTCTTTCTCTATATATTCTATTTTATTTAGCTATGTCCCAGCATTATTTTTTATTAGAGAGATTGTTTGCCTTTTATGTTTACTTAGAATTGATTGATGAAAGAATTTTGAATTTACATCACCTTCTTTCATCCATTTTAATCTTGATTTCTGTTTTAGAAATACTTCCTGATTGTTTAGAGCTATTTTCAGTTTTGCCTTAGCTAGGTTTAGGGCTTGTAGGTTTTTACTGGAATCATCCTGTTGTAAATCCTCTTCTGCCTTAATCAGCATATCTTCACTTATCTAAACAGCATCAAAGACAATACCAAATATTTCTTTGTTCCATATTTTAAGGACTTGCTTTAAATGTTTTAGTTTGAAAACTAATCTTTTCATTCCTTTATGACTGGTTTGTGCACTCCAAGCATCTTCCATTAGCTTCATGAAAGTGGGATGGTTTGCCCAGCATTCTTGAAACTTAAAGGGTTTTGAAGTAGACATAGAGGATGTATCAGCTACAAGTAGAATTAGAGGGGTATGATCAGAGCCTTCCCTTTATAGTGTTTTAATTTTAGAGCTAGGGAAATTAGACGACCAGATATTAATTGAAATTCCTCTATCAAGTCTTTTCCATACCCTACCCTTTGGTCTCATACCAGTCCAAGTGAACAAGCTACCAGAGGTTGGGATTTCAGTCAAGTTTTGATCATTGAGGAAAGTGTTAAAATTCTTTATACTATTCTGCTTAGGAGTTGATTTACGTAAATATTCCTCATTTTTTGTGATGACATTAAAATCACCTATTAAGCACAAGGATTCTTTTTTCAGAGTTGCTAAAACTTGCCACAGTTGATTCCATTCCTGTATTGTATGCTTAGCATAGATAAATCCGAGTTGACATACAGTCGACAAATTAGAGGATTTGATTTTCACAATAACCACTTGATCCTCTACTTTATATATGTCTACTGATATGTCCTCATCCCACAATAACCAGATTTTGTTTATAGGATTTGCATAAGAGTTGCTGAAATCTAGCTCTTTGGAGATGTTTTGTACTTGATCAGGATTCAGTAAAGGTTCTATTAGGGCACAAAGTTTGATTGTATTACATCTTTTAATATCTTTTAAATGGATTTGAGTAGGCTTGTTACCTATTCCTCTAATATTCCATACACATATATTAAGACTAATCATGGGTATGTTTTGGAGAGGTTCAAAGAGGAACGGGTAAAAATCGTTTTAGGTGTGAAGGAATAATCCTTTTTGGTATACTTCCTTTGCTTATTTTTTACCTCTGTGTGGTTAAGTTTGAGAATAGTGTTGAATCTTAAATGATCTTTAATTAGATTCATCTTTATTTCTTCAAAGTTAAGATTCCCTTGTTTCAGAACTTTTTCCTGTTGCCTAGTGGAAGTTTCTGTATTAATCCAGTCAAGAAGTTTGAGAGATTTCTTACTAGATGATAGAAGAGGGGAATTACCTCCATTGATTTCTATATAATCATTAGTATCATCAGAGTTATCAGTGTTCTGGGTATGTTTATGGGAAGTCTTATTAGCCTTGGAGTTAAAATTCCTAATTTCTATTTCCTATGTATTTATACCAAATTCTGCCAATAGATTAGGATTGGTGAGGGCCTCATCTAAATTGACTGAGTCAATTGAATTATTCTGTTGTTGTTTCACAGTAGACTTTTCTTGTGGTGGGGCTCTATCTTTATCTTGAGAAAGATTTAGTACAGACATATTAGGGATAATTTGGTCATTGGTTGGAAGATTTGGTATTACAGATGAAAGTCTAGTAGTTTCAATCTGTTTTAAAGGGCTTATTCCATTCTTATCTTCCAAACTTGAGGCCAACTCAGTAACTACAAAATGATTTTCTGGAAAAAAAGCTTTAGTAGTAGTTTGTAGAGTAATAGGAGAAACCTGTGATCCTTGTCTAAGGATCGAATCTTCAGAACTTGCACCTTTGTTCAACTGTGAGATTCCTTGTGATGAATCATTGTCCTGAGATAGCTGCTTAGCATTGTTATCCACTTTGGTCATATAGACAAAATGTTTCTTTGGAACATAAATACCTGATGAAGAAGTAGCATTTCCTTTACCTTTATATCCGCCCTGTTCATCATTGGAAATGGTTTTATTACCTTCTTTTATTGAGTTGCCTTAAGGTTTCCAGGGAGTGAATTTGTATGAGTTCTTATCAAACCTGCAACCTGTATCTAGATGTCCTAATTTAAGACAATTAGAGCAATAGAAAGGCACTCATTCATACTCAATATATTGGCAGAAACCTATATCTCTAAAGCTTAACCAAATTCTTTCCAGCATAGGTTTAGTCACATCTAATTCGACACAGATCCTTGCCACAAGAGGTCTAGTCCTATTGATAGAGGCCTTGTCTACCCTAATTGGAGTTCCAATGATATTACCAATAGACATAAGAACGTTATAATCAAAGAATTGTTGTGGCAGACCATAAAGGGAAATCCATATTGGGACAATTGGGGAGTCTGCGTTAGGATTAAAATTGGGAACCCATTTGGTCATTCTGATTAAGTATGAACCGAAATTCCAAATTTTATGAAGCCAACAATGATAATAGTCACCACGTATAGAAAAGGATATCAAAACCTGTCGATTATCAAGCAGAGTGATGACGCTGTGACCTTTGAATCCGGCTGTATGAAAATCCTTTCGAAGCCTTTCTAATTGTGGCTAGCTATGCGAGAACTTCCCGGCCAACGTCCATTTGAGGGGCTCTCCAGTTTTGGGCATTTCTCTTCCGTGAAATGGAGTCCGGGTTCTCCCAGATGATCAATTCTTGATTTTGGAGTGAAGGGAGCGCTGTAAATATCTTGGTGATTTGTGGAAGAGAGATTGAGAGCTTCACGGAGTTCCTGATTTAGTGCTTGGGCGTAAGAGATCGGAGGGTTAGTGCTTGCTGGAGGTGGCTCCGCCATATCGGCAGTGCCGGAGATTGTAGAAGAAGATGGCACAGAGCCGTTGACTCTGACCGCACACTGAGTAGGTGAAAATCGCACGCAGTCAAGGAGCTCTCATATGTAATCATATATATGGCTTCAATGGTTTAATATACTCAACAAAAAAAGATAAGACACAATATAAGTTGGATTACAGAAGTATTTCTGAACCAACATTATGTATTCTCTCTTCCTTAAATTCCAGTAGTTCTTGACATTCTACAAGACATCATAAAATAAAAACTGTATTGTATATAGAAATTTTTAAGCAAAATAATGCATTTATTTCACAAAACACTTCCGTAAAAATAGAAGCTGAGTGCATCATCATTCATCAAATCATTCAAAACCCAAAATAAGTAGCTTAGTGATATATACAAGGAATATTACATGGTTTTACCAACAAAAAATATAAACAATGTACAATTCTACATTGGTCATCCAACAAGAAATGGGAAAAACTTGAGCTCTTAGAAGTGACCATTTGTGTATATGTGGCCTAGCGATCAAAAGGCCAATGAATGCTAGGCCCAGTCCAATGTTATCTCAAGGAAATATGAGTGTATTCAACACAAAGCGAAAATCAAACAGGCACAGAGCTTCCAGTCATGCCAGAATACGTGGGCTGAAGAACATGGAATAGGCAACGAACGCGAAGACCATGAACAAAGAATGTGGGATCATGGCACACCCACGATATTAACTTCTGGAAACCAAGGAGCTACTAAGGATGTCAGTCTATAAATATAGCAAGCTCTAAGAAGCTAAGGTAAGCATTACTATTTCTAGAAATTCAAGTTCTATAAGGAGAATACTTTCTTGATCATCGAAGCCCTTCTCCTGGAGTCACATCTAGGATAAGCCTTGCAGGTAAAAGAAGCTCTTAGAGAGGCCGACTAGATTTCCTAAGTGATCTCTCGCATCATTTAGTGTCGTTTGTCGAAATCAAAATTTCTCTTTTCATTTTTTGGTCATTCAGGTGAAAAATGATATTAACTGGGAGTGAGGGGAGCTATAACTATCAATCACATAAAAAAACACTGGGACATGATAGAGAAGTACATCATTATCAAGAACACACCCTATGTAAGGAGAGAGAGCACAACAAGGAGGAAACAAAGGAGGAAGCAGAGTCTCCAAACAATAACCATGAAAGGAAAAAAGGGCGTTCGTAGTATTCCTAGAAGCGAACAAAGAAAGCCTTTATGATCAATTCCTGAATATGCTTAAGCAAAATCCCAAAATACCAAAAAAAGGCAAATCAAGAGCTTGAAAACCTTTATTATTAAGAGGAACTGCGTGACATTGTCGCGGAAGATTACACAAATAAATCGCCTCTAGCTCCACACTTGCATAATTTTAAAATGCCAAAGCACATTAAACTTCCCTTGCATGTTAAAATCTACGACGGAACAACAAACCCAAAAGATTCTCTGCACTCATATAGAAATAGCATGAGGTTTTGCGATGCGAACATCAAATTAGTGTGCAATGCATTTCCTATCTTTTTGTCTGGAACGATGATTACTTGGTTCGAAGACTTTCCAAATGGGAGTATCAAATCTTAGGCACAGTTATCAGACTTGTTCTTGGGTCATTTCTACCAAAAGCAAAAGTTCGCCAAGACGATCGCAGATCTCAATAACATAGCCCAACGAAGTGATGAAAGCCTAGCAAAATATCATAATCGCTTTGTTACGGAAAGCTTATAGGTTCTGCCTTGTCTTTCCAATCTTCTTTGGGTGCATTCATAGGAGGATGTGATTAAGAGAATTCTACAAATAACTAATGAAGAATATGGCAGAGAACTCGAGGGAGCTACCAAAAATGATTGAGCAGCATGTGCAAATTAAAGAAGCGAACAATCACAAGATAGAGCCGAAACGAGGCAAGAAGCAAATGATAGAAGATTCACATAAGGGATTTATGAAGAAGGGAATGGGAAGCATCTCTTCAAAGCAAGAGAAACAAGTTTGCAGATTGCACCATTTCAGGAAACACCCTTGACAAGGCTAAGGAAAGAGATATGCAAAGCACACAAGGATCTATTTCGAGAACCAGCACCCATGCTAGCACCACCAGAAAAATGATCCAGGGAATATTGTTGTTCTTTCCATAAGGACCAGGGCCATGCTATTGAGTATTGTAGAGACCCAAGACAACAAATTGAAGAAAACAAGAGGAATGGCCTCTTAAGTCAATACAGAAAGGAAGGGGGAAGTCAGTATGGCGAAAATAGCAAAACTGTGAACACCCTAGTAAGAAATCAGGGGATAGCGTCACACTGTCAATTAATTAAAATATAACCGTGGAAATTGACTACAAGGAAGATGAGGGCGATGAACTGTCGGAAACAGTAATCTTGTATACAGATGGATGTACAGAATCGTTGTCCAACAATGCTTGGAAAGTGAGGGAACGATATTCTCCCCTACAAGAACCTGTTGATAAAAAACTTCGCTTGGATGAGGCGATTACTTTTAGTGAAGAGGATGCAGTACCAAATGCTTCACCTTAAAATGACCCTATGGTTATCATAGAAAAAATTGGAAATGCTACAGTAATTGAGTGTTCATAGACGATGAAAGTGTGGTCAAAATACTATTTGAAGAGTGCTTCGACAGACAGGGGTTCAAACGAACTGACCTCGAAAAATCCACATCCTCGCTTGTTGGGTTCAAATGGAGATAAAAAAATGCCTTTGGACAATATACAACTACCGGTCACTATCGATGAAAGTTGAAGGAAATGCACAATTATGTGTGACTTCGTAGTCATGAACGCCCCATATGGTCACCTTACCACCTGGTCATGAAATTCCCAACACCGGCTGGAATTGCAACTATAAGAGGAAACTAGCAAACAACGAGACAATGCATGGTCATCGCAATGAAAGCAGGAAGAGTGGGTAAGAAAGCAAGATGGTTAACACAATCTGAAATGGTGGATCACCAGATTAGCCTGAATCAACAGTGAACCTGGGGGAAGAAACAGAGATAATAATCCTGGATAGTGAAGACAGCTCAAGGTGTGTATGAATAGGAAAATACCTTCCCAATGAAGAAAAGGAGAGAATCGCAAAAATCCTGTGAAAATAGAGAGATATTTTTGCATAGAGTATCCACAACATGGGAGGATTGGACCCACACATTACAACAAACTGTTTGAATATCAGTGATGCGGTCAAACCGGTTAAGCAAAAGCAATGTTGCTTCGCTAGCAATAGGAAAAAAGCAATTGAAGAAGAGGTTACAACACTACTTCAAGTCGGCATAGTAAGGGAGGTCATATATCAAAATTGGCTTGCAAATCCAGTAGTGGTAAGAATATCTAACGCCGGATGAAGGATGTGCATTTATTTCACGGATTTACGTAAGGCATGCCCCAAGGATTTCTATCCCTACCGAAAATCGATCAATTGGTTGAGGCAATTTCACGCTATAAGGTGCGAGCATTTTTTGATGCGTACAAGTGTTATCATAAGATATTAATTTATGTGTCCATTTTATATGCATAATTTAGTGCTGTTTAGGGTCACTTTTGTGCTCTTTTATTATCGAGAGCTTGTGTTTTACCTTGAAATTCTCTTAGGAGGGGTAAGAGCAACTTTATTCTCTTTTACCTATTCTAAGTGGATTTTGTGTGACAAGGGAAGAACACGGAGGCAATGAAAACTGGAGGCCATTGAAGACTACACTTTCGAAGACTTTTGAAGACTTGCTTCGAAGGTATGAAGACCAGAGGCCATTGAAGACCATTTTTGGAGCCATTGAAGACTTGGAGATTGAGAGGAATGACTATGAAGATGACTGCATGCCACAAGAAGAAGAAAAAGACACAATGCTAAATACCACTCTCTTTCCTCTCATTCATACTTTTCTTCTGCTGTGATTTCAGTACTGTTTCAAACCCATTTTCTTCCATTTTTCATCCTTGAATTCTCTTGTTTTTATGATTAGTTGTTTAGCATTGATTAGCATGAACTCTTGTAGCTAATCTATCTCTTGGGAGCAATTGACTAAGGCTTCCAAGCCCATGTTTTAAGAATACTTTGTAGCTTATCTATTGCTCTTACTATTATGCATTTATGGAGCATTGAATGTGTTTGTTGATATCATTAATGTTGTTGAAAGCTTGAGTATATGAAATACTTGTATGAATTGCTTGCTAGGGTTTGGGGAAGTGGGTTGATTTCCCCCCTTTTTCTTGTTAGGAATCTATGAGTATGATTTAGAGCTTTTGATTGTGTTGATGGATTGATGATTGCTAGGTGGATATGATAATGTTGAACTCCTTGTCATGTTTGTCGTTTGTAGCAAACGAGAGAAGTCTATGAATGTCGATCGTTCTTGACCAATCTTGTGTAAATGCATAAATTGCTTAAATGCTTAGATGTGGTGTAATGTTTATAAGTGTTGCCGAGCTTGTTGATTCTTCGTGCTAAATGCCATAAATGGGATACCTTGAGTTGTGTTTCGACTACGGGAGTCATTGGTGAGGTTTGACAAGAGATGTCAAATTCACTCTTGCAAACTACTATCTAAGAAGGATAGAAGTTTAACCTTCACAACAAGTAGTGAAAGTAGTAAATAAGTTGCATGTTCAATGATGGATAAGAGGTTTGGAAGTGGAAGTCAATTGCACCCAAGGTTTCGTAAATTGTTATTTTCATCTTACCTTTAGTTGTATTGCATGATTAGCATCGTTCTATTGCTTTGCTAGTTGTTGTACTTTAATTTGTTAACTTAGGATCAAACCAACCAAACCCCCCCTCCCTTGTTTACATGCTTTTATATGTGTCTATGTATGTATGTGCTTAGTATGTTTTCTCCTATATATGCTTAAAACACTTAAAAAGATCCCTTTTCTCGTGGACGAACCCGACTTGCCATTTTCTACTTAATTGTAGATAGGAAGCATTTAGGGCTTAAAAGTATTAACTTTGAGAGGTACGACGATGACCTCCCAAATTTTGGCGCCGCTGCCGGGGAAGAGGCGATTATTTTTAAGTGTTTAGGAATATTATGTGTGATTATGTGCTATTTTTAAATATTTGTTAGTTTGGTTTTATTTTGATTTCTTAGTTGATTTTCCATTTTTGCTTGGCTTGGAGACGTATTGTTCGAGTTCTTGGTGTATGGTTCGCATGCGATCCTCTTCACAAGAACCCTTACACTACGACCCCGAGTTGGAGTTGAATTTGAGACAGGCTAGGAGACTTTCTTTGGAAAGTGTGAATAACACCCCTCCTAGTGACCATTTTGTGGATAAATCTTCATCAATGGAACATCAAATCGAACACAAAGATGAGCATTCGAGAGGGGAACCTTGCCATCCTCCTTTCCCCCAATGGGAGATCCCCTTGGGGCAACCCTTGTTGAGAGACGTCATGGATCCCAACCTCGATCAACAATCGATGTGTATCGAATACCCCGTGGTTGGACCAAATGGGCATTTGAGCTAAAGACCGGGTTCATCAACATGCTACCCGCCTTCCTTGGTAGGCAAGGGGAGAATGCTAACAAGAACCTCATCGAGTTTCACTTCTTGTGTGGTGGTACGGTCCCCCATGGAGTGGATGAAGATTTTTATAAATTGAAGGCATTCCCTTTCACACTGAGGGATGGTGCAAGAGATTGGCTCCACTACCTACCGCCCAAGAGCATCAAGAGCTGGCTTAATATGAAAACAAATTTCTAGCCAAGTACTTCCCGGCCTCGAGGTCCGCCGCCTTGAAGAAGGACATAAGCAACATCCTTCAGTGGCATGAAGAGTCTCTTTTCGACAATTGGGAGAGGTTCAAGAAGCTTCTTGCAAGTTGCCCCTACCATGGTTATTCAGAGGGAGATTTGGTGTATTACTTTTATAATGGCCTTCTTGATGAGGACCAAAGGTTGGTTAGAAGTTCTTGTGGTGGCACCCTCGGCAATAAAACTTCCTCTGAGGCTATGCAATTGTATGAAGAGCTAGCGGAAGAGTCGAGAAACTTTAGTTCAAGGGCTGATTTGAGAAGGAGAAACCCGATGCCCGCGAGTGATTTTTCCAATAGTGGGAAGCTAGAGGATCAAGTTTCGGCCCTCACATCCATGGTGAAAACTTTGATGACAAAGCCCGGAGGAAATGCGCCACATGTTAAATCATGTGAAATTTGCTACTTGGCGCATCCTACGGACACTTGCCCCACTTTGCAAGAGAACTACGTTGAAGAGGTGAGTGCCATGGGGTATCACGGGAATCAAGGATACCAAAGAAACCAAGGGTATCAAGGTGGTCAAGGCTACCAAGGTCACCAAGGCTACCAAGGGTATCAAGGGTACCAAAACCGGCCATACAATTCGGGGAATCGTGATAACCCAAACCTCCAGTATGGAAACCCTCAAGGAAGCCAAAACTCTCAACCATACCATCCTCCTCAACAACAATATAGGCCACCTCAACAACAATTCCAAAGTCTCCATGACAAACCCCGAGACCAAGGGGAGGGATCGGGGCTATCCAAGGATGAGGTGTTGCAAGCTATTTACTGGTTGGGCATGAGCGCGGAAATGAGCGAGAAATTATAAGATGAGGCCAAAGCAAGCATTAAGAACTTGGAAACCCAAGTGAGCCAAATAGCCCAAATGGTGAACCAGATGGAAGCCTGGGAAAAGGGTAAACTACCCTCCCAACCGGAAATCAATCCTAGGCAAAATGCAAGTGCTATCGCTTTGAGGAGTGGTAGAGAGGTCGGTGCTTCACCGAATAATGAAATTGTTGAAGAGGAGCCCAAGAGAATTAAGGTGTTTGAAAAAGGAGTTGGGAAGGAGGAAGTCCATGAGAAGAAGACCAGAGAGTTAGCCAACAAGGGCAAGGAAGAAGAAATCGAGTTGGAGATATTGCCACCAAGACCAAAGTCAACCTCCATCCCAGAACCCTCATCTCCTCCACACAAAAGAGACAAGATGGTGGAGATCCTCCATATGTGCCGGAACCTCCATTTCCGGAAGCCTTGAAAGACAAAAGGAGGAAGGAGGACAACAAGGACATCTACGAAGTCTTTCGTAGATGTGAGGTAAACATTCCACTCTTGAATGCCATTGAAAAAATTCCTAGATATGCTAAATTTCTTAAGGAATTGTGTGTTGTGAATAGAAAACAAAGGGCCAAGAATAAGTTGAAAAATGGAAAAAGTGAGCATGTTTCTGCCTTGTGTCAAAAAGAGTTACCTCCTAAATGTAGTGATCCCGGCATGTTCACGATCCCATGCATAATAGGAAATACGCATTTTGAAAAAGCTATGCTTGATTTAGGTGCATCAATAAATGTGATTTCTTACTCTCTATATGAAAATCTCAACTTGGGTACATCGCACAAAACCGGGGTGGTAATCCAATTGGCCGATCGTTCTAGTGCATACCCTAAGGGTATTGTCGAGGATGTGTTGGTTAAGGTGGATTCCTTAGTTTTCCCCGCAGATTTTTATGTCCTTGACATGGAGAATGATAAATATGCCGCCCCAATTTTGTTGGGGAGGCCATTTTTTAAAACATCTAGGACAATGATTGATGTGCATAAAGGTACCCTCACCATGGAGTTTGATGGAATAAAAGTAGATTTTAACATAAATGACTCTATGAAGTATCCTAGTGAAGAACATGTTTGTCATGCCCTAGATGTTATTGAAGAAGTTGTGCAAGATGTTTTTGAACTAAGTGGTGAAGATTCTTTGTTAGTTGCTTTGCAATGTGATGTTAATGATGCCAACAATGTATACTCTATGAGCACTAACTTGAAGGAAAGCTTTGAGGATTTGAACCTTCTTGAAGAAATGAGACCGAGTGTCTCAAAACCTCCTCCTCTACTCTTAGAGGAACCTGAGGAACCAGAATTCCTCCCCTCACTTGTGAAAGCCCCGGTGCTTGACCTTAAACCTTTGCCAAATAACCTCAAGTATGCATTTCTTGAGGATACATTTCGATCAAGCTCACCAAGGAGCAAGAAGAAAAGTTGATGGTGGTGTTGCAGGAGAACAATGAAGCAATTGGATGGACTATTGCTGACATCAAAGGCATAAGTCCATCCACTTGTATGCACAGAATCTTGTTGGAAGAAGATGCGAGACCCGTCTGACAACCCCAATGCCGTTTGAACCCACCTATGATGGATGTAGTGAAGGCGGAAATCCTCAAGTTGCTTCAAGCGGGTATGATCTATCCAATCTCGGATAGCAAGTGGGTGAGCCCAACTCAGGTGGTACCCAAGAAGAGCGGGATGAAAGTAGTCGAAAATGAGAAGAGTGAAATGGTGCCCACCCAAATTCAAAATGGGTGGCGCATTTGCATTGACTACCGGAGATTGAATGCGGAAACCCGGAAGGATCACTTCCCATTGTCATTCATTGATCAAATGCTTGAGAAGTTAGCGAGCCACCCCTTCTATTGCTTTTTGGATGGGTACTCGGGGTATTTTCAAGTGGCTATTGCCCCGGAAGACCAAGCAAATACCACCTTCACGTGCCCCTTTTGTATGTTTGCTTATCGACACATGCCTTTCGGGTTATGTAATGCCTCCGTAACTTTTCAAAGGTGTATGGTAAGCATTTTCTCAGAATTTGTTGAAAATTTAGTCGAGGTGTTTATGGATGATTTCACCATTCATGGTAATTCCTTTGACAACTGTTTAGCAAATTTAGTGCAAGTTCTTAAACGTTGCATTGATACTAATCTTGTGCTAAATTCTGAGAAATGTCATTTTATGGTAGAAAGAGGCATTGTCTTAGGCCATGTTGTCTCCTCTAAGGGTATTGATGTTGACAAGGCAAAGATAGACACAATTCAAACTTTTCCTTATCCTACTAATATGCGCGAAGTGCGCTCTTTTCTTGGCCATGCAGGATTCTATCGCCGGTTCATCAAGGACTTCTTGAAGATAGCATCTCCTCTATGCAAATTGTTGCAAAAAAGAAGTGGAATTTGTGATAGATGAGAGGTGTAAAGGGGCCTTTGATAAATTGAAGGGAAGGTTAGTCTCGGCCCCTATCATATAACCCCCGGATTGGTCGTTGCCCTTTGAGATTATGTGTGATGATAGTGATTACGCCGTTGGAGCAGTTCTTGGTCAAAGGGTGGGGAGAGCACCTCAGACCATCTACTATGCATCAATGTCTCTCAATGAGGCCCAGAGAAACTATTCCACCACCGAGAAGGAGTTGCTAGCAGTGGTATTTTCTTTAGAAAAATTTTGATCTTACTTGCTTGGTACAAAACAAGT
Organism: Rubia yunnanensis; assembly: GCA_037428765.1. Classification (NCBI taxonomy): domain Eukaryota; kingdom Viridiplantae; phylum Streptophyta; class Magnoliopsida; order Gentianales; family Rubiaceae; genus Rubia; species Rubia yunnanensis. The sequence goes on from CM075064.1 coordinate 65,113,318, forward strand.
TCAAGCAAGAACAAGTTCTAGTATCAGGTTCGTTCGAAAGGCAATTGATAAGCACTTTCCACTAATTGAAGTTCTATAGAAAGCCAAAATGTTTAGCTGGAGTCAAGAGTGCCAGATTGTATATGATGGCTTAAAAGAACAACTTCTAACACTGCCAACGCTAAAATCCCCTACCCCTGGGGAGACATTATGTTTGTATTTAGCAATATCGCGGAAGGCGGTCAGCTCTGTCTTGCTTTGTTTTGAAAACCAGAAACAACTTTCCAGTTTACTATATAAGCACAATATTGCAAAGTGCAGATAAGGTGTATATGCCAATGAAAAAGCTGACCATAGCCTTGGTGTAGTCAACACGATGTCTGCAAATATATTTTCATGCTCATCGAATCATAGTTTATACGGCCTTCCCCATCAAGAACGTCCTTAGCAAGCTTAAGTCATCAGGAAGACGAAGTGGGCTTTAGAATTAGGCCAATTTAAAATTCAATTCCAACCCAGGAAGGCGATCTAAACTCAAGCGTTAGTAGACCTCATTGTAGAAATGACGAGCAAAGAAAAACAGAAAATGAACATGGATCAGAACTTAAGGATTGATGTATGCAAATGAAAGTGTGAAGAAGTTGTATGGACCTTGTTCATTGATCGCATGACTAGCAAAGAAGTTGCGGAGTAGGATTGTTGTCAGTAGGCCCAGATGGAGGCAAACATAGATACACATTACGGTTTCATTTCCTACTCACAAAAAATGAAGCAGAATATGAAGCCTTGATTTGCGGTTTGGACTTCACCATCAGAATGAAAGTCAGAAGTGTACGAGTAACCAATGATTTGCTAATCGTTGTCCAACAAGTGCAAGGGGACTTTGAAGTGCGAGAAGAGCAATTAGAAAAATATTTAAAGAAAGTGCAGCAGCTGATAACCCAACTCGAATATTTTCACATACAACACGTATAGTGAAGGAATAACATAAAGGTGGATGCACTGAGTAAGCTAGCAATAGCAGGTTTCAACTCTTTTAGTGAGCAGAGTGACATTATTGTGGAAGTCATCCCAGTCAGAAGCACTATGTCAACCATTGTGTCAACTATCCAAGAAGATTAAGCTAACTGGACGTCCCCACTAATAGACTTCTTCGTCAAGGGGACATTACCAAAAGATAAGATTCAGACTAGGAAGTTGGTGTTACGTTCTACAATTACACTTAAAAAGATGGGATCTTATACAAAAAAGGTTTCCTGTCTATGTGGATAAAATGCATGGGACCAACACAAGCAGCGGAGATTCTAAAAGAGGTTCATAAAGGCCTATATGGAACACATCAAGGAGCTAAGACGATAGCAAAAAATATCATCCGAATTGGATACTACTGGCTGACCATGTTCAACGACACATAAAACTTTGTGCTCAAGTTTAGAAGTTGCCAAACCAATGCTTCGTTGTCGCATAAGCCACAAACAGCTTTGACAGGAATCTATGGTGCATAGCCATTTGATAAATGGGGGATTGACTTATTTGGACCATTCCCAAGTGGCGAAAGCAATGCCAAGTTTCTAATTGTAGCAATCGACTACTTCACAAAGTGGGTGGAAGCAAAACATTAGGAAGGGTCACAGCTGGAGTCACTAGGAAGTTTTTCTGGAAAAACATAGTATGTCGCTTTGGGGTCTCACATACCATTTTCACGGACAATGGTAGATAATTCACAAGCAAAGTGTTCACCGATTGGTGCTCAAAGCTCGGGATTGTTCAGAAGTTTCTCGGGTAAATGGCCAAGTAGAATTAATGAATAGGACTATCGTTCAAGGAATATAGAAGTGATTTTAAGGAAAGCCACATGAATGGTTAGATGAGTTACCAAACACACTATGGTCGTACAGAACGTCTATTTGGGAACCAACGGGAAAAACCCCGTACAATTTTATTTATGGTCATGAGGTGGTTACCCCAATAGAAATTGGTCATTCAAGTCTTCAAGTAACCAATTATGAGGAGAAAGACAACCCAGAGATGATGAAGCTCGAACTGGACGAACTAGAAGAGAAGAGAGATTTGGCAACAATCGCAAAGACGAAGTACAAGGAAATGATGGCCAGAATTCACAATCAAAAAGTGAAAGAAAAACAGTTCTAGGTTGGTGATCTAGTGTTGAGGAAGAACGAATCCAGCCTTGCAGAAGAACGTGGAAAGTTATGCCCAAAGTGGGAAGGATCTTACAAGGTTACAAAGGCACATAAATCCAATAGCAACGAGTTAAAAAGGTTGGATGTTACTATTGTCCCCAACACATGTCATGTTATCAACTTAAGGAAGTTTTATGTCCAAAAAGAGAGAAGGAAACATTTATATGTACAGAAGCTAGGAATTATCCTTGGTGGTTTTCATTCCACTGTCCCTAACGCAAAATTCTCGCAGGAGTATGCATTTAATATAAAAATACCACTTTCTTTGACCACAATCATACCTCTTATTTTTTACTTGTGAATTTTAGATGTTAGATTATTCATATCATATTAAGATCAAGAAACTCAAGTTTTGTAAACTCGAACTTAGTCTAACAAACAACAAGCTATAAATCTATCATAACTCTAGAGGCTTTTAAACTTAAGATTTTGCAGCTTTGTGAGTCAAAAGATCGCAAGCTATAGATATTTCTTTTAGGAAAAAATATCTCTAAATACAATGACAAAAGCAAGCAATAGATCTTGTAGCTTCGTACTATCAACAAAGCAAGTAATAGATCTTGCTACAAGGCAGATATGCCTACAAAACAAAGACTAAAACAACCTAGGAACCTTGCAGATTCACGATAAACTGGTCTCAAAGGAAAAACACAACATCAAAAAAACAAAAAAAAAGTTTTTATGAAAACAAGACAAGTCACGGAGTCGAAGAACATCTGAATAAATAGACTATCATACCATCCATAACAGAAGAAGACATTATGGGTCAAAACAGAAGAACAATGCATACTATCTACTCTTTGATGATTGTGATGGTCCAGAGGAGGAGGAACCATCATGATGATGACTATGCCTAGCTTTGTAAGGAGGGAGATCGGCTTCACGAGAAGGCTGTTCAGTTCCATAAAGAAGGTGCTCAGCTTCACAATGATTTTCCTCTGCCTCACGCTCCTTGCTAACTAAGTGCTCTTATTTCCATTTCATATGTAAGTACCCATGATGGCATGTTATACCCCTTCACCCCATATGATCAAGATACCTGGCATAATACACCTTGAAGTCATTTATATGACCGAATTCCTCGCTATCCAATTGCACACTCATAACATTAACTATTTACTCATGCTGTTCCATTCTAGCCTTGAATTTCTGAACTTACTCTTGAAAACAAAAAATATGTGATTGGATAGCACCATACAATTAAATCCTTTGATTGCCATCTCCAATAGTCAAATAACCACGGTTAGTGAATTATCGTGATGACGAAGGAAAAGCGTGGAGCCGATCCTAGTAATCAGCACAAGCTTGCTCCAATTGGTGCACAGACAAATCAAGACTATTACATTCAGTACAAAGTTCATTTTCTCCTTGCAGGTATGTGTTTATGGCAAGATGTTCTTCAAATTTATTTTTCCAGCCAACGGCAGAAGTTGAGAAGTGATCACTCTCATCCTACTTTTTCTTAAGCTTTACCAGCAAATCATTGATACAAACACATAGCTTATCAATAATCAACATCTTCTTAAGAGCTTCGTAAGTCTTTCTCATGATGTGTTCTCTAGCTTTTACTTTTTGGCGGAGTATCTTCGCAAGGTTCAGTTGCTGACGATTAATAAAACTATTCTGCTCGCTTAGAATTCTACGTATATATCGCAAAGCATCATGGATGTCATTTATAGTTGCAGCCCACTTCTTTTAGAGCTTATTGATACATAGGAGCATATACTTCAAATGAATCCCCAAACATAGAGCCCAATCTTGAACAGGAAAAGGTAGGTTAAGCGATCGTATATCCGTGCCAGTAGACTCGAGATTGACTAAACCACGAACAATGTCCTTGCCAAGCGATTCAAAATTATATCCACCATGAATGAGCTTACTACATGGGAAAGTTTTGGATGAAGATGGAGATGAATAAGGAATGGGAAGTTGCCACCCGATACATAAGGGAAGTGATTCCATACGTGTAAACGGATCAGAAGAAATAACCCCCGCACACTCTTTGGTGAAGGATCCGACAGCACAAAGTAAACTAATGTGCATGCCCATTGGTGCACATTTCATTTAACTGAGAACAAAGCTCAGTAGTCTCCACCCCTGCAAGCCTAGCACTCTCCTCAGCAGTGCTCGCCTTTTCCTCAGCAGCGCTCACCTTTTCCTCAGTAGCCTTCATCTTCATCTCACCAGCTTTAAGCAAACTTTCTAGCAGTTTGTACCTCTCAGACAGTGAATCATCAATGGGAGAATACTTAGACAATCACTCATTTGCAATTTGAAGGCTTTCACCGACCTTATAAGGTAACAACACATGGGATGAATTTATTCAGTATTTTCCAAACAAAAGATTAAGACATAAGGAACATTACTAAAATTCTTTTGCAGCCTTACCATAACCAGTGTGTCAGGTAAAGAAAGGTTAGAGAAGATATCACAGATTATTACCGCCTTCAAAGAGCTCTTAGTTCGCACCATAATTTGTGAACAGGTTTGGTTAACATGCCCCTTTTTCAAGAAGGGAACAGAATGCCCCAAAGGCCCACTGACCCTATCACTCTTGTTTTTCCTCTCCTCTTGCAAATTAGTGGAGCAATGAATACTGGTCTGCTCACCTTCAATTGTTTTACCCTTATCATTAGGGTATGTAGTGTTTGCACCCTAGGACATGGTGTTACCACCAGCAGATTTTTTTGGCCTAAACAACAACCACATTCACCTCTTCGTCATTGAAGACTGATGGGTCAATATCACCTTTATATAGATCTATATCAGACATAAGATGAACATCATAGATCAAAATGAAAACCCGCAAAAATAGAGAAGATAGCAGGGATCAAACAGTAGAGAGTAAACACATCAAAACACAAGCAAACAAGACACCTTTAGCATCAGAGTCAATGTGGCAAAGATTATATGTATGCACATGAAGCGTGGCCATGATCGGCATCTCTTCGGTTCAGCGGACACTCAGATCAGGAAGCTTCGACTTAGGAACTTTATAGTTCCAGGAAGGTACATCTGACTCGGGATTTTTTTTTGCTTTCATAAAAAAGTATCTCCTACGCCAATCACTAACATTACTAGGAAAACCGCTGACAAGTTCAACCCCAGAAATCACGGGATATAAGGTGAATTCATCTATGGTATTTTAACATTTAGAAGGTGATAAAAATTAAGAAACAAATCGATTGTGAAAGGTACGTTCACATTCTCACATACCCAAAGAAACCCCATTATGATAGCTATGCCCTTAGATTGATATTGGGACAACGCAATTTTATATAAGTGAAGAAGTTCAATCACGTGTTCAGAAAGAGGAAAATAAAGGCCAAAGTTCAAATACGCTAAGTAACGGGCAATATAGCCAGGGGGATGATTACAAACACATTCAGATTTGGAAGGTGAACAAAGCTTATAAGAAGATAGAAAAGGAAAAAAATCCTTTAAATCATTTACATAAGAACTGGTCAGGATACTGGGTACGGTGGGGGATCTGGTACCATGGTTGGAATCCCTGTTGGAGGTAGCATCTTCTACGAGAGACTTACCACGGTTAGAAGAAGGCATATGGATCCTAAAAGTTGGAGGTAACAATCTTAATTAAAGTCTAAATCAACGGAATCAAGTTTCGTAGAAAGATGGCTTACGAAAAGCAGGCCAGAGATGATGATCGAAAATTAGTTACACAAACCACCAAAATCAGAGAAATTACTCCAATTTATAAATCCCATAGAATACAACAAAGATATGGGAAATTATTTAACAATAAAACTTAATCTTGAAGGAGATGAAGGAGGGTGACGCATGGAAAATATAAGAATGCTGAAAGGAGACGAAACCCTTGATAATGAAGAAGATGAGTTGAAACGAAAGTGACAAAGGATACTTAAATATAAGCAATAAAAGGCACAATTGAGGAAGACAAACAGTTTAGGAAAATGCAATGATGATAATCTGATACAAAAGGCAAAGTACCTTTTGATTATAACAAGACGACAGCGGTATATGAAAAAATAGCACACTGATTGAGAGTCATATTAAATTCTTCGTTTCAAAATTCTTCATTTAAGAGATAGAGCAAAAAAAATTTTGGGAAATTGTGGACTTGAATACCGAAGAACGAAGAGAAAATCTCGGATTTTAGAAACAAAACCATTGCAAAAATAGCCTTGCCACAAGGAGTTCAAAATTCAAATATTCAAAAGTTGAAGAATGATCAAGGATAGAGATATAGCCAATAAGAAAACATCACATTGCAATGTCGATGAAAGTAGTTTTAAGCGATGAACATTTTATAGACAAGCAACATCAGTTCGCATTTATGCCACACATCCATGCCATCGCTTCGTTTCTTATAGTCTTCATGGCAAGAGGGGCATATGGTGTATATGCGGCCTAACGATCAAAAGGCCAATGAATCCTAGGCACAGTACAATGTTATCTCATGGAAATGTGAGTGTATTTAGCCCAAAGCAAAGAGAAAATAGGCACGTAAGGGGGTTAGGTAGGTAGGGGGTCAAGCAGGGTAAGCTACTAAACCTTACTGCGGAAGATTTATGTGATGCGCATATCTATGTACTTCGTAATCACAAGGATGTTGTACCCTATATCAAGATCCATATAGACATGATACAAATGAAACATCCAATGTGTAATGAAGCACAAGTTCTGCAATTACACACTGGTACTTTTGCTTCATGCACTACATGAAACAAGACCTTTTACCTCATTTTTGCATGACCTTTTACCCCAGTTTTTATTCCTTGAAGAACCAAAGTAATTATAGCCGGAGTAAAAAGTGAATTTTCACCATGGTTTGGAACCGAGGTAAAATGTACCTTTTACTTGGGTTTTTAAGCGACGTTGGTTGGTTTGTTGCGCGACAGCAGTTAAAGCATGTAGGCCCCGTAGTAGATCATATATGCGGCGTTGTTTGAAATAAAATTTGTATCCACATGCATCCAACATTGGTTACTGCAGGAAAGCAGCCAACTGGAAAGCAAATGATGCAACATTGCCGTAGTCGACTTTGATCTTATGATCCCTAACGTCGCATACCATTGAATGCAACATCATTTATTGTATGGGACCCACAGAATTTGCCTACTAACGTGGAATGCGGATGAGGGCAATGTCATTGTGTGTAAAAGATGTTGGTAACAACAAACGAGGCCGGTTTGTGCAACGTCAGTCAGGTTCCAATTTGGCACCGGTTCAGGTGACATCGCGGTTGTACCGGTTAGACATTGTTTCTTTTATAATATTAAAAATATTTATTATATGATGACATAACTTAGCGTGTGTCTCCAGGTTTACATTTCAAGTTCTCTCAATTTGTCGAAGGGACCTAACTACAAAATTTTAAAAAGTACACTGTCAGTCCCAAACCCGATTACGATCGGTCCAAAAAGAAAATTTCAGATCTAAATTTGAAATTTTTATACCCTAGTGTAATATAGAAACTTGTCTTAATTCACATATACTTCCACAAGTTCTTTTGAATACGGCACCTTGAATACTTGTAAGTACTGTGCTACAATTTACTCTAGCTCATGTGCTATTGTTTTAAAAACAATTCATGGACAAAATTCTATTATATTTTTATTTCCTTAAAAAATATGAAATTTCATGCAATTGTTTTTTGTGCAAATTATCGTTCTCATAACACTTATCGTAAGGGTATAAATGGAATATTAAGAAAAATGACGATCGATCACCCCAGTATATCCGTCTATGACCATAGTGGAACATTACGGTCATCAATTGATAATTTGTTAAGTGTATCTCCAGTTTTTCATTTCATGGTTTCCCAATTTGTCAGAGGAACCTAAGTGCAAAATTTAAAAAGTACACTGTTAGTCCCAAACCCGATTAAGATTGGTCCAAAAAGAAACCTTCAGATCCAAAGTTGAACTTATTGTATCCTAGTGTAATAAAGAAACCGGTCTTAATCCACATATACTTCCACAAGTTCTTATGAATGGCAACTTGTATACTTGTAAGTGATGTGTTACAATTTACTCTAGGCCATGTGCTATCGCTTTAAAAAATTTCATGGATAAAATTATATTATATTTTATTTTTCGAAAAAACCAAGAATATAATATTTTATGTGATTCTACGTGGTGGAAATAATCGTTCTCATAAGAATTATCGTAAGGGTATAAATGGAATACTAAGAAAAATGATGGATGATTGCCCCAGAATATCCGTCCATAACCATAGCGGAACATTGTAGTCATCAATTAATAATTAGGTTGAGTGTATCTCCAGTTTTACATTTCAAGTTCTCCCAATTTGTTTAAGGGACCAAAGTGAAAAATTAAAAAGTACACTGCCAGTGCCAAACCCGATTACTATTTGTCCGAAAAGAAATTTTCAAATCCGAAGTTGAACTTATTGTATCCTAGTGTAATAAAGAAACTAGTCTTAGTTCACATATACTTCCACAAGTTCTTCTGAATGGCAACTTGTATACTTGTAAGTAATGTGCTACAATTTACTCTGGGCCATGTGCTATCGCTTTGAAAATTCTCATGGACAGAATTCTATTATCTTTTTATTACCTCCAAAACCAAGAATATGAAATTTCATACGATTGTATGTGGTGGTTCCCATCAAACTAGACGTCAATAAAGTTCACCGGTTGTGTTAAAATTGAATCCCATTGAACTGGACGTCTATAAAGTTTATGAAAATTCATAAACTTCAATATGTAGCATATAACATACCATTAACTGTTATTAAGGTCAGTCGTGCTCTTTATGGTCAAATGCAGGCCCAATTGTTCTGCTAGTGGGCCAAAATGTTGAGGCTCACATTAAAGCGGCTCAACCTCGGTCTTATGTCGATCAAATATCTGTAATCCCAGTGAACATGCGACGTTGCATGTTCATTTGAACTGACATAGGGATTAACCTATGCTAGTGGGCTAAAATGGTGAGGCCCACATTTAGATTAAGCGACATCGCATAGGTTTCACTACCATCTCAGTTTTATTGTCTTATTTGTGACCTCGATGTACAGGAGGCGGAATACACAAAGACCCATAACGAATATATAAGAAGCCCATCTCATACATCACTTCAAACATTCAACTTCTTGTCGACTGTCAGCAGTCTTTGTCCTTATCTTCTCAAAGGTATGCTTTCCAGATTCCCTAGATTACTTTCATTTTTGTGTTTGTCATTAAATTTGATATGCATATGGTGGAAATTCCTATTTTTGTTTGTTTTTTGCATTCAAATTTCCATGGATGTTTGCTCTAGGTAGTAGGAATTAGGGTTTAAAGTTGTCATTTATCAACCAACCACAATTTGTTGTTTGTAATCATTCTTTGCTCTGGTTTTTTACTATTGAAAATGTGCCTGTTAGGCTTAAATGTGACGTCTCTGATCCGTCGGTTCTACTTATTTTGGGCTGAAATGTTCGTGACATCGCTTATACTTTTTTTCCCAAAGCTAGTAGTTTGCGATGTTGCATTGTTATCGTTTAACAAATCGGTTATACTAACAAGGTGGCGGCGGCGTGGTGACAGGTGGACTTCAACATTATCTTGACACAACATGTCAACGACGTCGCTTTTGAATGTTGGCTAAGTAATTTTTTTGGGGCCACAAAATAGATTAAATTCTCCAATTTAGATAAAATATCAGGAATCATGGCTAACAGTGCTTGTTCAAGTAAACGTTCTCCGATTGAGGTAAGTCATTTCTTGTTCTGATTTAAATTACATTTCATTTTAATTTTTATAATAATAATATCTACAGTTTCAATGATCAAATGCAGATCCTTAGTGATTCGGATGAGGATCGCCGTCCCGGGACCACACTCAGGGATGTAGTTCCACACTTTGTCCTCACTCTAACCCAAACAAACTTTGGTTCAATTTCAAATTTAGTGAGTCCTCCCTTGTTACACATGATGTATTATATTTTCAATTAAATTTATCTATAAGTTACTTTCATATTCACTAATTAATGCAGTTCTTTGTTTATAAATTAGTACATCCCAGACCAAATTTTTGAGCTTCTACCACCGTACAAGTTGTCCTCTGTGATGATGTGTAATGGAAGGGAGTATGAGATGCACTACTCTGGGGAAAGAATTACAAGACCCTCACACTAAAGGGGTTTGGTAAGTTTCTTGGTGAGGAAGAACTCGTGGTTGGGGACAAGCTATATTTCAAGGTGGTAAATGGTATTGGGCCCATAGTTTTTAATGTAACCATTCTTCCCCGCAAATCTGACTGATTACAAACTTTTAAACATTTCTTTAAAAAAAATAATTCAAATTTTGATAAACATTTATTGAATTATTATAATTCTTTGTTTTTATTTCAATTTTATTGAATCCTTCATAGGTAACTCCGGTCCTCTCCCTCCTTCAACATATTTAACTCCTTCTCCCTCTTCCAAATTGTTGCAAAAAAATATTGTAACGGAGTCGAAGAACACAGAATAGACAACGAACGCAAAGACCACGAATGCAATGACCACGAATGAAAAACGTGGGATCATGGCACGCCCACGATCTTAACATCCGGAAATCAAGGAACTGCTAAGGATGTCAGTTTATAAATACAACAAGCTCTGAAGGAGCAAAGGTAAGTGTTACTATCCTTAGAAATTCCAGTTCTACAAGGAGAATACTAACTTGATCGTCAGAGCCCTTCTCCCAGTGTCACTTTCGTGATAAGCCTTGTAGGTAAAAGAAGCTCTTGGAGAGGACGACCAGATTCCCTGAGTGATCTCCCGCATCAACCTTATATGAAGTTATTGAAGCTGCAACTTCAAATTTAGGAGTTGGAGCTGGAGTATTCCAACCGTGGTGGATATTGATAGCTCTAAAAAAAGGTTGCCACAAGAGGTATGCCGATGAAGAGTTCCACCGGTGTATCAAGGAGGCATGGAGTCTTCCATTTAGATACCATCACTGCAAAAAATAGTTCCATTAGTGACATTTATTTGGAGATTTATGATATTTAGAAGTGTCACAAAGAAGTGACCCTATTTAGCATGTCACTAAAATAATTCTAACACCTTCAAACGTTACTATCCTTTTGTGACACGTAAAGATGCAGTTTTCTTTTTAACATGCAAATATGTAACAATTATCATGACTTGCCCAAGCATCATAAATTTAGTAACGTGTCCAAGAAGCAGTGGATAATATGTCTTCGCTTCAAAGCGTCGCAAAATAATACAGAGAATTTTAAAAAATTACAACTTAAGCCACATATTTCTAATAATTGCAATTGCAACCTAAAAATTCAAATAATTTCTATTAAACCCACTAAATTCTAATTATTACAGTTTAACCCACAAAGCTCTAGTAATTGCTATTAAAAATTATAATAATTTCAAACCTACAAAATTTTACCAGTTCCTCTCACTCATGATCGATAAAGTTCGAGGCTGCCTTGATCTAGCATGGCCTGAAGAAGAAAATGGAGGGTCCAGTCAAATTAACAATCCACTTCAGAATCCATTGAAAGAAAAGACTAAACAGAAGAAATAATTTTCTGCCGAAAATTCAAACCAAGAATTTCAGCTATACTAAAGACAAGGAAAATCTAAGTACACGTGGGGAAATTTTAAATCGAGGTAAATTTGATGAAGGATATGAGTGGATCTCCTGACAGGTAGTCTGTCCATAAGCTTATGGACATGCCACTTATTTCTTACCTTATATACTGCATTTCTTAAATTACGTACAAAATTTAAAATTTTTGAAAATATTTTTTTATATCATATATTTTTATATTTTCACCTTCAAATACATATTATTACTTGTTTTAACTTATAAAATGCAATATTTAAATTTTATAAAAAATTACAACATTTAAGTTAAATGCCCGCGAGGACTGTCCATAAGCTTATGGAAAGACCGCCTTTCCTGAGACTTTCCCATCCTATATTACTCTAAATTAGTTTTTTTTAAAAGAAATACCACCTGTTATGGTCGGGGGTTTGGTAGATCCCTACCCGTTTATTAAATAAAAATGGAAGATACAAATAAAGAGGAGGGGCTTAATACCTTACCTCAAGAAAGAAATAGGTCCTCAGCTTTTACAAAATATTCTACATATCTATGAAGTTGAGATCAACCTAAACGTGGGATAAATACAAGATACTATTTAACCAAAATGATCTAAGCTATATAATGTATGGAAAGGATTGAGCATCCAGCATAATCACTCTCTTAATACTCGATGGCAAACCTGCAAAAACATAATTAACATTTACCTTTTATGAGCTTGCTATTTTTGCTAGAGAGTCTGCAACACAATGGGCTTCTCTTCAAATGTGGACACTGGAATACTAGAATTCTTCTATTCTTGTGTTGATGTCGCGCATAATGATGCTTTATCTCTAAGGGATCTTGAATTGCCGACGAACCATCTTCATTAGTAGCATCGGGTCAATCTCTATTTTCATCTTCAATACGCCTTGTTGCTCAGCCAATTCAAGTCCATGAAGCAACGCAAGAGCCTCTGTTTCTAAGCTTGTACGGTGTCCTAAAAACTTAGCAGAAGAGATGATATGCACACCATTTGTATCCCTTATTATTATTCCCGCTCCAGAGTAACCCTTGATCATTGATGAACCATCTATGTTTAGTTTAAAGGATTCCATTGGTGGTTTTCAAATACAATATTTTCTTTCTGTGGAGTATTTTTAATTCCGATTCATATTAGTTTAGGGATACTCGAATTCAAGTCTCATACTGCTAGCATTTTCTTTGCCAGAAGTATATCACTTACCATGATAAGAATTTGCCTTTTTAATCTTTCCAAATTAGGATTTTGTTCATTATAAAGAAAATTATTCCTTGCACACCAGATGAACAAAACCACAATGCATGACAATATTGTTATCATATATGTAAACAATGTATGTTGAAACTTTTGATTCCAGTAAAAGAAATATCTATCCCAAAGAAAGAAGTAGTTTTGTGATGAAATGCTAAATGTAGAATCTATTTTAGCTCATAGCTCTTGAATGAATGTGCTATTACTAAAATTGTGATGTAAGCTTCCAGAGTCTGATTTACAATAGCAAAATATTGATGGCAAATTTAAAGAAAAATCTTTCAAGATATCTGCAAAAGCTACTAGCATGTTCAGAATTCTCCAATTAAGAAAACTAATTTTTGGGCAATAGATTAGACCACACATGTTTAAAGGATGACACTTTAATCTTTCGGGGTCTATTAGCTCATATGCTGATTTCACTGTGAAGCTTCCATTTTCGGTAAGCTTCCAGATGATGTTGTCCATGTAATTTGGGTACATATTGATTTTAGGTTGTATAGTTTATTAAGTGGACCATTTTTTGTCCAATTTTCATACCAAAAGGATGAAGTACCATTTCCAATCTGTATAAAAGAATTATCCATGGCTACGTCATGCATTTCTTTAATTCTTTTCCATGTTCTTGATTTTTTAGAGTTTTCCGACATTTACCACATTATCTGAGCCCAAAGAGATTGATTTAATTGTAATTTCCACCACAATTTGATAGAAAAGCTCAGTGTCATTGGGTGAAGATTAGTTAATCTTAGTCCATTTTCCTCTTTTGGATAGCATAGTTTTCTATATGATTTCCAAACTCTTCTAGTTTGTTGTTTTGGATATGATGAATTCCACAAAAACTTGTTGAATATTTTATGTAGCTTATCTATAGTACCCAATGGTGGTTTAAGTACTGTAAGGATATGGACTGGCATTGCGGCTAATACATGTTTAATTAAAGTTAGTCTTCCAACCCGAGAAAGAGTTTTGTCTGTCCAGGAGTTTATTCTTAAGTTTATGGAGTCTAGCACTCCTTGGTATAAGCTTTTTCTTGTTCCTCCCAGTGAACATTTGACAACCAGGGTATTTAAAAGGCAGAGAACCAGAATCATCTGAGTTTCAGATCTGATAATTGTTGTGATTCTTGGTTCAGCTTTGTTGGACAAAAAATGATGATTTTTCAAAGTTTATTTTTTGTCCAGTTGTTTTTTCATATATTTTATGAAAACCCATTAGTATTTTAATAAATTTTTTAGAGTATTTTATTAATATTGTTGTATCATCTGCAAAGTATAAGTGTGTTACATTAATTATTGGTTTTGGTAGTTTGTAATAACTTATTTAAGCATATTGAAACAGGAAGTTGATATTTCTTGTGAATGCCTTGGACATTAAGATAAAAGGCAAAGGGTATAGTGGATCCCCTTTCTTTAAACCCCTTGATGCCTTGAAAAATATAGAAGGTACACCATTTATTAGGACTAAAAATATGAAGCTCCCATATTTTGCAGTATGCTATCATTTAGTTTAGTTGGAAATCCAATTTTAGATAAGAGTTTGGTTAATAATTCTCTAGAGACTCTATCAAAAGCCTTCATCATGTCTAGTTTAATTATCATATTATTATTGCCATTAGTTCTGGAATGTAAAAAAATAGTTAATTCTTGCATAAATAGGACATTATCTGCTTATTCCCTTCCTAATACAAAGGTCGTTTGTTCAGGGGATATGACATCATGTAAAATTGGTTTCAGTCTTGAAGCAATAAGTTGTGGAAAGATTTTGTTAATAAATTACACAAACTAATTGGTCTATAGTCTTTAAATGAAGAGCATATTTCCTTTTTGGGAATTAGAACTATTAAGGTGGAGGATATGATTTAGGGATGGGAGATTCGTTCAAGAAATATTTTACTGCCAGAAGTAGATCATCTTTGATGATTTCCTAGCATTAAATATCCTGAGAATCCATCAGGCTATGGTATTTCAGATAGTTCTTCAAAAGTTACTTCTTTTGAGATCATTTCTTTATGTTTAGTTTTAAGTAATTCTGGTATGTTTTCCAATAATACTGTTGTATTGATTCTTGAGTTGTCTTGATTCTCTTCTTTTAGTAAGTTTTCAAAAAATTGAACTGCTTCTTTTTGGATTTCATCTTGTGTTAATCCGAATTCCTTCTTAGTTTTTTTATATTACATATTCTTTGATGCCTATGCTTTACCTTTATTTATTGGTGGAAAATTTTGGAATTTGTAGCTCCTTCATTAATCCATTTAATCTGAGACTTTTGCTTCCAATATTCATCTTGATTAGCAAGATCTTGTGTATATGTGGCTCTTGCTAAATTATAAGCTTTTAATGTAATATCATTCTCATTATCTTGAAGACCCTTTTCAGCTTTTATTAAAGTCTCTTCTGTGGAGGAGACTTTATCAAAAATATTTCCAAAAGTTTATATGTTCCATATTTTTAAAAGCAACTTTTAGATTTCTTAATTTGTATGCAAATCTTTTCATTCCTGAGAGATTATTTTGTATATTCAATGCACTGTAGACCAAAATTTTGAATGTTGGACAATTTGCTTAACAGTTCAAAAATTTAAAACTTTTAGGACCAATTTGGTCTTGCTGATCATATATGTTTAGTATTAATGATGTGTGATCAAATTATTCCCAAGGTAATTTTGTTTATATTTGAACTAGGAAAATTCATCCACCAATTGGGATTTTAAATGACTCTATCCAATCTTTTTCCATACTCTTCCTTTAGGCCTCATTCATGTCCATGTATATATTGTTCCCGAGGTAGGTATCTTACTCATATTAGCTTTGGTTAGGAATTTTTGAAAATTCGGTATATTCTTAGGGTTTGGAGTGGAAGGTCCTAAATTCTATATATGCTTAAGCATATTGGTTCATTATGTAGGTTATAGAATGCTTTCCAGAGTTTATTCCTCTCTTTGATGCTGTGTTTAGCATAGAAAAACCCTAATAAACATTTTTTTAAGCAAGTTATGATGTCTTATCCTTGCTAAAATGATTTGTTCATCGGTTGAAATGATATCTAATGTTATAGTATCATTCCAAAAAATCCAAATCTTACATCCTTGTATATTAAAGAAATGTTTGAAACCTAATTTGAAGGCTATACCTTGAACGTCTTCTTCTTTTAACATGGGTTTAACTAGAGTTAAGATTTCTAGATTGTGTTTTTTAATGATATCTTTTAATCTTATTTAAGTTGGACTATTTCCAACTCCTCTGATGTTCCAGACACAAGTATTTATTCTAATCATTAATTAGTTTTGTTTTGATTCAAAATGGAACGGGTAACTACCATTTTTGGAGTTGGGGTATAAACTTTTCTGTTGTATTTCCCAGTTTTTTATTTATCTTCTATGGTTTCTTCATGATTATTTCTTAGCAGTGTATTAAATTTAGCCTTGGATTCTTTTAGTTTAGCTATTATGCCTAACATGTTAGTGTTTTTATCTTTTGCTTGATTGTTGATGATTTTGTTTGATGTTTCATTGTTTAGCAATTCCAATCTTTTGTTTTTCTTATCCCCAGATGTTAATAGTGGAAAATCACCTACATTAATTTGCATTATTTTCAATGAATTCCTCCTGATTTATAACCTTATTTAAATCTAATTCTTGGTTTTTAAGTTTCTTATCCGTGTGATTTTTAAGATTATGTTCATAATTGTTCTCGTGATTAAGATTGACAACATTTTGATCATCAACTAAGGTTGTAATATGATTATCAGGGAGGACATATTGGGACAGGGTAGACAATTCAGCCAAACTATGGTTCAGAGTTTCAGGTGTAGGCATATCAAATTTGGTATTATTAAGAGATTCAGAGACAGTTCCAGCCTGATCAGAGTTTAACTTAACATTTGCAGTTTTCTCATCAAGCAAATTAGCATTTGCAAGTTCAGCCACTGCATGCTTCACATGCAAAACTTTTTGGATAGTGTAAATTTCAGTGGTTTTTTCATAGATAGAAGACACATTGACATATTCAGCCTTTTCAGTGTTCAAGTTATCATTCTCAGATTCATCAATTAACACATAAGCATTAGCATGTACGGCCACTGCATGCTTCACAAGCAGAACAACACTCTTATTAGACTTATTAGCCAAATGAGAAACAAGAGATTCAATTACAAATGCAGCATTTTCATTGTTCAATGTAACATTCACATATTCATCAATTAACACACAAACATTTGCAGGTTCAACCATTGCATGCTTCACTGGTTCAAACACAATAGAATCAAGATTAGTTTTAGATGAAACCTTTGATTCCTTATTTTTCCCTTTGCTATCATTTGGCTAACATTAGTCTTAGACATAGGTTTTTTATGTACCTATGATTCTGCAACTTTGATATTCTGAGAACTTGGGTTAGTTTTATTTCTTAAAATAGGCACATAACATTTTTCATTGAGTGAAAGTCCAGAAGAAGACTTCATCCCATTACCTGAGGACCTTCTCTGTTCATCTTGGGGATGAGTCACTTTACCTGAAACATTCAGAGCTGGTTGTTGATCTTTAGGTCTCCAGGCATTACTTATGAACTTTGTGCTATCATTTGTGCAAGCAGACGACAGATGGCCTAATTTAAGGTAGTTAGAGCAGTAGTCTGGAATACCTTCATATTCTACATATTGCCAGAAACCTAAGTCCCTATTATCAGTCCAAATTCTCTTAACCAATGGTTTAGATATATTTATTTTGACATAGACTTTGGCCACATGAGGCTTAGTTCTATTCAAAGTTGCTTTATCTACCATAATAGGATTACCAATTAGACTTCCCAATGACATCATTGCCCAGATATCCAAAAATTGTTGTGGGAGACCATACATAGCTGCCCAAATTGCCACTATTGGTGAATCTGCGTTAGGATTAAAATTTGGCTCCCGTTTTGTAATACGAATAGAGTAAGGGCCAAAATTCCAAAACTTATGAAGCCAACAACGGTAATAATCATCAGAAAGAGAGAAAGAAATTAGAACCTGTCTGTTATCGAGCAAGTGAATCTCTGTATGACCTTTGAACCTTGCAGTATGAAAATCTTTTCGTAAACGTTCCATTTGGGGTCTGCTACCCGTAAACCTCCCAACCAAAGTCCATCTCAGAGAGGCTTCTAATCTTTCACAATCTTCGATTATAAATTGCAACACAGGTTCTCCGGGATGGTCGGCTCTTGGCTTTGGATTCAATGGAGTTCTTACCGTGTCAGATTCAAGTTGAAGAGTATGAAGTAATTCCTTGCCTAAAGCTTATGCACAAGAGAAAGTAGGTTTAGGATCGAGGGCGGCTCCGCCATCACGGCATCGTTGGAGGAGCTTCGTTGGTAGGGTTTTAGCGAGATCTTAGAATAGCCTCAGAGCAGTTCCGAGATTCTAGGAGCCGAAGTTTTTTTTACCCTTAATTAGTTTAATCTTAATCAAGTTTTGATTATGTAAAATTAAATAATTAAGGGTAATATAGAAACTTCCACAAACATTCTCACAAGTAATCATTACAATACAATTCTCAGATTCTTTGGGCACCAGACAAACAGACCAAAGATCCGTTTTCAAGTAAAATATTCAGTTCAGCACATAATTAGAACTGGTGGAAAAAGGATCAGTTTTCAAGTAAATATTCAGTTTTCACGTAAATATGACGGCCGGAGTACATACTTCTGGAAACAACAGAAAGAAAATGAATCCATTTTCAAATAACACATCTGAATCAACGTGGAGAACACGTCATCTTCGAGTAGATGAGAGAACTCCATAGACTAGTCCTCCACGAGGCCAAGAGCACATCTTTGTCTCTCAGCTTCCGGTATTCCATACTATTCTCACGTTCGCGAATTTGAATTCTATTTCAGCATCAGTAAATCCCTATAAGAAATCAAAGCATCACAAGTTAATCTCAGCCACCATTCAATTGAGGGATAGAAGACTCTTCCAACTCCCAGCAAAAGGGAAAGAACTTTCATCCGCAAAAACCTTATCAAGTTTGGGATTTCATCTTCTTTTATCCAAACAGCAAAGCTTTCGTTGTTGTTAACCGTATATGGCAACTACAGCTAACATTAGTCATAGCTGATATCCTAGAATCAATCAAATCATAGCTGTTAATATCCTAGAATCAATCAAATCATAGCTGTTAATATCCTAGAATCAATTAGTCCAGATATGATTAGCAGATTGTACCCTATATATACTTGTATTCAACAATGAAATAATTAACAATCTCATTTACCAAATTACCTGTTATACACTTTTACATGGTATCAGCCTAAACACGATCACAATCATGTCTTCTGAGTCTGCTATTGGTTCCACCAATGCACTGGTACTCGCTTCTGCTGGCTCCGACTCGAGCCCTAGCTTCAACTTTCTCAATCTTGCGATTCGCCTCGATCGCACAAATTACTCCCTATGGAGAAGTACAATCCGCTCGGCACTCGAAGCCTTTGGCCTCGACTCATTCATCAACCCACAAGAGCCACCTCCCGCCACCATCACCACTGCTGCTGTGCCGCCAACCGACCCCGCTGATCCAGCCACCGGGAAACTTGCCGGAACAGAACCAAATCCGGCATACGCCTCCTGGATGCGAAAGGATCGCATTGTGCTGCTATGGCTCCGGTCCACCCTCTCCACGTCGCTCCTCGGCATTGTCGCACGAGCTACCTCCACGGCGGAAGCTTGGCAAATTCTTGCCCAGACTTTTCAAGCCCAATCCGGTGCCAGGCAAATGCATCTCCGGCAACAGTTGCAGTCGATGACCAAGGGCTCGATGAGTGTCCTGGAGTATTTCGAGAAAAAGAGGGCTCTTATGGATTCCCTTGCCGATTGCCTCTGTCTCGTGTCCGATTCTGAATTCGTCGGATTCTTGCTCTATGGGCTGGGATCGCAATTCTCCGCCCTCCGATCGGCAATCGCGCTCCGATCAGATCCGGTTAGCTCCGATGAATTGCTGGGCTTCCTCCTCCAGGAAGAGGCGCGTCAAGAGGAGGAGGTCGCTTCCCTTCAGCTGCCGTCGGCCAATCTTGCCCACCGCAACACCGGTCGCCGATCAACGCCGCCGTCCTCGTCAGCTCCCGCCGCCGTCAGCAAGGGGTGGTCGCCTTCTCCAGAACGCGCGTCTGAGCAGTCTGGTCTTCTTTGCTAGATTTGTCAAAAACATGGGCATGATGGGCTAAATTGCTTCAATAGACTCAACACAAGGACCTTTCCTCCCACCAACAGGAATGCTTTGGCCCGTCTTCGTCAAGGTCCAAACAACAAATCAGCCTTCTTTGTGTCTTCTTCAAGCCCATCTGACATTGGCGATGCTTGGTATGTGGACTCCGGTGCGACTCACCATGTGACCTCCGATCCGGGCAACCTCACTCTACAGAACACTTACAACAGCAATGACCAACTCACAGTTGGGGATGGTACATCTCTTCCGATTACTCATTTTGGCAAATCTTTTATTTCTGATAAACATGCTGCTAAACCCCTTGCACTCAATAATATTTTGGTTGTTCCTAAAATTACTAAAAGTTTGGTTAGCGTGTCTAAACTTACCCGTGATAATCAAGTATTTGTTGAACTTCACTCAGACCACTGTCTTGTTAAGAACTTGCAGGGTCAAGTTCTTCTATGGGGAACCGTTGAAGACGATCTCTACCGCTTTCCATCGTCGTCTCAATCCCAGCCCACCCCAGTCGGTTCTCCCGCTTCCTTTCTTGCAGAACGTACATCCCTTCATTGTTGGCATCACCGCTTGGCGCACCCGCACGAGTCTGTCCTTCGTCGCACTGTTTCAAGTCATAATCTTCCTGTTTCATGCAATAAATTAGACACTGTTTGTGGCTCTTGTCAGCTTGGCAAAAGTCACCGTTTTCCATTGTCTTCTCGAACCAGTTTTTCTTCTAAACCCTTTGAAATAATACATACCGATGTCTGGGGTCCATCTTCTGAGCTCTCTACAAATGGTTGCCGTTATTACCTCAGCTTTATTGACGACTGTACCAAATTTACTTGGCTCTATTTTCTAACAACCAAAAACCAAGTCTACCCCACTGTTGAACTATTCCTTAAGCTCGTCCAAACCCAATTCTCTGCCCAAGTCAAAACCTTCCAGTCAGATTGGGGTGGCGAATACCGCAATGTTTCTACCCTCCTTACTTCCCTTGGAATCCACCATCGTGTCTCCTGTCCTTACACCCCTGAACAAAATGGCTCTGCAGAATGTCGTAATCGCATGATTGTTGTTAAAGGACTCGCTCTGCTCGCTCACTCCCATCTTCCATCCAAATACTGGGAACAGGCATTCCATACATCTGCTTATCTCATCAACCGTACCATCACACCTACCCTATCCAACAAATCTCCCTATGAATGCCTTTACAACAAAGTCCCCAACTACAGTCTTCTTCGTTCCTTTGGATGCCTGTGCTACCCTTTCCTTCGTCCCTACACTGCCAACAAACTTGAATACCGTTCCCTCCCTTGTATCTTCCTTGGCTATAGTTCCAAACACAAGGGCTATCAGTGTCTTCACCTTCCCACTTCCAGGACCTACATCTCTTGATTTGTCGTCTTTGATGAATCTAACTTTCCTTATCCTGCCATGTCATCGCCTGGCTCCTCTCACCTTTCATCTGACTTGGTTCCACTGTCCCCTCTACAACACGTAGCCTCTACTCGGTCTCTCGTGGTTTATCCTACTGTTTTACCCAATCCATCTGCTCCTTCTCCTGTCTCTCTGGATCCACCTGTCCCCCCATCCCATTCAACTCCTTCTGCAACATCTACCGCATCCTCCAATGAGGCTCCCGCATCACCTACCACATCCTCTAGTGACCGTTCTGAGTCATCAATCCCATCTTCCCCCTCTCAGTCTAGTCCTGACTTACCTCATTATCCAAATGCTCCCACCTGGTTTCGTCCTCCCGATCAGTCCACTCATACTATGACCACTCGTTCCGCTACTCACTCTCTCAAACCCAAGGCCCTTTTAGCCACTAAATACCCTTTACCCACAGCCCTTACTACCTCCCTTGAACCTAAACTTTTCCATTAAGCATCCAAAGACCCTAACTGGCAGCATGCTATGCAGAATGAATTTGATGCCTTAATGTCTAATCAGACTTGGGACCTAGTCCCTCGTCCCTTGAATGCTAATGTGGTTGGCTGTAAGTGGGTTTACAGGATCAAGAGGAAGTTGATGGCTCTATTGAGCGCTATAAGGCGCGTCTCGTGGCTAAGGGCTTTCATCAGGAGGCTGGTGTGGACTACTTTGACACCTTCAGTCCGGTTGTCAAACCCACTACCATCCGTCTTGTCTTGAGCTTGGCTGTTTCTACTGGTTGGCCTCTTCGGCAGATGGATGTCAATAATGCCTTTCTTCATGGTGATCTCTCTGAGACGGTTTTCATGGATCAACCGCAGGGCTTTGTCGCACCAGACAAATCTTCTCATGTGTGTTGCCTAAAAAAGGCCCTTTATGGTTTGAAACAAGCTCCCCGTGCCT
The DNA here is from genome assembly GCA_037428765.1 of Rubia yunnanensis. NCBI lineage: Eukaryota > Viridiplantae > Streptophyta > Magnoliopsida > Gentianales > Rubiaceae > Rubia > Rubia yunnanensis. The sequence goes on from CM075064.1 coordinate 65,135,824, forward strand.
GGTTTCAAAAGTTGACTGCCTCTTTAGTTCATCACGGGTTTCGGGCATGTGTTTCCGATTCGTCTCTATTCGTGAAGCAATCTGGTGCTCATGTTGTATACGTTCTTGTGTACGTTGATGATCTTGTTATCACAGGTTCCCATGCCACATTCATTGATGAGTTTGTTAGTCTTCTACATCGTGATTTTGCGCTTAAGGATCTTGGCCCGCTTCACTATTTCTTGGGAATTGAGGTTACTCGAAGGGATTCCATGTTGCAGCTCTCTCAGCAAAAGTTCATCTTCGATATCCTTGAACGAAGTGACATGACTGGAGCTCGCCCAATATGTTCTCCTGCTGAACCTGGCTCACGTCTTGTTACTGATGGCAAGCCTCTTCCAGATCCGTCTCTTTATCGCAGTATTGTTGGTGCTCTCCAGTATGTCACCATTTCTCGCCCGGAAATCTCCTATGCTGTCAACCGTGTCTGCCAGTTTATGCATGCCCCTATGGAGTCTCACTGGTGTGCTGTCAAACGAATTCTGAGGTATCTCAAAGGTACTATCACTTCGGGATTGGTTCTTCAAAAGGCACGGGATTCTCGGTTAGTGGCCTATTCTGATGCGGGTTGGGCCTCTGATCCCGATGATTGCAGGTCTCAGCACGGCTTTGCCATTTACTTTGGTGGTAATCTTATCAGTTGGTCCTCTAAGAAGCAGCAAGTGGTTGCTCGTTCTAGCACTGAAGCAGAGTACCAGGCTATAGCCTTTGCCTCAGCTGAACTCATCTGGCTTTTGCAACTTATTCAAGAAATGCATATCCCGGTGACATTGCCTCCAATCCCGCTTTGTGACAACCTTAGTGCCACTTTTCTCTCTGCTAATCCGGTATTCCATCAGCGGTCCAAGCATATTAAGATCGACTATCACTTTGTCAGAGAACAGGTTGCTTCCGGTGATCTTGTTGTTCGTCATGTTCGGTCTCTTGATCAAATTGCGGATATCTTTACAAAGGCTGTTGGAAACCACCATTTCACCTCTCTCCGATCCAAGCTTCATGTTCTTCCTCGCTCATGAGCTTGTGGGGGGGTGTTAACCGTATATGGCAACTACAACTAACATTAGTCATAGCTGATATCCTAGAATCAATCAAATCATAGCTGTTAATATCCTAGAATCAATTAGTCCAGATATGATTAGCAGATTGTACCCTATATATACTTGTATTCAACAATGAAATAATTAACAATCTCATTTACCAAATTACCTGTTATACACTTTTACAGTTGTTTAGGTAAAAGAAAACCAAATGATGTTTCTATGAATTGCTTACATGCATGTGGAGAAAAACTGGGGAAAGAAGGAGGAGAAAGTGATATATATGGGGGTAAAGAATAATCGGGAAAGCCAACAACATTGTCAATTCAATTCAATTAAACCTGATGCCGAAATTGAAACAACTCTGCTCTTGTAAATTTATAAACTTTACTTAAGTCGATCCATATAATATTGTTCTATTACATTATATGTGGTCCGTTCACCTCACTCGGAAGATCAGTTGTATACAAAGCCGGACAGCCCCTTTCGTGGAATATGTGCCTTTACTTTGCGAAAGCGAATCAAAAGTCATATTATTACCTCATATCTTATCAGCTTCAACCTCATCGAAAACCAAACAAAATTATTGGCACCGATTTCGATTACTTAAACAAGTTTGCAATATCAATAGTAACGAGAATGAGAAGCAGAATGAATGGTAAAAAAGGACTCAAGTTGTTTGAGCAATGGACAGAAAACGTTGGAGATTAACTTCAAAATAATAACCTGTGATTAACTGGAATGGTGGCTGAGATTAGATTGTGATGCTTTGGTTTCTTTTAGGGATTCACTGATGCTGAACAGAATTCAAATAGAAAATTTTCAGTGAACCTAGCCTTAAATCTGTAGTATCATGTCTATTCAGCATCTCCCATTCTTCTTTTTCCTGGCTTTCCCTAAGAGAAGCAAAATTATATTTAGCCAATACAGGTCATGTCACCAACTCTAAGAGAAGCAACTAAAATAAGCAAACTCACCAGCTTATGGTTAGTGCTGCATACAACTTTATAAATTCTTGATCTCTGCATGTCGACATTATCAGCCAAGCATAGCAAGCAATGAGTAAAGTAAGAACATATGACAGTCATGGCTGCAATTCATTATTGAAACTGAATAAGTCTTCTGAACTTAGGACAGTAAACTTAGAACTTGAAAATAAAGAATAAGCTGCCCCGTGAAGAGGTGGAAATGAACGTTGTATTCATTATTGAAAAGATTATGACATACAAGACATAATAAGCCTACTACAAACTTCCATTAAAGCTAGAAATCAATCCACAGCTACAAATTAGCAATTGCTTCAATCAGTTACCCTCTACAACATTTTTTAAAAAAAATTTTAAACACCCGAAGGTGAGGGATTATATAAGGTTCCCCAAGCCTGTTCCAGAAACATAGTTCAGTACATGATCGATCATTGAGGCAACATAGTTGCCTCCAAAAGAATACCTAGCACCTGAAGAGAATGTCTGATCAAGTAAATAGAACAGCAGATTTGATATGGTAGTTGCGATTCCAAAAGAAAGAATCTCCACCCCTTGTGTCAATTCTTTCTCTTGGCCAGGCAACTACGTACTATCACTACAAGATTAGGAATGGTCTAAACAGAGCAAACATTGCTGCAGTATTTTGGTGAAGCCTTGAGAGCTTCCTTCCGAGGTCGACGGCAATCAAAAGATTTTGAGGAGTAGCTGGTTATCTGATCATCACCAGCCGAGGGTTGCAGTAGTGGAGTAAAACCATGAGAACCTGTAGTAAACCAAAATACAAAAACATCAGCAGTATCTATCCTATTTAAATATCAAGCCTATCAGTCCAGCATGAAGAATTCTCTACCATGTGTATGATTATTTAAAACATATGCAGCATGTTGTTAAGAGTCATCTCTGATCCAAGGGATTCCACATCTATCTAGATGAAGGAGTCCTTTGAGAAAAGATGGGGCTGACATGAAGTCTAAGTCACCATGAAAGTTATTAGCTAAAGCGAATTTGGCAAGGAAATCAGCTGCATTATTAGCCTCTCTAGGGGTGTGATGAATTGGGTATGTATGATGTTTCAAATTTAAAGAGTGGCAAATAGAGAAAGTCCTCCATGGTGAGTTATTGGGGTTTTGAATACCCTGTACTGCAATTAGACAGTCGGATTCCACCTCACCTCTATATAAATCAAACTCTAAACAAAGATCATATCCACATTGGATGGCTATCAATTCTGCCTGTAAAGGGGAGGTGGAATGAAAAGATTTTGCCCTCATTTTAACCACATTCCCTTCCCAATTCCTAACTATCACAGCTAAAGATGAAAGACCCCTTTAGTCCATGTTGCATCTGTATTTATCTTGTATCCGGAAAGTGGTTTCAGCCATTTCATTGCAATAAATGATTACCTTTTCTTTTGTTGAATATGAGGAATAATGTTAGCCTGTGTCCAGTATCTATGCTTGTCTGAATTTCCTATCAAATGATTCACTGTGAAAATTTGATAAATCATGCCTTTTATGCCATGCATACATGAAGCTTGGGAGAAGGACTCATTATCAAACAAGATTTTGTTCCTTCTAATCCATAGAATCCAGATTGTTACAACAAGAGCAGAAATGGTAATGTTGGACTGAATATTGGATTTTGCCTTAAAAGATAGATAATATTCAACTCTGCTCTTCAAATTTGGAAAAACATTTTGCTGGACCTTTAAAAAATCAGCTACACAGTTCTAGACAACAATAGTTGAGGGGCAAGAGTTGAAAAAATAATCTAATGAATCACTGTGATTCTGACATAGAGGACATTTAGATGCTGAATAGAATCCTAATCTTCGTAAAATGTTGTCAAAAGGAAGTAAGCCATTCAGAGCTCTCCACAAGAGAACAGACATTTTTTTGGGAATAAAAGAGGACCATACCTTTTGAAAATGAAGAATCTTTGGCTTTCTCTGTCTGAGAATTTTATATGCTGACTTGATGGAGAAAGTTCCATTGGTAGCTGGCATCCAGATGATCCTATCCTCATGATTATATTCCAGTTTAGCTTCCTGCAACAGGGAACACAAATTGGTCGCCAAAAATGGCTCCAGTTGTGGGAGAATAGATGCTTTGTTGTTAATGAATGACCTTAGTGAGATGTCCACACAGGGGATGTCTCTTTCTTGAGGCCATTTATAAAAAAAAGCTCCTTCTCCCGTCCAGATAGCATTCCAAAAAGAGCAGTCACCTTTTCCATGTATTACTTTGGAGTTACTATTTGCTATTTCTGTAATAGAGCAGATTCTAGACCATGTATGAGAGGTTTTATAGGACTTGGGGAGTGACCATAAAAGGGAGGTCCATTGTGTGGAATTGAGTTGCAGTTTCCACCACAATTTACATGAAAAGACATCAACCATGACCTTTAAGTCCCTAAAACATATTCCATTTTCTTCCACAGGTACACTCATATTTTTCCAAGACCTCCATCTTTTCTTATCAGCATTATCCGAATACCCCCAAAACAGGCTAGAAGCCATTTTTCCATCTTTTTAAGACTATTTTTGGTGGCCTCAAAACAGCAAAAATATGAGTAGGAATAGAGAGTAGACAATGATTGATCAGAATAATTTTACCTGCAGTAGATAGCCATCTGTTCTTCCAGTTATGGATTGCTTTATCCATTCTTTCCAATAATGGTTGGTAGTGTACCTGCAAATTTCTACCAGAAAATATAGGAACTCCCAGATATTTAAAAGGAAATGATCCTTTTTCCATTCCCATAATCCTTTTTTCAGAATTAACTGTAGAATAAGTGTTCCTTTGGGATACAAAAAATTCCGATTTTGAGAAATTGACCTTTTGTCCTGAGGTTTGTTCATAAGCCAGCAGGAACTTTTTGAACCTCTTCCTATTTCTAGGTTTAGTATTCAAAAAAACTGTTGTATCATCAGCATGCATTAAATGGAAAACCGGGGCACAGGGCATAGGAAGACAAAAGTTTTGAAGGTACCCTATGCTAAAAAGTTTTTTAATCCTCTAGAAAAAGCTTCTGAAAGCAAGTTATAAAGAAATGGTGAAAGAGGATCACCTTGTTTAATTCCCCTAGAAGATACAAAAAAAACAGAAGTAGCTCCATTGATTAAAACCGAGAAATAAGCAGCAGATATGTTATGCATAATAAGTTTGACAAATTTACCGTGAAAGCCAAATTGAAGAAGAGTGGAATTCAGGAATGACCATGAGACTCTATCAAAAGCCTTTTGCATATCTAGTTTAACAATTAAATTAGGGACTTTTGATTTTCTAGACAACATCCTGGTCATCTCTTGCATTTGAAGGTTCTTATCCGTGATTTCCCTGCCTTTAATGAAAGCACTTTGCTCAGGGGAGATTAGTTTGTGCAGTAGGGGTTTAATCCTTTCCATAAGCATTTTTTAGAAAACTTTATTGACAAAATTGGATAAACTAATTGGTCTGAAATCTGAGAAAGAGATTGGGATTGGTTTTTTGGGGATTAAAGTTAGCCAGGTGCTTGTGATAGCTTTTGGAAGAATGCCACCACTTATAAAATCATTTGCTGCCTCCAGGAGGTCTTCTTTAATAGTTTCCCATAAAGTTGTGAAAAAATGACCAGAGAAACCATCCGATCCCGGAGCTCCTGATTTATTTAAATCAAAGACAGCAAATTCCAGTTCCTGGATATTGAAAGATTTGAGCAGGTGTTAGTTTTGCTCATCTGTAATCAGAGAAGGGATTTCCCCTAAAAAAATTTTTAGATAAGTTCCAGTTTTTTGAGGAGCATCCTCATTGAGGAGTTCCTTAAAAAATTGAACTCCTTCCTCTTTAACCAGCTTTGGGTCAGAAATCCAGTTCCCATTTCCATCTTTGATTTTACTGATTTTAGATCTGGCTCTCCTTTCCCTGATGGTGTGGTGAAAATAGCTGGTGTTTGCATCCCCCTGTTTAAGCCAATTTAACCTTGCCTTCTGTTTTAAGAAAATGTTTTTTTCTTTCTGGGATCTTAGAAGTAAGGCTTTGGATTTATTGAGTTCAGCTAAGTCAGTCTCTACTTGTGACTGTTGAAATTTTATTTCTAGTTCACTGACTTTTGCCTCAGCTTCAACCAAGTTTTGATTTACATTTCCAAAGTTTCTTATGTTCCAAACTTTAATGTCAATTTTAAGTCTCTTTAGCTTATGCACTAATCTGTACATTCCTCTAGAGGGGGAAGGTAAATTCCAGTTTTTTTCCACTAAATTTTGGAAGTCTTGTCTATTTGACCACATTTCTTGATATCTAAAAGGCCTAGGGACCATTTCTTCAGAGGATTGTATGGACAGCAATAATGGAGAGTGGTCAGAGGTCAAACGATTTAGCACCTGAATTGAGCTGTTTAGAAAGAGTTCCAACCAGTCCAAATTGCTTATGCCCCTATCTAATCTTTGAAGTAATAGGTCATTGCATTTGTTCCTGAATCTATTATTACACCATGTAAAAGAATTCCCTACGGTAGGGATGTCATGCAAATCTAGGGTATTAATGAAGGTGTTAAAATCTTTCATGCTTCGTGTGGGGGGAGCTTTCCTTCCTTTATACTCAGATACTAATACAACTATGTTAAAGTCTCCGATATATATAGAAGGTTGTGAAATCATTCCAAAGAGCTTCCCTCGATTGTCTATTTACACTAGCATATATAAAATAGCAGTTCCAACTGACAGATGAGTAAATATCTGTAATTCTAGCCAACAGAAATTGACCTGACTCTTTTAAACTGATTACATTAAAAGCATGGTTCCATAAGATCCATATTTTAGCATTTTCAGCAGGGAGAGCATTTTTAAAGCCTAGATCATGCATCAGAGTGTTTATTTTCTTTTTTTCATGCCAAGGCTCTATCAAACAGAGAATAGCAATCTTATGAGACAGCATAAGAGATTTTGTTCTATCCATAGATGTTTTGTAGCCTCTAACATTCCAAACTAACATGTTTCCTATTTTGTTGTATTTAATCATTTAAAACATGTGGTGGTTGCTTTCTGTGATGATCTAAGTTTTCTTGGTTTAACAGCAGTGGCATTACTATTATTTGATTGCTTTTCCTTATTCTTATCAAGTTTATCTAAACATGAGATAGGTACTGGTTTGTGTGTGCTAACCTTTGACTATGAGCTTTGATCTACCTTTGTATTCTAATCAGTTGAGGATTGAGCTCCCTTCTTTAAAACTGTATGAACTATCTGAGGTTGCTGATTCGACACCTGAGTCAGCCCAGCATCTGAGATGAGATTGATGCCAGCCTCTGGGGTGACAGGAGTATTTGTTACTGAGGTAATGGGGAGCTCTGTGGGTTGAGCATGTTGGTCAATTTCTTCAGTTTGGTGGAGATCTAATGTGTCTATAATCTTGTCATGTGTTTTATGGGGTTCCACTCCTTCATGAGATTCCAAAGATTCGTGGAATATTTCTGTTGCTTCCTCTTCATCATCTTCCTCATTTGAGTCTTCCAAAGTCTAACAGGCATTTGAAATCTTGATAGTGTTTTCTGGTGTTTGATTCTCCTGGATGGGAACTAACTCATGCTGGTGTTTTTTCTTTCTCCAAAAGGTGGCAGTGATTGGCTTTGAGATGTCATCCAGTGAATAGAAATTACCAGATCTTTTCTTATGAATACCAGTGAAAGCTTGCACAATACTTGCAGTATTTTTTAGATTATAGCCTGTCTTACTTTCTTGTAATTGACACCCTACTTCATTCTGAGAGGCTGATAGACCCGAGGATTCTGCTACATCTAAGTCCAATATAGGATTGGATTCTGGGGCATGAAGAGGTTCCACCTGATCTGTGGCTTTGTTTTCCTTTTTTCCATTTATTGTGGGGGTTAAGAAGAGCTTATTCCTCAGCTCTGGATGCAGAAAATTACAGGTAGCATGACTATGACCAATTATCCTACACTGAGTACAGTATGAAGGCAGTTCATCATATTCAATAGGGTACTCAGTTACTTTGCTGCCTATTCCAACCACTATGGTAGAAGGCAACTGAGACATAAGATCAACCTCTACACACACTTTGATTGCAGATGGCCTGGTCAGTGCACTAGTTGCTGCATCCATTTTAAGGAATCTACCAATCTGACTACTCATACCTATGATTGCAGATGTATTATAGAAATGAATAGGGAGTTTATGAATTGTTACCCAGGATGGAACAACAGATGATTCTGAAACTAGGGAGAAGTCGGGCGACCATTTTTGAACTTTCATTATTGAGCCTTGAATCATCCATTGTCCCTTCATCCAGCATCTCTGTAATCTTCACTTTCTTGAAATTTGATAAGCACATGGCGGTAGTCCAGTGATCCCAATTGGAACTTTGATTTAAAACCTATAGACTTAAAAGCTGCTTGCAGAGTATCCATTGATGGCTTTCCTCTGTTGAACTTTCCGACCAAAGCATTCTGGTAGTGAGACGCCAGTAACTCGCCTTCCTCAGGTGGGAGAATAAAAGCAATTTTGGCCTTGTATTTTGTGATTGGGTGTAGATTAGGAGTATCGGGTAGAGAGGTGAAAAACGGGGAGGGTTTAGCGTTCAGAGCTTGGAGAAAACTCTAAGGTTTGGCGGTGGCAACGCCATGGCCGGCGGCCAATTCCACCGTTTGTGACCGTTATCAGCCAAACAGAGAGAAAGGTTAGAGGTAGAAGGGAGAGGTGGCACAGTAAAAAAATTTCAGTCGCACACAATTTCACACTATATTTCGCACACACAAACAGTAAATTAGTTTCGCACAAGAGTGAGCATCAGCGATTAGCATGTTCCCTTCCCCTCTACAACATTATCTTTAGCTGGCCCTCTTTATCAAAATCCAAATTTGGGTTCTACAAAAGCCCTCCTGCGGAAACCTTCGGCTAGTAAATTGAATCTTTAGCAGTTATACCTGGAGTCTGGAGAAAAGATTAAAATTAGTAACGTGATACAATTTCTAACCTCAGACTTTATGAGTGCTTTCTTTCACTGTGCATGATCCCACAATGCATGTAAATTTTTTTTCTCATAGAGGACGTCTGAATGTGTCCTCAATATTATCTTAAATCTTTTTTTCCAGCTGTTCCTCTCGATTTTATTAAATTAATTTTGAATTGCATTTTATTAAAAATGCGTCCAGAATATAACAAATAATTTTTTAAATCTGGCATTTTTTGAATGCATCCTCAATTTAAAACCAATTTTTAATCAGTCTATTATTTACTTTTTCAATTATTGTTTTTTATATTTTTGTTTTGGGTGAAAATAGCGCATAAGTAGACTTGTGATTGTTTTATGATTTTTTAAAAATTTCAGTAATGATAAATGCATCGGAAAAATTTGGAAGTTTCCTTTGAAATTTATGATAATAAAACATAAACATCCCAATTACGTGACTGAAGATAATGGAAAAAAATTGATCGTGGGATTTGCAATATTTTTAGATAATCTTGAATATAGAGTTGGAATGAATTATTTGAATCCTAAATTGGGAAATTCTTATTTTTTGTTCGAATTGTGCACTTTTTCCACTGTTAACGAATATAAATAAAAAAATGTACAATATTCGAAGAAGACATGTCAAACAGATAGGTACAAACGTAATGAAATGAGTGCTCAATGGAATGTAACGTACTAATGACACCCTCTGCAAAGCTTTCCACCCGTTCCACATGGGGGAGGACGTATGGTGCGGGATGTACGTCATGGAACAACCATCTCAGTAGAAACATGTACGTAGTCATGCGGAGCTCCCTCTGTAAAATCCTCCTCTATATCGTCTCCCACATCCTTATTCGAATCATACTGGACATGTCGAACACTACCTGTATCAATGGAGCAGTTGGAAACATGTATGCATGACTAGCAGTGGGAGTAAGATATGCAATGAAATCAACTGTAGTAGTGTCATAGTGTGAGGGTCTACCATGTGATGGTCTGGGGTTCATTGGACTCGCATATGAGGGTTTGGCTTCAGATGAACCAATGTTGTCTGTAGGGACCCAAGCACGCGGTCGCCAACCGCCCTGTCGACCAGGTGGAGCTGGACGGTGGCTTCTAATGTCATTATATCTCACACCAGGGAGAGGTTCCTCATAGTACACATATGGCTGATAAAACTACAGTCTGGAGGGCTTATGCGCATATTGTAGAGTATGTGTGGCAGCACCATGTACTCCCCTAATAATGTCCGCGAAACGTGGGGGACATTCGTCCAAATTAATATCTGACATGAGGCACATCTCGGACATTGCCTGCAACTACATAAATGAGATCAATATGTTAGATATCTAATATTAAGGGAATCTAAAGTGCTATTTGTTAATACTATTAGAAATTTGGGGAATACCATATACTCCATAGCAGCCCCGTCTCCATTGAAACCCTCTATAATTGTTTGGGGCCATCCGGGCTAATCAATTAGGGTCACTGTCCTGCAAAAATAACACTCCATGTATTCTCGACCGGGTATGTATGGATCTGCTGACCCCAAGTGCATTAACTTGTTGCTCTGATCGATGTTCCCAAACATCGAGATATCTTCTCAAATCAACACGCCAATCCATGCCTGACCTCCCTGACAGTCTCTAGTATGAAGCAGTTTGTGTTCATCCCTAGTGACCAACTGGGTGGGTATTGGCTGGATAAGGCCAAACTGCTCGAGAACACGATGAACATGATGGTACTCCACGACGTACCAGCAAATGAGGCCAACACAAAGTAGCCAGTTGCTGCTACCAGCTATACAATACTGTGGGAGTTGTTGCACAACATCCTCAATGTATGGTAGCCAAATAAACTGACATAACCGACAGGTGTTGCAGTTAGGAGAGAAAAACCCTTTTTCCATTAGTTTAAAAAAAGGAAATCTGAATTACAATATACCTGACTATCATGGAGATGTCAACTAATCGTGGTACACTTTCAGTACATGCATGGGTGATTGTGATAAACCGTATCGGGCTCTTTACCTGTGAAGAACATAATGAATAATATTAGCTATTCCTAGTAATTTCAAAGGTTTATAAATTGTGTCCTTACTAATTGAATACGAACCTGGACCCAAGATCACTCATCGTGACGCTCCCATGCCCACAGCTGATAATAAATAAAATAAAACTGAATATAATATAAGAGGTCATAATGGAAAGTATGTACAACTGACAACTTTAACCAACAATGTTACCGGTAGTAAAACAAATGGCCCATATATGGATTTGACTTGTGGGATTGCAGCGTCAAATAAGCACATGTACAAGTGTGCTAAAATGCACTCCCCCAACTGTACTGATGTGTTGCATTTAGGTCCATCAATAACGACAAATAAAGCAAAGGGATCAAGTGCCCGGATGTGTCTGACATGAGCATTCCACCGACCAGCAGTAAAATGAAAACCCTAGCCCTCTGTTGACAATCTACCTCAGTAGCATCAAGAGGCAATGGACTGTGCAACAAGTTTCCCAACCATCTAGCCCTTATGTGACCCCCTTTGATGGCACTCGTGTCTAGTGTAGCCCCTAGATAGTCTGTGCACAATCTCTGCCAGTCATCTGTGTGTCTGCTAGTGTCTACACCAATGCCATCGATCAGTAGACCCCACAGGATGCCCACATCCTGCAAAGTGATGGTAGCCTCCCCCATTGGCAGGTGAAATGTGTGCGTCTCTGGTCTCCAACACTCTACTATGGAAGTGATGAGGGAATGATCGATGTGGATTGGTGTGGACTCTAACAAGCCCTGGAATCCGACTAGCGCATCACTCGATCAGGGATCTGACCAGTCCAGCAAGCCTCATCACACTGCCTCAGCTACAGTGCCTCATCCTCTAAATTGCTGTTGTACAGAGCACGTGCACGATGCTCCCGGTGAAGGACACTGGGTTTTAAACAAAGCAATAACTTGATGAGGACACATTCACTGAATGCATCCTCTAAAAAATTTGAGTAAAAAATGCAGAAAATTTGAATGTCGCATTTTCCAAATGCGTCCTCAACAAATTACATTAAAAAATTGGAAAATTCATGTGGTCCCATTCATAAAATGCGTCCTCAACATTTCTACAAAAATAAAAATGGTAAATACATGAGGACTTATTTAGTAAATGCATCCTCATTCAGACATGCAAAAAAAGGAAATTCATTATGCGTTCTCCACCCATGCATCCAACAGACGCTGCTGTAGCCACAACAGGAGAATTTTCTCACGTGTTAGTGTATTCACCGTGGTACAAAATATCCAAATCTGATAATGAATAGCCGGTCTTGGGCAATAGTAGGTCTTCCATCCCTCAGGGGCAATAACAGACTCCAAAGTAAAATTAGTGAAAAAAAGTCTCGTAAAACTCCTTCCCATGGTCTATCTTAATAGAGAATATGAAAATATAACACTATATATTGAGGAAAGTGCAAATATAACCCTGAGTTGTTTTTTAGTGCAAATATAACCCTGAGTTGTTTTTTAGTGCAAATATAACCCTGAGTTATTTTTTAGTGCAAATATAACCCTATCTATTACACATAAGTGCAAATATAATCCTTAAAGCCACTATTCCGGTATTGACCGGTCATTGACCGACTAGAGATGACCAAAATGCCCTTCTAATCTAATACAAAATTTTAAAAGACAAAAATACCCCCACCACCAATCCACCACAAATCTGCCACCACCACCAATCTGTGCCCCGCCCCGCCACCACCTGAGCCCCGCCCGGCCCCACCTGAGCCCATCCCTGCCACCACCTAAGCCCATCCCTGCCACAACCTAAGCCCCGCTCGCCACTATCTGAGCCCCGCTCGTCACCATCTGAGCCTTTGCCTGCCACCACCTGAACCCCGCCACCACTTGAGCCCCGCCCGCCACCACCTGAGCCCATCCTCACCACTACCAGAGCCCCACCTGTCACCACCAGAGTCCCGCCTGTCACCACCAGAGCCCCGCCCGCCACGACCAGAGCCCCACCCGCCACCACCAGAACCCCGCCCGCCACCACCAGAACCCATCCCCGCCACCACCTATGCCCTGTTCGCCACCATGTGGAGCCCCTCCCCACCACCATCGGAACCCCGCCCTACCACCACCTGAACCTCGCTACCCATACTCACCACTGCTCCCTCACCCTTGCCTCTATTTAGATCTCTGTCTCGCCCCTGCCTAAGTTCTGCACCTCTAACTACCACCTCCGACCGGTCACCTAACTCTGTTGCTGCTCGATGCCACCTACCGCAAACCCTAGCGCCACCACCTGTCCCAAACCCTAGCGACACCTCCCACCACCACCTGCCCCAAACCCTAGCGCCACCTCGCGCCACCCCACTGTTGCACCACCTCCTCGACACAGCCCCAAACTTCTCGCCACCAACCCAAAAACTCCTCGCCATTGCCACATCCTCCTCTGCCCTAGCCTCGCATCCACCATCGCCAAGCCCCAAATCCACAATACCACCATCGCTATGCCCTAGCCCCGAATCAACAACAACACCAGTGAAACCCTAGCCTCGAGCTCTCCGCCACCACCATCTGCAGATCGGAATTAAGAGGGAGAATTAGAAGTGGAAGAACGGCGCGGAGGGAAGAAGAAACAACAGCAGGAAAGAGAAAAGGAAAGAGCGGAAGGAAAGAGAAAAAGGGGTATTAATGCAAATGTGGGTAATATTATCATTTGAGAAATGGAGTTTTTTTTAGTTTTTTTTAAAAACAATCAGGGGCAAATCGGTCATTTCACCATATTCCGGTCTCAAACCGGTAAGTAGGTTATATTTGCACATAACCTGAATAGATAGGGTTATATTTGCACTTTCGAATAGTGCAGGGTTATATCAGTACTTTCTTCAATTACATAGGGTTATATTTGCACTTTTCTCTATAATTTATTTAGAATTAGCATAAAAAAAATACTTTTTCTTATTGGTTTGTATATATCCTATTTCATAATTGTTTCTATTTTGTATACCATTTCTACTCACTATATATATGAATACACACGGCCACACTAATTTGTGAGTTTTACTTTTCTATCATAGTATTAGTTAGGTTTCACTAAAAATCCTAGTCTTTTCTTTCTCTTTTTTCAAAAATTTCCCAACACTTTTGGATCCTTCTTTGATGTCTTCTCTCTCACACCAATGCCAAGGCAAACGTCGACTACCAATTGCAAGTTTGTTGTGTGATTGGTCTACTCTGACTCTTTGTTAGTGTAGTGGATTGTTATCTGTTTTCATCATCCAAAAAACAGACGGTCGTCACCCATCTGCTGTAGCCGACCACCTGCCGGCGCAGCCCTCTTTCTGATCACTTCCGTACACCACCACGTGCTTCCAATTGCCACCAGAATCCACCACTAGTTGTCGTTGTCCGCCAGCACTCTTCCCGTTTTGCACTACAGATCTGGGTTCGGCACTGCCGGTCCTCTTTCTCTTGTCTTTTGCATCGCCCATTGTCCTCAAGCGACAGCATGTGCGTCCGACGCTGCCCGCCGCAGCTGCTCGCCGCAGCTGCTCGCCGCTTGTTCTATCTTCTCTGTTTTCCCTACACCAAGCTCACCTGATTTCACTACAAGTGTGTTCCTCTCTATTTTCCGACACAAGGCTTTCCTAATTTTTTGTTTCTAGTCCTCATCACCGGGGTCGTTATCTGAGTTAACAAGCATCATTCTTCACTGGCGTCTTCATCATCGACGTTCACGCTTCTTTCCGACCATCGTCAACTTTTGCTAAAGAATACAAGGAGTGCTGAGATTCACGCTCCCATCCCACCCTTTTTCAACAGCGTGTGAAACCATGCACGCGTGACTCAGAGGCACTCTCAAAGCGCGTCACGCGCTAGCTTTCAGCCTTCCTATTTTCAAAATGTACCCTCACTCTCACGCGTGTGTCCTCACGCGCCAACTTTCAACTTGTCACTTTTCTGCACTCTTTCTTCAGCAGATTTATCACTTTTGTTATGATTTTTTTAACACCCACAGTGTTAATGGTGTAATGTTTTGGACCACGTTGCTTTTTCTTGTTCTATTTTTTTGAGTAAATAAGTAAATAGTATAGACGGTGGAATCCACGGTAGAGCCCGAAAAGAGCCCTACCAAATACAAAACATAATCCAACCTTAGGCTAAAAACCTAGAGAAAAAGAAGCGGGGGGGGGGGGGGGGGGGGTACCCAAATGAGTACCCCCTCCCCCCCCCACCCCACAATTATTTTTTAAAGAAATGCTAACCCTAAACTAGAAAGTACTAAGCCTAGGGAGAAAGAACTGCAAGTCCAGATGTGTGAATCTTGACCTATACATAGCAACCAGAAATGTGTACTGGCTCTTCATATGAAAACCTCATCGCAGCCGAGACTCGGGTCTCGGGTCTTGAAGAAAATAGTGAAGAGGACGCCAGTGGTAGACAAAAAGCGCAGCCGAGTGTGGTGTACTCGGGTCTTGAATGGTCGTCATGATGTGCTGGTGGTGTTGAATCCGAATGAAGCTAGGACCGCCAAAGGAGGAGCAGCTTCTACCATATACACCCCTAAGGTGAAGATAGAGGGGTGTTAATGGCCTTCAAACGTTCTCGTGATATGAACCGAGACTAATTTAGAGGGCAAGAGTGTCATAGGCCGTGCCAATAGCACTTGTGGATCCCTCTAAAAATAGCCCTCCTAAGTATGGAGAGAACGGACACAACTTATACGGCGTGTGTCAAGCCTGGCGATTCAGTAATCGCCCACTCCATTTTGAGCAAATGTACAACTTTATGCTAATTTAACACAAAAAGTGTAGCGCGAGCATAGAGCGCGTAATGACCGTCAAGTCCAAGTAACTACTAGCAGTGAGTTAATTAATTTCACGGACGCTAATTAATTAACCCACTACCCAACTCCTGTGGTCAAGCAACCAAATGTAGAAAGGCCGCTCTCCCACCCTCCAAGTGGAAAATATGCTATTATCCACCAAATACAATTTTAGTCCAAATGGAAGACCAAAACTCCACAATAATCCACAAATTAGAGCCCGAAAATGAAGGAAATTCACCCCAAGAATAATGCATGTAAGCTGAAAAATACTCCATTTAATTAGGCCCAAGAACCCTTGAAATAGGCCCACCCGCTTGATTAATTCCCTCGGCCCAGCAGCTCCATTTTCGGCCCAGCGCTCGGCCCAGTAAATCCTCCCGCTATTCCCTTTTTCGGCCCATCTGTATTTTTTATTTCAGCCCAGCAGCCCAAATCCGCGCGACCCGTCTATCACCCGGGTCTCCAACCGGGTTATAAGGAGACCTGGGTCTCTTGTGTAATTCGGCCCAGCAGCCGATTTAACGGCCCACGAGTTTTCAACCCAGCAGCAAAAATTGCACGACCCCGCCATGCACCCGGGTCTCTGACCGGGTTATAAGGAGACCCGGGTCTCTTGTGTAATTCAGCCAGCTGCCGATTTAAACGGCCCAACTAATTCGGCCCAGCAGCTAGGGTTTTAAACCCTTTACCCGGTTGCCTCCTTAGCGGGTCACACGACCCGGCCGCCTCCAATCGGATCTGAACCCTAAAAATCTTCTGACCTGCGTCTCTTTGTTCGGGTATGACGACCCGACGGCGCGCACGAACGGGTCTGAGCGCCCAGCTCCATTTTCTCGCCGGAGTCGCGGTTTTCCAGCGCCGGAGGGCTACTGGAATTTGGAAATCACGCCGGAATCCGCAACAAATTTGCAAAAAATTCTAACCAAAATCTGGGCATCCTCCCTTGTGCAATTTTCGACCGAATTTAGAACCAAAAACAAGGAATTTACTCCACCAAATCTGAACATGTGCAATCCGACCAAACAAATATCTTTATCTTGCCGGAATCGCATTTTTCCGGCGGGCACTCCTAACGAAAAATCCGAGAAACCAACTTCCCAATAAACTTCAAATCCAAAATTTTCAACAACTTTTCCGATCGGATAATGCATAACAAAACGAACCAAATCCTTCAAAGCATAACAAGCATTGCAACTCGCCGGAAAAAGTGTTTTTCCGGCGAACCCGATCGGAAAATTCAAACCACCATCATCCAAAAAAATCCATTCTTTACAAAAAATCTGCTCCTCCATTCATCTAGATCTGAATATTATCATGAGATTGAAGCAACGAGGAAATTACCTTGGGCCTACCGTCTTTAATGATTCCAATTAAACCAATTATCTCCAAACATCTGTCTTGAATCCGACTAATCCCAAGCCATCAACCCCATCGAACAATAACATTCAAACACCCAAAATCTTGAATCCCACATGAGTGTTCATCAGTCAAGAAAATAAATTTAAATTCTTGGCATGAAACATAGCAATCCGGTCGAATTTCCAATTTAAAGCACACAATCATGGATAGTGGCGCATCTGATCACATGAATGTCATCTCAACAGATCCATGAACTCTTCCAAATACTAATAAAAATTCATGCTTCAAATTCATCTCTACTCTCAATCCAACATGAACACCACATTGACTATCACCATAACCAAATAATCTTCCATACAAATCCGCACAGATTCATCGTAAATAAACCCCTCATCAATCATCAAGATTAGATCTATCAACGAAAGATTAAAACTTACTTGGAACAATGATAGATCTTCATCAACTACGCTCCATCCACAACTTCAAGATCGAAAAGTCTGATCTTCACCCAAAACCTCTAGATCCAAAGATCAAATATTCAAATTCGAGCGCAAATCATACCTCGAAAGATGCCCGGCGAGGAATCCAACATTAATGTCGGATTCCTCGCCGGAAACTCTGAATCGTAGGAGAGAAACTGGAAGAAAATCAGCCCCGGGAAGTCCGGAGAAGGGCTGCGCCCTTTTTTCTCTCCAGAGAGAATTCTCTCTTTTTATTGAGAGCTTTTTCTTGTTCTAAATTTCATGGTGAATGGTACCAATTACAATGTCAATGGTGTAATAAATTTGGTCATATTGCCTCTACTTATTCTAATTTAGCCTATCAAGCCCCATCTTTTGCCTCTCCACCACATGCTCCTCCTCATGCTCGATGGATAGTTGATTCTGGCGCGACCAACCACATAAGTTCTTCCTTGCTCGCTCTTGGTCGCGCGACTCCTTATTCTTGAAACAAGCGTGTTATATTTGGTAATAGTTCTGCCCTCCCATAATGCATGTTGATCACTCTCGGGTCTCTAATTCATTATCCTTGTCTGATGTTTTAGTGGTTCCAAAAATTACAAAAATTTGCAGTCTATTGGAAAGTTAACTTGGGATATGAATGTTTTTATTTTCTTTGATGATTCTTCTTCCCCTATTTTGAACAAGTTTACTAGTGATGTTATTGGCAAAGGCTATCGTGATGGGGGTTTATATGTTTTGGATTTTGGTGGTGTTGCTTTATCTTTTTTTGTTGCATTGAGTGCTTCTAAAGTATCTTTTGAAATTTGGCATAATAGATTAGGTCATGTCTCCCACAACAACATTTCTTCTTTTAGCAAGTCTTGATGTTTAACAGTTACAAGTTTGCTGCCTAAGTCTCATTTATGTCCCTCTTGTGAGATGGCTAAATGAAAGCGTCTTTCTTTTAGTGATAATTTAAAACGCGCACCACGCATACTTGATTTAGCTAATTGTGATTTTTGGGGAACCTCTTTCATCGTCTCTCATGCCATGTATTCTCATTATGTCATTTTTGTTGATGATTTTTATCGGTTAACCTAGTTATATCCTCTGTGACGAAAGTCTGATTTTGTACAGGCTTATATGCATTTTGAGGCTCTTGTATAGAACTAGTTTTCTACCACTATTAAAGTATTTCAGAGTGATGGTGGAACTGAGTATTTGAATCATTGCATGTGATCACGTTTTGCGTCTGAGGGCATTCATCACCTGCTTTCATGTCTTTACACTTCAGAGCAAAATGGTCGTGCAGAGTGGAAGCATAGTCACACCACTAAGACATGATTGACAATGCTTTTTCATTCTGGCCTTCATAATTCATTTTAGTATGATATTTTTTTACAATACTCTACCCCATCAATAGGCTGCTAATGCCGATTTTATCTAGTCAGTATCCGCTCTCTGTTAGTTTTGGTATGACTCCTAACTACTCCAATTTTCATCCATCTGGCTATCAAGTTTTTCCGTATTTACTCCCTTCAGCTCCTCATAAGTTGGCACCTCGAAGTATGTCCTTTAAATTTTTGGGTTGTAGTTTGCAATACAAGGGTAATCACTATCATGATCCTCTTACAAAGAAGAAGTACATCACTCGTCATTCTCGGTTTGATGAGATGTTTTTTCCTGTTACCCGCACTATTAGTGCCACTGAGTCGCTTTCACTAGATGTTTATGCATTTTTGGAACCTTAGTCTGTGTCTTCAGAGGTGTTTCAGCCATCTTCTTCAGTCGAAATTCCCATCATTGAATTTTTTATATTTCTGATTTATAGTATGTGCCGGAAGATCAGGTTTTATCTGAAAATTGTTTATGTCCCCCGCACGCAGACTTGTAGCTTACAACAATAAGCCAAAATCATCAAGGTTACTTATGTTTCTACAGACTTGGAGCTTGCTGACATCTTTAAAAAGGGGTTACCTCGTCATCAGTTTGAGTTCTTACGTTTCAAACTTTGCGTTGCAACCAGCCCTACGCTTTGCTTAAGGGGAGGTCAATAGAGATATAATTGATTTAGAATCAGGGTTAGAAAGGAATATCCTTTCTTATTGGTTTTGTATATATCTTGTTCCACATTTTTTTCTACCTTGTATACCCTCCGTACTTGCTATGTATGCACAACCACAATAATTTGTGGGTTTTACTTTTTATCATATCTTAGTTACTTTTATGTGTAGCTTCAATTGTATATATATATATATATATATCCGAAGCACATTCTGGAAGAAGGAATCTGTATCCAAACGCTTTAAAACAAAAGTTAGTGAGAAACACGGAGATAGCACAATTGTATCCTCTAATAACGACTACAAGGAATCGGTCTACAATTCTAAAGTCTAGAGATTATTAGTTGACTACATGGTCAATTAGACAAAACCATTCACATTAGTCCTAAATGTAAGAGATTTCATCAATTAACAATCATAGTTAGTTGTCACCCCTAATTACAATCTTTCATCAATTAATGACAACTACATAGACAAAAACACATCTTCTGGTAATATCTAGCAAAGGAACCAATTCACAATAGCACAAATGAAATTGATAATCAATGGCAAAACGTGGAATAAACCAAGTCTCACAATATCATTCTAGAAGTGCTTACCAATTGCTCCCAAGATAATATTTAGCCTGCAAAACACATAACAAAATTGAATTCCAATGGTGATCATGTAATAAATGCCAAGCAGTAATGAAGAAAACAAGGGTTTTTGGCTAAGGTTTTATAGTTCAGGGATAATGAAGAAGAAAACTTGAAAAGTTTGGTTTCTGGGCCGTCTTCACGGACCATGCTACATGTCACAGTCTATGAAGGCCTCTCAGTCCAGTTTCTACTGCTTTTGAGAAAAAGTTGCCTTATCTACAAAATTTCGTCGTCTCTTCAACATCACACTCTCCATAACCCACTTGATCATCCTAACCTTCTACTTGATAAAATGTAAATTCACTACTAATTAACCCTCTAATCTATTACTGATTAAATTTCAATGCGTTATAAATAAAATATAATTTGAGTTCAACAATCACAACTCTCATTGGTTCCTTGTCCTCATCCATCATGGTACAAATGAAATTTTCACGATTAAACACCATGAAAAACGAGATCAACCCCACTATCTAATACATGCCAAAGTTATCTTCAAGAGTCATGGCTTGTAACAATGCTTTATGTTTCCTTGGAATTATGGTCTAAAGGCTCAAGTTACGGAATAATATTTTATACTTTTTTAAAAAATATATCGAAGACATAAATTTTAAAACTTATACCTCCATTCATAAAATTATAGGAGGGTGTTTCTTTTTTGACACACTAACTGACCAGGGTCCAATAAATTTCAAACATTTTGTCTTTTTAGAGTTTTGAATGTATAAAGTTCCCAAATTTAAATTTTGTACCCACCCTCAATATGTAAATTAACCCACTCTTGATCACGATTGACATAGATGAACCATTAACCTGAAAACTCGTCCACAATGCTATAAACTACCTCAAAATATTTTTCTCTAATTAATGGGCGCTTATGCATTTGTGCATCCGATAGTAAAGAATAACCAATAAACCCCAAACATCCATCTATCGGTGGTTCCTATAAATTTCGCCAAAATATTGCTACTCCATTCCGCACCCTCCGTCCTTCATTTTGTTCTAACAAGACAAAGATAACCATAAAAGTAATCTGTGCAACGAAATAATATAATGGCTCGTCAATTGGTTGCAGTTGCATTCATTGCGATGGCGCTCGGAAGTCTAGTGTCAGAAACCGCTGTATTAGACCCGACGACATCATCTCCGCCTGAGAGCATTGCACCAGAACCAGTTTTATCCCCACCTGCAGATGGGCAGAATCATCAGCTCGTAATTAATTGCGACAATCCATTTTATTGTGTATCTGTGGGGAATCATGCTTCTAACTGATGGTGATTTCGCCGGCAGACAATGCCTTTTGTCTATCGTGTTGCTAGATATTTAGGAAGAATGTACTTTGTTTTTAGGCCAAGAAGAGTAATGCTATCTCAATATTAAATCTTCTGAGCGTATTGAAATTCTTGGTTTTTCCATATTTCATCTAACCACCATGGCTGCACATACAACTGTGCCCGAGCTGCCGCGCACGCGTGACTGTTGGATGTGTTTTTTCAAAAATAAAAAATAAAACACCACTGTGTTGGTGTTTTATGAAACACAAGTCTATTTAAGTATAATTGGATTTGAGTAGCTGTGAGTTCGGGATGTTATAACAAGTTCGGTGGTGCGGAGTGCACACTTGTATAAACTATCTATGAGCTTACAAATTCAGGATAAGTATTAAATTTGCGTTAGTCTGAATATTGATGACTAACGTATTTTGTCCTGGTGTGGAAAGATTTATCATTTCAGAATTTATTATAACTTTGATGTGGTGGTGCGTATTGCCCAACTTCTCTTTGATGGAAAAGATAAGGACGATACATTGAATGTGGCATTGCAACGTGAAAAGATGTATCTGTATCGTGTGAAAAATTACATCATTTCAGAATTTATAATTCTGACCGGAACATGGTTTAGTGTGGAATGATGAAGTATTGTATCTTCTCACGACATTTGTTTCCTATAGATAGAAGCATACGCATGCACAGAATTGTGACTGGAAACTAAGAATTTTCCCAGACATATATATAACCAAAAATACAGATACTCATTAGTATTTTTCTGATTCAAGCCTAGAACATGAAGGATTCTCGATTGTTTTATCCTCGAAGGGAATTCGTGTAACCCAAGGCTGTAATAGGGTCGAATTACTCTTTGAGGAAAGCGTACGTAACGCGACTCACATCGATATCCAAGAAAAGTTTCACCACAATCATCCAAGTGTGATTTTTTCATTCCATTGGAATGCATTATTACAGCTTTTACCCAACAATCTTAAAGAGTAATTTATTTATTTTAAACGCATTGGAGGATGAGTTTGGTGGTGCATGTGGCGCATGCATGGATGGATATTGGACGAGGGATGCTGCTTGTAGCGTGTAGTGTAATTCCTTAAGGATTAATGACAGGCGCGGGCGGTCGTCGCGCCCGCGCGCCAAAAGATAATTTATAAGCCCTAAATGCTTACTTTCTACAACTAGGTAGATAGTGGCAAATCGGGGTCGTCCAAAGAGAAGAGGGATCTTCCTAAGCGTCTAAGCACACAAATGGTTGATATACTAGGATAGGAGTAACTATATTTACACACACTTAAAAACAAGTAAAAAGGGGGGGGGGTTGGTTGGTTGGTTTCCTAAGTTAACAAAGATAACTAGCAACGTCAAGTGACTATGCTAATCATCAAACGAAACTAAGAAAAGGGGTTTTAAACTACAAAGATAAATGCCTTGGGGGCAACGGATATCCACTTCCACATCTAATGTAGTTCATCGAATCATTCACACATTCCATCATATAGCATTCATGACCCAACGCTCACACACCCATCTAGCAAGTACCACAACACACACACCACAAGGAGTTCTAAGTTCATGCTCGTAGATCTTCATGCAAAGGTGCTACGAAATTCGTCACGTTCCTACACCTAAACAATTCAACCACACAAGCACTACCTATGCTCAAACCACTCATGGCACACATGCAGTGAAACACACCGTCAAGAATACATAAACGCCAAATAACAAATGCTTCAAGAATGAATTTAAATCATCTATTCAATACTTCAACTACTTGTCGTGGAGACTAAACTCCTATCCTTCTTAGTTCGTAGTTTGCGAGAGTGAGTTCGACATCTCTCGTCAAACCTCACCAATGACTCCCGAGTCGCGACCACGACTCAAGGTGTCATTGGTGGCATTTAGCACGAAGGACCAACAAGCTTGGCAATGCCTATGACCACTACACCGTGACTAAGCATTAAACCAATTCATGCAATTACACGAGATTGGATGAACGTGCAACGCACATTCATCCGCGAGCATATGACTCTCTCGTTTGCTACACAAACGAACATGACGAAGAGTTCGACATCAATCACATTCGTCTAGCACATTGTCAACACACTAACACAATCAAAAGCTCTAATTCACACTCATACATTCCTAACAAGAACAGGGGGGAAATTAACCCAAATCCCCCAAACCCTAGCTAGCAATTCATACAAGCATTCATATCATCAAGCTCTCAACAACATCAATGCAATCAACAATTAACATTCAAAGCACAATAAATGCACAATAGCAAAAACATCAAATAGATAGATAGAAATGAATCTCAATACATAGAAGTGGAAGCTTCAATCCATAGCTCCCAAGTACAAGAACTACTCTAGAACAACAAAAGACATAATTAAACTAAGAGAAAGCTAAGAAAAGAAAGAAGAGAAAAACCTAGAATTTTCGCCCAAAACCAGAGAGAAAAGCGGGCTGGGAAAGCCTGGGAAGAAGAAGAAAGAGAGTAGTATTTATAGTGCAAAGAAGATAAAGTTGATTTCTGGCCGCCCGTTGGTCGCGACTCGCGACGAGGTTCGTCGCGACGGTGTTGGTCGCGACTCGCGATGGCGTCGCGACGGTGTCGCGACGGGAGCCAGATTCTTGCATTGTTTCTTTGTCTTCTTCATAGCCATCCCTCTCAATCTTCAAGTCTTCAACAGCTCCAAAATGGTCTTCAACGGTCTCCGGTCTTCATGTCTTCGAAGTGAGTATCCAAAAGTCTTCGAAAGTATAGTCTTCAATGTCTTCCGGTCTTCGTTGCTTCCGTGTTCTTCCCTTGTCACACAAAATCCACTTAAAAGAGGTAAAAGAGTACAAAGTTACTTTTGCCTCTCCTAAGTGAATTTCAAGGTAAAACACAAGCTCTCGATAATAAAAGAGCACCAAAGTGATCCTAAATACTACTAAATAATGCGTTTAACATGGACACATCAAACCTCCCCACACTTAAACCTTACTCGTCCTCGAGTAAGAAAAGATTTAAGCATACGGAGGAAATGGCATATCCACATCCTAAAACCCCTAAAATAACCACACAAAATGGACATATCAAACCTCCCCACACTTAAACCTTACTCGCCCTCGAGTAAGAAAAGATCTAAGCACACGGAGTAAATGATATATCCCAAAACCTAAACTAATCCCCCAATCAAAGCCTCACAAAAACTCTCAATATCAAAAATCCCAAAATAAAAGCTCACATGAGAATTTTTTCACACACACATCCCCAATCCTAAATCTAACCAAACATACCACTTATCAATTCACTACCCATAAAAATATTTCACAGCCCAGAATTGATATTCCCAAAGTCCAATGACACAAAATGAAGCTAAAACCATAGAGGACGTTTTAAACACATTCTTCACCTAATGCCAATATATCAACCAAAAACGAAGTAGAAAGAGATAAGGAATTTCATAACCACACTTCGTTTCCTAACCCACTAAGCTACCCAATCCCAAGAGGTCTATAGATATTGAGCTACCCGATCCATCAGTGTGACAACCGCAACCTTATGACTCCAACGCCGGCAAATGAGTGAAATCATAGCATTTTTCAATTTCTCTCGCTTTCTCTCATTTTGCCTAGGAGCTCTTTCGAGTTTTCATCCTAGCCACACATCATGTTTCTTTAGCTCACATCTCACCTTTTTCCACACATTTTAGCCTCTCATTTTTGCCTACGCCGCCCTTTAAGGGTTTTCGACCTATCCGGGCCCCCAATGTTGCCTAAGTTGCCCTCTCGGGTTTTCAACTTAGCGGGTTTTTTTTTTTTTTATTTTCTTTTTCTTTTTGTTTTTCTATATTTTCTTTTTCTTTTTCTCATGTTTTTCCAATGAAAAGTAGCAAAAAGCATTCCAAAACAATCTAGCATGCATATGAGTCCTCTAACCCCTCCCCACACTTAAAACATTACATTGCCCTCAATGTAAACATGTAAGGCAAGAACAATAAAAATCAAGGCAAGGGAGTTAGAGTGACACCCATTTCTCCGCAAATTCGCCGGTGATATGGCGATATCCAAGTACTTGGATGGTCCCGAGATAGGTTTCGGAACCAGAAGGGTGAGCAAAAATGCCGTAGAAGAACTCACCCCTCGAGAAAAGCATTGTCTCCATGGCGCCGTTTGATCAAGACTACACCACGAAGAACACATTAAACTCACAAGTACATAAGGATATGTAATACTAGGTTTAGCATCAAGAGTTAATAACCATAGTATTGTCAAAGAGCAACCAATAAACCCTCAATCACCACTATAAGATTATGCATGAAAAATATCCAACATATATTGACATGTATACAAGCATCATTATAGGATAAGAACTTATGGTCACAATGATGTAGTCGGCATACTACAATCAACAAACGTACTATAAAGATGCAAGAATGTTCATATGCCAATATATGTAGGATGGTGGAAGAAATGAGAGGTATGTGATGTTCTTGGGAGTGTTGGGTGGAGAAGAAGGAAGGATCATGCAATGTTTAAAATCATTTGGAAACTTGGAAGCTTGGAAACTTGAAATCCGGGCTCAAAAAAATTTCAAAAGTTACTGAGCCCGTCGCGACTCGCGACGAGGTTCGTCGCGACTCGCGACGAGCCTCGCGACGTCATCGCGACTCGCGGAAAGTAGAGTCCGGGAGCTCAAAATGTTCTGAGCTCGTCGCGACTCGCGACGAAGGGTGTCGCGACTCGCGACGAGCGTCGCGAAGTCATCGAGACTCGCGGAAAGGTGAGTCCGGAAGCTCAAATTTTTCTGAGCTCGTCACGACTCGCGACGAAGTAGGTCGCGACTCGCGACGAGCCTCGCGAAGTCATCGCGACTCACGGAAAGTTGGCGCTGGGAGTGGATTTTGCTCCCCTGTTCATCGCGACTCGCGACGAAGCCCATCGCGACTCGCGACTGCAGGGTATCCCAGACTTAAAATTTTTTCTTCTTCTTACCAACTGTCCAAGCTTTCTTCCCTCATTCGTTGATCTCGTTCCTTCATCTCCTTCATTGCAATGCACTTCACTTTGCTACAAAATCACAGAAAAACAAGCCATAAAAAGAACAAAACAAAACAACAACAAAAACAAACTAAGAAACACAAACTAAGAAACAAAAACTAAAAGAAATGCCGAATTTATTTAACGTCGTCGGCACGATGAAGCTCCGTATTTTTAAGGTCGTCGGCACGACCCTAACGTTATCCGTATGGTGAAGGCTTGAAGCTCTTCACCATGAGCATCCAAAATAAGAGAGGTGGGGGCACAAAACCTTCAAGAGGAAATTCTTGTGGAGGTGGAGATGGTTCAAAGGGAATTAAGTGGTTAGGGAGCTTAGGATAGTCTTTTGGCTCCTCTCTCGTTTCCCTCAAAACTTCCGAAAATATTAGAGTTGGTTCACTAGGTGGGAGAAGGAGTGACAATGCTAATGGATGATGTAGCACTATCACCTCTTCCTCCATTTTTCTATCCTCTACAACCAACTCCTCATCCCTTTCAAACTCAAAATCATTTTTATTGGTGACTTCACTCACCGAATCATCGAGTTCAAGTTGGGATGGTGTGTTTTCGGAATCACGAGCTTCCATGCGGGCCAATACCTCTAATATGTTCCTCACATGCCCCTCAATGGCCTCAACACTAGAGGAGAGCTGGGTATCCGGCTCCTCACTAGTAAAGGAGTTCAAGTTTGCTATGGTATTTAAGACATCCTCACGTGTCAAACTTGAACTT
The DNA here is from genome assembly GCA_037428765.1 of Rubia yunnanensis. Taxonomy (NCBI): domain Eukaryota; kingdom Viridiplantae; phylum Streptophyta; class Magnoliopsida; order Gentianales; family Rubiaceae; genus Rubia; species Rubia yunnanensis. The sequence continues at coordinate 65,163,208 of CM075064.1, forward strand.
CCTTGTTGGGCTCGGTTTTGGTCGGAATGACACATCCTACAAAACCTTGCTCGTTGAGCCTCTCTTCTCATCATGAGTTCCCTCAAGGTGAGACGCTCCATTAAATTTTTTTTTTCTTTTTTTTTTCAAAAGTTCGGAATCATAGTGCAAGGATTCTCGATAGAATAAATCACCAAGAACTCAAGCAATGCCTACTCCGAACAAAAACAACCACCAAGTAGTGGAAAATAAAAACAACTAGCTAATACACAACCAAATACACCTAAATACTTAAGAATAAACGCCTCTTCCCCGGCAACGGCGCCATTTTGACAGGCGCGGGCGGTCGTCGCGCCCGCGCGCCAAAAGATAATTTATAAGCCCTAAATGCTTACTTTCTACAACTAGGTAGATAGTGGCAAATCGGGGTCGTCCAAAGAGAAGAGGGATCTTCCTAAGCGTCTAAGCACACAAATGGTTGATATACTAGGCTAGGAGTAACTATATTTACACACACTTAAAAACAAGTAAAAAGGGGGGGGGGGTTGGTTGGTTGGTTTCCTAAGTTAACAAAGATAACTAGCAACGTCAAGTGACTATGCTAATCATCAAACGAAACTAAGAAAAGGGGTTTTAAACTACAAAGATAAAATGCCTTGGGGGCAACGGATATCCACTTCCACATCTAATGTAGTTCATCGAATCATTCACACATTCCATCATATAGCATTCATGACCCAACGCTCACACACCCATCTAGCAAGTACCACAACACACACACCACAAGGAGTTCTAAGTTCATGCTCGTAGATCTTCATGCAAAGGTGCTACGGAATTCGTCACGTTCCTACACCTAAACAATTCAACCACACAAGCACTACCTATGCTCAAACCACTCATGGCACACATGCAGTGAAACACACCGTCAAGAATACATAAACGCCAAATAACAAATGCTTCAAGAATGAATTTAAATCATCTATTCAATACTTCAACTACTTGTCATGGAGACTAAACTCCTATCCTTCTTAGTTCGTAGTTTGCGAGAGTGAGTTCGACATCTCTCGTCAAACCTCACCAATGACTCCCGAGTCGCGACCACGACTCAAGGTGTCATTGGTGGCCTTTAGCACGAAGGACCAACAAGCTTGGCAATGCCTATGACCACTACACCGTGACTAAGCATTAAACCAATTCATGCAATTACACGAGATTGGATGAACGTGCAACGCACATTCATCCGCGAGCATATGACTCTCTCGTTTGCTACACAAACGAACATGACGAAGAGTTCGACATCAATCACATTCGTCTAGCACATTGTCAACACACTAACACAATCAAAAGCTCTAATTCACACTCATACATTCCTAACAAGAACAGGGGGGAAATTAACCCAAATCCCCCAAACCCTAGCTAGCAATTCATACAAGCATTCATATCATCAAGCTCTCAACAACATCAATGCAATCAACAATTAACATTCAAAGCACAATAAATGCACAATAGCAAAAACATCAAATAGATAGATAGAAATGAATCTCAATACATAGAAGTGGAAGCTTCAATCCATAGCTCCCAAGTACAAGAACTACTCTAGAACAACAAAAGACATAATTAAACTAAGAGAAAGCTAAGAAAAGAAAGAAGAGAAAAACCTAGAATTTTCGCCCAAAACCAGAGAGAAAAGCGGGCTGGGAAAGCCTGGGAAGAAGAAGAAAGAGAGTAGTATTTATAGTGCAAAGAAGATAAAGTTGATTTCTGGCCGCCCGTTGGTCGCGACTCGCGACGAGGTTCGTCGCGACGGTGTTGGTCGCGACTCGCGATGGCGTCGCGACGGTGTCGCGACGGGAGCCAGATTCTTGCATTGTTTCTTTGTCTTCTTCATAGCCATCCCTCTCAATCTTCAAGTCTTCAACAGCTCCAAAATGGCCTTCAACGGCCTCCGGTCTTCATGTCTTCGAAGTGAGTATCCAAAAGTCTTCGAAAGTATAGTCTTCAATGTCTTCCGGTCTTCGTTGCTTCCGTGTTCTTCCCTTGTCACACAAAATCCACTTAAAAGAGGTAAAAGAGTACAAAGTTACTTTTGCCTCTCCTAAGTGAATTTCAAGGTAAAACACAAGCTCTCGATAATAAAAGAGCACCAAAGTGATCCTAAATACTACTAAATAATGCGTCTAACATGGACACATCAATTAAGGTAGATGGATCTGATTAAAGATTATGTGACTGCGATGGATGTCGTGCATAACTCCTCCTGTCAACTTTCAGAATCATCACGGTTAGTTTTTTCAGAATACTCTCGGTAAGTTTTTGAGAATTTATAAGTTGAACTATGTTGTTGGCTGTCCATTTTGAATGGAGTAATTATTTATAATTTGTCAAAACCAATGAAGAAAGATTACCCGTATGCATGCAATACAAACGAAGAAACTTTCTTTGGTTCACAGTAGTAGTACGCATGCAATAAAGTAGTGAATCAATTGCATATGGAAAACAGTTAGAAACAGGAGAAAAGTAATAATAAAGGCCAGATATATTTTGACATTGTTAGGCGGCTCAGCCGAAACATGATCGCAATGATGGAATTTTTATGAAATACATGGCGGTGTTTTGTCGTGAAAAGGTTAAGGATGAATATTCAAGGTATTGGTTCAATTTGTGAGAATTTAATTTTTAATTAATAGAACTGATGAAAAATAATTCTTAAATTTTTATTTATTTATTGTTGAATGGATCAGAACACAGTATTCTAGAATTCTGTATTACGAATGTGTTGGCTGTTATTGTGGAATTTTGTAATATGATGGGTTGACTCTTGAAAAGTGAAAAGAAACAAGAGTTATCAGGTAACCATTCCTTACTTAGGAAAAAGTGAAATTATGTTGTGACATAAGTCAGTGGGTGGCTAAGACTTATGATGAAGTGTTTAAAGACAAATGTAGACACTTGGGAGACACTTAGGCGCTAGGTATAGCGTGAATCGTGAGTTAACAACTCATGGTGTGATTTCAGTTGATTTTGTGAGATATCAATGCAATCTAGCGGAACACTTGACGAAGTGACTAGTTAGGAACTTGATAAACAAGTCGGTGATCGGGATGAATTAAAGCCTATTTAAATCTTTGATAATGGGATACCCAATTTTTCTCTGATACGACGTTAGAGTAAAATTCAATGTGGAAGGTCTATTGTTTGAGATTGAAACATATGATTTCATATCCCGAAGGTAATATGTTTGGACCTGCATGGAAGTTAGGTTGAAGTTTTAACTTCTTAATGGATCCTTTGACAAAGTACAATTGTAGGTGTACAATAATAGAGATTCACCTATATGATGTGCAAAGTGTAGCCGCTTCAATAAGCCCGGGCTTGGCTTTGTATGCACTCATGAATGGATAGGGACACATGGCTTATATAGTGTCAAGTTTACGCTTTTGAGTTGTATATGAACTTGTGTGTGGATTATCTTCAAGTGTTCAAATGGGTTGAAGGGTTCAATCTTTAAAGACACCCCGATTCTCGAATATTTGGAATGTGTAGTTCACTAAGGTGAAAATTCAATCTTCAAGATATTTTCATTTATGCACTTATTTGGTTTGGTTGTTGGATTTTCCGAATCAAGGATATTACTTAAATGAGGGAGGATTGTTGGTGTTTTATGAAACACAAGTCTATTTAAGTATAATTGGATTCGAGTAGCCGTGAGTTCAGGACGTTATAACAAGTTCGGTGGTGCGGAGTGCACACTTGTATAAACTATCTATGAGCTTACAATTTCAGGATAAGTATTAAATTTGCGTTAGTCTGAATATTGATGACTAACATGTTTTGTCCTGGTGTGGAAAGATTTATCATTTCAGAATTTATTATAACTCTGATGTGGTGATGCGTATTGCCCAACTTCTCTTTGATGGAAAAGATAAGGACGATACATTGAATATGGCATTGCAATGTGAAAAGATGTATCTGTATCGTGTGAAAAATTACATCATTTCAGAATTTATAATTCTGACTGGAACATGGTTTAGTGTGGAATGATGAAGTGTTGTGTCATCTCACGACATTTGTTCCTTATATATAGAAGCATACGCATGCACATAATTGTGATAGGAAACTAAGAATTTTCCCAGACATATATATAACCAAAAACACAGATACTCATTAGTATTCTTCTGATTCAAGCCTAGAACAGGAGGGATTCTCGATTGTTTTATCCTCGAAGGGAATTCGTGTAACCCAAGGCTGTAATAGGGTCGAATTACTCTTTAAGGAAAGCGTACGTAACGCGACTCACATCGATATCCAAGAAATGTTTCACCACAATCATCCAAGCGTGATTTTTTCATTTCATTGGAATGCATTATTACAGCTTTTACCCCAACACACTGTTATGGTGGGGGATTGGTAGACCCTAACTGATGGTGATTCGGAAGAAAATAAGGGTAATAATTGTGTGTCTGTATTAATGATCTCAAGATACATTATATAGTAGTACAGAATACATATACAAGCTAGGAAAATGTAATAGAATATAATTACAATTACAAGTAATATTCTAATTCCTTAATACTCCTCCTCAAGCTGGAGCATGGGGATCATAAATGCCCAACTTGCCAAGTAGAGAATGAAACTGGTTACGTTAGAGATCCTTAATGAAAAAATCCGCAGGTTGATTTGGCGTGTAGATGTGCTGAGTAACAATAGTCCCAGATTGAACAATATCCCAGATCAAATGACAATTAACTTCAATGTGATTTGTGCGTTCGTGGAACACTGGATTTGCCGCAATATGAAGAGTAGATTGATTGTCACAAAACAGTTGCTTAGGATAAGTGTGCATAACCCCTAAGTATTTCAGTAAAGACTTAAATCATAACAACTCACAACAGGTAATAGCCATAGCACGATACTCTGCTTCAGCAGAAAACCGATAAATAATAGGTTGCTTCTTAGTCTTCCAAGAAACTGGAGAATCACCAATCATCACAAAATATCCAAAAAGAGAACGTCGGGTAATCAGGCATGCAGCCCAATCCAAATCACAGTAAGTAGTCAACTGTAACGCGCTAGTGGAAGAGAGAAATAAACCTTGACCAGTATGACTCTTCATGTAGTGTAACACACGAATTGCAGCTTGCTAGTGAGGAAGTCAAGGATACTTTATGAATTGTGCAAGTGTATAAACCGAATAACTAAACTCAGGATGAGTAATGGTCAAGTATATTAGGAGCCCAACTAGATGCCTATACTGCTCAGGGTCATGGTAAGCTGGATAGTCAACACGTGCTAGATCATGTTGTTGGTCCATCGGAAAGTCAGCCAGATTAGAAGCAGATAAACCCATATCAGATAAAATATCCAAAGCATATTTTCTTTGCGAAAGAAACACCCCCCGGTCTTATAGCAATCTCTATGCCCAAGAAATACTTAAGCAAACCAAGATCTTTCATATGAAAACAAGAACTCAAGTATTTCTTGAACTCAAAGATATTTGTAGAAGAATTACCAGCAATGACCAAATCATCCACATAAACCAGAACATGCAAACAAACTCCATGGGAAAAAACAAACAAAGAGTAATCTACTACTCTGAACAAAACCAAGTGCTTGCAAAGCCTGAGCTAATTTGGAAAACCAATTTCTAAGAGCCAGGCAATGAACATGAAGAGATTTCTGAAGGCGACATATTTGACCATGGGGCACAGCATAGCTTGGTTGGGGGTCGCACAAAAACCTCTTCATGCAAATCACCATGTAGGAAAGCATTATGAACATCCATCTGATGCAGTTCCCAACCACGAATGCCCACAACAGATAAGAATAGGTGAACAATACTCATCTTCACGACCGGAGCAAATATCTCAGTATAATCAATCCTTTCAACCGGGCGATTCCCAAGAACCACTAAGCGCGACTTATGACATTCAATAGTACCATGTAACTTAAACTTTGTCTGGTAAACCAATTTGCAACTAATCGCCTTCTTATCCAGAGGCAGATGGGCCAAAGTCCAAGTCTGATTCCTCTCAAGCGCAGTAAGTTCGTCTGACATAGCATCTCACCAATGAGCATGTCGAGATGCCTCAAAATACGTAGTGGGATCTGCACTAGATGTTACCGCACCCAACAAATTTAGAATGCATACTAGAAAAATTATCGCAGTTTACATAATCAGTAAGAGGATAGAGAACACTTGAGGATAGTGACGGTGCATGAGTGAACGCAGACGTAAGGGGGGGGGGGGTCTTCAGTAGTAAGAGTACAGTCACAATCTTACAAATAAGGAGGAGGTCGACGAGCACAAATACTCTATCTAATAGGTGGCAACTAGGCGGTGAAACTATCCGATGTGGGAGATGCCACGGAAGGAGGCTGGACAGGCGGCACGTGAAGCGCTTGGGAATTTGGCGGCGGCGGCGCATGTGTCACGTGAGGTGGCGGGTTCCTTGGCGATCCAATGTCTGGCCAAGATTGGACGGGATGTGGCAACGAAACCACGTCCGTCGGGGATGGGCCGGTGGGCGCCAACGGGTCAGTAGCGGCGGTGGCCAGAGTAGATGAGCCAGCGGTGACTGGTAATGAGAGACCGGTGACAAACGGTGGTATAGGACTAGCGGCGACCAACTTTAGAGAACCGATAGTAACCAGCAACGACCGGCGTCAGAGATCTAGCAGCAGCCAGTGGCAAAAGACTGATGGCAAAGGACCGGCGGAAGCCGAAGACAATGGTATGTACGAATACAACAGTGGTGATGAGGAGGCCGACAGCGAGGTAGTGGCACCACCGGGTTCTTCTGATGAGGCTGATGTCAGAGTTGCAGAATACAGGAAGTGGTCTTCAAAAAATCAGCATCACGATTGGTAAAGATTATGCGGGATTCCAAGTCAAAAAGGCGATAGCCTTTCTTTCCGGCAGGATAACCAAGAAACAAACAATGCCAAACTTCTTGGTGCAAACTTTTCACGATATCTGGGAACATGATCAGCAAAACACAAACATCCAAAAACTCTTAAGGATGAGTAATTTGGAGTTTGTCCATAAAGCAACTCAAAGGGAGTATGACCATTGAGATGTTTCGTCGGTGTCCGATTAATCAGATAAGCAGTAGTAAGAACACATTCACCCCAAAAATCAATTGGAAAACTGGCTTGAAATCGTAAGGCACGCGCCACATTGAGTAAATGGTGATGCTTTCTTTCAACTCGACTATTCTGCTGTTGTGTATCAAGCATAGATGTCTCAAAGATGATCCCATATGTAGCAAAATGAGATCTTAAAGGAAAAAATTCAGTCCCGTTTTCAGCCCAAACACGAAGTATAGTTTAGCCTCACTGGTTCTTCACCAAGGCACAAAATTCCAAAAATCTAGAAGCCACTTCTGATTTAGCCACTAATAAATAAACTCAAACAGCTCGGAAATAATCATCAACTATAGTTACAAAATAAAATGCACCACTAGAAGATGGTATTCTATAAGGGCCCCAAACATCAAAATGAATTAATTGAAATAGTGTTGTAGCATTTGTAGATCTCAATGGAAAATAATGTCTAGTCTGTTTTGCTCTATAACATATAGGGCAAGGAACAAAAGTCTTATTAGTGCTAAAATCAATAAAAGAAATAGAAGACAACATCGTAGAGGAAGGATGTCCGAGACACTGATGCTATAAATCAGAAGAAGAGATAAAAACAACTGTTGGAAGAGACTACGGAATAGGAGGACGATCATGAGTATCCAGCAGATGAAGCCAAAACACCCCCTCCCCCTTTCTGTTCACCCACGCCAATCACTTTCCTCGTACTGATTTTCTGTAAAATACAATAGTTTTCAGTAAACAAAGCTAAACAATTTAAGGCAGATAACAATCTAGAACATGATAAGAAATTGCACCGCAAAGTAGGTATACATAGCACATGAGTGAGAGTGATACCACCAAAGAAAATAGAACCATATTGGGCAGTAGATGACACAGAGCCATAAAAAAGAACAACATTCACAGTGTCAATAGCAGTAGTAAGATCAGTAAGAGAACCCTTTTCACCAGTAATGTGATATGAGGCTTCCGAATCAAGTATCCATGGTAAAGTAGACTTACCTGGCCCAATGTCAGTAAGAGAATTGAACTGATTAAATAAGTGCATGGTTGTGTTCCAGTGATCATCAGACATAGCAGGGCCAAAATCAGACCAGGTAGTGATGCGGCCAGAGGAAGCCGCCACCACTAGACCAGGCAGTGACATGGCAGCGCCGGTAAATGTCGATGGGAGTGGGAAAGACGTGGTGGGTCCTCCGTTCATGGCGGTCAGCAGTTGGCCGAGAGGCTAGCACCGTCCTCCTGGTGGTGCTGGCTTTCTTCTTCAATTCCTTGAACCATTCTAGTACACCAATGATCTAGAAGCAGGAATCCTTATCGTGACCCTTGCGATGACAATGTGTACAAACAAGATTCTTGCGGTCATATGCAGAAAGAAAAACTGGAGAAGAACTTTTAGGTGGTGGGCGTCATGCAACATACATTATGGAGTTAGAAGAAGGCTCATGAGCTCGGATGAAAGCTCGATGATTCTCCTCCTGGACAACAGGGGCATGTACTTTCATGACGGGTGGCATTGGATCAATGCTTATGATATGTGATCGCAAGGTGTGAAAGCCTTCGTCGAGGCCAGAGATGAATTGGTTTATCAAATCCCCCTCTCTCTCTCTCCCTCGGAAGACTCTCGCAGAAATGTTACAATGACAAAGTGCCTTGATAATTCACAGTCACAAACTAGACAAGGCTGCATGTAGTGGTAGTCTGCAAACAACTTCTTCAGTTTACCAAAGTAAAGTTGATGGGCTGACCGTTCTGCCTGCAACTCTGAATAACCTCTTGCATTTGCAAAACTTTCATAACATCGCCAAGAATAAATCGTTCTTACAGGTCATCCTAGAGTTCCTTAATTGTAGAAAATGAGCTTGTAGAAAATCTCAACACCGGATCCAGGGTTTGCAAGATTTAGTAGACAAGAGTATTATTAACCCTAGGCCAATCACCAGCATCAGGATGACCATCCCAGGGTTTGGTAATGGATCCATCAATGAACCCAATATTTTCCTTAGCAAGGAATGCGCGACACATCGTGTCAGACCATTGAATGTAATTTTCTTGACCTTTCAGTATGTTCAATATAATTTGTAGACCTGGACTATCGCCAGAGCCAATAAAGTAAGGATCATTCGACAGACAACCAATAAGTACAGTAGTCTGAGGGCCAGATTGCAACTGCATCTGCTTCAGTAAAGTCGCAATCACATCATAACCACTCATATACGAAAGCTTCGAAACCTCAGGAGTAGCATCAATACAAGTCTGTTCTTCTGGATTACTTACGGAGGCAGATATAGTGCAAAATCTGGTAAATATCAGCAGCGGGTACAATAACCGGTGCAGATCGGATAGGCAATACACACCAGCACGTTGAACGAGTGGCGGCGTATGGAGATCAGGGCAGCGGCACGTGCAAATTGGCAGCGGTGCGTGCAAATCGGTAAGGGCAGTGGACAGATCATTGACAATGGCAGCTAGATCACGGCTGCAGCAGTCGGCGATGTAGCAACGAACAACAACTCCAGATGGTGGCACGACGGCACGTCGAGGAACGCACAGTGGTTGGTGGTGGCAGGAGCTCGGGAAAAAGGCAATGGACTTTTGTTTTAAGGTTTTAGGATTTTAGGCTCTAGTACCATGAAGAAAATAAGGGTAAGAATTGTGTGTCTGTATTCATGATCTGAGGATACATTATATAGTATTACGGAATACCTATACAAGCTAGGAAAATGTAATAGAATATAATTACAATTACAAGTAATATTCTAATTCCTTAATAGATTCACTACAAGAAAATACCCTATGGGCACCAGTAATTCACCACTAAGGCACTGAAAATCCTTCCCCATAAGATACCGATGCCTAATTGACCCGGTGCAAATTTACACAGTTTTGAGCACTAATATGGCATACCTTTGCTACAAATATGAGCACCGATAATGAGAGATACCGGTGCTAGTTCAATTCCATACAGGTGTTTAAGAAGCGATGACCAGTTAAAGATTTTTTGCACCGGTATGCGGAAAAATATAGCGGTGCTCATATTTGTTAGCACTAATTATTTTTGTACCAGTGCCTATTTTATTTTTGAATCAACTTGTGTAGTAGAACCGAAATAGCATTTCTTAGCACCAGAATGTAATTGTTTGGTCATTGTTTTAGCACCAGTATCCATTCAAAGCACTGGTTCATCAATTTGACATATGTGGATGAATTGTAGCATCGGTATGGTATTAGTTTTTTTAGTAATGGTGCTAATATTACAAAAAAATTGAAATCGATACTTTTATTTTTTGCCCCATCCCGGATCAAATACGGGGAAAATGAATTCAATAAATCCCACATAACTTATGAAAAAAGAGTAAATTTGCTATTGAAAAAAATATTAATCCACAATTGAAAATAAAGAAAGTATAAAACATCATTGTTAATAAACTACTCCCATCACTCATCTAAATTCAAATCCCACACGTATCATTCAATTAAAGTCATCAATATTTGTCTTTACATCTTTTGTGTAAACATTAACCCATGCCCCACACCATTTCTCCGCTACCTCTTGAAGCTCACATGCGTTGTATGTCCCTTTGTTCTCTGGAAAAACCTGCGATTTGATTAAATGTTATGGCGATAGGACGTGGTACTTAATATGAAGGCAGAACTGCTGTTTTTTTATTAGTTGTGGTACTTACATCAAGTGCATTCTTTGAACTTGTCTTCAGGACCAGCACTTCTAGGAATAACTGACATAATAGCCACATTCCCAACAACTCCCTTGTTTTTTGTGCTAAGACAAAACAACAATTGTCAATGTTAGATAAGTGTATGGAGACCTGAAAAATTATGATGTACTAGCAAAATATTTTTGAAGGATATGAATACTTACATTGATATTTGTTATGTTCCAGGTAAAATCGGCTGAGGTTTCTTTACTTCAATAACTTTTATAAAATAACTCCGATAACTTTAAAATAAAAAGTTTGTCTCTTGAAAGACGGTCTTTCCAAAAGTTATGGAAAGAACAAGGTTTAATCTGCAAATTAGAAGAAATCAAGATAAAATTTTCATATTGCATTAATCGGGTCATAAACTTATAAATACTACACGGTGCACACTAAATTTTAATATTGCAATTAAAACCTTTTACATTTCTATAATTCTAATTCAACCTCGTCTTTCCATATGCGTATAAGCCGGTCAACCTCATTATTTTTGTCAATTTAATTCAACCTCATCTTTCCATATGGAAAGAAGCTCTTTCCCAATATTTTGTAATAAATAAATATAAGATGAAGTTAAAATAAATAAATAAATATATGTACAATCAGATAGAACTACATAGAATTAAACATCATAAAATATAATTCTTGTCTAGATGTAAGAACATACCACTAAGGCACTATTCTCCAGATAGTATTTCAGTATAGTTCAATTTAATCTAGTTCAGTTTAATTCATTCAGTTCAGTTTAATTCATTCAGTTCAGTTCAACGTAAATTTAATTTGATGAAATTTCACTTAATTTAGTTATACATTACTATTTTTAACACACTTATTTTTATTTCAGTTCTATTCAAATCATTTAAGTTCAAATCAGATCAAATCAGATCAAATCAGATTAAATCAGATTAAATCAGATTAGTTCAGATAAACTCCAGAGAACAAGCCTAAATTATCCTTTAACTGATCATTCTTAATTATTTTTTGTTTGATTATAAATTTAACAAAAATGTCACTTTAACATATACATGTAATTATATTCACTTATTATTTAATCCACTGTAGTTGATTAAATAAAGCTAAATTCTCTATGTATCTTTATAAACTATTTAGACTTCCAAAATATAAATGATTTTGTTGGTATAAAGGAAACTATTAACAATATATAGTTGGTTAATTATCTATGTATCCCTCATAATATAAAGTCCATATTTTTAAAGGATAAAAATGTGAAGTAACTAGTTCCAACTGAATTTGCACTTTTACTTTTTTGATGTTATTCTCTGTCAAAATTTGAGCACGTATTTGAATAACTATATGAACAATAATATTATTGTATATGATATTGTTCAATTTATTGTAACAAGTAATTTTTCAATATCAACTTTTTATTTTTCATTATTATACGTAGTTAAACATATTAAATGTCAAACATATTTCTTGAACAATGTGATAATGATGAGGGTGCAAATTCAGGTGGGATGGAGGGAATACATAAACTAATAATGTATTTTACTTATTCACTTGTAGAAATAAATATAACCTAAAGTTAAAATAAAAGATAAAAAATATTTTAAATAGAAGTACACGTAATAAATTTAATAAAATATAATTTTTGTTTGATGTGAGACATCTGACCTGAACTTTTTATTAATCATTTATCTTGTTTGATTATGAAATTTAAACAAAACTGGCAGTGTCATTGTACATATAATTTGATTTATTTATTTTTTAATCAACTGTGATTGTTACTGCATGACAAGGGTATTTGCACCGGTAATTTATGGCAATAGCACCGGTTTTTTGGTCCCCCAAAATACCGGTGTGTATGTACATGGGTGTAAAAATGCAACACATTTGCACCGGTAAAATTAACTGGCGGAGAAAGTTCTTTGCACCGGTATTTTAGACCGGTGTATAAATTTTGAAAAGTTGGGGGCACAGAGTATCTGCACCATTAATATTTGGAACACCGGTGTAGATATTTTGCACCAGTGTATACCATATGAACCGGTGTAAAATCGTGATTTGTACACGTGTATTAAATATAACACCTGTCTTTCTTTTGTATGAGGAATATTATTTTTTTGCACCAGAATAGTTTGCACCGGTATGCTTTTTACACCGGTATAATTTTCTGCACCGGTATTATTTAAATAATTTAAAATAAATTACTAAAAATGTGATTTATTTTTACACCAGTACATTCATTTTCTACCGGTATATGATTTGGATAAAATTTGCAATGACAAATTTTTTTTCGATAGTCCCTCCCGGATCATTTCTGGGGCAACGACAATCAGAGATACTTGTGAACTATTATAAATCGGAAACCTTTGAATCGGTAAGAAATTTGAAACAACCTATTACGAAAATATTGCTCGCAAAATACGCGAACATTAATCAAACTATGAAATAGAAAAACTATCTTAGCATGGATTGAAACAAAGTAAAAAATCACATAAGTTTACTATAACCAAACATCATCCATAGAGTTCTAACATCATCAACCATTGAAAATCAACCATTAACCTATTATGTCATTCTTATCATCAAGAGGTTGCAACATCGTGTTCGCCTGCTGCTCGTAGTCTTCGAGCCAAGCCCCATACCATCTCTATGCTACACCTTGAATTTTATACACGTAGTACGGCCCTTGGCCCTGTGGGAAGATCTGTTAATTTCAAACTTACACTGTTAGTCAATAGTGTTGCGCTTACTAGAAATTAATAATAACAAATTTTGAGATGCAAGGTTTACCTCCAAGATATTGTTTGTCTTTGGGTGATTAACAAATTCTTCCATGAAGAGCATGATAGAGTACCCGCATTGCCATGAACAATTCTGGGTTCGGTACTGCACAGGAAAGGTAAATGTAACTACTAACCCTAAACATAATAAATTGAGGGATGAAATGACAGAATGACTTACCATGATGTTGTTGATTTTCTAAGTATAGTCGGGTTTTGGCTCTGTCTTTCTCTTCTCCCTTTGGTACACGCATGCATGCTTATCAAGAAAGTAAATTAAAATGGTTACTTCTTCCCGTATATTAAAAAACTAGGATTTGTGATTTTGTTGATTGAAATACCTAGAAATGACCCTGAGTTTGATCAAGTTTGTTGGTTTGATACCCCCTGACAATGTGTCTAGAGTGAAAACCCCCTCCGTTCTAGGACGGATAATGATGAGGTACAATGATCGCTGTCGAAAAATTATGTTAACAAATTAATGAAATGGAAGTGGTTTGAAATGTGAATGTAATTTCCAGGAATAAATACTTACATTTTTGTGTAGGGGACAGTGTAAAACTCAGCATCCGTTGCCTTCATTGTTTCTAAAATTAGTTTGAAATGGAGTTTGACCTCCTGCTCAAAGTTGTTCATGTTGCCACAGTTGGATGAGCAGAATTGGACGCGATCTGAATTAGTACCCCATATTTTGTCCCATAGGTGCCTATAACGTTAATGATGTTGAAAATGAATTTCTAATCAATTTAAAAAACATTAAAGCTATAATTTTTGAAACTCATCCCATCCACACATTGACTAGCGGATTATCGATCCAGGCCATTGAAAACATGTTCCCCAGTTTCTTCCCGAGCTCGACCAGAACTTCTATTCCAATACCACAGGTGTAATGGCCTAGGAATGTCGATGGTCGGAACAGTGGGAAGAACATGAAGCCCTTATTCTTCATCATTTTGAGGATAACGGCATTTTCTTCCTTTATTAATAACACCATATTGGGCCAATCTGTCAGGTCTCATTCGTTTACAGTCTCCTAACGTAAAATGATACGAAATAATCACTTGAGTATGTATAATTTAACTATCATTGTCAATTAATAATAAAGGTACTCGTTTTAGTGCATTACCTATCTTAGCAGCCTATTTAATCTTGGTCTTGTAGATGGCTAGAAATTAGCCGTCGACTAGGATTTTTGCTTGCCAGTATTCTGTTACAAGGATTAATGAATACGGATACACAAAAGTACTTTGAGGAAATGAAAAATGATGTGTTACAAGAATGTACCTCATCGTCGGTGGTGAGAACCATAACCTCCTTCTCGTCGTGGCCCGTATCACCTCCGGAATTGACATCATCGATGTCACTTGGTTGCTCATCTACCTTGCCTATTAGAGACACTGGCCAATCCATGATGCTATTGAGGGCTTCTCCAACATTTTTGAAGTGGTGGTACGCCGAGGACAATCCCTCCGTTGGATGAAGGACTGGCTTGCATACTCTCACAAGAGCCACACTTCCTTGTTGGGCATCCCGATCAAGAGATACATGTCACAACCCATGGGCAACCATTTTCTTCTTCCCGACAATGTCTTTAATGAAAAGAGTCACGCGTTCTCCATCCTATTTTTATAATAGTTTATTGAATAGATAAAATGGTTATGGAGATATTTGAGATGTTTAATTCAATGTATAGGACATGCATATATTAATGAAGGTGTACCTCTTCATCTACTTCTCTATTGCTGGGCTCTTCACCGGACTTTGTAGCAGTTGCAGCAATGTCATCAATCGCCTTCTCTATAAACTTCTTGGGATTGTCAAGGCCTGGCGGAATCTGAACACCACTTGCAGATGCTAATCCCTTCACCAATATCTCTAGGTACGATACCATGCCTTTCATGACCGGTTGATTGTTAGATAGTCTCCTCCGGGCTATCTGCTTGGTTGAGAAATTGCTACCGCACTTGTTACGGGAAAGATGAGGAACAATCACCGCTGTGGGTAGACCTGTCTGAGTTTTTCTGTACCAGCCTGGGTGATCCTTCTTCTTTATCACTTTTATGAGGATGTCTTCACCCGGCTGCAGTTCCAATGCCCCTTTTCCCTTAAGCTTGGTCAATTTAACTGAGAAACACATAGGAATGCAATTGTTTATATGAATATTGTGAAATACATTTAAAAATTAATTTAAATGGTCAATTTTGGAAAAACTTACAATGTCCGGTGCGATCTTCTCAACCTCTTTCGATGTGTATAACCCATTCTTATCTTTGTTTGCCTCAAGGTAGACAAGAGATCTGTCAGGTGTGAAATCCTTTTGACTGAGTTGTTGCTCTATCTCCTTGTCAGTGAATCCCTCGGCGGTGAACCTAATTCTCTCCTTCTCCTTCAGCTCCTTAGTCAATTTGTCATGGATGATTTGATTACCCCTTCTGCCCGTGTAGTGCGTGTAATCCCTGCCCTTGTTGTGCTCAATATTTATCTCCCCGAGCCTCTGATATCGTTGTTATAAATAAAAATTTTAGTTGAATAGAATTTGTGGGCAACATAGTTCTTAACAAGTATTAAATTTTTTATCATACCTAAAAATCCGGATGCTGATGCCTCTTTTAAAACAAGTGTCATTCGTTTTCATCCATCCACTTGTACTTCTCCTATGCTAGTATTCCCGTTTTATTGATACCTTTGTCCACGTCGTGAATAAACCTGTTTACCACCTTTGTCTTCCAATTCCTATGCTGGTTTTTTGCCCTCTCTATAATCTCCTTCTTCAGTATTTTTAGTTGCTCGTCTATCAAAGGCGTTTCAATTGTGAAGCTTTCCTAGAAAGAATCATATGAAAAGGCATGTCAGTAATTATGTCTTTACTTATACTTTACCATAAACAAAAATTTTAAATGAAAATTATCGAGAGTCTTACCAGAACATTCTTCCATAACTTTTCCTTAACATCTTCAGGGACATCGCTGAAGTGTTCGCATGCGCTAAATCTGATGCAGCACCGGAAAGCGACATTGCCATAAGCGTGCCATGCCGACTAATTCTTAATGCATACTGCTTGATTCCCACAAAACTCAAACACAACAGGAATTGGAGTGTTATGCTTTGCAACATCACAGACTGGCACATGCTAGTTCCTCGCCCCCTCAATAACTTTTTAGCTCAAACTTGTCCCATCCTTCTCCATTTTTGCCTCCAGCCTTTGTCAAGTTGTTGTCTGGTTCATCAACAGTTGGCCTTCCTTTTATGGTTCTCTTTCCGTTTCCCCTGTGAACTGGTGTTTTGGCAAACTGTTTACCGGCATCTTCTCCTTCAACATCTCCTATAATCACATCACCATGGCCCTTGGTTTCTTCTGTCACTTCACTAGTTGGGTCATTGTTTGTGTTGCTCCTTCCTTAAATTGTATCTTCAACTGGATTCTTTTTGGAGGAGGTTCTTGGTCCGCCACATCAATCTCCTCATCGACCACATTTTTCACCTCCTCCTCTTTCTACGTAACTGATCGCTTCCTCTTTGTGTTTAATTTCCCCTTCTTTGGCGGCATCTAAAACAGTAGAATAGAAAAATATCAATCCAAAAAATAACGGTACTTAAAAATCAACATTGATAGAACATGGTGTAGAACTTGAAAACCAAATTCATAAAACTTTTAAGCAAAACATGGTTTAGAAATTGAACGATTCCTACATAAAACTACATTATGTATGGCATAAACGTTCATATAACATGGCATAGAACTTGAACAAACAAGGCATGGAACTTGATATAAAATGAAATGGAACCTTATAGAAGTTAATCGAAAACCATACCAATCTCTTTGGATTAAACAAATATGCCTACAACCGAGCAATTATCACTCCCCCCTAACGTGACTATCAACATTATCACCAACCAAAAAACTATAGTACTACAACATCCTTCCACAAAAAAAGCAAAACTTTTTAACCCCACATTTGTATAAACATACCATTCAAGTTACCCTTTCAACTTTTTTTTTTAATTTACATGTTTTTGTTCATAGAGGCATTTAGTTGAACATGTGTTGTGCATGAGGGTTGGAATGGGTTTTTGAAGAGAAATAGATATGGTAACCCATGGTTACATAAACACCTACACTTGCCTTCAGCAATGGAGCATTTGTGTTGCTACTCCCTTTGCTTGAACTCGCCAAGAACGGAATGGGATGAACCTATGCAAGTACTATTTTCTCTCATGTTGTTGAAGGGTTGCTTCTCTTGTGTTGCTCAACCCTTTATAGGATAGATGATGAGAGTTACAATGATTGATAAGGAGTTATGTTGCTTCAATTTAGTGTGAATGACTGGTTGAAGTGGTGGAGGACAATTTTCAAAGAGAATTTGAAGGTGTTTGATGAGGAGAGGAGGGGTTGTAGGAGTTATGTCCGTTTGAAATGGTTGACAATCATATGAAGCTATTTTTTACACCGGTAATATGCAGAGTACCGGTGTAATATTTGTAAAACTAGGTTTGAAAAATGGCTAACTGTTCAGCACCGGTAGGGTTACAAGTGTAGAAACAAAAAAAAGTAGCTGCGTGCAGCTGCTTTAAATGATTTTTTCACTAACCTGAGAGCAACAACTAAAAATTTTGGCTAACTATTGTACACCGGTATTATTACCAGTGTAGAAAATGTTGATACCGGTGTAAAATCACACAAAAAGAAGCTGTGTGTGGCTGCTTCAAATATTTTATGGAAAAAATAGTTTGAACCCGAGAGGAACTTTAGAAATTTTAGACTAAGTGTTCAACACCGATACATATACCGGTGTAAAAAATTTTACGCCTAAGAAAAAAATGAAGATTGAAAATTTTGAAATGCGCTCCTAAGAAATTGAACTCATACACCGATAATTGCTTAATATTACTGGTGTAAAAATTTGTTTTGTGAATAATTCAAAATCTCTCTTATTTCATTTACCTCCCGTGCAATTTTCCAACAACCCCAATTATTCAAATTGACGCTTAATTATTGTGAATAGACATCGTACTAGTTGTTTCATGCAAATATCGACCACACATGGGCACCGTACGTTGACGTTACTAAGCATTGTTTAATTTTATGAAAGTTCCATTTTGACCCCAAACATTTCTTTTCAACCCATCAAGCACTTTTCCATCGGCCCAAATCAAATTTTAAGATGCTCCATATTGAATAAGTAATGTTTCAGTACCTCAATGATATGGAGGAACCAGCAAAATTGATTGTATGTGTTTATTGCAATTAGGTCCCCCTAATTGTGACACAGAATTATGACATGTTAGGACACTACATAAATTACCAAATTTAATATTCTGGGCTTAAATCATAATTGCAACATATTTGTGTCAGGGTGGTGATTCTTCCAAAAGTGCTAGTAGGTGTTGTAGAGTAAACGACAATGTTTACTTCATTGTTTCTATGTAATCCTAACACCTTCCAAACTAAGTACGAAGTCCAGACCCATTCGTTTTCCCGCATGTGGAGCTTGGAAATAAAAAATAATTGTTTTGTGGACCATTCGGTTCGATCGGATTTCAATTTCGATTTACGAGTAAACTTTTTTACTTTTTACAATTTATTACATCCAAGAATAGGGGCAAAAGATAAAATTGGCTCCACATATATGCAATTCAATACATTGCAATCGTGTTCATGCATTTGTAGCTATGGGTGGAAAGAAGGCCCTGTAAAACCAACAGTGAATGTTGGCACTATATTTTCAAAAATTATACTATTACCCACAAATTTACCCGGGGAACCTCCAGAGCTCCTAAGGCTACAAATTTCTTTTTAAAATTCTAACCATTCTTGTTATATAATGCACCAAATTTGGCAGTCCTGATGTAACCACGTAGGCCAATTGCGTTCGGCCTATCTTTTTTATCGTCATGAGTGTATTTGTCCGACAAAATTTCAAATCACGCAATGTAAATTTTTTTGCTTCGACCCATCATAGTGCATGTTTATCAAAAGTACAAATGTTAAAAGGTCTAAGTGCAACACTTTCAATGTTTAGTACATAATCTACTCTTTCTAACTACTACTACAAGTTTTCAACAAGTAATAACGAGAAAATGGTTCAACCCCGTCATCAGGTATCGTTTTATCACCATCACGGGTACTTGTGGAGGGATACTTCCGATTGCTTCCACAAATTTAGGAAATTGATATTTCATAACCTTGGGCATATGTTCGTGCTAGGATCTTTGATATTTGAATTGTTCAAGTAAGTTTGCTACACCGGCCTCCAAGGCAGCAACTCTAGATTCAATAATAGCAACAGGCGTGTCAGATGTCTGTCTGTAGAAAGAGTCCACACAAATCTTACCTATTGGTTGGCCATAAACATCATGTGCACGTGCACTAACTCTCGCTCTTGAACAAAATGCAAAGATGATACTGTAATAGGCATAAGATCCCATCTAATTCCATTCCTTCTATAACATAGGACAAATTGGGCGACCAACATTCCATCGAAACTCCTTCTTTATTGCATACAAGAAGGTGAGGCAAAGCGTGTACTTCTGTGTTTACAGTTACTGGATGGATTGTAGACGCCACGAAGTGGTACCACCTATTCATTTCTGGAGTTAGAGTTTTCTTAGGATTTTGCTCCAACCTGATTTGACCAACTCATCTATATTCGTACCTACCCTAGTTATTGTACCAATCATCTCCTTCTCAATTGGTTGTTGTAGAATATAGCCGTCATCACCTAGAAAATGGAGTGCGAGAAACTCGTCCTTATCGGTGGAACATTGGGCAACCCAAACAAGCCATTGATAGATTCTGTTGTGACAGGGACAATTTTACCTCTACAATACGTGTGATTGTAGCTTGGCCCACACTTCAAGTTTGCATAGAACTCACTTACAATGGTCAGGTTGAATGGTTATGGAGTCTCACAGAATTTTTCCCACCCAAGCTTCCAGATAGTTTGTTCGAATGGGGGAGATGCTTCAATTCCTCTCTCTATGTGATGACAACGTCCTTTGTATGATTCATTGACCAACCTAGCCTCCTTAGACACGAAGGTACCATCCGGGTAAGTGTTCGTTGATACTTCCGGCAATTGTGGAGATGGTGAATGGCGTATCCTTTTCGAATTGGATTTGAGAGGAATTTCCTAAAAATTAGATTGAATCATTTCATCAAACACCTTACATGTAAGTCAAGCAATTCATGATGTCACATTCTCAATGATTCTATTTCATATGCAATTGTTAATTAATCATACTGATAAGGTATTGAAGTGGTTTACCTGGTTATATGGAAACCGACGTAGGATTTCAACAAAGATGGGTAGTAATAGAGACTGTATTGAGTGAGAGATATGAATTTTCTACTGTGAAAATGGGGATATGAGAGGGTTTTAAATAATTGAACATTTTTATACATCGGTATTCTACATATACCGGTGTAAAACGATGCCTAAAGCAGCTGCTTTAAATAAAAAAGACTTTCTACCTAATCTAACCCGAGAGTAAAGATCAATTTTTTTTTCTAAGTATCAAGCAGCGGTACATTTACCGGTGCAAATTGAACAAAAATGGGCTACTTTAGGCTGTCTTAAATGCTAACAAAATTTCCATGTTCACATCAGATACAAAATGGTCAAATTGTTTTTTGAAGTATCCAGCACCGGTACATCTACTGTTTCAAATTTGATAAAGAGCAGCTACTTCAGGCAGCTTTATATGCCAAAAAAATTACAATTTCAGACCCGAGAGAAAAAAAGAAAAAAAGTTGAAAGTATTGTGCACCGGTAACAGTACTGGTGCGTAAGTACAAAACAGAATACTTCCCCTGTTTCTCTATACCTGTAATTTATTCTTTACCGGTGTAAAAGACCCGCACCTAGTAAAAATTTGAAGTAAAATTAACACAAAATTTCACTGATTCAACTCATAAACACTCCATTGTAATCACAGAACATACATACCAATTCATAAAAGAGTGTCAATTAAATACATTACACGCTAATTTGCTTAATGATCATAAGATTTTTCACAAAACATGGTCACTAAAACAACGGCCATGAATGACCAATCTATCTCTTCCGCTTCAAGGTTTTGTCCTCGCCTCCTATTTCACCTCTCTCATCAACCCACATCCCATCACCATGAGAACGCCTTCCAACAATGGGTCCCCCAACATCTTCCAACCTGGGACATACTGATGGAAATTCAGGACTATCAGTTATGGCGGGCTGATCAATCTCCTCATCAAAGTAAGCCTTCTTCTTATGAAACACCACATGAGAAACTAAAGCCATTAATGTCATAACCAATGTACTATCTAACGGTGCAGTTCAGCTTCTTTGCAAATGCCCATAGCTTACACGTCATCCCTTCGACATTACAACGATTGTAAAACCAGTTAACAAACCCTGAAGAATGCTCGACTTGAATTTTATTCGAGCGCCAGTCTGGATGATACTCTTCTAACAGGGAAACATTCTCTTCAACTTATGTTAAAGTGTCACTACTATTATGTAATACATACAGGTGAAAAGTCATCAACTCAGTATGATAGGGTGAATCCCATTCTGCCTTCCGCAGTGGGGTCCACCGGGAACTCCAACCGCTCTTCTTCCAACCAAGTTTGCTGTATAATACTCGATGATCTCCTCAGTGACGTACCTCTGAACAATAGAGGCATAAGGCCAACTACGATTATGAACATAACCCTTGAAAACATCCGTGTGATGCTCAAAGGGGTACATCCAATGCATTCCAACAAGACCGCACATACGTATCTCCATAACCAAGTGTAACACTAGGTGCACCATGATGTCAAAGAATGACGGGAGAAAATACTTCTCCAAATGGCATAGAACAACAACAGCCTCTCGATCCAGTTCATCTAGCTGTTGCATACTAATATTTTTCCTACATATCGAGTTGAAGAAGAACATAATTGAAAATCTAACTTCCTCTTCCAAACACCCACGGATTGTAATGTTGAAAAGTTGTTGCATAAGAGCATGACAATCATGTGATTTCAAAGCTTTAAGACATAACTCATCATTCATAAACCGACTAACATTAGAGGAGTAACGAGGCGGTACCTTTATTCCTTTGATTCTCTAACACACCGATCTCCTCTCAGTAACTAACAGATTGTAAGGAGCGGGGAGGGGGGGCAGGTACGTTCACTTCCCTCTTACCTCCGGTACCGGATCCAACCGTATACTAAGGTTCACTGAATCTCTGCTCGCATTCAATATATTCTTAGTCTTCCTGAGAATGTTGAGAAGCATTCCAATTAGACTCTCACAAACTTTCTTTTTGATATGCATGACATCCAAACAATGATGAACCTCCAAATTTTTCCTACACGGCAAATTAAAGATAATGGACTATTTCTTCCACAGTCTGTCTACTGCCCTACCACCTTTTGATAACTTCTTACCAAGAAAAACATTCAATTTCTTCACCTTGTTATGAATAGCTACACCGGTCAAAGGTTTTGGTGCTTTTCTCCTCTCCTTCCCACCAACGAATGCAACCGCGTTATCCCGCAACTTGTGGTGCACCGATAGGAATATACGGTGACCCAAATAAACAGTCTTCTTCCCATTTCTCAATTGATGGTAATCTGTCTCATCCTCAAAAATTGAGCAAGCCTTGTGACCCTCGACAACATACTCGAAAAGGTTACCATATGCCGGGAAATAATTTATGGTACAAAAAAGCATCGCTCTCAATGTAAACTCTTAACCACTAAAACCATCAACATTAAGGCACCAACTGACCAAAGAACCTTCAAATCTTCTATCAAAGGGCTAACATAAGTGTCTATGTCATTTCTAGGTTGTTTCGGGCCTGAAATCATGATGGGCATCAACACATATTTTCTCTTCATGCACAAGTACTGGGGAATATTTTAAATGGCGAGCATAACCGGCCACAAATTGTATTTCGGGGACATATTCCCAAATAGGTTCATACCATCAGTACACAAAGAAAATCTTAAATTCCTAGGTTCAAATGCAAACTGTGGTTACATCTTATCAAATTTCTTCCACTGGTCTAGGTCACCCAGGTATCGAATCATATCATAATCTTTACAACCTCCCCTATCAATGAACCATGTCAAATTCTTTCCATCATTTTCATTCTTAAACAACCTTCTCAACCTCAGAATAATCGGAAGATACCACATATATTTGGCGAGCACCCGCCTCTTTACCGACACAATATGCTCTCCACCGACAACCACATTTCTCTTCTTCTTATAATGCGACACATTACATATTGGACAAACAATCTATCCTTAAGGTCACCCCTATATAGGACACGATCGCTCAGACAAGCATGTATCATTTCATACTCCAATCTCATCGGACACAAAATTCTCTTAGCTTCATAAAGGTTATCAGGAACCCTGTTAACGGGTGGAAGCTTTTCATTCAAAAACTTGAGAAATTTATTCATTCTAGTATCACCCCATAACCCAACCCTACACCTTTCAAATTAATCAACTCCATCAAACACGACATGGCCATGTCTTTCTTCTTGCAACCGGGATACAATGGTGTATCTTTTTCACCAAAGAAGTTAGGAAAAACCTCGAGGCTCTCTCTAAATTCATTACCAACCTCTTCACATATGTCATCCAACTTAGCATCCCCAAAACACTCTCTCACTCTACTAACTCTCACTTCCGGTGGTGATTTCCCCCCATGAAAGGTCCACACAACATAATCTTTCACAAACCCCCGGCTATACAAATAGAGTTTTAGGATATCCTTCTTATCAGTACGAATTCAATTTCCACAATCACGACAGGGACATATTATTCACTTCTCTCGACTAAAAGCATGCTCCAAGAACTCATCCACGAACATAATATATTCATTGCTCACCCTACTAACGTTGACATACGCATGCTTACGCCTCTCGATGGCGCAATACAGCTATACATATAAATAAATGTCCAACTATCAAACTTCAACATATTTCATACAATAGAATTTTTCATGAAGACTTCCTAATCATGCAACATCATAAATGCACAATATACACCAATATTCCACATTACAATTACAACATTCTTAACATGTCCAATACTATAGGAATCAAAAGCCATAGCATTATAACTACAATAACCTTGAGAAAAAATCACAAATTAATCTCAACAATTCTAACTCAATCACCATCAAATGATCAAACACAAAATGTAAATATCTCTACTAACCAAAACTATACATGATATCCTTAATATCCATAAATGTAATTAAAAAAATGGTACCTTCAAGGGTCTTCATTGTGGAGAAATTAATGTCTTCATAAACCAAAAAACACCATTAATGAACCTCTTTTTCCAAAAATCCCATTTTTAAATCACTAAAAAAAGGTGGTAGGTGAGCATTTAATGCAATTTTTTACACTAGTATTTAGACTTTACCGGTGCATTTGTAACTAATTACTCTGGTAAAAACAATCACCGGTGTAGATGTTTAGCCCAATCCCGCGTATTTTCTGCTTCTGCACCGGTAAGTTCATAGTACCGGTGCAAAAATGAATATTTTTGGCGCTAAATTACTAAAAAAAGAAAATTCCTATGCACCGGCATTAAGAAAATATCATTGGGTGTTTAAATCCTACACTGGTTCTAATAGTAACCGGTGTACAAATGCAAATTTTTCCTGCATTTTTTTTATTTCTGCACATGTAATTTCCCGTTACCGGTTTAAAAAGTTGTCCTCTTGCGGCAAATTAATAAAAAAAAGGAAATATGTACACGCCAGTAATCGTTTACCAGTGCACAGGTCACAACCACCTATACAGATAATACCGGTGCAAAATTTTTGAAATTGTACACCGCTAGAAGCACCCCCGTGCGAAATTAGGTGAACTATACCCCGGTTGAGAGGATACTGGTGCGTATGTAATTATTCGCACTGGTACTGATGTTAACATGATAAATGACAGTGCAATTGGTTACACACACCGGTATACCTTTTTTTAAATGAATCCACCCTAAGGTGGGGGGTTATATATTAGGTTCCCCAGACCTATTAAGAAACAAGATAATTACAGCAATAGTTTGGAAGATACATTGATAAGGCAACCTCATTGCCTCCAAAAGAATAACTTAAAAACTAGTGGCCTATTAATTCAGTTAGAGGAGAAACTAGTAGCCTTTGTACAAAGGCGAGAAGAGATGAAAGTTGCGTTTCCAAAGTATGTGATCTCCACCCCCTGTGTTAATCACTTACTTTGGCCAGGAAACTTTCTTTCAAAAAGTACAAGTGCTCTGAAAAGGTCTAACTAGCAAGTGAAGTGCTTGTGGTACAAACACTTTCCCTCAGAATTAGGGTTCATCAAGTCCGAAACTTTAGTTGGAGCACCGTGATAATGAGTATCTTAAGGATCAGTTTAGGAGCCTTACTGTAGTCTTTGTCTTGGGATGCAGCCATCAAAAAGTTGAGTTTATTGCAATGTAAGTTCAGCATTTCAGCAGCATATCATCTGTCCACATAGTAACAGATTCTCCAAGGTTACCTGAAAAAAGAAAAAACAGGCATCAACAGTATCAATTGTCCTTGGTAGCTTGTTTATGAGTTCGAATGTATGGAATGTGGTTTCTATCCAAATTGACGAGGCCTCTGATGTATGCTGGAATGTTAGAAAGGTTTAGATTTGATTCATAAGGGTGAGTAGATCTATGCTTAGTAATTGCATCAGCAACCGCATTACATTCCCTGAAAACATGCCTAAGGGTAGCCTGATTAAGTTCAGAGTGTGTTTGAAAGGCTAGTGCATATAGGGACCATTTGGCACTTCTGGGATTGTTAATCATATTTACTGCGAGCATAGAATCTAATTCAACTATGAAGAAACAACCAGGGTCCAGATAAGTGAGAATCTGAGCTGCAGCTTGGATAGCTTTCATTTCAGCTTCCAGTGGTGTTTTAGCAGTGGTAATTAAGGATTGAATTAAGGATGTATTACCATTGCAGTCTCTAGCTATAAGACCAAGTGTTGAAGTGCTTGAGAACCAAGAAGCATCCACATTTATAATTATGGTGTTCTGTGCTGGCCTATTCCAGTAAACAATGGATATGGAAGGCTTAGGGGGTGGTCTTAGGGGTGGGATTAGTGAGGAAATGGGGTAGCTCATATTTAAATACACGTTAGAGTAAGCAGGCTTAGCTGAGAAAGTTAAAAAGATAAGATCTCTTACTTCTTTACAGATTTGAGCAGGTGAGAAATTTTTGTTATCAAAATAGAAAGCATTACTGGCTTTCCATAATGACCAACAAATCAGTGATGGTAGTAACTTACAAATATCTTTATGCACTTTAGACAGTTCATTATTGTTCCAGTAAGCTAAAAATCTATCAGTCAGACTGTGTAGGGTATGTAGGTTATGACCCAGGATAGCTGAAGTATCATCCCAAACAGTTTGAGCCAGATGACAAGAGATGAAATAATGATCTATAGAATCAGATTGATTACATGCTGGACATTTCGAGGCTAGGCTAAAACCACATTTGATTAGGACATCATCAAAAGGCAAGAGGGAGTTTAGCATTTTCCATGTAAAAATAGAGATTTTTCTCTGCAGTCTAGGGTTCCAGATGAGTCTTGTGCCTGGAAAATTACCCGGTTGTTGTGTAAGGGCTTTGTGGGCTGATCTGAAAGAGAAAAATCTTGTTTCCTCTAGTTTCCATATCATTCTGTCATCTCTTTCAATGCTAATCTCTGCCTCCTGCAAAAAACTCAAAGTATCATGTTCTAAATAGAGTGAAATATGCGATAGTATTTGGTTTTTGTCTCTGATGAAGTTAGCTATGGTGCAGTAGAAAAATTGGGAGAGGACTGAGGGTGGAACACAGTTAATTAAAAGACCATTAGGGCACCAGTTTGCAGTCCAAAAGTTGCAATTTCCTTTGCCATGTATAATGAAAGAGTTGTTTTCTGCAAAGGAATTAATATTACATATCCTTTTCCAAGTGTGAGATTTCCTATGGGTTTGGGGTAGTGACCATATCTGTTTAGCCCACATGGTGGTGCCCAGTTGGCCTTTTCACCACAATTTGAGAGAGCATGAGTCAATTATTGCTTGTATAGATCTGAAACCTAAACCGTTCTGGTATCCATATGCACTAAGGTCAGACCATTTTCTCCATACTTTATTCAGTTTGCCCTCATTTTCTCCCCAAAAGAATCTAGTCATTTTCCTTTCCAGTGATTTTATTATCTGCTTAGGGGGCTTTAGGACAGACCATATATGCTGGGGGAGGGAGTATAAACAAGATTGGATAAGAACCATTTTACCTCCTAAGCTTAACCATTTGTTTTTCCAGTTCAAAAGCTTCCTGTTAACAGCTTCCAGCAAAGGTTCAAAATAAAGATTTAGAGTTCTACCTTTGAAAACTGGACATCCCAGGTATTTAAATGGAAATGACCCTTTCTTCATTCCTAGAATTGATCAAATTTGATTGATTTTTGCAGTTGTAGCTCTTTTACTACCATAGAAATTAGATTTTTCATAATTTATTTTTTGGCCAGAGGTAAGTTCAAGGTTTCTAGGAAGGCTTTGATTCTTATCAGACTAGATTTTGAAGCTTGCATGAATATGATAGTGTCATCAGCATAACTCAAATGTGAAGCAGGTGTAATGGTAGAGGGAAGCTGATAGTAATTGAGTCTACTATTCATGAAAATGAAAGATAGACTTCTGGAGAAAGCTTCAGAAAAAATATTAAAGAGAAAGCGGGATAGAGGATCACCTTGTTTGATGCCCCTTGTGGCTCTGAAAAATCCAACAGGGTTACCATTTATAAGCACAGAAAAATGAGCCTGAGAAAGGTTAATCATCACAGAATTTAAAAAATTCCCGTGAAACCAAATTAATAGAGAATAGCTTCCAGAAATTTCCAATTAACTCTATCAAAAGCCTTTCTAAGGTCCAGTTTTAAAATGCAATTTGGAACTCTGTTTTTTTTTCTAAAAACCTAATCATTTTCTGAAGATAAAGCACATTATCAGATATGTCTCTATTTTTCATAAAGGCTGTCTGATTTGGAGAAATTAAGTTTTCCACATAGGGTTTCATCCTTTCCGTTAGCACCGTAGAACAAATTTTATTTGCTACATTTGAAAGACTGATAGGCCTATAATCATCAAAAGAGGAAGGTGTTTGTTTCTTTGGAATTAAGGTTATCCAGGTGCTACTTATTCCTCTTGGCATTTCTGAGCCTGAAAGGAAGTCATTTACTGCAGCTTTTAGGTCCTGTTTAATAAAATCCCAGCATTTGGTATGGAATTTTGAGGTGAAACCATCAGGACCTAGGCTACTATTTTTGTTTAGTCTCATTACCACTGACCTAAGTTCCTCCTCTGAGACTGGTTTAGACAGAGATTGGTTATCCTGAGGAGATATTATTGTTGGAATTTGGCTGAGAAAATGGGGGTAATAGGTGGTAGAGTTTGGAAGGTTTGGTTCAGTGAGCAGGTCAAAGAAATAAGGTATGGCCTCTTCCTAGATTTCAGTGTGGTTATCGAACCAATGCCCCTGTCTATTTTTAATTTTTTAAATGTGGAGCTTACAATTCCTTTCCTGTACAGTTTTGTGAAAAAAATCAGTGTTATTATCTCCAAGTTTAATCCAATTAGTTCTCGATTTTTGTTTCCAAAATTTTTCTCTTTCCTTTAAGGCTCTAATTAGTAGTGCCTTTTTCACATTAAGTTTAATTAGTTCTGATTGTGAATGAGTGGAGTTATAGTTAATTTCCTGTAATCTCAGGTTTTTTTCTGCAATAAGTACATTAGAGTCAATGTTTCCAAAGGATTCTTTGTTCCATATTTTTATTTCCTTCTTAAGTCTAATGAGTTTAAGATAGAATCTTAGCATTCCTTGGTGGGGGATAGGTTTGGACCAGTTATCTTTAATTAGGTCCATAAACTCTGATCTGTTGAACCATGTATTAATAAATCTGAAAGGCTTAGGATGGGAGGGAACTGTGGATGCGACTTGTAAAAAAAGAGGGCAATGATCTGATGATTGTCTATTGAGGATTTGGATGGTGGAGGCTGGGAATTTGGCACTCCATTGTATGTTACAAAGTTCTCTATCTAATCTTTTAGAGGTGGATTTTCTTAGCCTAGAATTAGTCCATGTAAATAGATTCCCAACAGTATTAATTTCTTGGATTCCCTTAGAATGAATCCAGTTATTGAAATCCCTAATACTACCTAGGTTAGGGGAGGAGGGTCCTTTATATTCTGTAAGTGAGGATATTTTGTTAAAATCCCCTATGTACATAGTCTCATAATTTGGAAGGAGACTAAGATCACTCCATAAAGCCTTCCTTCCTTCCCTAGTTCTAAGGTCGTAGACAAAAATAGCATCCATTTCAACATTTGTGGTGGACTGAGTAATTTTAACATATAGAAATTGTTCATGATGTGAAAGTAAGGAAACATTTAAAGATTCATTCCATAGAAGCCAGATTTTGCCATTATGAAGAGGCAGGGAGTGAGAGTATTTGAGCTTCTCCATATAGGAGTGGCATTTGCTATTATCATGCATTGGCTCAATGACACATAGAAGATCATTTTTTTTCCGTTTGATGAGGTGCTTTAGTCTGAGCATTGAAGTTTCTAAACCCCTAAGGTTCCAGATTAGAAAATTGATACCTGTACTCATGAATACCGGTGCGTATGTACTTGTTTTCCAGTAGTATTTATATTTTGTGATACATTTAAAAAAAATCAAATTTATAAAAAAATTCATTGCAATAAATACAAACATCAAATCATCAAATTTGTCACTTCAATTATAAAATGACCATGTCTAACTATTAGTCGGTTTGAAACTACTTTGTCAAAACCAAATGTGCTTTTTAAACAAAAATTATAATAAAATTACATTGCATTTTTAAAAAAGAAAGTGAACAAAGGGCAGGGGAAGAAAGAGTCCAACAAAATTGAGGCGGACAATTTTTGGAATTTTCGTTTGAAGAACATCATTCAAATTTTCATCTCTCCCAATTCAAGCGGGAAGTAACCCATTCGAGATTGGAAACTCAACAAATATACATCAATTATAGAAGCCAATGGATGAAATCAAGAGGTGAGAATACTTGTCATCCGAATCCAACTTTTCTATGCAAGATTTGGCCCTGTAAATTTTCCTTGATAATTTTGGCCCTGACTATTGCTTGCAGTTTATATACATATACGGCCATCGTCCACAAGTTTCGATTCCTTCAACTGAAAGCGTAAGTAACCAATCTTCTATTCACTCAGTTATATTATCCACAAGCTGTCTCTAATCTGTCTTTATGTATGTTTGATTGCAGAGTTTACGCCACCATTTAATCTTGTCACCGAGAGAAGGATAGAATTTGGTGAACAAGATTTTTGTTTTCTCATATTAGTTTTATTTAATCTGGATTTTATTGGCTACGTTTGTAGACTTCAATTTTACGAATTTCCTTTCATTATAGTTTTTTTGTTTTCAATTTTTTTTTTTTTTTAATGAGAACACCCGAGGGTGAGGGAAAATATATTAGAGGTTCCCCAAGCCTTATTCAATGGCGAGTGTTTTCAATTTATTAAAGTTGCAGTTAACTTTATTGATTTGTTTGCCTTCTTCCTAAAGATTGCAAAGTTGACCTGCTAAAGGATGCCAATGTGAGTTCACCTGCAACCACATTCAGGGTTATAGGGTCGGTTGTTCAGCTTTTGAAGCCAAGTTATACTGATGATTTGTATGCCTTATATCATGAAAATCAACCTGAAATGGTTTTACGATTGAATTTCTTAGACTTTCCAAACAACACATTCCATAATAACTTACTTTAGATGTGATAATCATTGGTAAGTTATGGATTTTATTGGTTTTAGTGACGGTCATTCATTTAGTTTGTTTTCCTTAGGTTACGGTGCAAATTATATTTTAATGTTATGTTGTGGTGATGCTTCATGATTTTTGATCTGTTCATTTGATTTTTAGGTGATCTGTTCATTTAGGTTTTTGAGTTGTTTGTTTTACAGTCCTATGTCCTTAATTTGTATTTTTTTCTATTGGTGTCTTGATGATGAAAGAGCCATTCTCAATTTAAGCATGTCTTTTTAAGGATTCTATTGGTCGTATGGGGTTTCATCTGGAAGACAAGCCCTATTATTTGTTACATTAATCTATCAAAACGTTTATTTCGTCTTTTGTATTCTTTGCAGAGGGTTCGATCTTCCTTTGTAATTTAGGCACCTGGAATCGAAAGCTATAAGCTTTGTAATTTAATTGAAATTTATTTATACTTTTGCAGTTTCTTGTTTAGGATTTTCTGTTTCTGGTTTGAGTTATAAAGCACAACCTGTCACACTAGTTGAAACTTTTAAGATAGACATTTGGTGCCCAATTTTTTATGAACCTATGTTTTAACACTTGGGTTTAAATAATATATATCATAGGTAAATTTGAATGTTGATATATAAAACAACATTTGGAGATGTGTTAGAATAATATTCCTTGCTCTAAGCCCAAACTTCTTGTATCAACTTATTTGCAGTACCTTGATGATGTTCTTCTCTCCATTGATTCACTGAAGAAACCTAACTAGGATGGTGTTTCGGTGCTTTTCTATTTGCACAAGATATGCCGAGGTAATTCTCTTTTATTTTTGCTAATGTTTGTCAGCTTTAGTAGTACTCTTCTAGTGTGAAGCACATAAAATTTACTGCAGATCAGTGGGAGAACTTTCTCGAATGCATTAGTTGCAGCAGCGAACAAGATATTATGGGGAACATAAGGCAGGAAGAAGAACTACGACTATGGGCATCTTATGGAGGCCAGACATTAACAAAAACTGATATTTGAATAATTTCATTTTCGACCAAATCTATACTTCATAGAGAAAGGTCCGAACATCTTTTATAGTTGCACTTTTTGGGTGGTGTTTTTTATTACCATCCGTTGCTTGAACTGTTGTATATAATCAAGTGCTCAGCATGATGTACTGTCGGCAAGCTTTGGAACATGCTTTCCTTGATATATCAAAAGATGAAGGTACCTAGATACTTACACTGAGTTCGCTTGTAAAATATTCATAACATTGATTATTCACATATCAGTGCTTGGATTCTTCCAGATCTACTGAAGTGTTAAAAGGTTATCAAATCATATAATGAAGAATAGCTAACTATAGATCCTTGAATGTTCAGTGTCAAGCAGTTGCAGACATGAAGTTCACATATGTGGTTTCATGTCAAATATATGGCATTCATTAGCTGTCGTGTGACCCTGAAGCCACTAATATCTTCAAGATTTATGACAAAGTATGTATCTGAAATGGTTTCCGTTTAGTATAGTATAAAATGGCTCAGACATACACGACCGCGACACCGTAGGTGCTGGAGGCCCAGAGGCGGAGGCCGGCTGGGAGCCCCGCGGAGATGTATAGGTCGAAATCCGGTGAATCGCCGGCGGGCTAGCCGGGGTTTGTTTGGTCAATGGTGAGTTGGCCGGAATCAGGCGGGTCGCCGGCTGGTTGGTCGGAATCTGGCCGGTCGCCAGTGGAGCTGCCAGAATCTGGCTGGTCGCTGGTGAGTTGGCCGGAATCTAGCCGGTCGCCGGTGGGGCGGCCGAAATCTGGTTGGTCGCCGGCTGCCTTGCCGAAATCTGGCTGGTTAACGGTATGAAGGTGGTAGGGTCCGGCAGTGGCATCTCAAGAGGCGGCGGTGCGGCTTGCTCCTCGGCGGACTCGGCAGGATCAAGATTTTCATGAACCAGAGCAAATGGAAAATAGTTTTCATAAAACACAACATCTCGGCTGTCAAACACAGTGCGGGACTCCAAATCATAGAGGCGCCATGCTTTCTTCGTAAGAGGATATCAAAGAAAGACACACTTGCGACTTCTGGATGCAAACTTATCTCGCGGCTTTGGAAGTTGGGATGCAAAACACAAACAACAGAACACACGGAGATGGCTAGAACTGGGCACTCGACCATGAAGTATTTGATAGGGCGAACGGGCATTCAACACCGGTGTAGGAATGCGATTGATCTAGTAGGCTGCAGTAAGAATGCATTCTCCCCAGAAGTCAATAGGCAAATGGGCCTAGAACCGAAGAGCACGAGCCACGTTGAGAATATAGCGGTGCTTTCATTCCACGCGCCCATTTTACTGCGGTGTGTAGACTGTGGATGTCTCAAACCGGATTCCTTTCGCATCAAAGTAACATCTGAGAGGAAGAATTTCAGTTCCATTGTCAGCGCAAACTTTCTGAACTGACCGACAAAACTGTGTCTGAGCAAGAGCAAGAAACTCCTTCATCTTGGTAGGTACTTCAATCTTGGATACTAATAAATAAACCCAAAAAAGCTCAGGAATAATAATTTAGTATAGTCAAAAAGGAAAAATCTCCACTGAAGATGGTGAGCTATAAGGCCCCCAAACATCACAATGAACAAGTTCAAACAAATAACCTTCCTTAAAATTACTTAAAGGAAAGCTAGATCTAGACTGTTTTGCCTGATGACAAACGGAACAATGAACAATTTTATTTAAATGACCATGGCTGGAAGAAATATCTGGTATATAAGACAACACCGAACTGGAAGGATGACCAAATTGTTGGTGCCATAATGACGGGGAACGACAGCGGCAATAAAGGAGGACGACGGCAACGGCTTTGGCGATCTCCCAAGGCTGCGCAACCAATAAACCCCATTCGTGCTAATCACTGTGCTCGTGCTAATATCCTGAATGATACATAACTTTTCAGTAAGCAAGACTAAGCATTTTAAGGCTGCAGTTAACTTATCAAAAGACAATAGATTGCAACGCAATTCCGGAATAAATAAAAACATGAGTAACAAGTATGTCTCCAAAATATAGGTTTTTATGACGAGAAGCAGTAGATATAGATCCATCAGGAAGAAGAACTTCAACATGATCAGCAGGTTCAATATCATGTAGAAGATTCTTGTCACCGGTCATATGATATGACGTGTCGGCATCAAGAATCCAAGGTAAAAAGACTTAGTTGAAGCATTGTCAGAACTAGTCAACTTAGAGAACATGTTAATAACCTAGTTCCACTGCTCTTTGGACAAGGCGAGATCAAAAGCTGTCTGAGCAGCATCAGAAAGAACTAAAGCGATAGTGTTATCACATGTCGTGAATTAAAGCGACACAAATTTAATCCATACCAATAAGTGATGCTATTTACATTCTATAAATAATGACACAATAATTATATGATGGTGAATGTGTTGTATATTCGCGACTAATAAAATTATATGCTATAAAAAATGTTTTTGTTGCAATCATATAAGACACAATTATATGTTGTTGCATGTGTTGTAAAGTATCACATCACATTATTCGGTGTGTCACAATTTTTGTCGCAAATTATAGTACGACAGTTCAAATAAGGTTGCAAAATGTGCTGTAAATGAACATGCATCACTATGCGTAAATGACGCATAAAGTGTTACAAAAAACTTTGAATCACTAAATGTAAATGTTGCATAATGTGTCGCCATCATCTGTGCATCACTAAATCAAAATGACGCGTAACATGTTGCAAAAATATGTGTCAATAAGAGCTATGGATGCATAACATGGTGCAAATATACATGCATAAAAAAATGATAAAGTCCTAAAATATGTTGCAAATAGACACGACATGTAGTTTAGTGACACAAAAAAATGTTGCTTTATTTATGACGCAATAAAAAATCGTGCAGTGAAAATACTACACATGTTTTCACAACACAATGAATAATGATGCAAACAGTGTCGCAAAAATACATTTGCGACACTATATTAGTGATAAGCGACACATTTTGCATGTCGCAAAAGGTGATGTGTGTTGTAGTGCTAGTAGACATAGGTCCATGTATAGAGTAGAAGGGAATTGAGCCTTGAAATAGCCCAAAAATAGGCCTAAAAACCCTACAGCTGCAACATACACGACCAATGGAAACCAGCACGGTTCGTACCAACCGAGAAGCCTTTGTACTGGCATGGCCTGCCCGATCTAGCACGGGCCATTGCTTCGTGCTGGCGTAGGCTGTGTCCACCGGCATGGACCGCCGGCTGGATCTCTGTTTTGATGCTTCTGATTACTTTCGTTCGGGCTGTCTGCTTGAGCCTCATTTTGCTCAATAAAACGGTGCGGGCCGTGTCATCCTTCACACCCAGTGGGCCGGTCTTCATATTTTGGACTTGTAATAGCGTTGATCATATAAAATAGCACGGTCTGTGCCCATACTTAGCCAATTTTGGAGTGAAACAGAGCAAAAGAGACATTGGCCACATGAACGGGCATGATCTGTGCTGGGGGTTGTGGCACGGTCCGTGTTCTTGGCACGATTTGTACTAAGCACTCTTAGCACAGGCCGTTCTAGCTTAAGTCTATGCTGGCGCAGCTGGCCTCGTGCTAGCACGTGCAGGTCCATATCGGTTGGTCAGCTGGTTTGGCCGGTTGATGCCATCCTCTGTTCTTGACTTATTTGAACTTCAATTCCGCTTTTTCCAGCTCAATTCCATCTACTACCACACTTTAAGCATTTATCCTTCATAACTACTACCATTCCTTCGAATGACTTTCAAGTATCTTCTACTAATCTTGCAAATAACCTTCAAGTATCTTCTACCATTCTTGCGAATGGCCTTCTACAAAATGATGTTGAAATATCCACGAGAAAAATACTAATGCGATTATAAATGAAGATATAGGTGCCCATGAATACAACGTCTCCATTAGTTTCAATTAAGTCTGCAAAACTTGGAATTTAGACAAGAAAACCAATAATGGTAGTCTAAACCATTTGTTGTGTAAACCTAAATAAAACTAGCAATCAACCAAGTAAAACATGATGATTATTGTGTAAAATTCATTGGTTAACGCATGCAATACAGTGCACATAAACCCCCCCACACTTAAATCTTTAATCGTCATCGAGTAAACAAAAACAAGAAAATATCTAAGCAAAGTGTAGCATGCAAAGATCAATTTGCCAATGCATTCAACTTATTCCCAAGCAAACCTAGTTTCCCCAAAAAATTAATAATCACACAACTCTCACACTACCCGGAGATACTAAAGTAACCTAACCACCTAAAATCTAGTGAAGAAAAAGGTAAGCAAAAATGATGAGTGTTAAACTAGCTACTCCACTGAATAGTCCTCTAAAATAAATCTAAGAGTCGATGCCAAAAAACCACCAAGGAAATCCATAGGATCCTCAACTTAGTTATAACTAAGGATAACTCAAGATTATCAACTAAGTTACAACCAAGGATAATGCCAAAGAATCATCAACTTAGTTTCCATTTTCTCTCAATGTCTCTCATTTTGCCCAGGAGCCCTTTTGGGTTTTATTCTCGCTTTAACACATATTGAACTCACTTCTCACCTTTTTCTACACGGCCTCTCATTTTTCCTAGGTTTTCCAACCTAGCCGGGACTAGTCTCTTATTTTTACCTAGGCCTTTCGACCTATGTGGGCTTTTCCCATTGTTGCCGAAGTTGTACTTTTGGATTTCCAATTAAGCCGGGCTTAGTTTTATTTTTTCATTTTTCGATTAATTTTGGTGTAGCACAAATGCCCTAAAGGTGGGCTTCATACTACATGAAGATAAGAAGAACAAAAAATTACACCACCAAAAGTTTCCAAACACATCCCAAAACAAACTACAAAGACTACCAAACAAAGCACACCACCAAAATGCATCCAAAACATCCCCAAAATAAATCAACACAAAAAACACAAAGGAATCTTGAGATGAAAACTCCAAAGTGTTTCACTACTCCCTCCCCCACACTTGACTTTACATTTTACCCAATGCAATGAAACAATATAAATCATAGGTGGAAAAGAGAGAAGTAGTGGAACTCACTCATGGGACCCCAAAGGGTCCTTCCTAAAGTATCTAGTCTCGCATCTCCTCCTCCTTTCTTCATGTCGCATTTCTTGTCGCTCAATGGGAATAACGTCCTAAAAACCATCAATCCTTCAGATGTGGAATCTATCCATCATTTGCTTGATGGCCTCATCTTGGAAATCTGCCCTCTCATCCACAATAGCAAATTCTTCCCACAGTTCCCGCTCTACGGAGTCCAATCTAGACCCCCAAACTCGTATAGTTTCCTCCATAGAATCCAACCTAGTACCAAACTCCTCCAAGTGCAACTTCATTACCCCTATAAAGTGACCGACCTCTTTCACAATTTGGGTAGAACTCGCAAGTTGTTCCCCAAAAATGCACAATTGGTCAAGGAAGTTTGCGGTTAGGTGAGTGCAACTAGGTGATGCTTTGAATGGAGTCTCATAATCCTTCTTATCAATGTTTTTCTCTGGGCTTGATAAAATCCTGAAGAAATCTTTCTCAAACCGCGAACAAGTCCTCCAATAGAGTGTCATGGTTAATAGCGTTGTGCTCCGGCTGTGGAAGAACCATGAAATAGCATATTATAGAATCACCATATAATATGAACCAGTTGTCTAAACTGGTGGTGGTGATCATCGAAGCATGCACTCACTTCTCTATGGTGTACTGTGTCCCCGAACGATCAAAGTTTGCTAATACGAACAGAGTAGGAACTGGATGACCTAAGTCCTGGGCTAAGAGTCCGACCATGCCTCCTATTGAGATCTTTTCACCTTTCTTGTCTCCCGTGGCTAAACATTCTTGCACAAAATTGCCCATCATGTTGGGGTAGAATTTCCCCTCAAGAGTCATTTCCTAAAGGACATAGACGTCTAAACCGGGGCAATGTGAAAGCTCCTCATGGAAAAATACCCCGATGGACAGTGGTCGCTGAGCATAATGCATTGTTGGGTGAACAATAGCGGTGCTCTTGCAATGATGCTTCCTCTCCGTGCCTGATAGAATTCTCTAAAAATTTCCAAGTGAAAATGGAAGACCTTTCCAGTGTGTTCTTGGAACATCTTTCACGTACTTCCATCCAAATGCTTAGGCAATATCCCGATGCGAGATAGTGTACTCCTTGTCATCCAAATGGAAGTGGATTACTTTCCTTCCCTCTGTTTCCATTGTCTGCTCCAATTTTTCCAAGAACTTCAATGTCCACCAAATGTAGGTCTTGGAATGCTTGTCCAAGAAACCCTTTAGGCCTATTCGTCTTAGTAGATAAGTGATTGGTTTGAGTAGACCTAGAGCTCCCAATGTTTCTTTGCAAGAAAACATCATCTCAAGATGTTTCTCTTCTGACTATTGAGGTACCTCCACCTGCAGGTTGCACTCCTAGAGATTTTGGTTAACCCATGAATTCTTCAACAACAAATGCAGGATTAGGAAAGTGGGAAGTCATTGGCTCTTTACTCCTAACCTTGGCCAAATTCCTCCCTTTGTCACCATGGGAAGTTGTTCCTTTCTCTGACCTATTCCATTTCGAAGGCATCCTATCACAACAAGGAGAAATTTGTAATGTAATTATACACAAAGGCATGCATCAAATATCATTAAAAAAGAAAACTTTTTCTAAATAGCTTCTACATTCTGAATCATACTTTCTGAATATAAAGGCTATTTAATCAATAATCATTCTATTATTTAAACAATAAACTCATGGCAAATCATAGCTACCTATTAATAAGATCATGCAATCAAGAATCATTCCTCTTGAAACACCACACCCAATGAGATAATATCATCAAAGGACAAAAGCACATACTTCCCCCACACTTAGTTCAACACAAGTTCATCCACACAATCCAAACAATTCCCAAAAAACATATCCACTCTCAAGATTCAAGCTTTACATAACATCACCATAATGAAAAATAAAGCAAGTAAACATGAAGTTCAAAGGATTTCCCGAAATTTGAAGCTAAGATTTGAGAGATCCACACAAGAAGAAGCAAAAGTGCTAATTTTTGGGAGAAAATGGTTCAATTTTGTCGAGTTGCATCAAGAGAGAGTGACAGTGAGTGTTTTTGAAGCACTTTAATGAGCTAAATGATTCACATAAGTGAGGGAATGTACTATGAATCTCCGTTTTCAGCAAAGAAGGTGATTTAGAGGGGAGGTACAAATGAGATAAGGATGTCATTTTTGAAATTACAAAATCTAGGGAATAAAAGTACTGATCAATTTATACACAAGGGAGGTTTTAAAGTACTATTTACATCAAGCAACCTAAGGAATAAGGAATTTTCAGAACTTATGAACCAAACATGAATTTTTTAGCTTGAAATTTTAATTTCCCAGAAATTTTCATTTTTGGCAAAATTCACAGCTCAAATGAGGTGCTCACACGTGTAGCCTTGTGCTGAGGGTGTCTGACATGAGGCTACCCTTGTGCTGAGAGCACCTGGCACGAACCCCTTCATGCTAAGGGCTGTAACATGGTTCGTGTTGCTGGCACGAACCGTGCTAGTGACCTCTGGCACGAGGCTACCAGAGAAAATGCCCCTTTTCTCTTAATTCATCCCTTTTATTTGAAAAACTGTCACCAATTCCTTCCAATAAAAAATTACGAGACTCGAATTCAAATTTATCAATAAACAAGAGTTTCATCTCAAAATCCTTATCACACACAAAACATGCAAAGTCTATTAGCTAGACATATTGAAAAACAAAACAAGAAAAGACATCGTATTTTTATCGTCGTCCTCACAACTTATATCTTTTTCATGCATTTCAATTTTAAGAACCTACCGTTAGGTCTCCGGAGTCACCGTTGGCAACTCCACCCATAATGACTTCCTTGTGGAGAGGTATCCACAAAGTGTCACCCTTACCTTCGAGCGCTTTGCTTACCTTAGAGGGTGAATTCCCATACCTAACCAATGTTGAGTCCTTAGCCATCGATCTTCGTTCTACGTCCGTTGACATCGATCTTGGGGGTGCACTTATTTTTTTGTTTGCTACGTCAAGGACGTAGAAGTCTGCTGGAAACACTAACTTTCCAACTCAAACTATCACGTCCTCCACTAACCCTCGAGGGCTAGCTTGGGAGTGATCGGCAAGTTGGACAATCACCCTAGTGTCTCTAAGTTCACCTATATCTAAGACTTGATAGAGACTATAGTGAATCACTTTCATAGACGCTCCTAAGTCGATCATGGCATTTTCCACTAACTTCTCACCTATGGAGATAGGTATCGAGAACAATGCAGGGTCGTTGCATATTGTAGGAAAATATTTATGATTCAAAACGATGACTCCCCCCAGTTTCAACTAGTTGGTTTATTCCTCTTTTTAGTGCATGCAACTTTCAAGAATTTGGCATAAGATTGAACATGCAATGCAAATTTCAAGAATTTGGCAAAAGATGGCACATGCTCAATCAACTCTAGGATAGGAATGGTTGCCTCAACCTTTTCGAAGACTCTCCAGATGTTTGCATCATTTTTTTCCACCTTTGGCTTCCCTCTAAGTGCAATTGGAAATGGTGGTGGAAGTGACACTCTTTCCTCAGTGGGTGGAATTTCTTTGGATGGCTCTTTCACAACAATAATCTCACGCTTCTAAGAATTGGTCTTGTTGGCTTCCAAAATTTGGTCATCTTGTTGCCAGATTTCCTTCTTAGGCTCACACACTTTCTTCCCACTCCTCAACTTCAGTGTGCTCACATTTCTTTGATTAATCTCTGGTTGGAAAGGGAGCTTACCGGACTCCTTGGCCTCAAGTTCGCTCACAAAAGTGGAGAATTTCCCAACTTGGATTTCAAGATTTTTTATGCTTGAAAGGGCCCTAGTCCCAAAATATTCAATCCCATGCCTTGTTCGCTTCGCGAAAACATCATACTTCTTTGCCAATTGGCCAATAGCATCTAAGATTTCTTCCCGATCTGATTTGTAGAGTGAAGTATTGTTGTTGGAAGGCCCCTTTCCCCTAGGATAAGGTTGAGGTGAAGCTTGTTTTCCTTGGTTGCACCCTTGAGCTTGATTCTTCTCGCACCAACAAAAGTTGGGGTGGTTGCGATACCTAGGGTTTAAGGTATTCGCACAGGGGTCTTTCCTCGCATCTCCTTGGTTCCCCCAGAACCCTCATTATTGTTGCCCCTTACAAAATTGTTGCCTATTTCCATTTTTGAATTCCAATGCTTTCACTTCTTCCATGTCTTCCACCACTTGTGGAGAAACATTGGTGAGATGGTCGAGATTACACAGGCCACACACTTTGGCTTTTTGGATCCTCCTCTTCATGAATTCATCCACCATCAAGGCAAGTGCTTGCACTTGCTATTACAACTTGGGAGATTGAGTTGACTCATCCAACATCTTCACTCTTTATCTTGTACCAAACTGCTTAGTTCCATTCGCCATCTTTTCGTACAAATCCATAGCATCTTGGACTCTTGTTAGCGAATTGAATCATTGCACGCTACATTAACCATCCTCATGTCATCATCATAGAGGCCTTCCAAGAAACAGTAGACCAAGTTGCCTTCCTTGAACAGGTGATAGGGAGAGCTAGCCAACAATCTTTTGAATCTCTTCCAGTACTTGTACAAGGAATCATTGGCATTTTGAGTTACGTTGGACAACTGCTTCTTCAATCCTATGGACTTGGAGGCTGGGAATTACTTCTCAAGGAAATTCATTTTCATGTCCATCCATGATGTGATACATCTGAGTGGGAGGTAATACAGCCAATCCTTCGCAGTGTCTCGTAGTGAGAAAGGAAATGCCTGCAAGTTGTATTCATCATCCGAGAGCCCATGAGGCTTCATATTCATGCACACAAGATGAAATTTTGAAAGTTACTTGTTCGGATCCTCCCCGGAAATCCTATGGAAAGTTGGGAGTCAATAAATCAATCCACTCCTTAGCTCGTAACTGACATTTGGTGGCAAAGAGGTAAAAGTGATGCAAAGGAGGTGATTCTCCAAATTTGGAGCCATCAAGTTCCTCAAAGTGTGGTTGTCTTCCACCATCTCAATAGGTTTTTCTACTACTAAGGTCGGCTCTTGTGGAACCCACTCTAGTTCCCCCCCTCCTTCTTCTCCAACTACCTGCGTACTCTGTTAGATAGTGTAAAGCCCCTAAGTTTGTGGCATGGGTGTGTACTATAAAATATGATCCAAACAATATCAAAATAAAAGAGACACTAGAAAAAGGATCAGAAGTACAAAGATCACTACAATAAGGCTCAATAGCAAAAGCCAACAAAACAAAAATTAAAACAACACTGATTACTTAACTAACGTGCTATGCAATTTTAACGTGCTATGAAAGTTTGACGTGCTATGCAAGTTAACAATTTAAATTTTAAAGTAGCATCCCTGGAAACGGCACAAAACTTTAACGTGCCACCACTCGGGGTTATTAATGCACCTAACCCAGGCGAAGGCTTGGAGATGAAACAAACAAGGTTTAAT
This sequence comes from Rubia yunnanensis, assembly GCA_037428765.1. Lineage (NCBI taxonomy): Eukaryota > Viridiplantae > Streptophyta > Magnoliopsida > Gentianales > Rubiaceae > Rubia > Rubia yunnanensis. Next base: position 65,206,078 of record CM075064.1, read on the forward strand.
GAGAGATGATCTAATTTAAATTTATATTTTGCTCTCAAATCACTACTAAGATACCTATAGGTTAGTTGGTGGCAAGACTGGGTTTGTCCACAGAGATGCTAGGTGTCTAATAGTCAACTACACAACCACGCACGAGACGTCAATCCGCTCGTGTGTTTAGAATAGCTTAATATTACAAAACAAGGTTTTTAGGGCTTTTTCAATTAACAACTACAAGTATATGAGATCCCACGAGATAAAACAACATAGAAAAACACCTGGTGAATATTTGCATAACATGATTGTTAAATGTTTCGATCCTTGATTCCATCACATACCAGGCAACAAAACCTATTCCAGTGTTTATAACATGTGGTGTGGTCGATGGTCAACACTTCCCCATACCTGTCAAGTTGGGTACTCATGTAATCTCCCATGTATGATTACATCCCAGACACTACACCACGAATGCTCTACTCCTAGGCATACATAGGAAAAGGAAAATAGGCACCCTATCGATGGCTATAGGGTCTCTAAACCCTAGTTTGCTACCAAATTCTATCTCTACATGTAACCCTTCAGGACAACTTGCCGGCTAAGAATAGTGTGCTATCATTGTAGCGGTAAAATTCAAAAAAGACTCACATGCACACACACACACGTTGACCTTGGCCCCACTACCTATATCACATCTAGGTTTCCCTCCCCGGGAGGGTATCAATAGGTGCACCAACATGAATGTAGACTATGATGTGTGCCAATCTTAGTGTATAATTCATGCAGTTCATAAGCAATTAAAGAACAAGCCAACATAATATCATAAACACATAGAAATAGGTATATCTAAGGAATCTCACAGGACATAAACCAAATCATAAATACACATATGATCCCCAAGAAAATAAAATACTCCCTAAGTATTGAACCAAAGTATTCCATTGGATTCAATGCCTTTGGGTAATTAAAAAACGTGAAAAAAGAACAGATTCTGGAGAGAAGGAAGAGCTCCTTTCTCTCTCTACCCTACTCTTGAAGTCTAAAATGAGAAAAAACTTAAACCCTAGTATACATAGGTCCATATATATAGTAGTAGAGAATTGGTCCTTCATATAGGCCCCAAAAAGGCCTAAAACCCCTAGCAGGCGCAATAGACAGGACCAGTGGAAACCGACACGGTCTATGCTAGCCTAGTAGCCTTTGTGCTAGTGGGGCATGCCTGATCTTGCTAGTGGGGCATGCCTGATCTTGCATGGGACATTGCCTTGGATGGCATGACCTTCCATGTTTCTCGCATTCGAATATGTGTATTTTCAAACTATTTCAGAGATTTATGTTAGAAAAAATGTTTGGAGTGAAATGTGTTGTCTGCTGATGAGTTTTTTTTTGCATGCTACTAGATGTATCTATTGAAAAGACTTGAAAATCCCTAGCTAACCACAAGGGCTGACCCATTTCCAAATTCGGAAGTGTTTTCCAGCTTCAAGTATTCTAAAAAAACACAAAAAGAAAGCATATTGTCCTCCCTATTTCTTCTTCTTTTGTTTCTTCGATTTCATCTTCTTCCTTGTTCTCTTGTTGATTTTTCCTCGCCAATCAATCCATGTTCCTTCATCATGGTTGATATGACATAAGAATTCCATCGAACTGGTGTCATCCTCCTTGAGCCAATTACCCTTGTCGTTGTTCATTGTTAAAGTTTGTTGACCAAATCTAATAATATCTTCCAAGTCAAATTCCTCAAAGGATCTCGCTTACCCTCTTCAACAATCTCCCACCTAGGATCCACTGAATATTTCACACAGAATACTTGATGAGCATGTGAGGCCAATATGAAAGGATCTTCCCTCCACCCGACTCGACTACGATTGACCAATGTGAATCCCATCACCTCAGTTCTTTGTCCAGTATTTACATCCACTCATTGACATTTAAATAAAAAAAATTGCATTGTTAAGTAATAAAGCTCCCATATCTCATATATTATACCAAAATAAGAATTCTCAACGTACATTGGATTATCATCTTTTGTACTGGTAGCATGTAATGCTTTTGAACAAGGGACACACCACTGTTCAAGGTTAAACCATTGTCATCCGCAGATTTTGTGGAAAAAGTGAAACCATTAATCTCGTAACCTCCATAAAATAGAACTATTCCCAGGGGTTTACGCGCTAACCACTTCATCGTACTTTGATGTTTACCAATATCGATGTGACTTCTCAACCATGAAGGAAAGGTACTAGTGTGTTTTTGCAGAACTCGTGATTCATTAAAATTTATGTGCTTTAATCTTATCGTGTCTATGTGGTACTCAATATAGGGTACAATATCCCCATGCTTGCAAAGTACGTAAAGATGCGCTTAACAAAAATCTTCCGCAGTAGGGTTTAGAAGCTTGCCCTACCTAACCCTACCCACTTAATCGCCCACCGTGCCTTGATTTTTGAATGCCCACAAAATTCACATTTTCAAATAATCAGTAAAAAATAAAGTACCTCCTCAGCCACATATGTTGAACAATACTAGCATGAGGCTTGTATCGGTTTTTAACAAAATATTTAAAGATTTCACGTACCTCTCAAATGGGTACATCCACTGCAAACAAATGAGATTACACAACTTGATCTCTCATACCAAATGAATTATTATATGCACCATAGTGTCAAAAAATGAGGGGGGGAGTATGTCTCCATCTGACACAAAAATTCAATGAATTTTCAGATGCAACCGGTCCAGCCTTGCAACACTAATGTTCTTGGAACATATAAACTTGAATAACAAACAAAGTTTTACAATTCACAATCTAACATCAGATGGAAATGTTGACCTAATGGCAATGACATTCATTTCTGGGAGTCATGAGATTTCAATCCAACCAATTTAATTTTGTTAGGTACACACGTGAACTGGCATTAGACGAATAGGTCCCCAGGACCATAAAATTTTGTAACGTCTCATAGTACGATTTATTCTCTGCCTTCGAAATTGAATAACATGCGGGAGGGAGGTAATAATCATCATCACTTTTAACTGGTCTTAAATAAATCTTAATCCCCATTTAAACAAGGTCAAGGTGAAGCTTCAACCCATCCTTTATTTTAACAAGGGTATTCAACAATGTCCCTACCTGCATGAGATCAAGACATTGCCGAATGTCCAAATGCATCCAAAAAGGGAGCCTAAAAAAGATGGAGCCTTTCTTCCAATTGCCTTCAACTGAAGCTTTTCACTTTCCATTTCCAAAATCATTTGGAAATTTCCTAACTTTTTTGTACACCTTAACACCTGTTAATGGTAAAGGAGGATCTCTTGTCTCAACTTCCCCATTGAACCCCTTCTTCACCTTGTAGGATAATTCAGTGCTCATACTATTTGCCAAATATGTTAATGGTGAGAGTCACGTCATGTCGGAAGGTAAAGTGTACACACATCTATATGAGTGCATCATCAAAACCCAATCATGAGGGAGGATGCCGTGGTCGATGCACAAAAAGCCTCATAGATGGTACAATTCTTCCAATCACAAAACCTGAGCTAAGTCCGGTGGACGAGATGTTAGGAATGTTTGTTGAATGACCCCTTCGTTTGGTTGATATTTTGGACAAGATGCCTACTAAGAAGTTAACTTGATACTTATGTGGTATTAGTTATGAGTAGAGACAAATGTTGCATACTTAACTTTTCCAGTTGATTTCATGTAGATCGAGACAAGGATTAGTAGCTCGGTGAAATTGGCCAGTACATGTGGGGATCCAAAACCCATAATGTGTATTGTCTCTATAATTAAGCCATCGCCATTTAATCCCTCAAAGGATTGTTTCCTAAGAACATCTACATGGTTGTGATGGCTCACCCTCCCTCATCTTCGTACGAAATCCCCGTGGCAGAAGTAGATATGTTTGGGAACAAAGTAAATCCAATCATCTGGAAAGAGGATTTGGAGGACTTGTTCCTTTTCAATAATGTCCCCTCTCCCTTGATGCAACTACATTTCATGTAAGTACTAATCCATTACTCTAACTTTTCATCGATATAATTGTTGCATTTTGCTTAAATTTATCAAAACGAACAATGTTCATAGGCTCTTGCATTTAAAATCCATTTCCAAAATAAAAGAATGGATAGGAGTTCTTTGCCCAATAAGGATCCAACATGAACATGTTTCGATAGAAGAGCATTTGATCTACTTGAGCTACTGGTTAATGGAAAAGGTCAATTCGATATATATTGTAACTTATCACGAGGGAGGTGATTCAACTCTACTTACTGCCTTATTCTTGTTTGGATTCTATTAAAGGTTATGGGATTGTATTTTAATGATAATTTCATTGATGTAGCAAAAATTGGACGGTGGCCATCACCGTTCTTCCTTCAAATACATTGTTCTGGCTTGATCCATTTCATCAAATGCCCTCGAAATTAATTTCATTCGCAATTTTATTGGTGATGATGGATCTCGTAATTAGCAACCGCTAAGGATTCCATTGAAAGTTCCTAAAGGTTAGAATTTACTTCAAAATTGTATTTTTTATTTCTATAAGTACATAAAAATGTGTTAGTGAAATTGTTTTATGTATGAATAACATAAACAATAAGCAGCACGTGGGAGAGCGGTTACTATTGCATGCACCTTATGAAGGATTTGGTCTCTCTTGTGATGGAGAATCAATTTGATCTACAAAGGGTGTCTCTTATTCTCACCTATTGTTTAAATCAATAATATCACGACTTAGCTCTGCCCTTTTTTTTATTATGAGATTACTCCTTTTTGTAGTATTTTCCCGAGGACAAATCACCGTACCCCATCAAGATTTTAGAGGATGTACATGAAAGTTGGGTGCTCTTTATGATGGTAAATATTTTGAAGCATTTACTTAACCCATCTACCATATGAGGAACTAGGATTAGGTTGATTTTTATGTGCAAACATCATTCTCTAAAATGCCAATTCATGCTTTCCGACGTATTTTTTGACACCTTAATATAGATCTCTAGCTAGCTATAAAGTGTTAATGGTATAGCTCATTTTGTGACAATTTTGATAACATATTTTGTGTATTGAAGGTGTAGTTTTTATCCTTCTTGTCTGTATGCACTATGCATGGTGTAGTTTCATGCAATCTTAAGGGAGTTCGACGCCGGGTCTACATTTTAGTAAATTTATATTCTTGTTTTTTACATAAGGGCCAATGTCGCACCTGTATAATTTACCATTTAGTTGACCCAATAAACAATGAGCGACATTGGGAAATGTTCGCAAAGGGTTTACGATGGTACCGAAACCGCTTAATAAAAATGACATCACGATACAAACAACGACACAATCTACGACATCGCAAGATCCTTGTAGAGCATAGAAATTTAACCCTAGTGACACCAATAGGTGCAACCTCGGTCCATTAAGTGATGCTGTGTTCATTGATATGCCATATCAGCTTTTAACCGGTGTTGACAACAATGATGTCGGACCAGCTGACTTCGCACCTTCATTTGCACATCGATTATGAGTTCATTCCACCCGACATCACTCAGTGGTCGGCAAGGGGTTTGTCGAAATGATATTTACTCGGGTTATTTTTCACAAAATCCATGTTAAAAAATATCATTCACCACATTTCAAAATCGTAGTAATAAATCATAATCTACAATGTCAGTAACATAAATATGTGACGTTGGGTATCCTCATGAATGACATCACTCCATTTCATAGCGACATTGTCCAGCTCGGCTTCTATGGCTATAGACCAACCTGGAACCGTCATCGATAGTGGTGTCAGCTCATAACTATTTACCTCTGTTGTTTCCTAATAAAACCAAGGTGAGAAATACTTTTTAGCTCGGTTTTGAACCAAGGTAAAAAGTATACTTCTTATTACGCCTACATTTATCTTGTTTATAGTGATGAAAACCGAGGTAAAATCCCTGCAGAACCGAGGTAAAAGGAATTGTTTCTTATTATGTTTGCTTCTGATATATAATTTTTATTATTCTTATAGGCACCTTTGGGACAAAGTATTCAACAATAATAATGGGCGCATCCAGTTCTGTTAGTCGAACATGGGAAACCTAGACCAGAAGTACATTGAAAAGGAAATCGATAACTGTGTTAGGCATATTTTCATGACCATACTGGTAACTGAAGCTTGCATGTATTTCATGTCCAACCTTAGTGTGTAAGCCACAAATTCATATTCTAGTGCCTCTTTTCACACTGTTCTTACATTTTAAGTCATTAAATAGTTTCATTTCAATACAGCTATTATTGGTACCTCATCCTCATCTGTCTTATTATAGATGGAATTTTTACCCTTGACACGATGACCAGAGGCATCAAACCCAACCATATAATATCCACCCAAGTGATTTACAGGTATTTAAATTGAATCCATTGTACGTATTTCATATATTCTAATTGAAGTACGTAAGCTTTCAAATTTCAATATTTACAGGCTTGCGTTTACATATCAAAGGGAGAAGAGAAACATCGAACCATCTCCTGATTACACCTGGAAAATTACGAACATTGATGTAAGTTATTCAATCCATAAGTGGCATTTTGACTTTGATTGACTACAAGAAACATAAACCTATTACTTCCCCCCTTTTACCTCGATTTTTTCGTTAACACCAAATAATCGAGGTAAAAAGTTCTTTTACTTTGTTTTTTTTTTCTGAAGTAAAAAATATTATTTTCCTCGCTTATAAAAAAACTAAGGTAAATAATTGGTTTTTTACCTCGGCTATTATTTGAACTGAAGTAAAAGGTTAAAAACCAAAGTTAATAATGTTACCAAATAAGGTGCAATATGTTCTATGAAAAGCTTGCCCGATTTCACTTAATACTTTGTTGATACCGATAGGTATTGTGAACGACTAGCAAAGTCGAATATATGTAAAATACAAGTTAAAGTAAAGAATTTGACAGTTATAGTAAAAATAAAAATAAATAAATGGAGGTCGTGTGCTTTTCCTCGTTGTCTTTGGCATCTCTCTCCTCCTAATATCCCGTCATCACAATTAATTTGGGGGAATGTAAAATTAAGGTTAGTTAGGAAAAAAAATTGCTAGCAATCATTGTGCTACAAACACCCTACAAATCCTCCCTTAATTCGTACATGACCAGTACCTCTTTCGTTCGATGTTCAAATAAGATAAACAAATAATTAGAAAAATAGTAGTCATGAAAATATCATTACAATTATAGTACATAATTAAATTTGATTAAGAACAGTCTTAGTTCCAACATAATAGAAATTACATACACTCAATCAGCTCGGATAATGATGACCTTGAAGATGATTGGCCCCCAGCTTGTATCACCTCGAAGAACAAGGTGTCCCCAATGCACATGTTGTTTCCTCTTATGAACTCGCCAAAACCCTTTGAAGAAAGAGCCTTGAACCTTCCACCCCGAGTAATTCATACGCCACTCTGTCCCATAGCACCTTAGCACTACGGGGGTCTTCTCAGTCAGCGGTAGTGGTACAATTTCCTATAGAATGTACTAAGTTACCGTAAAAAATATTTATTAGAAATATACAGATAAATATATATACACATATACATACACACATATGAACATGAAAACAAATAAAATTTATTTAAAAAGCTTTACCAAAGTTGGTATTTTCCCAAAGTTCAAATATTTCAAAGTGCAGTTGAGACGTGGGTTATTAATAGTCATCGAATGATGTTCAATGTCGAAGAAAAAAGGCTCTAGGTGCCTCCGTTGTGTGGTGAACTATACGAAAACCAAAATGTATTAGTTGTTACAAAGTGAGGAATTGTGTTTTGAAATATATATATATGTAAATAGGTGAATACTTGAAAAAAGGGCAAACTAGACGATTCTTCACCAGCCATTAGTCTTGCATCAAAATTGAAAATGTGAAGTTCAAAACTACCTTGTGGAATGCAAGGTACGACAACACTACAAGCACCGCATGTGCATCTCGGTCAAAAGCACAGGTTTGGTCAACAAGTAAATGCGACCACTATTTTGTGTAGGATAAACCAAACAACGCACTGACATAATACCGATGTGCGTATGGAAATCCAAAGTAAACTTAGAGGTCATAATACAACGTCTGTATCATTTCATATTTTGTGGGATTATTATGATTTTATTGAGATATAATTTGCACTTTAAGGTGTTTTTGGTGCAGGAATTCATTGATTGCGGAGAATTGAGAGGGAGCTATACATTGTACTCTTTTCCCCTTAACCAATGGATTTTTCCCACTGGGTTTTCCAGGTTAAGGTTTTTAATGAGGCGATGTGCTCCAATGGAAAATGTTCTTATTTTATAAGGCATTTTTCCAGGGATGAAGGAAGAGAGGCAAAAGCAGAATTGCTGAAGTTATGGGGTGAAAAGTGAATTATTGAAGAGATGTGGATTTGAAGGAAATACATATATTCACTGCCCATATTGATAAAGATTGTATTATCTCCTTCCATTTAAAATTCCTTAATTGTAGGAATTAGTTATTTAGAATTAGAATAGATATTATTTTATTTCCTTATTTCTTCCATTAGAAGAAAAGTAATTAGAAGTTGATTTGGATTTGGTTTTGGTTTGGTGTATATAAATACACGGCCGAATCTTCAGAGAGGAGATTATGAATGGGAGATACATATTAACACAGAGGACGGCCGCAGCATTGATATAATTGCATGCAGATCAATTACGGAGTACTTGGTTTGGTTTTATTAATTTCGTTAGTTTTATATTATATTCTATTACGTATGAGTTATTATTATATTACATATTTGTTTAGTTTAATTATTATGAGTAGCTAATTTATATATCGGCATGGAATAACAATCATTAGTTTATGAATCGTGAGGCCTAATTGTTTTATAATTGATTCTTATGTGTTCTTGATTGTTCTTGGTTTATTTTATTCTTGATATATTTAAGCCTGATCAACTTGAATATTATTGGGATAATGCAATCTAATTCCACCAATACGTAATCGTTGGAAAGGGTTAGTAAGTAGCGAGTTCTTGTGAAAAATAGCTAACTAGCTAAGACTGTAATAGCAAGATGGGGAACAATTAAGTGTGCATTACTACTTGCGAATACTTGGGTAATTGCTATATAAGGTTCTTTTCATTCTTAATGCTATCGAGGTGTGTATCTGGTTCAGCGAATACTTTCCGGGGGCATCTTGGTAAGAGAAACAATTAATTAATTATAATTGGTTAATTGTCGATAAAGTACAAAAGAATTGGGGAGGTTAAGCGTACCTACTTTCCTATAACTGATAGATGCATATGAATTGATTTATCTTTGCACCTATGATCGATGTTTAACTAATGTGAGTTATTCCGAGCCGATTACTTTATTCATATATTTTATAGACAATTATATATTTTAGTTTGCATTATTATTTCATATTTTATAGTTGCATTATTAGTTGTTAAATAAATCTAAAAATTAAGGCGTGGTTGCTAAACCAAACCCTGTTGGTAGTTTGAATTTGATAGAAATTATACCGTTCCTCGTGGGATCGACTCTGCTTGCTACTGTACTAATCTCATCTATAGAGTTTGCAGATTATTTTGGTGAGTTAAACGACGTTCACCAAATTGGCGCCGTTGCCGGGGAACGGTAGTTAATTTCTATTTATTTTGCTACTAATTTTTTGTTCTTTAGTTATTGGTATATGACCAGGTCCCGGGAGCAGGAATTGATTTTTGATTCTGAAGTTGAAAAGACAGCTAGGAAAAATTACAAACTCGCCAGGGAGAGGAAGCTGAAAGCTGCCGCAGACCCTCTGTTTGGCCAAACAAAGGCTGTTTCCGGAGCAGAATCCGAATCTGAGCCCGAATCTGTTTCCGACACTGAGATGGGGGACAGAGGAGAGGCGGATCCCAATGCTGAAAATCTGTACATGTGGGAATTAATGGGGCATAGTGAAGAAGACCCTCCCACACCAATTTCTTTGTCAGATGCTGCGACCCCTGTGGAGATAAAGCTTGCACTGCTGAATGTTCTTCCAAAGTTCTATGATACTTCTCAGGTGGCAATAGTGGAAGAAATTCCATTATGCCCACCCCACTTTGATTGACCGTTTCGGAAAGTCTAGCCAAAGACTGTAAACAAAGGCGCTACTGGGAGGCAACCCAATTTTCTTAGTTTTTTTTCCCTTTCTTCTTTTAAGTTTTTTTAAATTTTTTATATTTTAGGAATTTCAACGTCTCATCTGATCTCAATTCTTGATCTACAGATTTGAAGTACTTGAATTCGCACCATGGAGAATTCACACATTTGGAAGGCTGGACTCACAGGGTTCCGTTTGGCCAAATGGGAGGCCTGTGGCAGAACCTGATTATGATCAAACGCTTTCCTCTTGATTGGAAATTTTTCCGAAACCCACCACTATAAGTTTCCTCCTTCCCTTTTATTTTCTTTATGATGTTGTCTCTGTGTTAAACCTTTTCTCATAAGAGCTTTGCATTATTTGTTTGAGGGCAAGCAAAGTTTAAGTGTGAGGAGGTTTCTTGTGTGTTTGTTTTGTATTTTTTAAAAAACAATTTAAAAAATTATTTCATTTTTTTACAGTCAAACATGTGTTTTTTTTTTGTATTGTTTTGAGTCGATAATTTTACATGAGAAAATTCTAGTGGCTCTTGATAAAAGTACCCTCCCGGTTGTAAACTTCATTGTAACAAACTTGGTAAATCTAATATGCCTTGAAGGTATTGAATGAGATTTTCTATGATTTGTGAAATTTGATTGATATGATTTTTGGGATGACGAAAAAGGACGAGTTTAATTGAATATTTTAGCCTACTAAAGTGAGGTTTGAGCTAGAGTAGAGCACTCTCTACATTAATCTTTGTTCTGAGAGATCACATTGTTATAATTAGAGTTGTTATGTGTGAAAGTGATGGAAGGCACTAGGATGAACCACACAGCTTAAATTGCCTACCAATTACATTAGCCCCTAGTGAAACACTTTGAAGCTTTGACTATGTTCTTTGATATGAGTTACTATATATTTAGCCAAACCTTTGTTTTATCCTTTCTCTTGGCCCTATTATGCATGTTCTTGGAGTTGATGTTGATGAATTCATCCATTGTGTTCTCTTGAGTTGATGACATTACTAAGTATGTGTCCAGTTTGCTCAGACTGAACGGTTTCGAAAAATGAAGGCTGGATTTTATGATGAACAGTGACACTGGGGTTCCGTTTGGCCAAACTGGAGGGGCGTAACAGTGAAAAAAGAGAGGAAAAAATCATATTTTTATGTTGCGATTGTTCTCTAAAAAAAGTACCTGTTTTGGACTGTATTGAAGAAGAATGGTGATGGAAAAAAAGAAAAAAAAAAGAAAAAAAGAAGAAAAAGAAGAAAAAGAAAAAAAAGAAAAGAAAAGAATAAATAAATAGCACCTACTTTGATGTGATGTTGGCTTCCTCTTAATAGCCATGAGATGAAGATTGTTGGTGAATGTCTACTATACATGGATGATGGTTGAAGAAAAAAAAACATGCATAATATTTTGATCGATATTGTTTGAGCTTAGAACCCTTAGGATCTCACCAATCTACATGGTCCCTAGCCCCGTTACAACCCTTGAGAAAGACCTTCCTGATTTGCATATTAACTTCTCTATGTTATAACTTGTGAATTATTTGAGTGATTGTCCTTCATATATTGAGAGTGATTGAGTGAAACCGTGAGAAATATTCATTGCTTGTCCGATTTTGACTGAATTGATGATTAGATTTCCTGATCTTGAACATTTTCAATTAAATTACTTTAAGGGTTGATGATTCCAGGTGCGTTAACGTGATCCTTTACTCCTTGGCAGGGGAAAATTTATCGTTATAAGAGTAGAATCTAGAGTTTTTGAATGTTGAATTTTTATCTGTTTAGTTGTGTGATTTGTGTTTCTATCTTACCTTTTCTTTTTAGGGTCATTTTAGATAGAGTCATATGAGGGAATGAGAATTTATGACCATTGTGGATTGTTGATTGCTCTTATATTCTTCACTTCATACTTGAGGGCAAGCATGATTCAAGTGTGAGGATATTTGATGTGTATTATATTGTGTTCATATTTTGTGGGATTATTATGATTTTATTGAGATATAATTTGCACTTTAAGGTGTTTTTGGTGCAGGAATTCATTGATTGCGGAGAATTGAGAGGGAGCTATACATTGTACTCTTTCCCCTTAACCAACGGACTTTTCCCACTGGGTTTTCCAGGTTAAGGTTTTTAATGAGTCGATGTGCTCCAATGGAAAATGTTCTTATTTTATAAGGCATTTTTCCAGGGATGAAGGAAGAGAGGCAAAAGCAGAATTGCTGAAGTTATGGGGTGAAAAGTGAATTATTGAAGAGATGTGGATTTGAAGGAAATAAATATATTCACTGCCCATATTGATAAAGATTGTATTATCTCCTTCCATTTAAAATTTCTTAATTGTAGGAATTAGTTATTTAGAATTAGAATAGATATTATTTTATTTCCTTATTTCTTCCATTAGAAGAAAAGTAATTAGAAGTTGATTTGGATTTGATTTTGGTTTGGTGTATACAAATACACGGCCGAATCTTGGGAGAGGAGATTATGAATGGGAGATACATATTAACACAGAGGACGGCAGCAGCATTGATATAATTGCATGCAGATCAATTACGGAGTACTTGGTTTGGTTTTATTAATTTCGTTAGTTTTATATTATATTCTATTACGAATGAGTTATTATTATATTACATATTTGTTTAGTTTAATTATTATGAGTAGCTAATTTATATATCGGCATGGAATAACAATCATTAGTTTATGAATCGTGAGGCCTAATTGTTTTATAATTGATTCTTATGTGTTCTTGATTGTTCTTGGTTTATTTTATTCTTGATATATTTAAGCCTGATCAACTTGAATATTATTGGGATAATGCTATCTAATTCCACCAATACGTAATCGTTGGAAAGGGTTAGTAAGTAGCGAATTCTTGTGAAAAACAGATAACTAGCTAAGAATGTAATAGCAAGATGGGGAACAATTAAGTGTGCATTACTACTTGCGAATACTTGGGTAATTGCTATATCAGGTTCTTTTCATTCTTAATGCTATCGAGGTGTGTATCTGGTTCAGCGAATACTTTCTGGGGGCATCTTGGTAAGAGAAACAATTAATTAATTATAATTGGTTAATTGTCGATAAAGTACGAAAGAATTGGGGAGGTTAAGCGTACCTACTTTCCTATAACTGATAGATGCATATGAATTGATTTATCTTTGCGCCTATGATCGATGTTTAACTAATGTGAGTTATTCCGAGCCGATTACTTTATTTATATATTTTATACACAATTATATATTTTAGTTTACATTATTATTTCATATTTTATAGTTGCATTATTAGTTGTTAAATAAATCTGAAAATTAAGGCGTGGTTGCTAAACCAAACCCTGTTGGTAGTTTGAATTTGATAGAAATTATACCGTTCCTCGTGGGATCGACTCTGCTTTCTACTGTACTAATCTCATCTATAGAGTTTGCAGATTATTTTGGTGAGTTAAACGACGTTCACCAGTAAACTTAGAGGTCATAATACAACGTCTGTATCATTTCATGCAAACAGAAGATCAGACTAAGATAAACCGGATGTTAGAAATTGAAAAATATGGAACAAGAAATAAAAATATGCGATGTCACACTTTTATCGCATGAACTGAACTGTGTCTTACAGACTATCGACGTTTTGGATATCAGAGGTAGCTATGGGAAGAAACACATGAAACCAGAAAAAATGAGGCATCATCGACATCAAACTAAACAAAAACCCTTTGGAGACATACCAAAACATTGTACCAACGTTCAAAGTCAAGGAAAGTTCACACTCTCAAAAATTAGAAACAAAAGCTAGAAAACAAGGAAACAAAACAAATTCACTAACCACAGATCTGACATCGTGAAGTAAGAATTACAAAAATTATGTGTTAGGAGATTAGAAAATTCATACCTTTTTTTCCATTATAGAAGAGAAGGGAGGAAGCTAGTGACCATTGGAATTTGCGGGAAACTTGTGAAGAGAAGCTTGAAATCTTAGTTAGGGTTACCATATTTATACTTGTTTTGAAACGATGTAGTTTTAACCCGAATGTGAAGTCCTTTTAATATGGTGCAACATCGCACGTAGTCGGTTCATACGAACACGTATCGACCTGGGACCGACGTCGCATATTTATGGGCCTAACAATTTCAGCCCACTACCCAGCCGGTCAGCAATTCCAATTTATTAATAAAATTCGAACGCAACAAATATTTGCTAGCTACAGAATAATTGGAAGAAATTATTCAATTCACACAAGTCTTTTACAGTTTCCTAAATGATCTTTATATTAAAACTCTGTTGATCATATGTTAGGTTAAATATTAAACATTAAATAACATTAAAGTAACAATAAACAATCAAATTCAAAATTTAAATATTTCATATATAAAATACTTTTGAATACAGATTCTTCCATGTACGAATCGATTAGTTTTAAATACATATTCATATGAAGTTTAAACTAAACATCTAATGTTCGTGGGGAAGAATGTCAACATGGAAAACTACGGGCCCAGCACCATTTACGAGCTCGAAGTACAGTGTGTCCCCAATCTCTAGTCCCTCTTCGTTAATAAACTTTCCAAACCCCTTTGGGGTCAAGGTCTTAAGCCTCATGTTCCCCGAGTAGTGCATGTGGTACTCCCTCCCTTTGCACCTAATCACGGCATCCAACTTGTACACCGGTAAGAGCTCAATAATTTTGTCAGGGATGTATTGAATTATAAACAAAAAGCTTTATTAGTACTTATGAAAGTAATCATAGAAAAAGTTAATTGGAACTCAATTTGTTTGAAACAGGGAGAACTTACCATAATCAGAATGGACCCGAAGTTCGTTTAGGCTAGAGTATGTACAAAATGCGGATATCTGCCTGAGAATATGTGATGCTAACTGCCATCATCTGAATTAGTATAGATCTATATTGGACAATGAAATTATTAAAAATTCAATCAGATTCTTAGTAATGAAATAGAAGGAATATTTAAAACATAACAAAATGGTTGACCTTAATCGGTTCACGGCTGGAATCAACATTGTTAGCCATGATTGCTAAAATTCATATTGTCGCCTATGTTAAATGTTACGATAGTCAGACAATAGGAAATGTATACATACAATATGTTTTGTTGATAAAGTAAATGAAACGTTGCTCTCACATCGGTATAACTGATTGGTTAACCGATAAGGGTGCGATGTCGCATTGACTTAGCCAACTACAAAAAACATGATTGCGACATTGCCTAAGGATCTATACAACAGAAGTACAATCAATGTGCCACCGACGTTGCATTCAAGCAGAGAAAGACTAAGAACAACAAAAACTTCACCCTTAAACCATATTGTAGCACCCCAATCCACATTCTAACACCTTAAAACCATATTCTAACACCCTAAAAAACCATATTCTAGCACCCCAAACCATAGAAACTTCAAAACTTAAAACAATTAACACATTCACACCCTAATCCATATATATAAACATTTCAAGGATAAATACAAAAAAATTAATGTAACCACATGTGGAAACCGTACCTTTTTAAGATGGGCATCGAGGAGTGTTGAAATTTGAGAGAATACAGAAAGTTTGAAGTGATGTATGAGGGATGGGCTCCATTTATATATTCGTTATGAAGTGTTGTGGCTTCTGCCTAGGCCTGTAAGATGTCTCATTATAGTCGAACTTACCAACCTATGAGCGACAGTTGTGCGACGTCAGCTAATATATATGTGTGCCTCACCATTACAACCCACTAGCATAGGGATGGGCA
The DNA here is from genome assembly GCA_037428765.1 of Rubia yunnanensis. Taxonomy (NCBI): domain Eukaryota; kingdom Viridiplantae; phylum Streptophyta; class Magnoliopsida; order Gentianales; family Rubiaceae; genus Rubia; species Rubia yunnanensis. The sequence goes on from CM075064.1 coordinate 65,221,905, forward strand.
TATGTTTGACCAATGCCTGTGTGAGGTCGCATGTAATTTTAGTTCAGCGATATGTAATTGACATAAGACTGAGGTCGACGACTATGAAATTGTGCCTCACCATTTCAGCTATCCAACATGTCAACTAGGTCCCCGTTTGACCAAGGCAAACAAAATTGACCGCCAAAACGGGTAATTGTATATTTGATACTTCTAATTAAATTTATAATTTTCCACGAACTATATTAATGTCCAGTTTGATCTAAATAATTTTAACTTAACCGGTGAACTTTTCTATTTTTACACTTAGGTCCCTCAAGATGGTAGGGGTGGGGGGCAAAATGCAAAATTGGAGCTACCCAATAATCTAAATCATATTTTCATGAGTTTTACTGGGTATGGCAATAGTCCCATCTGCGAACCAAGGTAAATGTCAATCATTTTTGGAGTATTCCATTAATACCCCTACTATAAGCATCATTTGAATGATTATTTTCACCACATAGAATCACATGAAATTTAATATTCTAGATTTGTTATGAAATTAAAAGCTAATAAAATTCCATCTATAAAACTTTAAAAAGCGCTAGTTCATTGTGTAAAGTAAATTGTAGATGATTACTTATAAGTATACAGGGGTTCATTTAGGAAGAAAATGTGGAATTCTCTTTGGGATCATGCAAGTTTCTTTGTCTTGACTAGCGGTGATCATGAATTGGACTGAGGGGATGGCAAGGGTCCCGTCCGGAAACTGGGTTAATCGTCCGTCATTTTTGGAGTATTTCATTAATACCCTTACTATAAATGTTATGAGAACGGTCATTTCCACCACATAGAATCACATGAAATTTAATATTCTAGATTTTTTATGAAATTAAAAGATGATAAAATTCCGATCATCAAATTTTAAAAAGCACTAGTATATTGTGTAAAGTAAATTGTAGATAATTACTTATAAGTATACATGGGATCATTCATGAAGAACTTGTAGAATTCTCTATGGGATCATGTCATTTTCTTTGTCATGACTAACGGTGATCATGAATTTGACTGTGAGATGGCAAGGGTCCCGTCCGGAAACTGGGGTAATCTTTCGTCATTTTTAGATTATTCCATTAATACCCTTACTATAAGCGTTATGAGAATGATAATTCCACCACATAGAATCACACAAAATTTAATATTTTAGGTTTTTATGAATTTAAAAGCTAACAACATTCCGTTCATCAAATTATAAAAAACGCTAGTATATTGTGTAGAGTAAATTGTAGATGATTACTTATAAGTATACATGGGTTCATTCAAGAAGAACGTCTAGAATTCTCTATGAGATCATGCTAGTTTCTTTGTCAAGACTAAGGATGATCATGAGTTTGACTGGAGGATGGCAAGGGTCCCGCTTGGAAAGCGAAGCGGGGTAATCATTTGTCATTTTTAGAGCATTCCATTAATACCCTTATTATAAGCGTTATGAGAACGATCACTTCCACCACATAGAATCACATGAAATTTAATGTTCTAGTTTTTTTTCATGAACTTAAAAGCTAATAAAATTCCGTTCATCAAATTTTAAAAAGCGCTAATACATTGTGTAGAGTAAATTTTAGATGATTACTTATAAGTATATTGGGGTTCATTTAGAAAGAACTTGTGGAATTTTCTATGGGATCATGACAGTTTCTTTGTTATGACTAACACTGATCACGAGCTTGACTTGGAGATGACAAGGGTCCCATCCAGAAACCAGGGTAATCATCTGTTTCTTAGGTCCTTCCAAGAAAGTGGGAGGCGTTGAAATGCAAAATTGGAGATAACATTTTTTATTCACATTTACATGATAATGGTGTTCCTATTTGGCATGAACGGGTTTTCAAAAGGGGCTGCAATCTTGACATGGAGTCTTTTATGAAAATTTTCAAAGATTATACTTTGGCATTACACTTCCAACTTCGTTAATGCTAGTCGCATGAAACAAATCTGGGACCTATAACCGAGCAACTTTACCCCTCTTGAAATTTCAAGTTCAAGCGCAGACTAAGAAAAATTGAGCCAAAATGCTGAATCAAAATTTCCCCCCAAACCTATCTCATTACAATAATGTCCAGCACCAACACCCATTTCTCATCTCCAACACCCATTTCTCATCTCCAACACATTTGCTCTCAACAAAAATCCACACCATCATTTCCATTAACACTATTACAAAGACTAAAGAGCCCAATTTAATTTCTTATATTGAATATTAACAATTATTCTAGGATTGAGCATCTTGGGGTTCAAATAAATTGAGGTGGTTCATTTAAGAAACTCCTTAATTGTATATGTTTTTTTCCTCATTGACCAATGATTGAATATATCCATGGAGTATGATGATTATGCTACATGATATATAATGTACAATTTTTGTCTCTTCAAAATAATGTCTTGTTTGTCAGTAGTGTGGAAAAAAAACATAGATTATGGTTGATTGTGAAAAATAATCAAATTTTCGTATGAACACAGTTTGAATCTACGACGTTGCTCTCTGTTCATCGCCCTATACGATATGTAGCCAAATGTTGAGAGACACCACATTATCTAGGAACTAACATGACCATCTTGTATATACGATCAACCATGCAACATCGCTTTCATTCACTACAAATACTTTTCCATGTTAAGGTTATTGTCACTTGCACTTGACTATATTATGTGTACATCATTCTGGGACTTCTAAATTTTGACATAAATTTTGTTTCATGTGTATTTGTTTTTATAGGACAAAGAGTGTTATCAATTGAATCTTAGCATGGACTACTTATTTCCCTAATCCTCCTAATAGTTTTAATTCAGTACGATGTAGGCAAGGAATGTTAAGTACAATTAATATTTCATTTTCACATAAACTATATATATTTGAATATATTCTGACATTTATTCGTAATTTATGTTCAAGTATTTTTTCTTTTGTTTCATCGAAAAGTAGATATTATATTACTGTACGACAACCTATTTCTCCATGATTCATACTGCGACATTGCACGAACAAATGAAGATACGATACATGACCGGCGTCATATATACCATTAAATATATGACACCTAACCGATTTTGCATATACCTGCAACATTTCTTTATGACGTCGCCCATTTAAAACGATGTCGTATTGGTTAACCTCCCACATCAGCATGTACACGATGAGGGTGCCCTGGATCATGCGACCTCGCTTACAATAATGACTGACATCACTTCAATTATTCTCCGACATCGATCTTGCCGATGACACCGTGTTTCTAGTGACATCGACTGCCTTATTGCTGTGATCGACTTTTCTTCTTATGAACGCCCAAATCAATGGAAACGATGTCCTAGCTATGGTGTACATAGTCGGCCTACTTCATTGGACCAACATCGATCGTAGAACCTGCCGATGTCAGTCCAAAATTGAGGTAAAAAAGTACTTTTTACTTCACCCACATTTACCTCATTTTTTTGGGGGCAAAAAACTGTGGTAAAAAAGACTAAAAAATCGAGGTAATAGGTGCTGTCTGTTGTAGTGATTATTGAATACATTGACAAATGTTAACAAATCAATTTTTTGCAGGACTTACAGTAGAACAGTTTGTGGGAATGCGGGTACTTTGCCATGCTATTCATGACAGAGCTAGTGTTCAAAACTTAGTCTAACAATATCCTTCAGGTAAATGGTTAACAGACCAAATGAATTCTTTTTTTTTACATATTCAATACTTAAGGGCTAATGTTGTACGTGTTAATGTTCCTTATGTTTATGAAGGAATAAGGAGCATACCATGCCTATGAAATTCAAGATTTCACAGATATATGGTGCGAGGCTTGGGTAAAGGTATATTCAAAAGAAACAAAGAATTTCATTGACCTCCTCGATTAAATAAGGACGAAATAGTTGGAGGATTATTTGAGCATGGCCGTTGTTTGTCCCTTTGCTATTTCCAAATATTTAACGTAACTACCTTATTTAGAAAACTAAGTGAATCATATAAATATACAGGGTTTGCTATGAATGATACTCATATCCCTTTTTACTTTTGAGTTATAGGGAACTTAAACAAGAAAATACAAACAAGCATGTCTGTCTCGCGTTCTCATCATCAGGTTCACATGTTCCCTTAGACACTTATTATTATTATTATTATTTTTACTTATTGATATGATATTGACTTGATTAGTTTTTAAATGGAAGATTTATAAACCCATTCAATTAATTAGATGAATGTTTATAACAGACAATGAATGATATGAGAGCTATATATATTGAACTAAATTAGCAACATTAAAAGAATTAAAAATTTTGCTAATGTCATATACCGTTGTGATGTTAATTGGAAACGAACTTGGTTGAAAATCGGAAAAGATTTTTTTCTTTTTGACATTATTGATTAGTTGTGTGCGTGCGATTACTGGTATAATCAGGAATTGTGTGCGTGCGATTGTACTATTTGTATGTGCGATTACTAGTGCGAAATTGTGTGCGATTCAACGTCCTTCTTCTTCTCCGTCCTAACCCTATTTCTTCCTTCCCTATCTGATCAATACCTGTACCCTTGGTCTTTGCCGGAATTCCTTGCCGATAACGGCTAATTTAGCCGTTAACGGTTTCCGCAATGTCGGGTTCATCTATTCCGACCGTTCAGGATATCAACCAGGGTACACAACCTACTCCTCCTCCTACCACCTTCGCTGCTGTCCTAAAAAACAAAGCCCCACCACTATCCAAGCTATTACCGAGTAACCCTGAGCTTATTCCCAAATCACAACACCTCGGTGAGTCAGCTTGTTTGTATTCAGAAGAGCAAATAGCGAAATTATCGTCGCACTATGCGAATGCCCTAGTCGGAAAATTCACCAAGAGTAGATGCTCAATGGAGCAACTGGAACAATTTTTCAAAACTGTGGGCTTCACAGGTAAGTACCAACTTGGTTCCCTTGATTACAAGCATGTGCTCATTAGGTTTGAATTGCTAAATGATTATCAACGAGCATGGATGAAAGGAATTTGGAATTTCAATGGGATACTTCTTAAAATGTTAAAATGGACTCTTGATTTTTCAATTCATAAAGAATCACCTATAGTTCCAGTTTGGTGTACAATTAGGGAAGCTCCGTTGTATTACTATAACTCAGCTGCAGTTGAATCTATTGGTAATAGCATAGGCAGTTTTATTAAAACGGATCTTGCTACTATTATGCTTACAAGACCTTCAGCCATTAAATTATGCATAGAAATTGATCTTTAAAAACCTATTTGTAATCACATCAGACTTGGCTCGGTAACTAATAATAGAAAATACCAAGTAGAATATGAGGATATTCCCCTTTACTGTGATCATTGTGCCAAATTAGGGCATTCTAAAACTCAGTGCAGAGCCTTTCCCCCAAATTCCAATGTCAATACTGTTGAGCACCCTACAAATCAGGCTCAGCCTCAGTGGCAGGCTACTGGGAAAAAAATTGATACACCTCCATTGATCTCCTCTGTTGATCAGTTAGACTTAGCAGTTTCTGTGATTACTAAGGAACTTAACCCCGAACCCATACCTTCATCTCCTCTTAACCTGGAAACTGACACTGACCTAGAGACTACTGAAATCCCTGTAATTGTTAGGGATAATCCATCTGTCAGTCTTTCTAGTCCTACTACTCAGGTTCCACTACATAACTCTATCTCTAAGCTGCTTGAAGGAACTGCCTTAAAAAGTTTTTACTCCAGTAGCCTATGCCTCTGATGATATCCAGGTAGGGACCTCTCACTCCAGTCTGAATAGGAATAATGAGGTATCCCCTTCTCTTCTAGACAGAATGGGGAACAGGTTCTCTGTTTTGCAGGTGGACTTAGATGAAACTGCCCAAGATCAGGATGATACTTTAACTCCTCAACCTAGTTCGAGCTCAACACTATTACAGGGGCAGAACCTTCTGTCAGGTAAGGCAAAAGGTAAAAAGTCAAATTACTTAAGTCAAATCAACAGAATGATGCTTAGATCATCAACTAAAAGTCATAAGTCTAGTGAACAGTGATAGGTTCTCTTTCAATAAATTTCTTGGTTTGGAATATCAGGGGTATGGAAACATCAATGTTGAGATTAATAAACCTAGTCAGGATTAAAAAGATTCAATTCTTATGCATCATTGAGCCAATGCATGATAACTCTAAATTTCAATCCTATATGGATATACTTAAATTTGCTGATGGCCTGGCCCTGTATAATGGAAAAATATGGCTTATGTGGTCTAATTCATTTTCAGTAACCCTTCTCTCATCTCATGAGCAGTATCTGCATGTGCATATATCTCATGGAACTATAATTTTACATATGGACGCTGTTTTCATATATGCTCTTAGGAATAGGGAAGGTAGAAAGACATTATGGAGAGACTTAGCAACAATTAATCAGGGAGATACTATTTTCATAGGAGATTTTAATACTATTACCTCCCTCTCGGAATATAGAGGCCCTAGCTCTCCCGCTCTGGGAAGTATTAGAGATTTTAATACTTGGATAAGCACCTTGGGAATTTAGGAAATTAGCACTGTTGGCAATTTATTTACTTGGTGTAACTCTAGACTTAGGAACCCTACCTCAAAAAGGCTAGATAGAGGACTAAGTACCATCTCGTGGAACTACAAATTTCCCTCTTCTTCTATCCAAATTTTGAATAGACAGACTTCGGACCACTCCCCTCTGCTTTTAAATATTTCTAACCTATCTACTCTTAACCCAAGACCATTCAGATTCCTTAATGTTTGGTTTAATCGTCCTGATTTCACCACTCTAATTCAGAAAAGCTGGGATAAACAAATGGTAGTAACTGGTTTGCTAGGATTCTACCTCAAATTGATTAGGTTAAAGAAGGAGATAAAAAATTGGAATAGGGAATGTTTTGGTAATATTGACACCAATTTAATCAATGCTGAAGAATCACTAAGAGTTCAGGAATCGATCTTTGATTTAAATCCTTCTGACTCTGAACTCATTAAAGTAAATCAGAAAAAACCATTATTACTGAGAGCTCAGAAAGAGAAAGAAAAACTTTGGAAACAAAAGGCAAGGTTGAAATGGCATAAATTGGGAGATAATAATACACAATTTTTCCATAAATTCGTACAGGAGAAAAATTGTAGATTACAGATCTCAAAAATCAAAAATAGAGATGGTCAATGGCTAAATTCTCAATTAGACATTCAGTAAGAGGCCATATCATACTACTCGGATCTGTTATCTGAACCTAACCAGGGACCTAATTATACTTACTATGTGCATTTTCCGAGTCAAATCCCCACTACTATTACTGCTCAAGATAATATAGAATTAGCAAAGCCAGCCTCTGAATCTGAGGTTGAGGCAGTAATAAAGGGGTTAAGAAACAATAGTAGTCCGGGCCCTGATGGATTTACTAGTAAGTTCTATTCTAAGTGCTGGTTCATAATAAAAAAGGATTTAATGGATGCAGTGAATGATTTCATTAGGGGATCATCCTTACCTAAAGGAATATCTAGCACTTGGATTACTTTAATACCTAAAAAACCAACCCCTTGTTCATTTGATGATTTTAGGCCTATTAGCCTTTCTAATACTATTAATAAAATCTGCTCTAAAGTATTAATGGAAAGACTAAGACCCTACATGGATAAATTGATCTCCCAAAATCAATCGGCTTTTATGAAAAATAGAGATATTTCTAATAATATTCTCTATCTTCAGGAAATGGTGAGATTTTTGGATAAAAAGGCTAGATTTCCAAACTGTATTCTAAAACTGGACTTACAAAAGGCTTTTGACAGAGTTAACTGGGACTTCTTAAAATGTGTGCTTAGGAAGTTTGGTTTTAATGGTCCTTTTTTAAGTGCTATAATGTCTAACCTTTCACAAGCCTATTTTTCTATTCTCATTAATGGAAATCCAGTGGGCTTCTTCAAAGCCACTAGAGGAATTAAACAAGGTGATCCCCTCTCTCCTTTTCTCTTTAACATTTTTTCAGAAGCTTTTTCTAGAAGTTTATCATTCATTTTCCATAATGGTAAACTCTCATACTATCAGATGCCATCTTCAATTTCACCAATCTCTCATCTTATGTATGCTGATGATACTATCATCTTGATGCAAGGCTCTAAATCTAATTTAATCAAAATTAAGGCTTTTTTGGACATTTTTGAATTCACTTCGGGCCTGGGTTGCCCTATCTTTAAGGGTCGAACCTTGAATAGATATTATCAACCTCTGCTGGAAAAGCTAGATAAGAAGTTGAAAAACTGGAAAAATAAGTGGTTAAGTACAGGGGGCAAATTAGTCTTGATTAAAAGTTGCTTGTACTCTCTGCCACAGCATTTATGGGATGTGACAAATCCCCCAAAATACATTATTAAATCATTTGATAAAAAGTTGGCCAGATTCTTTTGGGGTGAAACTGATGGGAAAAGGAATAAGATATGGAAAAAATGGTCAGATTTAGCCAAACCAACATCTCAAAATGGCTTAGGGTTTAGGTCTATCAAAGGTATAGTTGATGCATGTTCCCTTAAGCTGTAGTGGAAAAGCCAGTTAGGTATAACCCTATGGTCTAAATTACTTTGGTCTTTGCTAGACTCTTATAGAAATTCAGTCACATGGAAAATAATTTGCTCTGTCAACTCCATAGCTGAAGAAAATTCTCTTATTATCCATGGAAAAGGTGCCTGTAATGCTTGGTCTGCTAACTGGTGTCCTAATGGCCCCCTGATCAATAAGATTCCAAGTATTATCCTGGAACCATTACAGCAGTCCTCTGTATCTGATTTCATCAGGAATAAAACAGAGATTCTATCCCAGATATCACCCTACCTGGAAAATGATACTTTGTTATTTTTGTAGGATGCAGTGGTGGTGGAAGATAGAAATGATAGGATCATATGGAAACCGGACACCTCAGGTGCATTTTCATTCAAAACTGCATATCATACCGTCACAAGTTCTACAGGTAACTTCCCGGTTTCAAAAAATGTGTGGAATGTATTGCTGCAAAAAAAGATATCGATTTTTACATGGAAATTGCTTCATTCCTTCCTCCCCTTCGATGATGTACTGATAACCTGTGGATATAGTTTGGCTTCCAAATGCCATGTGTGCTGTCACTCTGATTCAATAGATCACTTTTTCATATCTTGTACACTGGAAAAATTGATATGGAGTAAAATGGCTTCTCTGATTGGTTTCAACCTCCCTCATTATCAATCCATCTCTCAGAGATTCTATTCTTTTTGGAACTGTTCGGACTTAACTAAAAGCTACCAACTGATGTGTAAAATACTTCCTTCTCTCATTTGTTGGAGTCTTTGGAAGGCTCGAAATAGGCATATTTATGATCAGGTCCCCTTTTCCGCTGAGCTTATATGTAGGGAGATACTTGACCTCATCAAATTATCATTATACTCCTGTCCTACTAAGATGAGTTCTACTGCTGCATTTCCACAAACATTTAGACATATATTACCCCTTCTTAGGCCACCTCCTAAGCCAATCTTTAGGTTTGTCTGGTGGGAAAAACCTGGAACCAATTCTATCAAAATTAACACGGATGCATCATGGTTCTCCCATACAGCTGCAACTGGGATTATAGTAAGGGATAGCTCTGGCATGCCTCTTTTCATTAATTCAATCACTATCGTGGCTGTATCTCCTCTTCATGCCGAACTATTAGCCATACTTGCTGCTTGTCAATCTTTTCAACATAGAGACATTCCCTTAATCATTGAATCAGATTCTCTTTTAGCCATTAATATGATTGAAAATCCATACTCTGCTAATTGGAAGTTTTTCAATTTGGCCTATAAGGTTAAGAGTTTATTATGTGGAGCAGTGCTTAAACATGTTTATAGAGAATGCAACTCAGTGGCTAACGCAATTGCGAAATATCATTCTTCACATAATCAGCCACTAAACTTGTATAATTTGCCTGTCCATATCAAAGGTCTCATTCACTTAGATATGGAGCAATTTCCTCATGTTCGAATTCAGAAACATGGCCATGATAGGACTTGATACTGCTGATGGTGATTTCATTTACATACAGATCAATTTGCTACGCATGATGATGGACTGGAGCTGCTGTTCATCCTACGGTCGCCAATCTGATTTTGCAGCTCTTTTCACATTAAGGGACTCCTACAGATGCTGCTACAAGCCTCCTCTGGTGCAGCTCATGTCCTCCAATCCTACTTTTGGGTTTTGGAATTTTTCAAGCTTAGCTATTGACTTACTGTCTTCGAAGTTGCCTGGTATTTCTGAGCCTAACAAGAAGTCATTTACTGCATCTATTAGGTCCTATTTAATTATATCCCAACATTTAGCATAGAATTTTGTAGTGAAGCCATCAGGACCTGGACTACTATTTCTGTTCAGACTCATTACCACTATTTTTAATTCCTCTGACAAGGACTGGTTGTCCTGGGGAGACATTACTGTTGGGATTTGGCTGAGAAAGTGGGAGTAATATGTGGAAGGGTTTGGCTGGTTTGGCTCAGAGAGCAGATCAGAGTAAAAAGATATAGTCTCTTCCTGTATGCCAGTATGATTATCTAACCAAAGTCCTTGCCTATTTTTAATTTTTGAGATGTGTAGCTTGCAGTTTTTTTCCTGAACTGATTTATGGAAAATTGAGTGTTATTATCTCTAAGTTTGGTCCAGTTAATTCTTGATTTCTGCTTCCGGTATTTTTCTTTTTCTTTTAAAGCTCTTATTAGCAGTGCCTTTTTCTCATTTAGCTTAATTAGATCTGTTTCTGAATGGTTGGAATCATAGCTTATCTCCTGAAGTCTTAGATTTTCCTCAGCAATTAGTACAATGGAATAAATGTTTCCAAAGGATTCCTTGTTCCAGATTTTAATTATCTTCTTAAGTCTAATTAGTTTAAGATAAATACTGAGCATACCTTGATGAGGGATCGGTTTAGCCCAATTATTTTTAACTAATTCAGTAAATTCTGGTCTGTTGAACCATGTATTTAGGAATTTAAAGGGTTTAGGGTGGGAGGGAACTGTGGATGAGATTTGTAGAAGACGGGGGGAGTGGTCTGAGGATTTTCTATTTAGTATTTGAATGGAAGAGGCTGGGAATTTGGCATTCCATTGCATAGTACTCAGACCTCAATCTAATCTTTTGAAAGTGGGATTTCTTAGCCTAGAATTAGTCCATGTGTATAGATTCCCTACAGTATTGATTTCCTGGATTCCCTTAGAGGTTATCCAGCAATTGAAATCTCTTATACTACCTAGATTGGGGGTGGAAGGTCCTCTATATTCTGTAAGTAAATAAATTGTGTTAAAGTCTCCTATAAAGATAGTTTCAGAAATAGGAAGGTGACTCAGATCATGCCATAAAACCCTCCTTCCTTCCCTATTCCTAAGGCCATAAACAAAAATAGCATCCATTTCAATTTTTGTTGTTACATGTGTAACTTTTACATGTAAGAATTGTTCATGTTGTGAAATTAAAGCAACATTTAAAGAAGCATTCCAAAAAAGCCAAATTTTTCCATTTTCAAGGGGCAGGAAATGAGAGTATCCATATAGGAGTGACATTTATTATTATCATGCATAGGCTCTATTACACACAGTAGCTCAATCTTTTTTTTTTAAATTAGGTGTTTCAACCTAAGCATTAAATTCTCTAAACCCCTAAGGTTCCAGACTAGAAAATTAATGGTAGTGGTGTATGTCATTGTTCACCTGATTTATGGCTTTTAGTATTTGATCTCAGCATCATCTTGTTTAACTGATTCAGGTAAGTGTTTTTTCTAGATTTAGACTTACCTGTAGAGTTCACATTACCTGTTGATTGGGATTGAACAAATATCGGCCAAGGCTTTGGAATTGTGTCATCCAGGAGAGGTTCTTCTTCCTCCATCTCTTCTAGCAATGTTTGGTGTGGAGGGTGTTCTAGTTCTTCCTCTACTTCTGGGGGTTCCTCTGTGACCTGCAGAACAGAAAATCTATTTGCCATCTTTCTTTGTTGAGAAAGTGGGGGATTAGTGCAAGAGAATTTGTGAAAATTAAGCTTTTGGGACCCTATCTGTATATCATCTTTAGCATAAATTTTTAGGGTCTTTTTTTTGGCTTGGTTGTGCTGTTGCATTAATCAATTTTGTGGTAGGTGAATCTGGAACAGCATGGGGAGAGTTTGTGAGGTCAAGAGCTGGGGAGGGATGGGGTAAAGGTGTTATATTCCCTACAGGACTAATTTCTTGTTGTGTTCTATTTCTAGCAGGGCTAATTTCCAAGGACTTGGGCTTGTAAGAGGATGGTTGCAGTGTAGGGTTTGTAGTGGCTTTTTGATGCACTAACTAATCTTTGAGTTGGTAGCTGTTTGTAAGTTGTAGTTCATTTACCATGTTAGGCATCTTTTCAAATCTGTTCCCTGTGGGTTGCCAATGTGGAGCTGTATTATTTTGGCCTAGAGCTCTACACTGGTTCAATGAGTGTCCCAATTTAGAACAATTTTCACAATACAGAGGTATGTCCTCATACTCAATGATATATTTCCTATGGTTAGAGACAGAACCTAACCTAATGAACTGATTTAGGGGTTTCTGGAGGTCTATCTCCACACAGAGCTTGATGGCTGATGTCCTAGTTAGCATCTCAGTAGCTAAATCTTTTTCGATGAAATTGCCTATACTATTTCCAATAGCCTCTATAGATGAAGTATTGTAATAGTAAGGGGAACTTCCCTGATTATGCACCATATTGGGACGATCGGAGATTCCTTTTGTGTGGAGAAGTCCGGCGACCATTTGAGTATCTTTATGTGAGCTCCGTTGAAACTCCACATTCCTTTGATCCAGCAGCGTTGATAGTCATTTGGGAGTTCGAAGCGGATCGGTATATGCTTGTAGTCAAGCGACCCCAATTGGTATTTCCCAGAGAAACCTACTGTCTTGAAGGCTCCTTCCAGCTGGTCCATAGATAATCTGCTCTTGGTGAATTTACCCACAAGGTCGTTCGTATATTGAGCCGAAAGTGTGGATATATCATCGTCCGAGTATAGACAAGCGGGTTCACCAAGGTGTTCGGATTTTGGGGTGATCTCTGGATTGTTTGGTAGGGCTGATAGGAGTGGAGGAGCTTTTGATTGAAGGGCTGCGATGAATGATTTGGTATTAGAGGTTGTTGTTTTATCCGCCATGGATTTCAATAAACGGAGCAACTCTCTTGACAGGCGAGAGAGAGCCGTCAGCAGCGATAATGTGATCGTTTCCGGTTGCTACAGTAGAAAGCAACTTTCAGAAAGGAAAGGAGGATGAGAGATAAGAGAGCAGATGGAATTTGATACAAAATATCCATACATATTTTAGTGTCAAAATGTTGTTTCACACATCATAAATTTAATTTACACTTTCTTATAAAACCAGTTATATATATATGGATTAAATGTCATGATAATTATTAACTGGAATAGAAAATTTCCTTAAACCCTGAAAAAAATCCAAAATCTTAATTGCTCCAAAAATTATTTGGGTCTTAAGTCTTCACCCTATTTATTTATTTCTCCTATATCTCTAATCATGCAGCCATTCAAATGCAACGGAAAATTAGTTATATCATTGAATACCCTACCATATTCCGGATTAGGGGAACTATTTTATGCTCATTCATCGTGCCATGTTTGCAAGAAAAAATTGCATGAATCAAAAAAATATAGATTTTTCTCCATCGCTGGTAAGGTAAGAGATGAATTTATTAAGTATTACAATCATACTTGAAAAAATATTTTTAAAATCTGCTACGGAGATTTGCAACTCATTTGTTTTAGTTTTTATAGTTTATCTTATAGATCATTTTAGAATATTTATGACTTTCTAGTTCAAAAGAGAACACATTATCAACTACATAATTTTAGGAGAGAAACTATTATCTGATTTTTTTTATAATAGCCTAATAGGTACTTTTCAGGTGAATGCATATAAAACCAAATCACACCCAACTCCAATTTGGCTAGTGAAATGATCAAACAAGGATTTCATAGCTGCTGAATGTTCTCAGAAGAGGAAACACAGAAGAAAGGGAATGCCTCATAGAGCTCCATTTTATTAAATAATTATATCATTCCCTTCGTGGAACAAGATTTTTAATAAATTTCAACCACAACATATCTTTTGAGTAAGAAATTACTTCATTTGATTAAGTGACCAGAAAACTTGGATTAAGGATTGTTTGTTCTTTTGATCTTTAGACTTATAAGCCTATTCATTATTATTACTTAACTATTATTTAAATAGTTACCAACTAGTTGATGCCCTTTTATTGAATCATATTTAGTAGTGATTTAATTTTATAGAAGTAGTATTAGTACGAGAGATTGTCAATAATGGTATCCGCTTTTAAGTGAAATTGACCGTTTGGTATCCAATTTTAAAAATTGTTCTGAAAAGGTACCCACCTTTTCATAAATGTTCTGAAAATATACTTTTTAATTAAATGTGGGTACCATTTCGGCACAATTTTGATCCAAATTGGTACCCATATTTTGCTGAATGGTGTCTTTTTGGGACATTAATGAAAAAATGGCTACATTTTTAGAATAATTATAAAATTTGATACCAAACTGTGAATTTCGATTAAAAGTGGGTGCCATTTTGGACAATCTCTCGTATTAGTACTAATGAAATATTGTCTCTCTTTCAATACCCATTGACATGGTGATAATTGTTGAATATAGAAAAATTTTAATTGGATATAATTCGCATTAAGAAAACTTGTAATTGATTAATATAAACTTGTAATTGATTAATATAATTTTATATTTATATTTTCATTGGATAGAATATTTACATGAAAGAAACATTTGATGTGTTCTTTAATTTACTCAAAGTTTTAGTGCTCTATTATTCCCGCATCTATAAATTCTGAGCTTGATGCGGTGCTGGAATGCGTTACAATATGCGGTCTGCGCGGTCCAATTCTTTGTGCAGATCAATTCAGCCAAGTTGAACTCAACCAGAACGGGATCCCTCTCCTTTGCGAGCATAACTGATTGACACGTGACTGTACCACGTTCCTTGCACCAAGTCACACTTTGAAATTTGTCGAAGGCTTTCCCGTTCCCTCCCCCGCTTTTGATACATCATTTGTTCTGAGTTTCTTTCTCAAACTTTTTTCACTAGAGGTTCCTCATCCGATGAAGAGGGAACTGCATCTTTAGTTGTACCAGGTTTCTCAATTTGAATGTTGAGGGGAATGGCGGATGTAGCGGGCTCATCAGACACGATTTTTGCATGTGTCTCACCCCTCTTTCTCTTGGCGGTGCCAATGCCTTTCTTTAATTTGGGAGACATCTACAATCCACATTACAAATCCGTCAATAACTAGTGTTCTAAATTCACAAACAATAAATAAGAAAGTCCAATAAATAACACAATCCACAACATAATAAAGAAAAAAAAAACCCACTAACTCAACCACAATTGACATACAATAGACTATTAGGACATATTGAGGCCAACCAGGAACCACAAAATTCCATTTCATATGAATCCTGTAATTTTGATTTGATGCAATTTTTGCTTTTGATGAATGTAGGGCTTTGGTTTGTATGTGTGTGTTATTTCAACAATTCTGAATCAATTTCACAACACGTATGGCATGAACAAGCAGAATCTATGCTTTTCTCCATGAGGATGGATAGAGTTCTGAGTCTTAATCTGTCTCCCCACTTTGTATTTTTCTAGCCAATTCACTTCTGAGTACGGAACATCCTTCCCGATATTAGAAAATCTTGTGTAGTCAGAATTTCTGAAATTCGGGCTTAAATCCAGACTAAACCTGGCAATTGTGGAATTTTTTGACTCCTAACTAGTTCAGAATCTGGAACATGAGGCGATAATTCCGGAGTTAACCTGGCATCTTCAGCTCTTCACACTTAATGGCCCTATATTTTTTTTCAATTGACCCCTCTAATTCCGAGTTCGGAACCAGAGTTCCCAAAAGGGTTGGATGCTCTGGAGTAAATCTTTAAAAGTCCCCTCATGTTCCAAGTTCGGACTGGTTCAATTATAGTTTTTAATAAATGGGCGAACACATTTGGCATGAACTGAAAACCCTAGGATTCTATGATGCAGAGCTTTTGGCGCCGGAATATGAATCTTTGGTTGGTATTTAAACAAAAAATAAGGCGGGAAATGGCTACTTCGAACCAAGGAGCAACAAGATGTAAAGGAAGGTCCAAATTTGGGAGCATGTCTAGAAGCCAGACAGCACCCAATGTCAAAATACTCTAGCTCATTTCTCCTCTAGCTCAAAATAGATACAATAATTTACGTGAGAGTGGTAAATTGTTAGATTGCTATCTGCTCGACTTAAATGTTTACCATATCAGAGGTTTAGCTGATCCTGTGCTAAAATTTCATGAACAATATGTGCTTCGACTAATAACTCTATATGAACTAACACATTTTGACGAGGTATGTTAGTTATATAGTAATTTTCATGAAAAGGTGGTGGTGGTGGTGGTGGTTATGCAACTAGGGTTAGCGGCTATGGCATCGATATTAGTCCTTGGATACTTAATGGACTCTTGGAATGCCCGTATAAAGGGCCACATGATGTGTATCACGAGGATATTGAGGGTCCACTAGATGATGTTTATCATAGGGAGAGATGGCCCTCGTTGATGAATACCCGCACATTGACCACATTGCTTGTAGTGTTAGATACTTTCAATGTAGGCCAACCAACATAGGAAAGCCTAAAAGTTTGAATCTAACAAACTTGATTATCGACCAGAGAATAGTTTATGAGATGATTTCTAGAGGTATCGTACCTACATGCAGGCACATAACAGAGCCAACATATACAACACTCATGATGTTTTAATACATCGAGGGGAGAAAGATCAATCTCAGGGCTGCGATCTTTTAAACATATGCTTTGGGTTTCTACATAAAAGAAAACGATGAAGAGTCTCCCTATTGGGAACTTCATAACTTTGATTTTCAGGGGCGACAATGAATTTGAATTTCAAGGGGAAGAGAAGCAATGCAAGTTGTTTGACAAGCAATACATTTCAAATGGGTATTGGTTGATCTTAAGTGGGCCCATAGGACCATTGATGATGTGGAGACAAACAAGAGGCAAAGGGTCGAACAAGGTACAAGAGAAGGTATGTATAGATTTGTCATATTTTTATATATTTTAATTTTTTGTTGTTGATGAATATATTACAAAATTTATTCGTGTCTTATTGATGTATTGAATCTGTCATTCATTAAAGGATTCAAAGCATGCTATAGATGGGTAGGTGATGAAATTTTAGGGTTGCAAAATTGGATTTGGAAGCTTGATTGCAATTAACGTTCTCTGGAGCGAGCTAGGGAATCTTCAACAACACCATGCCTGAAGCGTGTCGCATCCCTCTAAAGTTTCCAAGTCTCCCTCTAATCTAATGCAAACATAGAAATTTTTTTATTTAAATTTTTCCAACTTTGATTTGGTTTTTAAGAATACATAGTTTCTCTCATTCGAATATGTGTATTGTCAAACTATTTTGAGAGATTTATGTTAGAAAAAAAATGTTTGAAGTTATATGTGTTGTCTGCTGATGAGTTTTTTAGCAGGATACTAGATGTATCTATTGAAAAGACTTGAAAATCACTAGCTAACCATAAGGGCCGAACCATTTCCGAGTCAAGCATAATGTCTTCCAAGTCAAATTCCTCAATGAATTCAATGATATCTTCTAAGTTAAATTCCTTAATGAATCTCGAATACCTTCTACAATGATCTCCCACCGAGGATCCACTGGAACTTTCACATAAAATACTTGATGTGCATGTGAGGCCAATATGAAAGGATCTTCCCCCCACCCGACAAGGCTACGATCGACCAATATGAATCCCATCTCCCCAGTTCTTTGTCCAATATTTACATCCACCCATTGACATTTAAATAAAATAAATCGTATTTTCATGTAATAAAGCTCCCATATCTCATATATGGTACCAAAATAAGAATTCTTGGCGTACATTGAATTGTCATCTTTTGTACTGGCAACATGTAATGCTTCTGAAACACGGGACACCCCACTGTCCAAGGTTACACCCTTGTCATTCACGGATTTTGGGGAAAAAGTGAAACCATTAATGTCGTAACCTCCGTACAATAGAACCGTGCCCAGGGGTTTATGCGCCAACCATTTCATCATACTGGGATGTTTACAAATCTCGATGTGACTTCTCAACCATGAAGCAAAGGTACCATTGTGTTTGTGCAGAGCTCGTGCTCCATTAAAATTTATATGCTATAATCTTATCATGTCTATGTGGTACTCGATACAGTGTACAATATCCTCGTGATTCCAAAGTACGTAAAGATGCACAAAATAACAATCTTCCGCATAAGGGTTTAGAAGCTTGCCCTGCCTAACCCCTACCCACTTAATCGCCCATCATGCCTTGATTTTGGAATGCCCACAAAATCCACACTTTTCAAATAATCATTAAAAAAATCAGTTACCTCATTAACCACATAATGTTGTACAATACTTGCATGAGGCTTGTATCGGTTTTTCACAACATATTTAAAGATTTCATGTACCTCTCAAATGGGTACATCCACAGCAAAAAAATGAGATTGCACAACTTGATCTCCCATACCAAATGAATTATCACATGCACCATAATGTCAAAAAATTAGGGTGGAGGGGCAGTACATCTCCATCCGACACAAAACTTCAATTATCATCGCTTGCAACCGGTCCAACCTTGCAACACTAATTCTCTTCGAACATATATACTTGAAGAAAAAACATAGTTTCTTAAAGCACAATCTAACATAAGATAGAAATGTCGACCTAATGGCAGTGACATTCAATTCCTCCATGAGGTTGTGGCAGTCAAGAGATTTCAATCCAACCAACTTTAACTCTGTTAGGTACACACGTGAACCGACATTGGACGAATAGTCCCCCAGGACCATAACATTTCTCAACGTCTCATAGTACGATTTATTCTCTGATTCCAAAATTGAATAACATGCATAAGGGAGGTCATAATGATCACCACTTTTAACAAGTCTCAAATAATATTAATCCCCATTTAAACAAGGTTAAGGTGCAGCTTCAACCCATCCTTTATTTTAACATGGGTATTCAATGATGTCATGCATGCAAAAAATGCTCTCAACTAACTTCTTTTTCTACAGTAACGATTTCTTTGCTTTCACTTTTTTCTCACCGGTAACGGCTCTTTCCCGTCGTTAACGGCTAACCCTGCTGTTAACGTCTCAACGAGAGATACAGCCACTGCTCCACCAGCCACTATGGCGGAAAGCAATGCCAACCAAGACACACCAAAATCATTCATGGCAACGCTCCAGACCAAATCCCCACCGTTAATGAAATCCTTGCCAAATAACCCAGAGCTAACCCCCCAAATCAGAACATTTGGGCGACCCGGCTTGTCTCTACTCCGATGACCAAATTGCCAAAATCTCTGCACACTACGCTAATGCTTTGGTCGGAAAGTTCACAAAAGGGAAACCATCGATGGAGCAACTGGAGCTAGCCTTTAGGACGGTAGGTTTTACAGGTAACTATCAATTAGGCTCACTTGATTATAAACATGCTTTGATTAGGTTCGAGCAAATCAATGATTACCAAAGATGCTGGATCAAAGGAGTTTGGAATTTCAATGGAATTCTGCTGAAGATGCTCAAATGGTCTCCAGATTTCTTGACACACAGAGAATCACCAACTGTGCCCATCTGGTGCACGATCAAGGAGGTACCCTTGTACTATTATAATTCTGCATCAGTTGAGGAAATTGGAAATAGTATAGGAAGTTTTATTAAGAATGACTTAGCCACTGAAATGCTTACAAGGCCTTCAGCAATAAAACTGTGTGTTGAAGTTGATTTACAGAAACCGTTGTGTAATTTTATCAGATTGGGATCAGTTACTAATAACAGAAAATAATTGAATTTGAAGATGTCCCACTTTACTGTGATCATTGTGCTAAGTTAGGACATTTTCTAAATTAATGTAGAGCTATCCCACAAAACACCAATGGTAAATCAGTGGAAAACCCTGTATCACAAAGCTAAATTTATTCACACTGGCAGCCTACTGGGAATAAGTTTAGTAAGGCACCTCTGATCTCTTTAGGAAACCAGACTGTCACTTCCCATCCCAATAATGACAAGACAGCTCATTAGAGAGCCATAACAAGCCCCTCCCTTAACCCTTCCTCATACTTGCTTCCAGATGTTAATAGAGAGCTTGAAAATGAAACCCTGCAAGCCCCAACAATAACACATGTTCAATCTCCCTGAATCCTACCCAAGAAAATCCTCTATCTTCACTCTCAAAACTATTAAATGCTACTGCATTATCCAAACCTTCTCAGATTACCTATGGAAAAGATGATACACAAATTGGCTGACTTAGGTTAACCCTGAACCAATCCTCTCCAACTAACCCCTCACTTTCTCTTCAAGGAAAGATGGAAAATAGGTTTTCCGTGTTGCAAGATTTAGATGATCTACCATAAACAGAGGACCTCATAGAACTGGAAGTGTAGGAATTAGAAGAAAATGCTATAAACAGTTACAAGGACCTCACTGCACCACAGTCTATGATGCTTGAAGGTAACATTAATCAGCAAGGTAAGTTTAAAATAAGAAAAATAACTATTTTAGTTAGCTGAATAAAATGATGCTCAGATCAGCTACTAAAAGTCATAAATCATGTGAACAATGACACACACTTCAACTGTTAATTTCTTAATATGGAATCTTAGAGGAATGGAATCTTCTATGCTAAGACTAATCCATTTAATTAAGCTGAAGAAAATTCAACTTCTTTGTATAATTGAACCAATGCATGATAACAATCAGTGTAGATCCTATATGGTTAAGCTCGATTTCTCACATAATCTGCCACTCCAAAATGGTAAAATATGGCTTATGTGGAATAACCCTGAAACAGTCTCATTAATCTCTCATCATGAACAGTTTCTGTATGTTAAAATAGCCCACCTTACTTTAGATATTGATATGGAAGCTGTCTTTGTTTATGCTCTTAGGAAATAAGAGGGTAGGAAAACTTTATGGAAAGCCCTGACTGCCATACCTAAAAGTGAAACTATTTGTATAGGAGATTTTTAGGAAAACTTTATGGAAAGCCCTGACTGCCATACCTAAAAGTGAAACTATTTGTATAGGAGATTTTAACACCATCACTTCACTTGCAGAATATAGAGGTCCTAGCTCTCCCTCTCTAGGTAGTATTAGAGATTTCAATAACTGGATCAGTTCATCTGGTGTTCAGGAAATTAATACAGTAGGTAACTTATTCACTTGGTCTAATTCAAGACTTAGAAAGCCTACTCAAAAAGATTGGACAGAGGTCTCTACACCATTAAATGGAATTTAAAATTTCCTTCATCTTCTATACAAATTTTGAATAGGCAATCCTCAGACCACTCTCCTCTCCTCTTTCAAGTCTCAACTTTGGCTAATTCTCACCCTAAACCATTTAGATTTATAAATACTTGGTTTAATAGACCAGAATTTATAGAACTAATTAGGGAAAATTGGTCACATCCACTTCCTCAATCTGGAATGTTAGGTTTCTACCTAAAATTAATTAGATTGAAGAAAGTGATAAAATCTTGGAATAGTTCCAAGATATTTTTTGACTCTAGGTGATTAACAAATTCTTCCATGAAGAGCATGATGGAGTACCCGTATTCCCACGAACCATTCCGAGCTCGGTACTGCACAGAAAAGGTAAATGTAATTACTAACCATAAACATATAATTTGAGGGATGAAATGACATAATGACTTACCATGGTGTTGTTGATTTTCATAGCGTAGTCAGGTTCTGGATCTGCCGTTCTCTTATCCTTTTGGTATGTGCAAGCAAGCCTGTCAAGAAAGTAAATTTAAATGGTTACTTCTTCTCGTACATTACCAAACTAGGATTTTTTATTTAATTGATTGAAATGCCTAGAAATGACAATGAAACAGAAGTGGTTTGAAATGTGAATGTAATTATCAGGGAGATATACTTACATTCTTACGTAAGGTACGTTGTAGAATTCAACATCCGTTGCCTTCATTGTTTCCCAAATTACTTTGAAATGGAATTCAACCTCGAAGTTGTTCAGGTTGCCACAGTTGGATGGGAAGAATTTGAGGCGGCCTGAATTAGTATCCCATATTTCCTCCCATGGGTGCCTATAACATTAATGATACTAAAAATGAATTCCTAATTAATTCAAAAGACATTAAGGCTGTAATTTTTGAAACTCACCCCATCCACACATCGGCCTGCACATTATCGATCTAGGTTATCGAATGCATGTTCCCCAGTTTCTTCCTGAACTCAACTAGAACTTCTATTCCAATACCACAGGTGTAATGACGTGTGGATGTCGATGGTCAGAACACTGGGAAGAACATGCAGTCCTTATTCTTTATCATTTCCAGGATAGCGGCATTTGTTTCCTTTATGATTGAACCATGATCGACCAATCTGTCAATTCTTATTTGTTGACAATCTGCGAACGTGAAATGATACAAAATGATCACTTGAGCATGTAGTATTGAACTATCATTGTTAATGAATAA
Organism: Rubia yunnanensis; assembly: GCA_037428765.1. Taxonomy (NCBI): domain Eukaryota; kingdom Viridiplantae; phylum Streptophyta; class Magnoliopsida; order Gentianales; family Rubiaceae; genus Rubia; species Rubia yunnanensis. Next base: position 65,244,501 of record CM075064.1, read on the forward strand.
TAATGGTACTCGTTTTAGTGCATTACATATTTTTTATACCTATTTAATCTTGGTCTTGTAGATGGCCAGAAATTAGTCGTCGACTGGAATTTTGGTTCGCTGGTATCCTGTTACAAGGATTAATGAATACGGATACGCAAAAGTACTTTGAGGAATGGAAAAATAATGTGTTACAAGAATGTACCTCATGGTTGCTGGTGAGAATCACAACCTCCTTTTCATTGTTGTAAGTATCACCTCTGGCATTGACATCATTGATGTCACTCGGTTGCTCATCTGCTTGCATATTAAGGACACTGTCCAATCAACGATGATATTGAGTGCCTCTATAACATTATTGAAGTGGTGGTCCGCCGAGGGAAATACTTCCCTAGGACGGAGGATTGGCTTGCATACTCTCACACAAGCAACACTTCCTTGTTGGGCAACCCGGCGATGAGATACTAGTCGCAACCCATAGGCAGCCATTTTCTTCTTCTCGACAATGTCTTTAATGAAAAGAGTTAGGCGTTCTCCATCTTGTTCGTATAATATTTTTAGTGATAGATAAAATGGTTATGGAGATATTTCAGATGTGTAATTCAATGTATTGAACATGTATATACTAATGCAGGTGAATCTCTTCATCTCCTTCTCCATCGTTAGGCTCTTTACTGAACTTTGTAGCAACTGCAGCAATGTCATCCATCGATTTCTCTGTAAACTTCTTGGGATTGCCAAGGCCTGGCAGAATCTGAACACCACTTGCAGATGCTAAGCTCTTCACCAATTTCACCAGCTACGATACGATAGCTTTCACGACTGGTTGATCATTAGATGGTCTCCCCTGGGCTGTCTCTTTGGTTGAGAAACTGCTACCGCAGTTTCTATAGAAAAGACGATAAACATCCACCACTATGGGTAAACCCATTTGAGTTCCCCTGTACTTACCTGGGTGATCCTTCTTCTTTGTCACTTTTATGAGGATGTGTTCACCTGGCTACAGTTCCAATGCTTCTTTTTCCTTAAGCTCTTTCAATTTCAACTGAAAATCACATAGAAGCGTAATGATTAATATGAATAATGTGAAATACACTTGAAAATTAATTTAAATTGTTGATTTTGGCGTAACTTACAATGTCCGGTGTGATATTCTCAACCTTTTTTGATGTGTATAACCCTTTCTTATCTTTGTTTGCCTCAAGGTAGAAAAGAGATCTATCAGGTTTGAAATCCTTTTGACTGAGTTGTTTAATTATCTCTTCAATGAATCCCTTGAATGTCAACCTAATTCTCTTCTTCTCTTTCAGCTCCTTAGTCAATTTGTCACGGATGTATCGATTAACCATTTTGCCCATGTGGTGTGTGTAATCCCTGCCCCTGTTGCGTTCAATATTTTTCACCCTAAGCCTCTGATATTTTTGTTATAAATAAAAATTTAGTTGAATAGAATTTGTGGGCAAAATAGCTCGTACCTAAAAATTTGGATGTTGGCGCCTCTTTTCAAATAAGTGCCATTCGCCTTCATCCATCCACTTGTACTTCTCCCATGCTTGTATTCATGTATATTGATACCTTTGTCCACGTTGTGAATAAACCTATTTGCCACCTTTGTCTTCCAATTCCTATGTTGGTTTTTGCCCTCTATGTAACCTCTTTTTTTCAGTATTTCTAGTTGCTCGTCTGTCACGGCTGTTTCAATTGTGAAGCTCTCCTGGAACAAATCATATGAAAAGGTATGTCATTAATCATGTTTTCACTATGACTTTATCATGAATAAAATTCTTAAACAATTTTCGAGAGTCTTACCAGAAAATCCTTCCATGCCTCTTCCTTAACATCTTCAGGGACATCGCTCTAGTGTTCGCATGCACCAAATCTGATGCAGCACCGAAAAACGTAATTTTCGTAAGCATGCCACGCTGACCAATCTTAATGCATACTGCTTGATTCCCACATAACTCAAACACAACAGGAGTTGGAGTGTTATGCTTTGCCAACATCACAGACTGGCACGTACTAGTTCCCACCTCCTCAAATAACTTTTTACCTCAAACTTGTCCCATCATTCTCCATTTTCCCCTCTAGCCTTTGTCAAGTCGTCGTCCACACCATCAATAGTTGGCCTTCCTTTGATGGTGCTCTTTCCATTTCCTTTGCAAATTGTTATTTTGGCCAACTGTTTACCGGCGTCTTCTCCTTCTACATACCCTATAATAACATCACCATGTTCTACAGTAGGAGATCGTCGTCGTACCTCTCAAAGTTATATTTTTAAGCCCTAATGCTTCCTATCTACAATTAAGTAGATAATGGCAAGTCGGGATCGTCCAAAAGAAGAGGGATTTTTTCAAGTGTTTAAACATCTATGGGAAAAAACATACTAGGCATATACATACATAGATACATATAAAAATATGTAAAAAGGGAGGGGGTTGTTGGTTTTTTATCCTAAATTATCAAATTGAAAGGAAACAATTAGCAAAGCAAGAGAACTATGCTAATAATGCAACAACAAATAAAAACAAGATTAAAACAACAATTAACGGAACCTTGGGCGCAATTGACTTCCACTTCTAAGCCTCTTATCCATGATTGAACATGCAACCTATTTACTACTTTCACTACTTGTTGTGAAGACTAAACTTCTATCCTTCTTAGTTAGTAGTTTGCAAGAGTGAGTTCGATATCTCTTGTCGAACCTCACCAATGAATCCCGTAGTCGAAACAAGACTAAAAGTATCCCATTAATGGCATTGAGCACAAAGAATCAATAAGCTTGGCAACTTATAAACACGACACCATGTCTAAGCATTTAACCAATTCATGCATTTACTCAAGATTAGTCAAGAACGATCGACATTCATAGACTTCTCCCATTTGCTACAAGTAACAAACATGACAAACAGTTCAACATCATCATATTAATATAGAAATTATCAATCTATCAACATAATCAAAAGCTCTAAATCATACTCTTGAATTTCCTATCATGAAAAAGGGAAATCAACCCATTTCCCCAAACCCTAACAAGCACATCATACGAGTACTTCATATACTCAAGCTTTCAAGAACATTAATGAAATTAACAAATACATTGAATGCTCCATAAATGCATAATAGTAAGAGTACCAAATAGGCTACAATTGGTTCTTAAGACATAGGCTTGGAAGCCTTGGTCAATTTCTCACAAGAACTAGATTTAGCTACAAGAGTTCATATTAATTAATGCTAAAAAACCAAACATAATACAATAGAATTCAAAGGTGAAAATGGTGAAAAACTAGGGTTAGAATAGTACCAAATGGCAGGGAGAAGAAGATATGAATGAGAGGAAAGAGGGTGCTATTTATAGTACAAAAAGGATAAGGTTAGGTTCTGGCCACCCATTCGTCGCGACTCGCGACAGGCACCAAAACTTAACCTTGTCATCTTTTCTTCTTGTTGTGGTAAACACTCATCTTCACAATGATTCCTCTCATTTTTCAAGTCTTCAACTCTTTGAAGAAAGTCTTCAAAAAATGGTCTTCGACGGCCTCTGGTATTCGACGGCCTTATGTCTTCAAAGAAAGTCTTTAAAGTCTTCAAAAAGTGATCTTCAATGGCCTCCAGTCGTCAATCCTCCATGTTCTTCCTTTGTCATGCAAAATCCACTTAGAAGGGGTAAAAGAGCGTAAAGTTGCTCTTACCCCTCCTAAGATAATTTCAAGGTAAAACGCAAGGTCTTGATAATAAAAGAACACAAAAGTGACCCTAAAAAGTACTAAATTATGCACATAAAATGAACACATAATGGGGTTTCTTCCTTCTCTTCACTTGTCAGATCATTTGCTTGCATTGCTTCTTCCTCAAATTGTATCTTCAATGGGATCCTTTTTGGTGGAGGTTCTTAGTCCACCACATCAACCTCATCATCGACCACATGTTTCACCTCCTCCTCCTTCTTCGTAACTGGTCGCTTCCTCTTCGTGTTTAATTTCCCATTCTTTGGCGGCATATAAAATAGTAGAATAGAAAATTATCAATATATACAATAACGGTACTTAAAGATCAACATTGATTGAACATGGCATAGAACTTGAACAAGAAATTCATAAAAATTTTGAGCAAAACGTGGTATAGAAATTGAACAATTCATACATAAAACAACATTACGTAAGTAATAAAGGTTTATATCACATGGCATAGAACTTGAAAAATTAAGGCATGAAACTTGATATAGAATGAAATGGAACCTTATAGAATTTGATAGAATACCATACCAATGTTTTTGGATTCATAAAACAGGCCTACAACCGAGCAATTATCACTCCCCCCTAACGTGACAATCAACATTATCACCAACCAAAACAATATAGTACTACATCTTCCATCCACAAAAGATGCAAAACATTTTAACCCCATATTGTATACACATACCATTCAAATTACTCTTTCAACCTTTTGTCAATTTACATGTTTTTGTTCATAGGGGCATTTGGTCGAACATGTGTTGTGTGTGAGGGTTGGAATGGTTTTTTGAAGAGAAATTGATATGGTAACCCATGGTAACATAAACACCAACACTTTCCTTCACCAATGGAGCATTTTTGTTGCTACTCCCTTTTGTCGAATCCGCAAAGAACGGAATGGGATGATGAACTCGCCAAGTACTTTCTTCTCTTGTGTTGTCAAGAGTTTGCGAATGGTTGCTTCTCTTGTGTTGCTCAACACTTTATAGGATAGATGATGGGAGTAAAATGATTAATGAGGAGTTATGGTGGTTAAATTAAGTGTGAATTGAATGTTTGAAGTGGTGGATAGCGGTTTTGAAAGAGATTTTGAAGGCGTTTGATGAGAAGAGGAGGAGTTGTGGGAGTTATGTTCGTTTGAAACGGTTTCCAATTCATATGAAACGTTTTTTCCACCGGTAATATATACAGTACCGGTGTAAAATTTGTGAAAATGGGTTTGAAAATTGGCTAACTATTCAGCACCGGTACGTATACCGGTGTAGAAAAGGAAAAAAATAGCTGCATGCAGTTGCTTTAAATGATTTTTTCACTGACCTGTGAGCAACACATGAAAATTTAGGCTAACTGTTGTAAATCGGTAACAAGTACCAGTGTGGAAAATACAAATACCGATGTAATATTACACAAAAAGCACCCGTGTGCGGCTGCTTTAAATATTTTTGTTGGAGAGATATGTTGAATCTGAGAGGAACTTTAGAAATTTTAGACTAAGTGTTCAGCACCAGCATATTTACCGGTGCAAAAATAGAAAGTACCGGTGTAAAATTTTTCGCGCCTTATTAAAAATTAAAGAAATTGAAAAGTTTGAAATGTGTGCAAAAATATTGAGCACATACACCGGTAATTGTTTAATATTACCTGTGTAAAAAAATTGTTTTTTATTTAAATTTCCACTTATTGCATTTACCTCCCGGCCATTTTTCCAACAATCTCAATTATGCAAATTGATGTTTAATTATTGTGAATAGACATTGTACTAGTTGTTTCATGCAAATATCGACCACACATTGGCCCCATATGTTCATGTTACTAAGCATTATTTAATTTCATTAAATTAGTATATTGACCCCAAACATTTCGTTCCACCCCTTGAAGCACTTTTCCACCAGCCCAAATGGAATTTTAGGATGATCCATATTGAATAAGTAATGTTTCTGTACCTCAATGGTACCAAGGAAGCCACAAAATTGATTATATGTGTTTATTGCAATTAGGTCGCCCAAATTGTGCATGCGATTACGACATGTTAGGAAACTACATAAATTTCCACATTTAATATTCTGGGCTTAAATCATAATTGCAACATATTTGTACCTTGGTGGTGATTTGTCCTGAGGCGCTAGTAGGTGTTGTACAGTAAACGACAAGGGTTAACTTCAATGTTTCTATGTGTAATCTAAACATCTTCCAAACTACATACGGAGTCTGGACATGTTTGTTTCCCCACATGTGGAAATTGGAAATACAAAAGGGTTGTTTTATGGACCATCCAGTTCGATTGGATTGCGATTTTGATTTACGAGTAAACTTTTCACTTTTTGCAATTTAGTTCCTCCAAGTTTCTTGAAGGGTTCAAATATAAAATTGGCTCCACATATATGCAATTCAATACTTTACGATCGTGTTAATGCATTGTAGACCCTACTAGTGGACGAATAACCCTGTAAAACCAACACTGAATGTTTGCACTATATTTCCCAAAATTATACAATTGCCCACAAATTTACTTGGGGAACCTCCATAGCTCCTAATGCTACAAATTGTTTTAATTCTAACAATTCTTGGAATATAATGCACCAAATTCGGCAGTCTTGAACTAACCACTTAAGCCAACTACATTAAGCCTATATTTTTTGTCTTCTTGAGTGTATTTGTCCGAAAAACTTTCAAATCACGTAGCGTACAAATTTTTTATAATCATACTGCATTTTTGTCAAAAGTAAAAATGTTAAACTATCTAAGTGCAGCACTATCAATGTTTAGTACACAATCTACTCTTTCTAACTGCTACTACAAGTTTTCTACGAATAATAACGAGAAAATGGTTCAACCTTGTTAGCAGGTCCTGTTGCATCACCATCACGGGTACTTGTGCCAAGGTTCATGTCCTCGACATCGCCTTCGCAAAAGGTTGGGAAATTTATTACTGCTTCCACGGCATTAAAAAATTGATACGTCATAACCTTGGCCATATGTTCGTTCCAGAATCTTTAATATTTGAATTCTTCAAGTAATTTTTCTACATCAACCTCCAAGGAAGCAACTCTGGATTCAATAGTAGCGACATGCATGTCAGATGTCTGTCTGTAGAAAGAGTCTACACAAATCTTACCCATTGGTTGGCCATAAGCGTCATGTGCACGAGCACTAACTACCACTCTTGAACAAAGCGCAGAGATGATACTTCAATAGGCATGAGATCCTATATGATCTCATTCCCTCTATAACATAGGATAAATTTGACGACCAACATTCCAACGAAGCTCCTTTTTTATTACATACAAGAAAGTGAGGCAAAGTTTTTGGACTTCTGTGTTCATAGTTAGCGGATGGATTCTAGATGCCACGAAGTGGTACCACCCATTCATTTTCAGAGTTAGAGTTTTCTTAGGTATTTTGCTTCAACCTGGTTTGACCAACTCATCTATGTTCGTACCTACCCTAGTTACAATCCCAACCATCTCCTTCTCAATTTTTTGTTGAAGAATATAGCCGTCATCACCTTTAAAATTGAGTGTAAAACTCTTCCTCATCGTTTGAAAAATTGGGCAACCCAAACAAGCCATTGATAGATTATGGTGTGACAGGCGGGGCAGTCGTCGCGCCCGCCGTGCAAAAGATAATTTATAAGCCCTAAATGCTTACTTTCTACAACTAGGTAGATAGTGGCAAATCGGGGTCGTCCAATGAGAAGAGGGATCTTCCTAAGCAATCAAGCACAAATGGTTGATACTAGGCTAGGAGTAACTATATTTACACACACTTAAAAGCAAGTAAAGGGGGGGTTGGTTGGTTGGTTTCCTAAGTTAACAAAGATAAAAAGACAAGATAACTAGCAAGGTCAAGTGACTATGCTAATCATCAAACAAAACTAAAGAAAAGGGGTTTTAATCTACAAAGATAAAGCCTTGGGGGCAATGGATATCCACTTCCAAATCTAATGTAGTTCATCGAATCATTCACACATTCCATCATATAGCATTCAGGACCCAACACTCACATACCCATCCAGCAAGTACCACAACACACACATCACAAGGAGTTCTAAGTTCATGCTCATAGATCTTCATGCAAAGGCGCTACGGAATTCGTCACATTCCTACACCTAAACAATTCAACCACACAAACACTACCTATGCTCAAACAACTCATGGCACACATGCAGTAAAACACACCGTCAAGAATACATAAACGCCAAATAACAAATGCCTCAAGAATGAATTTAAATCATCTATTCAATACTTCAACTACTTGTCGTGGAGACTAAACTCCTATCCTTCTTAGTTAGTAGTTTGCAAGTGTGAGTTCGACATCGCTTGTCAAACCTCACCAATGACTCCCGAGTTGCGACCACGACTCGAGGTACCATTGGTGGCATTTAGCACGAAGGACCAACAAGCTCGGCAACGCCTATGACCACTACACCGTGACTAAGCATTTAACCGATTCATGCAATTACACGAGATTGGATGAACGTGCAAGCACATTCACCCACGAGCATATGACTCTCTCGTTTGCTACACATAACGAACGTGACGAAGAGTTCGACATCAATCACACTCGTCTAGCACATTGTCAACACACTAACACAATCAAAAGCTCTAATTCACACTCATACCTTCCTAACAAGAACAGGGGGGAAATTAACCCAAATCCCCCAAACCCTAGCTAGCAATTCATATAAGCATTCATATCCTCAAGCTCCCAACAACATCAATGGAATCAACAATTAACATTCAAAGCACAATAAATGCACAATAGCAAAAACACCAAATAGATAGATAGAAATGGTTCTCAATACATAGAAGTGGAAGCTTCAATCCATAGCTCCCAAGTACAAGAACTACTCTAGAACAACAAAAGACATAATTAAACTAAGAAAAAATAAAGAAAAGAAAGAAGAGAAAAACCTAGGGTTTTCGCCCAAAAACCAGAGAGAAAACGGGCTGAGCAAAACTGCAGAAGAGGAGGAAAGAGAGTAGTATTTAAAGTGCAAAGAAGATAAAGTTGATTTCTGGCCGCCCGTTGGTCGCGACTCGCGACGAGTTTCGTCGCGACTCGCGACGGTGCCCCGATGGTCGCGATGGTGTCGCGACGGGGTCGCGACGGGAGCAAGAGTTTTGCATTGTTTCTTTGTCTTCTTCATAGCCATCCCTCTCAATCTTCAAGTCTTCAACGGCTCCAAAAATGGTCTTCAACGGCCTCCGGTCTTCATGTCTTCGAAGTGAGTATCCAAAAGTCTTCGAAAGTATAGTCTTCAATGTCTTCCGGTCTTCGTTGCTTCCGTGTTCTTCCCTTGTCACACAAAATCCACTTAGAAGAGGTAAAAGAGCATAAAGTTGCTTTTACCTCTCCTAAGAGAATTTCAAGGTAAAACACAAGCTCTCAATAATAAAAGAGCACAAAAGTGATCCTAAATACTACTAAATAAAGCATCTAAAATGGACACATCATGGTGTGACAAGGACAATTTTACCTCTACAATACACATAGCTTTGACCGCACTTCGAGTTTGCATGGAACTCACTTGCAATGGTCAAGTTGAATGGTTACAGAGTCTCGCCGAAGTTTTCCCACCTAAGCTTCTGAGTAGCTTGTTCAAATGAGGGAGATGCTTCAATTCCTCTCTCTATGTGATGACGATGTCCTTTGTATAATTCATGGATCAACCTAGCCTCCTTGGACACGAAGGTACCATCCGGGTAAGTGTGCAGTGATACTTTCGGCAATGATGGGGACGATCAATGGCGTATCCTTTTCGAGTTGGATTTGAGAGGCATTTCCTAAAAAACACATTGAAGAATTTTATCAAAATCCTTACATGCAAGTCAAGCTATTCATTATGTCACATTCTCAGTGTTTCTATTTCATATGAAATTGCTAAATAATCATACTATAGAGGCATTGAAGTTGTTTACCTGATTTTATATTAACTTACGTAGGATTTCAACAAAGCTGGGTAGTGATGGAGATGGTATTGAGTGACAGATATAAATTTTGTACTGTGAAAATAGGGTGCTGAGAGGTTTTAAAATAATGGAACGTTTTTTATACACCGGTATTCTACATATACCGGTGTAAAACGAGGCCTAAAGCAGCAGCCTATCTAATCTGACCCGAGAGTAAATTTTTAAAAAATTTCTAAGTACCCAGCACCAGTTCATTTACCAGTGCAAATTTAACAAAAAACAGCTATTTTTCACAAAACATGGTCACAAAAACAATGGCCAGGAATGACTAATCTATCGCTTCCGCTTCAACACATTGTCTCCACCTACTATTTCACCTCTCTCATCAACCCACAGCCCATCACCATAAGAACGCCTTCCAACAACGGGCCTCCCAACATCTTCCAAACCAAGAAATACTGATGAAAACTCAGGACAATCAGTTATGGCAGGCTGATCAATCTCCTCATCAAAGTAAAAATTCTTCCCATACAACACCACATTATACTTCTCATTCAAAAGGTGAACTTGTAAAAAAACCTGCCTTGCCTAAGTAGCTAAGATGAACTTGTCATCTTCATATCCTACAAACTTCAAGTCGACCAAAGTGAACCCCTTAGGCTTCTCAACAACAACACTGGAACTGTGTTCCACCCAACAACACTTGAAGACAACAACCTTGAACTCTATATAATCCAACTCCCAAATTTCCTCAATCGCCCCATAGAAAGGCATCACAGCAACAAATGGATGTTTATCTCTCTTTCTTGTCTGCCACATGGATTCAAATTCAATATATACACTACTATTTTGAGTGGTGCTCTTCTTGCCCTTTGCCAATATTGAGAAACTAAAGCCATTAATGTCATAACCAAGGTATCGTCTAATGGTGCAATTTTCTTCCTTGCAAATGGCCGTAGGTTACTGGGCATCCCTTTGACATTACAATAATTGTAAAACCTGTTAACAAACCTTGAAGAATGCTCGACCTGAATTTTATTTGGGGGCAAGTCTTGATGAATCTCTTCCAACAGGTAAACATGTTCTATAACATATGTTACAATCTCAGTACTATTACGTAATACATACAGGTGAACAGTCATCAACTCAGCATGATAGGGTGTATGAAGCATACCCTTGGAACGTGGAATCCCATTCCACTTTCCGTAGGGGAATCCATCCGGAACACTAACCGCTATTCTTCCAACCAAGTTCGTTGTGCAATACTCAATGATCTTCTCTGTGACGTACGTCTAAACAACGGAGGCACCAGGCCGACTATGATTAGGAACATAACCCTTGAAAATGGCCATGTGACACTCAAAGGGTTACATTGAAGGCATTCCAACTAGCCCGCACATACGTATCTCCCTAACCAAGTGTACCACTAGGTGCACCATGATGTCAAAGAATGACGGGGTAAAATACTTCTCCAAATGGCATAGAACAACAGCAGCATCTTAATCCAATTCATCTCACTGTTGCCTGCTATTTTTTTTTTCTGCATATCGAGTTGAAGAAGAAACATAAGCGCATAACTAAAAATCTAACTTCCTCTTCTAAACACCCATGTATTGTTATGGGAAAAATATTGTTCCATAAGGATATGACAATCGTGTGATTTCAAAGCATTAAGATGCAACTCATCATTCACAAACCGAGTAGCATTAGAGGAGTAACCAGAAGGTACCTTCATTCCTTGGATACTCTCACACGCCGATCTCCTCTCAGCAACTAACATATTGTAAGGAGCGGGGGCAGGTATGTTCGCTTCCCTCTAACCTCCAGTGCCATACCCAACCGTATACCAAGGTCCACTAAATCTTTCCAACATTCAAGCTATCATTAGTCTTCCCCACAAATGTTCTTTTCGATATGCATGACATCCAAATAATGGCGAACCTCCAAATTTTCTGAGTATGACAAATCGAAGAAAATTGACCATTTTTTCCTCGGCCCATCTACAACCCCACCACCCTTTGATAATTTCTTACCGAGAACAACATTCAATTTTTTCACCTTGTTATGAATAACTACACTGGTTAAAGGTTTGGGTGCCTTTCTCCTCTCATTCCCACACACGAATGCAACCGCGTTATCCCACAACTTGTGACCTACAGGCAGGAATTTGCGGTGACCCAAATAAACAACCTTCTGCCCATTCCTCAACTGATGATAATCTGTCTCATCCTCACAAATTGGGCAAGCCTTGTGACCCTTGACCACATACCCAAAAAGGGCACCATATGCCAGGAAATCCTTTATGGTACAAAAAAGCATTGCCCTCAATGTAAACTCTTCACCACTACAACCATCAAACATTAAGGTACCAACCGACCAAAGCACCTTCAAATCTTCGATCAAAGGTGCATGATAAGTGTTTATGTCATTTTCAGGTTGTTTTGGGCCTGAAATCATGATAGGCATCAACACATATTTTCTCTTTATGCACAAGTACGGGGGAAGATTGTAAATGTCAAGCATAACCGGCCACAAAATGTTTTTTGAGGACATATTCCCAAATGGGTTCATACCATCACTACACAAAAAAAATCTCAAATTCCTTGGTTCATATGCCAAGTGTGGATACATCCTATCAAATTTCTTCCACTGGTCTGCATCAGTTGGGTGTCGAATCATATCATCATCTTTACAACCTCCCCTATCAACGCATGATGTGTCCATTTTATGTGCATAATTTAGTACTATTTTTTGTCACTTTTGTGCTCTTTTGTTATCGAGAGCTTGTGTTTTACCTTGAAATTCTCTTAGGAGGGGTAAGAGCAACTTTACGCTCTTTTACCCCTTCTAAGTAGATTTTACGTGACAAGGGAAGAACACGGAGGCAATGAAAACTGGAGGCCATTGAAGATCACATTTTTGAAGACATGAAGACCGGAGGCCATTGCAGACTTTCTTCGAAGACATGAAGACCGGAGGCCATTGAAGACCATTTTTTGAGACATTGAAGACTTGAAAAATGAGAGGAATTGCTATGAAGGTGATTGTATACTACAAAAAGAAGAAAAGGAAACAAAGAAAAATTCTGGCACCCTTCACGAGTCGCGACCAACGCGTGGCCAGAATTTCACCTTATCCTCTTTGTACTATAAATAGCACTCTCTTTCCTCTCATTTTTCTCCTCCATCATCTGCATTTTTTGGTACTATTAAGAACCCTTTTCCTTCTATTTTCATCTTTGAATTCTCTTGTTTTATGTTTAGTTATTAGCATTGATTAGTATGAACTCTTGTAGCTAATCTATTTCTTGGGAGCAATTGACTAAGGCTTCCAAGCCCGTGTCTTAAGAACAATTTGTAGCCTATTTAATACTCTTACTACTATGCATTTATGGAGCATTGAATGTGTTTGTTAATGTCATTAATGTTATTGAAAGATTGTGTATATGAAGTACTTGTATGATATGCTTGTTAGGTTTTGGGGAAATGGGTTGATTTCCCCCTTTCATGATAGAAATCCAAGAGTATGATTTAGAGCTTTCGATTGTGTTGATGGATTGATAATTTATAGATGAATATGATAATGTTGAACTCTTTGTCATGTTTGTTGCTTGTAGCAAATGAGAGAAGTCTATGAATGTCGATCGTTCTTGACTAATCTTGTGTAAATGCATAAATCGATTAAATACTTAGACACGGTGTAGTGCTTATAAGTGTTTCCAAGCTTGTTAATTCTTCGTGCTAAATGCCATCAATGGGATACCTTGAGTCGTGTTTCGACTATGGGAGTCATTGGTGAGGTTTGACAAGAGATGTCGAACTCACTCTTGCAAACTACTATCTAAGAAGGATAGAAGTTTAGCCTTCACAACAAGTAGTGAAAGTAGTAATTAGGTTGCATGTTCAATGATGGATAAGAGGTTTGGAAGTGGAAGTCAATTGCGCCCAAGGTTCCGTCAATTGTTATTTTCATCTTATCTTTAGTTGTATTGCATGATTAGCATAGTTCTCTTGCTTTGCTAGTTGTTGTATTTCAATTTGATAACTTAGGATCAAACCAACCAAAACCCCCCTTGTTTCCATGTTTTTATGTATATCTATATATGTTCATGCCTAGTATGTTTTCTCCTATATATGTTTAAACACTTGAAAAGATCCCTCTTCTCGTGGACGACCCTGACTTACCATTATCTACTTAATTGTAGACAGGAAGCATTAGGGCTTAAAAGTATTAACTTTGAGAGGTACGGCGACGACCTACCAATGCACCATGTCTAGTTCTTTGCATCCTTTTCATTCTTAAACAACCTTCTCAGCCTCGAAACAATGGGAAGATACCACATACATTTGGTGAGCACCCGTCTCCTCACCAGTACAACATACTCTCCACTGATAGTCACATTTCTCTTCTTCTTATAACGCGACACATTACATACTGGACAAACAATCTTACATTAAGGCCACCCCTATATAGGACACAATCATTCGGACAAGTATGCATCTTTTCATACTCCAATCCTATCAGACACAAAATTCCCTTATCTTCATAAAGGTTATAAGGAATTCCATTACCGGGTGGAAACTTTTCATTCAAAAACATAAGCAATTTATTCATGCTAGTATCACTCCATGACCCTACACCTTTCAAATTAAACAACTCCATCAAACACAACATGACCGTGTCTTTCTTCTTGCAACCGAGATACAATATTGGTGTATCCTTCTCACCAAGGAAGTTAGTCAAAACCTCAGGCCTCCCACTAAACTCATCAACAACCTTCTCACACATGTCATCCAACATAATATCCCCAAATCACTCTCCCTCACTACTAACTCTCACTTCCAGTAGTGATTTTTCTCCATGAAAGGTCCACACAACATAATCTTTCGCAAACCCCCAGCTCTACAAATGGAGTTTCAGGATGTCTTTCTTATCAGTACGAATTCGATTTCCACAATTACGACAGGGACAAAATATTTACTTCTCTTGACTAAAAGCATGCTCCAAGAACTCATCCACGAACATAATATATTCATCGCTCACCCTACTAACGTTGGCATACACATTCTTACGCCTCTCGATGATGTCATACAACTCTACATATCACTAAATGTCCAACAATAAAACTTCAACAGATTTAATACAACAAAATTTTTTGTGATGACTTCCTAATCATGCAACATCATAAATGCACAATATATACCAATATTCCACACTACAATTACAACATTCTTAACATGTCCAACACTATAGGAATCAAAAGTCATAGCCTTATATCTACAACAACCTTGAGAACAAATCACAAACTAATATCTACAATTCTACCTCAGTAACCATCAAATGATCAAACACGAAATGTAAATCTCTCTGCTAACAAAAACCATACATGAAATCCTTAATATCCATAAATGTAATTAAAAAAAATACCTTCAAGGGTTTTCATTGTGGAGAATTCAATGTCTTCATCAACCAAAAAACACCATTAATAAACCTCTTATTCCAAAAATCCCATTTTAACGAGCTAAAAAAAGGTGGTAGGTGAGCATTTAATGTGATTTTAAACACCGGTATTTAGAATTTACTGGTGCATTTGTAGACTTTAACACCGGTAAAATCAGTCACCAGTGTAGATATTTAGCCAAAACCTGCGTATATATTTAGCCAAAACTTGCGTATTTTCTTCTCCTACACCGGTATGATCACAGTACTGGTGCGAAAATAAATAGTTTTGGCGCAAAATTTCTACAATTTTTTTTATTTTGCACCGGTATTAGGAAAATACTGGTGCGTGTTCAATTTCTACACCGAGCAAAATAGTAACCGGTGTACAAATGTAAATTTTTCCCACATTTTTTAAATTTCTGCACCGATAATTTCTCGTTACCGTTTTAAAAAGTTTTCCTCTTGTCACCAAATTAATAAAAAAGGGAAATATGTACACACCGATAATCGTGTACCGGTGCACATGTAAGCAAATGCACAGGTCGAAATAGCTATTCGGATATTACCGGTGCAAAATATTTGACGTTGGTACACTTGTAGAACCAACACAGGTGCGAAAGTGGGTGAACTGTACACCGGTTGACAGGATACTGGTACGCATATACTTATTAGCACTGGTACTGAACATGATAAATGCCGGTGCAATTGATTACATATGCACTGGTATATCAGTACTCATGAATTTATACCAGTGCTTATGCACTTGTTTTCCAGTGGTGTGGTTTTAAATTTTACAAAATATTTCATCCATATTTTAGTGCCAAAATGTTGTTTCACATACCATAAATTTAATTTACACTTTCTTATGAAGTCAGTTTTATATATATATATATATATATATATATATATATATATATATATGTGTGTAAAATAAAAATATTATATAGAAAAGATTAAATGTCATGATAATTATTAACTGCAATAGAAAATTTCCTTAAACCCTGAAAAAAACCAAAATCTTGCTCCAAAAATGAATAGGGTCTTAATTCTTAACCCTATTTATTTATTTCTCTAATCATGCAGCAATTCAAGTGCAACAGAAAATTAGTTATATCATTGAATCCCCTACAACATTCCGGATCATGGGAACTATTTCATGCTCATTAATCGTGCCATGTTTGCAAGAAAAAAATTGCATGAACCAAAACAAAATAGGTTTTGCTCCATCGCTTGTAAGGTAAAAAATGAATTTTATTAAGTATTACAATCATAATTGAAAAAATATTTTTAAAATCTGCTATGGAGATTTGCATCCTCATTTGTTTTATTTTTTTACAGTATATCTTACATATCATTTTAGAATATATATGACTTTCTAGTCCAAAAGAGAATACATTATCAGCTACATAACTTTAGGAGAGAAACTATTATCTGATTTTTTGGAATAGCCTAATAGGTACTCCCTCCGTTTCTTTATTAGTGGCACACTTTCCTTTTTGGGTTGTTTCTTTTATATTGGCACACCTTTCATTTTTGGCAAGATTCCTTCAATTTCATCCACTCATTCTACTTTTTACTTTCTACATTCAATTTCATCCCCTCATTTTCTTCACCTAAATCCAAGCACCTAAACCTATGGTGCCACTATTAGTGAAACGGAGGGAGTACTTTTTCAGGTGAATGCATATAAAACCAAATCACACCCAACTCCAAATGTGCTAGTGAAACGATCGAACAAGGATTTAATAGCTTCTGGAAGTTCTCAGAAGAGGAAACACAGAAGAAACAGAATACCTCATAGAGCTCCATTTTATTAAAGAATCAAATCATTCCCTTTGTGGAAAAAGATTTTTAATAAATTTCAAACACAACATATCTTTTGAGTAAGAAATTACTTCATTTGGTTAAATGACCAGAAAACTTGGATTAAGGATTGTTTATTCTTTTTCTCTTTAGACATATAAGCCTACTACTTAAAATATTATTTTTTAGTTCTGACACCCGCTTGTTAATTTTAACTATTTTTTTTAGGCATAACTTCTTTGTATACATTAGAGCATGAATTGTGCTACAACGGATGACGAAACACGCATGACGGTGAAGATCTAACATCACAGCAACGTATGCACACTAATCAAGTGAAACAACAACTTGTTCGGACAACAATCTACGGTACAAGGATATTATGAGCTTAATAAACTTATTCTCGCGTAAATTACCATATGGTGATCAAGATCGGAAGCTATGCATCAGATCATATGTTGTTGTAGGCTTCCCATGCCTTGCCACAATACTCAAACTCATTCACATGTGAAGCATCATCTTGCTGATAGATGCAACATGAATTCCAGTTTCTTGTGATCACCGAGATATCATCTCCACCGCCATAGTCTCTTTGCTCCTCAACTAAAGCACACAATTGACCCCAGCACCCCCCTTCCAAACACTGCTTCAGATCAACACTTTTCCTTGCCAATGTCCACTTCCTTGCCCTCTCCCTAGCCTCCATCCTCGATTCCCTGGTCCGCTTCACCGACACCACCTTAGCCTTCTTCTTGCTGTCATTAACCGTGGCAGTTGCACTTGCATCGTCAATTCCCGACACCACCTCACACTCGGAGTGAGTGGAGGAGACGCTGGCATCAGCGGTGGTGTATCCTTGCAAAACCTCGTCGATGGCGGAGTTGGCCTGAATGAGGAGCCACTCCACGGTTTTGCTTGCCTTGTCATTGTTGGAAAATGATGGTTAAAAGGTTGAAATTCGTCAACTTTTTGGGCTTCATTTAGAGTGGGACCCGAACGGATTTTGGGTCAATGGATGTCATTTTTGGGTTCTCCTCCACGAGTACTATAAAATCGACTATTTAAACTCTCAAAATGGATCAAGGGTGAATGAGATATGAATGTTTTAATTTCACTCTTGAAAGAGGAAAAAAATGGGCGAAAATTGGCCCAGGTAATTTTCTCTGGACTGTCCAAAATGCGTATGGATCGCATGGAAGTCTTATGAAGGCCCAACTGCATAGTATATATGGAATTACTTGTGTGTAATTCTTAAGAGATAAGAACAAAATACTTCCATATTTTGTGAGATATCTTGTCTTAAATAAATATGCGGTTTACCATGTTTAATATGATGAAGAATATTTGTACAAATATTTCTTCCTTTTCCAGCAGATATGATTCGAGTATTCATGGAATGTCTCGGATTTAGTGAGTTGGTGATTGGAGAATATTCTTCTCTAATTACAGAAAATCAGAATATCATGTTTCCATGATTAGGGTCTCTTAGAGTAGTATAAATAGAGCCTCTAAGTCAGTCAGAAAAGACAGACCATTTTCTCAAGTCCCTCCATAGTCTAAACTTGAGTCTTCTTTCTGTCTTTCTCGAAGTTTCCAGTTGATGCTCTGTCGAGGTGATAGTCCTTCGGGCCTTGCGTGAATCCGAGGTAACTCTTACGTGTTAATTGTTACCTTCGATGGTTTTATCCTAGGGAACGATGTCCACGACGGGACTCATTCGTTTCAAGGGCAGCGAGTGTTACTCGTGACTCCATCATTACTTGAAACATGATTTATGCTTTGATTATTTATAATTTAAGCTTTTCGATTGTATGCTTGAATAATTAATAAAAGTCTATTATTCTTGCATATATTAATTGCTCGTTCAATTTTGTTATTTGGTTTTTCCATATGATATAATCAATATATGTCCAACAGTGTTGAAACGAACGATATTTGTTGATTTATATTGATAAGATGCATGCGGAAGGATATATATATTCAAACTAATTAGTATGCATGCGTGAATAATCATTAGTCAAATTCTCCATGCAATCAGGAAGTATGCATGAATAATGTTGGAGTCAAAAATATGTAGTCAAAATAATCATGCTGGAAAGAATGCTTGCATACCATATTTATGCATGTATGGTAATAATGCATTAGAATAAAGTCACCAGTTTGACGAAAATATGTTGTAATTGGTATGTGCATAATTGGTATGTGCATAATAGGTATGTGCATAATTGGTATGTGCATAGTTACGAAAAATTTGTTAAATTTGTTCCGTAAACTTGCCTGATATACTTATTAATTGGCATACCATATCTATCCGATCTGTTTGCAAAATTATGCATACGATTTGTAATTCTGGGCAAATCATGGAAATTGTATGTTTGTGAAAATATGCATGCTAATGGTTTTGCTTATTTACAACAAAATCATATTGAGCAATTTGTTATGTATAATTATTTAAAATATTATACTACGATATTTGAGATTTGTACATATATTTAACGATGGAAATCTTTTGTATGTACGCATTGGTGAATCCGAGTATACACGGTTGTATATCTCTTATGGAAGGGAAACTAGGCATGGAGATACGGCAGGATTTGCTTGGCAACATGAAAGAATCAAGAGTGTAACCACGGTTTTGCAACTATGGTACGTATACACGTTAATTAAAGTGAATCATGGCATATGCTATATATACATATATTGCTTGGATTATATTTGATAACCATTTGCGTGAATCTGGACGTAAACATGACTTTGTTACAAAGAGAGTTATGTGAATAATATTTGCACATATATGTCCAGTACACTAAGGCTATCAAATTTGATAGTAAATGGATTTGGTTATATTAATCCCTTGATTATGTGGAAAACTGAGTTAAGCATGTATGTTAAATTACATGGCATAATTATGGAAATATGCTAATTCCGTGATATTCATGCTTATGAGATTAAATGTTGATATGGTGAGAAATCATATTTGATTCTTTGCATGAAAGATTGAATTAAATTTACGGGGAAAAATGCCATGAGTTTAGAATATGGGATCAGACATTATTATTCAATTACATGAAAGCAGTACATATGTTTGGAAATTATGAGACATGTTTAATTTCCGAAGCCCTTGAAATGTTAGAGTATTTGCTTAAATACTTAATCAAATGTTGAAATACCTATTTTGCATGGTATAATAATTTGGTGATGTGGGCTGCTCATGTTGGTTAAAGATTAAACCATATTTGTGTGCAAATGTGCTGCTAGTGATTCATGACTTTTATATGCTTGGTCTGAGAATCGCATGCGAAAAATTGGTAAACTTCATTTGCACTTAAACATGACATCTCTCGGCAAGAGTGAAATATATTCGTGCATGAATGAAGTATTTGACATTGGGTTATTTGATCCATGATGTATTCTCGTTCATTTAGGGACTTGATTTAGCTGCATATACAAAAATTTTAGATTTATGCTGTGTCTAAAATTGTGTTATGCTTTATATGCTATAATTATATTAATTGTTTGGGAAAGTGCCCTTTTGATGCAATGAAAGGTTTGACAAGGCTTGTCCCGATAATTGGCTATCTTGATTGATCACTTACGAGCATATGGCTCATGAGTGACAATTGTTAGATCGCACAGATAGAGCATATGAGCTCGAAGTTCGACATATTCTGGTTATTTTGTATGACCTGATAAATGTGAACGTGAAGACATTAGTTTACAACTATGTCGAGGGTATTGGTTCTTGTGAACCATGGTATAAACCCTAAAGCATGAGTTATCATGACTATGCTAAAAACCTTTGATTATTTGTAATCAAAGAATTGAGGGGAAAATCTCAAGAATTTGGTTGAGAAAACTAAGAATCCTGAGAATGGGAATCCCGAGACTTTTGGTCAAATCTCTTGATTTATGGTTGAAAAATCTAAGAATCATGAGATATGGAATCCCAAGACATTTGGTCAATTCTCTAGATTTTTGGTTGGAAAGCCTTAGAATTCTGAGATGAGTAATCCTAAGACATTTGGTCTAGGAACCCCAAGACACGAGTTTTTGAGAAACTTAATATGTGTGGGGATATTTAATAAAACCAGCCCAATGTGGGGGGTAGACGAAAACCTAAAAATTCAACGACGATATGAATTTTGATAGGTACTTGAAGTGAAAAAGTAACCACGAGAGATTTGAATCAAGTTGATCAAGTCGGGAGGACTTTAACTCGAACCAAAAGGGTAAACTCGAAATCAAGTCGAGCAGTGCACTCAAAATTGAGTTGAGCAATGGACTTGAATGTGTTTCGAGCATAAAGACACTCAAGTTTGATTTGAGTAGTCTGAAAGTAAAGTACAGTTGTACTGAAGCTTGGCTTTAAAATGGGCATGAAATTGTGTGGAGTTGGTAAACTCGCACTGCGCCCTAGTGAGAGTTAATCAAATCCTCGATTGATTGATACTACATCGGTTGTGGTATTGGTCATGCGAGGAAGAACGATTAATTGAGATCAGAAAGTTTAGTTATCTCTAATTCCAAGGGTGTTGAAGGAATAAGAGAGACTTTCACGATAAAAGATCAATACATGAAGGTGTTTTGATGGTTGAAAGGATCAAGCCCTAAAAGAAATTTTATGGGTAAGAACCTAGTGTTTGATTCATTATTGAACACACGGACTTTTAGTAAGTTGGGTTTGTATATTAACGAAACCCTTTACGTGATGCACAGAAAATATATGAGGTTATCTGTGACCATGATGTGAATACATAGAATCCTTTGGGGAATGTGATTTACAATGTAGACATTTGCAAGGTCATTTGGTGATTGAAGAAAATTGCTAGGAATGATCAAGCGTTCTGGGGGAGCCTTTAAGTTGGCTGGCGATCTTTTAAATAAGAGACCCCAAGAAGGAGGAAAATAAAGCTCCTCATAGAGCCATCCTAAAAGTTCTTTCGAATGTGTGGGTTGGCGTATTGCAAATGTAGTAAAAGGAATACTTAAACAGTATCTTTACTAGATATGCACAATGTTGAAGTGCTATCAATTTCTTGAAATTCACAAGAAATATTATGCAGAAACTAGAAATATATCTTGATGGAAAGTGTATTTTGTGGAAGTTTCTGTTAAAGATCTTGATTTATCTTAAATGGACTTAAGAGTCAATAGATGAAATCATTAAGGATCAGGGATAAACCAACGAAGGAAACGAGATTCCATGAAATAATTTTTGTGGAAAGTGGTGATCAATAGAGAGATTGATCTACCATGAGTGCAAATCACTAGAGTACTAGTAGATTTGAACAATTAGTAAGTATATTTGTGTACTTGATGGGTGTTCTCTAGACGTGAGAATGAGTCCAAGGGTGATGGTATCTGCTATCAAAGCTTTGTGAAAGCTAGAAGTACATCTAATGGGCCTAAATGGTTATTTGGAGATTTAGATATTAAAATCTGAACAGAGCAAAATGAAAAGCTCAATGCTCCTAAATGATCCATCATGTGACCAAACTAATTGTTATTTAGCCAGTGATATTAAATCAATGAGTTTGATGAAGGCGGATATGCTAAGGGACACGGAAAATGACCATGTCATTTATGTCTTTGATTTATGATTTTCTCATTGATAGTAAAATTGATACGATGATTGAGTCTCTTGGAGTTATGTCGTATTCAATGGAATGACTCTAAACATTATGAGTTACCTTTTTGTAAAGGTGAGGTGTCTCTTAAGAAGAGAACTCAAGAGTCATTGATAGTCTGTTGTACTTATTAAAGTGCACATTAGACTATTCTTACAATGGATAGTAAGATGATACACGAGTAATCTAGAAAAGATCACTGGAAACAAGCTGTGTGTGAGACTCGTGGATATGGCTTGAGTTTTCTAGAGAAATGGTTCTCTCTTGCTAGATTCATAGAGGAATCTAAGTCCATCGTGTTGGACAAAATTGGGAAAGATATACCCTAGGATGACCAAAGCACTTGTATGCTTATTGGTGTAGCGTAAAGCTTGTAGCTTAAAGCCATATCGATGATGGTGTGTCTCGACATAGACACTTTACCATTGGACGACTACTCTCTACGAGAATTATCGGTGTTGACTACGTAAGGTCAATATGATAAGAGTTGTTATTCTTTGACGAAAGGATTCAATCGATTTCTTGACGAAGAAATTGAATCGAGAGTTAGTTGAGAACTCATCGAAAGGAATATGACTAAGTCCAATAAATGGTGGGTTACGTACGTGGACACCCAACCTATGTGACTGGAGATCCCAAGATCTAGGTTCAAAGGGACAACTAAACTGCAAAGACCCATCGCGATCACTGTGGGGGTTTCATACCTCCTGTCGCATTCCTATGATGAAGAAACAGTGATGTGAATGGAGGCTAAGCATTAAATTGCTTTTAATGATTCAAGGCATCGAGTATGTAGTACTCGAAAGAGCGCAATAGTTTACGGAACTGCTCTTACACCAAGAATCACCTATGTAAGCGAGAAGTGTGGCCGCTTCGAAAGGGAATTGTTGGGACGCAATTCTTTAGAAACCTTACAGAACTAGGCGTGTGCCATGGCCTGATTAATGGACACAACCGAGGAAAGCGCAAGGGCTAGGAAAGATGTCTGTGGGAAGTGCATTGTCGTTCACACAAGCGGTTGGGGAAGTTCAAAGACATTGCGTCTACTTCCTAACCAGTGGGCTAAGTGTACTCTCTCAAGGGAAAGTTCAAAGGGTGACACCTACTTATCCTATGCAGCATCTATGCCGTCGAAATGAATCTATCACCAAGTCAAACTCTGTGTCTGACGTGATTGTTCTGATTCCTACATCAATATCTATTCATGTGGGGGATTGTTGGAAAATGATGGTTAAAAGGTTGAAATTCGTCAACTTTTTGGGCTTCGTTTAGAGTGGGACCCGAACGGATTTTGGGTCAATGGATGTCATTTTTGGGTTCTCCTCCACGAGTACTATAAAATCGACTATTTAAACTCTCAAAATGGATCAAGGGTGAATGAGATATGAATGTTTTAATTTCACTCTTGAAAGAGGAAAAAAATGGGCGAAAATTGGCCCAGGTAATTTTCTTTGGACTGTCCAAAATGCGTATGGATCGCATGGAAGTCTTATGAAGGCCCAACTGCATAGTATATATGGAATTACTTGTGTGTAATTCTTAAGAGATAAGAACAAAATACTTCCATATTTTGTGAGATATCTTGTCTTAAATAAATATGCGGTTTACCATGTTTAATATGATGAAGAATATTTGTACAAATATTTCTTCCTTTTCCAGCAGATATGATTCGAGTATTCATGGAATGTCTCGGATTTAGTGAGTTGGTGATTGGAGAATATTCTTCTCTAATTACAGAAAATCAGAATATCATGTTTCCATGATTAGGGTCTCTTAGAGTAGTATAAATAGAGCCTCTAAGTCAGTCAGAAAAGACAGACCATTTTCTCAAGTCCCTCCATAGTCTAAACTTGAGTCTTCTTTCTGTCTTTCTCGAAGTTTCCAGTTGATGCTCTGTCGAGGTGATAGTCCTTCGGGCCTTGCGTGAATCCGAGGTAACTCTTACGTGTTAATTGTTACCTTCGATGGTTTTATCCTAGGGAACGATGTCCACGACGGGACTCATTCGTTTCAAGGGCAGCGAGTGTTACTCGTGACTCCATCATTACTTGAAACATGATTTATGCTTTGATTATTTATAATTTAAGCTTTTCGATTGTATGCTTGAATAATTAATAAAAGTCTATTATTCTTGCATATATTAATTGCTCGTTCAATTTTGTTATTTGGTTTTTCCATATGATATAATCAATATATGTCCAACAGTCATACCCGAGAGCATCCTGCAGATCGAAGAACTTGCGAGCGACCTCGAGGGAGAGCCTCATTCTCCTGTCCCTCGGGCCCTTTGCAGTGGTGATCTTGCTGTAACTGTCTTTCTTCATGGGCCGCTTTCTCGTAGCGTTACTCAGCTCATCACCAGGCATCATCACTAGCCCTTGCTTCGGTGCCACTGCGTCTTGCTTCGGCTCGTGCATCATGGTCTGATGATGATCAGTTAGTAGCAGCTGCTCCCATGTTAGCTCAGTCAAGAAATGATCTTCTGAATACTCAAGAGTGTACGGAGAATTGGGAAAGCAGAATGAGGAAGAAGCTAAGTGAAGGAGCTCTTCCAATCTTGAATTATTAATTTTAACTTTTATTTGGATAGTTACCAACTAATTGATACCCTTTTATTCAATTACATTGAGTAGTCATTTAATTTTATAGAATTAGTAGTAGTACGAGAGATTGTATCCGCTTTGGTACCCAATTTTTAAAATTGTTCTGAAAAGGTACTCATTTTTTCATTAATGTTCCAAAAAGTAATTTTTAATTAAAACTGGGTACCATTTTGGCAATATTTTGATCCAAATTGGTACCCATGTTTTGCGAAAAGGTGCATTTTTGGGACATTAATGAAAAAATGTGTACATTTCAGAACAATTTGAAAAATTGAGTACCAAATTATGAATTTCGATCGAAAGTGGATTTCATTTTGTACAATCTCTCGTATTAGTACTAATGACAGGTGTACCTCAGTGGTTGGGAGATGGGTGGGTAAGCCAATGATCCCAGGTTCGATACTCGGCAGCAGCAGTGTGGGGAGCTCTTGCTTTGCAAGGCTCCCTTGTGCGCACTGAATCCATACCAAGCCCATTGGTCCTGGTACTGGGCTACCGTGATTTATCTCTCATACATTGGTTGAGGTGTCGGTTGGTATGGGCCGCTGAGTGCGAGCGGATCAAAAAAAAAAAAGCCAACTAATGATATATTCTTTCTCTTTCAATGCCCATTGACATGGTGATAATTGATGGATATAAAAAGAGTTTAATTGGATATATCTCGTTTTAAGAAAACATGCAATTGATTAATATAATTTTATATTTCTATTTTAGTTGGATAGAATATGGCAATGAAAGATCCATATGCTTATGTTCTAAACATTGTAGTATTCTTTATTAATTTACTCAAAGTTTTAGTGCTCGATTATTATATCTGGATACAAGCATATATTAATTTGAAGCAAAAGAAATAATTAAATGTCTATCAAGTTTAAAGTATTATTGGCTTCAAACCGGACTATTTATATAAACATGATAATTAAATGAAAAGCATGTAGGGAATTATAAGATATTTCTTGTACAAACTTTTGGTTTAACTAATTTTCATTTGAAAATCGTTGTTGATTTCTGTTTTTTCTACCGGCCCTTCTGCTATTTTCTTGAATCATTTGAACAACATTTTCTTAAAATTCAAAACATATATTATTGGTGGATGTTAGACATTTATTGGCTTCTCCAACCCCCAAGAAAAATACCTAAAAATACCTTGATTGTACAAGATATAGTTTGAACAACTGATGTACCTTTTCTAGCTCTAGGCTATCATATACAATTGTGGTAGTACCATCGGTATTTATTAGATACGTGTACTTTAATCACTACAAAATAAAAATCCACTACGTACACAATTTTAGTTACACATAACAAAAATGTAGTGAAGTTAAAATACATTCTCAAGTGTAATCAAATAAGATAAAATACATTCTTATTTGATTTTCTTCAATGCAATAATACTTCATTACATTTTAAGGTGTAGTCAATTTTGGTAAATTAAAAAGTGTAAACAAGATTTTCTAGATCTCCTATATCAATTGCTACATCCTTTTGCAAGTGGGGACTTTATTTTACTGCATTTCTAAGTATAGAAACTGTTCTCTACACGTTCGGATGTAGTGTTTTTAAAATACACTTCTAAATGTAACCTTTGATTGAATACACTTTGAGTTGTAGAATTCATTTCCGCCTTCAAGAGTAGTTATTTTCTTTGTTACACCCACCACTGCTACACTTCCATGCAGCAAAATAAATTAACTACACTTATTTATGTGATGATTGAGCCCTCAAGAATGTAACCACTAGCCTTGTTTGTCGTAGTGAATCGACCTCCACCCTTGTGTTAGTCACATTCAGGCCAAGTATCCAATAAACCCAGATAGTACTTCTATTATAAACCGCATAGTTGAGCCGTTATGAGTGGTGGAGTTGGATAGGGATAATGAGCTTGTGGGAGGCTCATTTTGTATCTTGTGATGCCCAAAAAAAACTTGTTGACCCTGGTTCCATTTGATGAACCAATAAAAATTCACCAGTCTTCCATTTGGTTATTCTCATTACTAGTGCGTAACCACTGCGACTCATCCTGTGGCGTAACTTATAAGTAATTGCCATACTTTACTATGTTTTTCACTAAGACCGTATTTAAGTAGAAAATAAAGTGTTAGGTTAAAAAAATAAACAAGTATGAACGAGTTGAAAATAGACAAATGTGCCCTGAAGTTACGATGTCGACAACATGTCTATCCTGCATTCAGCATAACTATTCAAGCACATGCAAAGTCGGACTAGCTTTCACACTCAAACAGTGCCTAATGTTAGCAAAACACAAGTCCTTACTAGTCGGTTCAAACGAAGTCGTTACCGATAGTATACTTGCAACGTCGCAAGCACCTATTGTAGCTCTAATTTTGAACCCAACTATGAAACTCTGAGATTACTACATTTTAAAATAAACACACGTGACATACATAATTGACAATAAACAAGAACGTATATTAATATATAAACATGTCCACCCTTGAACCATATGCATATATACCATTATTAGCTAGACCTGGCAAACGGGTTTCTTCGGTTGGATACGGGTGAGACCCAATCGTTTTGGGTATGATTCGGTAGATTGTTTTATCTTCGGGTATCGAGTTTTGATCGGGTGTGTTCAGGTTCGGATATCTTTCGGTAGTTTTGAAAAATACCTGAACGGTTCGAGTTTGGTTCTAGTTGTTTCAATTTCAATACAATTCAGGTATCATTTTTTTGAATCGGGTTCAGATCAAATTTGGTTCAGGTTGTTTCGGTTTCAGGAACAATTCAGTTTTACATTTTTCAATCAGGTTCGGATCGGGTTTGGTTTGAGTCAGTTTAGTTTTGGTACTTTTCAGGTACAATCTCTTTTGGGTCGAGTTTGGTTGGATTCCAATATATTCAATCCAGGTCTTGCTCAAATAAATATAGCAAATTGTCATTATAATGAACATAAAATTTTAATATATTAATTTTGTAAAAATACTTTAGCTGAACTAATCTATTATATATATATAAAATTTTACTAGTCACTTTTTTAATGTATACTTTCAATTTTTTGAAATGAAAAATTATTTCTTTTGTAAAGAACATGTCATTTGTGCAAATTGCAAACATTGATCTGTATACGTTACCGCATAAAGATTATATTAATATGTAAAAACAAAATAGAATAGTTTGTATTTAATTTTTTTTCTATTTTATGTTGTCGATCATAACTCGCAAAACTCCTAACTTGCAAGTTATAATATATTAATATATATATAGTAGTTCTCCTGACAGCCGGTTTGTCCATAAGTTTATCGACAGACCATTAATTTTTTACCTTATACATTCACATTCAAATACATATTATTACTTGTTTTAACTTTAAAAATACAATATTTAAATTTTATATAAAAAAACTTACAATATTTAAAGTAGAAATCACCGTGAATTGTCCATAAACTTATTCAATATTTAAATTTTATTAAAAAAAACTTACAATTCATGATTGCTTGTGATACATTTTAAAATATTAGCATATTAAATTAAGATAAGAAAACATTCATAGAAAGACATGCTCATTTTTTCTTAATTAGGTGAAATATTAGTATAATACCAATAAATCCCTTTAGAACTATTTAACTTTACATAAACAGTCTTGGCCGACTTTATATAGAAATTAAATATCCCCTATTTACTAATTATAAATTATGAGTCTCATAAACAGTCTTGGCCGACTTTGTGCACAATCATTCATTCAAATTCAGAATGCGGAGTTTGCAGATTTCTACTGCCCCCTCCATCTCATTCAAATATGCACATAATCTTTTTTCACTCAAAGTTGTCAAACTTTAACCATATATTTGAATAGATATATGAACAATAATATTATCGTATGGCATGAAACTTATGTTTTCGATATGCTATGGAGGAGTAATTATACTAATTAAGCATATTTTAAATTTAAGCATTAGAGAAAAATAGATCGTAAATGCAATATTATTTTAGATGTAATTTTATATTCTTACAAAAGAATTGGATGATTGAAAATATTGATTTAAAATATTTAGCAAAATTTAATGAAAATAACTTTTCCGAAAGAAAATAATAATAACGAAAAGTTAATATTGTATGAAATTTTTTCTAATAATAAATAAAATAACTAATCAATATTAATTTTAGCTTATAAAATAATTTTAAATTAATAATTTACAATGTTCTTTTATTTAATACATAATATACTCTTAAAATAATTTCATCTAACTATGCTATTAATACACATTTTAAATTTATAAATTTAATTTATTATGTGATATTTTAATATTAAATAACTATCAACACTGTTTATAATCATAATGTTATTTTCAACTAAATATGATCAAGTTAAAATTTCAGACAGTAACAATTGTAACACACTATTCGGGTCTTGTTCGGTTTGAGTTAACATTAATCCGGATGTTTTCAAATTTGGATTAACATCAATTCGGTTTATTTCAAATCGAGTAGTAGTTGGGTATGATAGGTTTCTTTCAGGTACGGGTTCTTTTCGGGTTCATATTCAGGTTTGGTCCAAGTGCGGGTCCTTTTTGGGTTTCGGTTCAGGTTCGATTCGGGTTCAGGTGTTATTCTAGTTTGGGCACCATCAGGTCTGGCAATTTAAGTTCGGGTACGGTTCAATCGGGTGATTTCAGTTTCCGGTTATTGATTGGGTCTCACTATTTGAATGTCGGTTCGATTCGGTTCGGTTATTTATTACCGAGTTTTTGGGTTCGGTTATATTTTGACAGGTCTATTATTAGCTATTAAAACTATACTCGTATGTAAGAAAATGTAAATCCATTATCAAGTGTTCATTCGCTATCTTTCGCGAAATGAAGCCCTTCAAATTAGATTCACTTATAAAGGGGTGCTTAAATCTTGGGTTACCATTCTTCTTCTTACCAAACACATAATCTCTTGCTAATTTATCCTTAAAATCCCTCTACTTTTCACCAAACCGTCTAATTGTTTTTTTGTTCAACATCACCATATTATCATACACAATGTCGAAGACAAACAGAATGGCCTTCCATAGCCTAACCTTGTAAGTATCATCAATATATATCCATGAATCGTACCAGAAAAGATCCACCTTTCTCCTAGCAATCATCCCAATGTAACTTGACCACCGATTTGAGTCCTCACCCATTGCATTCCCTATGCGATCAAACTTCATCGGACATTTCATTCCCTTATCTACCATGTCGATCAATTTCTTGCAAATTGCTCGACCTCGACCTTTCTTCTTCAATGCGATCCATTGGGAACTTGATGTGGCATAGAGGTTGGTATATATAGATAAGTGGCACCGACGTGATGACATTTTATTTGCTCCATTTAATTATAATATTTTCTTCCCTTAATTTGGTCATCTAGTTTTCTTTCTTTAATTAAGGCACTTTCCTTTTTTGTTAGGATATTTAATATCCTTTTCCCTTTCTCTTAAAAGATTTAGTTTCCTTTTCCCTTTTCCTTTAGGAGATTTAGTTTCCTTTTCCCTTTCTCATTAGGAGATTTAGCATCCTATAAATATAAGAGGCATTCTTATGTAATTTTCATGCTTGTTTTGATTATGATTTATAAAAGTCGACATTTATGTTGCAAACCCTAGCGTTTCATCTTTCCTATATTACGTGCTACATAAGTTGGTATCAGAGCCATTCTAATCCCTACCATGGCGCATCATCGATCTCGTGGAGGCGTCCACAATCGTGATACTGATCTAGAATATGTTTATAGATGTGAAGAAATTGCACGAATACGTAAAAAAAGGGAGGTTGTTGAGTAGATCCTCGTAACACTTGTGCGACGCAACTCTGGAAAATTGGCCTGGGGAGTCAGTGTTCTAGGTGGTTATCCCGGAGTACGACGAGAAGGCATATGACGAGGTGGAGCACGGGAAGGCTGTGTATGACAAGTCTGAGTATGACGCACCCTTGTATGACAATGTCGTGTACGACAAAGAAGTGTCAAACAAGATAGTATACGATGACCCATTTGTGACTAGGAGGAGATTGAGGATGTCGAGGAAGACTTCTTTGGTGAACCAATTTATGATATTTATGACGATGACATGGAAGCCAAGGAGGAGATTGAGGAAGCTAAGCAAGATTTCTTTGGTGAACCAATTTATGATGATGATGTGGAGGTCGAGGAAGAGATCGAGGAATTTTCGGGAGACGTGGGCCATGCACTCATGGTCCGGCAAAATATTCTTACCTCTCGAAGCCGCGAGGATCGGGGCTTTGCTAGATCATCTTCCATTATCTTCCAATCTTAATGCACCATTGGCGATATGCAACTTTGTCATCGACCCCGGAAGTTGTGAGCACGTCATAACCGCGAGCATCGTCACCAAACTTGGCCTCAAAATGGAAAAATACCTAAAACCCTACAAACTTGCATGGCTTTAAACCGGCACTGATGACACAATTTCTAACCCGACCTTGGGGGAAGAAGTTCTTGACTTCAAGGCAATCCCGAAAACTAGACGTATCCCCTTCGTTTCTTTTACACGGGCGACAATTTGGACGATTACGCACTGGAACATTCGGGGATGAATTTTTCCAACCCCCGGGAGAATGATGTGGCATAGGGGTTTGTATATATGGATAAGTGGGACCGGCGTGATGATATTTTATTTTCTCAATTTAATTAGAATATTTGCTTCCCTTAATTTGGTCATCTAGTTTTCTTTCTTTAATTAAGGCGTTTTCCTTTTCCTTAGGATATTTAGTTTTCTTTTCCCTTTCTCTTTGAAGATTTAGTTTCCTTTTGCATTTTCTTTTAGGAGATTTAGTTTCCTTTTCCCTTTCTCATTGGTAGATTTAGCATCCTATAAATATAGAAGGCATCCTTATGTAATTTTCATGCTTGTTTTGATTATGATTAATAAAAATTGACATTTACGTTACAAACCATGGCATTTCATCTTTCCTATAATATGTGCTACATCAGAAGTCCACCTACTTGGGTTTTATTCCTCTTGTCATGGCTCACTACTACTACACGTAATTATATAAATAAAGATATTAACTCCTCAATCAAGGAGTTATTTAACTCGATGAAAATAGAGCTACAAATTTATGGACATATATTCCACTGATAGGCAAATCATGCTTCTAGGGCATGTCCTCCTATACGAGACTTTATGCGACGTTGGAATTTAGGCCTATGACAATTTTGGGCTTCATCATCACTTAATATGGCCTAAATAACAACACACAACATTACATATTCTTTGAAAAATACGGTCACGTGAGGCCAACGTTGAAACACTGAACCAATATATTGCTAGCAAGAAATAAGAATATTTGATCAAATCTTTCCAACACCATTAAGAATATTTGATTAAATCTTTCCAACATAATTTCATAGATAACATACTAATAATTCGTACAACAGTAAAGATTAGACGTTTACTAAGACAATACGACTAACAGTTTTAGCCGAGCCACAGTCAACCAAAGATTTTACCTTCACCCTTTTGTGAAATTCTATAGTTAAAGCCGATAAAAAGTCTACCTTCTTACACGAGTTAGGATTAGACCTTTACCCCATTCGATAGGATTTACTAATTGAGTCGACGCATAGTCAACCTAATTACATGACAAAAGATGTGACCTTTACCCATTTAGTATGCCTTACATTTAAAGTTGGGGCACAATCGACTTAATTAGATGAAAAAATATTTTACCTTTACCCTTTTGATAGGGTTTACGGTTGAAGCTGACAAATAGTCGACCTTATAACTCGAGTAAAATTTGACCTTTACCTCATTTGATACATTTTACTAATTGAGAAAACACACAGTCAACCTAATCAATCGGCCAAAGAAGTGACCTTTACCCATTTTTTATGCCTTGCATTTGAAGTCGGGACACAGTCGACCTAATTAGACGACCAAACATTTGACCTTTGCCCTTTTGATAGGGTTTAAGGTTGAAGCCAACAAATAATCAACCTTACTACACCAGTAAAGAATTTTCCTTTACCTCATTTGTTAAGGTTTACTATTTACACTGACTCATAGTCAACCTAATTAGACAACCAAAGATGTGACCTTTACCCTTTTTTTATGCCTTACATTTGAAGTCGGGACACAGTCGACCTAATAAGATGACCAAATATTTAACCGTTACCCTTTGGATAAGGTTTACAGTTGAAGCTGACAAATATTTGACCTTGTTACACGATTAAGGATTTGACCACTAACCTATTTGATTGATAGGGTTTACTAATTGAGGTGATACATAGTAAACCTTATTACACAACCAATGATGTGACCATTACTCATTTTCTTTGCCTTACATTTGAAGTCCAGACACTGTTAACTTAATTAGATGACCAAATATTAGACCTTTATCTTTTTTTATAGGGTTTACGCTTGAAGCCGACAAATAGTCAACCTTAAAACTAGAGGAAATATTTGACCGATGTGACAAATGTTTGAAATTTTTTGGGCAGAGTTACAAAATTGGCCCAGATCAAGTAGAGAAATGGTATACGGTAATTGATTCGATCCACTTAATTTTGTTTCGTATTTCATTTCAAAAAAACTGTATCATTTCAAAATATTATTAGAATATAAATTTGACCATGTCGTTGGGCTCGTACATGATAAATGTCGAGCCCAATAAAATTATGGCCACAAAACCTACAAGATGGTGTCTGTATCCTTATTGTCTGCATGTCTACTTTGTCAATAAATCATGCGACGTCGATAAATAACAATTCAAGTCTCTCTGACGCAAGCCCAAACACAAAAAATTGGGGTCGATTTCATACATAAGGCCCAGAACACATGGTGACCGACGTCGCACCCCTGGAATAAGGTATCGTCTTTGTCGACATCCACGTGCGACATCACACATATGAATAAATAACAAATTTTCTTCTAGGCATTTAAATCCAATGTAATTCAACTCTTCTCCTCCCATTCATTTGATGTCATACACCCTCCTCTTGCTCCTAAATTGCAACTGCTTAAAACCACCTCAATAACCACTAAAATTTGTCGATCCTGTAACCGCAATCATATTGATAAAAAGGTGTGGTAAATTTTGACCAAAACACAAGCAAGAAAACAAGGGTTTCAACATTTCTTCTCCATTAAAAAAGGTGGCTTTTTCCCATTTCCTTAAAATCTAGGATGTGCATTTATTCTTTTTAGTTCTTAGGGTTGTTGGTAATTCAAAAGTATTGGTGTATTAGGATGTTTAGTTTGAATTTTCTATTTGAAAAGTGGTTTATACCCACATTTTGGATTTTTATTGTGAATGTTATGTAAATTTTGCATGTATGTGTTCTTGGGTGTTAGAAAACCTTGATGTGGCCTTTTGTGTAAGACCTAGGCTTGTATTGCTGGTAAATGTGTTCTTCATATGGTATGAATTTGTGTTAGGTCATGCATCGCACACGCTTTCGGTTATGCCAGTAAGTGTGTGATGTTGCATTCATAATGGTCTTGCATGAACTTTTGTATGTGATTTTTATGTTGATATATCAACCTTACAGATTGGTTTCTTACATGTCTTCAAAACTGCATATTCATATATGAGCGTCATCGAGTGCATACAATTGGCAAGTGTTGATACTTACCAATTGTCTTTGACATTGCATGATATACACCATAAAGCATTCGTTAACCAATGCATTCGACATAATAATCAGCATGTTTTACTTGTAGGATTGTTAGGTTTAGTTAGGTTTACTCGACAAAGGGTTTAGACGGTCATGTATGGTTTTCTTATCTCAATCCTGAGTTTTTTGAACTTATTGATACTAATGGAATCATTGTATCCATGGGCATCTAGATCCTCCTTTGTGATCTCATTAGTAGGTTGCTTGTGGGTACTTTTCATCATCTTTGTATAGTAGGTAGTTTGCAAGAACGGTAGAAGATATTGAAGGTCATTCATAAGAATGGTGGTAGACTGAGGCCACATACTCTAAAATATGGTATTCAGTGGAGTTGAGCCCAAGAAAGGCGAATTCAAAGTTTAAAGAGGCCACGTAAGAAACAGAGCAATGGTTGTCCGAGAGTTGCACATAATTTTAGGAATAATCTGAGAAGAAACAGCCATTTAGGGTTGCATTTTGGATTTTTTTTTCTCGAGCGCTACAAAATTGACTACAAGAACTCTCAAATCAGACCAACGATTCATCCGCAGTGGAGCAAACAAGTCAGCCGGCAGAACCAGCCATGAGCATCACGGACCGCACATGGCCATCAAAAGGCTAAACCAAGTACGGCCTGTACCAAGTGACATAGCCCATGTCAGGAGCCTTTGGGAGGAGTCGTGCCAGCCAACATGGATTGTTCTAAGCCCCAACACGGACCGTGCAAAACCCAGCTAGCCATGTCCACAAGTCTTCTTTTCACTCCAATTTCGGATAAGTATCGGCGTAGACCATTCAGTTTCACACGGTCCACATCGTTTCAAGTCACAAATGTCAAAGCCATCCCATGGGGTGTGAAGAATGACGTGGTCCATGCCAAGATACTGAGCAAAATGTGGATTCGTTTGTTGGACTATGCCAAACGACACAGGGTGTGGATCAGAAGATCAAAAATGAAGTTCCCAGACGATGACCCATACCGGTTAACATGGACTGTGCCAATATTCCTGTGTCAATACTGATGGCCCATGCCAGCACGAGCGTCATGGCCCGTGCCAAGACGAACAACCTGCGCTAGCACAAGGCCACATCATTATGCACAGGTCATGCCAGACATTACCTCCCATGCTGTTTGTGACTGCTAGGGTTTTTGGCATATTTTTGGCCTATTTTGAGACACAATTCCTTACTATTATATATGTAGACCTTTATCTACTAGGGTTTATGTACTAGATCAGATTTTAAATTTTAAGAGTAGCCTAGAGAGAGAAAAACACTCTTTCATCTCTCTAGGTTCCTTTTCTTTATTTTACTTATGCCCAAAAATGTGGAATCTAATGCAATACTTAGATTATGTTTAGGGAGTAGTTTAATAGCTTGGGGATAATATTCGTATTCATGTTTTGACATATGTTTTATGAGATTCCTTAGATTTACCTATGTCTATGTGTTTGTGTTACTATGTTGGCTTGTTCTTAAATTGTTGTGAATTTTATGAATGATACACTCCATTAGCTCACACTCTAGTTTACATTCATGTTGGTGCCCATATTGACACCCCTCGGGTAACAGAAAGCTTGATGTTATATGGGTAGCAGGGTTCGGGTTCATATGTGTGTGTGCACATAGGCCTTTTCTGAGTTTTATTGTTACGATGACAGCACGCCAGTCTTAGTTGACGAGTTAGTGTAAAGGGTTATAGGTAGGGATAGAATTTATTAGCAAAACTAGGGGTTGACAACCCTAGTGTGATGTGCTTCATTTTGCGTGCATTAACCATTGCACCCGGCATAGTTTTTGTCATGTTTGGTATGATAGATTGCTAGTATTAGTTGAGTTTACGTGTCAAGGGGTTTGAACTGACATGTTTTATTTTATCATCTAAATCTTGCATTTTATATACTTAATTAGTACTAATGAATATCATGTATCCACGAGCTCCTAGATCTTCCATTTGATCATCTTTAGTGGGTCGCCTGTGGGTACTTTTTGGTTACATACTATGTGAAAGCATTTTATAAAGGCAATAGAAAGCCATTCACCTCTATAATGGTAGTAGAATAAGGCCATAAATGTCAATGCGTGGTAGAAGGAGATTGGCTCCAAGGATAGGGGGCAAGGGTGTTCAAAGCGGCCAATGAAGAAATGGGGAATCATGGTCTGATGAGTTGTGCCAAGTTTGAGAATAATCCGAGAAATATTATCCTTCAAGCATGATTCTATTGGATTTTTCTTCTTGAGCAATACAAATCTACTGCTAGAACTCAAAAATTGAACTAATGGTTCTCCCATAGCGAAGGAAAGAAGTTCAGTCGGCCAACGTATCACGGGGTCTGCATGGACCGCTCATGATCATGCACCAACGGTCTGCGCTAGAGGAGATGCCTCACACCAACAATTACAATGCAAGGCAATGGCGTGACCTGCACTATATGCTACAGTCTGGGCAGCTCAAGTTCAGAGGTTTGATCCAAAAATAGCTAAGTATGAGTGCAGATTGTCCGGGCCAATGGCTGGTCTTGGTAGCTTGATCATAGGATGGCCCTCTCTATCTCATGATCAAGTTGTCAAGACCAGTCATTGGCCCATGCCAAAGACCATGGTCTGTGCCAAACTTCTGAGTGGATCATGTTTCCCGACCATGGCCCATGGCAAAGCAGACAGCCCACGCCACAGCCTCGCGCCATAGCCCTACACCAGATTCAGCACCCCCGTGCCTTTAAAGATCCACGGCCGCACGCAATAATGTATCCCACTACAACGTACTTGGCATGGACCATTCCATTCGCGGCTCGTGCCATGCGGCGGCTGAACTACGGTTTAGTGTTTTTTTAGCCTATTTTTATGCCCAATCCCCTTTTTCCTATATATATATGACCTTAGTATACTAGTTTAAATTGGTACAAAGTAGATTAGAACATTACGAGAGCTCTTAGAGAGGGAGAAACACTCTCTCCTTTTCCTTTTTCATTCTTTTCATTTTGTGTTCATCCTAGATGTGGAATTCAAATCCGTATTTGAATTCCATGTCTATGGAGTAGTTTTCATAGGTTGGGGATAAATGTAGCGAATGATTTAACCTTTATGTTTATGTGAGATTCAATTGATTCATCCTCTTATATAAGTTCATGAGAGTATTATGATTGTTCTTGAATGTTCTAAATGCATGAATATTACACCACATATCGGCACACATTTTAGGCTGTCTTCAGGTATGGTGCATTTATTGATGCTCAATTGGGAAGAGAAGCCTAGGTGTTAGAATGGGTAAGGGAGTACATTGCATATGTGTGAGTGTTTACACAGGAGACCCAAAGTCATACTCTGACTTATTTGCCACCACACCATTCTTAGCTAATTACATAAATATTTTTGATAGGTTGCGGTTAGAGATAGCTAAAGAGGTAGCAAACTAGGGTGTTAGAGACCCTAGATCATAGATAAGGTGCCAATGACCCTCGGGCCTAGTTGATAGGTCCCGAGGGAAGTTGTGCATTTGTGGTTGAAGCCTAGGATGTAATCACACGGGGGAGAAACAGACGTATAATAATGATAAGACCTTGTTGTACTTCCCTAATTACGATGATGGTGTCAATGGAGCTTCGCGAGCGCACCCGACGTGACAGGTAAGGGGAAGTGTATGCCATTTTCCACACTACCTGTTGTTAACACAATATTAGGTTGTTTAGTAAATCTTGCATGTGAATAAATTGAGGATCGAAACATTAGGTTAATCATGTTGCACATTGACTCCCTAAGTGCTTAGTATAATTAGCTTACTTGTCTTTTTTACTTTATGCGTTGTAGTTGTTAATATGAAAATCCAAACTCCCCGCTCCCTTTGTGTTTGCAATTAATAGCTAATTCTTTCACTCGTACAGATTGACAACTCGTACGAGGTTGTGTCTTTAGTTGATACTTGAGCCCTAGCAACTCTGTGGATAAACCCAGGGCTTGCCGCTAACTACCCTCTAGGTAGCGTAGCAGTGAGAATGTGTGAAGAATATAAATATTATCTTTCACCATCCCACGAGACAAGGCCCCGATCAGGTTCATTAGCTACGATTAATGATTCTGGGTGGAGGTGGGTCAAATTTTGGTGTCGCAGCCAAGGATGTTGTCCAGCTCAAGTATTGATTAAGCACAACATGTTGGTAGAGTAGTTAGTGTTGCTTTTATCTTTTTCTTCTTCTATTTTCATAATGTTCAAAAAGAAAATTTGAAAAATCACAAAAAGAGATATTTCCTGACATTTAGACTTTATATTTGTTATCATGTGTGAATAAACTATCTTGTGATACTATAATTGTTCAGCATGCCTCTTCTAATTTGAACGGGGACACTTCACCATGGTATCTCATGTCTAAAGTGCAGTGAGGAAAGAAGCAGGCTAAGAAATTAAAAACTTCAAAACCTCTTTCAACCCCCAAACTCAATAATAATATATCCACGCTTGAGAAGAATGGGTTTACTTGGTTCATCGCTCCAAAGGTAAAAGGTAAACCTAGAATGATGTGGTGACCCACCCATCGTGATATGGTCGCTGGTGATGTCATGGATGGTGATTTCGGTGACCCACCAAGCCACTCTCCTTATTATTTGAAATTGAAAAAAAAGAGTTATGACGACAAAAATAAAGAAACATCGCTTTTATTTCAAGTAGGAGTTTTCTTTCACATGCTTTTAATTTTGGGAATAAGTTTGATCTTTGCTGGTTATACGAACA
The DNA here is from genome assembly GCA_037428765.1 of Rubia yunnanensis. Taxonomy (NCBI): domain Eukaryota; kingdom Viridiplantae; phylum Streptophyta; class Magnoliopsida; order Gentianales; family Rubiaceae; genus Rubia; species Rubia yunnanensis. The sequence continues at coordinate 65,283,930 of CM075064.1, forward strand.
TGGCTTGGGTTGGTGCGAAACTAACGTGTGCCCAGTACAAACCAGCACACGCCTGACACTAGCTCCCAATGGTGGCACAAGGTTGGCCGTGGGATCCCCACTGCCGCCCAACCTAGCCAATCCTAGCCTAGCCTACCTCCTATATATACCCCTCCTTACATTACCATTTTTACCACACTAGCCTTCATCCTTCTCCTCTCTCTCGCGTATGAAAAAGCTCTAGCCAACCCTCTCACAAAAATTGCCATAACTTCCTCATCCCTCATCCAAAAATTCCCCACCATATATCAAAATTATCAAATTTCCAAGCTCTATCCAACCTTCTAAATCTCAACCTCCAAAAGTAAGTGAATTTGAGCAGATTAATGGGAATAGTTTTGGCCACACATTGGTAATTCGTCCGGGGATCTGTGTTTGTGATTCCTTTTGAAGCATTGGAGTTGCCTTGGTTCATCATAGGGGAATTTCTGCCTAGCCCTCAAGCATAGATCTCACCACACTCTCCTGAGGTAATTTCAGCCAAACTTGTTCTTGATTGGAGATCTCGAACTAGCATAATTGTTGTGGACTTTGTTTGCATGCTTATGAACCTTGGTGATAAGTGATGTTGGTAGATTAATTTGGGAATTATTATTCTATGTTGGGGATAGTTGGAAGGGAATTTTTTACCATACTTTGTCTATTTGCTTACTATATTTTTTGGGACATTATGCCTCGTGTGGCGAGAGAGAGGGGTAAATCTAGTATGCGCACCTACATAGGCCTGGCTACTCTTACTTGAGCCCATAAGGAGAGGTGGGGTGGCTCATGGGAAACCAAATTATGGAGACAAAGTTTGTAGACGAAAAGGCCCTCAAGTGTCTCAAACTCTAGGAGCATGTCTGGTTATTGCTAGGTAGGGTTGGTATGAGGAAATCTACCACCCTATCCGCCCCCACCTAGACATATGCATTGGAGTTTGTGCCCACTGTCAAGAAGTTTAGGGATGAGCAAGTAAGGCAATGTATCAGCTTCTATTTGGGTGATGAACCCCACACCTTTACTTACAAGGAGTTGGAGAAAATCTTCAACTGGAAAGAGCAGAGGAAGGTGTCAGAATTTAGGGAGCCGAACACATGTGATGTGTTCACATTCTGGAGTGCCATCACCAGGCGGTTAAGGGATAAGAATAGCAGGAAAAATGACATAGTGCACTCGGCACTCAATTATGTAGCTAGGTTGTTGATCGTGATTGTCAGTTGGCATGGGAAGACCACCGCCTCCACTGACGAGGATTGCACGATACTCTTATGGTCTATATGCATGGGGGAAGGCTTGCCCTAACCTGGTAGAGGATTTTGTCACCGGGAGCATGAATCTCACCTTCTCGGAGCATGCACTGGAAATATATCAATGGGAGGAATGGTTACTTTTCTGGTGCGACACTTCAACCTTCTGGAGAGTGAAGGCATATGGACCAACCCCGGTGTGGCCTTAACCATCACTAGCCAAGTCATGATAAAGGTGAGACTGATTAAGATAGAGAATGATATTGTCTTTTGGCTATGCAAGGGGAAGAAGTTCATGAGGCTTCCTCAGAACGAGAAAACCAAGTTGAGAAGGTCTTTCAAGATGAAGGATCTCATCATTGATCCCGATGCAGGGTTATAGGCAGCCCTGGGAGAGCACGATCGGGGAAGCGAGGATTATGAGGAGTTCAAGGAGGAATAGGAGCAATTTGTGCAGTAGATTCCCGTTGGTGTGATCATGGAGAAGCCCCCTCCATTTCACGCTATGCCACTACCTATGGGGCACCATTTAGCGCCACCGCCACCTTTTATGTAGGTATCAGGAGGACCACTCCCTTCTGTGGAGCCGATTAGCATGCATGAGAGTTCTTATAATTCTACAAGGCCATGGCGCCAGGAGTGCACATAAACATAGAATTTTATCGCACTATTGGGGCTTCTCGGAGTTTAGCAGCCAATGATCTCATCCACCCTCTCAGCCTCATAGACATAGTGTATCTTCCATTCTCATCAGGGAGCTCACTCAAGGCAGCATCAACAGTACACCCATTTAGAGAGCACAAGTCACTGGGATTTCATTCTACTTCTTCTTACCCTATGTGGACCGAGACACCTGAACAACCCCAACCTGATTGGGAACAATCTTTGGAGTACTCTATCATTGGAGTTAGACGGGATTTGGCCACCGCCAAAGCTCAGCTGGACGACCATCACTGGGACACGGATGACAGATTTGATAGAGTTGATGACCAATTGCAGCATCTAACGAAGGGCATGGGGGCTCTCCATGAGGGGCTTATACATATCAATGAAATGTTGAGGAGTGCAATCATAGGGGAGCGCTATAAGGATCCTCCGCATGGGCATAAACTTGGAGCTAGACGTCGCTGGAGGGATTAACTTTTCTCATGATTCCAAACATTCTTTCACCTTAGTTTCTTTCTTTGAAAACAATTCAAGGAAATAAGTGTGGGGAGGGGTTGGAACATCCACTATTATGGTATCCCCTTTGCTAGTATTTCCTTTAAACCTTATTCTGCTACATTGGATTGGACGATAACTATTTTTCCATGTGTTTTTATTTTCTTTTCCTCATTGAACTCTTTTGTAGTGTTTTAGGATGTTTTGAAAGCTATTAGTGGTGTATTTTTATCTTATCTTTTGCAGCATGAAGCCCACTTTTGGGGAAATTTTGTGCTACACCAAAAAAAATTGAAAATTTTAAAAAAAGTGTTTTTTTAATAACGTGGAGAAGTAGAAAACCCGAAAGGGCAATTAGGGTAACATGAGGAAAAGCCTGTATAGTTCGAAAGGCCTAGGTAAAAATGAGAGATTAAGGGCCAGCTAGACTTACGAGCCTAGGAAACAAATGAGAGGTTATGTGGAAAAGTGAAAAGTGAGAAGTGTGGAAAAAAGTGAGAAGTTAAAGCTAGGATGAAAACCAAAAAGGGCTCCTAGGGAAAATGAGAGAAATAGAGAGAAAACAAAAAAGTTGACGATGTATTTGACTCCTTGGTTGTAACTATGTCGAGAATGACAAATTATCCCTATGTTTCAACCAATTCGATGGCTCTTGGATTTCCATGGTGGACTGTTTTTGGAGACGACTCTTGGATTGCTTTGGTATCATTTTGGGAAAAGTAAGTTATCTTGACACTTATCTTTTTACCTTACCTTTTTCCACCTTTTTATTTTGGGTGGTTAGATTGCTTATGTTCTTCGGAGAGTGTGAGAATTGTGAGATTCTTACTCTTTTTGGGGTAAATAGAGTAATCCAGGAATAAGTGGGATACCTCGATTAACTTATGTTTTGCACACTACATTTCACTTAATTCTTTGTCATGTCTTTGATTACTCGAGGATGAGAAAATGGTTAAGTGTAGGGAGTCTGATGTGCATCATTTGTGTCAATTAACCATTGCAACTGGCATAAGTTTTGGCATCTTTTGTATTGAAGATTGTTAGTATTAGTTGAGTTTACACGACAAGGGGTTTGGATGGCCATGTTTGGTTTTATCACCTAAATCATACTTTTTGTAGACTTATTTAGTACTAATGGGCATCATGTATCCATGGGCTCCTAGATTTTCCATTTGATCATTTTCAGTGGGTCACCTGTGGGTTTTTTTTGGTTACATTCTATGTGAAGGCCGTTCGTAAGGAAGGTAGAAGAGATCAGAGGACATTCACCTCTAGAATGGTAGTAGACAAAGGCCACGAACATCAATGCATGGTGGAAGGAGATTGGAGCCAAGGATAGGCGGCAATGGAGTTTAAATCGGGCAATGAAGAAATGGGGAATCGTGGTCTGATGAGTTGTGCCAAAGTCTGAGACAAATCTAAGAATAATTAGCCTTTGAGCCCGATTCCATTGGATTCATCTTCTCAAGCACTACAAATCGACAACTAGAACTCAAAAATTGGACTAACGGTTCTCCCATAGCAAAGGAAAGAAGTTCATGCAGCCACGGTACCACGGGTCAGCATGGACCATTCATGGTCACACACCAATGGTCCGGGTCAGAAGAAGAGCCCCATGCAAATAGTTCCAATGCGAGGCAATGGCACGACCCGCACCATTCACCACGGTTTGCGCAGCTCAAGTTCAAAGGTTTTCTCCAAAAACTGTTGAGTGTGGGCACAGACTGTCCCGTTCATGATGAACTGCGCCTTCCCTTGATCAATATGCCAAGACCAGCCATTGGCCCCCACCAAATTCCATGCCTTGTGCCAAAGTTCTGAGAAAACATTGCCTTCTGACCACTGACCGCGCCATAGGCCATAGTTGGTGCCAAACTTGTGAGTGAATCATGTTTCATAACCACGGCTTGCACTAAAGCAGTCAATCCACGGAAGACCCTTGTGCCACGGCTTAGTGTAAGATCAAGTGCCCCACACCTTTGAAGACCTACGGCTGCGCGCAATGATGCACCTCACGGCGACGTACTTGGCACGGATTGCGCCAGGCAGCGGGTGAACTACGGTTTAGTATTTTTTTTGGCCTATTTTGGGTCTACTGTTAGGCCCAATCCCCTTCTCCTATATATATGACCTTAGTTTACTAGTTTAAATAGGTACAAAGTAGATCAGATCATTAGGAGAACTCTTAAAGAGGGAGAAACACTCTCTCCTTTTTTCTTTTTCTTTCTTTTCATTTTGTGTTAATCCTAGACGTGGAATTCAAATCCTTATTTGAATTCCATGACTATGGAGTAGTTTTCATAGCTTGGGGATAACTGTAGTGCATGATTTAACCTTTATGTTTATGTGAGATTCATTAGATTCATCCTTTTATATGTTTTTATGATATTATTATAATTGTTCTTAAATGTTCAAAATGCATGAATATTACACCACATACCAGCACACTCTTTGGGATATATTCAGGTGCATTTATTGATGTCTCATTTGGAAGAGAAACCTGGATGTTAGAATGGATAAGGGAGTACGTTGCATCTGCGTGAGTGTGTGCCCGGGAGACTTGAGTCAAACTCTAACTTATTTTCCATTGCACCAATCTTAGCTGGTTCCGTAAATGTTTCCGATAGATTCCAGGTAGAGATAGCTAAAAAGGTAGAAAACTAGGGTATGAGAGATCCTAGATCATAGATAAGGTGCCAATGACCCTTGGTCCTAGTTGATAGGACCCAGGGCAAGTTGTCCATTCGTGGTGGAAGCCCAGGTGGTAATCGCATGGGGGAGAAACAGACCTACAACGATGGTCTGACCTTGTTTTACTCCTCTAATTATGATGGTGATATCAATGGAGGATTATGAGCGCACCCGACATGACAGATATGGGGAAGTGTATGCCATTGGCCACACCACGTGTTGTGAACACAATATTAGGTTGTTTAGTAAATCTTGCATGTGAATGAATTGAGGATCGGAAAATTAGGTTAATTATGCTGCACATTGACTCCCTAAGTGCTTAGTATAATTACCTTACTTATATTTTAAATTTATGCGTTGTAGTTTATAATATAAAATTCCAAACCCCCCTTTGTGTTTGCAATTACTAATTATTCCTTTCACTAGTATGGATTTACAACCCGTACGTAATTGTGTCTTAAGTTTATACTTGAGCCCTAGCATCTGTGGGGAAAAACTCAGGGTTTGCTGCTAACTACCCTCTAGGTAGTGTAGCAGTGGGAATATGTGCAGAATATAAATATGATCTTTGACTATTTGACAGGCGGGCGGTCGTCGCGCCCTCCGTGCAAAAGATAATTTATAAGCCCTTTTTGCTTACTTTCTACAACTAGGTAGATAGCGGCAAATCGGGGTCGTCCAAAGAGAAGAGGGATCTTCCTAAGCGTCTAAGCACAAATGGTTAATATTATGCTAGGATAAAATATATACACACACATAAAAGCAAGTAAAAGGGGGGGGGTTGGTTGGTTGGTTTTCCTAAGTTACGAAAGTAAAAAGACAAGATAACTAGCAAGGTCAAGTGACTATGCTAATCATCAAACAAAACTAAGAAAAGGGGTTTTAAAACTACAAAGATAAAAAGCCTTGGGGGCAATGGATATCCACTTCCAAATCTAATGTAGGTCATCGAATCATTCACTCATTCTATCATATAGCATTACATGACTCAACATCAACATACCCATCTAGCAAGAATCACAACACATAAATCACAAGAAGTTCTAAGTTCACGCTCGTAGATTTTCATGCAAAGGAGCTACGGAATTCGTCACGTTCCTAACACCTAACCAATTCAATCATACAAGCACTCCCTATGCTCAAGCAACTCATGGCACAAGTGAAGTGAAACACACCATCAAGAATACACGAATGCTAAATAACAAATGCTTCAAGGATGAGTTAAAATCATCTATTCAATACTTCAACTACTTGTTGTGGAGACTAAACTCCTATCCTTCTTAGTTCGTAGTTTGCAAGAGTGAGTTTGACATCTCTCGTCAAACCTCACCAATGACTCCCGTTGTCACGACCACGACTCAAGGTATCATTGGTGGCATTTAATCACGAAAAACCAACAAGCTTGGCAATGCTTATGACCACTACACCGTGACTAAGCATTTAACCAATTCATGCAATTACACGAGATTGGATGAACGTGCAACGCACATTCATCCAAGAGCATATAACTCTCTCGTTTGCTACACAAACGAACATGACGAAGAGTTCGACATCAATCACATTCGTCTAGCACATTATCAATCCATCAACACAATCAAAAGCCCTAAATCATACTCATACATTCCTAACAAGAAAAGGGGGGAAATTAACCCAAATCCCCCAAACCCTAGCTAGCAATTCATACAAGTATTTCATTCAAGCTTTCAACAACATCAATGGCATCAACAATTAACATTCAAGCACAATAAAAGCACAATAGCAAAAACACCAAATAGATAGATATAAATGCTCCTTACTACATAGAAATGGAAGCTTCAATCCTTGCTCCCAAGTACAAAAACTACTCTAGAACAACAAAAGACATAGAAACTAAGAAAACAAGAAGATAAAACCTAGGGTTTTGGCCCAAAACAGAGGCCAAAAGCTATGGAGAAGAAGGGGTGAAGAGGTATTTATAGTGGAAGAAAAAGGGGAGAAAAAACGCTGCTGCAGAGCTGGATTCGTCCTGTCGTCGCGACTCGCGACCAGTTCCATCGCGAGTCGCGACCAGCAGTGAAATCCAGCCCTGTTTTGTTTTGCTTCCTCCGGGTGAACCGTTGATCCGTTTCGGGAGTTCTTGTAGTCGATTTTATAGTGCTCGAGAAGAGGAATCCAATGGTGCCACTCTTGAGGGTTGATTCTTCTCGGAAAATTCTGAGAACCCTGGATCATCATTCATCCGTTGCTTTGCTCTCCTTTCTTCATCTCTTCACTTCTTCAAATCTTCACAAAGCTCAAATGTAAAGGTCTTCAAATCTTCAAATCTTCAAAGATAAATCTTCAAAGTCTTCAAATCTTCAAAGTCTTCAAACAAATCACCTTGTCACACAAAATCATCTAAAAAGTGTTAAAAACGTCAAAGCCGCCTTTATCCCTCCTTAGATGATTTCAAGGAAAAATGCCACATGTAGAGCATAAAATTGCACAAAACCTAATCCTAAAAAGCCTAAAATAACCATCTAAAATGGACACATCACTATCCCATAGGACAAGCCTCAAATAATTAGCTATGATTAACAACCCCATGTAGAGGCGGGTCATAGTGCCATCGATAAGTTTCCCAATCCCCTTTGCCTCTTTAGGCCTATGGATCAAGAATTTATGGTGTGCAATGAATATACGGGGGAGAAATAGATCTGTGCAATGGCATGGCCATTGTTGCACTCCCTTAATTATGGAGATGATGCCAATAGAACAATGCAAAAGCACCCTACGTGATAGGTATGAGGATATGCTGACCATCGACCACACCACGTGTTATGGACACTTGAATAGGCTCTGATATCTTCTATTTGATGGAATCGAGGATTGAAACATTTAGTCAATCATGTTATGCTTTTTTTTAAAATTAAACCATCCGTAGATGGGGGAAATTATATTAGCCTTCCCAAGCCATAAAGAAACAATTTAAAAGAAGCCGAAACTTAGATTAGTTATACAAACTGAGCATATTGCTCTTGAAGCAACCCTTGTTGCTTCCAAAAGAATGAGCTAGAGTATTGGAGTAGCCAGAGGATTACAAATACTAATGACTAGGTAATCGGATCTCGAACTTCTTAGTGAATCGAGTGAATGAAACACAAGTCAGTCAGAGAAGACCTTTACCTAAATCATAAGCCTATCCTCTAAGTTAAGAAACTGGAGGAGATAGCAAAATGTAAAGCTTTTTCATCAGTGTTTGTGGGTATCCGTTCTGAGATGATCAGCTGAGGGTAACTGAGCCATTTTGGAACCCTTCCATATGGTTCTGTCCATGCTTGATGACTTCAAATTGATATACACAGTCCCTGCAAAAGCATGTAACCGAAAAAACTCAGTAGCATCCATTCAATGAGAAATTCTAAGAGAAGGTGTGCCTATCCAATCAAGCTTAATAAGGCCCGAACAAATAAGAGGTAGCATTTGTAAACTACTGTAAAAACTAGTAGTCTTAGCATTAAAACACTCCTTAGCCAACGCATCAGCTACCAAATTAGCCTGTCTATGTATATGGAGGATATTGATTTCACCTAAAAGCTGGTGAATCTCATCAGCTAGTTCAAACAATTCCCAATTAGCTTTGAAAGGATCCTGAACACAAATAGTAGCACTTAGGCAATCAGATTCTATGATAATAGGTGGCAGGAATCCTACACTAATATGCACAGCAAAAAGAATTTCCTTAAGCTCAGCCTCTAAAGCAGAACTAGCCTGAGTAAATTTCGTGTGAGCTGAGATGAAATTGCCCCTGGAATCCCTAATGATCAATCCTAAACCGCACATATCATCATCTGGATTCCAAGCAGCATCTACATTCAACTTGTATCCCTCATTTGGTCTTTTCCATGCAATTTTGAAGATCTTTGGTTTTGGAGCAGTCTTTATCAGGGGCAAAAATGAGTGGTTTGCAATGCCATAGTCAAATGTAGAAGAAATGTAGGCTGGTTTAGAGCTGAAAGAATAGAAAATATGATCCCTAATCTGACTTAGAACTGTGACTCTACTAGGGATAGCCAAATCATATATACATTTGTTTCTCATTTTCCATAAACTCCAGAGTGTGATTAGAGAAGCATTCCTAATTAATGTAGAGTGTAAAGAGCTTAAACTTGGATAGGTTAGATAGTAAGAGACTCTTTCCCAAATTGAAAGGAATGATTTGTCTGTGATACCCATATAGGAATGAATATTCTTCCAAACTAGAGTTGTGAAAGAGCAAGAGTTAAAAAAATGGTCTAGAGAATCAACATGATTACAGCACATAACACATTTAGAAGGCAAGCAAAAAGTCAGTCTCTGTAACACATTATCAAAAGGCAAAAAGGAGTTGATCAGTTTCCACATGAAAACTGACACTATCTTTTCAATTCTATCACTCCAAAAAAGTTTAGTAGAAGCAATGCTACCTGACTGTGGACAAAGTAGGAGATATGTAGATTTAAAGGTGAAATCTCCCCTAGGTCCAGGTTTCCATATTAGCCTGTCCCTCCTAAGTGGATGGAGTTTAGAGTCCTGCAAAAGAGAAATGATATCAGTTGGAAGTACCTGGTGAAATTTCCTAATCAGAGTATCTTTGTTCTCAATGAACTCAGCCACTGTGCAGTTCTCCGAGATATCCACCTGAACTGGAGAACAGTAATCAATAATAGGCTTAATACCAAGCCAATTGGAGGTCCAAAAATTGCAGGATCCCATCCCCAGAATCACCCTGGAGTTGGACTCCGCCCATGCATTAAAACTACAAATTCTTTTCCAATTTGGAGAAGTTTTATATGAGGGGGGCAGGGATTCAATAAAGTGTGTCCAAGGAGCCTCTGCTTTTTGGTATTTCCACCATAACTTAACAGAGCATGTATCAATAATAGAATTTATTGATCTAAAGCCTAACCCATTCTGGCCAATTGGAAAACAAAGAGATTCCCATTTTCTCCATGCTCTATTTGGCTTCTGATCAGTAAAGCCCCAGAAAAACCTGCTCATTTTCTTTTCAATTATGGAAACAATCTTCTTGCTAGGTTTCAACACTGACCATATATGCTGGGGAATTGAAAAGATACAAGATTTTATGAGTGTCATTTTCCCTCCCATAGATAACCATTTATTTTTCCAACTACAGATTCTGTTATCTATTTGCTCAATGAGTGGCTGAAAATGGAACTTATGTGCTGGACCTGTAAAGATAGGTACCCCCAAATATGTAAAAGGCATGGTCCCAATTTTCATTCCCAAGATCCTTTTTATGTTATGAACTTTATGAACAGATGCATGCCTCCCAATGAATATATCACTTTTACCATAATTTATATGTTGACCAGTGACTTCTTCAAAGGTAGACAAGAAGGCTTTAAATCTGATTAAAGTTTTTTTTCAGCCTTTAAAAACACAACTGTATCATCAGCATAAGATAAATGTGAGATTGGAGTGGATTTACCTGGGAGATCATAGTAGGCCAATTTACCTGTATGGAATATAAATACTAGACTCCTAGTAAAAGCCTCTGAAAAGATATTGAAAAGGAAAGGGGAGAGGGGATCACCCTGTTTAATGCCCCTAGTAGATTGAAAAAAACCAACTGGCCTACCATTTAACAAGATAGAGAACCAAGCTTGAGATAAATTATTCATGATGGGAAAAAGAAATCTTGTGTGAAATCCAAATTTAAGAAGAACACTATATTAAAAAAGACCACTTAACCCTATCAAAAGCCTTTTTATGATCTAATTTAACAATGCAATTTGGTTGTCTTTGTTTCTGTCTAAGAATCTTATCATTTCTTGTAAGTAAATTACATTATCAGATAAATCTCGGCCTTTTAGGAAGGCAGTCTGCTGTGGAGAAATGAGATTGGTCATTAATGGTTTAAGTCTCTCCATTATTACTTTTGAACAAATCTTGTTAATTACATTAGAGAGGCTTATTGGCCTGTAATCCTCAAAAGAAAAAGGTGTTTTCTTTTTGGGTATGATTGTAATCCAAGTGCTACTAAAACCTTTGGGGATATTATTTCCATTCATAAAATCTTGCACAGCATCCAGTAAATCATTGGAAATTATATCCCAAGCTTTAGTGTCAAATTTTGCTGTGAAACCATCTGGCCCCGGACTACTATGTTTATTAAGGCTAAGTACTATATGATTAAGCTCAGACATTGTAACCGGGAGCAGAAGGATATCATTATCCTGCTGAGAGACACACTTGGGGATCTGGCTGAGAAAATGAGTTTTGAAAAGGTTAGAGTCAGGGGTGCTGTCATCAGTTAATAGGCTTTTATAGTACTGGATGGCTTCTGTCTCTATGTCCAGGACATTATCTAACCATAAACCATTGGTACTTTTAATTTTTGTTATCCGTAATCTGCCGTTTCTTTCCTTAACTAAATTGTGAAAAAAATTAGTATTGTTGTCACCCTCCTTTAACCATTTAATCTTTGCTTTATTTTTCCAGTAACTTTTCTGTTCAACTAATGATCTAACCAACTTAGCTTTAGCTTCCTTAAGGTTTAACAGGTTAGTTTCATTAGGATTTTGATCATATATTTGTTCCTGGACCAACACTGCATTTTCAGCCAGTATGACATTATCATGGATATTACCAAAATGTTCTTTATTCCAGATTTTTAAAACCTTTTTCAATCTTGAGAGTTTGAGGCAGAAACCTAGCATTCCAGAGTAATTCATAGGGAGTTCCCAATCATTCTTGATTACACTCATGAAATCTTTCCTTTTAAACCAAGTGTTCAAGAATCTGAAAGGTCTAGGGTTAGAGGGAATATCACTACCTATAGTTAGGAGCATGGGGCTATGGTCAGAGGAAGATCTATTTAGGATTTGGACAGAAGAAGAAGGAAAAGAAGATGACCATGCAGCATTACAGAGCCCCCTATCTAATCTTTGAATGGTAGGATTTCTCAATCGATTATTACTCCAGGTAAATAGATTCCCCACTGTATTGATTTCCTCTAAAGCCATTCCATTTATGAAATTATTAAAATCCTTTATACTACCTAATTTAGGAGTAGAGGGACCTTTATATTCATGAAAAGATGTTATGGCATTAAAGTCACCAATGAAGATAGTTTCTGAGTGAGTAGAAGCCTGAATATCAGACCATAGGGATTTCTCTGGTTCTAAGGCCATACACAAAAAAGGCATCCATATTCTTATTTAAAGTGAGACTATATAAAGAAACAGCAAGAAATTGCAAGTTATCATATTTAACAGTAAGGTTAACTGAAGAATTCCAAAATAACCAAATCTGTCCATTCGTAGCATACATGCAGTTATCAAAATGTAGCAAATTCCTATATGATTCACATTGCAGATTGTCATGTTTTGGTTCAATTAGGCAAATGAGATCAAATTTATGCCTAATAATCAAGTTTTGTAGTCTGAGCATGGAGGTATCCATCCCTCTTAAATTCCAAACCAGAAATTTTATCTTGAGGGTTGTATTATTCATATTAAAACATTATTGGCACTTTTTGATCTAGTCATGATAGTATTCAATTGTGTTAGATATGTTTCATTCCTATGCCTAGACTCAATATCAAGGTGAGTGCCTTTTTTTTGCTTAGCTAGTTTGGACTGTGAGTTTGAGGGACTTACCTGCCTAATCTGATTGAAATGAGAATCAGAAATGGCTGAAGGGGAAGCACTCAGAGCATCAGGTTCCCCATCCTCCAAATCTCCAGAGATAGTTTCCGGATTATCTTTGGAGTTCTCATCATTGGTTCCATCATTATCCTCGAGTGGGAGAAATCTGTTATGCTTATGTTTCTGCTGAGAGAAGAGGAAATTTTTAGCAGCAATGATAGAATTGAAAGGAGAGAAAGATTTACCTCTTTTGCTCGGGATGTCATCCTTAGCATAACTTCTCTTTGATATAGGAAGTGGGGGGAGCAGACTGGGGATGTTTAGATGGCTCATCCGGAGACCTCATGTTTGGAACAATGCCTTCTTCATTCAGGTTTCTTCTAGTCCCAGTTACCATAGGGGACATGTCTGAACAAGTGTCAGTCTGACCCACAGTTTCAGCTTCAAGGGTATTGGATATAGGTGTGTTTATTTTGTCCAACTTATCACTCTGTGGCGAGGTTTCAGTAACTAATGTCTGAGGGGGAATAGCTCTGTTTATCTCAACAAAAATTTCAGGTACACTAGTCCCCTCACTGATTGAATTTGGAATCACTTTTTGTTTCGGGACATATTTAAAAGTCTTTATGATCTTTGTACCTTGTTTATCTGCAACAGTTAAACCTGAACTACCAGCTCTATTAGTCCCAGAATGTAAGTTAGCTATACCCTCCACAGGACTCTTTTCTGAAGCTTTCTGCTGCGCTAGCTGATCACCTCCGTGACTTGGTACAAACCTATTGGATTTGGATATCTTAAGTTCGGGGTGAAGGTGAACACAATGATTATCTTCGTGGCCTATAGTCTTACAGTGATGACAGTACAGAGGGATATCCTCGAACTCTAGAGGAAGCTTAACCACATTATACTCAATCCCCTCTTCTTCAATTCCAACTCTAATATATATAGGGAGCTTGTTTTTTAGATCAATTTCAACGCACATCTTAACTACCGAAGGCCTAGTAAGGGCAGCAGTAGCTGCGTCCATCTTAATGAAAGTTCCTATCTGATTTCCCATCGATTGGAGCATAGTAATATTATAGAAATAGATAGGAACATATGGAATGTTAACCCATACCGGAACGATGGAAGACTCCGCCTCCGGAGAGAAGTCAGTTGTCCATTTAAGCACCTTCATTGGGGCCTGATTGAAGATCCAATGTCCTTTAAGCCATAATCTCTGATAGTCTTCTTTGTCTTGGAATCGGATGAGGATATGTCTATAATCGATTGAACCAATTTGGAAGTTGCCCTTGAAACCAACCGATTTGAAAGCATCATTCAGTGCTGGCATTGGCGGCTTTCCTCTAGCAAATTTTCCCACCAGAGCGTTTTGATAATGAGAGGCCAAACGTTCTGCATCCTGCCGGGAAACTAAACAGGCAATTTTCCCGTTTGTAGTGCGTTTTAGGAACAATTTCGGGGTTGGATGGAAGTGTTGCCTGTAGTGGAGTTTAGCGGGTTCCCAGAGCTTGAAGGAAGGATTTGGCCGCAGCGTTGCCACTACGGCTAGGCGGAGGAGCCGCCATGATCAGGGGCCAGAGGTCAGAATCCGACCGTTATCAGTGGAAAGAGTATGAAGAATGAAAGAGAAAGGGAAGAAACGACAGAAGGTGTTACATTTTGGGCAATTCGCACCAAAAATCCCACCTAGAAACAGTAAAACTTGCTAGAGAACTCTTTTGCCTGAGTCAATCATGTTATGCAAATATTCCCAAAGTGCTTGCATATATAGTTTTCTTTTGTGTTACTTCTTATGTTCATAGTTGTTAATTGTAAAACCCAAAAAAAAACCCAATTTTGCAATATATAGCTTTTCCTAGCACATGGACTGATTGACAACTCAGACGTGGTTGTATCTAGTTAGATATTACACCCTAGCATCTCTGTGGACAAACCTGGTCTTACCACTAACTACCCCATAGGTAACTTAGTAGTGAGTTTAGGAGCAGAATATAAAATTTTAATTTGACCTTCCTCTTCGTTCATTTCATAATGCCTTTGCTTGGGTTAGCTATGCTCATTTGGTGACCCCAGGTGGAGGCGGGTCATATTTTTTCCCCATTGTCGGGGAAGCTAGTTTAAAAGTTTAATTGTCAATTTGCTTAATATGTTAGTTGAGTAGTTAGCGCTGTTTTTGTTTTTGTTTTTGTTTTTGTTTTTGTTTTTTTGGTTTTTGTTGTTGATCCTTTGTGATAGTGATCTTTTTACTTCTAATCTTGTTTTCAAGTGTTAGTTTTAGTTTAGTATTGTTGATTAATAGTTTACGGTACACAATCGTGCCACGAACTTAGGAATTTTACACTATCCGACTAAGAACGTAGGTAGTAAGAGAAGGAGAAGATAGAGAACTAGAGTGTGGGTTCCACCTAAACCAGTAGTGGAGGAGCCGCTCGAGATGGAGAAAGAAAATCACACGTTTAGGGAGCTTAGAAAGCCAACCTTTGTGAATCACCTTCCCTCCACTGCCACCCAATGTGAACTATGAATTGAAAAGCAGGATGATACACTGTCTCTGAGTTCCTCCTTGTTTGCATGAATATGAAGCCTCGTGGGGTTTCAGAGGACAACTACAACCTGAGGGCATTTCCATTTTAACTTCAAGACACCACAAAAGATCAGTTGTACTACCTCTTGCCCGGATTTATCAGGTTCATGGATGTACATGAAGAGGCGATTCCTTAAGAAGTATTTCCCAGCCTCCAATTTTATTAGATTAAAGAAGCAGTTATCCAACATCACTTAGGGAATAAAAGAATCATTGAAAGGTTACTGGGAGAGATTCAAGAGATTTTAAGCCAGCTGTCCATATCACCCATTCAAGGACGGGGACTTAGTTTATTACTTCTTCGAGGGATTGTACGAAGATGATATGAGGATGGTGAACATTGCTTGCAACTGATCGATTGTCAACAAGAGTCTGAAAGATGCTATGGCCCTTTTTCAAGAGATGGCTAATGGGATGAGAAATTTTGTACAAGATCAAGGGTGAATACTTTGGATGAATCATCTTAATCCTCCAAGTTGGAAGAGCAAGTCAAAGCTCTTGCTTCAATGATAAATGAACTTTTTAAAGGGAGAGTTCACCAAGTCAAGATTTGCGGCTTATGCAATCTCGACCATCACACTGAAACTTGTCCACAAGTAGCCAAAGACTTGGAAGGGTGAAAGTAGTGGAGTACAACTACGGGAATGGGCAACAGTTTGCTAGGGAGCAATAACAATAAGGGTTTCTAGGGAACCAAGAAGATGCAAGGCAAGACTCCTACGAAAAATCTTTCAACCTAAGGTACCTGGACCATCTCAAATTCCATTGGAGTGAGTAAAACCAAGCTCAAGGGTACAGAGGTGGACAAGCTCCACCTCAACAATATATAAGGGGTGAGGGTCCATCTAACAACCACACCTCTTTTTCAAGTCGGACTGGGAAGAAATTTTGGAAGCCATCAACCAATTGGGAAAGAAGAATGAAGAACTTGGCACTAAGGCCTTCTCGAGTATCAAAAATCTTGAGATTCAAGTAGGGAAAGTCCCCACCTCGGTGAGCCAACTTGAGGACAAGGAGTTTGGAAAATTTCATTCCCAACTGGAGGTCAATCTGAGGAATGTGAGCGCACTAAAGTTGAAAAGCGGGAAGGAGGTTCGTGAGCCCAAGAAGGAGGTTTTGCAAGAAGATGATAGGATCTTTGAGGCCAACAAGACCAATTTTGTGGAGCATGAGATAGTTATCGAGGAAGAACCCTCGATGGAGCTTCCACCACCGAAGGAAAAAGTGACCCTTCTACCACCATTTTCAAATGCACTAAGGGGGAAGCCAAATGTGATAACCAATGATGAAAATATTTGGAGAATCTTTGAAATGGTCGAGGTAACACGCCCGATTCTAGTGTTAACTAAACATGTGCCATCATATGCTAAATTTATGAAAGTTGCATGCACTAAAAAAAGAAATAAACGAACTAGGAAGGTTGGACACTTGAAAGTGGGAAGAGTTTCCATTTTGAACCATACGAATTTTCCAAAGAAATGCGATGACCCCGGGATGTTTTCTATTCCTATTTCCTTAGGTGGAAAGTTAGTTTAAAATGCCATGGTTGACATAGGAGAATCTATTAATGTAATTCCATATAGCTTTTATGAGCGTCTAGACATAGGCGAACTTAGGGACACTAGGTTGATTGTCCAACTCACTAATCACCCCCAAGCTAGCCCTAGAGGCTCAGTGAAGGATGTGATGGTTCAGGTTGGCAAGTTGGTGTTCCCAATAGACTTTTACGTCCCTGATGTTGTGCACGATGGAAGTTCACCCATAAAACTATTGGGGAGACCTTTCCTTAAAATGTCAAGGACAAAAATCGATGTCTATTTGGGAAAGTTAACCCTAGAAGATGATATGGATAAGGTGGGATTTGACAACTATAAGTCTAGGCATAATCCATCTAACTCATCTTTTGTGTGCAAATGCATAACCTTATTTTATGAGCATGATCAATGTGACACTTCTTGCATGAACAATCAGAATGAATGCTTAGATGAATTCCTTGGTAATGATGATGTTGATAATGAGTCCTGCACATTGCATGAGTCTAGTGATGATATATTTGTGTCCGAATGATATTTAATGCACACTAATACGCAGAAGTTAGGAAAGAGTGGCAATGGAATAAAACTCCCTCAACCTCCTCCTAAACCCAAGGTAATGTCTACGGGCTCAACATTAGCAAGGTATGGGAATTTATCTTCAATGTCGAACAAGGAGTCTAAGGGTAAGGTTGACACATTGTGGAAACCTCTCCACAATTATGTCATTGTGGGTGGAATTACCGATGACGACTTTGGAGAACCAATGGTAGGTTGTTTCAATTAAGATGCATGAAAATGAAATAAGTTATTAGGACAAAAATAAAAATACGGTGTTTCATTTTGTTTTGGTTTCGTGATTCTTAGTGGATAGATTTTGCATGTTTTTGTGTATAATGAATAATTTGAGATGAAACTCTTGGTGATTTGTAAATTTGAGTTCGAGTCTTGTAATTTTGTTTGGATGGAAGTAGGTCTTCCTAGGTGACAATGTTTTTGAAAAAGAGGGAGCAAAAAAGGAAAAAAGGGGGTTAAAATTTTGGTAGCCTCGTGCCAGGACTCAGCACGGTCTATTTCACAAGATATGACTTATGTCACAGACTCTCAGTACGAGGGGGTCTCATGCTAGATATCCTCAGCACAAGGGGAAGTCCATGCGGGTGCTCTTAACACGAGGGTACACGTGTCGGCAACCCATTTTGAGCTTTCAATTGGACCAAAAATGTAGATTTTTCAAAAACTATGAATTTTAAGCTAAAAAATGCATTTTTGGTTGATAAATTCTGAAATTCCTTTATTCCATAGGATTTTTAATGTAAATATTACTTCAAACATCTCATGTGATTAAATAGATTGGTACTTTTGTCCCCTAGATTTGTAATTTTCAAAATTCCATCCTTATCTTAATTGTACCACCCCTCCTTATCACCCTTTTGCTGAAATTTAAGATTCTTGGTACATTCTCCCACCTAGTTGAGTCATTTAACACATTAATTCTTTTCAATAGACACTCACTCACACATTCTCTTGGTGAACTCAAAAAATTGGATCCTTTCTCTAAAAAAATTAGCATTTTTGCTTCTTGTTGTGTGGATCTTTGAACTCTAAGCTTCAATATCCAGATAATCCTTTGAACTTCATGTTTACTTGCTTTGTTTAGTATTGTGGTGATGTTATGTGAATCTTGAATCTTGAAAGTGAGTATGTTTTTGAGAAGTTGTTTGGGTTATGTGAATGATATTTTATTAAAGTAAGTGTGGGTGGATTGATGTGCTATTGTGCTTTGATGATATGATCTTCATTTAATGTTCTGATTTAGGAGGGATGATTCCTTGATTGCATGATCTTGTTAATGGGTTGATATGATTTTCCATGAGTTTATTATTTAAAGAGGATGATTCTTGATTGAATATCCTTTATGTTGAGAATAATATGATTTGGAATGACTAGGCTACTTAGGAATAATGTTCTTTTTTAATGATATTGTGGTCATGACCTTGTGTATTATTGCATTACCACTTTCTCCTTGTGATAGGATGCCTTCAAAAAGGAATATGTCGGAGAAAGGGACACCTTCCTAGGGTGAGAAAAGGAAGAAACTGGCTAAAGTTAGTAGAAATGAGCCTTAGACTTCCCCCTCCCCTCGTAACCCCGCCTTTGTGATGGAGGAGTTCATGGGGTAGACTACCATTTTCGGGACTGCAGCCTGGAGGTGGGGGTACTTAAATGGACCATAGAGGAACATTTTAGAGATGAGTTTTGCTTGCAAGGATAATCTAGAGGCTTTAGGCTTAACCAAGCCCGTTACCTACTTCCGAGGTTGGATAGGCCTAGAAGGTTTTCTGGAGAATCATTCGATGACTTATATACAGTGGACCTTGAAATTCTTTACAACTCTATGGCAAGTTACAAATGTGGTGGAACGGAGAGCCATAAAATTCCATTTGGACGAAAAGGAATACATGATGTCACATCAGAGCCTTTGGATGAAAATATGGAAGGAATGTTTCAAGGATGCACCGACAGGGTTTACCATTCTCGCTTGATAACTTTTAGAGGATCTTATCGGGCACATAAAGGGAAAAATTGTGACGCTGCACTATGTCCAATGCTTGTTACCTAGGGGAGTATTTTTCCACGGGGAACTTACGCAGTGTCCAGGTTCAGATGTGCATTACCTTTGGGCGATGACTCCAAAGGGTAACTTTTACCCAAACTTGGTGGGTAGTTTTGTATAAGAATGCTTAGCAATGGGAGACAAGAAAGGTGGACAGATCTCAATGGGAGGCATAGTAGGGCTCTTGGTTCAATATTTGGGCCATCCAATCCCATCTTAATTTGCATTGACGAGTTTGGGACGATTGGGGATGAGGTGAACTATTGAGAAGCTAGCTCCATCATCTATGATTTCAACTACAACCTTGGATGACCGATTTGTTTGGTTGTATAGTGGTGCACCTACTTGCAACTATATGGCAAAGAAGAAAGATCTTTCTTATAGTGGTTTGATAATCGCTATGATAAAGAAGGCAGGCATAATTCCGCATGATAAGCCTCTGAGGATAGACTACTATGACAAGAATTGGTTCCAAAAAAGAACCTCATCTGGACTTCGACGGAAAGTGGAACCTGTGTGAAATACCCGATCAAAATGCTAACTAAGATGGCAAAGAGGGCTCGCAAAGCAGAAGCAGAAAAGGAAGAGGCATCGAGCTCCCGTAAGAGATTGAATAATTGACTTAATTACAATTTAAAATATTTTATGTCCATATCCAATTGATTTTGATATATATTGATTTCTGGGTACCGGCAGTGGTTGAAAGGCTAGGTTGACCAAGTACTTTGACTGTATGCATCCGAACTTGACCAAGACCCACAAAATGTTAACCCGCGCTCATACCCATCATGTGGAATTCCTAGAATCTTAGAGCCTGCAATTGGAATTAAACAATGATGACAAGCCGCCTAACTTTAAGTCGGTTTTCTCCGAGAGTGAAGATGAAGATGATGATGAAAGTGATCATTGGGGTGATGACGAGAACATTGTTGGCCAAGAACAGAGTGGGAACGGAATCTATTTAAGGCTTAGTTTTTATGATGTTGTGGAAAACATTGGATTATGTCAGAGAAGTAATTTGGGTTTAAAACTTTATTATGTAAGGTTTGGATGATAGTTTATATTTAAAGTCATGTAGACGATTTAATTCAAAATTTTATTGCATGAAATTTGGATAGTATTGTTGCTATGGAATTTTGTTTACTTTTTGGTTGAAGAAATTGAAGGTCGGATAGTTTGTGAAATCTGAAAATGACCAAAAGAAAAGATTCCTTTCTAAACTCGAAAACTCTTCAACGCTTTGTAATTTTAGACCGGAACCATTTCAATGCTTGGAAACTCTTCCCAGCTCAGAAACCATTGAAGACTCTGATTATCCTCCTCGAGAAAAATGACTTCTTATGATCCATAACTCAATGTATGCCATCCAAATCTATTAAAAACTCCCTCCAACCCTTTCTCCAATGAATGCACGTTTCCCTTCAACAATAATCTCCCATCTAGGATCAACAGGATCCCTGACATACAAAACCCGGTGAACTTGAGAAGCCAATAGAAAAAGGATCATTCTTCCATTCAACTCGACTTCTATCGACAAGGGTGAAACCCAAACCCTTGATGTGCTGCTCGTTGTGAATATCAACCCACTGCATTTAAACACATGGACACACATACTCATATAATCAAGCTCCCAAATTTTAGATATTGTGCCAATGTAGCATTTTACGCCGTACATAGGATATTCATCACCACCCATTCAAAGTGCAATGCTTCGGAGATAAGAGACACTCCACTGCTTTGAGTGACACTCTTATCATCCATTGATTTTATGGAAATTATAAAACCATTGTTGTCATAGCCTCCGTAGGAAATAATGGTACCCAATAGTCTACGAGTCAACCACTTACATGTTGTTGGGTGATCGGAACCATTTACATAATCCTGTAGCCATGATTCAAATGTAGATATGTGCAATTGAAGAACTAGAGCTTCATTGAAATTAGGGTGCAACAGCCGTATGTGATCTGCTTCATTATGTGTGCGTTAACCGATTCATTTGGCATACTTTTTAATTAGTTTTATTTGGTGGATTGCTAGTATTAGTTTAGTTTACGTGACAAGGGGTTTAGAAGGCTATGTTTGGTTTTCTTTTCTAAATTCCATGTTTAGTAGCCTTAATTAGTACTGATGGACATCTTTCATTCACGGGCTCCTTGATCTTCCTTGTGATCATGTTTAGTAGGTCGCTCGTGGGTACTTTTTGTTTACATTCAATGTGAAGACGTTTGTCAGAGTGGTAGAAGATATTGAAGGACGTTTGCAAGGATGATAGTAGAGATGAAGGCCACGGTCACCAATGCGTGGTAGAAGGAGATTAAAGCCAAAGATATAGTAACAGAGTTCAAAGCGGCCAACAAAGAAATAGGCAATTGTGGTCTTATTAGTTGTGCTTAAGTCAGAGAACTATTCAAGAAGAATTAGTCTTCTAGGATGGTTCCATTATATTTTTCACCTCGAGCACTATAAAATTGACTACTAACACTCTTAAATTGGAGTAACGGTTCACCCATAGCGAAGAAAACAAGTTCAGCCGGCTGAAGCATAAACGGGTCGGTGTGGGCCGTTCATGGTTTGGCACCAACAGTGTGCACCAAAGGAGTCGCCCTGAGCCAAGAACACTAGCACAAGGCTACGATAAGACTTGCACCAGATGCCACGGCCCACCAATACAGAGTGAAGACCCCCTCCACACGGTTAAGTATAGGGGTGGGATGCCCCATTCTTTGTTTCCCGCACCACTTCAAGATCAATATGCCATGACCAGCCATCGGGGTGTGGGATATCACATAGCCCATGCCAAAGTTTCAGAGCAAGCACCCTTTCTGACCACGGCCCTTGCTAATGGCCACGAGCACGAATCAGAGTCTTCAATTTCAGCACCCTGATGATGCCCCGCATAATATGATGTGACCCGCACCAAGGGTTAGACGTAGCCCGCACAAAGCCTCATGCCCCACTCCTCATGAAGATCTATGTCACGCATCAGATCTTCCGCTATACATAAATGAATGGACACAGCCAGCACCAGGCCTCGCTCCCCGCACTAAGGACACTCCCCAGGTAGCACCATTCATAATGCCCCGCGCAGGGCGGCGGTTGAGCTAGGATTTACCCTATTTTGGTGTATTTTGGGTCTATTTTTAGGCTCAATCTCCTAATACTATAAATAGAACCCTTGTCTACTAGATTTAAAGATCTCATACTTCATTTGCAAGAGCAGCTTGGAGATTTTGTCCTTAGTAAAAACTCTATCTTTTTCTTTTCTTAATTTTTCTTTCATCCTAAGATGTGGAATTCAATTTTTTATTTGAATTCCATGTCGAGGGAGTAGTTTCTATAGCTTGGGGATAAATTGTAGTAGCTTGGTCTAATGTATACGTTTTTTGAGATTCTTTAGTTCTTCTTAATTTTGTGTTCTTGATATTATTGTGATTGTTCTTGAGTTTAAATGCATGAATAGTACACCACATATAACCACACACTTTGGGATATATTCATGTATGGTACAATTATTGATAGCACATTGGGAAGAGAAACCTGGTTGTTAAAATGGGTAGGGGAGAACGCGTCTGCATGGGTGTGTGTACGGGAGATTCGAGAATGCTCCGACCTACTTTCCATCGGACCAGTTTTAGCTTACTTCATAAAGTTGTCAAAGAGGTTCTGGGTAGAGATAGCTAATAATAGCAGGCTAGGGTTACAAGAAACCCTAGTGCCATAAATAAGGAGCCAACTATCCTTAGGGGTAATTGATAGGTCCTGAAGGAAGTAGTGCATTCATGGTGGAAGCCCAAGACGTAATCGCAGGGGAGAAATGGACCTAAAACAATGATTCCCCATGTGCTTAGTAGAATAGTGTACTTGTGTTATTACTTTTATGCTTAGTAGTTTATAGATTGAAAAACCAAAACCCCCCCATTTTTTCATGTTTTCATTACTAGCTATTCCTTCACTCGTACGGATTGATGACCCATATAAGGTTGTGTTTTTATTGGTACATTAGACCTAGCATCTCTATGGACAAACCCATGGTTTACCGCTAACTAACCTTTTGGTACTGTAGTAGTGAGAACATGGTGCAGAACTATAAATCTCTATCTTTTGACCACACCACATCCATTTGAGTTAATTCTAATCTACAGTTTTAATGACATCGGGGCAAGGCAAGTAAGAATTTTGGCACTGCTGTCGGTGATGCTATTAGTCTAGGTATCAATTAAGGCATATATAGCGTGTTAGTTGAAGTAGTTATTTTAGCTTTTATTTTGTTTGTGTTATTGATTCTTGGATGGAGTTGTTGTAATAGTTAATTTGTTAACCTTTGATCCATTTGATAGTGTTGTATTCGGAAGGGTATTGTTGGCCCTAGTTTATGGTACACACTCATACCACTAACTAGGCGTCTTACACTACTCGAATGAGAACACAGGTGGTTGGAGAAGAAGGAGGCGAATGACTAGGGCACAAGTTCAACTGCGGATAGAAGTAGCAGTAGAAGATCTGCTAGCAATGGCGGAAGAAAATTGCACCCTACGGGAGCTCAAGGCATCCAAATTGGAGAATCAACCTCTATGCATCACCTTCCCACCATTGCCCGCCAATGTGAGGTATAATCTAAAAAGAGGAAAGATTCATTACCTTCCTACATTTCATGGATTGAAGGGAGAGGACCAAAACAAACATTTTTTAGATTTCTATTTGATGTGCACTAACATGAAGCCCTCGGGAGAGTTCGAGGATGACTACAACCTAAGAACCTTCCAATTTTCCCTTCAAATTAGTGCCAAGGATTGGCTCTGCTACTTGCCACCGAGATGCATTGGTTCTTGGATGGACATGAAGCAGAGGTTCTTAGAGAAATATCTTCCGACATCTAAGTCGACCGGGTTGAAGAATCAATTGTTGAACATCAGCCAAGGTGCTACCGAGAGTATGTATGATTACAGGGAATGCTTCAAGAGACTGCTAGCTAGTTGGCCCTACCACCCATTCAAGGAGGGAGATTTTGTGTATTACTTCTTCGAGGGGTTATGTGATGAAGATATACAGATGGTGAATTCCACTTGCAATGGTTCGATAGCAAACAAGAGCCCTAAGGATGCAATGACCCTCATTGGAGAAATGACAAATGATATTCATAGATTTGGCACTAGGTTGAGGGTGAAGGTCTTGGATCATCCACACACTCACCTAAGTTAGAGGAGCAAGTCCAAGCTATTTCTTCCATGATGAAGGAGCTTTTTCTAGGAAAAGTGCATCAAGTCCAAGTGTATGGAGTTTAGAACCTTAACCACAACTCCAAAGCGTGCCCCGAAGTCATAAATAATTTACAAGAGGTGAAGGCAATTGACTACAATAATCGAGAGAGGCCAAAATTTGCTAGGGGTCAACCAAAAAGGTTCCAAGGGAACAAAGGAGATGCAAGGCCAGACCCCTATGCAAATTCATTCAACCCAAGGTGTCAAGATCATCCTAATTATCGATAAAGGGAGGATAACCAACCTCAAGGATACCGGGGTGGACAAACTCCACCCCAACCATATCCTAGAGGTATAAGCCCTTCCAATAATTATGCTTCGCTCTAAAAGTTGGAATAGGATGAGATCTTAGAAGCCATCAGCCAATTGGGGGAAAAACATGAAGTCTTCGGGGAGAGGACAAGGCAAGAGATTGAGGACCTTGGAAATAGAGATTTCTCAAGTATCCAAAATATTGAAGTTCAAGTGGGAAAACTTGCCAACTCAGTAACCCGACTTGAAGTCAAGGTATCCGAAAAACTACCTTCCCAACTGGAGATCACCCAAGGAACATGGGTGCACTTAAATTAAGAAGTGGGAAGGAAGTTTGTAAGACCTAGAAGAAGATAATGTAAGAAGATAACAAGATAGTTGTAGCTACCAAACCACACTTCGAAGATGAGAATATTGTGGTCAAGGATGTACCCTACAAAGAACTCCCACCTCCCGAGGCACAAATCACTATTCCACCTCCATTTCCAAATGCTTTGATGGGATGGCCAAAGGTGGTGACCAATGATGCAAACATTCAAAAAGTCATTGAAAAGGTTGAGGTAACCATCCATATCTTGGAACTAATTAAGAATTTTCCATCATATGCTAAATTTCATAGAGTTGCAAAGTATAGCCCAACTAAGAGGTTAGGACATTTGAAAATTGGAGGAGTCGCCATTTTGAATCATAAGAACTTTCCTAAGAAATGCAATGACCCTGGAATAATTCCTATTTTTTTAGGTGGTAAACTTCTGGAACATGCCATGATAGATCTTGGTGCATCCATTAATGTTATCCCACTTAGTCTATATGAACGCCTCAAAATAGGTGATCTTAGGGATACTAGAGTAATTTTCCAACTTGTCGATCATTCCCAAATTAGTCCCCATGGAGTAGTGAATAATGTTATGGTGCGAGTTGGCAAATTGGTTTTTCCAGCGGAATTTTATGTCCTAGACGTGTGCACGATGGAAATGCACCCAGCTACTTTTGGGGATACCTTTTCTTAAAACTTCTAGGACTAAAATCGATGTCCATCTGGAAACCTTAACTCTAGAGGATGACATGGATAAAGGATAAAGTTGAATTTGATATCTATAAATCTAGGCATGATTCGACAACGTATTCTTTGATGTGAAAATGTGTGAACCTATGTGATAAGCATGATAAATCTTCTTGTGTGAGAAATGAGCATGAATTTTTGAATGAATCCCATGTTGATGATAATGTTAATGATTCCGATGAATTTCATGATGCAGTGGATGATATGTATATGCTGGATTGTTTTTCTAGGCTAACCAATTTGCAGCACGAAAGGGAGATGGTCGAGAGTTTAAAACCTCTTTGACCTCCCTCAGACCCCAAAGTGACATTCAAGGTCTCAATGATAGCAAGACAAGTGGATTCATTTCTTATGACGGATAAGAGATCCAAAGGTAAGGATGGCTCATTGTGGAGAATTCTCCATGGTGATGTCATCATGGGTGGAGTCCTTGATGGTGATTCTGGAGACCCACGGGTAAGTGGTTCTAACTAGAATGCATGGAAAAAGAAAATAAGTCGTGAGGACGACATTAAATATACAATGCTTCTTTTTCTTATGTTTTTTTTATTAGTGAGTAGATAATGTTTGCACGAATCTTGTTTTGCTCTTTTGACTTTTGAGATAAAACTCTTGTTGGTTTGGAAATTTGAGTTTGAGACACGTGATTTTGTTTGAATGATTAAAGGGTGGCCAAGTTTTTTCAAAAAATGGGAAAAACCAAGGATTGGGGAATATGTTGGTGGATTCCTCGTGCTCAGATGCTTGGTGCAAGGCTATGCTTCATGCTAGGATGGTTGGCACGAGACTATGCTTGGTGCTGGGATGTTTGGCGCGAGGCTCCTTCTCGTGCCAAAAGTTTGGTGGGAGGTCATCGCCATACCTCTCAAAGTTAATATTTATAAGCCCTAAATGCTTACTAGCTACAACTAAGTATATAGCGGCAAGTCGGGGTCGTCCTTGAAGAAGAGGGATTTTGTCAAGCGTTTAAACATAGATGTTTGATATTATGCTAGAAGTATATATATATATATATATATATATATATATACACATATAAAAACAAGTAAATGAGCGGGTTTAGTTGGTTGGTTTTCCTATGTTATGAAAGTAAAAAGACAAGATAACTAGCTAAGTCAAGTAACTATGCTAATCATCAAACAAACTAAGAAAAAGGGGTTTTAAAACTACAAAAGCAAAGCTTTGGGGGCAATTTATATCCACTTACAAACCTAATGTAGATTATTGAACCATTCAATCATCCTATCACATTTATTGCCTATGGGGAATGCCAATAGAAGATCAACATTCATTCCTTCTTAATAGTAATTTGCAAAGACAAGAAATGACCATTTGCAGGCCTAATTGATGATCACCCTAGACAAACAACGACCACGGGGGTATTTCATTAATGGCAGTATACACGAAGGACCATAGATTTGACAATGACAAGCCTTCTACCAAAGACATAGCCATTTAACCAAGCATAGCACTCATTAGGCTAAACCTAGAACAAACCACATTCAAGGTTCAACCTTTCATTGCATCTATAGGATAAATATGAGAACAATCCACATTAACATACTTATCTAGCAAGAATCACAACACATTATGCACAAGAAGTTCTAGGTTCATGTTCCTAGATTTTCATGCAAAGGAGCTAAGGAATTCGTTACTTTCCTAAAACCCTGACACTTCAATCATACAAGCACTTCCTATTCCCAATAAACACAAGGCATAAATGAAGTCAAACATAGCATTTAGTACACATGAATGCTAAATAACAAAGGCTTCAAGAATGAGTGAAACAATCTATTCAGTACTTCCACTACTTGTTGTGAAGATAAATCTACCATCCTTCTTAGATAGTAGTTTGCAAGAGTGAATTCGACATCTCTTGTCAAATCTCACCAATGACTCCATTAGCCAAAACACTACTAAAAGTATCTCATTGATGGCATTGAGCACGAAGGGTCAACAAGCTTGGCAACACTTATAAACACTACACCGTGTCTAACCATTTAACCAATTCATGCATTTACACAAGATTAGTCAAGAACGATCAACATTCATAGACCTATCTCATTTTCTACCTAAAACAAACATGACAAAGAGTTCAACATCATCACATTCATCTAGAAATTATCAATAAATCAACATCATTAAGAAGCTCTAACTCATGCTCTTGGATTCCACATTAAAAGAGGGGAGAATTAGCAACTTTCTCCAAACCCTAACAAGTAATCATACAAGCAATTCATATATCAAGCTTCCAACAACATCAATGCCATTAACAATTCACATTCAAAACTATATAAATGCACAATAGCAAAAGCACCAAATAGATAGATATTGTTCTTACTACATAGATATTGAAGCTTCAGTCCACTGCTCCCAAGATAAAACTAAGCTAGATAATTAAAAGACATGATTAACCTACAACAACAAAGAAAATAAAAAGAGAAAAACTAGGGTTGGAACCCAGAAAATCGCAGGAAAAGGAGAATGTGAAGAGGAGAGGATAAGGTGAGTATTTATAGTACAACAGAAGCAAGAAAGATTTTTGGCCATACGTCCGTCGCGAGTCGCGACGGTACCCAGTTCCAGCATCTTGATTTCTTTCTTCTTTTTGTTTCATGTCCTCCTCTTCACTTCACTTTTCTTGAATTCTTCAAGTCTTCAAAAGCTCAAATATAAGTATTCAAATCTTCAAAGGTATTTTTCAAAGTCTTCAAACAAATTTCCTTGTCACACAAAATTCTCTAAAAAAAAGTAATAAAAGTGTAAGAGTCGCTTTTAACTCTCCTTAGAGAAATTCAAGGAAAAATGCCACATTTAGAGCACAAAAGTGTACAAAACTGAATCCTAAAAGTCCTAATATAACCGTATAAAATGGGCACATCATTTGGCGCAAGGAAATGCTTCATGCCAGGATGTTTGACACGAGCCTATGGTTCGCGCTAGGCATATTTTGCGGTTAAAACCAATTTTTCAAATTTTCTTTGTTCCGATATTGCAAAATTTTTAAATTATTATTCTCAAATTCAAATATGGATTTTTGGTTCAAGAATTTTGGAATTCCCTAATTCCTTGGAATTTTGAAAGTACTTCCAATCCCTTGGAATTAATTGATTTGTACTGTTGTCCCCTAAATTGAGCATTTTAAAATTTCATTCTTATCCTAATTGTACCTCTCACCCTAGTCACCTTGGCTGAAATTCTAATCCCATATTACATTTCTCCACCTAATTCTATCATTTGACACATTCATTCTTCTCAAAAACACTCACTATCACACACTCTTGGTGAAACTTGAAAATTTTAAGCTTTCTTCTAAGAATTAGCAATTTTTTCTTCTTCATTCGTGGGTCCTACAAATCCTAAGTTCAAATTTTGGGTAACCCATTGAACTCTTTATTGATATACGCTTCATATGACATTGTGGTGGTGTTATTTAAAGCATGATTCTTGAATGAGTGTGTTTTGAGAGAAGTGTTTGGCTTTGAATGCATGATCTTATGTTCAAGTTGGGAGAATTGATGTGCTATTATGCTTGAAAGATGTGATTTTAGGTGTTGGGTTATTTGGGAGAGAGTGATTCTTGATTGCATGATCATATTGATGGGTTGGTGACAACTTACATGAGTTTGTTGTTTGATGAAGAATGTTCTTGTTTAAAGAGCCCACATGCTTAGATCATCATGTTGAATGATTGGGTTATTTTGAAGAATGTTGTCTTATTAAGTTATAGGCCATGCCCACCACTCTTGTCCTCATTTTGTTAGTAGTTTTTCTTGTTTGTTGATGATGTTGGTTTTTGTTTGTTGAGGGATGATTTTGGATGGATATGGCATGACATGCTATGCTGGGATTTCTAGTTTGCATGGGGTACGATGTTTTAGGAAATTTTTGGTGTATTTTTTGTGTTTAACTATCTTTTGTAGTATGAAGCCCACTTTTGAAAATTAAAAAACTTGAAAAATTGAAAAAATACAAAAACTGGGACAAGTCAAAAACTTGAAAGGGCGACTTGGGTAACATGAGGAAAAGCCCGGTTAGGTCGAAAGACCTAGGTAAAAATGAGAGGCTAGGCCCAGCTAGGCTTACGAGCCTAGGCAAAAATGAGAGCCCGTGTGGAAGAAGGTGAGAAATAAGTACCCTTTGTGTCTTAAACCTATGATGAAAACCCAAAAAGGCTTCAAGGAAAAATGATAGAATTTGAGAGAAAACAAAAAACTAAGTTGAATGCATGCTTCTGCGGTGGATTGTTTTGAAGAAGACTCATTGATTGCTTTTGGGATCATTTTGGGAAGTGTAAGCTAGTTTGACACACATTTTTGGATCACTTTACTTTAGGGTTGTTTGATTACTTATGTTTTTTGGTGAGTGTGAGAGTTGTGAGTTTCTTACTTTCTTGGGAGAAACAGGGTAATCTTAGAATAAGTTAAATGCATTGGTTAACTTATGCTTGCACGCTACATTTTGCTTGATTCTTTGTCTTGTCTTCTATTTATTTGAGGATGAGTAAAGGGTTAAGTGTGGGGAGTCTGATCTGCTTAATTATGTGTGTGTTAAACAATTCATTTGACACACTTTTTAGCTATTTTTATTTGGTGGATTGCTAATATTAGTTCAGTTTACGTGACAAGGAGTTTAGACGACCATATTTGGATTTCTTGTCTAATTCCCGCTTTTTGTAGACCTAATTAGTATTAATGGACATCTTGTATCCACGTTCACTTTGATCTTCCTTGTGATCATCTTTAGTAGGTTGCTCGTGGGTACTTTTTGTTTACATTCTATATGAAGGCCATTCGTAAGAGCGGTAGAAGATATTGAAGGCCGTTCGCAAGGACGGTAGTAGAGACGAAGGCTATTCACATTAGAATGGTAGTAGGAAAATACCACAATCATCAATAAATGGTAGAATGAGATTGAAGCCAAAGATAGGAAAAAATGGAGTTCAAAGTGGCCAGCGAAGAAATGGTGAAGCATTGACCTGCCCTGACCCGGTTGTAGTTAAAACACAAGCCGATGGGCTTACGGGTAAAAGATAGAGATTTATATTCTGCACTCATTCTTACTGCTAAGCTGCCAAGTGGTATTAAGTGGAAACCCTTGGATTTTTCCACAAGGATTCTAGTGCTCAAAATTTAATTAAAACACAGCCTCATGCGGGTCATCAATCCGCACGAGTGAAAGGAACAGCTAGTAGTGTAGACATGCAACTGGGGGGGGCGTTGGTGTTTTCAACTAATAACTACAAGCATGTAATTTACAAACAAGTGAAAAATTTATACTAGGCACTTGAGATTCATTTAGGAACATGGTAGTTCTAATGCTTCAATCCTCGATTCATTCAAATATAGACATAAAAAAGGCCTATCAGTTTGTTCACAATACGTGGTGTGTCTGATGGCATACACTTTCCCAACTTTGCTATGGTGGTAGCGCTCTCAACCCTCCATCAGCACCGTCATCATAATTAGGGGAGTACAACGAGGTCCTACCATTGTTGCAGGTTTGTTTCTCCTTCCATGTTCTATTACGTCACGGGCTTCCACCACGAATGCCAATACTTCTCCCCGGGTCCTATATATGCTAGGCCCAAGGTTCATAGGCACCTTATCTGTGATACTAGGGTTTCAACACAACACCTAGCTTTCTACTATTCACTCTCTATACCTGCATCCTCTCGGACAACAAATACGAAGTCAGCTAAGAATGGTTTGATGGAAAATAGGTCAGAGAATTCTCGAATCCCTTGTTCACTCACCCACACAGACGCGTTCTCCCCTACCCATTATAACATCCAGGTTTCTCTTCCCAAGGGAGCTTCAATAATTGCACCATACATGAGTATGTGCTTATATGTGGTGTACTACTCATGCATTTGTAACATTCAAGAACAATCACAATAATAAACACAAAGATAGGATAAATCTAATAAATCTCATAAAGCATTTAGAACATACCAAGTGCCAAGATGAATACCAAGCTAATCTAAATAATCCCTAGACATGGAATTCAAATATATATTTGAATTACACATCTTTGAGACAAAGCAAGAAGAAAATAAAAGAAAAGATTACAAAACCTACAAAAGGAACTCCTTCTTTCTCTCCAAGCTTTCTCCTCTCAAAATGTGTTTCTAAAAATGATCCAACCTCTCTCAAATGAATTGACTAGGATCCTATATATAGTGGTAGGAGATTGGGCTAAAACTATCCTTAAATTGGCCAAAAGTAGCAAAGGTCAGCAGCCAAGGTTTCACGGGCCGGCGCGTATGACATGGTCCGTGAAGCATGCATAGCCATGTGATGCCACATCTGCCACGGTCTGTGAATGTTCATACACATGGTCCATGGGATCTAGTGCGGTCTGTGAAGCTGGGATCATTCCACGATCCATGAAGTTTTTCATGGACTGCAAGCAGCATGTGATTTTTGCTCAGATTTTTCCCATAGTTCGTGAAGGTATTCACGGACTGAGAATAGCTTGTGGCTTCTGCTAAGAAATTTTATAATGGCTCATGAAGGTTTTCACGGGCTATGAGCAATTTTTGGTCTTGCTCAGAAGTCTTCTCATGGTCTATGAAGGATTTCACAGACTGACACGATACTTAGAAAATTTCTTCAACTCTTCATCCCCTATTTCACAGCCCGGGGCTTTTGTCTAAGTATAGAGCTGAAGAGTGGAAGAATTGAAGAATTTGGCTAAGTATAAAGCTGGTCCGTGAAAACCTTAATGAACCATGAGAATATTTCTGAGAAAAACCACATGCTGCTTACGGTTTATGAAAACTCTCACAACATGTGGCGATGAATGTTCATGGACCGTGGCATCCGTGTCGGTCTGAGAAACCTTGTTGGATGAGCGTTTTTACCATAAATCTCTCAAATTTTATCTGATTTCCCTCTACTACATATCAAAATCTTTGTATTTCCAAGATCTATCCAATTCACTATAATTCAGCTCCATACAATTCACAAATTTGAGCAGTTTAGTCGAGAAATGTTCAGCGGCTAGAGGGAAAGGGTGACTAGAGTTTGACCTAAGTTGGCCTTTTTTGGGTCTATCTTTGAGGCCCAATCTCCTACTACTATATATAGGAGCCTTAGTCTTCTACTAAACCCTAAGTATAATAGAAGTGGGCACGATGTAGATTAGTTTCTCTATCTAGTTTAGATAGAAGGAAGAGAATAATTCTTCTTCTTCTTCTCTTTTTCTTTTGTTCTCTTTTTCCTTTCATCTTATTTTCTAGATCCATGGCATATAGCCTAATATTTTCCATGGATCTAACCTATTTAGAGTATATTTTTAGCTTGGGATTCATTTTGGCACTTGGTATGTTCTATTTGCTTTATGAGATTCATTAGATTTATCCTATCTTTGTGTTTAAGATATTATTGTGGTTTTTCTTGAATTTTATAAATGCATAAATATTACACCACACATAAGCACACACTTTGGGTTGTATTCATGTGGGGTGAAATTATTGATGCCCCTTGGGAAGAGACACCTAGATATTAGATAGGGTAGGGGAGAATGCGTCCGAGTGGGTGTGTGCACAGGGGATTCAATAATGCTCTGACCTATTTTCTATCACACCAGTCTTAGCTGACTTCGTAACTGTTGTTTGATAGGTTGTGGGTAGAGATTGCTAATAGTAGAAAGCTAGGTGTTGCTTGAAACCCTAGTATCACAGATAAGGTGCCTACGATACTTGGGCCTAGCCTATATAGGACCCGGGAGGAGTAGTTACATTCATGGTGGAAGCCTGAGATGTAATAGTGTGGGGGATAAATAGACTTACAACGATGGTCGGGCCTCGTTGTACTCCCCTAATTATGATGGCGGTACCGATGGAGGGTTGGGAGCCCATCCACCGTAACAGGGATGGGGAAGTGTATGCCATTGGCCACACCACGTGTTGTGAACACACTAATAGATCGTTTGTAAATCTTTATGTCAATGAAATGAGAATTGAAGCATTAGAACTACCATGTTGCTAAATGATACCTAGATGATGATTCCCAAGTGCCTAGTATAAATAGTTTACTTGTTAATTTCATGATTTATAGTTGTTAGTTGAAAATACCACCCCCCCCCCCAAATTGCATGTTTACATTAATAGTTCTTCCATTCACTCGTAGTTGAACCCTAGCATCCTTAATTTAGCAGTGAGAACGTGTGCAAAATTATAAATCTCTATCTTTGACCAGTAAGTCCCCTGGCTCATGTTTTTAAATGATGCACGGGTCGAGGGTGGGTCTAATTTTGGCGCCGTTGCTGGGGATGCTTTCATTTTGAGTATTAGTTAAGCATAACATGTCAGTAGAGTAGCTAGTATAATTCCTTTGTTTGTTTGCTATTTTTTTCTCAGAGTAGGCATTGCTTGAGTTCTTGGTGCAAATTGAGGGCCCCTGCATTACGATTTTGAATTTTTAAGTTTTCTTTGTTGGGATTTAATTGGAAAAAAAAAAGAAAAAATATGGTAACGCACTCAACGGTTGATGTTTTGTAGTATGTGTCATTATGATCATCCTATAGAGTGTTACCCAAGATTGAGTGACTTTAGGCAAAGAAAGGTTTAACGAGTGAGATTTTGTAGGATGTTTCATTGCAACCACCCTACGGAGTCGTGCTCTTGGATGACTGAAAATGAGAGAGAGGTAGGAGTTTTTGGTTCCCAAGGCCAATGGGATCAAGATTGTTACTCATATCATGACTCTCCAAATTTGAGGTTTAGTGGTAACTCGAATTTGTGGTATGGAGATGCATAGGGAAACCCACACTTTGTGTCCGACAGTTGAACTTCACCAATTTACTTAATGGCCCCAAAACCAATCCCTAGATTGGTTCCCAAATCGAATTGTGTAGATATTTTGCAAGTGATAGCTAATGTGATCAAGAGTAGTGATTTACTCCAATCACAAGTGCTTAGCAAGAAAAGGAATTTGGGAACTCAACTATTCTCAAGCATTGAGAAAGGTGAAGGGCAAGTGCTGAATTTGATGAATAGTGTGACCCAACTTGAAACACAATATTCCAAAAGTGAACCATCCGTAGTTGAATGTGAATTTTTGATAGATGAATCTAAAGGGGATGGGGAAAGGTTTGTTGAGATTTAAGAAGTCAAGGAAGGGGTTATTATATTTAATTTTCCATATTACTTATTTACACCCCTACCTCCACCTATAGAACCTACTCCCATATTTTTGGAAGTCTTAGAGGAAACCATAGGGAAGCCAACCAAATATTCTAAGCTTCCAAACCACCTATTCCCTCTAAGTTTGACTCAATCTCTACTATATATTTCTCTTGGAAGATTCTTACCCCCACCTCTTGAGTTTTGGTTGTCCAAGGTGTGGGGTACAAACCCGCACCTTATAGATAACATTAGGGTCTTGTTGACGACCTTAAATATACAGAGCTTCTCAGGAGACAACTCGTATTTTGAAAAATTAGATTAGTTCGATATTTTTGGTGTGTTTTCCTATTTGTAGCTTTCTTTTTGTTTTTGGGACACTATTGTACTTGGTGTGTATGTTTGTTTTGTAGGAAGCATATAGTTCTTAGAGGAAGGTGAGCAAACGGGGAGTCCAACTCATGGACCATGTATCTGTACATGGCTCATAATGCTCAAAATGGTGGACAAGGAAGATAACCAAACCCCAAATTCTTTCGGCGTGGAGATGTTCACGACCCATGAATCTCACATACTTTCCTACACCACCCAATAACCATTTCTTCCCTACCACCACAAAAATACCACCCGAAACCCACCTACCCTAAAACACACACATCGAAACCTAAGAGGTAACTCTCCATTCTGATTCAATTTCTTGTTTGATTTGTGGTTCATGATAGTGGTTATATTGATCTTTCATGATTAGAGGTTATGGGTAGTATATTGAGGGTGATGGTAGTTTGCTCTTTACATTCCATAATTGTGCCATCAAGGGTAGATTTTAGTGTTCTTTTTCATTAAAAGTGCTGTCCTGTTTCTTTCCCTTGGCATACTTTTTAGTTAGTTCTAGTTGTAGGATTGCTAGTATTAGTTGAGTTTACGTGAGGTTAAAAAGGCATCATAATTTCGAGAACAACGGCTACTGTGTACTGTTTGTGTGTGCGAAAAGGTGTGAATTTGTGTGCGAAAAGGTGTGAATTTGTGTGCGAATATCACTTTCCCTCTTAACCCTCCTCCTTCCTATTCTGAACAGTTTCAATCCCGCTGTAATAGTCGCCGGAATTGACTAGCTCCGCCGGTAATGGCTAGTTCAGCCGTTAACGTTTCTCAACGATGATGGCATCTCCAACCTTAGCCATTCAGGAAGCTAACAATGCTAACCAACCTCATCCTCCTCTGTCTTTCGCCGCTGCCCTACAAAATAAATCCCCCCCGTTATCAAAATTGTTGCCGAGCAATCCAGAACTTATCCCCAAATCACAACACTTAGGTGATGCCGCCTGTTTATACTCCGATGAACAAATAGCCAAGCTATCATCCCATTACGCAAATGCCCTTGTCGGCAAATTCACTAAGGGGAGATGTTCAATGGAGCAACTGGAGCAATTCTTCAAAGTCGTGGGCTTCACAGGTAAATACCAATTAGGTTCTTTGGATTATAAACATGTGCTAATTAGGTTTGAGCTACTCAACGATTATCAACGATGCTGGATGAAAAGAGTTTGGAACTTCAATGGAATCCTCCTCAAGATGCTGAAATGGACTCCAGAGTTCTCAACGCACAAAGAATCACCTATTGTCCCGGTGTGGTACAATCAGGGAAGTCCCGCTATATTATTATAATTCAGCTTCAATTGAGTCTATAGGTAACAGTTTGGGTTGTTTTATTAAAAATGATCTAGCTACAGACATGCTCACAAGACCTTTAGCTATTAAACTATGTGTAGAGATTGATCTTCAAAAGCCACTGTGTAACCATATTCGTCTGGGCTCAGTAACTAATAACAAGAAATACCCAATAGAGTATGAGGATATCCCTCTATACTGTAACCATTGTGCCAAATTAGGCCACTCCAAAGTTCAATGTAGAGCCTTCCCCCCTAACCTTAATGCTAAACCAGATGATAATAATATAATTCAAAGTCAGCCTGAGTGGCAGGCAACTGGGAAGAAGTTCGATATACCTCCTTTGATCTCCCTAAATAATCAGGCTGATTCCCCCATTCCCGTTAATAATGAGGTATCTAATTATGGAGTCATGTCAACCCCCACTCCTAACTTTCACTCCAGCCCCTCCTTAGGGATTATTAGTGCCCCTGGAATTGATAGGGCTAATTTGCCTGATAATCGTCCTAGTCCCAAAGCCCATGATACTATAGATAACTCTACATCCAAGCTGTTAAAGGATTCAGTTCTACTTAATTTTACTCCTAGGGTATATGCCACAGATGATATTCAGGTGGGGACACTTCCCTCAAGCTTGAAAAGACATAACAATGTAACTCTTTATTCACAAGGAAGAATGGAAAACAGGTTCTCTGTTTTGCAGGATGAGCCGGAGGAACATGCTACTGATCAGGAGGTAATTTTTAATCAACAGGTTAGTACTGCTCCATCCCCTACTCAGGGTCAGGATCCACTGTAAGGTAGGGCCAAAGGTAAAAAAATTAATTACTTTAGTCAAATTAATAAAATGATGCTCAGATCATCCACCAAAAGTCACAAATCTAGTGAGCAATGACAGGTTCTCTCTCAGTTAACTTTCTAGTGTGGAACATCAGGGGTATGGAATCTTCATTGCTAAGGCTAATTAACCTTGTCAAGCTTAAAAAGATTCAATTGTTGTGTATTATTGAACCAATGCATGATAACTAAAAACTTCAACATTATATGGATAAACTTAACTTTTCTGATGGTCTGACTCTGTATAATGGTAAACTTTGGCTTATGTGGGCTAATTTGGTGACAGTTACCCTACTTTCCTTTCATGAGCAGTTCCTACATGTTAGTATATCTCATCAATCCCTTCATTTGTAAATGGATGCTGTTTTCATATATGCACTTAGGAATAGGGAAGGTAGAAAGGCTCTGTGGAAAGATTTGGCAGCAATTACTACAGGTGATACTATTTTTATAGGAGATTTCAATACTATCACCTCCCTCACAGAATATAAAGGCCCTAGTTCCCCATCTTTAGGCAGCATTAGAGACTTTAATACATGGATAAATACCACTGGTGTTCAGGAAATCAACACTGTTGGTAACCTTTTCACCTGGTGTAACTCAAGACTTAGGAACCCGACCTCAAAAAGGCTTGATAGAGGCTTATGCACTATCTCATGGAACTATAAGTTTCCTTCATCCTCTATCCAAATCTTGAATAGGCAAACTTCTGATCACTCTCCTCTCCTCCTCCAAATTTCTAATTTGACTATTCTCAGCCCCAAACCATTTAGATTCTTAAATGTATGGTTTAAGCGGCCGGAATTCACTACCCTAATTAAGATTAATTGGGAAAAACAAATTGCTGAGACTGGTTTGCTGGGATTTTTCCTTAAACTTCTCAGACTGAAAAAGGAGATAAAAATTTGGAATAGAGAATGCTTTGGAAACATTGACACTAATGTTATTAAGGCCGAAGAATCCCTTAGAATCCAGGAATTAATTTTTGATTTGAATCCTTCTGATGCTGAGCTTATAAAACTTAATGAGAAAAAAGCATTACTATTGAGAGCTCAAAAAGAAAAGAAAAATTTTTGGAAATAGAAAGCTAAATTGAAATGGCATCGGTTAGGTGATAACAATACGCAATTCTTTCATAAGGTGGTGCAGGAGAAAAATTGTAGATTACAAATAACCAAAATTAAAAATAGAGATGGTCAATGGCTGAGTTCACAAACAGATATTCATAAGGAAGCCATCTCCTATTACTCTGACCTGTTAACTGAACCAAATCAAATGCCAAATAATATCTATTATCCACATTTTCTGAGCCAAATCCCAAACATCATCACTGCTCAGGATAACCTAGATCTATCTAAACCAGCCTCAGAAATTGAAGTCGAGGCAGTAATCTAGGGATTAAGCAAGAATAGTAGTCCGGGACCAGATGGTTTTTCAAGCAAATTTTATTCTAAGTGCTGGTCCATCATAAAAAATGACCTAATTAAGGCAGTAAATGATTTTATTAATGGCTCAGCCTTGCCCAGGGGAGTATCCAGCACCTGGATTACCTTAATACCTAAAAAGACTACACCAAGTTCATTTGATGATTTTAGGCCTATTATTTATCTAATGTCCTTAATAAGATCTATTCCAAAGTTTTAATGGAAAGACTAAGACCTTATATGGATAAATTGATCTCTACAAATCAATCAGCTTTCATGAAGAATAGGGATATTTCGGATAACATTCTTTATCTTCAGGAAATGATTAGATTTCTTAACAAAAAGGCTAGAGTCCCTAACTGCATTCTTAAGCTAGATTTACATAAAGCATTTGATAGAGTTAATTGGGATTTTCTCAAGAACGTTCTAATGAGTTTTGGTTTTGATGGTAAATTTCTAAATGTTGTTATGTCTAATCTCTCTCAAGCTTATTTTTCAATACTTATTAATGGCAATCCAGTGGGCTTTTTCAAGGCCACAAGAGGAATTAAGCAAGGTGACCCCCTCTCTCCTTTTCTCTTTAACATTTTCTCAGAAGCTTTCTCTAGGAGTCTATCATTTGTTTTCCATAATAAGAAGCTCTCACATTACCAGTTACCATCTTCAATTTCAGCAGCTTCTCACCTTATGTATGCGGATGATACTATCATCTTCATGCAAGCTTCCAAGTCCAACCTCATTAGGATTAAGGCTTTCTTAGATACCTTTGAATACACTTCTAGCCAAAAATTCAATTTCCATAAATCTGATTTCTACATTAGTAAAAGGGCATCAATTACCAAATTAAATCAGATCAAGATGGTTCTAAAAATGAAACAGGGAACCTTCCCTTTTCAGTACCTTGGCTGTCCTATATTCAAAGGTAGAACTTTGAATAGGTATTACCAACCTCTGATGGAAAAGTTGGATAGGAAATTGCAAAATTGGAAAAATAAGTGGCTTAGTACAGGGGGTAAACTAATCCTAATTCAATCTTGTTTGTACTCAATTCCACAACACATATGGTCTGTAACTAAACCCCCAAAATTTATAATCAAAACTTTTGAGAAAAGATTGGCTAGTTTCTTTTGGGGTGAGTCAGAAGGAAAAAGAAACAAAATATGGAAAAAATGGGCTGATCTAGCTACACCAATTTCACAGGATGGTTTGGGGTTTAGATCTATCCGAGCTATACTAGATGCATGCTCCCTTAAACTGTGGTGGAAAAGTCAGCTAGGTATCACCTTATGGGCTAAATTGCTGTGGTCTCTGTCTGAATCTCATAGGAAATCAATTACCTGGAAAAGAATTTGTTCTGTAAACCTTTTTGCAGAAAATAACTCTCTCATCATCCATGGTAAAAGTAGCTGTAACCTATGGACTGCAAATTGGTGCCAGAATGGCCCACTCCTTAACTATGTTCCTAATCATATATATGCTGTATTACAGCATTCTAGTTCAATTCCACCTCTCTGATCATCATTCCATTTCTCAGAGATTTTTCATTTTCTGGAATTGTCTAGATCTCCCTAAATGTCATCAACTGATATGTAACATACTTCCCCTATCATATGCTGGTGTCTTTGGAAAGCTCAAAATAGATTCTTTTTTTATTAGATTCCATTCTCTACTGAATTCATTTGTACGGAAGTACTGGACCTCATCAAACTATCTCTATATTCCAATCCTACACATCTGAGCACCTCTACTGCAATTTCATCCTCACTAAAGCATTTAATCCCTCACCTTAGGCCACCTCCTAAGCCAATAATACAGACTGTCTGTTGGGAAAGGCCTAGTTTTAACGCCATCAAAATTAACACGGATGCTTCTTGGTTTTCACATATGGCTGCAGTAGGGGTAATTGCTAGGGATAGCTCTGGTACTCCTCTATTGATTAATTCAGAATCCATATCTACAGAATCTTCACTTCATGCTGAAATACTTGCCATACAAATTTCTTGCCATAACTTCCAACAGTTAGATGATTCATTTACCATCGAATCAGATTCCATGTTAGCAGTTAACATGATAAATGACCCATTCTCTGCTCATTGGCAACTTTTTAATTCTTCTTATAAAGTTAAAAGCCTTCTACATGGTGCTGTGCTTAAACATGTTCTCAGGGAAGGTAACTCAGTGGCTAATGCAATTGCTAAACATCACTCTTCTCATAATCAGGCTCTTAATCTTTCTAATGTTCCAGTACATATAAAAGGTCTCATAGCCTTAGATAAGGAACAAATTCCTCATATAAGATTGCATAAAAACAGCTAGGTGAAGGATTGATACTGCTGATGTTATATTTTGCTATGCAGGCACAACCTCGATTCTGTACACATGGCAGTTTATTCATTCTGTACACATGACGCAGTGAGGAAACATTTTGAAAAAATGTCCAGATTATCATCATTGATGGTTCACTAGCTAAAGTCTCTAGCATGCTAACTTACTGATAGATTTTCTAATGTTAGTTGCCTGGCCAAAGTACGAATTAACACAGGGTGTGGAGATTCGTTTACTTTGGAATCGCAACTAACTCTTTTGGGTTCTTCCTATCGATCTTGTATAGATTTGATCCTAGGTAGTAGATATCTCTTTTGGAGGCAATG
Organism: Rubia yunnanensis; assembly: GCA_037428765.1. Lineage (NCBI taxonomy): Eukaryota > Viridiplantae > Streptophyta > Magnoliopsida > Gentianales > Rubiaceae > Rubia > Rubia yunnanensis. The sequence continues at coordinate 65,325,679 of CM075064.1, forward strand.
ATGTTGTCGTATGTAAAAAAGTAATGTCATCTTATTATGGATTGGTTCTTACTGGCTTGGGGTACCAATATACCAACCCCCACCCTCGGGTGTTTTCCATTAAAAAAATAGAGTTTATGTGACAAGGGGTTTCGATGGACATGTTTGGTTTTCTTGTCTAAATCCCGCATTTTGTAGACTTAATTTATACTAATGGACATCTGGTATCCACAAGCTACATGAAATTCCTTGTGATCATTTTTAGTAGGTTGCCTGTAGATACTTATTGGTTACATTCTTTGTGAATGGTGTTCACAAGGGTGGTAGAAGATTGAAGGTTGTTCGCAAGGACGGTAGAAGAAGCGAAGACCATTCACATTAGAATGGTAAAAGATGAAGGCCCCAAACATCAATGCATGGTAGAAGGAGATTGAAGCCAGTGATAGGTGGCTTCGGAGTTCAAGGCGGACAAAGGAAGAAATAGTGAATCATGGTCCAAGGAGTGTTGCCTTATTCCAAGAATGATCCAGGAAGAATTAGCCTTCAAGTATGGTTCCATTTGATTCTTCTTCTTGAGTACTACAAAATTGACTACTAGAATCCCCAATTCAGACTAACAGTTCATATATAGCAAGCAAACGACATTCAGCCAACAAAGCACATGACCCGCACTAAACAAGAGTTCCAGGGGTTCCGTGAAGACCTTCACAAAGGAGAGGCCCCGGGCCGTGTGGGAGGTTGTCGTTGTACCTCTCAAAGTTATATTTTTAAGCCCAAATGCTTCCTATCTACAATTAAGTAGATAATGACAGGTCGGGGTTGTCCATGAGAAGAGATATCTTTCCCAGTGTTTATATATATATATATATGTGTGTGTGTGATAAAACATACTAGATATAAGCATATATAGATATAGACAAAATCATGTAAATTAGGGGGGTGGGGTTTGGTTTTGGTCCTAAATTATGAATTGAAAAAAAAGTTAAGTAATCAAGCAAGTTAAATATGCAAAGCATGCAACAACAACTAAATTGTGATTAAACCAACAATTAAAGGGGCCTTGGGCGCAATTGACTTCCACTTCCAAGGTTCTTATCCATCATTGAACATGCAACATATTTACTACTTTCACTACTTTTTGTGAAGAATAAACTTCTATCCTTCTTAGATAGTAGTTTACAGGAGTGACTTTGACATCTCTTGTCAAACCTCACCAATGATTCCCTTAGTCGAAACACGACTAAAAGTATCTGATTAATTGCATTAAACACAAAGAATCAACGAACATGGCAACACTTATAAACACTATACCTCATCTAAGCATTTAACCATCTATACATTTACACAAGATTAGTCAAGAACGTTCAATGTTCATAGACTTCTCTCATTTTCTACAAGCAAGAAACATGACAAAGGTTCAGCATTATCATATTAATTTAGCAATTATCAATCCATCAACACAATCAAAAGCTCTAAATTATACTATTCGATTTCCTATCAAGAAAGGGGGAAATCAACCCATTTCCCCAAACCCTAACAAGCCTATCATACAAGTACTTCATATACTCAAGATTTTAAGAACATTAATGATATTAACAGACACATTCAATACTCCATAAATGCATAATTGTAAGAGTATTAAATGGACTACAAATTTTTCTTAAGAAATGGGCTTGGAAGCCTTGGTCAATTGCTCCTAAGAACTAGATTTAGCTGCTAGAGTTCATACTAGTTAATGCTAACAAACCAAACATAAAACAAGAGAAATCAAAGATGAAAATGGTGGAAAACTAGGGTTGGAATAGTATCAAAATCAGATGGAAGAAGAGATATGAAAGAGAGGAAAAAGAATGTTATTTATAGTACAAAAGGATAAGGTTGTGTTCTGGCCACCCGTGCGCCGTGACTCGCGACGGGTTCATCGCAACTCGTGACGGGCGCCAAAATAGTACCTTGTATTTTTTTTCTTCTTGTAGCAAGCACTCTTCTTCACAATAATTCCTCTTATTCTTCAAGTCTTCAAATATTTGAAGCAAGTCTTCAAAGGATGATCATCAATGGCCTCCATTCTTCAAGTCTTCAAACCTTCGAAGCAAGTCTTCAAAGTCTTCAAAAGGTGATCTTCAACGGCCTTCGGTCTTCAAGTCTCCACGTTCTTACCTATCCTAAGAGAATTTCAAAGTAAAACACAAGCACCTGATAACAAAAGAGCACAAAACGTACTAAATTATGTACATAAAATGGACACATCACCATGAAAACGTTTCTTGGTCGTGAAGCAAGAAAATGAAGAGTTGAAGAATTTGGCTAAGTATCAAGCCGGTCCGTGAAAACCTTCACGGACTGTGAGAAATTTTGGAGCAAAACCGTATGCTGCTCAAGGTCCATGAAAACTCCCATGACCCGTGACGATGAATGTTCACGGACCGTGGCATCTGTGCTGGTCCGTTTACGGCTGACCGTTTTAGCCATAACTCTCTCAATATTTATCTGATTTCACTCTACCATATATCAAAATCTTCTTCTTTCTGATCTCTATCAAATACAACATAATTCAGGTCCATAAGATTAACGGATTTGAGCAGTTTATTCAAGAAATGTTCAGCGGCTAGAGGGAAAGGGTGACTAGATTTTTGGCCTTAGTTAGCCTATTTTGGGCCTATCTTTTAGGCCCAATCTCCTACTACTATATATAGGATGCTTAGGTTTCTACTAAAACCTAAGTAGAATAGAAATAGGCATAATGCAGATTAGTTTCTTTCTCTAGTTTCAATAGAAGGAAGAGAAGAGTTCTTCTTCTTCTTGCTTCTCTTTTTATTTTGTTCTCTTTTTCTTTTCATCTTACTTTCTAGATCCATGGCATCTAACCTAATATTTTCCATGGATCTAACCTTTTTAGTGTATATTTTTAGATTGGGATTCATTTTAACACTTGGTATGTTCTATTTGCTTTATGAGATTCATTATATTCATCCTTTTTTTGTGTGTTTATGATACTACTGTGACTGTTCTTGAATGTTATAAATGCATGAATATTACATTACATATAAGCACTTACTTTGGGTTGTATTCATATATTGTGCAATTATTGATGCCTCATTGTGAAGAGAAACATGGATGTTAGAATGGATAGGGGAGAATGCGTCTGCGTGGGTGTGTGAACGAGGGATTTGAGAATGTTCTGACCTATTTGTCGTCGCACCAGTCTTAGCTTACTTCGTAACTATTTTCCGATAGTTTGCAAGTTGAGATAGCTAATAGTAGAAAGCTTGGTGTTGTTTTGAAACCCTAGTATCAAACATAAGGTGTCTATGATCCTCGGGCCTAGCGTATATAGAACCCGGAAGAAGTAGCTGCATTTGTGGTGGAAGTCCAGGACATAATAGCATGGGGGAGAAACAGACCTACAATGATGGTTGGACCTCATTGTACTCCCCTAATTACGATGGCGGTGTCGTTGGAGGGTTGTTAGCGCACCCACGGTAACAGAGATGGGGAAGTGTATGCCATCGGCCGCACCACGTGCTGTGAACAATCTATTTGGTTTTCCTAAATCTCGATGTGAATAAATCAAGGATAGAAGCATTAGATAGAACAAGTTTCTCAATGATTTCCCAAGTGCTTAGTTTAATATTGTACTTGTTTTTTTTACTTTTATGCTTAGTACTTGATAGATTGAAAAACCAACCCCTCTTTTGAATGTTTGCTTTACTAGTTATTCCTTTCACTCGTAAAGATTGATGACCCGTACGAGGTTGTGTTTTGATTGGTACATTAGAACTAGCATCTCCGTGGACAAACCCATGGCTTACCGCTAACTAACATTTTGGTTGCATAGCAGTGAGAACATATTGTAGAACTATAAATCTCTATCTTCTAACCAGACCGCCTCCGCTCGGGTGAATTCTAAGCTATGTTTTTAATGACCCCAGGGGGAGGCAGTTCAGTATGGCATCCATATGAACCTCTATGTACAGAACTACATCATCGTGGTTGCGTAGAACGTAAAGATGTGTGGCACATAAATCTTATGCACTAGGGCTATATAGTCTGCCTTGTCTGACCCCTAAACCTTCCGACCTCCCTTCATGTGTATTGATTGGTACCCCAACAAATTAAACTTGCTTCATATAATCAGTACAAAACTCAATGGCCTCTTCCGTCACATATCACTGCACAATACTAGCTTCTGCTTTATACCAAATTTTCACAAAGTGCTTGAAGATTATCATATACATCTCAAATGGGTACACCCATCTCTGAAAAACCAGACAAAATAGCTTTATCTACTACACCAAATGGACAATCAAGTGGACCATAATGTCATAAGGTGAGGGAGGAAGATACATTTCCATACGGCACAGAACTTAAACAATCTTTACTTGCAACTTATCCAACTTTGATACGCTAATACTTTTGCAACAAATTGAGTTGAAAAAAAACCAGAGCTTTGTAATGCACAATCTTGCATGAGAAGGCAATGTAGATCGAATGGCGATGACATTCCATTCCTGCATTAGGTTGTGACAATCGTGTGACTTCAACCCACCAAACCTCAATTCCTTCAGTGAGGCACAAGTGCTGATGTTGGACGAGTATGCACTAGGTACTTTAAAAATACTAAGGGTCTCACAAAAATATTTATTCTCAGATTGTGACATTGAATAGTAGAGGGCAAATAAAAATCATAACCCGTACTCACTTGGGCAGGATTCTTCCGAATACCCAACTCAACCAAATCTAGACTAGCCTTCAATCAATCCTTTGACTTCCCGGGGGTGTTTAACAACATCCCAACCAAGAAGTCACAAACATTCTTCTCAATGCACATAACATGATGACAATGTCTAACCTCTAAATGCTCCCTATAATGTAGCTTAAAAATGGAGCATTTCTTCCAACTTCCTTCAATGGCAACCTTTCTTTTCTTTTTCCTGAAGTCATTGGCCAAATTATTAACACTCTCATAAATTTGTGTACCTTATCATGGCACTGGTACAACTCATGTCTCCACTTTACCGTTCATCCATTTTTTGGACAATCGTCGTGGGTGCCCTTCGGGAAGAAACCGCCTATGCCCCTAGTAAATAATCTTTAAAAAATGTTTTTATTGGCAAAATTTAGTGTCCTTCTCATATACTAGACAAGTTATGTGGCCTTTCACAGAATACCCAGACAAATTCCCATATGAAGGAAAATCATTAATTGTGCCAAATAACAATACTTTAAGAGGGAAGAAATCATCTACCAACGCTTTAAGTATGTGTTGCTTCCAACCTGATATCATCAAAGATAGAAACACATACTTATATTTCATGGTCAACCAAGATGGGTGGTTGTATATCACAAACATAACATGCCAAGAACTATTCGTGCTACTCATGTTACCAAAAGGATTCATACCACCTGTACACAACCCTAACCTCAAATGTCAAGAATATTTGTCAAACCCAGGGTACATAACATCGACTTTCTTCCATTGCTCCCCATCTGAAGTATGTCTTATGACATCATCCGTAGGTCGGTCTCGATTGGCGTGCCAATGCAACAGCTTAGCATCTTCCCTACAAGCATACACCTTATTCAAACGAGGAATGATCGAGAGGCACCATAAAACTTTTTCTATTGTCCTCTTCTTTGATTTCAATGGAACTTCCGTATGCACCGCAATTGCACCTCTCTTTAACTTGTACTTAGACTCACCGCATACTCGACAAGTTTATCGATCTTTATCTGCTTCCCCTCTAAAAACATACAATTGTTCAGGTATGCATGAAATTTTTGCAATTCTAATCCCATCAGGCATAGTATTTTTTTCAACATATAACCTATCGGGCATTAAATTACCCTCGGGAAGAAAATCCATAAACAACTTCATAGCCTCGCTCATCGATTTGTCTGTCCATCCAAACTTTTCCTTCAAGTTCATTATCCACAGCCTGGCATTCAGAACTGAGTTTTTCAAACCATTGTTCAAAGGCGTCCCTTTATCGTCAATTAAAGCATGTAATGACTCCGGTTTACCTTTGAATTTCCTCGCAATAACTTCCACCATTTCATCAAATTCGGCGTTACCATGTAGTTAGGGTTTTGTACCATTTAATAAAATTGGGCACGTTTATTTTTTTGTATGCATGTCCATTTCCGAGCTTGGAAACTCTGTCCCACACTATATAAGATGTGATCAACTACTTTTCAATCTTGAAAAGTGGACACGAAGAATTTACGAATACGGAATATGTTTCCTCTCTATGTAATACAGAAACTCTGTAATTTTTGGTCTTAGAAACGAATGCGTTCCATGTTTCCAAATTCGTAAACATTCATTTTAAAGGTGATTAGTCATAACCGCTTTTAATTAGGGTTAATTAAAGGTTTTTATGCCTTGTACCATCTTTCATTAGCTATAATTAAATGTAGTCCAAGGAAAACCGCCTTAAATCAACAAAAACCACCTTTAAAATGTTTACGGGGACACGTTAAGTAAAGATGGTTATTTGCGAACCGCCTTCCATTGCTGCCTATAAATGGGGTCTCTTCACTAGTGAGTTCAAGTGTTGGACAAACAATTGAAGTAATTAGAAGAACGAAAGGAGGCCAATTTTTTTTGTAGGGGATTGGAAGAGGAAGGCCAAATTGTCTTTTTGGTAGAAGCATCTATCCAGCGTCCCCATTGCAGGCTGCAACATAGGCCACGAGCTGCAGCCAAGTCACAAGGGCCTAGGGAGTGGGTCAACGGTGGTCTTGCGGGTCGCAGCCTACACTGTAGCCCGCATCGGCAGATTTAGGCCTGCTTTAAAAACTGTTTTTCAACTCCAAAATTCTCTTTCTTCATTCATATTCACCAATCATCCAAAAATACTCTCCCAAAACCCTAGTTTGCATTTATTTCATCTTTAACTCAATGTTTACTATGGATTCTTGTTCTTTTATTATGGGTTTAGCTAATCTAGACTAAAAATAATCTTGGAATCAATTGTTAAGCATTTATAGTATGAATTTGTGAGATTCAATTTATCCTATTTTTTGCTTTAATAATCAAGTATATTTTGTGCTTTCTTGTGTTATTAATGCATGATTTAGTCTTGGGTGATCAACTAGTTGAAGATTGTGGGTTATTCATTTGCTAGGTTTTTGGTCAAACCCGAAAGACTTTGACTTTTTGTTAATGTGATTAATGTTAGTCAATGCTAAGTTATAATTAGGAGTGACAAGTAAGTATGATTATTAAATGATGAAATTGCTTAGACTTATGCTGATTATTAATGGGTTTGACTAATTATCAATGTGGATCACTAATAACGATTAGCATGAAGGTCGATCCTCGTAATCGTTATTAGTAAATATATTTGTGCTATTTATGTGTTTCTTGCTTGTAGGACATTGTGGTAGTTGTGTTGGGTCTCCATGTGTATTGCAATCCTTGGGGAAGTATATGACGCCGATCTTCTAGAGTTACTGGAGAGTAAGGGTTATTTTGTGGCGCAGATCGCTCACTCTAACTATAACCGATAAGAGGAGAGAAATACCTTCACTCAAAAAGTGTTGATATGTTCTATGAGATATGTGTTTAATTCATAAGAATAGGGTAGTTAATCGACAATCAAAGGATTACTTGAAATGTAAACTAATTGCGCCCAAGATTCGTTATCGTATTAATTAAATTGTCCTTGCTAGTGTGATCGTAGTTATATTGTTTTCTCCAATTGTTGTTGATTAATTTTTTTTTTAAAGTAGTCATAGTATTTTCCAAAACAACCCCCCCCCCCAACTTGGTTCCCACACACGTAGAGCGACTGCTTTGTGTGGCTTTTTAACTACGCTTTAACACTTGATAAAATCCTCTTTTCCTCGTGGACGTCCACGTCTTACCACTATCCACTATTTAGTAGTTAGCCATATTTGGGCATAAAAAATACTAACTTTGAGAGGCAAGGAAATGGCCTCCCAAATGTTTTTTTCCGTTGTTGGGGAAAAGGCTTATTTTATTAAAGTGTTAGTGTAGTTTTTTTGTGTTTTGTGTTTTTACTTGTTTGTTGTTGATGTTTGTTTGCTTTTGTGATTGTTACTTTGTATAAGTTTGTATTGATCTAGTTTTTTGTTTATGGTCGATACTCGTACCAATAGACAAGAACTCTTCCACTACGACCCTGATCTCTTAGGAACACTCTAGAGGGCAACGAGACAAGCTCATTTTGCTAACCAAGCTATCCAAGCATCACCCAAAGTAGTTACACTAACTATGGAGGATGAAACTAGATACTTGAGAGAGATCATGGCTCCTAACCTAGAGAGCCAACCATTTTGCATCACTTTCCCACTTCATCCGGAGATGTCACTTCTGAGCTTAAGTCAGGGATGATTCATTGTCTAACATCTTTCTATAGGATGAACGGAGAGGATGCGAACAAGCATTTTCCAGGTTCCACCTTGTGAACATGAATATGAAGCAATCCGAAGTTTTGGAGGACAATTTCAATCTAAGGGCATTTCCTTTCTCTTTGAAAGATGCGGAAAATATTGGTTATACTACCTCCCCTCAATAAGTATAACATCATGGAAGGAGATGGAGATCATGTCTTTGGATAGACGGCATTAGAGTTCAAAATGGCCAAGGCCGTTCGTAAAGGTGGTAGAAGATATTGAAGGCCGTTTGCAAGGATAGTAGAAGAGATCAAAGGCCATTAACCTCTAGAATGGTAGAGAATGAAAGCCATAGACATCAAATTGTGGTAGTAGAAGGATGGAGCCAAGGATAGGCGGAATTAGAGTTCAAAACGGCCAAAGGAGAAATGATGAATCATGTTTCAGTTGGCTAAGGCACAAACAGGGTGGCGTAGGCCGCTCATGGATGAAACCAATGTCTCACGCCAAAGGAGTCATTCCATGCCTAAGAGAATAGCATGAGGCTATGGCGCAGACCGCCTAAAACTCAATGGGTCGTGCTAAAGTTATGATCAAAACGCCCATCCAGAAGACAAGCTATGCCAAGTGACGCAGACGGTGGCTGAAACAGTACCCCTACTGTTCTTGGCCCATGCCAAATCTCACAGTCTGCGCAGCCGCCCCTTCTCTCACTATTTTGGCCATAACTTCTCATTTTCATCCGATTTTCCTCTACCATTTATCAAAATCTCCATTTTCCAAACTCTATCCAATGTACTAAGTATCAGATCCATAAGGTTAATGGATTTGAGTAGTTTATTCAAGAAATACTCAGCCACAAGAGGGAAAGGATGACTAGGGTTTTGACCTAATTTTGGCCTATTTTGGAAATATCTTTAAGCCCAATTCTCTGCTACTATATATAGGTGCCTTAGTCTTCTTGTAAAACCTAAGTAGGCATAATGTAGATTTTTTTCCACTCTCTTGTTTAGATAGAAGGAAGAGGAAAGTACTTCTTCTCCTCTCTTCTCTTTTTCTTTTCCATTTCCTTTCATATTATTTTCTTAGATCCATGGCATCTTAACCTAATATTTTTCATGGATCTATCTTTTGCAGAGTAGATTTATATTATGGGGATAAATTGTAGGAGCATGGTCTAATCTATTTACTTTTTGAGATTCTTTAGTTCTTTCTAATTTTGTGTTCATGATATTATTATAATTGTGATTGATTATTTGAATTGTATGAATAGTACACCACATATAAGAAGACAGTTTGGGCTATATTCATGTATGGTGCAAATATTGATGCCCCCTGGGAAGAGAAACCTGGATGTTAGAATGGGTAAGGGAGAATGTGTCTACGTGGGTGTCTAAATGGGGGATTCGAGTATGCTCTGACTTATTTTCCATCATACCAGTCTTACCTGACTTCATAAAGTTTTCTAACAGGTTCTAGGTAGAGATAGTAAATAGTAGCAAGCTCGGGTGTGAGAGGTCGTAGATCATAGATAAGGTGCCAGTGACCCTTTGACCTAATTGATAGGACCTTTGGGAAGTAGTTCATTCGTGATGGAAACCTGGGATGTAATCATACGGGGGAGAAATAGACCTACAACAATAGTCAAACCTTATTGTACTCTCCTAATTACGATTGGTGGTGTTGATGGAGGGTTGCGAGAGCATTCACCGTGACAGTGACATGGAAGTGTATGCCATTGGCCACTTATGAACACTCTATTAGGTTTGCCTAAATATCTATGTGAATGAATCAAGGATAAAAGCATTATATTGAGCATGTTGCTCAATGATTCCCCAAGTGCATAGTTAAATAGTGTTCTTTGCTTTTACTTTTACGCTTAGTAGTTGCTAGATTGAAAAAACCACCCCCCTTTGCATGTTTGCTTCACTAACTATTCCTTTCACTCATAACAATTGATGTACGAGGTTATGTTTTGGTTAGTACTTTGACCTAGTATCTCTGTGGACAAACCTAGGGTTTACCGCTAACTACCCCATAGGTAGCATAGCAGTGAGAACATGGTGCAGAAGTATAAATCTCTATCTTCTGACCACACTACCTCCACTCATGTTAAATATAAGCTACGTTTTTAATGACCCCAAGGGGAGGAAGGTAAAATTTTTTGGCTCCGCTGCCGCATATGCTATTTAGTCTATGTATCAATTAGGCATAACATGTTAGTAGAGTAGTATTAGCTTTTATTTTGTTTGTTGTTTTTCGGAGTAGGTATATCTTGAGTTCTTGATGTAAACCGATGAACCTTCCACTACGATTCCCAATTTTGTGTGTTTAATTTGTTTGTGTTTAATTTTTAAAAACCAAAAAATGTGGGAAACTACTCAACGAATGACATTTTATATTGTGTGTTATTATGATCATCCTACGGAGTGTTGCCCAAGGTTGAGTGAGTATAGGAGAAGAGATTCACGACGAGTGAGATTTTGTAGGATGTCATTGCGACCACCCTACAGAGTGTGTCTCTTTAATGAGCAAAAACAAGAGAGAGGTAGGAATTGTTGGTTCCAAAGGCCGATAGGATCAAAATTGTTACCCACACTATGATGCTCCAAATTCGAGGTTTAGTGGTATCTTGAATTTGTGGTATGGAGATGTATTGGGAAACCAACACCGTGGGTTAGATACCAGGATTTCACCAACTTACCCAATGCCCCAAAATCAATCCCTAGGATTGGTTTCCAAATCAAATTATGTAGAAATTTTGCAAGCTTTAGCTAATGCGACAAAGAGTAGTGATTTAGTCCGATCACAAGTGCTTAGTGAGATTAGCGATTTGGGAAATCAACTATTCTCAAGCATTGAGAAAGTTGAGGGGCAAGTGCTTAATTTTATGAAAAGTGTGAGTCAACTAGAAACCCAACGTTCCAAAAATGAACCATCCCTAGTCGAATGTGAAGTTTTGATAGATGAATCTAAAGGTGATGGGGAATGGTTTGCTGAGAGTGAAGAAGTTGAGAAAGGGGTAATTATACTTAATTTTCCATATTACCTACTTTCACCCCTACCTCCACCTATAGAACCAACTCCCACATTTTTGGAAACCTTAGGAAACCATAGGGAAGCCAATTGAATATGCTTAGCTTCTAAACCCTCTACGGTTGACTTCTCCTCAAATATATCTTCCTGCTGGAAGATTCTTACCCCTACCTTTCCATGTTTGGTTATCCATGGTGATGGGTTACAAACCTGCGCCATATGGATAACATTATGGTCGTGCCAACGAACTTAAATATACAGAGCTTCTCAGGAGGCAACCCGAGCTTTGAAAAATATTAGATTAGTTTTGTATTTTTGGTGTGTTTTCCTATTTATAGATTTTTATTTTTGGGAAAGTATTACACTTGGTGTGCATGTAGGAAGCATATAGTTCTTGGAGGAAGGTGAGAAAATGGGTAGTCCAATTCATGGACCAGTAGACGTACATGGTCCGTGATGCTGAAAATGGTGGACAAGGAGGAGAAACAAGCCCCAAATTCATGGGGCGTGTAGACGTGTACAACCTATGAAGCTCACATACTTTCTTACACCTGAATCACCATTTTTTCCCTACCACCACCCTACCGCCACAAAAATACCTCCCAAAACTCACCTACCATTAAAACCCTTGAGACACACACATCGAGATCTAAGAGGTAACTATCCATTGTGTCCCTATTCGATTTGTGATGCATGATAGTGGTTAGATTTAACCTTCTTGATTAGAGGTTAGGGTAGTATATTGGGGTGATGGTAGTTTGTTCTTTACATTCCATGATCGTGCCATCAAGGTTAGATTTTAGTGTTTTTTTCATTATAAGTGCTTTCCTATTTCCTTCTCTTGCCATGTGTTCTTTGATTTTGTATATGTATAAGGACAATGCAAGATTTAAGTGTGGGGAAGGGGAGTTGACTTTGGCCACGGATTTGGCGGTCAGCACCTGCTGTTCACGGTCCATGCCAACTGTTCACGGTTTGTGCCTACTGTTAACGGCCCGCGCCAAATCTCGCGGTCCGCGCAGCTGCCACTTCTCTCACAATTTTGGCCATAACTCTCTCGATTTTCATCTAATTTCCCTCTACCTTATATCGAAATCTTCTAGTTTCTGAGCCCTATCCATCGCACTAGGTTTCAGCTCCAGATGGTTCACAGATTTTATCAGCTTATTCGAGAAAGATTTAGCCAGGAGAGGAAAAAGGTTGCTAGGGCATTGGCCTAATTTTGGGCCTACCTTTAGGTACAATTATCTACTTTCATATGTAGAAGCCTTAGTCTTCTAGTAAATCCTAAGTAGGAAAAATGTAGATTTTTCCACTCTCTGGTTTAAATGGAAGGAAGTTGAGAGTACTTCTTCTCATTGCTTTTCTTTTTATTTCTTTTTCCTTTCATCTTATTTTCTTAGATCCGTGGAATCGAACCTAATATTTGACATAGATCTACATTTAGTAGAGTAGATTTAGTGCTTGGGGATAAATTGTAAGAGCATGGTCTAACTATTTACTTTTTGAGATTCTTTAGTTCTTCCTAATTTTGTGTACATGATATTATTATGATTATGCTTGATTATTTGAATTGCATGAATAGTACACCACATATAAGCCCAACCTTTGGGATATATTCATGTATGGTGCAAATATCGATGCCCCCTTTGGAAGAGAAACATAGATGTTAGAATGGGTAGGGAGAACATGTCTGCGAGTGTGTGCATGGGGGATTCGAGTTTGCTCTGACTTATTTGTCATCGCACCAGTCTTAGCTGACTTTGTAAAGTTATCTGAGAGGTTCTGGGTAAAGATAGCCAATAGTATCAAGCTAGAGTGTGAGAGGACGTAGATCATAGATAAGGTGTTAACAACCCTTTGGCCTAATTGATAGAACATTGGGAAGTAGTGCATTCGTGGTGGATGCTCAGGACGTATTCGCATGGGGGAGAAACATACCTACAACAATGTTCGGACCTCGTTGTACTTCCCTAATTACGATGGCGGTGTCAATGGAGGGTTGCGAGAGCACCCGTCATTACAGATGGGAAACTGTATACCATCGGCTACACCACGTATTATGAAAACTCTATTAGGTTTGCCTAAATATCTATGTGAATGAATCGGGGATAGAAACATTGGATTGGTCATGTTGCTCAATGATTCCCCAAGTGCTTATTTAAATAGTGTACTTTTGTTTATACTTTTATGCTTGGTAGTTGCTAGATTGTAAAAAACCAACCCCCCTGCCCCCTTTGCATGTTTTCTTTACTAGCTATTCCTTTCACTCATATGGATTGACAACTAGTACAAGATTGTATTTTGGTTGGTACTTAGACCTAGCATCTTTGTGGAAAAACCTAGGGCTTACCGTTAATTTCCCAATAGGTAGAGTACTAGTGAGAACAGGGTGCAGAATTACAAATTTTATCTTTTGACTTCTCAGTCTCCGCCTGGGTTAATTAGCTATGATTAACGACCATGGGGGAGATGTGTCACTATTCCACAAGATTCAAGAACTTAGAGACCCAAGTTAGTCAAATTTTGTCTTCCATGGCCCGATTGGAAGCTAGGGATTCTGGGAAACTCATATCACAACCAGAATTAAACCTCGACCTTCTAATGCTAGTGCCATAACATTGAGGAGTGGAAAGGAGATAAAATACCTTGAGGAAATTGTGAAGTTCGGGAAGGAGATAGAAGAGGAGCTTGTGGTGAAAGGAAAAGAGGTCAAAGAAATGGTCACTCAACCACCAGAGAAGTGTGAAATCGATAAGATCATTCCACCACCACCCTTTCTGGGGGCTTTCAGGGACAAAAATTGCTAGAATGAGAACAAAGCACTTTTTGAGGTCTTCAGCAAGTGCGAGGTAAATATCCCTCTCTTTGATGACATTTACCATGTGCCTAGGTTTTCTAAATTCTTTAAGGAATTATGTACCCTTAGGAAATTTTAAAATGGTGAAAAGATAAAAATCGGTGGTCAAGTGTCGTCCTTTTTCAAAATGAACTCCCCCCTAAATGTTATGATCCTTGCATGTTTACCATTCTTTGCATCATAGGTGGTATGAATTTCCAAAATGCCATGCTAGATCTAGGAGCATCAATCAATATGATTCCATACTCTTTATTTGAATACCTAGATCTTGGAAAATTGCATGAAACCGGGTTAGTGATCCAATTGGTCGACCGTTCTAATGCCTACCCTAGGGGAATTTTAGAAGATGTTTTGGTTAAAATTAATATATTTATTTTCCCCACCAATTTTATGTTCTAGATATGGAAATTATTAAACGTGTCGTCCCTATCTTGTTAGGGAGGCCATTTTTTTAAAGCATCTAGAACTAAAATCGATGTGCTTAACTATGGAATTTAATGGGGGTAATTGTGAAGTTCAATATTTATGATGCCATGAACGTACCTAGTGATGGTCATTCTTGCCATGTTATTGAAATTGTTGATATTGTTGATGATTATGAACAAGATATGTTTGTGATTAATGACAAAGATTGTTTCACTACTGGAAAATGGGTACATACGCACTGGTAAAAGAATATGAGTTTAGAATACCCGTGAAAAAGTAGGCAAATTCACCAGTATAAATCATGTTAACAAAAGGACGCCTTTGGCATCCAGGGGTCACAGACCGACCATAGAACCCTGTTCAATAAGTGGAACACATCAGCTGTCCGCTCTCGGGTTGGGCAGTAAGGGTCGGAGAAGGGCAATCACTCATTCTTAAAACCAGCCCGTTAAAGTCCCCTTGAAAGGTAGTTTCACAAGTCCAGGGACGGGCTCGTTAGGCTGTTTCCGCTTTAGTTCGGATTTTTCTCGTAAAAAAAAAAGAGAGCATTCGGAATTTTTTGATACAAGTATTCAATTAGTCCATACTTGTTTAGTATTGAATTGGGATAAAGAAAAAAAAAAGTTCTTCGAGCAGCAGTTTCCCTTACAGTAGAAGGAGGAATTCTTCCCTTACCGAGGGAAGTACGAGAACTTGAATCCCCTAGAGATCATAAACCCTTTGAATCAATTACCTCTCAATGTTTTTGGAAATAAGATCCATATCATGAATAACACTACCCGAGTTACCAAAACAATTCGGCCACAACTGTCTTCCTCCATGTGATATCAGGCAGAGATAGAAGTTAAGGCCCTGAGAAACCCTTCCTTGTCAATGGTAAATAAGTACTTTAGCAGACGGAAGAGCTCGGAGATTATTAGCCTACGAATATTTTATTGCTGCCACCGCCGCCGTCTCCGCCACTATTGGCTCTAAGTCTCTGCCTTCTCTTCTCTACCGGAGCCTATAGCCTATCGGAACTCAGGCATTCTACCTTTGTCGAATCGGAACCAACACCACTGCATTGCGATCGAACAGTTGAGCGGCCACCGGCCTTTCGTGCATATAGATTCATTCTTCGTACCCGGTTCAGCCTGACAACTCCTCGTACCACCCCCCCCTACCCTACCACCTATAGGTATTCACCCGATCTATGACAACAAGGGGCTCAGTAGGTGAAAGATGTGGGGAGTACAGTGAGTGTAGGAATTCGCCCGTGAGGCAACGGAGTTCTTGCAGAATGGAACCGTGCAGTACCAGGAGGAAAAAAAAAGAAAAAGAAAGACCACCAAAAGTAACGACCACCAAGATACGCATAATAATTAGATCTTTTGATCACCCATTTTTGGAAAACCGTTTTTTGGAGCTTCCGCCTTACACATGGAAGATTGGAGTGCAATTGAATACATACTCACTGGTGTGATGTCAACCAGTGTAGATGTTCCTAGTTTTCACACCTGTAATATGTACAGAGGTCGTAAAGACCGGTGCTATTATTCACAACTGCACGGGTATATGTATACCAGTGTATCAGCGTGGTGCAATTTAATGATTTTGGCACCAAAATTAATTTTTTTCAAACCGGTATATTAATTTACCGATGTAAAATTTTTTAAAAAGGAGGGAATATGGTAAAATTTCTACACTTGTCCATGTTATACCGGTGTAAAATTACTCTTGAAAACACAAATTATAGGCCAAATGTAGTTGGTCGTAATGTTTATATCGGGACCGCGTATGATGACTTCATATATAACATTAATGGTTAGAATAAAAACATTTGTAGGATTAGGAGCTATGGAGGTTCCCCATATAAATTTTTAGGCAATAATGAAATTTTGGGAAATATAGCGCAAACATTCACTGTTGGTTTTACAGGCTTTACCGTCCACCGGTAGCATCTATAAATGCATGAATGTGATCGTAATGTATTGAATTCCATATATGCATTGCCAATTTTAAATTTTAATGCTTCCGACATTCTTGGAGGGACTGAATTGCAAAAAGTAAAAGGTTTACTCATAAATCAAAATTGAAATCCGATTGAACTGGATGGTACCCCAAACGTCCATTTTGTATTTCGAAATTCTACATGTGGGGAAATGAATGAGTTTGGACCCCATAGTTAGTTTGGGAGATATTCATATTATACATTGAAACTATGAAGTAAACCTTTGTCGTTTACTCTACAACATATACTAGCGCTTTCAATCAAATTACCACCCGGACACAATTATGTTGCAATTATGATTTTATCCTAGAATATTAAATTTGGTAATTTATATAGTTTCCCAACGTGTCGTAATCACATGTCACAATTGGGGGACCTAATGAAAGTGCAAATATAACCCTCAGATCCCATTTCTGGCATTGACCTCAATTTTTCGGCGTTGACTCTATGTAAATTAACAAAAATACCCTTTGAGCAAAATCTAAAATTAGGTGGACAGTTTTACCCTAATAGTTTGCCGGACTGCCGCCGGACCGCGCACCGGAACATGTAGGCTTATATCAGCACATTATGAAATCTTATTGGGTTATATCAGCACATTCCTAATGTTTGTAGGGTTATATCAGGACATTTCTAATGTTTGTAGGGTTATATTAGCAAATTTTTAAAACTTATAGGGCTATGTCAGCACATATTATAAATATTAAGTGTGTGGTACTTGGTTGGCCTTAACGAGCAACCATATCCTCACACACACCATTATAACATGATAACAATATCTTATACAACATAAAATTTGACATAATGACACCATCATTAATATTAAATACCATTCTCACATATCATAGCCTCTTTTCAAAACTTATCAACATTAAAAACCTAGGTCGAAGAACACAACAAAATAAAAATCACACACAATACAAAAGGTCATCCAATCATTAATCCGCACTAAACACAAAAAAATAAACAAAATATCATTAAAACCCCAATATTCTATAGTATGTGTTGATATAACCCTGCATTTTTTACTAATGTGCTGATATAATCCTATAAATTTTAGGAATGTGCTGATTTAACCCTACCAGTTTTCATAATGTGCTGATATAATCCTACCAGTTTTCATAATGTGCTCATATAACCCTACCAGTTTTCATAATGTGCTCATATAACCCTACCTAATCCGGCGGCGGTTTGGCGGCCTAAGGGTAATAATGTCATTTCCTATTTTTTGTATTATTATTTTTTTGGAGGGACAAACATGTAATTTTATAAAATTTCGGCTAAAAGTTGCCGGAGAGGGTTATATTGGCACTTTCGAATATTGAATGGTTATATTCGCACTTATGTCAACTAGGTAAGGTTATAAAAGCATTTTTTTCTATTAAGTATGGTGCATCTTAAAATCCTATTCGGGCCCATGGAAGAGTGGTCCACATGGTGAATCAAAATGTCTAGGGTCAAAATTCAAATTTTTTAAATTTTAAAAATGGTTAATATTGTCATTGTACGGGGCCCATGCTTAGTCAAAATTAGCATGAAACACCTAGTATGATGCCTTACTATATAAATTAAGCGTCAATTTGAATAATTGGAGATGTTACAAAAATATCTGGAGGAAAAATGAAAGAGTAGGAAAAATTGTATTCTGGACAAATGCATTTTAGCAACGATAATTTGAAATATATACTGGTGTATAAATCAAATTTTCTTTGGCGAGCAATGAAATTATTTTCATTATTTGATTTTTTTTGAAGGTGGGAAAATTTTACACCAACATGGGTACAAATTGCACCGATATTGAGACCAGTGCTTAATACTTAGTGAAAATTGTAAAACTTGCTCTTGGATTGATCTTTGTTGGAACATGAATTTATTTAAAGCAGATGCGCACAAATTATTTTTAGTTTTTTACACTCGTACACATACCTTTTGCACTGGTACATATACCGGTGCAGAACACTTAGAAAAATTTTGATCACGTTAGTCTTGGGTCAGGAAAATTTTCATTTAAAGTGGCTGCGAGCAGCTGCCTTATTGTAAATTTTACACTGGTCTTGATCATTTGTACCGGTGCTAGATACTTGAAAACAATCTCGAGGATTCGCTCTTGGATTTAAAAATGAATGAAAAAAGGCCATTTAAGCAGCCATAAGCAGCTGCTTTACATATACATTTGCCTTGTTATTGGTCGTTTCCTACCGGTGCGGGTACGTTAAAAAAATCAAATTTAGCCCAACAAGGCCCAAAACTTTTGTGTAACCCTAACCTCATATAGATCATTCTCAATCCTTAGCCATTTTCATTTTCTTCTCTTCCACCACACCTTCGACGCCAGATCCACACTTGCTCCACTGCCTCTACTCCCCCAGCGACCTCCTGATCTAACTCCCGGAAGGAAGCCCTTCCTTCTAAAGAAAGATTTAAATTTAGAAGAAAAAGAAGAAGAAAAGAGGCCATGTTTTCATTTCATATGCATTCGTACCACAGCACAGCAAAAGGAACGTCCAAGCCTTAAGGCTGTACAACAAAGGAAGAAAATAGAAAAGCCAAATCAGAGCACGACACGTGTCTAGGCTATTAAAAATAAAACAAAAAACCAAAACTCAAATGCTTGATGTCATTTCATCCATTTTCAATCTTGAAACCTGAAGTTGGCGCCCTTTTTCGAGCTGCTTCCAACTTCAAGCTTGGTGCCATTTTCTGAGCTGCATAATTTCATCACCCCTCCTCAACCTCAGAGTGGAGAGAACAAAAACTAAGCTTGGATGAGTTGGCAAGAAAAGATGAAGCATGCAAGGATTTGGTAAGCACATCGGCCAGTTGTAAGCGAAAAGAAACAAAAGAGGGAAGGAGAAATCCCCCAAGATAGTAATCATAGACAAGATAAAAATTGATATCCAAATGCTTAGTTCTTTCATGAAACACTGGATTTGAAGTAAGGTGCATGGCAGCCTGATTGTTACAGAAAAAAGGAATAGGAAATTGCACCTGTAGGTGAAGATCTCGAGCAATGTAGTTGATTCATTTTACTCACAGGAAGTCATAGAGAGACTCCAATAATTAGCTTCAGCAGAGGACTTGGATACAGTTGATTGCTTCTTAGATTTCTAGGAGATCAAAGCAGATCCTAAGAATACTGCATAACCTGTCACTGATCTTCTGGAAACTTTACATGTTGCCCAATTAGCATCACAATAGGCATGAAGCTGAAGATCATTTGCTGAAGAATAGAATAGGCCATGATGTGGATGATGATTAAGGTATCTGACAATGTGTAAAGCTCCACTAAGATGATGATAAGTAGGAGATTGCACAAACTGACTCAGTTGGCAAACAGAAAATGTGATATCTGGCCTAGTGTAGTTGAGATACAAGAGTCTGCCAATGAGTCTTCGAAAGACACTTGGATCAGGAAGAAGAACCGAGTCCTCATCATGAATAGTCTAAGAGCTAGGAAATGGAATAGCAGCGGGTTTACCATGGAGAAGACCACATTCTGACACTATGTCCTTGATATATATTTGCTGATGAAGATGAATACCAGAAGGGGATCTGTGCAGCTCCAAGCCAAGGAAGTAGTGAGTAGGCCCCAAATCTTTGATGGTAAATTTTTTATGTAAAGATGCCTTAACTGCAGCAATGGTATCAAGGGAATCTCCCATGATCAGAACATCATGAACATAAACAACCAAAGCCAGAAAATAAGAAGAAGTGAACTTCAAGAAAAGACAGTGATCGTGGTAAGATTGATTAAAGTTCAGGCTCAGAAGATGCTGTGTAAACTCCTTGTTCCATTGCCTGGAAGCTTTCTTTAATCCATAGAGGCTTTTAGTAAGCCTACAAACCAGATGGGGATCTGTGGCATAATATCCACAAGAAGTTTCATGTATACCTCCTCAACTAAATTCCCATGTAAGAAAGCATTGTTGATGTCAAGCTGATGAAAATGCCAGTGAGAAGTTGAGGCCAGAGCAAGAAGGATTCTGATGGTGACTGCCTTAGCCACTGGTGAAAAAACATCAAAAAAGTCTATGCCTTCTATCTGGTTGAAACCTTTGGCAACTAGCCCAGCTTTGTGTTTTGCTAAACTCCCATCTGCATTATATTTCAATCTATATACCCATTTTGAACCAATTGCCTTCTTTCCTGGTGGCAGCTTCACTAAATCCCAAGTATGGTTTTGCTCAAGGGTCGTGAGTTCCTCAGTCATAGCCTTAACCCATTCATGTGAATGCTTTGCTTGCTGATAAGTGGATGGTTCCTAAACCTATGAAGCATCACGAATATGTGCAGAAATATTTGACTGAGGATGAATGTTAAAGGATACAAAATCTTTGGCCTAGATAGGTGGCCTAATAACTCTAGTGTTGTGTCTTGCACCAGTGTTGGATGGTGGAGAAGGAATAGGAAAAGTAAGTGAAGGATCAGAAGACTCTGGGGAATAAGAAGGAATTGTGTCTGTGAAAGGAAGATGAAAAATAAAGGAAGTGTTGATGAATAAGGAAAGATGGATTCATGGAAAACCACATCCCTAGAGATGATCAACCTGTGATTCTACAAGTCAAACAATTTGTAGGCCTTTTGACCTGCAGGATAGCCAATAAATACACAAGAATATTCTCTCTCTCAAAACTTATCCTTGTGTGGAGAAGTATTAGTTGCATAGACCAAACAACCAAAGGTTCTGAGAATCTGCAGATCAGGTTTTTCATGAAACAGCAATTCAAATGGTGGTTTCCATGAAAGATTAGGAGTTGGGAGTCTATTGATTAAAAAAGTGGCAGTTAAAACTGCATCTCCCCATAAAAGTGTTGGTAGATTTGATTGGAAAAGAATGGCTCTAGCTAATTGTAAGAGATGATGTTTCCTCTCCACTACACCATTTTTTGTGGAGTGTAAGGACAGGATTTTTGATGCAATATGCCTTAATCAGTAAACAAAATCTCACACTCAAAATTGACAAATTCACTCCCATTATCTGTCCTTACTATTTTGACTGAGGTATTAAATTTATTTTGAACTATGGCAAGACACAGTTTTTCGAATTGAAAACACTTGATCTTTGGACTTTATCAAATAAGTCCAGGTAGATCTAGTATAATCATCTACCACAGTCAAGAAGTATTTGCAACCATTAATGGAACTGATTTTGTAAGGTCCCCACAGATCCAAATGAATCAACATATAAGGTGACTGAGTAAAGCTAGTACTGAGTGAGAAAGGTAACCTATGCTGCTTAGCCATAGGACAAATTGAACAAATTCCATCAGTACTAGACAAATTAGCAGTTTCAGAAATGTGTTTCATTACATCATGAGAAGGATACCCTAATCTAAGATGCTAAGACTGAAAAGGTAGTGAAGTCTGATTAGTAGCAGCTCCTATTACAGTGCTTTTGGAAGGTGTATTTGAAATTTTTGAACGAATTCTCTGCTTGATAATCTCTGGCTGAAATGATTAACTGTCTAAAATGTATAGGTCATTTACCTCTTTGGTTGCTGCAAGAACTCTGTTAGTTCTAAGGTCCTGCACCACACAAAGACCAGAAAAGAATTTGAATTTCACAGATATGGATTTAGTAAGCTTGCTCACAGGCAGAAAGTTATATTTGAAATCAGGAACATGTAGACAATCAACTAGGGTGACTGAGGGATTTAATATGACTGATCCTACAGCTCTGACTAGTTTAATTGTGTGATCTGGCAGATAAACATGTGTCGGATTTTGCATAGCAGTAGTAGTATGAAACAGTGACATATTTGCACACATATGACTTGATGCCCCACTTTCAACAATCCACTTATCATCAATCAAAGTAAAAACATTAAGGGAAACGTTTGTGACCAGGCTACCTGCAAAATCATGATAATGTGCATAATTCACTGCTCTATATTGATCTGGAATCTGTTCTTTCCCTTTCTACTTCTTATCCAGCTGAACTTTCACCAATTTTGCAACGAAGGCATGCAGCTTTGCATTTGGATCACTTAGTGGTGTATCCTCTTCTTCCACAGCCACATGTGCTGCATATTTCTGATAACTTTGACCTAACTGAATAGGTTTCTAATAATTTTGTGGAGCAAATTGAGGCTTGACAGCAACATCTCTATTTCCTTCCCACCATTCAAGATATCCCTTGATCTTGAAGCAATTTTCTTTCACATGTCCCAGTTTCCCACAATGATCACATTTTAGGTCTGGTCTTCTAACATTTCTTCTTCTGTGAGCATCTGAATCTTCAAACTGATCAGCACCTGATTCCTTCATTTGATAAGGCAATTTTCTTTCCATATAGATTCTCACAACCATTGCTGAATTGCTTTGGACTTCCTGATAACCACAGTGAATAGCCTTTTGCTTCTCTATTCCAGTTATCATGGAATATGCCTTCCCAATACTGGGGAAAGGATACATCAATAAGATCTGATGACTAATGGAACTCTACTCTTCATTTAGCCCCACTAGAAATTGATGTAACTTGTCATCTTCTTCTTCTGCAGGTAAGCAAGTGTAATTAATACAATCTAGATTTCATCTCTTTCTTGGCCTTAAGCATGCATACTCATCCCAAAGACCTTTTTGTTCAGTAAAATACATTGCAACAGAGTCATTCCCTTGTTTCAATTCACATATATCCTTTTTCAGTTTGTGAATCAGGTGGCCATTACTCTCTCCAAATCGTTCTTTCAGCTCATTCCATAAAGCATAAGCATCTTAACTGAACATAAAACCTCTGGCAATTTTTTTTGAAATGGAATTCAGTGCCCATGAAATAAGGTTGAGTTTACTTTATCTCATCTATTATAAAGTGGATCATCCGGATCTGGTGTTTGAATCTCACCAGTTAAGAACTTCAGTTTTCCTCTGGATTTGAAGGCTATCACCATTGACCTACTCCATGATGTGTAGTTGAACTCATTCAAGGGTTCTGCTACCAATACTAGGCTCAAATTATCTGCACTTTGTAGATCAAATGGATTGTTAATTCTTGGCCTTCCTCTGTGTGAAGTAGACCTGGCTGAATGATGAACATAGTCCACTGATTCAGCATCAGAAGACATATTTTGGAGCTCAAAATGTTCAGAATTCAATGAGGATTAAAACAAGAAATATCACTGGATCTTTCCCGGTTGCTCTGATACCATGAAGAAAGATTTGAATTCAGAAGAAAAAGAAGAAGAAAAGAGGCTGTGTTTTCATTTCATATGCATTCGTACCACAGCACAGCAAAAGGAACGTCCAATCCTTAAGGTTGTACAGCAAAGGAAGAAAAAAGGAAAGCCAAATCAGAGCACGACATGTGTCTAGGCTATTAAAAATAAAACAGAAAACCAAAACTCAAATGCTTGATGTCGTTTCATCCATTTTCAATCTTGAAACCTGAAGTTGGTGCCATTTTCCGAGCTGCTTCCAACTTCAAGCATGGCGCCATTTTCTGAGCTGCATAATTTCGTCACCTCCGCCAATCCCTGGGACGACGTCATTCCCATCGACGACCCCCAGCCTGACTTCCTCCTGTTCTGATAGAGTGATTCCGTCGTTGCCACTGGCCAAAGAAAATGCCGCCGGCCAGAGCAAACGCCACCGTTCCTCGGTCCGGCGTTGGGCTACAACTTGGCCTCTAATTGGGAGCAGGTATGCTTCTGATGCTCCAATTAAACCACATTTTTCTTAGATCTCGCCTATCAGATCATGATTGTTTCTACCCTCAATTGTCACGAAATTCTACCAGAATGCCACTTCTTTGTGTTATTTTTATGACAATGATGAAGAAATCTAAGCAGATATTGTCAAATTTATTGTTTGCTATAAATTTAAGCGGATATTGTCAAAGAGGAAGATAAAGGTCAAACAAAACCGCTAAAACTGATAAAAAAAATTTCTTCGTGTAATTAGTTGAAAATGTTTTTCTTTTCTTCCAGTAATTAGTTGAAAATTCGGTTGTTGCGTTGCGGTCTCAAACTTGTACCAAATTTGTTTGCTTAAATTGAGAGTTGCAGTTGCTTTAAATTCTTGGTCACAAATCCTTGAAGAAGGCGCCATTTTACTGAACCTTAAATAGACACTGTTCTTCTTTTTTTTCAAACCTGAATCATCACTAAAATTCAAAGTTTTTCTTTATTATATCAAATTTTCAGGTTTTTCTAGCATGTATTTTGTTTAATTTCAACGAACAAGTTTTTCTGATGAAGTTCAAAACCCATTATAGCTGGTGTACCATCAAAAGATTAGGATCAGTTCCTTTTCATATTGTCTTGCCCTGGTCCTTGCTCCTTGGATTGGTCTTTGTAAGAGTTACATACTTCTAAAAAAATGACAATTTAATTTGTTCATCTTTTTTCACAAGGATTTTTGCAATTTTTTGGTCATAAACTATGAAAGATTTGTAGTTCTATTTACCATATTTTCCATAAAATTAATGGCATGAAATGAGCAGTCGGACGGAAAAATATATGGCATAACCATAAGTAGATTCAGAGTGAGGAATATGTCGATTTGAGATTGATTTTTTGTTTACCTGTTTGTGTAGACCTACATGTTCTAGTACGACTCTGTCCATGGACAATGGAAGCTCTTAGACCTCAAGGTCAATGATGACAAGACTCCCTTCTTCGGATAGAAGTCCGCCAAGATCTTCGTATGCATGTGGGGATCAGTTTTGCTTGCAAATGATTATCTAGTTAGCTACTGTGTGTTTTCTAGAATTAGAACTGAAGATTTATGCTGAACCCGAGGAGATCCCATGGGGTGAGGTTGGAGCTGAATTTGTTGTCGAGTCCACTGGTGTCCTCACTGACAAGGACAAGGCTACTGCTCACTTGAAAGTTTGAATTCATTTTGCTTGATCTGTTTATGTATACATATTTGAGATCTGAGTGTATTTTGGATTTTAGATTGGTTTATTTGTTTGGATACGGTTGAAATTGATTAAGCGTTTAGTTACTTGACACACACTCGTGTTAGATGGTTTGATGTGTTTGAATAGGTTTGAATTCATTTTGCTTGATCTGTTTATGTATACATATTTGAGCTCTGAGTATATTTTGGATTTTAGATAGGTTTATTTGTTTGGATTTTGTTGAAATTGTTGAAATTGATTAAGTGTTTAGTTATTTGGCACACACTCGTGTTAGATGGTTTGATATGTTTGAATAGGTTCATATTCATTTTGCATGATCTGTTTGTGTATACATATTTGAGCTCTGAGTATATTTTGGATTTTAGATAGGTTTATTTGCTTGCATTCTATTGAAATTGATTAAGTGTTTAGTTACTTGGAACACACTCGTGTTAGATGTTTTGATGTGTTTGAATGTTGGTATATTTCATAATGCTCCGTTACAATTTGAATGCTTACTTCAACTAACTCCTCTTAATTTTATATCAAGGTGATACTCCATTAAATTCAATCAAGTTTTTCCTGAAGTGGTGGCCATTTTTAGTAAGTAGGGTGGATATAGAGATCAAGACAGAATCAAGTCTCCGACTTTCTCGAACGCTGCTTGCTACGAAGCAATTTACTTCTTGTAATCGATGTAGCTACGTTGGTTATAACCACTTTTTTTAATATTAGTTTAGATTGAGATGAGTTAGTTTTAGCTACCTTAGTTGAATCACAATGTTGAGTATTTATTAAATTCACTTCACATTTTTTAAAATATATTTTAGTGCATTAATTGTGTTCTAATAAGTATTTTGATTTCTAAATTTTTTATTAAGATGAGCACAGGTAACACTGTTGCTCTTTTTTTTATGATTACCAGGGAAAATTGGACCGGTAAAACACCCTATTCGCACCGGTATTTTGGCCCTCTGAAATATCGGTGCGTAAGTATAGCAGTGTAAAATAGAAAGTTATAGGTACCAGTTTATCATACCGGTGCAAAAGCACCTCATTAGCACCGGTATACTATACCGGTGCTAAAGCATCCCAATAGCACTAGTATAGTTTACCGATGCCTATAAATTTCCATTTTACACCGTTATACTTACGCATTGGTATTTTAGAGGGCCAAAATACTCGTGCGAAAGGGGTGTATTACTGAAGAAAATACCCCTATCCCGCAGTAGTGTTTGAAGGTCAATTCGGAAAATAGTCTTGATGTAAATGAATAGCATGATTATTCTTTGAGGGTAAATTTGCTTGAGACTATAGAGAGGCTAATTTTTTTTTGATAGGCTACTTCACAACCCCTCTAGTGAAGTTCTTGATGCACCTCGGTAGTGGAATTAAAAACCTTACCCGAGAATTTGAAATATGCGTTCCTTGGTGAGGGACATACTTTTCCCATGATATTGTTGAGTAAGCTCACCAAGGAACAAGAGGGGAGGTTGATGGAGGTTCTTAGAAATCATAAGGAGGAAATTGGGTGGACCATTACCAATATCAAGGGGATTAGCCCTTCCACTTGCATGCATCGTATCTTGTTGGATGATGGGACCAAACTAGTGAGGAAACCCTAATGTCTGTTTAATCCACCGGTGATAGAGGTAGTGAAGAGCGATATTATCAAATTGCTCCAAGCCAGGATTATTTATCCCATCTCCGATAGCAAGTGGGTGAGTCTCACCCAAGTTGTGCCTAAGAAAAGTGGTGTGACCGTGATAGAGAACCAAGAGGGAGAATCTGTTCCCACTTGTGTGCAATATGGGTAGAGAGTGTGTATTGACTCTCCTAGGTTGAATGCAACAACTAGGAAGTACCATTTACCTCAACCCTTCATTGACCAAATGCTTGAGAGGCATGTCGGGCGACACTTATATTATTTTCTAGATAGGTATTCCGAGTATTTCCAAATTTCCATAGTCTTGGAAGACCAATAGATGACCACTTTTACATGTCCTTTTGGCACTTTTGCTTATAGGCACGTGCCTTTCAGTCTATGCAATTCTCCTGACACATTCCAAAGGTGCATGGTTAGTACATTCTCGGAGATTTTTTAGCACTCCGTAGAGGTGTTCATGATTGATTTTGCCGTTCATGGAGATTCTTTTGATAGTTGTTTAAACCATCTATCGTTAGTACTTAAGACATGCATTGAAACCAATCTCGTATTAAACACCAAAAAATTCCACTTCGTGGTGGAAAAAGGCATTGTATTACGTCAGGTGGTCTCTTCTCAAGGTCTATAGGTAGACAAATCCAAGGTTTACACAATCCAATCCTTGCCCGACCTCTCGAGTGTTAGAGAAGTTAGGTCATTTCTTTGTTACTTGGGTTTTTACCAACGTTTCAATATGGACTTTTCTAAGATTGCCTCTCCCCTATGCAAATTGTTGCAAAAAGATGCGGATTTTGTGGTTGACCTAGAAAACCAGAGAGCCTTTGACACTTTTACGGAAATGCTTATGTCTGTCCCCATTATTCAACCCCCTAATTGGGACCTCCCTTTTGAGATTATGTGTGATGTTAGTGACTATGCCATCGGTGCGGTTCTAGGTCAAAAGGTAGGGAGAATCCCACATATTATGTACTATGCCTCGACAACTCTTAATGATGCACAACGCAATTACTGGTGGTATTATTTGCCCTTGAGAAGTCATACCTACTTTGTACAAAGATCATTGTGTTAACAAATCATATGGTTCTTCGCCATTTGATGACCAAGAATGAAGCCAAACCTAGGTTGATTATGTGGATACTTCTCTTGAGTGAATTTGACTTAAAGGTGGGGGATAAAAAGATGAGTGAAAACGTGGTGGCCGTCCATCTAAGTCGGTTGATATCGATTGATGAGTTAGAGAGTTTTATTGAGAAGCCTAAAAGGGATTTGGGAAGAATTTCCAGATGAATATTTATTTGCAATTATAGAGACTCACCCTTGGTATGCTGATCTAGTTAATTTTCTAGCCTCCAACCAATTTCCCTCAAATTTATCCTAAGCTCAAAGGAATAGGTTGAGAAGAGAGGCTAAGTACTATGTGAGTGACGATCCATATCTATGGAACATGCCTAGATTAAATGATCCAGAGATGTGTCCCGGAGAGTGAATTGAGGTCAGTTCCAAATATGTGTCACTATCTTGAATGTGGTGGGTACTTTGGTGCTAAGAGAACCGCTTTAAGGTGTTATAAAGCGGTCTCTATTGGTCTCACATGATGAACATTCCTAGCGATTTTTCCAATCTTATGACAAGTTTCAAAGAACGGGAAACATCTCCCAAAATAATTAAATGCCACATTGTGAGATTTTTTATGTATGGGGATTGACTCCATAAGACCCTTCCCAAACTCTTTTGGGTGCATATATATTTTCCATTTCATTGATTATGTGTCCAACTGGGTTAAGGAAAAGGCAACAAGGACCAATGATTCAAAAGTGGTGGCTGGGTTCTTGAAAGCCAACATCATTTCCTGGCTTGGAATTCCCCAAGCCATGATTAGTGACCGTGGAACCCACTTTTAAAATCACACAATTGAGGCCTTGATGAAGAATTTTGGGCTAATTCATAAAACCTCCATGGCCTATCACCCCCAATTAAATGGCCAACCTAAGGTCTCCAATCAAGAGAACAAATCTGTCCTTGAGAAAACGGTTATCTCGAATAGGAATGATTGGAGCGTTCGCCTATATGATGCTTTCTAGCCATATAGGATGGCCTATAAGACACTGATTGGAATGTCTCTATGATGTTCCCATTTTATATGGTTATATCAGTACTTATAGTATTCACTTTTGTACACTTTTGTGCTATAGATGTGGCATTTTTCCTTGAAATTCTCTAAGGAGGGTTAAGAGCAACTTTTACGCTTTTATGACTTTTCTAGTAGATTTTGTGTGACAAAGAAAATTATTTGAAAATTTTGAAGAATCCTTTGAAGATTTGAAGATTTGAAGACTTACATTTGAGCTTTTGAAAACTTGAAGAATTGAAGATAAGTGAAGTGAAGAGGAGGACTTGAAACAAGAAGAGAAAGAAATCAAGATGCTGAAACTTGGCTTGGTTGCGACTCACGATGGATTGGTCGTGCATCACGACGGACCGGTGGCCAAAACCTTTCTTACTTTTGTGTACTACAAATAGGAAATCCTATCCTCTCCTCTCTCCCTCTCTCCTTCTCCATGCAATTTACTGGGTTTCAAAGCCCCAGTTTTCCTTTCATGTCTCTTCATTATCTAAGTTAGTTTAATCTTGTGAAAAATTGATTGAAGCTTCTATATCTATGTAGTAAGAATCTCTATTTCATTCTTTCATGAAGCATTTGTTCTTTAGCATTCATGTATTTTAATGTGATGTTTTACTTCATTTATATCATGGGTTGTTTGAGAATAAAAAAGTGTTTGTATGATTGAAGTGTTAGGGTCTTAGGAAAGTTGAAAATTTCTTAACTCATTTGGCATGAAAATCCAAGAACATGGACATAGAACTTCTAGTGTATAAGGTGTTGTAATTCTTCCTAGACTATTATGTTAATGATGATTGTTCTCATATTTATTCTATAGATGAAATGAAAGGTTGAATCTTGAATGTGGTTTGTTCTAGGTTTAGGCTAATGAATGTTATGTTTGGTTAAATGGCTATGTCTTTGGTAGAATGATTGTTGTTATCAAATCTATGGTTCTTCGTGTATAATGCCATTGATGAAATATCATTATGGTCGTTGAACGTCTAAAGTGATTATTAATGAGGTTTTCAAAATGTCGTTGTTTGCATTTGCAACTTACTATTAAGAAGAAATGAATGTTGATCTTCAATTCAGAAGTGATAGCATTCCCCATGGGTAACAAATGTGATAGAATGAGTGAATGATTCAATGATCTACATGAGGTTTGGAAGTGGACATCAATTGCCCCCAAGCCTTTGTCTTTTGTAGTTTTTACCCTTTTTCTTAGTTAGTTTGATAATTAGCATAGTAACTTGACTTTTCTAGTTATCTTGTCTTTTTTTATTTCATAAGTTAGGAACACAAACCAACTAACTCCCCCCACCCTTTACTTGCTTATATATCTATATATATCTACCTCTAGCCTAATATCAACCTTATATGCTTAAACCCTTAGAAAGATACCTCTTCTTCGTAGACGAACTCAATTTTCCACTATCTACTTAGTTGTAGTTAGTAAGCATTTAGGAATTATAAATTTAACTTTGAGAGGTACGGCGAAAACCTCCCAAATTTTGTCGCCGCTTTCAGGGAAGATGCGTTTATTTTTAAGTGTTTGGGAATATATGGTTGCATATCAGCTAGTTGTTTTTATTTTCCACTTCTTGATGGTTGTTTTTGTTTAGAGTAGATATTTCTTGTGTTCTTGGTGAATTTTTTATCAAGAATCCTTGTAATATGATTCTAGACTTTTGAAAACGAAAACAAAAACAAAAAAATGGAACGGCTCACCTTGAGATAACTCAACAAGAAAGGTTTTGCAGGATGTGTCATTCGGACCATTCTACTGAGTCTTGCTATATGTTGAGAGAGGAGCACTATTAGAGGGAAAGAACCCTTGGTTTCCAAAACCAAGAGTATTATGAAGAGTGCTACAAAGAAGTAGGAGATGTTGGTTTTCAAGGGCAAGAATCTCAAGAATGGTAACCATACCACAATTCTTCCAATCTGGAATGAAGTGGTAATCCAGATTGGTGGTGTGAGAATGAGCTAGAAAACCAACAATATGAGAAAAATAGTTGACCATCACCACCTTGTACCATACCCCAAAACCAAGCCCAACAAGGAAGTTCAAGTTTGACATGGGAGGATGTCATGAATACAATAGCAAACTTGAACAACTTGACTAGTGAGAAACTGGACACTCGATTCTCCTCTAGTGTTGAAGCTATTGAGGGGCATGCGAGTAGCATATTGGAAGCATTGGCCTGAATGAAAGCTCGTGATTCAAAACATACACTATCCTATGTTGAACTCGAGGATTCGGTTAGTGAGGTCATCATTGGAAATGAGCTTGAGTTTGAAGGGGATGAGGAGTTGGTTGTTGAGGATGAAAAAATGGAGGAAGAGGTGGTTGTGCTACATTCATTAGCATCATCACCCCTACCTCTACCTTGTGAACCAACTCCACCATTTTTGGAAGTTTTGAGGGAGACAAGAGAGGAGCCAAAAGACTATCCCAAGCGTCCTAACCACCCAACTCCTTTTAAACCATCTCCACCTTCACAAAACTTTCCTCTTGAAAGTTTTGTACCCTAACCTCTCTATTTTTGGATGCTCATGGTGAAGGGATTCAAGCCCTCACTATATGGATACATTAGGGTCAAGCTAGCTACCTTAAACATACATAGTTATGTTGTGTCCGTGACGTAAATAAATTTGGCTTTTATTTTGGTTTTTGTTGATTATTTTTTGTTGTTTTGTCTTGTTCTTTTTACGGTGTGTTTTTTTGTGATTTTGTAGCAAAGTGAAGTGCAATGCATTGGAGGAGATAAAGGAATGAGATCAATGAGAAAGGGAAGAAAGCTTGGAAAGTTGGTATGAAAAATTCTTTCTGAGTGCTGGGAAACCCTGTTTGTCGCGAGCCGCAGCGAACAAGGGAGCAAAAATGAACTCCCAGAACCAGCTTGCCACGAGTTGCGACATGGGCATCGCGATAGATTCAAAAAAATTTTTGAAAGAAATGAGCTCACAGACCCAAGATGCCGTGAATCGCGATGGCTTTGTTGCGAGTCGCGACAAGGCATCAATAAAGCCATCGCGAGTCGCAATCATGACTGTCGTGAGTCGCAACGGAAAAACTATCTTTTCAAATGAGCTTAAATACTTCATAATCCTTCCTTCTTCTCCACCAAATACTCCCAAGATTCACCACACTTCCACTCATTCCTCCACCATCTTACATATATTGACATATGAACATTCTTGCATCTTTATAGTACCTTTGTTGATTGTAGTATGCCGACTACATCATTGTGACTATAATTGCTATATTTTATAATGATGCTTGGATATATGTCGATATATGTTGGATATTTTTATTGGACAATCTTATAGTGGTGATTGCATGATGGATTGGTTGTTCTTTTTGAATACTATGGTTATTAACTTTTGATGTTAAATCTACTATGTTAAATCCTTATGCACTTGTGAGTTTGATGTTGTTCTCTGTGGTGTTAGTCTTGATCAAATGGTGCCAAGGAGACAACGTTTTTCTCGAGGGTTGAGTTCTTCTATGCCATTTCCCCCCCCCCCTCGGACTTCGGGACCGATTCTATACAAATACATGGGATTGCGCCATATCATCGGTGACTATGCGAAGAAATGGGAGTCACTCTACCTCTTACCTTGAGTTTTATTGTTCATTCCTTACATGTTTACATTGAGGGCAATGTAATGTTTTAAGTCTGGGGAGGGGTTAGAGGAATCACATGCATGCTAGCTTGATTTGGAATGTTTTTTGCTACTTTTGATTGGAAAAACATGAGAAAAAGGAATTAAAAATTGAAAATTTTAAAATTTTAAAAAATAAAGAAAAATATAAAGAGTATAAAAAGAAAATCAGCTAAGTTGAAAACGCGAGAGGGAAACTTAGGAAACATTGGGGGCTCGGATAGGTCGAAAACCCAAAAGGGTGACCTAAGAAAAAATGAGAGGCTAAATGTGCAGAAAAATGTGAGATGTGAGCCAAAGAAACATGATGTGTGGCTAGGATGAAAACCCGAAAGGGCTCCTAGGAAAAATTAGAGAAAGAGAGAAAAAAAGGAAAATGCTATGATTTCACTCATTTGCCGGTGTTGGAGTCATGAGGTTGCGGTTGTTGTATGGATGGATCGGGTAGCTCAAAATCTTGAGACCTCTTGGGATTGGGTAATTTAGCGGGGAAAAAGAAATTAGTTGAGAAATTCTGGATTCTTTGTGTACTTCATTTTTTTGTTGATATATTGGTATGAAGTGAAGTATGTGCTTGAACCTCTCATATGGTTTTAACTTGATTTTGTGCCATTGGATGTTGGGATTATCAATTTGGGACTTTCAAACATTTTATGTGTAGTGAGTTGATAAGTGGCAGCTTTGGTTAGATTTAGGAATTGGGGTTGTGTGTGTGAAAAATTCTTATTTTAGCTTTGATTTTGAGATTTACAATATTGAGAGTTTTTGTGAGGTTTTGATTGGGGGAATATTATTTTAGGATGTGGACACATGAATTCCTTTGTGTGCTTAAAACTTTCCTACCCGAGGGCGAGTATGGTTTATATCCGGGGAGGTTTGATGTGCCTATTAAATATGGTTATATTAGGGATTTTAGGATTCACTTATGTACACTTTTGTGATCTAGATGTGGCATTTTTCCTTGAAATTCTCTGAGGGTTAAAGGTGACTAGTACACTTTTATTACATTTCTAGAAGATTTTATGTGACAAGGAAAAATTTTTGAAGACTTTGAAGAATACTTTTGAAGATTTGAAGACTTGCATTTGAGCTTTTGAAGACTTGAATAATCGAAGATAAGTGAAGTGAGGAGGAGGACTTGAAACAAAAAGAAGAAAGAAATCAAGATGCTGAAACTTGGGTCTGTCGCAATGGATTAGTCGTGTGTCGCAATCGACGGGTGGCCAAAACCTTTCTTTTTTTTTTGTACTATAAATACTAAATCGTATCCTCTCCTCTCTCTCTTCTTCTTCCTGCCATTTTCTGGGTTTCAAAACCCTGGTTTTCCTTTCCTTCTTTTCTAAGTTTTTGTAGGTGAATTATGTATTTTTATTATCTAGGTTAGTTTAATCTTGTGAGCAATTGATTGAAGATTTCATATCTATGTAGTAAGAACCTCTATTTCACTCTTTGTTGAAGCATTTTTTATTTAGCATTCATGTGTTTTATTGTGACGTTTTACTTTATTTATATCATGAACTGTTTGAGAATAGGGAGTGTTTGTATGATTGAAGTGTTAGGGTGTTAGGAAAGTTGCAAAATTCTTAACTCATTTGGCATGAAAATCCTAGAACATGGACTTAGAACTTCTGGTGTATAATGCGTTGTAATTCTTGCTACATATGTATGTTAATTTGGATTGTTCTCATATTTATCCTACACATGCAATGAAAGGTTAATCTTAAATGTGGTTTGTTCTAGGTTTAGCCTAATGAATGCTATGTTTGGTTAAAGGGTTGTGTCTTTCGTAGAAGGCTTTTTGTTATCAAATCTATGGTTTTTTGTGTATAATTCCATTGATGAAATATCTTTATGTTCGTTGAACATCTAAAGTGATTATCAATAAGGCTTGGAAAATGTCATTGTTTGCGTTTGCAGATTACTATTAAGAAGAAAATAATTTTGTCTTCAATTGGGAAGTGATAGCATTACCCATTGGTAAAAAATGTGACAGAATGAATGAATGGTTCAATGATCTACATGAGATTTGGAAGTGGATATCAATTGCCCCACGGATTTGTCTTTTGTAGTTTTTACCCTTTTTCTTAGTTAGTTTGATGATAATCATAGTTACTTGACTTTTCTAGTTATCTTGTCTTCTAATTTCATAACATAGAAAAATCAAGTAACCAACCCCCCCCCCATTTACATGCTTATATATTTATATATATGTACCTCTAGCCTAATATCAACCTTATATGTTTAAACCCTAAG
Organism: Rubia yunnanensis; assembly: GCA_037428765.1. NCBI lineage: Eukaryota > Viridiplantae > Streptophyta > Magnoliopsida > Gentianales > Rubiaceae > Rubia > Rubia yunnanensis. Next base: position 65,360,865 of record CM075064.1, read on the forward strand.
AAAGATCCCTCTTCTTCGTAGACGACCCTGATTTTCCACTATCTACTTAGTTGAAGTTAGTAAGCATTTAGGGCTTATAAATTTTACTTTGAGAGCTATGGAGACGACCTCACACTCCATATCGGGTGGTTTTTGAGAAGTCGTGCCACTTATCAGTTGAGCTTGAACATAAGGCATATTGGGTCGTAAAAAGCTTCAATATGAATTTGGATGAGGCCGGTGTACACCGGAAGTTGCAATTGCAAGAGCTTGGCGAGATTCGGAATGACTCCTATGAAAACTCCATAATTTACAAGGAGAAAACCAAGGCTAAGCATGATAGCTGAATCAAAAGAAAGAACTTCAATGTTGGTAAAAAAATCCTTCTATTCTAACCACGCCCTCGGTTATTTCCGGGAAAATTGAGGTCAAAGTGGATTGGCCCTTTTATGCTGGTGAAAGTTTTCCCCCATTGAGTTGTTGAAATTATAATTGAGGAGACTTCTAAAGTCTTTAAAGTGAATGGCCACCGTTTGAAACCCTACTATGAAAACTTCAAACTAGAATTAGTTGAGAAAACCTTCTCGATGACCCGCTTAGTGAGTAGAGGCTTAGGGAAGTGAATACGTCGTGCCAACGGTGTTAAGTAAACTTGTTTTCGATCATCCAGGTGCCATTGGTGCAATCCCATTGATGTAGCTTCATTTTTGTGCCTTTGTGAATAAGTCGTGTCGTCGATGTTAAATAAACTTGGTTTTGTTAATCCGGGATACTTCGTCGATGCAAGTGTTATTTTCTTTTTAATTTTAGTGTCAATTTTAATATGTTAATTTTTGTCAAATTTTTTATAATCTTTTTGGAATTTGGTTTTTTGAGAAACAATATGTCGGGTTTGCATTGGTTGTTTTTTGTAGGAAAAGAATGCTCTTGAGGAATTTTGGAGGCTAAACATGGGGATTTTTGAGGAAAATGGAGAGTAAGAGGCATATTAGTCTATGTGGGCCGCACCATGTATTGCGGCCCGTAGCTAAAATGGCCCATTTTTTGCAAGGAGGCAAGTTTTTCATTATCAGCCGTAGCCGAAACACAGGTATTTTATAAAATGCTGTGAAAATAAAAAAGCGGACCAGATTTCCTATTGTGGGCCAAAACATATCTTGCGGTCCACAACGACCAGATATCTCCCCCAAGCCTGTCAGTTTTCAATTGTTTTTCCCAACCATCCCCATTTGTTCTCTCGGCCACCCTCCCTCCTCCCATCCCTCCACCACCCTTCTCACCAGAAATCTGCTGCCCAGCCCCTCTCCTCCAACCAAATTACTCCCATCTCCATCGTCTTTCCATTCCTCCACATCCCAACACTCAAATCCTTCTCCATTACCCCAAAATTTGATTTAAGAACTCAAGAACCCTAGAAATTGGGGGTTCTTGAATTTTTGGTCAAATTCGACCATCTTAGCTTGTATTTCACATTTGGTGTTGTCTACACTCATTCCATCACGCCCATGGTGACACTTCTCACTTCATTGTTGAATTTAAAGTGTGTTGATAATTGGGTGTTCTTCAATTTCAAGTTTTGCTATAGTTTGGGATTGTGTAATGCCAATTGGGATATGGTATTGAATTTTTTATTGTTTTTTTAGTGTTGGTGAGCTAGTAGCATATTGGGGATGATTATTTTGGTGATTGAGGTTTGTGACACCTGCTGTGATACTTTACTACATTTTTTGTGCCACCTTTTTGTGACACTCCCTGGAATTTTTTAGCATATTGTATCTTGTTAAATTTTTGGAGTTTGTTCTTGTTGATTAGATATCTTATGGCTGCAAAAAGAAAAAACACTCGTGCTGCTAGTTTGTCCCAACCTCATGGGTTGACCACATGGGGTTAACCATAATTACAGGGCAATTTACGAGATGGTGGGAAAACTTTGTCGCTCGTAACCGTATGATTCATTCAACAAAGTTTTCCCATCATCCCACTTTGAGGAAATTGGAGTTGTGGCAACCTGATCAGAAATTGCTTGAGAAGGTTGGCTTGCATGGTTTTCTAGAAAGGCATGCGTTAACTTACCTTAGGTACACACTCAATTTCCTTGCTACACTCAAGAATGAGGAAAGGGAATGTGGGAAATACATCTCATGTTACCTATATGATATGCCATATGCGGTGAGTTATGATGCTTATCCTAGATTTTGGGATGGGAGCTTGGGACAGGAATGGTGATTACATCAATGTCCATCGTTAAAGTGAGTTGATGTTTTGGCCGACGATCGCTGGGAGAGCAAGATATGGTATGAACAAGGTGTCCCTCATCGCCCATCTAGCTTTGCGCATTGCCCATCGCTTATTGACCATTAGAGTGTTGTGTCAGGGAGAACTCACTCAGTGTCCTAGCGGCTTTATAAGGTATCTTTGGCCAATGACGTATGTGGGACAAGACCATCCTGACTAGATAGATTTTTGGGTCGACACATGCATCAAGCTTTCAAACTTGGACAAGGGGAAGATCAGTACGGGAAGGATAGTGACCCTCATTGCCCATGAGTTTAGGATATAGGACTCGAGCACATCTGAGTCCGTTTTGGGAAAACATAACTGCTACCTATACTTTAACAGGCTAATCCAAGATATTTCAATTTGTTGAGGATGACTATATTTGGAGGTACGAGGTGTAATCTATCATGTTCATTAAATTTCCCTTACCAGACAGGGTGGCCATCACTGAGGAGGTACCGGTCTGGGATATTTTCATATAGCCAGACCCCGAGTATAGCAGGGACTTTTGGGTTGACCTACAGACGGGGAAAATTTATATGTAAGAGCCACCACCTAGGCAACAACCACCTCCCCAAGTGGACCAGCAAGGTACATATGATCTGAGACAAAGGGTACTTTAAAGGCTTCCTCATTTTAAGGGTAGATTTGACCAGTTTCAAATGCATGTTGACCAACAGTTTCAACAGGTCCATACAATGCTTGGTGGGTTGAAGGAGAGGGTTGACACCATTATCACCTTGATGGGTTCCCCTAACATGCTCGACCATGTAATTAACCCGCAGGTTCCCCAAGCTCGTCGCCATGGAGGAGCTGGACCCTCATGGTCCTAGTTGTGAGCACTTTCCATTTTTCCGTTATTCCACATTTAAACTTTGATCTTTTATATGCATTGGGGATAATGCTAGATTTTAAGTGTGTGGTGGGGGAATTAGTTAAGCTCATTACTAGCATGTGCTTTTGGTGATATTGCTCATTTTGCATTGTATTCAGTAACTTCTTAATAGGTTTTAAAAAAATAAAAATAAATAAATATTTCTAAGTTGAAAACTCGTTTGCGGGAAATTTAGGAAAAATTGAGGGCCCGAATAGATTGAAAACCTGAGAGGGCAATCTATGCAAAAATGAGAGGCTATATTGTGTAGAAAAAGGTTAGGCATGCGATAAAAAGAATGAGAAGCTAGGATGAAAACCCGAAAGGGTTCCTAGGCAAAATTAGAGAAATTAAGAGATATGAATAATTTGAAGGCTCATTTTGCCATTTTGAAAACCTTTGGAGAGAGTTAACTTCCATTACCTTATTTTTGGATGCTGAAGACCTCATTTGGATGCAATATTGTCTTGGAAATTTTGTTGGGTAGAATCTTTTAGGCATAAATATGGGGATGGGTAGTCTCTCATGTTTACGGTTAAAAGAATTCTCAAGGAATAGTTTCGAATGAGTTATGGGATAGAAAAATAAAATAATAACCACCTTAGGCCTTTATTTTCTTCACTGAAATATGAGTAAAGGTTTAAGTGCGAGGTGTTTTGATGTGCTCCATTTATATCCAATTTTATGCACAGTCAAAATCTAATTTTGTAATAGATTAGGGACTTAATTGAAAAGAATTTAACATCTTATCAATTAAGGGGCTAGAATGAATTCACATGTTTTATAACATAATTCTTTAATTAATGCAGTGTTCTAGATCTTATTAAAGTGTTCGGGTTTGGATGAGTTCAAGTGTTGAAGAGAAAAAAATGAAGTAATTAGAATAATGGAAGAAAAAGGAGAATTTTTTTGGTAGAATATTGGAAGAAGAAGGCCAAGTTGTCTTTCGATAGAAGCAGCCATGTACAGCGTCCCCATTGCGGGCCAGAGCATGTGCTACTGCGCACAACCAAGTCAGAAGGGCCAAGGGAGTGGGTCAACGGTGGTGTTGCGGGCCGCAACCTACACTCCCGTAGCAGTAGATTTGGGCCTGTTTTAAAAGCTGTTTTCAGCTCAAAAATTCTCTCTCTTCATTCATATTCACCATCTTATCCAAAAGTAATCTCCCAAAACCCTAATTTGCATTTATTTTTCATCTGTAACTCTATGTTTACCATGGATTCTTGTTCTTTTATTATGGGTTTAGCTAATCTAGGCTAAATATACACTTGGGAGCAATTGGTAAGCATTTCTAGTATGGATTTGTGTGATTCAATTTATCCTATTTTGTACTTTGATTATCAAGTATATTTTTTGTGCTCTTGTGTGATTAATGCATGATTTAGACTAGGGTGATTAACTAGCTGAAGATTGTAGGTTAGTTATTTTCTAGGTTTTTGGTAAAACCTAGAACACTTTGACTTTTTGTCAATGTGATTATTGTTGGTCAATGAAAGGTTATAATTAGGAGTCACAACTAATTATGATTGTTGATTGATGAAATTTCTTACACTTACGATGAATTTGAATGGGTTTGATTAAATACCAATGAAGCTCACTAATAACAATTAGAATGAAGGCCGATCCTCGTAGTCATTATTAGTATATATATTTATGATAACTATGTGTTTCTCGCTTGTAGGTCATTGTGGTAGTTGTGTTGGGTCTCCATGTTTATTTCTATCCTCGGGGAAGTCTATGACGCTGATCGTCTAGAGTGACCCGAGGGTAAGGGTTATTGTGTGGCACCGATCGCTCACTCTAACTATAACCGAGGAGAGGTGAGAAATATCTTCACTCAGAGAGTGTTGATATGTTTTCCAAAACATGTGGTAATTCATAAAAAAAGATAATTAATTGATGATCAAAGGATAACTAGAAATGTAAACCAATTAAGTCAAAGACTCGTTATCATATTAATTACATTTTCGGTGCTAGTGTGATAGTAGTTATATTGTTTTCTCTAATTGTTGGTTAATTTAGCTATTTAAAGTAGTTGAAGTGTTTTTCAAAACAACCCCCCCCCCCCATCAACTTGGTTACCACACACGTAGAGTGACTTCTTTGTGTGTCCATTTAACTGCGCTTTAACACTCGATAAAACCCCATTTTCCTCGTGGACGACCTTGTCTTACCACTATCTACTATTTAGTAGTTAGCCATAATTTGAGCATATATTTACTATCTTTGAGAAGCACAGTGATGATCTCCCTGTAACAAAAATAAATACCATAAAATGTGATTTACACCAATTTTCTTGTACCTCATCATCTGACTAGCCACTCCAGATCAAGAACACTCTCAAGATGACACACAATATGTCAAGTTGAAGGATTCATTGAGTGAAGTATACACACTTCTGTTGTACAACTCCTGGTCCTATAGCTTGAAGTAAATTGTCTCAAGGGAGGCAATTTGTGAGGGGCTATCATGGAGGCCACCTACTTTTGTCAACAATGGGAATCGGAGACAAAAACGTTGTAGGTCGTTTTAGACCTCAACTTGGGGAATAGGCCATTTCTTTTTGTTAACACTAGGGGTGGAGGCAATAGTTAGATATGGTTTTAGCTTCTTAAAGTTGCCATAAGTCGATTCAGTTTCCATTTGTGATTAGGGTTTGAGGCAAGATTGTAACCCTATAAAAAGGGAGGCCTTGTGGACGAAATTTTACAACTTTTCATCAATCAAATATTCAACCTTTGGAGTTCATACTCTTTGCTTGCGATCTATTCCATTGTTGCTTAACCCCGAGGGCTAGTTAAGTGTCAATAAACCTTGTAATCTGATCATAATGGCTAGTTAGAGAGCGAGTCGAAATTGAGTGTACCCCAATGGCTAGACCTTGAATTTCGTGCGGCATTGAAGGGTTTGCGAGTTCCCTTGTTTTGTCAAAGATCTTAATTCTGTAATCCAGATTCTTCTCAAGGGATTCATATCATTGAGGATTCTATCTTTGAGGGTTTTGGATCAATGGATTACAGTGGTAGAGATCGGTTGAAACTGTGAAGAATCTTTGGAAGCAGGTTTTTTTGTTTTGCGCCTTCATCAAACGCATCTTTCTTCTCACATTTTCTTCCATATTTCGGTATTTGCAGGTTAGTCCCCTTAGTTTTTTGTGCATTTTAAATTGGCTCCGAAATTAAAATAATTATGCCAGGACCCCCAAATTTGGTTTGTGTTTTGCCTTAAATTATTGTAAGTCCTTGGTCTTAAGGTAATACGGTCTCACAGGAGACAGACTCTTCTTTAATCTGTATAATTAATAATTATGATATATTCACAATTTAAGACTATATATTTTTTTTATCTAAGATGATGAATTTCTATTTTTTTGGATCAAAATTTTGAAACTTATATTTTATATATTTCTAGTTCAATCAATTAATCATGAATTGCTGACAATATCCCTAATTAAAAATTTTAAGATCTAACATACGGAGTACATAATTTTTTTTATCATTATAAAGGAGCTCATCATTATATTTGACCGTGCATGGTTCAGCCACTAGTGCTATCAGAAATGTTCAACCTTTTACGGAGTATAATATTTGTTGACCACGAAAAAAAATTTTCCGGTCTTCCCTAGAATGTTTACTAAAAAAAGACCTTATCTAGAATGTCTTTTTTGGTCAAAAATAGCACAATATTATCGACTAATCAAAATATAGTAAAAATATATTGGAAGAAGAAGAAAATGGACATCTATAATTCAATTGCACAACATTTAATTAGTTAAAACTATCATCTAATTTAAATATTTTTAAAAACATTTTAAAAATTGTATGATAATAATAAATATATATTTTTACCTAAACCGTGCAATGACACGATATTACAATCAAATCTTCAAAACTTTGATCATTATTCATGTTCTATGGAATCTATACGCATGCAATGCTGAAAACGACAATGTTACTTTGCCAAAATGGTATTTTTTAAATTCTGTATCAACTAATTGAAAAATATATATATATATATATATATAATAATATTTAAATTCATGTCCGTGCAAAGCACGAGTGCTATTCCAATCACCCTATAATAGATATTGTTTGCTTTCTGTTTGTCAACTGGGGGTAATTGAGTTATTTGATTACTCTAAGCCAAAAAAATTATCAAAAAAAAGCCAATATTATAATATGTTACTGGTTTTATTTCTCTAATATGTATAATCAAATCATAACTTATTAACATGCAAATATTATAATATGTTACTGATTTTAATTCTTACTATATATAATCAATCAAAACTTGTTAAAATATATAACTTCCAAAGATATATTTAAAACCTGAAATATCTCATTATTATTATTATTATTGTATATTTTGAAGAAAATCCATGGAAACACATAATCTGAAATAAAAAATGTTTAGATTGTTTATACAATGATAGAGTACTTTTGATAGAAATATGTATACATATTTATTTATTTTTATACGACAGAGTCTTATTTTAGACTGACTAATTGTTAAATTGTGACATTTTATAATTAATGAGACTAATAAGGTCATTTGATATTTATTTTTATTCATTGCAATGAGATATATACATATAATTATGGAGAAAGTCTCAGAAAATGCGGCATTTCCATAAGTTTATGGACAGTCCACAGAAGCTTTTACCTTAAATGTTGTAATTTTTATAAAAATTAAATATTGTATTTTATAAGCTAAAATAAGTAATAATGTGTATTTGAAGGTGAAAATATAAATATATACGATATGAAAATATTTTTTCAAAATAATTAAAATTTGTATGTAATTTAACGAATGCTTAGTATAAGGTAAAAAATAAGTGGCTTGTCCATAAGTTTATGGACAGACAGCCTGTTAGGAGACCCACTCGTAATTATGATAACCTTTTAAAATTAATGTTAACATATAAATAATTATTTTTAAATAATTTGAATGAAATATCATAAATTAATCCATTTTTATTGTATTCTATATATAATATTTTTCAACTAAATTAATTATTTCACTTCATAACTCATATAATTTTTCTTAAATGACAAAACTTTAAATAAAACTTAATTTTAATATTTTAATTAATGATATCGCGCAACACACGATAATACTCCACTGGTATATAATTAACTTTTTTTTGATAATATCTAGTATTAATTAAAAAAGACCAGAGATGCATACTTACTCCCTCCATTTTTTTAATAGTGGCACACTTTTTAATTTTGAATGTTTCTTTTACATTAACACTTTCTATTCATGGCAACTTTTAAGGTTATTGAAATTTGGTTTTACCTAATCAATTCAATTATCACTACTGTGTTCCAACCTAACCTATCTAACCAAGTATGCAATCAATTAAAGCATTAACGACACAAGACTTGGTTACGCAGTTCAGTGAAATCTACCTGCATCTGCGGGGCCTGGTCCAGTTCAGAATGAATCCACTAATTAGAAAGATACAGTACAGAGTACATCATACAAAATACTTATCTTTACTAACTATGACGTGTGAATTCTGCTAGCTCCCCTAGCTACCGATCCGCCTTGATCAGACTCCCCCTGACCTCGAAACTCGTCGACGCTGGATCTCCTCCCCCCGAGGAATTAAGGTATGTGATTATGAACTTTGAACAGCAGGTTCGTATGTTGGATCATGGAATTCTGGCTCTTTGCAATTCTCCCAAGATAAAAAAACTGTATGCGGATTTTTCTATCAAGTCCGTAAATAATGCAGTCGTGTTTGTCCTCTATATATAGTCCATGAGCAGATCTGAATTCTCCATGATTATCTCCATATTATTCCTATTCCAAATATGCTTCTTGAAGCAGATCCAAATCCCATAAATAAAGAGATTTTCCTTATCTCAATATCTCCATATATTCGATAATAATAACAACTCCATATTTATAGAGATTTTCCATAAATCAACTATGCTTCCATACGCCTAATATATAGCAGAATATTCAGATTTCTATAAATCACAAATACCATAATATTATGTCTTCTTTTTCCGTAAATCCTTGGTGTAAATATGTTGTTTTCGCATGCACACATGAAGTTTATTCCATCTCCAATTCCATAACATTAATCCAATCCCACATATATAGGAACTGATATATTCTCCAAATCAAATACAACTTGGACTAGATGTATCCTTCTCGGATTCTGTCTTCAACCTTTCCTTATTTCACTAAAATTCCTTCTTTGATGTTGCAACTCAATAATACCATATTTGCATAATTTCCACAAATTGCCAACTAGATAAATCTAGACTTTACAATCTCCCCCTTTGGCATTTTGTGGACCAGTCACCTTTTGGCATTTCATCACAAGTGCTTATGCAAATAAAGGCATCAACCTTGAAAACCATTCTGGATGTTGAAACATATAAACATAACGCCCCCCCTGAATTCCGGATTCCTTCAGCATCCAAGAATAATAAGCGTGTTGGAACATCAACCCAACGGAGCCAATAAAGTCATCCAAGAAATCCAAAACATCTCCCCCTTTGGAACATAAACATGCCAAACGCAATAGACACAGAAAACCAAAAATCTCCATTAAATGCAACTTCCCCTGAAGCAAATGTCTAGCGTATGTTGGAACATAACCATAGCAGAACCTTCAAAACTCTTCAGGAGAAGCTATATGTGCCTTCAATAATCTGCTCATCTTGTGTTGGAACATCAGTCACCGATGTTGGAACATAGTAGCTCTTAGTTTCACCCATTTTCTCTATGTTGGAACATAAGATCCTTTCATTGCTTCAGAATCAATACATCACATACTCAGCTTCCTTCACTTCATCAATACTTTCTCCCCCTATCTGGTGTTGGAACATAGACTTGTTCACCATCCAGATCATAATCTTCTCCAGCCACAGTTACTGATGTTTGAACATCTGAATCTCTAATCCATGTCCACATCTTCTCAACCTATCTCCATACTTTGTGTTGAAACATGACCAGCATCACTGCCTTCCAAATTTCTCATCATCCTAAACCAGAATACCGGGAAGAGCCATCTCTCTGATCTATGCATCCCATCAATCACCATAATATCTTCAACACCAACTTCTAACATGTCCAACTACGCCTCCATTGTTTTCTTTTTCAATGTTTTATTCTTCGAATTTCCTAAAAAAACCTACAGCTAAATAAAAGCTTTAAAGAAATGCCTCAAATCTGACAAACACCTAAGTGTTGTCTGAGAAGCTCAACCGTAGCAATGTCCAACGGCTTTGTGAAAATATCCGCATATGGTCTCGATGTTGGAACATAGGCTACCACAACTTTTCTCTCAACCCGAATTATCCTTTTAACTTCATTCAAGTGAGATTCATTAAGATCATCCTGAATTCTTACAAATACTCCCACCATACTCATCTTCAATTCAGCTTGCATCAAAGTCACAAAATCTTGTACCAAGTATGGAGGGAAAGAATTTCCTACAAATACTCCCACCATACTCATCTTTAATTCAGCTTGCATCAAAGTCACAAAATCTTGTACCAAGTATGGAGGGAAAGAATTTCTTACAAATACTCCCACCATACTCATCTTCAATTCATCTTGCATCAAAGTCACAAAATCTTGTACCAAGTATGGTGAAGTAGACCCAAAGATTATATCATCAATATAGATTTGAGCAATCAGTGCATTTGTTGATTCTCGACTACAAGCAAGGTGCGATCTTCTCCCCCTCGACGAGAACCTTTATGAATAGGAAAGGTAGTGAGTCGCTTATACCATGCCTGTGGTGCTTGTTTTGATCCATACAAATCCTTCTTGAGTCGATGATATACTTCCTCATTAACCACACCATGTAGGGGAGCACTCTTGACAGCTTTTTGGTACATCATACAATTCATAGTGCACGTCATAACAAGAAGAATGCGAATAGATTCTAACCTGGAAACTGATGCGAATGTCCCATCAAAATTAACTTCTTCATCCTGAGTGTAGTCCTGAGCAACTAATCTTGCTTTATTATCACTGGGTTCGATAAGGGAGAGAAACTATTATAGGCCAGCAAGCCCCCTATAATTAATTTGAGGGTTCAATCGGGTCTTTTTTCTGCTTGATTCAGCCAGCACTGAGGTTGGAACATGGGAGAGTTCTGGAGAGGACGATGTTCCAACATTGTTGAAGATATAAGAGTCACCAGCTTCATCTTTAAGATCTGTCTCATCTGATGTTCCAACATCATTACGTCCCTGATCTGAGAAATCAACCGATGTTGGAACATATTTAGTCGTACGATCTACTTCATCACATTTGACACTGTAGCAGTTTACTTCTTGTTCCAATAAGTAACATTAGTCTGATGACCGAATACCAGTAAGCACTTTGTTGTTGCCATGTTTCACTATGCACTTTTCCTTATGAAATTCCACGGTCATATTATCATCACATAGCTGGCTGATACTTAGGAGATTAGACTTTAGGTCTTCCGCCAACAAAACACCAGTGAATACGGGGAATCCTTCAATATGCAGTTCACCTTTTCCAGCCACTCGACTCTTCTTTCCATCGCCAAATGTAACAAAACCACTATCATATGGCTGGATATTTGTCAGTAATTCCTGAGTTCCAGTCATGTGGCAAGAGCAACCACTATCAAAGTACCACGAGTCTCTAGAATGTACAATAAGAGACGTGTGAGCTATAAGGCAAGTACTCGTGCATTTAACAACCCATACATTTCTGACCATTCTTGATTGCTAGACATCGTCTATGTTGGAACATGCTGAGAGTTGTCGCCATGTCATGATATCTCTGAGCAGTTTTCGGCATTGTGCCTCTGTATGACCTTGATACATGTAGTAGCTACAGATGGGAGGTTTCCTTTGATGGGTCTTGATAAACTTTCTTTTTACCTCTTGAACCTTTGACTTGAGACTGACCTTGCTCCCTGATAAATTGTCAAACCCGATTCCATGTCGATCTCCAAATTGTTTTCCCATGATCAGAATGTCATCAAGTTTCACCTTTCCAGTGTTTAACTTGGTAATAGCTGCTTCAGCCATCTCAGCTCTTTTAGTTGTTGAGCTTAGATTCAAATTTAACTCTTCAATCTCTCTTCTGAGTTCACCAACTAGAGCTCGCAACCCCTTTTTCTTCTTAGCCAGATGATTTTTCTCTTCCTTCAACGATTTATTTGTGTCAACAACTTTAAGCTACATGTCATACATTTTCTCATATGCAGTGTAGATCTCTTCATCACTCACAGCTTGTCCGCCATCATCATTGGACATGTCATCAGAACCTGTGTTTGAACATACAGCTTCGTCTATCTCTGACATGTTGGAACATACCTCATCTGATCCACCGTGAAATTTTGCTCCAAATGCCACATAATTTCTTACAAGTTTCTCTTCGTCTTCTTTATCATCTTCACTCCATGAGGTGATGTGTGATTTTCCTTGCTTCTTTAGGGTATTAGCACATTCAGCCTGGATGTGGCCATATCCTCCACATTCTCGACATTGAATTCTTTTAGACTGGCTTCCTTCACCGCTTTGGTTTCTAGAGAATTGCTGACTTCCTTGTTCCATCTGAGCTCCACGATTACCAAAATCTTGAGGACGAGTTTTATTCCCTCCAGATCTTTCCTGTGAATTCTTGTTTACCACCTTCTTTATCATTCTTGAGAAATTCTTGGTGATAGGAGAAAGTTCTTCAATTCCATCATCACTATCAGATTCATGGATAACCCTTGATGAATAGGATTTGAAAGCCAACTCCTTCTGGACTTTCTTTGCAGGCTGTTGCATTGTCATCTCATACGTCTGTAGTGATCTCATTAGTTCATCTAAGATCATGGTGGCTACATCTCTTGCTTCTTCTATTGCTGCTACTTTCATAGCAAATCTTTTAGGAAGAGATCTCAAGGCCTTTTTCATCAATTTTGTTTCCTTGTAAACTTTCCAAAGTTGATACGCCATTTTGGAGATGTCTCTGAGTTTCCCATTAAATATAGAAATAGTATCATCCTCCTCCATCTTCAGTTCCTCAAACTTTGTAGCCAACATCTGCAGTTTGGATTCACGTACACGACTTGTCCCCTCATGTACAGTTTGTAGGATATCCCATGCTTTCTTTGCTTGTTAGAATGTAGAGATGAGTTTGAACTGATCTTCATCTACTGTAGTAAATATGGCATTTAATGCTCTGGAGTTCGCCAAGCTTTCCATTCTTTCACCTGGTGTCCACGACTCTTTAGGCTTAGATTCTCCTCCTTCAGAATTTCCAACAACAGGGGGTTTCCATTCTGTTTCAACATAGTACCAAGCCAATTCATCCAGTGAATTTATGAACACCTGCATGCGGCCTTCCGGTAGTTGTAATTTGTTCCTTCCAACAGTGGTGACCGAGACACAGAAGCTCCTTCTCTGGTCACCATTGGTAAAACCGGATCACACTTTCCTTGTCAAAACCAAGGTAAAACAAGTGACTTAGCTCTGATACCAATTGAAATTTGGTTTTACCTAATTAATTCAATTATCACTACTGTGTTCCAACATAACCTATCTAACTAAGTATGCAATAAATTAAAGCATTAACGACACAAGACTTGGTTACGCAGTTCGGTGGAATCCACCTACATCTACGGGGCCTGACCCAGTTCAGAATGAATCCACTAATTAGAAAGATACAGTACAGAGTACATCATACAAAATACTTGTCTTTACTAACTATGGCGTGTGAATTCTGCTAGCTCCCCTAGCTACCGATCCGCCTTGATCAGACTCTCTCTGACCTCGAAACTCGTCGACGCTGGATCTCCTCCTCCCGATAAATTAAGGTATGTGATTATGAACTTTGAACAGCAGGTTCGTATGTTGGAACATAGAATTCTGGCTCTTTGCAATTCTCTAAAGATAAAAAATCTGTATGCAAATTTTTTCTATTAAGTCCGTAAATAATGCAGCCGTGTTTGTCCTCTATATATAGTCCATGAGCAGATCTGAATTCTCCATGATTATCTCCATAATATTCCTATTCCAAATCTGCTTCTTGAAGCAGATCCAAATCCCATAAATAAAGAGACTTTTCTTATCTCAATATCTCCGTATATTCGATAATAATAACAACTCCATATTTATAGAGATTTTCCATAAATCAACTATGCTTCCATAATATATAGCAGAATATTCAGATTTCCATAAATCACAAATACCATAATATTATGTCTTCTTTTTCCGTAAATCCTTGGTGTAAATATGTTGTTTTCGCATGCACACGTGAAGTTTATTCCATCTCCAATTCCATAACATTAATCTAATCCCACATATATAGGAACTGATATATTCTCCAAATCAAATACAACTTGGACTAGATGTATCCTTCTCGGATTCAGTCTTCAACCTTTCCTTATTTCACTAAAATTCCTTCTTTGATGTTGCAAATTTTCATAATTTTCACAAATTGCCAACCAGATAAATCTAGACTTTACAGTTATTACATTCACGCATTTTACTTTTTCTTCTTTTATTTCAATTTCATTTACTTATTTACCATCTCATAAATTCTAACACCAAAAGTCCTAAATTCTAACACCAAACGTATGTGCGCAACATTCACATTCTCCTTTCTATACGTATATCTCTCTCTCTCTCTTGGATTTCATCACACCATTCTTCTTTCTTTCTTGTCCCCACCTTTGATCTACCTCGACTGCACCACTTGCTCTTACTGCCCTTTACTCATTTCAACTCTCCCTTCAGTTGATTTTAAGGTTTTCTTGCACAAATCTCGTACTTGTTGACTTGAAGTGATCCAGAACCATGTGAAATGCGAACCTTCTTGAAATATTTAACTATTGTTTTGCATTAATCTGGTGCCCACATGGTGTAATCTCCAATTGGGAAGTTAGTGCTTTGTTTTTCAGTACGATTTTCTGCTGTCCTGATTATTTGAGCCCCTTTTTCTGTTCTAATTTAGAGGTGAAAATTAGATGCTCTGTCAATGGAGGGTGGTAAAGATGTTGGAAGTGGTAATAGGGCAAATCAAGCTAGGGCTTTACCTCATAGGCTGCTGCAGTTGCTAGTGCTGTTTTTGGGATTGTGTTTCTTCTTTTCTGTGGTTAGTATATATATGATCAGGCATTATGGAAGTAGTAATGTAGTGGGTACTGGGAATCTTGGTTTACTTCCTTGTGTTGATCAAGAACCCTATAGTTTAGATCGTTGGATTAAACCGCCTTCCCAATTGCTTCACCAAATGACCGATCAAGAGCTGTTTTGGAGGGCAACCATGGTGCCCCGAATAAAGAAGTATCCCTTCAACAGGGTTCCAAAGGTTGCCTTTATGTTCTTGTGTAAGGGGCCATTGCCTCTAGCACCTCTCTGGGAGAGGTTTTTCAAGGGACATGAGGGGTTTTATTCGATTTATATTCATTCTGCACCCTCATTTGAAGCACATTTCCACTCATCATCTGTTTTCTACAAGCGGCAAATCCCCAGTCAGGTATGCACACTGTGATAGTTGATGTTGCAAAAATTGGACTAATGAAACATATGTCTGTTGAATCAGCAATCTTGCTTAAGTTTTGACCCTTTTAGCTAGGGGAGCGAGTGCCAACGTTTCTGCTTTCAGCTGATTGAAGTTTGATCTTTTATTAGGCTGTGTTCATTTTGCTGTTAATTATGATTGCTACTGGAATGTGAACAATGATGTATTCAGATATCAGATACAATTCATTTCTTAACACTCTGATGAATATGGTTCCTGGATTTTGTTCTACATTGACTTGTAGACCTTTTCTTCTGAATCATGTCTAACAAGTAGAAATTGAATGAGAGTGTGTACCCATGTGTCACTTTGGAACTCCTACATTATCCAAAGCTTCCCCTGCCATCTTTCCATGATGGAGTCATCCCTATGAAACTCAGTTTGCTGATTCCTGACTAGTCAGTTATATCATTATTGGCCTTATTTATAATCTCGTCATACAATTTAGCCTTATTGGAGAACACTTGTGACATTACAGAAACCTGAACTAGAGCTGGTGCTTAGAGCAATCTGTTTGAACATCTATTCCTTCTTATCGTCCCTGGGATTGTGTGTGTTCGGTGGGGGTTGGGCTAGTTTTCAAATGATTTAAGCTGAATTATAGCTCCCTCTCAAGAAGATGAGTTGTTTGGAAATGATGTTCTGTCTAGGGGTTTAACCTTTTTTGGATGACACATTGGACACTGGGACATTAAATTCAATGAAAAGTTTGAAACCTTGTGTTTGAAGCCAATAATGTAGGCATTTTCTTCTTTGAATCACAGGTATAATTTATAGTGCTGTTTGATTCCATGTTGAGCAGCAATGCCGACTCAGAATTAGTATATAACTATTTCAATGACTACTGTTAAGTGTGTAGGGGATACATAGTGAGTTTTTATACACCTTCGGGTGATCTGTGAAGCAGTTATGACTATCCCTAAGATGATAGCATACTGGAATGCTCTTTAACTGGCTGTTTAACATCTGATCTTAAATAGTCTAGCATATGACCTGAATATATATGGTTCATGTTTTTACTGTAACTTTTAATTAGTTAGTGAGGAGATGTTACTGATGATAAACTTAATTACCTCATTTCCTGCTTAGTATGTTTGTTTTGATATAATACAATTTTCAAATAGTTGATGCTTGAGGAGAAAAAGAGGTTGACAAGTTTGCTTATTTTGCCCTCTGTGCAGTCTGCTTTGAAATTGTTTATCGCCGCTGAAATGCGTTTATTTAAGTTGTAGTTATGGCTGCTTCATTGTTCTGTACTTTCTTCCTTTGATCTCTCGAATTTCCCGATTAGAAATTAATAACATAATGAAAGCATCTTGTTATCTCTCTGGTTGTTTCACATAAGTATATTTTCATGTGCTTTTGGAAACTGAGGTTGCTAATGTTGCCTTTTACCCTTTGTTCAGTCCATTTGTATGATTGTTGTATATTTGTTTGGCAGTGAGGAACATGCTATTGCTTGACATATGATTAACGTTTTAAGGAATTGTGCCTTCAACTAAATTTAGCTGCTATTGAGTTACTCATTTTGGGATTTCCATGGCAGGAGACGCAGTGGGGAAAGATGAATCTCTGTGATGCAGAGAGGAGACTTCTGGCTAATGCTTTGCTCGATATTAACAATGAGCGGTTCATTCTGCTATCAGAGTCATGCATACCCTTCTACAATTTTAGTATCATCTACCATTACCTAACGAAATCAAAATATAGCTTTCTTGGGGCATTTGATGATCCCGGTCCATACGGGAGAGGTCGTTATAATGAGAGGATGGCCCCAGAAGTTAATCTTACTCACTGGCGGAAAGGAGCACAATGGTTTGAAGTAAACCGGAAGCTTGCTCTTTACATAGTTGGAGATGCCAAATACTACCCTAAGTTTTCTGATTTCTGTAAACCTCCGTGTTTTGTTGATGAACATTATTTTCCAACCATGCTGACGATTCAAACCCCCGACCAGTTGGCAAATAGAAGCCTTACATGGGTGGACTGGTCGAGAGGCGGTTCTCATCCTGCTACATTTGGAGGTTCGGATATAACAGAACAGTTTATGAAGAGGATTCTTGAGAATAGAACCTGTGAGTACAATGATCACCCTACTTCGGTTTGTTTTCTTTTCGGTAGGAAATTCGCTCCTAGTGCATTGGAACCTCTATTCTTGTTGGCACCAAAGTACCTGGGTTATTAAAATAGGGGGAACCCCGGGATCGAAGCTCGTACGCTACCGTGTGGGTTGTCCTTGCGCAAAGCGTGGCTTTCGGGCCACGTGGCGGGTGGGGCTCCTGGTGGGCTGTGAGTACGGCCCTAGCTTGGATCCTGGCAGCTGGTTACCGTGACTTACCCCCCACCGGGCCTGTGGTGTCGGGTGGTCGGGGCGGCCCAGGGCTAGCCGTAATAGCCTTTTGATAGTAGCTTATAGAATGGATGAATGGTTCAAAGTTTGTCCAGCTCATGTTATTTATTATATCGTTTCTCGAACTTTGATTTCATTTGGAATTTTGGAGTCATACTACAGGCGAAGCTTCTTGTGACTGGTACATGCTGAGAGCCCTTGTCATTGTTGGCAATTAGCGGATTTAATTTAGAAATGAGAGAAAATGTAAGTTTAGGTGCCCATTTTTCTTTTATCAAAGTTATGGATTTTATTTCTTTTTCAAAATGTTCACAGATTACTATGAAATATTTTCCTTTAACCGGATATGTTTTAATGAAGTCAACGAACCACTCAATGGTCACCGAAATTTAAAATTTTATAAATTAATTTTAAGATTAAATTGATATTTATTAGATTTTCTTTTTCCAGTGGTTACTCCACCGCTTTCTTCACTCGTCTCACCATGTTTTGAGCACATCTAATCCAATTATACCTTGGGTGGACGCTCAAAGTTCAAATTATTCAGCCGACAAGAGTTAGTGTCAAGTCCTATCTTTTCATGTGGGTGGACCCTTGAAGTATAAATTATTCAGCTGACAAGGGTCAGTGTCAAGTCTCATATGTTCGTGTGGGTGGACCCTTAAAGTTTAATTGATTCAACTGACAAGAATGAGTTATTGAGGTAAAGACCATTTAACACTAAACCTAACACTTATCTTTTCGTAGTCCATAAAAGGAGATACATTTACTTCTCATTCACATTGAATTTCATTCCTCACACTTCCTTAGTTATTCACATAATGAAAACGACCCCACCGCAAGATTTGCTGTAGAAACATCAAGGGAGACATGTTCCAAGATTTGGTTGGTTGCAACTGATGACCAACCTTAAAGCAGAAGTATGACAGTGTAGTCCCCTCCCTCTCATTCTATTAGCTTAGGAGGGTGGAGATTGGATTTGGAAACTCATTCTCAAAACTGTTTTTGTTAATTCTTTTCGATGACAAATGATTTGCCCTTTAAATAAGACCGTACAAAAACACACTTCACTTGTAACCAAGTGCCCATTGTTATGAGGGAAATGTCCGAGGAACCTATATAATCCTCTCATCCACTACACTAACTATGAATGCTTTATAAGGTTTTTTTTTTTTTAAAATGCCTCTTATAAGGATCCTGCAGAAAACTGTATGAAAAAGACCAAGTGAAATAGGAAATGAAAATGTGAACCCCATTTTTCCTGTTCTCATTTCAAGAGACATTACGTACCTACAACAATGCATAGACTCTTAATGATGGAAAACCAAAACATTATGTCGCACCTAAACCAGAGACAAGTGTTCTAGATCAGGAAAACCTTACCTGGCCTCAATAGTTGCAGTTGATGTCAATGCAATTAACATGCCAGAATTGCAAAAGAAAAACAGTATTTCATTTGTTATTTGTTAATGGTTAAAAAAATTGACTTCAAATCAGTTTTGCATAGATTGTTTGCATAGATTGCCATGTAAGGGAAATCATCTCCTCGTCTTAGGGTACTATATAAAAGAAATCCTCCCAACCCCATGGTTGCCACAAATGGTCGTCAGGGGTAGAAGGGTAATTTCACTGGCTACTGTAGATGCACATGGCTGCCTCACCATGTGTGTCTATAGGTGTTGTCAAGTGGCTTCCCAAAATGACATCGATTTGGGCATTTAAAAAAATTGCCTGCCTAACCATGTGCATCTACAGGTGCTATCAAGTGACTGCCTAAAACGACGTCGTTTTGGGCATTTAAAAAACAATAATAATATACCATTGGACGGTTCGAGAGGTGAATGTTCTAGTGGAAGGTTCGAGAGGTTGTGGGTTCGAGTGGTACTAAATCGAGAGGTACCTCTCGAGAGGTGAAGGTTCCATTGGAGGGTTCGAGAAGTGAAGGTTCCAGTGGAGGGTCCGAGAGGTATAGGGTTCGAGTGGAGGTTCGTGTGGTACTGGTTCGAGTGGTACCTCTCGAGAGGTGAAGGTTCCATTTGAGGGTCGAGAGGTGAAGTTTCCAGTGGAGGGTTCGAGAGGTGAGAGTTCAAGTGGTACTGGTTCGAGAGGTACGGATTCATGAGGTGAAGGCTCCATTGGAGGTTCGAGAGGTGAAGGTTCCAGTGGAAGGTTCAAGAGGTAGTGGGTTTGAATGGAGGGTTCGAGTGGTACTGGTTCGAGAGGTACCTCTCGAGATGTGAAGGTTCCATTAGAGATTCGAGAGGTGAATGTTCGAGAGGTAGTGGGTTCGAGTGGAGGGTTCGAATGGTACTGGTTCGAGAGGTACGGATTCGAGACGTGAAGGTTCCATTGGAGATTCGAGAGGTGAAGGTTCCATTGGAGGGTTCGAGAGGTAGTGGGTCCAACTGGTACTGGTTCGAGAGGTACCTCTCGAGAGGTGAAGGTTCCATTGGAGGGTCGAGAGGTGAAGGTTCCAGTAGAGGGTTTGAGAGGTGAGAGTTCGAGTGGAGGGTTCGAGTGGTACTGTTTCGAGAGGTACAAATTCGAGGGTGAAGGTTCCATTGGAGGTTCGAAAGGTGAAGGTTCCAGTGGAGGGTTCGAGAGGTAGTTGGTTCGAGTTGTACGGATTCGAGAGGCGAAGGTTAAATTGGATGGTTCGAGAGGTGGAGGTTCAAGCGGTGAGAGTTCGATTGGAAGGTTCAAAAGATGAAGGTTCGAGTGGAGGGTTCAAGAGGTAGTGGGTTCGAGAGGTACCTCTCGAAAGGTGAAGGTTCGAGTGGAGGGTTCGAGAGGTAGTGGGTCGAGTGGTATTGGTTCGAGAGGTACGGATTCGAGAGGTGAATGTTCCATTAGAGGTTCGAGAGGTGGAGGTTCTAGTGGAGGATTTGAGAGGTAGTGGGTTCGAGTGGTATTGGTTCGAGAGGTACCTCTCGAGAGGTGAAGGTTCCAGTGGAGGGTTCGAGAGGTGAGAGTTCGAGTGGAGGGTTCGAGTGGAGGGTTCGAGTGGTACTAGTTTGAGAGGTACATATTCGAGAGATGAAGGTTCCATTGGAGGTTCGGAAGGTTAAGGTTCCAGTGGAGGGTTCGAGAGGTAGTTGTTTCGAGTGGTACGAATTCGAGAGGTGAAGGTTAAATTGGATGGTTCGAGAGGTGGAGGTTCGAGCGGTGAGAGTTCGAGTGGAGGATTTGATGGTACTAGTATGAGATGTACGGATTCGAGAGGTGAAGGTTCCATTGGATGGTTCGAGAGGTGGAGGTTCGAGCGGAG
The DNA here is from genome assembly GCA_037428765.1 of Rubia yunnanensis. Classification (NCBI taxonomy): domain Eukaryota; kingdom Viridiplantae; phylum Streptophyta; class Magnoliopsida; order Gentianales; family Rubiaceae; genus Rubia; species Rubia yunnanensis. Next base: position 65,382,135 of record CM075064.1, read on the forward strand.
AGAGTTCGAGTGGTACTGGTTCGAGAGGTACGGATTCGAAAGGTGAAGGTTCCATTGGACGGTTCGAGAGGTGAAGGTTTAAGCGATGAGAGTTTGAATAGAGGGTTCGAGTTGTACTGGTTCGAGAGATACGAATTCGAGAGGTGAAGGTTCCATTGGACGGTTCGAGATGTAGTGGGTTCAAGAGGTAGTGGGTTCAAGAGGTAGTGGGTTCGAGAGGTAGTGTGTTCGAGAGGTGGTGTGTTCGAGAGGTGGTGTGTTCGAGAGGTGGTGTGTTCGAGAGGTGGTGTGTTCGAGAGGTGGTGTGTTCGAGTGGTACCGGTTCGAGAGGTACAGATTTAAGAGGTGAAGGTTCATGTGGAGGCTTACTTGAACCAGTACCTCTCGAACCCCTCCACTGGTGAGAGTTCGAGAGGTGAGAGTTCGAGAGGTGAGAGTTCGACTGAAGGGTTTGAGAGGTACGGATTCGAGAGGTGATGGTTCCATTGGATGGTTCGAGAGGTTAAGGTTCGAAACATACTGGTTCGAGAGGTACGTATTCGAGAGGTGAAGGTTCCATTGGCCGGTTCGACGGGTGAAGGTTCGAGCGGTGAGAGTTTGAGTGGAGGGTTCCTCTCTAGTGGAGGGTTCAAGAGGTAGTGGATTCGAGATTCGAGAGATACTGATTCGAGAGGTGAAGGTTCAGGTGGAGAGACTTCAAGTGGAAGGTTTCCAATGAAGGGGTTCGAGAGGTACCGATTCGAGCGGTGAAAGTTCAGGTGAAGAGGTTCAGGTGAAGATTCGAGAGGTACCGATTCAAGAGGTGAAGGTTCAAGTGCACTTGAATCCTCTCCACCTAAACCTTCACCTCTCGAATCAGTACATCTCGAATCCCTTAACTGGAACCCCTCCACTTGAACCTCTTCACCTGAACCTTCACCCCTCGAATCAGTACCACTTGAATCAGTACCTCTCGAACCCCTCCACCGGGACCCGTCCACTTGAACCTCTGCACCTGAACCTTCACATCTCGAATCCCTCCACTGGAACCCCTCCACTTGAACCCTCTCCACCTGAACTTTCACCGCTCAAATCAATACATCTCGAACACCTCCACTGGAACCTTTCCACTTGAAGCCTCTCCACCTGAACCTTCACCTCTTGAATCAGTATCTCTCAGTATCTCTCGAACCCCTCCACTTGAACCTTCTCCACTTGAACCTCTGCACCTGAACCTTCACCTCTCGAATCCCTCCATTGGAACCCTCCATTTGAACCTTCACCACCTGAACTTTCATCGCTTGAATCGCTCCACTGGAACCCTTCTACTTAAAGCCTCTAAACCTGAACCTTCACCTCTCGAACCGGTACTTCTCGAACCCCTCCACTTGAACCTCTGCACCTGAACCTTCACCTCTCGAATCAGTACCTCTCGAAACAGTACCTCTCGAATCAGAACCTCTTGAACCCCTCCACTGGAACCCCTCCACTTGAACCTCTGCACCCGAACCTTCACCTCTCGAATCAGTACCTCTCGAAACTGATTCGAGAGGTGAAGGTTCCATTGGACGGTTCGAGAGGTGAAGGTTCTATTGGAGGCTTCAAGAGGTGAGGGTTCAAGTGGCAACATTCCTACAGTATTTCTATAATTTATTATCAAGCTCACCGCGCATCGCACGGTGTTACCTAACTAGTCATAATAGAAAAAGAAGGGTAGTAGCTTACCTTACTATAATCTTACTATTCACAAACAAGTCCTCCAACACTTATGAATGCTGAATATACCCAGTATAGAATTTGCCACAATAAAGACATTTGTGTTCTGCACTCTGAACATTCAAGGTTTCAGAGAGCTTTAGCACGTTCCATCCAACTACAGCCGGGAACCTTGTTGAAATTCATTTTACCAACAGATTCTCTCAACTTTTTCGCCTCACCCCACTTCTCAGAAGAGGCATAAATATTGGCAAGCAGAGAACAATACCCAGTGCTGTCGGGCTCTAACTGGACACACTGGGCAGCAGCAATCTTGCCAAGTTCGAGATTGTTATGGACACTACAAGCAAGAAGTAATGCTCCCCAAACCCCAGAATGAGGCTGCATTGGCATTTCCTTTATCAATTCATAAGCATCTCGTAAGTGACCAGCTTTACCTAAGAGATCAACCATAATGGAATAATGATCGACAGTGGGGGAAAGTCCATACTTTCCCATTGAAAGAAAACAACTATAGCCTTCTTCAACCAATCCAGCGTGATTGCATGCAGATAACATCCCCGTGAATGTAGCTAAATTAGGAGCAATTTGAGAATCGACCATGCCTTTAAACAACTCTATGGCCTCAATTGCTCGGCCATTTATTCCGCAACCCAATATAATAGCAGTACATGCAACTACATCCCTTTTCTGCAAGCCAAGGAATAACTCATAAGCTCTATCAATGCTCCCACATTTGGTATGCATGTCAATCAAGGCCGTAGCTAAATAAACATCCATTCTGATTCCATTGTCGACAATATATGACTCAATAGCACTCCCACGTTTTGCATCTCCTAGCTGAGCACAAGCTGAAATAGCACTCACCAATGTCATATTATCAGGTCGAATAATTCTGTTTGATCGAATCATCTCATCATATAGACAAAGAGCCTGCTTAGGCCGGCCATTTTGCGCATAACAAGCGATCATTGCATTGTACAAAAGCAGATCCCTTGTTCCCTCCAGAGTAAATATTTTCTTGGCAGACTCAACATCTCCACATTTTGAATAAGCAGATATCAAACTAATACAAGAAATGCTGTCTCTTTGAGGCATCGACTCCAAGCAGCTATGCGCTAATTCAATCTTCCCGAAGTCAATGTACCCTCGTATCATCACATTCCAAGAAGCAGCATTCCTCTCAGGAATCTCTCTAAACAAAGTATACGCGCGATCCATCTCGCATGCCCTGTTATAACCTAACAGCATTGCATTCCACGATATAACATCCCTCTCGGGCATTTCATCAAACACCCTTTGTGCCATCTCCAACTCTCCAGACTTCACATAACCGGAGAGCAGAGAATTCCAAGAAACAACATTTCTCCCATCCATTTCATCGAACACCTTATGGGCAGTCCTCATATCGCCGATTTTCGAATAAAAATCCATAAGGGCTGTTTGCACATAAACCACCCCAGAGAAACCAAACTTATGGACATGAGAATGAACCGAAACTCCACCAGTTTTATACCCCATTTTCCCATAAGACTTCAACGCAGAGGCTACAGTAAATGTATTAGGAAACACCCCAGCACTCTGAAGCTGTACATACAAACACACAGCGTCTTCAGAATGGCCATGCTGGGAGAGAAACCTTATAGCGTATCCCAATGGGACAACATCTTTACATTGCATATGACTCAAGATCAGTTTAACATGTCGGGTGATGTTGCTTTGATGATAATTGCACGCAGAAATGACGAGTTGCCTAACCAAATTGGGTACCAGATGATGAAGACCGTTGGTGAGAATCAAACCATGAATTTGTTTTGCACGTTTGATGTCCAAAAATTTGTCCAATAAAGATGCAAGGTGGGGAACCTGCATTGTTTTGGTAATTGACATTGCATAAGAAGGAACATCAATTGAACGTCGGCTGTAGTCAATCGCAGATTGTTTTCAAATTTCAATCAAATCGGTGTGAACGGAAATACGATTGATATGTCCACGTACACAAAAATTCTAAGCAAAGTAGTATGGGTAAATCTCTCCATGGGTTTATGAATATTTTTTAATTAGAATAATAGTAGAAATTTTTTTTTTGTTGCAACATCAGAAATTTATTATGTAACATGCATTAGTTATAAGTTTATGATCCGATTAATGCAACCAAAAAATTTTATATTCATTTTTTCCTTTTAATTTGCATTTTAAACCATTCATTTATGCGCTAACAAGCCTGTGTAATCCTTTTTCAAACCATTTATGTTATGTTTTCATTTTATTGCATTTTGTACACTTTCTAAATGAAGAAATACTCCCTTCGTCTCAGCCTATTCTGCACATTTTCCTTTTTGGATTATCCCAGTCATTTCTGCATATTTCCTTATTTGGCAAATTTGGATATGTAAAAAGTCAAAATTATCCATAAACTAATTAAAAAGTACTCCCAACATAACCTACCCCACCCCTCTCACCTGTACACTCTCCCTCCCCATTTTAGAAAATCATTCATTCCAATTTCAGAAAACCTTTCTTCTGCCCATTACTTCTCCGCCATTGTCGCTACTAGGCCAAGCTCCTCCGCTCCAGGTCCTTCATTCCCGTCCTCATCTCAAGATCCTCCACTCATGTCACCCTCTCAAGATCCTCCGCTCCTTGCCCTCATCTCAAGAACCTCCGCTCCTTGCCCTCATCTCAAGAACCTCCGCTCCTCCACCTTCCTCCTCCTCCTTCGATGATTGTTTCCTGTTTGAAGCTTCAGATTCAACGGAAAAGTCTTTTCTTTTTTCTTGGTTAGACCCTGCTTCTTTTGGCACTTGTGGTTGATTTTGGATTCTTTGCATTTTCTGGGGTTTGCTGGGGGTTTTCTTGTTTTGGTACCGAGTTTGGTTTGGGGTTTCTGGGGTTTTCTGGTTGAAGAAAGCAGAGCTAGTGGCTTGGTGGTGGTAAAAGGAAAGGGGCACAGGTTGAAGAAGAGGGCATTTTGGACCTTTCCCTCAGTCAGAAAAAAATACCAGCCTTTTCTCTTTCTGCAGAAAAGGTTGGGACGGAGGGAGTATGTACAGTTTGTGTCATGTTTGTATAAATTGGTACTAATCTACTTCATTCTCATGTTTGTGGACCTCATCGTTTTAATTTTTGTATTACATAATTGTGTGTGCGTGTCAATCTTGGTTGATATGGATAGGACTTGGATGAAGCTAGATAGGAATATCAAATGATATATGAAAGGATTGGGAATGTTTCTTGACTTTTCTTTCTCCCAAAAGAATACGTTATGGAAGGAAAAATATTGTGCACGTGTAAAAATGTTAAAATTAGTTATGTTTGCCAAGAAAAGATGTAGAAGTTCATTTGAGATGTACAGGTTTTAACAAGAATTACACTCAATGGTTGGGTCATGGTGAAACTTCGAAGTCAGGTGTTCAAAGCTCCTTTAGAAGTGATGCAATTGTTGGGGGGGAAAGTATGGAAGAGACGTGTCGCCGGAATAATATGAAAGAGATGCTCCATGATGCTTTTAGTGTTGTAATTTGGTTTTACCAAATTTTTTCAATTATTACTGGTATATTCCAACATAACCTATCTAACCAAGTATGCAATAAAGTAAAACATAACAGACACAAGACACAAGACTTGGTTACGCAGTTCGGTGATATCCACCTACATCTCCGGGGTCTGGTTCAGTTCAGAATAAATCCACTAATCATAAAGATACAGTACAAAGTACACCATACAAAATACTTATATTTTCTAATCAAACGTGTGAATTCTGCTAGCTCCCCTAGCTACCGATCCGCCTTGATCAGACTCCCTTTGACCTCGAAACTCGTCGATGCTGGATCTCCTCCTCCCGAGGAATTAAGGCATACGATTCTAAACTTTGAACAGCAGGTCATGTATGTTGGAACATATAGATCTGGCTCTTTGCAAGACTTTCAGAAAGGTGAAAATCAGTTTGCAGATTTTCTCAGTTAAAATCGTGAGTTTAATGCAGCTGTGATATCCCCCTTTAAAGCCATGTGCATATCGGAACTCTCTATGATTATCTCCATTATATTCCTAATCCTTATCTGCTTTTGAAACATATCCAAATCCCATAAATAAAGGAATTTTTCTTATCACAATATTTCCCATATATTCGATAAAATCAATACCATATTAGTAGGGATTTTCCAAAACCAATTATGCTTCTACCACCGCCTAACATATTACAGAATATTCAGATTTCCATAAATCACAAATACCATAATATTCTAATCTTCTTCCATTCGACTCTGAAGGCGTAACTGTGGCTTATTTGCATGTTCCAACATAGAAATTTTTTGTTTCCAAATATGTTCACAAATTGTCAATTAAAATATTCAATGAAAATCACTTGACTTTACAATCTCCCACATTGGCATTTTGTGGACCCTGGACATTAAGAACATAATGAAAAAACTTCCCATCAAACACATAAAGCTTCCAAACATCCACCTATGTTGGAACATATGCAAACTACTGAATCTGAGCATATAAGAATACCATTCAAAAACGAGAATTCTATAATACCGAAAAAATTATTCAAATTAGAGTTATCCAAAATAATAATATCCAAAAATCACCAAAAATTCCCCCCCTGGGGCTATGAATATGCCGAAGACAATAAACCATAAAAACAAAGTTTCAAACAAATAGAAAATCAAATACCTCTTAACATAACTTGGGATCTATGTTGGAACTAGATACGGCAGAATCATCAATCCTGTTCAAGAGCAGCATCCTGCGCCTCCAGCTGAGCCTTCGCCCCCTAAAGTCTGGCCTTCTCTGCTTCAAGAGCTGAAATTTGGATGGCTATAGCCCACAACCTTGCATTGAGTACCACTAACTTGGACTTCTTTTCAACATCTGCAGAAGTAGTAGATTCAGGGTTCCATGGCAGACCATGAACTTGGCGCATGCTAAAAGTCTTCTTGTTAGGTCGGATAAATTCTGTGTTGATAATCACATCCTTTGCTTTGCCCTTCACCTTAGCAGTCTTATCCAATGCAGATATCATACATGGATACACCAAAGCATGCTTAGCCTTTAGAGACGTGGCTTGCCTAACTAGACTCTGCTGGATAAATAACCCCAGGTTGACTGTGCCTGTGTTCTAACACAGTACAGTAACTTCACCATTTCTCTTGTCAAGGCTGTAGTATTAGAAGATGGCATCCAACAGTTCATAGCTACCTGATACAAACCAAAAAACCTAGAAGACGGGCAAGAAGCATGTGAGTATCCTGTCTTAGGTCGTTTTGTCTTGTACCCTTCTTAGACTACTTCTAGGATTCTATCATCAGACACATCCAAGCTATCTGGAAACACTCCCTCAAAATTCAGAGTTTTCAGTCCCAATATTTTGTTCATCCTGGCAGCAGAAAAATCAATAATCTTCCCCCTAACATAGACCCTCTCAAAGCACGGGGAATCAACCTCCAGATTTCCAGTCATCATGTTAGAATATACCTTAGTGATCTACTGAAGTTGTACAGTAGCAGCCATTTTCATCCCAAATACTTCCAAAAAAATAAGAGAAAATGCTAGCCCTATATGCCTCTAGATCTACTGTTCTATCGGAGATTATCTTCTTCTCAAAAAACACCTCTCCCATCTCCTCACAATTTATATCAAAGTAAGAAAAAGACAGTGCTTCACTTACAGGAGGTGGTGGCAGCACCTTCTTCTTGGGAGCAACTTGGGTTTTCTTAGATTTCTTGGTTGGTGGGAAGTCCTTAGTAGCAGGCATCTTTCTCTTACCCTTTGCAGATTGGAAGAATTCATCCAATACTTCATCGCTGGAGTAGTTCAACTCAGGTTCCTGTGTTCGAACATACTCAGATTTTCTAGCATCTTCTTCTTGCTCAGCAGTCTCTGCCCTACCCTGTTTTCCAACATTCTTTTCTTTGTCTGATTTATCTTTCCTCAGATCAAATCCTCCGGTCTGACCTCCTTCTGAATACTCCAAATCATCATATGCATTACTAGTGACATCAAACTTATCTTGACCTCCCATGTCCATATCATCAATCTCTATGTCTTCACCCTTTTCTGAATCTGCTCTCTGTGTTGGAACATACCCAACACTGTCTCCCTCTTCACTGTCAATGATCTCTATTATCACAGGTTTTCTCAATTCCTCTATCCTCTGGGCAGCCTTAGCATCATAGAATCCTACTGGCATCCTATCAGTGAACTTAATCACTTCCAGTCCCTTAGCCTCTTCATCACCTATCTCTTTAATCTTAACATAGCTAGGGCTAGGAATAGAAGAGTACACATGAAACCTATCCTTCCCGCTATAAACTCCATATTTCCCCCTGACTTCATAATTTTCAATATCCTCTAGATCACCAATATCACCAGACAACAGTTCTTTGACATTAACACTCAGAAATTCACCCTCAAACTTCTTAAATTTAGTCAAATCTATCCTGGTTCTGTTTGCTTCAATCCACTCAAAAATATCATCTACTGATTTAAATTCCATTCCATGCACCTTTAACATAGGAAGATCAGGGCATGTTAACTTTTGATAGGGACCTTTCCCTTTGCCTGTAAGTTCTTCACTCTGTCTGTCATCATCGGCCAGGTCTGCCTCCATATTTTCTTCTCTCAGCTCGACATTCTCATTCTCTGGAGTTTGATAAGTTTCTTGAGTTTCATTTTCGACCGTGGGAGAATTAGGGCTTGAAGACATTATTCTGCAGAGGTTTGTTGCGAAGGACAAGATCTTGGCAAATTTTTGGCAACAAGAATCCAAAAATCCCCAAGAATAGTGGAAGTGTAGGCCGAAAAGAGTGGGATATGGAGAGATAGAGACAATTTTAAAATAAACACATACTCTTCGCTTCTTTACCTCTTTTGCCGCAAAAATCCAAAACTTTTTACCTTTCCAAGAAAAGTAATGTATCTAATTTTCGCACTTGTCAACTCAAGGCACACCTTCTTCCAACATACCATAACTCCAATTTTGGTAGTTCTATTTTTCTTTCAACACACCATAACTTCGCAGCTTCTATTTTTGAAGCATTTTTCTTCTTTCTATTTTTTATTTTTCTGAACAAAAATAAAGCGGAAAAATATTTACAGCTAACAAAAATTACCTCAAATCTAACAAACACATAAGTGTTGTCTGGGAATTTCAAATGTGGCAGTGTCCAATGGTTTTGTAAAAATATCTACAAATTGCTCAGATATTGGAACATAGGCTACCAGAACTTCCTTCCTTTCCACAAGATCTCTAATAAAATAATGTCTGATATCTGTATGCTTAGTTCGAGAATGCTGGACATGATTTTTAGAAATATCAATAGCACTTGTGTTGTCACGTAAAATCTTCAAAGGGCCTTGTTGAATTCCATAGGCATTCATCATTTGCTTCATCCATAATAGTTGAGCACAACAACTTCAGGCAGCAAGATATTTAGCTTCCGCAGTGGACAAGGAGATCAAATTTTGTTTCTTGCCAAACCAAGAAACTATATTCATACCAATGAAAAAACATCCACATGTAGTGCTTTTACGATCATCAACATTACCAGTCCAATCAGAATCGTTGTACCCAATTAGATCATAATCTTAATTCTTAGAATAGCAGATACCATACTCAGAAGTCCCACTTACATATTGAATAGCTCTTTTGACTGCAGTGAGATGAGATTCCTTTGGATCAGCTTGAAATCTTGCACATATTCCTACGCTGAAATATGTACCTGGTCTACTTGTTGTTTAATACAATAGACTCCCAATCATGCCCCTGTATAATGTTTGATCAACTGCGACTCTTTTTTCATCCATTACCAGTTTGTCAGAAACCCCCATAGGTGTTTGAACTGCTCGGGCATTGCTTAAACTGAATCTCTTTACTAAATGCAAGGCATACTTACTATGATTTATGAACATACCATTTTTTCCTTGCTTAACTTGCAGTCCTAGAAAATATGTGAGCTCTCCAACCATGCTCATCTCGAATTCAGCCTTCATAATAGTGACGAAATCATGTACCATAGATGGTGAAGTAGAACCGAATACTATATCATCAACATAAATTTGGGCAATCAGAATTGTTGATGCCTTTTCAAGTACAAACAAAGTGCGATCTACTTTCCCTCTACGATAACCCTTCTTAAGAAGAAATTTAATAAGTTGTTCATTCCAAGCCCTTGGTGCTTGCTTTAAGCCATATAAATCCTTCTTGAGGCGATACACGTGATGGGGGTAATGAGGATCCTCAAATCCTTTAGGTTGTTCCACATATACGTCTTCATTTACCACACCATTTAGGAAAGCACTCTTAACATCCATTTGATACAGAGAAAAGTTCATAGAGCAGGCAATAACAAGTAAGATTCAAATTGACTCTAACCTGGCAACTGGTGCGAATGTCTCATCAAAGTTAACTCCTTCAACTTGTGTATATCCTTGAGCTACCAGTCTGGCTTTGTTTCGAGTAATGTGTCCATCAGCATCAGATTTGTTCTTGAAGATCCATTTTGAGCCAATAACGTTTACACTTTTAAGGTGAGAAATGAGATACCATACGTCATTTCGTGAAAACTGATCGAGTTCTTCTTGCATCGCATCAATCTAGTATTCATCCAGTGATGTCCCATTGTAGTTCTTGGGTTCAATTTGAGAGATGAATCATTGTAATCCTGCCAACTTTCTGTAATCAACCTGAGGAACTGATTGAGTACTCCGTGTCATTAGTTCAGGTTGGTCCTGTGTTGGAACATATGATAAGGTAGTGGGGGATGATGTTCCAACATGCTCAGTATCATCTGTTTCAGCAGGGTAATCAATCTGCTCAGATTTTCTAACATGCGATGGGTCTGGCTAGTTAGGTTGACTCAGCTGTGTTGGAACATGGTTTTTATCGGGTTCATCTTCTACAGCACCTAAACCTTGTCCTTCTTCAGAATCATCCACAATAATGTTTATGGATTCCATGAGAGTGTTTGTCCAAAGGTTGTAAACACGATTTTCCCGACTGTTTACAGAATAACCAAGAAAGATTCCAATATCACTGCGATTGACTTTTACCAGACATTTGGTTTCCTGCCCTTCCAAATCTCATGAAAGAATGGAACATTTGGTTTCCTACCCTTCCAAATCTCATAAGATGTTTTGCTTGTGAATAGACGCAGATACACTCGATTGATTGTATAGCAAGCTATGTTAATGGCTTATGCCCACCATTTTTTTTGTGAATTTCATTGCTCGGCTAACATAACTCGAGCCATCTCTTGCAAAGTTCTATTTTTCCATTCTACAACACCATTATGTTGAGGGGTGATTGGTGCAGAAAAATTATGTTGAATTCTGAGCTCATCATAGAAGTCACTGAATTGAGAATTTCCAAATTCTCTACCATGATCACTACGAATTTGAATAATCTTCCCAACTAGACTTCCTTTTTCAGTCTGTAATTTTATCACAAGACTTCTAAACACTTCTACAGTATCTGATTTTTCTTTTAGAAATGCTACCCACGTAAATCTGGATAAATCATCAACACATACAAAGATATATTTCTTACCACCTATGCTAGGTGTATTGACTCGACCCATCAGATCCATATGCAATAGTTCTAGATTTCTAGAGGTGGTTATATATTGGACTAAAGAGTTGGGAGATTGAATTTGTTTACCTTGTTGACATGGTCCACAGACAATTCCGTCCTTGCTTGTTAATGTAGGCATACCTCATACTGCCTTTGTATTTGCAATTTTCACCAAGGTTTTGTAATTGATGTGACCGAGCTTCCTATGCCACAGAAATCCTTCATCTTATTTAGAAATCATACACCTCACTTCCTGTTCCAGTAGATAGCAATTATCTGATGATCGAATGCCTGAAAGGACTTTGGCTTCTCCATGTTTCACTATACATTTGTCTTTATAAAATTCCACAGTCATATTGTCGTAAAACAGTTGACTTATGCTCAGCAAATTGGCTTTTAAGTCTTCAACAAACAAAACACTGGTGAATACTGAGAATCCTTCAATTTGTAGTCACCTTTTCCAACTACTCTACTCTTCTTTCCATCGCCGAATGTGACAAAACCATTGCCGTAAGGTGTGATATTTGTGAGGAATTCCTGGGTGTCAGTCATGTGGCGAGAATAGCCACTATCAAAGTACCACGAATCTCTGGAATGTGCTATAAGAGAAGTATGTGCAACAAGACACGTACTAGAGCTTTTGACTACCCATACCTTTCTGACCATCTTTGATTTTTGGGCATCGTCTATGTTGGAACATACTGAGAGTTGACGTCTTGCCATGATGTCTCTGAGTAGTTTCTGGCATTGTTCCTTTGTGTTCCCTTGGTATGAGCAGTATCTGCACATGAGAGGTTTCCGTTGATGAGGCTTGCCAAACTTTCTCTTTATCTCTTGGATCTTTGACTTGAGTGTGACTGTGTTCTTTGGTGGGTTTTTATACCTAATTCCGTGTCAATCTCCAAAGCTCTTTCCCATTACCAGAATATCATCGAGTTTTACTTTTCTAGAGTTCAGTTTAGTAATAGTTTCTTCAGACGTCTCAGCTCTCTTGGTTGCTGAAATTAACTTCACATTCAACTCGCCATTCTCCTTTCTGAGTTCAGCAACTTCCATACGCAACTCCTTTTCTATCTCCGCCAGATGAGTTTTTTCTTACTTCAGTACTTTGTTTGTATAAACTACTTTGAGCCATATAGCATACATCTTTTCGTATGCATTGTAGATTTGTTCATCACTTATAGAAATTCTATCAATATCATTAGACACCTCATATGAATCTATGTTGGAACATACAACTTCGACTCTATTTGATGTGTTGGAACATTCATCTTTCAATGCATCATGAATTTTTTTCTCCAAACTCCACATAGTTACTTGTAAGTTCCTCTTCGTCTTTCTCGTCCTCTTCATCTTCACTACAAGAGGTAACATATGATTTTCCCCGTTTCTTCCGGGTATTTTCTTACTCACCCTGGATATGACCATATCCTTCACATTCTCTGCATTGAATTCGTCCATGCTGTTTTGGTTCACCACTTTGATTTCTGAAAAAATGCTAATTTCCTTGTTCAAATCTTGTCCCACGATTACATCCAAATTCTTGTGGCCTTGGTCTATTCCCACCAAACCTTTCATGGGATTTCTTATTTACTACTTTCTTTAGCATTCTTGAGAATATTTTTGTGATAAGTGCAAGTTTTTCAAATTCATCATCACCGCCAGATTCGTGATTGTCCTTCGATGATGATGTTTTGATCGCCAACTCGTTTTGGACCCTTTTTGTAGTGTGTTGGAATGTTATCTCATAAGTATTTAATAATCCCATTAATTCATCTAAGCTCATGGTGGCTATATCTTTTACTTCTTCTATTGCTGCAACCTTCATTGCAAAAACTTTTAGGAAGTGATCTCAAGGTCGTTTTCACCAATTTCACCTCCTTGTAGACTTTTCCAAGTTGATATGCCATATTGGAGATGTCCCTGAGTTTTCTGTTGAATACAACAATAGTTTCATCTTCCTCCATCTTCAGTTTCTCGAACTTTGTAGCCAACAGCTGTAATTTAGATTCTCGAACTCGACTAGTTCCTTCATGAACAGTTTGCAGAATATCCCATGCTTTCTTGGCTTGATGAAAGGTAGAGATGAGTTTGAACTAATTTTCATCAACTGCCGTGAAGGTGGCATTTAATTCTTTTGAATTCGCCAGTGAGACATTGAGTTCATCAGGAGACCAAGTAGATTTGTCTTTGAGTTTTTGCTCCTTTTGACTTGAATCTCCTTATTTTGCCTTAGAGCTTGTATCAGCATCCTCACTAGGATGGTTCCACTCATTTTCAACATAGTGTAGAGCAAGTTCATCTAGTGAGTTGATGAAAATTCTCATGTGTGCCTTCCAATTAATGTAGTTGTTGCCTTCCAGTAGAGATGGCCGAGAAACCGAAGTTCCTTCTTTGGTCGCCATGGTAAAACCGGATCACACTTTCCTTGATACAACCAAGGGAAAAATAAGTGACCTATCTCTGATACCAAATGTAATTTGGTTTTACCGAATTTTCTCAATTATTACTAGTATGTTCCAACATAACTTATCTAACCAAGTATGCAATAAAGTAAAACGTAAAAGATATAAGACTTGGTTACGCAGTTTGGTGAAATCCACCTACATCTGCGGGGCCTGGCTCAGTTTAGAATGAATCCACTAATCAGAAAGATACAGAACAAAGTACACCATACAAAATACTTATCTTTTCTAATCAACCGTGTGAATTCTGCTAGCTCTCCTAGCTACCGATCTATCTTAATCAGACTCTTTCTGACCTTGAAACTCGTCGACACTGGATCTCCTCCTCCTGAGGAATTAAGGCATACAATTCTGAACTTTGAACGGTAAGTCATGTATATTGAAACATATAGATTTGGCTGTTTGCAAGACTCTCAGAAAGATGAAAATCCGTGTGTAGATTTTCTCAGTTAAAATCGTGAGTTTAATGCAGCTGTGATGTCCCCTTTTAAAGCCATGTGCAGATTGGAACTCTCCATGATTATCTCCATAATATTCCTATTCCTTATATTCTTCTGAAATACATCTAAATCTCATAAATAAAGGGATTTTCCTTATCACAATATCTCCCATATATTCGATAAAATCAATACCATATTAGAAGAGATTTTCCATAAACCAATTATTCTTCTACCACCACTTAACATATTACAGAATATTCAGATTTTCATAAATCACAAGTACCATAATATTCTGATCTTCTTCCATTCGACTCTGTAGGCGTAACTGTGGTTTGTTCTCATATTCCAACATGGAAAGTTTTTTGTTTCTAAATATGTTCACAAATTGCCAATTAAAATATTCAATGAAAACCACTTGACTTTACATGCGTACCTTATGGTGTATCTGAGAACAATGTTGAAATGGAAGGTTATGACAATAGTGGCACTCAGGAGCTGAATCGAGGAGCATAGAGATTCTATTAATTGGTTGAAGATTCCCAATAAGAATTATGTCCAGGCAGGTAGAACTTCTCAGTGTTATCATTCCTAGTGCGCTTATATCATTAAAATGTTTAGGTATGCCATCTAATAAGATATTTACCTTGTTATTGAAGTTGTCCAATGAAGCATTTCCAGAGGGTGTGAGACTGCCTAAGTCTTATTATGAGGCAAGAAAAGATTATGCAAGGGATGGGACTTGGTTACAAGAAGTATGATGCATGTTCAAATGACTAAACTTTGTATTGGGGAAAAGATAAGAGTAAGAATTAGCGTGATACGTGTAAGTGTACGAGATGGGAAGTCTCTAATGATGATCATACCGGTGAAAAGGGAAAGATTCCGCATAAGTCACCATGGCATTTTCCCTTAAAAGATAGACTATAACGCTACCTCAATGACCACATGCCTGTTATATTGAAGCTGTACAATGGCATCCCTCTTCATTCCAATTAATTCCAGAAAATCCAAAAAACCACTAGCCCTGTATACCTCCAGGTCTACGGGTCTCTCAGAGATAAACCTCCTCTCAACAAATACTTCTCCCATCTCTTCACATTTTATATCAAAGTATGAGAATGACAGAGCATCACTTACAAGTAGAGGAGGCAGTACTTTCCTCTTGGGAGCTTCCTGATTCTTCTTGGCCCTTTTAGTTGGTGGGGACACCTCTGCAACAGTCACCTTTCTCTTACCCTTGGCCGAATGTAAGAACTCATCCATCACCTCATCGCTTGAGTAGTTCATCTCAGGATGTTCCTGTGTTGGAACATACTCAGTACTCAATTTCGTCTTCTTCAGCCGGTTGTGTTCCATCATGCTGGTCTTGGTCTGGTTCACTCTGTCTAGACATGGGCTCTCCAGGTTTCTCTCCATCACTTGATACCTCAGTCTGACCTTCACCTCCATATCTTCATCAACAAATTCCATCTCGACAGTATTTTTAGCCTCTGCCTTCTGTGTTGGAACATAGGCAGCACTGCTTTCTTCATCGCTGTCTGAGACTTCGATTATCACAGGTTTCCTCAGTTCTTCCAATCTTGAGCTTTCCTTAAGTAAAAAAATACTACATGCAACCTATCTATGGACTTGATCACATCACGTCTTGCTACCTCATCATCACTTATTTCTCTCATAAAAACACAGGTCGGACGAGGGATAGATGAATAAACTTGAAACTTTTCCTTCCCTCTGTACACATCATACCTCCCCCTCAGGAACTTCACTTTATGGTTTTCAACATTCCACAAATCTCCAATATCCCCGGTCACAAATTCTTTGGCCTTAATATTCAAGAATTCTTTGCCAAACTTCTCCCCAATTTTTCTCTACTCAAAAATCTTTGACGAAAGATGTCTTCGAACCAAACCTCTCCCACGGTCGAAGAGAAAATTCAAGAAACTCTTCAACCTTCAAAAGACATGAATGATGAACAAATGAAAGACAATGTAGAGGCGGTTCTGTCCGAAGGTGACGGACAATGCGAAGCAAACATCAAGTTTGAGGTGACCGAAATTGGTGAGGAGAATGTGGATGCCGGTGTTTCAAGCTCTGGTGGTGAAGGTCAGGATGGAGGATAGTGGCCAAAAAGAGAGGAATTTTGAGGGATTTAGACAACTTTGAAATAAAAAAAAACTCTTCACATAACTTCCTTGGTTTCCATGAAACCTTTTCCCTTTTTTGAGATGAGTAATGATGTAGCTTTTCTCTCTAATCAACTCAAGACATCAACTCAAAACATACCAACTTCCGACATACCATAACTATATAACTTCTATTTTTTGTAAAGCTTTCTTCTTTCTAATTTTTTTGATTTTTTTCCTGAATTTCTCGATAAAAAAAATATATTTACAGCTGAATAAAGGCAAGAATTACCTCAAATTTGACAAACACCTAAGTGTTTTCTAAGACTTTCAAAAGGGGCAGTGTCTAAAGGCTTTGTGAAAATATCAGCAATTTGCTCGTATGTTGGAACATAGACTACCACAACTTCCTTCCTTTCAACAAGATCTCTAATAAAATAATGTCTTATATCAATATGCTTAGTTCGAGAGTGATGGACTGGATTTTTTGAAATGTTAATAGCACTTGTGTTGTCGCATAAGATCTTCAACGGGCCTTGATGAATTCCATAGTCGTTCATCATTTCCTTGCACACAAAAACTTCCAATAGCAAGATATTAAACTTCAGTGGTAGATAAGGAGATTGAATTTTGTTTCTTACGATACCAAGAAACCAGATTCGTGCCAATAAAGAAACATCCGCTTGTAGTGCTCTTTCGATCATCAGCATTACCAGCCCAATTAGAATCATTGTGCCCAATCAAATCAGGATCTTGGTTCTTAGAATACCAGACACCATACCCAGAAGTCCCACTTATATATCGAATAACTCTTTTGACTGTCGTGAGATGAGACTCTTTTGGATCAGCCTGAAATCTTGCACATATCCCAATGCTAAGACATATATCTGGTCTACTTGCTATTAAATACAATAGACTCCCAATCATTCCCCTATATAACTTTTGATCAACTGCAACTCCTTTCTCATCCTTGACTAGTTTGTCAGAAACCCCCACAGGTGTTCAAACTGCTCGGGCATTGCTTAAACCAAATATCTTTACTAGATTCAATGCATACTTACTTTGATTTATGAACAAGCCATATTTTCCTTGCTTAACTTGCAGCCCTAGAAAGTATGTGAGCTCTCCAACCATACTCATTTCAAACTCAGCTAGCATAACCGTGACAAAATCATGTACCATAGATGGTGAAGTAAAGCCAAATACTATATCATCAATATAAATTTGAGCAATTAGAATTTTTGATGACTTATCAAGCACAAATAAAGTGCGATGTACTCCCCTTCTACAATAACCTTTTTATAAAAATAAAGTTAGTAAGTCGTTCATACCATGCCCTGGGTACTTGCTTTAAACCATATAAGGCCTTCTTGAGGCAATATACATGATGAGGGCAATGAGGATCCTCAAATCCTTTAGGTTGTTCCACATAAAATTCTTCATTTACCACACCATTTAGAAATGCACTCTTGATATCCATTTGATACAGAGTAAAATTCATAGAGCAAGTAAAATTCGAATTGACTCTAACCTAGCAACTGGTGTGAATGTCTCATCAAAGTCAACACCTCAACTTATGTGTATCCTTAAGCAACCAGCTTAGCTTTGTTTTGAGTAACATGACCATCAGCATCAGATTTATTCTTGAAAATCCATTTTGTGTCGAAGACATTAACACCCTTAGGGCGAGGAGTGAGATACCATACATCGTTTCTTGTAAACTGACCTAGTTCTTCTTGCATTGCAGCAATCTAGTATTCATCCAGTAATGCCTCATTGTAATTGTTAGGTTTAATGAGGGAGATGGAGCATTGTAATCCAGCCAACTTCCTGTAATCCACCCGAGGAACTGGTCGAGTACTCCGTGCCATTGATACGGGTTGATCCTGTGTTGGAACATAGGATGCGACAGTGGGGGATAATTTTCTAACATGCTCAGTGTCAATTGGTTCAATATCAGTCTGATCAGATGTTCCAACATCAGTCTGCTCTTGATGTGATGGATATGCCTTGTCATGTTGACGAGGCTGTGTTGGAACATGAGTGTTACCAGATTCTTCTTCCACGACTTCTAACTTTTATCCTTCTTCAAAATCGTCCACAATAACATTTATAGACTCCATAAGTGTGTTTGTCTAATTGTTATAAACACGATATGCACGACTGTTGCAGAATACCCAAGAAAAATTCCAGTATCACTCCGATTATCAAATTTTGCCAATTGCTCTCTCTCTCTGAGGATATAGCACTTTCTTCCGAACACATGAAAGTATGAGACATTTGGTTTCCTACCCTTCCAAATCTCGTAAGATGTTTTGCTGGTGAATGGACGCAGATATACTCGATTAATCGTATAGCAAGCTGTGTTAATAGCTTATGCCCACCATTTTTTCTGAATTTCTTTCTCGGCTAACATAACTCGAGCCATATCCTGCAAGGTTATGTTTTTCCATTCTATAACACCATTTTGCTGATGAGTTATTGGTGCAGAAAACTCATGTTGAATACCAAGCTCATCACAAAAATCACTAAATTGAGAATTTTCAAATTCTCTACCATTATCACTACGAATTCGAACAATCTTTCCAATTGGACTTCCTTTTTCAGTCTGTAACTTTTTTCACCAGACTTCTAAATACTTCCACTGTATCAGATTTTTCTTTAAGAAAAGCTACCTATGTATATCTGGAGAAATTATCAACACATACAAAGATATATTTCTTTCCACCTATACTCGGTGTATTGACTGGAACCATCAAAACCATATGCAATAATTCTAGATTTCTTGAGGTGGTTATATATTGAACTGATGAGTGGGGAGATCAAATTTGTTTACCTTGTTGACATGGTCTGCACACAATTTCGTCCTTGCTTGTTAAGGTAGGCATACCTCGTACAACTTTTGTATTTGCAATTTTCACCAAGGTTTTGTAATTGATGTGACCGAGCTTCCCGTGCCACAGAAATCCTTCATCTTGTTTCGAGATCATACATCGTACTTCTTGTTCCAGCAGATAGCAATTATCTGATGATCGTATGCCTGAAAGAACCTTGGCTTCTCCATGTTTCACTATGCATTTGTCTTTCTGAAATTCCACAATCATATTGTCATCACACAATAGACTTATGCTTAGTAGATTGGCCATCAGGTCTTCCACGAACAGCACACTAGTGAATATTGGAAATCCTTCAATCTGTAGTTCACCTTTTCCAACCACTCTACTCTTCTTTCCATCACCAAACGTAACATAACCACCATCGGAAGGTGTGATATTTGTAAGGAATTCTTGAGTTCCAGTCATATGGCGAGAGCATCCACTATCAAAGTACCACGAATCTATGGAATATGATATAAGCTAAGTATGTGCAACAAGGCATGTACCAGATATTTTGACAACCCATACCTTTCTAACCATTCCGGTTTTCTGGACTTCGCTTATGTTGGAACATACAACAAGTTGACGTCCTGCCATTTGATCTCTGAATAGTTTCTGGCATTTATCCTCAGAGTGACCTTGGTATGAACAGTAGCTGCAAATGAGAGGTTTCCTTTGATAGGGCTTGCCAAACTTTCTCTTTACTTCTCGAATCTTTGTCTTGAGATTCACTGGATTCTCGAGTAACTCGTGTACCTCAGGCTTGAGTGTGCCTGTGTTTTTCAGTGGGTTGTAATACCAAATTCTGTGTCAATCTCCAAAGTTCTTTCCCATATTCAGAATATCGTCAAGCTTAGCTTTTCTAGAATTCAGCTTAGAAATTACTGCTTCAGAAGTCTCAGCTCTCTGTTTGTGTCAACCACTTGGAGCCACATGGCATGCATCTTTTCATAAGTGCTGTAGATTTCTTCATCACTAACAGCAAGTCCATTATCTTCATCACTGGATGCTTCATACAGGTCTATGTTGGAACATACAGCTTCAACTTTATACAGTATGTTGGAACATCCATCCTCCGATGCATCATAAATTTTTGCTCCAAATGCCACATAGTTGCTTACAAGTTCCTCTTCGTCTTTCTCTTCTTCTTCATCTTCACTTCACGAGGTGACATAAGATTTTCCTTGTTTCTTCCGAGTGTTTGCACATTCAGCCTGAATATGACCATATCCTTCACATTCTCTGCATTGAATTCGTCCAGGCTGTTTTGGTTCACTACTTTGATTTCTGGAGAACTGCTGATTTCCTTGCTCAAATCTCGTTCCACGATTATTACTAGAATCCTGTGGCCTTGGTCTATTTCCTCCAAACCTCTCCTGAAATTTCTTGTTTACTACTTTCTTCAGCATTCTTGAGAAATTCTTTGTGATAAGTGCAAGCTTTTCAAATTCATCATCACTGTCAGATTCGTGATTGTCCTTTGATGAAGAACCAAGGGAAAAATAACTGACCAAGCTCTGATACCAAATGAAATTTGGTTTTACCGAATTTTTCTAATTCTTACTAGTATGTTCCAACATAACCTATCTAACCAAGTATGCAATAAATTAAAGCATTAAAGACACAAGACTTGATTATGCAGTTCGGTGAAATCCACCTACATCTGCGGGGCCTGGCCCAGTTCAGAATGAATCCACTAATTAGACAGATACAGTACAAAGTACATCATACAAAATACTTACCTTTACTAACTATAACATGTGAATTCTGCTAGCTCCCCTAGCTACCGGTCTACCTTGATCAGACTCTCTCTGACCTTGAAACTCATTGACGCTGGATCTCCTCCTCCCGAGGAATTAAGGCATATGATTATGAACTTTGAACGACAGGTCACGTATGTTGGAACATAGAATTATGGCTCTTTGCAATTCTCTCAAAAAATTGAAAATCTGTGTGCAGATTTTCTTTGATTAAATCGTGTTGAATGCAACCGTGGTTGTCCCCTTTTATAGCCATGAGCAGATCGAAACTCTCCATGATTATCTCCATAATATTCCTATTCCTTATCTGCTTCTTGAAGCATATCCAAATCCCATAAATAAAGGGATTTTCCTCATCACAATATCTCCCATATATTCGATAATATCAACACTATATTTGTAGGAATTTTTCATAAAACAACTATGCTTCTACATGCCTAATATATAGCAGAATATTCAGATTTCCATATCTCACAAATACCATAATATTCTGACCCTTTATGCGTAAGATCTGATAGGTGTAAATATGCTAATCCGCATGTTCCAACATGGAAAGATTTTGTTTCCAAATATGTTCACAAAATTGCCAATTAAAATATTCAATGAATACCACTTGACTTTACACTTCAGATGACATGCTGAAAATTGCACCAAAGATGGTAATGTTGACGCACCTGGATGACTCTCCCACTTGGGAATATTTCAATTTTAAGCATCCTAAATTTGCTAAAGATCCTAGGAATGTAAGATTAGGGTTGCATCTGATGGATTTAATCCTCTCAAGAGTATGAATACTGCACATAGTACATGGTCGGTTACATTAATGTCATACAACTTACCTCCGTGGATGTGTATGAAGCATCCATACTTCATGATGTCTCTACTTATACCTGGCCTATTAGCTCCCGGTAACAATATTGATGTCTATTTGCAGCCACTAGTATCTGAACTAAAAGATTATTGTCGTGAAGGTATCAAAACTTACAATGCATAAATGCAGCAAAAGTTCAATATGCGAGCATAAGTATTGTGGACTATCAGTGATTTTCCTGGTTATACGAATTTGTCAGGGTGGAGTACTAAAGGAGAGCTTGCATGTCCTGTTTGTAATAAGGATACCGAGTCGAGATGGTTGAAAATTAGTGGCAAGTATTTTTACATGGGGCATCGTCGTTTTCTAGACTAAGGCCACTGTTACAGAAGTCACTCAAGTAACTTTGATGGGAAACAAGAGTTTAGAGGTCCTCATAAATGACAAATTGGAGCAGATATCTTGGCAGATTTAGATGGTTATAAAATGAAATTTGGCAAGCTAGTACAAGATAATAAGCGGTTGCCTTTTAGCTGTAAAAAAAGAGAGCATTTTCTTCGATTTGTCTTATTAGAAAGACAAGTTACTTCCTCATAATCTTGATGTCATGCACATTACAAAGAATGTGTTTGGAATCATTTTGGGGGACATTAATGAATCTAGACGACAGAAGTATGGATCATTTGAAATCTCGACTTGACCTACAAGCAATGGGTATTAGACAGGATCTTCATCCAATTGAAGTTAACGAGGGTTCTGGTGAATATACGTTGAAGAATGTTTTGCTTTACATTAAATGAAAATGAGAAGGAGATGATTTACAAGACTTTGAAATCTAAAAACGTCCTAGATGGCTATGCATAAAATATCTCAAGGTGCATGAAGGCAAAGCCCCATAAAGTTTCAGGTCTGAAAAGTCATGATTATCACATTTTGACGCAACATCTATTACTAATATCATTAAGGAAGACACTTACAAAGGCTGTTCGTATCCCACTGATTAAGTTGAGTAGATACTACAAGGAATCATGTAGTAAGGTTCTCGAGCCTAAAAACTTGTTTATCTTGGAGAAGGACATTGTTGTTGTATTATGCCAGTTGGAGAGGGTGCTTCTGCCATCGTTCTTCGAAGTCATGGGCAGTGGCGGAACTAGGAGGATATGTTGGGGGGGGCTAAAAAGAGGGAAATTTTTTTTTGCAGGCGGCAGGCGGTGGACGGCAGATCTAGTTTAGGCTGGAGGAAGACAAGAGCTTCCCAATTGTGTTTGGCCGATGAAGTTTTATTAGGTTTTTAAATATTATTTGGGCCAATTGGGTTTCAGCCCAATTGGCCTCAATTTTTTTTGGCTTCACCTTAACAAAACGATGTCGTTTCACTTAAAACAAAACGAGGTCGTTTTGTTTAGTTAGAAAACAAAAAAAAAGAAAAAAAATTAGTCATCTTCTCAGAAGTGATGCTGCAAAACTGAAGGTGGATCCAGCCCACCAGTGACTCAAGGGGGGGGGGGGGGGCGGGAATCCGGTGGCTTCCGGTGGCTCTAGGCCTAAATTCCGGGCCTCCGAATCCTAGGGGTGGCACCACCCCTCGCCCCCCGAGTTCCGCCCATGGTCATGGGTACACTTAAGTGTCCATTTAGCTGCATAAGCAAGAGTTGTTGGTCCGGTTCATTACCGATGGATGTACCCGGTTGAAAGGTACTAAAATATAATGTGTTTTCTCTTTTCTAGGATTATCCTGGCTATGACTACATTTGCAAACGGGAATTTCTGATTTTCTCGTATCGAAGTGCCATCATTATGTTGAATATGCAGTTTCATCATTATACCATCTGCCATGTCAGATGATCTCAAGACTTAAGTGTGGATGTGATTTGCTCATTCCTGTTGAGGAAATCTTACGTGTTATCTCTTCAATTTTGAACTCCTCTTTCATGTTTTTATATTTTCCTAGGGCTGAACTCTGCCTAGCACACTCCTTTTCACTAGTAGAGTGTTGGTTTTGGATTAAAAAATAAATCAGAAATGACATAAAGAGACTACTAGGAACGATAAAGAGAGGTTTCACCAGCAAAT
This sequence comes from Rubia yunnanensis, assembly GCA_037428765.1. Taxonomy (NCBI): domain Eukaryota; kingdom Viridiplantae; phylum Streptophyta; class Magnoliopsida; order Gentianales; family Rubiaceae; genus Rubia; species Rubia yunnanensis. The sequence continues at coordinate 65,405,955 of CM075064.1, forward strand.
GTTGTTTCCTTTATTGGTTTTGTGATGGCATTTGTCAAAGGCGGATTTAGAAATCGGATTAGATAACCCGTTACCGGAGTAGAGATTCTAGTGATATGTGAGGATTCACTTGGGACAGTTTGATGTTTAGATGAAATAGAGTGTAGCATTACAATGTACCAATGGTATGATTTCGCTGATGCCTTTGCATTTTGCAGCATTGCTGTATACCAAACTAGAAGCTGGTGAATTGTGAGTAACTCTGTAGTATGCGTATATCATTTTTTTTTTTTTTAAACATAGTTCTATTGTGCCAAATTGTGAACTTGTTTTTGGTAACTCTGATATGATATTACGAAATCCTGACTAAATGATTTATTAGCTAGAAATGAACTCTTTTCATGTAAAAGAATGAATACTCCTCTTCTTCCTCACTGAATCAGTTTTCAGTTTGCACTTTCATTATAATTGATCTTTCCTTGTTTAGTTTCATTCCTCACTAAACCAGTAAAGTTCATCGAATATTTTGCACCAACTTCATTATAACTGATCCTTCAACAATCAGTATCCTAAATTTGTCACTTCTTAGTGTTTCAATCTCTTTAACCTTGTTTGAAATACCATGATGTAAATTCAGAGAGATTTGCATTGAATATTTAGTTGGCAGTGTTTGTGAACATGTTTGGAAACGAAAAACTTTCTATGTTGGAACACTCGACAGGAGTATACTTACGCCAATGGTTTTCGTGAAAAGAAGACAGAATATTATGGTATTTGTGACTTATGGAAAGTGTTATATTCTGTTATATCTTAGGCGTATGAAACATAGTTGATTTATGGAAAATCCCTAAATAAATGGAGTTGATATTTGCGAATATATGAGATATATTGTGATAAGGAAAATCCCTTTATTTATGGGATTTGGATATGCTTCAGGAAGCAGATTTGAAATAGGAATATTGTGGAGATAATCAAGGAGTATTCCAATCTGTTCGTGGATATAAATTGGGACCAGCACGACTGCATACTCACGGATTTAATAGAGCAAAAATCTGCACATAGATTTTTGAGATTTTCGAGTTGTGCTAAAGAGCCAGTTTCATATGTTCCAACATACTGACCTGCTGCACAAAGTTTAGAATCATAAACCTTAATTCCTCGGGAGGATGAGATCCAGCGTCGACGGTGTTCGAGATCAGAGGGAGTCTGATGAAGGCGGATTGGTAGCTAGGGGAGCTAGCAGAATTCACATGATATAGTTAGTAAAGATAAGTATTTTGTAAGCTGCACTCTGTACTGTTCTTTCTAATTAGTGGATTCATTCTGAACTGGGCTAGGCCCGTAGATGTAGGTGGATTACACCGAACTGCATAACCAAGTCGTGCATTTTTTATACTTTACTTTATTATGCACTTGGTTAAATTTGTCATGTTGGAACATACTAGTAAGGACTAGAAAAATTGGTAAAACCAAATTTCAATTGGTATCAGAGCTTGGTAACTTATCATTCCCTTGGTTGTGTCAAGGAAAGTGAGATCCGGTTTTACCATGACGACAAGAGAAGGAGCTTCAGTCTCTCGACCACCCCTGCTAGAAGGCAACAATTACAACTATTAGAAGGCACGCATGAGAGTCTTCATCAATTTACTGGATGAACTTGCATGGTTCTATGTTGAGAATGAATGGAATCACCCTACAGAAGATACTGATACAAGTTCTAAGGCGGTAGAAGGAGAGTCAAGTCAAAGGAAGCAGAAACCCAAAGACAAAGCTAGATAAACTCCAGATGACCTCAAAGAATCTCTGGCGAATTCAAAGGCACTCAATGCAATCTTCACTGCAGTTGATGAAAATCAGTTCAAAATTATCTCTACATGTCATCAAGCAAAGAAAGCATGGGATATTCTACAAACTGTTCACGAAGGAACCAGTCGAGTTCATGAATCTAAACTACAGATGCTGGCTACTAAGTTTGAGGAACTTAAAATGGAGGAGGATGACACTATTGCTATATTCAAATGAAAACTCAGGGACATCTCCAACATGGCATATCAACTTGGAAAGGCTTACAAAGAAACAAAGTTGGTGAAAAAGACATTGAGATCACTTCCCAAGAGATTTGCAATGAAAGTAGCAGCAATAGAGGAAGCAAGAGACGTAGCCACCATGAGCCTAGATGAACTAGACATATGAGATGACATTCCAACAAGCTACAAAAAAAGTCTCTAAGGAATTGGCATTCAAAATGTCTTCATTAAAGGACAATCATGAGTCTGACAGTGATGATGAGATTCAAAAACTTGCACTTATCACGAAGAATTTCTCGAGAATGCTAAAGAAAGTGGTAAACAAGAAATCTCAGGAAAGGTTTGGCAGAAACAGACAAAGACAACAAGACTCGGGTAATAATCGTGGAATGAGATTTGAACAAGGAAATCAGCAGTTCTTGAGAAATCAAAACAATGAACCAAAACAGGCTGGACGAATTCAATGCAGAGAATGTGAAGGATATGGTCATATTCAGGCTAAATGTGCTAACACCCGTAAGAAACAAGGAAAATCATATGTCACCTCTTGGAGTGGAGATGAAGAAGATGAGAAGGACGAAGAGGAACTTACCAGTAACCATGTAGCGTTTGGAGCAAAGGTTCATGATACATCGGAGGATGGATGTTCCAACACACTGAACAAAGGTAAAACTCTATGTTCAAACACATATCTGGATGATGCACACAGCAATGAAGATGATGATCTTTCTGTAAGTGATGAAGAAATCTACAGTACCTATGAAAAAATGTATGCTATGTGGGTCCAAGTTGCCGACTCAAACAAAGAGCTGAACGAAGAAAAAAGGAAGTTAATGGAAAGTGAAAGAGAATTACGATTCACGGTTGCAGAACTTGAAAAAATTAATGAAGAACTGAATGGAAAACTGACAGCAGCAGTCAAGAGGGCCGAGATGTCTAAAGCAACGACTTCTAAATTAAATTCCGGAAAGGCAAAGCTTGATGATATTCTGGATATGGGAAGAAACTTTGGTGATCGACACGGGATTGGATATGGGAATGTACACAAGACTGAATCACATGAAAATTCAGTAACCCTCAAGACTAAGATCCGAGAAGTGAAACGGAAGTTTGGTATGCCTTATCAAAGAAAGCCACTAATTTGTAGATGCTGTACGTATCAAGGACATGCTGAAAAGCAGTGCAGAAGACTGATCAGAGACCAAATGACAGGACGACAACCTCTGGCATGTTCCAACATAGGCAATATCAAGAAAGTAAAATCGATCAGAAAGGTATGGATTGTTAAACGATCTAGCACGTGTCTGGTGGCACACACTTCTCTCGCAGCTTATTCCAGAGATTCGTGGTACTTTGATAGTGGCTGTTCTCGCCACATGACTGGTACTCCAAAATATCTCACAAATATTACTCCATATGATGGCAGATATGTAACCTTTGGTGATGGAAAGAAAAGCAGAGTAATTGGAAAAGGTGAATTGAGAATTGAAGGTTTTCCCGTATTCACAAGTGTATTATTTGTTGAAGATCTAAAGGAAAACTTGTTAAGTATAAGCCAGCTGTGTGATGACAATATGGTAGTATAATTTCAGAAGGACAAATGTATAGTGAAGCATGGAGAAAATAAGGTTCTTTCAGGGATAAGATCATCAGACAATTGCTAGCTGCTAGAACAAGAAGTACGGTGTATGATTTCGAAGCAAGATGAAAGAGTTCTGTGGCACAGGAAGCTCGACCACATCAATTATAAGACACTGGTGAAAATTGCAAATGTGAAAGATGTACAAGGAATGCCTACCTTAACCAGCAAGGAAGGAATTGTATGTGGACCATGTCAACAAGGTAAACAAATTCGATCTCCTCACTCTTCAGTTCAGTATATTATTACATCTAGAAATCTGGAATTATTGCATATGGATTTGATGGGTCCGGTAAATACGCCCAGCATAGGTGGAAAGAAATATATCTTTGTATGTGTTGATGATTTATCCAGATTTACATGGGTATCTTTTTTGAAAGAAAAATCTGATACGTTAGAAGTATTTAGAAGTATTTAGAAGCCTGGTAGTGAAGTTACAAACTACAAAGGGGAGTCCAGTTGGGAAGATAATTCGAATTCGAAGTGATCATGGTAGAGAATTTGAGAATGCACAATTCAGTGATTTTTGTGATGAGCTTGGAATCCAACATGAATTTTCGGCACCCATCACCCCTCAGCAGAATGGAATTGTAGAACATAAGAACATAACCTTGCAGGAGATGGCTCGCGTTATGTTGGCTGAGAAAGATATTCACAAGAAATGGTGGGCAGAAGCGGTCAATACAACATGTTATACAATCAATCGAGTGTACCTTCGACCATTCACCAGCAAGACATCCTACGAGATTTGGAAGGGCATGAAGCCAAACGTTTCATATTTTCTTGTGTTCGAAAGCAAATTCTACATTCTCAGAGATAGAGAACAGTTGGCAAAATTTGACAATCGGAGTGATACAGGAATTTTTTCGGGTATTCTATCAACAGCCGTGCCTATAGAGTTTTTAATCATCTAACCAACACTCTCATGGAATCCATAAATATCATTTTGGATGATTCAGAGGAGTAACGACAGCTAGAAGTTGTAGAAGAAGAACTCAGCAACACACATGTTCCAACACATCCTCGCAAATCTGACAAGACAGATCCATCGGTTGAAGCTGAACCTCGCCAACTTACTGGAACAACTACGCAGAATAATTCTCAACCTGCCGAAGCTGACCATGTTGGAACATTGTCCCCAAATGAATCTCATGTTCCAACACAGGATCAACCAGAATCTACAATGAGAAGTACTCGGTCGGTTCCTCGAGTGGATTATCGAAGGCTAGCTGGGTTGCATTGTTTTGTTTCATACATTGAACCAAAGAACTACAAAGAAGCCTTGCTCGATGATTATTGGATTGCTGCTATGCAAGAAGAACTAAGCCAGTTTGCTCGGAATGATGTCTGGTATCTTACTCCTCGCCCCAAAGGCATTAATGTCATTGGAACGAAGTGGATTTTCAAGAACAAGTCCGATGCCGATGGCCAGGTCACTCAAAATAAGGCCAGACTCGTCGTTCAAGGATATACTCAAGTGGAAGGAGTTTACTTTGATGAGACATTCGCACCAGTTGCAAGGTTAGAGTCCATTCAAATTTTAATTGCTATTGCTTGGTCTATGAACTTTGTGTTATATCAAATGGATGTCAAAAGTGCATTTCTAAATGGCGTGGTGAATGAAGAGGTTTATGTTGAACAACCATAAGGCTTTGAGGATCCTCATTACCCATATCATGTGTTTCGTCTCAAAAAGGCCCTTTACGGTCTAAAGCAAGCACCCAGAGCATGATATGAACGACTTACTAACTTTCTTCTTCAGAAAGGTTATCGTCGAGAGGGAGTAGATCGTACCTTATTTGTATTCGAAAAGGCTTCCACAATACTAATTGCTCAAATTTATGTTGATGATATTGTATTTTTCTCTACTTCGTCTTCTATGGTACAGGATTTCGTAACTACTATGCAATCCGAATTTGAGATGAGTATGGTTGGAGAACTCACATACTTTCTAGGATTGCAAGTCAAGCAAGGGAGAAATGGTCTGTTCATCAACCAGAGTAAGTATGCTCTAAATCTGGTAAAAAGATTCGGTCTAAGCAGTGCTCGAGCTGTTAGACCTCCTATGGGTATCTCTGATAAACTTGTAAAAGATGAGAAAGGAGTGTCGGTCGATCAGAAATTATACAGAGGCATGATTGGAAGTTTAATGTATTTAACGGCCAGTAGACCAGATATATGTTTTAGTGTTGGGATTTGTGTAAGATTTCAGGTTGATCCAAAGGAGTCTCATCTCACTGCAGTCAAACAAGTTATTCGATATGTAAGTGGGACTTCTGAATATGGTGTCTGGTACTCTAAGAGTCAAGATTTTGAATTGATTGGGTATAGTGATTCTGATTGGGCTAGCAATGCTGATGATTGAAAAAGTACCACGGGTGGATGTTTCTTTATTGGTAAGAATTTGGTGTCTTGGTATAGTAAGAAATAGAATTCGATTTCCTTATCCACTGTAGACGCTGAGTATCTTGCAGCAGGAAGCTGTTGTGCACAATTGTTGTGGATGAAACAAATGTTGAAAGATTATGGAATTCATCAAGGTCCTTTGAAGATTTTATGTGACAACACAAGTGCTATTGATATATCGAAAAACCTAGTTCAACACTCGAGAACCAAACATATTGATATAAGACATCACTTTATTAGAGATCTAGTTGAAAGGAAGGAAGTGGAGGTAGTCTATGTTCCAACACATGAACAATTTGCTGATATTTTTACCAAGCCGTTGGATTCTGCTATCTTTGAAAGCCTTCAACAACACTTAGGTGTTTGTCAGATATAAGGTAATTCTTACCTATATTTTTACTGTAAATATTCTGCTTATTTTTGTTTAGAAAATTGAAAAAGAACAAAAAAATTAGAAAGAATGAAAATGTACAAAAATAGAAGATGGTGTGAATGGTATGTTGGAAGTTATTTCTGGTGTGACATCTCGAGTTGACAAAAGGAGAAAGTATCATCATTATAAGCTTTGGAAATCTAAAAAGTGTTTTGCGGGAAAAGAGGTGAAAAGTTGAAGAGTTAAAGTTGGATTCAAACTTGCCCAAAATTCTTTCGTTCTCTCTACAATCGGCCACTTTCTCATTCACTTTGGCATTCTTCGAATCTTTGCCAGAAAAAATTCTCTCCACAATCCTTCTCCACAACAACGTCATGCTAGAGAATGACAATCCGAAACTCTCCCACACGAGAAGAAGAGCTTCCAGAAATTTCTCAACCCTCAGAAGTCAGGGAAGAGGAACAGATGGCGGACAATGTGGAGTCAAATCTGTCCGATGCAGGCGAATACTATGCAGAAGAAGTTGAGGGAACTCTTGCCTGAAGATAATGGCAAGGCAAAGGTGACCGATGATGGTGTGAAGAATGCAGGTACTCTGGATTCGGGTGACAATGGAGACATTCAGGAGGAACACCCCAGTGCCAAAAGAAAGGGTCAATATGGCAAGGTAACTGGCCCTGATCCCCCTCCTTTAAAAATTATGGGTATGGAGTTTAAGACGACTGATGAGATCTTTAAATGGTTAGACGCTAATAGATACTCTATAGACTTAACTAAAATTAGGAGTATAAGAAGAGATATGGAGTTTTTGCATGTTAAAGTTGAAGAAATTGTGGCTAGGGATATTGAGAAGGTTTGGGATATTCAGAACTGGAATGTAAGATATCTGAGGGGAATGTATGGTAGGCTCAGGGGAAAGGAAAAGGATAAATTTCATATTTTCCATCGCATGCCCCAGCCAAGCTATGTATTTTTTAGGGAAATCAGTGAGGAGGAAGCTGCTGGTATGGTAGGAAGGAAGGTTGTTAAGCAGACAAATAGGTTACAGGTTGGTTTATTTGATCCTTATGTTGCTCAGAGGATGGAAGATCCTAGGAGGCCAGTTCTAATTGATTTATCAGATAGTGATGAAGATGAAAATCACATGGAGGTGGATTCTGATGCTGATCTAGGGGGTGAAGACCAGAATGACATGCATGATAATTTGAATAGTGAGGCACCTGAAGAAGATTTGACTAGGCCACATGACTTTGATCAAGATGAGATATCTGGAAAGGAATCTGAGAAGGAGAATGAAGCTGGAAGTTCAGAAAGTGTTCCAACACAGGAAATTCCTGATTTGGCATACTCAAGTGATGAAGTCCTTGATGAGTTTTATCAGACAACTAAAGGCAAAAGGAAGGCTGCTGATGCCAAGGTATCCTCACAAGCAAAGAAGAGCAAGAAAAAGAAGGAATGCAAGGAGAAGAAGATACTTCCTCTCCTCTCTGTAAGAAAGGCTAAGTCACTTTCTTATTTCGATACAAAAGAAGAGGAGGCGGGAGAGTTTTTTTCTGAAAGGAAATTTACTCTGGAGAGACCAGTGGATCTAGAGGCATACAAGAAGAGTGGATTTTCAGAATTTCTGAGAATAGTGGGCATGACAAAGGCAGCCACCGTACAACTGCAGTACAATCGGCAGATTGTAATTGAGGTATACTCTAACCTCATGACTGGAAATCTGGAGGTTGATTCCCCTTGGTATCTATGTGAGGGGAAAGATAATTGACTTGTCAGCAGCTAGAATTAACAAAAATTTTGGTCTTGAGACACCAGAAATAGATGGAGTGTTTCCTGAAGATTTGGGAATTTCTGATGATAAGATTTTAGCTACTATCTCTGGTGGGTATAAGGTTGAATGACCAGCAATGGGGCATTCACAAGCATCTTGCTTGTCCTTGAGATTTTTTGGTTTATATCAGATTGCTGTTCACTGTTGGATGCCTTCAACAAACACCACTGCATTGACAAGAGAGATGGCCAAATTGCTGTACTGTGTTGGAACACAGAAGCCTGTTAACCTTGGGTTATTCATTCAGCAAAATTTGGTCAAACAGGATACTGCCCCCAAGGTCAATGATGCAATCATCTATCCTGCACTGATTTCTGCCCTAGCCAAGAGTGCAAAAGTGAAAGGAAAGGTAACTGATGTTGTGGTTGACACAGAGTTCTTGAGGCCTAATAAGAAGACTTTTGGTTTAAGGCACATTCATGATTTACCATGGAAATCAGAAGGTTCTACATCAGCTGAAGCAGAAAAGAAGGGCAAGTTACTGTCTCTGAATGCAAGATTGGGAGCCATTGCTATTCAAGTGGCAGCGCTGGAGGCAGAGAAGGCCGTTCTGGAGGCAGAGAAAGCTAAATTGGAGGCTTAAATTCAGGGGGAGTCTCAGGATGCTTAGTTATTGCCTCTGGCATATGTTTTTTTTGTCTTTGGCATCTGTGTGATCCCAGGGGGAGAAATTATGGATAATATTCATTTTGGTATGGCTCTGTAATCTAAATGTTTTTTTGGATTTCTGGATTATTTGGTATTCGTGTCTTGTGAAACATCTGGAATTCTGATATTAATTTGTTTTCAGATTTGGTAGTGTTTATGTTGTTGTGTGATTACAACATAGGTGAAGATCTGGAAGACCTATGTGTGTGGTAAGTTTTTTCGTTGTGAGATTCTTGATCAAAATGGTATGGGTTCACAAAATGCCAAATGGGGAGATTGTAAAGTCAGAGAGATTTGCATTGAATATTTAGTTGGCAGTGTTTATGAACATGTTTGGAAACGAAAAGCTTTCTATGTTGGAGCACTCGACATGAGTATACTTACGCCAATGGTTTTCGTGAAAAGAAGACATATGGTATTTGTGACTTATGGAAAGTGTTATATTCTGTTATATCTTAGGCGTATGAAGCATAGTTGATTTATGGAAAATCCCTAAATAAACGGAGTTGATATTTCGAATATATGAGATATATTGTGATAAGGAAAATCCCTTTATTTATGGGATTTGGATATGCTTCAAGAAGCAGATTTAGAATAAGAATATTGTGGAGATAATCAAAGAGTATTCCAATATGTTCGTGGATATAAATTGGGACCAACATGACTGCATACTCACAGATTTAATAGAGAAAAAATTTGCATACAGATTTTTGAGATTTTTGAGTTGTGCTAAAGAGCCAGTTTCATATGTTCCAACATACTGACCTACTGCACGAAGTTCAGAATCATAAACCTTAATTCATCGGGAGGAGGAGATCTAGCATCGACGGAGTTCGAGATCAGAGGGAGTCTGATCAAGGTGGATCGGTAGCTAGGGGAGCTAGCATAATTCACACGATATAGTTAGTAAAGATAAGTATTTTGTAAGCTGCACTCTGTACTGTTCTTTCTAATTAGTGGATTCATTCTGAACTGGGCCAGCCCGCAGATGTAGGTGGATTATACCGAACTGCGTAACCATATCGTGCGTTCTTTATGCTTTACTTTATTATGCACTTGGTTAAATTAGTCATGTTGGAACATACTAGTAAGGACTAGAAAAATTGGTAAACCAAATTTCACATGGTTTATCTGTTTTCGTCTTTATTTGATTTGCTATATTGTTTGGTTCTCATTTTAGATGGAATATTCTCAGTTACTGCTTACAATACCATTCCTAATCTCTCTTTATCTTAGGTACTTGGGCTCGTTAAAATCTTACGTTTGAAATAATAATAGACCTGAAGGCTCTATCGCAGAAGGGTATATTGCAGAGGGATGTTTAGCTTTTTGTTCATTATACTTTGGAGAAGGTGTGGAAACTAGAGCTAACTGTACACATAGAAACGATGATGGAATCCATGTGGGAAGCACAACCGCAGATGTATTTACACAGCAAAATCGCCCTTTGGGGAAAGGAGATGCAAAGTTTATAGATGAAGTTACGATAAAAAAAAAAACCCATCAATATGTGTTATTCAACTGTGGTCAGGTTAAACCTTTCATTAAGTAATGATTCAAATTTTTGTCTTTTCTTAGTGTTTTCATTAGAATAATTAATGTCTAAATCTAATTTCTACATTTTGCAGTGAGCATTACAACGTTGTGAGGGGTGTGTTATCTAACTCTTGATGCATGAAATTGAGTGTATTCATGGTGAAAAGTTTGTATCTTGGTTTGCTGAAAGGGTAAGTAACTGCCCTCAGTTACGTCTTATATACTTTTGAAGACTATAATCTTTCTGATTTTTTATTCATAATTTTACAAGTTTCCATATGATGATTCAGTTTCTGAAGAAATGAAGTCACTGGCTAGGAGTCCAAATAGCATTGGACTATATTACAAGAAAATTTTGGTTGATGGTTTAAGATTTCACGTTAAAGATTTGGAATCCAAAAGGAAAACCCAAAACAACGGTGTGATAGTTAGAGCAACAACCTCCTGTTTTTCCAGCATTAAGGATCATAATCCTATTTTAGGGGGAAAATTCTATATCTTTGGCTACAGTATACTCATGGATACAAGTGTGTAGGACGCATTAGCACAATGCGTCCTCTATGTTTTCTAATTTTTTTTGGTTCTGAATGCCTGAGGACACATTTGGCAAATGCGTCCTCAGTGCATTAATATTTTTTTTTCGTCATAGAAAGAAGAGGACGCATTGTGTTAATGCGTCCTCCCTGAATTTTTTCATAGAATCCAAGAATGCGCCGGCAATTTTTGACTTGGCAGCATCCAAAAAACTACTGCATAGCACAATTTCGCCTAATTATTTTGACTTGGCAACATCCTGACAACTTTTTTTCATCACTCACTTTGTAGAATTTGCATGCATAAATCTCTGGCATGCATAGTCTTTGACCGCATGATTTTTTTGACTTAGCATGAAGACGCACTGTTATTTTTAGAATAACATACTCCCTCCGTACCAAATTAAATTGCATACTTCATAAAATGTCACTATTCACCATCCAACTTTGACCACATATTTAAATAGATATATAAACAATAATATTGTCATATATTATATGGTTTGATTTGTCGTAACACGTAGTTTATGAAAAGTAACTTTTTGTATGCTAAAATTGTGCGTAATTAAACATATTAACGATTAGACAAATTTCTTGATGAGCGTAAAATTCTCTCTCATACCATTTAATTTGGGACGGAGGGAGTAAAACAAACACGAGTCTACGAATGCACTATATTCACCCAAAAAAAATATAAAGAATAATTTACAAATTATATATTTTACTGATTAAAATTATAATTTATATATTTTACTGATTAAAATTACAATTTATATATTTTACTAATAAAATGTGGGACTAAAAAAAAATTATGTACAGTAATAATATACATGTCAAATTCAATACCCATTTTTAATAACACTGATTTAAAAAAGGTATAATTTAAATAGTGTTTTAAAAAAATTAAAATATAAAATAAACACATTTGTTTATTTAAAAAAATAAATTCATGAGGAAGCATTCATATAATGCGTCCTCTAAACAATTCGTTACAAAATTTTTTTTTAAAATTGAGGATGAATTCTACGAATGCACTATATTCACCCAAAAAAATATAAAGAATAATTTACAAATTATATATTTTACTGATTCAAATTACAATTTATATATTTTACTAATAAAATGTGGAACTAAAAAAAATTTATGTACAGTAATAATATACACGTCAAATTCAATACTCATTTTTAATAACACTGATTTAAAAAAGGTATATTACTTTGGAATGCGAAATGTATATTAACAGGAAATATATTATTTTCAAGGATGAATATATTATTTTTTTAACAATTTTAACAATTCGTTACAAAAATTTTACAAAAAAGTGAGGATGCATTCCATGAATGCGTCCTCTTCAAAACATTGTTAAAAAAATAAAATAAAATCCGAGGACGCAGACGCATTCATGGAATGCGTCCTCTAAATTACATACAGAAAAAAAAAAATAATGAGGACGCATTCCGTGAATGCATCCTCCACATTTGCATCCATATATAATATCATGCATAATTGCATCTGGTTTTGCTTGACCATGCACAGTTGGATCAAGCTATCTATTTTAGGACAATTTGCATATTATGGAGTTTTAAAGCATATTATTGAGTTACACTATCGTGGTGAGAGAGAGGTGATATTGTTTGATTGTGATTGAGCTTCTCAAGGAAAGAATCTAAAGCAGGATGAAGATGGTTTCACTTTGGTTAACTTGTCAAATATGAGGTTTCGCCGTGAATCCTTCATATAAGCTTCCCAAGCAAAGCAAGTCTTCTATGTCGCTGATCTGAAGGGGAAGGGATGACACGTTGCTGCAGAAACAAAAGCAAGAGTCATCCTTACTAGTGCTCTTTCTTTCATCTACTGTTCCTAGGTGCGGAATTTTGGCGAAAAAAGTGCGAAAACACACTACTGTCTCTCTGCATCCCTTTCTTTCCATCCCTGTCACTGTGCTCAGCCATTAACGGTCATATTTGCCGTTAATGGCGTTGCCGACGCCCAATCCCACTGCGGATATGGGTACCGCCACCAATAAGAGCTTTATCCAAGCCATAACTGCCAAGCCACCTCCACTCTTTACTTCCCTTCCCGACACACCAAATCTACACCCAGTCACTGAGTATAAGGGAAAGATTGCATTTATCCTTCCTCAAGAGGAAGGAGAACGCCTGGCATCCCACTACCAGAACACACTTGTTGGAAAATTCAATTGGGGAAAACCATCGATGGAGCATCTTCTTTCTTCTTTCAAGTCAATTGGATTTAAATTTAAATTTCAACTTGGTTTAATTGACTATCGTCATGTGCTTATTAGGTTTCAGGATCATGAAGACTATCAGCGATGCTGGATGAAGGGGCAATGGATGATTCAAGGGGCTGTGATGAAAGTGCAGAAATGGTCACCTGAATTCTCACCAACTGCTGAATCTTCGATTGTCCCAGCGTGGGTAACGATTCACAAACTTCCTCTTCACTTTTATAATACCTCTGCTATCATTGGAATGAGTAGTCAGATAGGTAGGTTTTTAAAAATGGATGCTGCAACTGCAGCTCTGACTAGACCCTCGGCAATTAAAGTCTGTGTTGAAATAGATCTTCTGTCACAACTGCCAGCATCTATAGTGGTAGGAATAGGGAATAAGGTTGCAGATTATCCCATAGAATATGAGGAACTACCATACTATTGTACTCACTGTAAGATTATTGGTTATAATCAGGATAAATGCAATTTCCTACACCCTGAGTTAAAAAGGAAGGCTATAGAGACAAAAACAAAAACTGGGAAAATGGACAGTAACAATTAGGAACATTTTGATTCCAAGAAAAAATTACACTCTGAAGATATAGCTAAGGATAATGCAGCAGGTTCATTTGCTTTAACGGTGTCCCAAAAAGAATTTGAATTCCAAAACCAAAGTAATCAATCAGGCCATCACCAGGATAATAATTCTAATTTATTCACCAATACTCATAAGAAAAGAACTGATTTCTACTCTCTGGATGATATTTCAAAACCTATTACAACTACTTTCTGGAGAAAGAAGAATAAACAGCCAGAAATACCCCTAGTGGAAGATCTAGCAATAACACATACTGTGTCAATTTCTAATGCTTTTCATGCCTTAGATGTCATTAGAACAGGAGAGAGAGGTTGTGGAGATCTTCCATGAATCTCTGGAAACTCATGAGCACTTAGTCACCCCAGCAATAACAGGTACATCTGTAAACACAACAGAGGGGCAACAAACCCCAGGAAAAAAACAAGATGATCGAAACCCGAAGCAAATCTTCACATCAGCAACAAAATCACCAACAATTCATGATCTGGACCCCGCTCAGAATGAAGTACAAACAGATGTAAAAAGCAAAGCAGATCAATCCACAAAGGTGGAACACACTAAGGTACACACTAAGGTACACACTAAGGTAGGTACTCCAAATCTGAAAATATCTACTGACAGTAGTGAAAAAGATGAGGAGACTATAGGTATTATTAGTAAAGCCTCTACTGTCAAACCTAGGAAGTTAAGATCCTCACACAAAGCAATTCCAATGGTTTTTAAATGATTAGATACACAATCATAGGAAACATATTAGTGTGGAATGTTAGAGGATATGGATCATCCATGGATAGACTAAAAACTCTTAAGTTGAACCATAAGATAGATATACTTTGTCTAATCGAACCCTGGCATGATAAGCAACATGTTAATACTTTAATGCATGACCTAGGTTTTAATCATGCTCTCACAGCTCAAACTGCTAAAATCTGGATCCTTTGGAATCAATCCTTTCACTTAAACTGTATCAACGAATCAGATCAATATCTACAAGCTAGAATCACTGAAGTAGCTACCTCAGTTAGTTGGAACTGCTTTTTTTATCTATGCTAGTGTTCATAGGAATAGTAGGGAAACTCTCTGGAAAGACCTATGCACTCCACCTACTGAACCTTCCATATATATTGGTGATTTTAACACGGTGGCTTCAGTTTCTGAATATAAAGGAAAACAACTCCTCATAAAAGCATGAAACAATTTAATGACTTCATTAATAACTCTGATTTGCATGAAATTACAACGGTAGGTAATTCTTTTACTTGGTCCAATAACCGTGTTAAGGATAGATGTAAAGATCTCACTTTCCAAAGACTAGATAGGGGACTCAGTAATCTAGACTGGTTGGATTTATACCCTAATAGTTCTATACAAGTGTTAAATCAGATTACATCGGATCACTCTCCTTTACTATTGTCCATACAATCTGCAACTGAAATGGTTCCTAGGCCTTTTAGAGATCAGGATATGTGGTCTAATAGACAAGATTTCCAGGAATTAGTGATCAGAAATTGGAACTTATTATCCCCTTTGAATGGAATGAATGGTTTTGTTTATAAACTTAAGAGGCTCAAGTGTGAAATTAAAGAATGGAACAAGACCAGTTTTGGGAATGTTAAGCTAAACCTCATCCAAGCTGAAGAAAGAGTTAGTGAATTGGAAATAATTTTCCAACAATCTTAAAACGAACAGGATTTAGTTGAACTAAACAAATCTAAAGCTTTATTGCTTAGAGCTCAGAAAGAGAAGATCATTTTCTTAAAACAAAAGGCTAGGTTAAATTGGCTTAAGTTTGGAGATGCCAACACTAGTTATTTTCACCATGCCATTAGGGAAAAAAGAGCTAGGTCTCGAATTAGCAAAATTAAAGATTGTTCTGGTAACTGGATTTCAAATCCTAATTTGATTAAAGAGGAAGGCATTCGCTTTTATAAAGAATTACTAAATGAGGAATCTCCTCCAAAATTAGGATCTTACTTTAACTATTTTCTAAAGGAAATACCAAAGGTAATTTCTGAATAACAAAACACACTCCTTCTCCAACATTTTACAGTTCAGGAACTTAGGCATGCTGTCTTTGATTTAAACAAAAGTAGTGCCCCTGGCTCTGATGGTTTCTCAGGTGATTTTTATACAACCTTCTGGGAAACCATTAAAACTGATTTGCTAGATGCTGCAAATGATTTCCTGTCATCTGGAAATATCCCAAAAGCCATATCTAGCACCTGGTTGACCCTGATACCCAAAAAACCCATCCCAATCTCCTTCTCTGATTTTATACCAATTAGTCTATCTAACTTTATTAATAAAGTGTTTTCAAAAATGCTAATGGAAAGGATCAAACCTTTAATGCATTCTTTAATCTCTCTTGAACAAAGTGCTTTTATCAATGGTAGAGATATCACTGATAATGTGCTCCAAATGCAGGAAATGACCAGAATTTTAAACAGAAAATCAAAGGCTCATAATATAATTGTGAAACTTGACATGCAAAAGGCTTTTGATCGAGTCTCATGGTTTTTCCTCAACTCTATACTTCTTAATTTTGGATTTCATGGGAATTTTGTTAAAATTATATTGAGTAATATAGCCTCAGCTCATTTCTCTGTCCTAATCAATGGAGTCACCTCAGGATTCTTTACATCTTCTAGAGGCATAAAACAGGGAGACCCCCTATCCCCTTTTCTTTATAACCTGCTATCCGAGGCTTTCTCAAGAGTTTTAAAAAAAATGATTAACACTGGATATCTCCAACATTTCAGTTTACCTCGATCTTGTTTAACTGTCTCTCACCTAATGTATGCGGATGACACATCAATATTTCTCAATGCTAAACCTACAACCCTGAGGAGGTTTAAAAGCTTTTTACTTGCTTACGAACTTACTACTGGTCAAAAGGTTAATTTTGGGAAGTCAGAATTTTTTGTTTCACATAGAACCCCTTCTCAGACCATTCTCTCTATTAAGAGATTATTGGGAATGGAACAAGGTTCTTTTCCCTTCAAGTATTTGGGAGTCCTTGTTTTCTATGGTCGTAATCTACAGGTACATTATAAGCCTCTGCTCGAAAGGATGGAGAAGACAATCAACAACTGGAAGAATAAGTGGCTTACTAGTGCTGGTAAAATAGTACTTATTAATCATTGCCTAATTTCGATTCCTACGCATATCTTTTCTGTACTGAGCCCTTCTAAGATAGTTTTAAGGAAAATCAAAAAAATTGCTTCAAATTTCTTCTGGGGGAAAGTAGACAATACTGACAAGAAAAAATGGAGATCTTGGAAAAACATGAGCCTACCAATAGATGAAAATGGAATCGGTTTAAGAGATATAGAGGCTATAGTGGATGCATTCTCATGTAAACTGTGGTGGAAATTACAGGCTAATAAAAATCAGTGGACCTCTTTAATATGGTCACTACCCAATTCATATAAAAAACCTCACACTTGGAAAAGAATTTGCCATATCACTGCTAAGGCAAACAGATACACTAAAGTGCTATATGGATTGGTGGAATGCTCCTTTTGGAACTCTAATTGGACTGGACAGGGTGCACTTTTCTATGAATGACCAGATGGAAGAAATATCCCATTCTCGGATATCTCCCTTAGGTTTTTTATACAAAATAAACCTAATCTCCTCCCACAGCTGGAGCCATATCTGGCTACCAATATTATTGCCACATTGCAGGTAGCAGAATTGGAACATCACCATGAGGATAGGCTGATTTGGACCCCAAACACTGACGGTAATTTTACAATACGTTCGGCATACCACACGTTCAGGCAAAGGAAATTTAGAATCAGACATTTTTCCAAGGTATGGAGTTGTTTCATCCCTAGGAAAATGTCACTCATTTTGTGGCGTGCAATGAATGGCATGCTGCCTTTCGATAATATTTTAGCTAGGTTAGGATTCAGATTTGCTTCGAGGTGTCCTTTCTGCATGAACCATACAGATAATCTAGATCATTTTTTCAATTCATGTTCATCTTCTATTGCTGTTTGGGAGACAGTTGGTGATCTGATACATCTTCAGCAACCTTTTTTTGAAAATTTGAAGAACAGAGTTGATTTCTTCCTCTCCTTTAAAGCTGAAACTAAGATTCACTCTAATATTATCACTGCTTCCCTTCTGGTGACAATATGGACCCTGTGGGTAAAGAGGAACAAAATCATTTATGAAAATGAACTTTTCTCCAGTGCAGCCTGCATACATGAGATTAAATGCATCATCCATGAAATTTTCACTGTGCACCACCTTTTTGGTAAGATAGATAAGCATAAGTATTGGATTGAAACTAACATTATCCCTCACATTTATCCCAAGAGGAGGAAACCTTTAATTGCTGTAACATGGAAGAAACCATTCTTGGGATATAAGATCAATACAGATGCTTCATGGAAAATGTGTGGTTTGTCTTCTTTGGCTGTAGTAGTTAGGGATACTTTTGGGAATGTGGTTACTATGAGAACAAAAATTTTCCAATCCCCCACACCACTACATGCTGAATTGATAGCTATTCAATTTGGATATGAAATATGTGCAGAATTGGTTACTGAAAATTGTGAATTAGAATCTGATTGCTTAGTTGCTGTCAAAGGTATTCATAATCCGATGACTGCCCCTTGGAGGAATTTTTCTATTTGCAGTTCACTTAGCCTTATGCATATTAAATATCCAATTACACACATTCATAGAGAGGCTAATAGTGTCGCGGATTTTCTGGCTAAATATTCATTAGAGAATAATCTACAAGGTAACATAGATATCCAATCTGCTCCTCCAGTGCTCAGAGGACTTATATCTCTAGATAGACTTGGTTTGCCAATTATACGTGTAGGTTCTTGATTTCGTGATCTTTCTCAGGAGATACATCCGCACTCTATTTGCTTTCAATTCTATAGAATGGAATCTACTCTGCTCTTTCTTTTTGCATCAGGTCGGCTGGCGCCTGCATCTCAATGACTTTGGATGACCTGCAGATTAATACCACTGGACTCAGACGTGACTATACTGCCCTGGACAAACAAGAGATTACACTCAAGCCATCACTTGGACCAGCGTCTCTCACGCACTTTAGCTATTTCGATTAGCTACCCACATAATAACTTTTGGCTATGGTTATTTTTCTTTCTATATATCCATTTTTGTTGTCCTTCCACTGACATACTGGGGTTTCGATTTCTCGATTCGCCGACCTATTTAGGGAAAACAGCAGCATGCTATGTATAGAAAGTAACTTTTTTTTCTTCATCCCCTCATGACCTTTAGCTCAATTTAGGCTACATTTTGGTAGGATCATCACTTTTGATTGCAAGTATCTTTGCTTCAGGAGCTACAGATTGCTCTTGGATCATCATAATGATGATCTTTTGTATACATGTATGAATTTACAGGCATATTTGCCGTTTCTATGGGTTAGGGGAGCCTAATCTTCCCCATCCTCGGATGGTTTAACTTAAAAAAAAAAAAGAAACAAAAGCAAGAGAGGAGTATGAGATGGATCCAGACATCCAGTTGAATCTCTAGATGACTATTTGCAACGTGAAATTTGTAATATCGAAGTAGAGGATTCACTGGTTGGAGATTTGAAATGGATTCGTAAGGGATCCTATGTTCGAAAGAAATGAAGCAAGATGGAAATAGTGTAGTTGGATAGAGTTATTTCCTTGTTCTGAGACTAACCTGCTTCCATTTTAAAGTGTCAATGGTCCATCATGGATATGCCTTCAATTTACCTGGTTTCATTTTTCTGCAACTTCCAATATCTTATTTGCTTCCAAGATCTTTATATGTAAGGAAATATGCAATTATAACTCTATATAATTGAGAAAATGTAGATATAACACTGAAATAATTTTTAGTGCAACCCTTATTAATTAACGAAAGTGCAAACATAACCTTCTGGTGACATTTTTGGTGTTGACTTGAGTTTCCGATAGTTGACCGTATCTGAAACGGCAAAAAAATTCTTGGACCAAATGTTAAATTTGAATGGACAATTTTACCCATCTCTCTGGTAAAAAAAAAGAAAAAAAAGAGGCCAATTTTCTTCCGCTGGTGGCTCTATTTCCAAAACCTCAATCTACTATTTTCCACCACTCTTCCGCCCGTAAGTTCACACCTTAGCCCTAATGATGTAGTGCTTTGAGAAGTATGGTGCAAAAATCAGTGTTTGCCGTCACCGATTTTGGTACGCGGCTTGTCGTCCATGTTTCCCTCGACTGCACTGCTGGTCGCTTCAAGAGTAAGCCACTTGCATTTCGCCTTTCTGAAAATTTATTTACAGTCTTGAGTCTTGATGATTGAATTTGTAGATGAATTCGAGAGCATACAATTTAGCATTTTTCCACAGCTTGGTAAACGCAGGGTGGATAGCTTGGAGGTACTCTATCCATGTCTAAAGTCTCGTTCTTTATTTATAAAAATGGAAGATAAAGCTCTAGTTGTAACAGGTCAAGTGAGAGTCTCTGTGTAGAAAATAAGGGTAATAATCTGTATTTTTATTTATAACCTAAATGTCCATTATATAGTAGTACAAAATACCTATACAAGCTAGTAAATTGAAATATAATCTAATTACAATTACAAGTGATATTTATATTTCTTAACATCCTCCCTCAAGTTGGAGCATGAGGATCAGAAATGCCCAATTTGCCAAGTAATGAATGAAACTCGTTACGTCTGAGAGCTTTGGTAAACAAGTTCGCACGTTGATCTGTAGTGTGGATATAATGAGTAACTATAGTACCAGACTGCACAAGATCTCGGATAAAATGACAATCAACTTCAATATGCTTCGTACGTTCATAGAACATTGGATTTGCTGCAATATGAAGAGCATATTGACTGTTACAAAACAAACGCATAGGAGCATTATGCGCAACCCCTAAGTCTTTCAGTAAAGACCTAAGCTATAACAACTTACAACAGGTAACAGGCATAACACGATACTCCGCTTCAGCAGAAGACCAAGAAACTGTAGGTTGCTTATTTGTTTTCCAAGAAATCGAAGAATCACCAATCATCACAAAATAACCGGAAAGAGAACGCCGGGTAATAGGGCAAGCAGCCAAATCAAATTCACAGCAAGCAGTCAACTGTAACGCACTACGGGAAGAGAGAAATAAACCCTGACCAGGATGGCTCTTCAAGTAGTGCAACACACGAACTGCAGCTTTCCAGTGAGGAACGCAAGGGGACTTCATGAATTGAGCAAGTGTGTGGACCAAATAACTAAGCTTAGGATGTGTGATGGTAAGGTATATAAGGTGCCCAACCAGTCGCCTGTACTGCTCAGGATCATGGTAAAGTGGGCCATCAATACGCGCCGGATAATGTTACTGCTCCATCGGAAAGTCAGTCGGTTTAGAGGTAGACAAACCTATATGAGATAAAATGTCCAACGCACATTTCCTTTGCGAAAGAAACATCCCTCCAGTCTTCTAGCAATCTTTATGCCCAAGAAATACTTAAGTAAACCGAGACCTTTCATATAGAAACAATAACTCAAGTATTTCTTCAACTCAGAGATGAGCGCAGAAGAGCTTCCAGCAATAACCAAATCATCCACACAAACCAGAACATGCAAATAAATCGATTTGCGGGAAAAGACAAACAAAGAGTAATCTGCCTTACTTTGAACAAAACCAAATGCTCGTAAAGCCTGAGCCAATTTGGCAAACCAATTTCTAGGAGCCTGGCAAAGACCGTAAAGAGATTTATGAAGGCGACATGCTTGACCATGGGGCGCAACATAGCCTAGTGGGGGTCGCATAAAAACCTCTTCATGTAAATCACAATGCAGGAAAGCATTATGGACATACATCTGATGCAGTTCCCAACCACGAATTACTGCAACAGATAAGGATAGGCAGATATAACTCATCTTCGCAACTAGAGAAAATGTCTCAATATAATCAATCCCCTCAACCTGGCGATTCCTGAGAACTACTAGGCGGGCCTTATGATGTTCAATAGTACTATCTAACTTGAACTTCGTCCGGTAAACCCATTTGCAACCAATCGGCTTCTTATCCAGAGGCACAGGGGCCAAAGTCCAAATCTGATTGTGCTCAAGAACAGTAAACTCTTCATTCATAGCATCTCGCCAATGAGCATGTTGGGATGCCTCAAAATAAGTGGTGGGATCTACACTAGATGTTACTGCACCCAAAAATCTAGAATGCTTACTCGAAAAATTATCACAATTTACACAATCAGTAAGAGGATAGAGAACACCCGAGGATCGTGATTGAGCAGGAGTGAACGTAGAAGGGGGGTCTTCAGTAGTAAGAGCATAGAAGTAATCATCACAATCATAATCTTCCAAATAAGGAGGAGGTCGGCGAGTGCGAACACTCTGTCTGATAAGAGGCAACTCAGCGGTGGGAGGAGACGTTAGAACAACTGGCAAAATAGGCAGCAGGGCTGACATAAGCAAATGAAACAACCAAGGTGGTGCGCGTCCCTGTACTAGCGCGTGGAAATACGCACTGCAGGAGGGAAGACCGGGTGTGGCTCAACTGCGCATGAGTTCACGTGGCTGTGATGGTCGCGAGCGTGAATCTCATGCACATCTTCCTTCCTAGCTTGAAATGGCAATGACAACGACCACCAATCTGGAACGAGGCTCCCGAAATGGTAACAGAAAATGGTGGTATCGACAAACGGTGGCTGATGGCTAGCTCGTCATCCTGACAGAGATCGACGGTGGGCGGAGATTGACGGCGGAGACAGAGGCGACGAGGATGGCGGTGGGCAGAGACTGACAGTGGAGACAAATTTGGCTTCCCTGGAGATGTCGGTGAAGATAGTGGATGACGCCACCAGAGATAGAGGCGGCTGAGGTGCCACCGGAGACAGGCATAAATTGATAGCGGCGGCGAGAACTTGGATCGGTGATAGAGAGACTGTTTTTTAAATTTTTTTAAAGAGAAAAGCAACTCAGATCGACGGCGCATTAAGCACGAACGATGGCAGCAGTGTTTACGGGAAATTTAAGATTGAAAATTTAGGTTCTCAGACTTAGGATTTTAGGCTCTGATACCATGTAGAAATAAGGCTAATGATCTGTGTTTTTATTTATGACCTCAAGGTCCATTATATAGTAGTACAAAATACCTATATAAGCTAGAAAAATGAAATATAATCTAATTACAATTACAAGTAATATTTATATTCCTTAACACTCTGTTTTAGCGCCTCACTGACTCGGTTCCTCTGGAGTCTGCTTTTACAGGGGAATACCTCTCTCTTCATATTCTGGCATCTAAATCAGGTCAGTTGCTTGCTTTTTCTCAAATTTAGGACCAAGAAGATGTCGTATTAATCCTCTCCAAAACCCTCACTCTCTCCTGGAGAGACCCCGACTGCAGAGCTGTGAAGCGAAAGGCGACGTCTGCGGCGGTGCCGTCGCTGCCGGAGACATCGTCTGCACCGACAGTAATGACCTGAACTCTGCCTGGAAAAGATGGCAGGAGTTTTCCAAAGTTGTGGGCTTTGCCTTTTTCCTCCCGCTAGTGATCCTCCCCCTCTTCTTTATGTTCGTGCTCTACCGTCGGGGGATTCTCGGTAGAGAACAATGGTGATGAAATATTCGCAGGCGAAGCTACGATAACTGAGATGGTGGCGGTGAAGCTTGGGTTGGATGAATCTGTAATCGAATTGTACCCAAAAGTTGTTGTTGATGAGTGATTGGGGAGGGTTTTGGTTGATATAATGTGTTGCATTTGCTTGGATGAATACGTCATCAAAGTTTTCGTCTTGTGGTTGCTAGAGTGCGAGCATTATTTCCATGTTGAGTGTATAGATAAGTGGTTGAAGGTTAATAGGACCTACCTTGTTTGTAGGATTTGATACATCATGATGCGAGATTGGTGAAGAGTGGTGAACGTCGTTTTACTCACTAAAATAATCTTCAAACTCTATAGATGAGATTAGTACAGTAGTAAGCAGAGTCGTTCCCACGAGGAACATAGCAAAAAACTATAATAAAATACCTACTAATATAGAACACTTTTGGTGTAGCCACCACACCTTATTTTCAGATTTATCTAACAATTAATAATCAACTAACTAATATAAAATATGAAATAATAATGCAAACTAAAAAATATAAAAATCTAGCAAATATATGATGAATGCAATCGGCTTGGAATAACTCACATTAGTTAAACATCGATCATAGGCGCAAAGATAAATCAATTCATATGCATCTATCAGTTATAGGAAAGTAGATACGCTTAACCTCCCCAATTCTTTCGTACTTTATCGACAATTAACCAATTATAATTAATTAATTATAATTAACTAATTGTTTCTCTTACCAAGATGGTCTCGGAAAGTGTTCGCTGAACCAGATATACACCTCAATAGCATTAAGAATGAAATGAACCTGATA
The DNA here is from genome assembly GCA_037428765.1 of Rubia yunnanensis. Taxonomy (NCBI): domain Eukaryota; kingdom Viridiplantae; phylum Streptophyta; class Magnoliopsida; order Gentianales; family Rubiaceae; genus Rubia; species Rubia yunnanensis. The sequence goes on from CM075064.1 coordinate 65,430,160, forward strand.
TAGCTATTATCAAAGTAAAAGAAAATAGTAACGCACACTTAATTGTTCCCCATCTTGCTATTACAGTCTTAGCTAGTTAGCTGTTTTTCACAAGAACTCGCTACTTACTAACCCTTTCCAACGATTACGTATTGGTGGAATTAGATAGCATTACCCCAATAATATTCAAGTTGATCAGGCTCAAATGTATCAAGAATAAAATAACCCAAGAACAATCAAGAATACATAAGAATCAATTATAAAACAATTAGGCTTCACGATTCATTAACTAATGCTTGTTATTCCATACCAATATATAAATTAACTACTCATAATGGTTAAACTAAACAAATATATAATATAAAAACCAAACATAATCAACGAAATAAATAATTACGCAAACCGTGAGGCTACTGTGCGAACTCCAGTGCTAATGTAATTCTTGCTTCCAATTAACAAAAGCATGCAGATCACGCAATTGCCATACATTAAATCTAACTAAAACTCAAAGTAAGTCTGCCGCACACTACTAATGTCCATGTCTTTTGTATGTGTCCTCTTCCCGCAAAGCATTGACATGTATTTATACATGCGTGCGGCTGCCAAAATACATCAACATGTATCCCAATCTAAATTGGACACTTCCTCCGAAAGAAAAAGGAAATAATATAATATAATATCTATTCTAAGTCTAATTAACTAATTCCTAAAATTAAGGAATTTCAAATGGAAGGAGATAATACAATCCTTATTAATATGAGAAGTGAATATATTTATTTTCTTCAAATCCACATCTCTTCACTAATTCACTTTTCACCCCATAACTTCTGCAGTTCTTCTTTTGCCTCTCTTCCTTCATCCCTGGAAAATGTCTTATAAAATAAGAACATTTTCCATTGGAGCACATCACCTCATTAAAAACCTTAACCTGGAAAACCCAGTGGGAAAAAACCGCTGGTTAAGGGAAAAAGAGTACAATGTATAGCTCCCTCTCAATTATTCACAATCCATGAATTCCTACACCAAAAACACCTAAAAGTGCAAATTATATCTCAATAGAATCAAAATAATCTCACAAAATATGAACACAATATAACACACATCAAATATCCTCACACTTGAATCATGCTTGTCCTCAAGTATGAAGTGAAGAATATAAGATCAATCAATAATACACAGTGCTCATAAATTCTCATTCCCTCATAAGACTCTATCTAAATGACCCTATAAAAAGGAAAAAAATAAGATAGAAACACAAATCACACAATGAGACAGACAAAAATTCAACATTTAAAAACTCTAGATTCTACTCTTATAACGATAACTTTTCCCCTGCCAAGGAATAAAGGATCACGTTAACGCACCTGAAAATCATCAACCCTTAGAGTAATTTAAATGAAAATGTTCAAGATCATGAAAATCTAATCATCAATTCAGTCAAAATCGGACAAGCAATGAATATTTCTCACGGTTTCATTCAGTCACTCTCATCATATGAAGAACAATCACTCAAATAATTCACAAGTTATAACATAGAGAAGATTAATATGCAAATCAGGAAGGTCTTTCTCAAGGGTTGTAACGGGGCAAGGGACCATTCAGATTGGTGAGATCCTAAGGGTTCTAAGCTCAAACAATATCGATCAAAATACTATGCATATTTTTTCTTCAACCATCATCCATGTATAGTAGACATTCACCAACAATCTTCATCTCATGGCTATTATGAGAAAGCCAAATAATATAACACACATCAAATGTAGGTGCTATTTTTTTTCTTTTTCATTTTTTGTTTTTTGTTTCCAGCACCACTCTTCTCCAATACAGTCCAAAACCAGTACTTTTGAGAGAAAATCACAACATAAAAATAAGATTTTTTTTCCTCTTTTTTTTCACAGTTACGCCCCTCCAGTTTGGCAAAACAGAACCACAGTGTCACTGTTCATAATAAAATCCAGCCTTCATTTTCGAAACCATTTAGTCTGGGCAAACTGGACACATACTCAGTAATGTCATCAATTCAAGAGAACACAATGGATGAATTCATCAACATCAACTCCAAGAACATGCATAATAGGGCCAAGAGAAAGGATAAAACAAGGCTTTGACTAAATATATAGTAACTCATATTAAAGAACAAGTCAAAGCTTCAAAGTGTTTCACTAGGGGTTGATGTAATTGGTAGGCAATTTAAGCTTTGTGGTTCATCCTAGTGCCTTCCATCACTTTCACATATAACAACTCCAATTATAACAATGTGATCTCTCAGAACAAAGATTGATGTAGAGAGTGCTCTACTCTAGCTCAAACCTCATTTTAGTAGGCTAAAATATTCAATTAAACTCATCCTTTTTCGTCATCCCAAAAATCATACCAATAAAATTTCACAAATCATAGAAAATCTCATTCAATAACTTCAAGGCATATTAGATTTACCAAGTTTGTTACAATGAAGTGTACAACTGGCAGGGTACTTTTATCAAGAGTCACTTGAATTTTCTCATGTCAAATGATCGACTCAAACAACACAAAAAACACATGTTTGACTGTAAAAAAAAAAGAAATAATTTTTTTTATTTTCCAAAAATACAAAACAAAACACACAAGAAACCTCCTCACACTTAAACTTTGCTTGCCCTCAAGAAAATAATGCAAAGCTCTTATGAGAAAAGGTTTAACACACAGTCAACATCATAAAAAAATAACAAAGGAAGGGGGAACTTATAGTGGTGGGTTTCGGAGAAATTTCCTGATCAAGCGGAGAGCATTGGATCAAAATTAGGTTCTGCCGCTGGCCTCCCGTTTGGCCAAATGGATCCCTGCGAGTCCAGCTTTCCAAATGTGTGAATTCTCCATGGTGCAAATTCAAGTAATTCAAATATGTAGATCAAGAATTGAGATCAGAGGAGACATCGAAATTCCTAAAAGATAAAAAATAAAAATAAAAACTTAAAAGAAGAAAGAAAAAAAAACTAAGAAAATTGGGTTGCCTCCTAACTAGCGCTTTTGTTTATAGTCTTTGGCTAGACTTTTGGATGCCTATAATGAATATTTGTTGGGCACAATGGAATTTATTCCATTAATGCCACCTGAGAAGTATCATAGTACGGCATAAGGCGATGACTATCAACGAGGAATGCTCTTTTTGCGTCCATGCTTATAATCTCTACTATCCCATCAGACCAAACATAAGCCACTTCGAATGGTCTAGTCCATTTAGACTTGAATTTCCATGACATATGTCGAAAGTTTGACTCAGATATAAGAAATTTTTGCCCAGCCACAAATTTCTTAGACTTCAAATCTCTGTCATGCCACATCTTATTGCGCTCCTTGTACTACATAGATTGATCAAACCCTTTCAATCTTAGTTCTCCCAATTCTTGGAGTTGGAACTTTGTTTCTTCCTCACACTTGAGCAACTCCATACTCACTGGAAGAGTATCATCATCACCTTGATAAACATGCTTCAGATTGGGTGGTAACTCCTTCAACTCCAAATTTGAGGTTTTCACATCCGATGGAACAAGTCTGGCGGGTGGGTTCCATTTTGCCAAACCGGACCCTGTACGCACTTTAGAAATTTTCAAAATATCCGCTTCGGACTGAGTCAAGTTGGGCATTCCTTGATTTATTTCAGTCCTGGGCACCATTTTCTGAGAGTGCACTGAACACACCAATTTGTGGATTTCCTTATCACTTGAGACTTGAACATTTACCTCTTTTGGACTTGTAGGCATTTGAATTCCCAACTTATCTTGTAAAACTTTAGTCTCAAGAGAATCTTGGACAAACGGGTCAGTATTATCAATTTCATTCATATTCTCAGCATCTATAGATTTCTCCATGGGTTTATCAATGTTGAGTGTGTACTTATCACCAAAATAATCAAGTGAAATAGTTCCATTCCCAACATTAATAATGGTGTTTGCATTTTTCAAGAATGGGCGACTCAACAATACCCCTTATGTTCCCTTATCATTGGTATGATTCACTTTTACCACATAAAAATCTGCTGGGTACACAAAGTTATTGACTCGCACAAGCACATTTTCCAACAACCCTTCAGGACATACACAAAATTTATCTGCCAATTGAATTACCACTCTAGTGTCTACCATTTCAGCTCCATTCAAAGTTTGATACACAGATAATGGTATGACATTAATTGAAGCTCCTAAATCACACATGGCAGCATTGTTCTTCTTATCTCCGATATAATAAGGTAAGGAAAACATACCTGGGTCCTTGCACTTTTGAGGCATTTTCTTTTGGATCACAGCTGACACAGATTCACTCATCATGATCTTGCTTGAATCCCTTGGGTTTCCTGCAATAAAATCTTTCAAGAACTTGCTTACTGGTGGTAACTTTATGGCCTGCAAGAACGGAAGATTAATCTCCATTTTCCCAAAAATTGATACAAAATCCATAGGCTCTTCCTTTTCTTTTCTAATCTACGAGGGAAAGGAGGCAAAATTTTAAGTGAAGGATCATGTAAATTCAACCTCTTACTTACCTCAGTTGGTACCTTGGATTTACCTTTATCTTGGGGCTCAGTAGGCTCAGGATTCTCAGATTTTGTAGTGGTTTCGTCGCCATTTTCCTCCGTTACTTGATTCTGAATTTCTGCTGCAGGGTTCGGTTTGGCCATACCGGACCCTTCGTCAGTGAACTCCTTCGCTTCTTTGCTTGTGGATTTCAATGGTAATGCACCAACTACCTTTCCACTTCTGAGTGTGACCTGATTCACCATCTCATGAGGGTTCCATTGGACCTGAGAAGGTAACCCTGGTTGTTTCATTCTGAGTTCATTCATGGAATTCGATAAATGGGTGATTTGTCGCGTATGCTCCTCTAAAGTTGTTTCAATCTTCTCAAACCTTTGGTGTTGCTTTTTCTTTTGATGGGGCTGAGGAAAAACCAAAGCTTATCGTTGCATTGGTAGAACATAGGGTCGTTGGTAATGATGAGGCTGCTGCGGAGGGAAACCTTGTTCTCTCCACTGGAAGTTAGGGTGATCCCTATACCTTGGATTGAAATTATTGGGATATGGTCCAACTTTTTGCTGCCTCTCATTGAAATTTCCCATAGCATTTGCTTGGACAGGTATCTCTCCCATGTTAAGAATACATTACGACGTCATATGGTTAACTGCTCCACACGTATCGCAAGACCCTTCCTGGATAGACGCAACCTTGTCAACAACCTTGGATAGCATTTTCTCCATTCTTTCCATCCTTTCCTTGATCTCATCTTTTTTGGGAGTGGATGTCTGTGCCACCTTCTTCAAGATTCGTACCTCATGTTGATCATACTCCTTTTTAGAATTCACCAACCTCTTGATGATCTCTCTAGCTTCATTCACTCAAAGGTGAGAAAATCCACCACTACTGGAAGAGTTCACCAAGTCCTTGTTGCTGGATGTCATCCCTTGATAGAAGCATTGAAGCAACTGGCCTTCCGTCATTCGGTGATTAGGGTAACTGTCTATCAACTTTCTGAACCTCAGCCAATACATACTCAATGGTTCATCATATTCTTGCTTGATGCTTGTGATCTCCTTCTTCAAGGCATCTGTTCTTGTGGCTAGAAAGTAGTACTCCAAGAAAAATATCTTCAATTCTGCCTATGTCGCAATGGAGTTGGGGGGCAAGCTTGAAAACCACTGATTTGCTGCTCCTGTCAAACTGAATGGGAATGCCACCAATTTTAATTGATCTTCCATCACGGTGGATGGCCTCTTCTGAACCTTACAAATCTTGACAAATTCGCTCAGAAAGTTGTAAGGGTCTTCAGTGCTTCTCCCGTGGAACTTGGGGAGTACGTTCAGGAACGCCAGCTTGATTTCAATAGGATTTTCGGTCTCTTGCAACTGAATAGGAGTGGAGGAATCATCTTCACTATGACCAGTGAGTTCCCACATGTATGGATTGTTTGGGTTCTACCCAGGATTCAGATTTTGGTCACCTCCATCAATCTCGGTGTCAGTTCCCGAATCAGAGGTAGTTGCTGAAATCGCGATGGGTTCGGTTTGGCCATACCAAAGGGTCTTGGCAGAAATTGATTTCCCCGCCTTTGTTCGCTTTCTGTTCTACTTGGCTGTCTTCTCAACTTTCGGGTCAAATATTAAATTCGGCCTGGATGATCTGCTCATAAACCAAGCACAGTAACACACAGATTAGTAGGGAAAAAATTATAGAAATTGACTTACCGTCCCCGGCAGCGGCGCCAATTTGGTGAACGTCGTTTCACTCACCAAAAATAATATGCAAGCTCTATAGATGAGATTAGTACAGTAGTAAGCAGAGTCGATCCCACGAGGAACGGAGCAAAAAACTATAATAAAATACCTACTAATATAGAACACTTTTGGTGTAGCCACCACGCCTTATTTTTAGATTTATCTAACAACTAATAATCAACTAACTAATATAAAATATGAAATAATAATGCAAACTAAAAAATATAAAAATCTAGAAAATATATGATGAATGCAATCGGCTTGGAATAACTCACATTAGTTAAACATCGATCATAGGCGCAAAGATAAATCAATTCATATGCATCTATCAGTTATAGGAAAGTAGGTACGCTTAACCTCCCCAATTCCTTCATACTTTATCGACAATTAACCAATTATAATTAACTAATTATAATTAACTAATTATAATTAACTAATTATAATTAACTAATTGTTTCTCTTACCAAGATGGTCCCGGAAAGTATTCACTGAACTAGATACACACCTCAATAGCATTAAGAATGAAAAGAACCTGATATAGCAATTACCAAAGTAAAAGAAAATAATAACGCACACTTAATTGTTCCCCATCTTGCTATTACAGTCTTAGCTAGTTAGCTGTTTTTCACAAGAACTCGCTACTTACTAACCCTTTCCAACGATTACGTATTGGTGGAATTAGATAGCATTATCCCAATAATATTCAAGTTGATCAGACTCAAATATATCAAGAATAAAATAACCCAAGAACAGTCAAGAACACATAAGAATCAATTATAAAACAATTAGGCCTCACGATTCATTAACTAATGCTTGTTATTCCATGCCGATATATAAATTAGCTACTCATAATGATTAAACTAAACAAATATATAATATAAAAACCAAACATAATCAACGAAATAAATAATTACGCAAACCGTGAGGCTACTGTGCGAACTCCAGTGCTAATGTAATTCTTGCTTCCAATTAACAAAAGCATGCAGATCACGCAATTGCCATACATTAAATCTAACTAAAACTCAAAGTAAGTCTGCCGCACACTACTAATGTCTGTCTTTTGTATGTGTCCTCTTTCCGCAAACATTGACATGTATTTATACATGTGTGCGGATGCCAAAATACATCAACATGTATCCCAATCTAAATCAGACACTTCCTCCGAAAGAAAAAGGAAATAATATAATACAATATCTATTCTAACTCTAATTAACTAATTCCTAAAATTAAGGTATTTCAAAAGGAAGGAGATAATACAAACCTTATCAATATGGAAAGTGAATATATTTATTTTCTTCAAATCTACATCTCTTCACTAATTCACTTTTCACCCCATAACTTCTACAATTCTTCTCTTGCCTCTCTTCCTTCATCCCTGGAAAATGTCTTATAAAATAAGAACATTTTCCATTAGAGCACATCGCCTCATTAAATACCTTAACCTGGAAAATCCAGTGGGAAAAAACCGTTGGTTAAGTGAAAAAGAGTACAATGTATAGCTCCCTCTTAATTCTTCACAATCCATGAATTCCTGCACCAAAAACACCTAAAAGTGCAAATTATATCTCAATAAAATTATAATAATCTCACAAAATATGAACACAATATGACACATCAAAGAGGAATTGGAGATTAACGACCTTGGCGGAAGAGAAGAAGTGATATGAAGAACAATAGGAAAAAAGAAGATGAGGAAGATGAAGGAGTTGGGGTTTCATGGTATCAATGTCATTTCAGTACTTTTTTGTATTTTTTTGTATTTTTTTTATAGAAGGGTAAATTTATCGTTTCATAATATTCCGGCCTCTAACTACCGGAAAATGTTATATTTGCATATAACCTAAATATATAGCGTTATAGTTGCACTTTCAAATATCGCAGGGTTATATCTGCACTTTCATCAATTATGTAGGGTTATACATGCACTTTGCTCTTTTATGTATATGTGGTAGTTAGAGATGGCAGTGGGGCGGGTTTTGGTAGAGGTCCGTCCTACATCCACCCCAATGGAGCTTGTATGGAGGTAGTTTTGGTGGGGGTGAGGTGGGTATGAGTATGAAAAATGATAACCGTCATGGGTTGTGGGCCGGGTGTGAATGTTATTTTTATACCCGCCCCGACTTACCCATTAAATACCCATTATATATTTAGTAGGCTATTTGGCCCATTATTTTAAAAAACTACCTTAAATTAATTATTATTTACCAAATTATATCGAATCATAATTATCTTATCTTTTCCATTTCCCGTGGCTCTTTGTTTGAGCGTCTCCTCACCTTCACCATCGTGTCTGTCCTCTGACTCTCTATTGAACTTAAACACTACCATCTTCTCCGTTGAACTAATGTCAACCATACATCACTACTCTGATGCTCTATTCGCTGGTATTCATTGATTTTGCTGATAATGATTTATCTTTTTTATTTGAACTAAAATAGAATTGATTTGACGTTGTTTTCATAAAGAATTCTTCAACCTCACCTGGAGGAAAAATACGGTGAAAAACATGTATTCAATCTAGATTTTTTTTGAAATTTGTTGCCTTTCCGTTTCTATGTCCAAACGGAGTTGTTGAAAGGGTTTTCATCCGCTACGTTTCTTTCGTTTCTTACATTATTTTAGTGTTGGTGAATGTTGTATATATTTTTGGCAAATTCTTTGGAAAAACCATCTTTCCATAAACTTATGGAAATGTGAAGTTTAATTAAAATAATAAAAGGTAAAAGGTATTAGTTGCAATACTAAAAATTTATTATACAATGCGTAGTAGTTATAAAGTTTATAACCCGATTTATGCAACCTAAAAATTTTATCTTCATTTCTTCTAATTTGCACTTTAAACCTTGGTCTTTCCATAACTTATGGAAATACCGTCTTTCAAGAGACGGACTTTATATTTTTTGCCTTTGATAATTTTGTCGATATGAATGTGTTTAATCATGTTGTGGCATTCGTGTTAATGATGTATGAAATACGACCCACTCGTCTTTGATGTATATCCAATCCCACAAGAACTGTTAATAGTATTGGTGACTAGTATATTCAATTCCACAAGAATATAAGTACATATAGTGTTGGTGAATTTGGTATATGCATTTTGTGCATTTAGCTTTGTTGATATGAATGTGTTTATGATACATGAAACACAAACTACTATTGTATATCCAATTTCGTAAGAGTGGTTTTATGATGTTGGTGATTGGCAATTGTTAATGATAAATGACACGAGAAATACTATTGTTTGATTGCATATGCAATTCCACAAGTATATTAGGTGTTGGTGAATTTTGTATATACTTTGTGCTTTGGCTTGTCAATATGAATGTGTTTAATCATGTGTTGTGGGATTAGTGTAGGCCCGTCAAACGGGTCGGGTCACCCATTACCCATATACTATTTTCACTTATTGGATAAGAGTTATTGGATAAGACTTATTGGATAATGACTCATTGGGTTGATGGATACAATTGTAGTTATTGGTTTTAGTTGGGTTGGATAATGGGTTATCTGTTGGATAATTTTGGGTAGGTCAAGTTTGGTTGGGTAACGGGTAACCCATGGATAATTTCATATCATAAGATAACAAAATTTTCACAAGTTTGATTACGAATGATTTAATTTTTCCCTAACATATATAATCATTTTAGAAACGATCAAATTCTCGATTCATCATATTTATCGATTTTGGTTCATGTCCTAATCAATTTTAATTTGAACCAATTAAAAATTGATAAAAGATCCTGACGAAAGAAGTAGAATTAGTATTTAAGAAACTTTTACTAAATTAGAAAATTCTCCTCCATGAAATATGGAGATTTTTAAAATTATTTCCTTTTATTGAACATAAGAAAATAATAAATGAAATCCTCATTTGGCCACTTGAATAAATGTTTCCTTTTTTTGTAGTTATGTACACGATTCAGCCTATATCAAAGAATGATTAGGGTTAATCGTAATTTTTCACTCCAAGTAAAATGTTACGTGACACCCATTTAAAGTTTAAATGGTTGAAAACACCACTTATCCATTGGGTATAAACTAAATTATCCATTGGGTTAAACTAAATGACCCATTGTGTATAGGTCATTTATTTGGGTCCAAACTTACATTACTCGTTGAAATGGGAATTACCCATCAAGTCCGTGTTCTTTCTCACTTCTCAGTCCGCTTTTTGTTTCATCAGTCCACATTTTAATCTTTCTCAGTATGTGTTTCATCAATCCGCATCAATCAGTGTTCATCAATCGGCATCAATCAATATTTCATCAATCCATCGGTAAACACAACTCAAATGTGGAGCTGTGTTTGACATATCAGGTTAGTTCATTGATTTTTTAATGATTTTAGTGAGTATATTCAAATGATGGGGGGATTTTGGAACGTGGGTTTTTCTGGGTTTTGAGACGGTATTAGTAGGAGGTGTCGAGGAGGAGGTGGTCGTCCGGCCGTTAAGGGGGGCAGCGGTGGGGTTGTTCATCTGCTCGAGGAAGTCGTTGTGGCAATGGGAATAGATATGAGGGAAGGGGGAGGACTGAATTCATGGCACTAGTAGGCGGTTGGGTTACCGAAGTCAGTGATGGCGGTGGCGGTGGCGGTGGGTGGGGATATTGACATGTTTGTTTGTTTGTTTGTTTTGGGGCGGTGGAGGGAGTTGCTTTGCATTCTATTCTGATTATGCTTGTATGGCTATTGATAAATACAATGTTGTTGACATGGAAAATAAAACTTGGGTGTCGAGGGTACCGTCGTATTCGAGCAGATTTCATTTTGGAGTTAATAGTTAAATTTGACTTTTTGCACTTAGGCCTGTCCAAGAAGGTTGGAATTGTCGAATCACGAAATTGGCAACATCAAAATTTAATTCAATAATATATAGTTACAATTTTGCAATTTGGGCATGCATGGATGAACGGAAAGGCTTTGAAGGTCAACATTGATTAATTCTACACAATCTTAAAAAATTACACTATGATCTAAAAATGTGTTACCTTGTAATCCTTTGCTTCGAAATACATGATTTTTGTTATTATAGAATAAATATAGAAATCTTAGATGGGTGATTTTTTTTTGTAAAATGTTGCAAAGCACTAGTATATGTTCTAGAGTGACTTAGAATTGGTAACATATAAGTAAGAAAGGTAAATCGAAAAATATTATAAACATATTCATGTGCATGTTTAATGATAAATACGATGTTATGGACTAGGAAAGTACAAATTGGGCGTATAGGGTACCATCACATTCTCACGGATTTCAAATTGGAGTCATGAGTAAAGTTTTAATTTTTGCACTTAGGTCTCTCAAAGAAAGTTATAATTGTCGAATCAAGAAATTGGCAGAACCAAAATTCAATTCAATAATTTAAAGTTGTCATTTTTCAATTTGGACATGCATGGGTGAAAGAAAAGGCCTCGAAAGTAAACATTGATAACTTCAACACAATCATGAAAAATTAAACTATAGCAAAAAATTGTGTTAACCTATAATCCTTTGCTTCGAAATACATGATTTTGGTTACTCTTGCCTAAATATATAAATATTAAATTTGTGATTTTTTTGGGTGACATGTTGCAAATCTCTAGTACATGTTCTAAAATAACTTAGATTTGGTTACATATAAGTAAGAAAGGAAAATCGGAAAACATTACAAATAAATACCTGTGCATGCTTATTGATAAATACAATGTTGTAGAAATGGAAAATATAACTTGGGTGTCGAGGGTACCGTCATGTTCGAGCGAGTTTCAATTTGGAGTTAATAGTTAAATTTGACTTTTTGCACTTAGGTCTGTCCAAGAATGTTAGAATTGTCGAATCACGAAATTGGGAAATCAAAATTTAATTCAATAATATATAGTTACAATTTTGCAATATGGGCATGCATGGATGAACGGAAAGGCTTCGAAGGTTAACATTGATTAATTCTACACAATCTTGAAAAATTACACTATGAGCCAAAAATGTGTTATCGTATAATCCTTTGTTTCGAAATACATGATTTTTGTTGTTATAGAATAAATATAGAAATCTTAGATAGGTGATTTTTTTTGTAAAATGTTGCAAAGCACTAGTACATGTTCTAGAGTGACTTAGAATTGGTTACATATAAGTAAGAAAGGTAAATCGGAAAACATTAGGAACATATTCATGTGCATGTTCAATGATAAATACGATGTTATGGACTTGGAAAGTAAAAATTGGGTGTATAGGGTACCATCACATTCTCACGGATTTCAAATTGGAGTTATGAGTAAAGTTTTAATTTTTGCACTTAGGTCCCTCCATGAAAGTTAGAATTGTCGAATCACGAAATTGGGAACATCAAAATTTAATTCAATAATTTATAGTTACAATTTTGCAATATGGGCATGCATGGATGAACAGAAAGGCTTCGAAGGTCAACATTGAATAATTCTTCACAATCTTGAAAAATTACACTATGAGCCAAAAATGTGTTATCGTATAATTCTTTGCTTCGAAATACATTATTTTTGTTATTACAGAATAAATATAGAAATTTTAGATGGGTGATTTTTTTGTAAAATGTTGCAAAGCACTAGTACATGTTCTAGAGTTACTTAGAATTGGTTACATATAAGTAAGAAAGGTAAATCGGAAAACATTAGAAACATATTCATGTGCATGTTTAATGATAAATACGATGTTATGGACCTGGAAAGTGCAAATTGGGCGTATAGGGTACCATCACATTCTCACGGATTTCAAATTGGAGTTATGAGTAAAGTTTTAATTTTTGCACTTAGGTCCCTCCAAGAAAGTTAGAATTGTCGAATCACAAAATTGGCAACACCAAAATTCTATTCAATAATTTAAAGTTGATATTTTTCAATTTGGGCATGCATGAGTGAAAGAAAAGGCCTCGAAAGTAAACATTGATAACTTCAACACAATCATGAAAAATTAAACTATAGCCCAAAATTGTAATAACCTATAATCCTTTCCTCCGAAATACATGATTTTGGTTACTCTTGCATAAATATATAAACATTAAATTTCTGTTTTTTTTGGGTGAAATGTTGCAAATCTCTAGTACATGTTCTAAAATAACTTAGATTTGGTTACATATAAGTAAGAAAGGAAAATCCGAAAATATTACAAATATATATATGTGCATGCTTATTGATAAATACAATGTTGTAGACATGGAAAATATAACTTGGGTGTTGAGGGTACCTTCATGTTCGAGCGGATTTCAATTTGGTGTTAATAGTAAAACTTGACTTTTTGCACTTAGGCGTGTCCAAGAAAGTTGGAATTGTTGAATCACGAAATTGGCAACATTAAAATTTAATTCAATAATATATAGTTACAATTTTTCAATTTGGGCATGCACGGATGAACGGAAAGGCTTCGAAGGTCGACATTGATTAATTCTACACAATCTTGAAAAATTACACTATGACCCAAAAATGTGTTACCCTATAATCCTTTGCTTCGAAATACATGATTTTTGTTATTATAGAAAAAATATAGAAATCTTAGATGGGTGATTTTTTTTGTAAAATGTTGCAAAGCACTAGTACATGTTCTAGAGTGACTTAGAATTGGTTACATATAAGCAAGAAAGGTAAATCGGAAAAACATTAGAAACATATTCATGTGCATGTTTAATGATAAATACGATGTTATGGACTTGGAAAGTACAATTTGGGCGTATGGGGTACCATCACACTCTCACGGATTTCAAATTGGAGTTATGAGTAAAGTTTTAATTTTTGCACTTAGGTCCGTCCAAGAAAGTTAGAATTGTCGAATCACAAAATTGGCAACACCAAAATTCTATTCAATGATTTAAAGTTGTTATTTTTCAATTTGGACATGCATGGGTGAAAGAAAAGGCCTCGGATGTAAACATTGATAACTTCAACACAATCATGAAAAATTAAACTATAGCCCAAAATTGTGTTAACCTATAATCCTTTGCTCAGAAATACATGATTTTGGTTACTCTTGCATAAATATATAAATATTAAATTGTGATTTTTTTGGGCAAAATGTTGCAAATCTCTAGTACATGTTCTAAAATAACTTAGATTTGGTTACATATAAGTATGAAAGGAAAATCGGAAAACATTACAAATAAATACCTGTGCATGCTTATTGATAAATACAGTGTTGTGGACATGGAAAATATAAATTGGGTGTCGCGGGTACCATTATGTTCGAGCGGATTTCAATTTGGAGTTAATAGTTAAATTTGACTTTTTGCACTTAGGTCTGTCCAAGAATGCTAGAATTGCCGAATCACGAAAATGGGAACATCAAAATTTAATTCAATAATATATAGTTACAATTTTGCAATATGGGCATGCATGGATGAACGGAAAGGCTTCGAAGGTCAACATTGATTAATTCTACACAATCTTGAAAAATTACACTATGAGCCAAAAATGTGTTATCGTATAATCCTTTGCTTCGAAATACATGATTTTTGTTGTTATAGAATAAATATAGAAATCTTAGATGGGTGATTTTTTTGTAAAATGTTGCAAAGCACTAGTACATGTTCGAGAGTGACTTAGAATTGGTTACATATAAGTAAGAAAGGTAAATCGGAAAACATTAGGAACATATTCATGTGCATGTTGAATGATAAATACGATGTTATGGACTTGGAAAGTAAAAATTGGGTGTATAGGGTACCATCACATTCTCACGGATTTCAAATTGGAGTTATGAGTAAAGTTTTAATTTTTGCAATTAGGTCCCTCCATGAAAGTTAGAATTGTCGAATCACGAAATTGGGAACATCAAAATTTAATTCAATAATATATAGTTACAATTTTGCATTATGGGCTTGCATGGATGAATGGAAAGGCTTCGAAGGTCAACATTGATTAATTCTACACAATCTTGAAAAATTACACTATGAGCCAAAAACGTGTTATCATATAATCCTTTGCTTCGAAATACATGATTTTTGTTGTTATAGAATAAATATAGAAATCTTAGATGGGTGATTTTTTTGTAAAATGTTGCAAAGCACTAGTACATGTTCTAGAGTGACTTAGAATTGGTTACATATAAGTAAGAAAGGTAAATCGGAAAACATTAGAAACATATTCTTGTGCATGTTTAATGATAAATACGATGTTATGGACTTGGAAAGTAAAAATTGGGTGTATAGAGTACCATCACATTCTTACGGATTGCAAATCTCTAGTACATGTTCTAAAATTACTTAGATTTGGTTACATATAAGTAAGAAAGGAAAATCGGAAAACATTACAAATAAATACCTGTGCATGCTTATTGATAAATACAATGTTGTGGACATGGAAAATATAACTTGGGTGTCGAGGGTACCGTCATGTTCGAGCGGATTTCAATTTGGAGTTAATAGTTAAATTTGACTTTTTGCACTTAGGTCTGTCCAAGAATGTTAGAATTGGCGAATCACGAAATTGGGAACATCAAAGTTTAATTCAATAATATATAGTTACAATTTTGCCATATGGGCATGCATGGATGAACGGAAAGGCATCGAAGGTCAACATTGATTAATTCTACACAATCTTGAAAAATTACACTATGACCCAAAAATGTGTTGCCCTATAATCCTTTGCTTCGAAATACATGATTTTTGTTATTACAGAAAAAATGTAGAAATCTTAGATGGGTGATTTTTTTTTGTAAAATGTTGCAAAACACTAGTACATGTTCTAGAGTGACTTAGAATTGGTTACATATAAGCAGGAAAGATAAATCGGAAAAACATTAGAAACATATTCATGTGCATGTTTAATGATAAATACGATGTTATGGACCTGGAAAGTGCAAATTGGGCGTATAGGGTACCACCACATTCTCGTGGGTTTCAAATTGGAGTCATGAGTAAAGTTTTAATTTTTGCACTTAGGTCTCTCAAAGAAAGTTAGAATTGTCGAATCACGAAATTGGCAGAATCAAAATTCTATTCAATAATTTAAAGTTGTCATTTTTCAATTTGGACATGCATGGGTGAAAGAAAAGGCCTCGAAAGTAAACATTGATAACTTCAACACAATCATGAAAAATTAGACTATAGCCCAAAATTGTGTTAACCTATAATCCTTTGCTCCGAAATACATGATCTTGGTTACTCTTGCATAAATATATAAATATTAAATTTGTGATTTTTTTGGGTGACATGTTGCAAATCTCTAGTACGTGTTCTAAAATTACTTAGATTTGGTTACATATAAGTAAGAAAGGAAAATCGGAAAACATTACAAATAAATACCTGTGCATGCTTATTGATAAATACAATGTTGTGGACATGGAAAATATAACTTGGGTGTCGAGGGTACCGTCATGTTCGAGCGGATTTCAATTTGGAGTTAATAGTTAAATTTGACTTTTTGCACTTAGGTCTGTCCAAGAATGTTAGAATTGTCGAATCACGAAATTGGGAATATCAAAATTTAATTCAATAATATATAGTTACAATTTTGCAATATGGGCATGCATGGATGAACGGAAAGGCTTCGAAAGCCAAAAATGTGTAATCGTATAATCCTTTGCTTCGAAATACATGATTTTTGTTGTTATAGAATAAATATAGAAATCTTAGATGTGTGATTTTGTTGTAAAATGTTGCAAAGTACTAGTACATGTTCTAGAGTGACTGAAAATTGGTTACATATAAGTAAGAAAGGTAAATCGGAAAACATTAGAAACATATTCATGTGCATGTTTAATGATAAATACGATGTTATGGACTTGGAAAGTGCAAATTGGGCGTATAGGGTACCATCACATTCTCACGGATTTCAAATTGGAGACATGAGTAAAGTTTTAATTTTTACACTTAGGTCCCTCCATGAAAGTTATAATTGTCGAATCACGAAATTGGGAACATCAAAATTTAATTCAATAATATATTTACAATTTTGCTATATGGGCATGCATGGATGAACGGAAAGGCTTCGAAGGTCAACATTGATTAATTCTACACAATCTTGAAAAATTACACTATGAGCCAAAAATGTGTTATCATATAATCCTTTGCTTCGAAATACATTATTTTTGTTATTATAGAATAAATATAGAAATTTTAGATGGGTGATGTTTTTGTAAAATGTTGCAAAATACTAGTACATGTTCTAGATTGACTTAGAATTGGTTACATATAAGTAAGAAAGGTAAATCGGAAAACATTAGAAACCTATTCATGTGCATGTTTAATGATAAATACGATGTTATGGACCTGGAAAGTGCAAATTGGGCGTATAGGGTACCATCACATTCTCATGGATTTCAAATTGGAGTCATGAGTAAAGTTTTAATTTTTGCACTTAGGTCTCTCAAAGAAAGTTAGAATTGTCGAATCACGAAATTGGCAGAATCAAAATTTTATTCAATAATTTAAAGTTGTCATTTTTAAATTTGGACATGCATTGGTGAAAGAAAAGGCCTCGAAAGTAAACATTGATAACTTCAACACAATCATGAAAAATTAGACTATAGCCCAAAATTGTGTTAACCTATAATCCTTTGCTCCGAAATACATGATCTTGGTTACTGTTGCATAAATATAAAAATATTAAATTTGTGATTTTTTTGGGTGACATGTTGCAAATCTCTAGTACATGTTCTAAAATTACTTAAATTTGGTTACATATAAGTAAGAAAGGAAAATCGGAAAACATTACAAATAAATACCTGTGCATGCTTATTGATAAATACAATGTTGTGGACATGGAGAATATAACTTGGGTGTCGAGGGTACCGTCATGTTCGAGCGGATTTCAATTTGGAGTTAATAGTTAAATTTGACTTTTTGCACTTAGGTCTGTCCAAGAATGTTAGAATTGTCGAATCACGAAATTGGGAATATCAAAATTTAATTCAATAATATATAGTTACAATTTTGCAATATGGGCTTGCATGGATGAACGGAAAGGCTTCGAAAGCCAAAAATGTGTTATCGTATAATCGTTTGCTTCGAAATCATGATTTTTGTTGTTATAGAGTAAATATAGAAATCTTAGATGTGTGATTTTTTTGTAAAATGTTGCAAAGCACTAGTACATGTTCTAGAGTGACTGAAAATTGGTTACATATAAGTAAGAAAGGTAAATCGAAAAACATTAGAAACATATTCATGTGCATGTTTAATGATAAATACGATGTTATGGACTTGGAAAGTGCAAATTGGGCGTATAGGGTACCATCACATTCTCACGGATTTCAAATTGGAGACATGAGTAAAGTTTTAATTTTTGCACTTAGGTCCCTCCATGAAAGTTAGAATTGTCGAATCACGAAATTGGGAACATCAAAATTTAATTCAATAATATATATTTACAATTTTGCTATATGGGCATGCATGGATGAACGGAAAGGCTTCAAAGGTCAACATTGATTAATTCTACACAATCTTGAAAAATTACACTATGAGCCAAAAATGTGTTATCGTATAATCCTTTGCTTCGAAATACATTAATTTTGTTATTATAGAATAAATATAGAAATTTTAGATGGGTGATTTTTTTTGTAAAATGTTGCAAAATACTAGTACATGTTCTAGATTGACTTAGAATTGGTTACATATAAGTAAGAAAGGTAAATCGGAAAACATTAGAAACCTATTCATGTGCATGTTTAATGATAAATACGATGTTATGGACCTGGAAAGTGCAAATTGGGCGTATAGGGTACCATCACATTCTCATGGATTTCAAATTGGAGTCATGAGTAAAGTTTTAATTTTTGCACTTAGGTCTCTCAAAGAAAGTTAGAATTGTCGAATCACGAAATTGGCAGAATCAAAATTCTATTCAATAATTTAAAGTTGTCATTTTTCAATTTGGACATGCATGGGTGAAAGAAAAGTCCTCGAAAGTAAACATTGATAACTTCAACACAATCATGAAAAATTAGACTATAGCCCAAAATTGTGTTAACCTATAATCCTTTGCTCCGAAATACATGATCTTGGTTACTCTTGCATAAATATATAAATATTAAATTTGTGATTTTTTTGGGTGACATGTTGCAAATCTCTAGTACATGTTCTAAAATTACTTAGATTTGGTTACATATAAGTAAGAAAGGAAAATCGGAAAACATTACAAATAAATACCTGTGCATGCTTATTGATAAATACAATGTTGTGGACATGGAAAATATAACTTGGGTGTCGAGGGTACCGTCATGTTCGAGCGGATTTCAATTTGGAGTTAATAGTTAAATTTGACTTTTTGCACTTAGGTCTGTCCAAGAATGTTAGAATTGTCGAATCACGAAATTGGGAATATCAAAATTTAATTCAATAATATATAGTTACAATTTTGCAATATGGGCATGCATGGATGAACGGAAAGGCTTCGAAAGCCAAAAATGTGTAATCGTATAATCCTTTGCTTCGAAATACATGATTTTTGTTGTTATAGAATAAATATAGAAATCTTAGATGTGTGATTTTGTTGTAAAATGTTGCAAAGTACTAGTACATGTTCTAGAGTGACTGAAAATTGGTTACATATAAGTAAGAAAGGTAAATCGGAAAACATTAGAAACATATTCATGTGCATGTTTAATGATAAATACGATGTTATGGACTTGGAAAGTGCAAATTGGGCGTATAGGGTACCATCACATTCTCACGGATTTCAAATTGGAGACATGAGTAAAGTTTTAATTTTTACACTTAGGTCCCTCCATGAAAGTTATAATTGTCGAATCACGAAATTGGGAACATCAAAATTTAATTCAATAATATATATTTACAATTTTGCTATATGGGCATGCATGGATGAACGGAAAGGCTTCGAAGGTCAACATTGATTAATTCTACACAATCTTGAAAAATTACACTATGAGCCAAAAATGTGTTATCATATAATCCTTTGCTTCGAAATACATTATTTTTGTTATTATAGAATAAATATAGAAATTTTAGATGGGTGATGTTTTTGTAAAATGTTGCAAAATACTAGTACATGTTCTAGATTGACTTAGAATTGGTTACATATAAGTAAGAAAGGTAAATCGGAAAACATTAGAAACCTATTCATGTGCATGTTTAATGATAAATACGATGTTATGGACCTGGAAAGTGCAAATTGGGCGTATAGGGTACCATCACATTCTCATGGATTTCAAATTGGAGTCATGAGTAAAGTTTTAATTTTTGCACTTAGGTCTCTCAAAGAAAGTTAGAATTGTCGAATCACGAAATTGGCAGAATCAAAATTTTATTCAATAATTTAAAGTTGTCATTTTTCAATTTGGACATGCATGGGTGAAAGAAAAGGCCTCGAAAGTAAACATTGATAACTTCAACACAATCATGAAAAATTAGACTATAGCCCAAAATTGTGTTAACCTATAATCCTTTGCTCCGAAATACATGATCTTGGTTACTCTTGCATAAATATATAAATATTAAATTTGTGATTTTTTTGGGTGACATGTTGCAAATCTCTAGTACATGTTCTAAAATTACTTAGATTTGGTTACATATAAGTAAGAAAGGAAAATCGGAAAACATTACAAATAAATACCTGTGCATGCTTATTGATAAATACAATGTTGTGGACATGGAGAATATAACTTGGGTGTCGAGGGTACCGTCATGTTCGAGCGGATTTCAATTTGGAGTTAATAGTTAAATTTGACTTTTTGCACTTAGGTCTGTCCAAGAATGTTAGAATTGTCGAATCACGAAATTGGGAATATCAAAATTTAATTCAATAATATATAGTTACAATTTTGCAATATGGGCATGCATGGATGAACGGAAAGGCTTCGAAAGCCAAAAATGTGTTATCGTATAATCCTTTGCTTCGAAATCATGATTTTTGTTGTTATAGAGTAAATATAGAAATCTTAGATGTGTGATTTTTTTGTAAAATGTTGCAAAGCACTAGTACATGTTCTAGAGTGACTGAAAATTGGTTACATATAAGTAAGAAAGGTAAATCGAAAAACATTAGAAACATATTCATGTGCATGTTTAATGATAAATACGATGTTATGGACTTGGAAAGTGCAAATTGGGCGTATAGGGTACCATCACATTCTCACGGATTTCAAATTGGAGACATGAGTAAAGTTTTAATTTTTGCACTTAGGTCCCTCCATGAAAGTTAGAATTGTCGAATCACGAAATTGGGAACATCAAAATTTAATTCAATAATATATATTTACAATTTTGCTATATGGGCATGCATGGATGAACGGAAAGGCTTCAAAGGTCAACATTGATTAATTCTACACAATCTTGAAAAATTACACTATGAGCCAAAAATGTGTTATCGTATAATCCTTTGCTTCGAAATACATTAATTTTGTTATTATAGAATAAATATAGAAATTTTAGATGGGTGATTTTTTTTGTAAAATGTTGCAAAATACTAGTACATGTTCTAGATTGACTTAGAATTGGTTACATATAAGTAAGAAAGGTAAATCGGAAAACATTAGAAACCTATTCATGTGCATGTTTAATGATAAATACGATGTTATGGACCTGGAAAGTGCAAATTGGGCGCATAGGGTACCATCACATTCTCGTGGATTTCAAATTGGAGTCATGAGTAAAGTTTTAATTTTTGCACTTAGGTCTCTCAAAGAAAGTTAGAATTGTCGAATCACGAAATTGGCAGAATCAAAATTCTATTCAATAATTTAAAGTTGTCATTTTTCAATTTGGACATGCATGGGTGAAAGAAAAGGCCTCGAAAGTAAACATTGATAACTTCAACACAATCATGAAAAATTAGACTATAGCCCAAAATTGTGTTAACCTATAATCCTTTGCTCCGAAATACATGATCTTGGTTACTCTTGCATAAATATATAAATATTAAATTTGTGATTTTTTTTGGGTGACATGTTGCAAATCTCTAGTACATGTTCTAAAATTACTTAGATTTGGTTACATATAAGTAAGAAAGGAAAATCGGAAAACATTACAAATAAATACCTGTGCATGCTTATTGATAAATACAATGTTGTGGACATGGAAAATATAACTTGGGTGTCGAGGGTACCGTCATGTTCGAGCGGATTTCAATTTGGAGTTAATAGTTAAATTTGACTTTTTGCACTTAGGTCTGTCCAAGAATGTTAGAATTGTCGAATCACGAAATTGGGAATATCAAAATTTAATTCAATAATATATAGTTACAATTTTGCAATATGGGCATGCATGGATGAACGGAAAGGCTTCGAAAGCCAAAAATGTGTAATCGTATAATCCTTTGCTTCGAAATACATGATTTTTGTTGTTATAGAATAAATATAGAAATCTTAGATGTGTGATTTTGTTGTAAAATGTTGCAAAGTACTAGTACATGTTCTAGAGTGACTGAAAATTGGTTACATATAAGTAAGAAAGGTAAATCGGAAAACATTAGAAACATATTCATGTGCATGTTTAATGATAAATACGATGTTATGGACTTGGAAAGTGCAAATTGGGCGTATAGGGTACCATCACATTCTCACGGATTTCAAATTGGAGACATGAGTAAAGTTTTAATTTTTACACTTAGGTCCCTCCATGAAAGTTATAATTGTCGAATCACGAAATTGGGAACATCAAAATTTAATTCAATAATATATATTTACAATTTTGCTATATGGGCATGCATGGATGAACGGAAAGGCTTCGAAGGTCAACATTGATTAATTCTACACAATCTTGAAAAATTACACTATGAGCCAAAAATGTGTTATCATATAATCCTTTGCTTCGAAATACATTATTTTTGTTATTATAGAATAAATATAGAAATTTTAGATGGGTGATGTTTTTGTAAAATGTTGCAAAATACTAGTACATGTTCTAGATTGACTTAGAATTGGTTACATATAAGTAAGAAAGGTAAATCGGAAAACATTAGAAACCTATTCATGTGCATGTTTAATGATAAATACGATGTTATGGACCTGGAAAGTGCAAATTGGGCGTATAGGGTACCATCACATTCTCATGGATTTCAAATTGGAGTCATGAGTAAAGTTTTAATTTTTGCACTTAGGTCTCTCAAAGAAAGTTAGAATTGTCGAATCACGAAATTGGCAGAATCAAAATTTTATTCAATAATTTAAAGTTGTCATTTTTCAATTTGGACATGCATGGGTGAAAGAAAAGGCCTCGAAAGTAAACATTGATAACTTCAACACAATCATGAAAAATTAGACTATAGCCCAAAATTGTGTTAACCTATAATCCTTTGCTCCGAAATACATGATCTTGGTTACTCTTGCATAAATATATAAATATTAAATTTGTGATTTTTTTGGGTGACATGTTGCAAATCTCTAGTACATGTTCTAAAATTACTTAGATTTGGTTACATATAAGTAAGAAAGGAAAATCGGAAAACATTACAAATAAATACCTGTGCATGCTTATTGATAAATACAATGTTGTGGACATGGAGAATATAACTTGGGTGTCGAGGGTACCGTCATGTTCGAGCGGATTTCAATTTGGAGTTAATAGTTAAATTTGACTTTTTGCACTTAGGTCTGTCCAAGAATGTTAGAATTGTCGAATCACGAAATTGGGAATATCAAAATTTAATTCAATAATATATAGTTACAATTTTGCAATATGGGCATGCATGGATGAACGGAAAGGCTTCGAAAGCCAAAAATGTGTTATCGTATAATCCTTTGCTTCGAAATCATGATTTTTGTTGTTATAGAGTAAATATAGAAATCTTAGATGTGTGATTTTTTTGTAAAATGTTGCAAAGCACTAGTACATGTTCTAGAGTGACTGAAAATTGGTTACATATAAGTAAGAAAGGTAAATCGGAAATCAGTAGAAACATATTCATGTGCATGTTTAATGATAAATACGATGTTATGGACTTGGAAAGTGCAAATTGGGAGTATAGGGTACCATCACATTCTCACGGATTTCAAATTGGAGACATGAGTAAAGTTTTAATTTTTGCACTTAGGTCCCTCCATGAAAGTTAGAATTGTCGAATCACGAAATTGGGAACATCAAAATTTAATTCAATAATATATATTTACAATTTTGCTATATGGGCATGCATGGATGAACGGAAAGGCTTCGAAGGTCAACATTGATTAATTCTACACAATCTTGAAAAATTACACTATGAGCCAAAAATGTGTTATCGTATAATCCTTTGCTTTGAAATACATTATTTTTGTTATTATAGAATAAATATAGAAATTTTAGATGGGTGATGTTTTTGTAAAATGTTGCAAAATACTAGTACATGTTCTAGATTGACTTAGAATTGGTTACATATAAGTAAGAAAGGTAAATCGGAAAACATTAGAAACCTATTCATGTGCATGTTTAATGATAAATACGATGTTATGGACCTGGAAAGTGCAAATTGGGCGTATAGGGTACCATCACATTCTCGTGGATTTCAAATTGGAGTCATGAGTAAAGTTTTAATTTTTGCGCTTAGGTCTCTCAAAGAAAGTTAGAATTGTCGAATCACGAAATTGGCAGAATCAAAATTCTATTCAATAATTTAAAGTTGTCATTTTTCAATTTGGACATGCATGGGTGAAAGAAAAGGCCTCGAAAGTAAACATTGATAACTTCAACACAATCATGAAAAATTAGACTATAGCCCAAAATTGTGTTAACCTATAATCCTTTGCTCCGAAATACATGATCTTGGTTACTCTTGCATAAATATATAAATATTAAATTTGTGATTTTTTTGGGTGACATGTTGCAAATCTCTAGTACATGTTATAAAATTACTTAGATTTGGTTACATATAAGTAAGAAAGGAAAATCGGAAAACATTACAAATAAATACCTGTGCTTGCTTATTGATAAATACAATGTTGTGGACATGGAGAATATAACTTGGGTGTCGAGGGTACCGTCATGTTCGAGCGGATTTCAATTTGGAGTTAATAGTTAAATTTGACTTTTTGCACTTAGGTCTGTCCAAGAATGTTAGAATTGTCGAATCACGAAATTGGGAATATCAAAATTTAATTCAATAATATATAGTTACAATTTTGCAATATGGGCATGCATGGATGAACGGAAAGGCTTCGAAAGCCAAAAATGTGTTATCGTATAATCCTTTGCTTAGAAATACATGATTTTTGTTGTTATAGAATAAATATAGAAATCTTAGATGTGTGATTTTGTTGTAAAATGTTGCAAAGCACTAGTACATGTTCTAGAGTGACTGAAAATTGGTTACATATAAGCAAGAAAGGTAAATCGGAAAACATTAGAAACATATTCATGTGCATGTTTAATGATAAATACGATGTTATGGACTTGGAAAGTGCAAATTGGGCGTATAGGGTACCATCACATTCTCACGGATTTCAAATTGGAGACATGAGTAAAGTTTTAATTTTTGCACTTAGGTCCCTCCATGAAAGTTAGAATTGTCGAATCACGAAATTGGGAACATCAAAATTTAATTCAATAATATATATTTACAATTTTGCTATATGGGCATGCATGGATGAACGGAAAGGCTTCGAAGGTCGACATTGATTAATTCTACACAATCTTGAAAAATTACATTATGACCCAAAAATGTGTTACCCTATAATCCTTTGCTTCGAAATACATGATTTTTGTTATTATAGAAAAAATATAGAAATCTTAGATGGGTGATTTTTTTTTGTAAAATGTTGCAAAACACTAGTACATGTTCTAGAGTGACTTAGAATTGGTTACATATAAGCAAGAAAGATAAATTGGAAAAACATTAGAAACATATTCATGTGCATGTTTAATGATAAATACGATGTTATGGACCTGGAAAGTGCAAATTGGGCGTATAGGGTACCATCACATTCTCATGGATTTCAAATTGGAGTCATGAGTAAAGTTTTAATTTTTGCACTTAGGTCTCTCAAAGAAAGTTAGAATTGTCGAATCACGAAATTGGCAGAATCAAAATTCTATTCAATAATTTAAAGTTGTCATTTTTCAATTTGGACATGCATGGGTGAAAGAAAAGGCCTCGAAAGTAAACATTGATAACTTCAACACAATCATGAAAATTAGACTATAGCCCAAAATTGTGTTAACCTATAATCCTTTGCTCCGAAATACATGATCTTGGTTACTCTTGCATAAACATATAAATATTAAATTTGTGATTTTTTTGGGTGACATGTTGCAAATCTCTAGTACATGTTCTAAAATTACTTAGATTTGGTTACATATAAGTAAGAAAGGAAAATCGGAAAACATTACAAATAAATACCTGTGCATGCTTATTGATAAATACAATGTTGTGGACATGGAGAATATAACTTGGGTGTCGAGGGTACCGTCATGTTCGAGCGGATTTCAATTTGGAGTTAATAGTTAAATTTGACTTTTTGCACTTAGGTCTGTCCAAGAATGTTAGAATTGTCGAATCAAGAAATTGGGAATATCAAAATTTAATTCAATAATATATAGTTACAATTTTGCAATATGGGCATGCATGGATGAACGGAAAGGCTTCGAAAGCCAAAAATGTGTTATCGTATAATCCTTTGCTTCGAAATACATGATTTTTGTTGTTATAGAGTAAATATAGAAATCTTAGATGTGTGATTTTTTTGTAAAATGTTGCAAAGCACTAGTACATGTTCTAGAGTGACTGAAAATTGGTTACATATAAGTAAGAAAGGTAAATCGGAAAACATTAGAAACATATTCATGTGCATGTTTAATGATAAATACGATGTTATGGACTTGGAAAGTGCAAATTGGGCGTATAGGGTACCATCACATTCTCGTGGATTTCAAATTGGAGTCATGAGTAAAGTTTTAATTTTTGCACTTAGGTCTCTCAAAGAAAGTTAGAATTGTCGAATCACGAAATTGGCAGAATCAAAATTCTATTCAATAATTTAAAGTTGTCATTTTTCAATTTGGACATGCATGGGTGAAAGAAAAGGCCTCGAAAGTAAACATTGATAACTTCAACACAATCATGAAAAATTAGACTATAGCCCAAAATTGTGTTAACCTATAATCTTTTGCTCTGAAATACATGATCTTGGTTACTCTTGCATAAATATATAAATATTAAATTTGTGATTTTTTTGGGTGACATGTTGCAAATCTCTAGTACATGTTCTAAAATTACTTAGATTTGGTTACATATAAGTAAGAAAGGAAAATCGGAAAATATTACAAGTAAATACCTGTGCATGCTTATTGATAAATACAATGTTGTGGACATGGAGAATATAACTTGGGTGTCGAGGGTACCGTCATGTTCGAGCGGATTTCAATTTGGAGTTAATAGTTAAATTTGACTTTTAGCACTTAGGTCTGTCCAAGAATGTTAGAATTGTCGAATCACGAAATTGGGAATATCAAAATTTAATTCAATAATATATAGTTACAATTTTGCAATATGGGCATGCATGGATGAACGGAAAGGCTTCGAAAGCCAAAAATGTGTTATCGTATAATCCTTTGCTTCAAAATACATGATTTTTGTTGTTATAGAATAAATATAGAAATCTTAGATGTGTGATTTTTTTGTAAAATGTTGCAAAGCACTAGTACATGTTCTAGAGTGACTGAAAATTGGTTACATATAAGTAAGAAAGGTAAATCGGAAAATATTAGAAACATATTCATGTGCATGTTTAATGATAAATACGATGTTATGGACTTGGAAAGTGCAAATTGGGCGTATAGGGTACCATCACATTCTCACGGATTTCAAATTGGAGACATGAGTAAAGTATTAATATTTGCACTTAGGTCCCTCCATGAAAGTTAGAATTGTCGAATCACGAAATTGGGAACATCAAAATTTAATTCAATAATATATAGTTACAATTTTTCAATTTGGGCATGCATGAATGAACGGAAAGGCTTCGAAGGTCGACATTGATTAATTCTACACAATCTTGAAAAATTACACTATGACCCAAAAATGTGTTACCCTATAATCCTTTGCTTCGAAATACATGATTTTTGTTATTATAGAAAAAATATAGAAATCTTAGATGGGTGATTTTTTTTTGTAAAATGTTGCAAAGCACTTGTACATGTTCTAGAGTGACTTAGAATTGGTTACATATAAGCAAGAAAGATAAATCGGAAAAACATTAGAAACCTATTCATGTGCATGTTTAACGATAAATACGATGTTATGGACCTGGAAAGTGCAAATTGGGCGTATAGGGTACCATCACATTCTCGTGGATTTCAAATTGGAGTCATGAGTAAAGTTTTAATTTTTGCACTTAGGTCTCTCAAAGAAAGTTAGAATTGTCGAATCACGAAATTGGCAGAATCAAAAATCTATTCAATAATTTAAAGTTGTCATTTTTCAATTTGGACATGCAAGGGTGAAAGAAAAGGCCTCGAAAGTAAACATTGATAACTTCAACACAATCATGAAAAATTAGACTATAGCCCAAAATTGTGTTAACCTATAATCCTTTGCTCCGAAATACATAATCTTGGTTACTCTTGCATAAATATATAAATATTAAATTTGTGATTTTTTTGGGTGACATGTTGCAAATCTCTAGTACATGTTCTAAAATTACTTAGATTTGGTTACATATAAGTAAGAAAGGAAAATCGGAAAACATTACAAATAAATACCTGTGCATGCTTATTGATAAATACAATGTTGTGGACATGGAGAATATAACTTGGGTGTCGAGGGTACCGTCATGTTCGAGCGGATTTCAATTTGGAGTTAATAGTTAAATTTGACTTTTTGCACTTAGGTCTGTCCAAGAATGTTAGAATTGTCGAATCACGAAATTGGGAATATCAAAATTTAATTCAATAATATATAGTTACAATTTTGCAATATGGGCATGCATGGATGAACGGAAAGGCTTCGAAAGCCAAAAATGTGTTATCGTATAATCCTTTGCTTCGGAATACATGATTTTTGTTGTTATAGAGTAAATATAGAAATCTTAGATGTGTGATTTTTTTGTAAAATGTTGCAAAGCACTAGTACATGTTCTAGAGTGACTGAAAATTGGTTACATATAAGTAAGAAAGGTAAATCGGAAAACATTAGAAACATATTCATGTGCATGTTTAATGATAAATACGATGTTATGGACTTGGAAAGTGCAAATTGGGCGTATAGGGTACCATCACATTCTCACGGATTTCAAATTGGAGACATGAGTAAAGTTTTAATTTTTGCACTTAGGTCCCTCCATGAAAGTTAGAATTGTCGAATCACGAAATTGGGAACATCAAAATTTAATTCAATAATATATATTTACAATTTTGCTATATGGGCATGCATGGATGAACGGAAAGGCTTCGAAGGTCAACATTGATTAATTCTACACAATCTTGAAAAATTACACTATGACCCAAAAATGTGTTACACTATAATCATTTGCTTCGAAATACATGATTTTTGTTATTATAGAAAAAAATATAGAAATCTTAGATGGGTGATTTTTTTTGTAAAATGTTGCAAAGCACTAGTTCATGTTCTAGAGTGACTTAGAATTGGTTACATATAAGCAAGAAAGATAAATCGGAAAAACATTAGAAACATATTCATGTGCATGTTTAATGATAAATACGATGTTATGGACCTGGAAAGTGCAAATTGGGCGTATAGGGTACCATCACATTCTCACGGATTTAAAATTGGAGTCATGAGTAAAGTTTTAATTTTTGCACTTAGGTCTCTCAAAGAAAGTTAGAATTGTCGAATCACGAAATTGGCAGAATCAAAATTCTATTTAATAAATTAAAGTTGTCATTTTTCAATTTGGACATGCATGGGTGAAAGAAAAGGCCTCGAAAGTAAACATTGATAACTTCAACACAATCATGAAAAATTAGACTATAGCCCAAAATTGTGTTAACCTACAATCCTTTGCTCCGAAATACTTGATTTTGGTTACTCTTGCATAAATATATAAATATTAAATTTGTGATTTTTTGGGTGACATGTTGCAAATCTCTAGTACATGTTCTAAAATTACTTAGATTTGGTTACATATAAGTAAGAAAGGAAAATCGGAAAACATTACAAGTAAATACCTGTGCATGCTTATTGATAAATACAATGTTGTGGACATGGAAAATATAACTTGGGTGTCGAGGGTACCGTCATGTTCGAGCGGATTTCAATTTGGAGTTAATAGTTAAATTTGACTTTTTGCACTTAGGTCTGTCCAAGAATGTTATAATTGTCGAATCACGAAATTGGGAACATCAAAATTTAATTCAATAATATATATTTACAATTTTGCTATATGGGCATGCATGGATGAACGGAAAGGCTTCGAAGGTCAACATTGATTAATTCTACACAATCTTGAAAAATTACACTATGAGCCAAAAATGTGTTATCGTATAATCCTTTGCTTCGAAATACATTATTTTTGTTATTATAGAATAAATATAGAAATTTTAGATGGGTGATTTTTTTGTAAAATGTTGCAAAATACTAGTACATGTTCTAGATTGACTTAGAATTGGTTACATATAAGTAAGAAAGGTAAATCGGAAAACATTAGAAACCTATTCATGTGCATGTTTAATGATAAATACGATGTTATGGACCTGGAAAGTGCAAATTGGGCGTATAGGGTACCATCACATTCTTACGGATTTCAAATTGGAGTTATGAGTAAAGTTTTAATTTTTGCACTTAGGTCCCTCCAAGAAAGTTAGAATTGTCGAATCACAAAATTTGCAACACCAAAATTCTATTCAATAATTTAAAGTTGTTATTTTTCAATTTGGACATGCATGGGTGAAAGAAAAGGCCTCGGAAGTAAACATTGATAACTTCAACACAATCATGAAAAATTAAACTATAGCCCAAAATTGTAATAACCTATAATCCTTTCCTCCGAAATACATGATTTTGGTTACTCTTGCATATATATATAAATATTAAATTTCTGATTTTTTGGGTGAAATGTTGCAAATCTCTAGTACATGTTCTAAAATAACTTAGATTTGGTTACATATAAGTGAGAAAGGAAAATAGGAAAATATTACAAATATATATGTGCATGCTTATTGATAAATACAATGTTGTAGACATGGAAAATATAACTTGGGTGTTGAGGGTACCTTCATGTTCGAGCGGATTTCAATTTGGTGTTAATAGTAAAATTTGACCTTTTGCACTTAGGCGTGTCCATGAAACTTGGAATTGTTGAATCACGAAATTGGCATCATTAAAATTTAATTCAATAATATATATTTACAATTTTTCAATTTGGGCATGCATGGATGAACGGAAAGGCTTCGAAGGTCGACATTGATTAATTCTACACAATCTTGAAAAATTACACTATGACCCAAAAATGTGTTACCCTATAATCCTTTGCTTCGAAATACATGATTTTTGTTATTATAGAAAAAATATAGAAATCTTAGATGGGTGATTTTTTTTTGTAAAATGTTGCAAAGCACTAGTACATGTTCTAGAGTGACTTAGAATTGGTTACATATAAGCAAGAAAGATAAATCGGAAAAACATTAGAAACATATTCATGTGCATGTTTAATGATAAATACGATGTTATGGACATGGAAAGTGCAAATTGGGCATATAGGGTACCATCACATTCTCACGGATTTCAAATTGGAGTCATGAGTAAAGTTTTAATTTTTGCACTTAGGTCTCTCAAAGAAAGTTATAATTGTCGAATCAAGAAATTGGCAGAACCAAAATTCAATTCAATAATTTAAAGTTGTCATTTTTCAATTTGGACATGCATGGGTGAAAGAAAAGGCCTCGAAAGTAAACATTGATAACTTCAACACAATCATGAAAAATTAAACTATAGCAAAAAATTGTGTTAACCTATAATCCTTTGCTTCGAAATACATGATTTTGGTTACTCTTGCCTAAATATATAAATATTAAATTTGTGATTTTTTTGGGTGACATGTTGCAAATCTCTAGTACATGTTCTAAAATAACTTAGATTTGGTTACATATAAGTAAGAAAGGAAAATCGGAAAACATTACAAATAAATACCTGTGCATGCTTATTGATAAATACAATGTTGTAGAAATGGAAAATATAACTTGGGTGTCGAGGGTACCGTCATGTTCGAGCGAGTTTCAATTTGGAGTTAATAGTTAAATTTGACTTTTTGCACTTAGGTCTGTCCAAGAATGTTAGAATTGTCGAATCACGAAATTGGGAAATCAAAATTTAATTCAATAATATATAGTTACAATTTTGCAATATGGGCATGCATGGATGAACGGAAAGGCTTCGAAGGTTAACATTGATTAATTCTACACAATCTTGAAAAATTACACTATGAGCCAAAAATGTGTTATCGTATAATCCTTTGTTTCGAAATACATGATTTTTGTTGTTATAGAATAAATATAGAAATCTTAGATAGGTGATTTTTTTTGTAAAATGTTGCAAAGCACTAGTACATGTTCTAGAGTGACTTAGAATTGGTTACATATAAGTAAGAAAGGTAAATCGGAAAACATTAGGAACATATTCATGTGCATGTTCAATGATAAATACGATGTTATGGACTTGGAAAGTAAAAATTGGGTGTATAGGGTACCATCACATTCTCACGGATTTCAAATTGGAGTTATGAGTAAAGTTTTAATTTTTGCACTTAGGTCCCTCCATGAAAGTTAGAATTGTCGAATCACGAAATTGGGAACATCAAAATTTAATTCAATAATTTATAGTTACAATTTTGCAATATGGGCATGCATGGATGAACAGAAAGGCTTCGAAGGTCAACATTGAATAATTCTTCACAATCTTGAAAAATTACACTATGAGCCAAAAATGTGTTATCGTATAATCCTTTGCTTCGAAATACATTATTTTTGTTATTACAGAATAAATATAGAAATTTTAGATGGGTGATTTTTTTGTAAAATGTTGCAAAGCACTAGTACATGTTCTAGAGTTACTTAGAATTGGTTACATATAAGTAAGAAAGGTAAATCGGAAAACATTAGAAACATATTCATGTGCATGTTTAATGATAAATACGATGTTATGGACCTGGAAAGTGCAAATTGGGCGTATAGGGTACCATCACATTCTCACGGATTTCAAATTGGAGTTATGAGTAAAGTTTTAATTTTTGCACTTAGGTCCCTCCAAGAAAGTTAGAATTGTCGAATCACAAAATTGGCAACACCAAAATTCTATTCAATAATTTAAAGTTGATATTTTTCAATTTGGGCATGCATGAGTGAAAGAAAAGGCCTCGAAAGTAAACATTGATAACTTCAACACAATCATGAAAAATTAAACTATAGCCCAAAATTGTAATAACCTATAATCCTTTCCTCCGAAATACATGATTTTGGTTACTCTTGCATAAATATATAAACATTAAATTTCTGTTTTTTTTGGGTGAAATGTTGCAAATCTCTAGTACATGTTCTAAAATAACTTAGATTTGGTTACATATAAGTAAGAAAGGAAAATCCGAAAATATTACAAATATATATATGTGCATGCTTATTGATAAATACAATGTTGTAGACATGGAAAATATAACTTGGGTGTTGAGGGTACCTTCATGTTCGAGCGGATTTCAATTTGGTGTTAATAGTAAAACTTGACTTTTTGCACTTAGGCGTGTCCAAGAAAGTTGGAATTGTTGAATCACGAAATTGGCAACATTAAAATTTAATTCAATAATATATAGTTACAATTTTTCAATTTGGGCATGCACGGATGAACGGAAAGGCTTCGAAGGTCGACATTGATTAATTCTACACAATCTTGAAAAATTACACTATGACCCAAAAATGTGTTACCCTATAATCCTTTGCTTCGAAATACATGATTTTTGTTATTATAGAAAAAATATAGAAATCTTAGATGGGTGATTTTTTTTGTAAAATGTTGCAAAGCACTAGTACATGTTCTAGAGTGACTTAGAATTGGTTACATATAAGCAAGAAAGGTAAATCGGAAAAACATTAGAAACATATTCATGTGCATGTTTAATGATAAATACGATGTTATGGACTTGGAAAGTACAATTTGGGCGTATGGGGTACCATCACACTCTCACGGATTTCAAATTGGAGTTATGAGTAAAGTTTTAATTTTTGCACTTAGGTCCGTCCAAGAAAGTTAGAATTGTCGAATCACAAAATTGGCAACACCAAAATTCTATTCAATGATTTAAAGTTGTTATTTTTCAATTTGGACATGCATGGGTGAAAGAAAAGGCCTCGGATGTAAACATTGATAACTTCAACACAATCATGAAAAATTAAACTATAGCCCAAAATTGTGTTAACCTATAATCCTTTGCTCAGAAATACATGATTTTGGTTACTCTTGCATAAATATATAAATATTAAATTGTGATTTTTTTGGGCAAAATGTTGCAAATCTCTAGTACATGTTCTAAAATAACTTAGATTTGGTTACATATAAGTATGAAAGGAAAATCGGAAAACATTACAAATAAATACCTGTGCATGCTTATTGATAAATACAGTGTTGTGGACATGGAAAATATAAATTGGGTGTCGCGGGTACCATTATGTTCGAGCGGATTTCAATTTGGAGTTAATAGTTAAATTTGACTTTTTGCACTTAGGTCTGTCCAAGAATGCTAGAATTGCCGAATCACGAAAATGGGAACATCAAAATTTAATTCAATAATATATAGTTACAATTTTGCAATATGGGCATGCATGGATGAACGGAAAGGCTTCGAAGGTCAACATTGATTAATTCTACACAATCTTGAAAAATTACACTATGAGCCAAAAATGTGTTATCGTATAATCCTTTGCTTCGAAATACATGATTTTTGTTGTTATAGAATAAATATAGAAATCTTAGATGGGTGATTTTTTTGTAAAATGTTGCAAAGCACTAGTACATGTTCGAGAGTGACTTAGAATTGGTTACATATAAGTAAGAAAGGTAAATCGGAAAACATTAGGAACATATTCATGTGCATGTTGAATGATAAATACGATGTTATGGACTTGGAAAGTAAAAATTGGGTGTATAGGGTACCATCACATTCTCACGGATTTCAAATTGGAGTTATGAGTAAAGTTTTAATTTTTGCAATTAGGTCCCTCCATGAAAGTTAGAATTGTCGAATCACGAAATTGGGAACATCAAAATTTAATTCAATAATATATAGTTACAATTTTGCATTATGGGCTTGCATGGATGAATGGAAAGGCTTCGAAGGTCAACATTGATTAATTCTACACAATCTTGAAAAATTACACTATGAGCCAAAAACGTGTTATCATATAATCCTTTGCTTCGAAATACATGATTTTTGTTGTTATAGAATAAATATAGAAATCTTAGATGGGTGATTTTTTTGTAAAATGTTGCAAAGCACTAGTACATGTTCTAGAGTGACTTAGAATTGGTTACATATAAGTAAGAAAGGTAAATCGGAAAACATTAGAAACATATTCTTGTGCATGTTTAATGATAAATACGATGTTATGGACTTGGAAAGTAAAAATTGGGTGTATAGAGTACCATCACATTCTTACGGATTGCAAATCTCTAGTACATGTTCTAAAATTACTTAGATTTGGTTACATATAAGTAAGAAAGGAAAATCGGAAAACATTACAAATAAATACCTGTGCATGCTTATTGATAAATACAATGTTGTGGACATGGAAAATATAACTTGGGTGTCGAGGGTACCGTCATGTTCGAGCGGATTTCAATTTGGAGTTAATAGTTAAATTTGACTTTTTGCACTTAGGTCTGTCCAAGAATGTTAGAATTGGCGAATCACGAAATTGGGAACATCAAAGTTTAATTCAATAATATATAGTTACAATTTTGCCATATGGGCATGCATGGATGAACGGAAAGGCATCGAAGGTCAACATTGATTAATTCTACACAATCTTGAAAAATTACACTATGACCCAAAAATGTGTTGCCCTATAATCCTTTGCTTCGAAATACATGATTTTTGTTATTACAGAAAAAATGTAGAAATCTTAGATGGGTGATTTTTTTTTGTAAAATGTTGCAAAGCACTAGTACATGTTCTAGAGTGACTTAGAATTGGTTACATATAAGCAGGAAAGATAAATCGGAAAAACATTAGAAACATATTCATGTGCATGTTTAATGATAAATACGATGTTATGGACCTGGAAAGTGCAAATTGGGCGTATAGGGTACCACCACATTCTCGTGGGTTTCAAATTGGAGTCATGAGTAAAGTTTTAATTTTTGCACTTAGGTCTCTCAAAGAAAGTTAGAATTGTCGAATCACGAAATTGGCAGAATCAAAATTCTATTCAATAATTTAAAGTTGTCATTTTTCAATTTGGACATGCATGGGTGAAAGAAAAGGCCTCGAAAGTAAACATTGATAACTTCAACACAATCATGAAAAATTAGACTATAGCCCAAAATTGTGTTAACCTATAATCCTTTGCTCCGAAATACATGATCTTGGTTACTCTTGCATAAATATATAAATATTAAATTTGTGATTTTTTTGGGTGACATGTTGCAAATCTCTAGTACGTGTTCTAAAATTACTTAGATTTGGTTACATATAAGTAAGAAAGGAAAATCGGAAAACATTACAAATAAATACCTGTGCATGCTTATTGATAAATACAATGTTGTGGACATGGAAAATATAACTTGGGTGTCGAGGGTACCGTCATGTTCGAGCGGATTTCAATTTGGAGTTAATAGTTAAATTTGACTTTTTGCACTTAGGTCTGTCCAAGAATGTTAGAATTGTCGAATCACGAAATTGGGAATATCAAAATTTAATTCAATAATATATAGTTACAATTTTGCAATATGGGCATGCATGGATGAACGGAAAGGCTTCGAAAGCCAAAAATGTGTAATCGTATAATCCTTTGCTTCGAAATACATGATTTTTGTTGTTATAGAATAAATATAGAAATCTTAGATGTGTGATTTTGTTGTAAAATGTTGCAAAGTACTAGTACATGTTCTAGAGTGACTGAAAATTGGTTACATATAAGTAAGAAAGGTAAATCGGAAAACATTAGAAACATATTCATGTGCATG
This sequence comes from Rubia yunnanensis, assembly GCA_037428765.1. Lineage (NCBI taxonomy): Eukaryota > Viridiplantae > Streptophyta > Magnoliopsida > Gentianales > Rubiaceae > Rubia > Rubia yunnanensis. The sequence continues at coordinate 65,467,369 of CM075064.1, forward strand.
TTTAATGATAAATACGATGTTATGGACTTGGAAAGTGCAAATTGGGCGTATAGGGTACCATCACATTCTCACGGATTTCAAATTGGAGACATGAGTAAAGTTTTAATTTTTACACTTAGGTCCCTCCATGAAAGTTATAATTGTCGAATCACGAAATTGGGAACATCAAAATTTAATTCAATAATATATATTTACAATTTTGCTATATGGGCATGCATGGATGAACGGAAAGGCTTCGAAGGTCAACATTGATTAATTCTACACAATCTTGAAAAATTACACTATGAGCCAAAAATGTGTTATCATATAATCCTTTGCTTCGAAATACATTATTTTTGTTATTATAGAATAAATATAGAAATTTTAGATGGGTGATGTTTTTGTAAAATGTTGCAAAATACTAGTACATGTTCTAGATTGACTTAGAATTGGTTACATATAAGTAAGAAAGGTAAATCGGAAAACATTAGAAACCTATTCATGTGCATGTTTAATGATAAATACGATGTTATGGACCTGGAAAGTGCAAATTGGGCGTATAGGGTACCATCACATTCTCATGGATTTCAAATTGGAGTCATGAGTAAAGTTTTAATTTTTGCACTTAGGTCTCTCAAAGAAAGTTAGAATTGTCGAATCACGAAATTGGCAGAATCAAAATTTTATTCAATAATTTAAAGTTGTCATTTTTAAATTTGGACATGCATTGGTGAAAGAAAAGGCCTCGAAAGTAAACATTGATAACTTCAACACAATCATGAAAAATTAGACTATAGCCCAAAATTGTGTTAACCTATAATCCTTTGCTCCGAAATACATGATCTTGGTTACTGTTGCATAAATATATAAATATTAAATTTGTGATTTTTTTGGGTGACATGTTGCAAATCTCTAGTACATGTTCTAAAATTACTTAGATTTGGTTACATATAAGTAAGAAAGGAAAATCGGAAAACATTACAAATAAATACCTGTGCATGCTTATTGATAAATACAATGTTGTGGACATGGAGAATATAACTTGGGTGTCGAGGGTACCGTCATGTTCGAGCGGATTTCAATTTGGAGTTAATAGTTAAATTTGACTTTTTGCACTTAGGTCTGTCCAAGAATGTTAGAATTGTCGAATCACGAAATTGGGAATATCAAAATTTAATTCAATAATATATAGTTACAATTTTGCAATATGGGCTTGCATGGATGAACGGAAAGGCTTCGAAAGCCAAAAATGTGTTATCGTATAATCCTTTGCTTCGAAATCATGATTTTTGTTGTTATAGAGTAAATATAGAAATCTTAGATGTGTGATTTTTTTGTAAAATGTTGCAAAGCACTAGTACATGTTCTAGAGTGACTGAAAATTGGTTACATATAAGTAAGAAAGGTAAATCGAAAAATATTAGAAACATATTCATGTGCATGTTTAATGATAAATACGATGTTATGGACTTGGAAAGTGCAAATTGGGCGTATAGGGTACCATCACATTCTCACGGATTTCAAATTGGAGACATGAGTAAAGTTTTAATTTTTGCACTTAGGTCCCTCCATGAAAGTTAGAATTGTCGAATCACGAAATTGGGAACATCAAAATTTAATTCAATAATATATATTTACAATTTTGCTATATGGGCATGCATGGATGAACGGAAAGGCTTCAAAGGTCAACATTGATTAATTCTACACAATCTTGAAAAATTACACTATGAGCCAAAAATGTGTTATCGTATAATCCTTTGCTTCGAAATACATTAATTTTGTTATTATAGAATAAATATAGAAATTTTAGATGGGTGATTTTTTTTGTAAAATGTTGCAAAATACTAGTACATGTTCTAGATTGACTTAGAATTGGTTACATATAAGTAAGAAAGGTAAATCGGAAAACATTAGAAACCTATTCATGTGCATGTTTAATGATAAATACGATGTTATGGACCTGGAAAGTGCAAATTGGGCGTATAGGGTACCATCACATTCTCATGGATTTCAAATTGGAGTCATGAGTAAAGTTTTAATTTTTGCACTTAGGTCTCTCAAAGAAAGTTAGAATTGTCGAATCACGAAATTGGCAGAATCAAAATTCTATTCAATAATTTAAAGTTGTCATTTTTCAATTTGGACATGCATGGGTGAAAGAAAAGGCCTCGAAAGTAAACATTGATAACTTCAACACAATCATGAAAAATTAGACTATAGCCCAAAATTGTGTTAACCTATAATCCTTTGCTCCGAAATACATGATCTTGGTTACTCTTGCATAAATATATAAATATTAAATTTGTGATTTTTTTGGGTGACATGTTGCAAATCTCTAGTACATGTTCTAAAATTACTTAGATTTGGTTACATATAAGTAAGAAAGGAAAATCGGAAAACATTACAAATAAATACCTGTGCATGCTTATTGATAAATACAATGTTGTGGACATGGAAAATATAACTTGGGTGTCGAGGGTACCGTCATGTTCGAGCGGATTTCAATTTGGAGTTAATAGTTAAATTTGACTTTTTGCACTTAGGTCTGTCCAAGAATGTTAGAATTGTCGAATCACGAAATTGGGAATATCAAAATTTAATTCAATAATATATAGTTACAATTTTGCAATATGGGCATGCATGGATGAACGGAAAGGCTTCGAAAGCCAAAAATGTGTAATCGTATAATCCTTTGCTTCGAAATACATGATTTTTGTTGTTATAGAATAAATATAGAAATCTTAGATGTGTGATTTTGTTGTAAAATGTTGCAAAGTACTAGTACATGTTCTAGAGTGACTGAAAATTGGTTACATATAAGTAAGAAAGGTAAATCGGAAAACATTAGAAACATATTCATGTGCATGTTTAATGATAAATACGATGTTATGGACTTGGAAAGTGCAAATTGGGCGTATAGGGTACCATCACATTCTCACGGATTTCAAATTGGAGACATGAGTAAAGTTTTAATTTTTACACTTAGGTCCCTCCATGAAAGTTATAATTGTCGAATCACGAAATTGGGAACATCAAAATTTAATTCAATAATATATATTTACAATTTTGCTATATGGGCATGCATGGATGAACGGAAAGGCTTCGAAGGTCAACATTGATTAATTCTACACAATCTTGAAAAATTACACTATGAGCCAAAAATGTGTTATCATATAATCCTTTGCTTCGAAATACATTATTTTTGTTATTATAGAATAAATATAGAAATTTTAGATGGGTGATGTTTTTGTAAAATGTTGCAAAATACTAGTACATGTTCTAGATTGACTTAGAATTGGTTACATATAAGTAAGAAAGGTAAATCGGAAAACATTAGAAACCTATTCATGTGCATGTTTAATGATAAATACGATGTTATGGACCTGGAAAGTGCAAATTGGGCGTATAGGGTACCATCACATTCTCATGGATTTCAAATTGGAGTCATGAGTAAAGTTTTAATTTTTGCACTTAGGTCTCTCAAAGAAAGTTAGAATTGTCGAATCACGAAATTGGCAGAATCAAAATTTTATTCAATAATTTAAAGTTGTCATTTTTCAATTTGGACATGCATGGGTGAAAGAAAAGGCCTCGAAAGTAAACATTGATAACTTCAACACAATCATGAAAAATTAGACTATAGCCCAAAATTGTGTTAACCTATAATCCTTTGCTCCGAAATACATGATCTTGGTTACTCTTGCATAAATATATAAATATTAAATTTGTGATTTTTTTGGGTGACATGTTGCAAATCTCTAGTACATGTTCTAAAATTACTTAGATTTGGTTACATATAAGTAAGAAAGGAAAATCGGAAAACATTACAAATAAATACCTGTGCATGCTTATTGATAAATACAATGTTGTGGACATGGAGAATATAACTTGGGTGTCGAGGGTACCGTCATGTTCGAGCGGATTTCAATTTGGAGTTAATAGTTAAATTTGACTTTTTGCACTTAGGTCTGTCCAAGAATGTTAGAATTGTCGAATCACGAAATTGGGAATATCAAAATTTAATTCAATAATATATAGTTACAATTTTGCAATATGGGCATGCATGGATGAACGGAAAGGCTTCGAAAGCCAAAAATGTGTTATCGTATAATCCTTTGCTTCGAAATCATGATTTTTGTTGTTATAGAGTAAATATAGAAATCTTAGATGTGTGATTTTTTTGTAAAATGTTGCAAAGCACTAGTACATGTTCTAGAGTGACTGAAAATTGGTTACATATAAGTAAGAAAGGTAAATCGAAAAACATTAGAAACATATTCATGTGCATGTTTAATGATAAATACGATGTTATGGACTTGGAAAGTGCAAATTGGGCGTATAGGGTACCATCACATTCTCACGGATTTCAAATTGGAGACATGAGTAAAGTTTTAATTTTTGCACTTAGGTCCCTCCATGAAAGTTAGAATTGTCGAATCACGAAATTGGGAACATCAAAATTTAATTCAATAATATATATTTACAATTTTGCTATATGGGCATGCATGGATGAACGGAAAGGCTTCGAAGGTCAACATTGATTAATTCTACACAATCTTGAAAAATTACACTATGAGCCAAAAATGTGTTATCATATAATCCTTTGCTTCGAAATACATTATTTTTGTTATTATAGAATAAATATAGAAATTTTAGATGGGTGATGTTTTTGTAAAATGTTGCAAAATACTAGTACATGTTCTAGATTGACTTAGAATTGGTTACATATAAGTAAGAAAGGTAAATCGGAAAACATTAGAATCCTATTCATGTGCATGTTTAATGATAAATACGATGTTATGGACCTGGAAAGTGCAAATTGGGCGTATAGGGTACCATCACATTCTCATGGATTTCAAATTGGAGTCATGAGTAAAGTTTTAATTTTTGCACTTAGGTCTCTCAAAGAAAGTTAGAATTGTCGAATCACGAAATTGGCAGAATCAAAATTTTATTCAATAATTTAAAGTTGTCATTTTTCAATTTGGACATGCATGGGTGAAAGAAAAGGCCTCGAAAGTAAACATTGATAACTTCAACACAATCATGAAAATTAGACTATAGCCCAAAATTGTGTTAACCTATAATCCTTTGCTCCGAAATACATGATCTTGGTTACTCTTGCATAAACATATAAATATTAAATTTGTGATTTTTTTGGGTGACATGTTGCAAATCTCTAGTACATGTTCTAAAATTACTTAGATTTGGTTACATATAAGTAAGAAAGGAAAATCGGAAAACATTACAAATAAATACCTGTGCATGCTTATTGATAAATACAATGTTGTGGACATGGAGAATATAACTTGGGTGTCGAGGGTACCGTCATGTTCGAGCGGATTTCAATTTGGAGTTAATAGTTAAATTTGACTTTTTGCACTTAGGTCTGTCCAAGAATGTTAGAATTGTCGAATCACGAAATTGGGAATATCAAAATTTAATTCAATAATATATAGTTACAATTTTGCAATATGGGCATGCATGGATGAACGGAAAGGCTTCGAAAGCCAAAAATGTGTTATCGTATAATCCTTTGCTTCGAAATACATGATTTTTGTTGTTATAGAGTAAATATAGAAATCTTAGATGTGTGATTTTTTTGTAAAATGTTGCAAAGCACTAGTACATGTTCTAGAGTGACTGAAAATTGGTTACATATAAGTAAGAAAGGTAAATCGGAAAACATTAGAAACATATTCATGTGCATGTTTAATGATAAATACGATGTTATGGACTTGGAAAGTGCAAATTGGGCGTATAGGGTACCATCACATTCTCGTGGATTTCAAATTGGAGTCATGAGTAAAGTTTTAATTTTTGCACTTAGGTCTCTCAAAGAAAGTTAGAATTGTCGAATCACGAAATTGGCAGAATCAAAATTCTATTCAATAATTTAAAGTTGTCATTTTTCAATTTGGACATGCATGGGTGAAAGAAAAGGCCTCGAAAGTAAACATTGATAACTTCAACACAATCATGAAAAATTAGACTATAGCCCAAAATTGTGTTAACCTATAATCCTTTGCTCTGAAATACATGATCTTGGTTACTCTTGCATAAATATATAAATATTAAATTTGTGATTTTTTTGGGTGACATGTTGCAAATCTCTAGTACATGTTCTAAAATTACTTAGATTTGGTTACATATAAGTAAGAAAGGAAAATCGGAAAATATTACAAGTAAATACCTGTGCATGCTTATTGATAAATACAATGTTGTGGACATGGAGAATATAACTTGGGTGTCGAGGGTACCGTCATGTTCGAGCGGATTTCAATTTGGAGTTAATAGTTAAATTTGACTTTTAGCACTTAGGTCTGTCCAAGAATGTTAGAATTGTCGAATCACGAAATTGGGAATATCAAAATTTAATTCAATAATATATAGTTACAATTTTGCAATATGGGCATGCATGGATGAACGGAAAGGCTTCGAAAGCCAAAAATGTGTTATCGTATAATCCTTTGCTTCAAAATACATGATTTTTGTTGTTATAGAATAAATATAGAAATCTTAGATGTGTGATTTTTTTGTAAAATGTTGCAAAGCACTAGTACATGTTCTAGAGTGACTGAAAATTGGTTACATATAAGTAAGAAAGGTAAATCGGAAAATATTAGAAACATATTCATGTGCATGTTTAATGATAAATACGATGTTATGGACTTGGAAAGTGCAAATTGGGCGTATAGGGTACCATCACATTCTCACGGATTTCAAATTGGAGACATGAGTAAAGTATTAATATTTGCACTTAGGTCCCTCCATGAAAGTTAGAATTGTCGAATCACGAAATTGGGAACATCAAAATTTAATTCAATAATATATAGTTACAATTTTTCAATTTGGGCATGCATGAATGAACGGAAAGGCTTCGAAGGTCGACATTGATTAATTCTACACAATCTTGAAAAATTACACTATGACCCAAAAATGTGTTACCCTATAATCCTTTGCTTCGAAATACATGATTTTTGTTATTATAGAAAAAATATAGAAATCTTAGATGGGTGATTTTTTTTTGTAAAATGTTGCAAAGCACTTGTACATGTTCTAGAGTGACTTAGAATTGGTTACATATAAGCAAGAAAGATAAATCGGAAAAACATTAGAAACCTATTCATGTGCATGTTTAATGATAAATACGATGTTATGGACCTGGAAAGTGCAAATTGGGCGTATAGGGTACCATCACATTCTCGTGGATTTCAAATTGGAGTCATGAGTAAAGTTTTAATTTTTGCACTTAGGTCTCTCAAAGAAAGTTAGAATTGTCGAATCACGAAATTGGCAGAATCAAAAATCTATTCAATAATTTAAAGTTGTCATTTTTCAATTTGGACATGCAAGGGTGAAAGAAAAGGCCTCGAAAGTAAACATTGATAACTTCAACACAATCATGAAAAATTAGACTATAGCCCAAAATTGTGTTAACCTATAATCCTTTGCTCCGAAATACATAATCTTGGTTACTCTTGCATAAATATATAAATATTAAATTTGTGATTTTTTTGGGTGACATGTTGCAAATCTCTAGTACATGTTCTAAAATTACTTAGATTTGGTTACATATAAGTAAGAAAGGAAAATCGGAAAACATTACAAATAAATACCTGTGCATGCTTATTGATAAATACAATGTTGTGGACATGGAGAATATAACTTGGGTGTCGAGGGTACCGTCATGTTCGAGCGGATTTCAATTTGGAGTTAATAGTTAAATTTGACTTTTTGCACTTAGGTCTGTCCAAGAATGTTAGAATTGTCGAATCACGAAATTGGGAATATCAAAATTTAATTCAATAATATATAGTTACAATTTTGCAATATGGGCATGCATGGATGAACGGAAAGGCTTCGAAAGCCAAAAATGTGTTATCGTATAATCCTTTGCTTCGGAATACATGATTTTTGTTGTTATAGAGTAAATATAGAAATCTTAGATGTGTGATTTTTTTGTAAAATGTTGCAAAGCACTAGTACATGTTCTAGAGTGACTGAAAATTGGTTACATATAAGTAAGAAAGGTAAATCGGAAAACATTAGAAACATATTCATGTGCATGTTTAATGATAAATACGATGTTATGGACTTGGAAAGTGCAAATTGGGCGTATAGGGTACCATCACATTCTCACGGATTTCAAATTGGAGACATGAGTAAAGTTTTAATTTTTGCACTTAGGTCCCTCCATGAAAGTTAGAATTGTCGAATCACGAAATTGGGAACATCAAAATTTAATTCAATAATATATATTTACAATTTTGCTATATGGGCATGCATGGATGAACGGAAAGGCTTCGAAGGTCAACATTGATTAATTCTACACAATCTTGAAAAATTACACTATGACCCAAAAATGTGTTACACTATAATCATTTGCTTCGAAATACATGATTTTTGTTATTATAGAAAAAAATATAGAAATCTTAGATGGGTGATTTTTTTTGTAAAATGTTGCAAAGCACTAGTTCATGTTCTAGAGTGACTTAGAATTGGTTACATATAAGCAAGAAAGATAAATCGGAAAAACATTAGAAACATATTCATGTGCATGTTTAATGATAAATACGATGTTATGGACCTGGAAAGTGCAAATTGGGCGTATAGGGTACCATCACATTCTCACGGATTTAAAATTGGAGTCATGAGTAAAGTTTTAATTTTTGCACTTAGGTCTCTCAAAGAAAGTTAGAATTGTCGAATCACGAAATTGGCAGAATCAAAATTCTATTTAACAAATTAAAGTTGTCATTTTTCAATTTGGACATGCATGGGTGAAAGAAAAGGCCTCGAAAGTAAACATTGATAACTTCAACACAATCATGAAAAATTAGACTATAGCCCAAAATTGTGTTAACCTACAATCCTTTGCTCCGAAATACTTGATTTTGGTTACTCTTGCATAAATATATAAATATTAAATTTGTGATTTTTTGGGTGACATGTTGCAAATCTCTAGTACATGTTCTAAAATTACTTAGATTTGGTTACATATAAGTAAGAAAGGAAAATCGGAAAACATTACAAGTAAATACCTGTGCATGCTTATTGATAAATACAATGTTGTGGACATGGAAAATATAACTTGGGTGTCGAGGGTACCGTCATGTTCGAGCGGATTTCAATTTGGAGTTAATAGTTAAATTTGACTTTTTGCACTTAGGTCTGTCCAAGAATGTTATAATTTTCGAATCACGAAATTGGGAACATCAAAATTTAATTCAATAATATATATTTACAATTTTGCTATATGGGCATGCATGGATGAACGGAAAGGCTTCGAAGGTCAACATTGATTAATTCTACACAATCTTGAAAAATTACACTATGAGCCAAAAATGTGTTATCGTATAATCCTTTGCTTCGAAATACATTATTTTTGTTATTATAGAATAAATATAGAAATTTTAGATGGGTGATTTTTTTGTAAAATGTTGCAAAATACTAGTACATGTTCTAGATTGACTTAGAATTGGTTACATATAAGTAAGAAAGGTAAATCGGAAAACATTAGAAACCTATTCATGTGCATGTTTAATGATAAATACGATGTTATGGACCTGGAAAGTGCAAATTGGGCGTATAGGGTACCATCACATTCTTACGGATTTCAAATTGGAGTTATGAGTAAAGTTTTAATTTTTGCACTTAGGTCCCTCCAAGAAAGTTAGAATTGTCGAATCACAAAATTTGCAACACCAAAATTCTATTCAATAATTTAAAGTTGTTATTTTTCAATTTGGACATGCATGGGTGAAAGAAAAGGCCTCGGAAGTAAACATTGATAACTTCAACACAATCATGAAAAATTAAACTATAGCCCAAAATTGTAATAACCTATAATCCTTTCCTCCGAAATACATGATTTTGGTTACTCTTGCATATATATATAAATATTAAATTTCTGATTTTTTGGGTGAAATGTTGCAAATCTCTAGTACATGTTCTAAAATAACTTAGATTTGGTTACATATAAGTGAGAAAGGAAAATAGGAAAATATTACAAATATATATGTGCATGCTTATTGATAAATACAATGTTGTAGACATGGAAAATATAACTTGGGTGTTGAGGGTACCTTCATGTTCGAGCGGATTTCAATTTGGTGTTAATAGTAAAATTTGACCTTTTGCACTTAGGCGTGTCCATGAAACTTGGAATTGTTGAATCACGAAATTGGCAACATTAAAATTTAATTCAATAATATATATTTACAATTTTTCAATTTGGGCATGCATGGATGAACGGAAAGGCTTCGAAGGTCGACATTGATTAATTCTACACAATCTTGAAAAATTACACTATGACCCAAAAATGTGTTACCCTATAATCCTTTGCTTCGAAATACATGATTTTTGTTATTATAGAAAAAATATAGAAATCTTAGATGGGTGATTTTTTTTTGTAAAATGTTGCAAAGCACTAGTACATGTTCTAGAGTGACTTAGAATTGGTTACATATAAGCAAGAAAGATAAATCGGAAAAACATTAGAAACATATTCATGTGCATGTTTAATGATAAATACGATGTTATGGACCTGGAAAGTGCAAATTGGGCATATAGGGTACCATCACATTCTCATGGATTTCAAATTGGAGTCATGAGTAAAGTTTTAATTTTTGCACTTAGGTCTCTCAAAGAAAGTTAGAATTGTCGAATCACGAAATTGGCAGAATCAAAAATCTATTCAATAATTTAAAGTTGTCATTTTTCAATTTGGACATGCATGGATGAAAGAAAAGGCCTCGAAAGTAAACATTGATAACTTCAACACAATCATGAAAAATTAGACTATAGCCCAAAATTGTGTTAACCTATAATCCTTTGCTCCGAAATACATGATCTTGGTTACTCTTGCATAAATATATAAATATTAAATTTGTGATTTTTTTGGGTGACATGTTGCAAATCTCTAGTACATGTTCTAAAATTACTTAGATTTGGTTACATATAAGTAAGAAAGGAAAATCGGAAAACATTACAAATAAATACCTGTGCATGCTTATTGATAAATACAATGTTGTGGACATGGAAAATATAACTTGGGTGTCGAGGGTACCGTCATGTTCGAGCGGATTTCATTTTGGAGTTACTAGTTAAATTTGACTTTTTGCACTTAGGTCTGTCCAAGAATGTTAGAATTGCCAAATCACGAAATTGGGAACATCAAAATTTAATTCAATAATATATAGTTACAATTTTGCAATATGGGCATGCATGGATGAACGGAAAGGCTTCGAAGGTCAACATTGATTAATTCTACACAATCTTGAAAAATTACACTATGAGCCAAAAATGTGTTATCCTATAATCCTTTGCTTCGAAATACATGATTTTTGTTATTATAGAATAAATATAGAAATCTTAGATGGGTGATTTTTTTGTAAAATGTTGCAAATCACTAGTACATGTTCTAGAGTGACTTAGAATTGGTTACATATAAGTAAGAAAGGTAAATCGGAAAACATTAGAAACATATTCATGTGCATGCTTAATGATAAATACGATGTTATGGACTTGGAAAGTAAAAATTGGGTGTATAGAGTACCATCACATTCTCACGGATTTCAAATTGGAGTTATGAGTAAAGTTTTAATTTTTGCACTTAGGTCCCTCCATGAAAGTTAGAATTGTCTAATCACGAAATTGGGAACATCAAAATTTAATTCAATAATATATAGTTACAATTTTGCAATATGGGCATGCATGGATGAACAGAAAGGCTTCGATGGTTAACATTGATTAATTCTACACAATCTTGAAAAATTACACTATCAGCCAAAAATGTGTTATCGTATAATCCTTTGCTTCGAAATACATTATTTTTGTTATTACAGAATAAATATAGAAATTTTAGATGGGTGATTTTTTTGTAAAATGTTACAAAGCACTAGTACGTGTTCTAGAGTGACTTAGAATTGGTTACATATGAGTAAGAAAGGTAAATCGGAAAACATTAGAAACATATTCATGTGCATGTTTAATGATAAATACGATGTTATGGACCTGGAAAGTGCAAATTGGGCGTATAGGGTACCATCACATTCTCACGGATTTCAAATTGGAGTTATGAGTAAAGTTTTAATTTTTGCACTTAGGTCCCTCCAAGAAAGTTAGAATTGTCGAATCACAAAATTGGCAACACCAAAATTCTATTCAATAATTTAAAGTTTTTATTTTTCAATTTGGACATGCATGGGTGAAAGAAAAGGCCTTGGAAGTAAACATTGATAACTTCAACACAATCATGAAAAATTAAACTATAGCCCAAAATTGTAATAACCTATAATCCTTTCCTCCGAAATACATGATTTTGGTTACTCTTGCATAAATATATAAACATTAAATTTCTGATTTTTTTGGGTGAAATGTTGCAAATCTCTAGTACATGTTTTAAAAGAACATAGATTTGGTTACATATAAGTAAGAAAGGAAAATCGGAAAATATTACAAATATATATATGTGCATGCTTATTGATAAATACAATGTTGTAGACATGGAAAATATAACTTGGGTGTTGAGGGTACCTTCATGTTCGAGCGGATTTCAATTTGGTGTTAATAGTAAAATTTGACTTTTTGCACTTAGGCGTGTCCAAGAAAGTTGGAATTGTGGAATCACGAAATAAGCAACATTAAAATTTAATTCAATAATATATAGTTACATTTTTTCAATTTGGGCATGCATGGATGAACGGAAAGGCTTCGAAGGTCGACATTGATTAATTCTACACAATCTTGAAAAATTACACTATGACCCAAAAATGTGTTACCCTATAATCCTTTGCTTCGAAATACATGATTTTTGTTATTATAGAAAAAAATATAGAAATCTTAGATGGGTGATTTTTTTTGTAAAATGTTGCAAAGCAGTAGTACATGTTCTAGGGTGACTTAGAATTGGTTACATATAAGTAAGAAAGGGAAATCGGAAAACATTAGAAACATAATCACGTGCATTTTTAATGATAAATGCGATGCTATGGACTTGGAAAATACAAATTGGGCGTATAGGGTACCATCACATTCTCACGGATTTCAAATTGGAGTTATGAGTAAAGTTTTAATTTTTGCACTTAAGTCTCTCCAAGAAAGTTAGAATTGTCGAATCACGAAATTTGCAACACCGAAATTCAATTCAATAATTTAAAGTTGTTAATTTTCAATTTTGACATGCACGGGTGAAAGAAAAGGCCTCGAAAGTAAACATTGATAAGTTCAACCAAATCTTGAAAAATTAAACTATAGCCCAAAATTAAGTTAACCTATAATCGTTCGCTACGAAATACATGATTTTGGTTACTCTTGCATAAATATATAAATATTAAAATTGTGAATTTTTTGGTTAAATGTTGCAAATCTCTAGTACAAGTTCTAGAATAACTTAGATTTGGTTACATAAAGTAAGAAAGGACAATCGGAAAACATTACAAATTTATACCTGTGCGTGCTTATTGATAAATACAATGTTGTGGACATGGAAAATATAACTTGGGTGTCGAGGGTACCGTCATGATCGAGCGGATTTCAACTTGGAGTTAATAGTAAAATTTGACTTTATGCACTTAGGCCTGTCCAAGAAAGTTGGAATTGTCGAATCTCGTAATTGGCAACATCAAAATTTAATTCAATAATATATTGTTACAATTTTGCAATTTGGGCATGCATGGATGAACGGAATGGCTTAGAAGGTCAACATTGATAAATTCTACACAATCTTGAAAAATTACACTATAACCCAAAAATTTGTTACCCTATAATCCTTTGCTTCGAATTACCTGATTTTTGTTATTATAGAATAAATATAGAAATCTTAGATGGGTGATTTTTTTGTAAAATGTTGCAAAGCACTTGTACATGTTCTATAGTGACTTAGAATTGGTTACACATAAGTAAGAAAGGGAAATCGGAAAACATTAGAAACATATTCACGTGTATGTTTAATGATAAATATGATGCTATGGACTTGGAAAGTACAAATTGGGCGTATAGGGTACCATCACATTCTCAAGGATTTCAAATTGGAGGTATGAGTAAAGTTTTAATTTTTGCACTTAGGTCTCTCCAAGAAAGTTAGAATTGTCGAATCACGAAATTGGCAACACCAAAATTTAATTCAATAATTTGAAGTTGTTATTTTTCAATTTGGACATGCATGGGTGAAAGAAAAGGCCTCGAAAGTAAACATTGATAACTTCAACACAATCTTGAAAAATTAAACTATAGCCCAAAATTAAGTTAACCTATAATCCTTCGCTCTGAAATACATGATTTTGGTTACTCTTGCATAAATATATAAATATTAAAATTGTGATTTTTTGGTGAAATGTTGCAAATCTCTAGTACATGTTTCAGAATAACTTAGATTAGGTTACATATAAGTAGGAAAGGACAATCGGAAAACATTACAAATTTATACATGTGCGTGCTTATTGATAAATACAATGTTGTGGACATGGAAAATATAACTTGGGTGTCGACGGTACCGTCATGTTCGAGGGGATTTCAATTTCGAGTTAATAGTAAAATTTGACTTTTTGCACTTAGGCCTGTCCAAGAAAGTTGGAATTGTCGAATCACGAAATTGGCAACATCAAAATTTAATCCAATAATATATAGTTACAATTTTGCAATTTGGGCATGCATGGATGAAAGGAAAGGCTTCGAAGGTCAACATTGATTAATTCTATATAATCGTGAAAAAATACACTATGACCCAAAAATGTGTTACCGTATAATCCTTTGCTTCGAAATACATGAGTTTTGTTATTATAGAAAAAATATAGAAATCTTAGATGGGTATTTTTTTTGTAAAATGTTGCAAAGCAGTAGTACATGTTCTAGAGTGACTTAGAATTGGTTACATATAAGTAAGAAAGGGAAATCGGAAAACATTAGAAACATATTCACGTGCATTTTTAATGATAAATGCGATGCTATGGACTTGGAAAATACAAATTCGGCGTATAGGGTACCATCACATTCTCACGGATTTCAAATTGGAGTTATGAGTAAAGTTTTAATTTTTGCACTTAAGTCTCTCCAAGAAAGTTAGAATTGTCGAATCACGAAATTCGCAACACCGAAATTCAATTCAATAATTTAAAGTTGTTAATTTTCAATTTTGACATGCACGAGTGAAAGAAAAGGCCTGGAAAGTAAACATTGATAAGTTCAACCAAATCTTGAAAAATTAAACTATAGCCCAAAATTAAGTTAACCTATAATCGTTCGCTACGAAATACATGATTTTGGTTACTCTTGCATAAATATATAAATATTAAAATTGTGAATTTTTTGGTGAAATGTTGCCAATCTCTAGTACATGTTCCAGAATAACTTAGATTAGGTTACATATAAGTAGGAAAGGACAATCCGAAAACATTACAAATTTATACATGTGCATGCTTAATGATAAATACAATGTTGTGGACATGGAAAATATAACTTGGGTGTCGAGGGTACCGTCATGTTCGAGCGGATTTCAACTTGGAGTTAATTGTAAAATTTGACTTTTTGCACTTAGGCCTGTCCAAGAAAGTTGGAATTGTCGAATCTCGTAATTGGCAACATCAAAATTTAATTCAATAATATATTGTTACAATTTTGCAATTTGGGCATGCATGGATGAACGGAATGGCTTCGAAGGTCAACATTGATAAATTCTACACAATCTTGAAAAATTACACTATAACCCAAAATGTGTTACCCTATAATCCTTTGCTTCAAAATACATGATTTTTTTTATTATAGAATAAATATAGAAATCTTAGATGGGTGATATTTTTGTAAAATGTTGCAAAGCACTTGTACGTGTTCTATAGTGGCTTAGAATTGGTTACACATAAGTAAGAAAGGGAAATCGGAAAACATTAGAAACATATTCACGTGTATGTTTAATGATAAATATGATGCTATGGACTTGGAAAGTACAAATTGGGCGTATAGGGTACCATCACATTCTCAAGGATTTCAAATTGGAGTTATGAGTAAAGTTTTAATTTTTGTACTTAGGTCCATCCAAGAAAGTTAGAATTGTCGAATCACGAAATTGGCAACACCGAAATTCAATTCAATAATTTAAAGTTGTTATTTTTCAATTTTGACATGCACGGGTGAAAGAAAAGGCCTCGAAAGTAAACATTGATAAGTTCAACACAATCTTGAAAAATTAAACTATAGCCCAAAATTAAGTTAACCTATAATCCTTCGCTACGAAATACATGATTTTGGTTACTCTTGCATAAATATATAAATATTAAAATTGTGATTTTTTTGGTTAAATGTTGCAAATCTCTAGTACATGTTCTAGAATAACTTAGATTTTGTTACATAAAGTAAGAAAGGACAATCGGAAAACATTACAAATTTATACATGTGCGTGCTTATTGATAAATACAATGTTGTGGACACGGAAAATATAACTTGGGTGTCGAGGGTACCGTTATGTTCGAGCGGATTTCAATTTGGAGTTAATAGTGAAATTTTACTTTTTGCACTTAGGCCTGTCCAAGAAAGTTGAAATTGTCGAATTTCGAAATTGGCAACATTAAAATTTAATTCAATAATATATAGTTACAATTTTGTAATTTGGGCATGCATGGATGAACGGAAAGGCTTCGCAGGTCAACATTGATTAATTCTACACAATCTTGAAAAATTACACTATGACCCAAAAATGTGTTACCCTATAATCCTTTGCTTCGAAATACATGACTTTTGTTATTATAGAATAAATATAGAAATCTTAAATGGGTGATTTTTTTTGTAAAATGTTCCAAAACACTTGTACATGTTTTAGAGTGACTTAGAATTGGTTACATATAAGTAAAAAAGGTAAATCAGAAAACATTAGAAACATATTCATGTGCATGTTTAATGATGAATACGATGTTATGGACTTCGAAAGTCAAATTAGGCGTATAGGGTACCATCACATTCTCACGGATTTCAAATTGGAGTTATGAGTAAAGTTTTAATTTTTGCACTTAGGTCCATCCAAGAAAGTTATTATTGTAAAATAATGAAATTGGCAACACCAAAATTTAATTCAATAATATAAAGTTCTTATTTTTCAATTTGGACATGCATGGGTGAAAGAAAAGGCCTCGAAAGTAAACATTGATAACTTCTACACAATCTTGAAAAATTAAACTATAGCCCACAATTGTGTTAACCTATAATCCTTTGCTCCGAAATACATGATTTTGGTTACCCTTTCATATATATATATATATATAAATATTAAATTTGTGATTTTTTTGGTGAAATGTTGTAAATCTCTAGTACATGTTCTAGAATAACTTAGATTTGGTTACATATAAGTAAGAAAGGAAAAGAAGAAAACATTACAAATATACACATGTGCATGCTTATTGATAAATACTATGTTGTGGACATGGAAAATATAACTTGGGTGTCGAGGGTACCGTCATGTTCGGGCAAATTTCAATTTGGAGTTAATAGTAAAATTTGACTTTTTGCACTTAGGCCTGTCCAAGAATGTTGGAATTGTCAAATCTCGAAATTGGCAACATCAAAATTTAATTCAATAATATATAGTTACAATTTTGTAATTTGGGCATGTGTAGATGAATGGAAAGGCTTCGAAGGTCAACATTGATTCATTCTACACAATCTTGAAAAATTACACTGTGACCCAAAAATGTGTTACCCTATAATCCTTTGCTTTGAAATACATGATTTTTGTTATTATAGAATAAATATAGAAATCTTAGATGGGTGATTGTTTTGGTAAAATGTTGCAAAGCCTTGGTACATGTTCTAGAGTGACTTAGAATTGGTTACATAAAAGTAAGAAAGGTAAATCGGAAAACATTAGAAACATATTCATGTGCATGTTTAAGGGTAAGATGTTATGGACTTGGAATGTACAAATTGGGCGTAGAGGGTACCATCACATTCTCATGGATTTCAAATTGGTGTTATGAGTAAAGTTTTAACCTTTTGCACTTAGATCCCTCCAAGAAAGTTAGAATTGTCGAATCACGAAATTGGCAACACCAAAATTTAATTCAATAATTTAAAGTTGTTATTTTTGAAATTGGACATGCATGGGTGAAATAAAAGGCCTCGAAAGTAAACATTGATAACTTCAACACAATCTTGAAAAATTAAACTATAGCCCAAAATTATGTTTACCAATAATCCTTTGCTCCGAAATACATGATTTGGTTACTCTTGCATGAATATATAAATATTAAATTTGTGATTTGTTTTGGTGAAATATTGCAAATCTCTAGTACATGTTCTAGAATAATTTAGATTTGGTTACATATAAGTAAGAAAGGAAAAATCAGAAAACAATAAAAATATACATATGTGCATGCTTATTGATAAATACTATGTTGTGGACATGGAAAATATAACTTGGGTGTCGAGGGTACCGCCATGTTCGAGCGGATTTCAATTTCGAGTTAATAGTTAAATTTGACTTTTTGCACTTTGGCCTGTCCAAGAAAGTTGGAATTGTCGAATCTCGAAATTGGCAACATCAAAATTTAATTCAATAATATATAGTTACAATTTGGCAATTTGGGCATGCATGGATTAACGGAATGGCTTCAAAGGTCAACATTGAGTAATTCTACACAATCTTGAAAAATTACACTATGACCCCAAAATGTGTTACCCTATAATCCTTTGCTTCAAAATACATGAGTTTTGTTATTATAGAATAAATATAGAAATCTTAGATGTGTGTTTTTTTTGTAAAATGTTGCAAAGCACTAGTACATGTTCTAGAGTGACTTAGAATTGGTTATATATAAGTAAGCAAGGAAACATCAGAAAACATTACAAATATATACTTGTGCATGCTTATTGATAAATACTATGTTGTGGACATGGAAAATATAACTTGGGTGTCGAGGGTACCGTCATGTTCGAGCGGATTTCAATTTTGAGTTAATAGTTAAATTTGACTTTTTGCACTTTGGCCTGTACAAGAAAGTTGGAATTGTCGAATATCGAAATTGGCAACATCAAAATTTTATTCAATAATATATAGTTACAATTTTGCAATTTGGGCATGCATGGATGAACGGAAAGGGCTTCGAAGGTCAACAATGATTAATTCTATACAATCTTAAAAATTACACTATGACCCAAAAATGTGTTACCCTATAATCCTTTGCTTCGAAATACATGACTTTTGTTATTATAGAATAAATATAGAAATCTTAGATGGGTGATTTTTTTTGTAAAATGTTCCAAAACACTAGTACATGTTCCAGAGTGACTTAAAATTGGTTACATATAAGTAAGAAAGGCAAATCGGAAAACATTAGAAACATATTCATGTGCATGTTTAGTGATGAATACGATGTTATGGACTTGGAAAGTCAAATTGGGCGTAGAGGGTACCATCACATTCTCACGGATTTCAAATTGGAGTTATGAGTAAAGTTTTAATTTTTGCACTTAGGTCCATCGAAGAAAGTTAGAATTGTCAAATAATGAAATTGGCAACACCAAAATTTAATTCAATAATATATAGTTGTTATTTTTCAATTTGGACATGCATGGGTGAAAGAAAAGGCATCGAAAGTAAACATTGATAACTTCTACACAATCTTGAAAAATTAAACTATAGCCCAAAATTGTGTTAACCTGTAATCCTTTGCTCCGAAATACATGATTTTGGGTACACTTGCATAAATATATAAATATTAAATTTGTGATTTTTTTTTGGTGAAATGTTGCAAATCTCTAGTACGTGTTCTAGAATAACTTAGATTTGGTTACATATAAGTAAGAAAGGAAAATCAGAAAACATTACAAATATATACATGTGCATGCTTATTGATAAATACTATGTTGTGGACATGGAAAATATAACTTGGGTGTCGAGGGTACCGTCATGTTCGAGCGGATTTCAATTTGGAGTTAATAGTAAAATTTGACTTTTTGCACTTAGGCCTGTCCAAGAAAGTTGGAATTGTTGAATCTCGAAATTGGCAGCATTAAAATTTAATTCAATAATATATAGTTAATATTTTTAATTTGGGCATGCATGGATGAACGGAAAGGCTTTGAAGGTCAACATTGATTAATTCAACACAATCTTGAAAAATTACACTATGACCTTATAATGTGTTACCCTATATTCCTTTGCTTCGAAATACATGATTTTTGTTATTATAGAATAAATTTTGAAATCTTAGATGGGTGATTTTTTCTTGTAAAATATTGCAAAGCACTAATACATGTTCTGGAGTGACTTAGAATTGGTTACATATAAGTAACAAAGGTAACTCGGAAAACATTAGAAACATATTCATGTGCATGTTTAATGATGAATACGATGTTATGGACTTGGAAAGTACAAATTAGGCGAATAGGGTACCATCACATTCTCACGGATTTCAAATTGGAGCTATGAGTAAAGTTTTAAATTTTTGCACTTAGGTCCCTCCAAGAAAGTTAGAATTGTCGAATCACGAAATTGGCAACATCAAAATTCAATTCAATAATATAAAGTTTTTATTTTTCATTTTGGACATGCATGGGTGAAAGAAAAGGCCTCGAAAGTAAACATTGATAACTTCAACACAATCTTGAAAAATTAAACAATAGCCCAAAATTGTGTTAACCTATAATCCTTTGCTCCGAAATACATGATTTTGGTTACTCTTGCATAAATATATAAATATTAAATTTGTGATTTTTTTTGGTGAAATGTTGCAAATCTCTAGTACGTGTTCTAGAATAACATAGATTTGGTTACATATAAGTAAGAAAGGAAAATCAGAAAACATTACAAATACATACATGTGCATGCTTATTGATAAATTCTATGTTGTGGACATGGAAAACATAACTTGGGTGTCGAGGGTACCGTCATGTTCGAGCGGATTTCAATTTGGAGTTAATGGTTAAATTTAACTTTTTGCACTTTGGCCTGTCCAAGAAAGTTGGAATTGTCGAATCACGAAATTGGGAACATCAAAATTTAATTCAATAATATATAGTTACAATTTGGCAATTTGGGCATGCATGGATGAACGGAAAGGCTTCGAAGGTCAACATTGATTAATTCTACACAATCTTGAAAAATTACACTATGACCCAAAAATGTGTTACCCCATAATCCTTTGCCTCGAAACACATGATTTATGTTTTTTTAGAATAAATATAGAAAACTTAGATGGGTGATTGTTTTGGTAAAATGTTGCAAGCCTTGGTACATGTTCTAGAGTGACTTAGAATTGGTCACATATAAGTAAGAAAGGTAAATCGGAAAACATTAGAAACATATTCATGTGCATGTTTAATGATGAATGCGATGTTACGGACTTGGAAAGTACAAATTAGGCGTATAGGGTACCATCACATTCTCACGGATTTCAAATTGGAGCTATGAGTAAAGTTTTAAATTTTTGCACTTAGGTCCCTCCAAGAAAGTTAGAATTGTCGAATCACGAAATTGGCAACATCAAAATTCAATTCAATAATATAAAGTTTTTATTTTTCATTTTGGACATGCATGGGTGAAAGAAAAGGCCTCGAAAGTAAACATTGATAACTTCAACACAATCTTGAAAAATTAAACAATAGCCCACAATTGTGTTAACCTGTAATCATTTGCTCCGAAATACATGATTTTGGTTACTCTTGCATAAACATATAAATATTAAATTTGTGATTTTTTGGTGAAATGTTGCAAATCTCTAGTACGTGTTCTAGAATAACATAGATTTGGTTACATATAAGTAAGAAAGGAAAATCAGAAAACATTACAAATACATACATGTGCATGCTTATTGATAAATTCTATGTTGTGGACATGGAAAACATAACTTGGGTGTCGAGGGTACCGTCATGTTCGAGCGGATTTCAATTTGGAGTTAATGGTTAAATTTAACTTTTTGCACTTTGGCCTGTCAAAGAAAGTTGGAATTGTCGAATCACGAAATTGGGAACATCAAAATTTAATTCAATAATATATAGTTACAATTTGGCAATTTGGGCATGCATGGATGAACGGAAAGGCTTCGAAGGTCAACATTGATTAATTCTACACAATCTTGAAAAATTACACTATGACCCAAAAATGTGTTACCCCATAATCCTTTGCCTCGAAACACATGATTTATGTTTTTTTAGAATAAATATAGAAAACTTAGATGGGTGATTGTCTTGGTAAAATGTTGCAAAGCCTTGGTACATGTTCTAGAGTGACTTAGAATTAGTCACATATAAGTAAGAAAGGTAAATCGGAAAACATTAGAAACATATTCATGTGCATGTTTAATGATGAATGCGATGTTACGGACTTGGAAAGTACAAATTAGGCGTATAGGGTACCATCACATTCTCACGGATTTCAAATTGGAGCTATGAGTAAAGTTTTTAATCTTTGCACTTAGGTCCCTCCAAGAAAGTTAGAATTGTCAAATAACGAAATTGGCAACACCAAAATTCAATTCAATAATATAAAATTGTTATTTTTCAATTTGGACATGCATGGGTGAAAGAAAAGTCCTCGAAAGTAAACATTGATAACTTCTACACAATCTTGAAAAATTAAACTAAAGCCCAAAATTGTGTTAACCTATAATCCTTTGCTCCGAAATACATGATTTTGGTTACTCTTGCATAAATATATAAATATTAAATTTGTGATTTTATTTTGGTGAAATGTTGCAAATCTCTAGTACATGTTCTAGAATAACTTAGATTTGGTTACATATAAGTAAGAAAGGAAAATCAGAAAACATTACGAATATATACATGTGCATGCTTATTGATAAATACTATGTTGTGGACATGGAAAACACAACTTGGGTGTCGAGGGTACCGTCATGTTCGAGCGTATTTGAATTTGGAGTTAATAGTAAAATTTGACTTTTTGCTCTTAGGCCTGTCCAAGAAAGTTGGAATTGTCGAATCACGAAATTGGCAGCATCAAAATTCAATTCAATAATATAAATTTTTTATTTTTCATTTTGGACATGCATGGGTGAAAGAAAAGGCCTCGAAAGTAAACATTGATAATTTCAACACAATCTTGAAAATTTAAACAATAGCCAACAATTGTGTTAACCTATAATCCTTTGCTCCGAAATACATGATTTTGGTTACTCTTGCATAAATATATAAATATTAAATTTGTGGTTTTTTTTTTGGTGAAATGTTGCAAATCTCTAGTACGTGTTCTAGAATAACATAGATTTGGTTACATATAAGTAAGAAAGGAAAATCAGAAAACATTACAAATACATACATGTGCATGCTTATTGATAAATTCTATGTTGTGGACATGGAAAACATAACTTGGGTGTCGAGGGTACCGTCATGTTCGAGCGGATTTCAATTTGGAGTTAATGGTTAAATTTAACTTTTTGCACTTTGGCCTGTCCAAGAAAGTTGGAATTGTCGAATCACGAAATTGGGAACATCAAAATTTAATTCAATAATATATAGTTACAATTTGGCAATTTGGGCATGCATGGATGAACGGAAAGGCTTCGAAGGTCAACATTGATTAATTCTACACAATCTTGAAAAATTACACTATGACCCAAAAATGTGTTACCCCATAATCCTTTGCCTCGAAACACATGATTTATGTTTTTTTAGAATAAATATAGAAAACTTAGATGGGTGATTGTTTTGGTAAAATGTTGCAAGCCTTGGTACATGTTCTAGAGTGACTTAGAATTGGTCACATATAAGTAAGAAAGGTAAATCGGAAAACATTAGAAACATATTCATGTGCATGTTTAATGATGAATGCGATGTTACGGACTTGGAAAGTACAAATTAGGCGTATAGGGTACCATCACATTCTCACGGATTTCAAATTGGAGCTATGAGTAAAGTTTTAAATTTTTGCACTTAGGCCCCTCCAAGAAAGTTAGAATTGTCGAATCACGAAATTGGCAACATCAAAATTCAATTCAATAATATAAAGTTTTTATTTTTCATTTTGGACATGCATGGGTGAAAGAAAAGGCCTCGAAAGTAAACATTGATAACTTCAACACAATCTTGAAAAATTAAACAATAGCCCACAATTGTGTTAACCTGTAATCACTTGCTCCGAAATACATGATTTTGGTTACTCTTGCATAAATATATAAATATTAAATTTGTGATTTTTTTGGTGAAATGTTGCAAATCTCTAGTACGTGTTCTAGAATAACATAGATTTGGTTACATATAAGTAAGAAAGGAAAATCAGAAAACATTACAAATACATACATGTGCATGCTTATTGATAAATTCTATGTTGTGGACATGGAAAACATAACTTGGGTGTCGAGGGTACCGTCATGTTCGAGCGGATTTCAATTTGGAGTTAATGGTTAAATTTAACTTTTTGCACTTTGGCCTGTCCAAGAAAGTTGGAATTGTCGAATCACGAAATTGGGAACATCAAAATTTAATTCAATAATATATAGTTACAATTTGGCAATTTGGGCATGCATGGATGAACGGAAAGGCTTCGAAGGTCAACATTGATTAATTCTACACAATCTTGAAAAATTACACTATGACCCAAAAATGTGTTACCCCATAATCCTTTGCCTCGAAACACATGATTTATGTTTTTTTAGAATAAATATAGAAAACTTAGATGGGTGATTGTCTTGGTAAAATGTTGCAAAGCCTTGGTACATGTTCTAGAGTGACTTAGAATTAGTCACATATAAGTAAGAAAGGTAAATCGGAAAACATTAGAAACATATTCATGTGCATGTTTAATGATGAATGCGATGTTACGGACTTGGAAAGTACAAATTAGGCGTATAGGGTACCATCACATTCTCACGGATTTCAAATTGGAGCTATGAGTAAAGTTTTTAATCTTTGCACTTAGGTCCCTCCAAGAAAGTTAGAATTGTCAAATAACGAAATTGGCAACACCAAAATTCAATTCAATAATATAAAATTGTTATTTTTCAATTTGGACATGCATGGGTGAAAGAAAAGTCCTCGAAAGTAAACATTGATAACTTCTACACAATCTTGAAAAATTAAACTAAAGCCCAAAATTGTGTTAACCTATAATCCTTTGCTCCGAAATACATGATTTTGGTTACTCTTGCATAAATATATAAATATTAAATTTGTGATTTTATTTTGGTGAAATGTTGCAAATCTCTAGTACATGTTCTAGAATAACTTAGATTTGGTTACATATAAGTAAGAAAGGAAAATCAGAAAACATTGCGAATATATACATGTGCATGCTTATTGATAAATACTATGTTGTGGACATGGAAAACACAACTTGGGTGTCGAGGGTACCGTCATGTTCGAGCGGATTTGAATTTGGAGTTAATAGTAAAATTTGACTTTTTGCTCTTATGCCTGTCCAAGAAAGTTGGAATTGTCGAATCACGAAATTGGCAGCATCAAAATTCAATTCAATAATATAATTTTTTTATTTTTCATTTTGGACATGCATGGGTGAAAGAAAAGGCCTCGAAAGTAAACATTGATAATTTCAACACAATCTTGAAAATTTAAACAATAGCCAACAATTGTGTTAACCTATAATCCTTTGCTCCGAAATACATGATTTTGGTTACTCTTGCATAAATATATAAATATTAAATTTGTGGTTTTTTTTTGGTGAAATGTTGCAAATCTCTAGTACGTGTTCTAGAATAACATAGATTTGGTTACATATAAGTAAGAAAGGAAAATCAGAAAACATTACAAATACATACATGTGCATGCTTATTGATAAATTCTATGTTGTGGACATGGAAAACATAACTTGGGTATCGAGGGTACCGTCATGTTCGAGCGGATTTCAATTTGGAGTTAATAGATAAATTTGACTTTTTGCACTTAGGCCTGTCCAAGAAAGTTGGAATTGTCGAATCTCGAAATTGGCTACATTAAAATTTAATTCAATAATATATAGTTAAAATTTTGTAATTTGGGCATGCATAGATGAATGGAAAGGCTTTGAAGGTCAACATTGATTAATTCTACACAATCTTGAAAAATTACACTATGACCCAATAATGTGTTACCCTATAATCCTTTGCTTCGAAATACATGATTTTTATTATTATAGAATAAATATAGAAATCTTAGATGGGTGATTTTTTCTTGTAAAATATTGCAAAGCACTAATACATGTTCTAGAGTGACTTAGAATTGGTTACATATAAGTAAGAAAGGTAAATTGGAAAACATTAGAAACATATTCATGTGCATGTTTAATGATGAATACGATGTTATGGACTTGGAAAGTACAAATTAGGAGTATAGGGTACCATCACATTCTCACGGATTTCAAATTGGAGCTATGAGTAAAGTTTTAAATTTTTGCACTTAGGTCCCTCCAAGAAAGTTAGAATTGTCGAATCACGAAATTGGCAACATCAAAATTCAATTCAATAAGATAAAGTTTTTATTTTTCATTTTGGACATGCATGGGTGAAAGAAAAGGCCTCGAAAGTAAACATTGATAATTTCAACACAATCTTGAAAAATTAAACAATAGCCCACAATTGTGTTAACCTATAATCATTTGCTCCGAAATACATGATTTTGGTTACTCTTGTATAAATATATGAATATTAAATTTGTGATTTTTTTTGGTGAAATGTTGCAAATCTCTAGTACGTGTTCTAAAATAACTTAGATTTTGTTACATATAAGTAAGAAAGGAAAATCAGAAAACATTACAAATACATACATGTGCATGCTTATTGATAAATTCTATGTTATGGACATGGAAAACATAACTTGGGTGTCGAGGGTACCGTCATGTTCGAGCGGATTTCAATTTGGTGTAAATAGTTAAATTTGACATTTTGAACTTAGGCCTGTCCAAGGAAGTTGGAATTGTCGAATCTCGAAATTGGCAACATTAAAATTTAATTCAATAATATAAAATTGTTATTTTTCAATTTGGACATGCATGGGTGAAAGAAAAGGCCTCGAAAGTAAACATTGATAACTTCTACACAATTTTGAAAAATTAAACTATAGCCCAAAATTGTGTTAACCTATAATCCTTTGCTCCGAAATACATGATTTTGGTTACTCTTGCATAAATATATAAATATTAAATTTGTGATTTTTTTTTGGTGAAATGTTGCAAATCTCTAGTACGTGTTCTAGAATAACTTAGATTTGGTTACATATAAGTAAGAAAGGAAAATCAGAAAACATTACAAATATATACATGTGCATGCTTATTGATAAATACTATGTTGTGGACATGGAAAATATAACTTGGGTGTCGAGGGTACCGTCATGTTCGAGCAGATTTCAATTTGGAGTTAATAGTAAAATTTGACTTTTTACACTTAGGCCTGTCCAAGCAAGTTGGAATTGTCGAATCTCGAAATTGGCAACATTAAAATTTAATTCAATAATATATAGTTAAAATTTTGTAATTTGGGCATGCATGGATGAACGGAAAGGCTTTGAAGGTCAACATTGTTTAATTCTACACAATCTTGAAAAATTACAGTATGACCCAATAATGTGTTATCCTATAATCCTTTGCTTCGAAATACATGATTTTTGTTATTATAGAATAAATATAGAAATCTTATATGGGTGATTTTTTCTTGTAAAATATTGCAAAGCACTAATACATGTTCTAGAGTGACTTAAAATTGGTTACATATAAGTAAGAAAGGTAAATCGGAAAATATTAGAAACATATTCATGTGCATGTTTAATGATGAATATGATGTTATGGACTTGGAAAGTACAAATTAGGCGTATAGGGTACCATCACATTCTCACGGATTTCAAATTGGAGCTATGAGTAAAGTTTTAAATTTTTGCACTTAGGTCCCTCCAAGAAAGTTAGAATTGTCGAATCACGAAATTGGCAAAATCAAAATTCAATTCAATAATATAAAGTTTTTATTTTTCATTTTGGACATGCATGGGTGAAAGAAAAGGCCTCGAAAGTAAACATTGATAACTTCAACACAATCTTGAAAAATTAAACAATAGCCCAATATTGTGTTAACCTATAATCCTTTGCTCCGAAATACATGATTTTGGTTACTCTTGTATAAATATATAAATATTAAATTTGTGATTTTTTTTGGTGAAATGTTGCAAATCTCTAGTATGTGTTCTAGAATAACTTAGATTTGGTTACATATAAGTAAGAAAGGAAAATCAGAAAACATTACAAATACATACATGTGCATGCTTATTGATAAATTCTATGTTGTGGACATGGAAAACAAAACTTGGGTGTCGAGGGTACCGTCATGTTCGAGCGGATTTCAATTTGGAGTTAATAGTTAAATTTGAATTTTTGCACTTTGGCTTGTCCAAGAAAGTTGGAATTGTCGAATCTCGAAATTGGCAACATCAAAATCTAATTTAGTAATATATAGTTAAAATTTTGTAATTTGGGCATGCGTGGATGAACGGAAAGGCTTTGAAGGTCAACATTGATTAATTCTACACAATCTTGAAAATTTACACTATGACCCAATAATGCGTTACCCTATAATCCTTTGCTTCGAAATACATGATTTTTGTTATTATAGAATAAATACAGAAATCTTTGATGGGTGATTTTTTCTTGTAAAATATTGCAAAGCACTAATACATGTTCTAGAGTGACTTAAAATAGGTTACATATAAGTAAGAAAGGTAAATCGGAAAACATTAGAAACATATTCATGTGCATGTTTAATGATAACTAAGATGTTATGGACTTGGAAAGTACAAATTGGGCGTATAGGGTACCATCACATTCTCACAGATTTCAAATTGGTGTTATGAGTAAAGTTTTAACTTTTTGCACTTAGGTCCCTCTGAGAAAGTTAGAATTGTCAAATCACGAAATTGGCAACACCAAAATTCAATTCAATAATTTAAAGTTGTTATTTTTCATTTTGGACATGCATGGGTGAAAGAAAAGGCCTCGAAAGTAAACATTGATACCTTCAACACAATCTTGAAAAATTAAACAATAGCCCAAAATTGTGTTAACCAATAATCCTTTGCTCCGAAATACATGATTTTGGTTACTCTTACATAAATATATAAATATTAAATTTGTGATTTTTTTTGGTGAAATGTTGCAAATCTCTAGTACGTGTTCTAGAATAACTTAGATTTGGTTACATATAAGTAAGAAAGGAAAATCAGAAAACATTACAAATATATACATGTGCATGCTTATTGCTAAATACTATGTTGTGGACATGGAAAATATAACTTGGGTGTCGAGGGTACCACCATGTTCGAGCGGATTTCAATTTGGAGTTAATAGTTAAATTTAACTTTTTGCACCTTGGCCTGTCCAAGAAAGTTGGAATTGTTGAATCACAAAATTGGCAACATCAAAATTTAATTCAATAATATATAGATACAATTTGGCAATTTGGGCATGCATGGATGAACGGAAAGGCTTCGAAGGTCAACATTGATTAATTCTACATAATCTTGAAAAATTACACTATGACCCAAAAATGTGTTACCCTATAATCCTTTGCCTCGAAACACATGATTTATGTTTTTTTAGAATAAATATAGAAAACTTAGATGGGTGATTGTTTTGGTAAAATGTTGCAAAGCCTTGGTACATGTTCTAGAGTGACTTAGAATTGGTTACATATAAGTAAGAAAGGTAAATCGGAAAACATTAGAAACGTATTCATGTGCATGTTTAATGATGAATACGATGTTATGGACTTGGAAAGTGCAAATTAGGCGTATAGGGTACCATCACATTCTCACGGATTTCAAATTGGAGTTATGAGTAAAGTTTTAATTTTTGCACTTAGGTCCATCCAAGAAAGTTAGAATTATCAAATAACGAAATTGGCAACACTAAAATTCAATTCAATAATATAAATTTGTTATTTTTCAATTTGGACATGCATGGGTGAAAGAAAAGGCCTCGAAAGTAAACATTGATAACTTCTACACAATCTTGAAAAATTAAACTATAGCAAAAAATTTTGTTAACCTATAATCCTTTGCTCCGAAATACATGATTTTGGTTACTCTTGCATAAATATATAAATATTAAATTTGTGATTTTTTTTTGGTGAAATGTTGCAAATCTCTAGTACATGTTCTAGAATAACTTAGATTTGGTTACATATAAGTAAGAAAGGAAAATCAGAAAACATTACAAATATATACATGTGCATGCTTATTGATAAATACTATGTTGTGGACATGGAAAATATAACTTGGGTGTCGAGGGTACTGGCATGTTCGAGCGGATTTCAATTTGGAGTTAATAGTAAAATTTGACTTTTTGCACTTAGGCCTGTCCAAGAAAGTTGGAATTGTCGAATCTTGAAATTGGCAACATTAAAATTTAATTCAGTAATATATAGTTAAAATTTTGTAATTTGGGCATGCATGGATGAACGGAAAGGCTTTGAAGGTCAACATTGATTAATTCTACACAATCTTGAAAAATTACACTATGACCCAATAATGTGTTATCCTATAATCCTTTGCTTCGAAATACATGATTTTTGTTATTATAGAATAAATATAGAAATCTTAGATGGGTGATTTTTTCTTGTAAAATATTGCAAAGCAATAATGCATGTTCTAGAGTGACTTAGAATAGGTTACATATAAGTAAGAAAGGTAAATCGAAAAACATTAGAAACATATTCATGTGCATGTTTAATGATGAATGCGATGTTATGGACTTGGAAAGTACAAATTAGGCGTATAGGGTACCATCACATTCTCACGGATTTCAAATTGGTGCAATGAGTAAAGTTTTAAATTTTTACACTTAAGTCCCTCCAAGAAAGTAAGAATTGTCGAATCACGAAATTGGCAACATCAAAATTCAATTCAATAATATAAAGTTTTTATTTTTTATTTTGGACATGCATGGGTGAAAGAAAAGGCCTCGAAAGTAAACATTGATAACTTCAACACAATCTTGAAATTAAACAATAGCCCACAATTGTGTTAACCTCTAATCCTTTGCTCCGAAATACATGTTTTTGGTTACTCTTGCATAAATATGTAAATATTAAATTTGTGATTTTTTTGGTGAAATGTTGCAAATCGCTAGTACGTGTTCTAGAATAACTTAGACTTGGTTACATATAAGTAAGAAAGGAAAATCAGAAATCATTACAAATATATACATGTGCATGCTTATTGATAAATACTATGTTGTGGACATGGAAAATATGACTTGGGTGTCGAGGGTACCGTCATGTTCGAGCGGATTTCAATTTGGAGTTAATAGTAAAATTTTACTCTTTGCACTTAGGCATGTCCATGAAAGTTGGAATTGTCGAATCTCGAAATTGGCAACATTAAAATTTAATTCAATAATATATAGTTAAAATTTTGTAATTTGGGCATGCGTGGATGAACGGAAAGGCATTGAAGGTCAACATTGATTAATTCTACACAATCTTTAAAAATTACACTATGACCCAAAAATGTGTTACCCTATAATCCTTTGCTTCGAAATACATGATTTTTGTTATTATAGAATAAATATAGAAATCTTAGATGGGTGATTTTTTCTTGTAAAATATTGCAAAGCACTAATTCATGTTCTAGAGTGACTTAGAATTGGTTACATATAAGTAAGAAAGGTAAATCGGAAAACATTAGAAACATATTCATGTGCATGTTTAAGGATAACTAAGATGTTATGGACTTGGAAAGTACAAATTAGGCGTATAGGGTACCATCACATTCTCACGGATTTCAAATTGGTGTTATGAGTAAAGTTTCAACTTTTTGCACTTAGGTCCCTCCAAGAAAGTTAGAATTGTCGAATCACGAAATTGGCAACACCAAAATTCAATTCAATAATTTAAAGTTGTTATTTTTCAATTTGGACTTGCATGGGTGAAAGAAAAGGCCTCGAAAGTAAACATTGATAACTTCAACACAATCTTGAAAAATTAAACTGTAGCCCAAAATTGTGTTAACCAATAATCCTTTGCTACGAAATACATGATTTTGGTTACTCTTGCATGAATATATAAATATTAAATTTATGATTTTTTTTGGTGAAATATTGCAAATTTCTAGTACATGTTCTAGAATATCTTAGATTTGGTTACATATAAGTAAGAAAGGAAAGATCAGAAAACATTACAAATGTATACATGTGCATGCTTATTGATAAATACTATGTTGTGGACATGGAAAATATAACTTGGGTGTCGAGGGTACCGTCATGTTCGAGCGGATTTCAATTTTGAGTCAATAGTTACATTTGACTTTTTGCTCTTTGGCCTGTCCAAGAAAGTTGGATTTGTCAAATCACGAAATTGGGAACATCAAAATTTAATTCAATAATATATAGTTACAATTTGGCAATTTGGGCATGCATGGATGAACGGAAAGGCTTTGAAGGTCAACATTGATCCCCTATCTCCTTTTCTTTATAACCTGCTCTCCGAAGCTTTCTCTAGAGGCTTTAAAAATATTTTCAACATTGGATATCTCCAACATTTCAGTTTACTCCGGTCTTGTACACATGTCTCTCACCTAATGTACGCTGATGACACAACAGTCTTTCTCAATGCTAAACCTACAACCTTGAAGAGGTTTAAAAGCTTTTTAATTGCCTATGAGCTGACTACTGGACAAAAGGTTAATTTTGAGAAATCAGAATTCTTTGTCTCACATAGAACCCTTTCCCAGACCATCCTCTCTATTAAGAGATTACTGGGAATGGAACAAGGTTCTTTTCCCTTAAAGTATTTGGGAGTTCCTATTTTCTCTGGTTGGAATCTACAGGTACATTACAAGCCTCGCTTGAAAGGATGGAGAAGACAATCAACAACTGGAAAAATAAATGGCTTACCAGTGCTGGTAAGATAGTACTCATTAACCATTGTCTAATTTCGATTCCTACGCATACTTTTGCTGTTCTTAGCCCTCCTAAGATAGTGTTAAGAAAAATGGAAAAAATTGCTTCCAATTTCTTTTGGGGGAATGTAGATATTACTGATAGGAAAAAATGGAGGTCTTGGAAAAACATGAGTCTACCAATAGACGAAAATGGCATTGGCTTTAGAGATATAAAAGCTATAGTGGGTGCATTCTCATGTAAATTGTGGTGGAAATTGCAGTCTAATAAAAACCAGTGGACCTCATTAATATGGTCACTTCCTAATTCATATAAAAAATCACATACATGGAATAGAATTTGCCACATCACTGCTAAGGCAAACAGATACACTAAGGTGCTATATGGATTGGGGGAATGTTCTTTTTGGAACTCTAATTGGACTGGA
The DNA here is from genome assembly GCA_037428765.1 of Rubia yunnanensis. Taxonomy (NCBI): domain Eukaryota; kingdom Viridiplantae; phylum Streptophyta; class Magnoliopsida; order Gentianales; family Rubiaceae; genus Rubia; species Rubia yunnanensis. Next base: position 65,500,587 of record CM075064.1, read on the forward strand.
GATGGGGCACTTTTCTATGAATGGCCGGATGGGAGAAGTATCCCCTTCGAGGATATTTCTCTTAGGTTCTTCATACAAAATAAAGCTAATCTCCTTCCACAGCTGGAGCCATACTTGGCTACCAATATAATTTCCACTTTGCAGGTAGCAAAACTGGAGTATAACCACGAGGATAGGCTGATTTGGACCCCAAATACTGACGGTTTGTTTACAATACGCTCGGCATATCACACCTTCAGGCAGAGGAAAGTTAGAATCAGACATTTTTCCAAGGTATGGAGTACTTTCATTCCTAGGAAAATGTCTATCATATTGTGGAGAGAAATGAATGCCATTCTCCCCTTCGATAATATATTAACTAGGTTAGGATTTCGATTAGCCTCGATGTTCCCTTTGTGCATGAACCACACAGATAATCTAGATCATTTTTTCAATTCATGCCCATATTCTATTGCTGTTTGGGATAGAGTATGTGATCTGATACATCTACAACATCCTTTTTTTGAAAACCTGAAGACCAGAGTTGATTTCTTCCTGTCCTTTAAGGCTGAAACTAAGATTCACTCTAATATTATCACTGCTCCCTTCTTGTTACAATATGGATCCTGTGGGTAAAGAGGAACAAAATCATATATGAAAATGAACCTTTCTCCACAACAGTTTGTTTACAAGAGTTTAAAAGAATCATCTCTGAAATATTCACTGTGCACCACCTTTTTGGTAATTTAGATAAGCATAAGTATTGGATTGAGTCTAACATTATCCCTCACATTTATCCCAAGAGGAGGAAACCTTTATCTGCTGTAACATGGAAGAAACCATACTTAGGATATAAGATCAACACAGATGCTTTATGGAAAATTGATGGTTCGTCCTCTTTGGCTATAATAGTTAGGAATAAGGTTGGGAACGTGGTCACAATGAGAACTAAAATTTTCCAATCCCCAACACCACTACATGCTGAGTTGATCTCTATTCAATATGGATATGAAATATGTTCAGAAATGGATATTGAAAATTGTGAATTGGAATCAGATTGCTTAGTCGCTGTCAAAGGTATTCATAATCCTATGAGCTCCCCTTGGAGGAATTTTTCTATCTGCAGTTCACTTAGCTCTATGCATCTTAAATATCCAATTAGACACATTCATAGGGAGGCTAACTGTGCTACAGATTTCCTCGCTAAATATTCACTAGAAAACAATCTCCAAGGTAATATAGATATCCTGTCTGCTCTGCCTGTTCTCAGAGGACTTTTATCTCTTGATAGACTCGGTTTACCTGTTATTAGAATTTGTACTTGATTTTGTGATCATTCTTTGTATATATATCCTCATTTTATCCATTTGCATTTAATTCTCTGGAATGGAAACTACTGTGCTCTTCTTCGATTTGCATCAGGTTGGATGGGCATGCTTCTGGATGGCCGCTTCTTGGTCTCACACGTGACTATACTATCACTGACCAACATGAGATTACACTCAAGCCATCATTCTCACCAATGGCTTTCACGCACGATACCTATGCTGACCTGCTATTCACATAAATACTTTCAATGTTCTTCACCGTCTTATTGGTCTTTTTCTATATTCATTTCGGCTGGCTTTCCACTGACATACTGGGGTTTCAATTTTTCGATTCGCCGACCTGTTTATGGAAAACACCGATAACGAATACATAGAAAGTAACTTCTCCTCGCTCTCTAGTGACCATTAGCTTAGTTTAGGTGATTACTTGGTTGTATCATCTCTTTTGAAAGCAAGTATTCTTTTGCTTCAGGAGCTTCTTTCTGCTCTTGGATCAACATATGGATGATCTTTTGTATACATATATGAACCTTCAGGCATAATTGCCATTTTTTTGGGTTAGGGGAGCCTAATATATTTATCCCCCATCCTCGGGTGGTTTACTTAAAAAAATGAAAAATTACACTATGACCCAAAAATGTGTTACCCTATAATCCTTTGCCTCAAAACACATGATTTATGTTTTTTTAGAATAAATATAGAAAACTTAGACGGGTGATTGTTTTGGTAAAATGTTGCAAAGCCTTGGTACATGTTCTAGAGTGACTTAGAATTGGTTACATATAAGTAAGAAAGGTAAATCGGAAAACATTAGAAACATATTCATGTGCAAGTTTAATGATGAATACGATGTTATGGACTTGGAAAGTACAAATTAGGCGTATAGGGTACCATCACATTCTCACGGATTTCAAATTGGAGTTATGAGTAAAGTTTTAATTTTTGCACTTAGGTCCATCCAAGAAAGTTAGAATTGTCAAATAACGAAATTGGCAACACCAAAATTCAATTCAATAATATAAAATTGTTATTTTTCAATTTGGACATGCATGGGTGAAAGAAAAGGCCTTGAAAGTAAACAATGATAACTTCTACACAATCTTGAAAAATTAAACTATAGCCCAAAATTGTGTTAACCTATAATCTTTTGCTCCGAAATTCATGATTTTGGTTACTCTTGCATAAATATATAAATATTAAATTTGTGATTTTTTTTGGTGAAATGTTGCAAATCTCTAGTACATGTTCTAGAATAACTTAGATTTGGTTACATATAAGTAAGAAAGGAAAATCAGAATACATTACAAATATATACATGTGCATGCTTATTGATAAATACTATGTTGTGGACATGGAAAATATAACTTGGGTGTCGAGGGTACTGTCATGTTCGAGCGGATTTCAATTTGGAGTTAATAGTTAAATTTGACTTTTTGCACTTAGGCCTGTCCAAGAAAGTTGGAATTGTCAAATCTTGAAATTGGCAACATTAAAATTTAATTCAATAATATATAGTTAAAATTTTGTAATTTGGGCATGCATGGATGAACAGAAAGGCTTTGAAGGTCAACATTGATTAATTCTACACAATCTTGAAAAATTACACTATGACCCAAAAATGTGTTACCCTATAATCCTTTGCTTCGAAATACATGATTTTTGATATTATAGAATAAATATAGAAATCTTAGATGGGTGATTTTTTTCTTGTAAAATATTGCAAAGCACTAATACATGTTCTAGAGTGACTTAGAATTGGTTACATATAAGTAAGAATGGTAAATCGGAAAACATTAGAAACATATTCATGTGCATGTTTAATGATGAATGCGATGTTATGAACTTGGAAAGTACAAATTAGGCGTATAGGGTACCATCACATTCTCACGGATTTCAAATTGGAGATATGAGTAAAGTTTTAAATTTTTGCACTTAGGTCCCTCCAAGAAAGTTAGAATTGTCGAATCACGAAATTGGCAACATCAAAATTCAATTCAATAATATAAAGTTTTTATTTTTCATTTTGGACATGCATGGGTGAAAGAAAAGGCCTCGAAAGTAAACATTGATAACTTCAACACAATCTTTAAAAATTAAACAATAGCCCACAATTGTGTTAACCTATAATCCTTTGCTCCGAAATACATGATTTTGCTTACTCTTGCATAAATATATAAATATTAAATTTGTGATTTTTTTTGGTGAAATGTTGCAAATCTCTAGTACGTGTTCTAGAATAACTTAGATTTGGTTACATATAAGTAAGAAAGGAAAATCAGAAAACATTACAAATACATACATGTGCATGCTTATTGATAAATTCTATGTTGTGGACCTGGAAAACATAACTTGGGTGTCGAGGGTACCGTCATGTTCGAGCGGATTTCAATTTGGAGTCAATAGTTACATTTGACTTTTTGCACTTTGGCCTGTCCAAGAAAGTTGGAATTGTCGAATCACGAAATTGGGACATCAAAATTTAATTCAATAACATATAGTTACAATTTGGCAATTTGGGCATGCATGGATGAACGGAAAGGCTTCGAAGCTCAACATTGATTAATTCTACACAATCTTGAAAAATTACACTATGACCCAAAAATGTGTTACCCTATAATCCTTTGCCTCGAGACACAGGGTTTATGTTTTTTTAGAATAAATATAGAAAACTTAGATGGGTGATTGTTTTGGTAAAATGTTGCAAAGCCTTGGTACATGTTCTGTAGTGACTTAGAATTGGTTACATATAAGTAAGAAAGGTAAATCGGAAAACATTAGAAAATATTCATGTGCATGTTTAATGATGAATACGATGTTATGGACTTGGAAAGTACAAATTAGGCGTATAGGGTACCACAACATTCTCACGGATTTCAAATTGGAGTTATGAGTAAAGTTTTAATTTTTGCACTTAGGTCCATCCAAGAAAGTTAGAATTGTCGAATAACGAAATTGGCAATACAGAAATTCAATAATATAAAGTTGTTATTTTCCAATTTGGACATGCATGGGTGAAAGAAAAGGCCTCGAAAGTAAACATTGAAAACTTCAACACAATCTTAAAAAATTAAACTATAGCCCAAAATTTTGTTAACCTTTCATCCTTTGCTACGAAATACATGATTTTGGTTACTCTTGCATAAATATATAAATATTAAATTTGTGATTTTTTTGGTGAAATGTTGCAACTCTCTAGTACATGTTCTAGAATTACTTAGATTTGGTTACATATAAGTAAGAAAGGAAAATCAGAAAACATTACAAATATATACATATGCATGCTTATCGATAAATACAATGTTGTGGACATGGAAAACATAACTTCGGTGTAGAGGGTACCGTCGTGTTCGAGCGGATTTCAATTTGGAGTTAATAGTAAAATTTGACTTTTTGCACTTAGGCCTGTCCAAGGAAGTTGGAATTGTCGAATCTCGAAATTGGCAACATTAAAATTTAATTCAATAATATATACTTACAATTTTATAATTTGGGCATGCATGGATGAACGGAAAGGCTTTGAAGGTCAACATTGATTAATTCTACACAATCTTGAATAATTACACTATGACCCAAAAATGTGTTGCCCTATAATCCTTTGCTTCGAATTACATGATTTTTGTTGTTATAGAATAAATATAGAAATCTCAGATGGGTGTTTGTTTTTGTAAAATGTTACAAAGCACTAGTACATGTTCTAGAGTGACTTAGAATTGGTTACATATAAATAAGAAAGGTAAATCGGAAAACATTAGAAACATATTCATTTGCATGTTTAACGATAAATACGATGTTATGGACTTGGAAAGTACAAATTGGGCTTAGAGGGTACCATCACACTCTCACGGATTTCAAATTGGTGTTATGAGTAAAGTTTTAACTTTTTGTACTTAGGTCTCTCCAAGAAAGTTAGAATTGTCGAATCACGAAATTGGCAACAGAAAAATTCAATTCAATAATTTAAAGTAGTTATTTTTCAATTTGGACATGCATGGGTGAAAGAAAAGGCCTCGAAAGTAAACATTGATAACTTCAACACAATCTTGAAAAATTAAACTATAGCCCAAAATTGTGTTAACCAATAATCCTTTGCTCCGAAATACATGATTTTGGTTACTCTTGCATGAATATATAAATATTAAATTTGTGGTTTTTTTTGGTGAAATATTGCACATCTCTAGTACATGTTCTAGAATATCTTAGATTTGGTTACACATAAGTAAGAAAGGAAAAATCAGAAAACATTACAAATATATACATGTGCATGCTTATTGATAAATACTATGTTGTGGACATGGAAAATATAACTTGGGTGTCGAGGGTACCGTCATGTTCGAGCGGATTTCAATTTGGAGTCAATAGTTAAATTTGACTTTTTGCACTTTGGCCTGTCCAAGAAAGTTGGAATTGTCAAATCTCGAAATTGGCAACATTAAAATTTAATTCAATAATATATAGTTACAATTTTGTAATTTGGGCATGCATGGATGAACGGAAAGGCTTTGAAGGTTAACATTGATTAATTCTACACAATCTTGAAAAATTACACTATGACCCAAAAATGTGTTACCCTATAATCCTTTGCTTCGAAATACATGATTTTTGTTATAGAATAAATATAGAAATCTCAGATGGGTGTTTGTTTTTGTAAAATGTTGCAAAGCACTAGTACATGTTCTAGAGTGACTTAGAATTGGCTACATATACGTAAGAAAGGTAAATCGGAAAACATTAGAAACATATTCATGTGCATGTTTAAGTATAAATAAGATGTTATGGACTTGGAAAGTACAAATTGGGCGTAGAGGGTACCATCACATTCTCATGGATTTCAAATATGTGTTATGAGTAAAGTTTTAACTTTTTGCACTTAGGTCCCTCCAAGAAAGTTAGAATTGTCGAATCAAGAAATTGGCAACGCCAAAATTCAATTCAATAATTTAAAGTTTTTATTTTTCAATTTGGACATGCATGGGTGAAAGAAAAGGCCTCGAAAGTAAACATTGATAACTTCAACACAATCTTGAAAAATTAAACTATATCCCAAAATTGTGTTAACCTATAATCCTTTGCTCCGAAATAAATGATTTTGGTTACTCTTGGATAAATATATAAACATTAAATTTGTGATTTTTTTTTTGTGAAATGTTGTAAATCTCTAGTACATGTTCTAGAATAACCTAGATTTGGTTTCATATAAGTAAGAAAAGAAAATCAGAAAATATTACAAATATATACATATGCATGCTCATTGCTAAATACTATGTTGTGGACATGGAAAACATAACTTGGGTGTCGAGGGTACCGTCATGTTCGAGCGGATTTCAATTTGGAGTTAATTGTTAAATTTGACTTTTTGCACTTTGGCCTGTCCAAGAAAGTTGGAATTGTCGAATCTCGAAATTGGCAACATCAAAATTTAATTCAATAATATATAGTTACAATTTTGCAATTTGGGCATGCATGGATGAACGGAAAGGCTTCGAAGGTCAACATTGATTAATTCTACGCAACCTTGAAAAATTACACTATGACCCAAAAATGTGTTTCCCTATAATCCTTTGCTTCAAAACACATGATATATGTTATTTTAGAATAAATATATATATATTTTAATGAAACCATCCGGAGATAGAGGGGAATTTTATTTGGCCCCCCTAAACCATTAAAAAGAATATTCACAAAATACAGGTAGCCATCGCTAAGTTTGGATCATATGAGATACATATGAGAGTTGAAACACCCTCGAACCAACCCTAGTTGATTCCAAAAGAATAGTACTAACCTATGTTAGTGTGCAGGATAAAGGAGTAGACTTGCTAAGAATTGAAAATCTATACTGGCTTGAAGCAACCTACTATTTCGAGGGGTCAGAAACACCCCTCGAGGTCTCGAGGCAATACCGGCCTTCGGGGTCTCGAACTGCGAGGAAAAGCCTCGAGGGCTCGAACCACCCTTCGAGGTCTCGAGAACAGTTGATCAGCCGTAATCTGCCACAGCCCCTACAGGACACGAACCGCCATTTGCGAGGTCTCGAAACTCCCCCGGAGATCCCTAAACCACCCCTCGAGGTCCCAAACCACCCCTCGAGGTCCCGAACCACCCCTCGAGGTCCCGAACCACCCCTCGAGGTCCCGAACCACCCCTCGAGGTCCCGAACCACCCCTCGAGGTCCCGAACCACCCCTCGAGGTGCCAAAATACCCATCAAGGTCACAAACCTCCTGATTAGCTAAAATTCATCACAGCCCATTTAGGATACAATCCACCATTTACGAGGTCTCGGAAAAACACCTCGAAGTCCTGAACCACCCCTCGAGGCCTCAAACCATACCTCGGGGTCTCGAAACACCCCTCGAGGTCTCGAACAGCCGAAATCTTGCAAAAAATACCCATCGATCCACCATGTGCGAGGTCTCGATGTCTCAAAACCCTTTAGGTCCCGAAACCCTTTAGGTCCCAAAACCACCCCTCGAGGTCACGAACCCCCTCGACGTCTCAAACCATCTGATCAGCCAAAATGTATACAGTAGGTTTCTGTGTTCACCCAATAATTTTAGCTCCGTACCATCGAACAATTTAGTGATCGTATAAAACGAAGCACAATTTAGTCAAAAGGTGGAGCTAGAATTAAAAAGTGAGTTGGAAAGGAGAAACTCTTGAGCCGGAAATTGATCTTTGTCATTCATCATAAGGAACAGATGTGGCAATCTGGAAACTAGCTGGAAAGAAAGCTGAGTGTGGAAATATCTTGTGTATGAAAAATAAGTAAATCAGTAGCATCCATTCAAAAGGTGGAGCAAAAAATTAAGGATTGAGCTGGAGATGAGAACTTCCTGAGCCGGAGATTAATCTTTGGAATGTAGTCCCAGCAAAGCTCATCATGGTCAGCATCCTGGATCCTCTCAGCTTGAATAGATCTTCTCAGTCATGGTGAACTTGAAAGGATCTTCTTAGTCAGAGGTGTGAACCTATCAGAAAACAAGTAAGATCAGTAGCATCCATTCAAGTTGCAATTCTGATAGTAGGTACACCAATCTGATCAAGTCTAATCAGTCCCTGTACAGTGTTAGATAGGGAACTAAAAGATAGGTTTGAACAAGATTGAGCTTGGAGGCATGATTTTGCTATGCTATTAGCAACTTGGTTAGCTTGTCTATATACATGCATTAGAGTAATATCATTAAGAAGAAGGTTAATGTCATCAGCCAATTGGAACAATGTCTAATGAGCAGCTGATGGGTTCAGAACAAAGGAGACTGCATTAAGACAATCAGATTCAATACAGATAGGAACTGAATAGCATGCAACCAGCAACCTCTGAAGAGCAAATAAAATTTCCCTAAGTTCTGCTTCTAGAGGAGTTTCAGCATTTGTATACTTCATGTGTGCATCAATGAAACCACCTCTATTATCTCTGATGATCATACCAAGCCCATACTTTTTAGAAAGACCACACCATGCAGCATCAACATTAACTTTAAGACCTATGCACGGTTTAGACCAAGCAATTTAAAATTTTTTTGGCTTAGGGGCAGATTTGATTAGAGGAAGAAAGGAGTGATCTACAATACCCAAGTCAAAAACAGAAGAAACATAAATAGGTTTAGCACTGAAAGAATAGAAGATCTGATCCCTGATCTGTGAAACAACAAAGCTGGTCGGTGGAGGCACATTGTCATACAGATATTTATTCCTGACCTTCCAGAGGTTCTAGCAAGTTATTGAAGGTGCTAATTTAATGATCAAGGAATGTAAAGAGATGAGGCCAGAGTATGTGAGGTAGCATGACAGTCTTTCCCATATGGATGGAAAAATTCTATCCCTAATACCCATAAACTCATGCACTGTCTTCCAAATGTGAATGGCAAAAGGACAGGAATTAAACAAATGATCAAGAGATTCCTCATGCTGATAGCACATACAACATCTTGAAGGCATGCAAAAACTAATCTTTTTCAAAACATTATCTAACGGGAGGAAAGAGTTAATCAATCTCCACATAAAAACTGAGACTTTCTTTTGAGACCTTGGATTCCAGAGGTGCTGAATTGAGGCAATATTACCTCTTTGTGATCTGAGCAATTGATATGTAGAGTGGAAGGAGAATCTTCCCTTTTTGTCAGGTTTCCATATTAACCTATCCTGTCTGTGTGGAGAGAGTGTTGCACCTTGCAGAAGGGAGACAACATTAGGTGAGAGAAAAGGGGAGATTTTAGGAAGAAGAGTGTCCTTGTGAAAGATGAAATTAGCCACTGTACAGTCAGTTGGAATGTCAATAAGTCTCTGGTCACACAGATCCATAACAGGACATAAGTCCAGCCAGTTGGATGACCAGAAATTACATGAACCTGTACCAACTATCACTCTAGAATGAGACTCAACCCATGCATTAACATAGCAAATTCTTTTCCAATTTGATGAGGTTCTAAAGGAGGGTGGCAGAGAAGCAATAAAATGGGTCCATGGGGCATCAGCAATTTGATATTTCCACCACAATTTTACTGAGCAGGTGGTAATGATGGTGGGAATTGATCTGAAACGTAGGCCATTTTGGTTAATGGGATAGCAGAGAGCATCCCATTTCCTCCATGCCCTTTTAGGTTTCAGATCATGCACCCCCCAAAAAAATCTACTTAGTTTTCTCTCCACGGTGTGAATAATCTCCTTTGAAGGTTTAAGGACAGACCAAATATGATGTGGAGTAGAATAAATACATGACTGAATGAGAGTGATTTTTCCCCCAGTTGAAAGCCACTTATTTTTCCAACTATTTAACCTAGAATCAATCTGTTCCATTAATGGTTGGAAAAATATTTTTTTTGCAAAGCCATGAAAGATGGGGACACCTAAGTATTTAAAAGGGAGTTTACCAATTTTCATGCCAAGAATTGTCCTAGAAAAGGTAATTTGATGAACAGAAGCATGCCTACCAATGAAAATATCACTCTTGTTGTAGTTTATCTTTTGGCCAGTAGTATCCTCAAACTTATATAAGAAGGCTTTAAACCTAATCAAAGTTTGAGTATTGGCTTTAAGAAAAACCACTTTATCATCTGCATAAGAGAGGTGAGAGGTTTGAAGAGCCTAACCATGTAAATCATAGTAGGCTAGCTTACCATTTTGAAAAATAAAAGCTAAGCTCCTACTAAATGCTTCTGAAAAAATATTGAACAAGAAAGGAGAGAGAGGATCACCTTGTTTAAGACCTCTTGATGCTTGGAAAAAACCCACAGGCTTACCATTTATCAGAATTGAGAACCATGACTGTGATAGATTCTTCATAATACTAAAAATGAATTTAGCATGGAAACCAAATTTAGCTAGCACACAATATAGAAAGGACCACTTAAATCTATCAAATGCTTTCCTGAGCTCTAGTTTAACAATACAATTAGGAGTTCTATTTTTCCTGTGCAAGAATCTGACCATTTCTTGAAGGTAGAGAACATTATCAGAGATATCTCTTCCTTTAAGAAAGGCAGTTTGCTGTGGAGAGATAGGCCTGGGCATAAGGGGTTAAAGTCTTTCCATAAGCACCTTAGAGCAGATTTTATTCACAACATTAGAAAGACTTATTGGCCTATAATCATCGAATGACACGGGAATATCCTTTTTAGGGATAATTGTGATCCAAGTGCTGCCGATACCCCTAGGAATGTTGCTGCTAGATAAAAAATCATGTACTGCAGATAATAAATCATTGGCAATGACATCCCATGATTTGATATAGAAAATGTGAGTGAATCCATCAGGACCAGGAGTTCCATTTCTGTTCAGGCTAAAAACTATTTCTTTAAGCTCAGAAAGTACAATAGGTTGTAGCAATTTAGCATTGTCTTCATTGTTGATCAATTTAGGGATTTGGCTTAAGAAATGGGATTGAAACAGGTTGCTATCAGGGGTGCTATCTTCGGTTAAGAGATCCTTGTAATAGTTAATGGCTTCATTCTCAATATCTTGCATGTTATCTAGCCATTGGTTATTACTGCTCTTAATTTTTGTGATGCCAAGCCTACTTTTTCTTTCTTTAACAGAGTTATGAAAGAATTTGGTATTACTGTCCCCTTCCTTTAGCCATTTTACCCTAGCCTTATGTTTCCAAAAATTCTTTTGCTCTGTGAGAGCTTTAACCAACTTAGCCTTAGCTTCTTTTACTCTAACTAGGTTTTCAATGGAAGCATTTATATCATATTCAGATTCATGGAAACCTAGAACTGATTCAGCCTTAATCACATTCTCATGGACATTACCGAAGTGGTTCCTATTCCAAATTTTAAGCTCCTTCTTCAGTCTTATTAATTTAAGAAAAAAGCCAAGCATTCCTGTTTCACGGATAGGAAGATTCTAGTTCTGTTTGATAACATCCCTGAATTCTTTCCTTTTATACCAAGTATTCAGAAATCTAAAAGGCCTAGGGACAGATTGAATATCACTGCCAATGGAAAGAATCATAGGATTGTGGTCAGAATAAGCTCTATTTAAAACTTGAACAGAAGAATCAGGAAAAGTGGATGACCATGATGATGTACAGAGACCTCTATCTAACCTTTGTCAATAAAAGTATGGATGCATGTTCTGTTTATGGTCTGAGAACTAGAAATGGTAGGAAAGATCTATGGTCTGACCTTAGTTCTTTTGTTCACTCTGAGTCAATTTTTATTGGAGATTTCAATGCTATTACATCTATAAATGAATATAAAGGTCCTTCTACTCCCAAACTTGGTAGTATGAAGGACTTTAATGAGTTTATTAATGTACTGGCCCTGGATGAAATAAACACTGTTGGGAATTTTTTTACTTGGAGCAACAACAGACTTAGGAACCCTACTAGACAAAAGAATAAATATAGAAATATTAGATCGGTATTTTTTTGGTAAAATGTTGCAAAGCCTTGGTACATGTTCTAGAGTGACTTAGAATTGGTTACATATAAGTAAGAAAGGTAAATCGGAAAACATTAGAAACATATTCATGTGCATGTTTAATGATAAATACGATGTTATGGACATGGAAAGTACAAATTAGGCGTATAGGGTACCATCACATTCTCACAGATTTCAAATTGTTGTTACGAGTAAAGTTTTAACCTTTTGCACTTAGGTCCCTCCAAGAAAGTTAGAATTGTCGAATCACGAAATTGGAAACATCAAAATTCAATTCAATAATATATAGTTGTTATTTTTCAATTGGGACATGCATGGGTGAAAGAAAAGGCCTCGAAAGTAAACATTGATAACTTCAACACAATCTTGAAAAATTAAACTATAGCCCAAAATTGTGTTAACCTATAATCCCTTGCTCCGAAATACATGATTTTGGTTACTCTTGCATAAATATATAAATATTAAATTTTTGCTTTTTTTTTGGTGAAATGTTGCAAATCTCTAGGACATGTTGTAGAATAACTTAGATTTGGTTACATATAAGTAAGAAAGAAAAATCAGAAAACATTACAAATATATACATGTGCATGCTTATTGATAAATACAATGTTGTGGACATGGAAAATATAACTTGGGTGTCGAGGGTACTGTCATGTTCGAGCGGATTTCAATTTGGAGTTAATAGTAAAATTTTACCTTTTGCACTTAGGCCTATCCAAGAAAGTTGGAATTGTCGAATCTCGAAATTGACAACATCAAAATTTAATTCAATAATATATAGTTACAATTTTGTAATTTGGGCATGCATGGATGAACGGAAAGGCTTCGAAGGTCAACATTGATTAATTCTACACAATCTTGAAAAATTATACTATGACCCAAAAATGTGTTACCCTATAATCCTTTGCTTCGAAATACATGATTTTTGTTACTATAGAATAAATATAGAAATCTTAGATGGGTTTTTGTTTTTGTAAAATGTTGCAAAGCACTAGTACATGTTCTAGAGTGACTTAGAATTGGTTACATATAAGTAAGAAAGGTAAATCGGAAAACATTAGAAACATATTCATGTGAATGTTTAAGGATAAATAAGTTGTTATGGACTTGGAAAGTACAAATTGGGTGTAGAGGGTACCATCACATTCTCACGGATTTCAAATTGTTGTTATGAGTAAAGTTTTAACCTTTTGCACTTAGGTCCTTCCAAGAAAGTTAGAATTGTCGAATCACGAAATTGGAAACATAAAAATTCAATTCAATAATATATAGTTGTTATTTTTCAATTTGGACATGCATGGGTGAAAGAAAAGGCCTCGAAAGTAAACATTGATAACTTCAACACAATCTTGAAAAATTAAATTATAGCCCAAAATTGTGTTAACCTATAATCCTTTGCTCAGAAATACATGATTTTGGTTACTCTTGCATAAATATATAAATATTAAATTTGTGATTTTTTTGGTGAAATGTTGCAAATCTCTAGTACATGTTCTAGAATAACTTAGATTTGGTTACATATAAGTAAGAAAGGAAAATTAGAAAAAATTACAAATATATGCATGTGCATGCTTATTGATAAATACTATGTTGTGGACATGGAAAATATAACTTGGGTGTCGAGCGTACCGTCATGGTCGAGCGGATTTCAATTTGGAGTTAATAGTAAAATTTTACTTTTTGACTTAGGCCTATTCAAGAAAGTTGGAATTGTCGAATCTCGAAATTGGAAACATCAAAATTTAATTCAATAATATATAGTTACAATTTTGTAATTTGGGCATGCATGGATGAACGGAAAAGCTACGAAGGTCAACATTGATTAATTCTACACAATCTTTAAAAATTACACTATGACCCAAAAATGTGTTACCCTATAATCCTTTGCTTCGAAATACATGATTTTTGTTATTATAGAATAAATATAAAAATCTTAGACGGGTGATTTTTTTTGTAAAATGTTGCAAAGCACTAGTACAAGTTCTAGGGTGACTTAGAATTGGTTACATATAAGTAAGAAAGGTAAATCGGAAAACATTTGAAATATATTCATATGCATGTTTAAGGATAAATAAGATTTTATGGACTTGGAAAGTAAAAATTGGGCGTAGAGGGTACCATCACAATCTCACGGATTTCAAATTGGTGTTATGGGTAAAGTTTTAACCTTTTGCAATTAGGTCCCTCCAAGAAAGTTAGAATTGTCGAATCACGAAATTGGAAACATCAAAATTCAATTCAATAATATATTGTTATTTTTCAATTTAGACATGCATGGGTGAAGGAAAAGGCCTCAAAAGTAAACATTGATAACTTCAACACAATCTTGAAAAATTAAATTATAGCCCAAAATTGTGTTAACCTATAATCCTTTGCTCCGAAATACATGATTTTGGTTACTCTTGGATAAATATATAAATATTAAATTTGTTACTTGTCTTGGTGAAATGTTGCAAATCTCTAGTACATGTTTTAGAATAACTTAGATTTGGTTACATATAAGTAAGAAAGGAAAAATCAAAAAACATTACAAATATATACATGTGTGTGCTTATTGATAAATACTATGTTGTGGACATGGAAAATATAACTTGGGTGTCGAGGGTACCGTCATGTTCGAGCGGATTTCAATTTGGAGTTAATAGTAAAATTTTACCTTTTGACTTAGGCCTATTCAAGAAAATTGAAATTGTCGAATCTCGAAATTGGCAACATCAAAATTTAATTCAATAATATATAGTTACAATTTTGTAATTTGGGCATGCATGGATGAACGGAAAGGCTTCGAAGGTCAACATTGATTAATTCTTCACAATCTTGAAAAATTACACTATGATCCAAAAATGTGTTGCCCTATAATCCTTTGCTTCGAAACACATGATTTTTGTTATTATAGAATAAATATATAAATCTTAGACGGGTGATTTTTTTTGTAAAATGTTGAAAAGCACTAGTACATGTTCTAGAGTGACTTAGAATTGGATACATATAAGTAAGAAAGGTAAATCGGAAAACATTAGAAACATATTAATATGGATGATTAAGGATAAATAAGATTTTATGGACTTGGAAAGTTCAAATTCGGTGTAGAGGGTACCATCACATTCTCACGGATTTCAAATTGCTTTTATGAGTAAAGTTTTAACTTTTTGCACTTAGGTCCCTCCAAGAAAGTTAGAATTGTCGAATCACGAAATTGGCAACATCAAAATTCAATTCAATAATATAAAGTTGTTATTTTTCAATTTGGAAATGCATGGGTGAAAGAAAAGGCCTCGAAAGTAAACATTGATAACTTCAACACAATCTTGAAAAATTAAACTATAGCCCAAAATTGTGTTAACCTATAATCCTCTGCTCCGAAATAAATGATTTTGGTTACTCTTGCATAAATATATAAACATTAAATTTGTGATTTTTTTTGTTGAAATGTTGCAAATCTCTATTACATGTTCTAGAATAACTTAGATTTGGTTACATATAAGTAAGAAAGGAAAATCAGAAAACATTACAAATATATACATGTGCATGCTCATTGCTAAATACTATGTTGTGGACATGGAAAATATAACTTGGGTGTCGAGGGTACCATCATGTTCGAGCGGATTTCAATTTGGAGTTAATTGTTAAATTTAGCTTTTTGCACTTTGGCCTGTCCAAGAAAGTTGGAATTGTCGAATCTGGAAATTGGCAACATCAAAATTTAATTCAATAATATATAGTTACAATTTTGCAATTTAGGCATGCATGGATGAACGGAAAGGCTTCGAAGGTCAACATTGATTAATTCGACACAATCTTGAAAAATTACACTATGACCCAAATATGTGTTGCCCTATAATCCTTTGCTTCGAAACACATGATTTATGTTATTTTAGAATAAATATAGAAATCTTAGATCGGTGATTTTTTTGGTAAAATGTTGCAAAGCCTTGGTACATGTTCTAGAGTGACTTAGAATTGGTTACATATAAGTAAGAAAGGTAAATCGGAAAACATTAGAAACATATTCATGTGCATGTTTAATGATAAATACGATGTTATGGACATGGAAAGTACAAATTGGGAGTATTGGGTACCATCACATTCTCACGGATTTCAAATTGGAGTTATGAGTAAAGATTTAATTTTTACACTTAGGTCCCTCCAAGAAAGTTAGAATTGTCGAATCACAAAATTAGCAACATCAAAATTCAATTCAATAATATAAAGTTCTTATTTTTCAATTTGGACATGCATGGGTGAAGGTAAAGGCTTGAAAGTAAACATTGATAACTTCAACACAATCTTGAAAAATTAAAGTATAGCCCAAAATTGTGTTAACCTATAATCCTTTGCTCCGAAATACATGGTTTTGGTTACTATTGCATAAATATATAAATATTAAATTTGTGCTTTTTTTTGGTGAAATGTTGCAAATCTCTAGTACATGTTCTAGAATAACTTAGATTTGGTTACATATAAGTAAGAAAGAAAAATCAGAAAACATTACAAATATATACATGTGCATGCTTATAGATAAATACAATGTTGTGGACTTGGAAAATATAACTTGGGTGTCGAGGGTACCGTCATGTTCGAGCGGATTTCAATTTGGAGTTAATAGTAAAATTTGACCTTTTGCACTTAGGCCTATTCAAGAAAGTTGGAATTGTCGAATCTCGAAATTGGCAACATCAAAATTTAATTCAATAATATATAGTTACAATTTTGTAATTTGGGCATGCATGGATGAACGGAAAGGCTCCGAAGGTCAACATTGATTAATTCTACACAATCTTGAAAAATTACACTATGACCCAAAAATGTGTTGCCCTATCATCCTTTGCTTCGAAACACATGATTTATCTTATTTTAGAATAAATATAGAAATCTTAGATCGGTGATTTTTTTGGTAAAATGTTGCAAAGCCTTGGTACATGTTCTACAGTGACTTAGAATTGGTTACATATAAGTAAGAAAGGTAAATAGGAAAACATTAGAAACATATTCATGTGCATGTTTAATGATAAATACGATGTTATGGACATGGAAAGTACAAATTGGGCGTACAGGGTACCATCACATTCTCACGGATTTCAATTTGGAGTTATGAGTAAAGTTTTAGTTTTTGCACTTAGGTCCCTCCAAGAAAGTTAGAATTGTCGAATCACGAAATTGTCAACATCAAAATGCAATTCAATAATATAAAGTTGTTATTTTTTAATTTGGACATGCATGGGTGAAAGAAAAGGCCTCGATAGTAAACATTGATAACTTCAACACAATCTTGAAAAATTAAACTATAGCCCAAAATTGTGTTAACCTATAATCCTTTGCTCCGAAATACATGATTTTGGTTACTCTTGCATAAATATATAAACATTAAATTTGTGATTTTTTTGGTGAAATGTTGCAAATCTCTAGTACATGTTCTAGAATAACTTAGATTTGGTTACATATAAGTAAGAAAGGAAAATCAGAAAACATTACAAATATATACATGTGCATGCTCATTGATAAATACTATGTTGTGGACATGGAAAATATAACTTGGGTGTCGAGGGTACCATCATGTTCGAGCGGATTTCAATTTGGAGTTAATAGTTAAATTTGACTTTTTGCACTTTGGCCTGTCCAAGAAAGTTGGAATTATCGAATCTCGAAATTGGCTACATCAAAATTTAATTCAATAATATATAGTTACAATTTTGCAATTTGGGCATGCATGGATGAACGGAAAGGCTTTGAAGGTCAACATTGATTAATTCTACACAAACTTGAAAAATTACACTATAACCCAAAAATGTGTTGCCCTATAATCCTTTGCTTCGAAACACATGATTTATGTTATTTTAGAATAAATATAGAAATCTTAGATCGGTGATTTTTTTGGTAAAATGTTGCAAAGCCTTGGTACATGTTCTACAGTGACTTAGAATTGGTTACATATAAGTAAGAAAGGTAAATAGGAAAACATTAGAAACATATTCATGTGCATGTTTAATGATAAATACGATGTTATGGACATGGAAAGTACAAATTGGGCGTACAGGGTACCATCACATTCTCACGGATTTCAATTTGGAGTTATGAGTAAAGTTTTAGTTTTTGCACTTAGGTCCATCCAAGAAAGTTAGAATTGTCGAATCACGAAATTGTCAACATCAAAATTCAAATCAATAATATAAAGTTGTTATTTTTTAATTTGGACATGCATGGGTGAAAGAAAAGGCCTCGATAGTAAACATTGATAACTTCAACACAATCTTGAAAAATTAAACTATAGCCCAAAATTGTGTTAACCTATAATCCTTTGCTCCGAAATACATGATTTTGGTTACTCTTGCATAAATATATAAATATTAAACTTGTGATTTTTTTTGGTGAAATGTTGCAAATCTCTAGTACATGTTCTAGAATTACTTAGATTTGGTTACATTTAAGTAAGAAAGGAAAATCAGAAAACATTACAAATACATACATGTGCATGCTTATTGATAAATACTATGTTGTGGACATGGAATATATAACTTGGGTGTCGAGGGTACCGTCATGTTCGAGCGGATTTCAATTTGGAGTTAATAGTAAAATTGGACTTTTTGCACTTAGGCCTCTTCAAGAAAGTTGGAATTGTCGAATCTCGAAATTGGCAACATCAAAATTTAATTCAATAATATATAGTTACAATTTTTTAATTTGGGCATGCTTGGATGAACGGAAAGGCTTCGAAGGTCAACATTGATTAATTCTACACAATCTTGAAAAATTACACTATGACCCAAAAATGTGTTGCCCTATAATCCTTTGCTTCGAAACACATGATTTATGTTATTATAGAGTGAATATAGAAATCTTAGATAGGTGATTGTTTTTGCAAAATGTTGCAAAGCACTAGTGCATGTTCTAGAGTGATTTAGAATTGGTAACATATAAGTAAGAAAGGTAAATCGAAAAACATTAGAAACATATTCATGTGCATGTTTAATGATAAATACAATGTTATGGACATGGCAAGTACAAATTGGGCGTATAGGGTACCATCACGTTCTAGCGGATTTCAAATTGGAGTTATGAGTAAAGTTTTAACTTTTTGCACTTAGGTCCCTCCAAGAAAGTTAGAATTGTCGAATCAAAAAATTGGAAACATCAAAATTGAATTCAATAATATAAAGTTGTTATTTTTCAATTTGGACATCCATGGGTGAAAGGAAAGGCCTCGAAAGTAAACATTAATAACTTCAACACAATCTTGAAAAATTAAACTATAGCCCGAAATTGTGTTAACCTATAACCCTTTGCTCCGAAATACATGTTTTTGGTTATTCTTGCATAAATATATAAATATTAAATTTTGTGATTTTTTTGGTGAAATGTTGTAAATCTCTAGTACATGTTCTAAAATAACTAAGATTTGGTTGCATATAAGTAAAAAGGTAAAATCAAAAAACTTTACAAATATATACCTGTGCATGTTTATTGATAAATACTATGTTGTGGACATGGAAATATAACTTGGGTGTAGAGGGTACCATCATGTTCTAGCGGATTTCAATTTGGAGTTAATAGTAAAATTTTACTTTTTGCACTTAATCCTGTCTAAGAAAGTTGGAATTGTCGAATCATGATATTTGCAAAATCAAAATTTAATTCAATAATATACAGTTCCAGTTTTGCAATTAGGGCATGCATGGGTTACGAAAATGGCTCGAAAGTCAACATTTATTAATTTTACACAATCTTGAAAAATTACACTATGACCCAAAAATGTGTTACACTAAAATCCATTGCTCCGAATTATATGATTCTTTTATTCTAGCATAAATATAGAAATTTTAAATAGGTGGTATTTTTGGTGAAATTTGGCATAGCGCTAGTACATGTTTGAGAGTAACTTAGAGTTGGTTACATTGAAGTAAAAATGATAAATCGAAAAACATTAGAAATATATTTGTGTGCATGTTTATTGATAAATACAATGTTGTTGACTTGGAAAATACAACTTGGGTGTATAGGGTACCATCACGTTCGAGCGGATTTAAATTTAGAGTTACTCGTAAAGTTTTAACATTTTGCACTTAGGTCCCCCCAAGAAAGTTAGAAATGTCGAATCAAGAAATTGGTAACATCAAAATTCAATTCAATAATATACAGTTGTATTTTTCAATTTGAACATGCATGGGGGAAAGAAAAGGCCTCGAAAGTAAACATTGATAACTTCAATACAATCTTGAAAAATTAAACTATTGCCCGAAATTGTGTTAACCTATAATCCTTTGGTCCGAAATATATGTTTTTGGTTATTCTTGCATAAATATACAAATATTAAATTTTGTGATTTTTTTGGTGAAATGTTGCAAATCTCTAGTACATGTTCTAAAATAACTAAGATTTGGTTGCATATAAGTGGGAAGGGAAAATCGAAAAACATTACAAATATGTACCTGTGCATGTTTATTGATAAATACTATGTTGTGGACATGGAAATATAACTTGGGTGTAGAGGGTACCATCATGTTCTAGCGTATTTCAATTTGGAGTTAATAGTAAAATTTTACTTTTTGCACTTAGTCCTGTCTAAGAAAGTTGGAATTGTCGAATTACGAAATTTGCAACATCAAAACTTAATTCAATAATATACAGTTCCATTTTTGCAATTAGGGCATGCATGGGTTACGAATATGCCTCGAAAGTCAACATTTATTAATTTAACACAATCTTGAAAAATTACACTATGGCCCAAAAATGTGTTACCCTAAAATCCATTGCTCCGAATTATATGATTTTTTTATTCTAGCATAAATATAGAAATTTTAAATAGGTGATATTTTTGGTGAAATTTGGCATATCGCTAGTACATGTTTGAGAGTAACTTAGAATTGGTTACATTGAAGTAAAAATGATAAATCGAAAAACATTAGAAATATATTCGTGTGCATGTTTATTGATAAATACAATGTTGTTGACTTGGAAAATACAACTTGGGTGTATAGGGTACCATCACGTTCGAGCGGATTTAAATTTGGAATTACTCGTAAAGTTTTAACCTTTTGCACTTAGGTCCCTCCAAGAAAGTTAGAAATGTCGAATCAAGAAATTGGTAACATTAAAATTCAATTCAATAATATACAGTTGTTATTTTTCAATTTGAACATGCATGGGTGAAAGAAAAGGCCTCGAAAGTAAACATTGATAACTTCAACATAATCTTGAAAAATTAAACTATAGCCCGAAATTGTGTTGACCTATAATCCTTTGCTTCGAAATACATGATTTTGGTTATTCTTGCATAAATATATAAATATTAAATTTTGTGATTTTTTTGGTGAAATGTTGCAAATCTCTAGTACATGTTCTAAAATAACTAAGATTTGGTTGCATATAAGTAAGAAGGGAAAATCGAAAAACATTACAAATATATACCTGTGCATGTTTATTGATAAATACTATGTTGTGGACATGGAAATATAACTTGGGTGTAGAGGGTACCATCATGTTCTAGCGGATTTCAATTTGGAGTTTATAGTAAAATTTTACTTTTTGCACTTAGTCCTGTCTAAGAAAGTTGGAATTGTCGAATCACAAAATATGCAACATCAAAATTTAATTCAATAATATACAGTTCCAGTTTTACAATTACGGCATGCAAGGGTTACGAAAATGCCTCGAAAGTCAACATTTATTAATTTTACACAATCTAGAAAAATTACACTGTGACCCAAAAATGTGTCACCCTAAAATCCATTGCTCCGAATTATGTGATTTTTTTTATTCTAGCATAAATATAGAATTTTTAAATAGGTGATATTTTTGGTGAAATTTGGTATAGCGCTAGTATATGTTTGAGAGTAACTTAGAGTTGGTTACATTGAAGTAAAAATGATAAATCGAAAAACATTAGAAATATATTTGTGTGCATGTTTATTGATAAATACAATGTTGTTGACTTGGAAAATACAACTTGGGTGTATAGGGTACCATCACGTTCGAGCGGATTTCAATTTGGAGTTACTCGTAAAGTTTTAACCTTTTGCACTTAGGTCCCTCCAAGAAAGTTAGAAATGTCGAATCAAGAAATTGGTAACATCAAAATTCAATTCAATAATATACAGTTGCATTTTTCAATTTGAACATGCATGGGTGAAGGAAAAGGCCTCGAAAGTAAACATTGATAACTTCAACGCAATCTTCAAAAATTAAACTATAGCCCGAAATTGTGTTAACCTATAATCCTTTGGTCCGAAATACATGTTTTTGGTTATTCTTGCATAAATATACAAATATTAAATTTTGTGATTTTTTTGGTGAAATGTTGCAAATCTCTAGTACATGTTCTAAAATAACTAAGATTTGGTTGCATATAAGTGAGAAGGGAAAATCGAAAAACATTACAAATATGTACCTGTGCATGTTTATTGATAAATACAATGTTGTGGACATGGAAATATAACTTGGGTGTAGAGGGTACCATGATGTTCTAGCGTATTTCAATTTGGAGTTAATAGTAAAATTTTACTTTTTGCACTTAGTCCTGTCTAAGAAAGTTGGAATTGTCGAATTACGAAATTTGCAACATCAAAATTTAATTCAATAATATACAGTTCCAGTTTTTCAATTAGGGCATGCATGGGTTACGAATATGCCTCGAAAGTCAACATTCATTAATTTTACACAATCTTGAAAAATTACACTATGACCCAAAAATGTGTTACCCTAAAATCCATTGCTCCGAATTATATGATTTTTTTATTCTAGCATAAATATAGAAATTTTAAATAGGTGATATTTTTGGTGAAATTTGGCATAGCGCTAGTACATGTTTGAGAGTAACTTCGAATTGGTTACATTGAAGTAAAAATGATAAATCGAAAAACATTAGAAATATATTCGTGTGCATGTTTATTGATAAATACAATGTTGTTGACTTGGAAAATACAACTTGGGTGTATAGGGTACCATCACGTTCGAGCGGATTTAAATTTGGAACTACTCGTAAAGTTTTAACCTTTTGCACTTAGGTCCCTCCAAGAAAGTTAGAAATGTCGAATCAAGAAATTGGTAACATCAAAATTCAATTCAATAATATACAGTTGTTATTTTTCAATTTGAACATGCATGGGTGAAAGAAAAGGCCTCGAAAGTAAACATTGATAACTTCAACATAATCTTGAAAAATTAAACTATAGCCCGAAATTGTGTTAACCTATAATCCTTTGCTTCGAAATACATGATTTTGGTTATTCTTGCATAAATATATAAATATTAAATTTTGTGATTTTTTTGGTGAAATGTTGCAAATCTCTAGTACATGTTCTAAAATAACTAAGATTTGGTTGCATATAAGTAAGAAGGGAAAATCGAAAAACATTACAAATATATACCTGTGCATGTTTATTGATAAATACTATGTTGTGGACATGGAAATATAACTTGGGTGTAGAGGGTACCATCATGTTCTAGCGGATTTCAATTTGGAGTTTATAGTAAAATTTTACTTTTTGCACTTAGTCCTGTCTAAGAAAGTTGGAATTGTCGAATCACAAAATATGCAACATCAAAATTTAATTCAATAATATACAGTTCCAGTTTTACAATTACGGCATGCAAGGGTTACGAAAATGCCTCGAAAGTCAACATTTATTAATTTTACACAATCTAGAAAAATTACACTGTGACCCAAAAATGTGTCACCCTAAAATCCATTGCTCCGAATTATGTGATTTTTTTTATTCTAGCATAAATATAGAATTTTTAAATAGGTGATATTTTTGGTGAAATTTGGTATAGCGCTAGTACATGTTTGAGAGTAACTTAGAGTTGGTTACATTGAAGTAAAAATGATAAATCGAAAAACATTAGAAATATATTTGTGTGCATGTTTATTGATAAATACAATGTTGTTGACTTGGAAAATACAACTTGGGTGTATAGGGTACCATCACGTTCGAGCGGATTTCAATTTGGAGTTACTCGTAAAGTTTTAACCTTTTGCAATTAGGTCCCTCCAAGAAAGTTAGAAATGTCGAATCAAGAAATTGGTAACATCAAAATTCAATTCAATAATATACAGTTGTATTTTTCAATTTGAACATGCATGGGTGAAAGAAAAGGCCTCGAAAGTAAACATTGATAACTTCAACGCAATCTTGAAAAATTAAACTATAGCCCGAAATTGTGTTAACCTATAATCCTTTGGTCCGAAATACATGTTTTTGGTTATTCTTGCATAAATATACAAATATTAAATTTTGTGATTTTTTTGGTGAAATGTTGCAAATCTCTAGTACATGTTCTAAAATAACTAAGATTTGGTTGCATATAAGTAAGAAGGGAAAATCGAAAAACATTACAAATATATACCTGTGCATGTTTATTGAAAAATACTATGTTGTGGACATGGAAATATAACTTGGGTGTAGAGGGTACCATCATGTTCTAGCGGATTTCAATTTGGAGTTAATAGTAAAATTTTACTTTCTACACTTAGTCCTGTCTAAGAAAGTTGGAATTGTTGAACCACAAAATTTGCAACATCAAAATTTCATTTAATAATATACAGTTCTAGTTTTGCAATTAGGGCATTCATGGGTTACGAAAATGCTCGAAAGTCAACATTTATTAATTTTACACAATCTCGAAAAATCACACTATAACCCAAAAATGTGTCACCCTAAAATCCATTGCTCCGAATTATGTGATTGTTTTTATTCTAGCATAAATATAGAATTTTTAAATGGGTGATATTTTTGGTGAAATTTGGCATAGCGCTAGTACATGTTTGAGAGTAACTTAGAGTTGGTTACATTGAAGTAAAAATGATAAATCGAAAAACATTAGAAATATATTTGTGTGCATGTTTATTGATAAATACAATGTTGTTGACTTGGAAAATACAACTTGGGTGTCTAGGGTACCATCACGTTCGAGCGGATTTCAGTTTGGACTTACTCGAAAAGTTTTAACCTTTTGCACTTAGGTCCCTCCAAGAAAGTTAGAAATGTCGAATCAAGAAATTGGTAACATCAAAATTCAATTCAATAATATACAGTTGTATTTTTCAATTTGAACATGCATGGGTGAAAGAAAAGGCCTCGAAAGTAAACATTGATAACTTCAACGCAATCTTGAAAAATTAAACTATAGCCCGAAATTGTGTTAACCTATAATCCTTTGCTCCGAAATACATGTTTTTGGTTATTCTTGCATAAATATACAAATATTAAATTTTATGATTTTTTTGGTGAAATGTTGCAAATCTCTAGTACATGTTCTAAAATAACTAAGATTTGGTTGCATATAAGTAAGAAGGGAAAATCGAAAAACATTACAAATATATACCTGTGCATGTTTATTGATAAATACTATGTTGTGGACTTGGAAATATAACTTGGGTGTAGAGGGTTCCATCATGTTCTAGCTGTGTTCAATTTGGAGTTAATAGTAAAATTTTACTTTCTTTACTTAGTCCTGTCTAAGAAAGTTGGAATTGTCGAATCACAAAATTTGCAACATCAAAATTTCATTTAATAATATACAGTTCTAGTTTTGCAATTAGGGCATGCATGGGTTACGAAAATGCCTCGAAAGTCAACATTTATTAATTTTACACAATCTTGAAAAATCACACTATAACCCAAAAATGTGTTACCCTAAAATCCATTGCTCCGAATTATATGTTTTTTTTATTCTACGAAAATATAGAAATTTTAAATAGGTGATATTTTTGGTGAAATTTGGCATAGCGCTAGTACATGTTTGAGAGTAACTTAGAGTTGGTTACATTGAAGTAAAAATGATAAATCGAAAAACATTAGAAATATATTTGTGTGCATGTTTATTGATAAATACAATGTTGTTGACTTGGAAAATACAACTTGGGTGTCTAGGGTACCATCACATTCGAGCGGATTTAAATTTGGAATTACTCGTAAAGTTTTAACATTTTGCACTTAGGTCCCTCCAAGAAAGTTAGAAATGTCGAATCAAGAAATTGGTAACATCAAAATTCAATTCAATAATATACAGTTGTTATTTTTCAATTTGAACATGCATGGGTGAAAGAAAAGGCCTCGAAAGTAAACATTGATAACTTCAACGCAATCTTGAAAAATTAAACTATAGCCCGAAATTGTGTTAACCTATAATCCTTTGCTCCGAAATACATGTTTTTGATTATTCTTGCATAAATATATAAATATTAAATTTTGTGATTTTTTTGGTGAAATGTTGCAAATCTCTAGTACATGTTCTAAAATAACTAAGATTTGGTTGCATATAAGTAAGAAGGTAAAATCGAAAAACATTACAAATATATACCTGTGCATGTTTGTTGATAAATACTATGTTGTGGACATGGAAATATAACTTGGGTGTAGAGGGTACCATCATGTTCTAGCGGATTTCAATTTGGAGTTAATAGTAAAATTTTACTTTTTGCACTTATTCCTGTCTAAGAAAGTTGGAATTGTCGAATCACGAAATTCGCAACATCAAAATTTAATTCAATAATATACAGTTCCAGTTTTGCAATTAGGGCATGCATGGGTTACGAAAATGCCTCGAAAGTCAACATTTATTAATTTTACACTATCTTGAAAAATCACACTATAACCCAAAAATGTGTTACCCTAAAATCCATTGCTCCGAATTATATGATTTTTTTGTTTTATCATAAATATAGAAAATTTAAATAGGTGATATTTTTGGTGAAATTTGGCATAGCGCTAGTACATGTTTGAGAGTAACTTAGAGTTGGTTACATTGAAGTAAAAATGATAAATCGAAGAACATTAGAAATATATTTGTTTGCATGTTTATTGATAAATACAATGTTGTTGACTTGGAAAATACAACTTGGGTGTCTAGGGTACCATCACATTCGAGCGGATTTAAATTTGGAATTACTCGTAAAGTTTTAACATTTTGCACTTAGGTCCCTCCAAGAAAGTTAGAAATGTCGAATCAAGAAATTGGTAACATCAAAATTCAATTCAATAATATACAGTTGTTATTTTTCAATTTGAACATGCATGGGTGAAAGAAAAGGCCTCGAAAGTAAACATTGATAACTTCAACGCAATCTTGAAAAATTAAACTATAGCCCGAAATTGTGTTAACCTATAATCCTTTGCTCCGAAATACATGTTTTTGATTATTCTTGCATAAATATATAAATATTAAATTTTGTGATTTTTTTGGTGAAATGTTGCAAATCTCTAGTACATGTTCTAAAATAACTAAGATTTGGTTGCATATAAGTAAGAAGGTAAAATCGAAAAACATTACAAATATATACCTGTGCATGTTTATTGATAAATACTATGTTGTGGACATGGAAATATAACTTGGGTGTAGAGGGTACCATCATGTTCTAGCGGATTTCAATTTGGAGTTAATAGTAAAATTTTACTTTTTGCACTTAGTCCTGTCTAAGAATGTTGGAATTGTCGAATCACGAAATTTGCAACATCAAAATTTAATTCAATAATATACAGTTCCAGTTTTGTAATTAGGGCATGCATGGATTACGAAAATGCCTCGAAAGTCAACATTTATTAATTTTACACTATCTTGAAAAATCACACTATAACCCAAAAATTTGTTACCCTAAAATCCATTGCTCCGAATTATATGATTTTTTTATTCTATCATAAATATAGAAAATTTAAATGGGGGATATTTTTGGTGAAATTTGGCATAGCGCGAGTACAAGTTTGAGAGTAACTTAGAGTTGGTTACATTGAAGTAAAAATGATAAATCGAAGAACATTAGAAATATATTTGTGTGCATGTTTATTGATAAATACAATGTTGTTGACTTGGAAAATACAACTTGGGTGTACAGGGTACCATCACGTTCGAGCGGATTTCAATTTGGAGTTACTCGTACAGTTTTAACCTTTTGCACTTAGGTCCTTCCATGAAAGTTAGAAATGTGGAATCAAGAAATTGGTAACATCAAAATTCAATTCAATAATATACAGTTGTTATTTTTCAATTTGAACATGCATGGGTGAAAGAAAAGGCCTCGAAAGTAAACATTGATAACTTCAACATAATCTTGAAAAATTAAACTATAGCCCGAAATTTTGTTAACCTATAATCCTTTGGTCCGAAATATATGTTTTTGGTTATTCTTGCATAAATATACAAATATTAAATTTTGTGATTTTTTTGGTGAAATGTTGCAAATCTCTAGTACATGTTCTAAAATAACTAAGATTTGGTTGCATATAAGTAAGAAGGGAAAATCGAAAAACATTACAAATATATACCTGTGCATGTTTATTGAAAAATACTATGTTGTGGACATGGAAATATAACTTGGGTGTAGAGGGTACCATCATGTTCTAGCGGATTTCAATTTGGAGTTAATAGTAAAAATTTACTTTCTACACTTAGTCCTGTCTAAGAAAGTTGGAATTGTCGAACCACAAAATTTGCAACATCAAAATTTCATTTAATAGTATACAGTTCTAGTTTTGCAATTAGGGCATTCATGGGTTACGAAAATGCTCGAAAGTCAACATTTATTAATTTTACACAATCTTGAAAAATCACACTATAACCCAAAAATGTGTCACCCTAAAATCCATTGCTCCGAATTATGTGATTTTTTTTATTCTAGCATAAATATAGAATTTTTAAATGGGTGATATTTTTGGTGAAATTTGGCATAGCGCTAGTACATGTTTGAGAGTAACTTAGAGTTGGTTACATTGAAGTAAAAATGATAAATCGAAAAACATTAGAAATATATTTGTGTGCATGTTTATTGATAAATACAATGTTGTTGACTTGGAAAATACAACTTGGGTGTATAGGGTACCATCACGTTCGAGCGGATTTCAATTTGGAGTTACTCGTAAAGTTTTAACCTTTTGCAATTAGGTCCCTCCAAGAAAGTTAGAAATGTCGAATCAAGAAATTGGTAACATCAAAATTCAATTCAATAATATACAGTTGTATTTTTCAATTTGAACATGCATGGGTGAAAGAAAAGGCCTCGAAAGTAAACATTGATAACTTCAACGCAATCTTGAAAAATTAAACTATAGCCCGAAATTGTGTTAACCTATAATCCTTTGGTCCGAAATACATGTTTTTGGTTATTCTTGCATAAATATACAAATATTAAATTTTGTGATTTTTTTGGTGAAATGTTGCAAATCTCTAGTACATGTTCTAAAATAACTAAGATTTGGTTGCATATAAGTAAGAAGGGAAAATCGAAAAACATTACAAATATATACCTGTGCATGTTTATTGAAAAATACTATGTTGTGGACATGGAAATATAACTTGGGTGTAGAGGGTACCATCATGTTCTAGCGGATTTCAATTTGGAGTTAATAGTAAAATTTTACTTTCTACACTTAGTCCTGTCTAAGAAAGTTGGAATTGTTGAACCACAAAATTTGCAACATCAAAATTTCATTTAATAATATACAGTTCTAGTTTTGCAATTAGGGCATTCATGGGTTACGAAAATGCTCGAAAGTCAACATTTATTAATTTTACACAATCTCGAAAAATCACACTATAACCCAAAAATGTGTCACCCTAAAATCCATTGCTCCGAATTATGTGATTGTTTTTATTCTAGCATAAATATAGAATTTTTAAATGGGTGATATTTTTGGTGAAATTTGGCATAGCGCTAGTACATGTTTGAGAGTAACTTAGAGTTGGTTACATTGAAGTAAAAATGATAAATCGAAAAACATTAGAAATATATTTGTGTGCATGTTTATTGATAAATACAATGTTGCTGACTTGGAAAATACAACTTGGGTGTATAGGGTACCATCACGTTCGAGCGGATTTCAGTTTGGACTTACTCGAAAAGTTTTAACCTTTTGCACTTAGGTCCCTCCAAGAAAGTTAGAAATGTCGAATCAAGAAATTGGTAACATCAAAATTCAATTCAATAATATACAGTTGTATTTTTCAATTTGAACATGCATGGGTGAAAGAAAAGGCCTCGAAAGTAAACATTGATAACTTCAACGCAATCTTGAAAAATTAAACTATAGCCCGAAATTGTGTTAACCTATAATCCTTTGGTCCGAAATACATGTTTTTGGTTATTCTTGCATAAATATACAAATATTAAATTTTATGATTTTTTTGGTGAAATGTTGCAAATCTCTAGTACATGTTCTAAAATAACTAAGATTTGGTTGCATATAAGTAAGAAGGGAAAATCGAAAAACATTACAAATATATACCTGTGCATGTTTATTGATAAATACTATGTTGTGGACTTGGAAATATAACTTGGGTGTAGAGGGTTCCATCATGTTCTAGCTGTGTTCAATTTGGAGTTAATAGTAAAATTTTACTTTCTTTACTTAGTCCTGTCTAAGAAAGTTGGAATTGTCGAATCACAAAATTTGCAACATCAAAATTTCATTTAATAATATACAGTTCTAGTTTTGCAATTAGGGCATGCATGGGTTACGAAAATGCCTCGAAAGTCAACATTTATTAATTTTACACAATCTTGAAAAATCGCACTATAACCCAAAAATGTGTTACCCTAAAATCCATTGCTCCGAATTATATGTTTTTTTTATTCTACGAAAATATAGAAATTTTAAATAGGTGATATTTTTGGTGAAATTTGGCATAGCGCTAGTACATGTTTGAGAGTAACTTAGAGTTGGTTACATTGAAGTAAAAATGATAAATCGAAAAACATTAGAAATATATTTGTGTGCATGTTTATTGATAAATACAATGTTGTTGACTTGGAAAATACAACTTGGGTGTCTAGGGTACCATCACATTCGAGCGGATTTAAATTTGGAATTACTCGTAAAGTTTTAACATTTTGCACTTAGGTCCCTCCAAGAAAGTTAGAAATGTCGAATCAAGAAATTGGTAACATCAAAATTCAATTCAATAATATACAGTTGTTATTTTTCAATTTGAACATGCATGGGTGAAAGAAAAGGCCTCGAAAGTAAACATTGATAACTTCAACGCAATCTTGAAAAATTAAACTATAGCCCGAAATTGTGTTAACCTATAATCCTTTGCTCCGAAATACATGTTTTTGATTATTCTTGCATAAATATATAAATATTAAATTTTGTGATTTTTTTGGTGAAATGTTGCAAATCTCTAGTACATGTTCTAAAATAACTAAGATTTGGTTGCATATAAGTAAGAAGGTAAAATCGAAAAACATTACAAATATATACCTGTGCATGTTTGTTGATAAATACTATGTTGTGGACATGGAAATATAACTTGGGTGTAGAGGGTACCATCATGTTCTAGCGGATTTCAATTTGGAGTTAATAGTAAAATTTTACTTTTTGCACTTATTCCTGTCTAAGAAAGTTGGAATTGTCGAATCACGAAATTCGCAACATCAAAATTTAATTCAATAATATACAGTTCCAGTTTTGCAATTAGGGCATGCATGGGTTACGAAAATGCCTCGAAAGTCAACATTTATTAATTTTACACTATCTTGAAAAATCACACTATAACCCAAAAATGTGTTACCCTAAAATCCATTGCTCCGAATTATATGATTTTTTTGTTTTATCATAAATATAGAAAATTTAAATAGGTGATATTTTTGGTGAAATTTGGCATAGCGCTAGTACATGTTTGAGAGTAACTTAGAGTTGGTTACATTGAAGTAAAAATGATAAATCGAAGAACATTAGAAATATATTTGTTTGCATGTTTATTGATAAATACAATGTTGTTGACTTGGAAAATACAACTTGGGTGTCTAGGGTACCATCACATTCGAGCGGATTTAAATTTGGAATTACTCGTAAAGTTTTAACATTTTGCACTTAGGTCCCTCCAAGAAAGTTAGAAATGTCGAATCAAGAAATTGGTAACATCAAAATTCAATTCAATAATATACAGTTGTTATTTTTCAATTTGAACATGCATGGGTGAAAGAAAAGGCCTCGAAAGTAAACATTGATAACTTCAACGCAATCTTGAAAAATTAAACTATAGCCCGAAATTGTGTTAACCTATAATCCTTTGCTCCGAAATACATGTTTTTGATTATTCTTGCATAAATATATAAATATTAAATTTTGTGATTTTTTTGGTGAAATGTTGCAAATCTCTAGTACATGTTCTAAAATAACTAAGATTTGGTTGCATATAAGTAAGAAGGTAAAATCGAAAAACATTACAAATATATACCTGTGCATGTTTATTGATAAATACTATGTTGTGGACATGGAAATATAACTTGGGTGTAGAGGGTACCATCATGTTCTAGCGGATTTCAATTTGGAGTTAATAGTAAAATTTTACTTTTTGCACTTAGTCCTGTCTAAGAATGTTGGAATTGTCGAATCACGAAATTTGCAACATCAAAATTTAATTCAATAATATACAGTTCCAGTTTTGTAATTAGGGCATGCATGGATTACGAAAATGCCTCGAAAGTCAACATTTATTAATTTTACACTATCTTGAAAAATCACACTATAACCCAAAAATTTGTTACCCTAAAATCCATTGCTCCGAATTATATGATTTTTTTATTCTATCATAAATATAGAAAATTTAAATGGGGGATATTTTTGGTGAAATTTGGCATAGCGCGAGTACAAGTTTGAGAGTAACTTAGAGTTGGTTACATTGAAGTAAAAATGATAAATCGAAGAACATTAGAAATATATTTGTGTGCATGTTTATTGATAAATACAATGTTGTTGACTTGGAAAATACAACTTGGGTGTACAGGGTACCATCACGTTCGAGCGGATTTCAATTTGGAGTTACTCGTACAGTTTTAACCTTTTGCACTTAGGTCCTTCCATGAAAGTTAGAAATGTGGAATCAAGAAATTGGTAACATCAAAATTCAATTCAATAATATACAGTTGTTATTTTTCAATTTGAACATGCATGGGTGAAAGAAAAGGCCTCGAAAGTAAACATTGATAACTTCAACATAATCTTGAAAAATTAAACTATAGCCCGAAATTTTGTTAACCTATAATCCTTTGGTCCGAAATATATGTTTTTGGTTATTCTTGCATAAATATACAAATATTAAATTTTGTGATTTTTTTGGTGAAATGTTGCAAATCTCTAGTACATGTTCTAAAATAACTAAGATTTGGTTGCATATAAGTAAGAAGGGAAAATCGAAAAACATTACAAATATATACCTGTGCATGTTTATTGAAAAATACTATGTTGTGGACATGGAAATATAACTTGGGTGTAGAGGGTACCATCATGTTCTAGCGGATTTCAATTTGGAGTTAATAGTAAAAATTTACTTTCTACACTTAGTCCTGTCTAAGAAAGTTGGAATTGTCGAACCACAAAATTTGCAACATCAAAATTTCATTTAATAGTATACAGTTCTAGTTTTGCAATTAGGGCATTCATGGGTTACGAAAATGCTCGAAAGTCAACATTTATTAATTTTACACAATCTTGAAAAATCACACTATAACCCAAAAATGTGTCACCCTAAAATCCATTGCTCCGAATTATGTGATTTTTTTTATTCTAGCATAAATATAGAATTTTTAAATGGGTGATATTTTTGGTGAAATTTGGCATAGCGCTAGTACATGTTTGAGAGTAACTTAGAGTTGGTTACATTGAAGTAAAAATGATAAATCGAAAAACATTAGAAATATATTTGTGTGCATGTTTATTGATAAATACAATGTTGTTGACTTGGAAAATACAACTTGGGTGTATAGGGTACCATCACGTTCGAGCGGATTTCAATTTGGAGTTACTCGTAAAGTTTTAACCTTTTGCAATTAGGTCCCTCCAAGAAAGTTAGAAATGTCGAATCAAGAAATTGGTAACATCAAAATTCAATTCAATAATATACAGTTGTATTTTTCAATTTGAACATGCATGGGTGAAAGAAAAGGCCTCGAAAGTAAACATTGATAACTTCAACGCAATCTTGAAAAATTAAACTATAGCCCGAAATTGTGTTAACCTATAATCCTTTGCTCCGAAATACATGTTTTTGATTATTCTTGCATAAATATATAAATATTAAATTTTGTGATTTTTTTGGTGAAATGTTGCAAATCTCTAGTACATGTTCTAAAATAACTAAGATTTGGTTGCATATAAGTAAGAAGGTAAAATCGAAAAACATTACAAATATATACCTGTGCATGTTTGTTGATAAATACTATGTTGTGGACATGGAAATATAACTTGGGTGTAGAGGGTACCATCATGTTCTAGCGGATTTCAATTTGGAGTTAATAGTAAAATTTTACTTTTTGCACTTATTCCTGTCTAAGAAAGTTGGAATTGTCGAATCACGAAATTCGCAACATCAAAATTTAATTCAATAATATACAGTTCCAGTTTTGCAATTAGGGCATGCATGGGTTACGAAAATGCCTCGAAAGTCAACATTTATTAATTTTACACTATCTTGAAAAATCACACTATAACCCAAAAATGTGTTACCCTAAAATCCATTGCTCCGAATTATATGATTTTTTTGTTTTATCATAAATATAGAAAATTTAAATAGGTGATATTTTTGGTGAAATTTGGCATAGCGCTAGTACATGTTTGAGAGTAACTTAGAGTTGGTTACATTGAAGTAAAAATGATAAATCGAAGAACATTAGAAATATATTTGTTTGCATGTTTATTGATAAATACAATGTTGTTGACTTGGAAAATACAACTTGGGTGTCTAGGGTACCATCACATTCGAGCGGATTTAAATTTGGAATTACTCGTAAAGTTTTAACATTTTGCACTTAGGTCCCTCCAAGAAAGTTAGAAATGTCGAATCAAGAAATTGGTAACATCAAAATTCAATTCAATAATATACAGTTGTTATTTTTCAATTTGAACATGCATGGGTGAAAGAAAAGGCCTCGAAAGTAAACATTGATAACTTCAACGCAATCTTGAAAAATTAAACTATAGCCCGAAATTGTGTTAACCTATAATCCTTTGCTCCGAAATACATGTTTTTGATTATTCTTGCATAAATATATAAATATTAAATTTTGTGATTTTTTTGGTGAAATGTTGCAAATCTCTAGTACATGTTCTAAAATAACTAAGATTTGGTTGCATATAAGTAAGAAGGTAAAATCGAAAAACATTACAAATATATACCTGTGCATGTTTATTGATAAATACTATGTTGTGGACATGGAAATATAACTTGGGTGTAGAGGGTACCATCATGTTCTAGCGGATTTCAATTTGGAGTTAATAGTAAAATTTTACTTTTTGCACTTAGTCCTGTCTAAGAATGTTGGAATTGTCGAATCACGAAATTTGCAACATCAAAATTTAATTCAATAATATACAGTTCCAGTTTTGTAATTAGGGCATGCATGGATTACGAAAATGCCTCGAAAGTCAACATTTATTAATTTTACACTATCTTGAAAAATCACACTATAACCCAAAAATTTGTTACCCTAAAATCCATTGCTCCGAATTATATGATTTTTTTATTCTATCATAAATATAGAAAATTTAAATGGGGGATATTTTTGGTGAAATTTGGCATAGCGCGAGTACAAGTTTGAGAGTAACTTAGAGTTGGTTACATTGAAGTAAAAATGATAAATCGAAGAACATTAGAAATATATTTGTGTGCATGTTTATTGATAAATACAATGTTGTTGACTTGGAAAATACAACTTGGGTGTACAGGGTACCATCACGTTCGAGCGGATTTCAATTTGGAGTTACTCGTACAGTTTTAACCTTTTGCACTTAGGTCCTTCCATGAAAGTTAGAAATGTGGAATCAAGAAATTGGTAACATCAAAATTCAATTCAATAATATACAGTTGTTATTTTTCAATTTGAACATGCATGGGTGAAAGAAAAGGCCTCGAAAGTAAACATTGATAACTTCAACATAATCTTGAAAAATTAAACTATAGCCCGAAATTTTGTTAACCTATAATCCTTTGGTCCGAAATATATGTTTTTGGTTATTCTTGCATAAATATACAAATATTAAATTTTGTGATTTTTTTGGTGAAATGTTGCAAATCTCTAGTACATGTTCTAAAATAACTAAGATTTGGTTGCATATAAGTAAGAAGGGAAAATCGAAAAACATTACAAATATATACCTGTGCATGTTTATTGAAAAATACTATGTTGTGGACATGGAAATATAACTTGGGTGTAGAGGGTACCATCATGTTCTAGCGGATTTCAATTTGGAGTTAATAGTAAAAATTTACTTTCTACACTTAGTCCTGTCTAAGAAAGTTGGAATTGTCGAACCACAAAATTTGCAACATCAAAATTTCATTTAATAGTATACAGTTCTAGTTTTGCAATTAGGGCATTCATGGGTTACGAAAATGCTCGAAAGTCAACATTTATTAATTTTACACAATCTTGAAAAATCACACTATAACCCAAAAATGTGTCACCCTAAAATCCATTGCTCCGAATTATGTGATTTTTTTTATTCTAGCATAAATATAGAATTTTTAAATGGGTGATATTTTTGGTGAAATTTGGCATAGCGCTAGTACATGTTTGAGAGTAACTTAGAGTTGGTTACATTGAAGTAAAAATGATAAATCGAAAAACATTAGAAATATATTTGTGTGCATGTTTATTGATAAATACAATGTTGTTGACTTGGAAAATACAACTTGGGTGTATAGGGTACCATCACGTTCGAGCGGATTTCAATTTGGACTTACTCGTAAAGTTTTAACCTTTTGCACTTAGGTCCCTCCAAGAAAGTTAGAAATGTCGAATCAAGAAATTGGTAACATCAAAATTCAATTCAATAATATACAGTTGTATTTTTCAATTTGAACATGCAGGGGTGAAAGAAAAGGCCTCGAAAGTAAACATTGATAACTTCAACGCAATCTTGAAAAATTAAACTATAGCCCAAAATTGTGTTAACCTATAATCCTTTGGTCCGAAATACATGTTTTTGGTTATTCTTGCATAAATATACAAATATTAAATTTTGTGATTTTTTTGGTGAAATGTTGCAAATCTCTAGTACATGTTCTAAAATAACTAAGATTTGGTTGCATATAAGTGAGAAGGGAAAATCGAAAAACATTACAAATATGTACCTGTGCATGTTTATTGATAAATACTATGTTGTGGACATGGAAATATAACTTGGGTGTAGAGGGTACCATGATGTTCTAGCGTATTTCAATTTGGAGTTAATAGTAAAATTTTACTTTTTGCACTTAGTCCTGTCTAAGAAAGTTGGAATTGTCGAATTACGAAATTTGCAACATCAAAATTTAATTCAATAATATACAGTTCCAGTTTTTCAATTAGGGCATGCATGGGTTACGAATATGCCTCGAAAGTCAACATTTATTAATTTTACACAATCTTGAAAAATTACACTATGACCCAAAAATGTGTTACCCTAAAATCCATTGCTCCGAATTATATGATTTTTTTATTCTAGCATAAATATAGAAATTTTAAATAGGTGATATTTTTGGTGAAATTTGGCATAGCGCTAGTACATGTTTGAGAGTAACTTAGAATTGGTTACATTGAAGTAAAAATGATAAATCGAAAAACATTAGAAATATATTCGTGTGCATGTTTATTGATAAATACAATGTTGTTGACTTGGAAAATACAACTTGGGTGTATAGGGTACCATCACGTTCGAGCGGATTTAAATTTGGAATTACTCGTAAAGTTTTAACCTTTTGCACTTAGGTCCCTCCAAGAAAGTTAGAAATGTCGAATCAAGAGATTGGTAACATCAAAATTCAATTCAATAATATACAGTTGTTATTTTTCAATTTGAACATGCATGGGTGAAAGAAAAGGCCTCGAAAGTAAACATTGATAACTTCAACATAATCTTGAAAAATTAAACTATAGCCCGAAATTGTGTTAACCTATAATCCTTTGCTTCGAAATACATGATTTTGGTTATTCTTGCATAAATATATAAATATTAAATTTTGTGATTTTTTTGGTGAAATGTTACAAATCTCTAGTACATGTTCTAAAATAACTAAGATTTGGTTGCATATAAGTAAGAAGGGAAAATCGAAAAACATTACAAATATATACCTGTGCATGTTTATTGATAAATACTATGTTGTGGACATGGAAATATAACTTGGGTGTAGAGGTTACCATCATGTTCTAGCAGATTTCAATTTGGAATTAATAGTAAAATTTTACTTTTTGCACTTAGTCCTGTCTAAGAAAGTTGGAATTGTCGAATCACAAAATATGCAACATCAAAATTTAATTCAATAATATACAGTTCCAGTTTTACAATTACGGCATGCAAGGGTTACGAAAATGCCTCGAAAGTCAACATTTATTAATTTTACACAATCTAGAAAAATTACACTGTGACCCAAAAATGTGTCACCCTAAAATCCATTGCTCCGAATTATGTGATTTTTTTTATTCTAGCATAAATATAGAATTTTTAAATAGGTGATATTTTTGGTGAAATTTGGTATAGCGCTAGTACATGTTTGAGAGTAACTTAGAGTTGGTTACATTGAAGTAAAAATGATAAATCGAAAAACATTAGAAATATATTTGTGTGCATGTTTATTGATAAATACAATGTTGTTGACTTGGAAAATACAACTTGGGTGTATAGGGTACCATCACGTTCGAGCGGATTTCAATTTGGAGTTACTCGTAAAGTTTTAACCTTTTGCAATTAGGTCCCTCCAAGAAAGTTAGAAATGTCGAATCAAGAAATTGGTAACATCAAAATTCAATTCAATAATATACAGTTGTATTTTTCAATTTGAACATGCATGGGTGAAAGAAAAGGCCTCGAAAGTAAACATTGATAACTTCAACGCAATCTTGAAAAATTAAACTATAGCCCGAAATTGTGTTAACCTATAATCCTTTGGTCCGAAATACATGTTTTTGGTTATTCTTGCATAAATATACAAATATTAAATTTTGTGATTTTTTTGGTGAAATGTTGCAAATCTCTAGTACATGTTCTAAAATAACTAAGATTTGGTTGCATATAAGTAAGAAGGGAAAATCGAAAAACATTACAAATATATACCTGTGCATGTTTATTGAAAAATACTATGTTGTGGACATGGAAATATAACTTGGGTGTAGAGGGTACCATCATGTTCTAGCGGATTTCAATTTGGAGTTAATAGTAAAATTTTACTTTCTACACTTAGTCCTGTCTAAGAAAGTTGGAATTGTTGAACCACAAAATTTGCAACATCAAAATTTCATTTAATAATATACAGTTCTAGTTTTGCAATTAGGGCATTCATGGGTTACGAAAATGCTCGAAAGTCAACATTTATTAATTTTACACAATCTCGAAAAATCACACTATAACCCAAAAATGTGTCACCCTAAAATCCATTGCTCCGAATTATGTGATTGTTTTTATTCTAGCATAAATATAGAATTTTTAAATGGGTGATATTTTTGGTGAAATTTGGCATAGCGCTAGTACATGTTTGAGAGTAACTTAGAGTTGGTTACATTGAAGTAAAAATGATAAATCGAAAAACATTAGAAATATATTTGTGTGCATGTTTATTGATAAATACAATGTTGCTGACTTGGAAAATACAACTTGGGTGTATAGGGTACCATCACGTTCGAGCGGATTTCAGTTTGGACTTACTCGAAAAGTTTTAACCTTTTGCACTTAGGTCCCTCCAAGAAAGTTAGAAATGTCGAATCAAGAAATTGGTAACATCAAAATTCAATTCAATAATATACAGTTGTATTTTTCAATTTGAACATGCATGGGTGAAAGAAAAGGCCTCGAAAGTAAACATTGATAACTTCAACGCAATCTTGAAAAATTAAACTATAGCCCGAAATTGTGTTAACCTATAATCCTTTGGTCCGAAATACATGTTTTTGGTTATTCTTGCATAAATATACAAATATTAAATTTTCTGATTTTTTGGGTGAAATGTTGCAAATCTCTAGTACATGTTCTAAAATAACTAAGATTTGGTTGCATATAAGTAAGAAGGGAAAATCGAAAAACATTACAAATATATACCTGTGCATGTTTATTGATAAATACTATGTTGTGGACTTGGAAATATAACTTGGGTGTAGAGGGTTCCATCATGTTCTAGCTGTGTTCAATTTGGAGTTAATAGTAAAATTTTACTTTCTTTACTTAGTCCTGTCTAAGAAAGTTGGAATTGTCGAATCACAAAATTTGCAACATCAAAATTTCATTTAATAATATACAGTTCTAGTTTTGCAA
This sequence comes from Rubia yunnanensis, assembly GCA_037428765.1. NCBI lineage: Eukaryota > Viridiplantae > Streptophyta > Magnoliopsida > Gentianales > Rubiaceae > Rubia > Rubia yunnanensis. The sequence goes on from CM075064.1 coordinate 65,540,984, forward strand.
TTAGGGCATGCATGGGTTACGAAAATGCCTCGAAAGTCAACATTTATTAATTTTACACAATCTTGAAAAATCACACTATAACCCAAAAATGTGTTACCCTAAAATCCATTGCTCCGAATTATATGTTTTTTTTATTCTACGAAAATATAGAAATTTTAAATAGGTGATATTTTTGGTGAAATTTGGCATAGCGCTAGTACATGTTTGAGAGTAACTTAGAGTTGGTTACATTGAAGTAAAAATGATAAATCGAAAAACATTAGAAATATATTTGTGTGCATGTTTATTGATAAATACAATGTTGTTGACTTGGAAAATACAACTTGGGTGTCTAGGGTACCATCACATTCGAGCGGATTTAAATTTGGAATTACTCGTAAAGTTTTAACATTTTGCACTTAGGTCCCTCCAAGAAAGTTAGAAATGTCGAATCAAGAAATTGGTAACATCAAAATTCAATTCAATAATATACAGTTGTTATTTTTCAATTTGAACATGCATGGGTGAAAGAAAAGGCCTCGAAAGTAAACATTGATAACTTCAACGCAATCTTGAAAAATTAAACTATAGCCCGAAATTGTGTTAACCTATAATCCTTTGCTCCGAAATACATGTTTTTGATTATTCTTGCATAAATATATAAATATTAAATTTTGTGATTTTTTTGGTGAAATGTTGCAAATCTCTAGTACATGTTCTAAAATAACTAAGATTTGGTTGCATATAAGTAAGAAGGTAAAATCGAAAAACATTACAAATATATACCTGTGCATGTTTATTGATAAATACTATGTTGTGGACATGGAAATATAACTTGGGTGTAGAGGGTACCATCATGTTCTAGCGGATTTCAATTTGGAGTTAATAGTAAAATTTTACTTTTTGCACTTAGTCCTGTCTAAGAAAGTTGGAATTGTCGAATCACGAAATTTGCAACATCAAAATTTAATTCAATAATATACAGTTCCAGTTTTGCAATTAGGGCATGCATGGGTTACGAAAATGCCTCGAAAGTCAACATTTATTAATTTTACACTATCTTGAAAAATCACACTATAACCCAAAAATGTGTTACCCTAAAATCCATTGCTCCGAATTATATGATTTTTTTGTTCTATCATAAATATAGAAAATTTAAATAGGTGATATTTTTGGTGAAATTTGGCATAGCGCTAGTACATGTTTGAGAGTAACTTAGAGTTGGTTACATTGAAGTAAAAATGATAAATCGAAGAACATTAGAAATATATTTGTTTGCATGTTTATTGATAAATACAATGTTGTTGACTTGGAAAATACAACTTGGGTGTCTAGGGTACCATCACATTCGAGCGGATTTAAATTTGGAATTACTCGTAAAGTTTTAACATTTTGCACTTAGGTCCCTCCAAGAAAGTTAGAAATGTCGAATCAAGAAATTGGTAACATCAAAATTCAATTCAATAATATACAGTTGTATTTTTCAATTTGAACATGCATGGGTGAAAGAAAAGGCCTCGAAAGTAAACATTGATAACTTCAACGCAATCTTGAAAAATTAAACTATAGCCCGAAATTGTGTTAACCTATAATCCTTTGGTCCGAAATACATGTTTTTGGTTATTCTTGCGTAAATATACAAATATTAAATTTTGTGATTTTTTGGTGAAATGTTGCAAATCTCTAGTACATGTTCTAAAATAACTAAGATTTGGTTGCATATAAGTAAGAAGGGAAAATCGAAAAACATTACAAATATATACCTGTGCATGTTTATTGAAAAATACTATGTTGTGGACATGGAAATATAACTTGGGTGTAGAGGGTACCATCATGTTCTAGCGGATTTCAATTTGGAGTTAATAGTAAAATTTTACTTTCTACACTTAGTCCTGTCTAAGAAAGTTGGAATTGTCGAACCACAAAATTTGCAACATCAAAATTTCATTTAATAATATACAGTTCTAGTTTTGCAATTAGGGCATTCATGGGTTACGAAAATGCTCGAAAGTCAACATTTATAAATTTTACACAATCTTGAAAAATCACACTATAACCCAAAAATGTGTCACCCTAAAATCCATTGCTCCGAATTATGTGATTTTTTTTATTCTTGCATAAATATAGAATTTTTAAATGGGTGATATTTTTGGTGAAATTTGACATAGCGCTAGTACATGTTTGAGAGTAACTTAGAGTTGGTTACATTGAAGTAAAAATGATAAATCGAAAAACATTAGAAATATATTTGTGTGCATGTTTATTGATAAATACAATGTTGTTGACTTGGAAAATACAACTTGGGTGTATAGGGTACCATCACGTTCGAGCGGATTTCAATTTGGACTTACTCGTAAAGTTTTAACCTTTTGCACTTAGGTCCCTCCAAGAAAGTTAGAAATGTCGAATCAAGAAATTGGTAACATCAAAATTCAATTCAATAATATACAGTTGTATTTTTCAATTTGAACATGCATGGGTGAAAGAAAAGGCCTCGAAAGTAAACATTGATAACTTCAACGCAATCTTGAAAAATTAAACTATAGCCCGAAATTGTGTTAACCTATAATCCTTTGGTCCGAAATACATGTTTTTGGTTATTCTTGCATAAATATACAAATATTAAATTTTGTGATTTTTTTGGTGAAATGTTGCAAATCTCTAGTACATGTTCTAAAATAACTAAGATTTGGTTGCATATAAGTAAGAAGGGAAAATCGAAAAACATTACAAATATATACCTGTGCATGTTTATTGATAAATACTATGTTGTGGACTTGGAAATATAACTTGGGTGTAGAGGGTACCATCATGTTCTAGCTGTTTTCAATTTGGAGTTAATAGTAAAATTTTACTTTCTACACTTAGTCCTTTCTAAGAAAGTTGGAATTGTCGAATCACAAAATTTGCAACATCAAAATTTCATTTAATAATATACAGTTCTAGTTTTGCAATTAGGGCATGCATGGGTTACGAAAATGCCTCGAAAGTCAACATTTATTAATTTTACACAATCTAGAAAAATTACACTGTGACCCAAAAATGTGTCACCCTAAAATCCATTGCTCCGAATTATGTGATTTTTTTTATTCTAGCATAAATATAGAATTTTTAAATAGGTGATATTTTTGGTGAAATTTGGTATAGCGCTAGTACATGTTTGAGAGTAACTTAGAGTTGGTTACATTGAAGTAAAAATGATAAATCGAAAAACATTACAAATATATTTGTGTGCATGTTTATTGATAAATACAATGTTGTTGACTTGGAAAATACAACTTGGGTGTCTAGGGTACCATCACATTCGAGCGGATTTAAATTTGGAATTACTCGTAAAGTTTTAACATTTTGCACTTAGGTCCCTCGAAGAAAGTTAGAAATGTCGAATCAAGAAAGTGGTAACATCAAAATTCAATTCAATAATATACAGTTGTTATTTTTCAATTTGAACATGCATGGGTGAAAGAAAAGGCCTCGAAAGTAAACATTGATAACTTCAACGCAATCTTGAAAAATTAAACTATAGCCCGAAATTGTGTTAACCTATAATCCTTTGCTCCGAAATACATGTTTTTGATTATTCTTGCATAAATATATAAATATTAAATTTTGTGATTTTTTTGGTGAAATGTTGCAAATCTCTAGTACATGTTCTAAAATAACTAAGATTTGGTTGCATATAAGTGAGAAGGGAAAATCGAAAAACATTACAAATATATACCTGTGCATGTTTATTGATAAATACTATGTTGTGGACATGGAAATATAACTTGGGTGTAGAGGGTACCATCATGTTCTAGCAGATTTCTATTTTGAGTTAATCGTAAAATTTTACTTTTTGCACTTAGTCCTGTCTAAGAAAGTTGGAATTGTCGAATCACGAAATTTGCAACATCAAAATTTAATTCAATAATATACAGTTCCAGTTTTGCAATTAGGGCATGCATGGGTTACGAAAATGCCTCGAAAGTCAACATTTATTAATTTTACACAAGCTTGAAAAATTACACTATGACCCAAAAATGTGTTACCCTAAAATCCATTGCTCCGAATTATATGATTTTTTTATTCTAGGATAAATATAGAAATTTTAAATAGGTGATATTTTCGGTGAAATTTGGCATAGTGCTAGTACATGTTTGAGAGTAACTTAGAGTTGGTTACATTGAAGTAAAAATGATAAATCGAAAAACATTAGAAATATATTTGTGTGCATGTTTATTGATAAATACAATGCTGTTGACTTGGAAAATACAACTTGGGTGTATAGGGTACCATCACGTTCGAGCGGATTTCAATTTTCAGTTAGTCAAAAAGTTTTAACCTTTTGCACTTAGGTCCCTCCAAGAAAGTTAGAAATGTCGAATCAAGAAATTGGTAACATCAAAATCCAATTCAATAATATACAGTTGTTATTTTTCAATTTGAACTTGCATGGGTGAAATAAAAGGCCTCGAAAGTAAACATTGAAAACTTCAACGCAATCGTTAAAAATTAAACTGTAGCCCGAAATTGTGTTAACCTGTAATCCCTTGCTCCGAAATACATGTTTTTGGTTATTCTGGCATAAATATATAAATATTAAATTTTGTGATTTTTTTGGTGAAATGTTGCAAATCTCTAGTACATGTTCTAAAATAACTAAGATTTGGTTGCATATAAGTAAGAAGGTAAAATCGAAAAACATTACAAATATATACCTGTGCATGTTTATTGATAAATACTATGTTGTGGACATGGAAATATAACTTGGGTGTAGAGGGTACCATCATGTTCTAGCGGATTTCAATTTGGAGTTAATAGTAAAATTTTACTTTTTGCACTTAGTCCTGTCTAAGAAAGTTGGAATTGTCGAATCACGAAATTCGCAACATCAAAATTTAATTCAATAATATACAGTTCCAGTTTTGCAATTAGGGCATGCATGGGTTACGAAAATGCCTCGAAAGTCAACATTTATTAATTTTACACTATCTTGAAAAATCACACTATAACCCAAAAATGTGTTACCCTAAAATCCATTGCTCCGAATTATATGATTTTTTTGTTCTATCATAAATATAGAAAATTTAAATAGGTGATATTTTTGGTGAAATTTGGCATAGCGCTAGTACATGTTTGAGAGTAACTTAGAGTTGGTTACATTGAAGTAAAAATGATAAATCGAAGAACATTAGAAATATATTTGTTTGCATGTTTATTGATAAATACAATGTTGTTGACTTGGAAAATACAACTTGGGTGTCTAGGGTACCATCACATTCGAGCGGATTTAAATTTGGAATTACTCGTAAAGTTTTAACATTTTGCACTTAGGTCCCTCCAAGAAAGTTAGAAATGTCGAATCAAGAAATTGGTAACATCAAAATTCAATTCAATAATATACAGTTGTATTTTTCAATTTGAACATGCATGGGTGAAAGAAAAGGCCTCGAAAGTAAACATTGATAACTTCAACGCAATCTTGAAAAATTAAACTATAGCCCGAAATTGTGTTAACCTATAATCCTTTGGTCCGAAATACATGTTTTTGGTTATTCTTGCGTAAATATACAAATATTAAATTTTGTGATTTTTTGGTGAAATGTTGCAAATCTCTAGTACATGTTCTAAAATAACTAAGATTTGGTTGCATATAAGTAAGAAGGGAAAATCGAAAAACATTACAAATATATACCTGTGCATGTTTATTGAAAAATACTATGTTGTGGACATGGAAATATAACTTGGGTGTAGAGGGTACCATCATGTTCTAGCGGATTTCAATTTGGAGTTAATAGTAAAATTTTACTTTCTACACTTAGTCCTGTCTAAGAAAGTTGGAATTGTCGAACCACAAAATTTGCAACATCAAAATTTCATTTAATAATATACAGTTCTAGTTTTGCAATTAGGGCATTCATGGGTTACGAAAATGCTCGAAAGTCAACATTTATAAATTTTACACAATCTTGAAAAATCACACTATAACCCAAAAATGTGTCACCCTAAAATCCATTGCTCCGAATTATGTGATTTTTTTTATTCTTGCATAAATATAGAATTTTTAAATGGGTGATATTTTTGGTGAAATTTGACATAGCGCTAGTACATGTTTGAGAGTAACTTAGAGTTGGTTACATTGAAGTAAAAATGATAAATCGAAAAACATTAGAAATATATTTGTGTGCATGTTTATTGATAAATACAATGTTGTTGACTTGGAAAATACAACTTGGGTGTATAGGGTACCATCACGTTCGAGCGGATTTCAATTTGGACTTACTCGTAAAGTTTTAACCTTTTGCACTTAGGTCCCTCCAAGAAAGTTAGAAATGTCGAATCAAGAAATTGGTAACATCAAAATTCAATTCAATAATATACAGTTGTATTTTTCAATTTGAACATGCATGAGTGAAAGAAAAGGCCTCGAAAGTAAACATTGATAACTTCAACGCAATCTTGAAAAATTAAACTATAGCCCGAAATTGTGTTAACCTATAATCCTTTGGTCCGAAATACATGTTTTTGGTTATTCTTGCATAAATATACAAATATTAAATTTTGTGATTTTTTTGGTGAAATGTTGCAAATCTCTAGTACATGTTCTAAAATAACTAAGATTTGGTTGCATATAAGTAAGAAGGGAAAATCGAAAAACATTACAAATATATACCTGTGCATGTTTATTGATAAATACTATGTTGTGGACTTGGAAATATAACTTGGGTGTAGAGGGTACCATCATGTTCTAGCTGTTTTCAATTTGGAGTTAATAGTAAAATTTTACTTTCTACACTTAGTCCTTTCTAAGAAAGTTGGAATTGTCGAATCACAAAATTTGCAACATCAAAATTTCATTTAATAATATACAGTTCTAGTTTTGCAATTAGGGCATGCATGGGTTACGAAAATGCCTCGAAAGTCAACATTTATTAATTTTACACAATCTAGAAAAATTACACTGTGACCCAAAAATGTGTCACCCTAAAATCCATTGCTCCGAATTATGTGATTTTTTTTATTCTAGCATAAATATAGAATTTTTAAATAGGTGATATTTTTGGTGAAATTTGGTATAGCGCTAGTACATGTTTGAGAGTAACTTAGAGTTGGTTACATTGAAGTAAAAATGATAAATCGAAAAACATTACAAATATATTTGTGTGCATGTTTATTGATAAATACAATGTTGTTGACTTGGAAAATACAACTTGGGTGTCTAGGGTACCATCACATTCGAGCGGATTTAAATTTGGAATTACTCGTAAAGTTTTAACATTTTGCACTTAGGTCCCTCGAAGAAAGTTAGAAATGTCGAATCAAGAAAGTGGTAACATCAAAATTCAATTCAATAATATACAGTTGTTATTTTTCAATTTGAACATGCATGGGTGAAAGAAAAGGCCTCGAAAGTAAACATTGATAACTTCAACGCAATCTTGAAAAATTAAACTATAGCCCGAAATTGTGTTAACCTATAATCCTTTGCTCCGAAATACATGTTTTTGATTATTCTTGCATAAATATATAAATATTAAATTTTGTGATTTTTTTGGTGAAATGTTGCAAATCTCTAGTACATGTTCTAAAATAACTAAGATTTGGTTGCATATAAGTGAGAAGGGAAAATCGAAAAACATTACAAATATATACCTGTGCATGTTTATTGATAAATACTATGTTGTGGACATGGAAATATAACTTGGGTGTAGAGGGTACCATCATGTTCTAGCAGATTTCTATTTTGAGTTAATCGTAAAATTTTACTTTTTGCACTTAGTCCTGTCTAAGAAAGTTGGAATTGTCGAATCACGAAATTTGCAACATCAAAATTTAATTCAATAATATACAGTTCCAGTTTTGCAATTAGGGCATGCATGGGTTACGAAAATGCCTCGAAAGTCAACATTTATTAATTTTACACAAGCTTGAAAAATTACACTATGACCCAAAAATGTGTTACCCTAAAATCCATTGCTCCGAATTATATGATTTTTTTATTCTAGGATAAATATAGAAATTTTAAATAGGTGATATTTTCGGTGAAATTTGGCATAGTGCTAGTACATGTTTGAGAGTAACTTAGAGTTGGTTACATTGAAGTAAAAATGATAAATCGAAAAACATTAGAAATATATTTGTGTGCATGTTTATTGATAAATACAATGCTGTTGACTTGGAAAATACAACTTGGGTGTATAGGGTACCATCACGTTCGAGCGGATTTCAATTTTCAGTTAGTCAAAAAGTTTTAACCTTTTGCACTTAGGTCCCTCCAAGAAAGTTAGAAATGTCGAATCAAGAAATTGGTAACATCAAAATCCAATTCAATAATATACAGTTGTTATTTTTCAATTTGAACTTGCATGGGTGAAATAAAAGGCCTCGAAAGTAAACATTGAAAACTTCAACGCAATCGTTAAAAATTAAACTGTAGCCCGAAATTGTGTTAACCTGTAATCCCTTGCTCCGAAATACATGTTTTTGGTTATTCTGGCATAAATATATAAATATTACATTTTGTGATTTTTTTGGTGAAATGTTTCAAATCTCTAGTACATGTTCTAAAATAACTAAGATTTGGTTGCATATAAGTAAGAAGGGAAAATCGAAAAACATTACAAATATATACCTGTGCATGTTTATTGATAAATACTATGTTGTAGACATGGAAATATAACTTGGGTGTAGAGGGTACCATCATGTTCTAGCGGATTTCAATTTGGAGTTAATAGTAAAATTTTACTTTTTGCACTCAGTCCTGTCTAAGAAAGTTGGAATTGTCGAATCACGAAATTTGCAACATCAAAATTTAATTCAATAATATACAGTTCCAGTTTTGCAATTAGGGCATGCATGGGTTACGAAAATGCCTCGAAAGTCAACATTTATTAATTTTACACTATCTTGAAAAATCACAATATAACCCAAAAATGTGTTACCCTAAAATCCATTGCTCCGAATTATATGATTTTTCTATTCTATCATAAATATAGAAATTTTAAATAGGTGATATTTGTGGTGAAATTTGGCATAGCGCTAGTACATGTTTGAGAGTAACTTAGAGTTGGTTACATTGAAGTAAAAATGATAAATCGAAAAACATTAGAAATATATTTTTGTTCATGTTTATTGATAAATACAATGTTGTTGACTTGGAAAATACAACTTGGGTGTATAGGGTACCATCACGTTCGAGCGGATTTCAATTTGGAGTTACACGTAAAGTTTTAACCTTTTGCACTTAGGTCCCTCCAAGAAAGTTAGAAATGTCGAATCCAGAAATTGGTAACATCAAAATTCAATTCAATAATATACAGTTGTATTTTTCAATTTGAACATGCATGGGTGAAAGAAAAGGCCTCAAAAGTAAACATTGATAACTTCAAAGCAATCTTGAAAAATTAAACTATAGCCCGAAATTGTGTTAACCTATAATCCTTTGGTCCGAAATACATGTTTTTGGTTATTCTTGAATAAATATACAAATATTAAATTTTGTGATTTTTTTGGTGAAATGTTGCAAATCTCTAGTACATGTTCTAAAATAACTAAGATTTGGTTGCATATAAGTAAGAAGGGAAAATCGAAAAACATTACAAATATATACCTGTGCATGTTTATTGACAAATACTATGTTGTGGACATGGAAATATAACTTGGATGTAGAGGGTACCATCATGTTCTAGCGGATTTCAATTTGGAGTTAATAGTAAAATTTTACTTTTTGCTCTTAGTCCTGTCTAAGAAAGTTGGAATTGTCGAATCACGAAATTTGCAACATCAAAATTTAATTCAGTAATATACAGTTCCAGTTTTGTAATTAGGGCATGCATGGATTACGAAAATGCCTCGAAAGTCAACATTTATTAATTTTACACTATCTTGAAAAATCACACTATAACCCAAAAATTTGTTACCCTAAAATCCATTGCTCCGAATTATATGATTTTTTTATTCTATCATAAATATAGAAAATTTAAATAGAAATGTCGAATCAAGAAATTGGTAACATCAAAATTCAATTCAATAATATACAATTGTTATTTTTCAATTTGAACATGCATGGGTGAAAGAAAAGGCCTCGAAAGTAAACATTGATAACTTCAACATAATCTTGAAAAATTAAACTATAGCCCGAAATTTTGTTAACCTATAATCCTTTGCTTCGAAATACATGATTTTGGTTATTCTTGCATAAATACATAATTATTAAATTTTGTGATTTTTTGGTGAAATGTTGCAAATCTCTAGTACATGTTCTAAAATAACTAAGATTTGGTTGCATATAAGTGAGAAGGGAAAATCGAAAAACATTACAAATATATACCTGTGCATGTTTATTGATAAATACTATGTTGTGGACATGGAAATATAACTTGGGTGTAGAGGGTACCATCATGTTCTAGCAGATTTCTATTTTGAGTTAATCGTAAAATTTTACTTTTTGCACTTAGTCATGTCTAAGAAAGTTGGAATTGTCGAATCACAAAATTTGCAACATCAAAATTTAATTCAATAATATACAGTTCTAGTTTTGCAATTAGGGCATGCATGGGTTACGAAAATGCCTCGAAAGTCAACATTTATTAATTTTACACAAGCTTGAAAAATTACACTATGACCCAAAAATGTGTTACCCTAAAATCCATTGCTCCGAATTATATGATTTTTTTATTCTAGGATAAATATAGAAATTTTAAATAGGTGATATTTTCGGTGAAATTTGGCATAGTGCTAGTACATGTTTGAGAGTAACTTAGAGTTGGTTACATTGAAGTAAAAATGATAAATCGAAAAACATTAGAAATATATTTGTGTGCATGTTTATTGATAAATACAATGCTGTTGACTTGGAAAATACAACTTGGGTGTATAGGGTACCATCACGTTCGAGCGGATTTCAATTTTCAGTTAGTCGAAAAGTTTTAACCTTTTGCACTTAGGTCCCTCCAAGAAAGTTAGAAATGTCGAATCAAGAAATTGGTAACATCAAAATCCAATTCAATAATATACAGTTGTTATTTTTCAATTTGAACTTGCATGGGTGAAATAAAAGGCCTCGAAAGTAAACATTGAAAACTTCAACGCAATCGTTAAAAATTAAAGTGTAGCCCGAAATTGTGTTAACCTGTAATCCCTTGCTCCGAAATACATGTTTTTGGTTATTCTGGCATAAATATATAAATATTACATTTTGTGATTTTTTTGGTGAAATGTTTCAAATCTCTAGTACATGTTCTAAAATAACTAAGATTTGGTTGCATATAAGTAAGAAGGGAAAATCGAAAAACATTACAAATATATACCTGTGCATGTTTATTGATAAATACTATGTTGTAGACATGGAAATATAACTTGGGTGTAGAGGGTACCATCATGTTCTAGCGGATTTCAATTTGGAGTTAATAATAAAATTTTACTTTTTGCACTCAGTCCTGTCTAAGAAAGTTGGAATTGTCGAATCACGAAATTTGCAACATCAAAATTTAATTCAATAATATACAGTTCCAGTTTTGCAATTAGGGCATGCATGGGTTACGAAAATGCCTCGAAAGTCAACATTTATTAATTTTACACTATCTTGAAAAATCACACTATAACCCAAAAATGTGTTACCCTAAAATCCATTGCTCCAAATTATATGATTTTTTTATTCTAGGATAAATATAGAAATTTTAAATAGGTGATATTTTTGGTGAAATTTGGCATAGCGCTAGTACATGTTTGAGAGTAACTTAAAGTTGGTTACATTGAAGTAAAAATGATAAATCGAAAAACATTACAAATATATTTGTGTGCATGTTTATTGATAAATACAATGTTGTTGACTTGGAAAATACAACTTGGGTGTATAGGGTACCATCACGTTCGAGCGGATTTCAATTTGGAGTTACTCGTAAAGTTTTAACCTTTTGCACTTAGGTCCCTCCAAGAAAGTTAGAAATGTCGAATCAAGAAATTGGTAACATCAAAATTCAATTCAATAATATACAGTTGTATTTTTCGATTTGAACATGCATGGGTGAAAGAAAAGGCCTCGAAAGTAAACATTGATAACTTCAACGCAATCTTGAAAAATTATACTATAGCCCGAAATTGTGTTAACCTATAATCCTTTGCTCCGAAATACATGTTTTTGATTATTCTTGCATAAATATATAAATATTAAATTTTGTGATTTTTTTGGTGAAATGTTGCAAATCTCTAGTACATGTTCTAAAATAACTAAGATTTGGTTGCATATAAGTAAGAAGGGAAAATCGAAAAACATTACAAATATATACCTGTGCATGTTTATTGACAAATACTATATTGTGGACATGGAAATATAACTTGGATGTAGAGGGTACCATCATGTTCTAGCGGATTTCAATTTGGAGTTAATAGTAAAATTTTACTTTTTGCTCTTAGTCCTGTCTAAGAAAGTTGGAATTGTCGAATCACGAAATTTGCAACATCAAAATTTAATTCAATAATATACAGTTCCAGTTTTGTAATTAGGGCATGCATGGATTACGAAAATGCCTCGAAAGTCAACATTTATTAATTTTACACTATCTTGAAAAATCACACTATAACCCAAAAATTTGTTACCCTAAAATCCATTGCTCCGAATTATATGATTTTTTTATTCTATCATAAATATAGAAAATTTAAATAGGTGATATTTTTGGTGAAATTTGGCATAGCGCTAGTACATGTTTGAGAGTAACTTAGAGTTGGTTACATTGAAGTAAAAATGATAAATCGAAGAACATTAGAAATATATTTGTGTGCATGTTTATTGATAAATACAATGTTGTTGACTTGGAAAATACAACTTGGGTGTACAGGGTACCATCACGTTCGAGCGGATTTCAATTTGGAGTTACTCGTACAGTTTTAACCTTTTGCACTTAGGTCCCTCCATGAAAGTTAGAAATGTGGAATCAAGAAATTGGTAACATCAAAATTCAATTCAATAATATACAGTTGTTATTTTTCAATTTGAACATGCATGGGTGAAAGAAAAGGCCTCGAAAGTAAACATTGATAACTTCAACATAATCTTGAAAAATTAAACTATAGCCCAAAATTTTGTTAACCTATAATCCTTTGCTTCGAAATACATGATTTTGGTTATTCTTGCATAAATACATAATTATTAAATTTTGTGATTTTTTGGTGAAATGTTGCAAATCTCTAGTACATGTTCTAAAATAACTAAGATTTGGTTGCATATAAGTGAGAAGGGAAAATCGAAAAACATTACAAATATATACCTGTGCATGTTTATTGATAAATACTATGTTGTGGACATGGAAATATAACTTGGGTGTAGAGGGTACCATCATGTTCTAGCAGATTTCTATTTTGAGTTAATCGTAAAATTTTACTTTTTGCACTTAGTCCTGTCTAAGAAAGTTGGAATTGTCGAATCACAAAATTTGCAACATCAAAATTTAATTCAATAATATACAGTTCTAGTTTTGCAATTAGGGCATGCATGGGTTACGAAAATGCCTCGAAAGTCAACATTTATTAATTTTACACAAGCTTGAAAAATTACACTATGACCCAAAAATGTGTTACCCTAAAATCCATTGCTCCGAATTATATGATTTTTTTATTCTAGGATAAATATAGAAATTTTAAATAGGTGATATTTTCGGTGAAATTTGGCATAGTGCTAGTACATGTTTGAGAGTAACTTAGAGTTGGTTACATTGAAGTAAAAATGATAAATCGAATAACATTAGAAATATATTTGTGTGCATGTTTATTGATAAATACAATGCTGTTGACTTGGAAAATACAACTTGGGTGTATAGGGTACCATCACGTTCGAGCGGATTTCAATTTTCAGTTAGTCGAAAAGTTTTAACCTTTTGCACTTAGGTCCCTCGAAGAAAGTTAGAAATGTCGAATCAAGAAATTGGTAACATCAAAATCCAATTCAATAATATACAGTTGTTATTTTTCAATTTGAACTTGCATGGGTGAAATAAAAGGCCTCGAAAGTAAACATTGAAAACTTCAACGCAATCGTTAAAAATTAAACTGTAGCCCGAAATTGTGTTAACCTGTAATCCCTTGCTCCGAAATACATGTTTTTGGTTATTCTGGCATAAATATATAAATATTACATTTTGTGATTTTTTTGGTGAAATGTTTCAAATCTCTAGTACATGTTCTAAAATAACTAAGATTTGGTTGCATATAAGTAAGAAGGGAAAATCGAAAAACATTACAAATGTATACCTGTGCATGTTTATTGATAAATACTATGTTGTAGACATGGAAATATAACTTGGGTGTAGAGGGTACCATCATGTTCTAGCGGATTTCAATTTGGAGTTAATAGTAAAATTTTACTTTTTGCACTCAGTCCTGTCTAAGAAAGTTGGAATTGTCGAATCACGAAATTTGCAACATCAAAATTTAATTCAATAATATACAGTTCCAGTTTTGCAATTAGGGCATGCATGGGTTACGAAAATGCCTCGAAAGTCAACATTTATTAATTTTACACTATCTTGAAAAATCACACTATAACCCAAAAATGTGTTACCCTAAAATCCATTGCTCCAAATTATATGATTTTTTTATTCTAGGATAAATATAGAAATTTTAAATAGGTGATATTTTTGGTGAAATTTGGCATAGCGCTAGTACATGTTTGAGAGTAACTTAAAGTTGGTTACATTGAAGTAAAAATGATAAATCGAAAAACATTACAAATATATTTGTGTGCATGTTTATTGATAAATACAATGTTGTTGACTTGGAAAATACAACTTGGGTGTATAGGGTACCATCACGTTCGAGCGGATTTCAATTTGGAGTTACTCGTAAAGTTTTAACCTTTTGCACTTAGGTCCCTCCAAGAAAGTTAGAAATGTCGAATCAAGAAATTGGTAACATCAAAATTCAATTCAATAATATACAGTTGTATTTTTCGATTTGAACATGCATGGGTGAAAGAAAAGGCCTCGAAAGTAAACATTGATAACTTCAACGCAATCTTGAAAAATTATACTATAGCCCGAAATTGCGTTAACCTATAATCCTTTGCTCCGAAATACATGTTTTTGATTATTCTTGCATAAATATATAAATATTAAATTTTGTGATTTTTTTGGTGAAATGTTGCAAATCTCTAGTACATGTTCTAAAATAACTAAGATTTGGTTGCATATAATTAAGAAGGGAAAATCGAAAAACATTACAAATATATACCTGTGCATGTTTATTGACAAATACTATATTGTGGACATGGAAATATAACTTGGATGTAGAGGGTACCATCATGTTCTAGCGGATTTCAATTTGGAGTTAATAGTAAAATTTTACTTTTTGCTCTTAGTCCTGTCTAAGAAAGTTGGAATTGTCGAATCACGAAATTTGCAACATCAAAATTTAATTCAATAATATACAGTTCCAGTTTTGTTATTAGGGCATGCATGGATTACGAAAATGCCTCGAAAGTCAACATTTATTAATTTTACACTATCTTGAAAAATCACACTATAACCCAAAAATTTGTTACCCTAAAATCCATTGCTCCGAATTATATGATTTTTTTATTCTATCATAAATATAGAAAATTTAAATAGGTGATATTTTTGGTGAAATTTGGCATAGCGCTAGTACATGTTTGAGAGTAACTTAGAGTTGGTTACATTGAAGTAAAAATGATGAATCGAAGAACATTAGAAATATATTTGTGTGCATGTTTATTGATAAATACAATGTTGTTGACTTGGAAAATACAACTTGGGTGTACAGGGTACCATCACGTTCGAGCGGATTTCAATTTGGAGTTACTCGTACAGTTTTAACCTTTTGCACTTAGGTCCCTCCATGAAAGTTAGAAATGTGGAATCAAGAAATTGGTAACATCAAAATTCAATTCAATAATATACAGTTGTTATTTTTCAATTTGAACATGCATGGGTGAAAGAAAAGGCCTCGAAAGTAAACATTGATAACTTCAACATAATCTTGAAAAATTAAACTATAGCCCAAAATTTTGTTAACCTATAATCCTTTGCTTCGAAATACATGATTTTGGTTATTCTTGCATAAATACATAATTATTAAATTTTGTGATTTTTTGGTGAAATGTTGCAAATCTCTAGTACATGTTCTAAAATAACTAAGATTTGGTTGCATATAAGTGAGAAGGGAAAATCGAAAAACTTTACAAATATATACCTGTGCATGTTTATTGATAAATACTATGTTGTGGACATGGAAATATAACTTGGGTGTAGAGGGTACCATCATGTTCTAGCAGATTTCTATTTTGAGTTAATCGTAAAATTTTACTTTTTGCACTTAGTCCTGTCTAAGAAAGTTGGAATTGTCGAATCACAAAATTTGCAACATCAAAATTTAATTCAATAATATACAGTTCTAGTTTTGCAATTAGGGCATGCATGGGTTACGAAAATGCCTCGAAAGTCAACATTTATTAATTTTACACAAGCTTGAAAAATTACACTATGACCCAAAAATGTGTTACCCTAAAATCCATTGCTCCGAATTATATGATTTTTTTATTCTAGGATAAATATAGAAATTTTAAATAGGTGATATTTTCGGTGAAATTTGGCATAGTGCTAGTACATGTTTGAGAGTAACTTAGAGTTGGTTACATTGAAGTAAAAATGATAAATCGAAAAACATTAGAAATATATTTGTGTGCATGTTTATTGATAAATACATTGCTGTTGACTTAGAAAATACAACTTGGGTGTATAGGGTACCATCACGTTCGAGCGGATTTCAATTTTCAGTTAGTCGAAAAGTTTTAACCTTTTGCACTTAGGTCCCTCCAAGAAAGTTAGAAATGTCGAATCAAGAAATTGGTAACATCAAAATCCAATTCAATAATATACAGTTGTTATTTTTCAATTTGAACTTGCATGGGTGAAATAAAAGGCCTCGAAAGTAAACATTGAAAACTTCAACGCAATCGTTAAAAATTAAACTGTATCCCGAAATTGTGTTAACCTGTAATCCCTTGCTCCGAAATACATGTTTTTGGTTATTCTGGCATAAATATATAAATATTACATTTTGTGATTTTTTTGGTGAAATGTTTCAAATCTCTAGTACATGTTCTAGAATAACTAAGATTTGGTTGCATATAAGTAAGAAGGGAAAATCGAAAAACATTACAAATATATACCTGTGCATGTTTATTGATAAATACTATGTTGTAGACATGGAAATATAACTTGGGTGTAGAGGGTACCATCATGTTCTAGCGGATTTCAATTTGGAGTTAATAGTAAAATTTTACTTTTTGCACTCAGTCCTGTCTAAGAAAGTTGGAATTGTCGAATCACGAAATTTGCAACATCAAAATTTAATTCAATAATATACAGTTCCAGTTTTGCAATTAGGGCATGCATGGGTTACGAAAATGCCTCGAAAGTCAACATTTATTAATTTTACACTATCTTGAAAAATCACACTATAACCCAAAAATGTGTTACCCTAAAATCCATTGCTCCAAATTATATGATTTTTTTATTCTCGGATAAATATAGAAATTTTAAATAGGTGATAGTTTTGGTGAAATTTGGCATAGCGCTAGTACATGTTTGAGAGTAACTTAGAGTTGGTTACATTGAAGTAAAAATGATAAATCGAAAAACATTAAAAATATATCTGTGTGCATGTTTATTGATAAATACAATGTTCTTGACTTGGAAAATACAACTTGGGTGTATAGGGTACCATCACGTTCGAGCGGATTTCAATTTGGAGTTACTCATAAAGTTTTAACATTTTGCACTTAGGTCCCTCCAAGAAAGTTAGAAATGTCGAATCAAGAAATTGGTAAAATCAAAATTCAATTCAATAATATACAGTTGTATTTTTCAATTTGAACATGCATGGGTGAAAGAGAAGGCCTCGAAAGTAAACATTGATAACTTCAACACAATCTTGAAAAATTATTCTATAGCCCGAAATTGTGTTAACCTATAATCATTTGCTCCGAAATACATGTTTTTGATTATTCTTGCATAAATATATAAATATTACATTTTGTGATTTTTTTGGTGAAATGTTTCAAATCTCTAGTACATGTTCTAAAATAACTAAGATTTGGTTGCATATAAGTAAGAAGGGAAAATCGAAAAACATTACAAATATATACCTGTGCATTTTATTGACAAATACTATGTTGTGGACATGGAAATATAACTTGGATGTAGAGGGTACCATCATGTTCTAGCGGATTTCAATTTGGAGTTAATAGTAAAATTTTACTTTTTGCACTCAGTCCTGTCTAAGAAAGTTGGAATTGTCGAATCACGAAATTTGCAACATCAAAATTTAATTCAATAATATACAGTTCCAGTTTTGCAATTAGGGCATGCATGGGTTACGAAAATGCCTCGAAAGTCAACATTTATTAATTTTACACTATCTTGAAAAATCACACTATAACCCAAAAATGTGTTACCCTAAAATCCATTGCTCCGAATTATATGATTTTTTTATTCTAGGATAAATATAGAAATTTTAAATAGGTGATATTTTTGGTGAAATTTGGCATAGCGCTAGTACATGTTTAAGAGTAACTTAGAGTTGGTTACATTGAAGTAAAAATGATAAATCGAAAAACATTAGAAATATATTTGTGTGCATGTTTATTGATAAATACAATGCCGTTGACTTGGAAAATATAATTGGGTGTATAGGGTACCATCACGTTCGAGCGGATTTCAATTTTCAGTTAGTCGAAAAGTTTTAACCTTTTGCACTTAGGTCCCTCCAAGAAAGTTAGAAATGTCGAATCAAGAAATTGGTAACATCAAAATCCAATTCAATAATATACAGTTGTTATTTTTCAATTTACTCTTGCATGGGTGAAATAAAAGGCCTCGAAAGTAAACATTGAAAACTTCAACGCAATCGTTAAAAATTAAACTATAGCCCAAAATTGTGTTAACCTGTAATCCCTTGCTCCGAAATACATGTTTTTGGTTATTCTGGCATAAATATATAAATATTACATTTTGTGATTTTTTTGGTGAAATGTTTCAAATCTCTAGTACGTGTTCTAAAATAACTAAGATTTGGTTGCATATAAGTAAGAAGGGAAAATCGAAAAACATTACAAATATATACCTGTGCATGTTTATTGATAAATACTATGTTGTAGACATGGAAATATAACTTGGGTGTAGAGGGTACCATCATGTTCTAGCGGATTTCAATTTGGACTTAATAGTAAAATTTTTCTTTTTGCACTTAGTCCTGTCTAAGAAAGTTGGAATTGTCGAATCACAAAATTTGCAACATCAAAATTTAATTCAATAATATACAGTTCCAGATTTGCAATTAGGGCATGCATGGGTTACGAAAATGCCTCGAAAGTCAACATTTATTAATTTTACACTATCTTGAAAAATCACACTATAACCCAAAAATGTGTTACCCTAAAATCCATTGCTCCGAATTATATGATTTTTTTATTCTAGGATAAATATAGAAATTTTAAATAGGTGATATTTTTGGTGAAATTTGGCATAGCGCTGGTACATGTTTGAGAGTAACTTAGAGTTGGTTACATTGAAGTAAAAATGATAAATCGAAAAAAATTACAAATATATTTGTGTGCATGTTTATTGATAAATACAATGTTGTTGACTTGGAAAATACAACTTGGGTGTATAGGGTACCATCACGTTCGAGCGGATTTCAATTTGGAGTTACTCGTAAAGTTTTAACCTTTTGCACTTAGGTCCCTCCAAGAAAGTTAGAAATGTCGAATCCAGAAATTGGTAACATCAAACTTCAATTCAATAATATACAGTTGTATTTTTCAATTTGAACATGCATGGGTGAAAGAAAAGGCCTCGAAAGTAAACATTGATAACTTCAACGCAATCTTGAAAAATTATACTGTAGCCCGAAATTGTGTTAACCTATAATCCTTTGCTCCGAAATACATGTTTTTGATTATTCTTGCATAAATATATAAATATTAAATTTTGTGATTTTTTTGGTGAAATGTTGCAAATCTCTAGTACATGTTCTAAAATAACTAAGATTTGGTTGCATATAAGTAAGAAGGGAAAATCGAAAAACATTACAAATATATACCTGTGCATGTTTATTGACAAATACTATGTTGTGGACATGGAAATATAACTTGGATGTAGAGGGTACCATCATGTTCTAGCGGATTTCAATTTGGAGTTAATAGTAAAATTTTACTTTTTGCTCTTAGTCCTGTCTAAGAAAGTTGGAATTGTCGAATCACGAAATTTGCAACATCAAAATTTAATTCAATAATATACAGTTCCAGTTTTGCAATTAGGGCATGCATGGGTTACGAAAATGCCTCGAAAGTCAACATTTATTAATTTTACACTATCTTGAAAAATCACACTATAACCCAAAAATGTGTTACCCTAAAATCCATTGCTCCGAATTATATGATTTTTCTATTCTATCATAAATATAGAAATTTTAAATAGGTGATATTTTTGGTGAAATTTGGCATAGCGCTAGTACATGTTTGAGAGTAACTTAGAGTTGGTTACATTGAAGTAAAAATGATAAATCGAAAAACATTAGAAATATATTTTTGTTCATGTTTATTGATAAATACAATGTTGTTGACTTGGAAAATACAACTTGGGTGTATAGGGTACCATCACGTTCGAGCGGATTTCAATTTGGAGTTACTCGTAAAGTTTTAACCTTTTGCACTTAGGTCCCTCCAAGAAACTTAGAAATGTCGAATCCAGAAATTGGTAACATCAAAATTCAATTCAATAATATACAGTTGTATTTTTCAATTTGAACATGCATGGGTGAAAGAAAAGGCCTCGAAAGTAAACATTGATAACTTCAACGCAATCTTGAAAAATTAAACTATAGCCCGAAATTGTGTTAACTTATAATCCTTTGGTCCGAAATACATGTTTTTGGTTATTCTTGCATAAATATACAAATATTAAATTTTGTGATTTTTTTGGTGAAATGTTGCAAATCTCTAGTACATGTTCTAAAATAACTAAGATTTGGTTGCATATAAATAAGAAGGGAAAATCGAAAAACATTACAAATATATACCTGTGCATGTTTATTGACAAATACTATGTTGTGGACATGGAAATATAACTTGGATGTAGAGGGTACCATCATGTTCTAGCGGATTTCAATTTGGAGTTAATAGTAAAATTTTACTTTTTGCTCTTAGTCCTGTCTAAGAAAGTTGGAATTGTCGAATCATGAAATTTGCAACATCAAAATTTAATTCAATAATATACAGTTCCAGTTTTGCAATTAGGGCATGCATGGGTTACGAAAATTCCTCGAAAGTCAACATTTATTAATTTTACACTATCTTGAAAAATCACACTATAACCCAAAAATGTGTTACCCTAAAATCCATTGCTCCGAATTATATGATTTTTTTATTCTAGCATAAATATAGAAATTTTAAATAGGTGATATTTTTGGTGAAATTCGGCATAGCGCTAGTACATGTTTGAGAGTAACTTAGAGTTGGTTACATTGAAGTAAAAATGATAAATCGAAAAACATTAGAAATATATTTGTGTGCATGTTTATTGATAAATACAATGTTGTTGACCTCGAAAATACAACTTGGGTGTATAGGGTGCCATCACGTTCGAGCGGATTTCAATTTTCAGTTAGTCGAAAAGTTTTAACCTTTTGCACTTAGGTCCCTCCAAGAAAGTTAGAAATGTCGAATCAAGAAATTGGTAACATCAAAATCCAATTCAATAATATACAGTTGTTATTTTTCAATTTGAACTTGCATGGGTGAAATAAAAGGCCTCGAAAGTAAACATTGAAAACTTCAACGCAATCGTTAAAAATTAAACTATAGCCCGAAATTGTGTTAACCTGTAATCCCTTGCTCCGAAATACATGTTTTTGGTTATTCTGGCATAAATATGTAAATATTACATTTTGTGATTTTTTTGGTGAAATGTTTCAAATCTCTAGTACATGTTCTAAAATAACTAAGATTTGGTTGCATATAAGTAAGAAGGGAAAATCGAAAAACATTACAAATATATACCTGTGTATGTTTATTGATAAATACTATGTTGTAGACATGGAAATATAACTTGGGTGTAGAGGGTACCATCATGTTCTAGCGGATTTCAATTTGGAGTTAAGAGTAAAATTTTACTTTTTGCACTCAGTCCTATCTAAGAAAGTTGGAATTGTCGAATCACGAAATTTGCAACATCAAAATTTAATTCAATAATATACAGTTCCAGTTTTGCAATTAGGGCATGCATGGGTTACGAAAATGCCTTGAAAGTCAACATTTATTAATTTTACACTATCTTGAAAAATCACACTATAACCCAAAAATGTGTTACCCTAAAATCCATTGCTCCGAATTATATGATTTTTTTATTCTAGGATAAATATAGAAATTTTAAATAGGTGATATTTTTGGTGAAATTTGGCATAGCGCTAGTACATGTTTGAGAGTAACTTAGAGTTGGTTACATTGAAGTAAAAATGATAAATCGAAAAACATTAGATATATATATTTGTGTGCATGTTTATTGATAAATACAATGCTGTTGACTTGGAAAATATAATTGGGTGTATAGGGTACCATCACGTTCGAGCGGATTTCAATTTTCAGTTAGTCGAAAAGTTTTAACCTTTTGCACTTAGGTCCCTCCAAGAAAGTTAGAAATGTCGAATCAAGAAATTGGTAACATCAAAATCCAATTCAATAATATACATTTGTTATTTTTCAATTTACTCTTGCATGGGTGAAATAAAAGGCCTCGAAAGTAAACATTGAAAACTTCAACGCAATCGTTAAAAATTAAACTATAGCCCGAAATTGTGTTAACCTGTAATCCCTTGGTCCGAAATACATGTTTTTGGTTATTCTGGTATAAATATATAAATATTACATTTTGTGATTTTTTTGGTGAAATGTTTCAAATCTCTAGTACATGTTCTAAAATAACTAAGATTTGGTTGCATATAAGTAAGAAGGGAAAATCGAAAAACATTACAAATATATACCTGTGCATGTTTATTGATAAATACTATGTTGTAGACATGGAAATATAACTTGGGTGTAGAGGGTACCATCATGTTCTAGCGGATTTCAATTTGGAGTTAATAGTAAAATTTTACTTTTTGCACTTAGTCCTGTCTAAGAAAGTTGGAATTGTCGAATCACAAAATTTGCAACATCTAAATTTAATTCAATAATATACAGTTCCAGTTTTGCAATTAGGGCATGCATGGGTTACGAAAATGCCTCGAAAGTCAACATTTATTAATTTTACACTATCTTGAAAAATCACACTATAAACCAAAAATGTGTTACCCTAAAATCCATTGCTCCGAATTATATGATTTTTTTATTCTAGGATAAATATAGAAATTTTAATAGGTGATATTTTTGGTTAAATTTGGCATAGCGCTAGTACATGTTTGAGAGTAACTTAGAGTTGGTTACATTGAAGTAAAAATGATAAATCGAAAAACATTACAAATATATTTGTGTGCATGTTTATTGATAAATACAATGTTGTTGACTTGGAAAATACAACTTGGGTGTATAGGGTACCATCACGTTCGAGCGGATTTCAATTTGGAGTTACTCGTAAAGTTTTAACCTTTTGCACTTAGGTCCCTCCAAGAAAGTTAGAAATGTCGAATCAAGAAATTGGTAACATCAAAATTCAATTCAATAATATACAGTTGTATTTTTCAAATTGAACATGCATGGGTGAAAGAAAAGGCCTCGAAAGTAAACATTGATAACTTCAACGCAATCTTGAAAAATTATACTATAGCCCGAAATTGTGTTAACCTATAATCCTTTGGTCCGAAATACATGTTTTTGGTTATTCTTGCATAAATATACAAATATTAAATTTTGTGATTTTTTTGGTGAAATGTTGCAAATCTCTAGTACATGTTCTAAAATAACTAAGATTTGGTTGCATATAAGTAAGAAGGGAAAATCGAAAAACATTACAAATATATACCTGTGCATGTTTATTGACAAATACTATGTTGTGGACATGGAAATATAACTTGGATGTAGAGGGTACCATCATGTTCTAGCGGATTTCAATTTGGAGTTAATAGTAAAATTTTACTTTTTGCTCTTAGTCCTGTCTAAGAAAGTTGGAATTGTCGAATCACGAAATTTGCAACATCAAAATTTAATTCAACAATATACAGTTCCAGTTTTGCAATTAGGGCATGCATGGGTTACGAAAATGCCTCGAAAGTCAACATTTATTAATTTTACACTATCTTGAAAAATCACACTATAACCCAAAAATGTGTTACCCTAAAATCCATTGCTCCGAATTATATGATTTTTTTATTCTAGCATAAATATAGAAATTTTAAATAGGTGATATTTTTGGTGAAATTCGGCATAGCGCTAGTACATGTTTGAGAGTAACTTAGAGTTGGTTACATTGAAGTAAAAATGATAAATCGAAAAACATTAGAAATATATTTGTGTGCACGTTTATTGATAAATACAATGTTGTTGACTTCGAAAATACAACTTGGGTGTATAGGGTGCCATCACGTTCGAGCGGATTTCAATTTTCAGTTAGTCGAAAAGTTTTAACCTTTTGCACTTAGGTCCCTCCAAGAAAGTTAGAAATGTCGAATCAAGAAATTGGTAACATCAAAATCCAATTCAATAATATACAGTTGTTATTTTTCAATTTGAACTTGCATGGGTGAAATAAAAGGCCTCGAAAGTAAACATTGAAAACTTCAACGCAATCGTTAAAAATTAAACTATAGCCCGAAATTGTGTTAACCTGTAATCCCTTGCTCCGAAATACATGTTTTTGGTTATTCTGGCATAAATATGTAAATATTACATTTTGTGATTTTTTTGGTGAAATGTTTCAAATCTCTAGTACATGTTCTAAAATAACTAAGATTTGGTTGCATATAAGTAAGAAGGGAAAATCGAAAAACATTACAAATATATACCTGTGCATGTTTATTGATAAATACTATGTTGTAGACATGGAAATATAACTTGGGTGTAGAGGGTACCATCATGTTCTAGCGGATTTCAATTTGGAGTTAAGAGTAAAATTTTACTTTTTGCACTCAGTCCTGTCTAAGAAAGTTGGAATTGTCGAATCACGAAATTTGCAACATCAAAATTTAATTCAATAATATACAGTTCCAGTTTTGCAATTAGGGCATGCATGGGTTACGAAAATACCTCGAAAGTCAACATTTATTAATTTTACACTATCTTGAAAAATCACACTATAACCCAAAAATGTGTTACCCTAAAATCCATTGCTCCGAATTATATGATTTTTTTATTCTAGGATAAATATAGAAATTTTAAATAGGTGATATTTTTGGTGAAATTTGGCATAGCGCTAGTACATGTTTGAGAGTAACTTAGAGTTGGTTACATTGAAGTAAAAATGATAAATCGAAAAACATTACAAATATATTTGTGTGCATGTTTATTGATAAATACAATGCTGTTGACTTGGAAAATATAATTGGGTGTATAGGGTACCATCACGTTCGAGCGGATTTCAATTTTCAGTTAGTCGAAAAGTTTTAACCTTTTGCACTTAGGTCCCTCCAAGAAAGTTAGAAATGTCGAATCAAGAAATTGGTAACATCAAAATCCAATTCAATAATATACAGTTGTTATTTTTCAATTTACTCTTGCATGGGTGAAATAAAAGGCCTCGAAAGTAAACATTGAAAACTTCAACGCAATCGTTAAAAATTAAACTATAGCCTGAAATTGTGTTAACCTGTAATCCCTTGGTCCGAAATACATGTTTTTGGTTATTCTGGTATAAATATATAAATATTACATTTTGTGATTTTTTTGGTGAAATGTTTCAAATCTCTAGTACATGTTCTAAAATAACTAAGATTTGGTTGCATATAAGTAAGAAGGGAAAATCAAAAAACATTACAAATATATACCTGTGCATGTTTATTGATAAATACTATGTTGTAGACATGGAAATATAACTTGGGTGTAGAGGGTACCATCATGTTCTAGCGGATTTCAATTTGGAGTTAATAGTAAAATTTTACTTTTTGCACTTAGTCCTGTCTAAGAAAGTTGGAATTGTCGAATCACAAAATTTGCAACATCAAAATTTAATTCAATAATATACAGTTCCAGTTTTGCAATTAGGGCATGCATGGGTTACGAAAATGCCTCGAAAGTCAACATTTATTAATTTTACACTATCTTGAAAAATCACACTATAACCCAAAAATGTGTTACCCTAAAATCCATTGCTCCGAATTATATGATTTTTTTATTCTAGGATAAATATAGAAATTTTAATAGGTGATATTTTTGGTGAAATTTGGCATAGCGCTAGTACATGTTTGAGAGTAACTTAGAGTTGGTTACATTGAAGTAAAAATGATAAATCGAAAAACATTACAAATATATTTGTGTGCATGTTTATTGATAAATACAATGTTGTTGACTTGGAAAATACAACTTGGGTGTATAGGGTACCATCACGTTCGAGCGGATTTCAATTTGGAGTTACTCGTAAAGTTTTAACCTTTTGCACTTAAGTCCCTCCAAGAAAGTTAGCAATGTCGAATCCAGAAATTGGTAACATCAAAATTCTATTCAATAATATACAGTTGTATTTTTCAATTTGAACATGCATGGGTGAAAGAAAAGGCCTAGAAAGTAAACATTGATAACTTCAACGCAATCTTGAAAAATTAAACTATAGCCCGAAATTGTGTTAACCTATAATCCTTTGGTCCGAAATACATGTTTTTGGTTATTCTTGCATAAATATACAAATATTAAATTTTGTGATTTTTTTGGTGAAATGTTGCAAATCTCTAGTACATGTTCTAAAATAACTAAGATTTGGTTGCATATAAGTAAGAAGGGAAAATCGAAAAACATTACAAATATATACCTGTGCATGTTTATTGACAAATACTATGTTGTGGACATGGAAATATAACTTGGGTGTAGAGGTTACCATCATGTTCTAGCAGATTTCAATTTGGAATTAATAGTAAAATTTTACTTTTTGCACTTAGTCCTGTCTAAGAAAGTTGGAATTGTCGAATCACAAAATATGCAACATCAAAATTTAATTCAATAATATACAGTTCCAGTTTTACAATTACGGCATGCAAGGGTTACGAAAATGCCTCGAAAGTCAACATTTATTAATTTTACACAATCTAGAAAAATTACACTGTGACCCAAAAATGTGTCACCCTAAAATCCATTGCTCCGAATTATGTGATTTTTTTTATTCTAGCATAAATATAGAATTTTTAAATAGGTGATATTTTTGGTGAAATTTGGTATAGCGCTAGTACATGTTTGAGAGTAACTTAGAGTTGGTTACATTGAAGTAAAAATGATAAATCGAAAAACATTAGAAATATATTTGTGTGCATGTTTATTGATAAATACAATGTTGTTGACTTGGAAAATACAACTTGGGTGTATAGGGTACCATCACGTTCGAGCGGATTTCAATTTGGAGTTACTCGTAAAGTTTTAACCTTTTGCAATTAGGTCCCTCCAAGAAAGTTAGAAATGTCGAATCAAGAAATTGGTAACATCAAAATTCAATTCAATAATATACAGTTGTATTTTTCAATTTGAACATGCATGGGTGAAAGGGAAGGCCTCGAAAGTAAACATTGATAACTTCAACACAATCTTGAAAAATTATTCTATAGCCCGAAATTGTGTTAACCTATAATCCTTTGCTCCGAAATACATGTTTTTGATTATTCTTGCATAAATATATAAATATAAAATTTTGTGATTTTTTTGGTGAAATGTTGCAAATCTCTAGTACATGTTCTAAAATAACTAATATTTGGTTGCATATAAGTAAGAAGGGAAAATCGAAAAACATTAAAAATATATACCTGTGCATGTTTTTTGACAAATACTATGTTGTGGACATGGAAATATAACTTGGGTGTAGAGGGTACCATCATGTTCTAGCGGATTTCAATTTGGAGTTAATAGTAAAATTTTACTTTTTGCACTCAGTCCTGTCTAAGAAAGTTGGAATTGTCGAATCACGAAATTTGCAACATCAAAATTTAATTCAATAATATACAGTTCCAATTTTACAATTAGGGCATGCATGGGTTATGAAAATGCCTCGAAAGTCAACATTTATTAATTTTACACAATCTTGAAAAATTACACTATGACCCAAAAATGTGTTACCCTAAAATCCATTGCTCCGAATTATATGATTTTTTTATTCTTGCATAAATATAGAAATATTAAATAGGTGATACTTTTGGTGAAATTCGGCATAGCGCTAGTACATGTTTGAGAGTAACTTAGAGTTGGTTACATTAAAGTAAAAATTATAAATCGAAAAATATTAGAAATATATTTGTGTGCATGCTTATTGATAAATACAATGTCGCTGACTTGGAAAATACAACTTGGGTGTATAGGGTACCATCATGTTCGAGCGGATTTCAATTTGGAGTTACTCATAAAGTTTTAACCTTTTGCACTTAGGTCCTCCAAGAAACTTAGAAATGTCGAATCAAGAAATTCGTAACATCAATATTCAATTCAATAATATAGAGTTGTTATTTTTCAATTTGAACATGCATGGGTGAAAGAAAAGGCCTCGAAAGTAAACGTTGATAACTTCAACACAATCTTGAAAAATTAAACTATAGCCCGAAATTGTGGTACCCTATAATCCTTTGCTCTGAAATACATGATTTTGGTTATTCTTGCATAAATATATAAATATTAAATTTTGCGTTTTTTTTGGTGAAATGTTGCAAATCTCTAGTACATATTCTAAAATAACTAAGATTTGGTCGCATATAAGTTACAAGGGAAAATCGAAAAATGTTACAAATATATATACCTGTGCATGTTTATTGATAAATACTATGTTGTGGACATGGAAATATAACTTGGGTGTAGAGGGTACCATTATGTTCTAGCGGATTTCAATTTGGAGTAAATGGTAAAATTTTACTTTTTGCACTTAGACCTGTCTAAGAAAGTTGGAATTATCGAATCACGAAATTTGCAACATCAAAATTTAATTCAATAATATACAGTTCAGTTTTGCAGTTAGGGCATGCATGGGTTACGAAAATGCCTCGAAAGTCAACATTTATTAATTTTACACAATCTTGAAAAATTACACTATGACCCAAAAATGTGTTACCCTGAAATCCATTGCTCCGAATTATATGATTTTTTTATTCTAGCATAAATATAGAAATTTTAAATAGGTGATATTTTTTGTGAAATTTGGCATAGCGCTAGTACATGTTTGAGAGTAACTTAGAGTTGGTTACATTGAAGTAAAAATGATAAATCGAAAAACATTACAAATATATTTGTGTGCATGTTTATTGATAAATACAATGTTGTTGACTTGGAAAATACAACTTGGGTGTATAGGGTACCATCACGTTCGAGCGGATTTCAATTTGGAGTTACTCGTAAAGTTTTAACCTTTTGCACTCAGGTCCCTCCAAGAAACTTAGAAATGTCGAATCAAGAAATTCGTAACATCAATATTCAATTCAATAATATAGAGTTGTTATTTTTCAATTTGAACATGCATGGGTGAAAGAAAAGGCCTCGAAAGTAAACGTTGATAACTTCAACACAATCTTGAAAAATTAAACTATAGCCCGAAATTGTGGTACCCTATAATCCTTTGCTCTGAAATACATGATTTTGGTTATTCTTGCATAAATATATAAATATTAAATTTTGCGATTTTTTGGTGAAATGTTGCAAATCTCTAGTACATGTTCTAAAATAACTAAGATTTGGTCGCATATAAGTTACAAGGGAAAATCGAAAAACGTTACAAATATGTACCTGTGCATGTTTATTGATAAACACTATGTTGTGGACATGGAAATATAACTTGGGTGTAGAGGGTACCATTATGTTCTAGCGGATTTCAATTTGGAGTTAATGGTAAAATTTTACTTTTTGCACTTAGGTCTGTCTAAGAAAGTTGGAATTATCGAATCACGAAATTTGCAACATCAAAATTTAATTCAATAATATACAGTTCAGTTTTGCAGTTAGGGCATGCATGGGTTACGAAAATGCCTCGAAAGTCAACATTTATTAATTTTACACAATCTTGAAAAATTACACTATGACCCAAAAATGTGTTACCCTGAAATCCATTGCTCCGAATTATATGATTTTTTTTTATTCTAGCATAAATATAGAAATTTTAAATAGGTGATATTTTTGGTGAAATTTGGCATAGCGCTAGTACATGTTTGAGAGTAACTTAGAGTTGGTTACATTGAAGTAAAAATGATAAATCGAAAAACATTACAAATATATTTGTGTGCATGTTTATTGATAAATACAATGTTGTTGACTTGGAAAATACAACTTGGGTGTATAGGGTACCATCACGTTCGAGCGGATTTCAATTTGGAGTTACTCGTAAAGTTTTAACCTTTTGCACTTAGGTCCCTCCAAGAAACTTAGAAATGTCGAATCAAGAAATTCGTAACATCAATATTCAATTCAATAATATAGAGTTGTTATTTTTCAATTTGAACATGCATGGGTGAAAGAAAAGGCCTCGAAAGTAAACGTTGATAACTTCAACACAATCTTGAAAAATTAAACTATAGCCCGAAATTGTGGTACCCTATAATCCTTTGCTCTGAAATACATGATTTTGGTTATTCTTGCATAAATATATAAATATTAAATTTTGCGATTTTTTTGGTGAAATGTTGCAAATCTCTAGTACATGTTCTAAAATAACTAAGATTTGGTCGCATATAAGTTACAAGGGAAAATCGAAAAACGTTACAAATATGTACCTGTGCATGTTTATTGATAAACACTATGTTGTGGACATGGAAATATAACTTGGGTGTAGAGGGTACCATTATGTTCTAGCGGATTTCAATTTGGAGTTAATGGTAAAATTTTACTTTTTGCACTTAGGCCTGTCTAAGAAAGTTGGAATTATCGAATCACGAAATTTGCAACATCAAAATTTAATTCAATAATATACAGTTCAGTTTTGCAGTTAGGGTATGCATGGGTTACGAAAATGCCTCGAAAGTCAACATTTATTAATTTTACACAATCTTGAAAAATTACACTATGACCCAAAAATGTGTTACCCTGAAATCCATTGCTCCGAATTATATGATTTTTTTATTCTAGCATAAATATAGAAATTTTAAATAGGTGATATTTTTGGTGAAATTTGGCATAGCGCTAGTACATGTTTGAGAGTAACTTAGAGTTGGTTACATTGAAGTAAAAATGATAAATCGAAAAACATTACAAATATATTTGTGTGCATGTTTATTGATAAATACAATGTTGTTGACTTGGAAAATACAACTTGGGTGTATAGGGTACCATCACGTTCGAGCGGATTTCAATTTGGAGTTACTCGTAAAGTTTTAACCTTTTGCACTTAGGTCCCTCCAAGAAACTTAGAAATGTCGAATCAAGAAATTCGTAACATCAATATTCAATTCAATAATATAGAGTTGTTATTTTTCAATTTGAACATGCATGGGTGAAAGAAAAGGCCTCGAAAGTAAACGTTGATAACTTCAACACAATCTTGAAAAATTAAACTATAGCCCGAAATTGTGGTACCCTATAATCCTTTGCTCTGAAATACATGATTTTGGTTATTCTTGCATAAATATATAAATATTAAATTTTGCGATTTTTTTGGTGAAATGTTGCAAATCTCTAGTACATGTTCTAAAATAACTAAGATTTGGTCGCATATAAGCTACAAGGGAAAATCGAAAAACGTTACAAATATGTACCTGTGCATGTTTATTGATAAACACTATGTTGTGGACATGGAAATATAACTTGGGTGTAGAGGGTACCATTATGTTCTAGCGGATTTCAATTTGGAGTTAATGGTAAAATTTTACTTTTTGCACTTAGGTCTGTCTAAGAAAGTTGGAATTATCGAATCACGAAATTTGCAACATCAAAATTTAATTCAATAATATACAGTTCAGTTTTGCAGTTAGGGCATGCATGGGTTACGAAAATGCCTCGAAAGTCAACATTTATTAATTTTACACAATCTTGAAAAATTACACTATGACCCAAAAATGTGTTACCCTGAAATCCATTGCTCCGAATTATATGATTTTTTTTTATTCTAGCATAAATATAGAAATTTTAAATAGGTGATATTTTTGGTGAAATTTGGCATAGCGCTAGTACATGTTTGAGAGTAACTTAGAGTTGGTTACATTGAAGTAAAAATGATAAATCGAAAAACATTACAAATATATTTGTGTGCATGTTTATTGATAAATACAATGTTGTTGACTTGGAAAATACAACTTGGGTGTATAGGGTACCATCACGTTCGAGCGGATTTCAATTTGGAGTTACTCGTAAAGTTTTAACCTTTTGCACTTAGGTCCCTCCAAGAAACTTAGAAATGTCGAATCAAGAAATTCGTAACATCAATACTCAATTCAATAATATAGAGTTGTTATTTTTCAATTTGAACATGCATGGGTGAAAGAAAAGGCCTCGAAAGTAAACGTTGATAACTTCAACACAATCTTGAAAAATTAAACTATAGCCCGAAATTGTGGTACCCTATAATCCTTTGCTCTGAAATACATGATTTTGGTTATTCTTGCATAAATATATAAATATTAAATTTTGCGATTTTTTTGGTGAAATGTTGCAAATCTCTAGTACATGTTCTAAAATAACTAAGATTTGGTCGCATATAAGTTACAAGGGAAAATCGAAAAACGTTACAAATATGTACCTGTGCATGTTTATTGATAAACACTATGTTGTGGACATGGAAATATAACTTGGGTGTAGAGGGTACCATTATGTTCTAGCGGATTTCAATTTGGAGTTAATGGTAAAATTTTACTTTTTGCACTTAGGCCTGTCTAAGAAAGTTGGAATTATCGAATCACGAAATTTGCAACATCAAAATTTAATTCAATAATATACAGTTCAGTTTTGCAGTTAGGGCATGCATGGGTTACGAAAATGCCTCGAAAGTCAACATTTATTAATTTTACACAATCTTGAAAAATTACACTATGACCCAAAAATGTGTTACCCTGAAATCCATTGCTCCGAATTATATGATTTTTTTTTATTCTAGCATAAATATAGAAATTTTAAATAGGTGATATTTTTGGTGAAATTTGGCATAGCGCTAGTACATGTTTGAGAGTAACTTAGAGTTGGTTACATTGAAGTAAAAATGATAAATCGAAAAACATTATAAATATATTTGTGTGCATGTTTATTGATAAATACAATGTTGTTGACTTGGAAAATACAACTTGGGTGTATAGGGTACCATCACGTTCGAGCGGATTTCAATTTGGAGTTACTCGTAAAGTTTTAACCTTTTGCACTTAGGTCCCTCCAAGAAACTTAGAAATGTCGAATCAAGAAATTCGTAACATCAATATTCAATTCAATAATATAGAGTTGTTATTTTTCAATTTGAACATGCATGGGTGAAAGAAAAGGCCTCGAAAGTAAACGTTGATAACTTCAACACAATCTTGAAAAATTAAACTATAGCCCGAAATTGTGGTACCCTATAATCCTTTGCTCTGAAATACATGATTTTGGTTATTCTTGCATAAATATATAAATATTAAATTTTGCGATTTTTTTGGTGAAATGTTGCAAATCTCTAGTACATGTTCTAAAATAACTAAGATTTGGTCGCATATAAGTTACAAGGGAAAATCGAAAAACGTTACAAATATGTACCTGTGCATGTTTATTGATAAACACTATGTTGTGGACATGGAAATATAACTTGGGTGTAGAGGGTACCATTATGTTCTAGCGGATTTCAATTTGGAGTTAATGGTAAAATTTTACATTTTGCACTTAGGCCTGTCTAAGAAAGTTGGAATTATCGAATCACGAAATTTGCAACATCAAAATTTAATTCAATAATATACAGTTCAGTTTTGCAGTTAGGGTATGCATGGGTTACGAAAATGCCTCGAAAGTCAACATTTATTAATTTTACACAATCTTGAAAAATTACACTATGACCCAAAAATGTGTTACCCTGAAATCCATTGCTCCGAATTATATGATTTTTTTTTATTCTAGCATAAATATAGAAATTTTAAATAGGTGATATTTTTGGTGAAATTTGGCATAGCGCTAGTACATGTTTGAGAGTAACTTAGAGTTGGTTACATTGAAGTAAAAATGATAAATCGAAAAACATTACAAATATATTTGTGTGCATGTTTATTGATAAATACAATGTTGTTGACTTGGAAAATACAACTTGGGTGTATAGGGTACCATCACGTTCGAGCGGATTTCAATTTGGAGTTACTCGTAAAGTTTTAACCTTTTGCACTTAGGTCCCTCCAAGAAACTTAGAAATGTCGAATCAAGAAATTCGTAACATCAATATTCAATTCAATAATATAGAGTTGTTATTTTTCAATTTGAACATGCATGGGTGAAAGAAAAGGCCTCGAAAGTAAACGTTGATAACTTCAACACAATCTTGAAAAATTAAACTATAGCCCGAAATTGTGGTACCCTATAATCCTTTGCTCTGAAATACATGATTTTGGTTATTCTTGCATAAATATATAAATATTAAATTTTGCGATTTTTTTGGTGAAATGTTGCAAATCTCTAGTACATATTCTAAAATAGCTAAGATTTGGTCGCATATAAGTTACAAGGGAAAATCGAAAAACGTTACAAATATGTACCTGTGCATGTTTATTGATAAACACTATGTTGTGGACATGGAAATATAACTTGGGTGTAGAGGGTACCATTATGTTCTAGCGGATTTCAATTTGGAGTTAATGGTAAAATTTTACTTTTTGCACTTAGGCCTGTCTAAGAAAGTTGGAATTATCGAATCACGAAATTTGCAACATCAAAATTTAATTCAATAATATACAGTTCAGTTTTGCAGTTAGGGCATGCATGGGTTACGAAAATGCCTCGAAAGTCAACATTTATTAATTTTACACAATCTTGAAAAATTACACTATGACCCAAAAATGTGTTACCCTGAAATCCATTGCTCCGAATTATATGATTTTTTTTTATTCTAGCATAAATATAGAAATTTTAAATAGGTGATATTTTTGGTGAAATTTGGCATAGCGCTAGTACATGTTTGAGAGTAACTTAGAGTTGGTTACATTGAAGTAAAAATGATAAATCGAAAAACATTACAAATATATTTGTGTGCATGTTTATTGATAAATACAATGTTGTTGACTTGGAAAATACAACTTGGGTGTATAGGGTACCATCACGTTCGAGCGGATTTCAATTTGGAGTTACTCGTAAAGTTTTAACCTTTTGCACTTAGGTCCCTCCAAGAAACTTAGAAATGTCGAATCAAGAAATTCGTAACATCAATATTCAATTCAATAATATAGAGTTGTTATTTTTCAATTTGAACATGCATGGGTGAAAGAAAAGGCCTCGAAAGTAAACGTTGATAACTTCAACACAATCTTGAAAAATTAAACTATAGCCCGAAATTGTGGTACCCTATAATCCTTTGCTCTGAAATACATGATTTTGGTTATTCTTGCATAAATATATAAATATTAAATTTTGCGATTTTTTTGGTGAAATGTTGCAAATCTCTAGTACATGTTCTAAAATAACTAAGATTTGGTCGCATATAAGCTACAAGGGAAAATCGAAAAACGTTACAAATATGTACCTGTGCATGTTTATTGATAAACACTATGTTGTGGACATGGAAATATAACTTGGGTGTAGAGGGTACCATTATGTTCTAGCGGATTTCAATTTGGAGTTAATGGTAAAATTTTACTTTTTGCACTTAGGTCTGTCTAAGAAAGTTGGAATTATCGAATCACGAAATTTGCAACATCAAAATTTAATTCAATAATATACAGTTCAGTTTTGCAGTTAGGGCATGCATGGGTTACGAAAATGCCTCGAAAGTCAACATTTATTAATTTTACACAATCTTGAAAAATTACACTATGACCCAAAAATGTGTTACCCTGAAATCCATTGCTCCGAATTATATGATTTTTTTTTATTCTAGCATAAATATAGAAATTTTAAATAGGTGATATTTT
Organism: Rubia yunnanensis; assembly: GCA_037428765.1. Classification (NCBI taxonomy): domain Eukaryota; kingdom Viridiplantae; phylum Streptophyta; class Magnoliopsida; order Gentianales; family Rubiaceae; genus Rubia; species Rubia yunnanensis. Next base: position 65,577,107 of record CM075064.1, read on the forward strand.
TGGTGAAATTTGGCATAGCGCTAGTACATGTTTGAGAGTAACTTAGAGTTGGTTACATTGAAGTAAAAATGATAAATCGAAAAACATTACAAATATATTTGTGTGCATGTTTATTGATAAATACAATGTTGTTGACTTGGAAAATACAACTTGGGTGTATAGGGTACCATCACGTTCGAGCGGATTTCAATTTGGAGTTACTCGTAAAGTTTTAACCTTTTGCACTTAGGTCCCTCCAAGAAACTTAGAAATGTCGAATCAAGAAATTCGTAACATCAATACTCAATTCAATAATATAGAGTTGTTATTTTTCAATTTGAACATGCATGGGTGAAAGAAAAGGCCTCGAAAGTAAACGTTGATAACTTCAACACAATCTTGAAAAATTAAACTATAGCCCGAAATTGTGGTACCCTATAATCCTTTGCTCTGAAATACATGATTTTGGTTATTCTTGCATAAATATATAAATATTAAATTTTGCGATTTTTTTGGTGAAATGTTGCAAATCTCTAGTACATGTTCTAAAATAACTAAGATTTGGTCGCATATAAGTTACAAGGGAAAATCGAAAAACGTTACAAATATGTACCTGTGCATGTTTATTGATAAACACTATGTTGTGGACATGGAAATATAACTTGGGTGTAGAGGGTACCATTATGTTCTAGCGGATTTCAATTTGGAGTTAATGGTAAAATTTTACTTTTTGCACTTAGGCCTGTCTAAGAAAGTTGGAATTATCGAATCACGAAATTTGCAACATCAAAATTTAATTCAATAATATACAGTTCAGTTTTGCAGTTAGGGCATGCATGGGTTACGAAAATGCCTCGAAAGTCAACATTTATTAATTTTACACAATCTTGAAAAATTACACTATGACCCAAAAATGTGTTACCCTGAAATCCATTGCTCCGAATTATATGATTTTTTTTTATTCTAGCATAAATATAGAAATTTTAAATAGGTGATATTTTTGGTGAAATTTGGCATAGCGCTAGTACATGTTTGAGAGTAACTTAGAGTTGGTTACATTGAAGTAAAAATGATAAATCGAAAAACATTATAAATATATTTGTGTGCATGTTTATTGATAAATACAATGTTGTTGACTTGGAAAATACAACTTGGGTGTATAGGGTACCATCACGTTCGAGCGGATTTCAATTTGGAGTTACTCGTAAAGTTTTAACCTTTTGCACTTAGGTCCCTCCAAGAAACTTAGAAATGTCGAATCAAGAAATTCGTAACATCAATATTCAATTCAATAATATAGAGTTGTTATTTTTCAATTTGAACATGCATGGGTGAAAGAAAAGGCCTCGAAAGTAAACGTTGATAACTTCAACACAATCTTGAAAAATTAAACTATAGCCCGAAATTGTGGTACCCTATAATCCTTTGCTCTGAAATACATGATTTTGGTTATTCTTGCATAAATATATAAATATTAAATTTTGCGATTTTTTTGGTGAAATGTTGCAAATCTCTAGTACATGTTCTAAAATAACTAAGATTTGGTCGCATATAAGTTACAAGGGAAAATCGAAAAACGTTACAAATATGTACCTGTGCATGTTTATTGATAAACACTATGTTGTGGACATGGAAATATAACTTGGGTGTAGAGGGTACCATTATGTTCTAGCGGATTTCAATTTGGAGTTAATGGTAAAATTTTACATTTTGCACTTAGGCCTGTCTAAGAAAGTTGGAATTATCGAATCACGAAATTTGCAACATCAAAATTTAATTCAATAATATACAGTTCAGTTTTGCAGTTAGGGTATGCATGGGTTACGAAAATGCCTCGAAAGTCAACATTTATTAATTTTACACAATCTTGAAAAATTACACTATGACCCAAAAATGTGTTACCCTGAAATCCATTGCTCCGAATTATATGATTTTTTTTTATTCTAGCATAAATATAGAAATTTTAAATAGGTGATATTTTTGGTGAAATTTGGCATAGCGCTAGTACATGTTTGAGAGTAACTTAGAGTTGGTTACATTGAAGTAAAAATGATAAATCGAAAAACATTACAAATATATTTGTGTGCATGTTTATTGATAAATACAATGTTGTTGACTTGGAAAATACAACTTGGGTGTATAGGGTACCATCACGTTCGAGCGGATTTCAATTTGGAGTTACTCGTAAAGTTTTAACCTTTTGCACTTAGGTCCCTCCAAGAAACTTAGAAATGTCGAATCAAGAAATTCGTAACATCAATATTCAATTCAATAATATAGAGTTGTTATTTTTCAATTTGAACATGCATGGGTGAAAGAAAAGGCCTCGAAAGTAAACGTTGATAACTTCAACACAATCTTGAAAAATTAAACTATAGCCCGAAATTGTGGTACCCTATAATCCTTTGCTCTGAAATACATGATTTTGGTTATTCTTGCATAAATATATAAATATTAAATTTTGCGATTTTTTTGGTGAAATGTTGCAAATCTCTAGTACATATTCTAAAATAGCTAAGATTTGGTCGCATATAAGTTACAAGGGAAAATCGAAAAACGTTACAAATATGTACCTGTGCATGTTTATTGATAAACACTATGTTGTGGACATGGAAATATAACTTGGGTGTAGAGGGTACCATTATGTTCTAGCGGATTTCAATTTGGAGTTAATGGTAAAATTTTACTTTTTGCACTTAGGCCTGTCTAAGAAAGTTGGAATTATCGAATCACGAAATTTGCAACATCAAAATTTAATTCAATAATATACAGTTCAGTTTTGCAGTTAGGGCATGCATGGGTTACGAAAATGCCTCGAAAGTCAACATTTATTAATTTTACACAATCTTGAAAAATTACACTATGACCCAAAAATGTGTTACCCTGAAATCCATTGCTCCGAATTATATGATTTTTTTTTATTCTAGCATAAATATAGAAATTTTAAATAGGTGATATTTTTGGTGAAATTTGGCATAGCGCTAGTACATGTTTGAGAGTAACTTAGAGTTGGTTACATTGAAGTAAAAATGATAAATCGAAAAACATTACAAATATATTTGTGTGCATGTTTATTGATAAATACAATGTTGTTGACTTGGAAAATACAACTTGGGTGTATAGGGTACCATCACGTTCGAGCGGATTTCAATTTGGAGTTACTCGTAAAGTTTTAACCTTTTGCACTTAGGTCCCTCCAAGAAACTTAGAAATGTCGAATCAAGAAATTCGTAACATCAATATTCAATTCAATAATATAGAGTTGTTATTTTTCAATTTGAACATGCATGGGTGAAAGAAAAGGCCTCGAAAGTAAACGTTGATAACTTCAACACAATCTTGAAAAATTAAACTATAGCCCGAAATTGTGGTACCCTATAATCCTTTGCTCTGAAATACATGATTTTGGTTATTCTTGCATAAATATATAAATATTAAATTTTGCGATTTTTTTGGTGAAATGTTGCAAATCTCTAGTACATGTTCTAAAATAACTAAGATTTGGTCGCATATAAGTTACAAGGGAAAATCGAAAAACGTTACAAATATGTACCTGTGCATGTTTATTGATAAACACTATGTTGTGGACATGGAAATATAACTTGGGTGTAGAGGGTACCATTATGTTCTAGCGGATTTCAATTTGGAGTTAATGGTAAAATTTTACATTTTGCACTTAGGCCTGTCTAAGAAAGTTGGAATTATCGAATCACGAAATTTGCAACATCAAAATTTAATTCAATAATATACAGTTCAGTTTTGCAGTTAGGGTATGCATGGGTTACGAAAATGCCTCGAAAGTCAACATTTATTAATTTTACACAATCTTGAAAAATTACACTATGACCCAAAAATGTGTTACCCTGAAATCCATTGCTCCGAATTATATGATTTTTTTTTATTCTAGCATAAATATAGAAATTTTAAATAGGTGATATTTTTGGTGAAATTTGGCATAGCGCTAGTACATGTTTGAGAGTAACTTAGAGTTGGTTACATTGAAGTAAAAATGATAAATCGAAAAACATTACAAATATATTTGTGTGCATGTTTATTGATAAATACAATGTTGTTGACTTGGAAAATACAACTTGGGTGTATAGGGTACCATCACGTTCGAGCGGATTTCAATTTGGAGTTACTCGTAAAGTTTTAACCTTTTGCACTTAGGTCCCTCCAAGAAACTTAGAAATGTCGAATCAAGAAATTCGTAACATCAATATTCAATTCAATAATATAGAGTTGTTATTTTTCAATTTGAACATGCATGGGTGAAAGAAAAGGCCTCGAAAGTAAACGTTGATAACTTCAACACAATCCTGAAAAATTAAACTATAGCCCGAAATTGTGGTACCCTATAATCCTTTGCTCTGAAATACATGATTTTGGTTATTCTTGCATAAATATATAAATATTAAATTTTGCGATTTTTTTGGTGAAATGTTGCAAATCTCTAGTACATATTCTAAAATAGCTAAGATTTGGTCGCATATAAGTTACAAGGGAAAATCGAAAAACGTTACAAATATGTACCTGTGCATGTTTATTGATAAACACTATGTTGTGGACATGGAAATATAACTTGGGTGTAGAGGGTACCATTATGTTCTAGCGGATTTCAATTTGGAGTTAATGGTAAAATTTTACTTTTTGCACTTAGGCCTGTCTAAGAAAGTTGGAATTATCGAATCACGAAATTTGCAACATCAAAATTTAATTCAATAATATACAGTTCAGTTTTGCAGTTAGGGCATGCATGGGTTACGAAAATGCCTCGAAAGTCAACATTTATTAATTTTACACAATCTTGAAAAATTACACTATGACCCAAAAATGTGTTACCCTGAAATCCATTGCTCCGAATTATATGATTTTTTTTATTCTAGCACAAATATAGAAATTTTAAATAGGTGATATTTTTGGTGAAATTTGGCAGAGTAACTTAGAGTTGGTTACATTGAAGTAAAAATGATAAATCGAAAAACATTACAAATATATTTGTGTGCATGTTTATTGATAAATACAATGTTGTTGACTTGGAAAATACAACTTGGGTGTATAGGGTACCATCACGTTCGAGCGGATTTCAATTTGGAGTTACTCGTAAAGTTTTAATCTTTTGCAATTAGGTCCCTCCAAGAAAGTTAGAAATGTCGAATCAAGAAATTGGTAACATGAAAATTCAATTCAATAATATACAGTTGTTATTTTTCAATTTGAACATGCATGGGTGAAAGAAAAGGCCTCGAAAGTAAACATTGATAACTTGAATACAATCTTGAAAAATTAAACTATTATTCTAAATTGTGTTAACCTATAATCCTTTGCTCCGAAATACATGATTTTGGTTATTCTTGCATAAATATATAAATTTTAAATTTTGGGATTTTTTTGGTGAAATGTTTCAAATCTCTAGTACATGTTCTAAAATAACTAAGATTTGGTTGCATATAAGTAAGAAGGGAAAATCGAAAAACATTACAAATATATACCTGTGCATGTTTATTGATAAATACTATGTTGTGGACATGGAAATATAACTTGGGTGTAGAGGGTACCATCATGTTCTAGCGGATTTCAATTTGGAGTTAACAGTAAAATTTTACTTTTTGCACTTAGGCCTGTCTAAGAAAGTTGGAATTGTCGAATTACGAAATTTGCAACATCAAAATTTAATTCAATAATATATAGTTCCAGTTTTGCAATTAGGACATGCATGGGTTACGAAATGCCTCGAAAGTCAACATTTATTAATTTTACACAATCTTGAAAAATTACACTATGACCCAAAAATGTGTTACCCTAAAATCCATTGCTCCGAATTATATGATTTTTTTTAGCATAAATTTAGAAATTTTAAATGGGTGATATTTTTTGTGATATTTGGCATAGCGCTAGTACACTTTTGAGAGTAACTTAGAGTTGGTTACATTGAAGTAAAAATGATAAATCAAAAAAACATTAGAAATATATTTGTGTTCATGTTTATTGATTAATAAAATGTTTTTGACTTGGAAAATACAAGTTGGGTATATAGGGTACCATCACGTTCGAGCGGATTTCAATTTGGAGTTACTCGTAAAGTTTTAACCTTTTGCAATTAGGTCCCTCCAAGAAAGTTAGAAATGTCGAATCAAGAAATTGGTAACATTAAAATTCAATTCAATAATATACAGTTGTTATTTTTCAATTTGAACATGCATGGGTGAAAGAAAAGGCCTCGAAAGTAAACATTGATAACTTGAACACAATCTTGAAAAATTAAACTATTATTCTAAATTGTGTTAACCTATAATCCTTTGCTCCGAAATACATGATTTTGGTTATTCTTGCATAAATATATAAATTTTAAATTTTGGGATTTTTTTGGTGAAATGTTTCAAATCTCTAGTACATGTTCTAAAATAACTAAGATTTGGTTGCATATAAGTAAGAAGGGAAAATAGAAAAAGATTACAAATATATACCTGTGTATGTTTATTGATAAATACTATGTTGTGGACATGGAAATATAACTTGGGTGTAGAGGGTACCATCATGTTCTAGCAGATTTCAATTTGGAGTTAATAGTAAAATTTATTTTTTGCACTTAGGCATGTCTAAGAAAGTTGAAATCGTCGAATCACGAAATTTGCAACATCAAAATTTAATTCAAAAATATACAGTTCCAGTTTTGCAATTAGGGCATGCATGGGTTGCGAAAATGCCTCGAAAGTCAACATTTATTAATTTTACACAATCTTGAAAAATTACACTATGACCCAAAAATGTGTTACCCTAAAATCCATTGCTCCTAATTATATGATTTTTTTATTCTAGCATAAATATAGAAATTTTAAATAGGTGATATTTTTGGTGAAATTTGGCATAGCGCTAGTACATGTTTCAGAGTAACTTAGAGTTGGTTACATTGAAGTAAAAATGATAAATCGAAAAACATTAGAAATATATTTGTGTGCATGTTTATTGATAAATACAATGTTGTTGACTTGGAAAATACAACTTGGGTGTATAGGGTACCATCACGTTCGAGCGGATTTCAATTTGGAGTTACTCGTAAAGTTTTAACCTTTTGCAATTAGGTCCCTCGAAGAAAGTTAGAAATGTCGAATCAAGAAATTGGTAACATTAAAATTCAATTCAATAATATACAGTTGATATTTTTCAATTTGAACATGCATGGGTGAAAGAAAAGGCCTCGAAAGTAAACATTGATAACTTCAACACAATCTTGAAAAATTAAACTATAGCTCGAAATTGTGTTAACCTATAATCCTTTGCTCAGAAATACATGATTTTGGTTATTCTTGCTTAAATATATAAATTTTAAATTTTGGGATTTTGTTTTGTGAAATTTTGCAAATCTCTAGTACATGTTCTAAAATAACTAAGATTTGGTTACATATAAGTAAGAAAGGAAAATTGAAAAACATTACAAACATATACCTGTGCATGTTTATCGATAAAGACTTCATTGCCAGTTCATTGATCGGACACACAGAGAGTTTGCGATCAAGGATCTTGGTGCTCTTCATTACTTTCTTGGTCTTGAATTTTCGCCTACCTTCTCAGGATTACTGCTTGGCCAAGCAAAGTATGCTCGTGATATTTTGAATCGGGCTGGTATGTCTGACGTGGTCTACTCCATTTGTCGCTGGTTCTCAGCTTCACAGCTTTACCAGTCCTCCATTCCGGGATCTTACACTTTATCGTTCTCTTGTTGGTGCTCTTCAGTATCTCACCATCTCTCGCCCGAATTTGGCATTTTCGGTCAAAACGGTGAGTCAGTATCTTCAGGATCCCAGAGATGACCATTTTGCCGCTGTGACTCGGATTTTCGGTATGTTCGTGGCACTCTTCATTTTGGTCTCAGGTTTTGTTCTGCTAGTACTCTTGATGTGTTAGGGTACTCTGATGCTGATTGGGCTCGCTGTCTGGAGACTCGTTGGTCCACTTATGGTTATGCGGTTTGTCTTGGTGAGAATCTGGTTTTGTGGAGTGCCAAGAAATAGCCCATTGTTTCTCGCTCTAGCACTCTGTCTGAATACCATGTTCTCACCAACACTGCCTCAGAAGTGGTATGGCTCACTCATTTGCTTCGTGATCTTCGGGTTCCACTTTCTGGTTCTCCACTGTTGTTATGTGACAATAGTAGTGCTATCTTCTTGGCTCAAAATTCGGTGGCACACAAGCGAACGAAGGACATCGACATCGACTACCATTTTGTTCATGATTTGGTGACATCCGAAAAGCTGCGCATTGCTCATGTTCTGACTTCTCTTCAGATTGCAGATATTTTCACCAAGGGCCTCTCTCGTCCGTTGTTCTAGTTCTTCAGGTCCAAGCTATGCGTCAATGAGCATCCGACGCTTCACTTGAGGGGGGGGTGTTAGAATAAATCAGACTCCTATTAGATTATGATTTATTATGATTAGAGTTGTTTCCTTATTACACCTCTACTGTACTCTCTATATATTCACTTATCAATAATACAATTCTTTACGGCAAAACATTCTATCACTAGGTACCTCGCGACGTGACTCTTCCAGTCAAAGAAGCCACCTACAATGATAAAAATTTAGGAAAACAAGTAAAAAAATGTATCTGAACCAAATGTTGTACAAAACATTAAATGCACTCACGTGATGACTCCGCTATATCAAACGTTGCATCCCTAGCACTCTTTGCGACTTTAGTGGCTGCCCCGGGGATCCCCTTGCGACACCACTTGCCATCTTCGCCCATTTCTAATTGCTTGTGTGCAAACCAGCTCTCGTCATAAAATTCTAACCTAAGTGGCCTATCCACAGGTAGACCACAAATTTCTCAACCAATGTAGTGATCAATCTCCCGTAGGGGAGATATTTCTTTTTATTACTCGCAGCCTTCAACATGTTGTTATTGATAACAAACCCATGGTTAATTGGAATTCCCTCTATCACGTATTAGAACAACATTAGGTTACTTATAGTTGGCTCGCAAGCATGCCCTCCCGATGGAAAAAGATTCATACAAACCCACTCGTACACTAGCCTCTCCTTGATTGTTAGTTTACCAACATCTATCAGCCATACCCAGTGTATCCTCTACCCTGTGAAAGTATTTCTTCCCCATTGAAACTAGGCATAATGGTGTCGAGTCGGTAACACTAGGCCACTAATGTTGATGGTAGATTTTGAAGTGACCATCGGGATTTCCAGGCCTAAGTTTAAATGGGCTGGTATACTCATTATCTAAGACAACGTTGATGGTGTACTTGGTGAAAATAACATTAATCTTATCACCATGGTTAAGTGACAATTCCCAAATTTTTGTCCTAAATTAGCGTAAAATTGGACAACCTCGTCCGCATGCACACTCTCTTCTAACGTCACTAATTTTTCCATCTCTTGATTTTTAAAATACCGCAAAACATAGCCTTTTGACAATTCCTCCTTGTCAAACTACGCACTACCTTAGGATTAGTACATTCCTTAACCTTGAAAATTTAGCGTACCTCCTTTCAGCTTCATTATTGAAAACATTCTTGCTACGACCAACCTCATCAAAATGATAGTGTCTCTAGCTCGAAGAATTGTTGTGATTGCTCTTCCTTCCGGTTCCCCTCATCCTTGACATTCTTCCTCATTGAATTGGATTGTATCTTTATTCTGATCTCAGAATGGGAGCCAAGGGTTTTCTATTAGATTTTGTATGTTTGAAATCGATTGAAACCGATTGATTTTTTTAATACCCGTTACAACTTCCTAATGAGGAACTTTCTTAGCCCTTCTAAAAATGCTGATCTAAGGATCTTCTGAATACGTAACTTCTTCGGGTATACAAAATAAAAGGCTTGACCAGCATCCATACTCAAAAGTAGGTCTTACGGGTAAGGCCTAAAAGGCATTAAAGACAATTCAAAGGAGATATTAAGTTCACTATTTACTCGCCCTTTTCCCCCACTTTCCCTCAAAAACCCACCTTCTTCAAATTCTACCATCTTCTACCATCGAATCTTCAACCAAATCCTTGTTTCATGTACACAAACCAAAACCCTACACTAGGTGCTCAATTTTTCATGGATTTGGTGTTGTTTGATGCAAAGCATGGAATTCTACAAGTGTTTGAAGGTTGTTTAATGAGGGAGACAAAAATCATCAACCACATCAAATCTAGGTTGGTATTTCATTCTCAAATACACATGAGTAATGTTATTCACCATGTTTCAATTGTGTCCCCATATTCATGTTATATGTGTATTGAGATATTGTGTAGAAAAATGGTGCAGAATTTATTAATCATTTTTCTAATCTGTGTTTAATTTTTAGGATTTGTCATGTTCGATGAAATGATCAAATAGTGTACTTTAGATTTTGTATCAAATAATGTCTAAGAAACGGAGTCGTAGTGGTAGTAGTTAAGATGGGAACTCCAAAACAATTGTTGATGATGATGACAAAGAGGAGGGTCTCGTAGTGATAGGAATCATAAAAATAGAATGTAAAATGCTTGAGCGGAGGATTCCAAGAAAGAAAGTGACCCCCTTTGGCTTTCAATACAAATTGTGTTCGCTTGTCAGATGAACATGCAAAGTGGTCTAGTTGGGTTGGAAAGGTGGGTCGGACTAGGGTATATGTACGTTACAATAGTTGGCACGATGTGCCAAATTATTACAAAGCTACCCTATTGATGGAATGCAAGGTACCTCTATTTACATGATTGCATTTCCTTTCTAATCTCTTCTTTTTCACATAAAATTTGAGAATCCATAGTCACATAGAAATTTTAAGATATCATAGAGACCATTGGAAATTAAAGCACCGGACATGGACTACTTAAGAAAGAGAACAATGAACATGTTATCAAAGATGGCGAGAACACAAGTACACATTGTCAAGAGATTATGTCTTCTCAATGGAAAGAGGCAATTGTCCATGGCTTACTTACATGCATATTCAACAAGAGATTTTGGAAATCCAAAGGAGAAGAGAATAATAAAATGAAAAAAAATGTTAGTACAGTAAAAATCAATAGATTATATTAAGAATTTTTAATGTAGATGTCACATGGCTTCCCATGTTTCTTGTAGGGTACGAGAGATGACAAAAAGGATTTGCAAAGATGACCATAACTCCACATCGGAAGAACCTCAGAGGTTATGGCTTGGCGGCACTAGAGATGATAAAGGAAAAAAATGAACAAGATGTTTTATTGGTGATGGAGGGGGGATGGACGAGGAGGAGGTTCAAAAATCTATGGTACCATTGGAAGTGGAACAAATTGATCGGTGTCATCTATTCCTAAATATCAACAAAACATCAAGGGTGAATATGTGAAAGAAGAGGTAATTCAAATTGTAGAAAATATTGTAAGACCACTATTAACTTGTTCTTTATAAAGCTTGCTAATTTTTATGTGTTGATGCCAATGTGGGATTATTTACTCTACCACATTTTCTTCGAAATACACTAGGATAAATTTAAAGAAGATGAAATTGAGAGTACATTCATTCAAATTGGTAAGCATGATATTTTGTGTGAGGCCACTGGAAAATCTGACCACCCAGGCCGCACGCTAGGGGTTGGCGCTTTCGTGACTCAAAGAAAGGCTTTTGGCATTGTACGCTCATATCTTAAGGTTAAGCCTTCGAGACTCTACACTTTGCAAAAAGAAACAATTCTGAGGGACAAGGGGTTAGAACAACAAGAAATCTTAATTCGCAAGTTAGTGAAGCACACTGGACTTCAATTGCCCAACAACCCGAATGATCTAAATAGAAATTGGGAGCCACCATCAAGAGGATCTCACCACTCTCTGGGTGAGATAGAAATGAACTACAACGTAGTCCAACCCATTCAAAGGATTGAAGATTCTCCGAATGAAAACATCCTTCCTCCCCCAAAAAAGATAAAATTGATTATTTTTAGTTTATTACTACCGTTTGTGATGTTGTTAATGTTTGCATTAACTGAGTGATGTAGGGTTCCCAATTGTGTGAGCTTTTCATAGTGGTGGCTGAGAGTGCAAACCACCTCCATGTTGCGGGTGGTATTTTCTATGAGTTGATACGACATCATCATTCAATTCCAATCCCAGATGGAATCACAAGGATAAGTGTGGAGAAAGTCCATGTGCAAAATACAAGCTTACCAATGCAGGAAGCAGATTTTAGGAAGGTTGGAATTGCTCAATGGATTTTTGTTCTATGGCCTACATCTAGTATATGTCAACGCTATGAAAGACTTTCATTTAAAGGTTAGCTGGCCACAGAAAATCAAAATAATTGCAAAGACTACTAACCTTAATAAGTCTGCTATAACAAAGCCACAAGTCTAGAAGGGTTTCCCGCCGTTCATCCACGTTTTGTACAATTGGCTCAACGCACACCATCATAACTCCACGTACATATTTTCGGGGAATGAATGTGTTTTTGGATGGAATTGAGACATAATTGCATTGAGGAGTGATCTGGAGGAATTATGCAAGTGTGACAAAGTAAGCAAAACAATCATGTCACTATTTCCATTGCAAGTGCATTTTTAATTTTCAAACTTTTTCCTATTGTGTACTATTTGTGTTTCATACTTCTTCTTGTCTAATCTTTAAAATGCTATGGCTAAGGTACGTGTATTACTTTGCTAATTAAAGTTAAAAGGGTTGGGTAGGGTACTTGTGTCAATTGATGACACAAGGGATTGGGTGTTCGAGGAAAGAGCAGATTTGTTACATTCAAAAATGTATTACCCGTAAAGATAAGAAATTATTTATTGCACCTTACATTGAGAGGTGATGTTTTCTATTTTATATTGTCCTACATGCCCTTCAATGTTTGGGTTTGAGTAAATATTTTATTAAAATGTTTGATTGTAGTGATTATTGGAGATTAATTTTGATTGTTCCGGAGAAGAAACTTGTGTACTGGATGGATCCGTTTCACTTTGAACCTTCAAAATATTTTGTGGATATCTTGGAGAGTGCATTTGATGGGTTGAATGTGACAACGGCCTTACGTGTAGTCCAAATCAAGGTATGAATTTCAAGAAACATTTAAAATTAAATTAAAGTTGTTAGTTATTATTAATTAATAATATTCTCTAAATATCAGTACAAGAAACAATCACAGACCTGGGAGTGTGGGTACTATGTAATGTTATATTCAGTAGAGTTTGTTAAAGATATACGATTGGCTTTCCTTGAAATTGATAAAGTGAGTATTTTTTCAATACTTATGCCTACTTTTATTCATCTACAAAGTACCACATAACAACTAATATTGTTTACCATTTGCACATATGTTCCCAAAGGATTCTAAGCCATATTCACAAGATGACATCAATAATGCAAGAATTGTTTTTGCAAGAAATCTAGTTCATATACGACCTGCGGCTCTTGGAGCTCCGAATGTGGTACCTTAGCAAATTTTCCAACGCCCGTGACATGTATTCTGAGGAATAGAATTTGCATACTTTCTATTCCTATTTATAGATAACTGCTTGATTAGCCATATCTATAGATTTTTGTTGAAACTATGATCATGTTGTTGAGTGTTGAGTAGCCTTAGGCATTGGCATGTCATTTGTACAATAGAAATCCTTGTGAAATCTATTCCTACGTATAGATACTTTCTTGCTTAGCATTATCTATACATTTTTGTAAGCTCATACAATGTGTATGATGATTAATCAAAATTGTATTGCGCATGATTAGAATTTATGGTGTCATAGCAATGAATGAAATTTTGTACCATTTTAACTGGCTGTACTTCGGATTTGGAAATTGTTCATGTGCTTCCATTTCAAAATTTTTTGAGACATGATTCTGTGTTCCGGTATCGGAACCATTAACGCCTACACAAATTATGAACTCATAAGCTGTTTACAAGCAAAAATTAATTTGATCTAAATTCTAGGTTTGGGCCGGAAATGACACCTGATGTAGGAACTAAATAACGCTTCTGGTACCTGAAGCATTAGACCGTCTGACATTATTGCAAAGATTCCATGTTCATAAATTAAGACCGAACTAGGAACCCAAAAAGATTTCCCGATCCTTCTTCAGGTACGGGAATCAACATATAGTTCTGAAACTAGAACTGTAATTCTAACCCAAGGAGCTCACACTCCTTCTGAGCTCAGAAGCCATTCAAAGGCGGTTCCATTAGCTAGTTAAAGGCAGAAACTAACCACCTTCTAAGGATACCAATAAAGGCGGTTCCATTAGCTAGTTAAAGGCGGAAACTAACCGCCTACTAAGGATACCAACAAAGGCGGTTCTCGGAACCGCCTTTGATCAAATAGATCAAAGGCACTACAACCTAAGGCACCATAAAAGTGTCTTGTCTGGTCCAATAAAATCACCTTTAATCCACCCATCCTACACTAGTGTAGGGGTTGATTAAATTTAGGCATTGCATAAAATTATATAAATGTGTGATCTTAAATGTGCATGGAACATGAGAATTAAGGTTTATATGTATATATGTTACCCTAATTAATATGTAATGGAATCCATGCATGGATTGAAATAATGTAAGTGTATGAATTTATTGCTGAGATAGGACCCTAAAGAATGTGTACTTATATTATTACGTTGTAGGAATATCTATGGATAAAACCCATTGTTTTGATGAAGATCGAGCTAGTGAGGAGTATCAATCTTTTGTAGCTAACTTCATTAAATACGTATTCACAAATTCCGCGCAAGATAATTTGTCTTTGTACACTGTCCTTGCAAGAAGTGTCGAAACACCGCTATTAATGAAGATGCAACTTGTTTGAAGGATGACTTATTCATACACGGTTTTGATCCACCAAACAAAATTTGGTTTTGGCATGTTCATATGAATTAAATTCAATGAATAACCCTAAGTATTGAAATGGTTGAACGAGGATAGGTAATCAATTACTTACCAATTGAATAGAAAATTAGCACAATACACCACGCAAGCTCCCACTTTCAACAGTTTATAATTGGCATGTTGTATGACCCATAAGAAATTGAGAGCAATGCTTGTCACTAAGATCAATGTTGATCACTATTTTTAATAGCCATCAATCTTATTGACAACGCTTGCTACATCGGCAATAGCGTCATTACTTCACAATCTGGGTTAATACTTACAAGACCAATGTTGCACACATGTCGGTCAACCTTTTGGCTTTGGTTTCGTAAACATTTTACCTCGGTTATCAATCAACCGAGGTGAAAAGCATACCGTTGCCTCATTTTATTTATAATCGAGGTAAATCATACTTTTTACTATGACTAAAAAAATGATTGAGGTAAAAGAACTGATCAGCCATCACCCGAGATCGTTAATTGTAGATAATTAACCAGAGTGAAGGCTTTCGTGTGTGAAAGGTTAAAGATAAAATTTATAGTCTGCACCCATTCTCACTGATACGCTACCTAAAGGGTACTTAGAGGTAAGCCCTGTGTTTATCCACAAAGATGCTAGGGATCATTTCTGTATCTGCAATTCAATATAGATAGATATATCTGTATCGTTCATTGGACACAAAAATTATGATATATAGTGATTTCCACACTCAAATGCAAAACAAAGCCTTTCTTTTTTGGACAGGGAGAGTAAAAGGGATACTCTAATGACTGATATCATTTTTTAGATCTGGCAAATCATTCCCAACGAGGATAAGCATGAACAATCCTTTCTGTCTTTGTCTTGGTAGCTAGAAGGCAAAGAGCCTAAGGATTCGAACCTATAATCTTCAGGTCATGCGCCTGATGAGTTGACCAATTCCTCTATCCCGCTTCAAGTTAACTAATTTATATCCATATGGGTGAAGGTAATCTCAGTGTACTTTTTTGAGATCAGGAAATTGTTCAGTATCAACTAAAAATACAACCTCGTATGGGTCATCAATCCGTACAAGTGAAAGAAATAGCTAGTAAATGCAAACAAAAGGAGGGGGGTTGGTTTTTCAATTCACACTACTAAACATAAAAGAAAAAAATAAGTAATCTAACTAAGCTAAACACTTGGGGAATCATTGCGCAACATGGTTAATCTAATGTTTTGATCCTTGATTCATTCACTTGTAAGATTTACTAGACAACCTAATAGAGTGTTCATAACACGTGGTGTGGCCAATGACATACACTTCCCCCATATCTATCATGTCGAGTGCGCTCACAACCCTCCATCAACACCGCCATCGTAATTAGGATAGTGCAATAAGGTTTGACCATTGTTGTAGTTTTGTTTCTCCCCTATGTGATTATGTCTCGGGCTTTCACCACGAATGCACTACTTCCCCCTGGTCCTATCAATTAGGCCAAGGTGGTGTTGGTACCTTATTAATGAGACTAGGGTTTCTTACAACCCTAGCTTGCTACAATCTCACTATCTCTACCTGCAACCTATCAAAAAATGTGATGTAATCAGCTAAGACTGGTACGATGGAAAATAATTCAGAGCACACTCACGCAGACGCAACGTACTCCCTTACCCATTCTAACATCCAGGTTTCTCTTCCCAAGGGGGCATCAATATTTACACCGTACGTGAATATAGCCCAAAGTCTGGGCCAATGTAGTGTACTATTCATGCATTTCAATTATTCAAGAACAATTATAATAATATCATAAACATAAAATTAGGATGAACTATAGAATTTCACAAAACAAAGATTAAACCACGCGCTGTAATTTATCCCCAAGCTATGGAAACTACACCATAGATATGGAATTCAAATATGGATTTGAATTCCACATGTAGGATGAAAGAAAAAATAAAAGGAAAGAAAAAAAATGGGACAGTGTATCACTTTTAAAGTTGCTCTAAAACTATCTACTTTCTATTCTACTCTCTATTCTACATGTTTAACGTAGTAGACTAAGGATATATTTATAGGAGAATGATATTGGGCCTAAAAATAGGCCCAAAATAGGCCAAAAGTCACTAAACCCCAATTAAGGCGCTGCCCCGCGTGGGCTATCGCAGATGGCGCAGCCCGTGCTATGTACTTGTCACAAGCTGCAAGATTTGGCGCGGGCTATGCTTTTTCATCCACTGCAGGGTGTTAGATATGGCGTGGGCTGTGTCCCATCATCTGGCATAGACTGTGGCCTCTGACGCGGGCCGCAGTCTGTAGGCTAGATTTGGAACTTCTTATCTGCAGGGCACGGGTCTTTGCGAGGGCCATCGTCTAGAGCATCGGTCTACTCAGGAATATTGGCATGAGGTGCAGCCCTTGGAATGGGCCATCAGATTTTCTTGGCATCGTGGGCCGTCATAAATGGAGCTTCTCGGGAGGCAACCCGAGCCTTAAAAAAATTAGATTTGTTTAGCATTTTCCGTGTATTTTTCTATTTGTAGTTTTTTTTGTTGTTTATGTTTTTGGGACACTATTAAACTTGGTGTGCATGTTTGTTTTGTATGAAGAATATGGTACTTGGAGCAAGGTGAGCAACCAAGGAGTTCAACTCATTGATCATGTAGACGCACATGGTTTCTGACGCTTAAAATAATGGACAAAGAGGAGACCCAAAACCTAAATTCATGGGGCGTGTAGACGTGCACGATCCATGAAACTCACATACTTTCTTACACCACCCAATAACCATTTCTTCCCTACCACCACCCAACCACCACCAAAGTACCACCCAAAATCCACCTACCCTCAAAACCTTTGAGACACACACATCGAGACCTAAGAGGTAACTCTTCATTGTGATTCAATTATTTATTTGATTTATGGTGCCTAATAGTGGTTAGAGTGAACTTTCTTGATTGGAGGTTATGGGTAGTATATTGGGGTGATGGTAGGTTGTACGTTACATTCCATGATTATGCCATCAAGGGTATATTTTAGTGTTCATCTTTCATTATAAGTGCTTTCCTATTTCCTTCCTTTAACATACGTTCTTTAATTTTGTATATGAATTCAGGATAATGCAAGCTTTAAGTGCGGGGAAAGGGATTAGATAGCACTCATAATTTTTGGTTGTTTTTATGTAGCTAATAGCTCTTCTAAGAGAATTTTGGAGCATTTTTAAAAAATGAAAAAAATATATATACAAAAACCTGGACAAGTCGAAAACCCAAAAGGGTGACTTGGATAATATGAGGAAAAGCCCGGATAGGTCGAAAGAAATAGGTAAAAATGAGAGGCTAGGCTTACGAGCCTAGGAAAAAATGAGAGGCCGTGTGGAAAAAGGTGAGAAGTGAGTACCCTTTGTGTGTTAAAGCTAGGATGAAAACCCTAAAGGGCTCCTAGGAAAAATGAGAGAAATTGAGAGAAATTTTTAAACAAGGTTGAATGCATGCATCCCTGGTGGATTGTTTTTGAAGATAAATCTTTGATTTCTTTGGGATCATCCATTGGAAAAGTAAGCTAGCTAGGCACTTATCTTTTTGGCTTACCTTTTTCCACATATTACTATTGGGTCGTGAAATCGCTTATGTTTTTCGGGGAGTGTGAGAGTTGTGAGATTCTTACTCTTTTTGGGGGGAAAAAGTAATCTAGGGATAAGTTGGATGCCTCGGTTAACTTATGTTTGCACACTACATTTTGCTTAATTCTTTGTATTGTCTTTGTTTACTTGAGGACGAGCAAATGGTTAAGTCTGGGGAGTCTTATGTGCTTCATTTTGCATGAATTAATCATTGCATACGACATCGTTTTTGGTATATTTTGCATGGCAGATTACTAGTATTAGTTGAGTTTACATGACAAGGGGTTTAGACATCCATATTTGGTTTTATTGTCTAAATCCTGCATTTTGTAGACTTAATTAGTACTAATTGACAGCATGTATCCATGGGCTCCGAGATCCTCCATTTGATCATCTTTAGTGGGTTGCCTGTGGGTACTTTTTGGTTACATTCTATGTGAAGGCCATTTGTAAGGGTGATAGAAGATATTAAAGGCCACTCACAAGGACGGTAGAAGAGATTAAAGGCTAATGACCTCTAGAATGGTAGTAGACAAAGGCTATGAACATCAATGCGTGGTAGAAGGAGATTGGAGTCATAGATAGGAGGCAACGGAGATCAAAGCAGCCAATGAAGAAATGAGAAATCGTGGTCAATGAGTTGTGCCAAAGTATGAGAACTATCCGAGAATAATTAGCCTTCAATGCTGGTTTCATTGAATTCTTCTTCTCAAGCACTACAAAATTGACTACTAGAACTTAAAAGTCATAATTACGGTTCACCCATAGCGAAGGAAACAAGTTTAGCCGGCCATGGGTCGCCACGAGCCATTCATGGCCAAGCACCAACGGTCCACACCAGAGAAGACGTCCCATGCCAAAAGTTCCAGTGTGAGGTGAAGGTTGTTGCTAACGGTGTTTGGCGTGAGGCAATGGCGCAACCTGAACCATACGCCACGGTCTGTGCTACACAAAATTAAGGGTTTTGCTAAAAAAAATGGCTGGGCACATACCATCCAATGCAATACTGCCCGTACCATTCCAAGATCAAGTTGCAAAGACCAGCATATTGTAGATTTTCTTTCTCTCTCTAGTTAGAAGGAGAGGAGAGCTCTCTCTAGAGTTTTTCTCCTCTTTCCTTATCTTATCTTTTCTTTTCTTCTTGATGTAGAAAGTAGATTACATAATTAGGAGAGCTCTTAGAGAGGGAGAAACACTCTCTCCCTTTCCTTTTTCTTTCTTTTCTTTTCGTGTTCTTCCTAGATGTGGAATTCAAATATATATTTAAACTCCATGTCTATGGAGTAGTTTCCATAGCTTGGAGATAATTGTAGCACATGGTTTAATCTTTATGATTATGTGAGATTCATTAGATTAATCCTTTTATATGTGTTCATGATATTATTATGATTTTTCTTAAATTTCTAAATGCATGAATATATCACCACATACTGGCACACACTTTAGGTTGTATTCATTGATGGTGCATTTATTGATGCCTCCTTGGGAAGAGAAACCTGGATGTTATAATGGGTAAGGGAGTATGTTTCATCTGCATGAGTGTGTGCACGGGAGATCCAAGTCATACTCTGACTTATTTTCCATCGCACCAGTCTTAGCTGATTACATAAAGTTTTTCAATAGGTTACAGGTAGAGATAGTTAAAATGTAGCAAAATAGGGTGTGACAGAACCTGGATAATAGATAAGGTGCTAATGACAATTAGGATAAGAATGGAATTTTCAAACTTGCACATTAGGGTACAATAGTACAAATCAATTAATTCCCAGGAGTGTAGGAATTACTATTTGCATAAAAAATCCTAAGGAATTAGGGAATTTCAAAAAAAATTAACCAAAATTGTATTTTCGAGTTAGAAATTCAGAATTTTTGAAAATTTGCATTTTTGGAACTACTTCGCAATGGAAAATGGAAAATTGAAAATCGGTGCAGAAGATGTTTGGCGCAGACCAAAGCATCGCTCCAAACCTCCTGGCACGAAACATTCCCTTGCGCCAAACACATTGGCACGAGGCATTCCTCTTGTGCCAACAACCCTGGCATGGACCTAAGCCCTTGGAGTGGACCGTGACTGGTCTTGGCCCGAGATTGCTAAAATTTTGACTTAATTCTTAGTTTTTTCCTCTTTTGTTTTCAAAATACTATGGCGTCCTTCAAATTTAATTCCATCCAAAGACAATCACGAGTCTCAATTAAAATTTCAAACCAATAAGAGTTTCATCTAAAAAATCCTCATTGTAAAACATGAAAAATCAATCTAATCACTACTCAAAAAATGAAAGAAAAAAGAGACACTGTATATTTATCGTCATCCTCACGACTAATTTCTTTTTCATGCAAGTCTAGTTAGAGATGCCTATCTGTGGGTCTCTGGAATTGCCATCGGTGGCTCCACCCACGATGACATTATTGTGGAGAGGTCTCCACGTTGACTAGCTTGGGAATGATCGGCAAGTAAGCCAATCACTCTAGTTTCCCTAAGCTCACCTATTTCTAGGCGTTCATATAGACTATATGGGATCACATTGATGGATGCGCCTAAATCTATCATGGAATTTTCAAAAACTTTTCCACCTAAAGAGATAGGGAAAGAAAACATTTATGATTCAACATGGCGACTCCTCCCATTTTGAAATGTCCTAATCTCTTAGTTGGCCTACTTCTTTTCTTTGTACATGCAACTTCAAGAAATTTAGCATATGATGGCACATGTTCAATCAATTCCAAGATAGGGATGGTTACCTCAACCTTTTCAGAGATTTTATGAATATTCACATCATTGGTCACCACCTTTGGCTTTCCCTTCAAAGAATTTTGAAATAGAGCTTGGATGGTAGCTTGTGCCTTGGGCGGTGGAAGCTCTTTGGAAGGTGCCTTCTTGACAACAATCTCCACTTCTTCAAAGTGTGCATTTGTAGTCTCCAATACCTTATCATCCTCTTGCATAACCCTCTTCTCGTAATCACAAACTTCCTTCCTGCTTCTCAACTTGAGAGCACTCATATTCCTTGGATTGATCTCCAGTTGGGAAGGGAGTTTGCTAGACTCCTTGGCTTCTAGTCAGCTCACCAAGGTGGCAAGTTTCCCGACTTGAACTTTAAGGTTTTTCAGACTCGAGAAGGCTCTATTACCAAGGTCTTCAATCTCATTCATTTTCCTTTCCGTAAAGACTTCATGTTTCTTGCTCAGTTGACCAAGGCTTCTAAGATATCCTACATGTAGATCGAGGCATGGTTGTTGGAAGGACCTTCACCATGAGGGTATGGTTGAGGGGGGGCTTGCCACCCCAGTATCCTTGAGGTTGGTTATATTCCCTCCATTGGAAATTTGGATAATTTTGATACCTTTGGTTGAACGAGTTCGTGTAGGGATCCGACCTTGCATCTCCTTGGTTCCCCAGGAACCCTTGGTTTCTAGACGGCGGATTTCAAAGGTCACACGGATATCTCCCTTCTCGACAATCGCTAGGTATTGATCAGATTCTCCTTGCTGGAGGACTACTATCATTGTTGGCTACACAAGGTATGGAATTTTGGATCATACTCACTAAGAATCACCAAATGAGAACCTAATTTTAACCCTAATGCGGACTCTCCCATAGTTCCCACATGGATTGCTATGTATGGCCTCCCCCAACAATTTTTTATTAATGGGTAATGCTCTCTTTGGGCAATATAATTGGAAAATCGATTAAGGTAGATAAGGCTATGCTAAGTAGAACTAGACCTCATGTAGCTAAGGTGTGTGTGGAGATAGATATCACAAAGCCACGGTTAGAAAGGATATGGATAGACTATAGAGGTTTGGGTTTCTAGCAGTATCTAGAATACGAAGGTATGCCAGAGTACTGTTCTAAATGCCTCAAATTAGGGCACTCAAACATATCTTGTAGGAATGACCAAAACCTCACCACTCTTCATGCCTGGAGACCATTAGGAACATAAACCAAAAATACAGGTAACATGGCTTACACTAAAGGAGAACATAGAAGGACTATAGGTAATGGTATTAAGCCATCTTCTCCTGGCTTAACTTCTCTGGACAAAATTTTTATACCTGTCAATAGGAACAAAACTCACAAATCTGTGCAGGCTAATACATTAGCAATGGATAAGGCACCAAGTCAGAACAACACTTCTACTATTTCTCGGAGTGATCAGGAAAAAACCAAGGAGACAGATCAGGTTAATGGTTCAAGTTTGAAAGTTTTGAGCCTTGATCAAGGTTTCCAGGTTCCATTCACTAACACTCAATCTACTGGATATGTTAACAATGGGCAAACACCTAATTTGAATATTTCTCATGCTGACACTGAACCTGAAATGGATACAGGGAAAAATATTTCAGATATTGTCTCAATTTCCAATGATAATGTTACTCTGCTTACTGTCCTTAATCATTTTGTGCGTAATGAGGATTTAACTGAAAACCAAGACTCGAATTCTATGATACCAATGAAACATGTTGTGCAGATCCATACTGTTCATATGAACACAGAACCTACTGTTGTACTACATATGAAACCAGCAGAACCAATACCTGCTAATGATCATATGACCCCTAAGATACATAATGTTGATAACTTAATATCATCACAGACATTAATAACTCATCATGTCCCAGAAGCGAAACCTAATAAGATTCAAAACGACCATAAAGCATCAAATCTTATTATTGATCCAAATAGTTCTGTGGTTGGTTCTAAAACCACAGAAGAAGCTTTTATAGAAATAAATGGGGGACACTTCCCCCTATCTTCCAACTCAAAAATAAACAGAAGATCCATCTCTAATAGTACAATTCAAGAAACATTGTCACTGGAAGATTTTGAACATTCTAAGTCCACTCTCATAGAATCATAGAATATATTCAATAACTTAATGACTTCAGAAGACGTATAGGACAACCTGGATTCCAATGAAACTAGGAAATACAATAAAAAGTCTCACACTCAAACCCCAAAAACAGTCCTAACCCATTCTGCATCGACACACAACAAATCTTCTCAATGACAGGTTTGAGAACATGTGTATGGAATGCAAGGGGTGTAGGCAATTCTTCCATAGTGAATAGGATAAAAGATTTTTAAAAAAGACATAAAATTAATATCCTAACCATAAATGAGCCAATGTTAGAAGCTAATTCCATCCGAAATGTAGCCTTTCAAACTAGTTTTGAACACTACTTCTCAGATCCAACCTGCAAAATTTGGATACTGTTGGATGATTCAGTTCAAATAAGGATTATCTCAGTAGATGAGAAAATGGTATTAACCAAGTTCAAAAACCAATTTTTAACTCAGGAATGTTTCACAGGTTTCATATATGCCAAACATACTGCAACAGAAAGGAATAAACTGTGGAAACAAGTTCTAAATCATAAAAATTCACCATTGAGTTTAATAGGAGACTTCAATGCCATAAGCTCCATGGATGAATACCTAGGTCAATCTATTCCTGAAACAAAGAGTATAGAGAATTTTAACCATTTCCAGAGAAAAGCAAATATTTCCACAATTCCCACATCAGGTTCACTTTTCACTTGGACTGGAATGAGATCCAAAGGAAGAGTCTGGAAAAGATTAGATAGAGGTTTATCTAACAATCTATGGTGGGATATTTTTAGATTATCTGGAATTAAAGCACTTACAAGAGGGCAATCAGATCATGCCCCCTTACTATTCACAATTGCTGAAACCCAAAATTTCCCTAAACAAACTCTTTTCAGGTTCCAAGAATGTTGGACTAATCACCCAACTTTTATGAATCTTGTAGAAGGCTCATGGAACATCCAATCTAACAAATAGGGAATAGAAAAATTAACATTTAAGTTAAAAAACTTAAAATATGCTCTCAAATTTTGGAACAAACACACCTTTGAGAACATCTTTGATGCAGTTAAAACTTGTGAAGAAGATTTGCTTCAAGCTGAAACTGACCTCCAACAAAATGAATCACCTGAAAACCTGAAAAAGTTAAATAATTCAAAAAGCAAAGTTAGCTATAGCCCTAAAATATCAAGAAATTTACTGGAGGCAGAAATCTAGAATTAAATGGTTAAAAGAAGGTGATCAAAACACTAAATTTTATCATCAAACAGTAAATTCTAAACATAAAAAGACAATCCATTGTTTCAATCAAAATTGACTTTGGTACAGTTTTGAATAATCAGGAAGAAATTGCAGAAGAAGGTGTCAACTTCTTCTCCAATTTATTACAGGAAGAGGATACAGATCCCTCTGGGATTAACACTGCTTGGATATTAGAAAATATACCAAGGCTAATTACAGATGAAATTAATTTTGACCTAACCAAACCTGTAACTATTGAAGAGTTAACAAACATAGTTAAATAAATGGATGGAAACTCAGCTTCAGGGCCAGATGGATTCTCTGGTTTTTTCTATAAAAAATGTTGACACATCATAAGCACAGATGTACTACATGCTATGCATGACCTCTTCCAATCAGCCAACATTCCAAAAGTAGTATCAGCCACATTCATTATCCTAATACCTAAAAAAGAAGTGTGTTCATCCTTTAAAGATTACAGACCCATCAGCCTCTATAACATTATCGATAAAATATTCACAAAAATCCTCTTTGAAAGGCTAAAACCTCTAATGAATTCCATAATAAGTCCTGATCAAACAGCTTTTGTTTCAGATGGGGAAATCTCAGAAAATATTCTATTAATGCAAGAGTTAGCCTCATTCATTAATTCAAAAACAAGAGGACTTAACATGATAATAAAGTTAGATATGATGAAGGCATTCGATAGAGTCTCTTGGTCTTTCCTAGATAAATTATTAGGTCAATTTGGGTTTTCATGCAAAATTACTGACCTAATAATGAAAAACCTGAGATCAGCCATCTTCTCCATCCTGATAAATGGATTATCTTATAGATTTTTCCAAGCAACCAGAGGTTTAAAATAAGGAGACCCTCTATCTCCCTTGTTATTCATTTTAATGGCAAAAGCGTTCTCAAGGAATATTAATTTCCTATTTCAATGTTCAAACCTGAAATACTATAAGCTACCTAATCCAATTAAGCAGATCTCACACTTATCTTTTGCAGATGACACTGTCATCCTGCTGAAATATACAAACTCAGGACTTAAAACACTGACTTGTTTCCTAGAATCCTATGAAATTGCCACAGGGCAAAAAGTAAATTTTGAAAATATTCTTTTTACATTGCCAAGCACTGCCCTCTGAGAATTATTGGAGAAATCAAGAATGCAACAGAGATGCTATAGGGTAGTTTTCCATTCAAATAATTAGGATGCCCCGTATAAATAGGTAAAAATAAAAATGTATACTTCTCAAGCATGATATCATCAATACAAGCAAAAATCAATAACTGGCATGACAAACTACTTTCTCAAGCTGGAAAAATGATTCTGATAAAGCATGTATTGTCTTCTATTCCAATCCATCAAATCACAGTATTGAAACCAACAAACCATATAATTGATGTAATTCACAAATTACTTGGAAAATTTATCTGGAACTCCAATACAGACTCCTCACAAAGGAAAAGAGTTTGGAGGTCATTTCCAAGTTTGTGTTATCCAATAGATGAAAATGGTTTAGGTTTTAAAAATCTTAACACATTAATCAACAATTCCTCCATTAAACTATAGCGGAAGCTTCAAGTAGGTAGTTCACTTTGGTCACAATTTATGTGGTTAATTCCAGACAACCACAAAACTTCCAAAACTTGGAAGAGAATTAAAGAAATTCAGGATGTAGCAATATTGAACCCACACATACAGATAGGGAAAGGGGATGTTTCTTTTTGGGATTCTAGTTGGAAAACCTGTGGTCAACTTTATAGGGTTTGGGATAGCAACTTAGATATTCCTTTCCCAAACCTGACAGTGGTTGAATACTTAGCCAACATACATTTGTACATCAGCCCTCTTAGAAACCAATTACCTGAACAAATAATTGCTACACTAGAGCATGATCAAGCAACCTTTCTTGATTATGAGGACATTATGTTATGGAAACCAACTGAAAATGGAAAGTTCTCATTGAAAAGTGCATATGAACTTATCAGAAATAGGAGAACAGTGGTTCCTTCCTTCAATCATGTCTAGTCTTCAATTCTGCCTAGGAAAGTAAGTTTTATGAACTGGAACATGCTTAACAGAATCTTACCCCTTCCTGATGTATTAGAGGATCTTTCCTTTATCTACCTTCAATTTGTTGTTTCTGTTTTGATGATGAAGAAAGTATACAACATAGTTTCAATTCTTGCAAAGAAATAAAGAAACTATGGACATGGATTGATATTGTCTTCAATGTTCAGACAAAACACACTCCATACCTGTGGGATAGATACTTTCTGTACATGAACTTGAAAGCTCAAGTTTCAGACCACGAGCAAATTCTGAGGACTATCCCTTGCTTAGTAGTATGGTCTATATGGTGTTTTAGGAACAAACACTATCATGAAAATGTGAAGCCTATCATTAACAATATGTTTAGGAAAACTTTACATTTCTTCAATGATATTATGTTGGCCTTTAACCTAAAATTCAAATGGGAATTGTCTAATGCTTTACCAAGGTTACTAATAGGCTGTCAACAAAAAAAATTAAATTTGTTACTGTAACCTGGAAAGCACCATTATCAGCCTTTTACAAGTTAAATACAAATGGATCATGGGGGATCTCAATAAGGTAGGTACTGAAGCAATCATCAGAGACTACGAAGGGAAAATGTTAATAGCTGATGCTCAACATTTATGTAGCTCATCACCCTTTCATGTTGAAGCTTGCGCAATTAGAACCGGATTACAAATGGCAATTAATTTGGGTATTCCCATCTCCAGATTGAAAGTGACAATAAACTGCTCATAAAAGTGTTGAAGAAACAACTTAAGCCACCTTGGAGATCCACTGAAGAAATTAGGATAATCTGGGAGCTTATGAAAAATATTGAAGTTACACTACATCATATCTATAGAGAAGCCAGTGGAGCAGCGGATCTATTAGCAAAAATGGGCAGCTCAAATCAGGTACGTACTTTCACACACTTTACACAATTATGAAAAGATTTGAAAGCTATAATTATTGCGGATAAACAGGCTATAGCTTCTATGAGAAGGCTCAAGCCTGACATCAGTCTCTAAATAAACCACATCTATTCGGATACATATAGGGTTTTCCTATGACTTAGTTGACATTATCAGTTGCACATGCATTGCTAGGTGTTTTTAGTGGAACTTGTTATTGCTGGCTTTTATTTTTTCTTGATAGGTACAGCTAGGATGGAAATCAAGGAACCAAACCTGATGCGGATGAAATAGCTACACAATAGAAAGACAACAAACAAATGGATTCATAAATATCACATTTCAAATCAGGACTGTAAAGTTAGTAAATCTCTTCTGGGGAAGAAATTTGCAAGGGGACACTATGGAAGGTCAGCTTTTCTTGTAAACACTGGATTGTGGAGGCAAGGAAGTGTAAGGCCATAGTATACCTCGACCGGGTTTTGGGGCCATCTCCTTCATCGAGATAGGGGTTTTAGATGAATGATTTGGTAACAGCTGATTGTATTTAGTTTCCACTTTAGCTTCCACATCATTCTCTCTAGCTGTACTATTCAAATTCATCTTCTCTTAAAGGTTTGTGGAGCCTAATATATACCCCCTCACTTAGGTGAGTTTACTTTCAAAAAAAGTATATGTTGACTGGTCTAAGTTTCTTTATTAAACTCGGAAATTTAATTCCAACTACATATCTGAAACATTCTTTTTGGACTGAGCTTAATCGAAGTTTTGGACTGATAGTATATTTTTTTAATATTTTGCACATATGTCCTTTCACAAGAAAGAAGAAATCGAAATTAAAACTGGAGATACACTCAACCAAGTAATCAATTGACAACAACAGTGTTCCGTTATGGTCATAGGTGTATACACCAGTCTAATCGTCAGCCATTTTTCTTAGTATTCAACTTATACCGCTACGATACGAGTTATGAGGATAACACTTTCAACCACACGAATCGCATGAAATTTTATATTATTATTTTTTGCAGAAATAATAATGTAATAGTATTCTGTCTATAAAGATTTTTAAAGCCATAACACATAGGCAAGAGTAAATTGTAGCACACCAGTTACAAGTACACAAGTTGGCATCCAAAAGAACTTGTTGAAGTATATGTTGATTAGTCTAAGTTTCTTTATTATACTCGGAAAGTTTAATTCCAGCTAAGGATCTAAAACTTTCTTTTCAGACTAAATGTAATCAAAGTTTCGGACTAACAGTCTATTTTTAAAAATTTTGCACATAAGTCCTTTCAAAAGAAATGAGAAATCAAAATGAAAACTGGAGATATGCTCAACCAAATAATCAATTGACAACAACAGTGTTCCGTTATGGTCATGGACGGATACACCAGTCTAATCGTCCATCATTTTTTTTAGTATTCCACTTATACCCCTACGATAAGAGTTATGAAGAAAACATTTTCAACCATAAGAATCGCATGAAATTTTATATTGATATTGTTTATGGAACTAATAGTTAATAGGGTTCTGTCTAAGATTTTTAAAGCCATAGCACATAAACTAGAGTAAATTGTAGCACACTAGTTACAAGTACACAAGGTGGCATTCAGAAGAACTTATTGAAGTATATGTTAATTAGTCTAAGTTACTTTATTACACTCGAAAAGTTTAATTTCAGCTACGGATCTGAAACTTTCTTTTTGGACTGAACGTAATCGGAGTTTTGGACTGACAGTGTATTTTTGAAAATTTTTCACATATGTCCTTTCACAAGAAAGGAGAAATCGAAATGAAAACTAGAGACACACTCAACCAAGTAATCAATTGACAACAACAATGTTTTGTTGTGGTCATGGACACACCAGTCTAATCATCCGTCGTTTTTCTTAGCATTCCACTTATACCGCTACGATAAGAGTTATTAGGATAACATTTTCAACCACAAGAATCACATGAAATTTTGTATTGATAATTTTACAGAAATAATAACGTAATAGGGTTCTGCCTATGAAGATTTTTAAAGCCATAGCACATAAGGTAGAGTAAATTGTAGCACACTAGTTACAATTACACAAGGTGCCATTTTGAAGAACTTATTGAAGTATATGTTGATTAGTCTAAGTTACTTTATTACACTCGGAAAGTTTAATTTCAGCTACGGATCTGAAAATTTCTTTCGGGACAGAACGTAATTGGAGTTTAGGACTGACAGTATATTTTTCGAAATTTTCACATATTTTCTTTCACAAGAAAGGAGAAATTGAAATGAAAACTAGATATACACTCAACAAAATAATCAATTGACAACAACAATGTTCTGTTATGGTTATGGACGAATACACCAGTCTAATTGTCCGTCATTTTTCTTAGTATTCCACTTATACCCCTACAATAAGAGTTATGTGGACAACGTTTTCAACCACAAGAATTGCATGAAATTTTACATTGATATTTTTTATGGAAATAATAATGTAATAGGGTTCTATCTATGATGATTTTTCAAGCCATAGCACATAAGCTTGAGTAAATTGTAGCACACTAGATACAAGTACACAAGGTGGCATTTTGAAGAACTTGTTGAAGTATATGTTGATTAGTCTAGGTTACTTTATTACACTCGAAAAGTTTAATTTCATCTACGGATCTGAAACTTTCTGTGCGGACAGAACGTTATCAATGTTTTGGATTGACAGTGTATTTTAAAAAAAAATTATATATGTCCATTCACATGAAAGGAGAAATCGAAATGAACACTCAACCAAATAATCAATTGACAACAACAATGTTCCGTTATGGTCATGGACGGATACACCAATTGAATCGTTCTTCGTTTTTTTAGTATTTCACTTATACCCCTACGATAAGAGTTATGAGGACAACATTTTCAACCAGAAGAATTGCATGAAATTATTTATATTTTTTACGGAAATAATAATTTAATGGGGTTCTGTGTATAAAGATTTTTAAAGCCATAGAACATAGGCTAGAGTACATTGTAGCACACTAGTTACAAGTATACAAGGTGGCATTTCCGAAGAACATGTTGAAGTATATGTTCATTAGTTTAAGTTTCCTTATTACACTCAGAAAGTTTAATTTCAGCTACGAAATCTAAAACTTACTTTTTCGACTGAACGTAATCAGAGTTTTGGACTGACAGTGTATTTTTAAATATTTTGCACATATGTCCTTTCACAAGAAAGGAGAAATCGAAAAGAAAACTAGAGATACACTCAACCAAATAACCAATTGAAAACAACAATGTTCCGTTATGGTCATGGACGGATATACCAGTCTAATCGTCCGTCATTTTTCGTAGTATTCCACTTATACCCCTACGATAAGGGTTATCAGGACAGCATTTTCAACCACAAGAATCGCATGAAATTTTATATTGATATTTTTTACGGAAATAATAATGTAATAGAGTCCTGTCTATGAATATTTTTAAAGTCATAGCACATAAACTAGAGTAAATTGTAACAACCCTGTTACAAGTACACAAGGTGGAATTCAAAAGACCTTCTTGAAATATATGTTGATTAGTCTAAGTTTCTTTATTAAACTCCGAAAGTTTAATTCCTGTTACAGATTTGAAACTTTCTTTTCAGACTAAACATAATTGGAATTTTTGACTAATAATGCAAGAAAAGAGAAATCGAAATGAAAACTAGAGATACACTCAACCAAATCATCAATTGACAAGAACAATATTCCGCTATGGTCATTGACGCATAAACCAGTCTAATCTTCCTTCATTTCAATTTGTATTCCACTAATACCCCTACGACATGAGTTATGAGGACAACATTTTCAACCACAAGAATCGCATGAAATTTTACATTGATATTTTTCACAAAAATAATAATGTAATAGGGTTCTGTCTATGGAGATTTTTAAAGCCATAGAACATAGGCTAGAGTAAATGGTAGCACACGAGTTACAAGTACATAAGGTGGCATACAGAACAACTTGTTAAAGTATATGTTGATTAGCCTAATTTTCTTTATTACACTCAGAATATTGAATTTCAGCTACAGATTTGAAACTTTCTTTTCGGACTGAACGTAATCGGAGTTTTGGACTGATAGTGTATTTTTAAAAAATTTTGCACATATGTCCTTTCACAAGAATGGAGAAATCTAAATAAAAAATAGAGATACACTCAACCAAGTAATCAATTGACAACGACAGTGTTCCGTTATGGTCGTGGATGGATACACCAGTCTAATCGTCCGTCATTTTTTCTTAGTATTCCACTTATACCCCTACGATAAGAGTTATGAGGAAAACATTTTGAACCACAAGAATCGCATGAAATTTTATATTGATATTTTTTACGAAAATAATAATGTAATAGGGGTTCTATCTAAGAAGATTTTTAAAACCATAGCACATAGGCTAGAGTAAATTGTAGCACACTAGTTACAAGTACACAAGGTGGCTTTCAGAGGAACTTGTTGAAGTATATGTTGATTAGTCAAAGTTTTTTTATTTCACTCAGAAAGTTTAATTTCAGCTACGAATCTTAAACATTCTTTTTGGACAGAACGTAATTGGAGTTTCGGACTGATAGTGTATTTTTTAAAACTTTTGCACATATGTCCTCACACAAGAGAGGAAAAATAAAAATAAAAACTAGAGATACAATCAACCAAGTAATCAATTGACAACAACAGTGTTCCGTTATGGTCGTTGATGGATACACTAGTCTAATCGTCCATCATTTTTTCTTAGTATTCCACTTATACTCCTACGATAAGAGTTATGAGAACAACATTTTCCACCACAAGAATCACATGAAATTTTTTATTGATATTTTTTACAAAAATAATAATGTATTAGGGTTCTGCCTATGAAGATTTTAAAGCCATAGCACATAGGCTAGAGTAAATTGTAGCACACTAGTTACAAGTACACAAGGTGGCATTCAGAAGAACTTTTTGAAGTATATGTTTATTAGTCTAAGTTTCATTATTACACTCGGAATGTTTAATTTCAGCTACGGATCTGAAACTTTTTTTGGGCTGAACGTAATCGGAGTGTTGGACTGACAGTCTATTTTTAAAAATATTTTCCACATATGTCCTTTCACAAGAAAGGAGATATCGAAATGAAAATGAGAGATACACTCAACCAAATAATAAGTTGACAAAAACTGTGTTATGTTATGGTCATGGATGGAAACACCCGTCTAATCGCCCATCATTTTTCTTAGTATTCCACTTATACCCCTACGATAAGAGTTACGAGGACAACATTTTCAACCAAAAGAAACACATGAAATTTTAAATTGATATTTTCTACTGAAGTAATAATGTAATAGGGTTCTGTCTATGGAGATTTTTAAAGCCATAACACATAGGCTAGACCAAATTGTAGCACACTAGTTACAAGTACACAAGGTGGCATTCAAAAGAACTTGTTGAAGTATATGTTGATTAGTCTAAGTTTCTTTATTAAACTTGGAAAGTATAATTCTATCTACGGATCTCAAACATTTTTTTCAAACTAAACGTTATCACAAGTTTTGGACTAACAGTGTATTTTTCAAACTTTTGCACGTATGTCCTTTCACAAGAAAAGAAATCGAAATGAAAACTAGAGATACACTTAACCAAATAATCAATTGACAACAACAATATTCCGCTATGGTTATGGACGGATACCCCAGTCTAACGTTCCGTCATTTTTCTTAGTATTCACCTAATACCCCTACGATATGAGTTATGAGGACAACATTTTCAACCAAAAGAATCGCATGAAATTTTATATTGATATTTTTTACGAAAACAATAATGTAATAGGGTTCTGTCTATGAAGATTTTGAAAGCCATAGCACATAGGCTAGAGTAAATTGTAGCACACTATTTAAAAAGGTGGCATTCAGAAGAAATTGTTGAATTATATGTTGATTAGTCTAAGTTTCAGTATTACACTTGGAAAGTTTAATTCCATATATGGATCTGATACTCTCTTTTCAGACTGAAAGTAATCGAAGTTTTGGACTCACAGTGTATTTTTCAAAATTTTGCACATATGTCCTTTAACAAGAAAGGAGAAATCGAAATGAAAACTGGAGATACACTCAACCAAATAATCAATTGACAACAATAGTGTTCCAATATGGTCAAGGATAGATACATTAGTCTTATCGTTTGTCATTTTTCTTAGTATTCCATTGATACCTCAATGATAAGAGTTGTAAGGACAACCTTTTCAACCACAAGAGTCACATGAAATTTTATATTGATATTTTTTACGGAAATAATAATGTAATAGGGTTCTGTCTATGAATATTTTTAAAGCCATAGCACATAGGCTAGAGTAAATTGTAGCAGAGTAGTTACATGTACTCAAGATGGCATTCAGAAGAACTTGTTTATGTATATGTTAATTAGTCTAAGTTTCTTTATTGCACTTGGAAAGTTTAATTTTAGCAACAGATCAGAAACTTTCTTTTTGGACTGAACGTAATCAGTGTTTTGGGCAGATAATGTATTTTTAAAAATTATTCATATGTGTCCTTTCACAAGAAAGGAGAAATTTAAATGAAAAAATGGAGTTACACTCAACCAAATAATCAACTGACAACAATAGTGTTTCCTTATAGTCATGGATAGATACATAAGTCTAATCGTCCGTCATTTTTCTTAGTATTTCACTTATACCACTACGGTAAGAGTTATGAGGACAACATTTTCAACCACAAGAATCGCATGAAATTTGATGTTCATATTCTTTACGGAAATAATAATGTAATAGGGTTCTGTCTATGAATATTTTTAAAGCCATAACAAATAGGCTAGAGTAATTTGTAGCACACCACTTACAAGTACACAAGGTGGCATTCAAAAGAACTTGTTGACGTATATGTTGATAGTCTATGTTTCTTTATTAAACTCATAAATTTTAATTCCAGCTACGGATCTGAAACTTTCTTTAAAGACTGAACGTTATCAGAGTTTTGGACTGACAGTGTATTTTTTAAAATTTTGCACATATGTCCTTTCACAAGAAACAAGAAAAACTAGAGATACACTAAATCATATTATCAATTGACAACAGTCTTCCGTTGTGGTCATGGACGGATACACCTGTCTAATCGTCTATCATTTTTCTTAGTATTCCACTTATGCCCATACGGTAGGTATTATCTTGACAAAATTTTCAACCTGATGATCGTATGAAATTTTATATTGATATTTTTTACGGAATAAATAATGTAATAGGGTTCTGTCTATGAAGATTTTTAAAGCAGTAGCACATAGACTAGAGCAAATTGCAGCACACTAGTTACAAGTACACAAGGTGGCATTCAGAAGAACTTGTTGAATTATATGTTGATTAGTCTAAGTTTCTTTATTAAACTCAGAAAGTTTAATTCCTGTTACAGATCTGAAACTTTCTTTTCAGACTAAACATAATTAGAATTTTTGACTAATAATGTATTTTTTAAAATTTTGCACATATGTCCTTTCACAAGAAAAGAGAAATCGAAATGAAAACTAGAGATACACTCAACCAAATCATCAATTGACAAGAACAATATTCCGCTATGGCCATTAACGCATAAACCAGTCTAATCTTCCATCATTTCAATTTGTATTCCACTAATACCCCTACGACATGAGTTATGAGGACAACATTTTCAACCACAAGAATCGCATGAAATTTTACATTGATATTTTTCACAAAAATAATAATGTAATAGGGTTCTGTCTATGAAGATTTTTAAAGCCGTAGCACATAGACTAGAGCAAATTGCAGCACACTAGTTACAAGTACAGAAGGTGGCATTCAGAAGAACTTGTTGAATTATATGTTGATTAGTCTAAGTGTCTTTATTAAACTCGGAAAGTTTAATTCCTGTTACAGATCTGAAACTTTCTTTTCAGACTAAACATAATCAGAAATTTTGACTAATAATGTATTTTTTAAAATTTTGCACATATGTCCTTTCACAAGAAAAGAGAAATCGAAATGAAAACTAGAGATACACTCAACCAAATCATCAATTGACAAGAACAATATTCCGCTATGGTCATTGACGCATAAACCAGTCTAATCTTCCATCATTTCAATTTGTATTCCACTAATAACCCTACGACATGAGTTATGAGGACAACATTTTCAACCACAAGAATCGCATGAAATTTTACATTGATATTTTTCACAAAAATAATAATGTAATAGGGTTCTGTCTATGAAGATTTTTAAAGCCATAGCACATAGGCTAGAGTAAATTGTAGCACACGAGTTACAAGTACATAAGGTGGCATACATAACAACTTGTTAAAGTATATGTTGATTAGCCTAATTTTCTTTATTACACTCAGAATATTGAATTTCAGCTACGGATTTGAAACTTTCTTTTCGGACTGAACGTAATCAGAGTTTTGGACTGATAGTGTATTTTTAAAAAATTTTCACATATGTCCTTTCACAAGAATGGAGAAATCTAAATAAAAAATAGAGACACTCAACCAAGTAATCAATTGACAACGACAGTGTTCTGTTATGGTCGTGGATGGATACACCAGTCTAATCGTCCGTCATTTTTTCTTAGTATTCCACTTATACCCCTACGATAAGAGTTATGAGGAAAACATTTTCAACCACAAGAATCGCATGAAATTTTATATTGATATTTTTTACGAAAATAATAATGTAACAGGGGTTCTGTCTAAGAAGATTTTTAAAGCCATAGCACATAGGCTAGAGTAAATTGTAGCACACTAGTTACAAGTACACAAGGTGGCTTTCAGAGGAACTTGTTGAAGTATATGTTGATTAGTCAAAGTTTCTTTATTTCACTCAGAAAGTTTAATTTCAGCTACGAATCATAAATATTCTTTTTGGACAGAACGTAATTGGAGTTTTGGACTGATAGTGTATTTTTTAAAACTTTTGCACATGTGTCCTCACACAAGAGAGGAAAAATAAAAATAAAAACTAGAGATATAATCAACCAAGTAATCAATTGACAACAACAGTGTTCCGTTATGGTCGTTGATGGATACACTAGTCTAATCGTCCATCATTTTTTCTTAGTATTCCACTTATACTCCTACGATAAGAGTTATGAGAACAACATTTTCAACCACAAGAATCACATGAAATTTTTTGTTGATATTTTTTACGAAAATAATAATGTAACAGGGGTTCTGTCTAAGAAGATTTTTAAAGCCATAGAACATAGGCTAGAGTAAATTGTAGCACACTAGTTACAAGTACACAAGGTGGCATTCAGAAGAACTTTTTGAAGTATATGTTTATTAGTCTAAGTTTCATTATTACACTCGGAATGTTTAATTTCAGCTTCTGATCTGAAACTCTTTTTGGACTAAACATAATCGGAGTGTTGGACTGACAGTCTATTTTTTAAAATATTTTCCACATATGTCCTTTCACAAGAAAGGTGATATCGAAATGAAAATGAGAGATACACTCAACCAAATAATAAATTGACAAAAACTATGTTATGTTATGGTCATGGATGGAAACACCCGTCTAGTCGCCCATCATTTTTCTTAGTATTCCACTTATACCCCTACGATAAGAGTTATGAGGACAACATTTTCAACCAAAAGAAACACATGAAATTTTAAATTGATATTTTCTACTGAAATAATAATGTAATAGGGTTCTGTCTATGAAGATTTTTAAAGTCATAACACATAGGCTAGACTAAATTGTAGCACACTAGTTACAAGTACACAAGGTGGCATTCAGAAGAACTTGTTGAAGTGTATGTTGATTAGTCTAAGTTTCTTTATTAAACTTGGAAAGTATAATTCCATCTACGGATCTCAAACATTTTTTTCAAACTAAACGTAATCACAGGTTTTGGACTAACAGTGTATTTTTCAAACTTTTGCACGTATGTCCTTTCACAAGAAAAGAAATCGAAATGAAAACTAGAGATACACTTAACCAAATAATCAATTGACAACAACAATATTCCGCTATGGTTATGGACGGATACCCCAGTCTAACGTTCTGTCATTTTTCTCAGTATTCACCTAATACCCCTACGATATGAGTTATGAGGACAACATTTTCAACCAAAAGAATCGCATGAAATTTTATATTGATATTTTTTACGAAAATAATAATGTAATAGGGTTCTGTCTATGAAGATTTTGAAAGCCATAGAACATAGGCTAGAGTAAATTGTAGCACACTATTTAAAAGTACAAAAGGTGGCATTCAGAAGAAATTGTTGAATTATATGTTGATTAGTCTAAGTTTCAGTATTACACTTGGAAATTTTAATTCCATATATGGATCTGATACTCTCTTTTCAGACTGAAAGTAATCGGAGTTTTGGACTCACAGTGTATTTTTCAAAATTTTGCACATATGTCCTTTAACAAGAAAGGGGAAATTGAAATGAAAACTGGAGATACACTCAACCAAATAATCATTTAACAACAACAGTGTTCTATTATGGTCAAGGATATATACTTCTAATCATCCGTCATTATTCTTAGTATTCCACATATACCCCTACGATAAGAGTTATGAGTACAACATTTTCAACCACAAGAATCGCGTGAAATTTTACATTCATATTTTTCACGGAAATAATAATGTAATAGGGTTCTGTCTTTGAAGATTTGTAAGACATAGCACATAAGCTAGAGTAAATTGTAGCACACTATTTACAAGTACACAAGGTGGCAATCAGAAAATGTTGTTGAAGTATATGTTGATTAGTCTAAGTTTCTTTATTACACTTGAAAAGTTTAATTTCAACTACGAACCTGAATCTTTTTGGTCTGAACGTAATCATACTTTTGGATTGACAGTGTATTTTTAAAATTTTGCACATATGTCCTTCCACAAGAAAGGTGAAATAGAAATGAAAACTGGAGATACACTCAACCAAATAATCAATTGACAACAACAGTGTTCCGTTATGGTCATGGACAAATACACCAAAATCGTCCGTCATTGTCCTTAGTATTCAATTGATATTTTAACAATAAGAGTTATGAGGACAAAATTTTCAACCATAAATATTGCATGAAATTTTATATTCATATTTTTCACGGAAATAATAATGTAATAGAGTTCTGTCAGATTTTTAAAGCCATAGCACATTGTCTAAAGTAAATTGTAGCACAGTAGTTAAAAGTAAACAAGGTGGCATTCAGAAGAAATTGTTGAAGTATATGTTGATTAGTCTAAGTTTCTTTATTACACTCAAAAAGTTTAATTCCAGCTATGGATCTAAAACTTTCTTTTCGGATTGAACGTAATGGGTGTTTTGGACTGACAGTGTATTTTTAAAAATTTTGCACATATGTCCTTTCACAAGAAAGGAGAAATCGAAATGAAAAATGGAGATACACTCAACCAAATTTAGGATTCTGGCCCTCAGGGTACGCCTAACTTCGACTTGCTCTCTAACTAGCCTCATGATCAAATTACAAGGTTTATTGATACTTAACTAGCCCTCAGGGTTAAGCAACAATGGAATATCTCGAAAGCAAAGAGTATGAACTTAAATAGTTTTATTTTGATTCATAAAAATGTTGTGAAATTCTTCCAAAGGCCTCCCCTATTTATAGGGTTACA
This sequence comes from Rubia yunnanensis, assembly GCA_037428765.1. Classification (NCBI taxonomy): domain Eukaryota; kingdom Viridiplantae; phylum Streptophyta; class Magnoliopsida; order Gentianales; family Rubiaceae; genus Rubia; species Rubia yunnanensis. Next base: position 65,616,102 of record CM075064.1, read on the forward strand.
ATTTTGCCCCAAACCCTAATCACAACTGGAAACTTAATTGACTTATGGCAGCTTTAAGAAGCTAAAACCAAATCTAACTAAAATACCTAAATAAATGGTAATCTAAGGTAATATAGTTGAATTATTCAAGAACAAACCTTGAAGAATATTACCTTATCCAATGTTACCAAATCTGATTCTAATCAGAATAAAACTTAATATACTAAACTCTAATGGACTGTATTTTCAAAATTCAGCTCTTCAAAGCCAACATGCCCGAAGTGTCAGTCCATAAACTCAAAATGAAATAATTTTAAAATACTTTACAATAATCACACTATCTCATTAAAAACCCAGTGGGAAAAAAGAGTATAGTGTTCTTCAAGATGTCTTCAGTTCGTCTGCAATCTTGAATAATGAATCCAAGATGTCAATGGTGACTCCTTCAATTATTCATCATAAAGTTGATCCATCAAAGCATTTAAAGCACATCAAATCATTTTATATTCGTATCATTCCCTCCTGGATCGAAAAGTTTCGTTCTCGAAATGGGAAGCATATAACCTATAAAGACATCCTTGAATTCCTGCAACAACTTAACAAACCGTGAAAGCATATCTACAGGAATATCTTCATTGGCATAGTAAGTTTCTCTAAAGGACATTATAAGAACAAAAGAATGTTTAGTCAAAGATCGATTCACATCTCTTATTGAAGCATAGAACAATTTACCAGATTCAGTAGATGGTTCATGCTTCATCATATAAATAGAAAGTAAAGGACTAAGATGTGAAGACAAGACTTTATGCGACTTTTCATAATTATTCTGCAACTCACCTGTTTTACCTACCTTAGGATCGAACTGGAACTTGTCTATGGCGACATTTTCAACCACAAGAATCGTAAGAAATTTTATATTCATAGTTTTTACGGAAATAATAATGTAATAGGATTTTGTCTATGAAGATTTTTAAAGCGATAGCACATAGGCTAGAGTAAATTGCAAGGTGGCCTTCAGAAGAAGTTGTTGAAGTATATGTTGATTAGTCTATGTTTCTTTATTACACTCAGAAAGTTAAATTTGAGCTACGGATCTGAAACATTCTTTTCGGACTAAACGTAATCAGAGTTTTGGACTGATCGGGTATTTTTTAAAATTTTGCACATATGTCATTTCACAATAAAGGAGAAATCGAAATGAAAAGTGGACATACACTCAACCGAATAAACAATTGGCAACAACATTGTTCGGTTATGGTCCTAGACGGATAAACCAGTGTTATCGTCCGTCATTTTTCTCAGTATTTGACTTATACCCCTACGATAATAGTTATGAGGAATACATTATTAACCACAAGAATTGCATGAAATTTTGTATTCATATTTTTGCGGAAATGATAATGTAATAGGGTTCTGTCTATGAAGATTTTTAAAGCGATAGCACATAGGCTAGAGTAAATTGTAGCACACTAGTTACAAGTACACAAGATGGAATTCAGAAGAAGATGTTCAAGCATATGTTGATATGTATAAGTTTCTTTATTATACTCAGAAAGTTTAATTTCAGCTACTGATCTGAAACTTTCTTTTCAGACTGATCGTAATCAGAGTTTTGGATTAATAGTGTATTTTTTAAACTTTTGCACATATGTCCTTTCACAAGAAAGGAGAAATAAAAATAAAAACTAGAGATACACTCAACCAAATAATCAATTGACAACAAAAGTGTTTTGTTAAGGTCATGGACGGATACACCAGTGTAATCGTGCAACATGTTTCTTAGTATTCCACTTATACCCCTACGATAAGAGTTATGTGGACAACATTTTCAACCACAAGAAGCGCATGAAATTTTATATTCATATTATTTTACGGAAATAATAATGTAATTGGGTTCTGTCTATGAAGATTTTTAAAATGATAACACATAGGCAAGAGTAAATTGTAGCACACTAGTTACAAGTACAAAAGGTGGCATTCAAAAGAAGTTGTTGAAGTAAATGTTGATTAGTCTAAGATTCTTTATTACACTCAGAAAGTTTAATTTGAGCTACGGATCTGAAATATTTTTTTTCGACTGAAAGTAATCTGAGTTTTGGACCATTAGTGTTTTTTTTAATTTTGCACATATGTCCTTTCACAAGAAAGGAGAAATCAAAATGAAAAGTGGAGATACACTCAACCAAATAAACAATTGACAACAACAGTGTTCCGTTATGGTCCTGGATGGATACACCGGTATTATCGTCCGTCATTTTTCTTTGTATCCCACATATACCCCTACGATAAGAGTAATGAGGAAAACATTTCCAACCAAAAGAACTGCAAGAAATTTTATATTCATATTTTTTATGGAAATAATATTGTAATAAGGTTCTGTCTATGAAGATTTTTAGAGCGATTGTACATAGGCTAGAGTAAATTGTACCACACTAGTTACAAGTACACAAGGTGGCATTCAGAAAAAGTTGCTGAAGTATATATTGATTAGTGTAAGTTTCTTTATTACACTCAGAAAGTTTAATTTGAGCTACGGAACTGAAACATTATTTTTGGACAGAACTTAATTGGAGTTTTGGACTAATAGTGTATTATTTAAAGTTTTGCACTTATGTCCTTTCACAAGAAAGGGGAAATCGAAATGAAATTGGAGATACACTCTACCAAATAAACAATTGACAACAACATTGTTCCGTTATTTTCATGGACGGATACACCAATGTAATTGTCCGTCATTTTTCTCAATATTCCACTTATACCCTTACAATAAGAGTTATGAGGAAAACATTATCAACCACAATAATCGCATGAAATTTTATATTCATATTTTTTTGCAGGAATAATAATGTAATAGGGTTCTTTCTATAAAGATTTTTAAAGCGATAGCACATGGGCTAGAGTAAATTGTAGCGCGCTAGTTACAAGTACACAAGGTGGCATTCAGAAGAAGATGTTGAAGCATATGTTTATAAGTCTAAGTTTCTTTATTATACTCAGAGAGTTTAATTTCAGCTACAGATCTGAAACTTTCTTTTCTGACTGATCCTAATCGAAGTTTCGGATTGACAGTGTATTTTTTAAACTTTAGCACATATATCCTTTCACAAGAAATGATAAATAGAAATAAAAACCAGAGATACACTCAACCAAATAATCAATTGACAACAACAGTGTTTCGTTATAGTCTTGGACGGATACACCAGTGTAATAGTCCGTTATTTTTCTTTGTATTCCACTTATACCCCTATGATAAGAGTTATGAGGACAACATTTTCAACCACAAAAAACTCATGAAATTTTATATTTATATTTTTTTGTGGAAATAATAATGTATTAGGGTTCTGTCTATGATGATTTTTAAAGCGATAGTACATAGGCTAGAGTAAATTGTAGCACACTAGTTACAAGTACACAAGGTGGCATTCAGAACAAGTTGTTGAAATATATGTTTATTAGTCTATGTTTCTTTATTATACTCAGAAAGTTTAATTTGAGCTACGGATCTGAAACATTCTTTTCGGAATGAACGTAATCGGAGTTTTGGACTGATTGTGTATTATTTAAAATTTTGCACATATGTCCTTTCACATGAAAGGAGAAATCGAAATGAAAATTGGAGATACACTCAACCAAATAAACAATTGACAACAACATTGTTTCGTTATGGTCATGGACGGATACACCAATGTAATTCTCCGTCATTTTTCTCAGTATTCCACTTATACCCCTACGATAAGAGTTATGAGGAAAACATTATCAACCACAAGAATCGTATGAAATTTTATATTCATATTTTTTTGAAAAAATAATAATGTAATAGGGTTCTGTCTATTAAGATTTTTAAAGCGATAGCACATGGGCTAGAGTAAATTGTAGCACACTAGTTACAAGTACACAAGGTGGCATTCAGAAGAATATGTTGAAGCATATGTTGATATTTATAAGTTTCTTTATTATTCTCAGAAAGTTTAATTTCAGCTACAGATCTGAAACTTTCTTTTCGGACTGATCGTAATCGGAGTTTTGGATTGACAGTGTATTTTTTAAACTTTTTCACATATGTCATTTCACAAGAAAGGAGAAATTGAAATAAAAACTAGAGATACACTCAAACAAATAATAAATTGACAACAGTAGTGTTTCGTTATGATCATGGACGGATACAATGGTGTAATCGTGCAACATTTTTTTTTGTATTCCACTTATACCCCTACGATAACAGTTATGAGGACAACATTTTCAACCACAAGAATCGTAAGAAATTTTATAAATATATTTTTTTGCGGAAATAATAATGTAATAGGGTTCTGTCTATGAAGAATTTTAAAGCGGTAGCACATAGGCTAGAGTAAATGGTAGCACACTAGTTACAAGTACACAATGTGGAAATTAGAAGAAGTTGTTGAAGTAAATGTTGATTAGTCTAAGTTTCTTTATTACACTCAGAAAGTTTAATTTGAGCTACGGATCCGAAATATTCTTTTTCGATTCAAAGTAATCGGACTATCAGTGTATCTTTTAAAATTTTTCACAAATGTCCTTATACAAGAAAGGAGAAATCGAAATGAAAACTGGAGATACGCTCATCAAAATAAACAATTGACAACAACAGTGTTCCATTATGGTCATGGACGGATACACCAGTGTTATCGTTCGTCATTTTTCTTAGTATTCCACTTATACCCCTACAACAAGAGTTATGAGGACAACATTTCCAACCAAAATAATTGCAAGAAATTTTATATTCTTATTTTTTACGGATATAATAATGTAATAGGGTTCTGTCTGTGAAGATTTTTCGAGCAACAGCAAATAGGCTATTGTAAATTGTAGCACACTAGTTACAAGTACACAAGGTGGCATTCAGAAGAAGTTGCTGAAGTATATGTTGATTAGTCTATGTTTCTTTATTACAAAGTTTAATTTGAGCTACGGATCTGAAACAATCTTTTGGACTTAATGTAATCGGAGTTTTGGACTGATCGTGTATTATTTAAAATTTTACACATATGTCCTTTCACAAAAAAGGAGAAATCGAAATGAAAATTGGAGATACACTCAACCAAATAAACGATTAACAATAACATTGTTCCGTTATGGTCATGGACGGATACACCAATGTAATTGTCCGTCATTTTTCTCAGTATTCCACTTATACCCCTACAATAAGAGTTATGAGCAAAACATTATCAACCACAATCATCACATGAAATTTTATATTCATATTTTTTTTGCGGAAATAATAATGTAATAGGGTTCTGTCTATGAAGATTTTTAAAGCGATAGCACATAGGCTAGAGTAAATTGTAGCACACTAGTTACAAGGACACAAGGTGGCATTCAGAAGAAGATGTTGAAGCATATGTTTATAAGTCTAAGTTTCTTTATTATAATCAGAAAGTTTAATTTCAGCTACAGATCTGAAACTTTCTTTTCGGACTGATCGTAATCGAAGTTTCGGATTGATTGTGTATTTTTTAAACTTTTGCACATATGTCCTTTCACAAGAAATGAGAAATAGAAATGAAAACTAGAGATACACTCAACCAAATAATCAATTGACAATAACAGTGTTTCATTGTAGTCATAGACGGACACACCAGTTTAATCGTCCATCATTTTTCTTTGTATTCCACTTATACCCCTATGATAAGAGTTATGAGGACAAAATTTTCAACCACAGAAAGCGCATGAAATTTTGAACCCCTACGATAAGCGATGGCTTCGTCGTGAGACCATCGCAAGTTGCAACGAGCCCGTTGCGAGTCGCGACCAATGGGTGGCTAGAATTTCATCTTATCCTTTTTGTACTATAAATAGCACTCTTTTTCCTGTCATTTACAATCTTCTTCACCTTCACTTTTATTACTGTTTAGAACCCCATTTTCTTCCATTTTCATCTTTAAAATCTCAAGTATTACGTTTGGTTTTTTAGCACTAATTAGTATGAACTCTTGTTGCTAAATCTAGTTCTTGGGAGCAATTGATTGAAGCTTCCAAGCTTATGTAGCAAGATTCTATGTTTGCTTATTTAGGAACATTTATTGGAGAGCATTTGTTATGCCATTACTGTTGTGTTTTACCTCAGTTATACCATGGATTGTTTGAGTACATGAAATGTTTGTAAGATTGAAATGTTAGGGTGTTAGGAAAGTTGAAAATTTCTTAACTCATTTGATATGGAAATCCAAGAACACGTATTTAGAACTTCTTGTGTATAATGTGGGGTAATTCTTGCTATATGAGTATGTTAATGTGGTTTGTTCTCATATTTGTCATATAGATACAAAGAAAGGTTGAACCTTTAATGTTGTTTGTTCTTAGTTTAATCTAATGAATGCTTTGTTTGGTTAAATGACTATGTCTTTGGTAGAAAGCTTGTTATTATCAAACCTGATCCTTTGGGTGAAATGCCATTGATGAAACACCCCTATGATGTTGTTTGTCTAGGGTGATCATCAATGAGGTTTACAAATGGTTGTTTCTTGTCTTCGCAAACTACTCTCAAGGAGGAATGAATGTTGATATTTGAATGAGAAGTGATAACATTCCCCGTAGACAATAAATGTAATTGAATGAGTAAATGAATCAATGAGCTATATGAAGTTTGGAAGTGGAAGTCGATTGCCCCCAAGGCTCCGTTAATTATCATTTACATCGTATCTTTAGTTGTATTGCAAGATTAGCATAGTTCTCTTGCTTTGCTAGTTGTATTTCAATTTCATAACTTAGGATCAAACCAACCCCCCCCCTGTTTACATGTTTTTATATATATCTATGTATGTATATGCCTAGTATGTCTTCTCCTATATATGTTTAAACACTTGAAAAGATCCCTCTTCTCATGGACGACCCCGACTTGCCATTATCTACTTTATTGTAGATAGGAAGCATTAGGGCTTAAAAGTAGTAAATTTGAGAGGTACAGCGACGACCTCCCAAATTTTTGCGCTGCTGCCGGGGAAGAGGCATTTATTTTTAAGTGTTTGGACATATTATGTGTTATTATATGCTAATTGTAAATATGTGTTAGTTTTCTTTTGTTTTGGTTCTTTTTAGTTGATTTTCCATTTTCACTTGGCTTGGAGACGTATTGTTTGAGTTCTTGGTGTATGGTCCGTACATGATCCTCTTCACAAGAACCCCTACACTACGACCCCGAGTTAGAGTTGAATTTGATACGGGCTAGGAGGATTTCTATGGAAAGTGTGAATAACACCCCTCATAGTGACCATTTTGTGGATACATCTTCCTCTATGGAACATCAAATTGAGCATGAGGATGAGCATCCTCCTATCCAAGGGCGAGCTCCTCCTCTCCACCAAAGAGAGATCCCTTTGAGGCAAGCTTTGCTAAGAGACATCATGGCCCCCAACCTTGATCAGCAACCGATATGCATCAAGTATCCCACAGTTAGACCGAATGGGCACTTTGAGCTAAAGACCGGGTTCATCAACATGCTACCCATCTTCCTTGGTAGGCAAGGGGAAAATGCCAACAAACACCTCACTGAATTTCACTTCTTGTGTGGTGGTACGGTCTCCCATGCAGTGGATGAAGATTTCTACAAGTTGAAGGTATTCCCGTTCACACTAAGGGATGGTGTAAGGGATTGGCTCCACTACCTACCGCCCAAGAGCATTAAGAGTTGGCTTGATATGAAAACAATGTTTCTAGCCAAATACTTTCCGGCCTCTAGATCTGCTGCCTTGAAGAAGGACATAAGAAACATCCTCCAATGGCATGAAGAATCTCTCTTCGACTATTGGGAGAGGTTCAAGAAGGTTCTTGTAAGTTTCCCTTATCACGGTTATTCAGGGGAGGATTTGGTTTATTACTTCTACAATGGCCTATTGATGAAGATCAAAGGTTGGTGAGAAGTTCTTGTGGTGGCACCCTTGGGTATACGAAGAGCTAGCGGAAAAATCTAGAAACTTTAGCTCAAGGGCCGATTTGAGAAGGAGGAATCCAATGCCCACAAGTGACTCTTCAAATAGTGGGAAGCTCAAGGATCAAGTCTTAGCCCTTGTATCTATGGTCAAATCACTGATGACGAAGCCCGAGAATGCACCACATGTTAAATCATGTGAAATTTGTTACATGGCGTACCTTACTGACACTTGCCCCACTCTGCAAGAGGATTATGTTGAAGAGGTAAGTGCCATGGGCTATCAAGGGAATCAAGGCTACCAAGGCAACCAAGGATTTAAAGGTGGTCAAGGCTACCAAGGTAACCAAGGCTACCAAGGCTACTAAGGTAACCAAGGCTACCAAGGCTACCAAGGTTATCAAGGGTACCAAAACTGGCCATATAATTCGGGAAATCGTGATAACCCAAACCTCCGGTATGGAAACCCTCAAGGAAGCCAAAACCCTCAACCATATCGGCCTCCTCAACAATAATATAGGCCACCTCAACAACAATTTCAAAGGCTGCAAGACAAACCCCGAGACCAAGGGGAGAGCTCGGGTCTAACAAAGGATGAGGTGATGCAAGCCATTCACCGGTTGGGCATGTGTACGGAGAAAAGAGAGAAATTCCAAGATGAAGCCAAAGAAAACATCAATAACTTGGAAACCTAAGTGAGCCAAATAGCTCAAGTGGTGAATCAGATGGAGGCATGAGAAAAAGGCAAACTTCCCTCCCAACCAGAAATCAATCCTCGACAAAATGTGAGTGCAATCTCATTGAGAAGTGGAAGGGAAGTGAAGAAGCCCCACCCAAGGGTTGTTTTTGAGCGGAAGGTTGAGAAAGAAGAAGATCATGAGAAGAAGGCAGGAGAGTTAGCCAAGAAGAGACAAGGAGAAGAAACAGAGGTGGAGACATTTGTGCCAAGACTGGGATCAAATCCCGAAACCTCATCCCCACCTCACAAGAAATCAAGAGGGGTGGAGATCCCTATCTATGTGCCGGAACCACCGTTTCCAGAGGCACTAAAAGATAAGAGGACCAAACAGGACACCAAGGACATCTAAGAAGTCTTTCGTAGATGCGAGGTAAATATCCCACTCTTAACTGCTCTAAATAAAGTTCCTAGGTATGCTAAATTTCTTAAATAATTGTGTAACTTCAATAGGAAAAAACAATTGAAGAGTAATAAAATGAGTGTGAAGAGTGAATAAGTCTCAGTCGTGTTTGATAATGAGATGCCCCCTAAATGTGATAATCCAGGGACGTTTGCAATCCCTTGTGAGATAGGAGGCAAACGTGTTAACAAGCCTACGTTAGACTTAGGTTCTTCAATCAATGTAATCCCATATTTCTTGTATAAAAGTCTAAATCTAGGAACTTTGCACAAAATTGGGGTTGTTATCCAACTAGCTGATCACTCTAGCATATACCCGAAAGGTATTGTGAAGGATGTGTTGGTGAAAGTGGATTCTTGAACATTCCCCGCTTACTTTTATGTTCTTGAGATGGGAGGTGACAGTAGCTCTAAACCTATCCTTTTAGGAAGGCCATTTCTAAAGACTTCAAGGACCATACTTGATGTGCATAAAGGAACATTGACCATGGAATTTAAGGGAGGAGGGTAGAATTTGACACTAATAATTCTATTGATCACCCTAGAATTATTCTTGCCAATCTATTAATGTTATTGATGATGAAGGGAAAGATGAAATTGAGCCCAGAAATGGTAGTTCCTTAAATGTTACCATAGATGTTTTTTTGAGTGATAATTTGATTTCAAATGTTGTTAGTACTAACTTGATTGATAATTTCGATTTCAAATGTTCCTTAAATGTTCCCTCCTTCTCTTGAGAAGACTTCGGTGGAGGAGTGCAAACCACAACCAAAATCTCTTCAATGTTCATCCCTTGGAGAAGGAGAGCTGCCCCCGAATGCTTACGTGCTTGAGATCTCAATGGAACAAAAAGGTAAGTTGTTGGAGATGTTCAGGGAACATGAAGAAACCCTAAGCTACTTGAAGGAGGTTTTATCGGGGGACAATGTGAATCCCAATTATATTAACCCTGACCGAGGAAAAGGGACCGATCATCTCGGTTCATTTTGTTAGTAAACTCCAAGAAGGGGAGTAAGTCACACCGACGACATTAAATAAACTTGGTTTTGATAATCCAGATTGTCATGTATGACTTTCCGTTGATGTTGTTTGGTTTTGGATTTTATCATTAAGTTTCATTGTTTTGATTTATAATTTTCACGGGTTGTTTTCTTTCCATGATTTTGTAACAATTTGGAAGCCAAGGCATTGGACTTTTGAAGGGAGAAAGGCTTCGAGTCAAGAAGGAAAAACTTGGACAAGAGAAGGAATCAGAAAAAAATTTCTAAGTACCAGGTTAGAAGTGGTCGCGAGTCACGATTGCCTCGCGAGGGCATCGTCGCGAGTCATGAGGGCCTTGTTGCAAATTGCAAGGGCCTCATCGCGAATCACAACCAAATCAGGGATTTTGGCTAAAAATGAGGGTCTAGGGAAAAACTTTCCACAAGCTGCGATGGCCTCGCGAGGGCCTTGTTACGACTCGCGATGAAGTGGTCACGAGTCGCAATGTACTAAAAAATCTTGTGTTAAAATGGTGGTCTCGCCCTCCACTTTTCATGAGCCGCGAGGGCCTCGTCGCGATGTACTCAGAAATCTTGTGTTAAAATGGAGGTCTCAGCCTCCACTTTTTGCGAGCCGCGACCTCGCGAGGACCTCGTCATGAGCCCTTGAGACATATCCCCTCGAGACCTCAAGGCCGCAGGCCCTCGACTCAAGCAAAACTTGAATAACCATCACACTCTCGAGCCCAGTCCTCCAGACCAGCCCTCGAGACATATCCCCTTGAGACCTTGAGGCAGCAAGCCCTCGACTCGAGCAAAACCTAAAAGTCCATTACCCCCTCAAGACCTCGAAGCCCTAAACTCTTGACTCGAGTAGAACCATAAAGTCTATCACCCTGTCAAGACCAACCCTCGAGACATCATCCCCTCGAGACCTCAAATCCCTAAGACTTTGACTCGAGCCAAACCATAAAGTCCATCACCTTCTCGGGACCAGCCCTTCGATACATCACCACCTCGAGACCTCGAGGTAGCAAACCCTCAACTTGAGCAGAACCATGAAGTCCACCACCCTCTTGAGTCCATCCCTTTGAGACATCATCCCCTCGAGACCTCGAGGCAGCAAGCCCTCGACTCGAGTCAAACCTGAAGTCCATTATCCTCTCAAGGCCAGCTGTCAAGACTAGCCCTTCGAGACATCAACACCTTGGGTCCTTGAGGCTGCAAGCCTCTCAAGACCTCGAAGCCATGAGCCCTTGAGGTGTCATCTTTCATCCCTAAGTAAGCCTATCGAGACCTCGAAGCTGCGAGCCCTTGAGGTGTCATTTTTCATCCTCGAGCATAGCCTCTCGAGACCTCGAATCCGCGAGCCCTCGAGGTGTTATCTTTCATCCTTGAGCCTAGCTTCTCGAGACCTCAAAGTCGCGAGCACTTGAAGTGTCATCTTTCATCCTCGAGTATAGCCTCTCGACCTCGAAGCCACGAGCCTTCAAGGTGTTATCTTTCATCCTTGAGCCTAGCTTGTCAAGACCTCGAAGCCACGAGCCCTCGAAGTGTCATCTTTCATCCTCGAGCCTAGCCAGACCTAATGCCCCTCGAGACCACCCATCATGAGTTGCGATGAACACATTGCAAGTCACGATGGTTGTACAAATCTTCTTTAAATAATGGGCCAAACACATTTTTCCACAAACATATTCACAATCCGCCGCTACTCTTCATCTTCTCCCACTCCACTTCACCATCCTCAACCTATCCTCAACCAAACGCCGCCGCTAAATAGCCACCCTTCACCACTCACAACCACCCTCCATACCCCATCCTTTCTTCCAAACCTTCACCCAAAATCGAAAAAAAATCTTTGAAGAACACAAACCCTAGAATTTGGGGGTTTTGTCACTTTGAGCAATTTGATTTCGAATTGATTGTGGGCTTCCTCTTTTCTTCTTCCTACACATCTTGATGGTACATTTCATCACTTTATTGAGCTTGAACTGTGATTATGAATGTCTACTCTATTTTGTTTTTATTGATATTGTGTAGATTATGTGTGATGCCTTAGGAAATTTTATTGTTGGATCTTGGTTCATTTTTCTGAATAAGGTGTACCTGTAATTCAGTTTGATGGGTATTGTTTGCATATTTTGTGGTTGTGGTTTGGATTGTATTGTGCTTGCTTGAGTTGGAATTGTGTGCATTTGTGTTGCTGTGGCTGAGAACAAATTGTGACTTATGCTAGATAGGAGGCATGTTGGCCCTTGATTCAACATAGTTGTTATTTGGATAAAATTTTATTGTGCTTTGCAATGCTACTTTTCTTAGGGTAGTTTAGCCATGGGATGTGAATGTTGACATTGTGAATGTATTAATGGTAGCTAAGCTAGTTGAGTACAACTGCAGTTTTGAGATATAGCATATTGATTTCAACTATGAGAACTTCATGGATTTGAGAATATGGGCTTGTTGGAAATAATATGGATTGTATATGCAATTGTGATTAGAACTTGAACTAGTTGACTTGATTGTGATTCGGCTTGTGATAATGAACTAGTTTAAGGTTAAGTATGAATTTGCAATATTGCATATACACATATTCCTGTGCGTTTGACTTGTATGTTGTGATTGTTAGATATGGCTCCCACGAAGAGACCTAGGGCTCTCCCCCTGAGGCGGGCGCACTGCCGCTCCATTTCTACCTCTTCCTCTGGCTCCAAAATTGAGCCATGCACCTCCCCTTCCAGACAGGTACATGGGTTTGACCTGGATCACCGGGTCCTATGCGGAAAGGTTGGAGGCCCAGGAGAAACGCAAACTCAAGGAGACAAGCTTTGTCGATGTGCCCACATTAGATGCTCTTGGCCTCACTCAGCCTGTCAGATGCCTCCTCGCAAAAGGGGGAATGGAAGGGTTTATGAGCAGGAGCGGGCCCTCTTACCAGAGGTACACGCTAGAATTCTTGTCCACGGTCCATTTAAGAAACATGAGAGGCTATCAACCATTAGAGAGGTACATTGTTTTTCACTTAGATGATATATCTAGGCAAATGACCGTCTCGCAGATTGAGCAGGCCTTTAGATTTGACACCACGGAGATACGGGCCAGGCTGGACCCACAGGCCCAAGAGCGATTAATTGAGGATGACATGCACTTTTGGAATGTCATCAACATGAGGCCAAATAATTCCCATGATAAGAGTAGTGCCATTATCCACCCTGCACTCCGTCATGTGCACCGTCAATTGGCTGGCACAGTAATTTACTCCGCAGAGCCGATGAATAATCCAGGCAATGACATTCACTTTCTATGGCACTTAACGAGTGAGGGGCCAGGATACGGGCTGTGGGCAGAATTATGGATGAAGAGAATCATGGAGGTGGTAGGAAAACCCAAGGGGAAGATCATGGTCAGAGGCTTGATAGGTCTTTTAGCAAAGTACTTGGGATTGGTTCCTCCGACTGACTTTCCACGCTTTGGGAGGTGCATGTCCTATCTTATTACTACCGAGAGGTTAGTTAGATTTCAGATGCTTAGTTCCACATGGACCACAAGGCTCTTCCATTTGTTGTATGGTGCGAGGAAGGTCACATTCATGGAACTTCCTCAGCCCAACAAGACAAAGCTGGAATTTGACCCACCTCTAAAAGACTTGGCGATTTCACCAGACTTCTCATGTAGAGATGATTTCCAGTGCGAGCTCGCGACCTTGGCCCAGCTCTTGTCCAGCGTGATGATAGCACTCTACCTCCCTCTAAAAGAAAGCAACAGTAGCACTCCCAGCAGCACTCTACACAGCCTTCACCAGAGATAGAGATGATGCAGGAAGACGATGTGCCACCTCACTATTCCCAGCCTCCATCGGACTTCTATGAGCGGATGATGCAGACTATGCAGGATAGATTCCGCCAACAGGATAGTATGATATTGGAGCACAATGTATTTGTCTCCCAGACCTTGATTGACATTGACGGGGAGATTGACCACTTTTCAGCTCGCATCCATGTGATGCAGTCCTAGGTAGGCGGTGTCTCAGGCCTTGATCCGGGAGCAGAGAGGCAGAGAGCTAGAAAGTAGAGGAGCACGGAGTGGCTAGCACGGTATCAGCGGCGTTATTTCAGCGGTGGCCCTTCTTCATCACAGTAGTGATTTTGTGAGCACCATATCTTTACCCTTTCCATACACTTTGTACGTTTTTTCCCTATTGTTTACATTGAGGGCAATGTAGTGTTCTGAGTATGGGGAAGAGGTATCCACTTTGAGAGGATAGGGATTGAAGACACTTTTGCATAACTCTTTTGATTGGTTTTGGATACTTTTTCCCTTTTGTGTTAGGATGTTTTTCTTTTGATGTACTTGGATAATGTTGGCTTTGAAAATTTTCTTAGCTTTAACCTTTGGAAAGCACTTTGCTACTTTTTGGATTAGAGACATGTGAAAAATGTTGGAAAAAAAAATTGAAAAAAAAAATTGAAAAAAAAGAATCCTGCTAAGTTGAAAACCCAAGAGGGCAACTTAGGCAACATTAGGGGCCCGGATAGGTCGAAAACCCGAAAGGGTGACCTAGGAAAAATGAAAGGCAAAATGTGTGGAAAAAGGTGAGATGTGAGCCAAAGAAACATGATGTGTGGCTAGGATGAAAACCCAAAAGGGCTCCTACGTAAAATGAGAGAAAACGAGAGAAATTGAAAAATGTTAAGCGTTCACTCATTTGCTGGCATTGGAGTCATAAGGTCGTGGTGGCCATACAGATGGATCAGGGAGCTTGACATCTTGAGGACCTTAACATTGGGATGTGTGATATAGAGAGTTTTGTGAGGTATTGATTTAGGGGGATAGTAGTTAGGATGTGGATACGTCATTTCTTTTGTATGCTTGGATCTTTTGTTACTCGAGGGAGAGTAAGGTTTAAGTGTGGGGAGGTTTGATATGTCCATTTTATATGCATAATTTAGTACTATTTTGGGTCACTTTTGTGCCCTTCTATTATCAAGAGCTTGTATTTTACCTTGAAATTCTCTTAGGAGGGGTAAGAGAAACTTTACGCTCTTTTGCCTCTTCTAAGTGGATTTTGCGTGACAAGGGAAGAACACGGAGGCATGAAGATCGGAGGCCATTAAAGATCACATTTTCGAAGACTTTTGAAGACTTGCTTCAAAGACATGAAGAATGGAGGCCATTGAAGACCATTTTTTGGAGACATTGAAGACTTGAAAAATGAGAGGATTTGCTATGAAGATGATTGTAAACCACAAGAAGAAGAAAAGGAAACAAGGCAAAATTCTGTCACCCGTCGCGAATCGCGATGGCCTCATCGCGAGACCGTTGCGAGTCGTGACCAACGGGTGGCAAGAATTTCACCTTATCCTTTTTTGTACTATAAATAGCACTCTCTTTCCTCTCATTCACAATCTTCTTCACCTACGTTTTTATTACTTCTTAGAACCCTATTTTCTTCCATTTTTCATCTTTGAAATCACTTGTATTATGTTTGGTTGTTTAGCGTTAATTAGTATGAACCCATGTAGCTAAATCTAGTTTTTGGGAGAAATTGATTGAAGCTTCCAAGCTTATGTAGTAAGATTCTATGTTTGCTCATTTATGAACATTTATTGGAGAGCATTCATTATGTCATTAATGTTGTGTTTACCTCATTTATACCATGCGTTGTTTGAGTATATGAAATGTTTGTAAATTTGAAATGTTAGGGTGTTAGGAAAGTTGAAAATTTCTTAACTCATTTGATATGGAAATCCAAGAGCATGGATTTAGAACTTCTTGTGTATAATGTGGGGTAATTCTTGCTATATAAGTATGTTAATGTGGTTTGTTCTCATATTTGTCATATAGATGCAAAGAAAGGTTGAACCTTGAATGTTGTTTGTTCTTAGTTTAATCTAATGGCTCCTTTGTTTGGTTAAATGACTATGTCTTTGCTAGAAGGCTTGTTATTATCAAACCTATGGTCCTTTGGGTGAAATGGCATTAATGAAACACCCCTATGATGTTGTTTGTCTTGGGTGATCATCAGTGAGGTTTGCAAATGGTCGTTGCTTGTCTTTGCAAACTACTCTTAAGGAGGAATGAATGTTGATCTTTGAATGAGAAAGAATAACATTTCCCATAGACCTTAAATGTAATTGAATGAGTAAATGAATCAATGAGCTAAATGAAGTTTGGAAGTCGATTGCCCCCAAGGCTCCGTTAATTATCATTTACATTGTATCTTTAGTTGTATTGCATGATTAGCATGGCTCTCTTGCTTTGTTAGTTGTTGTATTTCAATTTCATAACATAGGATCAAACCAACCAACACCCCCCCCCGACTTTCCATTATCTACTTTATTGTAGATTGGAAGCATTAGGGCTTAAAAGTATTAACTTTGAGAGGTACAGCGATGACCTCCCAGGTAGCACTTAGGCTAGAATAAATTGTAGCACACCAGTTACAAGTACACAAGGTTCCATTCAAAAGAAGTTGTGGAAGTACATGTTGATTAGTCCATGCTTCTTTATTAAACTCAGAAAGTTTAATTTCAGCTACGGATCTGAAACTTTCCTTTCAGACTGAGCGTAATCGATGTTTTGGACTGACAGTGTATTTTTTGAAATTTTGCATATATGTCCTTTCACAAGAATGGAGAAATTGAAATGAAAACTAGAGATACGCTCAACCAAATAATCAATTGACAAAAATAGTGTTCCGTTATGGTCATGGATGAATACACCAGTCTAATCGTCCGTCATTTTTCTTAGCATTCCACTTATACCCCTACGATAAGAGTTATGAGGACAATATTTTCAACCACAAGAATTGCATGAAAGTTTATATTCATATTTGTTACGGAAATAATAATGTAATACGGTTCTGTCTATGATGTTTTTAAAGCGATAACACATAGGCTAGAGTAAATTGTAGCACACTACTTACAAGTACACAAGGTGGCATTCAGAAGAAGTTGTTGAAGTATATGTTGATTAGTCTATGTTTCTTTATTACACTCAGGAAGTTTAATTTGAGCTACGGATCTGAAACATTCTTTTTGGACTGAACGTAATCGGAGTTTTGGACTGACAGTGTATTTTAAAAAATTTTGCACATATGTCCTTTCACAACAAAGGATAAATCGAAATGAAAATTGGAGATACACTCAAACAAATAATCAATTGACAATAACAGTGTTCCGTTATGGTCATGGATGGATACACCTGTCTAATTGTCCGTCATTTTTCTTAGTATTCCACTTATACCCCTACGATAAGAGTTATGAGGAAAATATTTTCAACCACAAGAATCGCATGAAATTTTATATGCTTACTTTTTTATGGAAATAATAATGTAATAGGGTTCTATCTATGAAGATTTTTAAAGCGATAGCACATAGGCTATAGTAAATTGTAGAACACTAGTTACAAGTACACAAGGTGGCATTCAGAAGAAGTTGTTAAAGTATATGTTGAGTAGTCTAAGTTTCTTTATTACACTCAGAAATTTTAATTTGAGTTGTGGATCTGAAACATTATTTTTTGACTGGACGTAATCGGAGTTTTGGACTGACAGTGTATTTTTAAAAATTTTGCATATATATCCATTCACAACAAATGATAAATAGAACTAAAAGCTGGAGATACACTCAACCAAATAATCACTTGACAACAACAGTGTTCCATTATGGTCATGGATGGATACACCAGTCAAACCGTCTGTCATTTTTCTTAGTATTCCACTTTTACTCCTAGATAAGAGTTATAAGGACAACATTTTCAACCACAAGAATCACATGAAATTTTATATTCCTATTTTTTTAAGGAAATAATAATGTAATAGGGTTCCGTCTATAAATATTTTTAAAGCGATAGCACATAGGCTATAGTAAATTGTAGCGCACTAGTTTTCAAGTACCCAAGGATGCATTCAGAAGAAGTTGTTGAAGCATATGTTTATAAGCCTAAGTTTCTTTATTACACTTAGAAAGTTTAATTTGAGCTACGGATCTGAAACTTTCTTCTCGGACTGAACATAATCAGAGTGTTTTATTGATAGTGTATTTTTAAAAGGTTTGCACCTATGTCCTTTCGCAAGAAAGGAGAAATCGAAATGAAAACTTTAAATACACTCAACCAAATAATCAATTGATAACAACAATATTCCGATATGGTCATGGACGGATACACTAGTCTAACCGTCCATCATTTTTCTTGGTATTCCACTTATACCCCTACGATAAGAGTTATGAGGACAACATTTTCAACCACAAGAATCACATGAATATTCTTATTTTTTTACGGAAATAATAATGTAATAGGGTTCTGTCTATGAAGATTTTTAAACCGATAGCACATAGGCTAGAGTAAATTGTAGCACACTAGTTACAAGTACACAAGGTGGAATTCAGAAGAAGTTGTTGAAGTATATGTTAATTAGTCTAAGTTTCTTTATTACACTCAGAAATTTTAATTTGGGCTGCGGATCTTAAATTTTCTTTTCGACTTGAATTTAATCTGAATTTTGGACTGACAGTGTATTTTTTGAAATTTTGCACATATGTCCTTTCAAGACAAAGGATAAATTGAAATGAAATCTAGAGATTTACTTAACCAAATAATCAATTGACAACAACAATGTTCAGTTATTGTCATTGACGGATACACTAGTGTAATCGTTCATCATTTTCCTTAGTATTCCACATATACCCCTACGATAAGAGTTATGAGGACAACATTTTCAACCACAAGTATCACATGAAATTTTATATTCACATTTTTTACAGAAATAATAATGTAATAGTGTTCTGTCCATGAAGAATTTTGAAGTGATAGCACATAGGCTAGAGTAAATTGTAGCACAATAGTTACAAGTACACAAGGTGGCATTGAAAAGAAGTTGTTAAAGCATATGTTGATAATTTGAAGTTTCTTTATAACACTAAGAAAGTTTAATTTCGGTAACGAATCTGAAACTTTCTTTTTGGACTAAACGTAATCGGAGTTTTTGATTGATAGTGTATTTTTAAAAATTTTGCACATATGTCATTTCACAAGAAAGGAGAAATCGAAATGAAAACATGAGATACAATCAACCAAATAATCAATTGACGACAACAATGTTCCGTTATGGTCATTGACGAATACACTAGTTTAATCGTCCATCATTTTCCTTAGTACTCCACTAATACCCCTACGGTAAGAGTTATGAGGACAACATTTTCGACTACAAGAATCACATGAATTTTTTTATTCATATATTTTAGGGAAATATTAATGTAATAGTTTTCTGTGTATGGAGATTTTTAAAGTGGTAGCACATAGGCTAGAGTAAATTGTAGCACACTAGTTACAAGTACACAAGGTTCGATTCAGAAGAAGTTGTGGAAGTGTATGTTGATTAGTCTATGCTTCCTTATTAAGCTGAGAAAGTTTAGTTTTGGCTACGGATCTGAAACTTTCTTTTTGGACATAATGTAATCAATGTTTTGCACTAATAGTGTATTTTTTGAAAATTTACACATATGTCCTTATAAAACAAAGGAGAAATCGAAATGAAAACTTGAGATACACTCAACCAAATAATCAATTGACAACAACATTTTTCCGTTATGGTCGTGGACGGATACACCAGTCTAATCGTTCGTCATTTTTCTTAGTATTCCACTTATACCCCTACGATAAGAGTTATGAGGACAACATTTTCAACCATAAGAATCGCATGAAATTTTATATTCATATTTTTTACGAAAATAATAATGTAATCTAGTTCTGTCTATGAAGATTTTTAAAGCGATAGCACAAAGGCTAGAGTAAACTGTAGCACACTACTTACAAGTACACAAGGTGGCATTCAGAAGAAGTTGTTGAAGTATATGTTGATTAGTCTAAGTTTCTTTATTACACTCATAAAGTTTAATTTGAGCTACGGATCAAAAATATTCTTTTTGGACTGAATGTAATCAGAGTTTTGGACTGACAGAGTATTTTTCAAAATTTTGCACATATGCCCTTTCACAACAAAGGATAAATCGAAATGAAAACTGGAGATACATTTAACCAAATAATCAATTGACAAGAATAGTGTTATAGTCATAGATGGATAAACCAGTCTAATCGTCGGTCATTTTCCTTAGTATTCCACTTATACCCCTACGATAAGAGTTATCAGGAAAACATTTTCAACCACAAGAATCGCATGAAAATTTTTCTTATTTTTTTAGAAATATAATAATTTAATAGGGTTTTGTCTATGAAGATTTTTAAAGCGATAGCACATAAGCTAGAGTAAATTGTAGCACACTAGTTACAAGTACCCAAGGTGGCATTCAGAAGAAGTTGTTGAAGCATATGTTGATAAGTCTAAGTTTCTTTATTACACTTATGAAGTTTAATATGAGCTACAGATCTGAAACTTTCTTCTCAGAGTGAACAGAATCGGAGTTTTTGATTGATAGTGTATTTTTAAAAATTTTGCATATATGTCCTTTCACAAGAAAGGAGAAATTGAAATGAAAACTTTAGATACACTCAACCAAATAATCAATTGATAACAACAATATTCTGTTATGGTCATGAACGGATACACTAGTCTAACCGTCCATCATTTTTCTTAGTATTCCACTTATACCCCTACGATAAGATTTATGAGGACGACATTTTCAACCACAAGAATTGCATGAAATTTTATGTTCATATTTTTTTACAGAAATAATAATAGAATAGGGTTCTGTCTATGAAAAATTTTAAAGCAATAGCACATAGCCTGGAGTAAATTGTAGCACACTAGTTACAAGTACAAAAGGTTCCACTCAGAAGAAGTTGTGGAAGAATATTTTGATTAGTTTATGCTTATTTATTACACTTAGAAAAATTAATTTCAGTTGTGGATCTGAAACTTTATTTTCGGACTGAACATAATCAATATTTTGGACTTACAGTGTATTTTATGAAATTCTGCACATATGTCCTTTCACAAGAAAGGTGAAATCGAAATGAAAACTTGTGATACACTCAACCAAATAATCAATTGACATTAACAGTGTTCTGTTATTGTCATGAATGGATACACCAGTCTAATCGTCCGTCATTTTTCTTAGTATTCCACTTATACCCTTACGATAAGCGTCATGAGGACAACATTTTCAACCACAAGAATCGCATCAACTTTTATATTCTTTTTTTATGGAAATAATAATGTAATAGGGTTCTATCTATGAAGATTTTTAAAGCGATAGCAGAAAGGCTTGAGTAAATTGTAGCACACTAGTTACAAGTACCCAAGGTGGCATTTAGAAGAAGTTGTTGAAGAATATATTGATAAGTCTAAGTTTCTTTATTACACTTAGAAAGTTTAATTTGAGCTACGGATCTGAAACTTTCTTCTAGGACTGAACGTAATCGGAGTTTTTGATTGATAGTGTATTTTTAAATATTTTGCACATATGTCCTTTCACAAGAAAGGAGAAATCAAAATTGAAACTTTTGATACACTCAACCAAATAATCAATTGACAACAACAATGTTCCGTACGGTTACACCAGTCTAACCGTCCGTCATTTTTCTTTGTATTCCACTTCTACCCCTATGATAAGAATCATGAGGACAACATTTAAAACAACTATAATTGCATGAAATTTTATATTCATATTTTTTTATGGAAACAATAATGTAATATAGTTTTGTCTATGAATATATTTAAAGCGATAGCACATAGGCTAGAGTAAATTGTAGCACACTAGTTAAAAGTACACAAGGTGACATTGAAAAGAAGTTGTTGAAGCATATGTGGATAAGTCGAGGTTTCTTTATACCACTCAAAAAGTTTAATTTCAGCAATGGGTCAAAAACATTCTTTTCGGACTGAACGTAATCGGAGTTTTTGATTGATAGTGTATTTCTTAAAATTTTGCACATATGTCATTTCACAAGAAAGGGGAAAATTAAATAAAAACATGAGATACAGTCAACACTAATGTAATAGGGTTCTACCTATGAGTAAATTGTAGCACACAAGTTACAAGTACTCAAGATGGCATTCAGAAGAAGTTGCTGAAGTATATGTTGATTAGTCAAAGTTTCTTTATTACACTCAGAAAGTTTAATTTTAGCTACGGATCTGAAAATTTCTTTTCGGACTGAACTTAATCGGAGTTTTGGGCTAACATTGTTTTTTTTTATTTTGCACACATGGCCTCTCACAAGAAAGGAGAAATCAAAATTAAAACTTGAGATACACTCAATCAAATAATCAATTGACAACAACAATGTTCCGTTATAGTTATAGAGGGATACACAAGTGTAATCGTCCGTCATTTTTCATAGTATTCCACTTATACTCCTACGAACAAAGGTATGCGGACAACATTTTCAAGCACAAGAATCGCATGAAATTTTTTATTCTTGTTTTTTTATGGAAATAGTAATGTAATAGGATTCAATCGATGAAGATTTTTAAAGCGATAGCACATAGGCTAGAGTAAACTGTAGCACACTAGTTACAAGTACCCAAGGTGGCATTCAGATGAAGTTGTTGATGCATATGTTGATAAGTCTAAGTTTCTTTATTACACTTAGAAAGATTAATTTGAGCTACAGATCTGAAACTTTCTTCTCGGAATGAACGTAACAAGAGTTTTTGATTGATAGTGTATTTTAAATATTTTTGCACATATGTCCTTTCACAAGAAAGGAGAAATCGAAATGAAAACATGAGATACAGTCAACCAAATAATCAATTGAAAACAACAGTGTTCTGTTATGGTCATGGACGAATACACCAGTCTAATCGTCCATCATTTTCCTTAGTACTTCACTTATACCACTACGATAAGAGTTATGAGGACAACATTTTCAACCACAAGAAATGCATGAAATTTTTTTATTCATAGTTTTTAGGGAAATAATAATTTAATAGGGTTCTGTCTATGAAGATTTTTAAAGTGATAGTAAATAGGCAAGAGTAAATTGTAGCACACTAGTTACAAGTACACAAGGTTCCATTTAGAAGAAGTTGTGGAAGTATATGTTGATTAGTCTATGCTTCCTTATTACACTGAGAAAGTTTAATTTTAGCTACGGATCTGAAACTTTCTTTTCGGAATGAATGTAATCGAAGTTTTGGACTGACAGTGTATTTTTTGAAATTTTGCACATATGTCCTTTCCAAAGTTAGGAGAAATCGAAATGAAAACTTGAGATACATGACAGGCGCGGGCGGTCGTCGCGCCCGCGCGCCAAAAGATAATTTATAAGCCCTCAATGCTTACTTTCTACAACTAGGTAGATAATGGCAAATCGGGGTCGTCTAATGAGAAGAGGGATCTTCCTAAGCGTCTAAGCACACAAATGGTTGATATACTAGGCTAGGAGTAACTATATTTACACACACTTAAAAGCAAGTAAAAGGGGGGGGGTTGGTTGGTTGGTTTCCTAAGTTAACAAAGATAACTAGCAACGTCAAGTGACTATGCTAATCATCAAACGAAACTAAGAAAAGGGGTTTTAAACTACAAAGATAAAATGCCTTGGGGGCAACGGATATCCACTTCCACATCTAATGTAGTTCATCGAATCATTCACACATTCCATCATATAGCATTCATGACCCAACGCTCACACACCCATCTAGCAAGTACCACAACACACACACCACAAGGAGTTCTAAGTTCATGCTCGTAGATCTTCATGCAAAGGTGCTACGAAATTCGTCACGTTCCTACACCTAAGCAATTCAACCACACAAGCACTACCTATGCTCAAACCACTCATGGCACACATGCAGTGAAACACACCGTCAAGAATACATAAACGCCGAATAACAAATGCTTCAAGAATGAATTTAAATCATCTATCCAATACTTCAACTACTTGTCGTGGAGACTGAACTCCTATCCTTCTTAGTTCGTAGTTTGCAAGAGTGAGTTCGACATCTCTCGTCAAACCTCACCAATGACTCCCGAGTCGCGACCATGACTCAAGGTGTCATTGGTGGCATTTAGCACGAAGGACCAACAAGCTTGGCAATGCCTATGACCACTACACCGTGACTAAGCATTAAACCAATTCATGCAATTACACGAGATTGGATGAACGTGCAACGCACATTCATCCGCGAGCATATGACTCTCTCGTTTGCTACACAAACGAACATGACGAAGAGTTCGACATCAATCACATTCGCCTAGCACATTGTCAACACACTAACACAATCAAAAGCTCTAATTCACACTCATACATTACTAACAAGAACAGGGGGGAAATTAACCCAAATCCCCCAAACCCTAGCTAGCAATTCATACAAGCATTCATATCATCAAGCTCTCAACAACATCAATGCAATCAACAATTAACATTCAAAGCACAATAAATGCACAATAGCAAAAACATCAAATAGATAGATAGAAATGAGTTCTTGCTACATAGATAGTGGAAGCTTCAATCCTTTGCTCCCAAGAACAAGAACTACTCTAGAACAACAACAAAAGACATAATTAAACTAAGAGAAAGCTAAGAAAAGAAAAGAAGAAGAAAAACCTAGGTTTGAGCCCAAAAACCAGAGAAAGGCGGGCTGAGCAAAACTGGAGAAGAAGAGGGAAAGAGATGGTATTTATAGTGCAAAGAAAATAAGAATGATTTCTGGCCGCCCGTTGGTCGCGACTCGCGACGGGGTTCGTCGCGACTCGCGACGGTGTCGCGACGGGATCGCGATGGTGTCGCGACGGGGGTCGCGACGGCGGCCACAGTTTTGCATTGTTTCTTTGTCTTCTTCATAGCCATCCCTCTCAATCTTCAAGTCTTCAACAGCTCCAAAATGGTCTTCAACGGCCTCCGGTCTTCATGTCTTCGAAGTGAGTATCCAAAAGTCTTCGAAAGTATAGTCTTCAATGTCTTCCGGTCTTCGTTGCTTCCGTGTTCTTCCCTTGTCACACAAAATCCACTTAAAAGAGGTAAAAGAGTACAAAGTTGCTTTTACCTCTCCTAAGTGAATTTCAAGGTAAAACACAAGCTCTCGATAATAAAAGAGCACAAAAGTGATCCTAAATACTACTAAATAATGCGTCTAACGTGGACACATCAAACCTCCCCACACTTAAACCTTACTCGTCCTCGAGTAAGAAAAGATTTAAGCATACGGAGGAAATGGCATATCCACATCCTAAAACCCCTAAAATAACCACACAAAATGGACATATCAAACCTCCCCACACTTAACCTTACTCGCCCTCGAGTAAGAAAAGATCTAAGCACACGGAGTAAATGATATATCCCAAAACCTAAACTAATCCCCCAATCAAAGCCTCACAAAAACTCTCAATATCAAAAATCCCAAAATAAAAGCTCACATGAGAATTTTTTCACACACACATCCCCAATCCTAAATCTAACCAAACCTACCACTTATCAATTCACTACCCGTAAAAAATATTTCACAGCCCAGAATTGATATTCCCAGAATCCAATGACACAAATGAAGCTAAAACCATAGAGGAATTTTTAAACACATGCTTCACTTAATGCCAATATATCAACCAAAAACGAAGTATAAAGAGATCAAGAATTTCATAACCATACTTCGTTTCCTAACCCACTAAGCTACCCAATCCCAAGAGGTCTAAAGATATTGAGCTACCCGATCCATCCATGTGACAACCGCAACCTTATGACTCCAACGCCGGCAAATGAGTGAAATCATAGCATTTTTCAATTTCTCTCGCTTTCTCTCATTTTGCCTAGGAGCTCTTTCGAGTTTTCATCCTAGCCACACATCATGTTTCTTTAGCTCACATCTCACCTTTTTCCGCACATTTTAGCCTCTCATTTTTGCCTAGGCCGCCCTTTAAGGGTTTTCGACCTATCCGGGCCCCCAATGTTGCCTAAGTTGCCCTCTCGGGTTTTCAACTTAGCGGGTTTTCTTTCCCTTTTTTTTTTTTTTTTCTTTTCACATTTTTTTTTCTTTTCTCATGTTTTTCTAATGAAAAGTAGCAAAAAGCATTCCAAAACAATCTAGCATGCATATGAGTCCTCTAACCCCTCCCCACACTTAAAACATTACATTGCCCTCAATGTAAACACGTAAGGCAAGAAGAATAAAAATCAAGGTAAGGGAGTTAGAGTGACACCCGTATCTCCGCAAATTCGCCGGTGATATGGCGATATCCAAGTACTTGGATGGTCCCGAGATAGGTTTCGGAACCGGAAGGGTGAGCAAAAATGCCGTAGAAGAACTCACCCCTCGAGAAAAGCATTGTCTCCATGGCGCCGTTTGATCAAGACTACACCACGAAGAACACATTAAACTCACAAATACATAAGGATATGTAATACTAGGTTTAGCATCAAGAGTTAATAACCATAGTATTGTCAAAGAACAACCAATCAACCCTCAATCACCACTATAAGATTATGCATGAAAAATATCCAACATATATTGACATGTATACAAGCATCATTATAGGATAAGAACTTACGATCACAATGATGTAGTCGGCATACTACAATCAATAAATGTACTATAAAGATGCAAGAATGTTCATATGCCAATATATGTAGGATGGTGGAAGAAATGAGAGGTATGTGATGTTCTTGGGAGTGTTGGGTGGAGAAGAAGGAAGGATTATGCAATGTTTAAAATCATTTGGAAACATGGAAGCTTGGAAACTTGAAATCCGGGCTCAAAAAAAATTTTTGAAAGTTACTGAGCACGTCGCGACTCGCGACGAGGTTCGTTGCGACTCGCGACGAGCCTCGCGACGTCATCGCGACTCGCAGAAAGTAGAGTCCGGGAGCTCAAAATTTTCTGAGCTCGTCGCGACTCGCGACGAAGTAGGTCGCGACTCGCGACGAGCCTCGCGAAGTCATCGCGACTCGCGGAAAGTGGAGTCCGGGAGCTCAAAATTTTCTGAGCTCGTCGCGACTCGCGACGAAGTAGGTCGCGACTCGCGACGAAGTAGGTCGCGACTCGCGACGAGCCTCGCGACGTCATCGCGACTCGCGGAAAGGTAAGTCCGAGAGCTCCAAATTTTCTGAGCTCGTCGCGACTCGCGACGAAGGGTGTCGCGACTCGCGACGAGCCTCGCGAAGTCATCGCGACTCGCGGAAAGTTGGCGCTGGGAGTGGATTTTGCTCCCCTGTTCGTCGCGACTCGCGACGAAGCCCATCGCGACTCGCGACGGCAGGGTATCCCAGGCTTAAAATTTTTTCGTTTTCTTACCAACTGTCCAAGCTTGCTTCCCTCGTTCATTGATCTCGTTCCTTCATCTCCTTCATTGCAATGCACTTCATGTTGCTACAAAATCATAGAAAAACATGCCATAAAAAGAACAAAACAAAACAACAAAAACTAAGAAACAGAAACTAAAAGAAACAAAAACTAAAAGAAATGCCGAATTTATTTAACGTCGTCGGCTCGACGAAGCTCCGTATTTTTAAGGTCGTCGGCACGACCCTAATGTTATCCGTATGGTGAAGGCTTGAAGCTCTTCACCATGAGCATCCAAAATAAGAGAGGTGGGGGCACAAAACTTCCAAGAGGAAAGTCTTGTGGAGGTGGAGATGGTTCAAAGGGAATTAGGTGGTTAGGGAGCTTAGGATAGTCTTTTGGCTCCTCTCTCGTTTCCCTCAAAACTTCCGAAAATATTAGAGTTGGTTCACTAGGTGGGAGAAGGGGTGACAATGGTAATGGATAATGTAGCACAATCACCTCTTCCTCCATTTTTCTATCCTCTACAACCAACTCCTCATCCCTTTCAAACTCAAAATCATTTTTATTGGTGACTTCACTCACCGAATCATCGAGTTCAAGTTGGGATGGTGTGTTTTTGGAATCACGAGCTTCCATGCGGGCTAATACCTCTAATATGTTCCTCACGTGCCCCTCAATGGCCTCAACACTAGAGGAGAGCTGGGTATCCGGCTCCTCACTAGTAAAGGAGTTCAAGTTTGCTATGGTATTTAAGACATCCTCACGTGTCAAACTTGAACTTCCTTGTTGGGCTTGGTTTTGGGGTATGGTATAGGGTGGTGATGGTCAACTAGGTTGCTCGTAATATTGGTTTTCCGGCTCATTCTCATACCACAAATCCGGACTACCATTCCATTCCGGATCGTAAGAGTTGTGGTATGGATAGCATTCCTGAGCTTCTTGCCCTTGAAAACCAATACCTCCAACCTCTGGATAGCACTCTTCATAGTACCCATGGTTTTGGAAACCAAGGGTTCTTTCTCGGTCATAGTGCTCTTCCCATAACAAATGGCAAGATTCGGTAGGATGGTCAAAATGACACATCCTACAAAACCTTGCTTGTTGAGCCTCTCTTCTCATCATGAGTTCCCTCAAGGTGAGACGCTCCATTAAAATTTTTTTATTTTTTTTTATTTTTCAAAAGTTCGGAATCATAGTGCAAGGATTCTCGATAAAATAAATTACCAAGAACTCGAGCAATACCTACTCCGAACAAAAACAACCACCAAGTAGTGGAAAATAAAAACAACTAGCTAATACACAACCAAATACACCTAAATACTTAAGAATAAACGCCTCTTCCCCGGCAGCGGCGCCATTTTGACAGGCGCGGGCGGTCGTCGCGCCCGCGCGCCAAAAGATAATTTATAAGCCCTCAATGCTTACTTTCTACAACTAGGTAGATAATGGCAAATCGGGGTCGTCCAATGAGAAGAGGGATCTTCCTAAGCGTCTAAGCACACAAATGGTTGATATACTAGGCTAGGAGTAACTATATTTACACACACTTAAAAGCAAGTAAAAGGGGGGGGGGTTGGTTGGTTGGTTTCCTAAGTTAACAAAGATAACTAGCAACGTCAAGTGACTATGCTAATCATCAAACGAAACTAAGAAAAGGGGTTTTAAACTACAAAGATAAAATGCCTTGGGGGCAACAGATATCCACTTCCACATCTAATGTAGTTCATCGAATCATTCACACATTCCATCATATAGCATTCATGACCCAACGCTCACACACCCATCTAGCAAGTACCACAACACACACACCACAAGGAGTTCTAAGTTCATGCTCGTAGATCTTCATGCAAAGGTGCTACGAAATTCGTCACGTTCCTACACCTAAGCAATTCAACCACACAAGCACTACCTATGCTCAAACCACTCATGGCATACATGCAGTGAAACACACCGTCAAGAATACATAAACGCCGAATAACAAATGCTTCAAGAATGAATTTAAATCATCTATCCAATACTTCAACTACTTGTCGTGGAGACTGAACTCCTATCCTTCTTAGTTCGTAGTTTGCAAGAGTGAGTTCGACATCTCTCGTCAAACCGCACCAATGACTCCCGAGTCGCGACCACGACTCAAGGTGTCATTGGTGGCATTTAGCACGAAGGACCAACAAGCTTGGCAATGCCTATGACCACTACACCGTGACTAAGCATTAAACCAATTCATGCAATTACACGAGATTGGATGAACGTGCAACGCACATTCATCCGCGAGCATATGACTCTCTCGTTTGCTACACAAACGAACATGACGAAGAGTTCGACATCAATCACATTCGCCTAGCACATTGTCAACACACTAACACAATCAAAAGCTCTAATTCACACTCATACATTACTAACAAGAACATGGGGGAAATTAACCCAAATCCCCCAAACCCTAGCTAGCAATTCATACAAGCATTCATATCATCAAGCTCTCAACAACATCAATGCAATCAACAATTAACATTCAAAGCACAATAAATGCACAATAGCAAAAACATCAAATAGATAGATAGAAATGAGTTCTTGCTACATAGATAGTGGAAGCTTCAATCCTTTGCTCCCAAGAACAAGAACTACTCTAGAACAACAACAAAAGACATAATTAAACTAAGAGAAAGCTAAGAAAAGAAAAGAAGAAGAAAAACCTAGGTTTGAGCCCAAAAACCAGAGAAAGGCGGGCTGAGCAAAACTGGAGAAGAAGAGGGAAAGAGATGGTATTTATAGTGCAAAGAAAATAAGAATGATTTCTGGCCGCCCGTTGGTCGCGACTCGCGACGGGGTTCGTCGCGACTCGCGACGGTGTCGCGACGGGATCGCGATGGTGTCGCGATGGGGTCGCGACGGCGGCCACAGTTTTGCATTGTTTCTTTGTCTTCTTCATAGCCATCCCTCTCAATCTTTAAGTCTTCAACAGCTCCAAAATGGTCTTCAACGGCCTCCGGTCTTCATGTCTTCGAAGTGAGTATCCAAAAGTCTTCGAAAGTATAGTCTTCAATGTCTTCCGGTCTTCGTTGCTTCCGTGTTCTTCCCTTGTCACACAAAATCCACTTAAAAGAGGTAAAAGAGTACAAAGTTGCTTTTACCTCTCCTAAGTGAATTTCAAGGTAAAACACAAGCTCTCGATAATAAAAGAGCACAAAAGTGATCCTAAATACTACTAAATAATGCGTCTAACGTGGACACATCAATACACTCAACAAAATAATCAATTGACAACAACAATGTTCCGTTATGGTCATGGACGGATACACTAGTCTAAATGTCCGTCATTTTTTTAAGTATTCCACCGATACCCCTACGATAAGAGTTATGAGGAAAAAATTTTCAACCATAAGAATCGAATGAAATTTTATATTCATATTTGTTACGGAAATAATAATGTAATATGGTTCTATCTATGAAGATTTTTAAAGCGATGGCACAAAATACAAAGCTGGTTTTAAAAGAACTCAAGAACTCAAGAAATACTGTTTGTGCGTGCGAATTTGGTGCGATTCACACACAAATACCCTTCTTCTTCTTCTTCTTACCATTTTTTTTCTGTACTTTCTTTTCCAACGGTCATTTCAGCTGGTTCATCACTACCATGGTAGCTCCGCCTGGCCGCAGTGGAACCACTGCGGCTAAAACCTTTCTTCAAGCCTTGGGCAATCGCCCACCACCACTCAATGCTTCCCTTCCATCTAACCCTGAGATAGTTCCCAAAACTCAGTATAAAGGAGACATTGCTTGCCTGGTAACTCGACAAGAGGTAGAAACACTCGCATCCACTACCATAATGCTCTGGTAGGTAAGTTTGCAAGAGGTAAGCCTTCGATGACTGTCCTCAACGAGGCTTTCAATTCTGTGGGATTCAAAGGTAAATTTCAATTGGGATCCATTGATTTTAGACACATTCTCATTAGGTTTCAGGATAAGGAAGATTATCAAAGGCTATGGATTAAAGGTCAATGGATTTTTAATCATGTTCCAATGAAAGTACTGAAACGGAATACGGAATTTTCCCCTCTGGTTGAATCATCCATAGTCCCAGTTTGGGTTACAATCCCCCATGTCCCAATTTTCTTTTATAACATTGCTATGCTAGAATCAATGGGAAACCAGATAGGTAATTATATTAAAATGGATGCTGCTACTGCAGCCCTTTCGAGACCTTCTGCAGTTAAGATGTGTATTGAAATAGACCTAAAAAAGAAACAACCATCTTTCATTAGGGTGGGCACTGAGGAGGACGGGATAGAGTACAATGTGGTTAAACTTTCAATAGAATTTGAGGACCTCCCCCTTTATTGTAACCACTGCAAAACCATAGGACATGATGATAGTCTCTGCATTTACCTGCATCCGGAACTTAGAAAATCTAAGTCTGGTAATATGGATAAACCAAACATGGGGAATAAAAAACCAAGAGTAGGTAAGATCATACCTCAAACCAAGGATCAACAGGAAGATTCTGTTCATCCTGTTCATGATGAAATAAGTCGAGATCCTGATCACAATAAGGCAGGGGTTTCTGGGGTTATGCCTGCTGATAAACTCAAAACCTTACATTCCCAGAAATTCATGTATGTGCCAAAGCAGAGAGTAGTCTCAGTTATTGATGCTGAACATATTGAGGTTCCTGATCCTTCTCATGTGATGGGAGATAGGATACCTGAGATACACTCTCTTAATAATGATGATACTGCTAATGAGCAATCTGCAGAATTTCTCCTAGACTGTGACGACATGAATGGAAAAATAGGTGGAGATCAGTCTTTGGCCCTCAATCAGAACATGGATGTCAGGCAATATCCTGGTGATGATGCTGCTCAATACCAGATGGAGATTCTGGATGAGAATGATGAGGTCTCCAATTCGAAGTTTCAGTTTCCTACAAAGCTGGACAAGCTCTCACTATCTGCTCCACCTAACCTCATCCCAAAGTCAGGTTTTGCTAAGGATGATATCCTTACCAAACGGGGTAAGCCTTACTCTCCATTTAACCCAATTACTGCTGCTAAAAATTTCATTTTTTCTCAGCAGAAAAGCAGGCACAATAGATTTCTCCCAATTGAGAATGAGGACATATCCAATGAGGAAGCCTCACCAAAGGAAAAAACAAACTCCTCATCATCTGACATTAGGACTGAAATCGATACTTATCAGGTAAGTCAGGTAACCCCTACAGCTTCTCACTCCAGATCAAGTAAATTAAATAGAGGGAAACAACCAGAAAAATTGTCTAAACGTGGTAATGAGACCTATTTTTCCTAGTTAAATACTATCATGACCAGATCAAAAAGCTCTAACAATGTTTCCCCACGAATAGTGCAACACTTTAGATTAAGTTGCTGGTTTGGAACCTTAGGGGAATGGATACCTCCATGCTCAGACTTAATAATTTGAATGACAGACATAGGTTTGAACTACTGTGTTTAATTGAGCCTAAACATGATAACATGCAATGTGATTCTTATATACAACTATTACATTTTGACAACTGTTTGTATGTAAATAATGGCCAGATCTGGCTATTCTGGAATTCTAGTATTTCTCTAACAGTGAACTGTGATAACCTGCAATTCCTAGCTGTTACTTTGCATAGTCTCACCCTAAACAAAAGCATGGATGCCTTCTTTGTATATGGCCTTAGAACTAGAAATGGTAGGAAATCTCTTTGGTCGGATCTAAAGTCTACGCCTCACTCTGATTCTATATTTATTGGTGACTTTAATGCTATAACATCTATAAATGAATATAAGGGCCCTTCCACTCCTAAACTGGGCAGTATGAGGGACTTTAATAATTTTATTAATGTCATGGCTTTGGAAGAAATTAATACTGTAGGCAACCTTTTTACTTGGAGTAACAATAGATTAAGAAACCCCACAATCCAAAGGCTGGATAGAGGCCTATGTACTTTGTCTTGGTCAACTACCTTTCCTAATTCCTCTGTCCACATCTTGAATAGGATCTCCTCTGATCATAATTCCATGTTACTTACTATTGGCAGTGATATCTCGTCTTCTCCTCGGCCTTTTAGATTTCTCAACATTTGGTACAAAAGGAAAGAATTCAGTGACATAATTAAACATAACTGGGATCTTCCCCTTTAGAATTCAGGAATGCTAGGTTTTTCTCTTAAACTACAGAGATTGAAAAAAGAACTTAAAATCTGGAACAAGGAACAATTTGGAAATATAAATGAAAATGTGTTACAAGCTGAATCTGATTTGCAAACTAAGGAACACATTTATGACCTGGCTGAAACGGTGGAGAATATGGTTAAACTTAAGGAGGCTAAGGCTAGGCTAGTCAGGGCTCTAGTAGAACAGAAGATCTTTTGGAAACACAAGGCTAAAGTCAAATGGCTAAAAGAGGGGGATAACAACACTAGCTTTTTCCACAGAACTGCTAAGGAAAGAACATGTAGGTTGAGGATCACAAAAATTAAAAGTGGTAATGGACAGTGGCTAGATAATATCCATGACATTGAGAATGAATCCATCCATTACTTCCAGGATCTTCTAACTGAAGACAGTACCCCTGACAGCAATTTCTTTAAGCCTCACTTTCTAATTATGATTCCTAAATTGATCAATGCAGAAGATAATGATTGTTTACTGAAACCTGTTTCAATGCCATAACTTAGGAGCATAGTTCTTGGACTTAACAAGAATAGTACCCCTGGCCCGGATGGTTTCACTGCAAAATTTTATATTAAATCTTGGGATATAATTGCTAAGGACTTACTTTCTGCAGTACAAGATTTTCTAACTGTGAATCCTATTCCAAGGGGTGTTGGTAGTACCTGGATTACAATTATACCAAAAAAAAGTACACCTACTACCTTTGATGACTACAGACCAATTAGTCTTTCCAATGTAATTAACAAATTTTTTTCAAAACTGTTAATGGAAAGATTAAAGCCTTTAATGCCTAAACTCATCTCCCCCCAACAGACAGCTTTCCTAAAGGGTAGAGATATCTCGGATAATGTGATCTACCTGCAGGAAATGGTTAGGTTTTTAAATAAAAAACAAAGACAACCAAACTGCATGGTTAAATTGGATCTCAAGAAAGCCTTTGATAGAGTTAGGTGGTCTTTCCTTTACTCGGTCCTTGCTACTTTTGGATTTCATGCTAGATTCATCTTTCTCATTATGAAGAACCTATCACAGGCATGGTTTTCTATATTAATAAATGGAAAGCCGGTTGGTTTTTTCCAATCTACAAGGGGTATCAAACAGGGAGATCCACTCTCCCCTTTTCTATTTAATATTTTTTCTGAGGCCTTTACCAGGAGCTTAGCTTACATTTTTCTGAATGGTAGACTGACATACAATGGACTCCCAGGTAATGCACTACAAATTTCTCACTTATCCTATGCTGATGATACTATGGTCTTTCTGAGGGCCAGTAACCTAACTTTGATCAGATTTAAGGCTTTTCTGGCCACATTTGAAGAGGTTACTGGCCAAAGGATTAACTATAATAAAAGTGATATTTTCATTGGGAAACATGCAAGTGTACATACAGTTAATAATATTAAGAGAATACTGGGCATGGAGATTGGAAAGTTCCCTTTCACCTATTTGGGTGTTCCCATTTTTACTGGGAAAGCAAAGAGGATATATTTTCAACCTTTAATTGAACAGATAGATGGTAGGTTAGGTAATTGGAAAAATAAATGGCTCTCCACTGGAGGGAAAATCATCCTCATTCAATCTTGCATCTACTCTGTTCCTCAGCATATTTGGTCAGTTTTGAAACCCACCAATCAGGTTATTTCTGTCATTGAGAAAAAACGTAGCAAATTTTTCTGGGGGTATAATGATCTAAAACCTAAGAGAACATGGAGGAAATGGGAAGCACTTTGCTACCCCATCAACCAAAATGGTCTAGGTTTTAGATCAATAACCACCATCATTAATACATGCTCAGTTAAATTATGGTGGAAATACCAAATGGCTGAAGCTCTATGGACTCAACTTGTTGCATCATTGCCACCTTCTTCCAGGTCCTCTCCTAACTGGAAGAGGATCTGTTCCATAAATGTGTGGGCAGAATCTCATAGTAGAGTCATAATAGGAAGAGGAGATTGTAATTTCTGGAACTCAAACTGGTTAGATATAGGCCCCCTGGCAGATCTATGTGATCAATAGAATGTTGAGATCTCAGAATCCTAAACTGTCTCTGAGTTCATTGACAACAGATCACTTTTGCTCCCAAAAATTTTACCATTCACAACTCCTTATGCTATCTCTCTTTTACAGGAAGCTAGACTATCAATGCATAGGAGGGACAGACTTATTTGGAAACCAGGTATCAACGGAGACTTCTCTTTCAAATCAACCTACCTTTTGCTCAGTAACAAAAGAGGTACTGTTGATTCTCTTCAACATTGCTGGAGTTCTAGAACTGAAAAAAAGGTTTCTGTCTTCATATGGAAGTTGATGAACTCTTTCCTAGCACAACCTGAGATTTTCCATGGCATCCAAATGTTGCATGTGTCATATACATGAAGACTCCCTGGAACATTTCTTCAATTCCTGTAATTTTGCTTTACATGTTTGGAAATCGATTCACACATTCATGGGGATTACAGATAGGGATTTCAGTACTATATGGAATAGACTTTCTTTCTATCTCACTTACCCTGGCCTGAGTTCATTACATTCAGTTATTATTCAAACTGCAGCTGTAATTACATGCTGGAATTTGTGGAAAATCAGGAACAAATGTTTATATGATAAGGCCATTCCAGTAACAGGTTTAGTTTTAAATCACATAAGAGATCAAATTTTTTATATGTTCACTGCAAAACCTGTTTTTATAGCCTCAAAAATAGACTTGGGTATTGCTGAGAATTCTTTTCTCCCCCTGATCAAACAAGCTCCGAAACCAAAAATTTTCAAAATTGCTTGGACAAAGCCAACCATGGGATATAAAATTAATGTTGATGCTGCTTGGTGTAGGCTTTCTAACATGAGTGGAATTGCTGTGATCATTAGAGATAGTAGGGGTAGTTTTATTGCTGCACATACTCTTTTCACTTCTGCCTGTTCTCCTCTAGAGGCAGAACTGAAGGCTATCCGTTTTGCCTTAGTTAAAATTGTTGGTTTTTCTCCTCTCTTTTGCTTGGAATCTGATTGTCTCAATGCTATCAACTGTAGTATGGAACCTCTAAATGCACCTTGGCAATTGTTCACTTTATCAGATGAGATCAACCAACTCTTGAGTGTAACCAACCTACTTCACGTTCATAGGCAAGCTAATTTGGTAGCAGATACTATGGCCAAAGACTGCCTAAAAACCAAGACTGGTTCCTCTCTGTTTAGTTTCCAGAGTTTATCCAATGCTATTCAGGGTCTCATTAGATTGGACCAAATAGGTACACCTACGATACGAATGGCTACTTGAATGGATGCTACTGATTACCATTGCTTTTTGCAGGTCTTTTGCTCTTCTTTGCTGTTATGCACATTTTCTGGATGCTTCGGGGATGTTGTTACTACATGATTGATGCTTCAGGGATGCCAAAGATTGATGACTGTTTTGTTTAAATGACCTGAGGGATGACTTGAACCATGACTCGAGGCTTTTTACTCGACTGTTTAGCTCCGCAGGGGATAAGCTTCTTAGTTTAGTTGGGGTGATTTTGACTGACCTATGTTTTGTCTTCACGATCCACAAATAAGTTCGATGACCTCCAATTTTAAATTACGAGTTTTTGTAATCCTCTAACAATTAGCTTTCATTCTTATCCATTTTGGAAGCAACAAATGTTGCTTCAATGAGCCTATGGTTCACAAATGTACATATTGACTAAGCCAATGGCTTCTCCTTTTCTTTACTTTTCAGTTTTGTTATTTTACGGCTTGGGAAGGCCTAATATATTTTCCTCCATCTTAGGATGGCTTAATTTTAAAAAAAAATAAAGCGATGGCACATAGGCTAGAGTAAACTGTAGCACACTACTTACAAGTACACACGGTGGCATTCAAGAGAAGTTGTTGAAGTATATGTTGATTAGTCAAAGTTTCTTTATAACACTCAGAAAGTTCAATTTGAGCTACGGATCTGAAACATTCTTTTTGAACTGAATGTAATCGCAGTTTTGGACTGATAGTATATTTTTAAAAATTTTGCACATAAGTCATTTCACAACAAAGGATAAATCGAAATAAAAACTGGAGATACACAACCAAATAATCAATTGAAAACAACAGTGTTCCGTTATGGTCATTGATGGATAAACCAGTCTAATCGTCGGTCATTTTTCTTAGTATTCCACTTATACCCCTCTAATAAGAGTTATGAGGACAACATTTTCAACCACAAGAATCACATAAATTTTACATACTTATTTTTTATGGATATAATAATGTAATAGGGTTCTGTCTATGAAGATTTTTAAAGTGATAACTCATAGGTTAGAGTAAATTGTAGCACCCTAGTTACAAGTACCCAAGGTGGCATTCAGAAGAAGTTGTTGAAGCATATGCTGATAAGTCTAAGGTTCTTTATTACACTTAGAAAGTTTAATTTGAGCTACGGATCTGAAACTTTCTTCTCGGACTGAACATAATTAGAGTGTTTTATTGATAGTGTGTTTTTAAAAGTTTTGCACCTATGTCCTTTCACAAGAAAGGAGAAATTGAAATGAAAACTTTAGATACACGCAACCATATAATCAATTGACAACAACAATATTCCGATATGGTCATGGACGGATACACTAGTCTAACCATCCATCATTTTTCTTGGTATTCCCCTTATAACCCTACGATAAGAGTTATGAGGACACATTTTCAACCACAAGAATCGCATGAAATTTTATATTCATATTTTTTACGGAAATAATAATGTAATATCTGTCTGTGAAATTTTTTAAAGCGATAGCACATAGACTAGAGTAAATTATAGCACACTAGTTACAAGTACACAAGATTCCACTCAGAAGAAGTTGTGGAAGTATATATTGATTAGTATATGCTTCTTTATTACACTCAGAAAGTTTAATTTCAGCTACGAATCAGAAACATTCTTTTCGGAATGAGCGCAATCGTAGTTTTGGACTGACAATGTATTTTTTAAAAAAATTTTGCACATATGTCCTTTCACAACAAAGGATAAATCGAAACGAAAATAAGAGATACACTCAACCAAATAATCAATTGACAACAACAGTGTTCTGTTATGGTCATGGATGGATACACCAGTCTAATCGTCGGTCATTTTTCTCAGTATTTCACTTATACCCCTACGATAAGAGTTATGAGGACAACATTTTCAACCACAAGAATCACATGAAATTTTATATTCTTATTTTTTACTGAAATAATAATGTAATAGGGTTCTATCTATGAAGATTTTTAAAGCAATAGCATATAGGCTAGAGTAAATTGTAGCACACTAGTTACAATTACCCAAGGTGGCTTTCAGATGAAGTTGTCGAAGCATATGTTGATAAGTCTAAGTTTCCTTATTACACTTAGAAACTTTAATTTCAGCTACAGATCTGAAACTTTCTTCTCGGACTGAACGTAATCGGAGTTTTTGATTGATAGTGTATTTTATAAAATTTTGCACATATGTCCTTTCACAAGAAAGGAGAAATCAAAAGGAAAACTTTAGATACACTCAACCATATAATCAATAGACAACAACAATGTTCCGTTATGGTCATGGACGGATACACGAGTCTAACCGTCCGTCAGTTTTCTTATTATTCCACTTATACCCCTACGAATTAGAGTTATGAGGACATCTTTTCCGACCATAATAATCACAAGAAATTTATATTCATATTTTTTATGGAAATAATAATATAATAGGGTTCTGTCTATGAATATTTTTAAAGTGATAGCTCATAGGCTAGAGTAAATTGTAGCAGACTAGTTACAAGTACACAAGGTGGCAATCAGAAGAAGTTGTTGAAGTATACGTTGTTTAGTCTAAGTTTATTTATTATACTCATAAAGTTTAATTTTAGCCACGGATCTGAAACTTTCTTTTCAGACTGAACTTAATCGGAGTTTTGGACTGACATTGTATTTTTTGAAATTTTGCACGTATAGCCTCTTACAAGAAAGGAGAAATCGAAATGAAAACTTCAGATACACTCAACCAAATAATCAATCGACAACAACAATCTTCTGCTATGGTCATGGAGGAATACACAAGTGTAATCGTCCATCATTTTTCTTAGTATTCCACTTATACCCCTACGATAAGAGTTATGAGGACAACATATTCAACCACAAGAATCGCATGAAATTTTTTATTCTTATTTTTGTACGGAAATAATAATGAAAGGGGGTTCTATATGTGAAGATATTTAAAGAAATAGCACATAGGCTAGAGTAAATTGTAGCACACTAGTTACAGGTACACAAGGTGGCAATCAGAAGAAGTTGTTGAAGTATACGTTGATTTGTCTAAGTTTCTTTATTACTCTCAGAATGTGTAATTTTAGCTATGGCTCCGAAACATTCTTTTCAGACTGAACGTAATCAGAGTTTAAAATAACAATGTATTTTTTAAAATTTTACAAATATGTCCTTTCACAAGAAAGGAGAAACCGAAATGAAAACTGGAGATACACTTAACCAAGTAATCAATTGACAACAACAATGTTCCGCTATGGTCATGGGCGGATACACTAGTCTAATCGTCCATCATTTTTCTTAGTATTCCATTTATACCCCTATGATAAGAGTTAGGTGGACAACATTTTCAACCACAAGAATCACTTGAAATTTTATATTCACATATTTTATGGAACTAATATTGTAATAGGGTTCTGTCTATGAAGATTTTTAAAGTGATAGCACATAAGCAAGAGTAAATTGTAGCACACTAGTTACAAGTACACAAGATGGCATTCAAAAGAAGTTGTTGAAGAATATGTTGATTACTCTAAGATTCTTTATTACACTCGAAAAGTTTAATTAAGCTACAGATTTGAAACTTTCTTTTCAGACTAAACATAATCAGAGTTTTGGACTAATGTATTTTTTAAACATTTTCACATATGTCCTTCACTAGAAAGGGGAAGCCAAAATGTAAAACTGGAAATACACTCAACTGAATCATCAATTGACAACAACACTTTTCCGTTATAGTCATGGACGGATGCACCATTGTAATTGTCCGTCATTTTTCTTAGTATTCCACTTATATCCCTACAATAAGAGTTATGAGAACAATATTTTCCACCACAATGAATCGTATGAAATTTCATATTCATTGTTTTTAAGGAATTAAAAATGTAATAATGTTTTATCCATGATGATTTTTAAATCAATAGCAAATGACCTAGAGTAAATTGTTGCACACTAGTTACAAGTTCACAAGGTGTCATTCAAAAGAAGTTGTTGAAGTATATGTTGACTAGTCTCAATTTATTTATTACACTCAGATAGTATAATTTCAGCTACGGATCTAAATCCATCTTTTTGGACCGAACTTAATCAATGTTTTGGACTGAGAATGTATTTTTTAAAACTTTGCACATATGTCCTTCAACAGAAAGGAGAAACAAAAATGTAAAACTTGAAATACACTCAACCAAATCATCAATTGACAATAATAGTGTTCCGTTATGGTCATGACGGATACACTAGAGTGATCGCATGTCATTTATCTTAGTATTCCACTTATACCCCTGCAATAAGACTTATGAGTACAATGTTTTCCACCACAAAGAATCACATGAAATTTCATATTTGTGATTTTCAAGGAATTAAATATGTAACAGAATTCTGGCCATGAAATTTTTTAAAGCAATAGCAAATGACCTAGGGTAAATTGTTGCACACTAGTTACAAGTAAAA
This sequence comes from Rubia yunnanensis, assembly GCA_037428765.1. Classification (NCBI taxonomy): domain Eukaryota; kingdom Viridiplantae; phylum Streptophyta; class Magnoliopsida; order Gentianales; family Rubiaceae; genus Rubia; species Rubia yunnanensis. Next base: position 65,657,140 of record CM075064.1, read on the forward strand.
AAGGTGTAATTCAGAAGAAGTTGTTGAAGTATATGTTGATTAGTCTAAGTTTCTTATTACATTCGAAAAGTATAATTTCAGCAATGGATCTGAAACTTTCTTTTCGAACTGAACGAAATCGGAGTTTTGGAATTACAGTGTATGTTTTAAAATTTAGCACATATGTCCTTTCACAAGAAAGGAGAAATCGAAATGAAAACTGGAGATACACTCAACCAAATGAAAAATTAACAAGAACAATGTTCCGTTATGGTCATGGTCGGATACACCATTGTAATCGTCCATCATCTTTATTAGTATTCCACTTATATCCCTACAATAAGAGTTATGAGAACAATTTTTTCCACCCAAAAGAATCGTATGAAATTTCATTTTTGTGATTTTTAAGGAATTAAAAATTTAATTGGGTTATGTCCATGAAGATTTATAATTCGATAGAAAATGATCTAGATTAAATTGTTGCACACTAGTTACATGTATACAAGGTGTAATTCAGAAGAAGTTTTTGAAGTATATGTTGATTAGTTGGATAGTATAATTTTAGCTACCGGTCTAAAACTTTCTTTTTGGACTGAACTTAATCACAGTTTTTGACAGACAATGTATTTTTTAAAATTTTGCACATATGTCCTTCACTAAAAAGGAGAGACATAAATGTAAAATTGGAAAGACACTCCACCAAATAATCAATTGAAAATAACAGTGTTCCATTATGGTCATGGACGGATACACCAGTGTAATCATCTATCATTTGTCTTAGTATTCCATTTATACCCCTACAACAAGAGAAATGAGAACAATATTTTCCAACACAATGGATCACATAAAATTTCATATTCGTGATTTTTAAGGAATGAAAAATGTAACAGGGTTCTATCCATGAAAATTTTTAAAGCGATAGCAATTGGCCGAGAGTAAATTGTTGCAAACTAGTTACAAGTAAACAAGGTGTCATTTAGAAGAAGTTTTTTATGTATATGTTGATTAGTCTAAGTTTCTTTATTACACTCGAAAAGTATGATTTCAGCTACAGATCTGAAACATTCTTTTTAGACTGAACGTAATAGGAGTTTTGGACTTACAGTATATTTTTTAAAATTTTGCACATATGTCCTTTCAAAACAAAGGAGAAATCGAAATGAAAACTGGAGATACACTCAACCAAATAATCAATTGAAAACAACAGTGTTCCATTTTGGTTATAGACGGATAGACCAGTCTAATCGTCCGTCATTTTTCTTAGTATTCCATTTATACCCCTACAATAAGAGTTAGGAGGACTACATTTTCAACCAGAAGAATTGCATGAAATTTTATATTCAAATATTTTACGAAAATAATAATGTAATAGAGTTCTGTCTATGAAGATTTTTAAAGCGATAGCACATAGGCTAGAGTAAATTGTAGCTCACTCGTTACAAGTACAGATGATGGCATTTAGAAGAAGTTGTTGAAGCATATATTGATATGTCTAAGTTTCTTTATTCCACTAAGAAAGTTTAATTTGAGCTACGGATCTGAAACTTTCTTCTCGGACTGAACGTAATCGGAGTTTTGATTGATAGTGTATTTTTAAAAATTTTGCAAATATGTTCGTTCACAAGAAAGGAGAAATTGAAATGAAAATTTTAGACACTCAACCAAATAATTAATTGACAACAAAAATGTTCCGTTATGGTCATGGACGGATACACGAGTCGAACCGTCTGTCATTTTTCTTAGTATTCCATTTATAACCCTACGATAAGAGTTATGAGGACAACATTTTCAACCTCAAGAATCTCAAGAAATTTTATATTCATATATTTTACGGAAATAATAATGTAATAGGGTTTTTTCTATGTAGATTTTTAAAGCTATAGCACATAGGCTAGAGTAAACTGTAGCATACTAGTTACAAGTACACAAGGTGGCATTCAAAAGAAGTTGTTGAACTATATGTTGATTACTCAAAGATTCTTTATTACACTCGGAAAGTTTAATTTCAACTACGGATCTGAAACTTTCTTTTCAGACTGAACGAAATCAATGTTTTGGACTAATGTATTTTTTAAACATTTTCACATATGTCCTTCACCAGAAAGGGGAAGCCAAAATGTAAAACTGGAAATACACTCAACGTAATCATCAATTGACAACAACAATGTTCCGTTATAGTCATGGACGGATGCACCATTGTAATCGTCCGTCATTTTTCTTAGTATTCCCTTATATCCTTACAATAAGAGTTATGAGAACAATATTTTCCACCACAATGAACCGCATGAAATTTCATATTCATTGCTTTTAAGGAATTAAAAATTTAATAATGTTTTATCCATGATGATTTTTAAATCGATAGAAAATGACCTAGAGTAAATTGTTGCACACTAGTTACAAGTTCACAAGGTGTCATTCAGAAGAAGTTGTTGAAGTATATGTTGACTAGTCTCAATTTATTTATTACACTCGGGTAGTATAATTTCAGCTACGGATCTAAATCCATCTTTTTGGACCGAACTTAATCAATGTTTTAGACTGACAATGTATTTTTTTAAAACTTTGCACATATGTCCTTCACCAGAAAGGAGAAACAAAAATGTAAAACTTGAAATACACTCAACCAAATCATCAATTGACAATAACAGTGTTCCGTTATGGTCATGAACGGATACACTCAACCAAATAATTAATTGAGAGCAAAAATGTTCCGTTATGGTCAGGGACGGATACACCAGTCTAATTGTCCGTCATTTTTCTTAGTATTCCATTTATACCCATACGATAAGAGTTATGAGGACAACATTTTCAACCTCAAGAATCGCATGAAAATTTATATTCATATATTTTACGGACATAATAATGTAATAGGGTTCTTTCTATGAACATTTTAAAAGAGATAGCACATAGGCTAGAGTTATTTTGGCATATTAGTTACAAGTACACAAGTTGGCATTCAAAATAAGTTGTTGAAGTATATGTTGATTACTCTAAGATTCTTTATTACACTCGGAAAGTTAAATTTCAACCACGAAATCGAAACTTTCTTTTCAGACTGAACGAAATCAGAGTTTTGGACTAATGTATTTTTTTAAACATTTTCACATATGTCCTTCACTAGAAAGGGAAAGCCATAATGTAAAACTGGAAATACACTCAACCGAATCATCAATTGACAACAGCAATGTCCCGTTATAGTCATGGACGGATACACCAATGTAATCGTCCATTATTTTTCGTAGTATTCCACTTATACCCCTACGATAAGTGTTATCAAAACAATATTTTCCACAACAATGTATCGCGTGAAATTTCATATTCATGGTTTTCAAGGAATTAAAAATGTAATAATGTTTTATCCATGATGGTTTTTAAATTGATAGCAAATGACATAGAGTAAATTGTTGCACACTAGTTACAAGTTCACAAGGTGTCATTCAGAAGAAGCTGTTGAAGTATATGTTGACTAGTCACAATTTCTTTATTACACTCGGATAGTATAATTTCAGCTACGGATCTAAAACCATTTTTTGGACCAAACATAATCAGAGTTTTGGACTGACAATGTATTTTCTAAAACTTTTCACATTTGTCCTTCACTACAAAGGAGAAACAAAAATGTAAGACTTGAAATACACTCAACCAAATCATCAATTGACAACAATAGTATTCCGTTGTGGTCATTAATGGATACACTAGTGTAATCATCTGTCATTTATGTTAGTATTCCACTTATACCCCTACAATAAGAGTTATGCGTAAAATGTTTTCCACCACAAAGAATCACATGAAATTTCATATTTGTGATTTTTAAGAAATTAAATATGTAACGAAGTTCTGTCCATGAAAATTTTTAAAGCGATAGCAAATGACCTAGAGTAAATTGTTGCACACTAGTTACAAGTAAACGAGGTGTAATTCAGAAAAACTTGTTGAAGTATATGTTGATTAGTCTAAGTTTCTTTATTATACTCGGAAAGTATAATTTCAGCAATGGATCTGAAACTTTCTTTTGAGACTGAACGTAATAGGAGTTTTTGAGTTACAGTATTCTTTTTAAAAAAATTTCACACATGTCCTTTAACAAGAAAGGAGAAATCAAAATCAAAACTGGAGATACACTCAACCGAATAATCAATTAACAACGACAGTGTTCCGTTATTGTCATGGATAGATACACCAGTCTAATCGTCCGTCATTTTTCATAGTATTCCACTTATATCCCTACAATAAGAGTTATGTGAAAAATATTTTCCACCAAAAAGAATTGCATGAAATTTTATATTTGTGATTATTGAGGAATTAAAAATGATATTGTGTTCTATCTACAGAATCTTTTAATTCGATATCAAATGACCTAGAGTAAATTGTTGCACACTAGTTACAAGTACAGAAGGTGTCATTCAGAAGAAGTTTTTGAAGTAAATGTTGATTAGTCTCAGTTTCTTTATTACACTAGGATAGTATCATTTTTCCTACAGATCTGAAGCTTTCTTTTCGGATTGAACTTAATTGTAGTTTTTGACTAACAATGTATTTTTTAAAATTTTGCACATATGTCCTTCACCAAAAAGGAGAGGCATAAATATAAAACTGGAAATACACTCCACCAAATCCTCAATTGACAACAACAATGTTCCATTGTGGTCATGGACGGATACACCAATGTAATCATCTATCATTTTTATTTTTATTTTATTTATACCCCTACAATAAGAGTAATGGGAACAATATTTTCCACCACAAAGAATCGCATGGAATTTCATATTCGTGATTTTTCAGGAATTAAAAATGTAATAGGGTTCTATCCATGAGGATTTTTAAAGCGATAGCAATTGACCTAAAGTAAATTGTTGCAAACTAGTGATAAGTAAACAAGGTATCATTTAGAAGATGTTTTTGATGTACATGTTGATTAGTCTAAGTTTCTTTATTACACTCAAAAAGTATAATTTCAGCTACGGATCTGAAACATTCCTTTTGGACCGAACGTAATAGGAGTTTTGGACTTATAGTATTTATTTTAAAATTTTGCACATATGTACATTCACAACAAAGCAGAAATCGAAATGAAAACTGGAGATAGACTCAACAAAATAATCAATTGACAACAACAGTGTTCCGTTATGGTGATGGACGGATACACCAGTCTAATCGTCTGTCATTTTTATTAGTATTCCATTTGTACCCCAACAATAAGAGTTAGGGGGACAACACTTTCAACCACAAGAATTGCATGAAATTTTATATTCATATATTTTACGGAAATAATAATGTAATAGGGTTCTATCTATGAAGATTTTTAAAGCGATAGCACATAGGCCAGAGTAAATTGTAGCACGCTAGTTACAAGTACAGAAGGTGTTATTCAGAAGAGGTTGTTGAAGCATATGTTGATATGTCTAAGTTTCTTTATTACACTCAGACAGTTTAATTTCAGCTACGGATCAGTAACTATCTTTTCGGACATAACGTAATCGGAGTTTTGGATTGATAGTGTATTTTTTTAAATTTTGCACATGTGTCTTATCACAAGAAAGGAGATATAAAAATGAAAACTTGAGATACACTCACCCAAATAATCAATTGACAAAAACAGTGTTCCGTTATGGTCATGGACGGATACACCAGTCTAATCGTCCATCATTTTTCTTAGTATTCAACTTATACCCCTACGATAAGAGTTATGAATAAAACATTTTCAGCCACAAGAATCGCATGAAGTTTTATATTCATTTTTTTTGGGAAATAATAATGTAATGGGGTTCTTTCTATGAATATTTTTAAAGTGATAGCACATAGGCTATAGTATTGTAGCAAACTAGTTACAAGTACACAAGGTTCCATTTAGAAGAAGTTGAGGAAGTATATGTGTATTAGTCTATGTTTCTTCATTACACTTAGAAATTTTAATTTGAGCTACGGATCTGGAACTTTCTTTTTGGACTGAACGTAATCAAAGTTTTGGACTTACAGTGTATTTTTTGAAATTTTGCACATATGTCCTTTCAAAAGAAAGAAGAAATCGAAATGAAAACATGAGATACACTTCACCAAATAATCAATTAACAACAATAGTGTTCCGTTATGGTCATAGACGGATACACCAGTCTAATCGTCCATCATTTTTCTTAGTATTCCACTTATACCCCTACGATAAGAGTTATGAGGACATCATTTTTAACCACAAGAATTGCATGAAATTTTGTATTCATTTTTGTAGCGGAAATAATTATGTAATAAGGTTCTGTCTATGAAGATTTTTAAAGCAATAACACATGGGCTAGAGTAAATTGTAGTACACTAGTTACAAGTACCCCAGGTGGCATTCGGAAGAATTTGTTGAAGCATATGGTGATAAGTCTAAGTTTCTTTATAACACTTAGAAAGTTGAATTTCAGCTACGGATCTGAAACTTTCTTCTCGGACTGAACGTAATCGAATTTTTTGATTGATAATGTATTTTTAAAAATGTTGCACATATGTCCTTTCATGAGAAAGGAGATATCAAAATGAAAACTTGAGATACACTCAACCAAATAATCAATTGACAACAACAATGTTCCGTTATGGTCATGAACGGATACACCAGTCTAATCGTCTGTCATATTTCTTAGTATTCCACTTATACCCCAACGATAAGAGTTATGAGGAAAACATTTTTAACCATAAGAATTGATATGAATCCCCTTGCGAAGAATCTGGATTGCGGAATTAAGATTTTTAACAAAACAAGGAAACTCGCAAACCCTTCAATGCCGCACGAAATTAAAGGTCTAGCCCTCTCGGTACACTCAATTTTGACTCGCTCTCTAACTAGCCCTTAGGATCAGATTACAAGGTTTATTGATGCTTAACTAGCCCTTGGGGTTAAGCAATAATTGAATAACTCGCAAGCAAAGAGTATGAACTCAAAAGGTTGTATATTTGATTGATGAAAAATGAAAGGTAAAAAAAATGTTGAATACCACACCTATTTATAGTACATAGGTATGGTCTTCAAAAAATACAAATAAGAAACTGAAAAGGATTATGGCAGCTTTAAGAAGCTAAAACCATATTTAACTAAACTACCTAAAATAAATGACTATATTCTTCAAGATAAATCTTGAATGAATATTATCTTATCTAATCTTACCAAATCTAATTCTAATCAAATCATAACTGAATATTCTAACACCTCAAATAAATGCATGACCAAAATATTAATTCTTCCAAGGCCAAGATGGCTGAATTAATGGGCCTTATTCCAAAATAAAATAAATGATCACACTACCTCATTAAAAAACCCAATGGGAAAAAGAGTATAGTGTTATCCTACTAAAAATGCTGAACTAAGAAAACTGTAAATAAATGATATTTTGATATCGTATCATTCCCTCCCGGATCAAAAAGTTTCGTCCTCGAAACGGGAAGCATATAACCTGTAAAGACATCCTTAAATTCCTGTAACAACTTAACAAACCGTGAAAACATATCTACAGGAATATCTTCTTTGGAGTCGTAAGTTTCTTTAAAGGACATTATAAGAACAAAAGAATGATTAGTCAAAGATCGATTCACATCTCTTATCAAAGCATAAAACAATTTACCAGAGTCAGTAGATAGTTCATGCTTTATCATATAAATAGAAAGTAAAGGATTAAGATGTGAAGACAAGACTTTATGCGACTTTTCATAATCATTCTGCAACTTACCTGTCTTACCTACCTTAGGATTGACCTGGAACTTGTCTATGGCGACATTTACTATAATTTTGGCAGAATTGACACTATTTTGGTCGAAATTATTTGTTCCTTGTGGGGGAGTAATTTCAGCAACATTTGTGGAATATGCCTCAAAAACATCTTTTGTTTCAGGACCTTGCTCACCTCTATCAAGAATGATGATTTTATCATCTATTTGTTCTTCTTCTGTGTCATACCGTGCAGGCACATCTTCTTCTTCTTCCTTCTCCATTGTTGTTATAATTATTTCAAGGGGATAGTTATTGTGAACATGTCCTTGTTCATTACAATGAAAAAATTGTAGGAGTGTTAGAAGAAATTGTATTTGACGAAGTAGAAATTGATTTACGTGTATTTTGGCTAGGAGACTGATTGGTTGCAATCATTCTTCGATCAATGGGTTCAAATGGTGGATTTAAGTAGGTTTTTGTCAAATTAGGGTTTCCTCGGCCACCCATGTTCGAATTGCTACAACCCTTGGTCAAATTTGGGCTTCTGGAATAAGAGAATTGCCTTTGACTGTCATAGCCAAAATTAGTGCTTCCACTGGGACTCAACCAACCTAGCCTTGAACAATAAATCTTGCATGGAAACATAATGCTGAAGCTTAATTGGAACTTGGAGATTTTCTCTTAGGCCTTCAATAAACCGATTCTTTATAAAAGCATCATTTTCTCTCATGCCAACTCTTCTCATAGCTGACTCAAGATCTTGCTAGTATTCATCTACACCACAGTTACCTTGCTTCATAGTGTTGAGATACGCATGTTGCTCCATCAAATATGTTCGTGGAACATGATGTAATCGATGCTTGGTTTTCAATCTCTCCCAGGTGGAGATATGTTTCTTTCCGGCAAGATATCTTGATTCTTTCAAATTCTCCCACCACTCTGTGGCATAATGGGTGAAAGAATACTCTACAACCTTGATCTTCTGTTTCTCACGGTAGTTTTTAAGATCAAATAGGTTCTCGATCTATGTCTTCCAATTTAAGTATTTCACAGGATTTTGTCGACCATCAAATCTAGGAATCTCATACTTCAAACATTTGATGTCACAAGCAGATTCAACTTGTCTTATAGAATGAGGTGTCGTTGGATTTGATAACGTATCTACCTTCCTAGAAAATCTTTGAACCTCTCTCATTATGGCATTTATGACATTCATGGAATTCATTTTAGGTTTATTGTTGGGATTGCCAACAAATGGCTGGACGAATGGATCGTCCGCCATCCCTACTAAGAAGAAACAAACTGTCAGGAATAAATGTACCCCCTTCCCCTTTGTTTAGTAAGTTCACTCACCAAGTGTATAACACTCACAACTCAAGGTGAAGGCTAATGTGATGGCAATTGATCAATTCATCGTATTTCAAAGCAAACTATGAAGATGAGTACTGTAGAACTTATTTCGAAATTTAAAAATATATAAACTCAAAATTTGGGCTCTACAATCTGGAATTATAAATTTTACAAGGAATAAGGAACAAAATGCAATTTTAATGGCACGAATCGGAGCTGTATTGAATGAATTATGACCAAAACAAGATTGCTTTATATAGACGACAAATAGGTTCCGAAAATTCAAGAAACCTTTCCGAAAACAAATTGGAATAGAAACTCAAATCCAAATCCCTTGTGGAAAAGGATTTTAATGACTTACTTTTCACCCAAGTCAAATATTCAGATCCAAACCCCTCTCTCAATTGGCTTTCATTTCCTTTTTTCTCTTCCGATCAGGATTTTTACTTTTCTTTTCCTTTTTCAAACCGGATTCCTTTTTCTTTCCTTTGTTTTTTCAGCCATAATTTGTTTTTTCCCTTTTTTTGTACTATAAAACTCACAACCAAAATCGTATTCCCCAAGGAAAATTTTGGGTCACAATTACCATTTTTTGGAAATTGTAAATCTGCCCCCAAACTTTTGAAAATTGATTTGCCCCAAATTTCAGCTTTCAAATCCTAAATTCCGATTTTGAAACCCAAAAATCTGCTACCTTTTATTAAAAAAATTTTGAAAAGTTTTGGAACAAGAATTGCCTATACAAAACTTGGAATAAGAAAACAACGACAACTTCCTCTTGATTCAAATGAACTTTGAGGTATTCAAGATCGTAAGGATCAAGAATATGACACTATATATAGGGAAAACAACACAAGAATATTTTTTTCTTTTTTAAGAAGGTACAATCAAGAATCAAAAAAAAATTCTAGATCACGGAATCAAAGAACGATAAAGAAAACAAATAGGATTATGAGCATGCAATAATTTTCAGAAGAGTTGATGAAAAATATCACAAGCACATAAACTATATAAGCTACCTAAAAACTACGAAACTGACCAGGAGGTGAAGGCGGATAATACTTGTTAACCCTCAGACCCTTCGACATCCTCCTGACTCGATTGATAAAGGTGAAGGCGGAAAGTAATACTGAAGTATTCTAACTCTCGGACCCTTCGACATCCTTTGACTCTAGATTCAATCCTCCTGGAAAGAAAGATCAAACAAACATAGTTAAAACATGACATGAAAGAGTATATATATATATATGAAAATAAATTAATGCAAAACTCGAAACCCTTTGTTTTTGTTTTTTTCCCTCCAAGGTCGAAAAGTTTCATCCTCGAAACGTGAATGATCTTAAAAAATAACTGTAGCTCAACGTCCCAAGCCATCCCTGTGATGAATGGCTAATAAACTGGTGACAAAATGCTGACTAGGCAGTGACGAGATGCTAATGTGGCTTCAACTCGTGATAAAAAGACTGCTGCCGAGAAAAAAACTCAACCCACGAGAAATTGAAAATCTCATGATAGAATGATAAGATCGGGAGAAGAAGAAATGGTTGGTTATTACATGTGTGAAGGACACGCGCTTCTAAAGCGTCTCGCGCGTGGGTCCCACGCACCTCTGTTACTGCTCACGCGTGTCTTATACGCGCCTAACTATTTGTCTTCTTCTTCTCGAACTTCTCTTCTTCAGCTTTGAACCTACACTGTCGAGGCTCGGAGAAATCTAAATGGCATGGACTCTCCGCTTCGGAAAACCAGGCGTGGCGAGGTGAGCTCACCGGAGAAACAAAGAAGGAGGATTCATCGAGATTTGTTGGAGATGGAGATCGATGTAGAAGACCGATGACGATCGGATCTGAAATTCACAACGAGCTCAGCGGAGGGTTATGGCGACGAAGATTCGGTCGGAACAACGGTGGTAATAGCTGCGGATTACATCGATCGGAGATGAAGCTGAGCAGTGGCAGTGGTGAGATGATGGAGTTGCCGGAGATGAAGCTTACCGGAGGCGGTGTTGAAGACTGGCGGCGGAAGCTTTAAGATGATTTTTTTAAAAAATAAATTCAAACAAAACTCGAAATCCCTGTTGAATTTTCGGTCACCAGGAAATCTTTCGCTTTGCTCTGATACCAACTGATATGCATCCCCTTGCGAAGAATCTGGATTGCGGAATTAAGATATTTGACAAAATAAGGAAACTCGCGAACCCTTCAATGCCGCATGAAATTAAAGGTCTAGCCCTCGGGGTACACTCAATTTAGAGTCGCTCTCTAACTAGCCCTTAGGATCAGATTACAAGGTTTATTGATACTTAACTAGCCCTCGGGGTTAAGCAACAATGGAATAACTCGCAAGCAAAAAGTATGAACTCAAAAGGTTGTATATTTGATTGATGAAAAATGTAAGGTAAAAATAATGTTGAATACCACCCCTATTTATAGAACATAGGTTGGGTCTTCAAAAAATACAAATAAGAAATTGAAAAGGATTATGGTAGCTTTAAGAAGCTAAAACCATATTTAACTAAACTATCTAAAATAAATGACTATATTCTTCAAGATAAATCTTGAATGAATATTACCTTATCTAATCTTACCAAATCTAATTCTAATCAAATCAGAACTGAATATTCTAACACCTAAAATAAATGCATGACCAAAACATTAATTCTTCCAAGGCCAACATGGCTGAATGAATGGGCCTTATTCCAAAATAAAATAAATGATCACACTACCTCATTAAAAAACCCAATGGGAAAAAGAGTATAATGTTATCCAACTAAAAATACTAAACTAAGAAAACTGTAAATAAATGATATTTTGATATCGTATCAAAAATTGCATGAAATTTTTTATTCATATTTTTTTACGGAAATAATAATGTAATAGGGTTCTTCCTATGAAGATTTTTAATGCGATAGCACATAGGCTAGAGTAAATTGTAGCACACTACTTACAAGTACCCAAGGTGGCATTTAGAAGAAGTTGTTGAAGCATATGTTGATAAGTCTAAGTTTCTTTATTACACTTAGAAATTTTAATTTCAGCTACGAATCAGAAAATTTCTTCTCGGACTGAACGTAATTGGAGTTTTTGATTGATAGTGTATTTTTAAAAAATTTGCACATATGTCCTTTCACAGGAAGGAGAAATCAAAATGAAAACTCGAGATACACTCAACCAAATAATCAATTGACAACAACAGTGTTCCGTTACGGTCATGGACGGATACACCAGTCTAACCGTCCGTCATTTTTCTTGGTACTCCACTTATACCCCTACGATAAGAGTTATGAGGACAACGTTTTCAACCACAAGAATCGCATGAAATTTTATATTCATATTTTTTTGGGAAATAATAATGTAATAGGGTTCTGTATATGAAGATTTTAAAGCGATAGCATATAGGCTATATTGTAGCACACTAGTAACAAGTACACAAGGTTCCATTCAGAAGAAGTTGTGGAAATATATGTGTATTAGTCAATGTTTCTTTATTACACTCAGAAAGTTTAATTTCAGTTACGGATCTGAAATTTTCTTTTCGGGGAGAACGTAATCAAAGTTTTGAACTGACAGTGCATTTTTTGAAATTTTACACATATGTCCTTTCACAAGAGAGGAGAAATTGAAATGAAAACTTGAGATACACTCAACCAAATAATCAATTTACCACAACAGTGTTTCGTTATGGTCATGGATGGATACACCAGTCCAATCGTGCGTCATTTTTCTTAGTATTCCACTTATACCCCTACGATAAGAGTTACGAGGAAAAAATTTTCAACCACAAGAATCTAATGAAATTTTATATTCATATTTGTTACAGAAATAATAATGTAATACAGTTCTGTCTATGAAGATATTTAAAGCGATTGCACATAGGCTAGTGTAAATTGTAGCACACTAGTTACAAGTACACAAGGTGGCATTCAGAAGAAGTTGTTGAAGTATATGTTGATTAGTCTATGTTTCTTCATTACACTCAGAAAGTTTAATTTTAGCTATGGATCTGAAACTTTCTTTTCAGACTTAACGTAATCGGAGTTTTAAAGTAACTGTGTATTTTTCAAAACTTTGCACATATGTCCTTTCACAAGAAAGGAGAAATCAAAATGAAAACTAGATATACACTCAACCAAATAATCAATTGACAACAACAGTGTTCTGCTATGCTCATGGACGGATACACCAGTCTAATCGTCCGTCATTTTTCTTAGTATTCCATATACACCCCTACGATAAGAGTTAGGAGGACAACATTTTCAACCACAAGAATCGCATGAAATTTTATATTCATATATTTTACGGAAAAATAAATGTAATAGGGTTCTGTCTATGAAGATTTTTAAAGCGATGGCACATACGCTAGAGTAAATTGTAGCATACTAGTTACAAGTACAAAAGGTGGCATTCAAAAGAAGTTGTTGAAGTATAAGTTGATTACTCTAAGTTTCTTTATTACACTCGGAAAGTTTAATTTCATCTACGGATCTTAAACTTTCTTTTCAGACATAACGTAATCAGAGTTTTGGACTAATGTATTTTTAAAAAAAATTCACATATGTCCTTCACCTGAAAGGGGAAGCTAAAATGTAAAACAGGAAATGCACTAAACTAAATCATCAATTGACAACAAAAATGTTCCATTATGGTCATGGACAGATACACCATTGTAACCGTCCGTCATTTTTCTTAGTATTCTACTTATACCCCTACAATAAGAGTTAGGAGTACAATATTTTTCACCACAAAGAATCAGAAGAAATTTCATATTCATGGTTTTTAAGGAATTAAAAATGTAATAGTTTTTTATCCGTGATGATTTTTAAATCGATAGCAAATGACCTTGAGTAAACTGTTGCATTCAAGTTACTAGTTCACAATGTGTCATTCAGAAGAAGTTGTTGAAGTATATGTTGACTAGTCTCAATTTCTTTGTTACACTTGGATAGTACAATATCACCTACGAATCTAAAACCATCTTTTCGGACCGAAATAGTAAGAGTTTTGGACAGACATTGTATTTGTTTAAACTTTGCACATATGTCCTTCACCCGAAAGGAGAAACCAAAATGTAAAACTTGAAATATGATGTGTCCATTTTAGATGGTTATTTTAGGCTTTTTAGGATTAGGTTTTGTGCAATTTTGTGCTCTACATGTGGCATTTTGCCTTGAAATCATCTAAGGAGGGATAAAGGCGGCTTTGACGTTTTTATCACTTTTTAGATGATTTTGTGTGACAAGGTGATTTGTTTGAAGACTTTGAAGATTTGAAGATTTATCTTTGAAGATTTGAAGATTTGAAGACCTTTACATTTGAGCTTTGTGAAGATTTGAAGAAGTGAAGAGATGAAGAAAGGAGAGCAAAGCAACGGATGAATGATGATCCGGGGTTCTCAGAATTTTCCGAGAAAAATCAGCCTTCAAGAGTGGCACCATTGGATTCCTCTTCTCGAGCACTATAAAATCGACTACAAGAACTCCCGAAACGGATCAACGGTTCACCCGGAGGAAGCAAAACTAAACAGCAAGGCAGAGTTACTGATTTGGTCGCGAGTCGCGACGACAGCGTCCAGTCAGCCCTGCAGCAGCGTTTTTCTCCCTTTTTCTTCCCCCTATAAATACCTCTTCACCCCCTTCATTCCACAGCTTTTGGCCCCTGTTTTGGGCCAAAACCCTAGCTTTTTCTCTCTTGTTTTCTTAGTTTCTATGTGTTTTCTTGTTCTAGAGTAGTTTTTGTACTTGGGAGCAAGGATTGAAGCTTCCATTTCTATGTAGTAAGGATCATTTCTATCTATCTATTTGGTGTTTTTGCTATTGTGCTCTTATTGTGCTTGAATGATGATTGTTGATGCTATTGATGTTATTGGTAGCTTGAGGATACAAATTGCTTGATTGATTGCTTGTTAGGGTTGGAAGGAATTAGCTACTCTTTCCCTCTTTTAGTTAGGAATCCAAAGCATGAGTTAGAGCTTCTAAATGATATTGATGTGTTGATGATGTGCTAGACGAATGTGATTGATGTTGAACTCTTCGTCATGTTCGTTTGTGTAGCAAACGAGAGAGTTATATGCTCCTGGATGAATGTGCGTTGCACGTTCATCCAATCTCGTGTAATTGCATGAATTGGTTTAATGCTTAGTCACGGTGTAGTGGTCATAAGCATTGCCAAGCTTGTTGGTTCTTCGTGATTAAATGCCACCAATGATACCTTGAGTCGTGGTCGCGACAACGGGAGTCATTGGTGAGGTTTGACGAGAGATGTCGAACTCACTCTCGCAAACTACGAACTAAGAAGGATAGGAGTTTAGTCTCCACGACAAGTAGTTGAAGTAGCAAATAGATGGCTTTTACTCTTTCTTGAAGCATTTGTTATTTAGCATGTATGTACTCTTGATGGTGTGTTTCACTTCGTGTGTGCCATGAGTTGTTTGAGCATAGGGAGTGCTTGTATGTTTGAATTGTTTAGGTGTTAGGAACGTGACGAATTCCGTAGCTCCTTTGCATGAAGATGTATGAGCATGAACTTAGAACTCCTTGTGATGTATGTGTTGTGATCCTTGCTAGATGGGTATGTGAATGTTGAGTCATGTATGCTATATGATGGAATGAGTGAATGATTCAATGACCTACGTATGATTTGGAAGTGGATATCCCTTGCCCCCAAGGCATTTTATCTTTGTAGTTTAAAACCCCTTTTCTTTAGTTTTGTTTGATGATTAGCATAGTCACTTGACCTTGCTAGTTATCTTGTCTTTTTATCTTTGTTAACTTAGGAAACCAACCAACCAACCCCCCCCCCTTTTACTTTCTTTTAAGTGTGTGTAAATATAGTTACTCCTAGCCTAGTATCAACCATTTGTGCTTGATTGCTTAGGAAGATCCCTCTTCTCATTGGACGACCCCGATTTGCCGCTATCTACCTAGTTGTAGAAAGTAAGCAAAAAGGGCTTATAAATTATCTTTTGCACGGCGGGCGCGACGACCGCCCGCCTGTCAAAATACACTCAACCAAATCATCAATTGACAACAACAATGTTCTGTTATGGTCATAAACGGATACACTAGTGTAATCGTTTGTCGTTTATCTTAGTATTCCACTTATACCCCTACATTAAGAGTTATGAGTACAATGTTCTCCACCACAAAGAATCACATGATATTTCATATTTGTGATTTTTAAGGAATTAAAAATGTAACAGGGTTCTATCCATGAAGGTTTTTAAAATGATAGCAAATGACCTAGAGTAAATTGTTGCACACTAGTTACAAGTAAACAAGGTGTAATTCAAAAGAAGTTGTTGAAGTATATGTTGATTAGTCTAAGTTTTTTATTACACTCAGAAAGTATAATTTCAGCTACGGATCTGAACATTCTTTTTGGACTGAACATAATAGTAGTTCTGGACTTACATTATATTTTTTAAAACTTTTCACACATGTCCTTTCACAAGAAAGGAGAAATTGAAATGAAAACTGGTTATACACTCAACCAAATAATCAACTGACAATAACAGTGTTCCGTTATAGTTCTAGACGGATACACAAATCTAATCGTCCGTCATTTTTCTTAGTATTCCATTTATACCCCTACGATAAGAGTTCTGAGAACAACATTTTCAACCACAAGAATCGCATGAAATTTTATATTCATATATTTTAAGGAAATAAAAATGTAATAGGGTTCTGTCTATGAAGATTTTTCAAGCAATAGCACATAGGTGAGAGTAAATTGTAGCACACTAGTTACAAGTATAGAAGGTGACATTCAAAAGAAGTTGTTGAAGCATAGGTTGATACGTCTAAGTATCTTTATGACACTCAGAAAGTTTAATTTTAGCTATGGATCTGAAACTTTCTTTTCAGAATGAACGTAATCGATGTTTTGGACTGACGGTGTATTTTTAGAAATCTTGCACATATATCCTTTCACAAGAAAGGAGAAATCAAAATGAAAACTTGAGATACACTCTACCAAATAATCAATTGACAACAACAATGTTCCGTTATGGTCATGGACAGATACACCAGACTAATCATCTGTCATTTTTCTTAGTATTCCACTTATACCCCTACGATAAGAATTACGAGGACAACATTTTCAACATCAAGAATTGCATGAAAATTTTTATTCATATATTTTACGGAAATAATAATGTAATTGAGTTCTGTCTATGAATATTTTTAAAGCGATAGCACATGGCTAGTGTAATTTGTAGCACACTAGTTACAAGTACCCATGGTGGCATTCAGAAGAAGTTGTTGAAGCATATGTTGATGAATCTAAGTTTCTTTATTACACTTAGAAAACTTAATTTCAGCTACGCATCTGAAACTTTTTTCCCGGACTGAATGTAATCGGAGTTTTTGATTGATAGTGTATTTTTTAAAATTAGGCACATATGTCCTTTCACAAGAAAGGAGAAATAGAAATGAAAACTTGAGATACACTCATCCAAATAATAAATTGACAACAACAGTGTTCCGTTATGGTCATGGACGGATACACCAGTCTAATAGTCCATCATTTTTCTTAGTATTCCACTTATACTCCTACAATAAGAGTTATGAGGACAACATTTTCAACCACAAGAATCGCATGAAATTTTACATTCATATTTGTTTACGGAAATAATAATGTAATAGGGTTCTGTTTGTGAACATTTTTAAAGTGATATCACATAGGCTAGAGTAAATTGTAGCACAATAGTTACAAGTACACAAGGTGGCATTCACAAGAAGTTGTTAAAGTATATGTTCAGCTGTGTAAGTTTCTTTATTACACTCAAAAAGTTTAATTTTAGCTACGCATCTGAAACTTTCTTTTTAGACTGAACTTAATCAGAGTTTTGGACTGATAATGTATTTTTTGAAATTTTGCACATATGTCCTTTCACGAGAAGGGAGAAATCTAAATGAAAACTTAAGATACACTCTACCAAATAATCAATCAACAACAACAGTGTTCCGCTATGGTCAAGGACGGATACGCCAATCTAATCGTCCGTCATTTTTCTTAGTATTCCAGTTACACCCCTTCGATAAGAGTTAGAAGGACAACATTTTCAAACAAATGAATCGCATGAAATTTTATGTTCATATATTTTACAGAAATAATAATATAATAGGGTTCTGTCTATAAAGACTTTTAAAGGGATAACACCTAGGCCAGAGTAAATTGTAGCATACTAGTTTCATGTACACAAGGTGGCATTCAAAAGAAGTAATTGACGTATACGGTTATTACTCTAAGTTTCTTTATTACACTCAGAAAGTTTAATTTCAGCTACGGATCTGAAACTTTCTTTTTAGACTGAACGTACTCAGATTTTTGGACTAATGTATTTTTAAAAAAATATTACATATGTCCTTTACCTGAAAGGGGAAGCCAAAATGTAAAACTGGAAATACACTCAACCAAATCATCAATTGACAACAACAGTGTTCTGTTATGGTCATGGAAAGATACACCATTGTAATCGTCCGTCATTTTTCTTAGTATTCCCCTTATACTCATACAATAAGAGTTATGAGAACAATATTTTCCACCATAATGAACCGCATGAAATTTCGTATTTGTGGTTTTTAAGGAATTAAAAATGTAATAATGTTTTATCCATGATGATTTTTAAATTGATAGCAAATGACCTAGAGTAAATTGTTGCATACTTGTTACAAGTTGACAATGTGTCATTCAGAAGAAGTTGTTGAAGTATACATTGACTAGTCTCAATTTCTTTTTTACACTTGCATAGTATAATTTCTGCTACGGATCTAAAACCATCTTTTCGAACCGAACTTAATCCGAGTTTTGGACTGACAATGTATTTTTTAAAACTTTGCACATATGTACTTCACCCGAAAGGAGAAAGCATAATGTAAAACAAGAAAAAAACTCAACCAAATCATCAATTAACAACAACAGTGTTCTGTTATGGTTATGAACATATACACTAGTGTAATCGTCTGTCATTTATCTTAGTATTCCACTTATACCCCTACAATAAGAGTCATGAGAACAATATTTTCCACCACAATGAATCGCATGTAATTTCATAATCATGGTTTTTAAGAAATAAAAAATGTAATAGTGTTTTATCCATGATGATTTTTAAATCCATAGCAAATGACCTAGAGTAAATTGTTGCACACTAGTTACAATTTCACAGGGTGTAATTCAGAAGAAGTTGTTGAAGTATTTGTCGACTAGTCTCAATTTCTTTATTACACTCGAATAGTATAATTTCAGCTACGGATCTAAAACCATCTTTTTGGACTGAACTTAATTAGAGTTTTGGACTGACAATGTATTTTTTAAAACTTTGCACATATGTCCTTCACCAGAAAAGAGAAACCAAAATGTAAAACTTGAAATACACTCAACCAAATCATCAATTGACAACAACAGTGTTCAGTTATGGTCATGAACGGATACACTAGTGTAATCGCCTATCATTTATCTTTGTATTCCACTTATACCCCTACAATAAGAGTTATGAGTACAATGTTTTCCTCCACAAAGAATATACATAAAATTTCATATTTGTGATTTTTAAGGAATTAAATATGTAACAGAGTTCAATCCATCAAAATTTTTAAAGCGATAGCAAATAACCTAGAGTAAATTGTTGCACACTAGTTACAAGTAAACAAGGTGTAATTAAGAAGAAGTTGTTGAACTAAATGTTGATTAGTCTAAGTTTCTTTATTACACTCGGAAAGTATAATTTCAGCTACGGGTCAAAAACTTCCTTTTCGGACTGAAAGTAATCGGTGTTTTGGACTTACAGCGTATTTTTTTAGAATTTTGCACATATGTCCTTTCACAATTAAGGAGAAATCGAAATGAAATTTGGAGATACACTCAACCAAATGAAAATTTGACAAGAACAGTGTTCTGTTATGGTTATGGTCGGATACACCAGTGTAATCATCCATCATTTTTTTTAGTATTCCACTTATACCCCTAAAATAAGAGTTATGAGAACAATATTTCCCCCCAAAAATAATCGCATGAAATTTAATATTTGTGATTTTAAATGAATTAAAAATGTAATTGGGTTTTGTCCATGAAGATTTATAATTCGATAGCAAATGACCTAGATTAAATTGTTGCACACTAGTTACAAGCACACAAGGTGTCATTCAGAAGAAGTTTTTGAAGTATATGTTTATTAGTCTCTGTTTCTTTATTGCACTCGGATAGTATAATTTTAGCTATAGGTCTGAAACTTTCTTTTCAGACTGAACTTAATCGTAGTTTTGGACTTACAATATATTTTTTAAATTTCGCACATATGTCCTTCACTAAAAGGAGAAATTAAAATGTAAAGCTGGAAATACACTCAAACATATGTCCTTCACTAAAAGTATATGTTTATTAGTCTCAGCATCTTTATTACACTAGGATAGTATATTTCTGATACGGATCTGAAACTCTCTTTTCAGAATGAACATAAATAGAGCTCTAAATTTACAGTGTATTTTTAAAAATTTTGCACATATGTCCTTTCACAAGAAAGGAGAAATCGAAATGAAAACTGGAGATACACTCAACCAAATAATTAATTGACAACAACAGTGTTCCGTTATAGTCATTGATGGATACACCCGTGTAATCGATTTTCATTTTTCTTAGTATTCCACTTTTACCCCAACGAGAAGAGTTATGAGGACAATAATTTCAACCACAAGAATCGTATGAAATTTTATATTCGTGTTTTTTACTAAAATAATAATGTAACAGGGTTCTGTCTATGAAAATTTTTAAAGCAATATCAGATTGGCTAGAGTAAATTGTAGCACACTAGTTACAAGTACACAAGGTGGCATTAAGAAGTTGTTGAAGTATATGTTAATTAGTCTACGTTTCTTTATTAAACTCGAAAAGTTTAATTTCAGCAACGGATTTGAAACATTCTTTTCGGACTGAACTTCATCAAATTTTTGGACTGACAATGTTTTCTTTTAAATTTTGCACATATGTCCTTCACCATAAAGGAGAAACCAAAATGTAAAACCTAAAATACACTCAACCAAATTGTCAATTGTCAACAACAGTGTTCCATTATGGTCATGGACAGATACACCAGTAATCGTCTGTCATTTTCCTTCGTATTCACTTATACCTGTACAATAAGAGTTTTGAGGTATATGTTTCTTAGACTCCATTCAGATAGTATAATTTAAGCTACGGATCTGAAACTTTCTTTTTGGACCGAACATAAATGGAGTTTTGGACTTATAGTTTATTTTTTAAAAACATTTTGCACATATGTCCTTTAACAAGAAAAGAAACATCAAAATGAAAACTGGAGATATACTCAACCCAATAATCAATTGACAGCAACCGTGTTCCGTTATGGTCATAGACGTATAAACCAGTGTAATCGTCTGTCAATTTTCTTAGTATCCCACTTATAACCCTACGATAGGAGCTATGAGGACAATATTTTCAACCATAAGAATCGCATGAAATTTTATATTCGTGTTTTTTAAGGAATTAAAAATTTAATTGGGTTCTGTCCGTGAAGATTTTTAATTCGATAGCAAATAACCTAGGGTAAATTGTTGCACACTAGTTAAAAGTACACAAGATGTCATTCAGAAGACGTTTTTCAAAGTTTCTTTATGTTGAAGTATGTGTTGATTAGTCTACGTTTCTTTATTACATTAGGATAGTTTAGGTTTAGCTACGGATTTTAAAGGGCTGAACGTATTCAGAGTTTTGGAATGACAATGTATTTTTTTAAACTTTTGCACATATTTCCTCCACATGAAAGGAGAAACTGAAATGTAAAACTAAAAATACATGCAAACATATCATCAATTGACAATAAAAGTGTTCCGTTATGGCCACGAACGGATGCAACAGCGTAATCGTCTGTCATTTTTCTTAGTATTCCATTTAAACACCTACAATAAGAGTTATGAGAAAAATATTTTCCACCACGATAAATCACATGAAATATAATATTCGTGATTTTTAAGAAATTAAAAATGTAATAGGGTTTAGTCCATGATGATTTTTAAATCGATATCAAATGACCTAGAGTAAATTGTTGCACACTAGTTACAAGTACACAAGGTGTCATTTAGAGTAAGTTGTTGAAGTATATGTTGATTAGTCTAAGTTTCTTTATTACACTCGGAAAGTATAATTTTAGCTATGGAATTGAAACTTTCTTTTCGGACTGAACATAATAAGAGTTTTGGACTGACAGTGTATTTTTAAAATTTTGCACATTTACCCTTTCTGAAGAAAGGAGAAATCGAAATGAAAACTAGGGATACACTTAACCGAATAATCAATTGAAAACAACAGTGTTTAGTTATGGTCATGGACAGATACACCAATGTAATCGTCCGTTATTTTTCTTAGTATTCCACTTATACCCCTACAATAAGTGTTATGAGAACAATATTTTCCACCCCAAATAATCGCATGAAATTTCATATTCGTGATTCAAATGGAATTAAAAATGCAATAGGGTTCTGTCAATGAAATCTTTTTATGCGATAGCAAATGACCTAGAGTAAATTGTTGCGCACTAGTTACAAGTTCACAAGGTATCATTCAGAAGAAGTTGTTGAAGTATTATATGTTGATTAGTCTCAATTTCATTATTACACTTGGATAGTATGATTTCAACTATCTAAAACTTTCGTTTCGGACGGAACATAAGCAGAGTTTTGGACTGACAATGTATTTTTTAAAACTTTGCACATATGCCCTTCACCAGATAGGAGAAACAGAAATGTAAAACTTGAAATTCCCCGAAAGAAATCATCCATTGACAACAACAGTGTTCCGTCATGGTCATTGACAGATACACCAGTGTAATCGTCTGTCATTTTTCTTAGTATTCGAGTTATACCCCTACAATAAAAGTAATGGTAACAATATTTTCCACCACAAAGAATCGTATGAAATTTCATATTCATGATTATTAAGGAATTAACAATGTAATAGGTCTGTCCATAAGCATTTTTAAAGCGATAGCAAATGACCTAGAGTAAATTGTTTCACACTAATTACAAGTACACAAGGTGTCATTCAGAAGAAGTTGTTGATGTATAAGTTTATTAATCACGGTTTCTTTATTACACTCGGATAGTATAATTTCATCTATGGATCTGAAACTTTCTTTTCACACTGAACATAAATGGAGTTTTGGACCGACAGTGTATTTATTCAAATTTTGCACATATGTCCTATCACAAGAAAGGAGAAATCAAAATGAAAACTGGTGATACACTCAGCCAAATGATCAATTAACAACAACAGTGTTCTGTTATGGTCATGGACGGATACACCAGTGTAATTGTCCATCATTTTTTCTTAGTATTACACTCTTTCCCCTACGATAAGAGTTATGAGGAAAATATTTTCAACCACAAGAATTGTGTAAAATTTTATATTCATGTTTTATACGTAAACCACAATGTAATAGGTTTCTATCTATGAAAAGTTTTAAAGCGATAGCACATGGGCCAGACTAAATTGTAGCACACTAGTTACAAGTACACAAGGTGGCATTTTGAAGAAATTGTTGAAGTTTATGTTGACTAGTCTAAGTTTCTTTATTACACTCGGAAAGTTTAGTTTCAACTACGGATCTGAAACTTTCTTTTCGGATTGAACGTAATTAGTGTTTTGGACTGACAATGTATTTTTTTTACAAGCAATTTCACATATGTCTTTCACCAGAAAGGAGAAACCGAAATAAAAAACTAGAAATGCACTCAACCATATCATCAATTGACAACAACAGTGTTCCGTTATGGTCATGGACGGATACACCAGTGTAATCGTCTGTCATTTTCCTTAGTATTCAATTTAAACCCCTACAACAAGAGTTATGAGAAACTATTTTCCACAAAAAAATATTGTATGAAATTTTATATTCGTGATTTTTAAGAAATTAAAAATGTAATAGGGTTTAGTCTACGATGATTTTTAAATCGATAGCAAATGACCTAGAGTAAATTGTTGCACACTAGTTACAATTACACAATGTGTCATTCATAGTAAGTTGTGGAAGTATATGTTGATTAGTCTAAGTTTCTTTATTACACTCGAAAAGTGTAATTTTAGCTACGGAATTGAAACTTTCTTTTCGGATTGAATGTAATCAGAATTTTGGACTGAAAGTGTATTTTTCAAAATTTTACACATTTGCCCTTTCAGAAGAAAAGAGAAATCAAAATGAAAACTAGGAATACACTCAACCGAATAATCAATTGACAACAATAGTGGTCCGTTATGGTCATGGACGGATATATCAGTGTAATCGTTCGTTATTTTTCTTAGTATTCCGCTTATACCCCTACAACAAGAGTTATGGGAACAATATTTTCCACCACAAATATTCGCATGAAATTTCATATTCATGATTTAACAGGAATTAAAAATGTAATAGGGTTCTGTCAATGAAAATTTTTAAAGTGATAGCAAATGACCTAGAGTAAATTGTTGCACACTAGTTTCAAGTTCACAAGGTCTCATTCAGAAGAAGTTGTGGAAGTATTATATGTTGATTAGTCTCAATTTCTTTATTACACTCGGATAGTATAATTTCGGCTATCTAAAACGTTCTTTTCGGACAGAACGTAATCAGAGTTTTGGACTGACAATGTATTTTTTAAAACATTGCACATATGTCCTTCCCCAGATAGGAGAAACTGAAATGTAAAACTTGAAATACACTCAAACAAATCATCCATTGACAACAACAATGTTCCATTTTGGTCATTGACGGATACACCAGTGTAATCGTCTGTAATTTTTCTTAGTATTCCAATTATACCCCTACAATAAGAGTAATGGTTACAATATCTGCCACCACAAAGAATCGTACGAAATTTCATATTTATGATTTTTATGAAATTAAAAATGTAATAGGGTTCGGTCCATGAAGATTTTTAAAGCGATAGCAAATGACATAGAGTAAATTGTTTCACACTAGTTAAGAGTACACAAGGTGTCATTCAAAAGAAGTTGTTGAAGTATATGTTTATGAGTCTCAGTTTCTTTATTACACTCGAATAGAATAATTTTAGCTACGGATCTGAAACTTTCTTTTCAGACTGAACATAAATGGATGTTTGGACTGAGAGTGTATTTATTCAAATTTTTCACATATGTCCTTTCACAAGAAAGGAGAAATCAAAATGAAAAATGGAGATACGCACAACCAAATAATTAATTTACAGCAATAGTGTTCCGCTATGGTCATAGATGGATACACCATTGTAATCGTCTATCATTTTTCTTAGTATTCCACTTGTACCCCTACGTTAAGAGTTATGAGGACAATATTTTCAACCACAATAATCGTATGAAATTTTATATTCGTGTTTTTTACAAAAATAATAATGTAACGGGGTTCTGTCTATGAAGATTTTTTAAGCGATAGCAGATAGGCTACAGTAAATTGTAGCAAGCTAGTTACAAGTACACATGGTGGCATTAAGAAGTTGTTGAAGCATATGTTGATTAGTCTGAGTTTCTTTATACACTCAAAAAGTTTAGTTTTAGCTACGGATCTTAAACTTTCTTTTCGGACAGAACGTAACTAGAGTTTTTGACTGATAATGTATTTTTTAAAAATGTTACACATATGTCCTTCACCAGAAAGGAGATACTGAAATGTAAAACTGGAAATACCCTCAACCATATCATCAATTGACAACAACAGTGTTCCGTTATGGTCATGGACGGATACACCAGTGTAATCGTATGTCATATTTATTAGTATTCCATTTAAACTCCTACAATAAAGGTTTTGTGAAAACTATTTTTCCACCACAAAAAATTGCATGAAATTTCATATTCTTGATATTTAAGAAATTAAAAATGTAATAGTGTTTCGTCCATGATGATTTTTAAATCGATAGAAAATGACCTAGAGTAAATTGTTGCACACTAGTTACAAATTCACAAGGTGTCATTCATAAATTTGTTGAAGCATATGTTGATTAGTCTCAATTTCTTTATTACACTCGGATAGTATAATTTCAGCCAGGGATCTAAAACTTTCTTTTCGGACAGAACGTAATCAAAGTTTTGGATTGGCAGTGTATTTTTAAAACTTTGCACATATGTCCTTCACCAGACATGAGAAACTGAAATGTAAAGCTGGAAATATAGTCAAACAAATCATCAATTGACAACAACAGTGTTCCGTTATAGTCATGGACGGATGCAGCAGTGTAATCGTCCGTTATTTTTTTAGTATTACACTTATACCTCTACAATACGAGTTACGGGAAAAAATATTTCCCCCCCCACAAAGAATCGCATGAAATTTCATATTCGTGATTGTTAAGGAATTAAAAATGTAATAGGCTATGAAGATTTTTAAAGTGATAGCACATAAGCTAAAATAAATTGTAGCACACTAGTTACAAGTACACAAGGTGGCATTTAGAAGAATTTGTTGAAGTATACGTTTATTAGTCTAAGTTTATTTATTACAGTCAAAAAGTTTAGTTTCACCTTTGGATCTGAAACTTTCTTTTTCACTGAACGTAAACAGAGTTTTGGACTAACAATATATTTTTTAAAATTTTGCATATATGTCCTCCACCAGAAAGGAGAAACTAAAATGTAAAACTCGAAATATACTTAACAATATCATTAATTGACAACAATAGTGTTCTTTTATTGTCATGGATGGATACACCAGTGTAATCGTCTGTCATTTTCCTTAGTATTCCATTTAAACCCCTACAATAAGAGTTATGAGAAAACTATTTCAACCACAATAAATCTCATGAAACATCATATTTTTTATTTTTAAGAAATTAAAAATGTAATAGGGTTTCGTCCATGATGATTTTTAAATCGATAGAAAATGACCTAGAGTAAATTGTTGCACACAAGGTGTCATTCAGGGTAAGTTGTTGAAGTATATGTTGATTAGTTTAAGTTTCTTTATTACACACGAAAAGTATAATTTTAGCTATGGAATTGAAACTTTCTTTTCGAAATGAACATAATCAGAGTTTTGGACTTACAGTGTTTTTTTTAAAAATATTGCACATTTTCCCTTTCAGAAGAAAGGAGAAATTGAAATGAAAACAATGGATACACTCAAACGAATAATCAATTGACAACAACAGTGTTCGGTAATGGTCATGGATGGATACACCAATGTAATTGTCCGTTATTTTTTTAGTATTCCACTTGTACCCCTACAATAAGAGTTATGAGAACAATGTTTTCCACCACAAATAATCGCAAGAAATTTCATATTTGTGATTCAAAAGGAATTTAAAATTGTAATAGGGTTCTGTCAATGAAATTTTTTGAAGCGATAGCAAATGACCTAAAGTAAATTGTTGCACACTAGTTACAAGTTCACAAGGTGTCATGGACGGATACACCAGTGTAATCATCCGTTATTTTTTTAGTATTCCACTTATACCCCTATATTTTCCACCACAAAGAATCGCATGAAATTTAATATTCGTGATTTTTGAGGAATTAAAAATGTAATAGGCTATGAAGATTTTTAAAGTGATAGAACTTAAACTAGAGTAAATTGTAGCACACTAGTTACAAGAACACAAGGTGGCATTTAGAAGAATTTGTTGAAATATACGTTTATTAGTCTAAGTTTATTTATTACACTCAGAAAGTTTAGTTTCACCTTCAGATCTAAAACTTTCTTTTAGGAATGAATGTAAATAGAGCTTTGGACTGACAATTTATTTTTAAAATTTTGCACATATGCCCTTCACCAGAAAGGAGAAACTAAAATGTGAAACTGGAAATACACTCAACCATATCATCAATTGACAACAATAGTGTTTCGTTATGGTCATGGACGGATAAACCAGTATAATCGTTTGTCATTTTTCTTAGTATTCCACTTATACCCCCACAATAAGAGTTGTGAGAAAAATGTTTTCCAACACTAAAAATCGCATGTAATATCATATTCGTAATTTTTAAGGAATTAAAAATGTAATAGGGTTTTGTCCATGAAGATTTTTAAAGCAATAGCAAATGACCTAGATTAAATTGTTGCACACTAGTTACAAGTTCACAAGGTGTCATTCAGAAGAAGTTGGTGAAGTATCTGTTGATTAGTATTAATTTCTTTATTACACCCGGATAGTATAACTTCATCTACGGATCTAAAACTTTCTTTTTGGACGGAACGAAATCGGTGTTTTGGACTGACAATGTATTTTTTTTAAACTCTGCGCACAAATCCTTCACTAGAAAGGAGAAACTAAAATGTTAAACTGGAAATACACTCAAACAAATCATCAATTGACATCAACAGTGTTCCATTATGGTCATGGATGGATACACCAGTGTAATCGTCCGTCGGTTTTCTTAGTATTCCACTTATACCCCTACAATAATAGTTATGAGAAAAATATTTTCCACAACAAAGAATCGGATGAAATTTCATATTCATGATTTTTGAGGAATATAAAATGAAATAGGGGGTTGTCCATGAAGATTTTTAAAGCGATAGAAAATGACATAGAGTAAATTGTTGCACACTAGTTACAAGTACACACGGTGGCATTCAGAAGAAGTTGTTGAAGTATATATTGATTAGTCTAAGATTCTTTATTACACTCGGAGAGTATAATTTCAACTACGGATTCGAAACTTTCTTTTCGGACTGAACATAATCAGAGTTTATAACCGACAATGTATTTTTAAAAATTTTGCACATATGTCTTTCACAAGAAAGGAGAAATCAAAAAGAAAAATGGAGATACACTCAACCGAATAATAAATTGACAACAATAGTGTTCCATTATGGTCATGGACGGACACACCAGTGTAATCGTCCGTTATTTTTCTTAGTATTCCACTTATACCCCAACTATAAGAGTTATGAGAACAATGTTTTCCACCACAAAAAATATCTTGAAATTTCTTATTCGTGATTTTAAAGGAATTAAAAATGTAATTCGGTTCTGTCCATGAAGATTTTTAATTGGATAGCAAATTACCTAGAGTAAATTGGTGCACACTAAATAAAAGTACACAAGGTGTCATTGAGAAGAAGTTTTTCAAGTATATGTTGATTAGTCTCAGTTTCTTTATTACACTCGGATAGTATAATTTTAGCTACGGATCTGAAACATTATTTTCAGACTAAACGTAATCGTAGTTTTGGACAGACACTGTAGTTTTTTAAAATTCACACATGTACTTCACAAGAAAGGAGAAACGAAAATGTAAAACTTTAAATACACTCAACCAAATCATAAATTGACAACAACAGTGTTCCGTTATGGTCATGGACGGATGCATTAGTGTAATCGTCTATCATTTTTCTAAGTAATCCACTTATATCCCTACAATTAAAGTTATGAGAACAATATTTTCCACCACAAAAAATCGAATGAAATTTCATATTCGTGACCTAGAGTAAATTATTGCACACTAGTTACAAGTACATAAGGTGTCATTCAAAAGAAATTGTTGAAGTATATGTTGATTACTCTAAGTTTCTATATTACACTTGAAAAGTATAATTTCAGCAACGGATGTGAACCTTTCTTTTTGGACTGAACGTAATCGGAGTTTTTGACTAAAAATATATTTTTTAAAATTTTGCACATTTGTCCTTTCACAAGAAAGGAGAAATCAAAATGAAAACTTGAGATACACTAAAACGAATAATCAATTGACAAAAACAGTGCTCTGTTATGGTCATTGACGGATACACGAGTGTAATCGTCCATCATTATTCTTAGTATTCCACTTATACTCCCTACGATAAGAGTTATGAGAACAATATTTTCAACCCCAAGAATCACATGAAAAAAAAATTTCGTGTTTTTTTACGGAAATAATATTGTAATAGGTTTCTGTCTATGAATATTTTTAAAGCGATAGCACATAAGCTAGAGTAAATTGTAGCACACTAGTTACAAGTACACAAGGTGGCTTTCAGAAGAAGTTGTTGAAGTATATGTTTATTAGTCTAAGTTTCCTTATTAAACTAAAAAAGTTTAATTTTAGCTACGAATCTGAAACTTTCTTTTCAAACTTAACATAATCGGAGTTTTGGACTGACAACGTATTTTTTAAAAATTTTGCACATATGTCCTTCACCAGAAAGGAGATAAAACTGGAAATACACTCAACCTAATCATCAATTGACAACAACAGTGTTCAGGTATAGTCATGGACGTATACACCAGTGTAATCGTCTGTCATTTTTATTAGTATTCGACTTATACCCATACAATAAGAGTTATGAGAAAAATATTTTCCACCACAAAGAATCATATGAAATTTCATATTCGTGAATTTTAAGGAATTAAAAAGGTAATAGAGTTCTGTCCATAAAGAAAGCGATGGCAAATGACCTAGAGTAAATTGTTGCACACTTGTTACAAGTACACAAGGTGTCATTTAGAAGAAGTATTTGAAATATATGTTGATTATTTAAAGTTTTTTTATTACACTCGGAAAGTATAATTTTAGCTACAGAATTGAAACTTTCTTTTCAGACTGAACGTAATCTAGTTTTGGAATGACACTTTATTTTTTAAAATTTTGCACATATGTACTTTCAGAAGAAAGGAGAAATTGAAATGAAAACTGGAGATACACTCAACCAAGTAATCAATTGACAAGAACATTGTTCCATAATTGTCTAGGATGGTTAACCAGTGTAATCGTCCATCATTTTTCTTAGTAATCTACTTACACCCCTATGATAAGATTTATGAGGACTATATTTTCAACCACAAGAATCACATGAAATTTTATGTTCGTGTTTTTTACGGAAATAATAGTGTAATATGGTTCTGTCAATGAAGATTTTTGAAGCCATAGCAAATAGCCTAGAGTAAATTATAGCACACTAGTTACAAGTACACAAGGTGTCATTCAGAAGAAGTTGTTGAAGTTTATGTTGATTAGTCTAAGTTTCTTTATTACACTTGGAAAGTATAATTTCAGCCAAGGATACGAAACTTTCTTTTCGGATTGAACATAATCAAAATTTTGGACTGACAATGATTATTTTAAGTTTTGCACATATGTCCTTCACCAGAAAGGAAAAACCAAAATGTAAAACTGGAAATACACTCAACCAAATCATCAATTGACAACAACAGTGTTCCGTTCTGGTTATGGTTGGATACACCAGTGTAATTGTCCGTCATTTTTCTTAGTATTCCACTTATACCCCTACGATAAGAGTTATGAGGACAATATTTTCAACCATAAGAATCGCATAAAATTTTATATTCGTGTTTTTTACTGAAATAATAATGTAATAGGGTTCTGTCTATGAAGATTTTTAATGCGATAGCACATAAGGTAGAATAAATTGTAGCGCACTTGTTAAAAGTACACAAGGTGGTAGTCATAAGAAGTTGTTGAAGTATATGTTGATTAGTCTAAGTTTCTTTATTACTATCAGAAAGTATAATTTTAGCTACAGATATGAAACTCTCTTTCCAGACTGAACGTAATTATAGTTTTGGACTGACAATGTATTTTTTTTAATTTTTGCACCTATGTCCTTCACCAGAAAGGGGAAACCGAAATGTAAAACTTGAAATACACCAACCAAATCATCAATTTACAACAGCAGTATTCCGGTCAAGGATGGGTACACTAGTGTAATCGTCTGTAATATTTCATTGTATTCCACTTATACCCCTACAATAAGAGTTATGAGAAAATTATTTTCCACCACAAAGAATCGCATGAAATTTCATATTCGTGATTTTTAAGGAATTAAAAATCTAATAGGGTTATGTCTATAAAGAATTTTAAAGGAATAGCAATTGACCTAGAAAAAATTTTTGCACACTAGTTACAAGGACACAAGGTGTCATTTAGAAGAAATTGTTGAAGTATATCTTGATTAGTCTTATTACACTCGGAAAGTATAATTTCACTTACGGATCTGAAACTGTCTTTTTGGACTGAACGTAATCGTAATTTTGGACTAATAGTGTATTTTTTAAAATTTTGCACATATGTCCTTTCATAAGAATGGAGAAATCGAAATAAAAACTTGAGATACACTCAAACGAATAATGAATTGACAACAACAGTGTTCCGTTATGGTTATGGACGGATACACCAGTGTAATCGTCTGCATTATTCTTAGTATTCTACTTACAGCCCTACGATAAGAGTTACGAGGACAATATTTTTAACCCCAAGAATCACATGAAATTATATATTCGTGTTTTTTACGGAAATAATAATGTAATAGGGTACTTTCTATGAAGATTTTTAAAGCGATAACACATAAGCTAGAGTAAATTGCAGAACACTAGTTACAAGTACCCAAGGTGGCATTCAAAAGAAGTTGTTGAAGTATATGTTGATTAGTCTATGTTTCATTATTACACTCAAAAAGTTTAATTGCAGCTACGGATTTGAAACTTTCTTTCCAAACTTAACGTAATCGAAGTTTTGGACTAACAATGTATTTTTTAAAATTGTGCCCATATGTCCTTCACCAGAAAGGATAAACCGAAATGTAAATTTGGTAATACACTCAACCAAATCATCAATTGACAACAACAGCATTCCTCTATGGTCATGGATGGATACACCAGTGTAATCGTCTGCCATTTTTCTTAGTATTTCACTTATACCCGTACAATAAGAGTAATGGGAACAATATTTTCCACCACAAAGAATCGCATGAAATTTCATATTCGTGATTTTTAAAGATTTAAAAATGTAATAGAGTTCTGTCCATAAAGATTTAAAACGATGGCCAATGACCTAGAGTAAATTGTTGCACATTAGTTACAAGTACACAAGGTGTCATTCCGAAGAAGTTGTTGAAGTATATGTCGATTAGTCTAAGTTTTTTATTACACTCGAAAATATAATTTTAGGTGCGGAACTGAAAATTTCTTTTGAGACTGAACGTAATCATAGTTTAAGACTGACACTGTATTTTTTAAAATTTTGCACATATGTCCTTTCAGAAGAAAAGTGAAATCAAAATGAAAACTTGAAATAACAACAAAAATGTTCCATATGGTTAAGGACGGATACACCAATGTAATCGTCCGTCATTTTTCTTAGTATTCTACTTATACTTCTACAATAAAAGTTTGGAGGACTATATTTTCAACCACAAGAATCGCATGAAATTTTATATTCGTGTTTTTAAAGGAAATAATAAAGTAATAGGGATCTCTCTATGATGATTTTTAAAGCGATAGCAAATAGCCTAGAGTAAATTGTAGCAAACTAGTTAGAAGTACACAAGGTGGCATTCAGAAGAAGTTGTTGAAGTTTATGGTTATTAGTCTAAGTTTCTTTATTACACTTGGAAAGTATAATTTCAGCCATGGATCTGAAACTTTCTTTTCGGACTGAACGTAATCAAATTTTTGGACTGACAATGTTAATTTTAAGTTTTGCACATATGTCTTTCACAAGAAAGGAGAAACCAAAACGTAAAACTGGAAATACACTCAACCAAATCATCAATTGATAACGACAGTGTTATATAATGGTCATGGACGGATACACCAATTTAATCGTCTATCATTTTTCTTAGTAATCCACTTATACCCCTAAAATAAGTGTTATTAGAAAAATATTTTCCACCACAAAGGATCGCATGACATTTCATATTCTGGATTTTTAAGGAATTCAAAATGTAATAGGGTTCTGTCCATAAAGATTTTTAAAGCGATAGCAAATTACCTAGAGTAAATTGTCGCACACTAGTTACAAGTACACAAGGATCATTCAGAAGAAATTGTTGAAGTATATGTTGATTAGTCTAAGTTTCTTTATTACACTCATAAAGTACAATTTCAGCTATGGATATGAAACTTTCTTTTCGGACTGAACGTAATCAGAGTATTGGACTAACAGTGTATTTGTTTTTAAATTTTGCACATGTGTCCTTTCATAATAAAGGAGTAATCAAAATGAAAACTTGAGATACACTCACACGAATAATCAATCGACTACAACAATGTTTCGTTATGATCATGGACAGATACACCAGTGTAATTGTCCATCATTTTTCTTAGTATTCCACTTATACCTCTACGATAAGAGTTATTCTCAACCCCAAGAATCGCATGAAATTTTATATTCGTGTTCTTACGATAATAATAACGTAATAGGGTCATGTCAATGAAGATTTTTAAAGCGATAGCACGGAAGCTAGAGTAAATTGTAGCACACTAGTTAAAAGTACACAAGGTGGCATTCGGAAGAAGTTGCTGAAGTATATGTTGATTAGTCTAAGTTTCTTTATTACAATCAGAAAGTATTATTTTAGCTACGGATCTGAAACTTTCTTTTCGGAATGAACATAATCAAAGTTTTTTATTGATAATGTTTTTTTAAAAATTTTACACATATGTCCTTCATCATAAAGGAGAAATCAAAGCGTAAAATTGGAATACACTCAACCAAATCATCAGGTGACAACAACAGTGCTCTTTTATAGTCATGGAAGGATACACCAGTGTAATCATCCGTCATTTATCTTAGTATTCCACTTATATCCCTACAATTAGAATTATGAGAAAAAACATTTCCACCACAAAGAATCGCATGAAATTTCATATTTGTGAATGTTAAGGAATTAAAAATGTAATAGGGTTCTGTCTATAAAGATTTTAAAAGCGATAGCAAATGACCTAGATTAAATTGTTGCACACTAGTTACAAGTACACATGGTGCCATTTAGAAGAAATTGTTGAAGTATATGTTGATTAGTCTAAGTTACTTTATTACACTCGGAAAGTATAATTAGAGCTACAGAATTAAAATTTTCTTTCTGGACTGAACGTAATCGGTGTTTTGGACTGAGAGTGTATTTTTTAAAATTTTACACATATTTCCTTTCAGAAGAAAGGAGAAATCGAAATGAAAACTAGAGATACACTCAACCGAATAATCAAATAACAACAAAAGTGTTCCATTTTGGTCATGGACGGATACACCAGTGTAATGATCCATCATTTTTCTTAGCATTCCACATATACCCTGCCATAAGATTTATGAGGACAATATTTTCAACCACAAAAATCGCATGAAATTTTAAATTCGTGATTTTTACGAAACTAATAATGTAATAGGGTTCTGTCTATGAAGATTCTTAAAGCGGTAGAACATAGCCTAGAGTTAATTGTTTCACTCTAGTTGTAATTACACAAGGTGGCATTCAGAAAAGGTTGTTGAAGTATATGTTGATTAGTCTAATTTTCTTTGTTACAATCTAAAAGTATAATTTTAGCTTCGATCTGAAACTTTCTTTTCGGACTGAACGTAATCGTAGTTTTGGACTGACAATTTATTTTTTTAAATTTTGCACCTATGTCCTTCACCAGAAAGGAGAAACCTGAAATGTAAAACTGAAAATACACTCAACCAAATCATCAATTGACAGCAACAGTGTTCTGTTATGGTCATGGACAGATATACTAATGTAATCGTCTATCATTTTTCTTAGTATTCATTTATACCCCTAATATAAGAGTAATGGGAACAATATTTTCCACCACAAAGAATCACATGAAATTTAATATGGGTTCTGTCCATGAAGATTTTTGAAGCGATAGCAAATGACCTGGAGTAAATTGTTTCACACTAGTTACAAGTACACAAGGAGTCATTCAAAAGAATATGTTGAAGTATATGTTGATCAGTCTCAGTTTCTTTATTACACTTGGATAGTATAATTTCAGCTACGAATCTGGAACTTTCTTTTCAGACTGAACGTAATCGGAGTTTTGGACTAACAGTGTATTTTTTAAACATTTACACATATGTCCTTTTAGAAGAAAGGAGAAATCGAAATGAAAACTGGAGATACACTCAATCGAATAATCAAATGACAACAACAGTGTTCCATTATGGTTATGGACGCATACACCAGTATAATCGTTCATCATTTTTCGTAGTATTCCACTTATACTTGTACGATAAGAGTTACGAGGACAACATTTTAAACCACAAGAATAAAATAAAATTTTATTTTCGTGTTTTTCATGGAAATAATAATGTAATCAGGTTCTGTCCATTAAGATTTTTAAAGCGATAGCACATAAGATAGAGTAAATTGTAGCACACTAGTTACAAGTACACAAGGTGGCATTCAGAAGAAGTTGTTGAAGTATATGTTGATTAGTGTACGTTTCTTTATTACACTCGAAAGGTTTAATTTCAGCTACTGATCTGAAACTTTCTTTTCGGACTGAACGTAATCAAAGTTTAGGACTGATAATATTTTTTTAAAATTTTGTACATATTTCCTTCACTAGAGAGGAGAAACCAGAATGTAAAATTGTAAATACACTCAACCAAATCATTAATTGACAATAACAGTGTTCCGTTATCTTCGTGGACGGATACACCAGTGTAATTGCATGTCATTTTTCTTAGTATTCCACTTATACCACTACAATACGAGTTATGAGAAAAATATTTTCCACCACAAAGAATTGCATAAAATTTCATATTCGTGATTTTTGAGAATTTAAAATGTAATAGGGTTCTGTCCATAAAGATTTTTAAAGCGGTAGCAAATGGCCTAGAGTAAATTGTTGTACCTAGTTTGTAAGTACACAAGATGCCAATCAGAGGAAATTGTTGAAGTATATGTTGATTAGTCTAATTTTCTTTATTACACTCGGAAAGTATAATTTGAGCTACTGAATTGAAACTTTCTTTCTAGACTAAACGTAATCAGAATTTCGGACTGAGAGTGTATTTTTTAAAAATTTTGCACATATGTCTTTTTAGAAGAAAGGAGAAATCGAAATGAAAACTGGAGATACACTCAACTGAATAATCAACTGATAACAACAATGTTCCATTATGGTCATGGGCGGATACACCAGTGTAATCGTCCGTCATTTTTCTTAGTATTCCATTTATACCCCTACGATAAGAGTTATGAGGACAATATTTTTAACAACAAGAATAGCATGAAATTTTATATTCATGTTTTTTACGGAAATAAAATATTATAGGGTTCTATCTATGAAGATTTTTAAAGTGATAGCAAATAGGCTTGAGTAAATTGTAGCGCACTAGTTACAAGTACACAAGGTGGCATTCTGAAGAAGTTGTTAAAGAATATGTTGATTAGTCTAACATTCTTTATTACACTCGGAAACTAAAATTTTAGCTATGGATCTGAAACTTTCTTTTCAGACTGAACGTAATCAAAATTTTGGACTAACAATATTTTTTAAAAATTTTGCACATATGTCCTTCACCAGAGAGGAGAATCCGAAATGTAAATATGGAAATACACTCAACCAAATCATCAATTGAAAACAACAGTGTTCCGATATGGTTATGGACGGATACACCAGTGTAATCGTCTAAAAATTTTCATAGTATTCCACTTACACCCCTACAATAAGAGTTATGAGAAAAATGTAGTCCACAACAAAGAATCGCATGAAATTTTGTATTCATGATTTTTTAGGAACTAAAAATGTAATAGGGTTCTGTCCATAAACACTTTTAAAGAAATAGCTTATTACCTAGTGTAAATTGTTGCACACTAGTTACAAGTACACAAGGTGTCATTCAGAAATTTTTTTTTAAGTATATGTTGATTGGTCTCAGTTTCTTTATTACACTCAAATAGTATAATTTACGCTACGGAATGGAAACTTCTTTACGGATTGAACGTAATCCATGTTTTGGACTGACAATGAATTTTTTAAAATTTTGCACATATGTCCTATTATAAGAAAGGAGAAATCGAAATGAAAACTATAGATACACTAAACTGAATAATCAACTGAGAACAACAATGTTCCATTATGGCCATGGACGCATACACCAGTGTAATCTCCATTATTTTTCTTAGTATTCCACTTATACCCCTACAATAAGTGTTATGAGAACAATATTTTCACCCACAACAATCCCATTAAATTTTATATTCGTGTTTTTCATGGAAATAATAATGTAATAGGGTTTCGTCCATTAAGAATTTTAAAGCGATAGCACATAAGATAGAGTAAATTGTAGCACACTAGTTATAAATACAGAAGGTGGCATTCAGAAGAAGTTGTTGAAGTATATGTTGATTAGTTTAAGTTTCTTTATTACTCTCGAAAAGATTAATTTTAGCTACGGATCTGAAACTTTCATTTCGGACTGAACGTAATCAAAGTTTTGGACTGACAATATTTTTTAAAAATTTTGCACATATGTCCTTCACCAGAGAGGACAAACCAAAATGTAAAATTGGAATACACTCAACCAAATCATCAATTAACAACAACAGTGTTCCGTTGTGGTCATGGACGGATACACCAGTGTAATTGCCTGTCATTTTTCATAGTATTCCACTTATACCACTACAATAAGAGTTATGAGAAAAATATTTTCCACCACAAAGAATCGCATGAAATTTCATATTCATGTTTTTAAAGAATTTAAATTTTAATAGGGTTCTGTCCATAAAGATTTTTAAAGCGGTAGCAAATGACTCTGAGTAAATTGTTGCACACTAGTTTGTAAGAACACAAGATGCCATTCAGAAGAAATTGTTGATTAGTCTAAGTTTCTATATTACACTCGGAAAGTATAATTTATGCTACCGAATTGAAACTTTCTTTCTAGACTAAACATAATCGGAATTTTTGAATGAGAGTGCATTTTTTTAAAATTTTCCACATATGTCCTTTTAGAAGAAAGAAGAAATTGAAATGAAAACTGGAGATACACTCAACCGAATAATCAACTGACAACAATAGTGTTCTATTATGGTCATGGACGGATACACCAGTGTAATCGTCCGTCATTTTTCTTTGTATTCCATTTATACCCCTACGATAAGAGTTATGAGGACAATATTTTTAACAATAAGAATAGCATGAAATTTTATGTTCGTGTTTTTTGCGGAAATAAAATGTAATAGGGTTCTATCTATGAAGATTTTTAAAGTGATAGCAAATAAGCTTGAGTAAATTGTAGCGCGCTAGTTACAAGTACACAAGGTGGCATTCTGAAGAAGTTGTTAAAGAATATGTTAATTAGTCTAACTTTATTTTTACACTCGGAAAGTATAATTTTAGCTATGGATCTGAAACTTTCTTTTCGAACTAAACGTAATCAAAATTTTGGACTAACAATGTTTTTTTAAGATTTTGCACATATGTCCTTCACCAGAGAGGAGAATCTGAAATGTAAAACTTGAAATACACTCAACCAAATCATCAATTGACAACAACAGTGTTCCGTCATGGACATGGATGGATACACCAGTGTAATTGTCTGTCAATTTTCTTAGTATTCCACTTATACCCCTACAATAAGAGTTATGAGAAAAAATGTTGTCCACAACAAAGAATCGCATGAAATTTCATATTCGAGATTATTTAGGAACTAAAAATGTAATAGGGTTCTGTTAATAAATATTTTTGAAGAAATAGCATATTACCTAGAGTAAATTGTTGCATACTAGTTACAAGTACACAAGGTGTCATTCAAAAAACATTTTTGAAGTATATGTTGATTGGTCTCAGTTTCTTTATTACACTCGGAAATTATAATTTTAGCTACAGAATTGAAACATTATTTCCGGACTTAACGTAATCGGTGTTTTGGACTGACAGTGTATTTTTAAAACTTTAGTACATATATGTCCTTTCAGAAGAAAGGAAAAATCGAAATGAAAACTGGAGATACACTCAACTGAATAATCAATTGACAATGACAGTGTTTCATTATGGTCATTGACGGATGCACAAGGTGTAATTGTCCGTCATTTTTCTTAGTATTCCACTTATACCTCTACGATAAGAGTTATGAGGACAATATTTTCAACCACAAGAATCACATGAAATTTTATATTCTTGTTTTTTACGGAAATAATAATGTAATAGGGTTCTATCTATAAATATTTTAAAAGTGATAGCACATAGCCTAGAGTAAATTGTAGCACTCTAGTCACAAACAAAAGGTGGCATTCAGAAGAAGTTGTTGAAGTATATGTTGATTAGTCTAAGTTTCTTTATTACAATCGGAAAGTATAACTTTAGCTACGGATTTGAAACTTTCTTTTCAAACTGAACGTAATCGTACTTTTGGACTCACAATGCATTTTAAAAAAAATTTCACATAGGTCCTTCACTAGAAAGGAGAAACCGAAATGTAAAACTAGAAATACAATCAACCAAATCATCAATTGACAACAATAGTGTTCCATTATGGTCATGGACGGATACACCAGTGTAATCATATGTCATTTTTCTAATTATTTCACTTATACCCCTACAATAAGAGTAATGGGAACAATATTTTCTACCACAAAGAATCGCATGAAATTTAATATTCATGATTTTTAAGGAATTAAAAATGTAATAGGGTTCTACCAAATGAAGATTTTCAAAGCGATATCAAATGACCTATAGTAAATTGTGTCACACTAGTTACAAGTACACAAGGTGTCATTCAAAAGAATTTGTTGAAATATATGTTGATTACTCTCAGTTTATTTATTACACTCGGATAGTGAAATTTCTGCTACGGATCTGAAACATTCTTTTTTGGACTGAACGTAATCGGAGTTTTGGACTAACATTGTATTTTTTAAAAATATTTTCTTATATTTCCTTTCATACGAAAGGATAAATTGAAATGAAAACTTGAGATACACTCAAACGAATAATGAATTGACAACAACAATTTTCGGTTATGGTCATGGACGGATACACCAGTGTAATTGTCCATCATTTTTCTTAGTATTCCACTTATACCCATGCGATAAGAGTTCCGGGGACAATATTTTCAACCACAAGAATCGCATGAAATTTAATACTCGTGTTTTTACGGAAATAATAATGTAATAAGGTTCCGTCTATGAAGATTTTTAAAGTGATAGCACATAAGCTAGAGTAAATTATAGCACACTAGTTACAAGTACACAAGGTGGCATTCAGAATAAGTTAAAGTCTATGTTGATTAGTCTAAGTTTATTTATTACACTCGAAAAGTTTAATTTCACCTATGGATCTTAAAATTTCTTTTAGGACTGAACGTAATCAGAGTTTTGGACTGAAAATGTATTTTTAAAAAATTTTGCACATATTTCCTTCACAAGAAAAGAGAAACCAAAATTTAAAACTGAAAATACATTCAACCAAATCGTCAGTTGACAACAACATTATTCCGTTATGGTCATGAATGGATACACCCGTGTAATCGTCTGTCATTTTTCTTAGTATTCCACTTGTAACCGTAAAATAAGAGTTATGAGAACAATATTTTCAACCACAAAGAATCGCATGAAATTTCATATTCGTGATTTTTAAGAATTATAAATGTAATAGGGTTCTGTCCATAAAGATTTTTAAAGCGATGGCAAATGACCTAGAGTAAATTGTTACACACTAGTTACAAGTACACAAGGTGTCATTTAGAAGAAGTTGTTGAAATATATGTTGATTAGTCTATGTTTTGTTTATTACACTCTGAAAGTATAATTTTAGTTATGGAATTGAAACTTTCATTTGGGACTCTACGTAATCGGAGTTTTGGACTGACAGTGTATTTTTAAAATTTTGCCTATGTGTCCTTTCAGAAGAAAGGAGAAATCGAAAGGAAAACTAGAGATACACTTAACAGAATAATCAATTGACAACAACAGTGTTCCATTATGGTCATGGAAGGATACACCAGTGTAATCGTCCGTTATTTTTCTTCGTATTCCATTTATACCCCTTCAATAAGAGTTATGAGGAAAATATTTTCAACCACAAGAATCTCATGAAATTTTTATATTTGTGTTTTTTACGAAAATAATAATTTAATAGGGTTCTGTCTATGAATATTTTTAAAGTGATAACAAATAGCCTAGAGTAAATTATAGCACACTAGTTACAAGTACACAAGGTTTCATTCAGAAGAAGTTGTAGAAGTATATGTTGATTAGTCTAAGTTTCTTTATTACACTCGGAAAGTATAATTTCAGCTACGGATCTGAAACTTTCTTTTCGGACTGAACGTAATCAGAGATTTTGACTGTCACTATTTTTTAAAAATTTGAGAAAAGTGCAAATATAACCCTATGTAATTGAAGAAAGTGCAGATATAACCCTGCAATATTCGAAAGTGCAGATATAACCCTATCTATTCAGGTTATGTGCAAATATAACCTTTTTAGCCGGTTTGTGGCTGGAATGAAGTGAAATGACGAATTTGTCCATGACGGAATCTTTAAAAAAACTGGATTCTTTAACAATTGAGGCCCTACCAATTTTGCCATTATTCTCTTCTTCCTCCGCTGCTCCTCAATTCTTCTTCCTCCGCCGCTCCTCCATTCTTCTTCCTCCGCCGCTCCTCCATTATTCTTCCTCCGCCGCTCCTCCATTCTTCTTCCTCCGCCGCTTCTCCATTCTTCTTCCTCCGCCGCTCCTCCATTCTTCTTCCTCCGCCACTGCTCCATTCTTCTTCCTCCGCCGCTCTTCCATTCTTCTTCCTCCGTCGCTCCTCCATTCTTCTTCCTCTGCCGCTGCTCCATTCTTCTTCCCGCCGCACCCTTTTCTTTCTTCCACCCCGCCACCCTCTCTCTGGCCACCACAATCACTCCTTCCGCCGCTATCCCTAAATACACCCTCGATTTCCCCCAATTTATCAAATTAGGTTTCCAAAATTGAGCAACAATTCCCAGAACACTACCCGTCTCATCATCATCTTCACTACTTATCCAAAAGCCCACCAATCGATCTTCCTCCAGTTTGAACCCGGATAATCAAGCCACTCATTTCTCGGCCAAAAGCTTTCAATTTTCTTCTCAAGTTCATGTCCCGGTATCGGATGGACTGTGGTGAAGTGAAGTCAGGGGAAGGTGATGAAGTGACTGTGGCTCATTTACTTCTTGGAATCTGGGCACAAAAGGAGTCTGCAGGTCATCGATGGAAGGGGAGGGATTGGTGGTGGTGGGAATGGTTGGTGGTGGTGGCGGGGTGAAGGTGATGTGATGGAAGGGGAGGGATTGGTGGTGGTGAAGGTGAGGTGATGGCAGGGGAGGCAAAGGAGCTTCGGTAGTGGCTGGTGGTGGTGAGCCAGGTGGTGGCGGCGGTGCTAGCTGCTGGTGGTGTTGGTGGCGGGGTGAAGTTGAGGTGATAGCAGGGGTGGCTGGTGGTGGTGAGCCAGGTGGTGATTGGGGGGCAATTTTGTCCTTTTAATTTTGTAATAGGTTAGAAGGGCAATTTGGTAATTTTCGGTCGGTCAATGGCCAGAAATGGCCAGTCAATGCCGGAATAGTGGATTCAGGGTTATATTTGCACTTATGTGTAATAGATAGGGTCATATTTGCACTAAAAAACAATTGAGGGTTATATTTGCACATTCCTCAACATATAGGGTTATATCTGCATATTACCCTAAAAATTTTGTACATATGTCCTTCACCAGAAAGGAGGAACCGAATGTAAAACTGGAAATATACTGAACCAAATTAACAATTGACAACAATAGTGTTCCGTTATGGTCATGAACAGATACACCAGTGTAATCGTCTATCATTTTTCTTTGTATTCCACATATACCCCTACAATAAGAGTTATCAGAAAAATATTTTCCACCACAAAAAATCGCATGAAATTTCGTATTCATGATTATTGAGGAATTAAAAATGTAAAAGGTTCTGTCCATGAAGATTTTT
This sequence comes from Rubia yunnanensis, assembly GCA_037428765.1. Taxonomy (NCBI): domain Eukaryota; kingdom Viridiplantae; phylum Streptophyta; class Magnoliopsida; order Gentianales; family Rubiaceae; genus Rubia; species Rubia yunnanensis. The sequence goes on from CM075064.1 coordinate 65,700,779, forward strand.
GAAGCGATAGCAAATGACCTAGAGTAAATTGTTGTGCACTATTTACAAGTACACAAGGTGTCATTCAAAAGAAATTTTCGAACTATATGTTGATTAGTCTATGTTTTCTTATTACACTCGGAAAGTATAAATATAGCTACAGAATTGAAACTTTCTCTCCAGACTGAACGTAATCGGAGTTTTGAACTGACAGTGTATTTTTTAAAATTTTGCACATGTGTCCTTTCTGAAAAAAGGAGAATTTGAAATGAAAACTAGAGATACACTCAACCGAATAATCAATTGATAACAACAATGTTCCATTATGATCATTGACGCATACACCAGTGTAATCGTCCGTCATTTTTCTTAGTATTCCACTTATACCCCTATGATAAGAGTTATGAGGACAATATTTTCAACCACAAGAATCGCATAAAATTTTATATTCGTGTTTTTCATGGAAATAATAATGTAATAGGGTTTTGTCCATTAAGATTTTTAAAGGGATAGTACAGAAGATAGATTTAATTGTAGCACACTAGTTACATGTATACAAGGTGGCATTGAAAAGAAGTTGTTGAAGTATATGTTGATTAATTAGTCTCAGTTTCTTTATTACACTCGAACAGTATAATTTCAGCTACGGATCTGAAACTTTCTTTTTGGGTTGAAAGTAATCCGAGTTTTGGACCGACAATGTATTTTTTAAACATTTACACATATGTCCTTTTAGAAGAAAGGAGAAATTGAAATGAAAACTAGAGATACACTCAACCAAATAATCAACTGACAATAACAATGTTCCATTATGGTCATGGATGCATACACCAGTGTAATCGTTCGTCATTTTTCTTAGTATTCAACTTATACCCCTACGATAAGAGTTATGAAGACAATATTTTCATTCACATGAATCACATGAAATTTTATATTCGTGTTTTTCACAGAAATAATAATGTAATAGGGTTTTGTCCTTTAAGATTTTTAAAGCGGTAGCACATAAGACAGAGTTAATTTTGGCACACTAGTTACATGTACACAAGGTGGCAATCAGAAGTAGTTGTTGAAGTATATGTTGATTAGTCTAAGTTTCTTTATTATGCTCGAAAAGTTTAATTTCAGCTACGGATCAGGAAATTTCTTTTTGGACTGAACGTAATCAAAGTTTTGGACTGACAATGTTTTTTTAAAATTTTGTACATATGTCCATCACCAGAGAGGAGAAACCAAAATGTAAAACTTGAAATCTACTCAACCAAATCATCAATTGACAACAACAATGTTCTGTTATGGTCATGGACGGATACACCAGTGTAATTGTCCGTCATTTTTCTTAGTATTCCACTTATACCCCTACGATAAAAGTTATTAAAACAATATTTTCAACCAAAAGAATCGCATAAAATTTTATTTTCGTGTTTTTTATGGAAATAAACAGTAATAGGGTTCCCTTATTGAATATTTTTAAAGTTATAACAAATAGCTTAGAGTAAATTTTAACACACTAGTTACAAGTACACAAGGTGGCATTCAGAAGAAGTTGTTGAAGTATATGTTGATTAGTCTGCATTTCTTTATTACACTCAGAAAGTATAATTTTAGCTACAGATATGAAACTTTCGTTTGGGACTGAACGTAATCAAAGTTATTGACTGATAATGTTTTTTTTAAAATTTTTCACATATGTCCTTCACCAGAAAGGAGAATCCCAAATGTAAAACTAGAAATACACTTAACAAAATCATCAATTGACAACAACAGTATTCTATTTTGGTCATGGACGGATACACCAGTGTAATCATTTTTCAATTTTCTTAGTATTCCACTTATACCCCTACAATAAGAGTTATGAGAAAAATATTTTCCACCACAAAGAATAGCAAGAAATTTCATATTCTTGATTTTTTGGGAATTATTAATGCAATAGGGTTCTGTCCATAAAGATTTTTAAAAAAATAGCAATTGACCTAGAGTAAATTGTTGCACACTAGTTACAAGTACACAAGGTGTCATTCAGAAGAAAATTTTTAAGTATATGTTGATTAGTCTCAGTTTCTTTATTACACTCGGATAGTATAATTTCAGCTACAGATCCAGAACTTTCTTTTCGAACTGAACGTAATCGAACTTTTGTACTTACAATGCATTTTTTAAAATTTTGCACATATGTCCTTTTAGAAGAAAGGAGAAATTGAAATGAAAACTGTAGATACACACAACCGAATAATCAACTGACAACAACAGTGTTCCATTAAGGTCATGGTCGCATACACCAGTGTAATCGTTGTCAATTTTCTTAGTATTCCACTTATACCCCTATAATAAGATTTATGTGGACAATATTTTCAACCACAAGAATCGCATGAAATTTTATATTCGTGTTTTTCAACTAAAAAATAATTTAATAGGTTTCTTTCCATTAAAATATTTAAAGCGATAGCACATAAGATAGTGTAAATTGTAGCACACTAGTTACAAGTACACAAGGTGGCATTCAGAAGAAGTTTTTGAAGTATATGTTGATTAGTCTAAGTTTCTTTATTACACTCGAAAAGATTCATTTCAGCTACGAATCTGAAACTTTCTTTTTGGACTGCACGTAATCAGAGTTTTGGACTGACAATTTTTTTAAAAAGTTTTGTATATATGTCCTTCACCAGAAAAGAGAAACCAAAATATAAAATTGGAAATACATTCAACCAAATTGTTATTTGACAACAACAGTGTTCCGTTATTGTCATGAACAGATACACCAGTGTAATCGTCTGTCATTTTTCTTAGTATTCCACTTATACCCATAAAATAAGAGTTATGAGAACAATGTTTTCAACCACTAAGAATTGTATGAAATTTCATAGTCATGATTTTTAAGGAATTATAAATGTAATAGGGATCTTTCCATAAAGATTTTTGAAGCAGTGGCAAATGACCTAGAGTAAATTGTTGCACACTAGTTACAAGTTCACAAGGTGTTATTCAGAAGAAGTTGTTGACGTATATTTTGATTAGTCTAAGCTTTTTTTATTACACTCAGAAAGTATAATTCCAGCTACAAAATTGAAACTTTCTTTGCGGACTGAGCGTAAATTGTAGCACACTTGTTACAAGTACACAAGGTGGCATTCAAAAGAAGTTGTTGAAGTATATGTTGATTAGTCTAAGTTTCTTTATTACACTTGAAAAGTTTAATTTTAGCTATGGATATGAAACTTTCTTTTCGGACTGAACGTAATCAAAGTTTTGGACTGACAATGTTTTTTTTTAAAATTTTGCACATATGTCATTTCATAAGAAAGGAGAATCAAAATGAAAGCTGGAGATACACTAAACCGAATAATCAATTGACAACAACAGTTTCCATTATGGTCATGGATGTATAAACCAGTGTAATTGTCCGTCATTTTTTTAGTATTCCACTTATACCCCTACGATAAGAGTTATGCGGACAATGTTTTAAACCACAAGAATTGCATGAAATTTTATATTCGTGTTTTTCACGAAAATAATAATGTAATAGGGTTCTTTCAGTTAATATTTTAAAGTGATAGCACATAAGATAGAGTAAATTATAGCACACTATTTACAAGTACACAGGGTGGCATTCAGAAGAAGTTGTTGATATATGTTGATTAATCTAAGTTTCTTTATTACACTCGAAAAGTATAATTTCAGCCATGGATCTGAAACTTTCCTTTCGGACTGAATGTAATCAAAGTTTTGGACTGACAATGTTTATTTTAAGTTTTTCACATATGTACTTCACCAGAAAGGAGAAACCGAAATGTAAAAATGAAATACACTCAATCAAATCATCAATAGACAACAATAGTGTTCTGTAATGGTCGTGGACGGATATACCTGTGTAATCGTCTATCATTTTTCTTAGTAATCCATTTATAACCCTAAAATAAGATTTATGAGAAAAATATTTTCCACCACAAAGGATCACATAAAATTTCATATTTGTGATTTTTATGGAAGTAAAAATGTATTGGAGTTCTGTCTATAATGATTTTTAAAGCGATAGCAAATGACCTAGAGTAAATTGTTGTACACTAGTTACAAGTAAACATGGTATCATTCAAAATAAAATTTGGAAGTATATGTTGATTAGTATAAGTTTCTTTATTACACTCCGAAAGTATAAGTACAGCTACGGATCTGAAACTTTCTTTTCAAACTAAACGTAATCTGAGTTTTGGTCTAACAATGTATTCTTAAAATGTTTGCACTTATGTCCTCTCATAATAAAGGAGAAATTGAAATGAAAACTTGAGATAAACTCAAATGAATAATCAATTGACAACAACAGTGTTCGGTTACGGTCATGGACGGATACACTAGTGTAGTCGTCCGTCATTTTTCTTAGTATTCCACTTATACCCCTACGATAAGATCTATAAGGGAAAATATTTTAAACCACAAGTATCACATAAAATTTTATATTCGTGTTTTTTACTGAAATATTAATGTAATAAGGTTCTGTCTATGAAGACTTTTAAGGCGATAACACATAAGCAAGGATAAATTGTAGCACACTAGTTAATAGTACACAAGGTGGCATTTAGGAGAACTTGCTGCAGTATATGTGTATTAGACTAAGTTTCTTTATGACACTTAAAAAGATTAATTTCAGCTACGGATCTGAAACTTTCTTTTCGGTTTGAACGTAATCAAAGTTTTGCACCGACAATGTTTTTTAAAAAAATTTCACATAAGTCCTTCACCAGAGAGGAGAAACCGAAAGGTAAAACTGGAAATATACTCGACCAAATCATCAATTGACAACAACAGTGTTCTGTTATAGTCATGGACGGATACACCAGTCTAATTGTCTGTAATATTTCTTAGTATTTCACTTATACCCCCGATAAGAGTTATGCGGGCAATATTTTCAAGCACAAGAATCGCATGAAATTTTATTTTCTTGTTTTTCACGGAAATAATAATGTAATAGGTTTCTGTCCATTAATATTTTTAAAGCGATAGCACATAAGATAGAGTAAATTGTAGCACACTAGTTACAAGTACACAAGGTGGCATTCAGAAGAAGTTGCCGATATATGTTGATTAATCCAAGTTTCTTTATTACATTCGGAAAGTATAATTTCAGCCATGGATCTAAAACTTTCTTTTCGTACTGAACGTATTTTGGACTGACAATGTTTATTTTAAGTTTTTCACATATGTCCTTTGAAAGGAGAAACCGAAATGTAAACCTTGAAATAAACTCAACCGAATCATCAATAGACAACAACAGTATTCCGTAATGGTTATGAATCATCTGTCATTTTTCTTAATAATCCATTTATAACCCTAAAATAAGAGTTATGAGAAAAATATTTTCCACCACAACCTATTGCATGAAATTTCATTTTTGTGATTTTCATGGAAGTAAAAATGTAATAGGGTTCTGTCCATAAAGATTTTTAAAGCGATAGCAAATGACCTAGAGTAAATTGTTGTACACTAGTTACAAGTACACAAGGTGTCATTCAAAATAAAATTTTGAAGTATATGTTGTTTAGTATAAGTTTCTTTATTACACTCAGAAAGTATAATTACAGCTACGGATCTGAAACTTTCTTTTCATACTGAACGTAATATGAGTTTTGGACTGATAGTGTATTTTTAAAATTTTTGCATATATGTCCTCTCATAAGAAAGGATAAATCGAATGAAACTTGAGATACACTCAAACAAATAATCAATTGACAACAACAGTGTTCCGTTACGGTAATGGACGGATAAATCAGTGTAATCGTCCGTCATTTTTCTTAGTATTCCACTTATACCCCTACGATAAGATTTATAAGGGAAAATATTTTAAACCTCAAGAATCACATAAAATTTTACATTCGTGTTTTTTACCGAAATATTAATGTAATAAGGTTCTGTCTATGAAGACTTTTAAGGCGATAACACATAAGCAAGAGTAAATTGTAGCACACTAGTTAATAGTATAGAAGGTGGCATTCAGGAGAAGTTGCTGAAGTATATGTTGATTGGACTAGATTTCTTTATTACACTCAAAAGGTTTAATTTTAGCTACGGATCTAAAACTTTCTTTTCGGACTGAACGTAATAAAAGTTTTGGACTGACAATGTTTTTAAAACATTTTCACATATGTACTTCACAAGAGAGGAGAAACTGAAATGTAAAACCAGAAATACTCAACCAAATCATCAATTGACAACAACAGTGTTCCGTTATAGTCAAGGATGGATACACCAGTCTAATCGTCTGTCATTTTTCTTAATATTCCACTTATACCACTACAATAAGAGTTATCAGAAAAATATTTTCCACCACAAAGAATCGCATGAAATTTCATATTGATGATTTTTAAAGCATTAACAATGTAATAGGGTTCTGTCCATAAATATTTTTAAGGCGGTAGCAAATGACCTAGAGTAAATTGTTGCACACTAGTTACAAGTACACAATATGTCATTCAGAAGAAATTGTTGAAGTAAATGTTGATTAGTCCATGTTTCTTTATTACACTCGGAAAGTATAATTTCAACTACAGAATTAAAACTTTCTATCCGGACTGAACGTAATCGAAGTTTTGGACAGAGAGTGTATTTTTAAAAATTTTGCACATATGTCCTATTAAAAAAAAAGGAGAAATCGAAATGAAAACTAGAGATACACTCAACCTAAAAATCAACTGACAACAACGGTGTTCCATTATCATCATGGACGGATACACCAGTGTAATCGTCCGTCATTTTTCTTTGTATTCCATTTACACCCCTACGATAAGAGTTATGAAGACAATATTTTCAACCACAAGAATCGCATGAAATTTTATATTCGTGTTTTTCACGGAAATAAAATTTAATAGGGTTCTGTCTATGAAGATTTTTAAAGGGATAGCAAATAGTCTACTGTAAATTGTAGCACACTAGTTACACGTACACAAGGTGGCATTCAGAAGAAGTTGAAGTATATGTTGATTATTCTAAGTCTCTTTATTACACTCGGAAAGTATAATTTTGGCTACGGGTCTTAAACTTTCTTTTCAGACTTAACGTAATCAAAGTTTTGGGCTGGCAATTTTTTTTGAAATTTTTCACCTATGTCCTTTACATGAAAGGAGAATTCGAAATGTAAAACTGGAAATACACTAAACCGAATAAACAATTGACACAACAGTGTTCCGTTATGGTCATGGACGGATACACCAATGTAATCGTTTGTCAATTTTCTTAGTATTCCACTTATACCCCTATAATAAGAGTTATGAGAAAAATATTTTCCACCACAAAGAATCGCATGAAACTTCATATTCGTGATTTTTTAGGAATTAAAAATGTAATTGGGTACTGTCCATAAAGAATTTTAAAGCAATAGCAAATGACCTCAAGTAAATTGTTGCACACTTGTTTCAAGTACACAAGGTGTCATTCAGAATAAATTTTTGAAGTATATGTTGATCAGTATAATTTTCTTTATTACACTCGGAATGTATAATTTCAGCTACAGAATTGAAACTTTCTTTTTCGACTGAACGTAATCGATGTTTTGGACTGACAGTGTATTTTTAAAATTTTAGCTCATATGTCCTTTTAGAAGAAAGGAGAAATCCGAATGAAAACTAGAAATAAACTCAACCGAATAATCAATTGGCAACAACATTGTTTCATTATGGGTATTGATGGACACACAAGGAGTAATCTTCTATCATTTTTCTCAGTATTCGACTTATACCCCTACGATAAGAGTTATGAAGACAATATTTTCAACCACAAGAATCTATGAAATTTTATATTCTTGTTTTTACGGAAATAATAATGCAATAGGGTTCTGTCTCTAATGATTTTTAAAGCGATAGCACATAGCCTAGAGTAAATTTTAGCACTCTTGTCACAAAAACACAAGGTGGCATTCAGAAGAATTTGTTGAAGTATATGTTGATTTTTCTATGTTTCTTTATTTCAATTGGAAAGTATAATTTTGGCTAGAGATCTGAAACTTTCTTTTCAGGCTGAATGTAATCGTACTTTTCGACTGACAATGTAATTTTTAAAATTTTGCACATCTGTCCTTCACTAGAAAGGAGAAACCGAAAAGTAAAACTGGAAATACACTCAACCATATCATCAATTGACAACAAAAGTGTTTCATTATGGTCATGGACTGATACACCAGTGTAATAGTCTGTCAGTTTTCTTAGTATTCTACATATACCCTTACGATAAGAGTAATGGAAACAATATTTTACACCACAAAGAATCACATGAAATTTAATATTCATGATTTTTAAGGAATTAAAAATGTAATAGGGTTCTGTCAATTGAAGATTTTTAAAGCGATATCAAATGACAAAGAGTAAATTGTTTCACACTAGTTACAATTACACAAGGTGTCATTCAGAAGAATTGTTGAAATATATGTTGATTAGTCTCAGTTTCTTTATTACACTTGGATAGTGAAATTTCAGTTACATATCTAAAACTTTCTTTTCGGACTAAACGTAATCTAAGTTTGAATAACATTGTATTTTTAAAAATTTTACACATATGTTCTTTCATAAGAAAGGAGAAATTGAAATGAAAACTTGAAATACACTCAAACGAATAATCAATTGACAATAACAGTTTTCCGTTATGGTCATGGAAGGATACACCAGTGTCATCGTCCGTCATTTTTCTTAGTATTCCACTTATACCCATACGATAAGAGTTATGGGGACAATATTTTCAAGCACAAGAATCATATGAAATTTTGTATTCGTTTTTTTTTACAGAAATAATAATGTAATAGGATTCTGTCTTTGAAAATTTTTAAAACGATATCACATATGCTAGAGTAAATTGTAGAACACTAGTTACAAGTACACAATGTGGCATTCAGAAGAAGTTAAAGTATATAATGATTAGTCTAAATTTCTTTATTACACTAAAAAAGTTTAATTTCATCTACGGATTAAAAACTTTCTTTTCGGACTGAACGTAACCAAAGTTTTGGACTGAAAATGTATTTTTTTTAAAGTTTTGCACATAAGTCTTTCATTAGAAAGGAGAAACTGAAATGGAAAACTGGAAATACATTGAACCAAAGCGTCAGTTGACAACAACAGTGTTCCGTTATGGTCATGGACGGATACACCAGTGTAATCATCTATCATTTTTCTTAGTATTCCACTTATACCCGTAAAATAAGAGTTATGAGAACAATATTTTCAACCCTAGAGAATCGCATGAAATTTCATATTCGTGATTCTTATGGTAAAATGAAATGAAAACCAAATAATCAATTGATAACAACAGTGTTCCATTATGGTCATAGACGGATACACTAGTGTAATTTTCCAACATTTTTCTCATTATTCCACTTATACCCCTACGATAAGAGTTATGAGGACAATATTTTCAACCACAAGAATTGCATGAAAGTTTATATTCGTATTTTTATGGAAATAATAATGTAATAGGGTTCTGTCTATAATGATTTTTAAAGCGATAGCACAGCCTAGAGTAAATTGTAGCACTCTAGTTACAAAAACACAAGGTGCCATTCAACAGAAGTTGCTGAAGTATATGTTGATTTGTCTAAGTTTCTTTATTACAATCGAAATGTATAATTTCTGCTACGGATCTGAAACTTTCTTTTCGGACTGAATGTAATCAAAGTTTTGGACTGACAATGTATATTTTAATATTTTGCACACATTTCCTTCACCAGAAAGGAGATGCCAAAAAGAAAAATTGGAAAGACACTTAGCAAAATCATCAATTGACAACAACAGTGTTCCGTTATGGTAATGGACGAATACACCAGTGTAATCGTCTATCATTTTTCTTAGTATTCCACTTATACCCCTACATTAGAGTTATGAGATCAATATTTTCCACCACAAAGAATCGCTTGAAATTTCATATTCGTAATTTTTAAGGAATTAAAAATGTAATAGGGTTTTGTCTGTGGAGATTTTAAATCGATAGCAAATGACCTAGTGCAAATTGTTGCACACTAGTTACAAGTACACAAGGTGCCATTAAGAAGAAATTGTTGAAGTATATGTTGATTTGTCTCACTTCTTTATTACACTTGAATAGTATAATTTTAGCTACGGATCAGAAACTTTCTCTTCAGACTGAACGGAATCGGAATTTAGGACTGACAATGTATTTTTTAAAAATTTGTACATATGTCCTTCACCGGAAAGGAGAAACCGAAATGTAAAACTTGAAATACACTCAACCAAATCATCAATTGACAACAACAGTGTTCCGTTATAGTTATGTATGGATACACTAGTGTAATCCTTCTTTATTTTTCTTAGTATTCCACTTATACCCCTACAATAAGAGCTATGAGAACAATATTATCCACCATAAAGAATTGCATGAAATTTCATATTCATGATTTTTACGGAATTAAAAATGTAATAGGGTTCTGTCCATGAATATTTTTAAAGTGATAGCAAATGACCTAGAGTAAATTATTCCACACTAGTTACAAGTACACATGGTGTCATTCTGAAGAAGTTGTTCAAGTATATGTTGATTAGTCTCAGTTTTTTTTTACACTCAGATATTATAATTTTTACTATGGATTTGAAACTTTCTTTTCGAACTGAACGCAATCGGAGTTTTCGACTGACATTGTGTTTTTTAATATTTTGCACATATATCCTTTCATAACAAAGGAGAAATCGAAATGAAAACTTGAGATACACTCAGCCGAATAATCAATTGACAACAAAAATGTTCCATTGTGGTCATGGACGGACACACCAGTGTAATCGTGCGTCATTTTTCTTAGTATTCCACTTATGCCCCTGCGTTAAGAGTTATGACACTATCACAGGAACCCCCTTTTTGCACCATTTGTTTTGTTCTAGCATCGGTTTTTTCATTAAAAATATTGGTGCCTAAGTAACCGATGAAACAGTTTCACCGATTGAAAAATAACGAGTGCTAAATCCCTACTTTTTGAACCAGTGTTTTTATTAGCACCGGTGCTAATATGTACCACAATATCAATGGTAGCACCGGTACTAAAAATAATCCCTTCACTGCCGCTTTCAGAGGAAGGGATATTTTTTTGTCATAAATATTTTAGCACCGGTTTTTCCACCGGTGCTAATTTTAGCACCGGTAGCACCGGTTTTTTTTGGTGCTAAAATATTTACGACGACTAAACAAATCCCTTCCTCTGAAAGAGGCAGCGTCAGAGGAAGGGAAAAGACCCAAAATTAACAATTTAGTAGGATTAATTTAATAATAAAATTAACTTCACAAAATTGATGATATAGAAATAAAATTAAAAATATTAAGATACAAAATTAATAATCTATGGGATTAAAAATTGCTACGGAGACCTTGGAGAGGAATCAATCTCACCACCACCGACACGACACCCTCACCCCGGCACAACAGCAAACCAACAGTCAACGATTAAGACTCTACATACATGAGAAATCACAAAAAGTCTCTGCATACAAAATGACTAAAAGAATTCAGAATATTCAGATATTAGCAAACTGTGGGTTTTGTGCCTCGAAGGAAAAAGACAAGGCTTTAAGTTGTAAGACTAGAGTAAATTAATGCACACTTGTTACAATTACACTAGGTGTCATTCGGAAGAAGTTGTTGAAGTATATGTTGATCAGTCCCAATTTCTTTATTACACTCGGATAGTATAATTTCAGCTACAAATCTGAAACTTTCTTTTCGCACTAAACGTAATCAGAGTTTTTGTCTGACAGTGTGTTTTTTCAAAAATTTCACACATGTCCTTTGACAAAAAAGGAGAAGTTGAAATGTAAAACTGGAGATACAATCAACCGAATAATCAATTGACAAAAATAGTGTTCCGTTATAGTCATGGACAGGATACACCAGTGTAATCATCCATCATTTTTATTAGAATTCCATTCATACCCCTACAATAATTGTTATGAGAAAAATATTTTCTACCACAAAGAATCACATGTAATTTTATATTCGTGTTTTTTACGGAAATAAAATGTAATAGGGTTCTGTCCATGAAGATTTTTAAAGAGATAGCACACGACCTAGAGTAAATTGTATAACACTAGTTACTAGTACACAAGGTGTCATTCAGAAGAAGTTGTTGAAGTATATGTAGATTTGTCTAAGTTCCTTAATTACACTCGGAGAGTATAATTTCAGCTACGGATCTGAAATTTTCTTTTTGGACTAAACGTAATCAAAGATTTGGACTAACAACGTATTTTTTAATACTTTTTCACATATGTCCTTCACCGGAAAGGAGAAACCGAAATGTAAAACTTGAAATAAACTCAACCAAATCATCAATTGGCAACAACAATTGGCACAGTGTAATCGTCTGTCATTTTCTTAGTATTCCACTTATACCCCTACAATAAGAGTTATGAGAACAATAATTTCGACGACAAAGAATCGCTTGAAATTTTATATTCGTATTTCTTACGGAAATAAAAATGTAATTGGGTTTTGTCAATGAATATTTTTAAAGCGATCGCAAATGACCTAGAGTAAGTTGCTGCACACTAGTTTCAAGTACGCAAGGTATCATTCAGAATGAATTGTTGAAGTAAATGTTGATTAGTCTCAGTTTCTTTATTACACTCGGATAGTATAATTTTAGTTACAGATCTTAATTGTTTTTTTCGGAATGAACATAATCGTAGTTTTTGACTGACAGTGTATTTTATAAAATTCTTCACATATGTCCTTTCACAAAAAAGGAGAAATTGAAATGTAAAACTGGAGATACAATGAACCGAATAATCAATTGATAACAACAATGTTAAGTTATAGTCATGGACGGATACACCAGTGTAATCGTCTATCATTTTTCTAAGAAATCCATTTCCACCCGTACAATAAGAGTTATAAGAACAATATTTTTTACCACAAAGAATCACATGTAATTTTATATTTGTGTTTTTTACGGAAACTAAATGTAATAGGGTTCTGTCTATGAAGACTTTTAAAGCAATAGCACATGACCTAGAGTAAATTGTATAACACTAGTTACGAGAACACGTGATGTCATTCAGAAGAAGTTGTTGAAGTATATGTTGATTAGTCTCAGTTTCTTTATTACACTTGGATAGTTTAATTTCAACTACGGATCTGAAACTTTCTTTTTGGAATGAACGTAATCTGAGTTTTGGACTGTTAATGTATTTTTTAAAATTTTGCACATATGTCCTTCACCAGAAAGGAGAAACCGAAATGTAAAACTTGAAATACACTCAACCAAATCATCAATTGACCACAACAATGTTCCGTTATGGTCTTGGACGGATACACCAGTGTAATCGTCTGTCATTTTTCTTAGTATTCCACTTATACCCCTACAATAAGAGTTATGAGAACAATTTTTCCACCACAAAGAATTGCATGAAATTTTATATTTTTGTTTTTTACGGAAATAATAATCTATAATAATATAATAAGGTTCTGTCCATGAAGATTTTTAAAGAGATAGTACATAGCCTAGAGTATATTGTTGCACAGTAGTTACAATTACACTAGGTGTCATTCAGAAGAAGTTGTTGAAGTATATGTTTATTAGTCCCATTTTCTTTATGACACCCGGATAGTATAATTTCAGCTACGGATCTGATACTTTATTTTCGGACTGAACGTAATTAGATTTTTTGACTGGCGGTGTATTTTTTAAAAATTCTGGACATATGTACTTTCACAAAAAAGGAGAAATTGAAATGTAAAACTTGACATACAATCAACCGAATAATCAATCGACAACAACAGTGTTCCATTATAGTTATAGACAGGATACACCAGTGTAATCATCAATTATTTTTCTCAGAATTCCATTTATACCCCTACAATAAGAGTTATGAGAACAATACTTTCCACCACAAATAATCACATGTAAGTTTATATTCGTGTTTTTTACGAAAATTAAATGTAATAGGGTTCTGTCCATGAAGATATTTAATGCGATAGCACATGACCTAGAGTAAATTGTATAACAGTACTTACAAGTACCCAAGGTGTCATTCAGAAGAAGTTGTTGAAGTATATGTTGATTAGTCTAAGTTTCTTTATTATACTTGGAAAGTATAATTTCAGCTACGAATCTGAAACTTTCTTTTCGGACTGAATGTAATCGAAGTTTTGGACTGATAATTTATTTATTTTTTAAATTCACATATGCCCTTCACTAGAAAGGAGAAACCAAAATTTAAAACTTGAAATACACTCAACCAAATCATCAATTGATAACAACAACAATGTTCCATTATAGTCTTGGACGGATACACCAGTGTAATCTTCTATCATTTTTCTTAGTATTCCACTTATACCCCTACGATAAGAGTTATGAGAACAATATTTTCCACGACAAATAATCACATGAAATTTTATATTAGTGTTTTTTACGAAAATTAAAATGTAACTAGGTTGTTTCAATGAAGATTTTTAAAGCGATAGCAAATGACCTATAGTAAATTGTTGCAGACTAGTTACAAGTACACAAGGTTGCATTCAGAAGAAGTTGTTTAACTAAATGTGGATTAGTCTCAGTTTCTTTATTACACTCGGATAGTATAATTTCAGATACAGATCTTAATATTTCTTTTCGGACTGAACGTAATCAGAGTTTTGGACTGGCAGTGTATTTTTTTTAAAATTTTGCACATATGTCCTTTCACAAAAAAGGAGAAATTGATATGTAAAACTGGAGATACAATTAACTGAATAATCAATTTGAAACAACAATGTTCTGTTACAGTCATGGACGGATACACAAGATTTTTAATACGATAGCACATGACCAAGAGTCAATTGTATAACACAAGTTACAAGTACACAAGGTGTCATTTAGAAGAAGTTGTTGAAGTATATGTTGATTAGTCTAAGTTTCCTTATTACACTCGGAAAGTATAATCTCAGCTACGGATCTGAAACTTTCTTTTGGGACTGAACATAATCGGTGTTTTGGACTGACCGTGTATTTTTTAAAATTTTGCACATATGTCCTTTCACAAGAAAGGAGAAACCGAAATGAAAACTGGAGATACACTCAACCGAATAATAAATTGACAACAATAGTGTTCCGTTATGGTCATGGACTAATACACCAGTGTAATCGTCCATTATTTTTCTTAGTATTCCACTTATACCCCCTATGATAAGAGTTGTGAGAACAATACTTTCCGCCACCAAGAATTGCATAAAATTTCATATTCGTGATTTTTAAGGAATTAAAATTGTAATAGTGTTCTTTCAATGAAGATTTTTAAAGCGATAGCAAATGACCAAGAGTAAATTGTTGCACACTAGTTACAAGTACACAAGGTGTCATTCAGAAGAAGTTGATGTATATGTTGAATATTCTAAGTTTCTTTATTACATTCAGAAAGTATAATTTCAACTGCGGATATGAAATTTTCTTTTCGGATTGAACGTAATCAGAGTTTCGGACTGAGAGTGTATTTTTTGAAATTTTGCGCATATGTTGTTTCACAGGAATGGAGAAATCGGAATGAAAACTGGATATGCACTCAACTGAATTATCAGTTGACAACAACAATATTCTGTTATAGTCATGGACGGATACACCTGTGTAATTGTCCATCACCTTTCTTTGTATTCCACTTATACCTCTACAATAAGAGTTATTAAAACAATATTTTCCACCACAAAGAATTGCATTAAATTTTATATTCGCAATTTTTAAGGAGATTAGTGTAATAGGGTTCTATTTGTGAAGATATTTAAAGCAATATCACATGACCTAGAGTAAATTGTAGCACACTAGTTACAAGTACACAAGGTGTCATTCAGAAGAAGTTGAAGTATATGATGATTAGTCTCAGTTTCTTTATTACACTCGGATAGTATAATTTCATCTACGGAACTGAAACTTTATTTTCAGACTAAATATAATCGGAGCTTTCGACTGAATTTATATTTTTTTAAATTTTACACATAGGTCCTTTCACTGGAAATGGGAAATTGAAATTTAAAATAGGAGATACATTCAACCAAATAATCAATTGACAACAAAAGTGTTCCATATTGGTCATGGACGGATACACAAGTGTAATCATTCATCATTTTTCATAGTATTCCACTTATACCCCTACGATAAGAGTTGTGAGGACAATACTCTTTCAACCACAAGAATGGCATGAAATTTTATTTTTGTGTTTTCGATGGAAATAATAATGTAACAGGGTTCTGTCTATGAAGAATTTAAAATCGATAGCACATAGCCTAGGGTAAACGGTAGCACAATAGTTACAAGTGCACAAGATGACATTCAGAAGAAGTAGTTGAGGTATATTTTGATTAGCCTAAGTTTCTTTAGTACACTCGAAAAGTATAATTTCAGCTACGAATCTGAAACTTTCTTTTCGGACTGAAAATAATAGGGGTTTTGGACTGACAATGTATTTTTTAAATTTTGCACACATGTCCTTCACCAGAAAGGAGAAACCAAAATGTAAAAAATGGAGTAAATTGATAGCAACAGTGTTCCATTATGGTCATGGACGGATACACCAGTGTAATCGTCCATCATTTTTCATATTCGTGATATTTAAGGAATTAACAATGTAATAGGGTTCTGTCCATGAAGATTTCTAAAGCAATAGCAAATGACCTAGAGTAAATTGTTGCACACAAGTTACAAGTACGCAAGGTGTAATTCAGAGAAGTTGTTGAAGTATATGTTAATTGGTCTCAGTTTCTTTATTACACTCGGATAGTATAATTTCAGCTACGGATCTGAAAATTTCTCTTTGGAATGAACGTAATCCGAGTTTAGGACTGAGAGTGTATTTTTTAAAAAATATTCACATATGTTATTTCACAAGAATGGAGAAATCAAAATGAAAACTGGGGATGCACTCAACCGAATAATCAATTGACAACAACAGTGTTCTGTTATGGTCATGGACGGATACACCAGTGAAATCGTCCGTCATTTTTCTTAGAATTCCACTTATACCCCTATGATAAGAGTTATGAGAACAATATTTTCTACCACAAATAATCGCATGAAATTCATATTCATGTTTTTTACGAAAAATAAAATGTAAGTCCATGAAGATTTTTAAAGCGATAGAACATGACCTTGAGTAAATTGTATAACACTAGTTACAAGTACACAAAGAGTCATCTAGAAGAAGTTGTTGAAGTATATGTTGATTAGTCTCAGTTTCTTTATTACACTCGGATTGTATAATTTCAGCTACGGATCTTAAACTTTCTTTTTGGACTGAATGTATTTGGAGTTTTGGGCTGACAGTGTATTTTTAAACTTTTGCATATATGTCCTTCGCAAGAAAGGAGAAATCGAAATGTAAAACTGGAAATACGGTAAACCAAATCATCAATTGACAACAACAATGTTCCGTTATGGTCATGGACAGATAAACCAATGTAATTGTCCGTCATTTTTCTTAGTATTTAATTTATACCCCTACAATAAGTGTTATGAGAATACCATTTTCTGCCAAATAGAATGTCACAAAATTTTATATTCCTATTTTTTACGGAAATAAAATGTTATAGGGTTTAGTCCATGTAGATTTTTTAGGCGATAGCAAATTACGTAGAGTAAATTGTAGCACACTAGTTAATAGTACACAAGGAGCCATTAAGAAGAAGTAGTTGAAATATATGTTGATTAGTCAAAGTTTCTTTATTACACTCGGATAGTATAATTTCAGCTACGGATCTAAAACTATCCTTTTGGACTGAACGTAATTAGTGTATTTTACTGATAGTGTATTTTTTAAAATTTTACACATATGTCCTTTCACAAGAAAGAATAAATCAAAATGTAAAACTGGAGATACACTCAACCGAATCATCAATTGACAACAACAGTGTTCCGTTATGGTCATGGATGGATACATCTGTGTAATCGTCCATCATTTTTCTTAGTACTCCACTCATACCCCTACGATAATAGTTATCAGGACAATATCTTCAACCACGTAGAATCGCATGAAATTTTATATTCATGTTTTTACCAAAATAATAATGTAATAGGGTTCTGTCTATGAAGATTTTTAAAGCGATAGCACATAGCCTAGAGTAAATTGTAGCACACTAGTTTCAAGTACACAAGGGGGCATTTAGAAGAAGTTGTTGAAGTATATGTTGATTAATATAAGTTTCTTTATTACACTCGGAAAGTATAATTTTAGTTACGAATTTGAAAATTTCTTTTCGAAATGAACGTAATCCGAGTTTAGAACTGAGAGTATCTTTTTTTAAAAAAATTCACATATTTTATTTCACAAGAATGGAGAAATCAAAATGAAAACTGGAGATGCACTCAACCGAATAATCAATTAACAACAATAGTGTTTTATTGTGGTCATGGACGGATACACCAGTGAAATCGTCCGTCATTTTCTTAGAATTCCACTTATACCCCTATGATAAGAGTTATGAGAACAATATTTTCTACCACAAATAATCATATGAAATTCATATTCATGTTTGTTATGAAAATAAAATGTAATAGGGTTCTGTCCATCAAGATTTTTAAAGCGATAGAACATGACCTTGAGTAAATTGTATAACACTAGTTACAAGTACACAAGGAGTCATCTAGAAGAAGTTGTTGAAGTACATGTTAATTAGTCCCAGTTTCTTTATTACACTCGGATTGTATAATTTCAGCTACGGATCTAAAACTTTCTTTTTTTGACTGAATGTATTTGGATTTTTGGACTGACAGTGTATTTTTAAAGTTTTGCACATATGTCCTTCACAAGAAAGGAGAAATCAAAATGTAAAAATGGAAATACGGTAAACCAAATCATCAATTGACAACAACAATGTTCCGTTATGGTCATGGACAGATAAACCAATGTAATTGTCCGTCATTTTTCTTAGTATTTAATTTATACCCCTACAATAAGTGTTATGAGAATACCATTTTCTACCACATAGAATTTCACAAAATTTTATATTCCTATATTTTACGGAAATAAAATGATATAGGGTTTAGTCCATGTAGATTTTTTAGGCGATAGCACATTACGTAGAGTAAATTGTAGCACACTAGTTAATAGTACACAAGGAGCCATTAAGAAGAAGTAGTTGAAATATATGTTGATTAGTCAAAGTTTCTTTATTACACTCGGATAGTATAATTTCAGCTACGGATCTAAAACTATCCTTTTGGACTGAACGTAATCAGTGTTTTTCACAGATAGTGTATTTTTTAAAATTTTACACATATGTCCTTTCACAAGAAAGGAGAAATCAAAATGTAAAACTGGAGATACACTTAACCGAATCATCAATTGACAACAACAATGTTCCGTTATGGTCATGGATGGATACATCTGTGTAATCGTCCATCATTTTTCTTAGTACTCCACTCATACCCCTACGATAATAGTTATCAGGACAATATCTTCAACCACGTAGAATCGCATGAAATTTTATATTCATGTTTTTACCAAAATAATAATGTAATAGGGTTCTGTCTATGAAGATTTTTAAAGCGATAGCACATAGCCTAGAGTAAATTGTAGCACACTAGTTTCAAGTACACAAGGGGGCATTTAGAAGAAGTTGTTGAAGTATATGTTGATTAATATAAGTTTCTTTATTACACTCGGAAAGTATAATTTTAGTTACGAATTTGAAAATTTCTTTTCGAAATGAACGTAATCCGAGTTTAGAACTGAGAGTATCTTTTTTAAAAAAAATTCACATATTTTATTTCACAAGAATGGAGAAATCAAAATGAAAACTGGAGATGCACTCAACCGAATAATCAATTAACAACAATAGTGTTTTATTGTGGTCATGGACGGATACACCAGTGAAATCGTCCGTCATTTTCTTAGAATTCCACTTATACCCCTATGATAAGAGTTATGAGAACAATATTTTCTACCACAAATAATCATATGAAATTCATATTCATGTTTGTTATGAAAATAAAATGTAATAGGGTTCTGTCCATCAAGATTTTAAAAGCGATAGAACATGACCTTGAGTAAATTGTATAACACTAGTTACAAGTACACAAGGAGTCATCTAGAAGAAGTTGTTGAAGTACATGTTAATTAGTCCCAGTTTCTTTATTACACTCGGATTGTATAATTTCAGCTACGGATCTAAAAATTTCTTTTTTTGACTGAATGTATTTGGATTTTTGGACTGACAGTGTATTTTTAAAGTTTTGCACATATGTCCTTCACAAGAAAGGAGAAATCAAAATGTAAAAATGGAAATACGGTAAACCAAATCATCAATTGACAACAACAATGTTCCGTTATGGTCATGGACAGATAAACCAATGTAATTGTCCGTCATTTTTCTTAGTATTTAATTTATACCCCTACAATAAGTGTTATGAGAATACCATTTTCTACCACATAGAATTTCACAAAATTTTATATTCCTATATTTTACGGAAATAAAATGTTATAGGGTTTAGTCCATGTAGATTTTTTAGGCGATAGCACATTACGTAGAGTAAATTGTAGCACACTAGTTAATAGTACACAAGGAGCCATTAAGAAGAAGTAGTTGAAATATATGTTGATTAGTCAAAGTTTCTTTATTACACTCGGATAGTATAATTTCAGCTACGGATCTAAAACTATCCTTTTGGACTGAACGTAATCAGTGTTTTTCACAGATAGTGTATTTTTTAAAATTTTACACATATGTCCTTTCACAAGAAAGGAGAAATCAAAATGTAAAACTGGAGATACACTTAACCGAATCATCAATTGACAACAACAATGTTCCGTTATGGTCATGGATGGATACATCTGTGTAATCGTCCATCATTTTTCTTAGTACTCCACTCATACCCCTACGATAATAGTTATCAGGACAATATCTTCAACCACGTAGAATCGCATGAAATTTTATATTCATGTTTTTACCAAAATAATAATGTAATAGGGTTCTGTCTATGAAGATTTTTAAAGCGATAGCACATAGCCTAGAGTAAATTGTAGCACACTAGTTTCAAGTACACAAGGGGGCATTTAGAAGAAGTTGTTGAAGTATATGTTGATTAATATAAGTTTCTTTATTACACTCGGAAAGTATAATTTCAGTTACGAATCTCAAACATTCTTTTCGGATTGAACGTAATCAAAGTTTTAAACTAACAATGTATTTTTTTAAATTTTGCACATATGTCCTTCATAAGAAAGGGGAAATCAAAATGTAAAAGTGGAAATACACTCAACCAAATCTTCATTTGATAACAATAATTTTCTAGTATGGTCTGGGACGGATACACCAGTGTAATTGTCTGTCAATTTTCTTAGTATTCCACTTATACCCCTACAATAAGAGTTATGAGAACAATATTTTCCACCACAAAGAATCACATGAAATTTTATATTTGTGTTTTTTACGGAAATAAAAATTTAATTGGGTTCTTTCAATGAAGATGTTTAAGGCAATAGAAAATGACCTAGAGTAAATTGCTGTAGACTTGTTACAGGTACATAAGTTATCATTAAGAAGAAGTTTTTTAAGTAAATTTTGATCAGTGTCAGTTTCTTTATTACACTCGGATAGTATAATTTAAGCTACGGATCTTAATCTTTCTTTTCGGACTGAATGTAATCAAAGTTTTGGACTGACCACGTATTTTTTTAAAATTTTACACATATGTCCTTCACTAGAAAGGAGAAACCGAAATGCAAAACTGGAAATATAGTTAACCAAATCATCAATTGACAACAAAAGTGTTTTGTTACGATAAGAGTTATAAAAAATATATTTTCAACCACAGAGAATCGCATGAAATTTTATATGCATGTTCATGAAGATATTTGAAATGATAGCACATGACCTAGAGTAAATTGTATAACACTAGTTAAAAGTACACATGGTGTCATTCATAAGAAGTTGTTAAAATATATGTTGATTGGTCCCAGTATCTTTATTACACTCGGATAGTATAATTTCAGGTACGGATCTGAAACTTTCTTTTCAGACTGAACGTAATCGGAGTTTTGGACTGATAGTGTATTTTTTTAATGTTTTGCACATGTTTTCTTCACCAGAAAGGAGAAACCAAAATGTAAAATTGGAAATAGACTCAACAAAATCATCAATTGACAACAAAAGTGTTCGGTTATGGTCATGGACGGATACACCAGTGTAATTGTCCGTCATTTTTCTTAGTATTCTACTTATACCACTATAATAAGAGTTAGGAGAACAATATTTTCAACCACAAAAAAATGTATGATATTTTATGTTCGTGATTTTTAAAGATTTAAAAATGTAATAGGGTTCTTCCCATGAAGATTTTTAAAGCGATAGCACATGACCTAGAGTAAATTGTAGCAACTAGTTACAAGTACACAAGGTGACATTCAGAAGAAGTTGTTGAAGCATATGTTGATTAGTCTAAGTTTCTTTATTACTCTCAAGAAGTATATTTTCAGCTACGGATCTGAATCTTTCTTTTCGGACTGAACGAAATCGAAGTTTTGGACTTAGATTGTATTTTTTAAAATTTTGGACATATGTCCTTCACCATAAAGGAGAAATCAAAATGTAAAACTAGATATACACTCAACCAAATCATCAATTGACAACAACAATGTTCAGTTATGGTCATTGACGGATACACCAATGTACTCGTCTATCATATTTCATAGAATTCCACCTATACCCCTACAATAAGAGTTATAAGAACAATATTTTACACCACAAAAAAATTGCATGAAATTTTATATTCGTGTTTTTTACAGAAATAAAATTGTAATTGGGTTCTGTCAATGAAGATTTTTAAAGCGATAGCAAATGACCTAGAATAAATTTTTGTTGACTAGTTACAAAAACACAAGGTGTCATTTAGAAGAAGTTGATGAAGTATATGTTGATTAGTCTCAATTTCTTTATTACAATCAGATAGTAAAATTTCAGCTATGGATCTGAAACTTTCTTTTCAGACTGAACATTAACAGAGATTTGGATGAATAGTGTATTTTAAAAAACCTTTAACATAGGTCCTTTCACAAAGGACAAATCAAAATGTAAACTAGAGGTAACTCAACCGAATTATCAATTGACAACAACAGTGTTCCATTATGGTCTTTCACAGATACATTAGTGTAATCGTCATCATTTTTCTTATTAATCCACTTATACTCCTACGATAAGAGTTAGAAGAAAAATATTTTTAAATACAAAGAATCGCATGAAATTTTATATTCATGTTTTTACGGAAATGATAATGTAATAGGGTTCTGTCTATGAAGATTTTTATAGCAATAACGCATAGCTTAGAGAAAACTGTAGCACCCTAGTTAAAATTACACAAGGTTTCATTTGGAAGAATTTGTTGAAGTATATCTTGATTAGTCCCAGTTTCTTTTTTATACTCGGATAATATAATTTCAGCTTCGGATCTGAAACTTTCTTTTTAGACTGAACATAATTAGTTTTTTGGACTGACAGTGTATTTTTAAAATTTCTGAACATATGCCCCTTAACAAGAAAGGAGAAATTGAAATGTAAACTGGAGATAAAATCAACCGAATAATCAGTTATCAACAACAGTGTTCCGTTATAATCATGGACAGATACACTAGTGTAATCGTCCGTCATTTTTCTTAGAATTCAATTTATACTTTTACAATAAGAGTTATGGGAACAATATTTTCTACCACAAAGAATCTCATGTAGTTTTCTGTTTGTGTTTTTTACAGAAATAAAATATAATAGGGTTCTGTCCATGAAGATTTTGAAGGCGATACCACATGACCTATTGTAAATTGTGGCACATTAGTTACAAGCACACAAGGTGTCATTCAAAAGATGTTGTTGAAATATATGTTAATTAGTCTAAGTTCATTTATCACACTCTGATAGTATAATTTCAGCTACGGATCTAAAACTTTCTTTTTGGACTGAACGCAATCAGAGTTTTAGCCTGAAATTGTATTTTTAAAATTTTCACACATAGGTCCTTTCACAAGAAAGGAGAAATTGAAATGTAAGACATGAGATATACTTAACCAAATAATCAATTGACAACAACAGTGTTCCGTTATGGTCATGGACGGATACACCAGTGTAATCGTCCATCATTTTTCTTAGTAGTCCACTAATATCCCCACGATAAGAGTTATGAGAACAATATTTTCTACAACAAAGAATGGCATGAAATTTTATATTCGTGATTTTTAAGGAATTAAAAATGTAATAGGGTTCTGTCCATGAAGAATTTTAAAGCGATAGCACATGACCTTGAGTAAATTGTAGCACACTAGTTACAAGTACACAATGTGTCATTCAGAAGAAGTTGTTGAAGTATATGTTGATTAGTCTAAGTTTCTTTATTACACTTGGAAAGTATAATTTCAGCTACGGATTTGAATTTTCTTTTCGGACTAAACATAATCGGAGTTCTGGATTGACAGTGTATTTTTTAAAATTTTAAACATAGGTCTTTTCAATTGAAAGTAGAAATCAAAATGTAAAACTGGAGACACACTCAACCAAATCATCAATTTACAACAATAGTGTTCCATTCTGGTCATGGACGGATAAACCAGTGTAATCATCTATCATTTTTCTTAGTATTCCACTTATACCCCTACGATAAGAGTTATGAGAAAAATATTTTCCACCACAAAGAATTGCATGAAATTTCATATTCATGATTTTTAAAGAATTAAAAATGAAATAGGGTTCTGTCCATGAAGATTTTTAAAGCGATAGCACATGACCTAGAGTAAAATGACTAGTCACATGTACACAAAGTTTCATTCAGAAGAAGTTGTTGAAGTATATGTTAATAAGTCTCAGTTTTTTTTATTGCAGTCGGATAGTATAATTTAAGCTACTGACCTAAAACTTTCTTTTTGGACTAAACGTTATAAAGGTTTTGGATGGATAGTGTATTTTTAAAATTTTTGCACGTAGGTCCTTTGACCAGAAGGATATATCAAAATGAAAACAGGATATACACTCAACCGAATAATCAATTGACAACAACAGTGTTCCGTTATGGTCATGGACGGATACACTTGTGTCATCGTCGTTCATTTTTTTAGCAGTCCACTTATACCCCTACGATAAGAGTTATGAGAAAAATATTTTCCACTACAAAGAATCGCATGAAATTTCATATTCATGATTTTTAAGGAATTAAACATTTAATAGGGTTCTGTCCATGAAGGTTTTTAAAGCGATGACCTAGATTAAATTGTAGCACACTAGTTACAAGTACGCAAGGTGTCATTCAGAAGAATTGGTTGATTTATATGTTGATAATTCTAAATTTCTATATTACAATTCTATAGTGTAATTTCAGTTATGGATCTGAAACTTTCTTTTTGGACTGAACATTATCAATGTTTTGGATGGATAGTGTATTTTAAAAATTTTTGTACATAGTTCCATTGGCTAGAAAGGAGAAATGGAAATGTAAACTGGAGGTAACTTAACCAAATTATCAATTGACAACAACAATGTTCCGTTATGGTCTTGGACGGATATATCAGTGTAATTATCGGTCACTTTTCTTAGTAATCAACTAATACTCCTACGATAAGAGTTATAAGAAAAAAAATTTCTACCCTAAAGAATCGCATGAAATTTTATATTTGTGTTTTTTACGGAAATAATAATGTAATAGGGTTTTGTCCAGGAAGATTTTTATAGTGATAGCGCCTAGCCTAGAGAAAATTGTAGCACCCTAGTTACATTTACAGAAGGTTTCGTTCGGAAGAATTTGTTGATGTATATGTTGATTAGTCCCAGTTTCCTTTTTACTCGGATAGTATAATTTCATCTCCGGATCTGAAATTTTCTTTTTAGACTGAATGTAATCAGAGTTTTGGACTGGCACTGTATATTTTAATTTTTTGAAAAAATGTCCTTTCACAAGAAAGGAGAAATCAAAATGTAAAACTGGAGATACAATCAACCGAATAATCAATTGACAACAACAGTGTTCCGTTATGGTCATGGACGGATACACCAGTGTAACCGTCCATTTTTTATCAGAATTTAATTTATACCCCTATGATAAGAGTTATGAGAACAATATTTTTTACCACAAAGAATCGCATGTAATTTTATATTCCTGTTTTTTACAGAAATAAAATGTAATAGTGTTTTTTACAGAAATAAATTTTGAAAGAAGGCCATGAAGGGTTGTGTGGAACGCATCAGGGTGCCAAAACAGTAGCAAAAAAGATCATTAGAGCATGATACTAGTGGCCGACTATGTTTAACAATGCACACGACTTCATGCTTAAATGTAGGAGTTGCCAAATCAATGATTCACTGTCACACCGGCCACAAGCTACTCTAAGAAGGGTATATGGAGCTTAGCCGTTTGATGATTAGGGGATTGACCTGGTTTGACCATTTCCAAATGGTGAGAGTAATTCCAAATTTCTAATTGTAGTGATTGACTACTTCACGAAGTGGGTGGAAGCGAAACCATTAGGATGGGTCATGACTGGGGTAACTAGGAAGTTCGTCTGGCAAAACATATTGTGTCACTTTGGGGTGCCCTATAACATCGTCGGAGACAATGGTACATAGTTCACAAGTGGTACATTCACTGATTGGTGTTAAAAGCTGGGAATTCTTAAAAAATTCACCTTTGTGGCACACCCTCAGGCTAACGGACAAGTGGAAGTGATGAACAGAACCATCATTCAAGGAATTCAAAAGAAAATGAAAGGAAAGAGAACATGATGGGTGAAGGCAATAACTAATATCGATGGTCATATAGAATGGCCGTCCAAGAACCAACAGGGAAGACACCATACAGTCCAGTCTACAGTCATGAAGTAATGATACCAGTGGAAATAGGAAAATCAAGCGTTCCAGTTTGCGACTACAGAGAGAAAGACAATCCGGATATGATAAGATTGGATCTAGATGAAATAGAAGAAAATAGAAAGTTGGCAAAGATCATAGAAGCTAAGTATAAAGAAAGAATGGTCAGAGCTTACAATTATAAAGTGAAGGAAACACGATTTCAGGTTGGTGACCTTGTGTTAAGAAAGAACGAAGCAAGCCTTGAAGAAGAGCAAGGAAAGCTATGCCCAAAATGGGAAGCACCCTACAAGGTCACGAATGCTCACAAACCGAACAACTACAAGCTAGAAAGGATGAATGGCACTAGTGTTCCGAACATGTGGCATGTGATCAATCTGAGAAAGTTTTGTGTTGATAATTGAGGAAGAGGATAAGAAAGCATCTACTCATACAGAAAACCATGAGATTATCATTGTTTTTATTTGTTCCATTGCTCCTAACATGACATTATTGCAGTAAATATTAGAAAACCATCTTTCTGGGTCGCAATTAAATTTTTAGTTCTCTACTTACAAATATTAGATGATAGTAGATTAGTAGCATATCATGATCAATGCCAAGAGTTGAGCATAAGGTTGTGAACAACAAGCTATAGATCTCGTGCAACTATCAATACATGCAAGCTTTCTATCTTGCAGCTTCATAAATCATAAATTCGCAAGCTATGGATCTTGAACAACTACCGATACTTGCAAGCTTTAGATCTTGCAACTCAGTGAACCGTATGATCTCAAGCTATAGATCTTGCACAACTATCGATGCTTGCAAACTTTAGATCTTGTGGCTTTGCAAATAATACATTCGAAAGCTATAGATCTTGTACAACTATCGATACTTGCTAGCTTTAGATCTTGCTACTTGGTAAACCATACAATCACAAGCTATAGATCTTGCACAACTATTGATGCTTGCAAGCTATCATTCTTGCAACTTTGCAAATCATACACTCACAAGCTATAGATCTTGCACAAATGCCGGAACTTGCAACCCATTGATCTTGCAATTTCATGAACTTGATAAAAATACTTGACCAATTAGCAAAAATAGGGGGTATACAACTTATTGAGTAATAGCGAAGACGCAAGTTCAGAATTTCACAAACAAGATTATTCAAAACATTACCAGAAAATAACATAAAAGTAAGAGGTATATCTACGCCTAGAAGCTTGTGATGATCAAGAAGAGGATTAACCACAGAGACAATAACCATACTCGACTTTGCGATGACAACGATCTGCTCTATGCTGGTCCTCTTCAGTCGCTCGCTCCTCTCTAACCGTGTGGTCGTATCTCCACTTCATGTATAGATAAGCAGGATGGCGTATCAGAACCCTTCGCTCCATATGATCAAGATATTTAGCATAGTATGTCTTAAAGTCGTCTATAGGGAAAAATCCTTGCGATCCAGCTACATACACGTAACGTTAATAGTCTCTTCATATTTCTTTTTCTCCACAGCCAAATTTTGTACCTCATCTTCTAGGTATCGAATGTGCAATTAGATAGCATCAGAAAAATTAATTCTTTGCCCACGCAAGTCCATAATAAGATCTCCACGACCAGTAGCTCGGTGAGATGACAAAGGGAGAGCATGAAGTCTATCTCCATACTCAATGCAAGCCTGCTCAAGTTGATGCACAGACATATCAAGCCGCTCACACTCAGCACGGAGCTTCTCATTTTAACTTTGCAGCTAGGTACTTATGGTAAACTGTTTATCATACTTTCTTTCCATCCAAGAGCAGATGTTGATAGGTTGTCACATTCATCCTTCTTTTTCTTCATTCGATCGAGCAAGTCACCAAGGCGAGTACACTGCTTATCAATAGTAAGTGTTTTCTGATGGGCTTTGCGAGCCTTAGTTGCAGCGTAACTTTTAGCCCCCTTCTGTTGATGCATAATCTTTACCATAGTCAGTTGTTGGTGGTTAATATGACTGTTTTGCTCATTACAAATCCCTCGAAAGTCATGTACAACATCTTGGGTATTCTGTACACTATTATCCCACTTTGCTTCAAGATCATTAATACCTAAGAGCACGTACTTCAGACGAATGCCTAAAGACAATGCCCAGTCTTGAACACGAGTTAGAAGGTTGAGCGAACGCATATACACAGCAGTTGATTCAAGATCAACCAAATCATGAAAAATGTCTTTGCTAAGCGATTCAACATTATAACCATCGGGGATAAGCATACTACAAATGCATGTTGTAGAAGAAGTTGGAGATGATGAAGAAGTTGGAGTTCCCAACCCATTATGCAAAGGGATAGCCTCCACACGAGATAGACTCTCAGAAGAAATATGTTGGAGATATTCCTTTGATATACAGTTAGTGGCTTCGATCAGTTTAATGGGGCAATATACAGGAGAGGAGGAAAACCTTTTGTGACAGGGAAAACGAACATAACACCCCAGATATTCAAAACTTTTCAAAAAAAAATTGATCAACCATAATGCCAAAGCCCTGCAAGTAAATAAATATAAGTAGATTGGTCGAATTGTAAAAGACAAACATGATGAAAAAATCTTTGATAATACATCATAGTACATACATACTTCAAAATAGTGTTATCAAATTACAAAAACAAGTCCTTAAAGTCCATAGCACTAAGGTTCACTAACTTTGGAAGGAGAAACAACTAAAGTGCGAGTAACAATAGCACCCTTCTGGCCAGTGAGCTGAATCGAGCCGTCGCCAAGTAGATCAGCTCCGAGGTGCACATCATCATTGGGAACAAGTGTACGCTAAGGAATGCAAAGCTTTGAAGAGGGTGGGCCAAATGGAAGATCCTCAAACTAGTCGACTGCACATCACCTTAGCTTAGACATAGAAGGTAGATGAGCAAGACTAGCAATATGGGATATCAGTGTAAAGTGGTGATCACCATCAGAGATGCTCTTCAGGAAACCCTCATTCAGAGCCTTTTTCCGTTATTCTATAACCTTTTTGGATTTGGACATCTTAGGCAACTTTTCAACCTTGGCAGTAAGGTTCAGCTTCTGCAATCTAACCAAGACCTCGTAACATCCACCATCACGATAACTA
Source organism: Rubia yunnanensis (assembly GCA_037428765.1). Classification (NCBI taxonomy): domain Eukaryota; kingdom Viridiplantae; phylum Streptophyta; class Magnoliopsida; order Gentianales; family Rubiaceae; genus Rubia; species Rubia yunnanensis. The sequence goes on from CM075064.1 coordinate 65,730,615, forward strand.
GTTGTGGCCTTCTTAAATAAATCATAAAAGGAATTTTTCTTCACCAGTCGGTCAACTAGAACCTCAGGATATACGAGTGAAGCAGAGCCAGTGGCCCACATCTCTTCTAACTGGAAACAAAGCTTTTTCATCTCCTTCTCGGTGACATGCACACAAATTTTGACAGAGCTCGCTCGCTCCTTGGAAGCACTCTCCCGCTCCTCGACAGCTTTAGCAGAAGTGCTTAGAGCAACACACTTTGCTTCACTAGCTTCCAACTTCCCAGGATTGCGTCATACTCTTTCACAAACCCAGCAACCTATACGCTGACGAGTTAAAGGCTCTCACCAAAATTATTTTCAAACCAAGAAGAAGGTGAAGTAGTGACACACTAGAAAACACACATTTAAATCATGCTAATACACCAACAGAGAAAGAACCTACCAATGCCATTGTATCAGAAAGTATTAGCTTTACAAGCATAGTAAGAACAGTCCCCTCCACAATCAAATTTCAAATTCTAGACATATGGTTCAAAAGAAGATGACCAGTGCATGCTTTCTTCTTAACAGGCTCCAACTTTGTATGGGACCCGTCGATGTCCTTTTTAACTTTCTCCTACGAGATGTTTCATTAAACGTACAATTACCACCTATCTTACCTTGCTTTGCATTAGACCTAGAAGTTTTCGGTTGAAAAATAGCTGCAAGGATCACTTTCTGAGGGATAAAAACCTCATAGTTGTTATTAGTCTCAGTTTCCAGAGTCTCCAAGTCCTCTTTATCGTCACTAGCAATGAAGTTCCTCTCAGTAGAGTATTTGGTTAGGTTCATATCAGCAGCTTAAAACAAAAAATAAAGTTAGGCAAACATATAAACATAAAGAATTGCCACAAATAGAAGCAAGCTGAACAAGGTGGAAACAACCAAATCAATGACAAGTAAAACACATTTGCTCAAAGAGCTAGCAGGGCAAAGGGCAATAGGATGCTGGCTAAGTGATGTTACAACTTCAGATTCGGCATTAAGGAGAACCCCAGCCTTAGGAAATTTCAATTTGGGGCCACCACAGTTCCAAATTGGAAAAGATGGCATACTACCACTATCAATTTGAATATAGAAAAATATTTCACACCACACACCACAGTTATTGGGAAACTCACTAAGAAACTCAACTGTTAGGATCACAGGATAAAGGATGAAGATGGTTGAGGTTAAAAAATAAATCAATGGAAAAAGGAACAACAGCCGCTTTGAACACATGGTAGAATAAAATGAAAATAGAAACATCCTTAGGGTGCAGCTAACATAAGGCAACTTTATAATGGGAAAGAAAGTCCAAGACGTGTTGAAGAAAGAGGAAAGAAAGCCCAAATTTAAGGTAATCCAAAAAACATGATATGAAACAAGGCGGGGGAGTGTGAACACTCTCCAAAGCATCAGGAGATTTAAGTTCATACGAACACAGAAAAGGGAAACAATGTTTCAACTCCTCAAAATAGTAATCAGAGAGGATACTATCAATTATGGAAGAGCCGGCGAGGTGGTCGGAATCCTCCCCAGAGTCAACATCGTTCCCAGGGACGTGTGGCACAAAAATTCCAATATTGTTAGAGGCAGACATTGAACAGCTCAAAACCCTAAAATCTAGATGAATATGTTGCATCAACTAATATGATATAGGCCAGAAGTGACAATTCCAGAAAAGCCCAGAATAGAAACAAATCGCCGGAAAAGAAAATTATCACCATAAAGGAAGTAAACCACACCACATAAATTAAGCCCTACAAATTCAGACCTACACAACTGGGTTTAGAGTACACATAGAAAAACACAAGAAAACTTATTGGTTCAGTGAGGAAAATGAGAGATGATCATAGCAATAAAAAGGATGGCAGAAGATGAAGATGTCTGAAACTAAGGAAGATTTTAATTATAGAAGATGAATAGCTAAGAGACAATAAAGGGAATAGTGTACGATCATGATGGCTTGACAAAAATAAGTTTACCATTTTGGTACTCGAGAAGGTGGCAGTAGTAGTATATTAAATAGGGATAACTTCCAAAGCACAGGATTCAAGGTAATTATACAAAAAGGATAATGTAACGCCAGATGAGAAAATTGTGAAATGAATAGCAAATACAAAGGAGTGAATCTCGGCTTCAAGATTGCAATAGCTAGATACCCATGATATACGGAATATTCAAGATTTTAAAATTCAAATTCAATAGAATGCGTAATTCAGAGGAATAGAGACACACAGCCAAGAAGCATACAACACTTCGCAAAAGTAGTTCACATCACAATGAAAACGAACTAGCTATTATGCATAGGTTAAAGGAAAGATAGTATGTTCGTAAGTAGCTCTTGAACATGGCCTTAGCTTCGTACAATATTGATTTCGTGGCTCAGGGTCTTATGGTGTATGTGTACCCCGTGACATTGTAGGATATGGCACCCAAAGCTCCCTACAAGATGGCACGCGATGCATCCTCTTCCTCTATGGAGGTGCAATCCAATGGTGAACAACATGAGAAGAGGTTTATTTTGGAGTAGGAAAACTTAATGGCACAAACCTACAGACAAAGGTGACATTTTCCGGAGAGAGGAATCGAAAATGCTCCCCCCCCCCTTTGAAGAAACAATCTAGGCACTTGGGTTGGAGAAATTGTGAGACACGCCTCCAATGTTCAACCTCAGCATAGTGAGTGAGTTCTATGCTACTTTTTAGTGTGCTATAAGGTGGACTGAGGCATTATGTCATGGGGAAATGTTGAAATTAACTGATGAATCCATAAACGAGTTGTACATGTTGCCAAATGTTTCCCCCGAGAAGGAACAATTTCTTGTATTTTACTACTGTACCGATGAGGGTTGGGATTTTGATAATCCCACAGGATATGAGATTGTGAGGATGGTAACTAGGGAGGGAACTGATTTGAGTCCATTGTTAAACCATTTGGGAAAAAGATGCCAAAAAAACTAATAACTCCCGAGATGAATGGATGGTATCACTTTGTAGCATCCTGAATTGACCCCATCACAGTGAACATCGAGGTTCATAGTATGAGGATGAAACATTTGTACGCTATTAAAAAAAACTCCAATGGAATTTGGGTAAGAAAATAGTGCACGAGTTGAGACATGGTGCAAAGAGAACGTGTTGGTACGGTTTCTACAGCCTAATCTCCGAACTGTGCAAAAAAAAGGTTTCCCCCACTATCCGCACGAAATATACGGCCATCTAATGGGTAAGATTACTACAGACACTTTCTTCAATTTCCTTCAGGATAGTGTGGATTCTACTTTGTAATCCAGAGTCGCGGCGTTAGAGGTGGGTGTACAAAGTCTACTGACGGAATCACAATATCAAAGGTCTTTGTCCAATCACATGGGAAAGGGTATTTCAATGCCATTTCCCAAACGCAATGAAAGCAGTTGGACCTTTTCCTACATATCTAGGCCCGAGCATTGGGGAGAGCAACATTGGGATGAGCTCTGAAGATGCATACATGTTGGATGCAGAGTCGTTTGCTGGATATAAATCATGAATTTCAATCCTCATTGTCCTTATAATACCATTGTTTTTGTAGTGATTATTTTGTTAAGTACGGCTTGGAAATATTCTATGTTATTTTACAGACAAAATATAGCTATTATCCACTAATTCAAGGATTATCGTGCTTTTACATTAATCATGTGATATTAAAGAAATATGATTTTCCATTTATATTTCCAAATCTATTTTCACAATTTAGTCTGGGACATGTACTACTGCTTTGAAATTTATACATTCAAATATTCCATTGGACGGAAGTTATATATGTAGGAATTAAAAACAAGAATCAAGTGTTTCAAATCAATGCTCAAGGTGAGACTTAGTTTTGGGCTACACTGCAATTAATGAAAATGTAGCACTTGTTCTGTATGATCTATTTTGGTTTTGTTTCATTCACCCAAAATAGACGCAATCGTGTACTTATGATCATACAATAGTTAATTGCACTATTGAATCGCCAATTTTGTGTTTCGACAATTCCAAGATTCTTGGAGGGACCTAGGCGCAAAAGGAAAAAACTTCAACCAGACCACCAAATTCAATTCCGCTCGTATGCAATCCTACACTGTTGGACCCAAAAGGGAATTCCTAGAACGAATCAGAAAAATATTCAATATCTGGAGTCAATAAATAACAAAGAAAACTTTCCTTTATGTTTTCCTAACTTCTAGGGCATCTATAGTCAGATACTCTAGCACATATACTGCCGCTTTACCATATTCTAATAAAACATGACATTATTTTTTAAAACATATATTAACCAAAAACTACACAATGTTGTGTTATTTGACCACCAATAAGGAGTTGAATTTAAAATTGGGCAACACTGTCATTTTAAAAAAGTTATGATCGGAAAGTTTGTGGGTATCCATTGGACACAATTTTGAAACACAGGGTCTATTGAGTGTTGAATTGAATAATTTTGAGCCCAATTGGGTATAAAAAATGGACAAAACTTTCACCCTTAATAGGAACTTCGAATGAATATTTAGAAATAGTTGTACAACAAATCAGCACCGGTTATGAGTGTTGATTAACCGGTGCTAAGTTATTTTGGATGTACCGCACAAAAAATTGGCCAATTTTTGGGTGGGAAATTCAATATTATGTATGTTAATAATCAGTATGAATTCAGCTATACCATCAGCACCGGTTAAAGAATGCAGTGCTAGGATTCTACAGCACGTCGAGATTAAGCAGCATCAAGCAGCTGCTTTAACCACATTTCAGCACCGGTTCTTAGTTGTAACACTGGTGCTCCATAGTTAGAAAAAAAATTACATGTTTTCTGTTGGGTTGTAAAAACAAATACCCATGCAGCATCAAGCAGTTGCTTTAAACATATTTTAGCACCTGTTTACGGTTCTAGCACTGGACTGACAACCAGTGCTCCATAGTTAGACAAAAAATGCATGTCTGCTCTCGAGTTGTAAAAAAAATTAATTGCAAGGCAGCATCAGGAAGCTGAATTAATCAATAGTTGGACCATTTTTCGTAATATTCAACATTGGTTCCTATCTTTAATGAAGATCTCATCTAGGTTTAATCTAAACCCTTGATTTCTATAAGTTGATTTTATCTGAAACCTTCAAAAATTTTCTATAAACTTGAAACCCTAAAGCTACTCACTCCCTCATTTGCCTCTCATCCTCTCATCCTCCTACTTCACCAACTCTCTCTTACCGTCGCCGCCTCCTCCCCCCATAACCGCCTTCTTCATCTAACTTACCGTCGCCGCCTCTTCCGAAACATCTAACCATTACCACCTCCACTTCGTCCCTCCTCCCTCCATAACCATCTTCTACCTCCTACCACAGCTCTATTCATGTACCTATGATTTTGTTTTTTTTTGTTGGTTGTGTTAGATATTTTTGTCTAGGTCATTATTTTTTTATGTCATTCTTCTATTTTTAAAATTTTTGATGGGTGTGTTGCATTTTCAATCTTTCAAGGGGTATGTGATATTTTTTTTCATTTTTGTACTTATTGGGTTGTGCAATGTTTTCTGCATTTTGTGATGAAATCGAATTTGTATTACACACACATATATATACATATATATACCTATAGATACATATATATACATATATACACATATAGATACATATATACACATATAGATACATATATATACATAAATATACATATATATACATATATACAAATATATACATATATATACATATATATATATTTATTTATATATAGTTCCTTGTGTATGGTTTGATTTTGTTTTTTTTTATTTTTTTCACTATGAAATAATATTTAAAGCACCTCTGATATATAGATGATTGTGTCATGTTTAGGGGTTTGTGATAATTAAAATTTGTATCATGTTGAATGTTTTTGTACACTGTGATATTAACTGTAGATTTGTACTATGTGATATAAATTGCAGAATATGTATTTAACTATTTACGACTTTGAAGGTTTTTTCCGTAAGTAATGTGATATAGTTTATTGTGGGATGTTGATGTATTTTTGTTTTAGTTAAAAATGCATCGAACAAATACAATGTTTTGAATAAATGACGACCAGATTAAGGTTTAAAGGTCTTTTTCAGTGTTTTGATTATTTCTAGTTGAAGTTTAAACTGTTGAGATATTCCAGGGTAACAACGCCGAGGAAACCTGGAATGTTTGACATGGTATGTTTAAACACTCCATGTTTCCTTGGTCCTGTAAAGCTGTTTCATTTTGACATTTTAAATGAATAAGCATTAGTTAAGGGGAATTGCATTGGTTGCCTTCGATTCATGTATTGCCCTGTAACTATGTAATGCATCTTCCATTACGAAAAGTGTTGTAACATATGTATAACTCCAAAATTTAAATTGTAGAGAATTTGTAGTGTATTAGCACTGAGGATTTTGGTGTGTTGATATGTTTAAACAAAAGGTATACACACCAAAAGCCTTGATACTTACAAGCTGCAACAGTTTGACATTTTAAATCCTTTTCACGTTCATGTTTAAACTGTGGAGAATTTGTAGTATATGAGCACCGAGGAACATGGTGTGTTTATCTGTTTAACATGGTGTGTTTAAAATTAAATCATTGTAAATGTTAAATGCATAGTTTAAAAAATAGGTATACACATCAGTTTCCTCGGTGCATAAATGCTACAACATTTCGACATTTTAAATCTTTTCGCATCACAAACTGTTGATAAGACGTCAAATGCATGTAGTTCCAAAGCATTTAACATCTCTTTTGTCACCTTTTTGTTAGAAGATTGCTAGACTTAGGTAGGTTTGCATTATAAGAGGTTTTGATAACCATTTTCAGTTTTCGTATCTAAATCTTTCATTCTGTAATCTATTTTGATTCTAATGGATTTTTTGTCCTTACGAGCATCTAGATTCCTTTTCGTGAGCTTAATTTGTAGATTTCTCATAAGAAATTTGGAGTATTTTAGTGAAGGCTATTCACAAGGATGGTAAAAGGTTGAAGGTCACTTATAAGATAGGTTGAAGAAGGAAGGCAAAATAGCGGATGAAAAATGATCCAGGTTTTTTGTAGCCACTTTCTGAGAATTATCCAAGATGAATTGGTGCCTAGGGATGACATCATTGGATTCATCTTCATGAGTACTATAAAAACAACTACAAGAACTCCCAAAATGGATCAACGGTTCACCTGAAGCGAAGGAAATAAGAAGAGGGCAGAAGACACGGTGCAGGCCACACCGATGCAGTGTGGGTCGTGGAATCAGCCCACATTTTGACTTTTTTGGCCTTTTTTAACTATTTCTTTGGACTATAAATAACCCCCTTCTTCCCTATTTGTGTGAGCCAGACTTGGGGGCCAACAATCCCTAGTTTTCTTCATGTTTTCATAGTTGTTTTCAATTCTTCCATGAATTCTTGTAGATTTGTTATGTGTTTTCATTATCTAGACTAGATTTCACCTTGGGAGCAATTGGTAAGCATTTCTAGTATGATATTGTGAGACTTGGTTTATCCTACTTTGTGCTTTGATTATCAAGTATGTTTTGTGCTTTCTTGTGAGATTAATGCATGATTTAGACCAGGATGATCAACTAGTTGATAATTGTTGGTTGATTACTTGCCAGTATTTTGGTCAAACCCGGAAGACTTTGACTTTTTGTCAATGTGATTGTTGTTAGTCAATGCTAGATTACAATTAGAGTGACTACTAGTTATGATTGTTGATTATTGAAATTACTTAGACTTAGGAAGAATTTGGATGGGTTTGAGTAATTATCAACGTGGTCCACTAATAACAATTAGCATGAAGGCTGATCCACGTAGTCGTTATCAGTAAATATACTTGTGCTATATATGTGTCTCGCTTATAGGACATTGTGGCAGTTTTGTTAGGTCTCTATGTGTATTGCTATCCCTGAGAAAGTCTATGAAGCCGATCGTCTCGAGTGACCCGAGGGTAAGGGTTATTGTGTGGCGCAGATCGCTCACTCTAACTACAACTGATGAGAGGTGAATGTCTTCACTCGAAAGGTGTTGACATGTTCTCCACAATGTGTTGTTAATGCATAAAAATATGATCATTAGTTGATGATAAAAGGATAACTAGAAATGTAAACCAATTAGGGCCAAGACTCATTATAATCTTAGTTACGTTATTTGTGCTATTTGTGATCGTACTTGCATCGTTCTTTTTAATCTTTTGTTAATTTAGTAGTTTAAAGTAGTCGTAGTGTTTTCCAAAATCAAACACCCTAAAATTTGTTATTACACACTTAGAGTGACATATTTGTGTGCTTTTAAACTACACTTTAACACACGATAAAACCCCATTTTCCTCGTGGACGACCTTGTTTTAATTCTAATGGATTTTTGGTCCTTACGAGCATCTAGATTCCTTTTTGTGAGCTTTATTTGTAGATTAGTCTTAAGCACATTGGATTAGTTTAGTGAAGGCCATTCACAAGGATGTAAAATATTGAAGGCCACTTACAAAGTGGTAGAAGATAGATTGAAGAAAGAAGGCAAAATAGAGGAGGAAGAATTATCCATGTTTTTTGTAGCCAATTTCTAAGAAATATTTGAGTTGAATTGGTGTCCATGGATGGCACTATTGGATTCATCTTCATGAGTACTATAAAAACAATTACAACAACTCCCAAAAAGGGTCAACGGTTCACCCGTTGCAAAGGAAATAAGAAGAGGGTAGAAGACACGGTGCACCGATGTAGTGCAGGCCGTGGAATCAGTCCATATTTTGACATTTTTGGCCTTTTTATACCTATTTCCTTGGACTATAAATAGCCCCCTTCTTCCTCATTTGTGTGAGCCTAACCTGGGGGCCTCCATACCCTAGTTTTCTTCATCTTTTCATAGTTTTTCCAATTCTTCCATGAATTCTTGTAGATTTGTTATGGGTTTTCATTATCTAGGCTAGATTTCACCTTGGAAGATATTGGTAAGCATTTCTAGTACGATATTGAGAGACTTGATTTATCCTATTTTGTGCTTTAATTATCAAGTATGTTTTGTGATTTCTTGTAAGATTAATGCATGATATAGACTAGGATTATCAACTAGTTGATTATTGTGGGTTGATTATTTGCTAGTTTTTGGTAAAACCCGAAAGAATTTGACATTTTGTCAATGTGATTTTTATTGGTCAATGCTAGGTTATAATTAGGAGTGACAACTAACTATGATTGTTGATTGATGAAATATCTTAGACTTAAGAAGAATTTTGATGGGTTTGACTAATTATCAATATGGTTCACTAATAATGATCAGCATGAAGGCCGATCCTCATAGTTGTTATTAGTAAATATACTTGTGCTATATATGTGTTCTCACTTGTAAGACATTGTGGTAGTTGTGTTGGGTCTCCATGTGTATTGTTATCCATGGGGAAGTCTATAACGCTGATTGTCTTGATTGACCCGAAGGTAAGGGTTATTGTGTGTCGCAGATCACTCACTCTAACTACAACTGATGAGAGGTGAGAAATGTCTTCACTCAAAAGAAGTTGAAAAGTTCTCCACAATGTGTTGTTAATGCATAAAAATATGATCATTAGTTGATCATTAAAGGATAACTAGAAATGTAAGCCAATTAGGCCCAAGACTCGTTATAATCTTAGTTCTTTATTTATGTTATTTGTTATCATATTTGCATCATTCTTTTTAATCTTTTGTTACTTTAGTTGTTTAAAGTAGTCGTAGTATTTTCCAGAATCAAACCCCCTAAAATTTGTTACCACACTCTTAGAGTGACATGTTTGTGTGCTTTTTTATTACACTTGTACACAAGATAAAACCCCATTTTCCTCGTGGCGACTACTTTTTAATTCTAATGGATTTTTGGTCCTTACGAGCATCAAGAATCTAGATTCCTTTATGTGAGATTTATTTGTAGATTGGTCTTAAGCACATTATATTAGTTTAGTGAAGAATATTCACAAGGATGGTATAATATTGAAGGCCACTTACAAAGTGGTAGAAGATAGATTGAAGAAAGAAGGCAAAATAGAGAAGGAAGAATGATCCGGGTTTTTTGTTGCCAATTTCTGAGAAATATTTGAGATGAATTGGTGTCCATGGTAAGCTCCATTGGATTATTCTTTGTGAGTACTATAAAAATGACTACAAGAACTCCCAAAATGGATCAGCGATTCACCCGTAGCGAAGGAATTAAGAGAGGGTCGAAGACACGGTGCGGGCCACACCGATGTAGTGCAAGCTGCAGAATTAGTCCATATTTTGACATTTTTAGCCTTTTAAAAACTATTTCCTTGGACTATAAATAATCCCCTTCTTCCCCATTTGTGTGAGCCTGACTAGGGGGCCTCCAAACCCTAGTTTTCTTCATCTTTTCATAGTTTTTGCTATTCTTCCATGAATTCTTGTAGATTTGTCATGATTTTCCACTATCTAGGCTAGCTTTCACCTTAGGAGCAATTAGTAAGCATTTCTGGTATGATATTGAGAGACTTGGTTTATTTTGCTTTGAGTATCAAGTATGTTTTGTGCTTTCTTGTGAGATTAATGCATGATATAGACTAGGATGATCAACTAGTTCATGATTGTGAGTTGATTACTTGCTTGGCTTTTGGTAAAACCCGGAAGACTTTGACTTTTGATCAATGTGATGTTGTTGGTCAATGCTGGGTTATAATTAGGAGTGACAACTAACTATGATTGTTGATCGAGGAAATTGCTTAGACTTTTGAAGAATTTGGATGGGTTTGACTTATCAATGTGATCCACTAATAACGATTAGCATGAAGGAAAATCCTTGTAGTTATTATTAGTAAATATACTTGTTTTTAGCATTAATAAATATACTTGTGCTATTTATGTGCTCTCACTTGTAAGACATTGTGGTAGTTGTATTGGGTCTCCATGTGTATTGCTATCCTCGGGGAAATCTATGATGTCGATCATTTTAAGTGATCTGAGGGAAAGGTTATTGTGTGGTGCCGATCACTCACTCTAACTACAACTGATGAGAGGTGAGAAATGCCTTCACTCAAAAGGTGTTGACAAATTCTCCTTAATGTGTTGTTAATTCATAAAAAAATAGGATGATTAGTTGATGATCAAAGGATAACTAAAAATGTAAACCAATTAGGCCTAAGACTAATTATAATCTTAGTTATATTTTTTGTGTTATTTGTGATCGTATTTGCATCGTTCTTTTTAATCATTTGTTAATTTTGTAGTTTAAAGTAGTCGTAGTGTTTTCCAAAACCAAACCCCCCCAACATTGTTACCGCACACTTAGAGTGACATATTTGTGTGCATTTTAACTACTCTTTAATACTCGATAAAACCCCTTTTTCTCGTGGACAACCCCGTTTTGATTCTAATTGATTTTTGGTTCTTACAAACATCTAGATTTCTGAGCTTAATTTGTAGATTGCTCTTAATCACATTGGAGTAGTTTAGTGAAGGCCAATCACAAGGTTGGTAGAAGATTGAAAGCCACTTACAAAGTGGTAGAAGATAGATTCAAGAAGGAAGGCAAAATAGTAGAGGAAGAATGATCCGGGTTTTTTGTAGCCAATTTATGAGAATTATTCGAGATGAATTGGTGTCCATGGTAGGTACCATTGGATTTGTCTTTGCAAGTACTATAAAAATGACTACAAGAACAACCAAAACTGACCAACGGTTCACCTGTAGCAAGGAAATAAGGAGAGGGCATAAGACACAGTGCTGGCCGCACCGATGTAGTGCATGCGGCAGAATCCGCCAATACATTGACATTTTTGGCCTTTTTTTCACTATTTCCTTGTACTATAAACAGCCGCATTTTCCCCCATTTTTGTGAGCCCGACTTGGGGGCCTCCAAACCCTAGTTTTCTTCATATTTTCATAGTTTTTGCAATTCTTCCATGATTTCTTTTAGATTTGTTATGAGTTTTCATTATCAAGGCTAGATTTTTCCTTGGGAGCAATTGGTAAGCATTTCTAGTATGATATTGTGAGAGTTGGTTTATCCAATTTTGTGCTTTGATTATCAAGTATATTCTGTGCTTTGTGGTGAGATTAATTCATGATTTAGACTAGGATGATCAACTAGTTGATGATTGTGAGTTGATTACTTGCTAAGTTTTTGTCAAGCTTGGAAGACTTTGACTTTTTCTCATTGTGATTGTTGTTGGTTAATGCTAGGTTATAATTAGGAGTGACAACTAATTATGATTGTTGATTGATGGAATTTCTTACACTTAGATTGAATTTGGATGGGTTTGACTAATAATTAACGTGGTCCACTAATAAAAATTAGCATGAAGGCTGATCCTCGTAGTCGTTATTAGTAAATATACTTGTGCTATCTATGTGTTCTCACTTGTCGGACATTGTGGTAGTTGTGTTGGGTCTCCATGTGTATTGCTATCCTCCAGGAACCTGAGGGTAAGGGTTATTGTGTGGCACTGGTCGCTCACTCTAACTATAACCGAGGTAAGGTGAGAAATGTCTTCACTCAAAAGTTGTTGACAAGTTCTCCACAATGTGTGGTTTAGGCATAAAAATAGGATGATTAGTTGATGATAAAATGATAATTAGAAATGTAAACCAATTGCACCCAAGACTCGTTATAATCGTAGCTACGTTATTTTTGCTATTTGTGATCGTATTTACATCGTTCTTTTTAATCGTTTGTTAATTTAGTAGTTTAAAGTAGTCATAGTGTTTTCCAAAACAAAACTTTCCAACTTTGCTACCACACACTTAGAGTTACATCTTTGTGTGCTTTTTAACTATGCTTTAACACTCGATAAAACCCCATTTTCCTTGTGGACGACCCTATCTTACCACTAGCTACAATTTAGTAGTTAGCCGTAATTTGGGCATATAAATATTATCTTTGAGAGTCACTCCGATGGACTCTAAACCATACTAAGCGTAAGAAGCATTAGTTAAATTTAACATGTCTTTTTGCTTGTTTTGATGATTTCAAGTTCATGTTTAAACTGTGGAGATGTTACAGTCTATTAGCGTCAGGGAAACATGATGTGTTGGACATGGTTTGTTTAAACACTCCTTGTTTCCTTGGTGCTATAAACTTGTATCATTTGGACATTTTAAATGGTTTTCAATGCCAAATGGTGTTGTTGAGAAACATAACGTAAGTTGCATCAACACCGGTTTACATGTCTTTTTGCTTGTTTGGATGATTTGAATTTGATGTTTAAACTGTGGAGATGTTGCAGTCTATCAGCACTAAGTAAAATGACGAGTTTCACATGGTTTGTGTATACATGTCATGTTTCGTTGGTGCTGTAAAACTACTTCATTTCGACACTTTAAATGTTTTCTATACTAATTGTTATTGTGAACAAGCTTAATGGAAGAATAATTAGTTAAAAGGCATTCATGGGTTTCTTTCTATTCATGTAGTACCCTTTAACTAAGTAATGTTTCTTCCATTATGAAACAGTGCTATAACATTTGTAGAAATTCAAAATTTCAAATGTGGAGATTTTGTATTGTATGAGCACCAAGTAGAAATGGTGTGTTTATCAGTAATTGTTAACATTAAATAAGTGTTATTGTTCAATACATTATTAAAAATTAATTATACACACCATGTTTCCTGGTGTTTAAATGATGCATTATTTCGACATTTCAAATAGTGTTCTTCGATAAATCGTAGTTATTTTGTGCACAACAAATATTTCCCCCAGCAAGAGGAGCGTACAATGGCAAGGAGATAAACGCTACAGGCACAAGACTTCACTGGACCTAGTGTATTTTCAATGTGTATTTTATTGGAACAAAGTTTCACCTTTTCTATGAAGTTGTATAATGTTGATGGATTGTTTTTACTCCACTTAAGATTCTTACATTTTCATATGTTCTTGCTGGGAATCAATATTATTAGACCCGGGTTTCAATTCTGGGAGGGCTGAGAATAATTTTAAAAAGATATAGAGAATTCTAAAGCACAAAATAAGCACAGATTTTACAAATAATATGATCGGTGCTTAGACATCCATCTCAAAAGCAACAACACCGGTAAATAATATCCAACCCAGTGCTAATTTTTCTAATCTGTCAGGTTTAAGGCACCAATTTATGTTAGTAACTGGTGTTGTACAGGTACCGGTGATCATTAACGAGGACTCAAAATTTAGCACCGACATTACAGATACCGTTGTCGTAGTATCTAACTTTCAGCACCGATTTTTATAACCGGTGCCATAGTAACTAGGTTTCAGCACCACCCTACTTAGGTACCGGTCGGCAGGAGGTATAAATGATCGGTGCCATAGCTCTCGGCGACCTGTGTCATGGGGGGGTGCTTGCAGTAATGAACAATGGTCGGACCTTGTTGTACTCCCTTAATTACGATGGCAGTGTCGATAAAGGGTTGCGAGTGCACCCGATCTGATAGTTACAGGGAATTGTATGCCATAAGGCACACCACGTGTTATAAACATTATATTAGGTTGTCTAGTATATCTTATATGTAAATGAATCGAGGATCAAAAACTTAGATTACCATGTTGCGCAATGACTCACCAAGTGCTTACCTTAATTAGATTACTTGCTTTTTATTTTATGTTTTGTAGTTGTTAAACTGAAAATCCAAACCCCCCCCCCTTCCCCTTATGTTTGCATTTACTAGCTTTTCCTTTCGCTCATAGGGATTGACGACCCATACAAGCTTGTATTTTTAGTTGATACTTGAGCCCTAGCATCTCTATGGACAAACCCAGGACTTACCGCTAACTACCCTTTAGATAGCATAGCAGTGAGAATGATTACAGAACTATAAATTTTGTCTTTGACCTTTCCCACATGAAAGCCTCTACTCGAGTTAACTAGCTATAATTAACGACCCCGGTTGGAGGTGGGTTAGGGACACAGTTGCATAATTTGAACAGTTGATGGTCAGCTGCAGTATCTGTCAAATGGTATGGGGGCATTACACGAGGACCTCAGAGACATTAGTGACAAGTTGAGGACTGCGGGCATTGGAGACGGCTATCAAGATGCTTCGCATGGGTAGGGGCTAGGATCCAGACATTGCATGAGATATTGAGCTTTGCTTTGATTTCAACCTTTTAAGTACCTTAGCTACATTCATTATGGACAATTCATGAACTAAGTATGGGGGAGGAGTTGGAAATATTTATAATGGTATCTCCTTTGCCAGTATTTTCTTCAGCCTATGTCATACTGATTTGGATTTCTAGATGACTATCTTCTCCGTGTTTTTTTTTCTTTCCCTCATTTAAACTTTTGGTTGTTTTAGGTGTGAGGGAAACTTTTGTAGTTTTCTTTTTGGATGTTTTAGGATAGCACAGGCGGTGTAATTTGTTTTTTGATCTTATCTTTTGTAGTATGAAGGCCACTTTGGGGCAATTTTGTGCCACACAAAAATTTTGAAAAAATGAAAAAAATATAAAAATCCGAACAAGTTTAAAACCCAAAGGGCGAGTTGGGTAACATTGGGAAAAGCTCGGATAGGTCAAAAGACCTAGGTAAAAGTGAGAGGCTAGGCCCAGCTAGGCTTACGAGCCTAGGCAAAAATGAGAAGTCGTGTCGAAAAAGGTGAGAATGTGAGTACCCTTTTTGTGTTAAAGCTAGGATGAAAACCTGAAAGGGTTCTTAGGAAAAATGAGAGAAATTGAGAGAGAAAAAAACTAGGTTGATGTACTTTTGCCTCCTTGGTTGTATCTAGGTCGAGAATCTAGAGTTATCACTATGTTACAACCAAGTCGACAACTCTTAGATTTCCGTGGTGGGTTCTTTCTGGGAGACAACTCTTTGATTTCTTTTAGGATCATTTTGGGACAAGCAAGCTAGCCTGACACTTATCTTCTTTTCTTACATTTTTCTACATTTTACTCTGGGTGGTTAGATTACTTATGTTCTATGGGGAGTGTGAGTGTTGCAAGATTCTTGCTCTTTTAGGGGAATCATGGTAATCTAGAAATAAGTTGAATGCCTCGATTAACTTATGCTTGCACGCTACATTTCGCATAATTCTTTTCTTGTCTTTATTTACTCGATGACGAGTTAAGTGTGGGGGTCTGATGTGATTCATTATGCATGCGTTAACCATTGCATTCAGAGTAATAATTGGCTTGTTTTATATGATGGATTTCTAGTATTAGTTGAGTTTACATGATAAGGAGTTTAGATGGGCATGTTTGGTTTTGTTTTCTAAATACCGCATATTGTAGACTTAGTTGGTACTAATGGACATCTTGTATCCATGGACACCTAGATCTTCTTTTGTTACATCCTTAGGAGGTTGCTTGTGGGTACTTTTCGCTACATTTTATGTGAAGGCCATTTACAAGAACTATAGAAGATATTGAAGGCCGTTCGCAAAGATGGTAGAAGAGGTGAAGACCATTCACATTAGAATGGTAGTAGATGAGGGCCACGTGTATGAATTCGTGGTAGTAGAAGGATGGAGCCAACGATAGGCAGTATTAAAGTTCAAAATGCCCAGGGAAGAAACGAAGGATTGTGGTCCGAGAGTTGCGCCAACTTCTATGAATGATCCAAGAATAACAAGATTTCAACATTGGTTTCATTGGATTTGTCTCCTCGAGAACCATAAAATTGACTACAAGAACTCTCAAACGGACTAAAGGTTCATCTGTAGTGAAGGAAAGAAGTTTAGATGGCCAAAGTGCAAATGGGTCGGTGCGGACTGCTCATGTTTGGCACCAATCGCCTGCACCAGACAATATGGTCTGTGCCAAGGGTCTTTGGCACGGACCGTGCCAAGGCTCAGCACGGACCGTGCTAAACTCGATGGACCGTGCACACAAGTTCCAAGTTTCACTCAAAAAATGGCTAAGTATAGGTGTGGACCACTTCGTTTTCGATGACCCGTGTCATTTCAAGTGCAAAATTTCAAGACCAACCAGTGATATTTGAAGAATTAAGTATCTCACGCAAATATACTGAGAAAAATGATAATCTAATGATGGCCCTCAGATCAGAAGTGCAAAACCAACAATCTTAACTACGGGCCGCGCTAGACGCCACAGATTGTGCCAGCAGGACCTGCGTCAAATGCCATTGTCCATGCCAAAGGAGATGAAGAAAACTGCACCAGATCCTATGGCCTGCGCTAGTGCAGATCAAATGGGCCTCGCCAGATCTGGCACCCCGTGCCAGCACGGACCAAGTACGCAGTGCTGTCCGCGCCATACGCGACGGTTCGTGCCAAGCGGCGGCTGAACAATGGTTTCACACTTTTTGGCCTATTAGGGGCCTATTTTTAGGTCTAATCCCTTACTACCATTAAATAGCTTTAGTATACTATGGTTGAGGAATTAGATCATATTTCATTAGTACATTTGTAATTTGGAGAGCATCCTAGAGAGAGAAACATTCTCTCCTCTTTCTTTCTTTTCTCTTTATTTTGCTTTGATCCTAGAATGTGGAATTCAAATCTTTATTTGAATTTCATGTCTTGGGAGTAGTTTCTGTAGCTTGGGGATAATTGTATTCATGTGTTGATTTATGCTTTTGTGAGATTCTTAGTCCATCCTAATTATTGTGCTTGTGATATTATTGTGACTCGTTCTTGAATGTTATAATTTTATGAATAGTACACTCCATTAGTACACACTCTAGTATATATTCACGTTGGTACAAATATTGATACCCCCAGGGAATAAAAACCTCAGATGTGTTATGAATAGTAGGGTATGGATCTGTATGGGTGTGCGTACGGAGGTCTTTTCCGAGTTTTTCTCTATTATGTGTCGATGGGTTACAGGCAGAGATAGTGAAAAGTAGCAATCTAGGGTTGTAAGAGGTCCTAGTGTCAAGGGTAAGATACCTACATCCTTTTGCTCGTTTATAGGCCCAGGATGTAGAGCATCTTTGGTGGAGCGACTAGGATTTAATCGTACGGGGAAGAAACAGACCTACAACAATGGTCGGATCATATCGTACTCCCCTAATTACAGAAGCGGTGTCGATGGAAGGTTGCAAGCGCACCCGACGTAACAGGTGCGGGGAAGTTTATGCCATCGACCACACTACATGTTGTGAGCTTTAGATTAGGTTTGTCTAAATCTCACATGTGAATTAATCAAGGATCGAAGCATTAAATCAACCATGGTAGGCAAGTACTCTCCAAGTGTTTTGCCAATATAGTTTACATGCCTTTTACTTACATGTTTGTAGTTGATAATTGAAAACCAACCCCCCCCCCCGTTTACCATACTATCTATTCCTAGCAACACATACAGATTGACAACCCGAACGTGGTTGTGTTTAGTTGACTTTTGGGCCCTAGCATCTCTGTGTACATGTCCAGGGCTTACCACTTACTACTCTATCGGTAGCATAGTAATGAACTATAAATTTTATCTTTGACCTTACTCAACCTTCGCTCGGGTTAACTAACTACAATTAAAAACCTTGAGTGGAGGCATGTCACTCACAAACTCTCCTCTCGCTATTTTCCTTGTGTCATTATTGGGTACAACTCCCAGTACAAGGGATATCGATGTTTGGATCCTATGTCTAGAAAGATATATGTCACCAAACATGCTCGATTCGATGACACTTCCTTCCCTTATGCCAATGGTTCTACTTCAGTATCTTTGTTCTATCTGGATGTCTCTACCTTTTGGATCCTGCTGATGCATCAACTGATATTCCTGCTTCTTCAACGGTGGCATCTCCTTTTACTTGGCTTGTTGCTTCGGTTTCCAGCCTGACTAACTCATTGATGCTATCATCCTCACTGACTACAACACTATATTTTGTCTGCTCTACCAATTCAGACCATCCAATGGCCGCTCCGACACATCCTGGTCACTTTATCTCTCCATCGACCAGTTCAACTAGTTCATCGACCAACCCACTCAATTTTCCAACCATCTCACTAGCCACTTTTCCTGCTGCGACAGCTCTTCCAGTCTCTCCACCCCAGTCTTGCACTTATTGGAAGACTACTTGATCAGCAACTGGGGCTTTTCAGCACGGAGATTATTATGATATCGTTACGCGTAATCCTACTGCTATCTTACTTCCTCAGTTTGAGCCCAACGATTATTGCACTACTCTTTTGGATCCATCTTAGGTTTCTGCTATGGATGATGAGATAGAAACTCTCTGTGGATAGCATGCCTGGAATTTGGTGCCATGCCCATCGGATGTCAACACTATTAGCTCCAAATGGATTTATCGACTGAAGTATCATCCAGACACACCATTGAGCATTATTAGGATAAGCTTATGGTGCAGGGTTTCTTATAGATTCTGGGTTTTGACTTTGATAACACTTTAAGTCCAGTGGTCAAAGCCTGCACGGTTCGTACTGTTCTAGCTATTGCTACGATGCGCTTTTGGCCTCTTCATCAGCTGAATGTCAAGAATGCCTTTCTAAATGCCGTTCTCGATACTCTAGTCTATATGACACAACATATTGGTTACAAGGACCCGCTTCATTCTGATTATGTCTATCGTTGGCGTATAACCATTTATAGTCTTAAGCAAGCTCTGGTTTCCGAGATTCAATACTTATTTGGTTCAACTCAGTTTTGCCAGCAGTTCCACTGAAACTTCTCTTTTTGTTCTATCACAGGTCTTATCTTTACTATACCTTTTAGTTTATAGTAATGACATCATCCTTAAGGGTAATGACTCTACCTTTCTTTGACAGGACGCATCTTGAGTTTGCTATCAAAGAGTTGGCCACTCTAAATTCTGGTTTGGAAGTTACACCCTCTGCCTCATGTTTACTTCTCGTCTAAGCCAAGTATGCCAGAGATATTCTCACTCGTGTCGGGATGTCTAATGCTCCCCTAGCCTCTACTTCTTTTGTGCCAGGCTCGTAACTCCACAGCTCCACCAACCCTCAATTTCAAAATCCAAAGCTATACCACTCTCTTGTTGGGGCTCTTCAGTATTTGATGATTACCCATCCTTAATTGGCCTTTGCGGTCAAAATAATCTGTCAGTATCTTCAGGACCCTCGTGACGATCATTATGCTGCGATCACACGAATTCTTCGATATGTTCGAGGTACTCTGCATTTCAGTCTTTCTTTTCAGTCTGCCAGTTCTCCTGAAGTGTTGGGCTATTCTAATGTTGATTAGGCCTATTTACTAGAGACCCGTCGATCTACATATGGTTATGCTATTTTTTTTGTGGAAATCTTGTTTCCTGTAGTGCGAAGAAACAGCCCACAGTTTCACTTTTGAGCACATAGTGTGACTATTAGGCGCTAGCCAACACCGCCTCTGAGGTTGTTTGGCTAACTCATCTTCTTCGTGATCTTCGTGTCCCACTTTTTGGTTCTCCACTGCTATTATGCAACAACAGTAGTGCCATCTTCTTGACTCAGCTCACAAACGGGAAAGGCACATCGACATCGACTATCACTTTGTTCGAGGGTTCGTTGCTTCTGGTAAGCTCTGTGTTGCTCATGTTCCTACTGTTTTTCAGATTGCGGACATCTTCACCAAAGGTATCTCCCATCCGCTGTTCGAGTTCTTCAGGTCCAAACTTTGTGTTGCTGAGCATACAACGCTTCGCTTGAGGGGGGGCGTTATAATCAGTCAAATATTTGATTATATACGGATAGAGTTCAATGACTAGACTAGAGTTATATTAGTACTAGTATTCCTTATCTGTTTTGTAATCTATTTATTATGAATGGTAATACACTCACCATTACGGGAAACACATTCTTTTTCTGTTACTCCTCCTATAACCAATTGGTTTTAGGGATCCAGGCTTATGTGTTATTGGACATTGCAGGTTGAGCATCTATTTCTCGGACCTTTGTGCACAATGCACACGTCCCCTTTCCCTAACGGGTTTGTGTCTGATTTCAATAGTATCAACTATCCTGTGTTTTAGACCGAGACACAAGGTTAAACACTCATGAATTTGGTGTTTCTGAAACATCTAAAGAAAGTTTCAGAACTTGAAAATCAAAATGGGATGATTTTAGAGTAAAATGGACAAAAGAAAAAACTTGGATTGACCAATTCCAAAAACTGTGAAATCATCAACAGAGTTGGATTTAGGGGCAATTGGGATTTCGACCAGGCCCTCCATAGTAAAGCTCAGGATCTTCAACAAAATCACTCAGATACATAGTGTTATAACATCGATACTCATCAGCATAAGAATTCACAAATGCAGGGCTAACCAGCTCAGCATTCTGTTGCACTCTCATCCTTGTCACAACCCCTGATGCTGAATATGGCCACGGGTTCGCGTATTGCCCACAGGCCATGCCCGTGGCCGTGTGACCCGGGTGAACTCCAACTCTGGGGCTGTACACTTCGCCACCCCATTGCACTGTCTCCGCGTGGTACCGTAGTCCACTGAATAGTTCAGCTGGCCAGTAACCTACAGTCACCTCTTCGTTATAATTCACCCACCAATTACTGGTCACTGGATCCTGAACAAAACAGTACAAAGTTTTAAACAAAAGGTAATTACTTACAATTTCAAATGACATCAACTTGTTTATACCTTCTGGATGAAGATGGTTATAACTGGTGTATGAGCAAGAGAGTTGGTTGATATGGGAGAGATTGGAGCTCCAAGCACAATGTCAGAGTTAGTTTGTACAAATCCAGGGCAAGTGTGATCAAAGCAACCTGTGTTCACTGAGCCGTCTACCTGAAACATCAGAAAAACAAACTAGAACATTAATCCAGTAAAAAAATACTAATGAATTGACAATCTATTGTACCGTCCAATAAACAAAAAGTCTCGTCTGCCTGTCGCCATAGACGCTTGGGTTCACCTGCAACATTTCAGTTATCAGTTTGTGCTCAGCTGTAAAATGATCAACTCTTTTGACTCCAGATGAAGGGGCATTTTTATATGGTTTCCTAGTACTAACCGTCCATCCTGATTTGATGGCCTCATAGTTGCGGTATGGGCCGGTTATAAGAACTACTTGAGAAGCACTGTACTCGTCGCCGTGCTCAACTTGGGGATAACAGACTTTAATGTCCCCCTTGGCGCCGTAGTAGGCAAATCCTTCGGCTATCAGCACAGCCAGCTAATTCGCAAGAGCACAAAATCATCAAGTTGTTGGAATAGATTTTTGAGTTAATTTGTCGCAATGTTCGTGCCAATTGGATGTGTACTTACTGAGTGGTTGAACTGAAGAAGATTCGAGTCACTTTCCCCCATCATTTTCGCATCTTGATGATGAGATGAGATTGGCTTCTTTAGTCCATGAGCATTTTTTGTTTTCGACCTTCGGATGGGAATAGTTCCTTGAGGACACTTTCCATTTTTTTGCCACATTGTTAGGGAAATGGGAATGCTTCCTTCCCTTTCTGTTGTTTTCACTTCTGTTGGCTCAATATTGCTAGGTCTCATCTGAGTAAGAAACAAAGTTTTAATCATCTTAGATTTTTTACGAGAACCTCGTAAAAAAGAAGCTTTTATCTTGAAACTGCAGAAAAGATTGTGTAGATTTATACCTGAATCCAGTGATTCTTTAGGGCAGGATGGTTAAAAGCAGGTTGTTTGTTGATGGGAATGCAGTCAATCACATCGCCATGTTCGCTCTGTGAAAAATGCAAAGTCAATAACGAAAAATATCTCATGTATGTAGATTCGAAATGCTGCAGGGAAGATCATGAATGAATTTAAACCTGAATTGTTTTCAATGTATCGCTCGTTGGCGCTCCCTGGAATTGCTTCGAAGGGTTCATAAAAACCACAAGAAGGGTGATTTTTGTTAGCAAAATTCGCTGCATGTCTATTTACTAATTAAACACTAAGCAGTTTCTGAAGATTAGCATTCGAAATAAGGTTGTCAATTCAGGGTACTAAATACTGGAGCAATCTGAAAATGATGGTGAATGCATGACTTACCAGCTAGTCATCAGGATTTCATTTGTAAACTGGTTCATAATTCACCTTCACTAGCACTAACATAGGTTTATTGTGATGAGAATATGATTTTATTAATTTATGAAATCATGTTTGAGAGCGTAAACTGTTTATTAAAAGTACTGTGTTAGTCTGTTACAATGCGTCTGATATTGAATTACATGGTAATTTCATACATCAGTATACCTTAACAACTCATGCTATGACCGGAGCACAAAAATATACCAAGTTTTGATCTTCTAAATCATGGTCTGCTACGAAACTAGACAGCAAATGAATTATAAATATCGACTTAAATCCAAAACTGTGTACAGGATACACAATCGGAAAATTTTACCAGGTACTGAACCTATTAAAAGTTTGTCATCAGTTGCCAGAAACTATGGTAATTAATAGAGTTTGTATTGTACTAGACTATGTACTTTACTTAGTTAGTCTAGTCTACTTATGTATATTTGGGTATAAATCCCTTTCATTCTGTGAATATCAAATCAGAAAACCCTTTCCCAAATTCCCTTGTTTCATGGTATCAAAGCCAACTCTCTAAAACCCTAATTTTTTTCACCAACACTGCCGTCCACACTCAGCGCCCAACCATGAGCGATTCAAACAGCGTTGTCAACACACCGGCGTTACGATGCTTCCACCCACCGGCGACACTCCACCGCCAGCGCTGCCTTCGAGCTTCCATGTCAACAACTGTCGTCAGCCACTGCAACGACCTCTTGATCATTCTTTTCCCTTCTACCTTCACCCTTCGGATCACCCGGGCCTGTCTCTCTGTCCGGTTGTTCTTATGGGTGATAACTATCAAGAGTGGACTACCTCGATGAAGAGTGCACTCAAGGCTAAACGTAAACCAGGATATGTTGATGGTCGCATCTCTTAGTACCATGTAGCCCCCTGTTAATCTTGATGACTGGTACAGTGTCAATTCCATGCTCATTGGATGGGTTGTGCAATCTATTGATTCGTCTCTAAGATCTTCCATCACTTATCCAGAAAATGTTTTTAAGCTCTAGGAGGAATTGCATCATTGATTTTTTGTCGGTAACAGGCCCCGCATTCTTCAGCTTCGTGCAGACTTGTCAAATTGTCGCCATGGTGGGAAAACTGTTGTGTCATATTATGGCGCTCTCAAGAATATTTTGGATGAAGTCCAGACATATGTTCCTTCCAAGCCTGTCTCTGCGCAAATTTTACTTGTAATATCATGGCCAAACTTCGTGCAGAATGGGATGTCGAGCGTCTTCATCAGTTTCTTCTTGGACTAGATGACTCCTTTGGAACTCTTCATTCCAGCACCATGGCGCAAAAGCCCCTCCTGTCCACCTATCGCGTTTATGCTTTGGTCGTGCAAGAAGAACGCCATAAAACTCTCATGCTCGAATGAGATACCAAATCCGATAGTATGGCCTTTGCGGCTCAGGGCAAGTCTACCCTATTGGAGCGTGCTTAGCCTCTCTTCGTGCCTGACTAGTTAACCCTGTCAGCCAGCCGTCCCGTGTGCTCTCACTGTGGCAAGCAAGGGCATGACATCTCCAAGTGCTGGAAGCTCCATGGCGTTCCAGAGGGTTTTGTGCACCATTCGACTATGCGCAACCCAGGCGTCGCTCGTGGTCGTGGCAGACCGCCAGCCGACGTTGCACTCTCGGCGCAGCACCAAGCCCCCACGCAGGCGTCTGACATTATATCCCTCCCGGAGTTCACGACTCGAGGCTCGAATCTCAACCTGAACAGTGGCAGGGCGTGTTGCAGATGTATAACACCATGAACACTCCTTATTCTTATGCTACTTGTAAGCACTCTCTCTTGATTCTCGACACGGGTGCTTCTTTTCATATGACTTGAAATCTTGCCATCCTACACGATACTGTTGATATTGCTCTTGTGCCTATTAAGCTTACAGACAACCATGTTGTTTTAGCAGTCAAGGAAGGTTCTTTGGTTTTCTCTCAGTCTACCAGAATTGACCATGTACTGTATATTCCGACATTGGAATGCAATCTCTTGTCCTTTGCTAGGTTGCTTCTAAATGCTCGTTGTTTTTCTTTCTTGACTGAAAAGTTGTGTATACTTCAGGAAAGAGATACGAAGATAGTGATTGGTGTCGGTGAGCAGAGACATAGAGTTTACTTGTTGCGGCATTTCTCGGCAGCCGCCCATGCATGTTCTGTGACCAATTCTGAGAAGGTGACCTCAGCCAAGTTGTGGCATCGAAGACTAGGGCATCCCTCATTTACAATTTTAGAATCTTTTCCTATTCCTTTTAATTCTATACGGAGTGCTACATCTTGTGATATTTGTTTTCATTCCAAACAAACAAGAGCTGCGTTTCAGTTAAGTCATAATAAAGCCACACACTTGTTTGATCTTGTTCATTGTGACATTTGGGGTCCGTACAGAATTCCTTCTTCTTGTGGTTCTACTTATTTTATTACCATTATTGATGATTACTCTCGTGCTACATGGTTTTATTTAATCAAGTCCAAGTCAGAGGTTCTAAAACTGGTTATGGATTTTTGTCCATTAACCGTCACTCAGTTTTGGACATCAATTTTCTATTTTAGATCAGACAGTGGTACTGAATTCTTTGGCCTTAAGTATTACTTTGCTTCCCACGGTATTATTCATGAGACTTCGAGTGCTTACACACCTCAGTAGAATGGTAGAGTGGAACGTAAGCATTGACATCTTCTAAATGTGGAGCATGTTTTATGGTTTCAGGCTACTCTTCCGATCATGTTTTGGGGCGAATGTGTCTTTACAACATGCTATTTGATCAACCAGACTCCTACGTCAGTTCTTCAAAATTAGACTCCTTTTCATTTACATTTCCAAAGAGATCCGAAGTACTCAGATATTCGGGTCTTTGGCTATCTCTGCTTCCCCTCAACTCTTCCTCGGCCTACAGACAAGTTTGCTGCTCATAGTCGTAACTGCGTCTTCATGGGTTATCCAAGTGGAAAGCAAGGTTGGCGTCTGTATGATCTTGAATCGAAACAGTTTTACTTCTCCAGATACTACTAGAAAACAGGTACATACACACCTGTATAAAATCATGAGTTCAGATATACCGATGCGTATGTAACCAATTGCACTGGTATTTATCTTGTTGACATCAATACCGATGCAAATAATAACATATACACTGGTATCCTATCAACCGGTGTATAGTTCACCTATTTTTGTACCGGTGTAGGTTCTACCGATGTACCAACGTCAAATAATTTGCACCGGTATTATCCAATTAAGTATTTGTATCGGTGCAATTGCTAACATGTTCACCGGTACAAGACTACCGGTGTGTACGTATTTCCCTTTTTTATTAATTTGGCGCCAAGAAGACAACTTTTTAAACCAGTATTGGAAAATTACCAGTGTAGGAATAAAAAAATGCATGAAAATTTTGTATTTGTGCACCAGTTACTATTAGATTCGGTGTAAGAAGTGAACACCCACCAGTATTTTCTTAATACCGTTGTAATTTTTTTTTATTATTTAAGAAATTTGGTGCCAAAACTATTAGTTTTTGCACTGGTACTGTGACCGTATCGGTGCAGGAGAAGAAAATATAAGGGTTTTGGCTGAATATCTACACCAGTAACTAATTTTACCGGTTTAAAAGGCTACAAATGCGCCGGTATAGTATAAATACCTGTGTATAAAATTTCATTAAATGCTCATCTACCCCCCTTAGCAGCTTAAAAATAAGATTTTCGGAAGAAGAGGTTCATTAATGGTGTTTTTTGGTTGATGAAGGCATTGAATTCTCCACAATGAAGACCCTTGAAGGTACCTTTTTTTTAAATTACATTTATGGATATTAAGGTTTCATGTATGGTTTTGGTTAGTAGAGATGTTTACATTTTGTGTTTGATCTTTTGATGGTGATTGAGGTAGAATTGTAGATATTAGTTTGTGATTTGTTCTAAAGGTTGTTGTAGTTATAAGGCTATGGCTTTTGATTCCTATAGTGTTGGACATATTAAGAATGTTATAGTTGTAATGTGGAATATGGATGTATATTTTGAATTTATGATGTTACAGATTAGGAAGTCATCATGAAATATTCTATTGTATTAAATGTGTTGAAGTTTGATTGTTGAACATTTATGGATATGTAGAGTTGTATCATGTCATCGAGAGGCGTAAGCATGTGTACGCTAACGTTAGTAGGGTGAGCGATGAATATATTATGTTCATGGATGAGTTCTTGGAGCATACCTTTAGTCCAGAGAAGCAAATATTATGTCCCCGTCGTGATTGTGGAAATCGAACTCGTACTAATTAGAAAGACATCCTGAAAAATCCATTTGTATAGCTGGGGGTTTGTGAATGATTATGTTGTGTGGACCTTTCATGGGGAAAAATCACCACTGGAAGTGAGAGTTAGTAGTGATGGAGAGTTTTTTGGGGATTCTATGTTGGATGACATGTGTGAGGAGGTTGTTATAGAGTTTAGAGGGAGGCCCGGGATTTTGGCAAACTTCCTTGGTGAGAAGGATACACCATTGTATCCCGGTTGAAAGGAGAAAGACACAGTCATGTCGTGTTTGATGGAGTTGTTAATTTCAAAGGTGTATGGTCATGGAGTGGTACTAGCATGAATAAATTGCTTAAGTGTTTGAATGAAAAGCTTCCACCTGGTGAAGCTAAGAGAAGCTAAGAGAATTTTGTGTCCGATGGGATTGGAGTATGAAAAGGTACATGCTTGTCTTAACAGTTGTGTCCTAAATATGGGTGACCTAAGGATAAGATTGTTTGTCCAGTATGTAATGTGTCGCATTATAAGAAGAAGAGAAATGTAGCTATCGACGGAGATCATGTTGTGTAGGTGAGAAGCTGGTGCCCGCCAAATGTATGTGGTATCTTCCCATTATTCAGAGGCATAGAAGGTTTCTCAAGAATGAAAACGATGCAAAGAACTTGACATGGTGCGTTGATATGGAAGGTTGTAAAGATGATGATATAATTTGACACCTGGCTGACACGGACCAGTGGAAGAAATTTGACAGAATGTATCCACACTTTGCATCCAAACCTATGAATTTGAGATTTGTTTTTTTTACTGATGGTATGAACCCATTTTGGAACATTTCCTCGAAACATAGTTCGTGGCTGGTTATGCTTGCCATTTACAATCTTCCCCCTTACTTGTGTATGAAGAGAAAATATGTTTTGATGCCCATCATGATTTCAGGTCCGAAACAACCTGGAAATGACATAGACACCTATCTTTCCCCTTTTATAGGAAATTTGAAGGTGCTTTGGTCGGTTGGCGCCTTAATGTTTGATGGTTGTAGTGGTGAAGAGTATACATTGAGGGCATTGCTTTTTTGTACCATAAATGATTTCCTGGCATCTGGTAACCTTTTCGGGTATGTGGTCTGGGGTCACAAGGTTTGCCCAATTTGTGAGGATGAGATAGATTACCATCAGTTGAGGAATGCGTGAAAGACTATTTATTTAGGTCATCGTAAATTCCTGCATGTAGGTCCCAAGCTGCTAGAGAATGCGGTTGCATTCGTTGGTGGGAAGGAGAGGAGAAAGGCACCAAAACCTTTGACCGGTGTAGCTATTCACAACAAGGTGAAGAAATTAAATGTTGTTCTCAGTAAAAAGTTATCAAATGGTGGTGGGGTAGTGGATGGACCATGGAAGAACCTGTCCATTTTCTTTGATTTTCCATACTGGGAAAATTTAGAGGTTCGCCATTGTTTGGATGTCATGCATATTGAAAAGAAAGATTGTGAGAGTCTAATTGGGACGCTTTTGAAAATTCTCGGGAAGACTAAGGATAGGTTAAATGAGAGGAAAGATTTAGTTAACCTTGGTATATGGTTGGATCTGGCATCGGAGGTAAGAAGGAAGCGAACAACCCTGCCCTTCGCTCCTTACAATCTGTCAGTTGCTCAGAGGAGGTCAGTATGTGAGATCATCCAAGGAATGAAGGTACCTTCCTGTTACTCCTCTAATGTTAGTCGAGTTGTGAATGATGAGTTGCATCTTAATGCTTTGAAATCAAATGATTGTCATGTCCTTATGCAACAACTTTTACCCGTAGCAATACATGGATGTTTGGAAGAGGAAGTTAGATTTTAAGTTATGCGCTTGTGTTTCTTCTTCAACTCGATATGCAGGAAAAATATTAGCAGGCCATTGCTAGATAAACTGGATCGGGAGGCTGCTATTGTTCTATGCCATTTAGGGAATTATTTTCCCCTGTCATTCTTTGACATCATGGTGCACCTAGTGGTACACTTGGTTAGGGAGATACATATGTGTGGGCCTGTTGGAATGCATTGGATGTACCCCTTTAGGTATCACATGGCTGGTTTCAATGGTTATGTTCATAATCGTAATTGGCCTGATGCCTCCTTTTTTAGAGGTACGTCACTGAGGAGATCATTGAGTATTGTACAGAAAACTTTGTTGGAAGAAGAGCAGTTGGTGTTCTAGGTGGTCCCCACTGTGGAAGGCGGAATGGGATTCCACGTTCCAAGGGTACGCTTCATACAACCTATCACGCTGAGTTACTGTTCACCTGTTTGTACTGCGTAATAGTAGCGAGACTGGTTTTACAATCGTGGTCGAGCATTCTTCAAGGTTTATTTCTCAACATTGGCATTCTTCAAGATACGTAATGTGTAGGTCGAGCATTCTTCAAGGTTTGTTAACTGGTTTTACAATCATTGTAATGTCAAAAGGATGACCAGTAAACTACGGGCATTTGCAAGGAAGCAGAACTGCACCATTAGATGATACCTTGGTTATGATATTAATGGCTTTAGTTTCTCAAAATTGGTGAAGGGCGAGAAGAGTACCACTCAAAATAGTGGTGTATATATTGAATCTAAACCTATGTGGTAAGCAAGCAAGAGAGATAAACACCTTGTTGTTGCTGTGATCTCTTTCTATTGAGCGATTAAGGAAATTTGGGAGTTGGATTATGTAGATTTCAAGGTTGTTGTCTTCAAGTGTCATTAAGTGGAACACGATTCCGATGTTGTTGTTGAGAAGCCCTTGGGGTTCACGTTAGTCAACTTGAATCATGTAGGATATGAAGATGGAAAGTTCATCTTAGCTATCCAGGCACGACGGGTTTTTTACATAAAGGACCCTTTGAATGAGAAGTATCATGCGGTGTTGCATGGGAAGTTCTACTTTGATGAAGAGATTGATCAGCCCGGCATAACTGATAGTCCTGAGTTTCCATCAGTATTTCTTGGTTTGGAAGATGTTGGGGGACCCATTGTTGGAAGGAATCCTTATAGGGATGAGCTGTGGGTTGATGAGAGAGGTTGAATAGTAGGTGGGGAAAATTTCTTGAAGCGAAAGCGATAGATTGGTTGTTCCTGACCATTGTTTTTTGTGACCATGTTTTGTGAAAAATCATATGATCATTAAACGATTTAGCGTGTAATGTATTTAATTGACACTCTTTTATGAATTGGTTGGCATGATTCGTGATTTCAATAGAGTGTTTATGAATTGAATCGGTATGATGTGTTTTAATTTTAATTAAATAATCTACTTGGTGCTTTTTTTTTACACCGGTAAAGATGAAATTACCGATGTAGAAAAATAGGGGAGGTACTCTGTTTTGTACTTACGCACCGGTAGTCCTACAGATGCATAGTACTTAGGATTTTTTTTGCTTTTGGGTCCCACAATGTTTATTTTTTTGCATTTAAAGCAGCCTAACACAGCTGCTTTTTGTTAAATTTGCATCGGTAATTGTACCGGTGCTGGGTATGTAGAAATGTTTTTAAAAATTTACTCTCGGGTCGAATTAGATAGAATTTTTTTTATTTAAAGCAGCCTAAAGCAACTGCTTTAGGCCTCATTTTACACCGGTACATGTAGAATATCGGTGTATAAAAATGTTCCATTATTTAAAACCCTCTCACCACCCCATTTTCACTGCACCAAATTTATATCTCTCACTCAATACAATCTCCATCACTACCCATCTTCGTTGAAATCCTACGTAGGTTGGTATATAATCAGGTAAACCACTTCAATGTCTCTACGGTATGATTAATTAGCAATTGCATATGAAATAGAATCATTGAGAATGTGACATCATGAATAGCTTGACTTGCATGTAACATGTTTGATGAAATGCTTCAATGTATATTTTAGGAAATGTTTCCCAAATCCAATTCGAAAAGGATACGCTATTTCCCATCCCCATTATTGCCAAAAGTATTACCGCACACTTACCCGGATGGTACCTTTGTGTCCGAGGAGGCTAGGTTTGTCCATGACGACGTGGAAGCCGTTTGAAATTTCCCAATCTTCCGCATAGGCGATGTCGAGGATATGGACGCTGGCACAAGTACTTGTGATGGTGATGCCATATGACTAGCTGATAGGGTAGAACCATTTTCTCGTTATTATTCATAGAAAACTTGTAGTAGCAGTTAGGAAGAGTATATTCTGTAATTAACTTTGATTGTGATGGAGTTGCCAAGGGGACTACCACCATAAATGAAGACTTCCACGACTTGATCAAACATTTAAAGGATATGTTCGAGATCCTCTAAGTGACATGGCAGGACCTATAACTAGGTCAAGGACTAAGCTTAGGGATGCTGCTTTAAATGCTTTGGTTGATCGCCTTTATGATGAAGAATTGAAGAAGGAGTCACCATCGACATCTTGGATTCATTATTCAAGATTGTCGACGAACTGAAGACATCATGAAGAACACTATACTCTTTTTTCCCACTGGGTTTTTAATGAGGTAGTATGATCACTGTAAAATAATGTCATTTTAGGTTTATTGGACTGATAGCTCGGCCATGTGGTCTTTGAAGAGCTGAATTTCGAAAATACAGTCCATTAAGGTTTAGTATATTCAGTTTTATTCTGATTAGAATTATATTTGGTAAGATTAGATAAGGTAATATTCTTCAAGGTTACTTCTTGAAGAATTCAACCTGATTACCTTAGATTACCATTTATTTTAGGTATTTTAGTTAGATATGGTTTTAGCTTCTTAAAGCTGCCATAAGTCGATTCAGATTCCATTTGTGATTAGGGTTTGAGGCAAGATTGTAACCCTATAAAAAGGGAGGCCTTATGGACGAAAATAACAACCTTTCATCAATAAAATATACAACCTTTTGAGTTCATACTCTTTGCTTGTGAGCTAATCCATTGTTGCTTAACCCCGAGGGCTAGTTAAGTATCAATAAACCTTGTAATCTGATCCTGAGGGCTAGTTAGAGAGCAAGTCGAAGTTAGGCGTACCCCGAGGGCTAGACTCCTGAATTTCGTGCGAGATAGTGCGGGTTTGCAGATCCCTTCACTAGATCAAAGTTATTAATTCCACAAATCGTGAGTCTTCGCAAGGAGATTCATATCAGATTGTGTTGCACTTAGACAGTTTGACATTTTTACTTTTGACAAACATGCACGATGATGAATCAAATAAAAAACTTGTACACCGTGTTTATTGAAATTATGTCGGACAAATACACTCATGAAGACGAAAAAGATAGGACGAACGTAGGTTGGCCTAAGTAGTTACTTCAGGACCACCGATCTTGGTGCATTATATTCCAAGACTGGTTAGAATTAAAAACCAAATTGTAGAATTGGGAGCTATGGAGGTTACCCAAGTAAAATTGTGGCCAATTGTATAATTTTGGAAAATATAGTGCAAACATTCACTGTTGGTTTTACAGGGCCTTCCGTTCACCGTTAGGGTCTACAAATGCATTAACACGATGGTTGTGTATTGAATTTCATATATGTGGAGCCAATTTTATATCCGACCCTTCCAAGATTCTTGGAGAGACTAAATTGCAAAAAGTAAAAAGTTTACTCGTAAATCAAAATTGCAATCCAATCGAACCAGATGGTCCACACAACAACCCTTTGTATTTCCAAGTAAAACATGCAGGGAAAGCAACAGGTCCAGACTCCGTATTTAGTTTCGAAGATATTCGGATTACATATAGAAACATTAAAGTAACTACTAGCGCTTCAGGACGAATTACCACTCGGGCACAAATATGTTGCAATTATTATTTAAGCTTGGAATGTTAAATTTGGTAATTTATTTAGTTTCCTGACATATCGTAAACGCATGTCACAATTTGGGGAACTTAATTGCAATAAATGCATACAATCAATTTTGCAAGTTCCTCGGTACAGGTACAAAAACGTTACTTACTCAATCTGGAGCATCCTAAAACTCCATTTGGGACGATAGACAAGAGCTTCAAGGGGTGGAACGAAATGACTGGGGTTAATAAAATATTTTTATAAAATTAAACAATGCCCAGAAACGTCAACGTATGGGCCCCATGTGTGGTCGATGTTTGCATGAAACAACGAGTACAATGCCTATTCACAATAATTAAGCATTAATTTAAGTTATTGGGGTTGTTTGAAAAATACACAGGAGGTAAATGCAATAAGTGGAAATTTAAATAAATAACAATTTTTTTACACTGATAATATTGAAAAGGTGCCGGTGTATGTGTTCAATTTTCTGGTGCGCATTTCAAAATTTTCACTTTCTTTCATTTTTAATAAGGCACGAAACATTTTACACCGGTAATTTTTAAATTTGCTCCAGTACATATATCGGTGCTGAACAGTTAGTCTAAATTTTCAGAAGTTCCTGTCGGGTTGAATATTTTTTTCCAAAAAAATATTTAAAGCAGCCGCATGCAGCTGCTTTTTGTGCAGTACTACACAGGTATTAGCATTTTATAATCTGGTACTTGTTACCGGTGTACAACAGTTAGCCTAAATTTTCATGTCGTCCTCTCGGGTCATTGGAAAATTCATTTAAAGCAGCCGCACGCAGCTGCTTTTTTCCTTTTCTAAACCGGTATACCTACCAGTGCTGAACAGTTAGCCAAACTTCGTACCCATTTCCACTAATTTTACACTGGTACTATACATATTGCTAGTGTAAAAAACATTTCAAATGAAACCAAAACTGTTTTTAACGGCCATAACTTCAACAACTCCTCCTTTTCTCATCAAACACCTTCAAATTCTCTTTCAAAACTGCCATCCAACACCCCAACCATTCAATCCACACTTAATTGAACCACCACAACTCCTCATCAACCATTGTAACTCCTCATCAACCATTGTATCCCTATAAAATGTGGAGCAAAAGGGCCGATGATCACAAGAGAAGCAACAAAAAAGAGAGAGGAACTTGGCGAGAGAAGAAAGTACTTGGTGAGTTCATCATCCCATTCTGTTCTTGGTGAGTTCGAGAAAAGGTAGTAGCAACAAAAACGCTCCATAGGTGAAGGTAAGTGTTGGGGTTTATGTTACCATGGGTTACCATAGCAATTTCTCTTCTAAAAACCATTCCATTCCTCACTCACAATACATGTTCGATCAATTGCCTCTATGAACAAAAAACATGTAAATTGACAAAAGGTTTAAAGGGTAACTTGAATGGTATGTTTATAAAATTGTGGGAAGTAAATGTTTTGCATTTTTTGTGGATGGGTGATGTAGTACTATAGTTTTTTGGTTGGTGATAATGTTGATAGTAACGTTAGAAGGGAGTGATAATTGCTCGGTTGTATACCTATCTTATGAATCCAAAGGCATTGGTATGGTATTCTATCAACTTCTATAAGGTTCCATTTCATTCTATATCAAGCTTCATGCCTTAATTGTTCAAGTTATATTCCATGTTATATAAACTTGTATGCCTTACATAATGTAGTTTCATGTATGAATTGTTCAATTTCTATGCCATGTTTTGCTTATAAGGTTTATGAACTTGTTGATCAAGTTCTACGCCATGTTCTATCAATGTTGATCTTTAAGTACCATTATTGTATCTACCGTTATGGATTAAGAATTTTTAATTCTACTATTGTAGATGCCGCCGGAGAAAGGGAAATTCAACACGAAGAGGAAGCGATCGGTTACGAAGAAGGAGAAGGATGTAAAGGTGTGGTCGATGAGAAGGTTGATGTGGAGGACCAAGAACCACCGCCAAAAAGAATTCCGTTGAAGATAAAATTTGAGGAAGATGCAACATAAAAAAATGACCCGACTAGTGAAGAGAAGGAAGAAACTGCGGAACATGGTGATGTTATTGTAGGGGATGTTGAAGGAGTTGAAGCCAGTGAACAGTTGGCCAAAAGACCTATTCCCAAGGAAAAGGGAAAGAGCACCATCAAAGGAATGCAGTTGTTAATGATGCGGGCGCCGACTTGACAAAAGCTAGAGGGAAAATGGAAAGGGATAGGACAGGTTTGAGGTAAAAAGTTATTTGAGGAGGCGAGGAACTAGCACGTGCCAGTCTATGATGTTGGTAAAGGATAACACTCTAACTCCTGTTGCATTTGAGTTATGTGGGAATCAAGCAGTATGCATTAAGAATTGGTCAATGCGGCACACTTATGGAAATTATGCTTTCCAGCGCCGCATCAGATTTGGCGCATGGGAACACTAGAGTAATGTCCCTAAAGATGTTAAGGAAGAGGCATGGAAGGATGTTCTGGTAAGACTCTTGACAATTGCAATTTAAAATTTTTATTCATGGTAAATTCTTATTGAAGACGTGATTAATAACATGCCTTTTCATATGATTCATTCTAGGAGAGCTTCACAATTGAAACATTTGTGATAGATAAGAAACTTGAAATACTGAAGAAGAAGGTTACAGAGAGGGCAAAAAACCAACACAGAAATTGGAAGACAAAGGCAGCAAATAGGTTTATTTACGACGTGGCAATAAAATAAAGATACCGGCATGGGAAAAGTAAAAGTGGATGGATGAAGACGAATGGCACTTGTTTGAAAAGAGGTACCGGTATCCAGATTTTCAGGTATGATGAAAACATTAATACTTGTTAAGAGCTATGTTTCCCACAAATTCTATTCAACAAAATTTTTATTTATAAACAATAATAGAGGCTAAGGGTGGCTAATATTGAATGCAACAAGGGCAGGGATTACACGCACCACACAGGCAGATGGGGTAATCGATACATCCATGAAAAATTGACTAAGGAGCTGAAGGAGAAGGAGAGAATGAGGTTGACCGCCGAGGGATTCACTGATGAGAAGATTGATAAACACCCAGCCAAAAGGATTTCACACCTGACAGATATCTTGTCTACCTTGAGGCTAACAAAGATAAGAAAGGGTTATACATATCGAAAGAGTTGAGAAGAGCACACCTGATGTTGTAAGTTAGGCAAAATTGACAATTTAAATTAATTTATAAGTGCATTTCACATTATTCACATACACAATTGCATTCCTATCTGATTATCAGTTGAAATTGAATGAGCAGAAGGAAAAAGGAGCATTGGAACTGCGGCCGGGTGAAGACATCCTCATAAAAGTGACAAAGAAGAAGGATCAGCCGGGAAGATACACGGGAACTCAGGCGGGTTTACCCACAGTTGTAGTTGTTCCTCATCTTTTGCCGCAGCAAGTGTTGTAGCAGTTCCTCAACCAAAGAGATAGTCCAAATGAGACCATCAAATGATCAACCAGTCGTGAAAGCTATTGTATCGTACCTGGAGCAATTGGTGGAGGGCTTAGCATCTGCAAGCAGTGTTCAGATTCCGCCAGGCCTTGACAATCCCAAAATGTTTATAGAGAAGGTGATGGATTATATTGTTGCAGCTGCTACAAAGTCTGGTGAAGAGCCCAACGACAGAGAAGGAGATGAAAAGTTACACTTTCAATAATCTATGCATGTCCTATACATTGATTTACACATCTAAA
This sequence comes from Rubia yunnanensis, assembly GCA_037428765.1. NCBI lineage: Eukaryota > Viridiplantae > Streptophyta > Magnoliopsida > Gentianales > Rubiaceae > Rubia > Rubia yunnanensis. Next base: position 65,767,207 of record CM075064.1, read on the forward strand.
ATATCTCAATAACCAATTTATCTATTCACTTAAATGTTATACGAATGGGATGGAGTACACAGGACTATTTTCATTAAAGATATTGTGAGGAAGAAGAAAATGGTAGCCCATGTGCTGCAACAGGTATCTCATCGTCGGGATGCCCAACAAGGAAGTGTTGCTCGTGTGAGAGTATGCAAGATAGCGTCATGGATTGCCCTCGGTGGACCACCACTTCGATAATGTTAGAGAAGAGCTCAATATCGTCGTGGATTGGCCAGTGTCCCTAATAGGCAAGGTAAGTGAGGAACCAAGTGACATCGATGATGTCAATGCCGGAGGTGATACAGATGACGGTGACGAGGAGGTTATGATTCTCACTAGCAACAATGAGGTACATTCTTCTAACACATTATTTTTTCCATTCCTCAAAGTACTTTTGTGTGTCTGTATTCATTAATCCTCATAACAGGATACTGGTGGGCAAAAATCTTAGTCGACGGCTAATTTCCGGCCATCTACAAGACCAAGATTAAATAGGCTGCCCAAACAGGTAATGCACTAAAACGAGTACCATTATTATTCATTATCAATGACATATCAATACTACATACTCAAATGATCATTTTGTTTCATTTCACATTCCCAGATTGTCAACAAATGAGACCTGAAAGATTGGCCGATCACGGGGCAATTCATAAAGGAAGAAAATGCCGCAATCCTGGTAATGGTAAAGAATAAGGTCTGTATGTTCTTCCTAGTGTTCTGACCATCGACATTCGCATGCCATTACACCTGCAGTGTTAGAATAGAAGTTCTGATCGAGTTTGGGAAGAAACTGGGGAACATGCATTTGATGACCTTGATCGATAATGTGCACATCGATGTGTGGATGAGGTGAGTTTCAAAACTGATAGCCTTAATGTTTTTTTAATTTATCAAGAATTCATTTTCATTTAAGATTAACTTTACATGCACTGTGGGAGAAAATATTGGAAAATAATTTAGGACGCGTCCAATTTTGCCCATCCAACTGTGGCAACCTGAACAACTTTGAGCAGGAGATCGAACTCCGTTTCAAAAACATTTGGGAAACAATAAAGGCAATGGATGCTGAGTTCTACATCATACCCTACATAAGAATGTAAGTATTTCTTCTTCATAATTACATTCACATTTCAAACCACTCTTGTTTCATTAATTTGTGAACAAAATTTTCTGACAAAGATCATTGGTACCTCATCATTATCTGTCCCTGAATGGAGGAGGTTTTCACTTTGGACACATTTTCAGGGGGTATCAAACCAACAAACTTGGTCAAACTCAGGGTCATTTCAAGGTATTTCAATTAATCAAATCAAAAGTCCTAGTTTGGTAACATATGGGAAGAAGTAACCATTTTAATTTACTTTCTTGACAGGTTTGCTTGCACATACAAAAGGGAGAAGAGAAAGACAGAGCCAGAACCCAAATACACTTGGAAAATCAATAACATCATGGTAATTCATTATGTCATTTCATCCCTCAAATTATATGTTTAGGGTTAGTAATTACATTTACCTTTCCGGTGCAGTGCCGAACCTAGAATGGTTCGTGGAAATGCGAGTACTCCATCATGCTCTTCATGGAAGAATTTTTAAATCACCCAGAGACAAAAAATATCTTGGAGGTAAACCTTGCATCTCAAAATTTGTTATGATTAATCTCTGATAAATGCAACATTATTAACTAACAGTGTAAGTTTGAAATTAACAGATTTTCCCAGAGGGCAAAGGGTCATAGCATGGGTACAAAATTCAAGGTGTAACAGAGAGATGGTGTGGAGCTTGGTTCAGAGACTACTAGCAGCAGGCGAACACTACGTTACAACTTCTGGATGATAAGAACGGCATAATAGGTTAATGGTTCATTTTGAATGGCAGATGATATTAGAATTCTATGGATGGTGGTTGGTAGTACTAAATTTGTATGATTTTTTTACTTTGTTTCATTCCATGCTTAAGACACTTCTTCTATTTCATAGTTAGAATAATGTTCGTGTGTTTTGGCGAGCGATATTTTCTTAACAGAATGTTTAGTTTCTTACCTATTCAAAAGTTTCCAATTTATAATAGTTCACACGTATTTCTGGTTGTCGTTGCCCCGGAAATGATCTGGGAGGGACCATCAGAAAACAAATTAAGCATTGCAAAATTTAGCCAAATAATACACCGGTATAAAATGCATGTACCGGTGTAAAACAATTTCACATTTTAAATAATTTATTTTTAATTTTTTTAAATAATACCTGTGCATAAAGTATAGTAATACCAATGTACAAAAATACCGGTGCAATCTATTCTAGTGCAAAAAAACTAAATTCCGACTACAAAACAAAGACCGATGTTATATTTAATACCTGTGCAAAATATCTACACCGGTGTTCCAAATAATACCGGTGCAGATACATTGTGATTCCAAAATTTATACACCGGCCTAAAATGTCAGTGCAAATAATGTTTTACACCGGTTCATTTTATCGGTGCAAATTTCTGGCATTTTTACACCCTTATACATATGCACCGGTGCTATTTCCCTAAATTACCGGTGCAAGTACACCTGTCCTGCAGTAGTCAAAGATGTTGTGTTCTTTGAAGATATATTTCCATTTCGGGTTTCATCCACTTCTCGGTCGCCTACTTTGACGCAGATTCACCCTTATCTGACTGTCTTTGACAATCCAGATACTTCACCCCTCTGCGGCAAGGGGGAGTTCTTTGCCAAATCCCCCCCCTCCATGGTTAGGGAGAGCATCCCTACGGATCTTGGCAGCTCGTCCACGACCATTCTGCAAGCGCAGCCCCCGTCTGCAGCTGAGCTCGCTCCTACCGCGACTGCTCATCGTCGCCTGCCGCGGTTAGCTCTCTAGCCGAGGAGGTCACTTTGGACGTTCAGTGCAGCTCGCGCCAGTGTTAACCCAGTGTTTTACTCAAGGACTTTCTTTGCAGTTCCATTCGTCGTGATGATTCTCAATCGTCTGTCTTTTCCACTCTATATCTGATCACCAGCTTTGTCTCCTCAGCTAAATTTGCTACAGCTCATGCTCGCTTCTTAGCAGCAGTCACCTCCGGCCGTGAACCAGTTCGCTTCTCGGAGGCCGTACAACACGCTCCTTGGCATGGTGCCATGCACGCCGAACTTGAGGCCCTCAAGAGAAATGGTACTTGGTCTTCCACAGCTCTTCCTCCTAGCAAGAAGTCTCCCATAGCTCTTCCTCCTGGCAAGAAGCCAATTGGTTGTAAGTGGGTGTATCACATCAAGTACATGTCTAATGTTTATATTGAACACTATAAGGCTCATCTTGTTGTGTTAGGGAATCGCCAGATTGAAGGCATTGACTTCAATGAGACTTTTTCTCCAAGGGCAAAGATTGTAATAGTTCGTACATTTCTTTCCATTGCTGCTGTACGAAATTGGGAACTGTACCAAATGGATGTCTATAACGATTTTCTGCACGGTGACTTGGACGAGCTTGTATTTATGACTCCACCACCGGGCTACTCCAAGCCACTTCCTGGTTAGGTATGTCGCCTACACAAGTCCCTGTATGGTCTCTAACAGGCTCCTAGAAACTGGTTTTCTAAGCTTGCACATGCTCTTCGCCAGTATGGGTTTCGACAGAGCTATGCAGATTACTCATTGTGCAGTCTTACCTGTTCTGGTCACACTTTTCATGTTTTGGTGTATGTCGATGATTTCATTATTGCTAGAGATAGTTCAACTGCTATATATACTTTCAAGTAGTACTTGTCGTCCTACCTTCATATGAAGGATCTCAGGATTCTTAAGTATTTTCTAGGACTGGAATTGCACGAAATCCATCAGGAATCTTTGTTTCTCAGCACAAGTACGCATTAGAGGTGGTGGCTGAAGCTGGTCTGCTCGGCTGCAAGCCCACTGCTATGGATCCAACGCAGGCCTTTGCCAAAGCTTTCGGTCCTAATTATGATCACCCTGAGCAATATCGTCGCCTTATTAGAAAGTTGGTCTACCTTACTATTACCAAGATTGAGCTCATTTTTGCATTTCATACTCTTTCGCAGTTCATGCAGCAGCCAAAAGTGGATCATTGGTCTGCAGCATTGAGGGTTCTACACTATGTTAAAGGCAGTCCAGGACAGGGTCTATTTCTTTCTCGAGATAGTAGCTTGGTTCTGATTGCCTACTGCGACTCAGACTCGGCAACTTGTCACATCACCCGACATTCCGTAACGGGGTGTTTTGTCAACTTAGGCATCTCGCCAGTTTCTTAGAAGACCAAGAAGCAACACACTGTTTTGCATTCTTCACCAGAGGCCGAGCATCGAGCTATGGCCAATGCCTGCTACGAAATCCTTTGGCTCCAATCTCTTCTTCGGTCACTTGGTGTTTCCCACACTTCTCCAGTTCGACTCTTTTGTGATAGTCAGGCTCCCTTCATATTGTAGCCAATCCAGTATTTCATGAGAGGATCAAACACATCTAGATTGATTGCTATCTTGTTTGTGATCTAGTGTCTTCGCATGTCATTTGTACTCATCATATTTCCACTTCGGATCAGCCGGCGGGCATTTTCACCAAAGCATTAGGACCGGTAGCTTTATCCATCTTAGTTCCAAGTTGAGCATTTTCGATCTTCATACTCCAACTTGAGGGGGAGTAATAGAGTTTGTATTGTAATAGACTATGTATTTTACTTAGTTAGTCTAGTCATGTATATTTTGGTATAAATCTCTTTCATTCCGTGAATATCAAATCAAAAACTCTTCCCCAAATTTCTTCGTTTCAGTAATAGAATTTGAATTTAGTTTCTATTTGATTATAAGGAGTGCTGAGAATAGTTTTAACACTATCACCTTTTACAGTATGCTCCAAAAAGCTACGAATTAATGACCTCGCAGCGTTGGGAGAGCATGTTATATCTAAATTTTCTGGAGAAAGATTATGAAATAAGAACATAAAAAACTATATCTGCATACCCATTTAATCTTTCCTCTTACTTAGAAGAAATAGTGAGCAACAGTTCATAAAAATAACTTTGTTAGCCATTTCACTGTAAGAGCGTCTTTGCAAAGTCTCTCTTTAGTTTCTTTCCCAACAAACGCGATCAGTCGAATTGGGAAAACTGTGATATCTGCCTAAGGACACCTAGGATCATTACCAGGTCCTCCATAAAAGAACTCAGGATCCTCGACTTCGCGAACAAGGACATAACTATAACAGCTAAACTCATCAGAGTAGGTGGTGGCCCATTCTGGATACCTCAACACCAAAGAATTTTCAAGAACCCAAATCCGCCTCACTTCACCCGATGTCTGCCCATCTGGAAAAGCATAATCTCCACTCCCCATTCCAGTTTCTGTGTGCGGGTGAGTTCCGACCTTGGAGCTGTAAACATCCCCGCCACATTGAACACTGGTGGCATGAAACTTTAGTAAGCTGTACAGTTTGGCTGGCCAGTATCCTATGTTTTCATTCTCTCCATAATTCACCTACCAGTTGTCTGTCTTCGGGTCCTGAAGACATAGCCACAAATGTGTCAAACTATGCTGGTGAATTAAGGGAATCTGATAATCATTTCTACCTTGTAAATGTAAATGATCATCACAGAAGATGGCAAGCCAGACTGTAAAATTGAGATGCATTGCAGCGCCAAGTGCTTTATCGTTACTGACTTGCACGAAACCTGGACAGGTATGATCAAAACATCCTGTGTTTTGAGAACCATCAACCTGAACCACAAGATGCACATTCAGCCTCAAGGAATGATGGAACAAATAGGGAAAGGCACAATGTGGTAGTTCACAGTTCAAGTTGCACATTGACGAGTAGAGAAACATGGTTTGGACAATGAATTCATGGAAAAATGTTGCAGTTCATAAGTTCCTTAGATTTTGAAATGGAGCCGTTAACAGATATAACATATTCAGTCATCTAACAGAGAACACAAGAAGAGTACTCACAGTCCAATATGAAAAGAACGTTGTCTGCCTGTCTCCAAACATCCTTGGATTCACCTGTAGAAATTTACGTGAAAACTAATTATAATGTCAACAGAAATGCAAAATTTGAGATGATTTTGTTCTTTCATCTATAGTGCCAATACTTGCAGCCCATCTAAATCTAACTGCTTCAAAATTGTCACGTTCACCATTTTCGAGAGAAATGTGAGAAAGAGTGTACTCATTGTCCAATTCAACAGGAGGATTGAAAATGGCTATGTCCCCTTTGGCTCCTACGTAAGCAAACCCCTCAGTGGCCATGATTGACATCTGTTTTCCAGGATAGTGTCAGAATTCGATAACTAAAACCTCATATTGCTATAAATGAATTACGCTGTACATACAGAATGGTTGCTGTGGAGAAGAAATTCAGTTGCCTTCCTTTAATTGAATCCATGTTTTCTCTGATGTAAGAAACTGTTGGACTTATGGGGTTCCAACTCGCTCTTCTTTCGCATCCTCCTTATTGGAACAGTTCCCTCGGGACAGCTTCCACTTTTATGCCACAGCTGTGCTGTCACAAAATTTGTAATGTCTGCTTTCTGTTTGTTCTTTCCCTTGTTCTTCTTTATCATTCTAGATGTTATGTCTCTGGTTGGAATATAGCTAGGTTTCATCTGCGTCGTGAAATCAAGACATGGTTCTAATTCTTTAACCAATTTTACAGAATTTGATCACATGGCTACCTTTTCCAAATTGTTCAAACATGTTACTTCATCTTTCTCATGAAAACTAGCAAAAAGTGAACAAACCTGAATGTTATGGTCTTTTAAAGCAGGGTGGCTGAAGGCTGGCTGCTTTTAAATGTCGATGCAATCGATTATATCGCCATCTTCACTCTGCAAAGACAGGCTCACCTCCCAATCAGTACACAATTAACATTTACGAGTAAACACAAAAAAACGAAATAGATAGGCATATAGCTCACATTTTTTTTTCAGTATGGATTATTGGAGGAACTGTGCATTTCATGGCTAGTTCAGAAGACTTTAATTGTTGTTTTTAAGAAGGTTTATTCACTGTAAGCTAAAAATAGAGACTTATTCTACACATCTGGATAGCTTTTATTTCTGCATTGGAAGTTTTCAGCAGATCATTATCATCAATAGTGCTGATAATAACTGATGAAGCGGTTTGTAGCATCAGGGATCACAATCAAATTGACCACCATCATCTTTGACAGAAATTAAACTACTTCCTGATTTCTTGATTATGTTACTAACTGCTCTATTTAAAAGGGGAATAAGATTATAGTGGATTCATTTATTTAATGGGCATTACTGAAATTATTGATTTTTAATAACTAGATTGCTTAATTTCATCTTTCATGCTCACCATTGAGTCAAGACTTAGTACACATGTCAATAAATAATAAATGATATTCTACCGTTACACATAAAAAGTTTTGTTTTACTCAAAACAGATTTTAGGCGAACATCTTTACCCACAACTCAACCCGACATGTTGGTGTGGAGCTCAAGTGGGGAGGCTCACCCCATTCACTCTTAGTGAGTCAGCCCTGTGGGATTTCGTCCAACCTTGTAATAGTAAGGTTTTTCTCATCTTAGTTATGGTGTTTTACAGTTTATCAGCTCCTCATGTGTAATAGAAAAGACTAGTTACTAGTTTATCAGCTAAAGTAGATAAACAAACATTGGTGATTGTCATAACATCGACCACGAATGTAACCCAATTCTATATATTAATGAAAAGGAGTCCGACTATTTGTTTTTTTTAAAAAAACTCAACCCACCATACTTTCTTTCATTTATAATTATTTTTCTTAGTCTACATCAACAATTCATTATTCAACTAAATCTCATTCTTTTCACATTTTATCAATAGCCAACTTTTTCAACTTATTTTATTATTTTGTGAATGACAAAGTCTTGGGAAAAACGGTCTTTCCATGGGCTTATGCAAAGACGGGGTTTAATTAGAATAATAAAAGGTAAAACGTCTAAATTGCAATATTAAAAATTTATCATGCAACATGTAGTAGTTATTAAGTTTATAACCCAATTCATGCAACCTGAAAATTTTATTTTCATTTCTTCTAATTTACACTTTAAACCTTGGTCTTTCCATTACTTATAAAAAGACCATCTTTCAAGAGACGGACTCTTTGTTAATTTATAATATTAAAATAATTATTCATTAGTAATATTTATTAACAATTAATTATTTCTTAATTAATTCAGAGAAAGTTTCAGGAAATGCGGCATTTCCATAAATTTATAGATATTCCACTGTGGCTTTTGCTTTAAATGTTGCATTTTTTATAAAATTTAAATATTTTATTTTAAAAGTTAAAACAAGTAATAATATGTATTTGGTGAAAATATAAAAATATGTAATATAAAAAATATTTTCTAAATTTCTAAATTTAGTATATAATTTAATAAATGCAGTGTATAAGGTAAAAAATAAGTGATATTTCCATAAGCTTATGGACATACCGCCTATCAGGAGACCCACTCATTAATTTATACTATTAATTATAGACAAACAACATTGCAAAAGATATTTTAACGTGAATCAACAAAATAAATACATCGAAGTTAAAAATATTTAGAAAATAAATAAGTGTATCAAATTACAATAAAGTACATACAATGAAAATTATAAATTTAATTCTCATGGCCAAACTTTTCCCATATATGTTCAAGTCATTTTTTAGAGCTACGTGAGTTTCTCTATTACAAAGTTGTAATCTAGTAACCATATATGAACATAAGCGTGTTGACTTTGTAGTAAATTGGAAATTCCCATCAGCTTCTTCTGCAACTCAGTTTCTTCCATTATTTCCGCAATTTGTAGGTCGATCTTCAAGGAATTTGGTTGGATCATAATAATGTAGATAAGTGTCTCATTCATTCTCAACTATCATACCATGCATTATGATACAAGTCATCATGATTCTACCCATCAAAATTTTATCCCATACAAGACATTGACGTCGAACAAATGTAAAACAAGCTTGAAAAACGCTAAATACTCGCTCAAAATCATTTCTAGAAGCTTCTTGATGCTGAGCAAACAACTTGTGCTTTTGAATTAGCAGAGTAGTAATTCATTTTATAAATGCAGCCCATTCGGGATATATGTCATCAGTGAGATAATAGCCAAGTTGATAGTTACGATTATTTACCTTGAAGCTCATTTCTAGAGTCCGACCATATCGTTAAAAACAAGAGAACTATGGAGTACATTAACATCATTGCACGAACCGAAGTTCCAAAAAATAATTGTCATATCCATAAGTCATACTATGGAACGACTTCCAATATAATTGTTGGCATTCCACTTCTTCCTGAATATTGCCCAGCCCATGCAGTAGGATAGTTTTTCTAACTCCAATGCATGCAATCAATTCTTCCGATCATACTTATAAATTCACGTTCATTTCCAACATGGAGTAATCTTGTAAAATCTTGTTTGGTTAGTGGTCTGAGGTGCTTGGCACCAAAGTTGGAGATGACCCCATCTACAAAGTGCATGAGAGATTTTCGTGTTACAACTTCACTAATTTGCAAATACTCATTAACTGCATCGGCTGAAATCCCGAAAACTAAAACTCTCATAGCTGTCGTACATTTTTATAATGTCAAAATTGATAGATGGCCTGTTGCATCTGGTCTCTTTTGAATATATTTGTCAGTGGCAGTAACAACATCCACACAATACAAAGAAATGCATTTTTTTATATACAAAATTTTCGTCGAAAAATATCAAGAAAATACTCTGGTTTGTCAGCAAAATAATCCTTCATCAAACATTTCTCACTAATCTCATGCTCTCTCTCACAGTTCCTTCTTTGAAACCTGGTGCGTCGATTTACACCAAAAATAATTCATCTCAAAGACAAATTCCAAATTCACAATTCGATGGCCAGGATGATCATCATGGCCAGTATAGCATCGAGCAAGTTCGTTTTCACAAGAGATTGGTGAGATTTTTTTCAATTCTTAACCTGCAATTTTGTAACAAAAAAAAATTGATAGTGATGGATACTAAAAACAAAAATAACGAGAACTAATAATATTGGAAAACTATTTTCAAATGCAAAAGATTCAATACGATGAGAAAATGCTGGTTGCGATCAATTCTATACTAGCTTTCTGTCTCGATCCTCGATCAATTACATACTGGCTTTCTTTCTTGAACCTCGATGCAAAGATGACTTTAAATACATGTGAACAAATTAGTTATACCAATCTTTCCTTACCTTGTCGATAATCAAGAGGATGTCTTACCAACTATTTCTCTAACTAACATATAACCATAGAGGCTCTACAGATTTAATATGCTAACAACATTAATAACGAGAAAGACCCAATTCATAACCAACAAACTCTTACGCGGGATTGTTAAAAAAAATTGTTGTTCCCTACCACTGATTGAACTTGAATCACCATTACGGATAATTGGTTCAATTGGTATTAAATTCATTAACATTCTATTAAATATTGTGCACTAATCAATAACATAAACGCAACCATAAACATTATGATGAAGAACAACATATGCGAGATTCAATCAAAGGATAAAAACTAATTAGATCTCATGAGAATCGACGTCAGTACTTCCTTGATCAATACCGGAAAAGAAGAATTTAGCTAGAAGAAACAATAAAATCAATCTTCAAAATCATAAAAGAAAAGATGATGGAAAATATATTGATGGTGAAAAACAAAATGAAAACTCTACGCCCCTCATGTCTTGAGCAGATTAAGAATTAAACATACCCAAAATAAAAACATAGCCTAAGAGATATATTGTCTTCTCCCTTATTGAAAAATAAGATCCAAAGTATATGGAAATATCTTTTCCTAAAAACTTGGATTCTTCAAATAATCCAATTCCATTTTTATATTGGACTTGAAAAAATTATTCCACCAAAATATACCATCATATATCAATCTTCCTTGCTCAAACTTACTTTTTTTCCTTCTTCAATTCGCAATCATGATTCAAGCCCAGCGCCCCACGTCAAATTTGTATTGTTATTTCCATGTGTAAGAAAATTAGCTGGTATGATCACCCCGACCAATAATTACAGTAACTCATCAATTTCATTCCAAAATTCTAAACTGCAATAAAATATCATCAAAACATGAGTTCCCAGAGACTTTATAAACATATGAGCTCAAATACATCTCAAAACATATAGTAATATCAGCCCAACCAAACTTTCCCACACTTAGATTATGCTAGCCCCCAAGCATATGCTAATGCAAAACATAAATGTACACATGCGACTCGAAAAACTATGGCAGTCCTAAAATCAAAAACCATCTTGGTTAGAACCAAAACACAACCCACAATCATACCCTTAACATTCCCATTGCTTATACAACCATTTCATCCTTTTATTCTAGTATAAATATGCATTAATGTCCAGCATTTTATGGGCATAAAAAATCAACAATATCATGCTAAAACTATGTATACAGTGTCCCAATCAATGTAAAATTCAAATACTCTATTCTTCCGCATATTAGCACAATAGCTCAACCATATCTATCCCATCATGCAATTTCAATTCATATTACAAGAAATAATAAATCACTGACACATTCTCAAATTGTTAAGAAAAGACTAAGGCTCTTGGCTAAATATTTAGTGACTGAAAATACCTATGAAAAAATTTTCTGCCTTCAACATGGCAAACTAGGGGATCAATGTAAGGATGAAAATATATTAATAAAAGCAAAGTAGGGCTCATTCCTAAATGCCTATACCATTTTCATACTCAAGTATAAAAAAAGTCTCAAAATCATGGCACAAACCAAACAGTGAATACAAAAATATGATCACTCAACAAAGAGATAAAGATCTACTTATTTATATATATATACATATATATATATATGTAAACATATATACGTACATGTTTTTCATGACTTTTTCTCTTTAAGGCTCAAATCCTCACAATATATCTAAGTTCAAATCAAAATGACTTATTGCACATTCAACATCCTAGAACACATACAAAGAATCCATGAGTTTTTTCACAAAAGGGAAGCAATCATCCATCTTACCGCAAACAAATTTCAACTCTAACCATTCAAAATTTCAATTTAAGGCTGCCTTTTTTACTCAAATGATGAAAGTGATGAAAAATATTTTTGTGTTATTTTATTTCTGATTTTTTTTTAGTAAAAGTTCGATAATGAAAGAAAAACCAACGATTTTTGCATGTCTTCCCCACACTTAGACAACACAATGGCTCTGTTTGGGAGAGCATATAAGATGTTCTGCTTATAAGCTAAGCATTGTTTATTGTTCGTTAAAGTGCTAAAAAGAAGGTTATTTTGAAAGTTTTTTTGGGGGGGAAAGAAGAAGTCCCCCCCCTACTTGAAAAATTAGCCAGCTTTGCTTTTAAGCACAGTTCTGCCAAACACATCCAATGTCCCCATTGCGTAAGAAAGAGATATGTAAATGATTTAGAAAATATGATGTTATGAAAATATTCTATAAATGAAACTAATATGCAACTAAAAGAGAAAAATAAAGAAAGAACAGAATATGCTCTATGGGTGACTAATTAGCCTTGGGGTCAACAACATAATTGAGATTGATGTGAGCATCCCTGCCAGTCCTGGCTAAAACTTGTTGGGCCAATTTCTAAGCAAATTCAAATAATATTTTGTTGCTTTGGAAACCCTCCTCTTTCTGTCAAAGATCTTCTTGGAACCCTGGAAATAAAACCTTCAAAACAAATCAAAATGAATAGGATGAATTTTTTTTTATTTTTTCTATTTTTTTGCTTTATTAAAAGAAAATAAATGAAAAGAATGAAAATAAATAGAAAAATCTTGGTTGCATCCCAAGTAGCGCCCTTTTTTAACGCCTTGTGCTACAATTAGTTGACTTGTTCAGATTAGCCATATATAGGCAATGGAAGTGTCATTCCCTCAACTTTGAAGACCACCATTATCTCGGGATACATGACACGTAAGCTTCAATTCTCCCCTAAGAATGCATATTTGAGATGCTCCAGTAACTTCTTCAATTCCAGCTTAGGTGCTTTCGAGAACTAACCCTGAGCGCTCCCTTATCTCTTCTCCCAAAAAGTTAAAACCCTAGTTTACTTCAGGGGGCTGCCACCGCACCACCTTTTTTGGAATCCCCCATCCAATTCCACCTACCCCAACCTCCCTACACTGATATCTTTACTTCCCCTTGGAGATCTAAGCTACCGATAAAAAAAGGTTTGAGTTCACCAGCGTACCGCGGGCGACGCCGAGGCTAGTCCTCTGTCTGTTTCTCCAGGTGCTTAGGTGGCCAGTTTGTTTCTCCAAATTCTTTGGGTGACTGTGACAAGGTGTGTGCTCTAGTTGGATGAGGCAAGACCTGGGATCAAGGCAGGTGACAAAGATTCCTTTGCTCCAGGTGAGTTTCATGCGAGGTTTCAACCATATCTACAGTGGAGAGAGTAACTCAGTTAAATTGGACCGAGTTGGCGCAACTTGATCTGATTCAATGCTGAGTCATGCTCAGATCTAGGTGGATTGAGTCAACTCAGTCTGACTCAACTCAGCCAAAGACAAGAATTTCAGTGGACAAGAATATTGGAAGACTCTTTTTTTTGTGGATCATCATTGTGACGATGATAGGTTAACTCAGTTATTTTAATGATGCGATGATGTCATTTTTAGTTGTATATCTTTGATGGCAGCAACAAATATAGAGTATGAAAAATTTATTCTGGTGCCCTCAATTTTTCTAGCAGTATAAGGATACTGGTAGGTCTTTCCGGGGAAGAACACGTGACCGGCCACAACTCGGGGTCATTATTTATAGCTAATTAACTCGAGCCAAGGTCAGTGGTCAAAGATAAAATTTATAGTTTTGCACCCCAAAATCACTATTATGCTACCTAGAGGGTAGTTTGAAGCAAGCCCTGGGTTTGTCCACGGAGATGGTAGGTCTAATGTACCAACCTAAAACACAACCCTCGTACGGGTCGTCAATCCGTACAAGTGAAAGGAATAGCTAGTAAGGCAAACATGCAATGGGGAGGGGGTTGGATTTTCAATCTAGCAACTACAAAACATGCAAAGTAAAAGAACACAAACACAATTTAAAGCTAGCACTTGGGGTAATAATTGACTGACTTGGTAAATCTAATGCTTCTATCCACGATTCTTTCACATAAAGATATAAGCAAACCAAATAGTGTGTCCATAACACGTGGTGTGGTCGATGGCATACACTTTCCCGTTCCTGTCAGGGTGGGTGCTCTCGTAACCCTCCATCGACATCGCCAACATAATTAGGGGAGTACAACAAGGTCTTACCATTGTTGTAGGTTGTATTCTCCCTCGTAAGACTGTAGACACCTTATATGTGATACTAGGGTTTCTTGTAACCCTAGCTTGCTACTAATTAACCTATCTCTACCCAGAACCCATCGGACAACTTTATGAAGCAGGCTAAGACTGGTGTGATGGTAAGTTGATCAGGGTGATCTTAAATCTCCCATGGACACACTCACACAAACTCGTTCCCCCCCACCCATATAAACATTCAGGTTTCCCTTCCCAATGGAGCATCGATATGCGCACCTAGCATGAATACAGCTAAAAGTGTTTGCTTATATGTGATGTAATATTCTCGCATTAAAATTCAAAAGAAAATCACAATAATATTAATAAGAATAGAAAATTAGGAGGAACTATAGAATCTCAAAAAGTAAAAAGATATAACCAGGTCACATCAATTTATCCAAGGCTATAGAAACTACTCCCTAGACATAAAATTCAAAAATAGATTTGAATTCCACATCCTAGGATCAAAGCAAAATAAAAAGGAAAAAGTTTCCTAAGGTGAGAATCCTTCTACCCTTGAAAGTGAAATCTAAAATTGATATACGGTCTAAGTATGAGTATCAAGTATGAAAACCTAGTAGACTAAGGTTCTATATATAGTAGTAGGAAATAAGGCCTAAAAATAGGCCCAAGATAAGGTAAATCCTAGCTTAGCCACCTCCAGGCACGGAGCGTCACGGATGACGCAGACCATGGCTGTGCTTGGCCCGAGACCCGAGGCCTGACACGGGTTGCGCCGCTTTATGAGCATGAGGTGCAAGTTCTTTAGTGTGGCACAGATCTTCAATGTGGCACAAGGCACTGGGGTTGGTGTGGGTCGCATTTGGCAATGGCATAGGTTGTGTCATCTCCTACGGGGTACCATCAGAGTGCTAAATCTTGAGGTCCTGATCTATGCCCATAGCCGTTGGTGCGGGCTGTGTGACTTGGTGCTTTTCTCATAAAACTTGGTGTGGGCCGTGTAAACTCCCACATCTCATGTCTTGGTCTCGGCATAATGACTTGGAACGATGGGGGACACCTAAAATGGGATGTCCCACACCTATACTAACCGTGTGAAGGGGTCTTTCGGTTTGTGCTTGGCGGCCTTTCATGTTTGGCGAGGGTCACACCACTACCTCACATTAGTCTCCATGGCACAGGGTGTCTCCTCTGGCGTGGATTATTGGTGCTAAACCATGCACGGCCTGTGCCTTCCTGTTGATGCTTCGGCCAGTTGAACTAGTTTCCTTCGCTACGGAAGAATGGTTAGCCCGATTTCAGAATTTTAGTAGTCAATTTTATAGTAATCGAGAAGAAAAATTCAATGAAACCAGCCTTAAAGGCTAATTATTCTTAGATAATTCTCGGACTGAGGCATAACTCATTGGACCATGATACCCCATTTCTCTGTTGACCGCTATAAGCTTTGTAGCCGCCTATCTTTGGCTTCAATCTCCTTCTACCACGCATTGAAGGTCGTGGCCTTCGTCTACTACCATTTTGAAGGTGAAAAGCCTTCGTCTCTACTACCGTTCTTGCAAACGGCTTTCAATATCTTCTATCGCCCTTACGAATGATCTTCACATAGAATGTAAACAAAAAGTACCCACGGGCGACCTACTAAAGATGACTTAAGGAATATCAAGGAGCATGTGGATATAAGATGTCTATTAGTACAAATTAAGTCTACAAAATGCGGTATTTAGACAAGAAAACCAAATATGGCCGTCTAAACCCCTTGTCACGTAAACTCAACTAAGATTAGCAATCCACCAAGAAAAAGTAACTAAAAAGTATGCCAAATGCATCGGTTAACGCACGCAAAATGAACCAGATCAACACGGGCATGGGGTTCACTTCATTTTGTTTTATTATTTGAATTTTTAAATTTCTACTTTTCGGGGTGGGAGGATTTTAATCCTACACGTCTTTTTTTAATATTTTTCCTCCATTTTTTTTCCTTTCATTTTCTGTTCATTTTACCTTATTAAAGGGCTCATAATTATAATGGTTTTTGGATTTAAGTACTAGGTATCGATTATCTTTGTCAATGTTTATTTTACCGATAGCATGTAGTCTAATAAAATTTGATTGACTTCAAAATTGATATCCAAAGATATGGTTAAGAGAAATCCAAGTCAAAGTAATTAAATCAATGGACTTTTGGCGATACTATTTTCTCTAGGGATTTAAATCAGATTTGTAGACTTTGGTTCATTAGGATGTTTAGGCAAATTGTATTGCTCATTCGATTTAATTGGTCTTTATAACCTTTTGAGGTCGGGTTATAGCTAATTCTAACCCAATAAATATTTTTTTATCGGTTTCTATACACTGATGATGAATATGTTTTGGCAATTAAAATGGCTGGTTTTAGTCTCCTAGTTTAAAGGGAAATTGTCAGATGTGTGGATGGAACATTTTGTGTTCGTCTGCTTGATACTTTATTTTTTTTGGTACTGATGATAGTCTTGGGTCGTACCAATGTGACTACACTACGGCTTCACAATGACAACCACTCATCCTTGATTGCCCTTCTCAATGCCACACAGGACTTTGTTTAGTACCGTATTTTTCATTAGTGCCTTTCTGTATCTATCTCTTTTAGACATTTGAGGTTATAGATTATAATTGTACTATCCATTTAGTATATGCTGATTAGTCTAAGTTTCTTTATTAAACTTGGAAAGTTTAATTCCAGCTACGGATCCGAAACTTTCTTTTCGTACTGAACCTAATCAAAGTTTTGGACTGATAGTGTATTTTTTTTATAATTTGCATATATGTCCTTTCACAAGAAAGGAGAAATTGAAATGAAAACTGGAGATACACTCAACCAAATAATCAATTGACAAAAACCGTGATCCGTTATTGTCATTGACGGATACACCAATGTAATCGTTTGTCATGTTTCTATGTATTCCTCTGATACCACTACGATTAGAGTTATGAGGGAAACATTTTCATCCTCAAGAATCGCATTAAATTTTATATTGATATTTTTTATAGAAATAATAATGTAATGGGGTTTTGTCTATGAAGATTTTTAAAGCCATAGCACATAGGTTCGAGTAAATTGTAGCACACTAGTTACAAGTACACAAGGTGGCATACAAAAGAACATTTTGAAGTATATGTTGATTAGTTTAAGTTTCTTTATTAAACTCAAAAAGTTAATTACAGTTACAGATCATAAACTTTCTTTTCAGACTGAATGTAATCGATGTTTTGGACTGACAGTCAATTTTTTTAATATTTTGCACGTATGTCCTTTCACAAGAAAGGAGAAATTGAAATGAAAACTTGAGATACACTCAACCAAATAATCAATTGACAACAACCGTAATACGTTACAGTCATTGACGGATAAACCAATGTAATCATTTGTCATGTTTCTAAGTATTCCACTTAGACCCCTAAGATTAGAGTTATGAGGACAACATTTTCAATCAAAAGAATCACGTAAAATTTTACATTGATATTTTTTACGGAAATAATAATGTAATAGGGTTCTGTCTATGAAGATTTTTAAAGCCAAAGCACATAGGTTAGAGTCAGTTGTAGCACACTAAGTACAAGTACATAAGGTGGCATTCACAAGAACTTGTTGAAGTATATGTTGATTAGTTTAAGTTTCTTTATTAAACTCAAAAAGTTTAATTCCATCTACGGATCTTAAACTTTCTTTTCAGACTGAACGTCATCGATGTTTTGGACTGACAATGTATTTTTTAATATTTTACACACATGCCCTTTCACGAGAAAGGAGAAAGCGAAATGAAAACTGGAGATACACTAAACCAAATAAGCAATTGACAACTACAGTTATCTGTTATGGTCAATGACGGATACACCAATGTAATGGTCTGTCATGTTTCTAAGTATTCCACTTATACCCCTACGATTAGAGTTATGAGGACAACATTTTCAATCACAAGAATCACATGAAATGTTATATTGATTTGTTTTACGGATATAATAATGTAATAGGGTTCTGTCTATGATGATTTTTATAGCCATAGCACATAGGTCAGAGTAAATTGTAGCACACAAGTTATAAGTACACAAGGTGGCATTCTGAAGAACTTGTTGAAGTATATGTTGATTAGTCTAAGTTTCTTTATTAAACTCAGAATGTTTAATTCCAGCTACGGATCCGATACTTTCTTTTCGGACTGAACCTAATCAAAGTGTTGGACTGACAGTGTATTTTTTTATATTTTGCACATTTGTCCTTTCACAAGAAAGGAGAAATTGAAATGAAAACTGGAGATACACTTTACCAAATAATCAATTGACAACAACCGTGATCCATTATGGTCATTGACGGATACACCAATTTAATTGCCTGTCATGTTTCTAAGTATTCCTCTTATACCACTACAGTTAGAGTTAAGAGTGTAACATTTTCAACTACAAGAATCGCATTAAATTTTATATTGATAATTTCTACGAAAATAATAATGTAATAGGGTTCTGTGTATGAAGATTTTTAATGCCATAGCACATAGGTTAGAGTAAATTATAGCACAATAGTTACAAGTACACAAGGTGGCATTCAAAAGAACTTGTTGAAGTATATGTTGATTAGTTAAAGTTTCTTTATTAAACTTGAAAAGTTTAATTCCTGCTACGGATCTTAAACTTTCTTTTCAGACAGAACGTAATCGATGTTTTGGGCTGACAGTTTACTTTTTAATATTTTGCACATATGCCCTTTCAAAAAAAGGAGAAATCGAAATGAAAACTGGAGATACACACAACCAAATAATCAATTGAAATCAACAGTGAGCCATTATGGTCATTGACGAATAGACCAATGTAATCGTCTATCATGTTTCTAAGTCTTCCACTTATACCCCTACGATTAGAGTTATGAGGACAACATTCTTAACCACAAGAATCATGTGAAATATTAGATTGATATTTTTTACCAATATAATAATGCAATATGGTTCTGTCTATGAAGATTTTTAAAGTCATAGCATGTAGGTTAGAGTAAATTGTAGCACATTAGTTACAATTACACAAGGTGGCATTCTGAAGAACTTTTAGAAGTATATGTTAATTAGTTTAAGTTTCTTAATTAACCTCAGAAACTTTAATTCCAGCGACAGATCTTAAACTTTCTTTTCAGACTGAACGTAATCGATGTTTTGGACTAATAGTGTATTTTTTAATATTTTGCACATATGTCCTTTCACAAGAAAGGAGAAATCAAAATGAAAAATGGAGATACACTCAACAAAATAATAAATTGACAACAACAGTGATCCGTTATGGTCATTGAAGGATACACCAATGTAATTGTCTGTCATGTTTCTAAGTATTCCACTTATACCCCTACAATTAGAGTTACGAGGATAACATTTTCAACCACAAGAATCACATGAAATTTTATACTAATATTCTTTATGGAAATAATAATGTAATAGGGTTCTGGCCTCGAAGATTTTTAAAGCCATAGCACATTGGCCAGAGTAAATTGTAGAACAATAACTACAAGTATACAAGGTGGCCTTCAAAAGAACTGGTTGAAGTATATGTTGTTTAGTCTAAGTTTCTTTATTAAACTCAGAAGTTTAATTCCAGTTACGGATCTTAAACTTTTTTTTCAGACCGAACGTAATCAATGTTCTGGACTGGCAGTGTATCTTTTAATATTTTGTAAATATGTCCTTTCAAAAGAAAGGAGAAATTGAAATGAAAACTGGAGATTCACTCAACCAAATAACCAATTGACAACAACAGTGATCCATTATGGTCATTGACGGATAGACCAATGTAAGTGTCTATCATGTTTCTAAGTCTTCCACTTATTCCCCTACGTTTAGAGTTATGAGGACAACATTCTCAACCACAAGAATCACATGAAATATTATATTGATATTTTTTACCCATATAATAATGCAATATGGTTCTGTCTATAAAGATTTTTAAAGTCATAGCACATATGTTAGAGTAAATTGTAGCACACTAGTTACAATTACACAAGGTGGCATTCAGAAGAACTTGTAGAAGTATATGCTAATTAGTTTAAGTTTCTTAATTAAACTCGGAAACTTTAATTCCAGCAATAGATCTTAAACTTTATTTCCGGACTGAACATAATCGATGTTTTGGACTAACAGAGTATTTTTTAATATTTTACACATATGTCCTATCACAAGAAAGGAGAAATCAAAATGAAAACTGGAGATACACTCAACCAAATAATCAATTGACAGCAACAACGATCTGTTATGGTCATTGAAGGATACACCAATGTAATCGTCTGTCATGTTTCTAAGTATTCCACTTATAACTCTACGATTAGAGTTATGAGAATATTATTTTCAACCACAAGAATCGCATGAAATTTTAAATTCATATTATTTACGGAAATAATAATATAATAGGGTTCTGTCTATGAGGATATTTAAAGCCATAGCACTTAGGCTAGATTAAATTGTAGCAGAATAGTTACAAGTATACAAGGTGGCCTTGATAAGAACTTGTTGAAGTATATGTTGTTTAGTCTAAGTTTCTCTATTAAACTCAGAAGTTTAACTCCAGTTACGGATCTTAAACTTTTTTTTTCCAGACTGAATGTAATCAATGTTCTGGACTGGCAGTGTATTTTTTAATATTTTGTAAATATGTCCTTTCACAAGAAAGGAGTAATTGAAATGAAAACTGGAGATACACTCAACCAAATAATCAATTGACAACAACAGTGATCCATTATGGTCATTGACGGATAGACCAATGTAATTGTCTGTCATGTTTCTAAGTCTTCCACTTATACACCTATGATTAGAGTTATGAGGACAACAATTTCAACCACAAGAATCACATGAAATTCTATATTGCTATTTTTTACCCAAATAATAATGTAATAGGGTTCTGTCTATGAAGATTTTTGAAGCAATAGCACGTAGGTTAGATTAAATTGTAGCACACTAGTTACAAGTACACAAGGTGGCATTCAGAAAAACTTGTTAAAGTTTATGTTGATTGATTTAAGTTTCTTTATTAAACATGGAAAGTTTAATTCTAGCAACGGATCTTAAACTTTCTTTCCAGACTGAACGTAATCAATGTTTTAAACTGACAGTGTATTTTTTAATATTTTTCACATATGTCCTTTCACAAGAAAGGAAAAATCAAAATGAAAACTGGAGATACACTCAACAAAACAATCAATTGACAGCTACAATTATCCGTTATACTCATTGACGGATACACCAATGTAATCGTTTGTCATGTTTCTAAGTGTTCCACTTAAACCCCAACGATTAGAGTTATGAGAATACCATTTTCAACCACAATAATCGCATGAAATTTTAAATTCACATTTTTTACGGAAATAATACTATAATAGGGTTCTGTCTATGAATATTTTTAAAGCCATAGCACATAGGGTAGAGTAAATTGTAGCACAATAGTTACAAGTATACAAGGTGGCATTCTGAAGAACTTGTTGAAGTATATGTTGTTTATTCCAAGTTTCTTTATTAAACTCATAAAGTTTAATTCCAGCTACGGATACGAAACTTTCTTCTCGGACAAAACCTAATCGATGTTTTGGACTAGCATTGTATTTTTTTTATATTTTGCACATATTTCCTTTCACAAGAAAGGAGAAATCAAAATGAAAACTGGAGATGCATTCAACCAAATAATCAATTGAAAACAACAGTAATTCGTCATGGTCAATGACGGATACACCAATGTAATCGTCTGTCATGTTTCTTAGTATTCCACTTATACCCCTACGATTAGAGTTATAAGAATCGCATGAAATTTTAAATTCATATTTTTTACGGAAATAATAATATAATAGGGTTCTATTTATGAAGACTTTTAAAGCCATAACACATAGGTTAGAGTAAATTGTAGCACACTAGTTACAAGTATACAAGGTGGCATTCAGAAGAACTTGTTGAAGTATATGTTGATTAGTCTAAGTTTCATTATTACACTTGGAAAGTTTAATTCTAGCTGCAGATTTGAAATTTTCTTTTTGTATTGTATGTAATCGGAGTTTTGGTTTTACAGTGTATTTTTTAAAATTTTGAACATATGTCATTTCACAAGAAAGGAGAAATCGAAATGAAAACTGGAGATACACTCAACCAAATAATCAATTGACAAAAATAGTGATCCGTTATGGTCATTGATGGATACACCAATGTAATCGTCTGTCATATTTCTAAGTATTCCACTTATACCCTTACGATTAGAGTTATGAGAATAATATTTTCAACCACAAGAATCGCATGAAATTTTATATTTATATTTTTTACGGAAATAAAAATGTAATCGAGTTCTGTCAATGGTGTTTTTGAAAGCCACAACACATAGGTTACAGTAACTTGTATAACACTAATTACAAGTACACAAGGTGGCATTAAGAATAACTTTTTGATGTATTTGTTGATTAGTCTAAGTTTCTTTATTAAACTAGGAAAGTTTAATTCCAGCTACGGGTCCGAAACATTCTTTTTGGACTGAACCTAATCAAAGTTTTGGACTTATAGTGTATTATTTTAAAAATTTTCACATATGTCCTTTCACCAGAAAGGAGAAATTGAAATCAAAACTGGAGATACACTCAATCAAATAATCAATTCACAACGACAGTGATCCGTTATAGTTATTTATAGATATAGATATACCAATGGAATCGTCTGTCATGTTTCTAAGTATTCAACTTATACCCCTACGATTAGAGTTATGAGAATAACATTTTCAACCACAAGAATCGCATGAAATTTTAAATTCACATTTTTTACATAAATAATACTATAATGGGGTTCTATCTATGAAGATTTTTAAAGCCATAGCACATAAGCTAGAGTAAATTGTAGCACACTAGTTACAAGTATACAAGTTGGCATTAAGAAGAACTTATTGAAGTATATGTTCATTAGTCTATGTTTCTTTATTAAAAATGGAAAGTTTTATTACAGCTACGGATCTGTAACTTTCTTTTCAGACACAACCTAATCGATGTTTTGGACTGACACTATATTTTTTTTATATTTTGCATATATGTCCTATCACAAGAAAGGAGAAATCGAAATGAAAACTGGAGATACACTCAACCAAATAATCAATTGACAACGACAGTGATCCGTTATGGTCATTGACGGATACACCAATGTAATCGTCTGTCATGTTTCTTAGTAATCCACTTATACTCCTACAATTAAAGTTATGGGAATAACATTTTCAACCACAAGATTTGCATGAAATTTTAAATTCATATTTTATACTAAAATAATAATATAATAGTGTTCTGTCTATGAAGATTTTTAAAGCCATAGTACATTGGATAGTCTAAATTGTAGCACACTGGTTACAAGTATACAAGGTGACATTAAGAACTTGTTGAAGTATATGTTGATTAGCCTAATTCTCTTATTAAACTCGGAAAGATTAATTCCAGCTACGGATCTTAAACTTTCTTTATAGACTGAACGTAATTGATGTTTTGGACTGACAATGTACTTTTTTAATATTTTGCACATATGTCCTTTCATAAGAAAGGAGAAACCGAAATGAAAACTGGAGATACACTTAACCGAATAATCAATTGACCACAACAGTGATCCGTTATGGTCATTCACGAATACACCAATGTAATCGTCTGTCATGTTTCTGAGTATTCCACTTATGCCCCTGTAAGGACAACATTTTCAACCACAAGAATCACATGAAATTTTATATTGATATTTTTTATGGAAATAATAATGTAATAGGGTTTTGTGTATGAAGATTTTTAATGCCATTGCACATAGGTTAGAGTAAATTGTAGCACACTAGTTACAAGTACACAAGGTGGCATTCAGAATAACTTGTTGAAGTATATGTTGATTAGTCTAAGTTTCATTATTACGCTCGGAAAGTTCAATTCCAGCTACGGATCCGAAACTTTCTCTTCAGATTGAACGTAATCGATGTTTTGGACTAACAATGTATTTTTTAATATTTTGCACATATGTCCTTTCATAAGAAAGGAGAAATCGAAATGAAAAATGGAGATACACTCAACCAAATAATCAGTTGAACACAACAGTGATCCGTTATAGTCATTGAAGGACACACCAATGTAATCGCCTGTCATGTTTCTAAGTCTTCCACTTATACCCCTACGATTAGAGTTATGAGAATAAAATTTTCAACCACAAGAATCAAATGAAATTTTGAATTTATATTTTTTTCGGAAATAATACTATAATAGGGTTCTGTCTATGAAGATTTTTGAAGCCATAGAACATAGGCTAGAGTAAATTATACCTTACTAGTTACAAGTATACCAGGTGGCATTCAGAAGAACTTGTTGAACTACATTTTGATTAGTCTAAGTTTCTTCATTAAACTCGGAAAGTTTAATTCTAGTTACGGGTATGAAACTTTCTTCTCGGACAGAACCTAATCGATGTTTTGGACTAGCATTGTATTTTTTATATTTTGCACATATGTCCTTTCACAAGAAAGGAGAAATCGAAATGAAAACTGGAGATGCACTCAACCAAATAATCAATTGACAACAACAGTGATCTGTTATGGTCATTGACGGATATACCAATGTAATCGTCTGTCATGTTTCTAAGTATTCCAATTATACCCCTACGATTAGAGTTATGAGAATAACATTTTCAACCACAAGAATTTCATGAAATTTTAAATTCATATTTTTTACTGAAATAATAATATAATAGGGTTCTGTGTATGAAGTTTTTTAAAGCCATAGCACATAGGCTAGAGTAAATTGTAGCACAATAGTTACAAGTATACAAGGTGGCATTTAGAAAAACTTGCCGAGGAATATGTTGATTAGTTTAAGTTTCTTTATTTAACTCAGAAAGATTTATTCCAGCTACGGATCTTAAACTTTTTTCCAGACTAAACGTAACCGATATTTTGGACTGGCAGTATATTTTTTAATTTTCTTCAAATATGTCCTTTCACAAGAAAGGAGAAATCGAAATGAAAACTGGAGATACACTACACCAAATAATCAATTGACAACAACAGTGATCTGTTATGGCCATAGATGGATACACCAATGAAATCGTCTATCATGTTTCTAAGTATTCCACTTATACACATACGATTAGAGTTATGAGGACAACATTTTCAACCACAAGAATCGCATGAAATTTTATATTGATATTTTCTACGGAAATAATAATGTAATAGGGTTCTGTCTATGAAGTTTTTTGAAGCCATAGCACATAGGTTAGAGTAAATTGTAGCACACTAGTTACAAGTACACAAGGTGGCTTTTAGAAGAACTTATAGAAGCATATGTTGATTAGTCTAAGTTTCTTTATTAAACTTGGAAAATTTAACTCCAGCTACGGATCCGAAGCATTCTTGTCGGACTGAACCTAATCGAAGTTTTTGACTGACAGTGTAATTTTTTAATATTTTGCACATATGTCCTTTCACAACAAAGGAGAAATCGAAATGAAAACTGGAGATTTACTCAACTAAAAAATAAATTGACAGCAATAGTGATCCATTATGGTCATTGATGGATACACCAATGTAATCATCCATCATGTTTCTAAGTATTCCACTTGTACCGTTACGATTAGGGTTATAAGAATAACATTTTCAACCACAAGAATCGCATGAAATTTTATATTCATAATTTTACGAAAATGAAAATATAATCGAGTTCTGTCTATGATATTTTTTGAAGCCATAGCACATGGGTTAGAGTAAATTGTAAAACACTAGTTACAAGTACACAAGGTGGCATTAATAATAACTTGTTGAAGTATATGTTGATTAGTCAAAGTTTCATTATTAAACTCGGAAAGTTTACTTTCAGCTACGGATCCAGAACATTCTTTTTGGACTGAACCTAATCAATCTATTGGACTTACAATGTATTATTTTTATATTTTTCGCATATGTCCTTTCACCAGAAAGGAGAAATTGAAATGAAAACTGGAGATACACTCAACCAAATAATCATTTACAACAACATCGATCTGTTATAGTCATTGACAGATACACCAATGTAATCGTCTGTCATGTTTCTAAGTATTAAAATTATACCCCTACGATTAGAGTTATGAGAATAACATTTTCAACCACAAGAATTGCATGAAATTTTAATTTCACATTTTTTACGGAAATAATACTATACTAGGGTTTTTTCTATGAAGAATTTTAAAGCCATAGCACATAGGCTAGAGTAAATTGTAGAACACTGGTTACAAGTATACAAGGTGACATTAAGAAGAACTTGTTGAAGTATATGTTGATAAGTCTAATTTTCTTTATAAAACTCGGAAAGATTAATTCCAGCTACGGATCTTAAACTTTCTTTTTGGACTGAACGTAATCGATGTTTTGGACTGACAATGTATTTTTTTAATATTTTGCACATATGTCCTTTCACAAGAAAGGAGAAATCAAAATGAAAATTGGAGATACACTCAACTAAATAATCAATTGACAACAATAGTGATCCATTATGGTCATTGATGGATACACCAATGTAATCGCCTGTCATGTTTCTAAGTATTCCACTTATACCCTTAGAATTACAGTTATAAGAATAACATTTTCAACCACAAGAATCGCATGAAATTTAATATTCATAAAGTATAATCGAGTTTGTCTATGATATTTTTTGAAGCCATAGCACATGGGTTAGAGTAAATTGTAAAACACTAGTTACAAGTACACAAGGTGGCATTAATAATAACTTGTTGAAGTATATGTTGATTAGTCTAAGTTTCATTATTAAACTCGGAAAGTTTACTTTCAGCTACGGATCCAGAACATTCTTTTTGGACTGAACCTAATCAATCTATTGGACTTACAATGTATTATTTTTATATTTTTCGCATATGTCCTTTCACCAGAAAGGAGAAATTGAAATGAAAACTGGAGATACACTCAACCAAATAATCATTTACAACAACATCGATCTGTTATAGTCATTGACAGATACACCAATGTAATCGTCTGTCATGTTTCTAAGTATTAAAATTATACCCCTACGATTAGAGTTATGAGAATAACATTTTCAACCACAAGAATTGCATGAAATTTTAATTTCACATTTTTTACGGAAATAATACTATACTAGGGTTTTTTCTATGAAGAATTTTAAAGCCATAGCACATAGGCTAGAGTAAATTGTAGAACACTGGTTACAAGTATACAAGGTGACATTAAGAAGAACTTGTTGAAGTATATGTTGATAAGTCTAATTTTCTTTATAAAACTCGGAAAGATTAATTCCAGCTACGGATCTTAAACTTTCTTTTTGGACTGAACGTAATCGATGTTTTGGACTGACAATGTATTTTTTTAATATTTTGCACATATGTCCTTTCACAAGAAAGGAGAAATCAAAATGAAAATTGGAGATACACTCAACTAAATAATCAATTGACAACAATAGTGATCCATTATGGTCATTGATGGATACACCAATGTAATCGCCTGTCATGTTTCTAAGTATTCCACTTATACCCTTAGAATTACAGTTATAAGAATAACATTTTCAACCACAAGAATCGCATGAAATTTAATATTCATAAAGTATAATCGAGTTTGTCTATGATATTTTTTGAAGCCATAGCACATGGGTTAGAGTAAATTGTAAAACACTAGTTACAAGTACACAAGGTGGCATTAATAATAACTTGTTGAAGTATATGTTGATTAGTCTAAGTTTCATTATTAAACTCGGAAAGTTTAATTCCAGCTACGGATCCAAAACATTCTTTTTGGACTGAACCTAATCAATCTATTGGACTTACAGTGTGTTATTTTTATATTTGTCACATTTGTCCTTTCACCACAAAGGAGAAATTGAAATGGAAACTGGAGACACACTCAACCAAATAATCAATTGACAACAACAGCGATCCGTTATAGTCATTGATAGATACACCAATGTAATTGTCTGTCATGTTTCTAAGTATTAAACTTATACCCATACAATTAGAGTTATGAGAATAACATTTTCAAACTCAAGAATCGCATGAAATTTTAAATTCACATTTTTTACGGAAATAATACTATAATAGGGTTTTTCTATGAAGATTTTTAAAGCCATAGCACATAGGCTAGAGTAAATTGTAGCACACTGGCTACAAGTATACAAGGTGACATTAAGAAGAACTTGTTGAAGTATATGTTGATGAGTCTAATTTTCTTTATAAAACTCGGAAAGATTAATTCCAGCTACGGATCTTAAAATTTCTTTTTGGAGTGAATGTAATCGATGTTTTGGACTGACAATGTATTTTTTTAATATTTTGCACATATGTCCTTTCACAAGAAAGGAGAAATCAAAATGAAAATTGGAGATACACTCAACTAAATAATCAATTGACAACAATAGTGATCCATTATGGTCATTGATGGATACACCAATGTAATCGCCTGTCATGTTTCTAAGTATTCCACTTATACCCTTAGAATTACAGTTATAAGAATAACATTTTCAACCACAAGAATCGCATGAAATTTAATATTCATAAAGTATAATCGAGTTTGTCTATGATATTTTTTGAAGCCATAGCACATGGGTTAGAGTAAATTGTAAAACACTAGTTACAAGTACACAAGGTGGCATTAATAATAACTTGTTGAAGTATATGTTGATTAGTCTAAGTTTCATTATTAAACTCGGAAAGTTTACTTTCAGCTACGGATCCAGAACATTCTTTTTGGACTGAACCTAATCAATCTATTGGACTTACAATGTATTATTTTTATATTTTTCGCATATGTCCTTTCACCAGAAAGGAGAAATTGAAATGAAAACTGGAGATACACTCAACCAAATAATCATTTACAACAACATCGATCTGTTATAGTCATTGACAGATACACCAATGTAATCGTCTGTCATGTTTCTAAGTATTAAAATTATACCCCTACGATTAGAGTTATGAGAATAACATTTTCAACCACAAGAATTGCATGAAATTTTAATTTCACATTTTTTACGGAAATAATACTATACTAGGGTTTTTTCTATGAAGAATTTTAAAGCCATAGCACATAGGCTAGAGTAAATTGTAGAACACTGGTTACAAGTATACAAGGTGACATTAAGAAGAACTTGTTGAAGTATATGTTGATAAGTCTAATTTTCTTTATAAAACTCGGAAAGATTAATTCCAGCTACGGATCTTAAACTTTCTTTTTGGACTGAACGTAATCGATGTTTTGGACTGACAATGTATTTTTTTAATATTTTGCACATATGTCCTTTCACAAGAAAGGAGAAATCAAAATGAAAATTGGAGATACACTCAACTAAATAATCAATTGACAACAATAGTGATCCATTATGGTCATTGATGGATACACCAATGTAATCGCCTGTCATGTTTCTAAGTATTCCACTTATACCCTTAGAATTACAGTTATAAGAATAACATTTTCAACCACAAGAATCGCATGAAATTTAATATTCATAAAGTATAATCGAGTTTGTCTATGATATTTTTTGAAGCCATAGCACATGGGTTAGAGTAAATTGTAAAACACTAGTTACAAGTACACAAGGTGGCATTAATAATAACTTGTTGAAGTATATGTTGATTAGTCTAAGTTTCATTATTAAACTCGGAAAGTTTACTTTCAGCTACGGATCCAGAACATTCTTTTTGGACTGAACCTAATCAATCTATTGGACTTACAATGTATTATTTTTATATTTTTCGCATATGTCCTTTCACCAGAAAGGAGAAATTGAAATGAAAACTGGAGATACACTCAACCAAATAATCATTTACAACAACATCGATCTGTTATAGTCATTGACAGATACACCAATGTAATCGTCTGTCATGTTTCTAAGTATTAAAATTATACCCCTACGATTAGAGTTATGAGAATAACATTTTCAACCACAAGAATTGCATGAAATTTTAATTTCACATTTTTTACGGAAATAATACTATACTAGGGTTTTTTCTATGAAGAATTTTAAAGCCATAGCACATAGGCTAGAGTAAATTGTAGAACACTGGTTACAAGTATACAAGGTGACATTAAGAAGAACTTGTTGAAGTATATGTTGATAAGTCTAATTTTCTTTATAAAACTCGGAAAGATTAATTCCAGCTACGGATCTTAAACTTTCTTTTTGGACTGAACGTAATCGATGTTTTGGACTGACAATGTATTTTTTTAATATTTTGCACATATGTCCTTTCACAAGAAAGGAGAAATCAAAATGAAAATTGGAGATACACTCAACTAAATAATCAATTGACAACAATAGTGATCCATTATGGTCATTGATGGATACACCAATGTAATCGCCTGTCATGTTTCTAAGTATTCCACTTATACCCTTAGAATTACAGTTATAAGAATAACATTTTCAACCACAAGAATCGCATGAAATTTAATATTCATAAAGTATAATCGAGTTTGTCTATGATATTTTTTGAAGCCATAGCACATGGGTTAGAGTAAATTGTAAAACACTAGTTACAAGTACACAAGGTGGCATTAATAATAACTTGTTGAAGTATATGTTGATTAGTCTAAGTTTCATTATTAAACTCGGAAAGTTTAATTCCAGCTACGGATCCAAAACATTCTTTTTGGACTGAACCTAATCAATCTATTGGACTTACAGTGTGTTATTTTTATATTTGTCACATTTGTCCTTTCACCACAAAGGAGAAATTGAAATGGAAACTGGAGACACACTCAACCAAATAATCAATTGACAACAACAGCGATCCGTTATAGTCATTGATAGATACACCAATGTAATTGTCTGTCATGTTTCTAAGTATTAAACTTATACCCATACAATTAGAGTTATGAGAATAACATTTTCAAACTCAAGAATCGCATGAAATTTTAAATTCACATTTTTTACGGAAATAATACTATAATAGGGTTTTTCTATGAAGATTTTTAAAGCCATAGCACATAGGCTAGAGTAAATTGTAGCACACTGGCTACAAGTATACAAGGTGACATTAAGAAGAACTTGTTGAAGTATATGTTGATGAGTCTAATTTTCTTTATAAAACTCGGAAAGATTAATTCCAGCTACGGATCTTAAAATTTCTTTTTGGAGTGAATGTAATCGATGTTTTGGACTGACAATGTATTTTTTTAATATTTTGCACATATGTCCTTTCACAAGAAAGGAGAAATCAAAATGAAAATTGGAGATACACTCAACTAAATAATCAATTGACAACAATAGTGATCCATTATGGTCATTGATGGATACACCAATGTAATCGCCTGTCATGTTTCTAAGTATTCCACTTATACCCTTAGAATTACAGTTATAAGAATAACATTTTCAACCACAAGAATCGCATGAAATTTAATATTCATAAAGTATAATCGAGTTTGTCTATGATATTTTTTGAAGCCATAGCACATGGGTTAGAGTAAATTGTAAAACACTAGTTACAAGTACACAAGGTGGCATTAATAATAACTTGTTGAAGTATATGTTGATTAGTCTAAGTTTCCTTATTAAACTCGGAAAGTTTAATTCCAGCTACGGATCCAAAACATTCTTTTTGGACTGAACCTAATCAATCTATTGGACTTACAATGTATTATTTATATATTTTTCGCATATGTCCTTTCACCACAAAGGAGAAATCGAAATTAAAACTGGAGGTACACTCAACCAAATAATCAATTGACAACAACAGCGATCCGTTATAGTCATTGACAGATACTCCAATCTAATCGTTTGTCATGTTTCTAAGTATTAAAATTATACCCCTACAATTAGAGTTATGAGAATAACATTTTCAACCTCAAGAATCGCATGAAATTTTAAATTCACATTTTTTACGGAAATAATACTGTAATAGGGTTTTTCTATGAAGATTTTCAAAGCCATAGCACATAGGCTAGAGTAAATTGTAGCACACTGGTTACAAGTATACAAGGTGACATTAAGAAGAACTTGTTGAAGTATATGTTGATAAGTCTAATTTTCTTTATAAAACTCGGAAAGATTAATTCCAGCTACGGATCTTAAACTTTCTTTTTGGACTGAACGTAATCGATGTTTTGGACTGACAATGTGTTTTTTTAATATTTTGCACATATGTCCTTTCACAAGAAAGGATAAATCAAAATGAAAACGGGAGATTTACTCAACTAAATAATAAATTGACAACAATAGTGATCCATTATGGTCATTGATGGATACACCAATGTAATCATCCATCATGTTTCTAAGTATTCCACTTGTACCGTTACGATTAGGGTTATAAGAATAACATTTTCAACCACCAGAATTGCATGAATTTTTATATTCATATTTTTTACGAAAATAAAAATATAATCGAGTTCTGTCTATGATATTTTTTGAAGCAATAGCACATGGGTTAAAGTAAATTGCATAACACTAGTTACAAGTACACAAGGTGGCATTAATAATAACTTGTTGAAGTATATGTTGATTAGTCTGAGTTTCCTTATTAAACTCGGAAAGTTTAATTCCAGCTACGGATCCAAAACATTCTTTTTGGACAAAACCAAATCAAAGTATTGGACTTACAGTGTAATATTTTTATATTTTTCACATATGTCCTTTCACCAGAAAGGAGAAATCTAAATAAAACTGGAGGTACAATCAACCAAATAATCATTTACAACAACATCGATCTATTATAGTCATTGACAGATACACCAATGTAATCGTCTGTCATGTTTCTAAGTATTAAAATTATACCCCTACGATTACAGTTATGAGAATAACATTTTCAACCACAAGAATATCATGAAATTTTAAATTCACATTTTTTACGGAAATAATACTATAATAGGGTTTTTCTATGAAGATTTTCAAAGCCATAGCACATAGGCTAGAGTAAATTGTAGAACACTGGTTACAAGTATACAATGTGACATTAAGAAGAACTTGTTGAAGTATATGTTGATAAGTCTAATTTTTTTATAAAACTCGGAAAGATTAATTCCAGCTACGGATCTTAAACTTTCTTTTTGGACTGAACGTAATCGATGTTTTGGACTGACAATGTATTTTTTTAATATTTTTCACATATGTCCTTTCACAAGAAAGGAGAAATCAAAATGAAAACTGGAGATACACAACTAAATAATCAATTGACAAAAATAGTGATCCATTATGGTCATTGATGGATACACCAATGTAATCGCCTGTCATGTTTCTAAGTATTCCACTTATACCCTTAGAATTACAGTTATAAGAATAACATTTTCAACCACAAGAATCGCATGAAATTTAATATTCATAAAGTATAATCGAGTTTGTCTATGATATTTTTTGAAGCCATAGCACATGGGTTAGAGTAAATTGTAAAACACTAGTTACAAGTACACAAGGTGGCATTAATAATAACTTGTTGAAGTATATGTTGATTAGTCTAAGTTTCATTATTAAACTCGGAAAGTTTAATTCCAGCTACGGATCCAAAACATTCTTTTTGGACTGAACCTAATCAATCTATTGGACTTATAGTGTATTATTTTTATATTTTTCACATTTGTCCTTTCACCACAAAGGAGAAATTGAAATGAAAACTGGAGACACACTCAACCAAATAATGAATTGACAACAACAGCGATCCGTTATAGTCATTGATAGATACACCAATGTAATTGTCTGTCATGTTTCTAAGTATTAAACTTATACCCATACAATTAGAGTTATGAGAATAACATTTTCAAACTCAAGAATCGCATGAAATTTTAAATTCACATTTTTTACGGAAATAATACTATAATAGGGTTTTTCTATGAAGATTTTTAAAGCCATAGCACATAGGCTAGAGTAAATTGTAGCACACTGGCTACAAGTATACAAGGTGACATTAAGAAGAACTTGTTGAAGTATATGTTGATGAGTCTAATTTTCTTTATAAAACTTGGAAAGATTAATTCCAGCTACGGATCTTAAAATTTCTTTTTGGAGTGAATGTAATCGATGTTTTGGACTGACAATGTATTTTTTTAATATTTTGCACATATGTCCTTTCACAAGAAAGGAGAAATCAAAATGAAAACTGGAGATACACTCAACTAAATAATCAATTTGACAAAAATAGTGATCCATTATGGTCATTGATGGATACACCAATGTAATCGCCTGTCATGTTTCTAAGTATTCCACTTATACCCTTAGAATTACAGTTATAAGAATAACATTTTCAACCACAAGAATCGCATGTAATTTAATATTCATAAAGTATAATCGAGTTTGTCTATGATATTTTTTGAAGCCATAGCACATGGGTTAGAGTAAATTGTAAAACACTAGTTACAAGTACACAAGGTGGCATTAATAATAACTTGTTGAAGTATATGTTGATTAGTCTAAGTTTCCTTATTAAACTCGGAAAGTTTAATTCCAGCTACGGATCCAAAACATTCTTTTTGGACTGAACCTAATCAATCTATTGGACTTACAATGTATTATTTTTATATTTTTCGCATATGTCCTTTCACCACAAAGGAGAAATTGAAATGAAAACTGGAGATACACTCAACCAAATAATCAATTGACAACAACAGCGATCCGTTATAGTCATTGACAATTACACCAATGTAATCGTCTGTCATGTTTCTAAGTATTAAACTTATACCCCTACAATTAGAGTTATGAGAATAACATTTTCAACCTCAAGAATCGCATGAAATTTTAAATTCCCATTTTTTTACAGAAATACTACTATAATAGGGTTTAGTCTATGAAGATTTTTAAAGCCATAACACATATGCTAGAGTAAATTATAGCACACTGGCTACAAGTATACAAGGTGACATTAAGAAGAACTTGTTGAAGTATATGTTGATAAGTCTAATTTTCTTTATAAAACTCGGAAAGATTAATTCCAGCTACGGATCTTAAAATTTCTTTTTGGAGTGAACGTAATCGATGTTTTGGACTGACAATGTATTTTTTTAATATTTTGCACATATGTCCTTTCACAAGAAAGGAGAAATCAAAATGAAAACGGGAGATACACTCAACTAAATAATCAATTTGACAAAAATAGTGATCCATTATGGTCATTGATGGATACACCAATGTAATTGCCTGTCATGTTTCTAAGTATTCCATTTATACCCTTAGAATTACAGTTATAAGAATAACATTTTCAACCACAAGAATCGCATCAAATATTCATAATTTTTACGAAAATAAAAATATAATCGAGTTCTGTCTATGATATTTTTTGAAGCCATAGCACATGGGTTAGAGTAAATTGCATAACACTAGTTACAAGTACACAAGGTGGCATTAATAATAACTTGTTGATGTATATGTTGATTAGTCTAAGTGTCATTATTAAACTCGGAAAGTTTAATTCCAGCTACGGATCCAAAACATTCTTTTTGGACAAAACCTAAGTATTAAAATTATACCCCTACGATTAGTGTTATGAGAATAACATTTTCAACCACAAGAATCGCATGAAATTTTAAATTCACATTTTTACGGAAATAATACTGTAATAGGGTTTTTCTATGAAGATTTTCAAAGCCATAGCACATAGGCTAGAGTAAATTGTAGCACACTGGTTACAAGTATACAAGGTGACATTAAGAAGAAGTTGTTGAAGTATATGTTGATAAGTCTAATTTTCTTTATAAAACTCGGAAAGATTAATTCCAGCTACGGATCTTAAACTTTCTTTTTGGACTGAACGTAATCGATGTTTTGGACTGACAATGTATTTTTTTAATATTTTGCACATATGTCCTTTCACAAGAAAGGATAAATCAAAATGAAAACGGGAGATTTACTCAACTAAATAATAAATTGACAACAATAGTGATCCATTATGGTCATTGATGGATACACCAATGTAATCATCCATCATGTTTCTAAGTATTCCACTTGTACCGTTACGATTAGGGTTATAAGAATAACATTTTCAACCACAAGAATTGCATGAAATTTTATATTCATAATTTTACGAAAATAAAAATATAATCGAGTTCTGTCTATGATATTTTTTGAAACCATAGCACATGGGTTAGAGTAAATTGCAAAACACTAGTTACAAGTACACAAGGTGGCATTAATAATAACTTGTTGAAGTATATGTTGATTAGTCTAAGTTTCATTATTAAACTCGGAAAGTTTAATTCCAGCTACGGATCCAAAACATTCTTTTTGGACAAAACCTAATCAAAGTATTGGACTTACAGTGTATTATTTTTATATTTTTCACATATGTCCTTTCACCAGAAAGGAGAAATCGAAATGAAAACTGGAGGTACACTTAACCAAATAATCATTTACAACAACATCGATCTGTTATGGTCATTGACAGATGCACCAATGTAATCGTCTGTCATGTTTCTAAGTATTAAAATTATACCCCTACGATTAGTGTTATGAGAATAACATTTTCAACGACAAGAATCACATGAAATTTTAAATTCACATTTTTTACGGAAATAATACCGTAATAGGGTTTTTCTATGAAGATTTTCAAAGCCATAGCACATAGGCTAGAGTAAATTGTAGCACACTGGTTACAAGTATACAAGGTGACATTAAGAAGAACTTGTTGAAGTATATGTTGATAAGTCTAATTTTCTTTATAAAACTCGGAAAGATTAATTCCAGCTACGGATCTTAAACTTTCTTTTTGGACTGAACGTAATCGATGTTTTGGACTGACAATGTGTTTTTTTAATATTTTGCACATATGTCCTTTCACAAGAAAGGATAAATCAAAATGAAAACGGGAGATTTACTCAACTAAATAATAAATTGACAACAATAGTGATCCATTATGGTCATTGATGGATACACCAATGTAATCATCCATCATGTTTCTAAGTATTCCACTTGTACCGTTACGATTAGGGTTATAAGAATAACATTTTCAACCACCAGAATTGCATGAATTTTTATATTCATATTTTTTACGAAAATAAAAATATAATCGAGTTCTGTCTATGATATTTTTTGAAGCCATAGCACATGGGATAGAGTAAATTGTAAAACACTAGTTACAAGTACACAAGGTGGCATTAATAATAACTTGTTGAAGTATATGTTGATTAGTCTAAGTTTCATTATTAAACTCGGAAAGTTTAATTCCAGCTACGGATCCAAAACATTCTTTTTGGACTGAACCTAATCAATCTATTGGACTTACAGTGTATTATTTTTATATTTTTCACATTTGTCCTTTCACCACAAAGGAGAAATTGAAATGAAAACTGGAGACACACTCAACCAAATAATCAATTGACAACAACAGCGATCCGTTATAGTCATTATAGATACACCAATGTAATTGTCTGTCATGTTTCTAAGTATTAAACTTATACCCATACAATTAGAGTTATGAGAATAACATTTTCAAACTCAAGAATCGCATGAAATTTTAAATTCACATTTTTTACGGAAATAATACTATAATAGGGTTTTTCTATGAAGATTTTTAAAGCCATAGCACATAGGCTAGAGTAAATTGTAGCACACTGGCTACAAGTATACAAGGTGACATTAAGAAGAACTTGTTGAAGTATATGTTGATGAGTCTAATTTTCTTTATAAAACTCGGAAAGATTAATTCCAGCTACGGATCTTAAAATTTCTTTTTGGAGTGAATGTAATCGATGTTTTGGACTGACAATGTATTTTTTTAATATTTTGCACATATGTCCTTTCACAAGAAAGGATAAATCAAAATGAGAAAGGGAGAATTACTCAACTGAATAATAAATTGACAACAATAGTGATCCATTATGGTCATTGATGGATACACCAATGTAATCATCCATCATGTTTCTAAGTATTCCACTTATACCGTTATGATTTGGGTTATAAGAATAACATTTTCAACCACAAGAATCGCATGAAATTTAATATTCATATTTTTTACGAAAATAAAAATATAATCGAGTTCTGTCCATGATATGTTTTGAAGCCATAGCACATGGGTTAGAGTAAATTGTAAAACACTAGTTACAAGTACACAAGGTGGCATTAATAATAACTTGTTGAAGTATATGTTGATTAGTCTAAGTTTCATTATTAAACTCGGAAAGTTTAATTCCAGCTACGGATCCAAAACATTCTTTTTGGACAAAACCAAATCAAAGTATTGGACTTACAGTGCAATATTTTTATATTTTTCGCATATGTCCTTTCACCACAAAGGAGAAATTGAAATGAAAACTGGAGATACACTCAACCAAATAATCAATTGACAACAACAGCGATCTGTTATAGTCATTGACAGATGCACCAATGTAATCGTCTGTCATGTTTCTAAGTATTAAACTTATGACCCTACGATTAGAGTTATGAGAATAACATTTTCAACCACAAGAATCGCATGAAATTTTAAATTCACATTTTTTACGGAAATACTACTATAATAGGGTTTAGTCTATGAAGATTTTTAAAGCCATAGCACTTAGGCTAGAGTAAATTGTAGCACACTGGTTACAAGTATACAAGGTGACATTAAGAAGAACTTGTTGAAGTATATGTTGATAAGTCTAATTTTCTTTATAAAACTCGGAAAGATTAATTCCAGCTACGGATCTTAAACTTTCTTTTTGGACTGATCGTAATCGATGTTTTGGACTGACAATGTATTTTTTTAATATTTTGAACATATGTCCTTTCACAAGAAAGGATAAATCAAAATGAAAACGGTAGATTTACTCAACTAAATAATAAATTGACAACAATAGTGATCCATTATGGTCATTGATGGATACACCAATGTAATCATCCATCATGTTTCTAAGTATTCCA
The DNA here is from genome assembly GCA_037428765.1 of Rubia yunnanensis. Classification (NCBI taxonomy): domain Eukaryota; kingdom Viridiplantae; phylum Streptophyta; class Magnoliopsida; order Gentianales; family Rubiaceae; genus Rubia; species Rubia yunnanensis. The sequence goes on from CM075064.1 coordinate 65,806,281, forward strand.
CTTGTACCGTTACGATTAGGGTTATAAGAATAACATTTTCAACCACAAGAATTGCATGAAATTTTATATTCATAATTTTACGAAAATAAAAATATAATCGAGTTCTGTCTATGATATTTTTTGAAGCCATAGCACATGGGTTAGAGTAAATTGCAAAACACTAGTTACAAGTACACAAGGTGGCATTAATAATAACTTGTTGAAGTATATGTTGATTAGTCTAAGTTTCATTATTAAACTCGGAAAGTTTAATTCCAGCTACGGATCCAAAACATTCTTTTTGGACAAAACCTAATCAAAGTATTGGACTTACAGTGTATTATTTTTATATTTTTCACATATGTCCTTTCACCAGAAAGGAGAAATCGAAATGAAAACTGGAGGTACACTTAACCAAATAATCATTTACAACAACATCGATCTGTTATGGTCATTGACAGATGCACCAATGTAATCGTCTGTCATGTTTCTAAGTATTAAAATTATACCCCTACGATTAGTGTTATGAGAATAACATTTTCAACGACAAGAATCGCATGAAATTTTAAATTCACATTTTTTACGGAAATAATACTGTAATAGGGTTTTTCTATGAAGATTTTCAAAGCCATAGCACATAGGCTAGAGTAAATTGTAGCACACTGGTTACAAGTATACAAGGTGACATTAAGAAGAACTTGTTGAAGTATATGTTGATAAGTCTAATTTTCTTTATAAAACTCGGAAAGATTAATTCCAGCTACGGATCTTAACCTTTCTTTTTGGACTGAACGTAATCGATGTTTTGGACTGACAATGTGTTTTTTTAATATTTTGCACATATGTCCTTTCACAAGAAAGGATAAATCAAAATGAAAACGGGAGATTTACTCAACTAAATAATAAATTGACAACAATAGTGATCCATTATGGTCATTGATGGATACACCAATGTAATCATCCATCATGTTTCTAAGTATTCCACTTGTACCGTTACGATTAGGGTTATAAGAATAACATTTTCAACCACCAGAATTGCATGAATTTTTATATTCATATTTTTTACGAAAATAAAAATATAATCGAGTTCTGTCTATGATATTTTTTGAAGCCATAGCACATGGGTTAGAGTAAATTGTAAAACACTAGTTACAAGTACACAAGGTGGCATTAATAATAACTTGTTGAAGTATATGTTGATTAGTCTAAGTTTCATTATTAAACTCGGAAAGTTTAATTCCAGCTACGGATCCAAAACATTCTTTTTGGACAGAACCTAATCAATCTATTGGACTTACAGTGTATTATTTTTATATTTTTCGCATATGTCCTTTCACCACAAAGGAGAAATTGAAATGAAAACTGGAGACACACTCAACCAAATAATCAATTGACAACAACAGCGATCCTTTATAGTCATTGACAGATACACCAATGTAATCGTCTGTCATGTTTCTAAGTATTAAACTTATACCCCTACAATTAGAGTTATGAGAATAACATTTTCAAACTCAAGAATCGCATGAAATTTTAAATTCACATTTTTTACGGAAATAATACTATAATAGGGTTTTTCTATGAAGATTTTTAAAGCCATAGCACATAGGCTAGAGTAAATTGTAGCACACTGGCTACAAGTATACAAGGTGACATTAAGAAGAACTTGTTGAAGTATATGTTGATAAGTCTAATTTTCTTTATAAAACTCGGAAAGAATAATTCCAGCTACGGATCTTAAACTTTCTTTTTGGACTGAACGTAATCGATGTTTTGGACTGACAATGTATTTTTTTAATATTTTGCACATATGTCCTTTCACAAGAAAGGATAAATCAAAATGAGAAGGGGAGAATTACTCAACTGAATAATAAATTGACAACAATAGTGATCCATTATGGTCATTGATGGATACACCAATGTAATCATCCATCATGTTTCTAAGTATTCCACTTATACCGTTATGATTTGGGTTATAAGAATAACATTTTCAACCACAAGAATCGCATGAAATTTAATATTCATATTTTTTACGAAAATAAAAATATAATCGAGTTCTGTCCATGATATGTTTTGAAGCCATAGCACATGGGTTAGAGTAAATTGTAAAACACTAGTTACAAGTACACAAGGTGGCATTAATAATAACTTGTTGAAGTATATGTTGATTAGTCTAAGTTTCATTATTAAACTCGGAAAGTTTAATTCCAGCTACGGGTCCAAAACATTCTTTTTGGACAAAACCAAATCAAAGTATTGGACTTACAGTGCAATATTTTTATATTTTTCGCATATGTCCTTTCACCACAAAGGAGAAATTGAAATGAAAACTGGAGATACACTCAACCAAATAATCAATTGACAACAACAGCGATCTGTTATAGTCATTGACAGATGCACCAATGTAATCGTCTGTCATGTTTCTAAGTATTAAACTTATGACCCTACGATTAGAGTTATGAGAATAACATTTTCAACCACAAGAATCGCATGAAATTTTAAATTCACATTTTTTACGGAAATACTACTATAATAGGGTTTAGTCTATGAAGATTTTTAAAGCCATAGCACTTAGGCTAGAGTAAATTGTAGCACACTGGTTACAAGTATACAAGGTGACATTAAGAAGAACTTGTTGAAGTATATGTTGATAAGTCTAATTTTCTTTATAAAACTCGGAAAGATTATTTCCAGCTACGGATCTTAAACTTTCTTTTTGGACTGATCGTAATCGATGTTTTGGACTGACAACGTATTTTTTTAATATTTTGAACATATGTCCTTTCACAAGAAAGGATAAATCAAAATGAAAACGGTAGATTTACTCAACTAAATAATAAATTGACAACAATAGTGATCCATTATGGTCATTGATGGATACACCAATGTAATCATCCATCATGTTTCTAAGTATTCCACTTGTACCGTTACGATTAGGGTTATAAGAATAACATTTTCAACCACAAGAATTGCATGAAATTTTATATTCATAATTTTACGAAAATAAAAATATAATCGAGTTCTGTCTATGATATTTTTTGAAGCCATAGCACATGGGTTAGAGTAAATTGCAAAACACTGGTTACAAGTACACAAGGTGGCATTAATAATAACTTGTTGAAGTATATGTTGATTAGTCTAAGTTTCATTATTAAACTCGGAAAGTTTAATTCCAGCTACGGATCCAAAACATTCTTTTTGGACAAAACCTAATCAAAGTATTGGACTTACAGTGTATTATTTTTATATTTTTCACATATGTCCTTTCACCAGAAAGGAGAAATCGAAATGAAAACTGGAGGTACACTTAACCAAATAATCATTTACAACAACATCGATCTGTTATGGTCATTGACAGATGCACCAATGTAATCGTCTGTCATGTTTCTAAGTATTAAAATTATACCCCTACGATTAGTGTTATGAGAATAACATTTTCAACGACAAGAATCGCATGAAATTTTAAATTCACATTTTTTACGGAAATAATACTGTAATAGGGTTTTTCTATGAAGATTTTCAAAGCCATAGCACATAGGCTAGAGTAAATTGTAGCACACTGGTTACAAGTATACAAGGTGACATTAAGAAGAACTTGTTGAAGTATATGTTGATAAGTCTAATTTTCTTTATAAAACTCGGAAAGATTAATTCCAGCTACGGATCTTAACTTTCTTTTTGGACTGAACGTAATCGATGTTTTGGACTGACAATGTGTTTTTTTAATATTTTGCACATATGTCCTTTCACAAGAAAGGATAAATCAAAATGAAAACGGGAGATTTACTCAACTAAATAATAAATTGACAACAATAATGATCCATTATGGTCATTGATGGATACACCAATGTAATCATCCATCATGTTTCTAAGTATTCCACTTGTACCGTTACGATTAGGGTTATAAGAATAACATTTTCAACCACCAGAATTGCATGAATTTTTATATTCATATTTTTTACGAAAATAAAAATATAATCGAGTTCTGTCTATGATATTTTTTGAAGCCATAGCACATGGGATAGAGTAAATTGTAAAACACTAGTTACAAGTACACAAGGTGGCATTAATAATAACTTGTTGAAGTATATGTTGATTAGTCTAAGTTTCATTATTAAACTCGGAAAGTTTAATTCCAGCTACGGATCCAAAACATTCTTTTTGGACTGAACCTAATCAATCTATTGGACTTACAGTGTATTATTTTTATATTTTTCACATTTGTCCTTTCACCACAAAGGAGAAATTGAAATGAAAACTGGAGACACACTCAACCAAATAATCAATTGACAACAACAGCGATCCGTTATAGTCATTGATAGATACACCAATGTAATTGTCTGTCATGTTTCTAAGTATTAAACTTATACCCATACAATTAGAGTTATGAGAATAACATTTTCAAACTCAAGAATCGCATGAAATTTTAAATTCACATTTTTTACGGAAATAATACTATAATAGGGTTTTTCTATGAAGATTTTTAAAGCCATAGCACATAGGCTAGAGTAAATTGTAGCACACTGGCTACAAGTATACAAGGTGACATTAAGAAGAACTTGTTGAAGTATATGTTGATGAGTCTAATTTTCTTTATAAAACTCGGAAAGAATAATTCCAGCTACGGATCTTAAACTTTCTTTTTGGACTGAACGTAATCGATGTTTTGGACTGACAATGTATTTTTTTAATATTTTGCACATATGTCCTTTCACAAGAAAGGATAAATCAAAATGAGAAGGGGAGAATTACTCAACTGAATAATAAATTAACAACAATAGTGATCCATTATGGTCATTGATGGATACACCAATGTAATCATCCATCATGTTTCTAAGTATTCCACTTATACCGTTATGATTTGGGTTATAAGAATAACATTTTCAACCACAAGAATCGCATGAAATTTAATATTCATATTTTTTACGAAAATAAAAATATAATCGAGTTCTGTCCATGATATGTTTTGAAGCCATAGCACATGGGTTAGAGTAAATTGTAAAACACTAGTTACAAGTACACAAGGTGGCATTAATAATAACTTGTTGAAGTATATGTTGATTAGTCTAAGTTTCATTATTAAACTCGGAAAGTTTAATTCCAGCTACGGATCCAAAACATTCTTTTTGGACAAAACCAAATCAAAGTATTGGACTTACAGTGCAATATTTTTATATTTTTCGCATATGTCCTTTCACCACAAAGGAGAAATTGAAATGAAAACTGGAGATACACTCAACCAAATAATCAATTGACAACAACAGCGATCTGTTATAGTCATTGACAGATGCACCAATGTAATCGTCTGTCATGTTTCTAAGTATTAAACTTATGACCCTACGATTAGAGTTATGAGAATAACATTTTCAACCACAAGAATCGCATGAAATTTTAAATTCACATTTTTTACGGAAATACTACTATAATAGGGTTTAGTCTATGAAGATTTTTAAAGCCATAGCACTTAGGCTAGAGTAAATTGTAGCACACTGGTTACAAGTATACAAGGTGACATTAAGAAGAACTTGTTGAAGTATATGTTGATAAGTCTAATTTTCTTTATAAAACTCGGAAAGATTATTTCCAGCTACGGATCTTAAACTTTCTTTTTGGACTGATCGTAATCGATGTTTTGGACTGACAACGTATTTTTTTAATATTTTGAACATATGTCCTTTCACAAGAAAGGATAAATCAAAATGAAAACGGTAGATTTACTCAACTAAATAATAAATTGACAACAATAGTGATCCATTATGGTCATTGATGGATACACCAATGTAATCATCCATCATGTTTCTAAGTATTCCACTTGTACCGTTACGATTAGGGTTATAAGAATAACATTTTCAACCACAAGAATTGCATGAAATTTTATATTCATAATTTTACGAAAATAAAAATATAATCGAGTTCTGTCTATGATATTTTTTGAAGCCATAGCACATGGGTTAGAGTAAATTGCAAAACACTAGTTACAAGTACACAAGGTGGCATTAATAATAACTTGTTGAAGTATATGTTGATTAGTCTAAGTTTCATTATTAAACTCGGAAAGTTTAATTCCAGCTACGGATCCAAAACATTCTTTTTGGACAAAACCTAATCAAAGTATTGGACTTACAGTGTATTATTTTTATATTTTTCACATATGTCCTTTCACCAGAAAGGAGAAATCGAAATGAAAACTGGAGGTACACTTAACCAAATAATCATTTACAACAACATCGATCTGTTATGGTCATTGACAGATGCACCAATGTAATCGTCTGTCATGTTTCTAAGTATTAAAATTATACCCCTACGATTAGTGTTATGAGAATAACATTTTCAACGACAAGAATCGCATGAAATTTTAAATTCACATTTTTTACGGAAATAATACTGTAATAGGGTTTTTCTATGAAGATTTTCAAAGCCATAGCACATAGGCTAGAGTAAATTGTAGCACACTGGTTACAAGTATACAAGGTGACATTAAGAAGAACTTGTTGAAGTATATGTTGATAAGTCTAATTTTCTTTATAAAACTCGGAAAGATTAATTCCAGCTACGGATCTTAAACTTTCTTTTTGGACTGAACGTAATCGATGTTTTGGACTGACAATGTGTTTTTTTAATATTTTGCACATATGTCCTTTCACAAGAAAGGATAAATCAAAATGAAAACGGGAGATTTACTCAACTAAATAATAAATTGACAACAATAGTGATCCATTATGGTCATTGATGGATACACCAATGTAATCATCCATCATGTTTCTAAGTATTCCACTTGTACCGTTACGATTAGGGTTATAAGAATAACATTTTCAACCACCAGAATTGCATGAATTTTTATATTCATATTTTTTACGAAAATAAAAATATAATCGAGTTCTGTCTATGATATTTTTTGAAGCCATAGCACATGGGTTAGAGTAAATTGTAAAACACTAGTTACAAGTACACAAGGTGGCATTAATAATAACTTGTTGAAGTATATGTTGATTAGTCTAAGTTTCATTATTAAACTCGGAAAGTTTAATTCCAGCTACGGATCCAAAACATTCTTTTTGGACAGAACCTAATCAATCTATTGGACTTACAGTGTATTATTTTTATATTTTTCGCATATGTCCTTTCACCACAAAGGAGAAATTGAAATGAAAACTGGAGACACACTCAACCAAATAATCAATTGACAACAACAGCGATCCTTTATAGTCATTGACAGATACACCAATGTAATCGTCTGTCATGTTTCTAAGTATTAAACTTATACCCCTACAATTAGAGTTATGAGAATAACATTTTCAAACTCAAGAATCGCATGAAATTTTAAATTCACATTTTTTACGGAAATAATACTATAATAGGGTTTTTCTATGAAGATTTTTAAAGCCATAGCACATAGGCTAGAGTAAATTGTAGCACACTGGCTACAAGTATACAAGGTGACATTAAGAAGAACTTGTTGAAGTATATGTTGATAAGTCTAATTTTCTTTATAAAACTCGGAAAGAATAATTCCAGCTACGGATCTTAAACTTTCTTTTTGGACTGAACGTAATCGATGTTTTGGACTGACAATGTATTTTTTTAATATTTTGCACATATGTCCTTTCACAAGAAAGGATAAATCAAAATGAGAAGGGGAGAATTACTCAACTGAATAATAAATTGACAACAATAGTGATCCATTATGGTCATTGATGGATACACCAATGTAATCATCCATCATGTTTCTAAGTATTCCACTTATACCGTTATGATTTGGGTTATAAGAATAACATTTTCAACCACAAGAATCGCATGAAATTTAATATTCATATTTTTTACGAAAATAAAAATATAATCGAGTTCTGTCCATGATATGTTTTGAAGCCATAGCACATGGGTTAGAGTAAATTGTAAAACACTAGTTACAAGTACACAAGGTGGCATTAATAATAACTTGTTGAAGTATATGTTGATTAGTCTAAGTTTCATTATTAAACTCGGAAAGTTTAATTCCAGCTACGGGTCCAAAACATTCTTTTTGGACAAAACCAAATCAAAGTATTGGACTTACAGTGCAATATTTTTATATTTTTCGCATATGTCCTTTCACCACAAAGGAGAAATTGAAATGAAAACTGGAGATACACTCAACCAAATAATCAATTGACAACAACAGCGATCTGTTATAGTCATTGACAGATGCACCAATGTAATCGTCTGTCATGTTTCTAAGTATTAAACTTATGACCCTACGATTAGAGTTATGAGAATAACATTTTCAACCACAAGAATCGCATGAAATTTTAAATTCACATTTTTTACGGAAATACTACTATAATAGGGTTTAGTCTATGAAGATTTTTAAAGCCATAGCACTTAGGCTAGAGTAAATTGTAGCACACTGGTTACAAGTATACAAGGTGACATTAAGAAGAACTTGTTGAAGTATATGTTGATAAGTCTAATTTTCTTTATAAAACTCGGAAAGATTATTTCCAGCTACGGATCTTAAACTTTCTTTTTGGACTGATCGTAATCGATGTTTTGGACTGACAACGTATTTTTTTAATATTTTGAACATATGTCCTTTCACAAGAAAGGATAAATCAAAATGAAAACGGTAGATTTACTCAACTAAATAATAAATTGACAACAATAGTGATCCATTATGGTCATTGATGGATACACCAATGTAATCATCCATCATGTTTCTAAGTATTCCACTTGTACCGTTACGATTAGGGTTATAAGAATAACATTTTCAACCACAAGAATTGCATGAAATTTTATATTCATAATTTTACGAAAATAAAAATATAATCGAGTTCTGTCTATGATATTTTTTGAAGCCATAGCACATGGGTTAGAGTAAATTGCAAAACACTGGTTACAAGTACACAAGGTGGCATTAATAATAACTTGTTGAAGTATATGTTGATTAGTCTAAGTTTCATTATTAAACTCGGAAAGTTTAATTCCAGCTACGGATCCAAAACATTCTTTTTGGACAAAACCTAATCAAAGTATTGGACTTACAGTGTATTATTTTTATATTTTTCACATATGTCCTTTCACCAGAAAGGAGAAATCGAAATGAAAACTGGAGGTACACTTAACCAAATAATCAATTGACAACAACAGCGATCCGTTATAGTCATTGACAGATACTCCAATCTAATCGTCTGTCATGTTTCTAAGTATTAAAATTATACCCCTACGATTAGTGTTATGAGAATAACATTTTCAATGACAAGAATCGCATGAAATTTTAAATTCACATTTTTTACGGAAATAATACTGTAATAGGGTTTTTCTATGAAGATTTTCAAAGCCATAGCACATAGGCTAGAGTAAATTGTAGCACACTGGTTACAAGTATACAAGGTGACATTAAGAAGAACTTGTTGAAGTATATGTTGATAAGTCTAATTTTCTTTATAAAACTCGGAAAGATTAATTCCAGCTACGGATCTTAAACTTTCTTTTTGGACTGAACGTAATCGATGTTTTGGACTGACAATGTGTTTTTTTAATATTTTGCACATATGTCCTTTCACAAGAAAGGATAAATCAAAATGAAAACGGGAGATTTACTCAACTAAATAATAAATTGACAACAATAGTGATCCATTATGGTCATTGATGGATACACCAATGTAATCATCCATCATGTTTCTAAGTATTCCACTTGTACCGTTACGATTAGGGTTATAAGAATAACATTTTCAACCACCAGAATTGCATGAATTTTTATATTCATATTTTTTACGAAAATAAAAATATAATCGAGTTCTGTCTATGATATTTTTTGAAGCCATAGCACATGGGTTAGAGTAAATTGAAAAACACTAGTTACAAGTACACAAGGTGGCATTAATAATAACTTGTTGAAGTATATGTTGATTAGTCTAAGTTTCATTATTAAACTCGGAAAGTTTAATTCCAGCTACGGATCCAAAACATTCTTTTTGGACAGAACCTAATCAATCTATTGGACTTACAGTGTATTATTTTTATATTTTTCGCATATGTCCTTTCACCACAAAGGAGAAATTGAAATGAAAACTGGAGACACACTCAACCAAATAATCAATTGACAACAACAGCGATCCTTTATAGTCATTGACAGATACACCAATGTAATCGTCTGTCATGTTTCTAAGTATTAAACTTATACCCCTACAATTAGAGTTATGAGAATAACATTTTCAAACTCAAGAATCGCATGAAATTTTAAATTCACATTTTTTACGGAAATAATACTATTATAGGGTTTTTCTATGAAGATTTTTAAAGCCATAGCACATAGGCTAGAGTAAATTGTAGCACACTGGCTACAAGTATACAAGGTGACATTAAGAAGAACTTGTTGAAGTATATGTTGATAAGTCTAATTTTCTTTATAAAACTCGGAAAGAATAATTCCAGCTACGGATCTTAAACTTTCTTTTTGGACTGAACGTAATCGATGTTTTGGACTGACAATGTATTTTTTTAATATTTTGCACATATGTCCTTTCACAAGAAAGGATAAATCAAAATGAGAAGGGGAGAATTACTCAACTGAATAATAAATTAACAACAATAGTGATCCATTATGGTCATTGATGGATACACCAATGTAATCATCCATCATGTTTCTAAGTATTCCACTTATACCGTTATGATTTGGGTTATAAGAATAACATTTTCAACCACAAGAATCGCATGAAATTTAATATTCATATTTTTTACGAAAATAAAAATATAATCGAGTTCTGTCCATGATATGTTTTGAAGCCATAGCACATGGGTTAGAGTAAATTGTAAAACACTAGTTACAAGTACACAAGGTGGCATTAATAATAACTTGTTGAAGTATATGTTGATTAGTCTAAGTTTCATTATTAAACTCGGAAAGTTTAATTCCAGCTACGGATCCAAAACATTCTTTTTGGACAAAACCAAATCAAAGTATTGGACTTACAGTGCAATATTTTTATATTTTTCGCATATGTCCTTTCACCACAAAGGAGAAATTGAAATGAAAACTGGAGATACACTCAACCAAATAATCAATTGACAACAACAGCGATCTGTTATAGTCATTGACAGATGCACCAATGTAATCGTCTGTCATGTTTCTAAGTATTAAACTTATGACCCTACGATTAGAGTTATGAGAATAACATTTTCAACCACAAGAATCGCATGAAATTTTAAATTCACATTTTTTACGGAAATACTACTATAATAGGGTTTAGTCTATGAAGATTTTTAAAGCCATAGCACTTAGGCTAGAGTAAATTGTAGCACACTGGTTACAAGTATACAAGGTGACATTAAGAAGAACTTGTTGAAGTATATGTTGATAAGTCTAATTTTCTTTATAAAACTCGGAAAGATTATTTCCAGCTACGGATCTTAAACTTTCTTTTTGGACTGATCGTAATCGATGTTTTGGACTGACAACGTATTTTTTTAATATTTTGAACATATGTCCTTTCACAAGAAAGGATAAATCAAAATGAAAACGGTAGATTTACTCAACTAAATAATAAATTGACAACAATAGTGATCCATTATGGTCATTGATGGATACACCAATGTAATCATCCATCATGTTTCTAAGTATTCCACTTGTACCGTTACGATTAGGGTTATAAGAATAACATTTTCAACCACAAGAATTGCATGAAATTTTATATTCATAATTTTACGAAAATAAAAATATAATCGAGTTCTGTCTATGATATTTTTTGAAGCCATAGCACATGGGTTAGAGTAAATTGCAAAACACTAGTTACAAGTACACAAGGTGGCATTAATAATAACTTGTTGAAGTATATGTTGATTAGTCTAAGTTTCATTATTAAACTCGGAAAGTTTAATTCCAGCTACGGATCCAAAACATTCTTTTTGGACAAAACCTAATCAAAGTATTGGACTTACAGTGTATTATTTTTATATTTTTCACATATGTCCTTTCACCAGAAAGGAGAAATCGAAATGAAAACTGGAGGTACACTTAACCAAATAATCATTTACAACAACATCGATCTGTTATGGTCATTGACAGATGCACCAATGTAATCGTCTGTCATGTTTCTAAGTATTAAAATTATACCCCTACGATTAGTGTTATGAGAATAACATTTTCAACGACAAGAATCGCATGAAATTTTAAATTCACATTTTTTACGGAAATAATACTGTAATAGGGTTTTTCTATGAAGATTTTCAAAGCCATAGCACATAGGCTAGAGTAAATTGTAGCACACTGGTTACAAGTATACAAGGTGACATTAAGAAGAACTTGTTGAAGTATATGTTGATAAGTCTAATTTTCTTTATAAAACTCGGAAAGATTAATTCCAGCTACGGATCTTAAACTTTCTTTTTGGACTGAACGTAATCGATGTTTTGGACTGACAATGTGTTTTTTTAATATTTTGCACATATGTCCTTTCACAAGAAAGGATAAATCAAAATGAAAACGGGAGATTTACTCAACTAAATAATAAATTGACAACAATAGTGATCCATTATGGTCATTGATGGATACACCAATGTAATCATCCATCATGTTTCTAAGTATTCCACTTGTACCGTTACGATTAGGGTTATAAGAATAACATTTTCAACCACCAGAATTGCATGAATTTTTATATTCATATTTTTTACGAAAATAAAAATATAATCGAGTTCTGTCTATGATATTTTTTGAAGCCATAGCACATGGGTTAGAGTAAATTGTAAAACACTAGTTACAAGTACACAAGGTGGCATTAATAATAACTTGTTGAAGTATATGTTGATTAGTCTAAGTTTCATTATTAAACTCGGAAAGTTTAATTCCAGCTACGGATCCAAAACATTCTTTTTGGACAGAACCTAATCAATCTATTGGACTTACAGTGTATTATTTTTATATTTTTCGCATATGTCCTTTCACCACAAAGGAGAAATTGAAATGAAAACTGGAGACACACTCAACCAAATAATCAATTGACAACAACAGCGATCCTTTATAGTCATTGACAGATACACCAATGTAATCGTCTGTCATGTTTCTAAGTATTAAACTTATACCCCTACAATTAGAGTTATGAGAATAACATTTTCAAACTCAAGAATCGCATGAAATTTTAAATTCACATTTTTTACGGAAATAATACTATAATAGGGTTTTTCTATGAAGATTTTTAAAGCCATAGCACATAGGCTAGAGTAAATTGTAGCACACTGGCTACAAGTATACAAGGTGACATTAAGAAGAACTTGTTGAAGTATATGTTGATAAGTCTAATTTTCTTTATAAAACTCGGAAAGAATAATTCCAGCTACGGATCTTAAACTTTCTTTTTGGACTGAACGTAATCGATGTTTTGGACTGACAATGTATTTTTTTAATATTTTGCACATATGTCCTTTCACAAGAAAGGATAAATCAAAATGAGAAGGGGAGAATTACTCAACTGAATAATAAATTGACAACAATAGTGATCCATTATGGTCATTGATGGATACACCAATGTAATCATCCATCATGTTTCTAAGTATTCCACTTATACCGTTATGATTTGGGTTATAAGAATAACATTTTCAACCACAAGAATCGCATGAAATTTAATATTCATATTTTTTACGAAAATAAAAATATAATCGAGTTCTGTCCATGATATGTTTTGAAGCCATAGCACATGGGTTAGAGTAAATTGTAAAACACTAGTTACAAGTACACAAGGTGGCATTAATAATAACTTGTTGAAGTATATGTTGATTAGTCTAAGTTTCATTATTAAACTCGGAAAGTTTAATTCCAGCTACGGATCCAAAACATTCTTTTTGGACAAAACCAAATCAAAGTATTGGACTTACAGTGCAATATTTTTATATTTTTCGCATGTGTCCTTTCACCACAAAGGAGAAATTGAAATGAAAACTGGAGATACACTCAACCAAATAATCAATTGACAACAACAGCGATCTGTTATAGTCATTGACAGATGCACCAATGTAATCGTCTGACATGTTTCTAAGTATTAAACTTATGACCCTACGATTAGAGTTATGAGAATAACATTTTCAACCACAAGAATCGCATGAAATTTTAAATTCACATTTTTTACGGAAATACTACTATAATAGGGTTTAGTCTATGAAGATTTTTAAAGTCATAGCACTTAGGCTAGAGTAAATTGTAGCACACTGGTTACAAGTATACAAGGTGACATTAAGAAGAACTTGTTGAAGTATATGTTGATAAGTCTAATTTTCTTTATAAAACTCGGAAAGATTAATTCCAGCTACGGATCTTAAACTTTCTTTTTGGACTGATCGTAATCGATGTTTTGGACTGACAACGTATTTTTTTAATATTTTGAACATATGTCCTTTCACAAGAAAGGATAAATCAAAATGAAAACGGTAGATTTACTCAACTAAATAATAAATTGACAACAATAGTGATCCATTATGGTCATTGATGGATACACCAATGTAATCATCCATCATGTTTCTAAGTATTCCACTTATACCGTTACGATTAGGGTTATAAGAATAACATTTTCAACCACAAGAATCGCATGAAATTTAATATTCATATTTTTACGAAAATAAAAATATAATCGAGTTCTGTCTATGATATTTTTTGAAGCCATAGCACATGGGTTAGAGTAAATTGTAAAACACTAGTTACAAGTACACAAGGTGGCATTAATAATAACTTGTTGAAGTATATGTTGATTAGTCTAAGTTTCATTATTAAACTCGGAAGGTTTAATTCCAGCTACGGATCCAAAACATTCTTTTGGACTGAACCTAATCAATCTATTGGACTTACAGTGTATTATTTTTATATTTTTCGCGTATGTCCTTTCACCACAAAGGAGAAATCGAAATGAAAACTGGAGATACACTCAACCAAATAATCAATTGACAACAACAGCGATCCGTTATAGTCTTTGACAGATACACCAATGTAATCGTCTGTCATGTTTCTAAGTATTAAACTTATACCCCTACAATTAGAGTTATGAGAATAACATTTTCAACCTCAAGAATCGTATGAAATTTTAAATTCACATTTTTTACGGAAATACTACTATAATAGGGTTTAGTCTATGAAGATTTTTAAAGCCATAGCACATATGCTTGAGTAAATTATAGCACACTTGCTAGAAGTATACAAGGTGACATTAAGAAGAACTTGTTGAAGTATATGTTGATAAGTCTAATTTTCTTTATAAAACTCGGAAAGATTAATTCCAGCTACGGATCTTAAACTTTCTTTTTGGAGTGAACGTAATCGATGTTTTGGACTGACAATGTATTTTTTTAATATTTTACACATATGTCCTTTCACAAGAAAGGAGAAATCAAAATGAAAACTGGAGATACACTCAACTAAATAGTGACCAATTTGACAAAAATAGTGATCCATTATGGATCATTGATGGATACACCAATGGAATTGCCTTTCATGTTTCTAAGTATTCCATTTATACCCTTAGAATTACGGTTATAAGAATAACATTTTCAACCACAAGAATCGCATGAAATATTCATATTTTTTACGAAAATATAAATATAATCGAGTTCTGTCTATGATATTTTTTGAAGGCATAGCACATGGGTTAGAGTAAATTGCATAAAACTAGTTACAAGTACACAAGGTGGCATTAATAATAACTTGTTGAAGTATATGTTGATTAGTCTATGTTTCATTATTAAACTCGGAAAGTTTAATTCCAGCTACGGATCCAAAACATTCTTTTTGGACAAAACCTAATCAAAGTATTGGACTTGCAGTGTATTGTTTTTATATTTTTTGCATATTTCCTTTCACCAGAAACGAGAAATCGAAATGAAAACTGGAGGTACACTCAACCAAATAATCATTGACAACAACATCGATCTGTTATAGTCATTGACAGATACACCAATGTAATCGTCTGTCATGTTTCTAAGTATTAAAATTATACCCCTACGATTAGAGTTATGAGACTAACATTTTCAACCACAAGAATCGCATGAAATTTTAAATTCACATTTTTCACGGAAATAATACTATAATAGGGTTTTTCTATGAAGATTTTTAAAGCCATAGCACATAGGCTAGAGTAAATTGTAGCACACTGGCTACAATTATACAAGGTGACATTAAGAAGAACTTGTTGAAGTATATGTTGATAAGTCTAATTTTCTTTATAAAACTCCGAAACATTAATTCCAGCTGCGGATCTTTAACTTTCTTTTTGGACTGAACGTAATCCACGTTTTGGACTGAAATTGTATTTTTTTAATATTTTGCACATATGTTCTTTCCCAAGAAAGGATAAATCAAAATGAAAACGGGAGATTTACTCAACTAAATAATAAATTGACAACAATAGTGATCCATTATGGTCATTGATGGATACACCAATGTAATCATCCATCATGTTTCCAAGTATTCCACTTATACCGTTACGATTAGGGTTATAAGAATAACATTTTCAACCACAAGAATCGCATGAAATTTAATATTCATATTTTTACAAAAATAAAATATAATCGAGTTCTGTCTATGATATTTTTTGAAGCCATAGCACATGGGTTAGAGTAAATTGTAAAACACTAGTTACAAGTACACAAGGTGGCATTAATAATAACTTGTTGAAGTATATGTTGATTAGTCTAAGTTTCATTATTAAACTCGGAAAGTTTAATTCCAGCTACAGATCCAAAACATTCTTTTTGGACTGAACCTAATCAATCTATTGGACTTACAGTGTATTATTTTTATATTTTTCACATATGTCCTTTCACCAGAAAGGAGAAATCGAACTTAAAACTGGAGGTACACTCAACGAAATAATCATTTACAACAACATCGATCTGTTATAGTCATTGACTGATACACCAATGTAATCGTCTGTCATGTTTCTAAGTATTAAAATTATACCCCTACAATTAGAGTTATGAGAATAACATTTTCAACCACAAGAATCGCATGAAATTTTAAATTCACATTTTTTACGGAAATCATACTATAATTGGGTTTTTCTAAGAAGATTTTTAAAGCCATAGCACATAAGCTAGAGTAAATTGTAGCACACTGGCTACAATTATACGAGGTGACATTAAGAAGAACTTGTTGAAGTATATGTTGATAAGTCTAATTTTCTTTATAAAACTCGGAAAGATTAATTCCAGCTACGGATCTGTAACTTTCTTTTTGGACTGAACGTAATCCATGTTTTGGACTGACAATGTATTTTTTTAATATTTTGCACATATGTCCTTTCACAAGAAAGGAGAAATCTTTTTTTTTTTTTAAACAGAAACTGAAAGTTAAAGAAAGAGAGAAGCCATTGGCTTAGTTTATATGTACATTTGTGACCCATAGGCTCATTGAAGCAACATTTGTTGCTTCCAAAATGAATAAAAAAGTATAGCTAATTGTGAGAGGATTACTAATCTTAGTTGAAAATCGAGATCATCGAACTTTTTAGTGGAAGAACAGGTGGCTTTCTATGGGGGGTAGGATCATCTTAATCCCGTCATGTATATACTCCATTCCCCAACATATTTGGTCAGTTTTAAAACCTACGAATGAAGTTATCCTCACCATTGAGAAAAAACTTAGTAGGTTTTTCTGGGGTACAACTGATCAAGGATAAAAAAGAACATGGAGAAAGTGGGATTTACTCTGTTATCCCATTGATCAAAATGGTCTTGGGTTTAGATCTATTCATACAATCCTAAAGACATGCTCTGTTAGGTTGTGGTGGAAATTCCAAAAGGGAGAGGTACTTTGGTCTTCCCTTCTGGCATCTCTACCTTCATCCTACAGGACCTCTCAAAATTGGAGGAGAATTTGTGATATTAATAGTTGGGCAGAAGCCAACTCTAGGGTTATAGTGGGAAACGGAGACTGTAACTTTTGGACTTCAAATTGGTTAGGTATAGGATCGGTTGAGGATTGGTGTAATCCTATTATTGTAAATATCCCTCAATCAAGCACTGTTTCTGACTTCATCACACATAAAGCTTCTTGGCTTCAAGAAATTGCTCCATTTCTCCCTTCTCATGCTGCCACTTTATTGCAGGAAGCAACCCTATCTCCGCATAGAAAGGATAGACTCATTTGGAAACCAGGTACAAACGGTGACTTCTCCTTTAAAGCTACTTACACACTGCTACGACATCAAAGAGGTAATATCCAATCTGCTCAGTACCTGTGGAATACTAGAATTGAGAAAAAAGTTTCTATTTTTATGTGGAAGATGATGAATTCTTTGCTCCCTTTCGATAATGTGCTGCGCAAACTGAGATTCTCATTGACTTCAAGATGTTGTATGTGTAATAATCATGAGGACTCTTTAGACCATTTTTTCAACTCCTGCACATTTTCAATAAAAATTTGGGAAACTGTTCATTCTTTCATGGGGATTACTGCTGCTGATTACTCCTCTATTTGGGAGAGACTCTCTTGCTATCTAACTATCTCGGGTACAAGTGCCCTTCATAGTGATATCATAAAATCTGCAGCTGTTATAACTTGTTGGCAATTGTGGAAAATGAGAAATATAATCATTTTTTATTCAGCTTTGCCTATGACAGGTGTGGTGATAGCAAGCATCAAAGAACAAATTTTCTATATGTTCACTGCTAAACCTGCTTTCATTAGATCAAATTTTGACAAAGATATTGCAAATCACTCTTTTCTGCCACTGATCAAGCTCCCTCCTAAACCGAAAATCTTTAAAATTGCTTGGTCTAAACCTATCAGGGGATATAAACTAAATGTTGATGCTGCTTGGAATTCCCATCTGAACTTGACTGGAGTTAGCATGATCCTAAGAGATAGTAGGGGTAATTTTATTGTTGCTCATACTCAAATTTCAAATGCTAAATCTCCTCAAGAGGATGAAATGAGGGCAATACGGTTTGACACATCAAAAATTGATGGTTCTATGGTAAATGTATGCATAGAATCCGATTGTAAGAATGCTGTCTTGTCAGCATGAGATCCGTTGCTTGCCGCTTGGCAATTGTTCCAACTTGCGGATGAAATTAAACAATCTTTGAGTCCATTCAAACTTACTCATATTTTGAGGCAAGCAAATCTTGTAGCTGATGCACTAGCAAAGAAATGCCTCAAAGATGGGACAAGTGAATCCTTTTTCTCCTTTCATATGTTACCTAATCATATTCAGGGTCTGATTAGACTTGATCAGTTAGGGACTCCCTCCTTAAGAATTTTACATAGTATGGATGCTACTGATTAAATGTTTTCACCGTTTGTAGGCACAAGGAGGCAGTTTGTTTTTACTACGACCACAAGGATGCACAACATGGTGAATTTTCCATGAAGATTCAGGAATGCGCAATGGTTTTCTTCATTGCTGATTTGCTTGATGCACAACATTGCTGATTTGCTTGATGCACAACTTTGCTGATTTGCTTAATGCTTGCTGATTTGCTTGACGCACAACATGGTGAATTTTCCATGAAGATTCAGGAATGCGCAATGATTTTCTTCATTGCTGATTTGCTTGATGCACAACATTGCTGATTTGCTTGATGTTCTTCATTGCTCATTTGCTTGATGCACAACATTGCTGATTTGCTTGATGCTTGAGGGATGCTACTAGATGCTTCATGGCTGCTCTCGGTTACAGTGATGTCTTTCCACTGTTTATCTTTATAGGGGATAAGCTCCTTAGTTTTAGATGGGGTGATTTTGACTGACCAGTGTTTCGTCATTAAGAAAGGAGAAATCAAAATGAAAACTGTAGATACACTCAACTAAATAATCAATTTGACAACAATAGTGATCCATTATGGTCATTGGTGGATACACCAATGTAATCATCCATCATGTTTCTAAGTATTCCACTTATACCGTTACGATTAGGGTTATAAGAATAACATTTTCAACCACAAGAATCGCATGAAATTTAATATTCATATTTTTACGAAAATAAAAATATAATCGAGTTCTGTTTATGATATTTTTTAAAGCCATAGCACATGGGTTAGAGTAAATTGTAAAACACTAGTTACAAGTACACAAGGTGGCATTAATAATAACTTGTTGAAGTATATGTTGATTAGTCTAAGTTTCATTATTAAACTCGGAAAGTTTAATTCCAGCTACGGATCCAAAACATTCTTTTTGGACTGAACCTAATCAATCTATTGGACTTACAGTGTATTATTTTTATATTTTTTGCATATGTCCTTTCACCACAAAGGAGAAATCGAAATTAAAACTAGAGTTACACTCAACCAAATAATCAATTGACAACAACAGCGATCCCTTATAGTCATTGACAGATACTCCAATCTAATCGTCTGTCATGTTTCTAAGTATTAAAATTATACCCCTACAATTAGAGTTATGAGAATAACATTTTCAACCTCAAGAATCGCATGAAATTTTAAATTCACATTTTTTACGGAAATACTACTATAATAGGGTTTAGTCTATGAAGATTTTTAAAGCCATAGCACATATGCTAGAGTAAATTATAGCACACTGGCTACAAGTATACAGGGTGACATTAAGAAGAACTTGTTGAAGTATATGTTGATAAGTCTAACTTTCTTTATAAAACTCGGAAAGATTAATTCCAGCTACGGATCTTAAACTTTCTTTTTGGAGTGAACGTAATCGATGTTTTGGACTGACAATGTATTTTTTTAATATTTTGCACATATGTCCTTTCACAAGAAAGGAGAAATCAAAATGAAAACTGGAGATACACTCAACTAAATAATCAATTTGACAATAATAGTGATCCATTAAGGTCATTGATGGATACACCAATGTAATCGCCTGTCATGTTTCTAAGTATTCCATTTATACCCTTAGAATTACAGTTATAAGAATAACATTTTCAACCACAAGAATCGCATGAAATATTCATTTTTTTTATGAAAATAAAAATATAATCGACTTCTGTCTATGATATTTTTTGAAGCCATAGCACATGGGTTAGAGTAAATTGCATAACACTAGTTACAAGTACACAAGGTGGCATTAATAATAACTTGTTGAAGTATATGTTGATTAGTCTAAGTTTCATTTTTAAACTCGGAAAGTTTAATTCCAGCTACGGATCCAAAACATTGTTTTTGGACAAAACCTAATAAAAGTATTGGACTTACAGTGTATTATTTTTATATTTTTCACATATGTCCTTTCACCAGAAAGGAGAAATCGAAATGAAAACTGGAGGTACACTCAACCAACTAATCATTTACAACAACATCGATCTGTTATAGTCATTAACAGATACACCAATGTAATCGTCTGTCCTGTTTCTAAGTATTAAAATTATACCCCTACGATTAGAGTTATGAGAATAACATTTTCAACCTCAAGAATCGCATGAAATTTTAAATTCACATTTTTTACGGAAATAATACTATAATTGGGTTTTTCTATGCAGATTTTTAAAGCCATAGCACATAGGCTAGAGTAAATTGTAGCACACTGGTTACAAGTAAACAAGGTGACATTAAGAAGAACTTGTTGAAGTATATGTTGATAAGTCTAATTTTCTTTATAAAACTCGGAAAGATTAATTCCAGCTACGGAACTTTAACTTTCTTTTTGGACTGAACGTAATCCATGTTTTGGACTGACAATGTATTTTTTTAGTATTTTGCACATATGTCCATTCACAAGAAAGGATAAATCAAAATGAAAACGGGAGATTTACTCAACTAAATAATAAATTGACAACAATAGTGATCCATTATGGTCAATGATGGATACACCAATGTAATCATCCATCATGTTTCTAAGTATTCCACTTATACCGTTACGAATAGGGTTATAAGTATAACATTTTCAACCACGAGAATTGCATGAAATTTAATATTCATATTTTTACGAAAATAAAAATATAATCGAGTTCTGCCTATGATATTTTTTAAAGCCATAGCACATGGGTTAGAGTAAATTGTAAAACACTAGTTACAAGTACACAAGGTGGCATTAATAATAACTTGTTGAAGTATATGTTGATTAGTCTAAGTTTCATTATTAAACTTGGAAAGTTTAATTCCAGCTAAGGATCCAAAACATTCTTTTTGGACTTAACCTAATCAATCTATTGGACTTACAGTGTATTATTTTTATATTTTTTGCATATGTCCTTTCACCACAAAGGAGAAATAGAAATGAAAACGGGAGATACACTCAACCAAATAATCAATTGACAACAACAGCGATCCGCTATAGTCATTGACAGATACACCAATGTAATCGTCTG
Organism: Rubia yunnanensis; assembly: GCA_037428765.1. Classification (NCBI taxonomy): domain Eukaryota; kingdom Viridiplantae; phylum Streptophyta; class Magnoliopsida; order Gentianales; family Rubiaceae; genus Rubia; species Rubia yunnanensis. Next base: position 65,828,492 of record CM075064.1, read on the forward strand.
TCATGTTTCTAAGTATTAAACTTATACCCCTACAATTAGAGTTATGAGAATAACATTTTCAACCTCAAGAATCGCATGAAATTTTAAATTCACATTTTTTACGGAAATACTACTATAATAGGGTTTAGTCTATGAAGATTTTTAAAGCCATAGCACATATGCTTGAGTAAATTATAGCACACTGGCTACAAGTATACAAGGTGACATTAAGAAGAACTTGTTGAAGTATATGTTGATATGTTTAATTTTCTTTATAAAACTCGGAAAGATTAATTCCAGCTACGGATCTTAAACATTCTTTTTGGAGTGAACGTAATCGATGTTTTGGACTGATAATGTATTTTTTCAATATTTTTCACATATGTCCTTTCACAAGAAATGAGAAATCAAAATGAAAACTAGAGATACACTCAACTAAATAATCAATTTGACAAAAATAGTGATCCATTATGGTCATTGATGAATACACCAATGTAATCGCCTGTCATGTTTCTAAGTATTCCATCTGTACCCTTAGAATTACAGTTATAAGAATAACATTTTCAACCACAAGAATCGCATGAAATATTCATTTTTTTACGAAAATAAAAATGTAATCGACTTCTGTCTATGATATTTTTTGAATCCATAGCACATGGGTTAGAGTAAATTGTAAAACACTAGTTACAAGTACACAAGGTGGCATTAATAATAACTTGTTGAAGTATATGTTGATTAGTCTAAGTTTCATTATTAGACTCGGAAAGGTTAATTCCAGCTACGGATCCAAAACATTCTTTTTGGACTGAACCTAATCAATCTATTGGACTTACAGTGTATTATTTTTATTTTTTCGCATATGTCCTTTCACCACAAAGGAGAAATCGAAATGAAAACTGGAGGTACACTCAACCAAATAATCAATTGACAACAACAGCGATCCGTTATAGTCATTGACAGATACACCAATGTAATCGTCTGTCATGTTTCTAAGTATTAAACTTATACCCCTACAATTAGAGTTATGAGAATAACATTTTCAACCTCAAGAATCGCATGAAATTTTAAATTCACATTTTTTACGGAAATACTACTATAATAGGGTTTAGTCTATGAAGATTTTTAAAGCCATAGCACATATGCTAGAGTAAATTATAGCACACTGGCTACAAGTATACAAGGTGACATTAAGAAGAACTTGTTGAAGTATATGTTGATAAGTCTAATTTTCTTTATAAAACTCGGTAAGATTAATTCCAGCTACGGATCTTAAACTTTCTTTTTGGAATGAACGTAATCGATGTTTTGGACTGACAATGTATTTTTTTAATATTTTGCACATATGTCCTTTCACAAGAAAGGAGAAATCAAAATGAAAACTGGAGATACACTCAACTAAATAATCAATTTGACAATAATAGTGATCCATTATGGTCATTGATGGATACACCAATGTAATCGCTTGTCATGTTTCTAAGTATTCCATTCATACCCTTAGAATTACAGTTATAAGAATAACATTTTCAACCACAAGAATCGCGTGAAATATTAATTCTTTTACGAAATTAAAAATATAATCGACTTCTGTCTATGATATTTTTTGAATCCATAGCACATGGGTTAGAGTAAATTGTATAACACTAGTTACAAGTACACAAGGTGGCATTAATAATAACTTGTTGAAGTATATGTTGATTAGTCTAAGTTTCATTATTAAACTCGGAAAGTTTAATTCCAGCTACGGATCCAAAACATTCTTTTTGGACTGAACCTAATCAATCTATTGGACTTACAGTGTATTATTTTTAAATTTTTTGCATATGTCCTTTCACCACAAAGGAGAAATCGAAATTAAAACTGGAGGTACACTCAACCAAATAATCAATTGACAACAACAGCGATCCGTTATAGTCATTGACAGATGCTCCAATCTAATCGTCTGTCATGTTTCTAAGTATTAAAATTATACCCCTACAATTAGAGTTATGAGAATAACATTTTCAATCTCAAGAATCGCATGAAATTTTAAATTCACATTTTTTACGGAAATACTACTATAATAGGGTTTAGTCTATGAAGATTTTTAAAGCCATAGCACATATGCTAGAGTAAATTATAGCACACTGGCTACAAGTATACAAGGTGACATTAAGAAGAACTTGTTGAAGTATATGTTGATAAGTCTAGTTTTCTTTATAAAACTCGGAAAGATTAATTCCAGCTACGGATCTTAAACTTTCTTTTTGGAGTGAACGTAATCGATGTTTTGGACTGACAATGTATTTTTTTAATATTTTGCACATATGTCCTTTCACAAGAAAGGAGAAATCAAAATGAAAACTGGAGATACACTCAACTAAATAATCAATTTGACAATAATAGTGATCCATTATGGTCATTGATGGATACAGCAATGTAATCGCCTGTCATGTTTCTAAGTATTCCATTTATACCCTTAGAATTACAGTTATAAGAATAACATTTTCAACCATAAGAATCGCATGAAATATTCATTTTTTTACGAGAATGAAAATATAATCGACTTCTGTCTATGATATTTTTTGAATCCATAGCACATGGGTTAGAGTAAATTGTATAACACTAGTTACAAGTACACAAGGTGGCATTAATAATAACTTGTTGAAGTATATGTTGATTAGTCTAAGTTTCATTATTAAACTCGGAAAGTTTAATTCCAGCTACGGATCCAAAACATTCTTTTTGGACTGAACCTAATCAATCTATTGGACTTACAGTGTATTATTTTTATTTTTTCGCATATGTCCTTTCACCACAAAGGAGAAATCGAAATGAAAACTGGAGGTACACTCAACCAAATAATCAATTGACAACAACAGCGATCCGTTATAGTCATTGACAGATGCTCCAATCTAATCGTCTGTCATGTTTCTAAGTATTAAAATTATACCCCTACAATTAGAGTTATGAGAATAACATTTTCAATCTCAAGAATCGCATGAAATTTTAAATTCACATTTTTTACGGAAATACTACTATAATAGGGTTTAGTCTATGAAGATTTTTAAAGCCATAGCACATATGCTAGAGTAAATTATAGCACACTGGCTACAAGTATACAAGGTGACATTAAGAAGAACTTGTTGAAGTATATGTTGATAAGTCTAGTTTTCTTTATAAAACTCGGAAAGATTAATTCCAGCTACGGATCTTAAACTTTCTTTTTGGAGTGAACGTAATCGATGTTTTGGACTGACAATGTATTTTTTTAATATTTTGCACATATGTCCTTTCACAAGAAAGGAGAAATCAAAATGAAAACTGGAGATACACTCAACTAAATAATCAATTTGACAATAATAGTGATCCATTATGGTCATTGATGGATACACCAATGTAATCGCTTGTCATGTTTCTAAGTATTCCATTCATACCCTTAGAATTACAGTTATAAGAATAACATTTTCAACCACAAGAATCGCGTGAAATATTAATTCTTTTACGAAATTAAAAATATAATCGACTTCTGTCTATGATATTTTTTGAATCCATAGCACATGGGTTAGAGTAAATTGTATAACACTAGTTACAAGTACACAAGGTGGCATTAATAATAACTTGTTGAAGTATATGTTGATTAGTCTAAGTTTCATTATTAAACTCGGAAAGTTTAATTCCAGCTACGGATCCAAAACATTCTTTTTGGACTGAACCTAATCAATCTATTGGACTTACAGTGTATTATTTTTATATTTTTTGCATATGTCCTTTCACCACAAAGGAGAAATCGAAATTAAAACTGGAGGTACACTCAACCAAATAATCAATTGACAACAACAGCGATCCGTTATAGTCATTGACAGATGCTCCAATCTAATCGTCTGTCATGTTTCTAAGTATTAAAATTATACCCCTACAATTAGAGTTATGAGAATAACATTTTCAATCTCAAGAATCGCATGAAATTTTAAATTCACATTTTTTACGGAAATACTACTATAATAGGGTTTAGTCTATGAAGATTTTTAAAGCCATAGCACATATGCTAGAGTAAATTATAGCACACTGGCTACAAGTATACAAGGTGACATTAAGAAGAACTTGTTGAAGTATATGTTGATAAGTCTAGTTTTCTTTATAAAACTCGGAAAGATTAATTCCAGCTACGGATCTTAAACTTTCTTTTTGGAGTGAACGTAATCGATGTTTTGGACTGACAATGTATTTTTTTAATATTTTGCACATATGTCCTTTCACAAGAAAGGAGAAATCAAAATGAAAACTGGAGATACACTCAACTAAATAATCAATTTGACAATAATAGTGATCCATTATGGTCATTGATGGATACAGCAATGTAATCGCCTGTCATGTTTCTAAGTATTCCATTTATACCCTTAGAATTACAGTTATAAGAATAACATTTTCAACCATAAGAATCGCATGAAATATTCATTTTTTTACGAGAATGAAAATATAATCGACTTCTGTCTATGATATTTTTTGAATCCATAGCACATGGGTTAGAGTAAATTGTATAACACTAGTTACAAGTACACAAGGTGGCATTAATAATAACTTGTTGAAGTATATGTTGATTAGTCTAAGTTTCATTATTAGACTCGGAAAGGTTAATTCCAGCTACGGATCCAAAACATTCTTTTTGGACTGAACCTAATCAATCTATTGGACTTACAGTGTATTATTTTTATTTTTTCGCATATGTCCTTTCACCACAAAGGAGAAATCGAAATGAAAACTGGAGGTACACTCAACCAAATAATCAATTGACAACAACAGCGATCCGTTATAGTCATTGACAGATACACCAATGTAATCGTCTGTCATGTTTCTAAGTATTAAACTTATACCCCTACAATTAGAGTTATGAGAATAACATTTTCAACCTCAAGAATCGCATGAAATTTTAAATTCACATTTTTTACGGAAATACTACTATAATAGGGTTTAGTCTATGAAGATTTTTAAAGCCATAGCACATATGCTTGAGTAAATTATAGCACACTGGCTACAAGTATACAAGGTGACATTAAGAAGAACTTGTTGAAGTATATGTTGATAAGTCTAGTTTTCTTTATAAAACTCGGAAAGATTAATTCCAGCTACGGATCTTAAACTTTCTTTTTGGAGTGAACGTAATCGATGTTTTGGACTGACAATGTATTTTTTTAATATTTTGCACATATGTCCTTTCACAAGAAAGGAGAAATCAAAATGAAAACTGGAGATACACTCAACTAAATAATCAATTTGACAATAATAGTGATCCATTATGGTCATTGATGGATACACCAATGTAATCGCCTGTCATGTTTCTAAGTATTCCATTTATACCCTTAGAATTACAGTTATAAGAATAACATTTTCAACCATAAGAATCGCATGAAATATTCATTTTTTTACGAAAATGAAATATAATTGACTTCTGTCTATGATGTTTTTTGAATCCATAGCACATGGGTTAGAGTAAATTGTATAACACTAGTCACAAATACACAAGGTGGCATTAATAATAACTTGTTGAAGTATATGTTGATTAGTCTAAGTTTCATTATTAAACTCGGAAAGTTTAATTCCAGCTACGGATCCAAAACATTCTTTTTGGACTGAACCTAATCAATCTATTGGACTTACAGTGTATTATTTTTATATTTTTTTCATATGTCCTTTCACCACAAAGGAGAAATCGAAATTAAAACTGGAGGTACACTCAACCAAATAATCAATTGACAACAACAGCGATCCGTTATAGTCATTGACAGATACTCCAATCTAATCGTCTGTCATGTTTCTAAGTATTAAAATTATACCCCTACAATTAGAGTTATGAGAATAACATTTTCAACCTCAAGAATCGCATGAAATTTTAAATTCACATTTTTTACGGAAATACTACTATAATAGGGTTTAGTCTATGAAGATTTTTAAAGCCATAGCACATATGCTTGAGTAAATTATAGCACACTGGCTACAAGTATACAAGGTGACATTAAGAAGAACTTGTTGAAGTATATGTTGATAAGTCTAGTTTTCTTTATAAAACTCGGAAAGATTAATTCCAGCTACGGATCTTAAACTTTCTTTTTGGAGTAAACGTAATCGATGTTTTGGACTGACAATGTATTTTTTTAATATTTTGCACATATGTCCTTTTACAAGAAAGGAGAAATCAAAATGAAAACTGGAGATACACTCAACTAAATAATCAATTTGACAATAATAGTGATCCATTATGGTCATTGATGGATACACCAATGTAATCGCCTGTCATGTTTCTAAGTATTCCATTTATACCCTTAGAATTACAGTTATAAGAATAACATTTTCAACCATAAGAATCGCAAGAAATATTCATTTTTTTACGAAAATGAAAATATAATCGACTTCTGTCTATGATATTTTTTGAATCCATAGCACATGGGTTAGAGTAAATTGTATAACACTAGTTACAAGTACACAAGGTGGCATTAATAATAACTTGTTGAAGTATATGTTGATTAGTCTAAGTTTCATTATTAAACTCGGAAAGTTTAATTCCAGCTACGGATCCAAAACATTCTTTTTGGACTGAACCTAATCAATCTATTGGACTTACAGTGTATTATTTTTATATTTTTTTCATATGACCTTTCACCACAAAGGAGAAATCGAAATTAAAACTGGAGGTACACTCAACCAAATAATCAATTGACAACAACAGCGATCCGTTATAGTCATTGACAGATACTCCAATCTAATCGTCTGTCATGTTTCTAAGTATTAAAATTATACCCCTACAATTAGAGTTATGAGAATAACATTTTCAACCTCAAGAATCGCATGAAATTTTAAATTCACATTTTTTACGGAAATACTACTATAATAGGGTTTAGTCTATGAAGATTTTTAAAGCCATAGCACTTATGCTTGAGTAAATTATAGCACACTGGCTACAAGTATACAAGGTGACATTAAGAAGAACTTGTTGAAGTATATGTTGATAAGTCTAGTTTTCTTTATAAAACTCGGAAAGATTAATTCCAGCTACGGATCTTAAACTTTCTTTTTGGAGTGAACGTAATCGATGTTTTGGACTGACAATGTATTTTTTTAATATTTTCCACATATGTCCTTTCACAAGAAAGGAGAAATCAAAATGAAAACTGGAGATACACTCAACTAAATAATCAATTTGACAATAATAGTGATCCATTATGGTCATTGATGGATACACCAATGTAATCGCCTGTCATGTTTCTAAGTATTCCATTTATACCCTTAGAATTACAGTTATAAGAATAACATTTTCAACCACAAGAATCGCATGAAATATTCATTTTTTTACGAAAATAAAAATATAATCGACTTCTGTCTATGATATTATTTTAATCCATAGCACATGGGTTAGAGTAAATTGTATAACACTAGTTACAAGTACACAAGGTGGCATTAATAATAACTTGTTGAAGTATATGTTGATTAGTCTAAGTTTCATTATTAAACTAGGAAAGTTTAATTCCAGCTACGGATCCAAAACATTCTTTTTGGACTGAACCTAATCAATCTATTGGACTTACAGTGTATTATTTTTATATTTTTTTCATATGTCCTTTCACCACAAAGGAGAAATCGAAATTAAAACTGGAGGTACACTCAACCAAATAATCAATTGACAACAACAGCGATCCGTTATAGTCATTGACAGATACTCCAATCTAATCGTCTGTCATGTTTCTAAGTATTAAAATTATACCCCTACAATTAGAGTTATGAGAATAACATTTTCAACCTCAAGAATCGCATGAAATTTTAAATTCACATTTTTTACGGAAATACTACTATAATAGGGGTTAGTCTATGAAGATTTTTAAAGCCATAGCACATATGCTTGAGTAAATTATAGCACACTGGCTACAAGTATACAAGGTGACATTAAGAAGAACTTGTTGAAGTATATGTTGATAAGTCTAGTTTTCTTTATAAAACTCGGAAAGATTAATTCCAGCTACGGATCTTAAACTTTCTTTTTGGAGTGAACGTAATCGATGTTTTGGACTGACAATGTATTTTTTTAATATTTTCCACATATGTCCTTTCACAAGAAAGGAGAAATCAAAATGAAAACGGGAGATACACTCAACTAAATAATCAATTTGACAATAATAGTGATCCATTATGGTCATTGATGGATACACCAATGTAATCGCCTGTCATGTTTCTAAGTATTCCATTTATACCCTTAGAATTACAGTTATAAGAATAACATTTTCAACCACAAGAATCGCATGAAATATTCATTTTTTTACGAAAATAAAAATATAATCGACTTCTGTCTATGATATTTTTTTAATCCATAGCACATGGGTTAGAGTAAATTGTATAACACTAGTTACAAGTACACAAGGTGGCATTAATAATAACTTGTTGAAGTATATGTTGATTAGTCTAAGTTTCATTATTAAACTCGGAAAGTTTAATTCCAGCTACGGATCCAAAACATTCTTTTTAGACAAAACCTAATCAAAGAATTGGACTTACAGTGTATTATTTTTATATTTTTCACAAATGTTCTTTCACCGTAAAGGAGAAATCGAAATTAAAACTGGAGGTACACTCAACCAAATAATCAATTGACAACAACAGCGATCCGTTATAGTCATTGACAGATACTCCAATCTAATCGTCTGTCATGTTTCTAAGTATTAAAATTATACCCCTACAATTAGAGTTATGAGAATAACATTTTCAACCTCAAGAATCGCATGAAATTTTAAATTCACATTTTTTACGGAAATACTACTATAATAGGGTTTAGTCTATGAAGATTTTTAAAGCCATAGCACATATGCTTGAGTAAATTATAGCACACTGGCTACAAGTATACAAGATGACATTAAGAAGAACTTGTCGAAGTATATGTTGATAAGTCTAGTTTTCTTTATAAAACTCGGAAAGATTAATTCCAGCTACGGATCTTAAACTTTCTTTTTGGAGTGAACGTAATCGATGTTTTGGACTGACAATGTATTTTTTTAATATTTTGCACATATGTCCTTTCACAAGAAAGGAGAAATCAAAATGAAAACTGGAGATACACTCAACTAAATAATCAATTTGACAATAATAGTGATCCATTATGGTCATTGATGGATACACCAATGTAATCGCCTGTCATGTTTCTAAGTATTCCATTTATACCCATAGAATTACAGTTATAAGAATAACATTTTCAACCATAAGAATCGCATGAAATATTCATTTTTTTACGAAAATGAAAATATAATCGACTTCTGTCTATGATATTTTTTGAATCCATAGCACATGGGTTAGAGTAAATTGTATAACACTAGTTACAAGTACACAAGGTGGCATTAATAATAACTTGTTGAAGTATATGTTGATTAGTCTAAGTTTCATTATTAAACTCGGAAAGTTTAATTCCAGCTACGGATCCAAAACATTCTTTTTGGACTGAACCTAATCAATCTATTGGACTTACAGTGTATTATTTTTATATTTTTTTCATATGACCTTTCACCACAAAGGAGAAATCGAAATTAAAACTGGAGGTACACTCAACCAAATAATCAATTGACAACAACAGCGATCCATTATAGTCATTGACAGATACTCCAATCTAATCGTCTGTCATGTTTCTAAGTATTAAAATTATACCCCTACAATTAGAGTTATGAGAATAACATTTTCAACCTCAAGAATCGCATGAAATTTTAAATTCACATTTTTTACGGAAATACTACTATAATAGGGTTTAGTCTATGAAGATTTTTAAAGCCATAGCACTTATGCTTGAGTAAATTATAGCACACTGGCTACAAGTATACAAGGTGACATTAAGAAGAACTTGTTGAAGTATATGTTGATAAGTCTAGTTTTCTTTATAAAACTCGGAAAGATTAATTCCAGCTACGGATCTTAAACTTTCTTTTTGGAGTGAACGTAATCGATGTTTTGGACTGACAATGTATTTTTTTAATATTTTGCACATATGTCCTTTCACAAGAAAGGAGAAATCAAAATGAAAACTGGAGATACACTCAACTAAATAATCAATTTGACAATAATAGTGATCCATTATGGTCATTGATGGATACACCAATGTAATCGCCTGTCATGTTTCTAAGTATTCCATTTATACCCTTAGAATTACAGTTATAAGAATAACATTTTCAACCACAAGAATCGCATGAAATATTCATTTTTTTACGAAAATAAAAATATAATCGACTTCTGTCTATGATATTTTTTTAATGCATAGCACATGGGTTAGAGTAAATTGTATAACACTAGTTACAAGTACACAAGGTGGCATTAATAATAACTTGTTGAAGTATATGTTGATTAGTCTAAGTTTCATTATTAAACTCGGAAAGTTTAATTCCAGCTACGGATCCAAAACATTCTTTTTAGACAAAACCTAATCAAAGAATTAGACTTACAGTGTATTATTTTTATATTTTTCACAAATGTTCTTTCACCGTAAAGGAGAAATCGAAATTAAAACTGGAGGTACACTCAACCAAATAATCAATTGACAACAACAGCGATCCGTTATAGTCATTGACAGATACTCCAATCTAATCGTCTGTCATGTTTCTAAGTATTAAAATTATACCCCTACAATTAGAGTTATGAGAATAACATTTTCAACCTCAAGAATCGCATGAAATTTTAAATTCACATTTTTTACGGAAATACTACTATAATAGGGTTTAGTCTATGAAGATTTTTAAAGCCATAGCACATATGCTTGAGTAAATTATAGCACACTGGCTACAAGTATACAAGGTGACATTAAGAAGAACTTGTTGAAGTATATGTTGATAAGTCTAGTTTTCTTTATAAAACTCGGAAAGATTAATTCCAGCTACGGATCTTAAACTTTCTTTTTGGAGTGAACGTAATCGATGTTTTGGACTGACAATGTATTTTTTTAATATTTTGCACATATGTCCTTTCACAAGAAAGGAGAAATCAAAATGAAAACTGGAGATACACTCAACTAAATAATCAATTTGACAATAATAGTGATCCATTATGGTCATTGATGGATACACCAATGTAATCGCCTGTCATGTTTCTAAGTATTCCATTTATACCCTTAGAATTACAGTTATAAGAATAACATTTTCAACCATAAGAATCGCATGAAATATTCATTTTTTTACGAAAATGAAAATATAATCGACTTCTGTCTATGATGTTTTTTGAATCCATAGCACATGGGTTAGAGTAAATTGTATGACACTAGTCACAAGTACACAAGGTGGCATTAATAATAACTTGTTGAAGTATATTTTGATTAGTCTAAGTTTCATTATTAAACTCGGAAAGTTTAATTCCAGCTACGGATCCAAAACATTCTTTTTGGACTGAACCTAATCAATCTATTGGACTTATAGTGTATTATTTTTATATTTTTTTCATATGTCTTTTCACCACAAAGGAGAAATCGAAATTAAAACTGGAGGTACACTCAACCAAATAATCAATTGACAACAACAGCGATCCGTTATAGTCATTGACAGATACTCCAATCTAATCGTCTGTCATGTTTCTAAGTATTAAAATTATACCCCTACAATTAGAGTTATGAGAATAACATTTTCAACCTCAAGAATCGCATGAAATTTTAAATTCACATTTTTTACGGAAATACTACTATAATAGGGGTTAGTCTATGAAGATTTTTAAAGCCATAGCACATATGCTTGAGTAAATTATAGCACACTGGCTACAAGTATACAAGGTGACATTAAGAAGAACTTGTTGAAGTATATGTTGATAAGTCTAGTTTTCTTTATAAAACTCGGAAAGATTAATTCCAGCTACGGATCTTAAACTTTCTTTTTGGAGTGAACGTAATCGATGTTTTGGACTGACAATGTATTTTTTTAATATTTTGCACATATGTCCTTTCACAAGAAAGGAGAAATCAAAATGAAAACTGGAGATACACTCAACTAAATAATCAATTTGACAATAATAGTGATCCATTATGGTCATTGATGGATACACCAATGTAATCGCCTGTCATGTTTCTAAGTATTCCATTTATACCCTTAGAATTACAGTTATAAGAATAACATTTTCAACCATAAGAATCGCATGAAATATTCATTTTTTTACGAAAATGAAAATATAATCGACTTCTGTCTATGATATTTTTTGAATCCATAGCACATGGGTTAGAGTAAATTGTATAACACTAGTTACAAGTACACAAGGTGGCATTAATAATAACTTGTTGAAGTATATGTTGATTAGTCTAAGTTTCATTATTAAACTCGGAAAGTTTAATTCCAGCTACGGATCCAAAACATTCTTTTTGGACTGAACCTAATCAATCTATTGGACTTACAGTGTATTATTTTTATATTTTTTTCATATGACCTTTCACCACAAAGGAGAAATCGAAATTAAAACTGGAGGTACACTCAACCAAATAATCAATTGACAACAACAGCGATCCGTTATAGTCATTGACAGATACTCCAATCTAATCGTCTGTCATGTTTCTAAGTATTAAAATTATACCCCTACAATTAGAGTTATGAGAATAACATTTTCAACCTCAAGAATCGCATGAAATTTTAAATTCACATTTTTTACGGAAATACTACTATAATAGGGGTTAGTCTATGAAGATTTTTAAAGCCATAGCACATATGCTTGAGTAAATTATAGCACACTGGCTACAAGTATACAAGGTGACATTAAGAAGAACTTGTTGAAGTATATGTTGATAAGTCTAGTTTTCTTTATAAAACTCGGAAAGATTAATTCCAGCTACGGATCTTAAACTTTCTTTTTGGAGTGAACGTAATCGATGTTTTGGACTGACAATGTATTTTTTTAATATTTTGCACATATGTCCTTTCACAAGAAAGGAGAAATCAAAATGAAAACTGGAGATACACTCAACTAAATAATCAATTTGACAATAATAGTGATCCATTATGGTCATTGATGGATACACCAATGTAATCGCCTGTCATGTTTCTAAGTATTCCATTTATACCCTTAGAATTACAGTTATAAGAATAACATTTTCAACCATAAGAATCGCATGAAATATTCATTTTTTTACGAAAATGAAAATATAATCGACTTCTGTCTATGATATTTTTTGAATCCATAGCACATGGGTTAGAGTAAATTGTATAACACTAGTTACAAGTACACAAGGTGGCATTAATAATAACTTGTTGAAGTATATGTTGATTAGTCTAAGTTTCATTATTAAACTCGGAAAGTTTAATTCCAGCTACGGATCCAAAACATTCTTTTTGGACTGAACCTAATCAATCTATTGGACTTACAGTGTATTATTTTTATATTTTTTTCATATGACCTTTCACCACAAAGGAGAAATCGAAATTAAAACTGGAGGTACACTCAACCAAATAATCAATTGACAACAACAGCGATCCATTATAGTCATTGACAGATACTCCAATCTAATCGTCTGTCATGTTTCTAAGTATTAAAATTATACCCCTACAATTAGAGTTATGAGAATAACATTTTCAACCTCAAGAATCGCATGAAATTTTAAATTCACATTTTTTACGGAAATACTACTATAATAGGGTTTAGTCTATGAAGATTTTTAAAGCCATAGCACTTATGCTTGAGTAAATTATAGCACACTGGCTACAAGTATACAAGGTGACATTAAGAAGAACTTGTTGAAGTATATGTTGATAAGTCTAGTTTTCTTTATAAAACTCGGAAAGATTAATTCCAGCTACGGATCTTAAACTTTCTTTTTGGAGTGAACGTAATCGATGTTTTGGACTGACAATGTATTTTTTTAATATTTTGCACATATGTCCTTTCACAAGAAAGGAGAAATCAAAATGAAAACTGGAGATACACTCAACTAAATAATCAATTTGACAATAATAGTGATCCATTATGGTCATTGATGGATACACCAATGTAATCGCCTGTCATGTTTCTAAGTATTCCATTTATACCCTTAGAATTACAGTTATAAGAATAACATTTTCAACCATAAGAATCGCATGAAATATTCATTTTTTTACGAAAATGAAAATATAATCGACTTCTGTCTATGATGTTTTTTGAATCCATAGCACATGGGTTAGAGTAAATTGTATAACACTAGTCACAAGTACACAAGGTGGCATTAATAATAACTTGTTGAAGTATATTTTGATTAGTCTAAGTTTCATTATTAAACTCGGAAAGTTTAATTCCAGCTACGGATCCAAAACATTCTTTTTGGACTGAACCTAATCAATCTATTGGACTTATAGTGTATTATTTTTATATTTTTTTCATATGTCCTTTCACCACAAAGGAGAAATCAAAATTAAAACTGGAGGTACACTCAACCAAATAATCAATTGACAACAACAGCGATCCGTTATAGTCATTGACAGATACTCCAATCTAATCGTCTGTCATGTTTCTAAGTATTAAAATTATACCCCTACAATTAGAGTTATGAGAATAACATTTTCAACCTCAAGAATCGCATGAAATTTTAAATTCACATTTTTTACGGAAATACTACTATAATAGGGGTTAGTCTATGAAGATTTTTAAAGCCATAGCACATATGCTTGAGTAAATTATAGCACACTGGCTACAAGTATACAAGGTGACATTAAGAAGAACTTGTTGAAGTATATGTTGATAAGTCTAGTTTTCTTTATAAAACTCGGAAAGATTAATTCCAGCTACGGATCTTAAACTTTCTTTTTGGAGTGAACGTAATCGATGTTTTGGACTGACAATGTATTTTTTTAATATTTTGCACATATGTCCTTTCACAAGAAAGGAGAAATCAAAATGAAAACTGGAGATACACTCAACTAAATAATCAATTTGACAATAATAGTGATCCATTATGGTCATTGATGGATACACCAATGTAATCGCCTGTCATGTTTCTAAGTATTCCATTTATACCCTTAGAATTACAGTTATAAGAATAACATTTTCAACCATAAGAATCGCATGAAATATTCATTTTTTTACGAAAATGAAAATATAATCGACTTCTGTCTATGATATTTTTTGAATCCATAGCACATGGGTTAGAGTAAATTGTATAACACTAGTTACAAGTACACAAGGTGGCATTAATAATAACTTGTTGAAGTATATGTTGATTAGTCTAAGTTTCATTATTAAACTCGGAAAGATTAATTCCAGCTACGGATCCAAAACATTCTTTTTGGACTGAACCTAATCAATCTATTGGACTTACAGTGTATTATTTTTATATTTTTTTCATATGACCTTTCACCACAAAGGAGAAATCGAAATTAAAACTGGAGGTACACTCAACCAAATAATCAATTGACAACAACAGCGATCCATTATAGTCATTGACAGATACTCCAATCTAATCGTCTGTCATGTTTCTAAGTATTAAAATTATACCCCTACAATTAGAGTTATGAGAATAACATTTTCAACCTCAAGAATCGCATGAAATTTTAAATTCACATTTTTTACGGAAATACTACTATAATAGGGTTTAGTCTATGAAGATTTTTAAAGCCATAGCACTTATGCTTGAGTAAATTATAGCACACTGGCTACAAGTATACAAGGTGACATTAAGAAGAACTTGTTGAAGTATATGTTGATAAGTCTAGTTTTCTTTATAAAACTCGGAAAGATTAATTCCAGCTACGGATCTTAAACTTTCTTTTTGGAGTGAACGTAATCGATGTTTTGGACTGACAATGTATTTTTTTAATATTTTCCACATATGTCCTTTCACAAGAAAGGAGAAATCAAAATGAAAACTGGAGATACACTCAACTAAATAATCAATTTGACAATAATAGTGATCCATTATGGTCATTGATGGATACACCAATGTAATCGCCTGTCATGTTTCTAAGTATTCCATTTATACCCTTAGAATTACAGTTATAAGAATAACATTTTCAACCACAAGAATCGCATGAAATATTCATTTTTTTACGAAAATAAAAATATAATCGACTTCTGTCTATGATATTTTTTTAATCCATAGCACATGGGTTAGAGTAAATTGTATAACACTAGTTACAAGTACACAAGGTGGCATTAATAATAACTTGTTGAAGTATATGTTGATTAGTCCAAGATTCATTATTAAACTCGGAAAGTTTAATTCCAGCTACGGATCCAAACATTCTTTTTAGACAAAACCTAATCAAAGCATTGGACTTACAGTGTATTATTTTTATATTTTTCACAAATGTTCTTTCACCGTAAAGGAGAAATCGAAATTAAAACTGGAGGTACACTCAACCAAATAATCAATTGACAACAACAGCGATCCGTTATAGTCATTGACAGATACTCCAATCTAATCGTCTATCATGTTTCTAAGTATTAAAATTATACCCCTACAATTTACAGTTATGAGAATAACATTTTCAACCTCAAGAATCGCATGAAATTTTAAATTCACATTTTTTACGGAAATACTACTATAATAGGGTTTAGTCTATGAAGATTTTTAAAGCCATAGCACATATGCTTGAGTAAATTATAGCACACTGGCTACAAGTATACAAGGTGACATTAAGAAGAACTTGTTGAAGTATATGTTGATAAGTCTAGTTTTCTTTATAAAACTCGGAAAGATTAATTCCAGCTACGGATCTTAAACTTTCTTTTTGGAGTGAACGTAATCGATGTTTTGGACTGACAATGTATTTTTTTAATATTTTGCACATATGTCCTTTCACAAGAAAGGAGAAATCAAAATGAAAACTGGAGATACACTCAACTAAATAATCAATTTGACAATAATAGTGATCCATTATGGTCATTGATGGATACACCAATGTAATCGCCTGTCATGTTTCTAAGTATTCCATTTATACCCTTAGAATTACAGTTATAAGAATAACATTTTCAACCATAAGAATCGCATGAAATATTCATTTTTTTACGAAAATGAAAATATAATCGACTTCTGTCTATGATATTTTTTGAATCCATAGCACATGGGTTAGAGTAAATTGTATAACACTAGTTACAAGTACACAAGGTGGCATTAATAATAACTTGTTGAAGTATATGTTGATTAGTCTAAGTTTCATTATTAAACTCGGAAAGTTTAATTCCAGCTACGGATCCAAAACATTCTTTTTGGACTGAACCTAATCAATCTATTGGACTTACAGTGTATTATTTTTATATTTTTTTCATATGACCTTTCACCACAAAGGAGAAATCGAAATTAAAACTGGAGGTACACTCAACCAAATAATCAATTGACAACAACAGCGATCCGTTATAGTCATTGACAGATACTCCAATCTAATCGTCTGTCATGTTTCTAAGTATTAAAATTATACCCCTACAATTAGAGTTATGAGAATAACATTTTCAACCTCAAGAATCGCATGAAATTTTAAATTCACATTTTTTACGGAAATACTACTATAATAGGGTTTAGTCTATGAAGATTTTTAAAGCCATAGCACATATGCTTGAGTAAATTATAGCACACTGGCTACAAGTATACAAGGTGACATTAAGAAGAACTTGTTGAAGTATATGTTGATAAGTCTAGTTTTCTTTATAAAACTCGGAAAGATTAATTCCAGCTACGGATCTTAAACTTTCTTTTTGGAGTGAACGTAATCGATGTTTTGGACTGACAATGTATTTTTTTAATATTTTGCACATATGTCCTTTCACAAGAAAGGAGAAATCAAAATGAAAACTGGAGATACACTCAACTAAATAATCAATTTGACAATAATAGTGATCCATTATGGTCATTGATGGATACACCAATGTAATCGCCTGTCATGTTTCTAAGTATTCCATTTATACCCTTAGAATTACAGTTATAAGAATAACATTTTCAACCACAAGAATCGCATGAAATATTCATTTTTTTACGAAAATAAAAATATAATCGACTTCTGTCTATGATATTTTTTTAATCCATAGCACATGGGTTAGAGTAAATTGTATAACACTAGTTACAAGTACACAAGGTGGCATTAATAATAACTTGTTGAAGTATATGTTGATTAGTCCAAGTTTCATTATTAAACTCGGAAAGTTTAATTCCAGCTACGGATCCAAACATTCTTTTTAGACAAAACCTAATCAAAGCATTGGACTTACAGTGTATTATTTTTATATTTTTCACAAATGTTCTTTCACCGTAAAGGAGAAATCGAAATTAAAACTGGAGGTACACTCAACCAAATAATCAATTGACAACAACAGCGATCCGTTATAGTCATTGACAGATACTCCAATCTAATCGTCTATCATGTTTCTAAGTATTAAAATTATACCCCTACAATTTACAGTTATGAGAATAACATTTTCAACCTCAAGAATCGCATGAAATTTTAAATTCACATTTTTTACGGAAATACTACTATAATAGGGTTTAGTCTATGAAGATTTTTAAAGCCATAGCACATATGCTTGAGTAAATTATAGCACACTGGCTACAAGTATACAAGGTGACATTAAGAAGAACTTGTTGAAGTATATGTTGATAAGTCTAGTTTTCTTTATAAAACTCGAAAAGATTAATTCCAGCTACGGATCTTAAACTTTCTTTTTGGAGTGAACGTAATCGATGTTTTGGACTGACAATGTATTTTTTTAATATTTTGCACATATGTCCTTTCACAAGAAAGGAGAAATCAAAATGAAAACTGGAGATACACTCAACTAAATAATCAATTTGACAATAATAGTGATCCATTATGGTCATTGATGGATACACCAATGTAATCGCCTGTCATGTTTCTAAGTATTCCATTTATACCCTTAGAATTACAGTTATAAGAATAACATTTTCAACCATAAGAATCGCATGAAATATTCATTTTTTTACGAAAATGAAAATATAATCGACTTCTGTCTATGATATTTTTTGAATCCATAGCACATGGGTTAGAGTAAATTGTATAACACTAGTTACAAGTACACAAGGTGGCATTAATAATAACTTGTTGAAGTATATGTTGATTAGTCTAAGTTTCATTATTAAACTCGGAAAGTTTAATTCCAGCTACGGATCCAAAACATTCTTTTTGGACTGAACCTAATCAATCTATTGGACTTACAGTGTATTATTTTTATATTTTTTTCATATGTCCTTTCACCACAAAGGAGAAATCGAAATTAAAACTGGAGGTACACTCAACCAAATAATCAATTGACAACAACAGCGATCCGTTATAGTCATTGACAGATACTCCAATCTAATCGTCTGTCATGTTTCTAAGTATTAAAATTATACCCCTACAATTAGAGTTATGAGAATAACATTTTCAACCTCAAGAATCGCATGAAATTTTAAATTCACATTTTTTACGGAAATACTACTATAATAGGGTTTAGTCTATGAAGATTTTTAAAGCCATAGCACATATGCTTGAGTAAATTATAGCACACTGGCTACAAGTATACAAGGTGACATTAAGAAGAACTTGTTGAAGTATATGTTGATAAGTCTAGTTTTCTTTATAAAACTCGGAAAGATTAATTCCAGCTACGGATCTTAAACTTTCTTTTTGGAGTGAACGTAATCGATGTTTTGGACTGACAATGTATTTTTTTAATATTTTCCACATATGTCCTTTCACAAGAAAGGAGAAATCAAAATGAAAACTGGAGATACACTCAACTAAATAATCAATTTGACAATAATAGTGATCCATTATAGTCATTGATGGATACACCAATGTAATCGCCTGTCATGTTTCTAAGTATTCCATTTATACCCTTAGAATTACAGTTATAAGAATAACATTTTCAACCACAAGAATCGCATGAAATATTCATTTTTTTACGAAAATAAAAATATAATCGACTTCTGTCTATGATATTTTTTTAATCCATAGCACATGGGTTAGAGTAAATTGTATAACACTAGTTACAAGTACACAAGGTGGCATTAATAATAACTTGTTGAAGTATATGTTGATTAGTCTAAGTTTCATTATTAAACTCGGAAAGTTTAATTCCAGCTACGGATCCAAACATTCTTTTTAGACAAAACCTAATCAAAGCATTGGACTTACAGTGTATTATTTTTATATTTTTCACAAATGTTCTTTCACCGTAAAGGAGAAATCGAAATTAAAACTGGAGGTACACTCAACCAAATAATCAATTGACAACAACAGCGATCCGTTATAGTCATTGACAGATACTCCAATCTAATCGTCTGTCATGTTTCTAAGTATTAAAATTATACCCCTACAATTAGAGTTATGAGAATAACATTTTCAACCTCAAGAATCGCATGAAATTTTAAATTCACATTTTTTACGGAAATACTACTATAATAGGGTTTAGTCTATGAAGATTTTTAAAGCCATAGCACATATGCTTGAGTAAATTATAGCACACTGGCTACAAGTATACAAGGTGACACTAAGAAGAACTTGTTGAAGTATATGTTGATAAGTCTAGTTTTCTTTATAAAACTCGGAAAGATTAATTCTAGCTACGGATCTTAAACTTTCTTTTTGGAGTGAACGTAATCGATGTTTTGGACTGACAATGTATTTTTTTAATATTTTCCACATATGTCCTTTCACAAGAAAGGAGAAATCAAAATGAAAACTGGAGATACACTCAACTAAATAATCAATTTGACAATAATAGTGATCCATTATGGTCATTGATGGATACACCAATGTAATGACATGTCATGTTTCTAAGTATTCCATTTATACCCTTAGAATTACAGTTATAAGAATAACATTTTCAACCATAAGAATCGCATGAAATATTCATTTTTTTACGAAAATGAAAATATAATCGACTTCTGTCTATGATGTTTTTTGAATCCATAGCACATGGGTTAGAGTAAATTGTATAACACTAGTCACAAGTACACAAGGTGGCATTAATAATAACTTGTTGAAGTATATGTTGATTAGTCTAAGTTTCATTATTAAACTCGAAAAGTGTAATTCCAGCTACGGATCCAAAACATTCTTTTTGGACTGAACCTAATCAATCTATTGGACTTACAGTGTATTATTTTTATATTTTTTTCATATGTCCTTTCACCACAAAGGAGAAATCGAAATTAAAACTGGAGGTACACTCAACCAAATAATCAATTGACAACAACAGCGATCCGTTATAGTCATTGACAGATACTCCAATCTAATCGTCTGTCATGTTTCTAAGTATTAAAATTATACCCCTACAATTAGAGTTATGAGAATAACATTTTCAACCTCAAGAATCGCATGAAATTTTAAATTCACATTTTTTACGGAAATACTACTATAATAGGGTTTAGTCTATGAAGATTTTTAAAGCCATAGCACATATGCTAGAGTAAATTATAGCACACTGGCTACAAGTATACAAGGTGACATTAAGAAGAACTTGTTGAAGTATATGTTGATAAGTCTAGTTTTCTTTATAGAACTCGGAAAGATTAATTCCAGCTACGGATCTTAAACTTTCTTTTTGGAGTGAACGTAATCGATGTTTTGGACTGACAATGTATTTTTTTAATATTTTGCACATATGTCCTTTCACAAGAAAGGAGAAATCAAAATGAAAACTGGAGATACACTCAACTAAATAATCAATTTGACAATAATAGTGATCCATTATGGTCATTGATGGATACACCAATGTAATCGCCTGTCATGTTTCTAAGTATTCCATTTATACCCTTAGAATTACAGTTATAAGAATAACATTTTCAACCATAAGAATACCATGAAATATTCATTTTTTTACGAAAATAAAAATATAATCGACTTCTGTCTATGATGTTTTTTGAATCCATAGCACATGGGTTAGAGTAAATTGTATAACACTAGTCACAAGTACACAAGGTGGCATTAATAATAACTTGTTGAAGTATATGTTGATTAGTCTAAGTTTCATTATTAAACTCGGAAAGTTTAATTCCAGCTACGGATCCAAAACATTCTTTTTGGACTGAACCTAATCAATCTGTTGGACTTACAGTGTATTATTTTTATATTTTTTTCATATGTCCTTTCACCACAAAGGAGAAATCGAAATTAAAACTGGAGGTACACTCAACCAAATAATCAATTGACAACAACAGCGATCCGTTATAGTCATTGACAGATACTCCAATCTAATCGTCTGTCATGTTTCTAAGTATTAAAATTATACCCCTACAATTAGAGTTATGAGAATAACATTTTCAACCTCAAGAATCGCATGAAATTTTAAATTCACATTTATTACGGAAATACTACTATAATAGGGTTTAGTCTATGAAGATTTTTAAAGCCATAGCACATATGCTTGAGTAAATTATAGCACACTGGCTACGAGTATACAAGGTGACATTAAGAAGAACTTGTTGAAGTATATGTTGATAAGTCTAGTTTTCTTTATAAAACTCGGAAAGATTAATTCCAGCTACGGATCTTAAACTTTCTTTTTGGAGTGAACGTAATCGATGTTTTGGACTGACAATGTATTTTTTTAATATTTTGCACATATGTCCTTTCACAAGAAAGGAGAAATCAAAATGAAAACTGGAGATACACTCAACTAAGTAATCAATTTGACAATAATAGTGATCCATTATGGTCATTGATGGATACACCAATGTAATCGCCTGTCATGTTTCTAAGTATTCCATTTATACCCTTAGAATTACAGTTATAAGAATAACATTTTCAACCATAAGAATCGCATGAAATATTCATTTTTTTACGAAAATGAAAATATAATCGACTTCTGTCTATGATGTTTTTTGAATCCATAGCACATGGGTTAGAGTAAATTGTATAACACTAGTCACAAGTACACAAGGTGGCATTAATAATAACTTGTTGAAGTATATGTTGATTAGTCTAAGTTTCATTATTAAACTCGGAAAGTTTAATTCCAGCTACGGATCCAAAACATTCTTTTTGGACTGAACCTAATCAATCTATTGGACTTACAGTGTATTATTTTTATATTTTTTTCATATGTCCTTTCACCGCAAAGGAGAAATCGAAATTAAAACTGGAGGTACACTCAACCAAATAATCAATTGACAACAACAGCGATCCGTTATAGTCATTGACAGATACTCCAATCTAATCGTCTGTCATGTTTCTAAGTATTAAAATTATACCCCTACAATTAGAGTTATGAGAATAACATTTTCAACCTCAAGAATCGCATGAAATTTTAAATTCACATTTTTTACGGAAATACTACTATAATAGGGTTTAGTCTATGAATATTTTTAAAGCCATAGCACATATGCTTGAGTAAATTATAGCACACTGGCTACAAGTATACAAGGTGACATTAGGAAGAACTTGTTGAAGTATGTGTTGATAAGTCTAGTTTTCTTTATAAAACTCGGAAAGATTAATTCCAGCTACGGATCTTAAACTTTCTTTTTGGAGTGAACGTAATCGATGTTTTGGACTGACAATGTATTTTTTTAATATTTTGCACATATGTCCTTTCACAAGAAAGGAGAAATCAAAATGAAAACTGGAGATACACTCAACTAAATAATCAATTTGACAATAATAGTGATCCATTATGGTCATTGATGGATACACCAATGTAATCGCCTGTCATGTTTCTAAGTATGCCATTTATACCCTTAGAATTACAGTTATAAGAATAACATTTTCAACCACAAGAATCGCATGAAATATTCATTTTTTTACGAAAATAAAAATATAATCGACTTCTGTCTATGATATTTTTTTAATCCATAACACATGGGTCAGAGTAAATTGTATAACACTAGTTACAAGTACACAAGGTGGCATTAATAATAACTTGTTGAAGTATATGTTGATTAGTCTAAGTTTCATTATTAAACTCGGAAAGTTTAATTCCAGCTACGGATCCAAAACATTCTTTTTAGACAAAACCTAATCAAAGCATTGGACTTACAGTGTATTATTTTTATATTTTTCACAAATGTTCTTTCACCGTAAAGGAGAAATCGAAATTAAAACTGGAGGTACACTCAACCAAATAATCAATTGACAACAACAGCGATCCGTTATAGTCATTGACAGATACTCCAATCTAATCGTCTGTCATGTTTCTAAGTATTAAAATTATACCCCTACAATTAGAGTTATGAGAATAACATTTTCAACCTCAAGAATCGCATGAAATTTTAAATTCACATTTATTACGGAAATACTACTATAATAGGGTTTAGTCTATGAAGATTTTTAAAGCCATAGCACATATGCTTGAGTAAATTATAGCACACTGGCTACGAGTATACAAGGTGACATTAAGAAGAACTTGTTGAAGTATATGTTGATAAGTCTAGTTTTCTTTATAAAACTCGGAAAGATTAATTCCAGCTACGGATCTTAAACTTTCTTTTTGGAGTGAACGTAATCGATGTTTTGGACTGACAATGTATTTTTTTAATATTTTGCACATATGTCCTTTCACAAGAAAGGAGAAATCAAAATGAAAACTGGAGATACACTCAACTAAGTAATCAATTTGACAATAATAGTGATCCATTATGGTCATTGATGGATACACCAATGTAATCGCCTGTCATGTTTCTAAGTATTCCATTTATACCCTTAGAATTACAGTTATAAGAATAACATTTTCAACCATAAGAATCGCATGAAATATTCATTTTTTTACGAAAATGAAAATATAATCGACTTCTGTCTATGATGTTTTTTGAATCCATAGCACATGGGTTAGAGTAAATTGTATAACACTAGTCACAAGTACACAAGGTGGCATTAATAATAACTTGTTGAAGTATATGTTGATTAGTCTAAGTTTCATTATTAAACTCGGAAAGTTTAATTCCAGCTACGGATCCAAAACATTCTTTTTGGACTGAACCTAATCAATCTATTGGACTTACAGTGTATTATTTTTATATTTTTTTCATATGTCCTTTCACCGCAAAGGAGAAATCGAAATTAAAACTGGAGGTACACTCAACCAAATAATCAATTGACAACAACAGCGATCCGTTATAGTCATTGACAGATACTCCAATCTAATCGTCTGTCATGTTTCTAAGTATTAAAATTATACCCCTACAATTAGAGTTATGAGAATAAAATTTTCAACCTCAAGAATCGCATGAAATTTTAAATTCACATTTTTTACGGAAATACTACTATAATAGGGTTTAGTCTATGAATATTTTTAAAGCCATAGCACATATGCTTGAGTAAATTATAGCACACTGGCTACAAGTATACAAGGTGACATTAGGAAGAACTTGTTGAAGTATGTGTTGATAAGTCTAGTTTTCTTTATAAAACTCGGAAAGATTAATTCCAGCTACGGATCTTAAACTTTCTTTTTGGAGTGAACGTAATCGATGTTTTGGACTGACAATGTATTTTTTTAATATTTTGCACATATGTCCTTTCGCAAGAAAGGAGAAATCAAAATGAAAACTGGAGATACACTCAACTAAATAATCAATTTGACAATAATAGTGATCCATTATGGTCATTGATGGATACACCAATGTAATCGCCTGTCATGTTTCTAAGTATTCCATTTATACCCTTAGAATTACAGTTATAAGAATAACATTTTCAACCACAAGAATCGCATGAAATATTCATTTTTTTACGAAAATGAAAATATAATCGACTTCTGTCTATGATGTTTTTTGAATCCATAGCACATGGGTTAGAGTAAATTGTATAACACTAGTCACAAGTACACAAGGTGGCATTAATAATAACTTGTTGAAGTATATGTTGATTAGTCTAAGTTTCATTATTAAACTCGGAAAGTTTAATTCCAGCTACGGATCCAAAACATTCTTTTTGGACTGAACCTAATCAATCTATTGGACTTACAGTGTATTATTTTTATATTTTTTTCATATGTCCTTTCACCACAAAGGAGAAATCGAAATTAAAACTGGAGGTACACTCAACCAAATAATCAATTGACAACAACAGCGATCCGTTATAGTCATTGACAGATACTCCAATCTAATCGTCTGTCATGTTTCTAAGTATTAAAATTATACCCCTACAATTAGAGTTATGAGAATAACATTTTCAACCTCAAGAATCGCATGAAATTTTAAATTCACATTTTTTACGGAAATACTACTATAATAGGGTTTAGTCTATGAAGATTTTTAAAGCCATAGCACATATGCTAGAGTAAATTATAGCACACTGGCTACAAGTATACAAGGTGACATTAAGAAGAACTTGTTGAAGTATATGTTGATAAGTCTAGTTTTCTTTATAGAACTCGGAAAGATTAATTCCAGCTACGGATCTTAAACTTTCTTTTTGGAGTGAACGTAATCGATGTTTTGGACTGACAATGTATTTTTTTAATATTTTGCACATATGTCCTTTCACAAAAGAAAGGAGAAATCAAAATGAAAACTGGAGATACACTCAACTAAATAATCAATTTGACAAAAATAGTGATCCATTATGGTCAATGATGGATACACCAATGTAATCGCCTGTCAAATTTCTGAGTATTCCATTTATACCCTTAGAATTACAGTTATAAGAATAACATTTTCAACCACAAGAATCGCATGAAATATTCATTTTTTTACGAAAATAAAAATATATACGACTTCTGTCTGTGATATTTTTTGAAGCAATAGCACATGGGTTAGAGTAAATTGTATAACACTAGTTACAAGTATACAAGGTGGCATTAATAATAACTTGTTGAAGTATATGTTGATTAGTCTAAGTTTCATTATTAAACTAAGAAAGTTTAATTCCAACTACGGATCCAAAACATTCTTTTTAGACAAAACCTAATCAAAGCATTGGACTTACAGTGTATTATTTTTATATTTTTCACAAATGTCCTTTCACCAGAAAGGAGAAATCGAAATGAAAACTGGAGATACACTCAACCAAATAATAAATTGACAACAAAAGCGATCCGTTATAGTCATTGACAGATACACCAATGTAATCGTCTGTCATGTTTCTAAGTATTAAAATTATACCCCTACAATTAGAGTTATGAGAATAACATTTTCAACCTCAAGAATCGCATGAAATTTTAAATTCACATTTTTTGCGGAAATACTACTATAATAGGGTTTAGTCTATGAAGATTTTTAAAGCCATAGCACATAGGCTAGAGTAAATTGTAACACACTGGTTACAAGTATACAAGGTGACATTAAGAAGAACTTGTTGAAGTATATGTTGATAAGTCTAATTTTCTTTATAAAACTCAGAAAGATTAATTCCAGCTACGGATCTTAAACTTTCTTTTTGGAGTGAACGTAATCGATGTTTTGGACTGACAATGTATTTTTTTAATATTTTGCACATATGTCCTTTCACAAGAAAGGAGAAATCAAAATGAAAACTGGAGATACACTCAACTAAATAATCAATTTGACAATAATAGTGATCCATTATGGTCATTGATGGATACACCAATGTAATCGCCTGTCATGTTTCTAAGTATTCCATTTATACCCTTAGAATTACAGTTATAAGAATAACATTTTCAACCACAAGAATCGCATGAAATATTCATTTTTTTACGAAAATAAAAATATATACGACTTCTGTCTATGATATTTTTTGAAGCAATAGCACATGGGTTAGAGTAAATTGTATAACACTAGTTACAAGTACACAAGGTGGCATTAATAATAACTTGTTGAAGTATATGTTGATTAGTCCAAGTTTCATTATTAAACTCAGAAAGTTTAATTCCAGCTACGGATCCAAAACATTCTTTTTAGACAAAACCTAATCAAAGCATTGGACTTACAGTGTATTATTTTTATATTTTTCACAAATGTCCTTTCACCAGAAAGGAGAAATCGAAATGAAAACTGGAGATACACTCAACTAAAAAAATAAATTGACAACAAAAGCGATCCGTTATAGTCAATGACAGATACACCAATGTAATCGTCTGTCATGTTTCTAAGTATTAAACTTATACCCCTATGATTAGAGTTACGAGAATAACATTTTCAACCACAAGAATCGCATGAAATTTTAAATTCACATTTTTTTCGCAAATAATACTATATTAGGGTTTTGTCTATGAAGATATTTAAAGCCATAGCACATAGGCTAGAGTAAATTGTAGCACACTGGTTATAAGTATACAAGGTGACATTAAGAAGAACTTGTTGAAGTATATGTTGATAAGTCTAATTTTCTTTATAAATCTTGGAAAGATTAATTCCATCTACGGATCTTAAACTTTCTTTTTGGACTGAACGTAATCGATGTTATGAACTGACAATGTATTTTTTAACCACAAGAATCGCATGAAATTTTAAATTCATATTTTTTACAAAAATAATAATATAATAGGGTTCTGTCTATGAAGATTATTAAAGCCATAGCACATAGGCTAGAGTAAATTTTAGCACACTAATTACAAGTATACATGGTGGAATTCAGAAGAACTTGTTGAAGTATATGTTGATTAGTCTAAGTTTCTTTATTAAACTCGGAAAGATTAATTCCGGCTACGGATATTAAACTTTCTTTTCAGGCTGAACGTATTCATTGTTTTGGACTGACAGTGTATTTTTTTTAAATTCTCACATATGTCCTTTCACAAGAAAGGAGAAATCAAAATGAAAATTGGAGATACACTCAACCAAATAATCAATTGACAACAACAGTGATCCGCTATTGTCATTGACGGATACACCAATGTAATCGTCTATCACGTTTCTAAGTAATCCACTTTTATCCCTACAATTAGCGTTATGAGGACAACAATTTCAACCACAAGAATCATATGGAATTTTATATTAATATGTTTTACGAAAATAGTAATGAAATAGGGTTCTATCTATGAAGATTTTTAAAATCATAGCACATAGGCTAGAGTAAATTGTAGCACACTAGTTACAAATACACAAGGAGGCATTCATAAGAACTTGTTGAAATATATGTTGATTAGTCTAAGTATCTTATTGAACTGAATCTAATCAATCTTTTGGACTGACAATGTATTTTTTTATATTTTGCACATATGTCCTTTCACAAGAAAGGAGAAATCGAAATGAAAACTGGACATACACTCAACCAAATATTCAATTGACAACAACAGTGATTCGCTATGGTCATTGACGGATAAACCAATGTAATCGTCTGTTTGTTTCTAAGTATTCCACTTATACCCTACAATTAGAGTTATGAGAATAACATTTTCAACCCCAAGAATCGCATGAAATTTTAAATTCATTATTTTTGTAAAAATAATAATATAATAGGGTTCTGTCTATGAAGATTTTTAAAGCCATAGCACATAGGCTAGAGTAAATTTTAGCACACTAATTACAAGTATACAAGGTGGTATTCAGAAGAACTTGTTGAAGTATATGTTGATTAGTCTAAGTTTCTTTATTAAACTCAGAAAGATTAATTCCAGCTACGGATCTTAAACTTTCTTTTCAGACTGATCGTATTCATTGTTTTGGACTGACAGTGTATTTTTTTTAAATTCTCACATATGTCCTTTCACAAGAAAGGAGAAATTAAAATGAAAATTGGAGATACACTCAACCAAATAATCAATTGACAACAACAGTGATTCATCATGGTCATTGACGGATACACCAATGTAATCGTCTGTTATGATTCTAAGTAATCCACTTTTACCCCGACGATTAGTGTTATGAAAACTACGATTTCAACCACAAGAAGAACATGAAATTTTATATTGATATTTTTTACGAAAATAATAATGAAATAGGTTCTGTCTATGAATATTTTTAAAGTCATAGCACATAGGCTAGAGTAAATTGTAGCACACTAGTTACAAGTACACAAGGAGGCATTCATAAGAACTTGTTGAAATATATGTTGATTAGTCTAAGTATCTTATAGAACTGAACCTAATCAATCTTTTGGACTGACAATGAATTTTTTTATATTTTGCACATATGTCATTTCACAAGAAAGGAAAAATCGAAATGAAAACTGGAGATACACTCAACAAAATATTCAATTGACAACAACAGTGATTCATTATGGTCATTGGCGGATGCACCAATGTAATCATCTGTTTTGCTTCTAAGTATTCCACTTATATCCCTACAATTTGAGTTATGAGAATAACATTTTCAACCCCAAGAATTGCATGAAATTTTAAATTCATAATTTTTGCGGAAATAATAGGGTTTTGTCTATGAAGATTTTTAAAGCCATAGCATATAGGGTAGAGTAAATTTTAGCACACTAGTTACAAGTATACAAGGTGGCATTCAGAAGAATTTGGTGTACTATATGTTGATTAGTCTAAGTTTCTTTATTAAACTCGAAAAGTTTAATTCTAGCTACGGATCTTAAACTTTGTTTTCAGACTGAACGTAATAATTGTTTTGTACTGACAATGTATTTTTTAATATTTGGCAGATATGTCCTTTCATAAGAAAGGAGAAATCAAAATGAAAACTAGATATACATTCAACCAAATAATCAATTGACAACAGCAGTGATCCGTTATGGTCATTGACGGATACACCAATGTAATCGTCTATCATGTTTCTAAGTATACCACTTATACCCCAACGATTAGAGTTATGATATTAACATTTTCAACCACAAGAATCGCATGAAATTATAAATTCATATTTTTTTACTGAAATAATAATATAATAGGGTTCTGTCTATGCAGAATTTTACAGCCATGGCACATTGGCTAGAGTAAATTGTAGCATACTAGTTACAAGTATACAAGGTGGCATTCAGAAAAACTTGTTGAAGTATATGTTGATTAGTCTAAGTTTCATTATTACACTTGGAAAGTTTAATTCTAGCTACGGATCTGAAACTTTCTTTTCGGACTGAACGTAATAGGAGTTTTGGTTTGACAGTGTATTTTTTAATATTTTGCAGATATGTCCTTTCACAATAAAGTAGAAATCTAAATGAAAAATGGAGATACACTCAACCAAATAATCAATTGGGAACAATATTGATCCGTTATGGTCATTGATGGATACACCAATTAATTGTCTGTCATGTTTCTAACTATTCCACTTATACCCCTACGATTAGAGTCATGAGAATTACATTTTCAACCACAAGAATCACATGAAATTTTAAATTCATATTTTTTACAGAAATAATAATATAATAGGGTTATTTCAATGAAGACTTTTAAAGCCATAGCACATAGGCTAGAGTAAATTGTAGCACACCAGTTACAAGTATACAAGGTGGCATTCAGAAGAACTTGTTGAAGTATATGTTGATTAGTCTAAGTTTCATTATTACATTCGGAAAGTTTAATTCCACTACGGATTTGAAACATTCTTTTCGGACTGAACCTAATCGAAGTTTTTGACTGACAGTGTATTTTTAAAAAATTTCACATATGTTCTTTCACAAGAAAGGAGAAATTGAAATGAAAACTGAAGATACACTCAACCAAATAATCAATTGACAACAACAGTGTCCGTTATGGTCATTGACTGATACACCACTTATACCCCTATGATTATATTTATTAGAATAACATTTTCAACCATAAGAATCGCATGAATTATTAAATTCACATTTTTACGGAAATAATAATATAATAGGGTTCTGTCTATGAAGATTTTTAAAGCCATAGCACGTAGGCTCGAGTAAATTGTAGCACACTAGTTACAAGTATACACGGTGGCATTCAGAAGAACTTGTTGAAGTATATGTTGATTAGTCTAAGTTTCTTTACCAAACTTGGAAAGATTAATTCCTGCTACAGATTTTAAACCTTCTTTTTGGACCGAACGTAATCAATGTTTTGGGCTGACAGTGTATTTTTTAATATTTTGCACATATGTCCTTTCACAAGAAAGGAGAAATCGAAATGAAAGCTAAAGATACAGTCAACTAAATAATAAATAGACAACAATAGTTTTCCGTTTTGGCCATTGATGGATACACCAATGCAATTGTCTGTCATGTTTCTTTGTATTCCACTTATACTCTTACGATTAGATTTATGAGAATAACATTTTCAACCTCAAGAATCGCATGAAATTTTAAATTTATATTTTTTACGGAATTAATAATATATTAGGGTTCTGTCTATGAAGATTTTTAAAGCCATAGTACATAGGCTAGAGTGAATAGTAGCACTCCAGGTACAAGTATGCAATGTGACATTCAGAAGAACTTGTTGAAGTATATGTTGATTAGTCTAAGTTTCATTGTTAAACTCAGAAAGTTTAATTCCAGCTACGGATCTGAAACATTCTTTTCGGACTGAACCTAATCGAAGTTTTGGACTGACGGTGTATTTTTTAAAATTTTACACATATGTCCTTTCCCAAGAAAGGAGAAATAAAAATGAAAACTAAAGATACACTCAACCAAATAATCAATTGACAACAACAGTGTATGTTATGGTCATTGACTGATACACCAAAGTAATTGTCTGTTATGTTTCTTTGTATTCCACTTATACCCCTATGATTATATTTATGAGAATAAAATTTTCAACCACAAGAATCGCATGAAATTTTATATTGATATTTTTTACGGAAATATTAAAATATTAGGGTTCTGTCTATGAAGATTTTTAAAGCCATAGCACGTAGGCTAGAGTAATTTGTAGCACACTAGTCACAAGTAAACAAGGTGGCATTCAGAAGAACATGTTAAAGTATATGTTGATTAGTCTAAGCTTCTTTACCAAACTTGGAAATATTCATTCCAGCTACGGATTTTAAACTTCTTTTTTGGACTGAACGTAATCAATGTTTTGGACTGATAGGGTATTTTTTAAGATTTTGCACATATGTCCTTTCACAAGAAAGGAGAAATGGAAATGAAACTAAAGATACACTCAACCAAATAATCAATTGAGAACAATAGTGATCCGTTATGGTGATTGATGGATACACCAATGTAATCGTCTGTAATGTTTCTTTGTATTCCACTTATACCCCTACGATTAGATTTATGAGAATAACAATTTTAACCACAAGAATTGCATGAAATTTCCAATTCATATTTTTTACTGAAATAATAATATAATAGTGTTCTGTCTATGAAGATTTTAAAAGCCATAGCACGTAGGCTAGAGTAAATTGTAGCACACTAGTTACAAGTACACAAGGTGGCATTCAGAAGAACTTGTTGAAGTATATGTTGATTATTCTAAGTTTCTTTATTGAACTCGGAAATTTTAATTCTAGCTACGGATCTTAAACTTTGTTCTTAGAATGAACGTAATCGATGTTTCTGATTGATAGTGTATTTTTTTTTAGTATTTTTCACTTATGTCATTTCACAAGAAAGGATAAATCGAAATGAAAACTAGAGATACACTCAACCAAATAATCAATTGACAACAACAGTGATCCGTTATGGTCATTGACGGATACACCAATGTAATCGTCTGTCATGTTTCTAAGTATTCCACTTATACCCTACGATTAGACTTATGAGGAAAACATTTCAAACCACAGGTATCACATGAAATTTTATATTGATATTTTTGACAGAAATAATAATGTAATAGGGTTCTGTCTATGAAGATTTTGAAAGCCATAGCATGTAGGCTAGAGTAATATGTAGCACACTAATTACAAGTACACAAGGTGGCATTCAGAAGAACTTGTTGAAGTATATGTTGATTATTCTAAGTTTCTTTTATTAAACTTGGAAATTTTAATTGTAGGTATGGATCTGAAACTTTGTTATCAGATTGAATGTAATCGATGTTTAGGATGGAGAATGTATTTTTTTTATATTTTGCGCATATGTCCTTTCACAAGAAAGGAGAAATCGAAATTAAAATTGGACATACACTCAACCAAATATTCAATTGACAACAACAGTGATCCGTTATGGTCATTGACTGATACACCAATGTAATTCTCTGTTACACCAATGTAATTGTCTGTCATGTTTCTAAGTATTCCACTTATACCTCTACGAGTAGAGTTATGAGGACAACATTTTCAACCACAATAATCACATGAAATTTTATATTGATATTTTTTACGGAAATAATAATGTAATAGGGTCCTGTCTATGAATATTTTTAAAGCCATAGCACATAGGTTAGAGTAAATTGTAGCACACTAGTTACAAGTACACAAGGTGGTGTTCAGAAGAACTTGTTGAAGTATATTGTGATTAGTCTAAGTTTCTTTATTAAACTCAGAAAGTTTAATTCTAGCTAAGGATCTTAAACTTTCTTTTCAGACTGAATGTAATCGACGTTTTGGACTGACAGTGCATTTTTTAATATTTTGCACATATGTCCTTTCACAAGAAAGGAAAAATCGAAATGAAAACCGAAGATACACTCAACAAAATAATCAATTGACAACAACACTGACCCGTTATGGTCATTGACGGATACACCATTGTAATCGTGTCTCACGTTTCTAAGTATTCCACTTATACCCGTACGATTAGAGTTATGAGGACAATATGTTCAACCACAAACATGAAATTTTATAGTGATATTTTTTACGGAAATAATAATGTAATAGGGTTTTGTCCATGAAAATTCTTAAAGCCATAGCACATAGGTTAGAGTAAATTGTAGCACACTATTTACAAGTACACAAGGTGGTGTTCAGAAGAACTTGTTGAAGTATATGTTGATTAGTCTAAGTTTCTTTATTAAACTCGGAAAGTTTAATTCTAGCTAAGGATCTTAAACTTTATTTTCAGACTGAACTAATCGACGTTTTGTACTGATAGTGCATTTTTTAATATTTTGCACATATGTCCTTTCACAAGAAAGGAAAAATCGAAATGAAAACCGGAGATACACTCAACAAAATAATCAATTGACAACAACACTGACCCGTTATGGTCATTGACGGATACACCATTGTAATCGTGTCTCACGTTTCTATGTATTTCACTTATACCCCTACGATTAGAGTTATGAGGACAATATGTTCAACCACAAACATGAAATTTTATAGTGATATTTTTTACGGAAATAATAATGTAATAGGGTTATGTCCATGAAAATTCTTAAAGCCATAGCACATAGGTTAGAGTAAATTGTAGCACACTAGTTACAAGTACACAAGGTGGCATTCAGAAAAACTTGATGAAGTATATGTTGATTAGTCTAAGTTTCTTTTATTAAACTCGGAAAGTTTAATTCAAGCTACGGATCTTAAACTTTCTTTTAAGACTGGAAGTAACCCATGTTTTGGATAGACAGTGTATTTTTAATATTTTGCACATATGTCCTTTAACCAGAAAGGAGAAATCGAAATGAAAACTGGAGATACACTCAAAAAAACAATCAATTGACAATAATAGTGACCCGTTATGGTCATTGACGGATACACCAATGTAATCGTCTGTCATGTTTCTAAGTATCCCACTTAAACCCCTACGATTAGAGTTACACAGACAACATTTTCAACAACATGAATGACATGAAATTTTATATTGATATTTTTTACGGAAATGATAATGTAATATGGTTCTGTCTATGAAGTTTTTAAAGCCATAGCACACAGGTTAGAGTAAATTGAAGCACACTAGTTACAAGTACACAACGTGGAATTTAGAAGAACTTGTTGAAGTATATGTTGATTAGTTTTAGTTTCTTTATTCAACTTCGAAAGTTTAATTCCAGCTACGGATCTTAAAGTTTCTGTTCACACTGAACGTAATCGATGTTTTTGACAGACAGTGTTTTTTTAAATATATTGCACATATGTCCTTTCACAAGAAAGGAAAAATCGAAATGAAAACTGGAGATACGCTAAACCAAATAATCAGTTGACAACAACAGTGACCCGTTTTGGTTTTTGACGGATTCACCAATGTAATCGTGTGTCATGTTTCTAAGTATTCCACTTATACCCCTACGATTAGAAGTATGAGAATAACATTTTCAACCACAAGAATCGCATAAAATTTTAAATTCATATTTTGTACAGAATTTATAATGTAATAGGGTTCTGTCTATGAAGATTTTTAAAGCTATAGCACATAGGTTAGAGTAAATTGTAGCACACTAGTTACAAGTACACAAGGTGGCATTCAGAAGAACTTGTTGAAGCATATGTTGATTAGTTTAAGTTTCTTTATTACTCTCGGAAAGTTTAATTCCAGCTACGGATCTTAAACTTTCTTTCAGACTGAACGTATTCGATGTTTTGGACAGACAGTGTATGTTTCAATATTTTGCACTTATGTCCTTTCACAAGAAAGGAGAAATCGAAATGAAAATAGGAGATACACTCAACCAAATTATCAATTGAATACAATAGTGATCTGTTATAGTCATTAACGGATACACCAATGCAATCACCTGTCATGTTCCCAAGTATTCCACTTATACCCCTACGATTAGAGTTATGAGGACAACATTTTAAACCACAAGAATCACATGAAATTTTATATTGATACTTTTACAGAAATAATAATGTAATAGGGTTCTGTCTATGAAGATTTTTAAAGCCATAGCACATAGGTTAGAGTAAATTGTAGCACACTAGTTACAAGTACACCAGGTGGCATTCAGAAGAACTTGTTAAATTATATGTTGATTAGTTTAAGTTTCTTTATTAAACTCAGAAAGTTTTATTCCAGTTACGGATTTTAAACTTTCTTTTCAGTCTGAACCTAATCGATGATTTGGACTGACAGTGTATTTTTTAATGTTTTGCACATATGTCCGTTTACAAGAAAGGAGAAATCGAAATAAAAACTGGACATACACTCAACCAAATAATCAATTGACAACAACAATGATCCATTACGGTCATTGACGAATACCCCAATGTAATCGTCTGTCATGTTTATAAGTATTCCACTTGTACCCCTACGATTAGAGTTATGAGAATAACATTTTCAACCACAAGAATCGTGTGAAATTTTAAATTTATATTTTTTATGGAAATAATAATAGAATAGGGTTCTGTCTATGAAGATCTTTAAAGCCATAGCACATAGGTTAGAGTAAATTGTAGCACACTTGTTACAAGTACACAAGGTTGCATTAGGTAGAACTTGTTGAAGTATATGTTGATTGGTTTAAGTTTCTTTATTAAACTCAGAAAGTTTAAATCCAGCTGCCATTCTTTAACTTTCTTTTCAGACGGAACGTAATCGATGTTTTGGACTGACAGTGCATTTTTTAATCTTTTAAACATATGACCTTTTAATAGAATGGAGAAATCAAAATGAAAACTGGAGATACACTCAACCAAATAATATATTTACAACAACAGTGATCAGTTATGGTCATTGGCGGATACACCAATGTAATCGTCTGTCATGTTTTTAAGTATTCCACTTAAACCCCTACGATTAGAGTTATAAGGACAACATTATCAACCACAAGAATCACATTAAATTTTATTTTGATATTTTTAACGGAAAAAATAATGTAATAGGGTTCTGTCTATGAAGATTTTTAAAGCTATAGCATATAGGTTAGAGTAAATTACGGCACACTAGTTACAAATACACAAGGTGACATTCAGAAGAACTTGTTGAAGTATATGATGATTAGTTTAAGTTTCTTTATTAAACTTGGAAATTTTAATTCCAGCTACAGATCTTAAACTTTTTTTTCAGACTGAACGTAATTGATGATTTGGTGTGGCAGTGTATTTTTTAATATTCTGCACATATGACCTTTTAAAAGAAAGGAGAAATCAAAATGAAAACAGGAGATACAGTCAACAAAATATTTTTTAATATTCTGCAAAATAATTAATGACAACAACATTTATCCGATATGGTCATTGACAGATACACCAATGTAATCGTCCGTCAAGTTTCTAAGTATTCCACTTATACCCCTATGTTTAGAGTTATGAGGACAACATTTCAAACCACAAGAATCGCATGAAATTTTATATTGATTTTTTTTACGGAAATAATAATGTAATAGGGTTTAGTCTATTAAGATTTTTAAAGCAATAGCACATAGGTTAAAGTAAATTGTAGCACACTAGTTACAAGTACACAAGGTGGCATTCAAAAGAACTTGTTGAAGTATATATTGATTAGATTTATGAGGAAAACATTTTAAACCACAAGAATCGCATGAAATTTTATATTGATATTTTTAGTGGAAACAATAATGTAATAGGGTTTTGTCTATGAAGATTTTTAAAGCCATAGCACATAGGTTAGAGTAAATTGTAGCAAACTAGTTACAAGTACACAAGGTGGCATTCAGAAGAACTTGTTGAACTATATCTGTATTAGTTTAAGTTTCTTTATTAAATATGGAAAGTCTAATTCCAGATACGGATCTTAAACTTTTTTTTCTGACTGAACGTAAACGATGTTGTGTACTGACAGTGTCTTTTTTAATATTTTGCACATATGTCCTTTCACAAGAAAGGATAAATCGAATTGAAAAATGGAGATACACTCAACCAAATAATCAATTGACAGCAACAATTATCTGTTATGGTCATTGACGGATACATCAATGTAATCATCTGTCTTGTTTCTAAGAAATCCACTTATAGCCTACGATCAGAGTTATGAGAATAACATATTCAACCACAAGAATCACATGAAATTTTAATTCATATTTTTTACGGAAATCATAATGTAATAGGGTTTTCTATCTATGAAGATTTTTAAAGCCATAGCACATAGCTTAGAGTAAATTGTAGCACACAAGTACACAAGGTGGCATTCAGAAGAACTTGTTTAAGTATATGTTTATGAGTTTAAGTTTCTTTATTAAACTCGGAAAATTTAATTCCAGCTTTGGATCTTCAACTTTCTTTTCAGACTGGACGTAAACAAAGTTTTGGACTGACAGTGTATTTTTTTAATATTTTGCACATATGTCCTTTCACAAGAAAGGAGAAATCATAATGAAAACTAGAGATACACTCAACCAAATAATCAATGGACAACAATAGTGATCTATTATGGTCATTGACGATTACGCCAATGTAATCGTCTGTCATGTTTCTAAGTATTCCATTTATACCCCCACGATTGGATTTACGAGGAGAACATTTTCAACCACAGGAATCACATGAAATTTTATATTGATATTTTGAACGGAAATAATAATATAATAGGGTTCTTTCTATGAATATTTTTAATGCCATAGCACATAGGTTAGAGTAAATTCTAACACACTAGATACAAGTACACAAGGTGGCATTCAGAAGAACTTTTTGAACTATATGTTGATTAGTTTAAGTTTCTTTATTTAACTCGGAATGTTTCATTCTATATACGGATCTTAAACTTTCTTTTCAGACTGAATGTAATCAATTTTTTTGACTGACATTGTATTTTTTTTATATTTTGCACATATGTCCTTTCACAAGAAAGGAGAAATTGAAATGAAAACTAAAGATACACCCAACCAAATAATCAATTTACAACAAAAGTGATCCATTACGGTCATTGACGGATACACCAATTTAATCGCCTGTCATGTTTCTAAGTATTCCACTTATACCCCTACGATAAGAGTTATGAGGACAACATTTTCAACCACAAGAATCACATAAATTTTTATATTGTTATGGAAATATTAATGTAATAGGGTTCTGTCTATGAAGATTTTTAAATCCAAAGCACATAGGTTAGAGTAAATTATAGTACACTAGTTACAAGTACACAAGGTTGCATTCAGAAGAATTTGTTGAAGTATATTTTGATTAGTTTAAGTTTCTTTATTAAACTCGGAAAGTTCAATTCCAGCTACGAATCTTAAAATTTGTTTTCAGACTGAACGTAATCGATGTTTTGGTCTGACATTGTATTTTTTAATATTTTGCACATATGTCCTTTCACAAGAAAGGAGAAATCGAAATGAAAACTTGAGATACACTCAACCAAATAATCAATTGACATTGACAGCAACAGTGATCCCTTATGGTCATTGACGGATACACCAATGTAATCATTTGCCATGTTTCTAAGTATTCCAGTCATACACCTACGATTAGAGTTAAGAGGAAAACATTTTCAACCACAAGAATCACATGAAACTTTAAATTGATATTTTTTATGGAAATAATAATTCAATAGGGTTCTGTCTCTGAAGATTTTTAAAGCCATAGAAGATAGGTTAGAGTAAATTGTAGCACACTAGTTACAAGTACACAAGGTGACATACAGAAAAAATTGTTGAAATATATATTTATTAGTTTAAGTTTCTTTATTAAACTTGAAAATTTTAATTCCAGCTACAGATCTTAAACTTTCTTTTCAGACTGAACGTAATCGATGATTTGGCCTGACAGTGTATTTTTTAATATTCTGCACATATGACCTTTTAAAAGAAAGGAGAAATAAAAATGAAAACTGGAGATACAGTCAACAAAATAATCAATTGACAACAACATTGATCCGATATGGTCATTGACAGATACACCAATGTAATCGTCCGTCAAGTTTCTAAGTATTCCACTTATACCCCTATGTTTAGAGTTATGAGGACAACATTTTAAACCACAAGAATCACATGAAATTTTATATTTATTTTTTTTACGGAAATAATAATGTAATAGGGTTTTGTCTATTAAGATTTTTAAAGCAATAGCACATAGGTTAAAGTAAATTGTAGCACACTAGTTACAAGTACACAAGGTGGCATTAAGAAGAACTTGTTGAAGTATATATTGATTAGAGTTATGAGGACAAAATTTTAAACCACAAGAATCGCATGAAATTTTATATTGATATTTTTAGTGGAAACAATAATGTAATAGGGTTTTGTCTATGAAGATTTTTAAAGCCATAGCACATAGGTTAGAGTAAATTGTAGCACACTAGTTACAAGTACACAAGGTGGCATTCAGAAGAACTTGTTGAACTATATGTGTATTAGTTTAAGTTTCTTTATTAAATTTGAAAACTCTAATTCCAGATACGGATCTTAAACTTTTTTTCTGACTGAACGTAAACGATGTTGTGTACTGACAGTGTCTTTTTTAATATTTTACACATATGTCCTTTCACAAGAAAGGATAAATCGAATTGAAAACTGGAGATACACTCAACCAAATAATCAATGGACAACGACAGTGATCCGTTATGGTCATTGACGGATACACCAATGTAATCGTCTGTCTTGTTTCTAAGAAATCCACTTATACCCCTACGATTATAGTTATGAGGACAACATTTTCAACCACAAGAATCACATAAAATTTTTTGTTAATATTTTTAACAGAAATAATAATGTAACAGATTTCTGTCTATGAAGATTTTTAAATCCATAGCACATAGGTTAGAGTAAATTGTGGCACACTAGTTACAAATACACAAGGTGGCAATCAGAAGAACTTGTTGAACTATATGTTGACTAGTTTTAGTTTCTTTATCAAACTTGGAAAGTTTAATTCCAGCTTTGGATCTTAAACTTTATTTTTAGACTGAACGTCAACGATGTTTTGGACTGATAGTGTTATTTTTTAATATTTTGTACATATGTCCTTTCACAAGAAAGGAGAAATCAAAATGAAAACTAGAGATACACTCAACCAAATAATCAATTGACAACAATAGTGATCCGTTATGGTCATTGACAGATACACCAATGTAATCGTCTGTCATGTTTCTAAGTATTCCACTTATACCCCCACGATTAGAGTTATGAGGAAAACATTTTCAACCACAAGAATCACATGAAATTTTATATTGATATTTTGAACGGAAATAATAATGTAATAGGGTTCTTTCTATGAATATTTTTAAAGCCTTAGCACATAGTTTAGAGTAAATTCTAACACACTACTTACAAGTGTATTAGTTTAAGTTACTTTATTAAACTCGGAAAGTTTAATTCCAGCTACGGATCTTAAACTTTCTTTTCAGACTGAACGTAATCGATGTTTTGGACTGACAGTGTATTTTTAAATATTTTGCACATATGTCCTTTCACAGGAAAGGAGAAATCGAAATGAAAACTGGAGATACACTCAACCAAATAATCAATTGACAACTACAGTGATCCGTTATAGTCACTGATGGATTCACCGATGTAATCGTCTGTCATGTTTCTAAGTATTCCACTTATACCCCTACGATTAGAGTTACGAGGAAAACATTTTCAACCACAAGAATCACATTAAATTTTATGTTGATATTCTTTACGGAATATTAATGTAATAGGGTTCTGTCTATGAAACTTTTTAAATCCAAAGCACATAGGTTAGAGTAAATTGTAGCACACTAGTTACAAGTACACCGGGTGGCATTCAGATGAACTTGTTAAACTATATGTGTATTAGTTTAAGTTTCTTTATTAAACTCGGAAAGTTTAATTCCAGCTACGGATCTTAAACTTTGTTTTCAGACTGAACGTAATAGATGTTTTGGACTGACAGTGTATTTTTAAATATTTTGCACATATGTCCTTTCACAACAATGGAGAAATCTAATTGAAAACAGGAGATACACTCAACCAAATAATCAATTGAAAACTACTGTGATCCGTTATAGTCACTAATTGATTCACCGATGTAATCGTCTGTCATGTTTCTAAGTATTCCACTTACACCCCTACGATTAGAGTTACGAGGACAAAATTTTCAACCACAAGAATCACATGAAATTTTATATTGATATTTTTTACGGAAATATTAATGTAATAGGGTTCTGTCTATGAAACTTTTTAAGTCCATATCACGTAGGTTAGAGTAAATTGTAGCACAGTGGTTACAAGTACACAAGGCAGCATTCGGAAGAACCTGTTGAAGTATATGTTGATTAGTTTAGGTTTCTTTATTACACTAGGAAAGTTTAATTATAGCTACGGAACATAAACTTTGTTTTAGGACTGAACGTAATTGATGTTTCGGACTGA
Source organism: Rubia yunnanensis (assembly GCA_037428765.1). Lineage (NCBI taxonomy): Eukaryota > Viridiplantae > Streptophyta > Magnoliopsida > Gentianales > Rubiaceae > Rubia > Rubia yunnanensis. The sequence goes on from CM075064.1 coordinate 65,871,197, forward strand.
CAGTGTATTTTTTTAATATTATGCACATATGTCCTTTCACAAGAAAGGAGAAATCGAAATAAAAATAGGAGACACACTCAACCAAATAATCAATTGACAACTACAGTGATCTGTTATAGTCACTGATGTATTCACCGATGTAATCGTCTGTCATGTTTCTAAGTATTCCACTTATACCCCTACGATTAGAGTTACGAGGACAACATTTTCAACCACAAGAATCACATGAAATTTTATATTGATATTCTTTGCGGAAATATTAATGTAATAGGGTTCTGTCTATGAAACTTTTTAAATCCAAAGCACATAGGTTAGAGTAAATTGTAGCACACTAGTTACAAGTACACATGGTGGCATTAAGAAGAACTTGTTGAACTATATGTGTATTAGTTTAAGTTTCTTCATTGAACCCGAAAAGTTTAATTCCAGCTACGTGTCTTAAACTTTCTTTTCAGACTGAACGTAATCGATGTTTTGGACTGACAGTGTATTTTTAAATATTTTGCACATATGTCCTTTCAGAAGAAAGGAGAAATCGAAAAGAAAACTGGAGATACACTAAACCAAATAATCAATTGACAACTACTATGATCCATTATAGCACTGATGGATTCACCGATGTAATCATCTGTCATGTTTCTAAGTATTCCACTTATACCCCTACGATTAGAGTTACGAGGACAACATTTTAAACCACAAGAATCACATGAAATTTTATATTGATATTCTTTACGGAAATATTAATGTAATAGGGTTCTGTCTATGAAACCTTTTAAATCTATATCACATAGGTTAGAGTAAATTGCAGCACAGTGGTTACAAGTACACAAGGCGGCATTCCGAAGAACTTGTTGAAGTATATGTTGATTAGTTTAATATTATTTATTACACTCGGAAAGTTTAATTATAGCTACGGAACATAAACTTTGTTTTAGGACTGAACAAAATCGATGTTTCGGACTGATAGTGTATTTTTTAATATTTTGCACATATGTCCTTTCACAAGAAAGGAGAAATCGAAATGAAGATAGGAGACACGCTCAACCAAACAATCAATTGACAACTACATTGATCAGTTTTGGTCACTGATGGATTCACCAATGTAATCGTCTGTCATGTTTCTAAGTATTCCACTTATACCCCTACGAGTAGAGTTATGAGGACAACATTTTCAACCACAAGAATCACATGAAATTTTATATTGATATTCTTTACGGTAATAATAATGTAATAGGGTTCTGTCTATCAAGATTTTTAAATCCAAAGCACATAGGTTAGAGTAAATTGTAGCACACTAGTTACAAGTACACAGGGTGGCATTCAGAAGAAATTGTTAAACTATATGTGTATTAGTTTAAGTTTCTTTATTAAACTCTAAAAGTTTAATTCCAGCTACGGATCTTAAACTTTCTTTTCAGACAGAACGTAATCGATGTTTTGGACTGACACTGTATTTTTTAATATTTTGCATATATGTCCTTTCACAAGAAAGGAGAAATCAAAAAGAAAACTGGAGATACACTCAACCAAATAATCAATTGACAACTACAGTGATCTGGTATGGTCACTTATGGATTCACCAATGTAATCGTCTATCATGTTTCTAAGTATTCCACTTATACCCCTACGATTAGAGTTACGAGGACAACATTTTCAACCACAAGAATCACATGAAATTTTATATTGATATTCTTTACGGAAATAATAATGTAATAGGGTTCTATCTATGAAGATTTTTAAATCCTTATCACATAGGTTAGAGTAAATTGCAGCACACTAGTTACAAGTACACAGGGTGGCATTCAGAAGAACTTGTTGATGTATATGTTGATTAGTTTAAGTTTTTTATTACCCTCGGAAAGTTTAATTCTGGCTACAGAATTTAAACTTTGTTTTAAGACTGAATGTAATCGATGTTTTGGACTGATAGTGTATTTTTTAATATTTTGCACATATGTCCTTTCACAATAAAGGAGAAATCAAAAAGAAAAATGGAGATACACTCAACCAATAATCAATTGACAACTACAGTGATCCGTTATGGTCACTAATGGATTCACCAATGTAATCGTCTATCATGTTTCTAAGTATTCCACTTATACCCCTACGATTAGAGTTATGAGGACAACATTTTCAACTACAAGAATCACATGAAATTGTATATTGATATTCTTTACGGAAATAATAGTGTAACCGGGTTCTGTCTATGAAGATTTTTAAATCCAAAGCACATAGGTTAGAGTAAATTGTGGCACACTAGTTACAAGTACACCGGGTGGCATTCAGATGAACTTGTTAAACTATATGTGTATTAGTTTAATTTTCTTTATTAAACTTGGAAAGTTTAATTCCATCTATGGATCTTAAAATTTGTTTTCAGACTGAACGTAATCGATGTTTTGGACTGACAGTGTATTTTTAAATATTTTGCACATATGTCCTTTCACAAGAAAGGAGAAATCGAAATGAAAACTGGAGATACACTCAACCAAATAATCAATTGACAACTACTGTGATCCGTTATAGTCACTAATTGATTCACCGATGTAATCGTCTGTCATGTTTGTAAGTATTCCGCTTATACCCCTACGATTAGAGTTACGAGGACAAAAGTTTCAACCACAAGAATCACATGAAATTTTATATTGATATTCTTTACGGAAATATTAATGTAATAGGATTCTGTCTTTGAAACCTTTTAATTACATATCACGTAGGTTAGAGTAAATTGTAGCACAGTGGTTACAAGTACACAAGGCAGCATTCGGAAGAACCTGTTGAAGTATATGTTGATTAGTTTAGGTTTCTTTATTACACTAGGAAAGTTTAATTATAGTTACGGAACATAAAATTTGTTTTAGGACTGAACGTAATCGATGTTTCGGACTGACATTTTATTTTTTTAATATTATGCACATATGTCCTTTCACAAGAAAGGAGAAATCGAAATGAAAATAGGAGACACACTCAACCAAATAATCAATTGACAACTACAGTGATCCGTTATAGTCACTGATGGATTCGCCGATGTAATCGTATGTCATGTTTCTAAGTATTCCACTTATACCCCTACGACTAGAGTTACGAGGACACCATTTTCAACCACAAGAATCACATGAAATTTTATATTGATATTCTTTACAGAAATATTAATGTAATAGGGTTCTGTCTATGAAACTTTTTAAATCCAAAGCACATAGGTTAGAGTAAATTGTAGCACACTAGTTACAAGTACACAGGGTGGCATTAAGAAGAACTTGTTGAACTATATGTGTATTAGTTTAAGTTTCTTCATTAAACCCGAAAAGTTTAATTCCAGCTACGGGTCTTAAACTTTCTTTTCAGACTGAACGTAATCGATGTTTTGGACTGACAGTGTATTTTTAAATATTTTGCACATATGTCCTTTCACAAGAAAGGAGAAATCGAAATGAAAACAGGAGACACGCTCAACCTAATAATCAATTGACAACTACATTGATCCGTTATGGTCACTGATGGATTCACCAATGTAATCGTCTGTCATGTTTCTAAGTATTCCACTTATAATCCTACGAGTAGAGTTATGCGGACAACATTTTCAACCACAAGAATCACATGAAATTTTATATTGATATTCTTTACGGAAATAATAATGTAATAGGGTTCTGTCTATGAAAATTTTTAAATCCAAAGCACATAGGTTAGAGTAAATTGTAGCACACTAGTTACAAGTACACATGGTGGCATTCAGAAGAAATTGTTGAAGTATATGTTGATTAGTTTAAGTTTCTTTATTACACTCGGAAAGTTTAATTCTAGCTACGGAACTTAAACTTTGTTTTAAGACTGAATGTAATCGATGTTTTGGACAGATAGGGTATTTTTTAATATTTAGCACATATGTCCTTTCACAAGAAAGGAGAAATCAAAATGAAAACTGGAGATACACTCAACCAAATAATCAATTGACAACTACAGTGCTCTGTTATGGTCACACATTGATTCACCAATGTAATCATCTGTCATGTTTCTAAGTCATCCACTTATACCTCTACGATTAGAGTTATGAGGACAACATTTTCAACCACAAGAATCACGTCAAATTTTCGGTTGATATTCTTTACGGAAATAACAATGTAATAGGGTTCTGTCTATGAAGAGTTTTAAATCCAAAGCGCATAGGTTAGAGTAAATTGTAGCACACTTGTTACAAGTACACAGGGTGGCATTCAGAAGAACTTGTTGAACTATATGTGTATTAGTTTAAGTTTCTTCATTAAACTCGAAAAGTTCAATTCCAGCTACGGGTCTTAAACTTTCTTTTCAGACTAAACATAATCGATTTTTTGGACTAACAGTGTATTTATTAATATTTTGTACATATAACTTTTCGCAAGAAAGGAGAAATTTAAATGAAAACTGGAGATACACTCAAACAAATAATCAATTGACAACTACAGTGATCCGTTATGGTTACTGATGGATTCACCAATGTAATCGTCTGTCATGTTTCTAAGTATTCCACTTATAATCCTACGAGTAGAGTTATGAGGACAACATTTTCAACCACAAGAATCACATGAAATTTTATATTGATATTCTTTACAGAAATATTAATGTAATAGGGTTCTGTCTATGAAACTTTTTAAATCCAAAGCACATAGGTTAGAGTAAATTGTAGCACACTAGTTACAAGTACACAGGGTGGCATTAAGAAGAACTTGTTGAACTATATGTGTATTAGTTTAAGTTTCTTCATTAAACCCGAAAAGTTTAATTCCAGCTACGGGTCTTAAACTTTCTTTTCAGACTGAACGTAATCGATGTTTTGGACTGACAGTGTATTTTTAAATATTTTGCACATATGTCCTTTCACAAGAAAGGAGAAATCGAAATGAAAACTGGAGATACACTAAACTAAATAATCAATTGACAACTACTGTGATCCATTATAGTCACTGATGGATTCACCGATGAAATCATCTGTCTTGTTTCTAAGTATTCCACTTATACCCCTACGATTAGAGTTACGAGGACAACATTTTAAACCACAAGAATCACATGAAATTTTATATTGATATTCTTTACGGAAATATTATTGTAATAGGGTTCTTTCCATGAAACTTTTTAAATCTATATCACATAGGTTAGAGTAAATTGCAGCACAGTGGTTACAAGTACACAAGGCGGCATTCCGAAGAACTTGTTGAAGTATATGTTGATTAGTTTAAGATTCTTTATTACACTCGGAAAGTTTAATTATAGCTACGGAACATAAACTTTGTTTTAGGACTGAACGAAATCGATGTTTCGGACTGACAGTGTATTTTTTAATATTTTACACATATGTCCTTTCACAAGAAAGGAGAAATCAAAATGAAAACAGGAGACACGCTCAACCAAATAATCAATTGACAACTACATTGATCCGTTATGGTCACTGATGGATTCACCAATGTAATCGTCTGTCATGTTTCTAAGTATTCCACTTATAATCCTACGAGTAGAGTTATGAGGACAACATTTTCAACCACAAGAATCACATGAAATTTTATATTGATATTCTTTACGGAAATAATAATGTAATAGGGTTCTGTCTATGAAAATTTTTAAATCCAAAGCACATAGGTTAGAGTAAATTGTAGCACACTAGTTACAAGTACACATGGTGGCATTCAGAAGAAATTGTTGAAGTATATGTTGATTAGTTTAAGTTTCTTTATTACACTCGGAAAGTTTAATTCTAGCTACGGAACTTAAACTTTGTTTTAAGACTGAACGTAATCGATGTTTTGGACAGATAGGGTATTTTTTAATATTTAGCACATATGTCCTTTCACAAGAAAGGAGAAACCAAAATGAAAACTGGAGATACACTCAACCAAATAATCAATTGACAACTACAGTGCTCTGTTATGGTCACACATTGATTCAGCAATGTAATCATCTGTCATGTTTCTAAGTCATCCACTTATACCTCTACGATTAGAGTTATGAGGACAACATTTTCAACCACAAGAATCACGTCAAATTTTCGGTTGATATTCTTTACGGAAATAACAATGTAATAGGGTTCTGTCTATGAAGAGTTTTAAATCCAAAGCACATAGGTTAGAGTAAATTGTAGCACACTTGTTACAAGTACACAGGGTGGCATTCAGAAGAACTTGTTGAACTATATGTGTATTAGTTTAAGTTTCTTCATTAAACTCGAAAAGTTCAATTCCAGCTACGGGTCTTAAACTTTCTTTTCAGACTGAACATAATCGATGTTTTGGACTAACAGTGTATTTATTAATATTTTGTACATATAAGTTTTCGCAAGAAAGGAGAAATTTAAATGAAAACTGGAGATGCACTCAAACAAATAATCAATTGACAACTACAGTGATCCGTTATGGTTACTGATGGATTAACCAATGTAATCGTCTGTCATGGTTCTAAGCATTCCACTTATACCCCAACGATTAGAGTTATGAGGACAACATTGTTAACAACAAGAATCACATGAAATTTTATATTGGTATTCTTTATGGAAATAATAATGTAATAGAGTTCTCTCTATGAAGATTTTTAAATCCAAAGCACATAGGTTAGAGTAAATTGTAGCACACTAGTTACAAGTACACAGGGTGGCATTCAGAAGAACTTGTTGAAGTATATGTTGATTAGTTTAAGTTTCTTTGTTACACTCGGAAAGTTTAATTCTTGCTGCGGAACTTAAACTTTATTTTTGGACTGAATGTAATCGATGTGTTGGACTGACAGTGTATTTTTTAATATTTTGCACATATGCCTTTTCACAAGAAAGGAGAAATCAAAATTAAGACTGGAGATACACTCCACCAAATAATCAATTGACAACTACAGCGCTCTGTTATGGTCACTCATTGATTCACCAATGTAATCATCTGTCATGTTTCTAAGTCATCCACTTATACCTCTATGATTAGAGTTATGAGGACAACATTTTCAACCACAAGAATCATGTAAAATTTTTGGTTGATATTCTTTACGGAAATAACAATGTAATAGGGTCATGTCTATGAAGATTTTTAAATCCAAAGCACATAGGTTAGAATAAATTGTAGCACACTAGTTACAAGTAGACAGGGTGGCATTCAGAAGAACTTGTTGAACTATATGTTGACTAGTTTTAGTTTCTTTATCAAACTCGGAAAGTTTAATTCCAGCTTTGGATCTTAAACTTTATTTTTAGACTGAACGTCAACGATGTTTTGGACTGACAGTGTTATTTTTTAATATTTTGTACATATGTCCTTTCACAAGAAAGGAGAAATCAAAATGAAAACTAGAGATACACTCAACCAAATAATCAATTGACAACAATAGTGATCCGTTATGGTCATTGACAGATACACCAATGTAATCGTCTGTCATGTTTCTAAGTATTCCACTTATACCCCCACGATTAGAGTTATGAGGAAAACATTTTCAACCACAAGAATCACATGAAATTTTATATTGATATTTTGAACGGAAAGAATAATGTAATAGGGTTCTTTCTATGAATATTTTTAAAGCCTTAGCACATAGTTTAGAGTAAATTCTAACACACTACTTACAAGTGTATTAGTTTAAGTTACTTTATTAAACTCGGAAAGTTTAATTCCAGCTACGGATCTTAAACTTTCTTTTCAGACTGAACGTAATCGATGTTTTGGACATACAGTGTATTTTTAAATATTTTGCACATATGTCCTTTCACAGGAAAGGAGAAATCGAAATGAAAACTGGAGATACACTCAACCAAATAATCAATTGACAACTACAGTGATCCGTTATAGTCACTGATGGATTCACCGATGTAATCGTCTGTCATGTTTCTAAGTATTCCACTTATACCCCTACGATTAGAGTTACGAGGAAAACATTTTCAACCACAAGAATCACATTAAATTTTATGTTGATATTCTTTACGGAATATTAATGTAATAGGGTTCTGTCTATGAAACTTTTTAAATCCAAAGCACATAGGTTAGAGTAAATTGTAGCACACTAGTTACAAGTACACCGGGTGGCATTCAGATGAACTTGTTAAACTATATGTGTATTAGTTTAAGTTTCTTTATTAAACTCGGAAAGTTTAATTCCAGCTACGGATCTTAAACTTTGTTTTCAGACTGAACGTAATCGATGTTTTGGACTGACAGTGTATTTTTAAATATTTTGCACATATGTCCTTTCACAACAATGGAGAAATCTAATTGAAAACAGGAGATACACTCAACCAAATAATCAATTGAAAACTACTGTGATCCGTTATAGTCACTAATTGATTCACCGATGTAATCGTCTGTCATGTTTCTAAGTATTCCACTTACACCCCTACGATTAGAGTTACGAGGACAAAATTTTCAACCACAAGAATCACATGAAATTTTATATTGATATTCTTTACGGAAATATTAATGTAATAGGGTTCTGTCTATGAAACTTTTTAAGTCCATATCACGTAGGTTAGAGTAAATTGTAGCACAGTGGTTACAAGTACACAAGGCAGCATTCGGAAGAACCTGTTGAAGTATATGTTGATTAGTTTAGGTTTCTTTATTACACTAGGAAAGTTTAATTATAGCTACGGAACATAAACTTTGTTTTAGGACTGAACGTAATTGATGTTTCGGACTGACAGTGTATTTTTTTAATATTATGCACATATGTCCTTTCATAAGAAAGGAGAAATCGAAATGAAAATAGGAGACACACTCAACCAAATAATCAATTGACAACTACAGTGATCCGTTATAGTCATTGATGTATTCACCGATGTAATCGTCTGTCATGTTTCTAAGTATTCCACTTATACCCCTACGATTAGAGTTACGAGGACAACATTTTCAACCACAAGAATCACATGAAATTTTATATTGATATTCTTTGCGGAAATATTAATGTAATAGGGTTCTGTCTATGAAACTTTTTAAATCCAAAGCACATAGGTTAGAGTAAATTGTAGCACACTAGTTACAAGTACACATGGTGGCATTAAGAAGAACTTGTTGAACTATATGTGTATTAGTTTAAGTTTCTTCATTGAACCCGAAAAGTTTAATTCCAGCTACGTGTCTTAAACTTTCTTTTCAGACTGAACGTAATCGATGTTTTGGACTGACAGTGTATTTTTAAATATTTTGCACATATGTCCTTTCAGAAGAAAGGAGAAATCGAAAAGAAAACTGGAGATACACTAAACCAAATAATCAATTGAAAACTACTGTGATCCATTATAGCACTGATGGATTCACCGATGTAATCATCTGTCATGTTTCTAAGTATTCCACTTATACCCCTATGATTAGAGTTACGAGGACAACATTTTAAACCACAAGAATCACATGAAATTTTATATTGATATTCTTTACGGTAATATTAATGTAATAGGGTTCTGTCTATGAAACTTTTTAAATCTATATCACATAGGTTAGAGTAAATTGCAGCACAGTGGTTACAAGTACACAAGGCGGCATTCCGAAGAACTTGTTGAAGTATATGTTGATTAGTTTAAGATTCTTTATTACACTCGGAAAGTTTAATTATAGCTACGGAACATAAACTTTGTTTTAGGACTGAACAAAATCGATGTTTCGGACTGACAGTGTATTTTTTAATATTTTACACATATGTCCTTTCACAAGAAAGGAGAAATCGAAATGAAAACAGGAGACACGCTCAACCAAATAATCAATTGACAACTACATTGATCCGTTATGGTCACTGATGGATTCACCAATGTAATCGTCTGTCATGTTTCTAAGTATTCCACTTATAATCCTACGAGTAGAGTTATGAGGACAACATTTTCAACCACAAGAATCACATGAAATTTTATATTGATATTCTTTACGGAAATAATAATGTAATAGGGTTCTGTCTATGAAAATTTTTAAATCCAAAGCACATAGGTTAGAGTAAATTGTAGCACATAGGTTAGAGTAAATTGTAGCACACTAGTTACAAGTACACATGGTGGCATTCAGAAGAAATTGTTGAAGTATATGTTGATTAGTTTAAGTTTCTTTATTACACTCGGAAAGTTTAATTCTAGCTACGGAACTTAAACTTTGTTTTAAGACTGAACGTAATCGATGTTTTGGACAGATAGGGTATTTTTTAATATTTAGCACATATGTCCTTTCACAAGAAAGGAGAAATCAAAATGAAAACTGGAGATACACTCAACCAAATAATCAATTGACAACTACAGTGCTCTGTTATGGTCACACATTGATTCACCAATGTAATCATCTGTCATGTTTCTAAGTCATCCACTTATACCTCTACGATTAGAGTTATGAGGACAACATTTTCAACCACAAGAATCACGTCAAATTTTCGGTTGATATTCTTTACGGAAATAACAATGTAATAGGGTTCTGTCTATGAAGAGTTTTAAATCCAAAGCACATAGGTTAGAGTAAATTGTAGCACACTTGTTACAAGTACACAGGGTGGCATTCAGAAGAACTTGTTGAACTATATGTGTATTAGTTTAAGTTTCTTCATTAAACTCGAAAAGTTCAATTCCAGCTACGGGTCTTAAACTTTCTTTTCAGACTGAACATAATCGATGTTTTGGACTAACAGTGTATTTATTAATATTTTGTACATATAACCTTTCGCAAGAAAGGAGAAATTTAAATGAAAACTGGAGATACACTCAAACAAATAATCAATTGACAACTACAGTGATCCGTTATGGTTACTGATGGATTAACCAATGTAATCGTCTGTCATGGTTCTAAGCATTCCACTTATACCCCAACGATTAGAGTTATGAGGACAACATTTTTAACAACAAGAATCACATGAAATTTTATATTGGTATTCTTTATGGAAATAATAATGTAATAGAGTTCTGTCTGTGAAGATTTTTAAATCCAAAGCACATAGGTTACAGTAAATTGTAGCACACTAGTTACAAGTACACAGGGTGGCATTCAGAAGAACTTGTTGAAGTATATGTTGATTAGTTTAAGTTTCTTTGTTACACTCGGAAAGTTTAATTCTTGCTACGGAACTTAAACTTTATTTTTAGACTGAATGTAATCGATGTGTTGGACTGACAGTGTATTTTTTAATATTTTGCACATATGTCTTTTCACAAGAAAGGAGAAATCAAAATTAAGACTGGAGATACACTCCACCAAATAATCAATTGACAACTACAGCGCTCTGTTATGGTCACTCATTGATTCACCAATGTAATCATCTGTCATGTTTCTAAGTCATCCACTTATACCTCTATGATTAGAGTTATGAGGACAACATTTTCAACCACAAGAATCATGTAAAATTTTTGGTTGATATTCTTTACGGAAATAACAATGTAATAGGGTTCTGTCTATGAAGATTTTTAAATCCAAAGCACATAGGTTAGAGTAAATTGTAGCACACTAGTTACAAGTACACAGGGTGGCATTCAGAAGAACTTGTTGAAGTATATGTTGATTAGTATAAGTTTCTTTATTACACTCGGAAAGTTTAATTCTTGCTACGGAACTTAAACTTTGTTTTTAGACTGAACGTAATCAATGTGTTGGACTGACAGTGTATTTTTTAATATTTTGCACATATGTCTCTTCACAAGAAAGGAGAAATAAAAATTAAAACTGGAGACATACTCAACCAAATAATCAATTGACAACTACAGCGCTCTGTTATGGTCACTCATTGATTCACCAATGTAATCATCTATCATGTTTCTAAGTCATCCACTTATAGCTCTACGATTAGAGTTATGAGGACAACATTTTCAACCACAAGAATCACGTAAAATTGTCGGTTGATATTCTTTACGGAAATAACAATGTAATAGGGTTCTGTCTAAGAAGAGTTTTAAATCCAAAGCACATAGGTTAGAGTAAATTGTAGCACACCAGTTACAAGTACACAGGGTAGCATACAGAAGAACTTGTTGAACTATATGTGTATTAGTTAAAGTTTCTTCATTAAACTCGAAAAGTTCAATTCCAGCTACGGGTCTTAAACTTTCTTTTCAGACTGAACATAATCGATGTTTTGGACTAACAGTGTATTTATTAATATTTTGTACATATAACCTTTCGCAAGAAAGGAGAAATTTAAATGAAAACTGGAGATACACTCAAACAAATAATCAATTGACAACTACAGTGATCCATTATGGTTACTGATGGATTAAAAAATGTAATCGTCTGTCATGGTTCTAAGTATTCCACTTATACCCCAACGATTAGAGTTATGAGGACAACATTTTTAACAACAAGATGCACATGAAATTTTATATTGGTATTCTTTACGGAAATAATAATGTAATAGGGTTTTGTCTATGAAGATTTTTAAATCCAAAGCACATAGGTTAGAGTAAATTGTAGCACACTAGTTACAAGTACACAGGGTGGCATTCAGAAGAACTTGTTGAAGTATATGTTGATGAGTTTAAGTTTCTTTGTTACACTCGGAAAGTTTAATTCTTGCTACGGAACATAAACTTTGTTTTTAGACTGAACGTAATCGATGTGTTGGACTAACAGTGTATTTGTTATTATTTTGCACATATGTCTTTTCACAAGAAAGGAGAAATCAAAATTAAAACTGGAGATGCACTCAACCAAATAATCAATTGACAACTATAGTGATCCGTTATGGTCACTCATGGATTCACCAATGTAATCGTCTGTCATGTTTCCAAGTATTCCACTTATACCCCTACAATTAGAGTTACGAGGACAACATTTTCAACCACAAGAATCACATGAAATTTTATATTAATATTCTTTACCGAAATAATAATGTAATAGGGTTCTGTCTATGAAGATATTTAAATCCCTATCACGTAAGTTAGAGTAAATTGTAGCACACTAGTTACAAGTACACAAGGTGGTATTCAGAAGAACTTGTTCAAGTATATGTTGATTAGTTTAAGTTTCTTTTTTACACTCGGAAAGTTTAATTGTAGCTATGGAACTTAAACTCTGTTGTAACACTGAACGTAATCGATGTTTTGGACTGACTGTGTATTTTTTAATATTTTGCACATATGTCCTTTCACAAGAAAGGTGTAATCGAAATAAAAACTGGAGATACACTCAACCAAATAATTAAATGACAACAACAGTTATCCATTATGGTCACTGATGGATTCACCAATTCAATCGTCTATCATGTTTCTAAGGTTTTCCCCTTATATCCGTACGATTAGAGTTACGAGGACAACATTTTCAACCACAATAATCACATGAAATTTAATATCGTTATTTTTTACGGAAATAATAATGTAATAGGGTTCTGTCTATGAAGATTTTAAAATCCATATCACATAGGTTAGAGTAAATTGCAGCACACTAGTTACAAGTACACAGGGTGGCATTCAGAAGAACATGTTGAAGTATATGTTGATTAGTTTTAGTTTCTTTATTACACTCGGAAAATGTAATTCTAGTTACGGAACTTAAACTTTGTTTTATGACTGAACGTAATCGATGTTTTGGACTGACTGTGAATTTTTTAATATTTTGCACATATGTCCTTTCACAAGAAAGGAGAAATCAAAATGAAAACAGGAGATACACTCAACCAAATAATCAATCGACAACTACAGTGATCCGTTATGGTCACTGATGGATTCACCAATGTAATCGTCTGTCAGGTTTCTAAGTATTCAACTTATACCCCTACGATTAGAGTTATGAGGACAGCGTTTTCAATCATAAGAATCACATGAAATCTTATATTGATATTCTTTACTGAAATAATAATGTAATAGGGTTCCGTCTATGAAGATTTTTAAATCCAAAGCACATAGGTTAGAGTAAATTGTAGCATACTAGTTACAAGTACACAGGGTGGCATTCAGAAGAACTTGTTGAACTATATGTGTATTAGTTTAAGTTTCTTCATTAAACTCGAAAAGTTTAATTCCAGCTACGGGTCTTAAACTTTCTTTTCAGACTGAACGTAATCGATGTTTTGGACTGACAGTGTATTTATTAATATTTTGTACATATAACCTTTCACAAGAAAGGAGAAATTTAAATGAAAACTGGAGATACACTCAAACAAATAATCAATTGACAACTACAGTGATCCGTTATGGTTACTGATGGATTAACCAATGAAATCGTCGGTCATGGTTCTAAGTATTCCACTTATAACCCAACGATTAGATTTATGAGGACAACAATTTTAACAACAAGATTCACATGAAATTTTATATTGGTATTCTTTACGAAAATAATAATGTAATAGGGTTCTGTCTATGAAGACTTTTAAATCCAAAGCACATAGGTTAGAGTAAATTGTTGCACACTAGTTAAAAGTACACAGGGTGGCATTCAGAAGAACTTGTTGAACTATATGTTGATTAGTTTAAGTTTCTTTATTACACTCGGAAAGTTTAATTCTTGCTACGGAACTTAAACTTTGTTTTTAGACTGAACGTAATCGATATGTTGGACTGACAGTGTATTTTTTAATATTTTGCACATATGTCTTTTCACAAGAATGGAGAAATCGAAATGAAAACTGGAGATAAACTCAACCAAATAATCAATTGACAACTACAGTGATCCGTTATGGTCACTGATGGATTCACCAATGTAATCGTCTGTCAAGTTTCTAAGTATTCCACTTATACCCCTACGATTAGAGTTATTAGGACAGCATTTTCAACCACAAGAATCACATGGAATTTTATATTTATATTCTTTACGGAAATAATAATGTAATAGGGTTCTGTCTATCAAAATTTTTAAATAAAAAACACATAAGTTAGAGTAAATTGTAGCACACTAGTTACGAGTACACAGGGTGGCATTCAGAAGAACTTGTTGAACTATATGTGTATTAGTTTAAATTCTTTATTAAACTCGGAAAGTTTAATTCCAGCTAAGGATCTTAAACTTTCTTGTTTGACTGAACGTAATCGATGTTTTGGACTGACAGTGTATTTTTCAATATTTTGAACATATGTCCTTTCACAAGAAAGGAGAAATCGAAATGAAAACTGGAGATACACACAACCAAATAATCAATTGACAACTACAGCGCTCTGTTATGGTCACTCATTGATTCACCAATGTAATCATCTGTCATGTTTCTAAGTCATCCACTTATACCTCTATGATTAGAGTTATGAGGACAACATTTTCAACCACAAGAATCATGTAAAATTTTTTGTTGATATTCTTTACGGAAATAACAATGTAATAGGGTTTTGTCTACAAAGATTTTTAAATCCAAAGCACATAGGTTAGAGTAAATTGTAGCACACTAGTTACAAGTACACAGGGTGGCATTCAGAAGAACTTGTTGAACTATATGTGTATTAGTTTAAGTTTCTTCATTAAACTCGAAAAGTTTAATTCCAGCTACGGGTCTTAAACTTTCTTTTCAGACTGAACATAATCGATGTTTTGGACTAACAGTGTATTTATTAATATTTTGTACATATAACCTTTCACAAGAAAGGAGAAATTTAAATGAAAAATTGAGATACACTCAAACAAATAATCAATTGACAACTACAGTGATCCGTTATGGTTACTGATGGATTAACCAATGTAATCGTCTGTCATGGTTCTAAGTATTCCACTTATACCCCAACGATTAGAGTTATGAGGACAACATTTTTAACAACAAGAATAACATGAAATTTTATATTGGTATTCTTTATGGAAATAATAATGTAATAGAGTTCTATCTATGAATATTTTTAAATCCAAAGCACATAGGTTAGAGTAAATTGTAGCACACTAGTTACAAGTACACAGGGTGGCATTCAGAAGAACTTGTTGAAGTATATGTTGATTAGTTTAAGTTTCTTTATTACACTCGGAAAGTTTAATTCTTGCTACGGAACTTAAACTTTGTTTTTAGACTGAACGTAATCGATGTGTTGGACTGACAGTGTATTTTTTAAAATTTTGCACATATGTCTCTTCACAAGAAAGGAGAAATAAAAATTAAAACTGGAGATACACTCAACCAAATAATCAATTGACAACTACAGCGCTCTGTTATGGTCACTCATTGATTCACCAATGTAATCATCTGTCATGTTTCTAAGTCATCCACTTATACCTCTACGATTAGAGTTATGAGGACAACATTTTCAACCACAAGAATCACGTCAAATTTTCGGTTGATATTCTTTACGGAAATAACAATGTAATAGGGTTCTGTCTATGAAGAGTTTTAAATCCAAAGCACATAGGTTAGAGTAAATTGTAGCACACTAGTTACAAGTACACAGGGTGGCATTCAGAAGAACTTGTTGAACTATATGTGTATTAGTTTAAGTTTCTTCATTAAACTCGAAAAGTTCAATTCCAGCTACGGGTCTTAAACTTTCTTTTCAGACTGAACATAATCGATGTTTTGGACTAACAGTGTATTTATTAATATTTTGTACATATAACCTTTCACAAGAAAGGAGAAATTTAAATGAAAACTGGAGATACACTCAAACAAATAATCAATTGACAACTACAGTGATCCGTTATGGTTACTGATGGATTAACCAATGTAATCGTCTGTCATGGTTCTAAGTATTCCACTTATACCCGAACGATTAGAGTTATGATGACAACATTTTTAACAACAAGATACACATGAAATTTTATATTGGTATTCTTACGGAAATAATAATGTAATAGGGTTCTGTCTATGAAGATTTTTAAATCCAAAGCACATAGGTTAGAGTAAATTGTAGCACACTAGTTACAAGTACACAGGGTGGCATTCCGAAGAACTTGTTGAAGTATATGTTGATTAGTTTAAGTTTCTTTGTTACACTCGGAAAGTTTAATTCTTGCTATGGTACTTAAACATTGTTTTTAGACTGAACATAATCGATGTGTTGGAGTAACAGTTTATTTTTTATTATTTTGCACATATGTCTTTTCACAAGAAAGGAGAAATCAAAATTAAAACTGTAGATGCACTCAACGAAATAATCAATTGACAACTACAGTGATTCGTTATGGTCACTCATGGATTCACCAATGTAATCGTCTGTCATGTTTCTAAGTATTCCACTTATACCCCTACGATTAGAGTTACGAGGACAACATTTTCAACCACAAGAATCACATGAAATTTTATATTAATATTCTTTACCAAAATAATAATGTAATAGGGTTCTGTCTATGAAGATATTTAAATCCCTATCACTTAAGTTAGAGTAAATTGTAGCACACTAGTTACAAGTACACAAGGTGGCATTCAGAAGAACTTGTTCAAGTATATGTTGATTAGTTTAAGTTTCTTTTTTACACTCGGAAAGTTTAATTGTAGCTACGGAACTTAAACTTTGTTGTAACACTGAACGTAATCGATGTTTTGGACTGACTGTGTATTTTTTAATATTTTGCACATATGTCCTTTCACAAGAAAGGTGTAATCGAAATAAAAACTGGAGATACACTCAACAAAATAATTAAATGACAACAACAGTTATCCGTTATGGTCACTGATGGATTCACCAATGTAATCGTCTATCATGTTTCTAAGGTTTTCCCCTTATATCCGTACGATTAGAGTTACGAGGAAAACATTTTCAACCACAATAATCACATGAAATTTTATATCAATATTTTTTACGGAAATAATAATGTAATAGGGTTCTGTCTATGAATATTTTAAAATCCATATCACATAGGTTAGAGTAAATTGCAGCACACTAGTTACAAGTACACAGGGTGGCATTCAGAAGAACTTGTTGAAGTATATGTTGATTAGTTTTAGTTTCTCTATTACACTCGGAAAATGTAATTCTAGTTACGGAACTTAAACTTTGTTTTATGACTGAACGTAATCGATGTTTTGGACTGACTGTGAATTTTTTAATATTTTGCACATATGTCCTTTCACAAGAAAGGAGAAATCGAAATGAAAACAGGAGATACACTCAACCAAATAATCAATCGACAACTACATTGATCCGTTATGGTCACTGATGGATTCACCAATGTAATCGTCTGTCAGGTTTCTAAGTATTCAACTTATACCCCTACGATTAGAGTTATGAGGACAGCGTTTTCAACTACAAGAATCACATGAAATATTATATTGATATTCTTTACTGAAATAATAATGTAATAGGGTTCCGTCTATGAATATTTTTAAATCCATATGACATAGGTTAGAGTAAATTATAGCACACTAGTGTTAAGTACACAGGGTGGCATTCAGAAGAACTTGTTGAAGTATAAGTTGATTTGTTTAAGTTTCTTTATTGCACTCGAAAAGTTTAATTCTAGTTACAGAACTTAAACTTTGTTTTAAGACTGAACGTAATCGATGTTTTGGATTGACAGTGTATTTTTTAACATTTTGCACATATGTCCTTTTACAAGAAAGGAGAAATCTAAATGAAAACTACAGTGATCTGTTATGGTTACTGATGGATTAACCAATGTAATCATCTGTCATGGTTCTAAGTATTCCACTTATACCCCAACAATTAGAGTTATGAGGACAACATTTTTAACAACAAGATTCACATGAAATTTTATATTGGTATTATTTACGGAAATAATAATGTAATAGGGTTCTGTCTGTGAAGATTTTTAAATCCAAAGCACATAGGTTAGAGTAAATTGTAGCACACTAGTTACAAGTACACAGGGTGGCATTCAGAAGAACTTGTTGAACTATATGTGCATTAGTTTAAGTTTCTTTATTAAACTCGGAAAGTTTAATTCCAGCTAAGGATCTTAAACTTTCTTGTTTGGCTGAACGTAATCGATGTTTTGGACTGACAGTGTATTTTTTAATATTTTGAACATATGTCCTTTCACAAGAAAGGAGAAATCAAAATGAAAACTGGAGATACACACAACCAAATAATCAATTGACAAATACAGTGATGCGTTATGTTCACTGATGGATTCACCAATGTAATCGTCTGTCAAGTTTCTAAGTCATCCACTTATACCTCCATGATTAGAGTTATGAGGACAACATTTTCAACCACAAGAATCATGTAAAATTTTTCGTTGATATTCTTTACGGAAATAACAATGTAATAGGGTTCTGTCTATGAAGATTTTTAAATCCAAAGAACATAGGTTAGAGTAAATTGTAGCACACTAGTTACAAGTACACAGGGTGGCATTCAGAAGAACTTGTTGAACTATATGTGTATTAGTTTAAGTTTCTTCATTAAACTCGAAAAGTTTAATTCCAGCTACGGGTCTTAAACTTTCTTTTCAGACTGAACGTAATCGATGTTTTTGACTGATAGTGTATTTATTAAAATTTTGTACATATAACCTTTCGCAAGAAAGGAGAAATTTAAATGAAAACTGGAGATACACTCAAACAAATAATCAATTGACAACTACAGTGATCTGTTATGGTTACTGATGGATTAACCAATGTAATCATCTGTCATGGTTCTAAGTATTCCACTTATACCCCAACGATTAGAGTTATGAGGACAACATTTTTAACAACAAGATTCACATGAAATTTTATATTGGTATTATTTACGGAAATAATAATGTAATAGGGTTCTGTCTATGAAGATTTTTAAATCCAAAGCACATAGGTTAGAGTAAATTGTAGCACACTAGTTACAAGTACACAGGGTGGCATTCGGAAGAACTTGTTGAAGTATATGTTGATTAGTTTAAGTTTCTTTGTTACACTCGGAAAGTTTAATTCTTGCTACGGAACATAAACTTTGTTTTTAGACTGAACGTAATCGATGTGTTGGACTTATAGTGTATTTTTTATTATTTTGCACATATGTCTTTTCACAAGAAAGGAGAAATCAAAATTAAAACTGGAGATGCACTCAACCAAATAATCAATTGACAACTACAGTGATCCGTTATGGTCACTGATGGATTCACCAACATAATCGTCTGTCATGTTTCTAAGTATTCCACGTATACCCCTACGATTAGAGTTACGAGGACAACATTTTCAACCACAAGAATCACATGAAATTTTATATTAATATTCTTTACCGAAATAATAATGTAATAGGGTTCTGTCTATGAAGATATTTAAATCCATATCACGTAAGTTACAGTAAATTGTAGAACACTAGTTACAAGTACACAGGGTGGCATTCAGAAGAACTTGTTGAACTATATGTGTATTAGTTTAAGTTTCTTCATTAAACTCGAAAAGTTTAATTCCAGCTACGGGTCTTAAACTTTCTTTTCAGACTGAACGTAATCGATGTTTTTGACTGATAGTGTATTTATTAATATTTTGTACATATAACCTTTCGCAAGAAAGGAGAAATTTAAATGAAAAATGGAGATACACTCAAACAAATAATCAATTGACAACTACAGTGATCTGTTATGGTTACTGATGGATTAACCAATGTAATCATCTGTCATGGTTCTAAGTATTCCACTTATACCCCAACGATTAGAGTTATGAGGACAACATTTTTAACAACAAGATTCACATGAAATTTTATATTGGTATTATTTACGGAAATAATAATGTAATAGGGTTTTGTCTATGAAGATTTTTAAATCCAAAGCACATAGGTTAGAGTAAATTGTAGCACACTAGTTACAAGTACACAGGGTGGCATTCGGAAGAACTTGTTGAAGTATATGTTGATTAGTTTAAGTTTCTTTGTTACACTCGGAAAGTTTAATTCTTGCTACGGAACTTAAACTTTGTTTTTAGACTGAACGTAATCGATGTGTTGGACTAACAGTGTATTTTTTATTATTTTGCACATATGTCTTTTCACAAGAAAGGAGAAATCAAAATTAAAACTGGAGATGCACTCAACCAAATAATCAATTGACAACTGCAGTGATCCGTTATGGTCACTGATGGATTCACCAACATAATCGTCTGTCATGTTTCTAAGTATTCCACGTATACCCCTACGATTAGAGTTACGAGGACAACATTTTCAACCACAAGAATCACATGAAATTTTATATTAATATTCTTTACCGAAATAATAATGTAATAGGGTTCTGTCTATGAAGATATTTAAATCCATATCACGTAAGTTAGAGTAAATTGTAGCACACTAGTTACAAGTACACAAGGTGGCATTCAGAAGAACTTGTTCAAGTATATGTTGATTAGTTTAAGTTTCCTTTTTACACTAGGAAAGCTTAATTGTAGCTACGGAACTTAAAATTTGTTTTAACACTGAACGTAATCGATGTTTTGGACTGACTGTGTATTTTTTAATATTTTGCACATATGTCCTTTCGCAAGAAAGTTGTATCGAAATAAAAACTGGAGATACACTAAACCAAATAATTAAATGACAACAACAGTTATTCGTTATGGTCACTGATGGATTCACTAATGTAATCGTCAATCATATTTCTAAGGTTTTCCCCTTATATCCGTACGATTAGAGTTACGAGGACAACATTTTCAACCACAATAATCACATGAAATTTTATATCGATATTTTTTACGGAAATAATAATGTAATAGGGTTCTGTCTATGAAGATTTTAAAATCCATATCACATAGGTTAGAGTAAATTGCAGCACACTAGTTACAAGTACACAGGGTGGCATTCAGAAGAACTTGTTGAAGTATATGTTGATTAGTTTTAGTTTCTTCATTACACTCGGAAAATGTAATTCTAGTTACGGAACTTAAACTTTGTTTTATGACTGAACGTAATCGATGTTTTGGACTGATTGTGAATTTTTTAATATTTTGCACATATGTCCTTTCACAAGAAAGGAGAAATCGAAATGAAAGCAGGAGATACACTCAACCATATAATCAATCGACAACTACAGTGATCCGTTATGGTCACTGATGGATTCACCAATGTAATCGTCTGTCAGGTTTCTAAGTATTCAACTTATACCCCTACGATTAGAGTTATGAGGACAGCTTTTTCAACCACAAGAATCACATGAAATCTTATATTGATATTCTTTACTGAAATAATAATGTAATAGGGTTCTGTCTATGAAAATTTTTGAATCAAAAACACATAAGTTAGAATAAATTGTAGCACACTAGTTACAAGTACACAAGGTGGCATTCAAAAGAACTTGTTGAACTATATGTGTATTAATTTAAGTTTCTTTATTAAAGTCGAAAAGTTTAATTCCAGCTACGGATCTTAAACTTTCTTTTCAGACTGAACGTAATCGATGTTTTGGACTGACAGTGTATTTTTTAATATTTTCCACATATGTCCATTCACAAGAAAGGAGAAATCGAAATGAAAACTGGAGATAAACTGAACCAAATAATCAATTGACAAATACAGTGATCCGTTATGGTCACTGATGGATTCACCAATGTAATCGTCTGTCAAGTTTCTAAGTATTCCACTTATACCCCTACGATTAGAGTTATGAGGACAGCATTTTCAACCACAAGAATCACATGAAATTTTATATTGATATTCTTTACGGAAATAATAATGTAATAGGGTTCTGTCTATGAAAATTTTTGAATAAAAAACACATAAGTTAGAGTAAATTGTAGCAAACTAGTTACGAGTACACAGGGTGGCATTCAGAAGAACTTGTTGAACTATATGTGCATTAGTTTAAGTTTCTTTATTAAACTCGGAAAGTTTAATTCCAGCTAAGGATCTTAAACTTTCTTGTTTGACTGAACGTAATCGATGTTTTGGACTGACAGTGTATTTTTTAATATTTTGAACATATGTCCTTTCACAAGAAAGGAGAAATCGAAATGAAAACTGGAGATACACACAACCAAATAATCAATTGACAAATACAGTGATGCGTTATGGTCACTGATGGATTCACCAATGTAATCGTCTGTCAAGTTTCTATGTCATCCACTTATACCTCTATGATTAGAGTTATGAGGACAACATTTTCAACCACAAGAATCATGTAAAATTTTTGGTTGATATTCTTTACGGAAATAACAATGTAATAGGGTTCTGTCTATGAAGATTTTTAAATCCAAAGAACATAGGTTAGAGTAAATTGTAGCACACTAGTTACAAGTACACAGGGTGGCATTCAGAAGAACTTGTTGAACTATATGTGTATTAGTTTAAGTTTCTTCATTAAACTCGAAAAGTTTAATTCCAGCTACGGGTCTTAAACTTTCTTTTCAGACTGAACGTAATCGATGTTTTTGACTGATAGTGTATTTATTAATATTTTGTACATATAACCATTCGCAAGAAAGGAGAAATTTAAATGAAAACTGGAGATACACTCAAACAAATAATCAATTGACAACTACAGTGATCTGTTATGGTTACTGATGGATTAACCAATGTAATCATCTGTCATGGTTCTAAGTCATCCACTTATACCTCTACGATTAGAGTTATGAGGACAACATTTTCAACCACAAGAATCACGTAAAATTTTCGGTTGATATTCTTTACGGAAATAACAATGTAATAGGGTTCTGTCTAAGAAGAGTTTTAAATCCAAAGCACATAGGTTAGAGTAAATTGTAGCACTAAAGTTACAAGTACACAGGGTGGCATTCAGAAGAACTTGTTGAACTATATGTGTATTAGTTTAAGTTTCTTCATTAAACTCGAAAAGTTTAATTCCAGCTACGTGTCTTAAACTTTCTTTTCAGACTGAACATAATCGATGTTTTGGACTAACAGTGTATTTATTAATATTTTGTACATATAACCTTTCACAAGAAAGGAGAAATTTAAATGAAAACTGGAGATACACTCAAACAAATAATCAATTAACAACTACAGTGATCTGTTATGGTTACTGATGGATTAACCAATGTAATCATCTGTCATGGTTCTAAGTATTCCACTTATACCCCAACGATTAGAGTTATGAGGACAACATTTTTAACAACAAGATTCACATGAAATTTTATATTGGTATTATTTACGGAAATAATAATGTAATAGGGTTCTGTCTATGAAGATTTTTAAATCCAAAGCACATAGGTTAGAGTAAATTGTAGCACACTAGTTACAAGTACACAGGGTGGCATTCGGAACAACTTGTTAAAGTATATGTTGATTAGTTTAAGTTTCTTTGTTACACTCGGAAAGTTTAATTCTTGCTACGGAACTTAAACTTTGTTTTTAGACTGAACGTAATCGATGTGTTGGACTAACAGTGTATTTTTTATTATTTTGCACATATGTCTTTTCACAAGAAAGGAGAAATCAAAATTAAAACTGGAGATGCACTCAACCAAATAATCAATTGACAACTACAGTGATCCGTTATGGTCACTGATGGATTCACCAACATAATCATCTGTCATGTTTCTAAGTATTCCACGTATACCCCTACGATTAGAGTTACGAGGACAACATTTTCAACCACAAGAATCACATGAAATTTTATATTAATATTCTTTACCGAAATAATAATGTAATAGGGTTCTGTCTATGAAGATATTTAAATCCATATCACGTAAGTTAGAGTAAATTGTAGCACACTAGTTACAAGTACACAAGGTGGCATTCAGAAGAACTTGTTCAAGTATATGTTGATTAGTTTAAGTTTCCTTTTTACACTCGGAAAGCTTAATTGTAGCTACGGAACTTAAACTTGGTTGTAACACTGAACGTAATCGATGTTTTGGACTGACTGTGTATTTTTTAATATTTTGCACATATGTCCTTTCGCAAGAAAGTTGTATCGAAATAAAAACTGGAGATACACTAAACCAAATAATTAAATGACAACAACAGTTATTCGTTATGGTCACTGATGGATTCACTAATGTAATCGTCTATCATATTTCTAAGGTTTTCCCCTTATATCCGTACGATTAGAGTTACGAGGACAACATTTTCAACCACAATAATCACATGAAATTTTATATCGATATTTTTTACGGAAATAATAATGTAATAGGGTTCTGTCTATGAAGATTTTAAAATCCATATCACATAGGTTAGAGTAAATTGCAGCACACTAGTTACAAGTACACAGGGTGGCATTCAGAAGAACTTGTTGAAGTATATGTTGATTAGTTTTAGTTTCTTCATTACACTCGGAAAATGTAATTCTAGTTACGGAACTTAAACTTTGTTTTATGACTGAACGTAATCGATGTTTTGGACTGATTGTGAATTTTTTAATATTTTGCACATATGTCCTTTCACAAGAAAGGAGAAATCGAAATGAAAGCAGGAGATACACTCAACCATATAATCAATCGACAACTACAGTGATCCGTTATGGTCACTGATGGATTCACCAATGTAATCGTCTGTCAGGTTTCTAAGTATTCAACTTATACCCCTACGATTAGAGTAATGAGGACAGCGTTTTCAACCACAAGAATCACATGAAATCTTATATTGATATTCTTTACTGAAATAATAATGTAATAGGGTTCTGTCTATGAAAATTTTTAAATCAAAAACACATAAGTTAGAATAAATTGTAGCACACTAGTTACAAGTACACAAGGTGGCATTCAAAAGAACTTGTTGAACTATATGTGTATTAATTTAAGTTTCTTTATTAAAGTCGAAAAGTTTAATTCCAACTACGGATGTTAAACTTTCTTTTCAGACTGAACGTAATCGATGTTTTGGACTGACAGTGTATTTTTTAATATTTTCCACATATGTCCATTCACAAGAAAGGAGAAAACGAAATGAAAACTGGAGATAAACTCAACCAAATAATCAATTGACAAATACAGTGATCCGTTATGGTCACTGATGGATTCACCAATGTAATCGTCTGTCAAGTTTCTAAGTATTCCACTTATACCCCTACGATTAGAGTTATGAGGACAGTTTTTTCAACCACAAGAATCACATGAAATTTTATATTGATATTCTTTACGGAAATAATAATGTAATAGGGTTCTGTCTATGAAATTTTTAAATAAAAAACACATAAGTTAGAGTAAATTGTAGCACACTAGTTACGAGTACACAGGGTGGCATTCAGAAGAACTTGTTGAACTATATGTGCATTAGTTTAAGTTTCTTTATTAAACTCGGAAAGTTTAATTCCAGCTAAGGATCTTAAACTTTCTTGTTTGACTGAACGTAATCGATGTTTTGGACTGACAGTGTATTTTTTAATATTTTGAACACATGTCCTTTCACAAGAAAGGAGAAATCGAAATGAAAACTGGAGATACACACAACCAAATAATCAATTGACAAATACAGTGATGCGTTATGGTCACTGATGGATTCACACATGTAATCGTCTGTCAAGTTTCTAAGTCATCCACTAATACCTCTATGATTAGAGTTATGAGGACAACATTTTCAACCACAAGAATCATGTAAAATTTTTGGTTGATATTCTTTACGGAAATAACAATGTAATAGGGTTCTGTCTATGAAGATTTTTAAATCCAAAGAACATAGGTTAGAGTAAATTGTAGCACACTAGTTACAAGTACACAGAGTGGCATTCAGAAGAACTTGTTGAACTATATGTGTATTAGTTTAAGTTTCTTCATTAAACTCGAAAAGTTTAATTCCAGCTACGGGTATAAACTTTCTTTTCAGACTGAATGTAATCGATGTTTTTGACTGATAGTGTATTTATTAATATTTTGTACATATAACCTTTCGCAAGAAAGGAGAAATTTAAATGAAAACTGGAGATACACTCAAACAAATAATCAATTGACAACTACAGTGATCTGTTATGGTTACTGATGGATTAACCAATGTAATCATCTGTCATGGTTCTAAGTATTCCACTTATACCCCAACGATTAGAGTTATGAGGACAACATTTTTAACAACAAGATTCACATGAAATTTTATATTGGTATTATTTACGGAAATAATAATGTAATAGGGTTTTGTCTATGAAGATTTTTAAATCCAAAGCACATAGGTTAGAGTAAATTGTAGCACACTAGTTACAAGTACACAGGGTGGCATTCGGAAGAACTTGTTGAAGTATATGTTGATTAGTTTAAGTTTCTTTGTTACACTCGGAAAGTTTAATTCTTGCTACGGAACTTAAACTTTGTTTTTAGACTGAACGTAATCGATGTGTTGGACTAACAGTGTATTTTTTATTATTTTGCACATATGTCTTTTCACAAGAAAGGAGAAATCAAAATTAAAACTGGAGATGCACTCAACCAAATAATCAATTGACAACTACAGTGATCCGTTATGGTCACTGATGGATTCACCAACATAATCGTCTCTCATGTTTCTAAGTATTCCACATATACCCCTACGATTAGAGTTACGAGGACAACATTTTCAACCACAAGAATCACATGACATTTTATATTAATATTCTTTACCGAAATTATAATGTAATAGGGTTCTGTCTATGAAGATATTTAAATCCATATCACGTAAGTTAGAGTAAATTGTAGCACACTAGTTACAAGTACACAAGGTGGCATTCAGAAGAACTTGTTCAAGTATATGTTGATTAGTTTAAGTTTCCTTTTTACACTCGGAAAGCTTAATTGTAGCTACGGAACTTAAACTTTGTTGTAACACTGAACGTAATCGATGTTTTGGACTGACTGTGTATTTTTTAATATTTTGCACACATGTCCTTTCACAAGAAAGTTGTATCGAAATAAAAACTGGAGATACACTCAACCAAATAATTAAATGACAACAACAGTTATTCGTTATGGTCACTGATGGATTCACCAATGTAATCGTCTATAATGTTTCTAAGGTTTTCCCCTTATATCCGTACGATTAGAGTTACGAGGACAACATTTTCAACCACAATAATCACATGAAATTTTATATCGATATTTTTTACGGAAATAATAATGTAATAGGGTTCTGTCTATGAAGATTTTAAAATCCATATCACATAGGTTAGAGTAAATTGCAGCACACTAGTTACAAGTACACAGGGTGGCATTCAGAAGAACTTGTTGAAGTATATGTTGATTAGTTTTAGTTTCTTTATTACACTCGGAAAATGTAATTCTAGTTACGGAACTTAAACTTTGTTTTATGACTGAACGTAATCGATGTTTTGGACTGATTGTGAATTTTTTAATATTTTGCACATATGTCCTTTCACAAGAAAGGAGAAATCAAAATGAAAGCAGGAGATACACTCAACCATATAATCAATCGACAACTACAGTGATCCGTTATGGTCACTGATGGATTCACCAATGTAATCGTCTGTCAGGTTTCTAAGTATTCAACTTATACCCCTACGATTAGAGTTATGAGGACAGCGTTTTCAACCACAAGAATCACATGAAATCTTATATTGATATTCTTTACTAAATAATAATGTAATAGGGTTCTGTCTATGAAAATTTTTAAATCAAAAACACATAAGTTAGAATAAATTGTAGCACACTAGTTACAAGTACACAAGGTGGCATTCAAAAGAACTTGTTGAACTATATGTGTATTAATTTAAGTTTCTTTATTAAAGTCGAAAAGTTTAATTCCAGCTACGGATCTTAAACTTTCTTTTCAGACTGAACGTAATCGATGTTTTGGACTGACAGTGTATTTTTTAATATTTTCCACATATGTCCATTCACAAGAAAGGAGAAATCGAAATGAAAACTGGAGATAAACTCAACCAAATAATCAATTGACAAATACAGTGATCCGTTATGGTCACTGATGGATTCACCAATGTAATCGTCTGTCAAGTTTCTAAGTATTCCACTTATACCCCTACGATTAGAGTTATGAGGACAGCATTTTCAACCACAAGAATCACATGAAATTTTATATTGATATTCTTTACGGAAATAATAATGTAATAGGGTTCTGTCTATGAAAATTTTTAAATAAAAAACACATAAGTTAGAGTAAATTGTAGCACACTAGTTACGAGTACACAGGGTGGCATTCAGAAGAACTTGTTGAACTATATGTGCATTAGTTTAAGTTTCTTTATTAAACTCGGAAAGTTTAATTCCGGCTAAGGATCTTAAACTTTCTTGTTTGACTGAACGTAATCGATGTTTCGGACTGACAGTGTATTTTTTAATATTTTGAACATATGTCCTTTCACAAGAAAGGAGAAATCGAAATGAAAACTGGAGATACACACAACCAAATAATCAATTGACAAATACAGTGATGCGTTATGGTCACTGATGGATTCACCAATGTAATCGTCTGTCAAGTTTCTAAGTCATCCACTTATACCTCTATGATTAGAGTTATGAGGACAACATTTTCAACCACAAGAATCATGTAAAATTTTTGGTTGATATTCTTTACGGAAATAACAATGTAATAGGGTTCTGTCTATGAAGATTTTTAAATCCAAAGAACATAGGTTAGAGTAAATTGTAGCACACTAGTTACAAGTACACAGGGTGGCATTCAGAAGAACTTGTTGAACTATATGTGTATTAGTTTAAGTTTCTCCATTAAACTCGAAAAGTTTAATTCCAGCTACAGGTCTTAAACTTTCTTTTCATACTGAACGTAATCGATGTTTTTGACTGATAGTGTATTTATTAATATTTTGTACATATAACCTTTCGCAAGAAAGGAGAAATTTAAATGAAAACTGGAGATACACTCAAACAAATAATCAATTGACAACTAAAGTGATCCATTATGATTACTGAGGGATTAACCAATGTAATCGTCTGTCATGGTTCTAAGTATTCCACTTATACCCCAACGATTAGGGTTATGAGGACA
This sequence comes from Rubia yunnanensis, assembly GCA_037428765.1. Classification (NCBI taxonomy): domain Eukaryota; kingdom Viridiplantae; phylum Streptophyta; class Magnoliopsida; order Gentianales; family Rubiaceae; genus Rubia; species Rubia yunnanensis. The sequence goes on from CM075064.1 coordinate 65,900,745, forward strand.
ACATTTTTTACAACAAGAATCACATGAAATTTTATATTGGTATTCTTTATGGAAATAATAATGTAATGGAGTTCTGTCTATGAAGATTTTTAAATCCAAAGCACATCGGTTAGAGTAAATTGTAGCACACTAGTTACAAGTACACAGGGTGGCATTCAGAAGAACTTGTTGAAGTATATGTTGATTAGTTTAAGTTTCTTTATTACACTCGGAAAGTTTAATTCTTGCTACGGAACTTAAACTTTGTTTTTAGACTGAACGTAATCGATGTGTTAGACTGACAATGTATTTTTTAATATTTTGCACATATGTCTTTTCACAAGAAAGGAGAAATCAAAATTAAAACTGGAGATACACTCAACCAAATAATCAATTGACAACTACAGCGCTCTGTTATGGTCACTCACTGATTCACCAATGTAATCATCTGTCATGTTTCTAAGTCATCCCCTTATACCTCTATGATTAGAGTTATGAGGACAACATTTTCAACCACAAGAATCATGTAAAATTTTTGGTTGATATTCTTTACGGAAATAACAATGTAATAGGGTTCTGTCTATGAAGATTTTTAAATCCAAAGCACATAGGTTAGAGTAAATTGTAGTACACTAGTTACGAGTACACAGGGTGGCATTCAGAAGAACTTGTTGAAGTATATGTTGATTAGTATAAGTTTCTTTATTACACTCGGAAAGTTTAATTCTTGCTACGGAACTTAAACTTTGTTTTTAGACTGAACGTAATCGATGTGTTGGACTGACGGTGTATTTTTTAATATTTTGCTCATATGTCTCTTCACAAGAAAGGAGAAATAAAAATTAAAACTGGAGATATACTCAACCAAATAATCAATTGACAACTATAGCGCTCTGTTATGGTCACTCATTGATTCACCAATGTAATCATCTATCATGTTTCTAAGTCATCCACTTATACCTCTACGATTAGAGTTATGAGGACAACATTTTCAACCACAAGAATCACGTAAAATTTTCGGTTGATATTCTTTGCGGAAATAACAATGTAATAGGGTTCTGTCTAAGAAGAGTTTTAAATCCAAAGCACATAGGTTAGAGTAAATTGTAGCACTAAAGTTACAAGTACACAGGGTGGCATTCAGAAGAACTTGTTGAACTATATGTGTATTAGTTTAAGTTTCTTCATTAAACTCGAAAAGTTCAGTTCCAGCTACGTGTCTTAAACTTTCTTTTCAGACTGAACATAATCGATGTTTTGGACTAACAGTATATTTATTAATATTTTGTACATATAACCTTTCACAAGAAAGGAGAAATTTAAATGAAAACCGGAGATACACTCAAACAAATAATCAATTGACAACTACAGTGATCTGTTATGGTTACTGATGGATTAACCAATGTAATCATCTGTCATGGTTCTAAGTATTCCACTTATACCCCAACTATTAGAGTTATGAGGACAACATTTTTAACAACAAGATTCACATGAAATTTTATATTGGTATTATTTACGGAAATAATAATGTAATAGGGTTCTGTCTATGAAGATTTTTAAATCCAAAGCACATAGGTTAGAGTAAATTGTAGCACACTAGTTACAAGTACACAGGGTGGCATTCGGAAGAACTTGTTGAAGAATATGTTGATTAGTTTAAGTTTCTTTGTTACACTCGGAAAGTTTAATTCTTGCTACGGAACTTAAACTTTGTTTTTAGACTGAACGTAATCGATGTGTTAGACTGACAATGTATTTTTTAATATTTTGCACATATGTCTTTTCACAAGAAAGGAGAAATCAAAATTAAAACTGGAGATACACCCAACCAAATAATCAATTGACAACTACAGCACTCTGTTATGGTCACTCATTGATTCACCAATGTAATCATCTGTCATGTTTCTAAGTCATCCACTTATACCTCTATGATTAGAGTTATGAGGACAACATTTTCAGCCACAAGAATCATGTAAAATTTTTGGTTGATATTCTTTACGGAAATAACAATGTAATAGGGTTCTGTCTATGAAGATTTTTAAATCCAAAGCACATAGGTTAGAGTAAATTGTAGCACACTAGTTACGAGTACACAGGGTGGCATTCAGAAGAACTTGTTGAAGTATATGTTGATTAGTATAAGTTTCTTTATTACACTCGGAAAGTTTAATTCTTGCTACGGAACTTAAACTTTGTTTTTAGACTGAACGTAATCGATGTGTTGGACTGACGGTGTATTTTTTAATATTTTGCTCATATGTCTCTTCACAAGAAAGGAGAAATAAAAATTAAAACTGGAGATATACTCAACCAAATAATCAATTGACAACTATAGCGCTCTGTTATGGTCACTCATTGATTCACCAATGTAATCATCTATCATGTTTCTAAGTCATCCACTTATACCTCTACGATTAGAGTTATGAGGACAACATTTTCAACCACAAGAATCACGTAAAATTTTCGGTTGATATTCTTTACGGAAATAACAATGTAATAGGGTTCTGTCTAAGAAGAGTTTTAAATCCAAAGCACATAGGTTAGAGTAAATTGTAGCACTAAAGTTACAAGTACACAGGGTGGCATTCAGAAGAACTTGTTGAACTATATGTGTATTAGTTTAAGTTTCTTCATTAAACTCGAAAAGTTCAGTTCCAGCTACGTGTCTTAAACTTTCTTTTCAGACTGAACATAATCGATGTTTTGGACTAACAGTATATTTATTAATATTTTGTACATATAACCTTTCACAAGAAAGGAGAAATTTAAATGAAAACCGGAGATACACTCAAACAAATAATCAATTGACAACTACAGTGATCTGTTATGGTTACTGATGGATTAACCAATGTAATCATCTGTCATGGTTCTAAGTATTCCACTTATACCCCAACTATTAGAGTTATGAGGACAACATTTTTAACAACAAGATTCACATGAAATTTTATATTGGTATTATTTACGGAAATAATAATGTAATAGGGTTCTGTCTATGAAGATTTTTAAATCCAAAGCACATAGGTTAGAGTAAATTGTAGCACACTAGTTACAAGTACACAGGGTGGCATTCGGAAGAACTTGTTGAAGAATATGTTGATTAGTTTAAGTTTCTTTGTTACACTCGGAAAGTTTAATTCTTGCTACGGAACTTAAACTTTGTTTTTAGACTGAACGTAATCGATGTGTTAGACTGACAATGTATTTTTTAATATTTTGCACATATGTCTTTTCACAAGAAAGGAGAAATCAAAATTAAAACTGGAGATACACCCAACCAAATAATCAATTGACAACTACAGCACTCTGTTATGGTCACTCATTGATTCACCAATGTAATCATCTGTCATGTTTCTAAGTCATCCACTTATACCTCTATGATTAGAGTTATGAGGACAACATTTTCAGCCACAAGAATCATGTAAAATTTTTGGTTGATATTCTTTACGGAAATAACAATGTAATAGGGTTCTGTCTATGAAGATTTTTAAATCCAAAGCACATAGGTTAGAGTAAATTGTAGCACACTAGTTACGAGTACACAGGGTGGCATTCAGAAGAACTTGTTGAAGTATATGTTGATTAGTATAAGTTTCTTTATTACACTCGGAAAGTTTAATTCTTGCTACGGAACTTAAACTTTGTTTTTAGACTGAACGTAATCGATGTGTTGGACTGACGGTGTATTTTTTAATATTTTGCTCATATGTCTCTTCACAAGAAAGGAGAAATAAAAATTAAAACTGGAGATATACTCAACCAAATAATCAATTGACAACTATAGCGCTCTGTTATGGTCACTCATTGATTCACCAATGTAATCATCTATCATGTTTCTAAGTCATCCACTTATACCTCTACGATTAGAGTTATGAGGACAACATTTTCAACCACAAGAATCACGTAAAATTTTCGGTTGATATTCTTTACGGAAATAACAATGTAATAGGGTTCTGTCTAAGAAGAGTTTTAAATCCAAAGCACATAGGTTAGAGTAAATTGTAGCACTAAAGTTACAAGTACACAGGGTGGCATTCAGAAGAACTTGTTGAACTATATGTGTATTAGTTTATGTTTCTTCATTAAACTCGAAAAGTTCAGTTCCAGCTACGTGTCTTAAACTTTCTTTTCAGACTGAACATAATCGATGTTTTGGACTAACAGTGTATTTATTAATATTTTGTACATATAACCTTTCACAAGAAAGGAGAAATTTAAATGAAAACTGGAGATACACTCAAACAAATAATCAATTGACAACTACAGTGATCTGTTATGGTTACTGATGGATTAACCAATGTAATCATCTGTCATGGTTCTAAGTATTCCACTTATACCCCAACGATTAGAGTTATGAGGACAACATTTTTAACAACAAGATTCACATGAAATTTTATATTGGTATTATTTACGGAAATAATAATGTAATAGGGTTCTGTCTATGAAGATTTTTAAATCCAAAGCACATAGGTTAGAGTAAATTGTAGCACACTAGTTACAAGTACACAGGGTGGCATTCAGAAGAACTTGTTGAAGTATATGTTGATTAGTTTAAGTTTCTTTATTACACTCGGAAAGTTTAATTCTTGCTACGGAACTTAAACTTTGTTTTTAGACTGAACGTAATCGGTGTGTTGGACTAACAGTGTATTTTTTATTATTTTGCACATATGTCTTTTCACAAGAAAGGAGAAATCAAAATTAAAACTGGAGATGCACTCAACCAAATAATCAATTGACAACTACAGTGCTCCGTTATGGTCACTGATGGATTCACCAACATAATCGTCTGTCATGTTTCTAAGTATTCCACGTATACCCCTACGATTAGAGTTACGAGGACAACATTTTCAACCACAAGAATCACATTAAAATTTTATATTAATTTTCTTTACCGAAATAATAATGTAATAGGGTTCTGTATATGAAGATATTTAAACCATATCACGTAAGTTAGAGTAAATTGTAGCACACTAGTTACAAGTACACAAGGTGGCATTCAGAAGAACTTGTTCAAGTATATGTTGATTAGTTTAAGTTTCCTTTTTACACTCGGAAAGCTTAATTGTAGCTACGGAACTTAAACTTTGTTGTAACACTGAACGTAATCGATGTTTTGGACTGACTGTGTATTTTTTAATATTTTGCACATATGTCCTTTCACAAGAAAGTTGTATCGAAATAAAAACTGGAGATACACTCAACCAAATAATTAAATGACAACAAAAGTTATTCGCTATGGTCACTGATGGATTCACCAATGTAATCGTCTATAATGTTTCTAAGGTTTTCCCCTTATATCCGTACGATTAGAATTACGAGGAAAACATTTTCAACCACAATAATCACATGAAATTTTATATCGATATTTTTTACGGAAATAATAATGTAATAGGGTTCTGTCTATGAAGATTTTAAAATCCATATCACATAGGTTAGAGTAAATTGCAGCACACTAGTTACAAGTACACAGGGTGGCATTCAGAAGAACTTGTTGAAGTATATGTTGATTAGTTTTAATTTCTTTATTACACTCGGAAAATGTAATTCTAGTTACGGAACTTAAACTTTGTTTTATGACTGAACGTAATCGATGTTTTGGACTGATTGTGAATTTTTTAATATTTTGCACATATGTCCTTTCACAAGAAAGGAGAAATTGAAATGAAAGCAGGAGATACACTCAACCATATAATCAATCGACAACTACAGTGATCCGTTATGGTCACTGATGGATTCACCAATGTAATCGTCTGTCAGGTTTCTAAGTATTCAATTTATACCCCTACGATTAGAGTTATGAGGACAGCGTTTTCAACCACAAGAATCACATGAAATCTTATATTGATATTCTTTACTGAAATAATAATGGAATAGGGTTCTGTCTATGAAAATTTTTAAATCAAAAACACATAAGTTAGAATAAATTGTAGCACACTAGTTACAAGTACACAAGGTGGCATTCAAAAGAACTTGTTGAACTATATGTGTATTAATTTAAGTTTCTTTATTAAAGTCGAAAAGTTTAATTCCAGCTACGGATCTTAAACTTTCTTTTCAGACTGAACGTAATCGATGTTTTGGACTGACAGTGTATTTTTTAATATTTTCCACATATGTCCATTCACAAGAAAGGAGAAATCGAAATGAAAACTGGAGATAAACTCAACCAAATAATCAATTGACAAATACAGTGATCCGTTATGGTCACTGATGGATTCACCAATGTAATCGTCTGTCAAGTTTCTAAGTATTCCACTTATACCCCTACGATTAGAGTTATGAGGACAGCATTTTCAACCACAAGAATCACATGAAATTTTATATTGATATTCTTTACGGAAATAATAATGTAATAGGGTTCTGTCTATGAAAATTTTTAAATAAAAAACACATAAGTGAGAGTAAATTGTAGCACACTAGTTACGAGTACACAGGGTGGCATTCAGAAGAACTTGTTGAACTATATGTGCATTAGTTTAAGTTTCTTTATTGAACTCGGAAAGTTTAATTCCAGCTAAGGATCTTAAACTTTCTTGTTTGACTGAACGTAATCGATGTTTTGGACTGACAGTGTATTTTTTAATATTTTGAACATATGTCCTTTCACATGAAAGGAGAAATCGAAATGAAAACTGGAGATACACACAACCAAATAATCAATTGACAAATACAGTGATTCGTTATGGTCACTGATGGATTCACCAATGTAATCGTCTGTAAAGTTTCTAAGTCATCCACTTATACCTCTATGATTAGAGTTATGAGGACAACATTTTCAACCACAAGAATCATGTAAAATTTTTGGTTGATATTCTTTACGGAAATAACAATGTAATAGGGTTCTGTCTATGAAGATTTTTAAATCCAAAGAACATAGGTTAGAGTAAATTGTAGCACACTAGTTACAAGTACACAGGGTGGCATTCAGAAGAACTTGTTGAACTATATGTGTATTAGTTTAAGTTTCTTCATTAAACTCGAAAAGTTTAATTCCAGCTACGGGTATAAACTTTCTTTTCAGACTGAATGTAATCGATGTTTTTGACTGATAGTGTATTTATTAATATTTTGTACATATAACCTTTCGCAAGAAAGGAGAAATTTAAATGAAAACTGGAGATACACTAAAACAAATAATCAATTGACAACTAAAGTGATCCGTTATGGTTACTGAGGGATTAACCAATGTAATCGTCTGTCATGGTTCTAAGTATTCCACTTATACCCCAACGATTAGAGTTATGAGGACAACATTTTTAACAACAAGATTCACATGAAATTTTATATTGGTATTATTTACAGAAATAATAATGTAATAGGGTTCTGTCTATGAAGATTTTTAAATCCAAAGCACATAGGTTAGAGTAAATTGTAGCACACTAGTTACAAGTACACAGGGTGGCATTCGGAAGAACTTGTTGAAGTATATGTTGATTAGTTTAAGTTTCTTTGTTACACTCGGAAAATTTAATTCTTGCTACGGAACTTAAACTTTGTTTTTAGACTGAACGTAATCGATGTGTTAGACTGACAATGTATTTTTTAATATTTTGCACATATGTCTTTTCACAAGAAAGGAGAAATCAAAATTAAAACTGGAGATACACCCATCCAAATAATCAATTGACAACTACAGCGCTCTGTTATGGTCACTCATTGATTCACCAATGTAATCATCTGTCATGTTTCTAAGTCATCCACTTATACCTCTATGATTAGAGTTATGAGGACAACATTTTCAGCCACAAGAATCATGTAAAATTTTTGGTTGATATTCTTTACGGAAATAACAATGTAATAGGGTTCTGTCTATGAAGATTTTTAAATCCAAAGCACATAGGTTAGAGTAAATTGTAGCACACTAGTTACGAGTACACAGGGTGGCATTCAGAAGAACTTGTTGAAGTATATGTTGATTAGTATAAGTTTCTTTATTACACTCGGAAAGTTTAATTCTTGCTACGGAACTTAAACTTTGTTTTTAGACTGAACGTAATCGATGTGTTGGACTGACGGTGTATTTTTTAATATTTTGCTCATATGTCTCTTCACAAGAAAGGAGAAATAAAAATTAAAACTGGAGATATACTCAACCAAATAATCAATTGACAACTATAGCGCTCTGTTATGGTCACTCATTGATTCACCAATGTAATCATCTATCATGTTTCTAAGTCATCCACTTATACCTCTACGATTAGAGTTATGAGGACAACATTTTCAACCACAAGAATCACGTAAAATTTTCGGTTGATATTCTTTACGGAAATAACAATGTAATAGGGTTCTGTCTAAGAAGAGTTTTAAATCCAAAGCACATAGGTTAGAGTAAATTGTAGCACTAAAGTTACAAGTACACAGGGTGGCATTAAGAAGAACTTGTTGAACTATATGTGTATTAGTTTAAGTTTCTTCATTAAACTCGAAAAGTTCAGTTCCAGCTACGTGTCTTAAACTTTCTTTTCAGACTGAACATAATCGATGTTTTGGACTAACAGTGTATTTATTAATATTTTGTACTTATAACCTTTCACAAGAAAGGAGAAATTTAAATGAAAACTGGAGATACACTCAAACAAATAATCAATTGACAACTACAGTGATCTGTTATGGTTACTGATGGATTAACCAATGTAATCATCTGTCATGGTTCTAAGTATTCCACTTATACCCCAACGATTAGAGTTATGAGGACAACATTTTTAACAACAAGATTCACATGAAATTTTATATTGGTATTATTTACGGAAATAATAATGTAATAGGGTTCTGTCTATGAAGATTTTTAAATCCAAAGCACATAGGTTAGAGTAAATTGTAGCACACTAGTTACAAGTACACAGGGTGGCATTCAGAAGAACTTGTTGAAGTATATGTTGATTAGTTTAAGTTTCTTTGTTACACTCGGAAAGTTTAATTCTTGCTACGGAACTTAAACTTTGTTTTTAGACTGAACGTAATCGGTGTGTTGGACTAACAGTGTATTTTTTATTATTTTGCACATATGTCTTTTCACAAGAAAGGAGAAATCAAAATTAAAACTGGAGATGCACTCAACCAAATAATCAATTGACAACTACAGTGATCCGTTATGGTCACTGATGGATTCACCAACATAATCGTCTGTCATGTTTCTAAGTATTCCATGTATACCCCTACGATTAGAGTTACGAGGACAACATTTTCAACCACAAGAATCACATTAAAATTTTATATTAATTTTCTTTACCGAAATAATAATGTAATAGGGTTCTGTATATGAAGATATTTAAACCATATCACGTAAGTTAGAGTAAATTGTAGCACACTAGTTACAAGTACACAGGGTGGCATTCAGAAGAACTTGTTGAAGTATATGTTGATTAGTTTAAGTTTCTTTGTTACACTCGGAAAGTTTAATTCTTGCTACGGAACTTAAACTTTGTTTTTAGACTGAACGTAATCGGTGTGTTGGACTAACAGTGTATTTTTTATTATTTTGCACATATGTCTTTTCACAAGAAAGGAGAAATCAAAATTAAAACTGGAGATGCACTCAACCAAATAATCAATTGACAACTACAGTGCTCCGTTATGGTCACTGATGGATTCACCAACATAATCGTCTGTCATGTTTCTAAGTATTCCACGTATACCCCTACGATTAGAGTTACGAGGACAACATTTTCAACCACAAGAATCACATTAAAATTTTATATTAATTTTCTTTACCGAAATAATAATGTAATAGGGTTCTGTATATGAAGATATTTAAACCATATCACGTAAGTTAGAGTAAATTGTAGCACACTAGTTACAAGTACACAAGGTGGCATTCAGAAGAACTTGTTCAAGTATATGTTGATTAGTTTAAGTTTCCTTTTTACACTCGGAAAGCTTAATTGTAGCTACGGAACTTAAACTTTGTTGTAACACTGAACGTAATCGATGTTTTGGACTGACTGTGTATTTTTTAATATTTTGCACATATGTCCTTTCTCAAGAAAGTTGTATCGAAATAAAAACTGGAGATACACTCAACCAAATAATTAAATGACAACAAAAGTTATTCGCTATGGTCACTGATGGATTCACCAATGTAATCGTCTATAATGTTTCTAAGGTTTTCCCCTTATATCCGTACGATTAGAGTTACGAGGACAACATTTTCAACCACAATAATCACATGAAATTTTATATCGATATTTTTTACGGAAATAATAATGTAATAGGGTTCTGTCTATGAAGATTTTAAAATCCATATCACATAGGTTAGAGTAAATTGCAGCACACTAGTTACAAGTACACAGGGTGGCATTCAGAAGAACTTGTTGAAGTATATGTTGATTAGTTTTAGTTTCTTTATTACACTCGGAAAATGTAATTCTAGTTACGGAACTTAAACTTTGTTTTATGACTGAACGAAATCGATGTTTTGGACTGATTGTGAATTTTTTAATATTTTGCACATATGTCCTTTCACAAGAAAGGAGAAATTGAAATGAAAGCAGGAGATATACTCAACCATATAATCAATCGACAACTACAGTGATCCGTTATGGTCACTGATGGATTCACCAATGTAATCGTCTGTCAGGTTTCTAAGTATTCAATTTATACCCCTACGATTAGAGTTATGAGGACAGCGTTTTCAACCACAAGAATCACATGAAATCTTATATTGATATTCTTTACTGAAATAATAATGGAATAGGGTTCTGTCTATGAAAATTTTTAAATCAAAAACACATAAGTTAGAATAAATTGTAGCACACTAGTTACAAGTACACAAGGTGGCATTCAAAAGAACTTGTTGAACTATATGTGTATTAATTTAAGTTTCTTTATTAAAGTCGAAAAGTTTAATTCCAGCTACGGATCTTAAACTTTCTTTTCAGACTGAACGTAATCGATGTTTTGGACTGACAGTGTATTTTTTAATATTTTCCACATATGTCCATTCACAAGAAAGGAGAAATCGAAATGAAAACTGGAGATAAACTCAACCAAATAATCAATTGACAAATACAGTGATCCGTTATGGTCACTGATGGATTCACCAATGTAATCGTCTGTCAAGTTTCTAAGTATTCCACTTATACCCCTACGATTAGAGTTATGAGGACAGCATTTTCAACCACAAGAATCACATGAAATTTTATATTGATATTCTTTACGGAAATAATAATGTAATAGGGTTCTGTCTATGAAAATTTTTAAATAAAAAACACATAAGTGAGAGTAAATTGTAGCACACTAGTTACGAGTACACAGGGTGGCATTCAGAAGAACTTGTTGAACTATATGTGCATTAGTTTAAGTTTCTTTATTGAACTCGGAAAGTTTAATTCCAGCTAAGGATCTTAAACTTTCTTGTTTGACTGAACGTAATCGATGTTTTGGACTGACAGTGTATTTTTTAATATTTTGAACATATGTCCTTTCACATGAAAGGAGAAATCGAAATGAAAACTGGAGATACACACAACCAAATAATCAATTGACAAATACAGTGATTCGTTATGGTCACTGATGGATTCACCAATGTAATCGTCTGTAAAGTTTCTAAGTCATCCACTTATACCTCTATGATTAGAGTTATGAGGACAACATTTTCAACCACAAGAATCATGTAAAATTTTTGGTTGATATTCTTTACGGAAATAACAATGTAATAGGGTTCTGTCTATGAAGATTTTTAAATCCAAAGAACATAGGTTAGAGTAAATTGTAGCACACTAGTTACAAGTACACAGGGTGGCATTCAGAAGAACTTGTTGAACTATATGTGTATTAGTTTAAGTTTCTCCATTAAACTCGAAAAGTTTAATTCCAGCTACAGGTCTCAAACTTTCTTTTCAGACTGAACGTAATCGATGTTTTTGACTGATAGTGTATTTATTAATATTTTGTACATATAACCTTTCGCAAGAAAGGAGAAATTTAAATGAAAACTGGAGATACACTCAAACAAATAATCAATTGACAACTAAAGTGATCCGTTATGGTTACTGAGGGATTAACCAATGTAATCATCTGTCATGGTTCTAAGTATTCCACTTATACCCCAACAATTAGAGTTATGAGGACAACATTTTTAACAACAAGAATCACATGAAATTTTATATTGGTATTATTTACGGAAATAATAATGTAATAGGGTTCTGTCTATGAAGATTTTTAAATCCAAAGCACATAGGTTAGAGTAAATTGTAGCACACTAGTTACAAGTACACAGGGTGGCATTCGGAAGAACTTGTTGAAGTATATGTTGATTAGTTTAAGTTTCTTTATTACACTCGGAAAGTTTAATTCTTGTTACGGAACTTAAACTTTGTTTTTAGACTGAACGTAATCGATATGTTGGGCTGACAGTGTATTTTTTAATATTTTGCACATATGTTTCTTCACAAGAAAGGAGAAATAAAAATTAAAACTGGAGATATACTCAACCAAATAATCAATTGACAACTACAGCGCTCTGTTATGGTCACTCATTTATTCACCAATGTAATCATCTATCATGTTTCTAAGTCATCCACTTATGCCTCTACGATTAGAGTTATGAGGACAACATTTTCAACCACAAGAATCACGTAAAATTTTTGGTTGATATTCTTTACAGAAATAACAATGTAAAAGGGTTCTGTCTAAGAAGAGTTTTAAATCCAAAGCACATAGGTTAGACTAAATTGTAGCACACTAGTTACAAGTACACAGGGTGGCATTCAGAAGAACTTGTTGAACTATATGTGTATTAGTTTAAGTTTCTTCATTAAACTCGAAAAGTTCAATTCCTGCTACGGGTCTTAAACTTTCTTTTCAGACTGAACATAATCGATGTTTTGGACTAACAGAGTATTTATTAATATTTTGTACATATAACCTTTCACAAGAAAGGAGAAATTTAAATGAAAACTGGAGATACACTCAAACAAATAATCAATTGACAACTACAGTGATCTGTTATGGTTACTGATGGATTAACCAATGTAATCATCTGTCATGGTTCTAAGTATTCCACTTATACCCCAACGATTAGAGTTATGAGGATGACATTTTTAACAACAAGATTCACATGAAATTTTATATTGGTATTATTTACGGAAATAATAATGTAATAGGGTTCTGTCTATGAAGATTTTTAAATCCAAAGCACATAGGTTAGAGTAAATTGTAGCACACTAGTTACAAGTACACAGGGTGGCATTCAGAGGAACTTGTTGAAGTATATGTTGATTAGTTTAAGTTTCTTTGTTACACTCGGAAAGTTTAATTCCTGCTACGGAACTTGAACTTTGTTTTTAGACTGAACGTAATCGATGTGTTGGACTAACAGTGTATTTTTTATTATTTTGCACATATGTCTTTTCACAAGAAAGGAGAAATCAAAATTAAAACTGGAGATGCACTCAACCAAATAATCAATTGACAACTACAGTGATCCGTTATGGTCACTGATGGATTCACCAACGTAATCGTCTGTCATGTTTCTAAGTATTCCACGTATACACCTACGATTAGAGTTACGAGGACTACATTTTCAACCACAAGAATCACATGAAATTTTATATTAATATTCTTTACCGAAATAATAATGTAATAGGGTTTTGTCTATGAAGATATTTAAATCCATATCACGTAAGTTAGAGTAAATTGTAGCACACTAGTTACAAGTACACAAGGTGGCATTCAGAAGAACTTGTTCAAGTATATGTTGATTAGTTTAAGTTTCTTTTTTACACACGGAAAGTTTAATTGTAGCTACGGAACTTAAACTTTGTTGTAACACTGAACGTAATCGATGGTTTGGACTGACTGTGTATTTTTTAATATTTTGCACATATGTCCTTTCACAAGAAAGTTGTATCGAAATAAAAACTGGAGATACACTCAACCAAATAATTAAATGACAACAACAGTTATCCGTTATGGTCACTGATGGATTCACCAATGTAATCGTCTATCATGTTTCTAAGGTTATCCCCTTATATCCGTACGATTTGAGTTACGAGGACAAAATTTTCAACCACAATAATCACATGAAATTTTATATCGATATTTTTTATGGAAATAATAATGTAATAGGGTTCTGTCTATGAAGATTTTAAAATCCATATCACATAGGTTAGAGTAAATTGCAGCACACTAGTTACAAGTACACAGGGTGGCATTCAGAAGAACTTGTTGAAGTACATGTTGATTAGTTTTAGTTTCTTTATTACACTCGGAAAATGTAATTCTAGTTACGGAACTTAAACTTTGTTTTATGACTGAACGTAATCGATGTTTTGGACTGATTGTGAATTTTTTAATATTTTGCAGATATGTCCTTTCACAAGAAAGGAAAAATCGAAATGAAAATAGGAGATACACTCAACCATATAATGAATCGACAACTACAGTGATCCGTTATGGTCACTGATGGATTCACCAATGTAATCGTCTGTCAGGTTTCTAAGTATTCAACTTATACCCCTCCGAGTAGAGTTATGAGGACAGTGTTTTCAACCACAAGAATCACATGAAATCTTATATTGATTTTCTTTACTGAAATAATAATGTAATAGGGTTCTGTCTATGAAAATTTTTAAATCAAAAACACATAAGTTAGAATAAATTGTAGCACACTAGTTACAAGTACACAAGGTGGCATTCAAAAGAACTTGTTGAACTATATGTGTATTAATTTAAGTTTCTTTATTAAAGTCGAAAAGTTTAATTCCAGCTACGGATCTTAAACTTTCTTTTCAGACTGAACGTAATCGATGTTTTGGACTGACAGTGTATTTTTTAATATTTTCCACATATGTCCATTCACAAGAAAGGAGAAATCGAAATGAAAACTGGAGATACACACAACCAAATAATCAATTGACAAATACAGTGATCCGTTATGGTTACTGATGGATTCACCAACGTAATCGTCTGTCATGTTTCTAAGTATTCCACTTATAACCCTACGATTAGAGTTACGAGGACAGTATTTTCAACCACAAGAATCACATGAAATTTATATTTATATTCTTTACGGAAGTAATAATGTAATAGGGTTCTGTCTATGAAAATTTTTAAATCAAAAACACATAAGTTAGAGTAAATTGTAGCACACTAGTTACAAGTACACAGGGTGGCATTCAAAAGAACTTGTTGAACTGTATGTGTATTAGTTTAAGTTTCTTTATTAAACTTGGAAACTTTAATTCCAGCTACGGATCTTAAACTTTCTTTTCAGACTGAACGTAATCGATGTTTTGGACTGACAGTGTATTTTTTAATATTTTGAACATATGTCCTTTCACAAGAAAGGAGAAATCCAAATGAAAACTGGAGACACTCAACCAAATAATCAATTGACATCTACAGTGATCTGTTATGGTTACTGACGGATACACCAATGTAATCGCCTGGCATGTTTCTAAGTATTCCACTTATACCCCTACGATTAGAGTAATGAGGACAACATTTTCAACCACAAGAATCACATGAAATTTTAAATTGATATTCTTTACCAAAATAATAATGTAATAGGGTTCTGTCTATGAAGATTTTTAAATCCATATCACATTGATTAGAGTAAATTGTAGCACACTGGATACAAGTACACAAGGTGGCATTCAGAAGAACTGGCTGAAGTATATGTTGATTAGTTTTTTCTTTATTACACTCGGAAAGTTTAATTCTAGCTACGGAACTTAAACTTTGTTTTAAGACTGAACGTAATCGATGTTTTGGACTGACAGTGTATTTTTAAATATTTGCACATATGTCGTTTCGTTAGAAAGGAGAAATCGAAATGAAAAATGGAGATACACTCAACCAAATAATCAATTGACAACAACAGTGATCCGTTATGGTCATTGACGGATGCACCAATGAAATTGTCTATCATGTTTTTAAGTATTCCACTTATACCCCTACGATTAGAGTTACGAGGACAGTATTTTCAACCACAAGAATCACATGAAATTTATATTGATATTCTTTACGGAAGTAATAATGTAATAGGTTTCTTTCTATGAAAAGTTTTACATCCATATCACATTGGTTAGAGTAAATTGTAGCACACTGGTTACAAGTACATAGGGTGGCATTCTGAAGAACTTGTTGAAGTATATGTTGATTAGTTTAAGTTTCTTTATTACACTCGGAAAGTTTAATTCTAGTTACGGAACTTGAACTTTGTTTTAAGACTGAACGTAACCGATGTCTTAGACTGATCGTGTATTTTTTAATATTTTGCACATATGTCCTTTCACAGGAAAGGAGAAATCGAAATTAAAACTGGAGATACACACAACCAAATAATCAATTGACAACTACAGTGATCCATTATGGTCACTGATGGATTCACCAATGCAATCGTTTGTCAAGTTTCTAATTATTCAACTTATACCCCTACGATTAGAGTTACGAGGACAGTATTTTCAACCACAAGAATCACATGAAATTTATATTTATATTCTTTACGGAAGTAATAATGTAATAGGGTTCTGTCTATGAAAATTTTTAAAATCAAAAACACATAAGTTAGAGTAAATTGTAGCACACTAGTTACAAGTACACAGGGTGGCATTCAAAAGAACTTGTTGAACTGTATGTGTATTAGTTTAAGTTTCTTTATTAAACTTGGAAACTTTAATTCCAGCTACGGATCTTAAACTTTCTTTTCAGACTGAACGTAATCGATGTTTTGGACTGACAGTGTATTTTTTAATATTTTGAACATATGTCCTTTCACAAGAAAGGAGAAATCCAAATGAAAACTGGAGACACTCAACCAAATAATCAATTGACATCTACGTGATCTGTTATGGTTACTGACGGATACACCAATGTAATCGCCTGGCATGTTTCAAAGTATTCCACTTATACCCCTACGATTAGAGTAATGAGGACAACATTTTCAACCACAAGAATCACATGAAATTTTATATTGATATTCTTTACCAAAATAATAATGTAATAGGGTTCTGTCTATGAAGATTTTTAAATCCATATCACATTGATTAGAGTAAATTGTAGCACACTGGATACAAGTACACAAGGTGGCATTCAGAAGAACTTGCTGAAGTATATGTTGATTAGTTTTTTCTTTATTACACTCGGAAAGTTTAATTCTAGCTACAGAACATGAACTTTGTTTTAAGACTGAACGTAATCGATGTTTTGGACTGACAGTGTATTTTTAAATATTTTGCACATATGTCGTTTCGTTAGAAAGGAGAAATCAAAATGAAAAATGGAGATACACTCAACCAAATAATCAATTGACAACAACAGTGATCCGTTATGGTCATTGACGGATGCACCAATGAAATTGTCTGTCATGTTTCTAAGTATTCCACTTATACCCCTACGATTAGAGTTATGAGGACAACATTTTCAACCACAAGAAAGACATGAAATTTTAGGTTGATATTCTTTACGGAAGTAATAATGTAATAGGTTTCTGTCTATGAAAATTTTTACATCCATATCACATTGGTTAGAGTAAATTGTAGCACACTGGTTACAAGTACATAGGGTGGCATTCAGAAGAACTTGTTGAAGTATATGTTGATTATTTTAAGTTTCTTTATTACACTCGGAAAGTTTAATTCTAGTTACGGAACTTGAACTTTGTTTTAAGACTGAACGTAACCGATGTCTTAGACTGATCGTTTATTTTTTAATGTTTTGCACATATGTCCTTTCATAGGAAAGGAGAAATCGAAATGAAAACTGGAGATACACACAACCAAATAATCAATTGACAACTACAGTGATCCGTTATGGTCACTGATGGATTCACCAATGTAATCGTTTGTCAAGTTTCTAATCATTCCACTTATACCCCTACGATTAGAGTTACGAGGACAGTATTTTCAACCACAAGAATCACATGAAATTTATATTGATATTCTTCACGGAAGTAATAATGTAATAGGGTTCTGTCTATGAAAATTTTTAAATCAAAAACACATAAGTTAGAGTAAATTGTTGCACACTAGTTACAAGTACACAGGGCGGCATTCAAAAGAACTTGTTGAACTGTATGTGTATTAGTTTAAGTTTCTTTATTAAACTTGGAAACTTTAATTCCAGCTACGGATCTTAAACTTTCTTTTCAGACTAAACATAATCGATGTTTTGGACTGACAGTGTATTTTTTAATATTTTGAACATATGTCCTTTCACAAGAAAGGAGAAATCCAAATGAAAACTGGAGACACTCAACCAAATAATCAATTGACATCTACGTGATCTGTTATGGTTACTGACGGATACACCAATGTAATCGCCTGGCATGTTTCAAAGTATTCCACTTATACCCCTACGATTAGAGTAATGAGGACAACATTTTCAACCACAAGAATCACATGAAATTTTATATTGATATTCTTTACCAAAATAATAATGTAATAGGGTTCTGTCTATGAAGATTTTTAAATCCATATCACATTGATTAGAGTAAATTGTAGCACACTGGATACAAGTACACAAGGTGGCATTCAGAAGAACTTGCTGAAGTATATGTTGATTAGTTTTTTCTTTATTACACTCGGAAAGTTTAATTCTAGCTACAGAACTTGAACTTTGTTTTAAGACTGAACGTAATCGATGTTTTGGACTGACAGTGTATTTTTAAATATTTTGCACATATGTCGTTTCGTTAGAAAGGAGAAATCGAAATGAAAAATGGAGATACACTCAACCAAATAATCAATTGACAACAACAGTGATCCGTTATGGTCATTGACGGATGCACCAATGAAATTGTCTGTCATGTTTCTAAGTATTCCACTTATACCCCTACGATTAGAGTTATGAGGACAACATTTTCAACCACAAGAATGACATGAAATTTTAGGTTGATATTCTTTACGGAAGTAATAATGTAATAGGTTTCTGTCTATGAAAAGTTTTACATCCATATCACATTGGTTAGAGTAAATAGTAGCACACTGGTTACAAGTACTTAGGGTGGCATTCAGAAGAACTTGTTGAAGTATATGTTGATTAGTTTAAGTTTCTTTATTACACTCGGAAAGTTTAATTCTATTTACGGAACTTGAACTTTGTTTTAAGACTGAACGTAACCGATGTCTTAGACTGTTCGTGTATTTTTTAATATTTTACACATATGTCCTTTCACAGGAAAGGAGAAATCGAAATGAAAACTGGAGATACACACAACCAAATAATCAATTGACAACTACAGTGATCCGTTATGGTCACTGATGGATTCACCAATGCAATCGTTTGTCAAGTTTCTAATTATTCCACTTATACCCCTACGATTAGAGTTACGAGGACAGTATTTTCAACCACAAGAATCACATGAAATTTATATTGATATTCTTTACGGAAGTAATAATGTAATAGGGTTCTGTCTATGAAAATTTTTAAATCAAAAACACATAAGTTAGAGTAAATTGTTGCACACTAGTTACAAGTACACAGGGTGGCATTCAAAAGAACTTGTTGAACTGTATGTGTATTTGTTTAAGTTTCTTTATTAAACTTGGAAACTTTAATTCCAGCTACGGATCTTAAACTTTCTTTTCAGACTAAACATAATCGATGTTTTGGACTGACAGTGTATTTTTTAATATTTTGAACATATGTCCTTTCACAAGAAAGGAGAAATCCAAATGAAAACTGGAGACACTCAACCAAATAATCAATTGACATCTACGTGATCTGTTATGGTTACTGACGGATACACCAATGTAATCGCCTGGCATGTTTCAAAGTATTCCACTTATACCCCTACGATTAGAGTAATGAGGACAACATTTTCAACCACAAGAATCACATGAAATTTTATATTGATATTCTTTACCAAAATAATAATGTAATAGGGTTCTGTCTATGAAGATTTTTAAATCCATATCACATTGATTAGAGTAAATTGTAGCACACTGGATACAAGTACACAAGGTGGCATTCAGAAGAACTTGCTGAAGTATATATTGATTAGTTTTTTCTTTATTACACTCGGAAAGTTTAATTCTAGCTACAGAACTTGAACTTTGTTTTAAGACTGAACGTAATCGATGTTTTGGACTGACAGTGTATTTTTAAATATTTTGCACATATGTCGTTTCGTTAGAAAGGAGAAATCGAAATGAAAAATGGAGATACACTCAACCAAATAATCAATTGACAAAACAGTGATCCGTTATGGTCATTGACGGATGCACCAATGAAATTGTCTGTCATGTTTCTAAGTATTCCACTTATACCCCTACGATTAGAGTTATGAGGACAACATTTTCAACCACAAGAATGACATGAAATTTTAGGTTGATATTCTTTACGAAAGTAATAATGTAATAGGTTTCTGTCTATGAAAATTTTTACATCCATATCACATTGGTTAGAGTAAATTGTAGCACACTGGTTACAAGTACATAGGGTGGCATTCAGAAGAACTTGTTGAAGTATATGTTGATTAGTTTATGTTTCTTTATTACACTCGGAAAGTTTAATTCTAGTTACGGAACTTGAACTTTGTTTTAAGACTGAACGTAACCGATGTCTTAGACTGTTCGTGTATTTTTTAATATTTTGCACATATGTCCTTTCACAGGAAAGGAGAAATCGAAATGAAAACTGGAGATACACACAACCAAATAATCAATTGCCAACTACAGTGATCCGTTATGGTCACTGATGGATTCACCAATGTAATCGTTTGTCAAGTTTCTAATTATTCCACTTATACCCCTACTATTAGAGTTACGAGGACAGCATTTTCAACCACAAGAATCACATGAAATTTTATATTGATATTCTTTACCAAAATAATAATGTAATAGGGTTCTGTCTATGAAGATTTTTAAATCCACATCACATTGATTAGAGTAAATTGTAGCACACTGGATACAAGTACACAAGGTGGCATTCAGAAGAACTTGCTGAAGTATATGTTGATTAGTTTTTTCTTTATTACACTCGGAAAGTTTAATTCTAGCTACGGAACTTAAACTTTGTTTTAAGACTGAACGTAATCGATGTTTTGGACTGACAGTGTATTTTTAAATATTTTGCACATATGTCGTTTCGCAAGAAAGGAGAAATCGAAATGAAAAATGGAGATACACTCAACCAAATAATCAATTGACAACAACAGTGATCCGTTATGGTCATTGACGGATGCACCAATGAAATTTTCTGTCATGTTTCTATGTATTCCACTTATACCCCTACGATTAGAGTTATGAGGAAAACATTTTCAACCACGAGAATCACATGAAATTTTATATTGATATTCTTTACGATAATGTAATAGGTTTCTTTTATGAAAAGTTTTACATCCATATCACATTGGTTAGAGTAAATTGTAGCACACTGGTTACAAGTACACAAGGTGGCATTCAGAAGAACTTGTTGAAGTATATGTTGATTAGTTTATGTTTCTTTATTACATTCGGAATGTTTAATTCTAGTTACGGAACTTGAACTTTGTTTTAAGACTGAACGTAACCGATGTCTTAGACTGATCGTGTATTTTTTAATATTTTACACATATGTCCTTTCACAGGAAAGGAGAAATCGAAATGAAAACTGGAGATACACACAACCAAATAATCAATTGACAACTACAGTGATCCGTTATGGTCACTGATGGATTCACCAATGTAATCGTTTTTCAAGTTTCTAATTATTCCACTTATACCCCTACGATTAGAGTTACGAGGACAGCATTTTCAACCACAAGAATCACATGAAATTTTATATTGATATTCTTTACGGAAGTAATAATGTAATAGGGTTCTGTCTATGAAAATTTTTAAATCAAAAACACATAAGTTAGAGTAAATTGTAGCACACTAGTTACAAGTACACAGGGTGGCATTCAAAAGAACTTGTTGAACTATATGTGTATTAGTTTAATTTTCTTTATTAAACTTGGAAACTTTAATTCCAGCTACGGATCTTAAACTTTCTTTTCAGACTGAACGTAATCGATGTTTTGGACTGACAGTGTATTTTTTAATATTTTGAACATATGTCCTTTCACAAGAAAGGAGAAATCCAAATGAAAACTGGAGACACTCAACCAAATAATCAATTGACATCTACAGTGATCTGTTATGGTTACTGACGGATACACCAATGTAATCGCCTGGCATGTTTCAAAGTATTCCACTTATACCCCTACGATTAGAGTAATGAGGACAACATTTTCAACCACAAGAATCACATGAAATTTTATATTGATATTCTTTACCAAAATAATAATGTAATGGGGTTCTGTCTATGAAGATTTTTAAATCCATATCACATTGATTAGAGTAAATTGTAGCACACTGGATACAAGTACACAAGGTGGCATTCAGAAGAACTTGCTGAAGTATATGTTGATTATTTTTTTCTTTATTACACTCGGAAAGTTTAATTCTAGCTACGGAACTTAAACTTTGTTTTAAAACTGAACGTAATCGATGTTTTGGACTGACAGTGTATTTTTAAATATTTTGCACATATGTCGTTTCGCAAGAAAGGAGAAATCGAAATGAAAAATGGAGATACACTCGACCAAATAATCAATTGACAACAACAGTGATCCGTTATGGTCATTGACGGATGCACCAATGAAATTGTCTGTCATGATTCCAAGTATTCCACTTATACCCCTACGATTAAAGTTATGAGGACAACATTTTCAACCACAAGAATCACATGGAATTTTATATTGATATTCTTTACGGAAGTAATAATGTAATAGGTTTCTTTTATGAAAAGTTTTAGATCCATATCACATTGGTTAGAGTAAATTGTAGCACACTGGTTACAAGTACATAGGGTGGCATTCAGAAGAAATTGTTGAAGTATATGTTGACTAGTTTATGTTTCTTTATTACACTTGGAAAGTTTAATTCTAGTTACGGAACTTGAACTTTGTTTTAAGACTGAACGTAACCGATGTCTTAAACTGATAGTGTATTTTTTAATATTTTGCACATATGTCCTTTCACAGGAAAGGAGAAATCGAAATGAAAACTAGAGATACACACAACGAAATAATCAATTAACAACTACAGTGATCCGTTATGGTCACTGATGGATTCACCAATGTAATCGTCTGTCAAGTTTCTAAGTATTCCACTTATACCCCTACGATTAGAGTTACGAGGACAGCATTTTTAGCCACAAGAATCACATGAAATTTTATATTGATATTCTTTACAGAAGTAATAATGTAATGGGGTTCTGTCTATGAAAATTTTTAAATCAAAAACACATAAGTTAGAGTAAATTGTAGCACACTAGTTACAAGTACACAGGGTGGCATTCAAAAGAACTTGTTGAACTGTATGTGTATTAGTTTAAGTTTCTTTATTAAACTTGGAAACTTTAATTCCAGCTACGGATCTTAAACTTTCTTTTCAGACTGAACGTAATCGATGTTTTGGACTGACAGTGTATTTTTTAATATTTTGAACATATGTCCTTTCACAAGAAAGGAGAAATCCAAATGAAAACTGGAGACACTCAACCAAATAATCAATTGATATCTACGTGATCTGTTATGGTTACTGACGGATACACCAATGTAATCGCCTGGCATGTTTCAAAGTATTCCACTTATACCCCTACGATTAGAGTAATGAGGACAACATTTTCAACCACAAGAATCACATGAAATTTTATATTGATATTCTTTACCAAAATAATAATGTAATAGGGTTCTGTCTATGAAGATTTTTAAATCCATATCACATTGATTAGAGTAAATTGTAGCACACTGGATACAAGTACACAAGGTGGCATTCAGAAGAACTTGCTGAAGTATATGTTGATTATTTTTTTCTTTATTACACTCGGAAAGTTTAATTCTAGCTACGGAACTTAAACTTTGTTTTAAGACTGAACGTAATCGATGTTTTGGACTGACAGTGTATTTTTAAACCACATTTTCAACCACAAGAATCACATGGAATTTTATATTGATATTCTTTACGGAAGTAATAATGTAATAGGTTTCTTTTATGAAAAGTTTTAGATCCATATCACATTGGTTAGAGTAAATTGTAGCACACTGGTTACAAGTACATAGGGTGGCATTCAGAAGAACTTGTTGAAGTATATGTTGATTAGTTTATGTTTCTTTATTACACTTGGAAAGTTTAATTCTAGTTACGGAACTTGAACTTTGTTTTAAGACTGAACGTAACCGATGTCTTAGACTGATAGTGTATTTTTTAATATTTTGCACATATGTCCTTTCACAGGAAAGGAGAAATCGAAATGAAAACTAGAGATACACACAACCAAATAATCAATAAACAACTACAGTGATCCGTTATGGTCACTGATGGATTCACCAATGTAATCGTCTGTCAAGTTTCCAAGTATTCCACTTATACCCCTACGATTAGAGTTACGAGGACAGCATTTTCAACCACAAGAATCACATGAAATTTTATATTGATATTCTTTACAGAAGTAATAATGTAATGGGGTTCTGTCTATGAAAATTTTTAAATCAAAAACACATAAGTTAGAGTAAATTGTAGCACACTAGTTACAAGTACACAGGGTGGCATTCAAAAGAACTTGTTGAACTGTATGTGTATTAGTTTAAGTTTCTTTATTAAACTTGGAAACTTTAATTCCAGCTACGGATCTTAAACTTTCTTTTCAGACTGAACGTAATCGATGTTTTGGACTGACAGTGTATTTTTTAATATTTTGAACATATGTCCTTTCACAAGAAAGGAGAAATCCAAATGAAAACTGGAGACTCTCAACCAAATAATCAATTGACATCTACAGTGATCTGTTATAGTTACTTACGGATACACCAATGTAATCGCCTGGCATGTTTCTAAGTATTCCACTTATACCCCTACGATTAGAGTAATGAGGACAACATTTTCAACCACAAGAATCACATGAAATTTTATATTGATATTCTTTACCAAAATAATAATGTAATAGGGTTCTGTCTATGAAGATTTTTAAATCCATATCACATTGATTAGAGTAAATTGTAGCACATTGGATACAAGTACACAAGGTGGCATTCAGAAGAACTTGCTGAAGTACATGTTGATTAGTTTTTTCATTATTACACTCGGAATGTTTAATTCTAGCTACAGAACTAAAACTTTGTTTTAAAACTGAACGTAATCGATGTTTTGGACTGACAGTGTATTTTTAAATATTTTGTACATATGTCCTTTCATAAGAAAGGAGAAATCGAAATGAAAAATGGAGATACACTCAACCAAATAATCAATTGACAACAACAGTGATCCGTTATGGTCATTGACGGATGCACCAATGAAATTGTCTGTCATGTTTCTAAGTATTCTGCTTATACCCCTACGATTAGAGTTATGAGGACAACATTTTCAACCACAAGAATGACATGAAATTTTAGGTTGATATTCTTTACGGAAGTAATAATGTAATAGGTTTCTGTCTATGAAAAGTTTTACATCCATATCACATTGGTTAGAGTAAATTGTAGCACACTGGTTACAAGTACATAGGGTGGCATTCAGAAGAACTTGTTGAAGTATATGTTGATTAGTTTAAGTTTCTTTATTACACTCGGAAAGTTTAATTCTAGTTACGGAACTTGAACTTTGTTTTAAGACTGAACGTAACCGATGTCTTAGACTGATAGTGTATTTTTTAATATTTTGCACATATGTCCTTTCACAGGAAAGGAGAAATCGAAATGAAAACTGGAGATACACACAACCAAATAATCAATTGACAACTACAGTGATCCGTTATGGTCACTGATGGATTCACCAATGTAATCGTTTGTCAAGTTTCTAATTATTCCACTTATACCCCTACGATTAGAGTTACGAGAACAGCATTTTCAACCACAAGAATCACATGAAATTTTATACTGATATTCTTTACGGAAATAATAATGTAATAGGGTTCTGTCTATGAAGATTTTTAAATCCATATCACATAGGTTATAGTAAATTGTAGCACACTGGTTACAAGTACACAAGGTGGCATTCAGAAGAACTTGTTGAAGTATATGTTAATTAGTTTAAGTTTCTTTATTACACTCGGAAAGTTTAATTCTAGCTACGGAACTTAAACTTTGTTTTAAGGCTGAACGTAATCGATGTTTTCGCTTGATAGTGTATGTTTTAATATTTTGCACATATATCCTTTAACAAGAAAAGAGAAATCGAAATGAAAACTGGAGATACACTCAATCAAATAATCAATTGACAACAACAGTGATCCGTTATGGTCATTGACGGATACACCAATGTAATCGTCTGTCATGTTTCTAAGTATTCCACTTATACCCCTAAGATTAGAGTAATGAGGACAACATTTTCAATCACAAGAATCACATAAAATTTTATATTGATATTCTTTACGGAAATAATAATGTAATAGGGTTCTGTCTATGAAGATTTTTAAATCCATATCACAAAGGTTAGAGTAAACTGTAGCACACTGGTTACCAGTACACAGGGTGGCATTCAGAAGAACTTGTTGAACTATATGTGTATTACACTCGGAAAGTTTAATTCTAGTCACGGAACTTAAACTTTGTTTTATGACTGAACTTAATCGATGTTTTGGACTGACAGTGTATTTTTTAATATTTTGCACATATGTCCTTTCACAAGAAAGTAGAAATCGAAATGAAAACTAGAGATACACTCAACCAAATAATCAATTGACAACTACGGTGATCCGTTATAGTCACTGATGGATTCACCAATGTAATCGTCTGTCAAGTTTCTATGTATCCACTTATACCACTATGATTAGAGTTATGAAGACAGCATTTTCAACCACAAGAATCACATGAAATTTTATATTGATATTCTTTACGGATATAATAATGTAATAGGGTTCTGTCTATGAAAATTTTTAAATCAAAAACACATAAGTTAGACTAAATTGTAGCACACTAGTTACAAGTACACAGGGTGGCATTCAGAAGAACTTTTTGAACTATATGTGTATTAGATTAAGTTTCTTTATTTAACTCGGAAAGTTTAACTCCAGCTACGGATCTTAAACTTTCTTTTCAGACTGAATGTAATCGAAGTTTTGGACCGACGGTGTATTTTTTATTATTTTGCACATATGTCCTTTCACAAGAAAGGAAAAATTGAATTGAAAACTGGAGATACACTCAACCAAATAATCAATTGACAACTACGGTGATCCGTTATGGTCACTGATGGATTCACCAATGTAATTGTCTGTCATGTTTCTAAGTATTCCACTTATAACCCTACGATTAGTGTTACGAGGACAACATTTTCAACCACAAGAATCACATAAAATTTTATATTGATATTCTTTACCGAAATAATAATGTGATAGGGTTCTGTCTATGGAGATTTTCAAATCCATATCAATACGTTAGAGTAAATTGTAGCACACTAGTTACAAGTACACAGGGTGGCATTCAGAAGAACTTGTTGAAGTATATGTTGATTAGTTTAAGTTTCTTTATTAAACTCGGAAAGTTTAATTCTAGTCACGGAACTTAAACTTTGTTTTAAGACTGAACTTAACGATGTTTTGGACTGACAGTGTATTTTTTAATATTTTGCACATATGTCCTTTCACAAGAAAGTAGAAATTGAAAGGAAAACTGGAGATACACTCAACCAAATAATCAATTGACAACTACTGTGATCCGTTATGGTCACTGATGGATTCACCAATGTAATCGTCTGTCAAGTTTCTATGTATTCCACTTATACCCCTATGATTAGAGTTATGAAGACAACATTTTTTTTAATTAAAACCACCTGTTATAGTGGGGGGTTTGGCGGAACCCTACCTGTTTATTAAAATAAAAGGAGAAAGGTACACTCAAAGAGGGGGGCATAAAACCTTACCTCGGAAGATATCTATTGATCTTTGAGATCTAAACAAAACCTGTAACTATCCTAAAAGATCAAATCGATACCAATAAGCAAAAGCGGCAAGAGCCGCAGTACATAGGTGACTAATTACCCTAGTCTAAGATGGGGAATTTCTTCCTCGTCAAGCCGGACTTGTCCAGCTACCAAAGGGGGTAGACCTGCATAATCATAAAATTTATTTACCTGATTGCGAGCTGCCAGTTTAGCGAGTGAATCTGCTGGGGCATTTGCCTCTCTGAAGATGTGTTTCAAAGAAAAGTTAACGCCCGCTAGGAGGTGACATATCTCCCTGATTGTTGGGATTAGTTTCCAAGGTATCTTTAGCTGATGTTGTAGCATCCCAATCAAATTACTTGAATCTGATTCAATTTCCACCTTTGTGATGCAATTGTCACAAACAAGGAGAACACCATGAAGAAGCGCAATGGCTTCTGCCTGCAATACTGAATCAGCCAGGATATATTTGGCACAAGCAGCTGTAACTTTGCCCACATTATCTCGGATTATGCAAGCAATCCCAGCAGTGCCATTTTGAAAGAAAGAGCCATCCGTGTTGAGTTTAAAAGCTGATGGGAAAGACCATTTGCATATTCTTGGATGTTTCTGTGTAGAGATTTTATGGCTGAATAGCTTAGGTGTTGGTGTGAGTGCCCATTTGATGTCCATTTTGTATGTTAAAGCTGTGTCATTAAAGTGAAATAGGATTCGTTTGAAAATGCTCATTACATTAGGTTTGGTACCATCGAAAGTGTAGGCACAACGGGCACACCACAGGTGCCAGGTAACCACACTGGGTTATGAAGACAACATTTTCAACCACAAGAATCACATGAAATTTTATATTGATCTTCTTTACGGAAATAATAATGTAATAGGGTTCTGTCTATGAAAATTTTTAAATCAAAAACACATAAGTTAGACTAAATTGTAGCACACTAGTTACAAGTACACAGGGTGGCATTCAGAAGAACTTGCTGAACTCTATGTGTATTAGATTATGTTTCTTTATTAAACTCGGAAAGTTTAACTCCAGCTACGGATCTTAAACTTTCTTTTCAGACTGAACGTAATCGAAGTTTTGGACTGACGGTGTATTTTTTATTATTTTGCACATATGTCCTTTCATAAGAAAGGAAAAATTGAATTGAAAACTGGAGATACACTCAACGAAATAATCAATTGACAACTACAGTGATCCGTTATAGTCACTGATGGATTCACCAATGTAATCGTCTATCATGTTTCTAAGTATTCCACTTATACCCCTACGATTAGTGTTACGAGGACAACATTTTCAACCACAAGAATCACATGAAATTTTATATTGATATTCTTTACCGAAATAATAATGTGATAGGGTACTGTCTATGGAGATTTTTAAATCCATATCACATACGTTAGAGTAAATTGTAGCACACTAGTTACAAGTACACAGGGTGGCATTCAGAAGAACTTGTTGAAGTATATGTTGATTAGTTTAAGTTTCTTTATTACACTCAGAAAGTTTAATTCTAGTCACGGAACTTAAACTTTGTTTTAAGACTGAACTTAACGATGTTTTGGACTGACAGTGTATTTTTTAATATTTTGCACATATGTCCTTTCACAAGAAAGTAGAAATCGAAATGAAAACTGGAGATACACTCAACCAAACAATCAATTGACAACTACGGTGATCCGTTATGTCACTGATGGATTCCCCAATGTAATGGTCTGTGAAGTTTCTATGTATTCCACTTATACCCCTATGATTAGAGTTATGAAGACAGCATTTTCAACCAAAAGAATCACATGAAATTTTATATTGATATTCTTTACGGAAATAATAATGTAATAGGGTTCTATCTATGAAAATTTTTAAATACAAAACAAATAAGTTAGACTAAATTGTAGCACACTAGTTGCAAGTACACAGGGTGGCATTCAGAAGAACTTGCTGAACTATATGTGTATTAGATTAATTTTCTTTATTAAACTCGGAAAGTTTAACTCCAGCTACAGATCTTAAACTTTCTTTTCAGACTGAATGTAATCGAAGTTTTGGACTGACGGTGTATTTTTTATTATTTTGCACATATGTCCTTTCACAAGAAAGGAAAAATCGAATTGAAAACTGGAGATACACTCAACCAAATAATCAATTGACAACTACAGTGATCTGTTGTGGTCATTGATGGATTCACCAATGTAATCGTCTGTCATGTTTCTAAGTACTCCACTTATACCCCTACGATTAGAGTTATGAGGACAACATTTTCAGCCACATGAATCACATGAAATTTTATATTGATATTCTTTATGGAAATAATAATGTAATAGGGTTCTGTCTATGAATATTTTTACATCCATATCACATAGGTTAGAGTAAATTGTAGCACACTGGTTACCAGTACAAAAGATGGCATGCAGAAGCACTTGTTGAAGTATATGTCGATTAGTTTATGTTTCTTTATTACACTCGGAAAGTTTAATTCTAGCTATGAAACTTAAACTTTGTTTTAAAACAGAACGTAATCGATGTTTCGGACTGACAGTGTATTTTTTAATATTTTTCACATATGTCCTTTCACAAGAAATGAGAAATCAAAATGAAACTTGAGATACACTAAACCATATAATCAATTGACAACTACAGTGATTCGTTATGGTCACTGATAGATTCACCAATGTAATCGTCTGTCAGGTTTCTAAGTATTACACTTATACCCCTACGATTAGAGTTACGAGGACAACATATTCAACCACAAGAATCACATGAAATTTTATATTGATATTCTTTACGGAAATAATAATGTGATAGGGTTCTGTCTTTGAAGATTTTTAAATCCATATCACATAGGTTAGAGTAAATTGTAGCACACTGGTTACAAGTACAAAAGGTGGCATTCAGAAGAACTTGTTGAAGCATATGTTGATTAGTTTAAGTTTCTTTATTACACTCGGAAAGTTTAATTCTAGCTACGGAACTTAAACTTTATTTTAAGACTTAATGTAATCGATGTTTTATACTGACAGTGTATTTTTTAATATTTTGAACATATGTCCTTTTACAAGAAAGGAGAAATCGAAATGAAACTTGAGATACACTCAACCAAATAATCAATTGACAACTACAGTGATCCGTTATGGTCACTGATAGATTCACCAATGTAATCGTCTGTCATGTTTCTAAGTATTCAACTTATACCCTTACGATTAGAGTTACGAGGACAACATATTCAACCATAAGAATCACATGAAATTTTATATTGATATTCTTTACGGAAATAATAATGTAATAGGGTTCTGTCTATGGAGATTTTTAAATCCATATCACACACGTTAGAGTAATGGCCCAGCCCAATCTCCTTCTAGGGTACTACAAAATCATTTCATCCTAAAGCGCAAATCATCCAGATGTGAAACTATAATCATGGCATAGAATGTGGCGTGAACAATGGACATGAAGCAATGAGCGCAAAATGTAGTGATCATTGTATAACCCATGATCTCAACTCCTAAAAAATAGGAACCACGATGACATAGGCCTATAAATACAACAAGCTCGGAAGGAGCTAAGGTAAGTGTGAATAATCTAAGAACTTCCAGTTCATAAAAAACAAGACTGACTTGATCATCAGAGCTTCTTTCTCGAAATCACTCCAGGGTTATTTTTGCAGGAGAACGGATTCATAGAGGGAGCGACAAAGATTTTTCTTGGCCAGACCACCACTTCACTATCGAGGAAGAGAGCCCCTAGATGATGACTATTGTAATTTAGCTTTGAGAAGGAGCTTTGCCATAGAATGCAGTGGAAGCTAGAAAAATTAGGTTGAAGGCACCAAAGTATGTGCTGCAGGATGGAATTCTATACAAAAAGAGCACTTATAGCCAATGTTTTGATGTGTCAGCCCTTATGGGGAAGATTATTTGATCAGGGAAGCTCATGAGGGTATATGTGGTAGCCATCAAGGGGTAAGATCGATGTCAATAGAGACTAATTCGAGCAGGGTATTACTAGCGATGATGTTCGAGGATGCTAACAGATATATACAAGCCTGCCATCAGTGACAGAAATACACAACCCTCAAACATATCCCTCGGGAGGAAATGATGCATATCCACAGTTATGGCCTTTCGAAAAATGGGGAATTGATTTGGTTGGACCATTCCCAGAGGCTCCGGGAAAGTTCAAGTATCTAATCGTGGATATCAACTATTTTACAAAGTGTGTAGAAGTAGAGCCTCTAACTAAAATGACAGGGAAGACAGTAATTTCATTCTATTGGAAGAACTTAATATGCAAATTTGGGATCTCGGGAACCATAACAACAGACAATGGAAAACATTTTGCCTATTATTCATTTAAGAAATGGTGCAAGGAATACAAGATATTGCAGTAAGTAACATCTGTGTACCATCCTCTGGAAAATAGCCGAGTGGAAGTGACCAACTGGACAATTGTGAATGGAATCAAAGCAAGACTCGAGGGAGCTGGAGAAAACTGGATATGTGAATTGCCTAGTGTCCCGTCGACCTATAGAACTACCAAGTCCTTTGCCACCGGGGAAAAGCCTTATAGTATAGTATATGGTTCTAAAGCTGTGATTCCGGTGGAAATAAGAGTGCCAAGCCTAAGGATCATGGTAGCATTCAAGGAAAGAATTAATAATAAGAATCAATATTTTGACCTCGATATGGTGGAGGGGGCTCGAGAGTTGGCTTCCATCCACAAGGCTAGGGTAAAACAAAGGGTGAAGCACTATTATTATCGATGGGTGACCTGGTGATGAGAAAGAATGAGAAAAGTCAACGAGAACCTTAAGGAAAACTAGCTGCTAACTGGGAAGGGCCTTATAATGTAGTAGAAGCATATCCTAAAGACAGCTATGTTCTCAAGACCATGGAGAGAGTTAAAATCCCAAGGAGATGGAATATTACCAATATACAAAGGTACCATTAGCTCTTATAAGAGCAGAAGATTTCACAAGGTCTTATGATACATGCTAAGACCGAGGTATCGAGTGAAAAGCTAAAATCAGCACTCTTAAATCATTCTGGCTAAGGCTGAGGTATCGAGTTAAAAGCTAAAGAGAAGCACTCTTAAATAAATTCTGGCTAAGGCTGAGGTATCGATTGAAAAGCTAATAAGAAGAACTCTTGTATCAATTATAGCTAAGGCAGAGGTATCGAGTGAAAAGTTGATAAGCAAAGATCCTATATTTTTCCAGCTAAGGCTGATGAATTGAGCGAAAAGCTGATAAGCGGTGCTCTTGTATATTTCCTTCTAAGGTTGAGGAGATGAGTGAATAGATGATAAGGGGTGGGGGTCGTCGTCGTACCTCTCAAAGTTATAATTTATAAGCCATTTATGCTTACTAAATACAATTAAGTAGATAGTGGAAAATTGGGATCGTCCACGAAGAAGAGGGATTTTCTTAAGCGTTTGAACATATAAGGTTTGATATTAGGCTAGAAGTAGATTTATATAGATATATAAAAGCAAGTAAATGGGGGGGGAGTGGTTGGTTTTGTTCCTAAGTTATGAAATTAAAAGAAAAGATAACTAGCAAAGTTAAGAACTATGCTAATCATCAAACAAACTAAGTAAAAGGGGTTAAAAAATACAAAAGACAAAACCTTGGGGGCAATTAAAATCCACTTCCAAACCTAATGTAGATCATTGAACCATTCATTCATTCTATCACATTCGTTACCTATGGGGAATGCTAAAATTTCTCAATTGAAGATCAACATTCATTTCTTCTTAAGAGTAATTCACATAGACAAACAATGACCATTTGCAAACCTCATTGATAATCACATTAAGAAAAACCACACCATAAAGGTATTTCATCAATGGCATTATACACGAAGATCCATAAATTTGATAACAACAAGCCTTCTATCAAACATAGCATTCATTAGGCTAAACCTAGAACAAACCACATTCAAGAATCAACCTGTCATTGCATCTATAGGATAAATATGAGAACAATCCACATTAACATACTTATCTAGTAACAATCACAAAACATTATGCACAAGAAGTTCTAAGTTCATGCTCTTGGATTCCACACTAAAAGAAGGGAGAATTAGCTACTCTCTCCCAACCCTAACAAGTAATTATAAAAGCAATTCATATACTCAAACTTCTAACAACATTAATTGTATCAACAATTCACATTCAAAGCTCAATAAATGCACAATAGCAAAAGCAATAAATAGATAGATATGATTCCCAAGACATGGATTTGGAAGTTTTAATCAATTGCTCCCAAGATTAAACTAACCAAGATAATGAAAAGACAAGATTAACTTACAAAAACTAAGAAAACATAGAAAAGAAAACTAGGGTTTTGCACCCAGACAAATTGCAGGAAGGAGAAAGTTATGAAAAGGAGAGGATAAAGTGGGTATTTATAGTACAAAAAAGTAAGAAAGTTTCTGGCCATACATCCGTCGCGAGTCACGATGGGGTCATCGCGAGTCGCAACTGAGCCCAGTTTCAACATCTTGATTGCTTTCTTCTTTTTGTTTTAAGTTCTCTTCTTCACTTCACTTATCTTCAATTCTTCATGTCTTCAAAAGCTTAAATACAATTCTTAAAGTCTTTAAATATTCAAAGGTATTCTTTAAAGTCTTCAAAAAAAATTCCATGTCATACAAAATCCTCTAGAAAAGTAATAAAAGCGTAAAAGTCGCTTTTAACTCTCCTTAGAGAATTTCAAGGCAAAATGTCATATCTAGAGCACAAAAGTGTACAAAAGGGAGTCCTAAAAGTCCTAACATAACCATATAAAATGGGCATATCAAGCAGCACTCTTTAACTAATTCCAGCCAAGGCTGAGTGGATGAGTGAAAAGCTAATGAGCAACACTCTCGTGATACCTCTGTCAATTGTAATCTCGATCAATGATCTAGTGGAACCAATTTTGCAAGATGTAGGGGGAAACACCGAACCTGGGTAAAATCTTTGTGTTCTTGTATTTTTTAATTGTTGATCATTTGCATGCATCAAACGTTCATTAGTAAAAAAAAGCTTCATATGTTATGAGTTGCAGCTCAAGTTCTGGTTATAAACTGTTCTAAAAGCAATATGTGAAGAATATCTTATAAAAGTAATATACCATCTCGAAAATACTAATTGGAGGACAATGTCCAACATGGTACAAATATTGTACAATTTATAAATACAACTCTCGAGGTATCAAGGAACTAATTTCTTTAATTTCCTCTTCTCTCTACTTCCTCTATTTTGATGCCATCCACGCATTGAAAATCCTTTTCATATTCCTCCTCCGGATAATTATTTGAACTATCATAGCCTTTGATCAAAGAGATGGGTTGTTTGTTGCTTGTCCCATTCAAGAACCTTAGTCTCTATTACGTTTTTTGTGGATCACTTGGTACTACAACTCAAAGAACCGCTACTCTTATTGGCTTTAGTAGCAGCCAATCTCGAAGACCTTCGACCCCTCAAAGAAGGGCTGATAGGTAATTCTCATATCCGTTCAAGAATAGCGTTAGAAGCTTCCTTCTGACCATCAGTCCCCTTCGAGTATACCTTTTGTTTTATAATCTAGTGATAAGACGCTCTAAGGAGAAATCTTGGCAAGGATTTGTTATTGATGAGTTTTGGATGAGCAACACCATTAAATAGGCTGTGAGCTCGAAGACTCTGATCATAAAGGTGAACCTTTTCTTCCAACTCTTTAATTTTGTTTACTAATGTTTTGATCTCTCCTTTAAGTCAGGTATCTCGGCGAGAACAGATTCCACTAAGTGAGGATCTTCGTGAACAGATGTATCTTAGTCATTCAAGGCCTCATTCATCCTTGAAATCTCATTTAAAGCCACTTTGTGAAGCTCTGTTACCTCTCATACCTGAGAATTATGTTTGTAAACTTCACCTAGGTTAGCTATATCACGACCTTCGAGGATAGGCAACCTATCAGCAATAACGAGACATTTCTTCAAAGATCCATACTTATTAGTTATATGGCTCACTATTTCTTGATAGTCTACCTAAAAGGGATCAAAACTATCAACAACCTCGAGGGGTACCACGCCATTATACTTCCGTTGATCAAGGTCCCTCAATAAACCATGAAAGCCATGATGCTCACTGATTTTCCAAGCTGCCAATTCTTTCTTTCCATAGTCTAGTGCCACAGTTAAGTCCAAGTTGGCCTTCTCAAAATTTACTATGGAAGGATGAGTCCTATTTTTCCATGATTCTAATTCCTCGGAGAACATTTTAAAAACAAACATGTTCTTCACCAAATCCCCCTAGTGGTCTCAAGCTCTGCTTGGGTCTTGGTAAAATCTTTGCAAGTGGACTGAAGTTGCCTTCACAATGCATTAATCTATGAAGATAAAAATATAGACATAAAATTTAAAAAGGAAAGCGATCATTTATAACAGAAATTGGAAATTACATGAAAAGGCCAAAGAAGCAAGCTACATAATATTCCCCACATTAGGAGATTTATCACCTACTTGAACCTCTGTGTTAGGACCAGCTTCAGTCTTAGGCTCCTTAGGTTCTTTGTCGGCATCGGGGATAGCACGAATCTCCTCAGTGGAGTAATACTTACCCGAGGCCTTTAGATGATTCATGATATATAAGCTCAGACTTCCCTTATATACAGCTTTGTCCCACTTAAGATTGATGGCCTCCACACCCTCGCACTTGGAAAGATCCTTTAAGAGTTTGACTTCGTCTTCAGATAGAGAAGAAGCCATCTTTGGCAGAATAATTTCATAAATCAGGAGATTATGCCCAACGCTCTTGGCCATGTCGGGGAGATCGACGAAGAGATTAAAAAACTCTTCACTTTGGAGAACTTAATCTTTGAAGGACTCGTGAAGAAGAACATGGGACTCAAGGTCTCGAGCTTTCTTAGCCTTCTCCTCAGTAGCATTTTTTTTGAGGACAATGCACCTATTTTCAGCCTCGAGGTCGGTGACCATTTTCTTCAAGGCACTAAGCTCCCTCCTCAGCGAGTTATTCTCATTGTCTTTTTCACCCTGAAGAGAGGCATGGTAGGAACCCAAGCCTCGAAGGAGGGAGGAGAGAGAGAAGGAAGCCATGTCATGTTATTTAACCACTCTTGAATATTCATTGAGGATTAGGAAAACCAAACACAAAAAAGAAAAAGATAAAGAGATTATTTTTGCGCTAGCGGAAAACTAACCCGGGGATCTTCAACAAAAGGGTCGAGAACATCGGACCTTAAGATAAAAAGGTTTGAGGGGGGCAATGTTAGCCCCACATAGGAGGACTTCAGTAGAAGGCCCTTAAGGAACCTTATCCTGAGAAATCTTTTAGCGAGACTCCTTTGAGGATGATACACATTTGGAATTCTGCTTAATTGGCGTCAACTTAGAAGTAGTAGTTTTATGAGGAGCAGGGGCAATAACCTTGGATGGGGTAGTGTTACCCCCTTTCTTGATCATAGCAGTGCCCAAACTCCTTCCCACTGAAAGTAACGGAGAGAAACTTAAAGAAGTAAAAAGTTAACGTGACACAAAACAGAAATAAAACATTAAGACACCTTTAGGGATTTTGGAGCACTCACGGTTTTCTAAGGAAATATCAAGAGGGGACTCTCGAATGAGTTTTTCAAAAGAGGAGTGGGACTTAGCCTTTTCTTAGACACCCCTCTTTAGCTTCTTGTCTACCCTAGGCTCACCTTCCAGAAACAAATGATGCAGCCTTGACAGTTTCCTATTCTTAGCTCGCTCATAGATATACTTGGTGTAAATGTCACGTGGTCAAACTTGGCCACCCAGTGAGTTATTAGAGTTAGAAAAATTAGCATAAGAAATGGATAAGGCCAGTAGACGGTCCCAGTCACCTTCGAGATGGGTGGGACAAATAAATCTTTCCCCTAGTTAGGCTTCAACTTTAACATCTGGATTACACTGGAGGATAGTTGAAAGTAAGCCCTCTCTTAGCATCTCTCAACTTGCCCACATTGTTTGAGATAGTAAAAACATTTTGTTTCCTCTGCCTAGTGGAGAGCGTGATGATCTTTTCAAAAGAATTACCGCTGAAGGATATGCTAAATAGAGAACAAAGGAACTTATGCTCAGGCTCAATGCCAAGCATGTGACACTCCTTCATGAAAAACATAATGAGTATTATTGCATTGGGATAGACTTGGGCAGGTCTCACTTGAAAATTCTTATGCAGTATCGAGAATATTGAGGGAAGGGGAAAACATATCCCTGGACGAAGCTGTTTGAGAAATATGATCGACCTTTCCTCAAGAGGATTTTTGGGAGATCCCATAGTTCCCAGCAACTGTAGCTCAACATTAGGAGGGATTCTTTGACTAAGAGGCAACAATTTTAGAATCCAAGATATTGACTATGACCCATCGCGGGCTGGGGGTTCTTGAACTCTCCTTCCACAAGAGGATCTCGAATGCTTTCTTCCTTGGTCTCGAGGGTAGGAGATGTTTCCTTGTGAACCCTTCCTTCTTCCTCTTCAGGTGCTATCAAGTTTACTTCCTCATGAAAAGAGGGACTAAACTCAATGTCCCCAATATGGGATGATCATTGAATGTATCCATTTCCCATGCTCGGGGGCCAACCACGAGGATATCCTCCTTGTGGTATATCGGTAACAAGAATGTTATTGACATGACAAATTTCATCAACATCTAGACCGGAATCTTAGAAAGGATCCTCATAATTACTAAGTGTGGCATCAGAATCCAGCTTTTCAGGCGACTCAGCTTTGAACCTCTCTAACCTTAACTCACTGAGATGCCCCCTCTCACTGGATTTCTCACCGGAGATAACCATAATAAAGGGGAATAAAGGAAAAGAAATGATGAAAGTCCGAAAAACTTACTAGTGGAAGAAGAGAAGATGAATGTGAAGACAAGGAATGGATGAAGAGCAAGATGCTGAAAAATCCTTTTGAAAATACCTACAAATAAAGTGAGGAGACGTGGGATTAAGAATCCTGAAATGGCAGCCAGAGATAACCAAAAATTTGAAAAGGCATGATAATATTTTCATACCTTTTTAGAAGTTGCTGCCACTCAAGCATCTTTCCGCATAGCTATCTGGGATGCGCGTGCCTTTTTGGATTCGGTCGAACACTAAAAATAAGAAAACTAAAATATCACCTTGAGGCTCAAGATGACCACCCAAGGGTATCACGAATCTAAGATTCCATAACCCTTGGATTTGATGGTGATCTTCGAGGGCCTTCAACAATAAAGATGTCACGAATCTAAAGATTCGACAATAAGAGTGTAACGCCTCAAAATTTCACAGCCTCGAGGGTATCTTGAGTTTTCTGGGAGCTCTTGACGATAGTTTGATTGAGTGAAGGCCCAGGAAGCATGATGGGCTTGTTTCAACCAAATAAAGATATTAGGAGAAATAATAATCAATTAGAGATAAATACTAATTTATGGGAAATTATGGGAAATTAAGAGGTATAATTAGAGACAAATACTAAGTTATTATATAATATCAATACTAGGTACGTATTCATTATTATTCATTCACACTTTTATACAGTATTTGGATAATATTGTGACTTAAGCATTAGAGAGTTTTCCCCTGGGACCTCCCGGGGCTTGTTGTTTTGCAGATTCAAGACCGAAAAACTCAATGGAATGGCGTGATTGGTTTCCAGACGACTCACCAAGTACAATATATTATAAATTCTCTACTTTCTATGTTGGTGTTTTGGTGGTGTCAACCGAGGGAATTTTAACTCCCCTAACAAACTTAAATGATATTATTCCTCTTCTTCCATTTTTTAATTACAATTGTCTATGACGGGGATGTTAGGGAATTCAACCCTTTATAATATTAGATATGCTAAATAGCCAACATTTGAATAATCTTTAATCAAGCCCTGGGATGATCCCATTTACCTAAAGACACTATATAGATGTTACAATGCTAATCTATGGCAAAAGTAGTAGTAAGAAGGGACACAAAGCCACTAACTATATATTACAATACGAAACAATAGCCTAAGTGACAATAAGAAAGGAACTCAAAGGTACTTATCAAATATTAAATTCTGATCAAGGCCGAGTGATAATAGGAAGGGTATATAGTACGATGATTGGTTTCACCATGTAGCTGTGTAGTAATCTCGACCCGAAATCACTAAACAAAATCCACCGCAGCAGTAAGCATCTAATAAAACACACAAAAATGATCTAAACACACTTCTGACCAACTTCAAGACAATCCAAAATGAAGAAAATGAAACTCCCCAACTAAAAATCTGGCCAGTCTCCATTGAACTTGTTCCGATCCTTTCATTAAAGCAGGAGACTGTAGTCGGTCGTTTTGATTGTCCTAAAATTTTTACTATAGGTGTATTGGAATAATTGATAATGGGTAGATTCTAAGTCGGAACTCGAAAGGACAAACTACATTGAAAAATAAGATTAATTTTCCCAAACATCATAATGAACCCGAATCTACATATCTAATTTGAATTCACAAATAGAATTGTCAAAAGTTAGTTATTTAAAAGACTATGACTCAGATTTCTCCTAACCATTTTTTAAAAACATATCTGAAGTCAATAAGGTTTAATCATACCATTTTATCGAAAAAATGGTCACCAAAAAACTTATATTGACAAAGACATTTCTAATCCAATACTTCAAATAAAAACCAATTTAAACTCTACCCCTTAAAAATGAAGAAAAACAAAAAGACTTAACTAAATCCATAAAAACAAAGAAACAAAAAGAAACCAACCGAATCATTTTTTTAAAGAAAAACCACCACGGATAAAACAAGAACAATGAAAGGAAAAAAGAACCTCAACCTCTCCTCAACCGCGAAAGATGACCAGTGCGTGGGGTGCTTTGAGGTGGCTGACCTTAGCGGCACTTGGCTCCAAGTAGCTGCGCATGACCGATGTTGCGACGCGTGACAACGCAGGTGGTGCGTCAAAGCCCGATTTTATTGCAGTTGAACTTGTCCTTGTCGATATTCTCCATATTTGTGCCTCAAAACCCAGCACTCTGTCACTTGTGTTACCGCCGGTAGTAGATGATAACAGCTTTGATGTGACTCCAGTCACGACCGCCAGTTGGGTTCTTAGCTAAAACCATCCGCGGTGGGAAGCTTTCACATATCTAGAAAACAATGACAGGTCGCAGATGGGATGACGGGATGGAGGGAGATCAGAAATAACTTTCAAATCTAAACCAAAATGATGTCAAAAAAGGTCCATAGGGGGTGGAGGTTAGGGACGGTGAGGGTGCAGGGGTTCTGGTAGGGCAGAGGAGAAGGTCGCTACTGAAGGTGCGGAGAGGCAGTGGCCTCTCCCCAAAAGCTTTTTTTAGATGAAAACACCCAAGGGTGGGGGTTGGTATATTGGTACCCCAGTCCAAAGTGAAACATACCAAAGAAGGATGCATAGTATTCTTTACAAAAAGGCAACATCATTGCCTACAAAAGGAGGAATATCTACTATGTACTATAATTGAAAACTATAGATCAACTATAAGTAAGATCAATGGTTAGGGTGAAGAAAAAACTGAGTAAAGTAGTTGCGATTCAAAAGTAGCGAATCTCCACACCCTGTGTTAATTCACAACTTTGGCCAGGCAACTACCGATTGAAACCTATCAGTAAGTTAAGACACGCATCTGTTGAGAAAAAATGAGCTGATTCCAGAGATCAGTAGCAAAGCTGGGCTTGTGCTTCCGTTGGTAGATACAGGAAACCCGCCATGTGAAAACGCATATGAGACAGTGAAAACCGTAGCCATCGTGGAGGAGTAGAAGATCCATAGCCATGAAGGGGAGTAGTCCATAACCTGATGCAAACAAAATAAAAAATCAGCAGTATCAATCATATTTGAAAGCTTGCCTATGGATTCTAATATAAGGTGTATGAGCACTATCCATATAAATTAAGCCTTTAATATGTGTTGGGATGTTATTCACATGCAAAGGAGAAACAGACGGGGAGGATGATTGATATTTAGCAATGGCGTCCGCAACTGAGTTACATTCTCTATATGTATGCTTAAGAGTAGCATGGGATAAGAGAGTGTGCACTTGGAAAACTAGAGGGTATAAAGTCCATTTGGAAACTGAAGGATTATTAATC
Source organism: Rubia yunnanensis (assembly GCA_037428765.1). Classification (NCBI taxonomy): domain Eukaryota; kingdom Viridiplantae; phylum Streptophyta; class Magnoliopsida; order Gentianales; family Rubiaceae; genus Rubia; species Rubia yunnanensis. The sequence goes on from CM075064.1 coordinate 65,942,678, forward strand.
ATGTTTAATGCCTGGAGCGAGTCAGATTCTATAAGAAGGTTAGGATATCTATCAAGACAGATCTGACAAACCATAAGGATTGCCTTAACTTCAGCTTCCAATGGTGATGCGGCTGTTATGGGCTCCGATCTGATAAGGATTGGGAAACCCTGGTAATTTCGAGCAATTAAACCAATAAAAACAGAGGTATTAGACCATAATGCATCCACATTAACCTTGATGACATTGGGATCAGGAAATTCCCAGTATACAATGGTTGGCTTTGGTGGTGGTCTGGGGGGGATATCAGAGAAGAGAACTGAAAGCTTGAGTTAGGAAATATGGTTGGGAAGCAGGGAGAGGATGTGATGGAAAGGTAAAGAGTATCTGTAACTTCCTTGCTAATATGGGAGAAAGAAAACGGCTTGGCATCAAAATAATAGGCATTCCTAGCCTTCCATAAAGCCCAGCAGATCAGTGGAGGTATCAGGTGACATAGCATTTTCTGAAACCCAGAAAGGTCACTACAATTCCAGAAAATGAAGAAAGTATCCACAATGTTATGCACATTATGCAAATTGAAATTCACTAAAGCAGCACTCTGAATCCAAATAGGTTTAGCAAGATGGCAATTTATGAAGAAATGTTCCATGGAGTCAGATTGATTGCACAGAGGGCATTTAGAGGCCAAGCTAAAACCACATTTTATGAAAATATCATCAAATGGTAAGAATGAGTTAATCAATTTCCAGGTAAAGATAGAGATCTTCTTAGGTAACCTAGGATTCCATATGAGCTTAGTAACTGGGAAATTACCTGATTTATATGTTAGTATTTTATAGGCAGATTCGAAAGAGAATCTACCAGTCATTTTAGGTTTCCAAATAAATTTATCCTCTCTACCATGTTCAATTTCTGTATCCTGCAAAAAAAATAAAGTATCATGCTCCAGGAAAGGAGCTATCTGTGATAAAATAGATACTTTGTTGTTTATAAAATCAGCAACTGAGCAAGGATAGAACATGGATATGATGTGAGATGGTATATAATTTATCAACGGACCATTTGGACACCAGTTAGCATACCAAAAATCACACTTACCTTGTCCATGAATAATTAGAGAATTCTTTTCTGCAGTAGGGTTAATATTACAAATTCTCTTCCATGTTTTTGAATTATTGTGAGACTGGGGAAGTGACCACAGTAATTTTGCCCACATTGTGTTACCTAACTGGCTTTTCCCCCATAGTTTAAGTGAACAAGCATCAACAATTGACTGAATGGATCTAAAACCTAAACCATAGTGAGATTTAGGAATAGAAATGTCTACCCATTTCTTCCAAACCCTATGTTTTCTATCCTCAGTTTCCCCCCAAAAGAATCTATACATTCTTTTCTCCATGGATTGAACAGTAGAAATAGGGGGTTTAAGGACAGACCAAATGTGTTGGGGAGAGAATATATGCATGATTGGATCAGTATCATTTTCCCTCTAGGACTTAACCATCTGTTCTTCCAATTTTTAAATCTTTTATCCATGATTTCAAGGATGGGGTGGAAGTATCTAGTTAGAGTTCTACCTTTAAAAATAGGGCAGCCCAGGTATTTAAAGGGAAAGGAGCCCTTCTTCATCCCTAGGATAGATCTAATCGGATGGTTCTTTGCAACTGTAGCCCTCTTACTAATGTGTAACTCAGATTTTTCATAGCTAACTTTCTGGCCTGATGTTAACTCAAAAAATGCAGAAAAGCTTTAATCCTAATCAGACCAGGTTTAGAAGCTTGCATGAAAATAATGGTATTATCTGCATAGCTTGAATAAGTGACTGGGGTAATATTAGAAGGCAGTGAGAAATATTGCAAACTGTTATTTTGAAAAATGAATGAAAGACTCCTGGAAAAAGATTCAGTGAAAGTATTAAAGAGGAAAGGAGAGAGCGGATCACCTTGTTTGATTCCTCTACCTAATTTTAAAAAACCAACAGGGTTACCATTGATGAGCACAGAGAAATAGGCCTGGGAAATATTGTTCATAACAGCCCTGAGGAATTGACCCGAGAAACCAAATTTACACAGTATACTTTGCAGAAAACCCCAGCTAACCCTATCAAAAGATTTTTTTAAGTCCAGTTTGAGCATACAATTGGGGATCCTATTTTTTCTATCTACGAATCTAACCATCTCCTGAAGGTATAAGATATTATCAGAGATATCTCTGTTCTTCATGAAAGTTGTTTGGTTATTTGAGATTAGTTTCTCCGTATAGGGTTTCAATCTTTCCATGAGGACCTTGGAGCAGATTTTGTTAGCAACAATAGAAAGGATAATAGGTCTGAAATCATCAAATGAAGATGGAGTAGGTTTTTTAGGAATAAGAGTTATCCAAGTGCTAGAGATACCTCTTGGCATGTTAGAACCAGAAAGGAAATCATTTACTGCAATAATGAGGTATTCTTTTATGAAATCCCAACATTTAATGTAGAATTTGCTTGAAAACCCATCAGGTCTTGGGCTACTATCCTTATTTAGACTCATGACCACAAGTTTAAGTTCAGTTTCAGTTACAGGCTGGGATAGTCTAAGATTGTCTTGCTCAGTAATGATGTAAGGTATCTGACTAAGGAAATGGGGGTAGTAGGTAGAATCCACTGAGTTCCTAGGTTCAATTAGCAGGTCAGAGAAGTAATTAACAGCTTCCTTTTGGATATCTACAGTGTTATCAAGCCATTGAGCTAGAGAATTTTTAATCTTGGATATATGCAGTCTACAATTTTTCTCCTGAACAGTCTTGTGAAAAAATTGAGTATTATTATCACCACACTTAAACCAGTTCATCCTGGACTTATGTTTCCAGAACTTTTCTTTCTCTTTTAAAGCTCTAAGAAGTAAAGCTCTTTTTTTCATTAAGGTTGATAAAGTCAGTTTCTGAGTGTGTTAGATCATATGCAGCTTCTTGTCTCCTCAGATTATCCTCAACATTAATTACATTAGAGTCAATGTTTCCAAAGCTTTCTTTGTTCCAGATCTTAATCACTTTCTTAACTCTGATAAGCTTTAGGTATAGTCCCATCATTCCTGTTTCGTTAACAGGAATGGTCCAATTATGTTTGATCAAATCTAGGAAATCAGATCTATTAAACCAGCAATTGAGAAACCTAAATGGTTTAGGGTGTGATGGGACCTGGGATGCAATTTTTAAGAGAAGAGGTGAATGATCTGATGATTGCCTATTAAGGATCTGAATAGTTGAGGCTGGGAATTTATTACTCCATTGATTAGTACATAAACCTCTATCCAACCTTTTTGAAGTAGGATTTCTAAGTCTATAATTGGTCCATGTAAAGATATTCCCTACTGTATTGATCTCCTGTAGTCCGTATTTATTAATCCAGTTATGAAAATCCCTAATGCTGCCTATATTAGGAGAGCTAGGGCCTCTATATTCATCAGGTGTGATGATTGTATTAAAGTCACCTATGAAAACAGTTTCATTAGATGGAAGGAGGCTTAGGTCATGCCATAGTTTCTTTCTACCTTCTCTATTCCTAAGGGCATATACAAACACCATTTCCATTTGAGAGTTAGAGCCTAAATGAGTGATTTTTACATTTAAAAATTGTTCATGGTGGCATACAAGATTAACAATCATTGAGTCATTCCACATAAGCCAAATTTTGCCATTATGAAGAGGGAGGTTATGAGAATAGTGTAGCTTCTCCATATATGTTTGGCATTGAGAATTATCAAGCATGGGTTCTATTATACATAGAAGCTGAATTTTCTTATGAACAGTCAAGTGTTTCAATCTTAACAATCAGGTTTCAATTCCTCTCAGATTCCATATCAGAAAATTAAATTTGAAATAGTGCATCATTGTTCACCTGATTTATGGCTTTTAGTGGAAGATCTTAGCATCATCTTATTTAATTGACTGATGTAGGAGTTTTTTTTAATCTTAGCCTTACCTTGGCCATCATTCTTACCTGATAAATTGCTTGAAACTACCTGAGGTTCAGGCAGTGGGTGAGTGTCCTCAGCGGGATCTTTACAATCATCAAAAAGGTCCTGGGGGTCTTGAGCCATACATTCGTTAGTACTAGAATGATCATCAATATCCTGCAAAACAGAAAATCTATTTTCCATCTTTCCTTGGTGTGAAAGTGGGGGGTCAGTAGGTGAGCACTGGAGAAGAGTCAAACTATGGGAACCAATAACAATATCATCCTTAGCATATAGTGTAGGTGTCCTAATAGGGGTAGTGACCTTAGTTCGAATTATTAGTTCCCTAAGAGATGATTTGGATTTTTCTAATTCTTCTTCTTGTATTGCAGAGGGTTGATGTGGGGAGGGTGGTTGAGGTAGCTGAGTTGTAATGAAGTTAGGGACTGCTTTTGTTGTCTGAGGGCCATATGAAAGAGGATCAGAGACAGGATTAGTATTAGCTAACTGATGGGAAGTGATTCCTAAGATGGGCATCTTAGAGGGAGGCTGAGTGTTAGGAAACCTAACAGGAGCTCTTTCAAACTTATGCCCTGTAGCATACCATTTAGGCATTGGATCAGAATTGTTATGGGGGATAGCTTTACATTGACTAAGCGAATGTCCCAGCTTGGCACAGTGGTCACAGTACAAGGGAACATCTTCATATTCAATGTTGTACTTCCTATTGTTACTTTCTGATCCTAATCTAATAAAGGTGTTAAGGGGTTTCTGTAAGTCAATTTCTACACACAATTTGATGGCAGAAGGTCTAGTTAACATCTCAGTGGCCAAGTTTTTTTTATGAAGTTACCTATACTATTACCAATAGCCTCAATTGATAAAGTATTATAGTAGTATAAGGGAACTTCCCTGATTGTGCACCAGACAGGAACAATTGGAAATTCTTTATGCGTTTAGAAGTCTGGAGACCACTTCAGGATTTTCATCAGAACACCATTGAAACTCCATCTCCCCTTGATCCAACATCGCTGATAATCATTTATGTGGTCGAACCTGATGAGGACATGCTTGAAGTCCAAAGATCCCAATTGATATTTACCTGCAAACCCCACTGTTTTGAAAGATGATTCCAGCTGCTCCATTGTGAGTCTACCTTTGGTAAATTTGCCTACCAGAGCGTTAGCGTAGTGGGCTGAGAGTTTAGAGATTTTTTCTTTGGAGTATAGGCATGCGGGTTCACCAAGGTGCTCCGATTTTGGGATCAATTCAGGGTTGTCCGGGAGCGTTCGGCGGAGTGCTGGTGATTTCGATTGAAGGGCGGAGAGAAAGGATTTTTGGTTGTGGGTAGTATTGCTATTCTCTGCCATGGTGGCCGGCCGCAGGGAATCCGTAGCCAGCGCCGTCGCTTGTCGTCCAGGAAGGAGCCGTTAACGGCGAAAGAAGCCGTTACCGGCGGGGAAAAAACCGTTAGATTCAGAGTTAGAAGGAAGATGGAAGAGAGGAAAAAAACCGTTGCGTAGTTTGATGAAGATGGGTTTTTAACCTCTCCCCAAAAGCTAATCTAGGGTTTTAAGGTTTGGAAGGTGAGGTTTTTCAGAGAGAAAAAGCTTCTGCTTGTACACATCAAAATGGTGGTCTTGTTGCCCCTTCCTTCTTCATCCTCCGCAGAGCCACCACCTCCGTCAAAACCTCTTCTGCCATCTCTGCTTAAAAAAACGTGCGCCTCATCGCATTTTCCATATTTAAAGCTACCTATTTTTTTCCAGTTCATGATGATTTCAGCTCAAGACTGTCATCGTATGGTTGGGGTCCAAGATGAATAAAGAAGGTAGGTTTTCCCTTTGTCCATTTTCATAGGATTTTTGCGCTCGAGATGGTTACTTCTCCATTGTTTCAGGGCTTTGATTAGGATTCAGAGTTTCAGTTCTGATATGCTTCTGGAACATATTGCTAATAGGGGATCTTTTTCTCCTTTTTTAATTACTTTCTTGAATTTGTTATATTTTCTTAATGTTTGGCTTCGGCTATATATATTGAAAAGTTAAGCTCATAAGTAGTAGTATTTGTTTCTATTTATGCGCTGCAAGCAATTTAAGGGGATAAAAGTTCTTCAATGGCTTTGTTGATGTTAATTTTTCAGTAGATATTGTTTCTTGGGTGATTAATAATTGCTGTTGTATCTTCACTATGAAAATTTTTTGTTTGGCATAATGCAAATTGTTTTGATTTTTACTCCAGTGGAGCTTTGTTTGTGCTTGGCCCCAGAAAGTTTGATTTCTTTGAATTATTTTTTTAGTAAAGTGCTTATATAACCCTATGTTTCGAGGGGTTTTGCTAGTATGAGCTTGTGAAGTTGGAAAGCGCAATTGTAGCCCTGTGTTTTGCCAGAATGTGCTAATATAACCCTGTCAGCCTGAATTTGGCTGAAAAGCCATAAAATGACTATTATATTCTTGTTCAAAAAATATTTAAAATTTTAAAAAATACGAAAAGTCTATATTGCCCACGCAAACCCTATTTCCTTCCATTTTGTGCTTTGTTCCATTTTGTGCTGTGCCATTTTGTGCTGTTCCATTTCCTTCCGCCGCCTCCGCCGCCGCCATCATCTCCATTTCGTGCTCCGCCACCTCTAGCACCCTACTTCTCGATTCTTCTCAATTCACCAGATCTTTCTTTTCTTTTCTTTTGATTTGGCATTTGCGCTAGGGAGTAGCCAGCTCGAAAGGGGTGGTGGCGGGACAAGGTCAAGCGGTGGTGGTGTCGTGACCAGATCTACCTGCTCATCCGGTGAAATCGGTGAGGTGGCGAGGTCAGGTGGCGAAGGTGTTGAACTTCAGCTGGGGTCGGTTGGGTAGGCTAGGGTTTTAGTGAGGTATCGACACAGCGATGTGGTGGCGCGAGGACACCAGAGGAGGTGAGGCGGCGAGGTCAGGCAGTGGCAGTGGTGGCGGGATGAGGCGGCGATGGTGGCAGGACGAGGTGGCGGTGGTGGCAGACTTCAGTTTGCTCACCTAGATCTACCTGCTCATCCGGTGAACTTCAGATTTCGAAGAGTTGAGTTTTTTGGCATACATGTGTTGAGTTTTTTGGATGTTGATTGATTTTTGAGATTGTTGTTTTTGTTTCATAGTAGAAAGATACCAGAGGTTTTCTTTTTTTTTTATTGCTTGTAATTGTTTAGTGGACTGATGGTGCTGGAGGTGGTGAGGTGTGGAGGAGGAATTCTGGCAGATTTCGGCGAACTCCAGTGGCAGAGCAGTGGCGGCGGAGGTAGCGGAGCAGCGAAGGTGGAGATGGTGCTGGAGATGGTGAGGTGTGGAGGAGGAATTTTGGCAGATTCTGGCGAACTCCTGTGGCGGAGCGGCGGAGGCGAAGATGAGATGGTGCTGGAGGTGGTGAGGTGTGGAGGAGGAATTTTGGCAAATTCCGACGAACTCCAGTGGGGGAGTGGCGGAGGCGAAGATGAGATGGTGCTGGAGGTGGTGAGGTGTGGAGGAGAAATTTTGGCAGATTCCGGCGAATTCCAGTGAAGGCGGTGGCGGCGGAGGTGGCGGAGCGGCGGAAGCGTAGATGGTGCTGGAGGTAGTGAGGTGTGGAGGAGGAATTTTGGCAGATTCCGGCGAACTCCAATGGGGGAGTGGCGGAGGCGAAGATGAGATGGTGCTGGAGGTGGTGAGGTGTGGAGGAGAAATTTTGGCAGATTCCGGCAAATTCCAGTGAAGGCGGTGGCGGCGGAGGTGGCGGAGCGGCGGAAGTGTAGATGGTGCTGGAGGTAGTGAGGTGTGGAGGAGGAATTTTTGCAGATTCCAGGTGAACTCTAGTGGCGGAGGTGATGGAGCGGCGGCCTGTGTTATGGAGAAGAAGAAGAACTAGGGGTAATTTTGTCTTTACATTTTATGTTTTAAGACTAGGGTTATCTTAGTCTTTTTAGTTATGGTCAATGCCGGAAAATGCCAAGTTAATGCCGGAATAGTGCCAAAAGGTTATATCGGCACTTCTGATGCAAACCACAGGGCTACAATAGCACTTTTCAACTTCACAAGGTCATATTAGTACAAACCTCCAAAACATAGGGTTATATCAGTATTTTGCCCATTATTTTTTTTTTCTGAAGTAGTAAATAATAGCATGATGAAAAATATTGAGGAAAGACAGAAGGAGCTTATGGGATCCTGTTACGAAGATCATTACAATCAATATTTGGGAGTACTAATCCTGCTATTGATGACCTTAATCCGAAGAAATCAATGTTATATATATATGCGCCTTGTTGCTAACAGTGATGAAGGAGATTGTATTCTTTCGTGACGATAGGACTGCACAAAGGCATAATTTGCATTCTTCACTTTGATGGAGATGATGGTTTAATCATCTGTTTTGATGTTATATCCATGTTGCCAACCATTTGTTATACCTCTTTGGTGAACACTAGAAATATTATTATATGAAGATTGGTTTGGTTTCAAACAAGGGTATGGTGGAGGAATTCTTGGTGCTCTTTATTAATTTATAAGGAGGAACTTGAAGACACGTACCATAGTTATGTGTCATGGTTTTGGGAGGTTGGTAGGTGATTGATTCCTCATTTTCTATACCATAGTTATTTGTCATGGTTTTGGGGGGTTGGCAGGTGATTAATCCCTCACATGCCAATCAATATAGGAAATGAGGGATTAATTATTTGTCAGTCCTCCAAAACTATGACACATAATTATATATATATATATATTGGAATCCAGATTACATCTTAACTGTTCTTTTGAATATAGTGGAATACTAGGATCCACCATTTGCTCTTGTCTGCTGCTTTGTTGATTGCTAGTGAAAATTGGGGTCCACCACTTGTTCTTATCCGCTGCTTTATTTATTGCTCCATTTGTCGGAGTGGAGTGTGAGACCCTCCATGACCGACTGATTGCTCTATTGTCGGAGTGGAGTGTGGGATCCTCCATGATCGACTGAGGTTTAAGTTGAAGTTTTAAAAGTTCATTGGTTGGATGTGAAATTACGTTAATCTATATTTAAATCAATGTATAAATATCAATCTTTTCTCACTATCCTCTAATATTTTTATGTTATTTTCTCTCTCCTTTCAATTTCTCTCTCCAATGCAAATCTCCTTATTCTCTCTTATCTCCATTTCCCTCTCCAACACAAATCTCATGCTTCTCTCTTCTCTCCATTTTTCTTCCATCTTTTGGCTTGACCGCTCATTTTCTTCCAATCAATCGCATTTCCTCTCCTTTTTTCTTCCTTTTTTCTTGTGCACAGTTTTTCGGAGAATTTTCTGGTTTAGGTTCGGTTTCCCGTGGCTGAACACAATACGAGCTTCGTTTTATGTTTATCTTTGAAGGTAATGTCTTTGCTCAAATTTTTATGCATGTTTTGTTGTTTCTTTTCGATTTTTGTTAACTTTCTTTGGTTTAATTGATTTTTGAGGGTTCATGTTGTTCATTCTGTTAATATTCGGGGATTTCTCTATTTTTTTGTGGTTTGTGAGTTATTCTTATGGATTTGTGCTAATAATTGTGTTGTTGCTGCTATTTGTTAGATGTCTAAGAATATTTGCATCATTGTTGCTGCAATTGAGATGGAAGGAAGAGTTGTAAGTTTTCTTAATTTTTGGTTGTGATGTTTTAGGTACAGTTAATGATGTTTCTCGTTTTCAGTGTGATGTTTCAGATTTTAGGCTTTAAGTACTGTTATCAGTGTTGTGATATTTTAATTTCAGCATTTGGTACTTGTGGTGTTTTAATGCTTAAGTGCGTAATTGATACTCAATTTTGATTGTGTGTGATATCTTACAGTTTTGTTATGATTTTTGCTAATTGTTTTTGTTGTTATTGATGTTTCTTAGATGCCTAAGAATGCTTGTCCATTATTGCTGAAATTGAGAAGGAAAGAAGATATGTGAATTTTGCTATTTTGTAGATGTGATGTTTTAAATACTATTGTTGATGTTTTAGGTTTTCTGTGTGATGTTTCATGTTTAGGGTTCAGGTATTGTTATCTATGTTGGTGTGATGATTTAATTTTCGTATTTGATGCTTGTAGTGTTTCAAGTGTGCAATTGATGTTCGGTTTTTTTTATTGTGTGTGTGATATCTTAGGGTTTAGTTACTATTTGTGCTAATTTTGTTGCTGTTGTTGATGTTTCTTAGATGTCTAAGAGCACTTGCTCACTGATACTGCAATTGAGAAGGAAGAAGGATTTTTATGTTTTCTTAATTTTTAGCAGTGATGTTTCAAGTACAGTTAATGATGTTTCTCGTTTTCAATATGATGTTTTAGGTTTTAAGATTTAAGTACTGTTATCAGTGTTGGTGTGATGTTTTAATTTCAGCTCTTGATGCTTGTGGTGTTTTCATGCTTAAGTGGCAATTGATGTTCAGTTTTTATTGTGTGTGGTATCTTAAGGTTTTCTTATGATTTGTGCTAATTTTTGTGTTCTTATCGTTGTTTCTTAGATGTCTAAGAACGCTTGCCCATTGTTGCTACAATCGAGCGGGAAAGAGGATCTATAAATTTTGTTATTTTGCAGATGTGATATTTTAAATACTGTTGTTAATGTTTCTGGTTTTCTATGTGATGTTTCATGTTTAGGTTTTAAGTACTGTTATTTGTGTTGGTGTGATGTTTTGATTTCAGTATTTGATGCTTGTAGTGTTTTAAGTGTGCAATTGATGTTCAATTTTATTTTTTTATTATGTATGTGATATCTTAGTGTTTCTTTAAAGATTTGTGCTAATTTTTGTGTTGATGTTGCTGTTTGTCAGATGCCTAAGAATGCTTGCCCACTTTTGGGGCAATCGAGAAGGAAGTAGGATTTGTAATTTTTGTTATTTTTCAGATGTGATGTTTTACATATTGTTGTTGATGTTTCTAGTTTTCTGTGTGATGTTTCATGTTTAGGTTTTAAGTATTGTTATCTGTGTTGGTGTGATGTTTTAATTTCAGTATTTGATGTTTATAGTGTCTTAAGTGTGCAATTGATGTTCATTTTTTGTTGTTTTGATTGTGTGTCTGATATCTTAGGGTTTTGTTACGATTTGTGCTTTTTGTTGTTATTTCTTAGAAACATTCCATGTCAGAGCTCTAAGATACCACTGATGAGATATTTTAAAAATGGTATGAGGTGCCATGCTCCCAAAGGTGTTCCCTTGAATAAATAATTGTAGTCGACTTTTGATCTTTGCATTAATGGAGTATGAGAGTCGTCCTCTTCAAAACCAGCAGGAGAAGGCAAGTCTATGAAAAAACCAGCGATAAAGGGAAACAAGTTGGGAAAAAATAGAATTTGATTGTTTAAGATGTTTTTTTTACATTGATATTTTAGTTATGATGTTTGATTGTTAGTGTTAGTGTTGAGGCGCTTGATTGTTATTTATATTTTAGCATGATTTGAAAATTTTTAGTTTTTGCGTTAAGGCATTTGAACCTTTTTGTAATGAATGATGTTTGATAGTTATGGTGATTGTTATTTTTACATGTTAACGTAAAACTTCAAATTAAAGTTTACAACTTTTATATGTTAATTTTATATGTATTTGTAGTGTCATTGATGATTCATTGATTTTTTTTGATTTTGAGTTGTCAGTGTATGATGTTTTATATTTTGTTCATCTATAATATACGTAAAGTAGTATGTATCATTTTACATCTGTAAATTATAATGTAAAAATAATAATAAGATCAGTGGATAGAAGTGGAACGTCAAAATAGTTTTTTCAAATGCTACAACAGTGAAATGTATGTTTTCATTTTATTTTATATGATGTTGTACAATGTTAATTTGATATTTTAATTTTCTAATTTGATGTTTAGTAATTTTTATATGATGTTCAACAATATTAGTTTGATGTCTGTTTTAGTATAAATATTTAATTTGATGGTTTAGAGTTTTGAGTTGATGTTATTTATTTTAAATTTAATGTGTTATCACTTAAATGTGAATTATATTCTTAAGGCCCAAAATTTGGACTTAATTTTAGCCCAAACTTTTGGCCTGAACTCTATGTCTTGCAACAGCCGCAGTTGCCAGATTTTGACTGAAACCAGAGCAATGAACCAAAACCAGAGCAACCTCACCTCACCGAAAACACTGCCACAAATCAGAGCCACTTCTGACCAGTAACATCCGCCTTCTGACTAACAACAATGTAGGTGCATCCACAACCCTTCCGATGTGGTTCTCCAGCGGCCACAAATTCGATGCGCAACGAATATGATCAAATCTCATGTGGCTTCATTTCTTAATTGTAGCCACGAGGCCTAGCTCTTCGGACAGGTCAGCGATGGCTTCAAAGGTTTTGATTAAGTTGAGGCTATAGCGGCTAGGGCTAGGGTTTCGAGCGTAGCGAAAACCAACAACAGTGCCTTTGGGCTTAGAAATTATGGTGGAGAGAGGGGTGTTGATGAGGGAAACACTATATCATTGGTGGAGTGGTCGAGATCGATGCAGAAGTTTAGTAATCACTCATCGCCACTAGCGTGGATTCTTCGAGATAAGAAGTTTAGGAGCAGGCAAGAAGAAGGAAAGTCTGTTGATGTACACATTTTATATGGTTATTTTAGGACTTTTCGGGATTACTTTTGTACCCTTTTGAGCTTTAGATGTGGAATTTTTCCTTGAAGTTCTCTTAGGAAAGTTAAGAGCAACCTTTACAATTTTATAACTTTTCTAGAGGATTCTATGTGACAAGACAATTTGTTTGGAGACTTTGAAGGTTTTGAAAACTTTGAAGATTACCTTTGAAGATTTAAAGCCTTGGAGACTTGCATTTGAGCTTTTGAAGACTTGAAGGATTGAAGAAAAGTAAAGAGAAGAGGAAGACTTGAGACTAAAAGAAGAAAGAAATCAAAGTGCTGGATTCTGCACCTATCACGAGCCACGATTAACCTATCGCGGGCCACGATGAGACTGTCATGGGTCGCGATATATTGAGCCCGAGAGCTCATAGTTTGAGAGAAATTTCTAATCTCATCGCGGGCTGCGATGAACCTGTCACGGGCCACGTTGAACCCATCATAGGCCACGATTAACCTGTTGTGGGCTGTGATGAATCCATCACATCCCATGTTGTACCCGTCGTGGGCTGTGATGAACCTGTCATGGACCGTAATGAAACTGTTGCAGGCCATGGTGAACGGGTGGCCAGACTTCTTTCTTACTTTTTTGCACTATAAATACTTACCTTATCCTTTCTTTCTTAAATCATCTTTCTCTCCTGCGATTTTCTGGGCTTCAAACCCTAGTTTTCTTCTTTCTTTTCTTAGTTTTTGTATGATTAATTATGTCTTTTCACTATCTCGGTTAGTTTGTACTGGGGAGCAATTGATTGAAGCTTTCATATCTATGTAGTAAAAACCTCTATTTCACTTTTTCTTGAAGTAGTTTTTATTTAGCATTCATGTGTTTTAATGTGATGTTTTACTTCATTTATGCTATGGGTTGTTTGAGTATATGAAGTGTTTGTATGATAGAATTATTAGGGTGTTAGGAAAGTTGCAAATTTCTTAGCTCTTAGACATGACAATCTAAGAATATGGATTTTTTTTTAAAGAAACCATCCGGAGATGGAGGGGAATTTTATTTGGCCCCCCTAAACCATTAAAAAGAAACATTCACAAAATACAGGTAGCAATCGTTAAGTTTGGATCATATGAGATACATATGAGAGTTGGAACACTCTCGAACCAACCCTAGTTGATTCCAAAAGAATAGTACTAACCTATGTTAGTGTGTATTAAAACAGTTCGAGGTCACGAACCTCCTGATCAGCTAAAATCTATCACATCCCATTTAGGATACGATTGCGAGGTCTCAGGGAACATGAACCACCCCTCGAGGCCTCGAGCCATCCGTCGGGGTCTCGACACCCCTCGAGATCTCCAACCACCGAAACTCCTCGATCCACTGCGAGGTCTCGATGTCTCGAAACCCTCGAGGTCTTGAACCGCTGAACTCCTTGATCCACCATGTGTGAGGTCTCGATGTCTCGAAACCCTCGATGTCTCGAACCGTCGAACTCCTTGATCCACCATGTGCGATGTCTCGACACCCTCGATGTCTCGAACCGCCAAACTCCTCGATCCACCATGTGTGAGGTCTTGATGCTGAAACCATTCCACGGGGCCTTGAAACCACCCCTTAAGGTGATGAACCCCCTCGAGGCCTCGAACCATCTGATCATCCACCATTTGCGAGGTCTCGGAAAGACACCTCGATGTCCCAATTGCCCCTCGAGGCCTCGAATCCCTCGGGGTCTCGAAACACCCCTCGAGGTCTCGGAACTGTTGAAATGTCTCGAACCCCTCAAGGTCTCGGAAAGACACCTCGAGGTCCCGAATCACCCCTCGAGGCCTCGAATCCCTCAGGGTCTCGAAACCCCCTCAAGGTCTTCAAAACCGCTGAACTCCTTGAACCACCATGTGCGAGGTCACGAATGTCTCGAAAACCTCGAGGTCACGAACCCCCTCGAGGTCACGAACCATGTGATCAGCCAAAATCTATGTAGTAGGTTTCTTTGTTCACCCACCATTTGCGAGGTCTCGGAAAGACACCTCGAGGTCCCGAACCACCCCTCGAGGCCTCGATCACCTCGGGGTCTCGAAACAACCCTCAAGGTCTCGAACCGCTGAAACTCCTCGATCCACCATGTGCAAGGTCTCGATGTCTCGAACCCCTCGAGGTCTCGAACCGTAGAGATCCACCATGTTCGAGGTCGATGCCTCAAACCATCCCTCGGGGTCCCGAAACCACCCCTCGAGGTCTCGAACCCCCTCGAGGTCTCGAACCCCCTCGAGGTCTCGAACCCCCTCGAGGTCTTAAACCATCTGATCAGCCAAAATCAATGCAGTAGGTTTCTGTGTTCACCCAATAATTTTAGCTCCGTACCTTCGAACAATTTAGTGATCGTATAAAACGAAGCACAATTTAGTCAAAAGGTGGAGCTAGAATTAAAAAGTGAGCTGGAAAGGAGAAACTCCTGAGCTGGAAATTGATCTTCTGAGCCAAAAATTGGTCTTTGGAATTTAGTCCCAGCAAAGCTCATCATGGTCAGCATCCTGGTCAGAATCCCTCGAGATCTTTGGTCAGCATCCTATCATAAAACAAATAAGATCAGTAGCATCCGTTCAAGTTCCAATTCTGATAGTAGGTACACCAATCTAATTAAGTCTAATCAGTCCCTGTACAGTGTTAGATAGGGAACTAAAAGATAGGTTTGAACAGGATTGAGCTTGGAGGCATAATTTTGCTATGCTATTAGCAACTTGGTTAGCTTGTCTATATACATGCGTTAGGGTAATATCATTCAGAATAAGGTTAGTGTCATCGGCCAACTGGAACAATGTCCAATGAGCAATTGCTGGGTTCAGAACAAAGGAGACTGCATTAAGAAAATTAGATTCAATACAGATAGGAACTAAATAGCATACAACCAGCAGCCTCTGAAGAGCAAATAAAATTGCCCTAAGTTCTGCTTCTAGAGGAGTTTCAGCATTTGTATACTTCCTGTGTGCATCAATGAAACCACTTCTATTATCTCTGATGATCATACCAAGCCCACACTTTTTATAAAGACCACACCATGCAGCATCAACATTAACTTTAAAACCTACGCACGGTTTAGACCAAGCAATTTAAAATTTTTTTGGCTTAGGGGCAGATTTGATTAGAGGAAGAAAATGAGTGATCTGCAATACCCAAGTCAAAAACAGAAGAAACGTAAACAGGTTTAGCACTGAAAGAATAGAAGATCTGATCCCTGATCTGTTAAACAACAAAGGTGGTCAGTGGAGGCACATTGTCATACAGATATTTATTCCTGACATTCTAGAGGTTCCAGCAAGTTATTGAAGGTGCTAATTTAATGATCAAGGAATGTAAAGAGCTGAGGCCAGAATATGTGAGGTAACATGACAGTCTTTCCCATATGGATGGAAAAATTCTATCCCTAATACCCATAAATTCGTGCACTGTCTTCCAAATGTGAATGGCAAAAAGATAGGAATTAAACAAATGATCTAGAGATTCCTCATGCTGATAGCACATACAACATCTTGAAGGCATGCAAAAACTCATCTTTTTCAAAACATTATCTAACGGGAGGAAAGAGTTAATTAATCTCCACATAAAAACTGAGACTTTCTTTGAAACCCTTGGATTCCAGAGGTGCTGAATTGAGGCAATATTACCTCTTTGTGATCTGAGCAATTGATATGTAGAGTGAAAGGAGAAACTTCCCTTTTTGTCAGGTTTCCATATTAACCTATCCTGTCTGTGTGGAGAGAGTGTTGCACTCTGCAAAAGAGAGACATCATTAGGTGAGAGAAAAGGGGAGATTTTAGGAAGAAGGGTGTCCTTGTGAAAGATGAAATTAGCCACTGTACAGTCAGTTGGAATGTCAATAAGACTTTGGTCACACAGATCCATAACAGGACATAAGTCCAGCCAGTTGGATGACCAGAAATTACATGAACCTGTATCAACTATCACCCTAGAATGAGACTCAGCCCATGCATTAACATAGCAAATTCTTTTCCAATTTGATGAGGTTCTAAAGGAGGGTGGCAGAGAAGCAATAAAATGGGTCCATGGGGCATCAGCAATTTGATATTTCCACCACAATTTTACTGAGCAGGTGGTAATGATGGTGGGAATTGATTTGAAACCTAGGCCATTTTGGTTAATGGGGTAGCAGAGAGCATCCCATTTCCTCCATGCCCTTTTAGGTTTCAGATCATACACCCCCCAGAAAAGTCTACTCAGTTTTCTCTCCACGGTGTGAATAATCTCCTTTGATGGTTTAAGAACAGACCAAATATGTTGTGGAATAGAATAAATGCATGACTGAATGAGAGTGATTTTTCCCCCAGTTGAAAACCACTTATTTTTCCAACTATTTAACCTAGAATCAATCTGTTCCATTAATGGTTGGAAAAATATTTTTTTTCCAAAGCCATGAAAGATGGGGACACCTAAGTATTTAAAGGAAGTTTACCAATTTTCATGCCAAGAATTGTCCTAACAGAGGTAATTTGATGAACAGAAGCATGCCTACTAATGAAAATATCACTCTTGTTGTAGTTTATCTTTTGGCCAGTAGTATCCTCAAACTTAGATAAGAAGGCTTTAAACCTAATCAAAGTTTGAGTATTGGCTTTAAGAAAAACCACTGTATCGTCTGCATAAGAGAGGTGAGAGGTTTGAAGAGCCTGGCCAGGTAAGTCATAGTAGGCTAGCTTACCATTTTGAAAAATAAAAGCTAAGCTCCTGCTAAATGCTTCTGAAAAATATTGAACAAGAAAGGAGAGAGAGGATCACCTTGTTTAAGACCTCTTGATGCTTGGAAAAAACCCACAGGCTTACCATTTATCAGAATTGAGAACCATGACTGTGATAGATTCTTCATTATACTAAAAATGAATTTAGCATGGAAACCAAATTTAGCTAGCACACAATATAGAAAGGACCATTTAACTCTATCAAATGCTTTCCTGAGGTCTAGCTTAACAATACAATTAGGAGTTCTATTTTTCCTGTGCAAGAATCTGACCATTTCTTGAAGGTAGAGAACATTATCAGAGGTATCTCTTCCTTTAAGAAAGGCAGTTTGCTGTGGAGAGATAATCATGGGCACAAGGGGTTTAAGTCTTTCCATAAGCACCTTAGAGCAGTTTTTATTCACAACATTAGAAAGACTTATTGGCCTATAATTATCGAAAGACACGAGAATATCCTTTTTAGGGATAATTGTGATCCAAGTGCTGCCGATACCCCTAGGAATGTTGCTGCTAGATAAAAAATCATGTACTGCAGACAATAAATCATTGGCAATGACATCCCATGATTTGATATAGAAAATGGGAGTGAAACCATCAGGACCAGGAGTTCCATTTCTGTTCAGGCTAAAAACTATTTCTTTAAGCTCAGAAAGTACAACAGGTTGTAGCAATTTAGCATTGTCTTCACTGTTGATCAATTTAGGGATTTGGCTTAAGAAATGAGATTGAAACAGGTTGCTATCAGGGGTACTATCTTCGGTTAAGAGATCCTTGTAATAGTTAATGGCTTCATTCTCAATATCTTGCATGTTATCTAGCCATTGGTTATTACTGCTCTTAATTTTTGTGATGCCAAGGCTACTTTTTCTTTCTTTAACAGAGTTATGAAAGAATTTGGTATTACTGTCCCCTTCCTTTAGCCATTTTACCCTAGCCTTATGTTTACAAAAATTCTTTTGCTCTGTGAGAGCTTTGACCAAACTGGCCTTAGCTTCTTTTACTCAAACCAGGTTTTCAATGGAAGCATTTATATGATATTCAGATTCATGGAAACCTAGAACTGATTCAACCTTAATCACATTCTCATGGACATTACCGAAGTGGTCCCTATTCCAAATTTTAAGCTCCTTCTTCAGTCTTATTAATTTAAGAAAAAAGCCAAGTATTCTTATTTCACAGATAGGAAGATTCCAGTTCTGTTTGATAACATCCCTAAATTCTTTCCTTTTATACCAAGTATTCAGAAATCTAAAAGGCCAAGGGACAGATTGAATATCACTGCCAATGGAAAGAATCATAGGATTGTGGTCAGAAGAAGCTCTATTTAAAACATGAACAAAAGAATTAGGAAAAGTGGATGACCATGATGATGTACATAGACCTTTGTCTAACCTTTGTCTAGTAGGGTTCCTAAGTCTGTTGTTGCTCCAAGTAAAAAAATTCCCAACAGTGTTTATTTCATCCAGTGCCATTACATTAATAAACTCATTAAATTCCTTCATACTACCAAGTTTGGGAGTAGAAGGACCTTTATATTCGTTTATAGATGTAATAACATTGAAATCTCCAATAAAAATTGACTCAGAGTGAACAAAAGACCTAAGGTCAGACCATAGATCTTTCCTACCATTTCTAGTTCTCAGACCATAAATAGAAAATGCATCCATACTTTTATTGAGAGTCAGAGAGTTCAAAGTTACAGCTAGAAACTGAAGATTATCAGCTTTAACAGATAATGACAAGTTGGTATTCCAAAAAAGCCAAATCTGTCCATTACTGGCATACATGCAATTGTCATAATGAAGTAGCTGTCTATAATGTTCACATTGCATGTTATCATGTTTAGGTTCAATAATGCAGAGAAGTTCAAAGTTGTGCCTAGTGATTAGATTAGAAAGTCTAAGCATAGAAGTGTTCATTCCTCTGAGATTCCAAACCAGGAATTTTATTTTTATAGTTGTGCTATTCATAGAGAAACATCATTAGTGCTTTTTTATCTAGTCATGATAGTATTTAACTGAGTTAAATAGGTCTCATTAGCTGAAGTGCTAGATTTTCCCTGCTTGTCTAATTTAGAAGGTTTCCTAGACTTGGAGGACTTTTTCTGGTTCTTTGTGGGACTTACCTGTGCCA
Organism: Rubia yunnanensis; assembly: GCA_037428765.1. Lineage (NCBI taxonomy): Eukaryota > Viridiplantae > Streptophyta > Magnoliopsida > Gentianales > Rubiaceae > Rubia > Rubia yunnanensis. The sequence continues at coordinate 65,962,018 of CM075064.1, forward strand.
CATGGTGGGGTATATCCTGAGGAGGGTTTAAAACAGGGATTTCTGGAACCTCAGTACTGGGAGCCGGACCTTCAGCACTGGTAGCAGAAGCCTCGGGGCCCGATTCAGAAACTTCCACAGGGTTTTCAGGTTCAGCCAGGAGAAGGAACCTATTTTGTTTGTATCTCTGCTGAGAGAAGCTAAAATTTTTAGCAGCCAAAATTGTATTCAAAGGAGAGAAAGTCTTACCTCTTTTGGCCGGGGTGTCATCCCTAGCATATGCTTTCTTACTGTTAAAGTGTGGTGGTGCAGAGGAGGGGTAATTGCCAGCATAGGTTTTGGGGTGAAGGTCCTGAGTGGGGGAAAGTTGTTGTTGTGTAGGTGTGCCGGAGTGCTGGAGATGGAATCCAGATGAAGTTTCTGCTAGAGAGACCACCACAGGGGCCTTTGACTGAGAATCTTCATTGATTTCTTCTTGTTGAGAGGTTTCTTCTTGTTCCGTGATGTCCACAATTTCAGGAACATCCATGGAAAGATGTACATCATTCATCCATTATCCTCAGTGATGACTTCGGTGACCTTTGTGATCTCATTGACTTTAGTAACCTCCTCAATAACTCCATCTTCAGTGTTTACAGCCTTATTATCAACCATCTGGTCATCAGTAACCCATACTTTTGTTTTTGGCACATATTTGGATTTATGAGCCTTTTCCTGGTACTTAATTGTCCGAACCTTGTCTTGAGTAGAAACTCCAGATGAGCCAGCATTGAAAACAGGAGGAACCACATCCTTTCCATCTTTATGTAGCATAGTGGCATCAGTGGTAGGATGAACTTTTTTAAAAGGTCTATTTCTCTTAAGTTCAGGGTGGAGATTTACACACTGATTGTCATCATGACCTATGGATTTACAGTGGTAGCAGTACAATGGAAGCTCTTCAAATTCCAGAGGGAGTTTCATCACATTATATTCTACCCCATCCTCCTCTATTCCTACTCTAATGAAGGTAGGCTGTTTTTTCTTAAGATCTATTTCCACACATAGCTTGACAGCAGATGGCCTAGATAGAGCCTCAGTAGCAGCATCCATTTTTATGAAATTACCAATTTGATTGCCCATCGACTTTATCATTGCAGTATTGTAGAAAAACACAAGTACGTAAGGGATAGTAACCCATATCGGAACAATTGAGGATTCTGCTTCTGGAGAAAAATCCATTGTCCATTTCAGCACTTTCATATGGGCACCAAGGAAAGTCCAATGGCCTTTTAGCCAGAAATGCTAGTAGTCTTCTTTTTCTTGGAACCATATCAGGACATGTCTGTAATCAATCGAGCCAATTTGAAAGCTACCTTTGAAACTGACAGATTGAAAAGCCTCATTTAGCTTGACCATCAGTGGCTTGCCTCTTGCAAATTTGCCAATAAGGGCATTTTCATAGTGTGATGCGAGGATTTCGGCTTCTTTGAGCGTGACAAGGCAAGCTATATCTCCTTTATATAGCGTCTTGGGGACAATTTTAGGATTGGACGGAAGGTTAGCTTGCAGTGGAGGGGGGCGGTTTGCTAGGGCCTGGAGAAAGGTTTTGCCCGCTGCGTTACTGCTGCGGGCAGGTGGATGTGCCGCCATAAAGGGATCTGTCCATTTATGGCCATTATTGTCAGATAACGGTATGAAAGAAAAGGAAAAAAGTTTATCACTCAGATGTTCACAGTTGGGTTTGCCGTTAACGGCGGCAATAGCCGTTACCGGCGAGGACAGACGGTGGAAGAGAAAGGAGTTTCAGAGAACATGGAAGATGTAACTTAAGAATATGGAATTAAAACTTCTTGTAAATAATGTGTTGTGATTCTTGCTAGAAAAATATGTTAATGTGGATTGTTCTAATGTTTATCCTATAGATGCAATGCAAGGTTGAATCTTGAATGTGGTTTGTTCTAGGTTTAACCTAATGAATGCTATGTTTGGTTAAATGACTATTTCTTCGGTAGAAGGCTTGTTGTTATCAAATCTATGGTTCTTCGTGTATAATGCAATTAACGAAATACCTTTATGGCATGGTTTGCCTAAAGTGATTATAAATGAGGATTGCAAATGGTCATTGTTTGTCTTTTTGAATTACTATTAAGAAAAAATGAATGTTGATCTTGAATTGGGAAGTGATAACATTCCCCATAGGTAACAAATATGATAGAATGGGTGAATGGTTTAATGATACACATTTGGTTTGGAAGTGGATATCAATTTCCCCCAAAGCTTTATCTTTTGTAGTTTTTACCCTTTTTCTCTTAGTTGTTTGATGATTAACATAGTTACATAACTTTGCCAGTTATCTTGTCTTTAAATTCATAAATTAGGACCAAAACCAACCAACCTTTTTTACTTGCTTATATATATGTGTGTGTATATATATATATGTGTATATATATACTTCTAGCCTAATATCAACCTTATATGTTAAAACCCATAGAAAGATTCATGGATGAACCCGACTTGCCATTATCTACTTAGTTGTAGACATGAAGCATTTAAGGCTTATAAATTTAACTTTAAGAGGTACGACGATGACCTCCCAAATTTTGGTGCCCATGCTGGGGAAAAGGTGTTTATTTTTAAGTGTTTGGGCATATTTGGTTGCATATTAACTAGTTGTTTTTATTTTCCACTTCTTGGTGGTTTTTTTTGTTTGGAGTAGGTATTTCTTGAGTTTGTGGTGAAATTGTATCGAGAATCCTTGAAATATGATTCCGGACTTCTTAAAAAGAAGAAAATTATTTTAAAAAATGGAATGACTCACCTTGAGGGAACTCATGATGAGAAGAGGGGCTCAACAAACAAGGTTTTCTAGGATGTGTCATTCCGACCATCCTACCGAGTCTTTCTATTTATTGAGGGTGGAGAACTATGAGGGGGAATGAACCCTTGGTTTCCAAAACTAAGGGTATTATGAAGAGTGTTGCCAAGAGGTAGGACATGTTTGTTTTCCAAGGCAAGAAACCCAAGAATGGTATCCGTACCATAATTCTTACAATCCGGAATGGAATGGTAATCCGGATTGGTGGTATGATTGAGCCAAAAAACCAACAATATAAGCAAAATAGTTGGCCATCACCACCTTGTACCATACCTCAAAACCAAGCCCAATAAGGAAGCTCTAGATTAACACGTGAGGAAGTCATGAATGCAATAGTAAACTTGAACAACTTGAGTAGTGAGGAACCGGACACTCAGTTCTCATCTAGTGTTGAGACTATTGAGAGGCATGCGAGGAGCATATTGGAAGCGTTGGCCTGAATGGAAGCTGGTAATTCCAAAAATACACCATCCCAAGTCGAACTCGAGGATTCAGTGAGTGAGGTCACCCTGGTAAATGAGCTTGAGTTCAAAGGGGATGAGGAGTTGATTGTTGAGGATGAAAAAATGGAGGAAAAGGTGATTGTGCTACGTTCATTAGCATCGTAACCCCTTCCCCCTCCTAGTGAACCAACTCCACTACTTTCGAAAGATTTGAGGGAGATAAAAGAGGAGCCAAAAGACAATCCCAAGCTTCCTAACCACCCAACTCCCTTTAAACAATCTCCACCTCCACAAAACATTCCTCTTGAAAGTTTTGTACCCCTACCTCTCTATTTTTGGATGCTCATAGCGAAGGGGCTCAAGCCTTCACCATATGGATAACATTAGGCTTGTGCCGACGACCTTAAATATACAAAGCTATGTCGTGCCGACGATGTAAATAAATTTAGCTTTTATTTTATTTTTGTTTATTATTTATCTTTATTTTATTTTTTTCTTTTCATGGTGTGTTCTTCTATAATCTTGTAGCAAAGTGAAGTGCATTGAATTGGAGGAGATGAAGGGATAAAATCCATGACATATGGAAGAAAGCTTCGAAAGTTGGGAAGAAATTTTTCTAAGTGCTAGGAAACCATGTCTGTGTCGAGTCGCAGGTTGTTACGAGTCACACTGGCCCAATTGGCTTTTCAGTTGAGTTTAAAAATTACACAATCTTTCCTTCCTCTCCACCAAATAGTCCCAAGAATCACCACACCTCCACTCATTTCTTCACCATCTTACATATATAGACATGGATATTCTTGCATCTTTATAGTACCCTTGTTGATTGTAATGTGCCGACTACTTCATTTCATCTTGATCTCTATATTCTATAATGATGCTTGAATACTTGTCGATATATGTTAGATACTTTCATTGGATAGTTTCATAATGGTGATTGCATGAGGCATTGGTTGTTCTTTGAAAATACTATGGTTATAAACTCTTGATGCCAAACCTAGTATTAGAAATCTCTATGTACTTATGAGTTTGATGTTGTTCTCTGTGGTGTTAGTATTGATCAAACGGCACCAACGAGACAACGTGTTGCTCGAGGGGTGAGTTCTTTTGAGGCACCTTTGCTCCCCCTCCGGCTCTGAAACCAATTTTGGGACCGATTCTATACAAATACATGGGATTGTGCCGTATCACCATTGACTATACAGAGAAACAGGAGTCACTCTACCTCTTACCTTGAGTTTTATTGTTCTTGCTTGAAATGTTTACATTGAGGGCATTGTAATGTTTTAAGTGCATGGAGGGGTTCGATGACTCACATGCAGGCTAGCTTGATTTGGAATATTTTTTGCTACTTTTGATTGGAAAAATATGAGAAAAAGGAAGAAAAAAATTGAAAAATTGGAAATTTTAAAATTTTGAAAAAAAAGAAAAAAATAAATATAAAAAGAAAACCCGCTAAGTTGAAAACCAAAGAGGAAAACTTGGGCAACATTAGGGGCCCGAACAAGTTGAAAACCCGAAAGGGAGACCTATGCAAAAATGAGAGGCCAAATGTGCAAAAAAAGGTGAGATGTGAGCCTAAGAAACATAATGTGTGGCTAGGATGAAAACCCGAAAGGGCTCCTAGGCAAATGAGAGAAAGTGAAAAAATAAAAGAAATTAAGAACAATTTATTACTTTTCTACACATTTGCCGGCGTTGAAGTCATAAGATTACAGTTGATATATAGATAGATCGGGTAGCCAAACATCATAGGACTTCTTGGGATTGGGTAACTTAGCGGATTGAAAATGAAGTATAGTTATGAAATTCTTGATTCTTTGTGTACTTCGTTTTGGGTTGATATATTGGCATTGGGTGAAGTATGTGTTTGAATCTCCTATATGGTTTTGACTTCATTTTGTGCCATTGGACTTTGGTTGATATGTTGGTATGAAGTGAAGTATGTGCTTGAACCTCTCATATGGTTTTAACTTCATTTTGTACCATTGAACCTTAAGATTATCAATTAGGGACATGGATATGTTTCTATAGTTGTAGTGAATTGATAAGTGGTAGGTTTGGTTAGATTTAGGAATTGGGGTTGTGTGTGACAATTCTCATGTGAACTTTGATTTTGGGATTTCTGATATTGAGAGTTTTTGTGAGGCTTTGATTTGGGAGAATATTAGTTTAGGATGTGGACATATCAATTCCTTTGTGTGCTTGGATCTTTTTTTCCTCAAGGGCAAGTAAGGTTTAAATGCGGGGAGGTGTTATGTGCCCATTTTATATGGTTATTTTAGGACTTTTTGGGATTAATTTTGTACCCTTTTGTGCTCTAGATGTGGAATTTTGCCTTTAAATTCTCTTAGGAGGGTTAAGAGAAAATTTTACGGTTTTATTACTTTTCTGGAGGATTTTGTGTGACAAGGCAATTTGTTTGGAGACTTTGAAGACTTTGAAGATTTGAATACTTGAAGACTTCTATTTGAGCTTTTCAAGATTTGAAGGATTGAAGAAAAGTAAAGATAAGAAGAAGGCTTGAGATAAAAAGAAGAAAGAAATCAAAGTGCTGGATTCTGTACCCATCACGGGCTGCAATGGTCCGGTCGTGGGCCGTAACCCATCAGGAGTCATGATGAGACCGTCGCGGGTCGCGATATATTGAGCCCGATAGCTCATATTTTGTGAGAAATTTCTAATGTCGTAGCGAGCCGCGATGAACCCATCACGGGCCATGATAAAACCATCACGGGCCACAATAAATAATTGCGGGCCACGATGAAACTGTCATGGGCCGCGATGAATGGGGGCCAGACTACTTTCTCACTTTTTTGCATTATAAATACTCACCTTATCCTTTTTCTCTTAAATCCTCTTTCTCTCCTACGATTTTCAGGGTTACAAACCCTAGTTTTCTTCTTTCTTTTCTTTTTTTTTTGTAGGATTAATTATGTCTTTTCATTATCTAGGTTAGTTTGTATTTTTGAGCAATTGATTGAAACTTTCATATCTATGTAGTAAGAACCTCTATTTCACCCTTTCCTGAAGCATTTGTTATTTAGCATTCATGTGTTTTAATGTGATGTTTTACTTCATTTACGCTATGGGTTGTTTGAGTACATGAAGTGTTTGTATGATAGAAGTGTTAGGGTAATAGAAAGTTGCAAATTTCTTAGCTCTTTGACATGAGAATCCATGAGCATTGAATTATAACTTCTTGTGCATAATGTGTTATGATTCTTGCTAGATAAATATGTTAATGTGTTTTGATTTACTCTTTTGCTATTTTCTCTCTATTCCTTGGTCTCACCATGTGACGGTGTTATAGGAGACAGACTCTCTTATATATATATGGGTGGGATCAGGTGAGAACACCCTTTTATGTTAGAATAAATCCAAGTCACTCAAATATTTAATCTGGTGGTTCTAATTAAATGTTGAAGAGTTATAATCAATTATTAAGAGAGTAATTCTCAGGTCATTTTAATGCATCAGAAGACTTAAAATCAGATCATTACATTTCATTTGGACCCTCTTTGTAATTTCTGGAATAAAACCAATTCTTCGTTGTCTCGAGCTCGGGCTCGAGCTTGGGCTTAGGCTCGGGCTCAGGCTCGGGCTCGGGCTCAGCCTTGGGCTCGGGCTCAGGCTCGGGATCGGGCTCGGGCTCAGGCTCGGGATCGGGCTCGGGCTCAGGCTCGGGCTCAGGCTCGGGCTCTCATCTCCATCATGATCTTGCCACCCACGTCACTGAAGTAAGTCCCATTAGCGCTAGAATCGTGTGGGCTTGATTAGGAGACAATAATAGGATAGAAGATATGATCAGACGTCAAATGTATGTATTATTCAAAGCATTTAATATCTCTTTTGTCATATTTTTGTTATAAAATTGATACATATAGGAAGGTTTACATGATGAGGTGACCATTTTTTGTTTTTATATCTAAATCCTTCATTTTGTAACGTATGTTTAGTCTAATGGATTTTTGGTCCTTACGAGTATCGAGATTCCATTTTGTGAGCTTCATTTGTAGATGTCTCGTGAGCCCTTTGGAGTGGTTTAGAAGGCCATGCGCCAAAACGTGGTAGAAGATAGAAGGGTCGAAGAAGGAAGGCAAAGAAGCGGATGAATTTTTACCCAGAAGTTTAGACAAAGTTCTTAGAATTATCCGAGAATAATCTGCATACAAGGGTGGCATCATTGGATTTCTCTTCTCGAGCACTATAAAATCGACTATAAGAACTCCAAAAATGGATCAATGGTTCACCCATGGGAAGCAAAACAAGGACCCTCGAATTGTAGCTCGCCCGGGCGGAAATGGCGTCACCCGGGCGGATGGATCTGAATTTTGGGCTGAAACCTCCGCCGCCCAGGCAAGGCCATTTCAGCCCAGGCGATGCCATTTCCGCCCGGGCGACGCCATTTTTTCCCGGGCGACGCCTGCTACATTTTGACCTGCTTTTTGACATACTTGGGCTATAAATAGCCCCTTTTCTTCCCCATTTGCCCAAGCCCGACTTGGGGGATCCAAAACCCTAGTTTCTCACCATTTTCTTCCATTTCCTCTTCTTTCTTTGTTGATCTTTGTTCTATGTTATGGGTTTCGATTATCTAGCTTAGTTTTGTAATTGAGGGCAATTTATTGAGACTTCCTTGCTAATGTCTTGAGAATCATATCTATCTATTTATTGATTTTGCTACTGTGCATTTATTGAGCTTTGAATGTGGATTGTTAATGGAATTAATATTTTTTGAAGTTTGAGCATATGAATTGCTTGTATGATTGCTTGTTAGGGTTGGGAGAAAGTAGCTAATTTTCCCCTCTTTTAATGTGGAATACAAGAGTATGAGTTAGAGCTTCTAAATGTGTGATGTGTTGATAATTGCTAGATGGATGTGATGATGTTGAACTCATTGTCATGTTTGTTTTAGGTAGCAAATGAGATAAGTCTATGAATTTCGATCATTCTTGACTAATCTTGTGTAAATGCATGAATTGGTTAAATGCTTAGACACGATGTAGTGTTTATAAGTGTTGTCAACAAGCTTTATAAACAAGTAGTTAAAGTAGTGAATAGATTGTTTTACTCGTTCTTAAAGGCTTTGTTATTTAGTATTCCTATTTTCTTAATGATATGTTTTACTTCATTTATGCCATGGATTGTTTGAGAATAGGAAGTCTTTGTAGGATTGGAGTGTTAGGGTGTTAGGAAAGTGACGAATTCCTTAGCTCTTTGGCATGAAAATCCAAGAACATGAACTTAGAATTTCTCATGCATAATGCGTAGTGATTCTTGCTAGATAAGTATCTTAAAGCGGATTGTTCTCATATGTATCCTATAGATGTAATGAAATTTTGATCTTGAATGTGGTTTGTTCTAGGTTTAGCCTAATGAATGCTATGTTTAGTTAAATGGCCATGTCTTTGGTAGAAGTCTTGTTGTTATTAAATCTATGGTCCTTCGTGTGAAATGCCATTGATGAAATACCCCTTTGGTGTGGTTTGCCTAGAGTAAATGTCAACGAAGTTTACAAATGGTCGTTGTTTGTCTTTTCAAATTTCTATTAAGAAGGAATGAATGTTGATCTTAGAATGGGAAGTGATAACATTCCCCATAGGTAATAAATGTGATAGAATGAGTGAATGGTTCAATGATCTAAATGAGGTTTGGAAATAGATATCAATTGCCCCCAGGGCCTTTTCTTTTGTAGTTTTTACCCATTTTTCTTAGTTTGTTGCATGATTAGCATAGTTACTTGACTTTTCTAGTTAGCTTGTCTTTTAATTTCATAACTTAGGAAAACCAACAAACCAAAAACCCCTATTTACTTGTTTATATATATATATGTATATATTTACTTCTAGCATAATTTTCTCATTTTTTGTGCGGTAAGTAGTACTCCCCCGTCTAGCTATTTTTGCATTCTTTTGTTTTTGGGGCGTCCCAATTAATTTTGCACTCTTCACTTTATTTCCTTTTTTGGTCAACTTTTATTTATTTTTTATATTGAAAAATGATGAAATTAAATGAAGAATGAAAATAAAATGAAGGTACCCCATCAACACATGGGCAAGAAATCACATAATAATGGATCCTTAAAAAAACTCCCTCTTTCTCTCTCCGCAAAAATAGTTGGGACAGAGGGAGTATATAATTATTTGGTTGGCAATATTTTTTATAGTACCAATTCGTAGCAGCACTCACAACTACATTTGAAAGATTTACGATTGAAGCACATCCGAGTTATACTCTAAGCACCAAGTTTTTTTTGTAGTGTAAAAAATAAAATAAAAAACTATAAGCTACATTTGAAGCACACACAAGAACAATAGAAGCACCTTTGGATTATACTAAAAGCACCAAGTTGTTTTCGTAGTGCTCGTAAGAATTAAAAGAATCCCCTATAAGTTATATTTGAAACACTTATTGAAGCCCCTTTGGGTTATACTTTAAGCACTAAGTTGTTTTTGTAGCAGATTGAAGCACCTTTGGGTTATACTCTGAGCACCCAGTTGTTTTTGTAGTGCTCGTAAGAATTAAAAGAATCACCGATAAGTTAAATTTGAAGCACTTATAAGCAACGATTGAAGCACCTTTTGGTTGTACTCTAAGCACCAAGTTTTTTTTAGCGCTCATAATAATTAAAAGAAGCACCTATAAGTTACATATGAAGAACTTACAAGCAAGGATTGAAACACCTTTGGGTTATACTCTAAGCACTAAGTTGTTTTTGTAGCGCTCGTAAGAATTAAAATAAGCACCTATAGGTTACATTTGAAGCACTTACAAGCGACAATTAAAGCACCTTTAGGTTATACTCTAAAGCACCAAGTTGTTTTTTTAGCACTAGTAAGAATTAAAAGAAGTACCTATAAGTTACATTTGAAGCACTTACAAGCGGCGATCGAAGTACCTTTGGGTTATACTCTAAGTACCAACTGTAAAGAAGAACATATAAGTTGCATTAAAAGCACTTACAAGCGACGATTGAAGCACCTTTGGGTTATATTCTAAGCGCTAAGTTGTTTTTGCAGCGCTCGTAAGAATTAAAAGAAGCACCTATAAGTTATATTTGAAGCACTTACAAGGGACGTTTGAAGCACCTTTGGATTATGCTCTAAGCAACAAGTTGTTTTTGTAGCGTTCGTAAGAATTAAAAGAAGCACCTATAAGTTACATTTGTAGCACTTATAACCGATGATTGAAGCACCTTTTAGCTATACTTTAAGAACCAAGTTTTTCCCGGTGTACATACAAGTTATAAAAGAAACACCTACAAGTTACACTTAAAACACTTACAAGGAATGGTTAAAGCACCTACGCATTTTACTCTAAACACTAGGTTGTTTCATAGCACACATAGATTTAAAAAGAAAGACTTTAAAGTTACATTTGAAACACTTACAAGCAATGGTTAAAGCACCTACATGTTTTAATCTAAACACCAAGTTTTTTCATAACACACAAAGATTTAAAAGAAACACGTTAAAGTTACCTTTGAAACACTTACAAGTGATGGTTGAAGTCCCTACGTGTTTTAATCTAAACACCAAGTTGTTTCATAGCATGCACAAATTTAAAAGAAACACGTTAAAGTTACCTTTGAAACACTTACAAGCAATGGTTGAAGCCCCTACGTGTTTTAATCTAAACACCAAGTTGTTTCATAGCACGCACAAATTTAAAAGAAACACGTTAAAGTTACATTTGAAACACTTATAAGTGATGGTTGAAGCACATATGAGTTTTATTCACGCCACAGTACTTATTTCCTCACATGGTTGGATGAAGTACTTCATCTAAAACATGAATCTGAGAAGATGTGGCTATTGGACCAGAACACTAGGGAGCGTACAACTTCTCTGCATCATCCTTGAAATTTATTTTTTCTAAGGTCTAATTTCTGCAGCTCTGCAGCACTTGGAACTGCGGCTATGAGCTTTGGAAGGAATCAACAAACTGAGCAAATATAGTTGTAACCCAATCCAAATGTTGCACCTATATCCTTGGCTTTATCCCCATTGCATTATCAAATTCTTACTTCACTACCTTCCCATGAGCCTCTTTCCCGAATCAGAAGCTGAAACAAACCAGCAAACCAGATGCTTTTGATGAACAAAATCTAATTCATACAGATATCCAAGCATCACCACTCATCATTATACATTCATCAACAAGGGAGGAGAACCTTTGAAACATGTTGTAAAGGGATGATAAAAGTAGAAAACTATCAACTGAAGATAAAGGAACACAAGTTTTCACCATTAATGCCACCAGTTTGGACAGTTACCTACACATATAGGAGAAGAAACATCAACATGTGTACAAAAAGAACTATCAGTTACCTCCTGACACTCACAAAATCTGATATGAGACATTCATCAAAAAGCTATTTTGTATCATATGATACGAGACATGGAAGTTAGAGTACAAATGAAACATATGTGTCATATATCTTTGGAAGCAATAATCAATCACTCAGGGAGTTCAAACAACTTCTTACATGTCACAGAGTAACATATGAATCATATATACCTGGTAACAATAACCAATTACAAGTAATTCAAACTGCAGCCACTACAATAAACGGAACCTTTTACCTTAGTTCTACAGGGGGTTTTAGCTCGGTTTTTTGTCCAAAAAAAAGGTAAATGTGGGTGGATTAAAAAGGTTTTTTTTACCTTGGGTTTGGAAAAATAACCGAGGTAAATACTCTGGTAGCCGAGAGGGATACCACATGTAGTGCGACGTCGGTAACTTGTTGAGGTTTCTGACAGATCTAAAAGCTTGCAGCTTTTCCATAATCGATGTCACAAATTTTGTGTTCGAAGTCGTCTGTTCATGTACACGAGGTCGCTCATTCCTATTACCAATATCACACAGTCATCTACTTTTGACTGTAATTTCAAACCGCAGTAATTATTTTCTTTTACTTCGGTTTTATGTCAAAACACCGGGGTAAATATGTAATTATGGACCCACTATTCAACCATTAAGCGACATCATCTAGAAAGTGGATGTAGGTTGGACAATACGATGTCATCATGATCGACCTTTATTAGTCAACACCTATGTGATGATGATGTGGCATGTCGATACCATGACATCATTTTAGTATATCGACCTCGCATGTGGTTGTGCGATAAATGTTCAGTTACATGATGAATGAGGTATTTGTGAGGTCGTTTTAAGCGACGTCGCTCATGTCATGGTATCGCTAATCTTTGGTGGCCATTTAGCGACGTTACTTTTGGTTCTGTTTGAACGAAATGGTATATTTTACACCAGCGACGTTGTTATATTTAATATGAACAGCAATACAAGTTTCATTAAAAATGTGTTTCCGGCCTCAAACACCATTTAGAGGACATGTAGCTACAACAAGCATAATGCATACAGATAGTAGGGATACATAATACACCTTTAAGATATCAAAATTCTCACAAAATGAACTATACCATTGATACTCCATAAATAGATAGAGATCTACATCAAGGTGTAAAAAAAATTGGAAAGTATCATCTGGGCATTTTGGAGAATGATGCTTGCACAAAAAACTTAACCTAAAAATAGTTCCTCATATAGTGGATGGGTTAAGAAAATCCTTAAAAAATTTTAACCATCATGAAAATTGCCCAACTTTTTCATACTTCTTCCAAATGCCTCATTGCGTATGGTAAATTTTCCTTGGAAAAATAGTACAAGACGGAGTAATCACAATATCAATAGAAAGTTTGAGGGTAGTTTGTTTCATTGTTTATTGAAACCAATTGTGTGGATTTGAGTTACTTGTTCTAGGTTATATTTATTTTCATTCACATTCGCTATGAAGTCCTTCATAAGCACATGCAATAGTAACCTCTTTGCTATGGGGCCAATTCTTTCTTATGCTATTGATACACGCAATTTTATTAGGAACACATAGAGATGCACTTATAGAAATAATTATGTCAAGTTTATATTTAGATTTAAATTCAAACCTTTAGGGATTTCCAATGGAATTCCTTGTGGGGGTTGACTAAGGGATCCTTCATCACCTTTTCAATTGCAAATGAAATTGTCTCCGAGGGTGTTTGATGTAATGGATTGAACCAGCACACTTTTCTTGTGGGAATAACGAAGACGACGACCATCCAATGTTTGCTAGAAAAATGAAATTGTCATTAATTCATTATAATCCAATAATCTCCAATAGAATCAAAACATTATTTAGGAAGGTAGTAGAGTTGACTCACCTCTTGTAATACGGTGTGATATATATCGAATTGTAATTTTTCATCAACCGGGAGCTCAAGTAGGCCAAACCCTCTTCCATCACCACATCTTCATGTTGGATGTTGATGGGGCAAAGAACCCCTATCCACCCTTTCATTAGACATTCGTTTCTTGGATTCATTTATACTTACATGCAATGTAGTTGCATTACGAGTGGGGGTGCATAATTGAAATAGAATAATGCCTCAAAATCCTCCTTCTGAATGATTGGATTTACCTTGTAACCTAAAATACCAACATCATCCATGGTAATTTTTTACGAAGATGAGGGAGGGTGAGTTTTCACAATTGTGTGGATATTCTTTAGAGACCCATCCTTTGACGGATTGAATGAAGGTGCCTTGACTCTGGATACACGGGCCTTTGTAGGTTTTGGATCCCCACATGTACTTGTTGATGTGGCCGTGCTACTAATTATTGCCTTGATCTACATTAAAAAATTAGAAAAGTTATGTAAATAACTTTTGTATGTGCTCGTAAGCCTTACAACTGAGTTTATTTTTACCTGCTTGGGGGGAACCTTGTTCATAATAGAGAAAAAAAAAAGGCCATTCAACAAATATTCCAAGGGCTCCTCCACTATAGTTGTCTCAGCCTTAGGGATTGGAAGAACTATACCATCATGAAAGCTCTTTGTTACATTGACCATCACATTCTCCTTTGCGACCAACTTATGATGATGCAATCGTATGGATGCGTACACTTTACCTTCCGCAACAACATTGATCTCACCCTTTAAAACTTTCGGCAAGAAGAATACACAAGGAATTATCCTTCAAATGCTATTTAAGAACAAAGTATAAAATAATTTTAATATGAAAAGTGTAATATTTTCACTTATGCCTCCTTGTTTTGTTGTGTTGACTCTACTAAATTCTTTGTTAGTCAGTCAAATGCAAGAGGTGCTATTGAAGTTGGAGAAGGTGGAGCAGGCCTACTATGACACTCCGGGTGTTCATGTGTTGAGGTTTCCAGAGAAGAAGCGCGAGGGGTCGTTGAGGGTGTTGGTTTAGAACTTGCAATGAATTTCTCCAATTCAAGTGGTATTTTCCTCCCATTCGATTCTTTCAATATATAAGCCACTAGTTTGCTTAATGTGGATTTCAAACCATCAAGCTCTCTTTGTTGATTGCTTGACAAAATATCAACCTTCAATCGTTGAGTTTTGACAAAGATGACCCTATGGGTATTGAGTGTACCGACACCCCGGACCCTGGCTGGATGTTCTTCCTTGTTAAGTGCTACACCAAGTATGTCCTTCTTTCCAACCCCGACAAACTTGTCTGACTCTTGTTTTCTTTTTAAGTCCTCCTAAAAATTACCAATAATCGAACTCATATATTTGGTCGAAATTATCTTGAATAATTTTGCATACATTAATTCAACTAAAATGTTAGTAAACTCACAATTTGTTGGGAACCCACCTTCACTTCTTTGGTGTGGAACTTACCTTCCTTCTTCCCTCATTTTTCATATCCCTTTAGCCATTTTTCAAATCGGGGAATCTCAACCGATGTGGATATTCCGTTGAAATCCTTGCCTCATCCTCCACCATCCCATGCTCTACTTTATCAAACACTCTTGCTTGGAACATTCCCTTCATGATAGTTCTTGTGACTAGTGCATATCCACCCCGACTCATGGTATGTCGCACCTTGTTTCCTTATGCAACCCCAATATGTTTAGCTGTAATACCCTGACAAATCAACCAATCGAGCTCTTGTCTTAATTTAATGAATAAAACAAATAATAAGGTCAAATTGTATCAAAATTCCCCTGCCTCTGTGTGACATCGTTCACAGTTTGGTAGGTAATTTGCCTCTTACGAATAGACAATGTATGACATCGATATGATCATCGATCGAAGACAATACCTAATCTTTGTTGTCAAACGATGTCGCAAACACTCTGTACAAATAGACAATAGTCCGATGGGTACTATGCGACCTCGCATAACCAGTTCCTATTACTTATCTCTAGGGAAAACACGGACCAATACAATAATAATGCATTCACAGTCACAAACGACATACACAACTGATGTTTTAATCATAATAAAGTCATGCATAAGTTCATCGAATCATCAAAAAATGACTTTAATTATAAATATAACTATGTATCCACTAAGTATGAACCTCACACCATGTAAATATTAATCTCTTTCATACCAATTCTCCATCCGCCAGTTTTCTTGGAACAAAACCCTTTCAGTTAGAGTCACTTATGAACAAATGCTTAATCATTGGGTTGCAATGTTTCTTCTTCCCAAAATATATTCCCTTGCCAATTTGGCTTTGAAATATCTCCATCTCTCCCCAAAGCGACATATGGTTCTATTCTTCAAATTTTCAATATCTTCATAATCAATTTCAAATGCTATATCAAGGGCCTTCCATAGTTTTTCCTTGTGAGGCGCATCGACCCAAGGCCAAGACTTGTACAAGAAAATGTCAACCTTTATCCTAGCTATCAATCCTAGGTAACTAGACCACCAATTTCTATCCTCGCCTATCACATCTCCGATATAGTTAAATTTTATTGAACATTTCATACGTTTGTCCACCATGTTTATTAATTCCTTGCAAATAGCCCTACCTCGACCTTGCTTACATCTTTTTGTTCCATTTTTCTCTCTACCTCCTCTTGGCCATTTCCTCTTATCATGGATTACCACACCATGACCTAAAAAGAAAGGCAATAAATTACACAACACTACGTAATCCACAACACCCGCGTGAATTATACACACTAAATAATGATTGGAAAATGCTACTTAATCAAGGATTTTTCCACAACACCACCATATCATCCATTAAGGGACACACTATATGCATGTTCGATGAAGATGATCTCTATATGATTAAAAGAAATACAAAAAATTAAGCACCATTATAAAAATTCAACAAGTGGTACACACAATACACATTAAAAAATGTAATCTTTAAAGTAACCATACACAAACCTTCATGTATTGGTCATATGGAAAAATAGATGATACATAAGACACAAAACAACAACAAACCCTCATTCAACAATCAATGTCAATGAACGTGAAATGTACAATATAATCATGTTTGTATGGTGTGAAAGATTAAACCTTACCACAATTTTGATTCATGGAATTCCCAACTTTTTTGACCTCCACATCCCCAACTTTGGCGACCTCCATTTAGCATCTAATAGGGATATGGATGTGATTTCTTGTTGTGGTTTATAGAGCATGATTCATCTGTGTACCAACTTGAACAAGCTTGTGTTGAGTACAGAGATAAACTTTAGGCCCTCCCTTCTTTATCTAGTAGGACTACTGGTCATGGAGATCTTATTGTGAGTATTGGCGGGCAGAGAATTAACTTGTCTGAGGCTATCCGATCACATATTCATTTCCTAGGGGAAGAAATACAAAATTTGAGGGCTGAAAATAAGAGGTATGAGGAAACTGTTAATGTTATGGGTATGCAGCAGGATCACGAGGAGTCGGCCCTATAACCGACTTCAAGGCGTATTATGCTAGATATATTGGTCATATGGAGCAAAGGGACCTAATACTCCACCCTGCTTATTTGAATATGAAATGACGATATAATAATACTCCACCCTGCTTATTTGAATATGAAATGACGATATAACCAAATGGTTAGTAGAGAGAGCGTGGCAGAAGAAAACTGGCGTATGGCTGAGCACTCTCTTCGCAAAGATGAGCACGGTCATCGTTGTGGTGGTTCATCTTCTTCTGGATCATCATGAGAATCTACTCTAGATAATATGTAATGAATATTTCTTCCGAATGTTTACAGCACAATGTTCTTTTGTTCCATCTTTTAGATGTTGTGTTTGTCCATTTTCAATAAACCCAACTTCGTACTTTGGATGTTCTGAGTGTTGAAACTCTATTTGTCATGAAGCCGCAAGATCTATAGCTTGCTTTAGTCGCTGTTTCATAGGCATATTTTCCTTATAGAAAGATCTATTGCTTGGTTTATTAAGAGTATGTAATGTGCAAAGCTACAAGATCTATCGTTTGCTTTTGTTGCTGTATTAAAGCTAGGTTTGCCTTGTATTAAGGTCTATAGCTTTCTTTGTTAAGAGTGCAAAATCGCAAGACCTATTGCTTTCTTTTGTAGCTTATTCATGGGCATATCTAGCTTTGTGCAAGATCTATAGATTGCGATCGTAAGGTTTGCAAAGTTTGCAAGATCTAAAGCTTGCAAGAGTTGCTAGTTGTGCAAGATCTATAGCTTTTGAGTGTAGGAATTTTGAAATTTTACCCACCTCCACTCAAGGTCATTAATTATAGTTAATTAACCTGAGTAAAGGCTGAGAGGTCAAAGGGATCTCAATGGTCAAAGATAAAATTTATATTCTGCACCCAACTCACTACTATGCTACCGAAAGGGTAGTTAGTGGTAAGCCCTGGGTATGTCCAAAGAGATGCTAAGGCCTAAGAACCAATTAAACATAACCTCTTCCGGGTTGTCAATCCGCATGAAATGATAGGAATAGCTAGTATTGTAAACATGGGGGGTTTGGTTTTTCAATTAATAACTAAAAAACATGAAATTAAAAAGCAAATAATCAATTAAGCTAAACACTTGGGGAATGCTTCTGTAACATGGTTGATTTAATGATTTAAATCTTGATTAATTCACATATGATATTTAGACCAAACTAATAAAGTGCTCATAACATGTGGTGTAGTCGATGGCATACACTCATTTGTACCTGTCACGTCGAGTGCACTTGCAACCCTACATCGACACCACCTTTGTAATTAGGGGAGTACAACAAGGTCCAACTATTGTTGTAGATCTGTTTCTCCCCCTTCGATTATGTCCCAGGCATTCCACCACGAATGCTTTACTCCCTAGGCCTATGAATGAGGCAAAGGGTCGTAGGCACCTTATCTATGACAATAGGGCCTCTTAAAACCCTAGCTTGCTACTTTTCACTATCTCTACCTACAACCCATCAGATTACTTTACGTAATCAGCTAAGACTGGTGTGATGGAATGCAACAATGCTAATAATCGATATCCCCCATGCTCACTCACGTGGACCCATACTTTGTTACCCATTAAAAATCTGAAGTTTCTCTTCCCTGGGGGGATCAGTATTTGCACCAACATGAATATTGACTAGAGTGTGTGCTCATATAGAGTGTACTATTCATTCAATTCTAACATTCAAGAACAAGTCACAATAACAACATAAGCACAAATATTAGGATGAACTAAGAATCTCACAAAACATTAATCAACACATGAATGTAATTAACCCCAAGCTAAAGAAACTACTCCCTAGACATAGAATTCAAGTAAATATTTAAATTCCACATCCTAGGATTAAAGAAAAATAAAAATGAAAGAAAGAAAGAAGAGAGAATGATCTCTCTCTAAAATGCTCTCCCAATATACAAGAGTAGAATGAAAATATGATCTAAACTAATTAGATGATAAAATCCTTGTAAACTAAGGCTATATTTATAGTATTATGAGTTTGGGCCTAAACATTGTCCCAAAATAGTCTATAAAATGTTAAACTCTAAGTCAGCCGCATTCTAGCGAAGACCGTCGCGGGTGGCGCGGTCCGTGCCGTGTACTTAGTTCATATTGGCACGAGCTGTTGGATTTGGTGCGGTCTGTGATGACTCATCTGGCACAGACCGCTACGTCTAGCACAATCTTCCTGGTTCATGCTGGCATGGGTCACTGAGTCTGGCGTAATCCGCGTAGACTTCTTTGGCGCGAACTGAGCCTTGGGTACAGGGTTCTAATAACATCGATTTTGAGCTTCTGATCTGTGGGACGCGACTCTTAGCATGTACCATCGTTAGAAACACCATTTTTCTCAGTAACTCAGCATGGACCACTTGATTCTCCACACCCCAACAGTTGCTCTCAACATTTTGAACTTGGAACGGTGCGGGCCATTGAAAATGGGACGGTATGCACCTATACTTAACCATTTTTGTGTGAAGGCTGAGACTTGTGTGCGCGGTCCATGGAATTTGGCTTAGTCAATGCCGGGCCTTTGTGCTAAATCATTTGGGATGGACCATCTCATCTTGTGCAGGCCATTTGTGCCATCCATGAGCGGTTCGCGCCGACCCGTTTGTACCTTGGCCAGCTGAACTTCTTTTCTTCACCACAGATGAACCCTTAGTCCGATTTAAGAGTTCTAGTAGTTGATTTTATAGCGCTCGAGAAGAAAAATCCAATTAAATCTACCTTGAAGGCTAATTGTTTTGAATCATTCTCAAACTTTGGCGCAACTCATCAGACCATGCTTCACCATTTCTTCACTTGCCACCTTGAACTCCAATTCCGCCTACTTTTGGATCCAATTTCTTTCTACCACAATTTGAGGTCTTTGGCTTTCAGCTACTACCATTCTAATGTGAATGGCCTTTGATCTCTTCTACCATTCTTGCGAACATCCTTCAACATCTTCTACTGCCCTTACAAATGGCCTTCACATAAAATGTGATGAAAAAGCACCCACATGCGACCTCCTAAGGATGATAACAAGGAACACCTAGGTGCCCGTGGATACAAGATGCCCATTAGTACCAATTAAGTCTACAAAATGCAGAATTCAGACAAGAAAACCAAACATGGTTGTCTAAATCCCTTGTCATGTAAACTCAACTAATACTAGCAATCTAACATATAAAACAAGCCAATTATTACGTTGAATGCATTGGTTAATGCATGGTATAATGGTTCACATCAGACTACCAACACTTAAACCTTTACTCATTCTCGAGTAAATAAAAACAAGAAAAGGTTTAAGTGGCATATAGCATACAAGTATAAGTTAGTCAATGCATTCAAATTATTTCTCAAGTTACCCCAGTTCCCCCAGAAAAGTAAAAATACTCACAACTCTCACACTCCCCGAAGATCCTAAAGTAACCTATCCACCTAAAATAATAATGTGGAAAAAGATAAGCCAGGAAGATAAGTATCAAGCTAACATACTTTGTCCAAAATGATCCCCAAAAGCAAACAAAGAGTCATTTCCCAAAATCAATCCACCAAGGAAATCCATGAGTCGTCGACTTGGTTGTAACATAGGGATAACTCATGATTCTTGACCTAGATACAACCAAGAATGCAAAAGTATCATCAACCTAGTTTTTTGTTTTCTCTCAATTTCTCTCATTTTTCCTAGGAGCTCTTTCGGATTTTCATCCTAGGTTTAACACACAAAGGGTACTCACTTCTCACCTTTTTCCACATGGCCTCTTATTCTTACCTAGGCTCATAAGCTTAGCTGGGCCTAGCCTCTCACTTTTACCTAGATCTTTTGACCTATCCATGCTTTTCCCAATGTTACCCAAGTTGCCCTTTCGTGTTTCCAACTTTTTCGGGTTTTTATATTTTTTCTCATTTGTTTTCAAAATTTTCAATTTTTTTTTGTGTAGCACATAATTGCCCAAAACGTGGGCTTCATACTACAAAAGATAAGCTGAACACAAAAAATACACCACCAATATCCTAAAAACAACCAACCTCACGAAAACTAAGAACCCTAGCTAGCATGTCATGCCACCAAGTATCCATCCAAAACATCCCACAACACTCAAAAACCAAAATCACCATAAAAATCAAGAAAAACTACCAAGAAAAACCATAAACTGCACCGAGGAAATCCAAGAATGAAAACTCCCTAAGTGCTCACTACTCCCTCCCCACACTTAGCCGATGCATTGTCCCCAATATAATAAAAACCATGTAAAAACAATAGTTACACTTACTCTCGCAGCCCCGAAGGGCGTTCATCCTCGTCGTGCCTCGTGCTACTCCTTTTTTATATTCTCTATGAATCCATACCAAAGGAAGTGTTGAAAACTTGCACCCAAAAACATGAAACCCATGCGTAATTCCACTCCAAATAAAACCACGAGTCTCAGACTCAAAAGTCCAAATTCAACTTAGGATAAGGATGGAATTTTGAAAATTGCAAATTAGGGGTGAATAGTACCAAACAATTAACTCCAAGGGATGTTGGAAGTACTATTTGCATAAATAAATTCTAAGAAATTAGGGAATTTTATTTTTTTTGATCCAAAAATGCATTTTTATGTTTGAAATTCAGAATTTTAAAAAATTTACATTTTTGGAACAATTTGACAGCAGAAAATTGGGAATCAGCATAGAAGGGTATCTTGCACGGACCAAAGCCTCGTGCCAAATCCTCTGGCACAAACCAACCTCTCGTGCCAAACCTTTCGGTGCGAGGCATCCCCTCATGTCAAATCTCTTGGCACGGACTGTAGCACTTGTCACGGACCGTGACAGGCCTTGACATAAGGTTACAAATTTTGACACACTACTTAGTTTTTCCCTCTTTTTTGAAAAAACTGTCACCCATCGAATCTAATTCCATCCAAACACAATCACGAGACTCAAACTCAAATTTTCAAATCAAACAAGAGTTTCATCTTAAAAATTCTCATCACAAACAAGAACATGCAAAATATATCTAATCACTACTCAAAATAAGAATGCAAAAAGAAACACCGTATATTTATTGTCGTTCTCACGACTTATTTATTTTCATCCAATCTAGTTATAATCACTTACCTGAGGGTCTCTGGAATCACCATCGGCGACTACACCCATAATGACATCATTGTGGAGAGGTTTGTACAACGAGTCATCCTTACCTTCAGACCCCTTGTCTGCCATAAAGAATGAGTCTTTGTGCCTTGCTAAGGTTGAGTTCATGAATGTCACTTTGGGGTTAGGAGGAGGTTGAGCAGGTTTTAAACCCTCGACATTCTTCCTTTCCTGCTGCAAGTTAGTTAGCATAGAAAAATAGCCTAGCACAGACACACTATCAATCGCATCATGCAATTCATTGGAGTCATCAACAATATCTTCAACACAAAACTTATCCAAGCATTCATGCTTATTGGTGACACAAAAAGTTTCATGCAAATCATGCTTATCACATTGAGTCACACATTTGTACATAAAAGTCGAATTAGTTGAATCATGCGTAGATTTATAGATATCAAATTCCACTTTGTCAACTTCATCTTCTAGAGTCAAGGTTCCCAAATGGACATCAATTTTAGTCCTATATGTTTTAAGAAAAGGTATCCCTAAAAGTATTCGGGATGAACTTCCATTGTGCTCCACGTCTAGGATATAAAATTCCGCCGAAAAAACCAAGTTGCCAACTCGCCTCATCACATTTTTTTACTAGCTTATGAATGATAGCTTGTAATAATCTGCGAGTTGGACAATCACTCTAGTTCCCCCAAGTTCACCTATTTCTAGGTGTTCATATAGACTAAATGGGATCACATTGATGGATGCATCTATCATGGCATTTTCAGCAAATTTTCAACCTAAGGAGATAGGGATATAAAACATTCTGGGGTTGTTGCATTTATTAGGCAAATTTTAATGGTTCAAAATGGTGACTCCTCCCAATTTCAAATGTCCTAACTTCTTAGTTGGTCTACTTATCTTTTTTGTGCATGCAACTTTAAGAACCTTAGCATACGATGGGACATTTTCAATTAATTCCAAGATAGGGATTGTTACCTTGACCTTTTCAAAGCTCTTCGAATGCTTGCATCATTGGTTACAACCTTTGGCCATCCTCTCAAAGCATTTGGAAATGGAGGTGGGATAGAAACTTGTGTTTCATGTGGTCGAAGCTCCTTGGAAGGTGTTTCATTGACCACAATCTCATCCCCTTCGAAGTGTACCCTAGTAGCCTCCAATACCATATTGCCCCCTTGCATCACCTTCTTCTCGGACTAACGAACTTCTTTCCCACTTCTCAACTTATGTGCACTCAAGTTCCTTGGATTGATCTCTGGTTGGGAAGGGAGTTTGCAGGACTCCTTGGCTTAAATTTGACTCATCGAGGTGGTAAGTTTCCCAACTTGAACTTCAAGATTCTTGATACTTGAGAAAGCCTGATTGCCAAGGTCTTCAATCTCATGCCTTATCCTCTCCACGAAAACTTCATGTTTCTTCCCCAGTTAACCAGTGGCTTCTAAGATCTCCTCTCGATCCGACTTGTAGATTGAGGAATGATTTTTTAGAAAGGCCTTCACCTCTAAGGTATGTTGAGGTGGGACCTACAACATTAGAGGGTAGATATGTATGGCTTTATGGAGGAGCGAGCATTTGTAGTTTCATGGTACTTCCATAGCCGGAGTGCACAACCATTGACCATGACACATGCTTGGATGACCTATTTATTTTTTTGAGCCAGAGATTTGAGAGAGATTTATATAGAGTTTTAGCCAACCCAGAGAAAGATGTTGAGGAGGGCGAAGGTGAGAGCAGTCTTAGAGCACCCTCCTAGTCACTCTCGCATATCCATGGACATCAATGACCATTTGCATTCACTGCTTTCGAGCTCTACTCAAGAGTTGCAAGAGGTAGTCCAAGCGATAGGTGGAATGCACTTGCAAGCAGAAGATCTTAGTTCGAGGATGGATAGCATCGAGGCCACACTTCAAGCAGCATGATACATAGATAGGAGCCTTACAAGTCACGAGGATGAAGGCTCTTCGGGGCCGCGAGAGGGAATATCACCATTCTCCCTACCCCACTTATGTTTTGACATGATTTTTGTGCATTGGAGACTATGCATTGATTGGTTAAGTTTGGGGAGGGAGTAGTGAGCACTTAGAGAGTCTTCATTCTTAGATTTCCTCGGTGCATTTCATGATTTGCATTGGTAGTTATTTTCCTTGTTTGTTGATGATATTGGTTTTTGCTTTTTGAGGGGTGATTTCAGATGGATATTTGGTGGCATGACAAGCTATGCTATGATATCTGGTTTGCATGGGGTAGGATGTTTTAGGAAATTGGTGGTGTATTTTTGTGTTTGATTATATTTTGGGGCAATTTTGTGTTACATTAAAAAATTCTGGAAAACTTGAAAAAAAGAAATAATATAAAAACCTGGACAAGTAGAAACCCCAAAGGGTGACTTGGGTAACATTAGGAAAAGCTTGGATATGTTGAAAGTCCTTTGTAAAAATGAGAGGCTAGGCCCAGCTAGGCTTACGAGCCTATGAAAAAATGAGAGTCCGTGTGGTAAAGGTGAGAAGTGAGTACCCTTTGTGTGTTAAACCTAGGATGAAAACCCAAAAAGGCTCCTAGGAAAAATGAGAGAAATTAAGAGAAAACAAAAAACTAGGTTGAATACATGCTTCCACGGTAGATTGTTTTGGAAGACAACTCTTTGATTGTTTTTGGATCATTTTGGGAAAAGTAAGCTAGCTTATACACTTATCGTTTTGGCTTACCTTTTTGCACACTTTACTTTTGGATGGATTGATTGATTTTTTGGGGGGAATGTGAGATCCGTGATACTTTTTTGGGGGAAACAAGGTAATCTTGGAATAAGTTGAATGCCTTGGTTAACTTATGCATGCACGCTACATTTCGCGTGATTCTTTGTCTAGTCTTTAATTTAATCGAGGACATGTAAAGGGTTAAGTATGGGGAGTCTGATCTGCTTCACTATGTGCGTGTTAACCATTTCATTTGGCATACCTTTTAGCTAGTTTTATTTGGTGAATTTTTAGTATTCGTTAAGTTTACGTGACAATGGGTTTAGACGGCCATGTTTGGATTTCTTTTCTAACTCTCACGTTTTATAGAATTATTTGGTATTAATGGAAATCTTGTATCCACGGGCTCCTTGATCCTCTTCGTGATCATCTTTAGCAGGTCGCCTGTGGTTATTTTTTGTTTACATTCTATGTGAAGTCTATTCGTAATGGCGGTAGAAGATATTGAAGGCCATTTGCAATGATGGTAGTTGAGACGAAGGCCATTCACACTACAATTGTAGTAGATGAAGGCTACGAGCATCAATGTGTTGCAGAAGGAGATTGAAGCCAAAGATAGGCCGCAATAGAGTTCAATGCGGCCAATGAAGAAATGGGGAATCGTGATCTGATGAGTTGTGCTTAAGTCTGAGAATGATCTAAGAAGAATTATCCTTCAAGGATATTTCTATTGGATTTGTCTTCTTGGGCACTAAAAAATAAACTACTAAATCTCTCAAATCGGACTAACGGTTCACCTGTAGCAAAGGAAACTAGTTGAATCAGTCAAGGCATACACGGGTCAGCACAGGTTGTTCATGGTTTGGCACCAATGGCCTGCGCCAAATGAGAAACCTCGCACTGAGAAGACTAGCACGAGGCTATGGTGCGAACCGCACCAGAGGCCACGGGCCACTAGCACAAAGTGAAGACCCACATCACGTGGTTAAGTATGGGCATGAGATGCCCCATTTTTGGTGTCCCACGTCGTTCTAAACTCAATATGCCAAGACCAGCCGGCGGGGTGGGGAAATCAGATGGCCCGTGCCAAAGTTTCGAATCGAGCACCCTTCTTGACTACGACCCACACCAATGGCCAGGGGAGCAGATCATAACCTTCATTTTTCATCCCGCACCAGACGACGAGGCCAGCGCCAAGGGGTAGACAAGGCCCACGCCAAGTTTTGTGCCCCGCACCTCTTGAAGATTGGTGCCCTAAGGCACATGAATATACGCATCCCACACCGGGACTTGCGCTAGGCCTCACCCTCCCGCACCAAGGACACTTCATTGGCTGAACCATTCGTGATGCCCCGCATCAATGTGTTGTAGAAGGAGATTGAAGCCAAAGATAGGCTGCAACATAGTTCAATACGGCCAATGAAGAAATGGGGAATCGTGTACAGATGAGTTGTGCTTAAGTCTGAGAATGATCCAAAAAGAATTATCCTTCAAGGATACTTCCATTGGATTTGTCTTCTTGGGCACTAAAAAATCAACTAATAAATCTCTCAAATCGGACTAATGGTTCACCCGTAGCAAAGGAAACTAGTTGAGCCAGCTAGGGCATACAAGGGTTAGCACAGGCTGTTCATGGTTTGACACCAACAGCCTGTGCCAAAGGAGAAACCTCGCACCAAGAAGACTAGCACGAGGCTATGGCGCGAACCACACTAGAGGCCACGGGCCACCAGCGCAAAGTGAAGACCCACTTCACGTGGTTAAGTATGGCCACGAGATACCCCATTTTTGGTGTCCCACGTCGTTCCAAGCTTAATATGGCAAGACCAGCCGGTAGGGTGGGGAAATCAAATGGCCCGTAACAAAGTTTTAGACCAAGCACCCTTCTTCACCACGGCCCATGCCAATGGCCAGGGGAGCGAATCATAACCTTTATTTTCACCCCGCACCAGACGACAAGGCCAGCACTAAGGGGTGGGCAAGGACCGCGCCATGCTTTATGCCCCGCACCTCTTGAAGTTTGGTGCCCTAAGCTACATGAATATATGCATCCCATGCCGGGACTTGTGCTAGGCCTTACACCCCCCCCCCCCCCCCCCGCACCAAGGACACTTCATAGGC
This sequence comes from Rubia yunnanensis, assembly GCA_037428765.1. Lineage (NCBI taxonomy): Eukaryota > Viridiplantae > Streptophyta > Magnoliopsida > Gentianales > Rubiaceae > Rubia > Rubia yunnanensis. The sequence goes on from CM075064.1 coordinate 65,988,956, forward strand.
TGCACCATTTGTGATGCCCCGCGCTAGGCAGCATCTGAGTTAGGGTTTACCCTATTTTAGTCTATTTTGGGCCTATTTTTAGGACCAATCTTCTACTACTATAAATAGAACCTTTGTCTACAAGGTTTTCATATCTTTGATCTTAAAAACTCTATCTTATTAGTAGTTTATCTTTGTAGTTAGGAGAGAAGTCTCTCTTTTTCTTTTCAGTCTTTTGGTTTGATTCTAAGATGTGGAATTCAAATCTTTATTTGAATTCCATGTCTAGGGAGTAGTTTCTATAGCTTGTGTTCATAATATTACTATGATTGTGCTTGATTATTTGAAATGCATGAATAGTACACCATATATAAGCACACATTTTGGGCTATATTTATGTATGGTGTAAATATCGATGCCCCCCTGGGAAGAGAAATCTGGATGTTAGAATGGGTAAGGGAGAACGTATCCGCGTGGCTGTGTGCACGAGGGATTCGAGAATGCTCTAACATATTTTCCATCGTACCAGTCTTAGCTGACTTCGTAAAGTTATCTGAGAGGTTCCAGGTAGAGATGGCGAATAGTAGAAAACTAGGGTTGTGAGATGCCTTAGATCATAGATAAGGTGCTAATGACCCTTGGGCCTAATTGTGGTGCATTCATGGTGGAAGCCCGGGATGTAATCACACGAGGGAGAAATAGACCTACAACAATGGTCAGACCTTGTTGTACTCCACTAATTATGATGACGGTGTCGATGGAGGCTTGCGAGAGCACCTGCCATGATAGGGACGGGGAAGTGTATGCCATCGGCCAAACCACGTATTATGAACACTCTATTAGGTTTGCCTAAATATCTATGTGAATGAATCGAGGATAGAAGCATTAGATTGATTATGTTTCTCAATGATTCCCCAAGTTCTTTGTTTAATAGTGTACTTTGCTTTTTTACTTTTATGGTTAGTAGTTGCTAGATTGAAAAATCAAACCCCCCATGCATGTTTGGTTTAATAGCTATTCATTTCACTCGTATAGATTGATGGCCCATACGAGGTTGTGTTCTAATTGGTACATTAGACCTTGCATCTTTGTGGACAAACCCAGGGCTTACCGCTAACTACTCTCTAGGTAGCTTCGCAGTAAGAACAAAGTGCAGAATTACAAATCTTATCTTCTGACCCCCAGCCTTTGCCTGGATTAGTTAGCTACGATTAACGACCTCAGGGGGAGGCATGTTACACTATGAATGACATTACAAATGCATCATAACAAATATCATGGCATAAATCTTGAAAGAATAGAACATCTCTTTATGGTGTAAGAAATTATGGTGAATTTTTCTCTCCCAAGGTTGCTGATGAGATGTCAAATGAATGCATTTTCTAAAGCATTTAACGTCATTTTTGTTATCATTTTGTGGGTACATTTCTAGGTTCATATAGATTTACATCATATGGGGTTTAGATGGTCCTTTTCCATTTTCATATCCAAATCCTTTATTTTGTAAAATATTTTGAGTGTCGTGGATTTTTGTCCTTATGAGCATCCAGGTTTTATTTTATGACCTTATTTGTAGATCACTCGTAAGCACTTCAGAGTAGTTTAGTGAAAGCTATTTGCAAGAATGGTAGAAGACTGAAGGTCATGAGTCAAAACATGGTAGAAGATAGAAGGGTCGAAGAAAGAAGACAAAGAAGTGGATGAATTATGATCCGAGAGTTGAACCAAGTTCTGGGAATGATCCAAGAAGAATCAGCCTGTGAGGGTGAAATCGTTGAATTCATCTTCTCGAGCGCAGTAAAATCAACTACAAGAACTCCCAAATGGGATCAACGGTTAACTTGTAGCAGCGTATACAAATTGAAGGGAAAAGCTATGTTTTGGAAGAGTAGAAGACTAGCACGGCCCGTGCCAAGACTCTGCCAAAAAACAAAGTCCAGAGTGGGGGTCGCGCAACTCTGCATGGTTCACAAACTCAAAACGGCTGGATCAAGACTCCAATATGTGGCTCATGTGCTTTGGCACGAGCCGTTCGCTCCATTATGCCCAAGGAACATCTCCAGTCCCCAGCCCGTGTGATTTTACGTGGGCAGTGCACTATTGCACAACCCGTGCTGACGTGGCACTAGGGGTGGCTTTAGAATTTCACTAGGTTTTTTAAACTTGGGCCTTGAGAGGCCCATTTATCTTCTCCTGTATAAGGAGCCTTTAGTCTCCTAGAATTGAGTAAGTAACCATAATGAAGATCTTAGTTTTTAGTAGGTAGGAAGGAAGAGGAGAATTCTCTCTCTCTCTCTTAAGATATCTTCTTCTTTTTCCTTTTTTTTAATTCTTAGATGATTTAGGGTTGTGCATGAACCGGCCTGGACCGGGAAAATGGACCGGGCAAGACTTAAATGAAGGGGACCGGAATTGAATTTATAGAATTCTGGTTCGGTCCTCAGTCCAAGGTTTTTAAATATTCTGGGTTCCGGTCCGGTCTAAAACTAGATATTTTTCGGTCCAGACCTAGTGGACCGTTATTTTACGTGTAATATTATTTATAAATTATAATTTTATGATAATATGGTAAATGTTATTATCTTAAATATTAAAATTTTATTTTAGTTAAGTTAATATGCTGAATTAACTTTTGCATGTTGGTATTTTTTTTGGGACACTTTTTTTTTGTATTAACATAAACAGAATTTAAAAGATGAAGCCATAGCTTAGTCGAAATATAAAAGAGTGAGCATTATGCTCTTGAAGCAACAGTAGTTGCTTCCATAAGAATGAAAGTAATAGGGATGATAGTTATAGGATTACAAAAACTATTAGGCTATGTAAGAAATCATCGAACTTGTTAGTGAGTCAAATTAACGAAACATAGGACAGTCAGAATCATCCCCACAGCCTAATGGAGTTTATCCGCAACTAATAACCAAAATCTATGAATTAGCATAGAGTTGCAGATGAATGGTTGTGAAAGACAGAGTTGCCATTTGAGACAGCCGTATCAGTGAAGCCCGAGAAATCATCCTGAGCACCTACTATCCTGAGCATGAGCATGCTGCCACAGTCCGAAAGAAAACCAGGTAGCACCCGTACACTCTATCCATGTGTCTATCCATCTTGTGAGGCATCACATTGAAGCTGAAGACCCTAGTGAATAGCAATTGAGGAAGGCCAGAAAGCTCCCAAAGGATCAGAAACCCCATGTAGTCTGGAGCCACACTATCACAGCACAAGGAGCATTGAAAATCATGAATTGTATGAACCTGCATGAAATGAGTAAATATCAGTAGCATCCGATCTAGTTAACCATCCGTAAAGAAGGAGTACCAATTCGGTCAAGTCTAATAAGTCCCTGGACCGAGTTAGAGAGCACAGAGAATCTGTGAAAGGAAGAGTTGGTCTTAGATTGCAGACAATATTTTGCAAGAGTATGAGCCACAAGATTTGCCTGTCTATAAATGTGCACCAGTTTAATAACACCTAAAGATTGGTGAATCTCATCAGATAAATTGAACAATTTCCAGTGAGCTCTCTGGGGGTCATTAGCAAAAAGTACAGCACTGAGGCAATCAGATTCAAAGCAAACAGGTGAGGAGTAATCAGTAGATTCTTGAATAGAAAACTTAATTGCCTTCAGTTCAGCTTTAAGAGGGGAGAAAGCATTAGTATATTTAGTGTAGGCCCCCCTGAAACTACCTCTACTGTCCCTAATTATCAATCCAATCCCACACATATTAGTATTGCAGCACCGTGAAGCATCTATATTGAACTTAAAACTTGAACAGGGTCTTTCCCATGCAATTTTAAGAATTTTAGGCTTTGGAGAAGGTTTAATCAGAGGCAAGAAAGAGTGGTCCGCAATACTCAAGTCAATAGGAGAGACAATGAAAACAGGTTTAGCACAAAAAGAATGAAAAATCTGATCCTTAATTTGATGAAGAACTAGAACTGTGGAAGGCTTGATAGAATCAAATAAAAATTTATTCCTCATCTTCCACAGATTCCAACATGTAAATACAGCTGCAGTTCGGACAATAGTTGAATGTAATGAACTTAGGGTAGGGAAAGTAATGTAGCATGATAATCTCTCCCATATGGATGGGAAAAATCTATCCCTAATTCCCATAAACTGATGAACTATTTTCCAGACATCCACTGCAAACTCACAGGAATTAAAAAAATGGTCTAAGGAGTCTTCATGTACATTACACATACAACATTTGGAAGGTAAATAGAATCTCAGGTTTCTGAGGATGTTATCAAAATGTAAGAAGGAATTTGTCATCTTCCACATGAAAACAGAGATTTTCTTATCAATTCTAGAATTCCAAAAATGTTGAATAGAAGCAATAGAACCTGTACTGTTGCTGAGTGTAAGGTATGTCGATTTGAAAGAGAAATCACCTTTAATACCCGGTTTCCATATTAGCCTATCTTCTCTGTGTGGTGCTAGTTTGGCTTCCTGCAAAAGAGAAGTAACTTCAGGTGGCAGAAAAGGAGTAATTTTGCTGATGAGATTAGATTTATTGGATATGAATTCAGAGACTGTACAGTCCCCTGCAATGTCAACCAAGTTCTGATCACACAGATCAACAAGGAGACCTATATTTAGCCAGTTAGATGTCCAGAAGTTACATTCCCCCCTACCTATAATGACTCTAGAGTTTGCTTCTGCCCATGTGTTAACAGAACATATCCTTTTCCAGTTTGAAGAAGTCCTGTATGAGGGAGGGAGGGCTGCCAGTAAGTGAGTCCATAGAGCCTCAGCTTTTTGGTACTTCTACCACAGTTTAACTGAGCATGTTTTAATTATGGTGGATACTGATCTAAACCCTAGTCCATTTTGATCAGTTGGTAAGCAAAGAGAAGTCCATTTTCTCCAAGATCTTTAAGGTTTCAGCTCAGTATGACCCCAAAAAAAGTTACTCAGTTTTTTTTCTATGGTATTGATGATCATTTTTTTAGGTTTTTTAACCGACCAAATGTGCTGAGGTAAAGAATAAATGCATGACTCAATCAGTGTAATTTTACCTCCTGTAGAGATCCATCTATTTTTCCAATTGCCTATCTTACTGTCTATCTGTTCAAAAAGAGGTTGGAAATAGATCTTTTTTGCAATCCCAGTAAAAATAGGTACTCCCAGGTATGAAACCGGAAAAACCCCAATTTTCATCCCCAGGATCCTTTTGATATAGTTAACTTTTTGAACCGAAGCATGCTTCCCTATAAAGATATCACTCTTATTATAGTTAATCTTTTGGCCAGAGACCTCCTCAAAAGTAGTCAAAAAAGCTTTTAATCTAATCAAAGTTAGCTTAGTTGCCTTAAAGAAAACAACAGTATCATCCACTGAAAAGATCTGGTTCTTGGCAAATTTGTATCCTCCACTGCCTCCATTCCAATCCAATTTCATCAAGCAAACAATTTTTTAACGATCAGGACTTTTCGTCGACATATCTCTGAACTACAAACATTCAATACAATTTCAGTAAGTTCCTGACCTTTTTTTGTTTTCTTATCGGCATACTTTTGGTGGTGGTTTTTGTTATTGTCTTTTTCGTGAATGATCTATTTGATATTGTCTTTTTTTTTGTGGTAGTTTGATCATGTCACACTCGCTGTTTCATTTCGGCTTGAGTTGATGATAGCTTTCCTTGTAGTTTCTTTCTGATTGTGGTGATGTTCTTGTAGTTTCTTTCTTTTTGTATGGCACCTGCTTTAAATTATTTCCACAATTTGAACTGGCACCTTATAGCAGCATGTTCTGCTGTTTATTGTTGATGGCAGATGTACTGAAATTAAAGTCGTTTATAATAATGATACTAAGCAGAGGGACTATGCTTGTTAGAGTTTGTTTAAGAAATCGTTCTCCTCTATTTTTTGCTGCAGTTGTCTTAAATCCGGGCTAATGGCGTAGTTATGCCCTTTTTTTGCCCTCTTTGTGTCCAGCAGTACTGACTCAAACTATTAGTTTATTATAAAGATATCAATGTTAACATATTTGTTTAAAATTTTACCTTTTCAATTCCGGAAAGTAATCTCCACAATCAGTTACCAGAAGAGTTGGGAGGGAATTCGCGACAGAACATCTAAGGATGACATAGTAATCAGTGAATCTAGAGTCACAACTTTTGTCAAACTTCTTAAGGATCTTTCTCATGTCCAATGGCATTTATTTCAACGAAAAAGAGAAGCTTCAAATGAAAAGAAAGACATTAAAACATCTATTTTCAATCTGCAGTCTTCTAAATCTGTAAGTACTTAGCTAACACTATAAAAATCAGAATCTTATAATACATATATAATGCATAAATATAATTAGCAGATTATCGTCAATGCGATACTTTGCTTGAAAATGTCGATCTTAGTCGCACAATGGGTCCGACCTCTGAAAGTATCTACACGAATTTGACTATTGGACAGTCAGTTAAACCGTCTGCTCCATTCACCTAAAACACTCAGAGAACTATTTCTAGAGTATATGTTGTGATATTTGTGAACCTGACTGTAGGCCTATTTATAGAAGCAATGCCAGGAGAATTAATACCATATTCATATCAATATATGTAACGGTTGTTGGTATTAAAATTTTATTTATATCAATCATATTTATCGTGTATTAAAGTTGATTGATGGAATATTATGGTAAGCATCAATCGTCAAAATCAATAGTGATTGCGAGGAATGGTAACTCTTACCATTTACAATACCCCATCCATATTTATCATGATTATCAAATAATTCATAAACATATAATTGCCAATTAGCCCCATGAATTTATTATCTCATTAATCCATTACGATCTCAATAACAATATCTATTGTGTTTAACCTTTCAGGTTCCTAAACATTTAGCAATAAATATTTACTTAGAAATTCTATTGGCATTAGTCCAAAACCCAACAGACTCCCACTTGGACTAAAGACAATGTTTAGTCTCGCCATTTCTAAGAACTGATCAAATTAACAACTTAATCCATCATTATATTATTAGATCAAGATTGGCCTTTAACAAGGTATCATGACCACCCAAGTGTTTAGGAATCAGTCAAATGATCAACTTCACCTATCTATCCATGAACCAGATTCCATGTAATAAACATCCTTTCACCATACTATATCCTTTATCAGTACAAGAGTAAGGTTATGTGTCAACTCTTTCATGTACTAATAATTTCTTGTTCTCGAATTCAACTCCCTCTTATTAAAATTAGAACCTTTCTAATTTTATTAGATCATTTGCAAACGTTTTGAGTTGATATTCCAACAAGACCTTAAACACTGAAGAAACACGTTTCCTTCACCAATTCAACCAGAAATTACTAATATCATCCTTAACACACTTATTCTTCGCATGGAAAATACGATGACACTCCCACTTATTCTTGTATACTCTTAAGTAAAACTTGTATACTAATTATTTCTTATCGTATATATTTTTTTTTTGATGAAAACACCCGAGGGTGTGGGATTATATATAGAGGTTCCCCATGCCTTAATTGTAACCATTAGAATGTACATGAGGTTTAGATTGTTCATGAGGAGATTTGAGGCAACATAGTTGCCTCCAAAAGCACTACCTATCTACAAATAGGGTGTGCACAAACTATCCAAAGTAAAAGGGATAGTTATTGAAGTTGCGATTCCAAAAGAAAGAATCTCCACCCCTTGTGTTAATTCTTTCCTTTGGCCAGGCAACTTCAATCTAGAAACTACAAAGATTAATCTTAAAGAACCCAGAACCTAGAGTTGGATTTTTGAGTAATCAAAATCTGGTAATTGAGACTTCTTCAAATCAGCCACAACAAGATAAACTGAGTTGAATGTCCATGAAGTTATTGCTGAGCTGAGCTTCAGATGTTGGCATCCTCCATAGCACCTTTAAAAATAAAAAACAACAAATACAGTCTGATATAAGGAGTATGCTCCTTGTCCAAAGAAATGAGGCCTTTGATGTGATTGGGAGCATTAGAAAGGCTTAGACTCAGATTATGGGTTGAATGGTGTTTAGCAATAGAATATGCCACATAATTACATTCTCTAAAGGCATGTTTGAGATCAGCATTCTTTAACAGGGATTGTACTCTAGATGTTAGGTCAAACAAAGTCCAGTGAGCAGTGTAGGGGTCTTTGATAATTTTTACTGCCAATAATGAATCTGATTCAATTGTGACAGTGTTATCTAGTTGAGGAAAAGTATGGCAGGCGAATTGTACAGCTAGAATCTCTGCTTGAAGTGGAGAAGCAGCAGTAATAGCTGTTGATTTAATCAGGAATGGGGTACCAGAATTGTTCCTTGCAATGAGGCCTACTGTTACCTTATTAGGATTCCAAGATGCATCCACATTGATCTTAAAACAATCTGGCTTTGGCCTTTCCCAAAAAACAATTGATATTATAGGTTTCGGAGGTGGTCTAAGCTGAGGGATCATATGCAACAAGCTGGATGGAATAGTTAAGAAGGAACTATAGTGATAAGATTTAGCATGGAGAGATAGATCGATTTGATCACATACTTCCTTGCATATTAGCTCTGAAGAAAAACATTTGTTGTCAAATAAGAAACAGTTTCTGGCCTTCCAGAGGCACCAACATATCAAAGGTGGGAGCATTTTACATAGTAGATGGTGCCACTTAGGGAGGTCTTGACTATTCCAGAACAGAAAGAATCTATCAGTAATTGAGTCTTGCTCATTAAGGTGAAAATCTAACAAAGATGCCATCTTAATCCATATGTTTTGAGCAAGGGGACAAGATATAAAGAAATTTTCAATAGAGTCTGAGTGACAACATGCTTGGCATTTTAAGGCAAGACTAAAACCACATTTAATTAGCACATCATCAAAAGGTAGGAAAGAGTACAACAGTTTCCATGTGAAGATAGAAACCTTTTTTTGCGGCGTAGGATTCCATATAATTTTGGTGGCAGGGAAATTACCCGAGGAGAGAGTGAGTTCCTTGTATGCAGATTTGAAAGAGAAAAACCCTATCACTTCTGGTTTCCAGACCAGTCTATCTTCTCTAGACATCTTCTCTGTCTAGATTAACTTCTGCACCCTGAAGAAAAGAGAGAGTATCATGTTCCAGAAAGGGGGAAATCTGTGGTAAAATTGAATCTTTATTACTGATAAAATCAGCAACAGAGTAATATAGTAATGGTGAAAGGATGGAGCTGGGAATATGGGTCATCAATGGTCTATTAGGGCACCAGTTAGCAGACCAGAGATTACAACTACCTTTACCATGAATGATCAGTGTGTTTTTTTCTGCAAAGAAGTTAACTGAGCAGATTCTTTTCCAGGTCATGGACTTTCTATGTGTTTGTGGTAGGGACCATATCAATTTAGACCACATAGTAGTTCCTAACTGACTCTTCCACCAGAGTTTAAGAGAGCAGTAGTAAATTATGGCCTGAATTGATCTAAAACCTAGACCATTTGAGACTTTGGTACAGCTAAATCAGCCCATCTCTTCCATACTTTATTCTTTTTGCCATCAGACTCTCCCCAGAAAAATCTAGACATTTTTCTCTCAAATGTCTTAACTATATGGTTAGGGGGTTTGGTAACAGTCCATAGATGCTGAGGTAAAGAGTATAAGCAAGACTGGATTAAGGTTAATTTACCCCATGAGCTAAGCCATTTATTTTTCCAATTTAGCAATTTTTTATCCAGGTTTTCCATCAGAGGTTGGAAGTATCTGTTCAAGGTTCTACCTTTAAAGATTGGGAAACCTAGGTATTTAAAAGGAAAGGAACCTTTTTTCATTTTTAAGATCATCCTAACCTGATTTGATTTAGCTACTGTAGCCCTTTTATTAATATAAAAATCAGATTTCTCAAAGTTGAATTTTTGTCCCGAGGTAGATTCAAAGACCTCTAAGAATGCTTTAATCTTAATCAGATTGGATTTAGAGGCTTGCATGAAGATAATGTTATCATCAGCATACATTAAGTGAGAGGCCGGTGTGATTGAGGCAGGTAACTGATAGTATGAAAGACTGCTATTCAAAAATATGTAAGAAATGCTTCTAGAGAAAGTTTCTGAGAAAATATTGAAAAGAAAAGAAAAGCTTCTAGACTGCTATTTCTTATCGTATAAGCAAAACTTATCACATAAGTTCAATTCCATTCTATTTTGACTGCTAGTTTGTGGGTCAAGAACTTCTCTAGGTTCTATTTTCTCCCACTAAATATTTGTGAAATAAACAATTTATTCAATATTTCATAAAAAACTAGATTTTGATTTCTTCTATTAAGTTTGAACAAGTTCAAAATTATATGGTTGAATAGACGAGTGTTAATGTATTAAAACATGTTTACAAAATGGTTTTAAAATTAAATCGCATGTCTAATTTTTCAATGAACAATATTCGTATGACTCATTAAGATAATCACTATATTTCTAAATTCTCAAAGAATTTGGAAAACTATTTCGCTGGATACATCAGACCACTTTTAAGTACATAAAAATCATCTCAACCTTACATGAGTCTATATTCATCAATATGTATTAGACCTAGTATTTAGAAGACTTTATACCCTCCCACTTGAAGGATGTTTTGGTCATTTTACTTGTATAAAGAATATACGCATTGCTAATGGTTCATGGTCAACTAACTTAAAACATGCTTCTTATGCAGTTTAACTACTTACATTCTAGTTTATGAGTCTACTATTTCGTAGGAAAAAATTCTCAATATATTATCTTTGGATCTCTTTGTGATCAAATTGAAATAAGATATAATTCAAGAATGCAAAATTTATTGTTAAATAGCACAAGAAAAAGAACAACAATTATTCCTTATAGTGAAATTTATCCAAATCAACATGAAATGGAAAAACATTCTTCAAAAGAAATGTTCAGAAAAAACAATAAATGTTGAATTCATAAAAGTCAATCCGGCGAAGAAATAATAAATGTTCCTATAGTCTAAACAACAACAATTGCTTCATTGTAGGTCCATGAATTCATCACCTAATATCTTAATCTTCCATAGGTCCTACATATTTCAAAAATATGAGAACGGACATCAAATACCTACACAATTTATAGAAGTTTAAATATTTTTTTAATCCCACATATAGCTAAAGTAGAAACTTCTTTAAGGTTCTTCTCTTTCACGGTATCAAGATATTCTCTACAGTTCCTTTTCCTATGTCCATTTTGACCACAGTGGAAACAAGTGCCATTAGCCTTTTTTTTCTCTTGCCTTAAAACAATTTCAAGACTTTGGATCTATTCCATGAAATTCTGACCAGTGAAATTTTTCTCAAAAAGTACCTTATGCATATTCAAATTGGCAGACAACTCCATAATAGTGAATTCGAAAGAAAAATAAATTATCACGCACCTTGACAAAACCAAAATATATATTGTATATGATATACCTCAATTTTGGTTTTGCTCCCACTATTTTATCCAAGTCAATATCCCCAAATTTTGACTTCGAGAATTCTTATGTGAATTCATAGTATGCTAGGATCCTATTTTAGTTATCTTGACCTTGAGTATGCCCAAAAAATCAAGATGACCTTATTAGGTAGGTAACTCTTTACCAATTATAACTAATTGGATATCACCACATCCTAATTATAATTTCATAATCATGAATAATAGATTTAAACACGTTTATAATTTCCTAAAAATTCTCAGGAAAGGCTTGTGGAGGGATCACAAACGATCCCACTTAAAATCGTCAGCCTCCTTAGACAGAATTTTTATTAATTATTACTAAAAGTCGCTCTTAAATCTTGTTCAAAATGACACCTCATCCATTATGACAAAATCTTTATAATTCCTAGATACTTGCCTCAACACCCATCGACCTTGGGTATGCCCAACAAGTCAAAAGTCTTTGTCAAATCAAACCCATTATTCACAAATCAAATTTAATGACACAAATTCTTATTTTGGTAGAATAATCTTGGGTATGCCCAACAAATCATTTGAACAAATATTTTATTTGTGCCACCAATAATGGAAGCCAACAAGTTCACGATTTAATATTAAAATGAGGGATTTTAGTTAAAAAATTGTCTTCAGAATGATACATCATCCATTATGATAAAATCCTTATAATTCCTAAATACTTGCCTCAAAATCATTTGATTGGGTATGCCCAACAAGTAAAAAGTCTTTGTTACATCAAACTCATTATTTACAAATCAAATTTAATGACAAAAATTCTAATTTTGGTGGAACAATCTTGGGTATGCCCAACAAATCATTCAAACAAATAAAATTTATTTATGCCACCAATAATGGAAAGCAACGATTTCATTCATATTAAATACATTACCAAAATTTGATATCATTAAATTATGCAATTCGGATTGATTACTTTCGAACACATTAATCATATTAAATACATTATAGAAATTTAGTCACATTAAATCGCGCTATCAGATTGATTACTTTCAATCACATTAATCATATTAAATACATTACCGAAATTTAATCGTATTAAACTACGCTAATCAGATTGATTATTTTCAATCATTTTAAATCAACAATCAAAATTTAATCACATTAAATCACGCCAATTAGATCAATTATATTGAAAATTTAGTTACATTAAATCATTCTAGTCCAATTGAATTGACTAATATTATCAAATTAATCATATTAATTAGATCATATTTGTAAGGGCAACAATTGGTAGTATTTTCAAATCAATATTGAAAATGGAATTATTCACATTAAATTAGATTAATAATATCAAACCTTCCCAATCTGATGGTTAGGGGAGCCATAAAAAAAAATAATATCAAACCTTATTTAACATATTAATCTTATGAAATACATTTAATCACATTAAATGTATTAAAAATAAATTAATCGCATTAATTGACCTAACATTGCATACATATTTGTATAAATAAGACTAAATTATTTTTTTGGCCCCCTACATAGCATCTTATACCATGTTTTAGTCCTCAGTTGCAAAACAACCCTCGTTAAGTACCCCACAAATTTAGAACGATTTGTTTGGTCCCAAAACCATATTTCGGGTGATTTTCAAGTAGACTAATTTTATTTTTAGTCCATAACATATGATCTTATGCCATCTTTTGGTCCCCAAACCCACCTAGAAAATTGGCTTGTGATGTGCCCATTTTATACGGTTATATTAGGACTTTCAGGATTCACTTTTGTGCACTTTTGTGTTCTAAATATGACATTTGCCTTGAAATTCTCTAAAGAGGGTTAAAAGCAACTTTTACGCTTTTATAACTTTTCTAGAGAATTTTGTATGACAAGGTAATTTTTTTTTGAAGACTTTGAAGAATACCTTTGAAGATTTGAAGATTTGAAGACTTGTATTTGAGCTTTTGAATATTTGAAGAGTTGAAGAAGTGAAGAGAAGAGGAGGATATGAAACAAAAAGAAAAAAGAAAAAATGGTGCTGGAACTGGAGTCCGTCACGAGTTTTTCACGAGCCCGTCGCGACTCGCGATGGATGTATGGCCAAAAATCCTTCTTGCTTTTTGTACTATAAATACTCAGCTTATCCTCTCCTCTAAAAACAACATGAATCCATCTTCTTCTTCCTGCAAATTTTCTGGGTTCAAACCCTAGTTTTTCTTTCTTTCTTTTCTTAGTTTTTGTAGGTTAATCATGTCTTTTAATCATCTAGCTTAGTTTTACCTTGGTGCTTTTGCTATTGTGCATTTATTGAGCTTTGAATGTGAATTGTTAATGACATTGATGTTGTTGGAAGCTTGAGTATATGAATTGCTTGTATGATTACTTGTTAGGGTTGGGAGAAAGTAGCTAATTCTCCCCTCTTTTAATGTGGAATCCAAGAGCATGAGTTAGAGCTTCTTAAATGATGTTGGTGTTTTGATAATTGCTAGATGAATGTGATGATGTTGAACTCGTTGTCATGTTTGTTTTAGGTAGCAAATGAGAGAAGTCTATGAATGTCTATCGTTCTTGACTAATCTTGTGTAAATGCATAGACACGGTGTAGTGTTTATAAGTGTTGCCAAGCTTGTTGGTTCTTCGTGCGCAATGCCATCAATGGGATACTTTTAGTCGTGTTTCGGCTAAGGGAGTCATTGGTGAGGTTTGACAAGAGATGTCGAATTCACTCTTGCAAACTACTGTCTAAGAAGGATGGAAGATTTATCTTCACAACAAGTAGAGGAAGTAGTGAATAGATTGTTTCACTCGCTCTTGAAGATTTTGTTATTTAGCATTCATGTGGTCTTAATGCTATATTTTACTTCATTTATGCCATGAGTTGTTTGAGAATATGAATATTTTGTATGAATTAAGTGTTAGGGAGTTAGGAAAGTGACGAATTCCTTAGCTCTTTTACATGAAAATCTAAGAACATGAACTTAGAACTTCTTGTGCATAATGTGTTGTGATTCTTGCTAGATAAGTATGTAAATGTGGATTGTTCTCATATTTATCCTATGGATGCAATGAAAGGTTGAACCTTGAATGTGGTTTGTTCTAGGTTTTGCCTAATGAATGCTATGTTTGGTTAAATGACAATGTCTTTGGTAGAAGGCTTGTTGCTGTCAAATCTATGGTCTTTCGTCCATAGGTAACAATTGTGATAGGATGAGTGAATGGTTCAATGATCTACATTTGGTTTGGAAGTGGATATCAATTGCCCCCAAGGCTTTGCTTTTGTAGTTTTTAAAACCCCCTTTTCTTAGTTTGTTTGATGAGTAGCATAGTTACTTGACTTTGCTAGTTATCTTGTATTTTAAACTTTCATAACTTAGGACCACCAAACAACCAACCCCCCCCCCTCTTTTACATGCTTTTATATGTGTATATATAACTACTCCTAGTATAATATCAACCATTTATGTTTAAACGCTTGAGAGAATCCCTCATCTTCGTAGACAACCCTGACTTGCCGCTATCTACTTAGTTGTAGATAGTAAGCATTTAGGGCATATAAATATTAACTTTGAGAGCTACGACGACGATCTCCCACCTTGGGGACAAAACGAACCATTATGAATTTGTGTGGTACTGAACGAGGGTTGTTTTGCAATCAGGGACCAAAACATGGTATAAGATGCTATGTTGGGGACAAAAAAATTAATTTAGTCAATACATAAATTTGAAAAAAATTTATTCATATTCAACATATATCACATTAATCATTTTAATCACATTAATCAACATAAATGGCTCTGTTCCCCTAATGATTCCTGATCCTGTGACAAATGGTTCTGTGCCTTCTGGTTCTGTTCCCCTACTGGCTCCACAAATTACAATGATTCCTGATGCTATGACAAATGATATGCTAGATCATAACACTAAGATTGATGCTATTAACTGTACTAATGAGATGCCATATCATGACCTGAGCCAAGTACTGATAATAGAACAAGACAAAGAGAACCATCATCTTAGTAAGGCAACAATGGTTCCCCCCCTCCCTCCCCCTCTGGAGATGACAGGAAAAAATAAGGTTTTAAATACATGTACTATTCAAAATGATAATGTAATCTCTGGAGAAGTTCTACCCTTGTATGGGGACACTTCCCCTTCTGCTCCTTCCTCTGGTTATAGTCCAATTAGGCAGCTAAACAAGATATCTCAATCTGATCCTACCAACCGTAGGAAAGCCTTTGCAAAGGATGATCTGTATGGTAAGCGAGGTAGATCTTTTTCTCCTTTTAATTCCATTATTGCTGCAAAAAACTTCATCTTTTCTCAACAGAAACATAAGCAAAATAGGTTCTCCCTCTTGGCTGATGAAGCATTGAATGAAGACCTTCACATTATGGAAGATCCTTTACAAAGGGGCACACTGGAAGTAGTTTCATCCTCAGCCTCTCCAGGTACTATGGAGGACCTGAGCCATAAGGTTAGTCCCTCCACTACTCATCATGGTAAGGAAGGATCTGATAGTCCTGAAATGAAACAAGTAAAAAAAGGTAAAGATTCCTTTTTCTCACAAAAAAACATTATAATGACCAGATCAAAAAGCTCCTCTAATGTTTCTCAATGAACTGTACATTCACCAAGCTTAAAATGTTGGTCTGGAATATTAGGGGCATGGATACATCCATACTTAGGCTTTGTAATCTTTCTCAAAGACATAATTTTGACCTTATCTGCCTAATAGAGCCTAAACATGATAACACTCAGTGTGAGTCATATAGACAGAGACTAAAATTTGATTTTTGTTTCTCTGCTAATAGTGGCCAAATCTGGTTATTCTGGTCATCAAATCTAATCCTAAGGGTTAATACAGATAACCTGCAATTTCTAGCAGTAAATCTGAGTAGTTTAAAGCTTAATTGCCCAATGGATGTTTTCTTTATTTATGGACTTAGGACCAGAAATGGAAGATTACCCCTTTGGGCAGACCTTAGCTCTTATAGCCATTCTGAATCTCTATTTATAGGTGATTTTAATGCCATTTCTTCTATCACTGAGTATAAAGGCCCATCATCTCCAAATTTAGGTAGTATAAGGGATTTTAATGGCTTCATAAATGGTTTGGCTTTGGAAAACATCAACACCTCTGGTAACCTGTTTACTTGGTCAAATAATAGATTAAGATCTCCCACAATAAAAAGACTGGATAGAGGTTTGTGTACCCAATCTTGGTCTTCTTGTTTCCCTCAATCCTCTATCCAGATTCTAAATAGAGCAACCTCGGATCACAGTCCTATGCTATTAACTGTAGGAAGTGACTCTCCCTCTTGCCCAAAGCCTTTTAGATTTCTTGATACATGGTATAAGAGGAAAGAGTTTAATGAAATCATCAAACAAAATTGGGAAACTCCTGTCAACAATACTGGAATGTTAGCCTTCTATCTTAAATTAATTAGACTTAAAAGGATTCTAAAAATCTGGAACAAAGAAAAATTTGGTAATATTCATGATAATGTGATCCAAGCTGAACTTGCAGTACAAACTCAAGAATCTCTAGCTGATGTTTCAGATTCTTTGTCAGATCAGGTTAAGTTGAAAGAGGCTAGAGCTAGGTTAGTTTTGGCACTATCTGAACAGAAAAATTATTGGAAACACAAGGCTAAACTTAAATGGCTGCAAGAGGGAGATAACAACACTAGTTTCTACCATAACTCGGTTAAGGATAGAAATAATAGACTGAAAATAACAAAAATCAGGAGCAAAAATGGACTGTGGCTAGATAACCCTAATGATATTGAAATGGAGGCTATTAATTACTATCAGGAACTCCTGAGTGAAGAATCTGCAACTTTCAGCTCTCCTTTTCAATCTCATTTTCTTAATCATATCCCATCTCTAGTCACTGAGTCAGATAATGAAAAGTTACTAATGCCAGTCTCCCTGGATGAACTTAAACAGATTGTTTTCAGCCTGAATAAGTCTAGCAGTCCTGGTCCGGATGGTTTCACTGCTAAATTTTATATTAAATCTTGGAACATTATTGCTATAGACCTTCTTAGTGCTGTTCAGGACTTCCTATCTTCATCCATTATGCCTAGAGGTATAGGAAGCACATGGATTACTATTATCCCAAAGAAGAAAACACCAATCACCTTTGATGATTACAGGCCTATAAGTCTTTCTAATGTGATCAATAAGATTTGTTCTAAGGTGCTTATGGAGAGACTTAAAGCTATAATGCCTAAATTAATTTCCCCTAACCAAACAGCATTTCTTCAAGGTAGGGACATTTCAGATAATGTCATCTATTTACAAGAAATGGTAAGGCTGCTCAATAGGAAGAAAAGGGAACCTAATTGCATAATGAAATTAGATCTCAAAAAGGCTTTTGATAGGGTTAGATGGTCTTTCCTATATAAAGTCCTTGCTAAATTTGGTTTCCATCCAAAATTCATTTTTTCAGTTATGAAGAACCTGTCTCAAGCATGGTTTTCTGTTATTATTAATGGCAAGCCCTGTGGTTTTTTTCAATCTTCTAGGGGTATTAAGCAAGGGGATCCTCTTTCCCCTTTTCTATTTAATATTTTCTCTGAGTCTTTTTCTAGGAGTATGGATTACATATTCCAAACAGGTAAGCTCTCATCCTATGACCTGCCAGGTAATCCTCCTAAAATCTCACATCTATCATATGCTGATGATACTGTCATTTTCTTTAAAGCAAATAACCTAACTTTGATAAGGTTAAAAGCTTTCTTATCTACCTTTGAAGAAGTCACTGGTCAATCTATTAACTATAATAAGAGTGACATTTTTATCAGTAAACATGCTACTGCTCAAAGGGTAAATCACATTAAGAGAATCATGGGAATGAAAATTGGCACTTTTCCATTCATGTATCTAGGTGTTCCAATCTTCTCTGGTGCTTTAAAGAAGATCTATTTTCAACCCCTTTTTGAGCAAATTGATAATAGGATTAACAATTGGAAAAATAGGTGGTTGTCTACAGGAGGTAAACTCATTTTAATTGAATCCTGTATCTACTCTATCCCCCAACATATCTGGCAAGTAATTAAGCCCACAAAACTGATTATCTCCACCATGGAAAAAAAACTGAGCAGATTCTTTTGGGGAGATAATGAACACAAACCAAAAAGAGCATGGAGAAAGTGGACTGCATTATGTGCATCAACTGATCAAAATGGTTTGGGCTTTAGAAATATTAGAACTATTGTTAAAACTTGTTCAGTTAAGTTGTGGTGGAAATTCCAGATGGCAGATACATTATGGTCTCACTTGTTGGCTAACCTCCCTCCATCTTACAGAACATCTCCTAATTGGAAAAGAATCTGTTCAGTGCATCCTTGGGCAGAACCTAACTCAAGAGTAATAATTGGAAATGGGGAATGTAATTTCTGGAATTCCAATTGGTTGGGAAATGGAATGATCTCTGATTTATGTGATCAAAATAGCATAGCTATTGATGATAATTGCTCTGTTGCTGAGTTTATAGACAATAAACCTAGCTTTCTTCCTCTAATTCAACCTTTCCTACCACCTCACATTACTCTTCTCTTGCAGGAATCAAGAACATGGCCACATAGACCTGACAGACTAATCTGGAAGCCAGGATCCAATGGTAATTTCTCATTCAAAGCCACTTATTTGTTACTATGTAACAACTCAGGTCAGTATGCTTCTCCAAGTCATTTCTGGAATTCCAGAATTGAGAAAAAAATATCTGTGTTCATGTGGAAAATGACAAATTCCCTTCTTCCTTTTGATAATATTCTTCAACATCTACGAATTAGTCTGGCCTCTAAATGCTGTATGTGCAACTTACATGTGGATGATCTGGATCATTTTTTCAACTCCTGTGAGTTTGCTTTGAAAGTCTGGAAACATATTCATCAGTTTATGGGAATTAGAGACAGGCTTTTTCATTCTGTGTGGGACAGATTATCTGTTTACTTATCCCTCCCCACTCTTTCTAAATTACACACCACCATTGTTAGAACAGCAGCAATCTACACATTCTGGAATTTATGGAAGATGAGAAATAGTTTCATTTTCGATTCAGTTAAGCCCTCTGCTTCCATAGTTCTTGACAGGATCAGAGATCAAATCTTCTACTCATTCTCTGCTAAACCAGTATACATATCTTCTCCATCTGATCTCAGCATTGCAAACCACTCTTATCTTCCTCTCATTAAGAGTCCCCCAAAGCCAAAAATCTGGAAAATTGCATGGATCAGGCCATCAACTGGTTTTAAAGTCAATGTAGATGCAGCTTGGTGTTGTAAGACAAATAAATGTGGCCTCAGCATGATCATAAGAGATTGTAGAGGGTGTTTTCATGAAGCATATACCTCTTTTACTGATGCAAAGTCTGCTCTTGAATCTGAACTAAAAGCTATTCTATTTGCTATTCAATTTTGTGACTCTCTGTCCAATGTCTGTATGGAATCAGACTGTCTTAATGCTGTGCTATATGCAAATGATCCATCAAAATCCCCTTGGCATCTGTTTAACTTAGTAGATGAGATCCATCTCTCTTTGAGGGATATACACATCATGCATATTTTCAGGGAAGCAAACCAGGTAGCACATTCTCTAGCAAAAACATGCTTCTCACAAAAATGTAACCTGGTTTTTTCACAATTTTCATTGCTGCCTAACCAAGTACAGGGATTAATTAGACTGGACCAAATGAACACTCCCTCTTTGAGAATTGACCACTAGTTGGAAGCTACTGTTCTTTCCTGTTTTTCCATTGCAGTTCAAAGGAATCGGATCTGGCTTCATGGAAACTGATCAAGCTTCATGGAATCAGGCCTTCTTGCTGTTATGTTACTGGACTCAGATACTGAAGTTTTGGCCATAGATGTACATATGGATGGAATATTGCTACTTCCCCTCTTTTGCAAATACTTAGATTAGTTTCTCAACTACAGGCTAGTTTATAAGGAAGGTCTCTTCATTTATATGGGGAGGGTTTCGACTGCTCTGTGTTTCCTTTCGGACTCACTAATAAGTTCTGACCCTTTCCATCATCTATGAAGAGGTCCCCGACTTGATGTTTTCATATATCTTTCCTCTCATTCTTTTGGGGGCAACAAGTGTTGCTCCAAATTAGCCAGTGAGCACTTTTGTATAGGCTACTACTGCTTCGGCTACTTTGTATTCTGTCTATTTTTTGGCTCGGGAAGGCCTAATTGAATTTCCCCCATCTAAGGATGGTTTTAACTAAAAAAAAAAAACATTAATCAGGTTAATTACATTTAATCACAATAAAATACATTAAAACTCAATTAATCACATTAATTGACCTAACATTACAGATGTATTTGCATAAATAAATTTGAACAAGTTTATTCATATTCAACATTAATCATGTTAATTATTTTAATCACATTAATTACATCTAATCACATTAAAATATATTAAAACTCAATCAATCACATTAATTGACCTACATTGCATATACATTTGAATAAATAAATTTGAACAAAATTTATTCATATTCAACATTAATATTAATAATTTTAATCACATTAATCAGATTAATTACATTTAATCACATTAAAATAGTATTAAAACTCAATTAATCATATTAACTGTAAGAGTATTATAATTTTAAAAAAAAATTAAAACTCACCTTAGTGAGGGATATATATTAGGTTCCCCAAACCTTTAAGATAAAATGAGAGTTCGAATAGATCAACTAGAGAGAATAACGCGGAAGCTATTGTGGAAGCTAATTACATTAATGTTCCCAGAAACTTCATCTCAAACCCTATCTCGATGAAGGAAATGGTCCTAGACCCGAGTCGAGGTCTGTAACAGTATCATAATTTTTATTTGAATAAATAAATAGATTAACGTTTTATTATCATTTATCTATTTCAAATCTCATGTAATAAAATTATTATAATATCTCAAGTCAAAAATAATTTGAATAAAATTTAAACTCTTAATAATATTTTAATTAATTTAAACTATTAAATTATTCCACTAAATAGTGTGCAAGTGTGTTTAAAATAATACATAAGCTTTCTTATCTGTTTCCTTCCCCATCAGAACTCTTCTGATCATTTTTGAAGATTCCAAACATTTTGAATTAATGATAACTCTTAGGAAATGTTTTTTATATTCATGATAAAATTGCACTTGTCTTCGTGATCGTTATACTCCACCAACCAGATTATTGATTAAAAATAAATAGTATATATTCTAAAATATAAACAACATTGATTTATTTAAATTTCCACTAAGCATTGTGAAGATTAGAGATTGAATTTCGTCTCAGGAAAATTATAATCCAATCAATTCAAACAACAAGCATGAATTTTATAAATATAATCACTCAAATTTAAAGATATAATTATGCATAAACCATATAAACACATGTATATCGTATATGCTTTGATACCACTTTAAGTATTCACCAAACACTGTAAAATTCAGAATCATATGGTAATGCATAAATATAAGTACTAGATTATCTTCAATGTGATACTTTGCTTGGAGATATCGATCTTAGTCGCACAATGAGTCTGACCTCTAAATGTATCCACACGAATTTGACTATTGAACAGTCGGTTAAAGTGCCAGATCTGTTCAACTAAAACACTTGGGGAACTATTTCTAGAGTAAATGTTGTGATATTTGTGAACCTGAATGTAGAAATACCAGGAGAATTAATGCCATATTCATATCAGTATATGTAATGGTTTTTGGTATTAACATTTCATTGATATCAATCATATTAATCGTGTATTAATGTTAATTGATGGAATATTATGGTCAGAATTCTATTGGCATTCCTACAAAATTTGCATCAATTATTTAAAGGAATAAGAAAGACATTAAAACATTTATTTTCCTAAATGAAAAGATCATGAAAGTACTTTGTTGCTTGTTCTTTCTATTTCCTTGTGCATTGGTGACCCGCCTCCACTCGAGATCGTTAAGTTATAACCTAAATTAACCTAAAACATGTTGATGTCAAATTTAAATTTATAGTTTTGCACCCAACTTACTACTAAGCTACCATACGGGTAGTTAGTGGCAAGTCCAGGTTTGTCCATAGAGATGCTAGAGCCTAATAGTCAATTAAACACAACCACGAATGGGTCGTCAATCCGTTGTGTTGCTAGGAATAAGTAGTATAGTAAGGGGGGTTGGTTTTTCAATATCTTGTGTTGTGTTATTGTTACAGATTTGGAGAAGTTGAAGGTGCAAGATGACATAATCTTTGTTTCATAAGCAATGAACTCAGGATGAAATGGAATGTTGAATTACTGATTGGGTTTTGGTTTTAATTTTTATTTTAATCTTCTGACAGATTGGAATAAGAGTGTTTTCTCTTGTGATTTTGGTTCTTAATGATCTTGTGATTGAGACTTTGTGTTTTTGCTATAGGATGATACAAACACAATTTATGCTGATTGTGCTTTGGTTGTTAACCATAAGATTGCGTACTTGTTGTTGTTGCTGGAGCATATAAGTACTTAAGCTATTCAGTGCATTCATTTGATTAGTATATGCATAATGCATTGGTTTAATGTTTGATGAAGAGAATCTTGCTTCTTTGCGGACAAGATCATGATATTTCTAATGAAGCGCAGACTTGAATGAGCATAAGGAACTAATACAGGCTGGAACTATCCCCCAGATATCTCAGAAAAATAAAAAGAAGCTCAAAGTTACTGCAGTTAGATGGGATAAACCAAAAAGTGCTTATAAGATTAACACTGATGCTTCATGGGTAACAGGAGGAGACTCATCTTGTGCAGTAATAGTTAGAGATTGGAGGGGAGAGGTTAAACATATGAGAGTCAAAACTTTTAAATCTGATTCTCCTCTACTAGCAGAAATGGAAGGCATTCAATTTGCATATCAGACATGCTTAGAACTTGATATTAAGGGCAGTACTACAGAGACAGATTGCAAACCTGCAGTTAAAGCAATCCATGATCCTTATTCTGGTCCCTGGAGATTTTTTTCTCTTAATTGTCAACTGAATTTGTTGCATGGAGATAATCCAATCACATATGCTCCTAGGGAAGCTAATACTGTGGCTGATTTTTTGGCAAAATTTGCAAGGGAGGAATCCCTAAATGGAGTCTTTCAAATTAGCAATGCCCCTTCTTTCCTTAAAGGCTTGATTATGTTAGATAAAATTGGAGTTCAGGGGGTAAGAATAAGAACTGTAAATGGGAACTCAGATTACACATAAGCTGGTAGTTGTCTCTGGAAATAATGTATATAAATGTTGTGGAATGGAGACTGCTGTCTTTCATTTTTTGCAGATATCCGGCTCAGGTTCGGAGACACATCTGAAGCAAATGAGGAATCACAAGAGAGGAAACACGGTCAGAGCACAGGAGATTGATTTCTGAGCTACCTGAAGCAAGGGAGGATCTCGATCATAGGAGAGGAGAGGAAGTATTGCTCGAACATAGGAGAATTTGAGGATGACAACAAACAATGGACACTCAGGTGATCTTGTGTCTTCCTTGGCATGAATAATATTGACTATTAAGGGTTTCGATTCCTCGCTTCCCTGACCATGTTCGTGTTATTTATGCCAGATGGACATAAGACTAGCAATCTGTAATTTCACATATTCAGTTAGCTTAGATTTGACTAAACATAGCGCTTTTGGAAGCAATTTTCTATTTGCTTGGAGGGCTTCGTTGGCTCTTGGATCATCATGAATGATCTTTTGTAAAAACTCTACTTGTAGCACTTCCTTTTGGGTTTGAGGAGCCTAATAAAATCCTCCCATCCACCGGATGGTTTCTAATTAAAAAAAAATGAAGCGCAGACTTAAACAATTGCTAACACTGAAGCTACCAATACTAGGAGAGACTCTATACTTGTACTTGGCAATTTCAACAAAAGCCGTGAGTTCAATCTTAGTGCACAAAAAAGGGCAAAGGCAAGTGCTAGTATACTACATCAGTAGGATACTACAATGTGCATAAATATCGTACTTATCCATAGAAAGGTTAACTCTTGCATTTGTCTACTCAGCAAGAAAACTGCGAAGTTATTTTCAAAGTCGTCACATAGTTGTGTATACTGACTACCCAATCAAGAACCTTCTAAGAAAGCCAGAATCATCTGGCATAATGACTAAGTGGGCTCTTGAATTGGGACAGTACGAGATTAAATTTCAGTCATGAACTATAATAAAGGCACAAGCCTTAGCATATTTCATTGTAGAAATGATAAGCGCAGATGCACAAGAGGCATGTACACCAGAGAATCTTGGAATAGACAAAGGGAAATAAAAGTGGAAAGCGATCGTATGGAAACTGTTTGTTGATAGGGCGTCTGGTAAACAAGGTTGTAGTTCAGGATTACTATTGGTAAATCAAAATAAGAGAGGGCAGAGATACTTGCTTTGTTTCAATTTTCCACTCACTAACAACGAAGCCAAATACAAAGCACTAATATGTGGGTTGGACCTCATGATTAGGATGAAGGTCAAAATTGTTAAGTGCTTTAGTGATTAGCGGATAGTAGTACAAAATGTATGGGAACATTGTGAGGTACAAGATGAGCAGTTGATAAAGTACTCAAGAAGAGTTCACCATCTCTTAGGCCAACTAAAATACTTTCACATCTAACATGTACCAAAGAGTGAAAATACTAAGGCATATACCTTAAGTAAATTGGCAACAGCTGGTTTTGACTTCTTACTAGGACAAAACGAGGTGAATGTAGAAGCCATACCAGTCAGAATTACAGCAACGACAATTGTATCAACAGTTTAGACAGAGGAAATGAATTGGATGACACCGTTAAAGGATCACTTTGAGATAAGAAAACTACCAGAAGAAAAGGTACAAGCTAGAAAGTTGGAACTACGATCTCACAATAATGTGTATGAGGAGGAATACTATACAAAAAGATACTTTCTATCCCCATGGATAAAATGTGTGGGACTAGCCCAAGCAAGTGAAATCATGAAACAAGTTCATGAAGGATTGTATCGGACACATCAAGGATCTCGAGCAATCGCCAAGATTATAATTTGAGCAGGATATTATTGGCTAACCATGTTCAACGATGCACACGACTTTGTGCTAAGTGCAGAACCTGCCAAATTAATGTGTCAGTATTGCATAAGACACTGGCCACTTTAACAGGGATATACGGAGCTTGGCTATTTGATAAATGGGGAATTGATTTGGTGGAACCCTTCCCAAAAAGAGCTGGTGATGCAAAGTTTCTAATCGTTGCAATTTATTACTTCACGAAATGGATATAAGCAAAGCCATTAAGTAGAGTCAAGGCAGAAGTAACAAGAAAGTTGGTTTGGCAGAACATAGTTTTCCATTTTGGTGTGCCCCAAACCATTGTCACGGATAATGGTAAGCAAATTACTAGTATGATCTTTATCGAATGATGCTCGAAGTTAGGGATCATGCAGAAGTTCACGTCTGTAGCTCATTCTGAGGCTAATGGCCAAATGGAGTTAACTTATAGAACCAAGAACACTAGAAAATACTATAGGGAAAGTGAACTGGTTATGTGGATGAGATATCCAACACACTGTGGCCGTACAGAACAACAGTGAGAGAACCAACTGGGGAAACACCGTACAACTTTGTTTATGGTCATGAGGTGGTCATACCATTTAAAATCGGAAACTCAAGCCTTAGAGTGGAAAAAAACAATGAAGGCGATAATCCAGAAATAATGAGACTGGATTTGGTGAACTTGAGGAGAAAAGGTAGCACGCAATGCTTGTAGAGGCAAAGTACAAGGCAATGATGGCTAGAGTATATAATGAAAAGGTCAAGAAGACACAATTTCAAAGTGGCTATCCCGTACTGCAAAAGAATAAGACAAGTCTGGCAGAAGAAAGAGGGAAGCTTTGCCCAAAATGGGAAGGCATGTACATGGTAGCGAAAGCACACCAATTCAACTGCTATAAGTTAGAAATATTGGATTGTAATAGTGTCTCGAACACTTGGCATGTGATCAACCTAAGGAAGTTGTATTTTTAAATCCTTAGTAGGCGATAGGAAAAGCTCAGTTGTATAGGAACCATGATATGATCATTGGCGACATTTTCATTGTTGCTTCATCATTTAGTTTCCACCGTGATATCATCGCGACAGTATATAATTAATATAAAAAAATTTCTTTCGAGGCATATCTTTTATAATATTGTTTACTTACGCTTTACGCAATACTTTCAAAGAAGTTAAAATTTGTAAACTATAGATCTTGCAAAAATAAAACACAAAGGCAAATGTGCCTATGAAATCATCAACAAGTGCAAGCAATATGACTTGCGGTTTTGCAATAGCTAAGGCAAACACAATACAAGCATGAAAATAGCATTTTATGAACAATAAAAAAAATGAGTACAAAACAAAAGTACACATATGGTACTCCAAACGTTTGGAGAGGGGGCATTATTACATTAAACAAAAGTAAGTTATCTATGTCTCGGAGTGCAAGATGGAACAACAGAAGATGAACTACCAAAACGGCGTGATTTTTCAACTTGATTTTCCTCCTCGGATACAATATGATCATACTCCTATTTCATATGACAGTTAGCCACCATAAGACATAAGGTTAGTGGAGCCAGCTACAGTACAAGCTTGAAAATATTTATAAAGGCAAACTGAAAAGTCTTGAAAAGGTGAGATTGGATGGAAATAGCAAAGCAACCCAATTATAGGATTGGCCATCAACAAAACATAACGATAATGGAGTTAACCATAGGACAAACAGGAAAGATTCGAGCAGGCAGGATCGGAGGAGAGTGGCAAAGAAAACCAGGACAAACTGGAAAGCCTCGAACATGTAGGATTGGATGAAAGCCGCAAAAAAACCTGGTTTAGTCACACAACATCTATACATTGCAACATTACATCATCATTACTAAGGTGCATTTATACCCAAGTACATAAAATACAAACAACCACCTCGTGCAATTTAAAATTTGATTCAAAAGTAGAATATGTCTACCCACAAAAAAACATAGGAGTAAAGTATCCACTCAGAAATGGAATTAATATTTCCATAGGCATGAATAAAAAACAAAGAGAAATAATCTTACAAAAATTACACTTGCAATACAGTATATGATTTGCACCTAAAAATATTTATTAACTAATACATTCGACACATTTGTTATTATGTATTGGTTGGTTAATTTCTAGTTTTAGTTACGTTTACATTACAAAGGGTTTAGATGACCGTTGTTGCTTTTCTTATTTAAATACCGAGCTTTGTAGACTTAATTGGATCTAATGGGCACTTTGTCCTCATGAGCACCTAGATATTCTTTTGTGAGCTTATTAGTAGGTTGCTTATTAGCACTTTGGCGTAATCTTATAGAAGGCCATCCGCAAGGGTGTTAGTAGATAGTAGAAGGCCACTCGCAAGGATGGTAGCAGACAAAAAGTCACGAGTCAAAATGGGGTAGTATATGGAATCAAGCCGGAAATAGAAGGAAGTTGAATCCAACTCTTGGAGAGCTGGAGATGTGCACCATTATGCATGCGCTAACCAATGCATTCGGCGTAATAATTGGTTTGTTTTTTTATGTTGGATTGCTAGTATTAGTTGACTTTACGTGACAAGGGGTTTAAATGGCCATGTTTGGTTTCCTTATCTAAATCCCACATTTTGTAGACATAATTAGTACTAATGGACACCTTATATCCACAGGCTCCTATATCTTCCTTTGTGATAATCGTGGAAACTTTTTTGTTACATTCTATGTGAAGGCCGTTCTCAAGGGCGGTAGAAGATATTGAAGGCCGTTTGCAAGGATGATAGAAGAGATTGAATAACATTCACACTAGAATGGTAATAGACGAAGGCCACATACCTCAAAATAGTGGTAGAAGGAGATTGGAGCCAAAGATAAGCGACATTGGAGTTCAAGGCGGCCAATGAAGAAACGGTGAATCGTGGTCCAATGAGTTGCACCAAAGTCTGAGAATAATCTGAGTATAATTATCCTTCAAGGTTGATTCCATTTAAATTTTCTTCTCGAGCGCTATAAAATCGACTACTAGAACTCTCGAATCGGACTAACGGTTCATCCGTAGCATAGAAAAGAAGTTCGGCCACCAAGGTACAAATGGGTCGGCCCAGACCGCTCATGGATAGCACCAACGGTTTGCACCAAATGAGGTGGTCCACACAAAATGACTTGGCACAAAGGCCCCGCACAAAGGCTTGGCACGGACCGAGCCAAATGCCACGGGCCGCGAGTGCGTATCTCAACCTTCACTAAAAAACAACTAAGTATGGGCATAGACCATTCCATTTTCGATGGCCCGCACTGTTCCAAGTACAAAACATCGAGACCATCAGGCGGGGTATGGAGAATCAAGCGGTCTGTGCCGAGTTACTGAGCAAAACGATGTTTCTGACGATGGTCTGCGCTAAGGGCCGCTTCCCGCGGATCAAAAGCTCAAAAGTGATGCTGTTATTGGCAGCCCACACCAAAGGCCACGGTTTGCGCCAAGGGATATGCAGGATCATGCCAGAACATACAACCCACACAATGAAGCAAGCATGGACCACGCAAAATCTGGGGCTCGTTCCAGCACAGACGTGATACACGGTGCAGACCGCGCCATCTGCGACAATCCACCTAGGCTGCGGCTGAACTAGGGGTTGCACAATTTTGGCATATTTTGGGTCTATTTTTAGGCCTCATCCCCTACTACTGCAAATATAAGCCTTAGTTTACTAGGGTGTATGTTCTAGATCAAATTTTTAGATTTCAAGAGTGCTCTTGAGAGAGAAAACACTCTCACTTCTCTCTGGGTTATTTTTCTTTTCATCTTTTTATTTGTTTTTTGCCCAAAAATGTGGGATCCAATGCAATACTTGGATTCCATGATTAGGGAGTAGTTCTATAGCTTAGGGATAATATTTGTAATCATGTGTTTATTTATGTTTTGTGAGATTTATGTTATGTGTTTGTTCTATTTGCTTGTGATATTATGTTGGCTTGTTCTTAAATTGATATGAATTTCATGAATGATAAACTCCATTAGCACACACTCTAATTCTTTATTCTATTTTTGGTGCATAATAGTGGTAAGATTAAACTTCCGTGATTAGAGGTTAGGAGAAGTATATTGGGTTGATGGTAGTTTGTTCTTTACATTCCATGACTGTACCATCAAGGGTAGATTTTAGCGTTCATTTTTAAGTGCTTTCCTGTTTCTTTCCCTTGACATATGTTCTTTTTTTTTATACCCATTGAGGACAATGCAAGATTTAAGTGTGGGGGAGGGGATTAGATAGCAGTTATGATTTTTAGTTGTTTCTATGTAGTTAATAGCTCTTCTAAGAGCATTT
Source organism: Rubia yunnanensis (assembly GCA_037428765.1). NCBI lineage: Eukaryota > Viridiplantae > Streptophyta > Magnoliopsida > Gentianales > Rubiaceae > Rubia > Rubia yunnanensis. The sequence continues at coordinate 66,018,645 of CM075064.1, forward strand.
TGAAAAAAATTGGAGAAAAATAAATAAATAAATATTTATATATATATATATATAAACCGGGACAAGTTGGAAACCTAAAAGGACGACTTGGGTAACATTGGGAAAAGCCTAAATAGGTTTAAAGACCTAAATAAAAATTAGAGGCTAGGCCCTGCTAGGCTTACGAGCCTAGGTAAAAATGAGAGGCCATGTGGAAAAAAGGTGAGAATATGAGTACCCTTTGTGTGTTAAAGCTAGGATGAAAACCTAAAAGGGCTCCTAGGCAAAATGAGAGAAATCACTACAAGAAAAAAGATCTTTTACTTCGCCCCTTTTACCACATTTTTTTTCTTAACCCCAAAAAACTGAGGTGAAAAGTTGTTTTACCTTGGTTGTTTTTTTTAAGTAAAAGGTATTTTTTACCTCGGTTATAAAAAAAACTGAGGTAAATAATTAATTTTTTACCACATTTAACAAAAGAACCAAAGTAAAAGATGAAAAAAATGAAGTTAATAATGTTACCGAGTAGCGTGCGACATCGTATATGTTGTGTTGGAAGCATGATCGATTTTGCCGTTAACGTCATTTGTACTGATACCTTTGGCGAATGACTTTGTGATGTCGCACATATTTGAAAAGATAAGTTAAAGTAAAGAATTTGACGGTGATAGAAAAGAATAAAAAGAAGGAAATGGAAACACGCATATGATGTTCAAATCATATGAAAACACACATATGAACACATAAAATCAATCTTATGATGTTCAAATTCGATAGTTTAACATCTAGAAAAATAGTAGTCATGAAAAACACTCTCACAATCAGTACTTAAACTTGAATAATATTTGTCTAAATTCAAACATAATAGATATTACAACAAACTCAAGCATCTCTGAAAATGATGAACTTGAAGACGATAGGCCCCCAACTTCGATCACCTCGAAGAACAAGGTGTCCCCAATGTGTAGGTTTTTTCCCTTAAGGAACTTGCCAAAACCCTTTAGGGAAAGGGCCTTGATCTTCCCACCCACTGAGTAGTTCATACGGTACTCTATCCCATAGCACCTTAGCACTACAGAGGTCTTTGCGCTCTGCATTATTGGTACAATCTCCCACGGGATAAACTAAATCAGAAAAAAAAAGATAGATTAGAAATATATTTATATATATGTTGAAATATTTGAAATGTCATATTAACTTTAAATTCCTTACCAAAGTTGGGTTCTTCCCGAAGTTCTGTTGCTTCAAAGTACAATGGAATTGTGGGCTTTTGGGAGCCATTGTATTATTCTCAATGTCGAACACAATAGGCTTAGGATTGCTCCGTTGTGGCGAGAACTTCATGAAAGAAAAATATTTTGGTAAGGTCTAAATGTGTGTATTACTAATTATATGTTGTGAAATGTTTGAAGAAACAAAAAAATGAATGAGTTGAAGATCCTTCGCCAACCATTAGTTCTGAATAAGAAATGAAGATGTGAATAGGGAAGCAGCCCATGAATTGCAGAGTGTGACGTTACCTACGCGTCTCAGCTATGTGTCGGTCTAAACCAGTGGCATGGTCGACATATACTAGCGAAGTCACCATAATGTTGGGAACCTATCGGTTAAACCAAAGCATTGACCAGCATATGTGCGATGTTTCATACTAAATAATATGCTACTAAAAATAATATTATGCGACATTGCTTTATTATCGCAGTAACTAAATTGTAACATACGTTTTACTGAGATCGCATATATCAGAGGAAGCTACGGGTGAAAACGTAGTACCCAAGTGTATAAACACATAACCCCCCAAAAAACTTTGATTTAGCAACATAAAATTATACAAAAACCTTATAGAGACCTACCAAAACATAGTACCCAAGTCTACATCCAAGGAAAGTTCACCATGTAAAAATTTTGAGTAAAACCTAGAACACAAAGAAAACACAACACATTGACAAACCACAGATTGGATAATGCGAAGTAGGAATTACTAACATTACATGTTAGAAAGTTAGAAAAACCCTACCTTTCTTCTAATGGAGAAGTGAAGGGAGGTGAGAGACCGTAGGAATTCGTAGCAAATGTGTGAAGAGAAGCTTGAACTCACAAGTGAGGTTCTCATATATATATATATGAAAGAACAACGTTTTGACCACATTGTGTTGTCCACCTGGTAGAGTGCGACATCGTACGTACGTCGGTTAATCCAAAAATACGCCGAAATGGAGACCGACGTCGCATGTGTGCATTGGCCTTACAAATTCAGCCCACCGGCGAGTTACGTTATGTTAATACTAAACATTCAAAAACATTCAATATTAGTGAATTAATATGAGAACATTCAATAACATTGAATAAATATGAGAATATTCAATACCATCGAATGAATATGAGAATATTCAATACCTATAAATTTACGGTTAAACATTCAATAACATTGAATTTACTGCTAAAAATTCTATAACATTAATTTAACAATAAAATTTCATATAGAAAATATGTAAATAATAATATTATCCCAAATACGAATCAATTTGTTCAAAGTACATGGTCATGCGAAGACTAAGAAAGCCATCGAATGTTTTCGGGGAAGAATAACAACACGGAAAATTACTGGCCCAACACCATTTAGGAGCTCGATGCATAGGGTGTCCTCAACCACGAGTTGCTCTGCTGCTAAAAAAAGGCCAAACCCCTTTGTAGTAAGGGTCTTGAGCACCCTGCTCTCCGAGTAAAGCATGTGATACTTCGTCCCTTTTCACCTGATCACAACATCCAACTTATACAGCGGTAGGAGCTCCAAAATTTTGTAAGGGATTTACAAAACTATAAAAAAAACCTTTGTTAGTAATTATGAAAGTTATATATAGAAATATTTAATTGGAAATTCAATTTGTTTAAAACAGGGAGGACATACCATAATTGGAACTGACCCAAAGTTTGTCTAGGTCAGAATATAGAAAAAATGCGGATATCTGCTTGAGCGTATGCGCCGCGAACTATCATTATCCGAATCAGTACGTATCTATATTGGTCAAAGAAATTATTAACATTTCATTTATAATATTATTAATATAAGAGGAGAAATATTTGAAAAATAACCAAAATTCAGTTACCTTGATTAGGCCACGGCTGGAACCAGCATTGTTAGATATGATTGCTATAATTTATATTGTCATGAGTGTTAAATGTTGTAGTAGACAGATGTTGGATAATGATAACAAATTATTTGGTAAGTTGATCAATTCAACGAGATGTCACTTAACCTTTGGTATAACCGAAGGGTTAACCGAGAGACCTGCAAAGTCACTCTGACCAATTACATAAAGAAAACATTATTTGCAATTTCGTACGTATATCGGTACAACAGAGGGGTCATGGACTAGCAAGTGACGTCGCATTATAGCAGATGGATTACAAAAACAACAACAGAAAACAGGGAACAATTCTTGGTTCTAAACCAAACAATTGAACCACTCCATAGCCAGAAGACTTAGAAACCAAATAGTAACACCCTATACTCATATCTTACCACCCCAATTCATAGAAACTTCAAAATTTTTAAAAATTAATACATTAAAACCCTAATCAATAATGATAACAAATTCTAGGATAAATAGAATAACAAAAGTAATGTAAACACATGTGGAAACCATACCTTTGACAAGATTGGCAAGGGCACTGTTAAAATTTGAGGGAAAAATGAAACTTGGAAGTGATGTATGTGAGGTGGGATCCATTTATATATTTTTTATGCTTCCACCTAGGTCATGTGCGATGTTGCATCGCAGTTGTCTATAGAGATTGTTGCACCGAAAGGTGGGTGACTTCGGCTAGTAGGAGAGTGGGCCTCAGCATTTTAGCCCACTAGCATGGGAAGGGCCTACATTGTACCTATGTATGTGCAACGTCGCATAGTAGTTCTTTTAAAATGACATTACCGACAGTGGACCAATGTTAATTTTGTAGAATTGGGATCAACTAGGCCCACATTTGACCAAGACGAAAAAAATTGATCTTAATAACAGGTAATTGTATATTAAACACTGCTATTTTAAACTTACAATTGTTACTGGACTATATTAGCGCCTGGTATAATTGGAATCTATTTTAACACAGATGATAATTTTTTCTATTTTTACAGTTAGGTCCCCAAGGACAATAATTTTCAGTGCATAGAATTTCATGAAACACTACTGGGAGTACTCCCCCATAGGCACTGGTATTTCGTACATTTCCATACCGATGCGTAAGTGACCCGGTGCTAGTAATGTGATCACAAAGGCACCGGTAAGTGTTACCGGTGCTAGATATTTAATCCAGCATCGAATAACACTTGCCAGAGCCTATTTTACCACCTGTCCCCCACCTATAGGCACCGGTTTGAAAATTTTAAAAATACCTGTGCCTATAGGGTACATACCAGTGCTAGTATTTTGGCGACAAATACAAAAAATCTGGCCAGTGATTATAAACTCACTAGCCGGAAAATTAAACCCATAGATTCATTATAAACAATAGGCCATACAGAACAACAATAAGAAATGTGAGTTAGAGTGAAAAAATGGAAATTTTATAACCACAACCCGGAATTTCATTACATTGATTCGAAAAAACATAAACCTATATTCTTGAAACAAACTAGACCTAAACATGGTCGAACGCAGTCGTCGGTTTCACTTACAGCTGAGGCATATCTGATCAGAGCTATTACCTGCATTTTTGTTGCTCTAGTAGGATTAGGGTGCTCTAACCATTACTTTATTCCATAATTTTTTGCACAATACAAATTGTCGAAGAAAACTATTTAAAATTTCAAAATTATATATTGTGTTTAAACACCTTGAAAACATGGTGTGTATAACTATGTTTTAAATATATATTTAACATTAACTATGTGTTAATGTTAAACACACCATGCTAAACACTAACACACCATGTTTCAACGGTGCTTATTAACTGCGAAATCTCTACAATTTAAAGTTTAGATTTTTGCAATTGTTACGTCACCTTCCATTAAGTTTTTGCACATATGATTTGTCAAAGTAAACTATTTAAGATGTCGAAATTATGCAACATTTAAGCACCAAGGAAACTTGGTGTGTATATCTATGTTTTAACTATGTACTTAACACTAACTATGTATTAATGTTAAACACACCATGTTAAAAACTAACACACTATGATCCCTAAATACCCATATACTGCAAACTCTCCACAATTTAAATTTTAGAGTTCAGCAAATGTTACAGATGTTTCCATTTAATTTTTACTAATTCTTCTCATGTTAAGCTTGTTTACAGGAACAGCTAACATAGAAAATCATTTAAAATGTTGAAACGTTGCAGCATTTAAGTACCAAGGCTTTTGGTGTGTACACCTATTTTGCAAACTGATAAACACACCAAAATCCTCGGTGCTCACACACTAAGAATTCTACACAATTTAAATTTCAGAGTTGTAAAAATGTTACAACACTTTTCGTAATGGAAAAAGCATAGTTAGAGGGAAATACATGAATCGAAGGCAACCTATGATGTGCGCTTTAACTAATGCTTATTAATTTAAAATTTCAAAATGAGGCAGTTTCTCAGGGTCACCGAAGCAAGGAGTGTTTAAACATACCATGTCAAACACTCCGAGTTTTGGTGGCCCCGGTAGATTGTAATATCTCAATAGTTTAAACATCAACTAGAAATCATCAAAACACCTACAAATTATCCACAATTTAAATTACAGAGTTGTACAAATGTTACAACACTTTTTGCAATGGAAGAAGCATTACATAGTTAGAGGGCAATAAATGAATCGAAGGTATCCAATGCACTACCCTTTAACTAATGCATATTTTGACATTTAAAATGTCAAAATGAAGCAGTTTTACAGGGCCACAGAAGCAAGGAGTGTATAAACAAACAATGTAAAACACTCCAGGTTTCCTTTGCCCTAGTAGACTGCAATATCTCAATAGTTTAAACACCAACTACGAATCATCAAAACATGGAAAAAGACCTTTAACTATTAAACTAATTCATCATTCATTCAAAACGTTCAATATGTTACAAGTTTTAATTGTGAAAACCCCCTAAACATTATGCAATAATCTATATATCACATGTTCTCCAAAATTTATTTCAGGCAAAATAAAACTAGAGAACAAACCATAAATTGATAATTTCTTGAAACATTTGTTAACAGAATGAATATTACAGATTTACTTGTAGGTCTAAGAAAAAGCAAAACGATTGGAAAGGAAATAATAGGAATACCTTGGTTTTTGGCTCTCCCAATCGGGTGGCGGGCCATTATTCTCCATCTCCGGCCCTTGTAGTTCGCTCTTGCCGGTTTTTGGTATTACCCACCAGGGAGCGGACTAATTTCCTCCATTTTGGGCCCTTGGAGTGCTTGCCAATTCTTGGCTCTACCAACCGGATGGAGTTAGTATTTGGCTCTCACCACCAAAAGGCATTAGCGTTGGCATCGTCATAGTGATGAAACTTGAGAGGAATCAGTGAGGGTTAATGTGTAGAGGGTGTACAAGTGAAGTGTGGGAGGGATGAAGATGTGGGGAGAAAAGTGAGCAAAAACATTTTAACGGTTGAGATTTAATGAAAAAGAGACAAATAAACGGTTCAGATCTATTTGTAACACTAGCATCGGTACTGAATAGACAATATCGGTGCCTATAGTTTTTAACACAGTTGCTCTAGGCTGCTTTAAAAGGAATTTTTTTTCATAACTTTTGGAACCCGAGAGCAAAGCCGATTGAATTTTTCTGAGTACCTAGCACTGGCACACTAACTGGTACTAAAAGCATTTGAATTGGTGCTCAAATTAGTTAAAGCAGCTGACTGAGGTTGCTTCAGAATTTTTTTTGAGAATCAAAAAGGAAAGGAGAGAAAAATTTCCAAATTACCGAGCACAGTTACAATTACTGGTGCTATAACTTCTTAAGAGATGCTCAAATTAGTTAGAGCAGGTGCCTGAGGCTGTTTTACCTTTTTTTTCATGGAACATAGAAGAAAGCAGAGAATTTTTTTCTAAGTTTGTAGCACTGGTAGCTTTCAAACCGATGCTAGTTTTAAACATTCCAAAATTCAAAATTTCAACCACACATTTTATCTACCAACCAGTAACGTTGGATAGTTTTTTTGGTTAGTGTAGTTAAGTAATTGGATTGATAAGAAATCAATTATACATTTTATCTCTCTCGTGTTTGGAAATTGTGTATGAAAGGTCCCTGAAATGGATCCGAATGTAACTTTGCTAAAATTGCACTATTGCCTTAAAATATGTTACACCATCATTTTTTAATCGAATTTATTTCATACTAGGTATTCTTGGGTTAATTGAAGTTTTGAAATAGAAAACTATCTTTTATTGAAAATTTATAAAGTGCTAGTACATGCGTTATAGTATGTTACTAGAGATGACTAAGAAGTTAGGAAGTTCTAATGAGTAGTCTTATTGGTAATGTTTTTTCAAGAAATAATAAAAAAAATTTTAATTAATTCTTGGAATATACTTTATAGATTCATAATGTAGCATTACATTCGAGAGGATTTTAATTTGGACGTACAAGTGAACTTTTTGCTTTTTGCACTTAAAGATCCTCCAAGAATCTTGGAATTGTCAAAAATTGAAATTGGCAATTCCATATTGAAATTTCATAATTCAAGTTCACAACTATGCGATTTGGACATGATTGGATAAATGGAACATCTCCATAAATGGAACATCCCAAAATTTTAGTTCTGTAACTATAACACAGGTTCATTCACCAGTGCTACAACCAAAAATCAAACCGGTGCAAAATATTTTCTATTTTCCGTGTGATTTTTTTGTATAAAAATTTTTATGCACTGGTGCGTGCATTACTGGTTCTAAAAATTACCTTATTTGTAAGATATTTTCACTTACGCACCGGTAGTGAGCACTAGTATATCAGTTACCGGTACTGTAAATTATAAAGGCACCGGCACTTCCTTGTACAGATGTTCATACTGATGCTTTTGATATATTTAGCACTGGTATATTGGCACCGGTACATTTGTACCAGTGCCTATGCATCGGTTTTCCAGTAGTGAAATTATATATTCTAAGTTTTTTATGAAACTAAAAGTTTAAAAAGTCCGTCCATCAAATTTCAAATGCGCAAGTACACTGTCCAAAGTAAATTGTAGATGATTACTTATAATTATACAAGGGTCATTCGTAAAGAACTTGTAGAATTCTCTGTGGGATTATACGAGTTTCTTTATCAGTTATGGTGGTAAAGAGTTTTACTTGGGATTGCAAGTGTTACATCCGCGATCCGGGGTAACCGTCCGTCATTTGTGTTAGTATTCCTTTATTAACCTTACAATAAGCGTTATGAACAAGATAATTTCCACCACATAGACTCACATTAAATTATATATTCTAGGTTTTTTACGAAATTAAAAGCTATTAAGAGTCCGTCCATCAAATTTTAAAAAATGCGCGTACATTGTCCAAAGTAAATTGTAAATGATTGCTTATAAGTATACAAGGGTCATTCGTAAAGAACTTGTGGAACTCTCTGTGGGATTATGCAAGTTTCTTTATCAGTTAAAGAGGTAAAGAGTTTTCTTTAGGATTGCAAGTGTCCTGTCCGCAATCCGGGGTAACTATCTGTCATTTTTCTTAGTATTCCATTATTACTTTTACAATAAGAGTTATGAACAAGATAATTTCCACCACATAGAATCGTATCAAATTATATATTTTATATTTTTTATGAAATTAAAAGCTAATAAAAGTCCATCCATCAAATTTTAAATAAGTGCAAGTCCATTGTCTAGAGTAAATTGTAGATGATTACTTATAAGTATACAAGGGTCATTCGTGAAGAACTTGAGGACCTCTCTATGGGATTATGTGAGTTTCTTTATTAGTTACTGTGGTAAAGAGTTTGACTTGGGATTGCAAGTGTTTCGTCCGAGATTTGGGGTAACCGTATGTCATTTGTGTTAGTATTCCATTACTACCCTTACAATAAGTGCTATGAACAGGATAATTTTCACCACATAGAATCGTATGAAATTATATATTTTAGGTTTCTTTTTATGAAATTAAAAGCTAATAAAAGTCTGTCCATCAAATTTTAAAAAGTGCAAGTACATTGTCCAAAGTAACTTGTATATGATTACTTATAAGTATTACGAGGGTCATTCGTAAAGAACTTGTGGAACTCTCTGTGGGATTATGCAAGTTTCTTATCAATTACGGTGGTAAAGATTTTGACTTGGGATTGCAAGTGTCCCATCCGCAATACGGTGTAACCGTCTGTCGTTTATGTTTTACTACATTATGTGTATTTCATTTGAGGGTTTCCCAATTCTAACATAAACTTTGTTTCATATGTAATGATATTAATAGGCCTGGGGAGAGCTACCGATGGACCTTCAACATGTATATGGAATGACATGTAATTTCACTAGTCGTCCTGACAGTTTTAATGGCGTGCAACGTAGAAAATACTATTTCAATACAAATAATTAGTCAATTTCAAATTAATCTTTTGTATTTCAACATGTTGAATACAGATGTATTTCAATACAAATACATTATATGTTATAGTTTTTTTGGTTTGAACATGCAATTCTTTCCTAAATTAATTTAAAACAATTAGATGTGGTTTGGCATTTAATCATTTAACCATAAAATATTAAATAATATAATATTGTACGATAAATAAAGTCTGACCAACTCGATCTACGATGTCACGCAGACTAGTGACCAAATGACAAGTGACAGACGTTGCAGTTATTGGCATCTTTTTTTTTTTGCAACGTCAGCCAATCAAAACAATGTCATTTTTGTAAATGTTCCACATCAGCATACACACAACGTGGGTGATCCACATCATGCGATATCGCACGTTGTTTGGACTATCGTGGGTCAAGACGATGTCACATTATTTAATCCACCTTTGACTCTCTTCCAGTATTCGATGACCTCGCATACAAGTGGAAGCCGATGTCGCTCCAAATGAGGTCGCACAGTTCTTCAATCGTTTGCTTTCATTCTTTAACCGACATCGCTGATAATTCCTACCATCGCTGATAATATCTACCGATGTCGGTTACTTTGGAGTAACCGAGGAAAAAAATCTACTTTTTACTCCGGTTATATTTACCTCAGTTTTTTCTGGACAAAAAACCAAGGTAAAAACCCTGCAAAATCAAACTTAAAGGTGCTGTCTCTTTTAGTGAATTGAAGTAAAACAAAAAACTGGGTTGATGATACATTTTCCTCCTTGGTTGTACCTAGGTCGAGAATCAAGAGTTATCACTAGATTACAACCAAGTGGACGACTCTTGGATTTCCTAGGTCGATTGTTTTTGGGAGATGACTCTTTGGCTGCTTTTTACGATCATTTTGGGAAAAGTAAGCTAGCATAACACTTATCTTCTTTGCTTACTTTTTTCCACATTTTACTTTGGGTGGTTAGATTGCTTAGTATTCTTCATGGAGTGTGAGAGTTGTGAGATTCTTACTCTTTTGTGGGAAACAGGGTAATCTAGGAATAAGTTGAATGCCTTGGTTAACCTATGCATGCATGCTAAATTTGGCTTGATCCTTTTCTTGTCTTTATTTACTCGTGGATGAGTAAATGTTTAATTGTCGAGAGTCTGATCTGCATCATTATACGTGCGTTAACCGATGCATTTGGCATAATAATTAGCTTGTTTTTCATTGTTGATTGCTAGTATTAGTTGAGTGTCATGAAAAGCGGTTTAGACGGCCATGTTTGGTTTCCTCATCTAAATCCCGCATTTTGTAGACTTAGTTAGTACTAACAGACATCTTGTAGCCACAGGCTCCTAGATCATCCTTTGTGATAATCTTTAGTAGGTTGCTCATGGATACTTTTCGTTACATTCTATGTGAAGGCCGTTCGCAGGGGTGGTAGAAGATATTGAAGGCCGTTCGCAAGGATGGTAGAAGAGATTAAAGGTCATTCACACTAGAATGGTAATAGAGGTCATGGACATCGAATCGTGGTATAAGGAGATTGGAGTTAAAGATAGGCGGCATCGGAGTTCAAGGCAGTCAATGAAGAAATGGAGGATCATGGTCTGAGAGAAGTATGCCATCTTCTAGGAATGTTCCAAGAAGAATCATCCTTCAAGGTTGGTTCCATTGGATTTTTCTTCTCAAGAACTATAAAATTGACTACAAGAACTCTCAAAATGGACTCACGGTTCACCCGTAGCAAAGGAAAGAAGTTTAGTCAGCTGAAGTACAAATGAGTCGACAGAAGCCAATCATGGATGCCACCAATGGCTCGCACCATATGACGTGATTTGTGCCAAGGGTTATACATGGACCGTGCCAAGGGTTTTGAGTGGACCGCGCCAAACTTGATGGGCCACGCGCATGATTTCCACGTTTCACTCAAAATTGGCTAAGTATGGGCGTCAATAGTCCAATGTTCGATGGCATGCGCCATTCTAAGTGCAAAATTTCAAGACCAACTAGTTGGATGTGAAGAATCAAGCGGCTCGTGCCAAAATACTAAGTAAAATGAGGTTTCTTACTGGGGACCGTACCAGACGCCACGCCCCACGCCAAAGATGAGGCACAAACAGCGTCAGATGCCATGGTCCCCACTAAGGAGGAAGCACAGACAATGCCAGATCATATGGTCAGTGCCAATGGAATCAGCACGGAGCACTATTTAGGGTCCACGTGTACTATTCATGGTCCGCACATCCACCCCTACTCTCACTATTTTGGTCATAACTTTCTCATTTTTAGTCCAATTTCCCTCTACCATACATCAAAATCTTCATATTTCCAATCTTTATCCAGGCCACTTAATCTTAGATCCATAAAAGTCACGAATTTGATCAGTTTATTCAAGAAATATTTAGCCGCAACAGGGAAAGGTGACTAGGGAGTTGACCTAATTTTGGCCTATTTTGGGCCTATCATTAGGCCCAATCCCCTACTACTATATATAGGAGCCTTTAGTCTTCTAGTAAACCTAAGTAGTTATAATGTTGATTTTTTTCCTCTCTAAGTAGGTAGTAGGAAGAACAAAGTTCTCTCTTTCTAGAGTTCTACTTCCATTTCCTTCTCTTTTCTTCTCTTTTCTCTCTTTTATTATTCTTTTTCTAGATCCATGTCATCTAACTCTTTATTTTCCATGGATGTAATTTCTAGAGAGTATGTTTATAGCTTGGGGATAAATTGTATTCATAGTTGTTTAATGTATTGTGAGATTTCATAGTTCATCCTAATATTTGTGCTTATGATATTATTGTAACTTGTTCTTGACAGTTATAAATGCATGAATTGTACACAACCATATAAGCACACACTCTAGTCTATATTAATGTTGGTGCAAATATTGATGTCCCATTGGAAAGACAAACCTCGGATATGTTAACGGGTAATGGAGTATGTGTCTGTGTAGGTGTGTGCACGGGAGATCTGAGTAATACTCATTACTTTGATTATTTGCCATCACACAAGTCTTAGCTGATTACATAAAGTAATGTGATAGGTTGCGGGTAGAGATAGTGAAAAGTAGTAAGCTAGGGTTGTAAGAGGCCCTAGTGTCATAGATAAGGTGCCTACAGCCCTTTGCCTCATTCATAGGCCTTGGAGAGTAGAACATTCCTGGTGGAATGCCCGAGATGTAATTACACGGGGAGGGGACAGAGATCTAAAACAATGGTTGGACCTTGTTGTAAAATTTTGATGGCGGTGTTGATGGAGGGTTGCGAGCGCACCCGATGTGACAGGTACGGGGAAGTGTATGACATCGTATACCATCCCTCACACCACGTGTTATGAGCGCTCTATTAGGTTTGTCTAAATCTCTATGTGAATGAATCGAGGATCAAAGCATTAAATCCACCATGTTATGCGATGACTCCCCAAATATTTAGCTAAATAGATTAATTGCTTTTTACTTTCATGTTACAATGATTGGACTTTCATGTTACGCAATGACTCCCCAAGTGTTGATTTTTTTCTCCAGGTTGGCAGAAGGAAGAATAGAGCTCTCTCTCTCTCTAGGTTTCTCCCTCTCTTTCAATCTCTTTTCTTCTCTTCTCTTTATCTTTCTTCTTCTTTTTCTAGATCCATGGTAGCTAACTCTTATTTTCCATGGGTGTAATTTCTAGAGGGTATGTTTATAGCTTGGGGATAAATTGTATTCATTGTTGTTAAATGTTCTTTAGATTTCTAGTTCTATCTAATATTTGTCCTTATGTTATTATTGTGACTTGTTCTTGACAGTTAGAAATGTATGAATAGTAAACTCCATATAGGTACACACTCTAGATTGTATTTATGTTGGTGCAAAGTTTGATGCCCCCTTGGGAAGAGAAACCTCAGATGTGTTAATATGAAATGGAGTATGTGTATGCGTAGGTGTGTGCACGGGGAATCCGAGAAAAACTCATTACTCTGATTATTTGCCATCATACTAGTTTTAGCTGATTACGCAAAATAGTGTGATAGGTTGTGGGTAGAGATAGTGAAAAGTAGCAAGCTAGGATTGTATTAGGCCATAGTGTCTTGGATAAGGTTCCTACGACCCTTTGCCTCATTCATAGGCCTTGTGGTGTAGAGCATTTATGGTGGAATGCCCAGGACATAATCAAACGGGGGAGAAACAGATCTACAATAATAGTTAGACCTTGTTGTATTCCCTGAATTATGATGGCAGTGTTGATGGAGGGTTGTGAGCGCACCCGGCGTGATAGGTACAGGGAAGTGTATGCCATCGACCACACCACGTGTTATGAGAACTCTATTAGGTTTGTCTAAATCTCTACGTGAATGAATCGAGAATCGAAACATTAAATCAACCATGTTAGGCAGTGACTCTCAAAGTGTTTAGCTATATAGATTAATTGCTTTTTACTTTCATGTTACACAATGGTTGGACTTTCATGTTACGTAATTACTTCCCAAGTATTATTTTTTTCTCTCTCTAGGTAGGTAGAAGAAAGAACAGAGCTCTCTCTCTGGAGTTCTTTTTCTCTTTCCATATCTTTTATTCTCTTTTCATCATCTTTTCTTTTTCTTTTTCTAGATCCATGTCATCTAACACTATATTTTCCATTGATGTAATTTCTAGAGAGGAGGTTTATAGCTTGGGGATAAATCGTATTCATGGTTGTTTAATGTTTTTTGAGATTTCTCAGTTCATCCTAATATTTGTGCTTATGATATTATTTTGACTTGTTCTTGATATTTTGAAATGCATTCATAGTAACTCCATATAAGCACATACTCTTGTCTACATTTATGTTGGTGCAAATTTTGATGCCCTAGTGAGAAGAGAAACCTCTAATTTTTATTGAGTACATGTGTACGTGTCCACGTGGGTGTGTGCACGGGGGATTTGAGTAATACTCATTACCCTGATTATTTTCCATCACACAAATTTTAGCTAATTACATAAAGTAATTTGATGGGTTATGGGTAGAGATAATGAAAAGTAGCAAGCTAGGGTTGTAAGAGGCCCTACTGTCTTAGATAAGGTGCCTACGAACCTTTAACTCATTCATAAGCCTTGGGGAGTAGTGCATTTGTGGTGGAATGCTCGGGACATAATTGCACGAGGGAGAAACAGATCTAAAATAATAGTTAGACCTTGTTGTATTCCCCGAATTATGATGGCAATGTCGATAGAGGGTTGCGAGAGCACCCGGCGTGACAGGTATGGGGAAGTGTATATCATCGACCACACCACGTGTTATGAGCACTCTTAGGTTTTTCTAAATCTCCATTTAATGAATTGAGGATCAAAACATTAAATCAACCATGTTACGCAGTGAGTCTCAAAGTGTTTAGCTAAATAGATTAATTGCTTTTTACTTTCATGTTACACAATGGTTGGACTTTATTGTTCCGTAATGACTCCCCAAGTGTTGATTTTCTCTCTCTAGGTAGGTAGAGGAAGAAAATAGATCTCTCTCTCTAGAGTTCTTGGGCTCCTTCCTTCCCTTTTCTTCTCTTTTCTTCATCTTTTCTTCATCTTTTTCTAGATCCATGTCATCTAACTCTATATTTTCCATGGATGTAATTTCCAGAGAGTAAGTTTATATCTTGGGGATAAATTGTATTCATGGTTGTTTAATGTTTTGTGAGATTTATTAGTTCATCCTAATATTTGTGCTTATGATATTATTTTGACTTGTTCATGATAGATTGAAATGCACAAATATTACACTTCACATAAGCACACACTCTAGTCTACAGTTATGTTGGTGCAAATTTTGATGCCCCAGTGGGAAGAAAAATCCTCGGGGAGTACGTGAGTATGTGTCTGCGTGGGTGTGTACACGGGGGATCTGAGTAATACTCATTATTCTGAATATTTTCCATCACACTAGACTTAGCTGATTACGTAAAGTAATATGATAATTTGTGGGTAGAGATAGTGAAAAGTAGCAGGCTAGGGTTGTAAGAGGCCCTAGTGTGATAAATAAGGTGCCTATAACCCTTTGCCTCATTCATTAGCCTTGGGGAATAAAGCATTCGTACGAGGGAGAAACAGATTCACAACAATGGTTGGACCTTGTTCTACTCCCCAAATTATGATGGCGGTGTTGATGGAGGGTTGTGAGCACACCCGACATGACAGGTACAGGGAAGTGTATGCCATCAACCACACCACGTGTTATGAGCACTCTGTTTGGTTTGGCTAAATCTCTATGTGAATGAATCGAGGATCGATGCATTAAATCAACCATGTTTCTCAATGACTCCCCAAGTGTTTAGCTAAATATATTAATTGCTTTTTTTACTTTCATGTTTTTTAGTTGATAATTAATAAACCAAACCCCCCATGTTTGCTATGCTAGTTATTCCTATCACTCATACAGATTCATGATTCGTACAAGGTTATGTTTAATTGATTCTTAGGCCATAACATCTCTGTGGACATACGCAGGCTTACTGCTAACTACCCTTTCGGTATAATAGTAGTGAGATTTGGTGCAGAATATATCTGTGTCTTTGACCTACCGTCATCTGCTCAGGTTAATTAGCTACAATTACCCACCCAAAGTGGAGGTGGATCAATAACATCATATTGGAGAGGTATCCATAATGAGTCATCCTTACCTTCGGACCCCTTGTCTGTTATAGGACATGAATCTCCGTGTTTTGCTAAGGTTAAGTTCATAAATGTCACTTTGGGGTTAGGAGAGGGTTGAGGAGGTTTTAAACCCTCGACATTCTTCGTTTCTTGCTGCAAGTTAGTTAGCATGGAAAAAAAAAGTCTAGCACATACATACTATCAATCGCATCATGCAATTCATCAGAATCATCAATAATATCACTAACATGGAACTTATCCAAGTATTCATGCTCATTGGTAACACAAGAACTTTCATGGAAATCATGCTCATCACACATGGTTACACCTTTGCACATAAAAGAAGAATTAGTCGAATCATGCCTGGATTTATAGATATCAAATTCCACTTTGTCCACATCATCTTCTAGAGTTAAGGTTCCCAAATGGACATCGATTCTAGTCCTAGAAATTTTAAGAAAAGGTCTCCCTAAAAGTATTGGGGGTGCACTTCCGTCGTGGGCCAAGTCAAGGACATAAAAGTCCATCGGAAAAACTAGCTTGCCAACTCATAGTACATCATTTACTAGTCCACAGGGGCTAGCTTGCCAACTCGCACTGTATCTTTTACTAATTCCAAGATAGGGATTGTTACCTCGACCTTTTTGAAGACTTTTCGAATGTTTGCATCATTGGACACCAATTTTGGCCTTTCCCTAAAAGCATTTGGAAATGGAGTTGGGATAGTAACTTGTTCCTCTGGCAGTGGAAGCTCCTTGGAAGGTGTTTCCTTCACCACAATCTCATTTTCTTCGAAGTGTTCATTGGTAGCCTCCAATACCCTATCATTCTCTTGCATCACCTTCTTCTCGGACTCGTGACCTTCTTTCCCACTTTTCAACTTTAGTGCACACACGTTCCATGGATTGATCTCCAGTTGGGAAGGGAGTTTGCGAAACTCCTTGGCATCAAGTTGGCTCACCGAGGTGACAAGTTGCCCAACTTGAACTTCAACATTCTTGATACTTAAGAATGCCCTATGTCTAAGGTCTTCAATCTCATGCCTTGTCCTCTCCACAAAGACTTAATATTTCTTTCCCAATTGACTGATGCTTTCTAAGAACTCTTCTCGATCTAGCTTGTACATCAAGGCATAATTGTTGGAAGGGTCTTCACCTCAAGGGTGTGGTTGAGGTGGGGCTTGTCCACCCCAATATCCTTGAGGTTGATTATCCTCCCTCCAACAAAAAATTGGATGATCTCAATACTTTGGGTTGAACGAGTGTGCATAGGGGTCAGACCTTGCATCACCTTGGTTCCCCTAGAACCCTTATGATTGACCTGTAGCAAACTGTGGTCTCTCTCAGTTGTTATACTCAAATAGTCTTCATCTCTTGCAAATTATCTATGACTTTGGGACATGCCTCGGTGTTGTGGTATAAGTTGCACACCCCCCATACTTTGACTTGATGGATTTTTCCTTGCAAGAGCTCCTTCATCATAGAAGTTAGAGCTTGGACTTGCTCCTCTAACTTAGGTAATTATGCGGGTTCATCCAAGACCTTAACCCTTGACCTTAATCTTAACCATTTATTCAAAGAGGGTCATTGCATCCTTAGGGATTTTGTTTGTTATCAAACCATTGTAAGTGGTGTTCACCCTTCTCATATCTTTGTCGTATATTCTTTCGAAGAAATAATACACTAGATCTCCCTTCTTGAAGGGATTGTAGGGAAAACTCGCTAGCAATCTCTTGAAGCACTCCCAATAATCATACAAACTCTCGGTAGCCCCTTGGGTGATGTTTGTTTGTTTTTTCTTCAGTCCAGCAGATTTGGAAGCTGGAAAATTCTTCTCTATGAACCTCTCCTTCATTTCCATCTAAGAACCTATGCATCCTGGGGGCAAGTAGTAGAGCAAATCCTTGGCTGCGTCTTTAAGGGAAAACGATAAGGCTCTCAGATTGTAGACATCTTCAGAAACTCCTAGTAGCTTCATATTCGTACACACCAAATGGAACTCCAATAGATTCTTGTTTGGGTCCTCCCCCGCCATACCATGAAAGGTGGAAAGACAATGGATCATTCCGCTCTTTAGCTCACAACTCACATTCAGTGGTAATGGGGGAATGTGATGCATGATGGCTGACTCTCTAGACTATGACCCATAAGCTCCCTCAAGGTTCTGTTATCCTCCACCATTCTTTACGGTCCTTCTACCAAAACTATCGGACTCGGTTGAACTTTTTCCCTACT
Organism: Rubia yunnanensis; assembly: GCA_037428765.1. Classification (NCBI taxonomy): domain Eukaryota; kingdom Viridiplantae; phylum Streptophyta; class Magnoliopsida; order Gentianales; family Rubiaceae; genus Rubia; species Rubia yunnanensis. The sequence goes on from CM075064.1 coordinate 66,036,939, forward strand.
TATTCACTTCCTTCTCCTCCAACCACCCGTGTTATAAATTGGGTAGAGTAAAACACCTAAGTTTGTGGTACGACTATGTACCATAAACTGGGGCCAACAATACCCTTCTGAAGATAAAACTAGCAAACCGATCAAAAGGTAACAACATGACTATCACAAAAGCTTATCGCATGAATCAGCAAAATAAAAAAAAATAAAGCAAATGCTAACTACTCTACTAACACATTATGCTAATTGACAATTAAGCTGAATAGCATCCCCTGCAGTGGCACCAAAATTTGATCCATCTCCACTCGGGATTGTTAATTGTAGCTAATTAACCCAAGCGAAGAACTTAAGAGAGGGTGAAAGATAAATATTTATGGTTATGCACCCAATCTCACTACTATGCTACCAAAAAGGTTGTTAGTGGTAAGCCATGGGTATGTCCACCAAGATGCTAGGGCCTAAGAATCAATTAAACACAACCTCGTATGGGTTGTCAATCCGCATGAGTGATAGGAATAGCTAGTATAGCAAAAAAAGGGGGGGTTGATTTTTCAATTAACAACTACAAAACATGAAATAAAAGCAATTAATCTATATAGCTAAACACTTGGGGAATGATTGCGTAACATGGTTGATTTAATGCTTCAATCCTCGATTCATTCACATAATAGATTTAGAAAAACCTAATAGAGTGCTCATAGCACGTGGTGTGGTCGATGACATACACTTCCCCGTATTTGTCACGTCAGGTGCGCTCGTAACTCTCCATTGATACCGCCTTCGTAATTAGGGGAGTACAACAAGGTCTGACCATTGTTTTAGATCTATTTCTCCAGCGTGCAATTATGTCCCGAGCATTCCATCATGGATGCTCTACTCCCCAAGGCCTATGAATGAGGCAAAGGGTCATACGCGCCTTATCTATAACACTAGGGCCTCTTACAACCCTAGCTTGCTACTTTTCACTATCTCTACCAGCAACCTATCAGATTACTCTATGTAATCAGCTAAGACTAGTGTGATGGAAAATAATCAGAGTATTACTCGCATCCCCTTTGCACACACCTACGCGGACACGTACCCCATTACCCATTAATACATCTGTGGTTTCTCTTCCTAAAGGAGCATTAATATTTGCACCAACATGAATTTAGACTAGAGTGTGTGCTTATATGGAGTGTACTATTCATGCAATTCTAATATTGAGGAATAAGCCAAAATAATATCTTAAGCACAAATATTAGGATGAACTAAGAAATCTCACAAAACACTAAACAACCATGAATACAATTTATTAGGGGTATATTTGGTACGGTTACAATTATTTTATACTAATACCATGTACCAAACCAATAGTGTCAGTATATTATTTTTAAAAACCAATACTATACCAAATTCTTGGTATACCAACACATCGTTATACCAAAAGTCGGTTGGTATCGGTATGGTATAGTAGAATGCTGCCAAATTTACAATATAATGAATTAATTGTGTTATTCATAAAAAAACTATAATAATTAAAATTTCTATTGCATAAGCATAGTTTTAGAAAATTAAAATTTCTCTGGTAATAATAATAAAGTAAGATAACATAACATTAAAAACTATAGTGGAGTAGTAAATTATAAGGGCCAGGTAATAGTAGCTCTGTCCAAATCCATCTTGTCTGAATCTGCTTCGCAGACGGAAGCCTCTGCCCTGCTACATGGGATCCATCTAGTGCAGGAACAAGGTATCACAAATTTTGCCATCGAAACTGACTCGAAAATACTGCATGGGATGATTCTTTGCCAACTCAAGATTCCTTGGAGATTGCTAACGATGATAAGAGAAATATGGTTACTACTACAAGAAGTGACCTACACAGTGACACACATCTTCAGAGAAGCAAATGGAGCAGCGGACTCACTAGCCAAGATTGCAAGCCGAAAATAGGTGAATAGCATCTTCGGAGCATTGGATCTCCCTTCTCCAGTGGCGGGTTAGGCAAGGGTAGACGCAACGGGTACTCCCAACGTCAGATTAGTGTAATTTTTATGCAATGTATTCCTTTTTCAAATTGTCTCCGTTGATCTTTAAGACTCTAGGACTTATGTATAGCTCTTTAAAGATCATCAGGTGCACAATCAGAGGTAAGGTATTAAGCCCTCCTCTTTCTATGTACTTTCTTTTCATTTTAATAAACGGGTAGGGGTCTGCCAAACCCCCCACCATCACAGGTGGATTTATTTAAAAAAAAGAGTAGTAAATTATAAAATATAAAAGAAAATTATGATTTAAATTTTGTAAGACTTAATGTAAAAATATCAGTTGTAAAGAAATTTTATTTAAGAAAAATAATTTAAACTCTTTCCAATATCCAACGTATTGGAAACAAAATATAGATGACATATTTCAAATTATTGCTATTAGTTTTAATATTAATGAATGACTAAATCTTAATTAAATAAAATCTCAGATTTTACATAATATTAGTTATATATATATAGTTGTGTGGTACGTTACGGTAGTACCATGGTAATATTTTCTTGATACCATTACTATCCCATCTTAAGTGTATGGTACGACCATACCACGTCATCGGTTACCAACATATTCGGTACATATGATACGTGGTTCGGTCAGTAAGTTGGTTGGTACAGTATTTTGGTTTAAAATGCCAGCTCTACAATTTATCCTCGAGATATAGAAACTACTCCCTAGACATGGAATTCAAATAGAGATTTGAATTCCACATCTTAGGCTTAATGTAAAATAAGAAGAATGAAAAAAAGAAGAAGAGTGAATGTTCTTTCTCTAGATGCTCCTTAATTACAAGAGTAGAATGTGAAAATTAGATCTAAGATAATGTCCTCCTATTTTTTAACCTAGTAGACTAAGGCTTATATTTATAGTAGTAGGGGATTGGGCCTAAAAATATGCCCAAAATAGGCCAAAATTGTGTAAACCCTATTTTAGCCGCCGCCTGGCGCAGACTGTCGCGGATGGCGCGGACTATCAAGGATGATGTGTCCACATTGTGTACTACGTGCGTGCTGGCATGGATTGCCAGATCTGTTGCGGTCTATGCTTGTTCCATAGCGCAGGCTGTCTGCTCTGACGCGGTCCGTGCATATCCCTTGGTGCAGTCTGTGTCATCCCCTGCGGGTTGTGTCTCTGTGGTCCCCGTTGTTTGGCGCCATCAGAGTCATTTTTTTGTACTTCTAAACTGTGAGACTTGAACTTTGGCATGGAGCGTCATCATAAACCTTATTTTTCTCATTAACTTAGCATGGGCTGCATGATTCTTCACATCCCACCGGATGGTCTTAAATGGGATGGTTCGCACCTATACTTAGCCGATTTTGAATGAAACTTTGAAGTCATGTGCATGGCCCATCTTTTTTGGCATGGTCAACACAAACCCCTTGTCACGGTCTATTTTCTAGTGTGGGCCGTTGGTGCAATCCATGAGCGGTCTGGGCCGACTCGTTTGTACTTTAGTCATTTGAACTTCTTTCCTTCGTTGTGAGTGAACCATGAGGTCTTTTTGAGAGTTCTTGTTGTTGATTTAATGGTTCTTAAGGAGATAAATCCAATGGAACCAACCTTGATGGCTGATTCTTCTTGGAACATTCCCAGAAGTTGGTACACTCTCTCAGACAATTCTTTATTTCTTCATTAGTCGCCTTGAACTCCAATGCCACCCATCTTTGGCTCCAATCTCCCTCTAACACAATTTGATATCCGTGGCCTTCGACTACTACCATTCTAGTGTGAATGGCCTTTGATCTTAACTATTGTCCTTGTGAACGGCCTTCAATATCTTCTACTGCCCTTCCAAATGGCCTTCACATAGAATGTAATGAAAATTATCCACGAGCGACCTAATAAAGATGATCACAAAGGAAGATCTAGGAGCCTGTGGATACAATATGTCCATAAGTATTAATTAAGTCCACAAAATGCGGGATTTAGATAAGAAAACCAAACATGGCCATCCAAACCCCTTGTCACGTAAACTCAACTAATACTAGCAATAAACCATATAAAAAAACCAATTATAATGCCGAATGCATTGGCTATTGCATGCAAAATGGTGCATATCAATTAATATTTTTGTGAGATTCTTAGTTCATGCTAATTCTATGTGCTTTTGATTCTATGTTAGCTTGTTCTTGAATGTTATAATTGCATGAATGGTAGACTCCATTAGCACACACTCTAGTCTACATTCATGTTGGTGAAATTAGTGATACCCCCCAGAGAAGAGAAACCCGGATGTGATATTGGTAGCAGGGTCCGGGTCCACAGAGGTGTGTGCACGTAGGTTTTTTTTTCAAGTTTTACTGTGATGATGACAGCACACTAGTCTTAGCTGGCAATTTGGTCTAAAGGGTTATGGGTAGAGATAGAAGAAAGAAGCAAGCTAGGGTTGTAAAAGGTCCTAGTGTCATCGATAAGGTGCCTACCCCCTTTTGCCTCATTTATAGGCCTAGAGAGTAGAGCATTTGTGGTGTAGTGCCCGAGATGTAATTGTATGGGGGCGAAACATACCTATAACAATGGTCAAACCTTCTTGTTCTCTCCTAATTAATGAGGCGGTGGCAATGGAATACTGCAAGAGTACCCTCCGTGGAAGGTATGGGGAAGTGCTGACCATCAACCACACAACGTATTATAAGCACTAGATTATATTATTGATGTCTTACATGTGTTTAAATCAAGGATCAGAACATTTAATTAACCATGTTACGCAAATATTCCCAAAATATGTAGCTATATAGTTGACGTGTGTTTTTACTTTCATGTTTGTAGTTGTTAGCTGAAAAACTCAACCCCCCCAGTTTATTATACTATCTATTCCTAGCAACACGACGAATTAACAACCCATCCATGGTTGTGTTTAATTGAGTGTTAAACCCTAGCATCTCTGTGGACATACCCGAGCTTGCCACTAGCTACCCTATGGTTGCTTAGTAGTGTGTTGGGTTCAGAACTATAAATCTTTATGTTTGACCTTAATCAGCCTTCACTCGAGTTAATTAGCTACAATTAACGACCCAGAGTAGAGGCGGGTCAAATTTTTGCATCATTGTCGAGGATGCAAGTTAAGTTTAATTGTCAATTAGCGTAACGTGTTAGTTAAGTAGTTAGTATCACTTTTGTTTTTTTTTGTTAGTTTTGTGTTTTATTCTATTGAACTCTAATGACATTGAGAAATACGACTCAATAGATGAAACTTTGTAGGGTGTGTCATTTTGATCACCCATAGAATACTGCCCGTGATTAAGTTATTACGAGAAGGAAATGGAGCTTTCAATTTTTCAAGATCAAAAGGTGTGAGAATGGTGTATATACCATAACTCCACTGGATTGAGCTCAACACTTACGTATGTGTGTGAGGGGATACTTGGAGCTTTAACTAGTTTTTCAAAAACTAGCGAAACTCTTCAAAATAAAGTATCTGCTTGCATCCGAAATTGTGGGACTCACATATCATCTAGTATTGACATAATAGGTGAAAAGGTGAATCAACTGCTAAGTGTAATGAATCAACTGATAGGAAGGCATAAGCTCAAGAATAAAGAAGCTCCTCCACAGTAATTTTTCAATGGATAGCGAAAAAAGGATTCATGTGTGACAATTGATCACAATAAGGTTAGTCCCATCTCCTTTGATAATTTAGATTTCATGCATGATTGAAAAGCATTATTGATAAAATAAAATTGATCCAGAACATGAATTTGAGCATAAATCTATTGATAAATATGTGAATTTCCACCCCCCCTGTTTGATATGTACGATAATATTGTGCAAGATATGTTTGATGTTAACAAAGGAATAACCTTGGAGAGTGATTCTTTGAGTGATATATTCTTATATTCCATAGAAGCTAACCTAGTGGGGAGTATAGATGAGGTTGATCCTCAAGCTGAAAATTGTGTGGAGGCCTTACCCAAGAACCTGGATGAGCAATTTTTACTAGAGACCAAACCTTTGATAGAGGAACAACATGTGGTTGAACTCAAGCCTTTACCCGAACACTTGAAGTATGCTTTCTTACGCAAGGGTGAAACATTAACGGTGATTATCTTAAATATATTTTCTACTGACCAAGAGGGTAGGTTGCTCGAGGTTCTTAAGAAATTCAAGGGAGCAATAGGGTGGACTTTAGCTGACATTAAAGGTATAAGCCCTTTGACTTGCATGCATCATATATTATTAGTGGGTGGTGCAAGTCCCGTACACTAACCTCAAGGCGATTAAACTTGCCTACGATGGAAGTAACGAACAGTGAAGTCCTTAAGCAACTTGGGGGGGTAATATATCATATCTCTGATAGAACTTGGGTGAGTCTCACCCAATTGGTGCCAAGGTCACCATAGTGAAGAACAAGGATGGGGATTTGGTACCCACCCATATTCAGAAAGGGTTGCGAGTGTGTATTGATTACCTCCGTTTAACATATTAACTCGTAAAGACCATTTCCCCTTACCCTTCATTGACAAAATTCTAGAATAGGTGGCCAAACATGCCTACTATTGTTTCCTCGATGGCTATTAGGGATATTTCCAAATAGCCATCAATCCAGAGGACCAAGAGAAGACCACTTTCACTTTCCCCTTTGGTACCTTTGCTTATAGACATATGCCTTTTGGTCTCTGCAGTGCCCCGGGTACATTTCAGAGGTCTATGGTCAGCCTATTTTAAGAATTTATCAAAATATTTGCCAACATCTTCATGGATGATTTCACCATGAGGATTCCTTTGATTCGTGCCTACATCATTTGGCACAGGTGCTAGAGGGATGTATTGACACGAACCTTGTGCTAAATTTTGAGAAATGCCATTTCATGGTGGAAAAGGGTATTGTGTTAGGTCATGTTGTGTTAGCTCAAGGTTTAAAAGTTGATAAAGGTAAAGTGGACACAACCAAATCCTTACTTTACCCCACTAATGTCAAGGATGTTAGGTCATTCTTAGGTCACACCGATTTTTACCGGTGTTTCATTAAGGACACACCTAAGATTTCTTCACCTTTGTGGAAATTGCTACAAAAAGTTGTTAAATAAAATGTTGACGAAGAAGGAAGAAAGGCTTTTGACACTCTAAAAAACATGCCAGTGATGGCTCTAATCATCCAACCTCCAGACTAGCACTCCCATTATAGATCATCTGCGATACAAGTTATCATGCTATATGAGTTGTTTTAGGCCAGTGGGTAGGTAGAGTGCTATGCATGATATACTATGCATCAGTAATTGTTAATGATTCTCAACACAACTACTCCACCACAAAGAAAGAGTTACTAGTCGTAGTCTTTGCCCTAGAAAATTTTCAACAATACCTCTTAGGAACCAAAGCCATAGTGTACAGAAATCATGCAGCACTTAGCAACTTAATGACCAAGAAAGAAGCCAAACCTAGACTCATTAGGTGGATACAACTTTTAAGCGAGTTTGACCTTGAGGTGAAAGATAAGAAGGGCACTGAAACGTAGTGGCAGATCATTTAAGTAGATTACCAACCCGCAAGACCCCAGAACCACCCAAGGAAAAGGCAAAGTTGGAACCTATTCGGGAAGAATTTCCCGATGAAAAATTGTTAGGAGTAACAACTAGTAAACCTTTGTATGCTAATATAGTCAATTACCTTACCACTGGAGAGTTTCCCCCAACTTTGAAAAATTGAAAAAAGATAGATAGGTGAATGAGGCGAGAGACTATTTCTGGGATGATCCCTACCTGTGGAAGCATTATTCTGATCAAGAAATTAGGAGATGCATCCCCGGTGATGAGGTAGGTTGTGCCATTCCTCTCAAGTCTAGGGACACTTTGGGTATAAAAGGACCGCCAGGAAGGTAACTGATTGCAGCCTTTACTGGCCCAATATGCTATCAGATGCCAGAAATTTTGTGTCATCATGTGATCAATGCGAAATGATATGGAACAACTCATCCAAAAATGAGATGCCCCAAGACTTTTCAATGTCAGTTGAGATTTTTAACATGTGGGGCATTGATTTCATGGGTCCATTTCCAACCTCGAATGGGAATTACTACACACTAGTGCTAGTGGAATATATGTCCAAGTGGGTAGAAGCCAAGGCAACAAATAAAAATGACTCGGAAATAGTGGTGAGCTTCCTCAAGTCCAACATTTTTTCACGTTTTGGTGTACCCTGAACCATAGTCGATGATAGAGGAACCCACTTTTACAACAGAGTTGTGGGAACATTGCTAGAAAAATACTGAGTGACCCATAGGACATCCACTACTTACCACCCACAAACCAATGGCCAAGTGGAGATATCCAACTGGGAAATTAAAGCCATCTCGAAGAACGAAAGCAAGACATGAAGATAGTATAGTACAGAAGGATTTCTTTGTGGGACAAAGAGTTCTTGTTTACCAATCCAGGCTACGTCTCTTTCCAGGCAAATTATGATCAAAGTGGGAAGGGACATATGAGGTGACGAAGGTATATGATCACCGAGTAATAGAGGTTAAGAATGAAAAGGATGGAACAAATTGGTGGAAAATGGGCAAATATTGAAACTATAATTTGAGTGGGGAGCTTTGGGATTGAACGAAAAGGGCGATCCCCTCCTTGGTGAACAAAATTTGTGATACCATGATTTGTGCAAATAAGTCGTGATGACGACAATAAACATACGTATTTCTTTTTGCTTTGGTTTTCATAATTTTGAATAGATAAATTTTGCATTTTTTTGTTGTGATTAGGATTTTTTAGATGAAACTCTTGTTGATGTGAAAATTTGAGTTCAAGTCTTTTGATTTTGTTTGGATGGAATTAGGCTTGATGGGTGACATTTGTGTAGCCTTGTGTCAGATTCTGGCAAGAGCCATTCCAAGAAATACGCCTTGTGTCACAGAAATTGGCACGAGGGGCCTCGTGCCATGACTTGGCACGGCCCGTGCCAAGTGATATGGCCCATGCCAGACAACCTTGGCACGAGGGGGTCCGTGCAATACCCTTGACATGAGGGTATACATTTCGTCACCTTATTTGCGCTATTAAATTATTCCAAAATGTAAATTTTAAGCTAAAAATTGCATTTTTGGGTCATATATTTTGAAGTTACCTCATTCCTTAGGATTTTTTAATGAGTTTAATATTTTAATAATCCCTTGTGAATACCTATGATTGGTAGGTCTTGGAAATTTGTTTTCTTGTCACATTTTGATAGCTTTTTGTTTTTGTAATTGAATTATGCTTGGGTTTCATATTTTTGGATGTAGGGTTTCGACACATCCATTAGCATGGATTCATGGATATTTTTAAAATAAAAGAGACATGGCACGAAGAGGAAGGCCCTTTGGGTCTGCGAGAGTGAGTTTTACTGCTTCCCCAACCTCACTTACATGTTTACATTATTTTTTTTGCATTGGGGACAACAAATAGTTTAAGTGTGAGGGAGGGAGTAGTGAGCACTTAGGGAGTTTTCATTCTTGGGATTCCTCGGGGCATTCAGTGTTTTTCTTTGTGCTTTTGATATTTCTTTGGTGATTTTGGATTTTGCTTTGTTGTGGGATGTTTTGGATGTCATCTTGGCGGTAAGACTTGCTAGGTAGGATTCTTAGTTTGTATTGGGTTAGTCATTTTAGAACATTGGTGGTGTAATATTTTGTTTGATCTTATCTTCATGTAGTATGAATCCCCACTTTGGGGCATTTTGTGCTACACTAAAAAACTTGAAAATTTTGAAAAAATGAGAAAAACTATATACCTGGTTAAGTTAGAAACCCAAAAGTGCAACTTAGGCAACATTGGGAAAAGCCTGGATAGGTCAAAAGGTCTAGGTAAAAATGAGAGGCTATGCCAGACTAGGTTTACGAACCTAGGCAAAAATTAGAGTCCGTGTGGAAAAAGGTGAGAATGTAAGCTCAACATGTGTGAAAGCTAAGATACAAACCCAAAAAGGCTCCTAGGCAAGATGACAAAAATTGAGAGAAAACAAAAATCTAGGTTGACGATACATTTGCATCATCCTGGGTTGTAACTAGGTTGAAAATCTAGAGTTATCCATATGTTACAACCAAGTCGACGACTCTTATTTTTGGAGACGACTCTTTGATTTCTTTTGGGGGAACTTTTTGGGAAAAGTAAGCTAGCTTTTTTTTTCTTACCTTTATTCTTCATTTTTTTTTGGTGGGTAGGTTACCTTTGGAACTATGTTAGATTGCTAGTATTAATTGAGTTTACGTGACAAGGGGTTCAGACGCCTATGTTTGGATTTCTTGTCTAAATCCCGCATTTTGTAGACTTAATTGGTACTAATGGACACCTTGTACCCACAGGCACCTAGATCTTCCTTTGTGATCATCCTTATTAGGTCGCTCGTGGGTACTTTTTGGTACATTCTATGTTGAAGGCCGTTAGCAAGGACAACAGAAGATGTTGAAGGACATTCACATTAGAATGGTAGTAGATAAAGGCCACGGACATTACATCATGCTAGTAGAAGGATGAAGCCAAAGATAGGCGCCATTGAAATTCAAGGTAGCCAATGAAGAAATGGAGGATTTTGGTTCGAGAATTGTGCCAAGTTCAGGGAACGATACGAGAAGAATCAGCCTTTGAGGTTGGTTCCATTATATTCATCTTCTTGAGCGCTATGAAATCAACTATAATAACTCTCAAAATGGACCAACTTTCATCTGTAGTGGAGCAAAGAAGTTCAAATGGGAAAACCATCAACCGCGCGAGCCACTCATGATCGGCACCATACAAGGCACCAGCGGTCCACACCATGACATATGGCCCACGTCAAGCTTGTGCTGGTTTGCACGACACATAACCCGCATTAGATCTCGCACCCCATGCTATCAATGCAAATGACCCGAGCTAGATCGAGCACCCTGTGCCAGCACAAGGCAAATGGCCCGCGTTGGATCTGGTAAATTCCACAAGTAAGAGGGAAGTCAGCAGCACTGACCGCGCCATCCACGACAATCCGTGTCGATGGTGGCTAACTAGGTATTTAAACAAATATAGGCCATTTTGGGCCTACTTTTAGTCCCAATCCCATACTACTATAAATATAGCCTTAGTCTACTGCAGTTTTAGAATCTTTAGAGTTTGATCATTTTTCCTTTATTCATTTGTAATTTGGAGAGCAACTTAGAGAGAGAAACATTCTCTCCTCTTCTTTCTTTCTTTCATTTTTAATTTTCTTTTAGCCTAAATATGTTTAATTGAAATCTATATTTTAATTTCATGTCTAGGGAGTAGATTTCATAGCTTAGGGATAAAATGTATTCGGGGTTGATTAATGTCTTTGTGAGATTCTTAGTTCATCCATGATTAATTCCATGTGCTTGTGATATTATGTTGGCTTGTTCTTGAATGTTATAATTGCATGAATGGTACACCCCATTCACACACACTCTAGTCTACAATTCATGTTGGTGTAAATATTGATGCTCCCCGGGGAAGAGAAACCGGGATGTGATATGCATAGCAGGGTCCGGGTCCACGTGGGTGCAATCACCTAGGTATTTTCTTAGTTTTATAGTTACAATTAAAGTACACTAATCTTAGCTGGCGAGTTGGTCCAAAGGGTTACAGGTAGAGATAGCAAAAAGTAGCAAGCTAGTGTTGTAAGAGGTCCTAGTGGCATCGATAAGGTGCCTACCTCCCTTTGCCTCATTTATAGGCCTAGGGAGTAGAGCATTCTTGGTGTAGTGCCTGAGATGTAATGGTACGGGGGAGAAACATACCTACAATAAGATTCGGACCTTGTTGTAATCTCCTAACAATGGAGGCGGTGCAGATTGAAGATTGCAGAGCACTCTATGTGACAGGAATGGGGAAGTCCTGACCATCGACCACACCACATTTCATAAGAACTAAATTAGGTTATAAATGTCTTACATGTGATTTAATCAAGGATTAGAAAATTTAATTAACCATATTACCTGAATATTCCTAAAATGTCTTGTTATTTAGTTTACGTGTGTTTTTACTTTCATGTTTGAAGTTGTTAACTGAAAAAACCAAAATCCCATATTTACTATACTATCTATTCCTAGCAACACGATGGATTGATTACCCGTTTGTGGTTTTGTTTAATTAGCTGTTAAGCCCTAGCATCTCTGTGCACATATGCGGGCTTGTCACTAACTATCCTATGGTAGCTTAATAGTGAGTTGGGTGCAAAACAATAAATATTTATCTTTGACCTTAATCAGCCTTTGCTTGGGATAGCTACAATTAACGACCCTGAGTGGAGGCGCTTCAGCGCAGGCCGTGCCAACCGGTTAGCCTCATGCTAAAATGACCCATGTGTCCTGGTGCGGGTATACTGGTGTGGGCCATGTCAATCGGCATGGTCCATTGGCTAGATCTCCATTTTTTATCTTCTGATCCCCACCCCGTGTTCTGGTATGGGCCATCTATTAGTGCTTCATTTTGAACTTCTTAATCGTACTCCCCGTGTCGTTTGGCACCGGCCGTCTAGTGGTCTTTGCATTTTTGAAGTTTAGATGACACAGACGATGTAAAATGGCATGGTCTGTGTCCATTCTTAATTTATTTTGAGTGCAATAGAGAAAAAAAGGACCATGGAATGGGCACGGTCTGTGTTGGAGGCCCTGGCACTAGCCCCCTTCATGCTAGAGATTAAACCGGCCTATGTTAGGTGGAATAGGCCATGTTGGAGGCTCTTGGTATGGACTCACTTCATGCTGCAAGACCTGGCATTAACCTATTTCGTGTTGGTCGTGGCTAGTTTAGCAGGCTGACTTATTTTCTCCGCTAAAGAGTAACCCTTGGTCCAATTTGAGAGTTCTTGTAGTCAATTTTATTGTGCTCGAGAAGAAGAATCCAATGGTGCCACCCTAAAGGGCTGATTATTCTTGGATATTTCCCAGAACTTTGTGCAACTCTCAGAGAATAATTCCTCCGCTTCTTCCCTGGCCTCTTTAAACTTTGAATCCACTTTTCTTGGGCTCAATCTATCTACTACCACACTTTTAGAGTTTGTGGCCTTCAATCTACTACCATTCTTATGAATGGCCTTCAAGTATCTTCTACCATTCTTGCGAACGGCCTTCTGTACAATAGTGTCAAAGTATCCAAGAGCAACCTACTAATAAGATCATGAATGAATATCTAGGTTCTCATGAACACAACCTTTCCATTAGCTTCAATTAAGTCTATAAAACTTATGATTTAGATAGGAAATCAAAACATGGTCGTCTAAACCCCTTGTCGTGTATACCTTGCTAAAACTAGCAATCCAACAAGTGAAACATGCCAATTATTATATCGAATGAATTGGTTAACACATGCAATACAATGCATATCATCTATATGAGAGCATTATCATAAGCTGGTCACGAAGGAGAACATGGTGGTCAGTGTCACAAAGAGTCTCGTAGATGGTATAGTCCTTACACTCCCAGAATATGAGGCAAGTACGATGGATGGGGCATTAGGAATGTTTGTTTGGTGGATATCTTGGACAACACGCCTACTAAGAAGGAAAAATGATAATTACATTGTATTACTTATGAATAGGACAAATGTTGTGTACATAACTTTTCCAGTTAAATTTCATGTAGATTAAGACACTGATTGGTAGCCTGGCTAAATTGATCAATGCATGTGGGGATCCAAAACCTACAAAGTCTCATGTCTCTAGAATGAAGCCAACACCATTAAATCCTTGAAATGATGGTTCCCTCAAGAATATCAACCCGGTTGTGACGGTTTTGGGTACAAGGCAAATCCAATCATCCGGAAGGAGAATTTCGAGAACTTGTTCCAACACAATAATGCCCCCTCCCATGATGCAACTATAGGTATTAATGCATCACCTTAACTTTATTCATCGATATACTTATTGTGTTTGGCTTCAATCTATCAAGACTACCCACTTCTATAGGCTCTTGCATTTACAATCCAATTTCAAAATGAAAGGGTTGATAGGGATTCTTCGCCCAAGAAATATCCAACATCAACATGTTACGATGGAAGAGCATTTGGCCTACTTGAACTCCCAATTAATGCTAAAGGATAATTCTATAAATATCGCACCTTACAACGGGAGGTGGGTCAACTCTACTTACTGCCTTAATCTTCTTTGGATTTGATTAAAGATTATGGGATTATAACGATTGACAATTTTATTTTTGAAGAAAAAATTGGATGGTGGCCATGATCGTTCTTCCTTCAAACACGGTGTTCTAGTTCTATCTATTGCATCATACACTTCTAAACAAAATTATGTTAGCAATTTCAAAGGTGATGAGGGATCTCCTCATTAGATGCATCATCAAAAACGGTGTTCTGGTTCAATCCATTACATCATATACACCCCCTGAAACAATTACATTTACCATTTCAAAGGTGATGACAGATCCCTCATTAGCAACTGCAAAGAATTTCAATGGAAATACATAAAGGCTAGAATTTACTTCAAATTTATATTTTTGAAATAAAAGATACATAACTATGTGTGTTGTGAACATTTTGTACGTACAAATATCATAAAAAACAAGTGGCCAAGTGGGAAAGCAGTTACTATTACATGCGCTTTATGAAGAATTTGGTCTTGCATGTGAAGGAGAATTAGTTTAATCTATAAATGGTATCTCTTAATCTCTCTCTATTGTTTCAATCAATAATATCACAACTTTGCTCAACCTTTTTATTGATTATGAGATTACTCAATGTTGTAGTCTTTCCCCAAGGATAAATAAATGTACCCCCATCAAGTTTTTTGGAGGATATACGTGAGATTTGGGTGCTCTCTATGATGTTAAAGAATTTGAATCATTTACCAAATCCTGTACCATATGAGGAATTAGGATTAGGTTGATTTTTTTAGTTTTTTGAAAGCATCATTCTCTAAAATGGCCATTGATACTTTTCAAGGTATTTTTTGACACCTTGATATTGATCTCTGGCTAGTTATGGAGTATCAATTATATAGTTCATTTTGTGAGAATCTTAAGAACATAATTTGTGTATTGAAGGTGTAGCTTTTATCCTTCATGTTTGTAAGCATTATGCATGGTGTAGTTACATGTAATCTGAAGTACATCTGATGCTTGTTCTAAATTTCAGTAAATTTATATTTTTGTTTTTTTACATTAGAGCCGATGTTGCAGATACATAATTTACCATTCAGTAGACCGGATAAACATTGAGCGACATCGTTGCGTACCCATAAATAAGTTTTTGAAGGTAGCACGAATGGAGCAATGTTGCTTATTCAAAATAGCATCTTATATTTGTCTGTGCCACATCAACAAACCTGCAACATTCCAAGCTCCTCATAGAGCACAGAATTTTACTCGACCCCCCCTTGTGTGCGACCACGGTCTATTTCAATGATGTTGTGTTGCTGGAATTGTTATGTCATCAGTTAACATGATTCAAAAACACCGACATCAGGCTTAACATCATAGAACACTTTATGACACATCGAGTGTGATTCCTCCCTCCCTAACGTTCTTGAATCCTCAGCAAGAGGGTCAACAAATGATATTTACTCAGGTTAATTTGCATAAAAAATTGAGGTAAAAAATATCATTTACCATGGTTCAATACGTAGTTATAAAACACAATCAGCAATGTCAGTTACATAAACATATGACCATGGTGACCCTAATATACAATATTGCACCCGCTCTTAACAATATTAGTTGCCACGATGTTGCACCATTTTTGGTGAATTGGCAGCCTATATCTAAGGACTGACCTCGCTCTATTGTCGGTAAGGGTGTCGACTCATTACTATTTACCTTAGGTAATTTCTAAATAAATGAGGTAAGAGAAACTTTTTACCTCGGTTTTTAACCACAATAAAAATATACTTTTTACTACGCATGTATTAACCTCATTTTTATGGCCGATAATCAAGGTAAAAACCCCTACAGAACCGAGGTAAAAGGTGCAGTTTCTTGTATTTTTAGGGCTTTCAAAGAGTGTGGTCCCACTTGTCAAGGCTATCCATTTGTATTGGTTAACAAATGTGTGCTTACTCGGGATTTTCATCGTTATTTGCAGATATGTATGTTAAAATGGCTAAGGTTGGGAAACGTAAGGCTTTGTTTAGGCTTTGTGAGAAAATCCCCGAGTTAGAGATCACTTGTTTGAGTAAGGTTCGTGATTTGGAGGTGGGGTTAGAAAGATACAAGGGGAAATGGGTACACTTCCTTCTTTAGTGGAGTTGGAGGGGTGCGATATTGACTCAAATATGGTTCTTTCTACTCCTTGTAGGGCTAATGACGCACTATGGGATGAGACTGCTGCCAAATGTATTGGGACTGAAATGCGGAGTCTTGGTTTTGCTTATAAGTCAGTTGAAGAGGGTGACGTTGCTTATCCAAATGTATGATATAGTGTTATCCTTAGTTTTTTTTATATTTCTATGCCTTACTGAATTTATATTAATGCTTTTATCTTTCCTTGTTTTTTGTTTATGGTATATAGGCATGGGAACCATATGTAAGGCACTTTGTCCATGTTCAACCTAAAGCATTGGCTTTTTCTACTAAGTTACCTTGAATTGGTCTTAAGATTTTTCCCAATGTGGATGTATCTTATACTCCCTCTGCCCCATTTCAAACTATACACTTTAACTTTCAGCAGTTGACTTGAAAGATGCTTGATACCTAATATCTTTTATTAAGGATAATTTAAATTATGAAAAATAAATTTTTTGAGAATATATGCTATAAAGAATCTAACAAGGTATCACACAATAGTATTTATATTTAAAAACCAAAATAATTTTATGGTCAAAGTTAAGAAGTTTTGACTAAATAAATAGATAAATTGGAACTTGAAATGGGACTGTGGGAGTACATATTTAACTAATGCTATTTATTCTATGTATTTTGGATCAGGACCGAATTTATGGAGTGCTTAATGGCTTGGGGATATCTACTAAGATTGAGGAATGTGTGAGGGCTTTCGATAGTCGGGTAAAGATTCTATTTTCTAAAATGATTGGCACAATTTTTGGGCAAAAACTACAATTGTGACATAAATTTTCATTTTTGCATGAGTATGATGTTCATCTATCTACGCAAGGATTTCACATTCAAAGGCGGAAGAGAGAGCTAATAGTGGTTAACATAAAGTTGAGTGGAAAAAGTGCTTAACTAGGAAATGTCAAGAAAGTGATCAATTGGAAGATATATTGTTGAAGCAGGCTGATATGATGAGATCGCTTATCGTAAGGGAAAATTAGAGGATCAATTTTGCCAAAGGACGAATGTGGTACAGGTGTAGAGAGTGTATTATGATGAAGAACGTGATTTCTCAGCTTTACTAGTAACGAAATATGAGAAATTAGAGTGCCTACATGGTGTTGGGGAAGTTCGTTATGTCTGATTGAAGGGAATGTGTTAAGAATTGGAGGGAATACTAAGGAATCAATACAAAGTTGTTGGTAACTCTATGCTGAGATTGGTGAGCTTCTATGTAACAATCTCTATGAAGGGTGTTCGAAAAACCGTGTTTGCTATTTGGAACATAAAGTAATTAATTTGAAGTGAGACCCAGAGACTTATGCATATTTAGTATATCTAATGATTATGCGACTAGGTAGATCAGAATGTGGACCTATTATTGATCGTAAATCTTATTATGTGAAGAGCATGCATCGTATAGAAGTTGTTGTTTCCACACAAGATGATATTTATCTACACATGCGGTGGAAACTAGATGACTTCCTAGATACAGAAGTTTGGAATGTGAAGGGAATTAATTATTTGTTATCGTAGTTTGTTGATGTTTTCATTTAATATGAATATTTTGGGGCTTTTTGGGATTTCTTTTGTGCTCTTTTATCAATTAGAGCTTATATTTTACCTTGAAATTCTGTTAGGAGCGGTAAGTGCAACTTTTGCGCTCTTTTACCATTTCTAAGAGGATTTTGTGTGACAAGGAAAGAACATCGAGACTTGAAAACCGGAGGCTATTGAAGATCATCTTTTGAAGACTTACTTTGAAGATCTGAAGACTTGAAGAAGGGAAGAAACGTGTTGTAGTGAGGTGAAGGAGAAGCCAAGAAGAAGAAAGAAATAACTTGAGGATTGTGGGTACCCATCGTACTATGCGATGAACGGGTGGCCAGAATTCCACCTTTTTCTTGTACTATAAAAACAACTTTATCTCTTATCTTTCCTCACTTCTTCTTCCAGCTCATTTTCCCTCTTTTGAACCCTAGTTTTCCACCATTTTTATCTTTGTCTTAGCTTTTATTATGTATAATTTTTTTGGGTAATTAGCATGGGTTTTAGTAGCTAAATATAGTTCTTGGGAGCAATTGACTAAGGCTTCTAAGCCCCTGTCCTAAGAACAAGTTGTAGCCTATTTAATATTCTTACTATTATGCATTTATGAAGCATTTAATGTGTTTGTTAATGTTATTAATGTTCTTGAAAGCTTGAGTATGTACTTGTATGATATGCTTGTTAGGGTTAGGGGAAATGGGTTGATTTCCCCTTTTCTTGATAGGTAATCCAAGTGTATGAGTTAGATCTTTTGATTATGTTGATGGATTGATAATTGTTAGATAAATATGATAATTTTGTACTCTTTTTCATGTTTGTTCCTTGTAGCAAATGAGAGAAGTCTATGAACGTTGAACGTTCTTGACAAATCTTGTGTAAATGCATAGATTGGTTAAATTCTTAGACACTGTGTAGTGTTTATAAGTGTTGCCAAGTTTGTTGATTCTTCATGTTCAACGCCATCAATGAGATACTTTTAGTAGTGTTTCGACTAAGGGAGTCATTGGTGAGGTTTGACAAGAGATATCAAATTCACTCTTGCAAACTACTATCTAAGAAGGATAGAAGTTTAGTCTTCCCAACAAGTAGTGAAAGTAATCAATAGGTTGCATGTTCAATGATAAATAAGAGACTTGGAAGTGGAAGTCAATTGTGCCCAGGGTTCCATAACTTATGTTTTAAATCTTATTCTCTTAGTTTGTTGCCTACTTCCTAGTTCTATCTTGTTTGCTAGTTAACTTGTCTTTAAATTTGGTAACTTAGGAAAAACCAACTAAACCTCCCCTTCCCCCCTCCCTTCTTTACTTTCTTTTATATATATGTATATATATATATATATATATATATATATATATATATATATATCTGGTCTAATACCAACCTTATATTTTAAACCCTTAGAAATATCCCTCTTCTTTGTGGATGACCCTGATTTACCATTATCTACATAGTTGTAGTTAGTATGAATTTAGGGCTTATAAATTTAACTTTAAGAGGTATGATGATGACCACCCAAATTTTGGCGCCACTGGCGAGGAAGAGGCATTTATTTTTTAGTGTTTGAGAATATTATGTGTGAGTAGGTGCTAGTTGTAAATATTAGTTTGTTTGATTTTATTTTGGTTTTTAGTTGATTTTCCATATTTGCTTAGCTTAGAGACGTATTGTTCAAGTTCTTGGTGTATGGTTCGTACGCGATCCTCTTCACAAGAGCCCCTACACTACGCCCCCTAGTAAGAGTTGAATTTGAGAAGGGCTAGGAGGCTTTCTTTGGTAAGTGTGAATAACACCTTTCCTAGTGACCATTTTGCGGTCACTTCTACATACATGGAACATCAAGATGGGCATTAAGGTCACATTCAGGGAGGAGGACCTTAACATCCTCCTCTCCAAGCGATAGCCTATTCCATCCAAGGAAGGGAGATTCCTTTGAGGTAACTCTTATTGAGGAAATCATGGCCCCCAACCTTGATCAACAATAAATGTGCATAGATTATCCGTTTGCTGTGCCAAATGGGCACTTCGATCTCAGGACCGGGTTGATCAACTTGCTACCTATCTTCTTTGGTAGGTAGGGGAAGAACGAAAATAAGCATCTCACCAAGTTTGAATTTATGTGTTGTGGCACAATTCCCCACAGAGTGGATGAATATCTCTACAAATTGAAGGCATTGACATTCACATTGAAGGATTGCGCAAAGGATTGGCTCTATTACCAACCACCCAAATGCACCAAATCAAGGGGAGAGCTTGGGCTTTTCAAAGGATAAGGTGATGCAAGTCATTCATAGGTTGAGCATGTGCGGGCAGAAAGATAAAAATTCCAAGATGAAGCCAAGGCGAGCATCAAGAACTTTGAAACTCAAATGACCCAAATAGCTCAAGTTGTCAACCAAATAGAGGCCCGGGAAAAGGGGAAAATCCCTTCCTAATCGGAGATCAACCCGCGACAAAATGTGAGTGCAATCTCATTGAGGAGTGGAAGGGAAGTGAAGGAGTCCCTAGCAAGGGTTATTGTTGAGTGGGTGGTTGAAAAGGGAGAGAACCTTGAAAAGAAGACCGGGGAGTTAGCCAAGGAGAAAGAGAGCAAAGAAGAAAAAGTAGAGATGGAGACATTTGTGCCAAGGCTATGATCAAATCCCGAAACCTCATCCCCGCCTCACAAGAAATCAAGAGGGGCGTAGATCCCTATCTATGTACCGGAGCCACCATTTCCAGAGGAATTAAAGGATAGGAGGACAACAAGGACATCTAAATATTCCACTCTTAAATGCTATAAATCAAGTTTCTAGGTATGCTAAGTTTCTTAAGGAATTGTGTTCGGTTAATAGGAAACAAAAATTGAAGAATAAGAAAAAGATGGAAAGAATGAGTAAGTCTCCGCCATGTTTGATGATGAAATACCTCCTAAATGTGATGATCCTGGAATGTTTACAATCCCTTGTAAGATAGGAGGAAAAAATGTTTACAAGGTCATGCTAGACTTAGGCGCTTCCATTAATGTGATTCCATATTCCTTGTATGGAAATCTAGATCTAGGCCCTTTGCACAAAACCGAGGATGTTATCCAACTAGCCAATATCTCCAGCACATACCCAAAAGGTATTTTGAAGGATGTGTTGGTTAAAGTTGGCTCCTTAACATTCCCTGCCGATTTTTATGTTCTTGAAATGGAAGGTGGTAAGAGTGCTAAACCTATTCTCTTAGGTAGACCAATATTAAAGACATCAAGGAAGATAATTGATGTGCATAGTGGAACCTTAACCAAGGAATTAATTAATGGGCGGAAGATAGAATTTAACACTAACAATTCTATTGAGCATCCTACTAAATACCATTCTTGTGAAACTATTAATGTTGTTGATGATATAGCACGAGATGTATTTGAGCCCAATGACGGTAGTTCCTGAAATTTTTCCATAGATAATGCTTTGAGTGATGCTTTGATTGCAAATTTTGTTAGTACTAACTTGAAGGAAAGAAACAATGGTGAATGCTCTCTTGGAAAAGCAACATCTGACACCTTTCATGTGTCAACACTTCCCTCCTTATCTTGAGAAGACTTCAGTGGTAGAGTGCAAACAACCACCGAAGTTCTTAAATGTTCATCTCTTGAAGAAGGAGAGAAACCCTCAAATGCTCACTTTATTGAGATCAATGTGGAACAAAAAGGTAAGTTGTTGGAAATGTTAAGGGAACATGAGGAAACCCTAGCCATGGTGCACCAAGTCTTTTTTGGGGATAATGTAGATCCCACATGTTTTAACCTAGATCAGGGAAAGGAGACCGAACACCTCGGCTCATTTTGTGAATAAGCTCCTCGGAGGGGAGTAAGTCGTGCCGAAGATGTTAAATAAACTTGGTTTTGATCATCCGGACGGTCATTTGTGACTTTCTGTTGATGTTGTTTAATTTTGTGTTTTTTCGTTGGTTTTATTAATTTGCTTTGTTCTTTTCACGGTGTGTTTTTCCATGATTTTGTAGCGATTTGGAGAGAATGGAGATGGATTTATGCAGGAAGGAAAGGAATGAGAAAGGAAGGAAAAGCTTGGATTTGTGGTAACATCAAAAAACTTTCGTTGTACTAGGCAGGGTCATCCATCGCACATTGTGATGACTTTGTCGCACGGTGCGACCAAATCAGGTGAAACTTGTGCTTTAAGGTGAAAAATTTTGCACGGTACAATAACTTTGTTACACATCACAAATTTCTATCACATGGTGCGATGACTTCATCGCACGGTGCGACGAAATTAGAAAATATTTCTGGTTTATTGAGCTTACATATGCAACATTTCACACGGTGCGATGACTTCGTCGTACGGTGCGATGACCATTCAGAGGCACTTAATGGCGCACCTAGAAATAGACCTTTAATTTATTTTCTTTTCTCCACACGATCCCTGCCGTTCCCCTTCCAAGAACCACCACACCTCCACTCATTTCTCCACTATCTTACATATATAGATTTGAATATTCTTGCATCGTTATAGTACCTTTGTTGATTGTAGTGTGCCAACTACATCATTGTGATCTTGATTTCTATATGCTATATTGATGCTTGGATACTTATCGATATATGTTAGATATTTTTATTGGATAATTCATACTGGTGATTGCACGAGGGATTGGTTGTTCTTTGAAAATATTATGGTTATTAACTCTTGATGCTAAACCTAGTATTACAAATCTCTATGTACTTGTGAGTTTGATGTTTTTCTCTGTGGTGTTAGTCTTGATCAAACGGCACCAAAGAGATGACATTTTGCTCGAGGGGTGAGTTCTTCTACGGCACTTTTAATCCCCCCTAGCTTTGAAACAAATTTCAAAATCGATTCTATACAAATACATGGGATTGTGTCGCATCACTAGCGACTATGCAGAGAAACATGAGTCACTCTACCTCTTACCTTGAGTTTTATTGTTCTTTCCTTATATGTTTACATTGAGGGAAATGTAATGTTTTAAGTGCGGGGAGGGGAGGGGTTAGAGGACACATGCATACAAGATTGATTTGGAATGCTTTTTGCTACTTTTGATTGTAAAAACATGAGAAAAAGGAATAAAAAATAGAAAAAAAATTTGAAAAAAATATTAAATGAAAAAAAATTAAAAGAAAACCCGCTATGTTGAAAACCCAAGAGGGAAACTTAGGAAACATTAGGGGCCCGCATAGGTCGAAAACCCGAAAGGGTGGCCTAGGTAAAAATGAGATGCTAAATGTGGGTGAGATGTGAGCCAAAAGAAACATGATGTGTAACTAGGATGAAAACCCAAACGGGCTCCTAGGCAATATGAGAGAAAGGGAGAAAATAAAAGAAAAATAAAATTTTGTTACTTTTCTACTCATTTTCCAGCATTGGAGTCATAAGGTTTTGGTTGACATATTGATGGATCGGGTAGCCTAACATCATAGGACTTCTTGGGATTGGGTAATTTAGCAGGGAAAATGAAGTAAGTTGTGAAATTCTTAATTGTTGATGTACTTCGTTCTTAGGATGATATATTGGTATAAAGTGAAGTATGTGTTTGAACTTCATGCATGCTTTTGGCTTCACTTTGTGCCATTGAATTGGGGATTGTCAATTTGGGACTTAGAAATGTTTTCATGGGCATAAATGAATTGATAGGTTGATATGGTTTGGGTCGATTTAGGAATGGGGGTTGTGGATGAACTCTCATTTGAGTTTGGCTTTGGGATGTGTGATATTGAGAGTTTTTTTAGGTATCTATTTGTGGGAATAGTATTTTAGGATGTAGATACATGAATTCCTTTATGTGTGCTTGAATTTTTTCTTACTCGAAGACGAGTAAGGTTTAAATGCGGGAAGGTTTGATGTGTCCATTTATGTCCATATTTTGGGACTTTTTGGGATTGCTTTTATGCTATTATGTCAATTAGAACTTGTGTTTTACCTTGAAATTCTCTCAGGAGAGGTAAGAGTGACTTTTACGCTCTTTTAAATTTTCTAAGAGGATTTTGTGTGACAAGGAAGAAAATCGAGACTTAAAGACCGCAGGCTATTGAAGATTATTTTTTGAAGACTTTGAAGACTTTCTTTGAAGATTGAGGACTTGAAGACTTGAAGAAGGGAAGACACATGTTGTGGTGAAGTGAAGGAGAAGCCAAGAAGAAGAAAGAAATCACTTGAGGATTTTGTGCACCCTTCGCACCGTGCGATAAAACCATCAGACCGTGTGATGAACGGGTGGCCAGAATTCCACCTTTTTCTTGTACTATAAAAAGCACTTTATCTGTTCTTTTTCCTCACTTCTTTTTACAGCTTATTTTCCCTATTTTGAACCCTAGTTTTCCACCATTTTTATTTTTGTCTTAGCTTTGATTATGTATGAATTGTTGTTGGTAATTAGCATGGGTTTTAGTAGCTAAATATAGTTCTTTGGAGAAATTGACTAAGGTTTCACAGCCAATGTCTTAAGAACAAGTTGTAGCCTATTTAATACTCTTAATATTATGAATTTATGGAGCATTGAATTTTTTTGTTAATGTCATTAATGTTCCTGAAAGTTTGAGTATATGAAGTACTTGTATGATACGCTTGTTAGGGTTTGGGGAAATGGGTTGATTTCCCCTTTTCTTGATAAGAAATCCATGAGTATGAGTTAGATCTTTTGATTATATTGATGGATTGATAATTGCTAGATAAATATGATAATGTTAAACTCTTTGTCATGTTTGTTCCTTGCAGCAAATGAGAGAAGTCTATGAATGTTGAACATTCTTGACAAATCTTGTGTAAATGCATAGAATGATTAAATGCTTTGACACGGTGTAGTGTTTATAGGTGTTGTCAACCTTGTTGATTCTTCACTTTCAACACCATCAATGGGATACTTTTAGTCGTGTTTCGACTAAGGGAGTCATTGGTGAGGTTTGACAAGAGATATCAAATTCACTCTTGCAAACTACTATATAAGAAGGATAGAAGTTTACTCTTCACAACAAGTAGTGAAAGTAATAAATAGGTGGCATGTTCAATGATAGATAAGAGGCGTGTTTTAAATCTTATTCTCTTAGTTTGTTACCTACTTCCTAGTTCTATCTGGTTTGCTAGTTAACTTGTCTTTAAATTTGGTAACTTAGGAAAAACCAACCAACGAACCCCCCCCCCCCCCTCTTTACTTGCTTTTTATATATCTATATATATCTATATATATCTACCCTGGTCTAATATCAACCTTACATGTTTAAACCCTTATAATAAAAACTCTTCTTCGTGGACGACCCCGATTTGCCACTATCTACTTAGTTGTAGTTAGTAAGCATTTAGGGCTTATAAATTTAACTTTGAGAGGTACGGCGCCGACCTCATATTTGTATTGGTTTTATGTTATATTTTGTTGATGTAATTGTCAATTTAGTTGTAATTATTTAAAAAAATTGTGGTTATTTTATTTTTGGATGTATTGGGGGTGGATGTTTATTGACTAGAGAATCAGTCGAGGTATGATTATGTGCCAAGGATGGGTATTTTCCATACGTATGCAAAGCCGTGGTCCCCTCTCTGTGGTAAAAAATTGTGTTGTGTGTGCTAATAAATGGTAAGATAAATTGAACTTTGCTTGTGCTGCGTGGGTGGTGATTTTCCAGATGTATGCAAAGTCGCAATACTCTCTTTATCTTTGGTTTAAGCTAGGGGTGTAAACGAGCCGAGCTGAGATCTATTAGTGGTGTGCTCGAGCTCAAGCTCGAGAAAATTACTATGTTTGTGTTCAAGCTCGAGCTCGTTCAAGCCCAAAATATTTATCTCGATGCGTGTTTGTTTGTTTGTGATTAGCTTGAGCTCGGTTCGTAACACGATCAAATTTGAGCTCGAGCTCGTTTGAGATTGGCTCATTGAGGTTGTTACCTTCGGGCGAGAAAATACAACCCTCTAATGTTTACAAAATTGTAAATTAAAAATAATATAGTTATATAGGTACAAGCTCATATAGCTTGATGAGCCTACAGAACAAGAATGAAGAAGCTCGAGTTCGAGCTCACCTAATAATCAAGCTAGCTCGAGTTCGGGTCATGTTCGTCTAGCTCAAGTTTGAGTTCAAGTCAAGCTTTTTCTCGAGCTGTTTGCGAGATTTTTAGGAATGGGTTGGTTTGTTTACACCCTTAGTTTAAGCAAAGGAAGTGGGACGTCCGTTTCTATCGCGGGGCTGTTGATTTTCTAAGCATATGCAAAGTTGTGTTATCCTTGTGCCTTTTTTATTAAGTTGTTTCTTTGCTCACCGAGCAAATCCGTAGGTGATTTTCTTACTCATGTAGCGTATGGAAGTTCAGATGGTATAGTTAAGTGTAAATTATTTGGGCTTCGAGTTGGCTTGGTTTTTGGAGATAATTATGCCACGTGGGTGTGTCATTTCAACTTTTCGGGGTAACTACATGGTATTTTATAGTTTTCCAAGGCTAGTTTAGTGGGTAAGTTGGTTGTGGGTAGGCACGTAGTCAAAAAAATTTGGATACTTTTTTTAATAAAAACAATTGTATATATAATCGAAACTTGCAAAGATTAGACTCTCTTCCAGCCTTTACATCAAAACAATAACAATAAGTTATTACATTTTAAAGTTAAGTCCTATGTGTGTAAACTGTGCCATTATTCAGCAAACTTTTCCTTCCTACTTCTCCATTTACACTCATCCTCTATTTGTGCCACAACTGTTCCTGCATTAAGCCCCTCCTTGTTGAAAATCCTACTGTTCCTTTCAAACCAAACCTTGTATAAAGTTGTCATTAGCATGATATTCCTTTCCTTCCTCTCCTAACCATCACTAGCAGAATCTTCTTTAACTATCTCATGTTCTACACCACTTCCAGCTTCAAACTTTGTAATACTTCTTTCCAATACACACAATCAGCAAATAAGGGGCCTTCTATCTCTGCCTTGTCATCATCACATAAGCTGCAATATTGCTGATTCTTCAAGATCCTAATCTTCTGAAGTCTATCCACTATTGGAAAATTTCCCCTCAGTAAAATCCATATAAAGATTTTGTGTTTAGGCTGCACTTTCTATGCCAAACAACCTTCATGTAAACATCTTTATTGCTTCCTCCCTTCAACTAATCATAGACCTTCCTAATTTTAATTTTTTTCATCTTTCAGTGGACAGCTCATCAAGATTTCAAAGTAACTCTCCTTCAATTTGCCAATCAACTTCCAATTCAAGCTATGACGTGAGCGAACCTTGCAATTGATAAACTCACCTTCTTTATATAATATTCTTGGATACATTTGAACCAGAAAATATCCTTCTTGGCATGCAAATCTATTACGGAATTGGATTTGGAATTGGAATTGGATTTGTATTCTTACCATAATTGTAGATGTAATTGTATTCTGTTACCTTTTCCTAGCTTGTATAGGTATCCTGTACTACTATATAATGTATCCTAAATTCATGAATACAACACAACATTATCACCCTTATTTTCTACGTGATATCAGAGCCTAAAATTCTGAAACCTGAATAGAAAATTTTCCGCTGCATGAAAACCTGCCGTCCGACATCCACGCGCTGCCGATCTCGACGCCACGCGCCAACCACCGCCATGCGCCAATCGATGTTCGCCGCCGTCCAACGTCCGACGATTGCTGGTCGCTCTCACGCGCCGCTGCTTACTCTGCTTCGGTGTGTCCTGTGCTCCTGATTTGTACCTGATTTTTACAATATGTCTGGCTCTGAAGATCAGCCTCGTTCTGCTACTCCAAAGATTCAGGATATAAGTGGTTATGATGTGATTACAGCTTTACTTTAGCAGCTGCAATTACAATCTGGCCCTCGTACTACTTTACCGATTGGTCGTGTGTCGACTAATCCTTACTTCATTGGTCCTGGTGATGGTCAAGGTTTACTACTTGTACCGACCAGGCTGAAAGGTCAAGAAAATTACATTGAATGGTCCGATGCAATTTGTTGCACATTCCTGGCCAAGCACAAGATTGGGTTCATTGATGGATCCATTACCAAACCCTAGGATGATCATCCTGATGCTGCTGTTTGGCCTGGGGTTAATGCTACTCTTGTCTGCTGGATCTTGCAAACCCTGGATCCGGTGTTGAGATCTTCTACAAGTTCGTTTTCCACTGCAGGGATTTGTTGGATGATCTGAAGGCATGATTTATTCTCGCCGATGGTATGAAGCTTTTGCAAACGCAAGAAGCCATTCAAGGTTGCAGGCAAAATGGTCAGCCCATCGACCCCTACTTTGCCAAACTAAAGAAGTTGTTTGCATATTATCACTGCATGCGACCTCCCCTGGTTTGTACCTGTGAAGATTGCAAGGCATTATGTCAGTGCAATTTTGCTGCGAAAGTCTTCCAAGATAGAGAGAATGATTTGATCTACCAATTCATCTCTGGTCTCGACGAAGGTTTTCACACCTTGCGATCACATATCATGAGCATTGAGCCACTGCCATCTGTCATGAAGGTGTGTGCCCTTGTTGCTCAGGAGAAGAATCATAGAGCTATCATTCGAGCTCGTGAGCCTTCTTCTAACTCCATGGCGTATGCTGCACGATGTTCACCACCTGCATGTTCTTTGCCAGTTGTTCTTTCTGCAGCCGACCGCAAGAATCTTGTTTGTACTCATTGTCGTCGCAAGGGTCATGATAAAGATACCTGTTTCCAGATACACGGTGTACCAGATTGGTTCGAGAAGAGCAAGAAATCAACATCACCTTCCCGGCCGTTAGTCAACGATGGTTAAACAGGCGGCGCCACCGATCTCCCACTCCCGCCGCCGTTCGTCGGAGCCACCTTGTCACCACCTAGTCTAGCGGCGACGGCCTCCTCTGGTGTACCTGCACGCTCCGATTTTGGCCCTGCTCTGTCTGATGAACAATGGAGCACGACCATGAACTTCTTTAATCAGCTTCATTCTCTTACTGGCGATGAGTCTGGTAAGCATACTTTTCCATGGATACTTGATTCGGGAGCTTCTTATCATATGACCGGTGATAAAGGTTCTATTTCTGATCTTACTAATACTATTGATGCTGTGAACATTTTTCTGCCCGATGACTCGATGTTCTCCGCTACTCAATATGGATCTATTTGTTTTGATGCTTTTATACTTCCACACGTGTTATATATCCCTACATTGTGATGCAACTTACTGTCATGCTCTAGATTGTTATCTACCCTAAATTGTCTAGCTTTGTTTACTAAAAATTATTGCATTTTACCGACAATCAGTACGAGGAGAGTGATTAGTGTGGGTGAACAGAAGGGGGGGTGTTTTAGCTTTGTTTACTGGATGCTCATGTTCCCAGTCCTGTCCTGCAGTCTCTTCCTATAGTTGCTTCATTGTCTTCTTTCGATTTATGGCATCAGCGTTTTGGTCATCCATCTTCCACGGTGTTGTCTTCTATTTCTCCTAGCATTAATAAACATTTTGTACCTTGTTCTATATGTTATAGAGCAAAACAAACTAGACATAGTTTTCAATTAAGTACTACTAATGCTACTGCATTATTTCAATTAATTCATTGAGATGTTTGGAGACCTTATAAAACACCATCTTCTAGTGGTGCTTTTTATTTCTTGACAATAGTAGATGATTATTCCCGAGCTGTTTGGGTTTATTTGTTCGTAGCTAAATCTGAAGTAGCTTCTAGATTTTCAGAACTGCTCCATAGATATGGAATTCATATATGGATTTGAATTCCACATTTAGGATGAACACAAAAATAAAAGGAAAGAAAAGAAAATGAGAGTGTATTTCTCTCTCTAAAAATACTCTCCTAATAAACTAATCTACTTTGTACATGTTTAATCTAGTAGACAAAGGTCATATATATAGGAGAAGGGGATTGGGGTCTAAAAATAGGACCAAAATAGGCAAAAAAGGCTAAAACCCAAGTTGAGGCACTAACGTGGGACGTTGCGGATGGCACTGTCTCCGCCAAGTACATGTTGCGGAACACATGATTGCATGCGGGCCATAGTCTTTCATATGACACGGGGCACTAGATCTGGCACGGGCTGTGGCATAAGGTTCTAGCACGGACCGTGGAATATGACATGGGCCATGGTCTGAAAGCATGGTCTACTCAGAAGTTTTGCGTGGGGCGCATTCTTTGGTGCATGCCGTGGTCTGAAGGTTTGTTCCGCTCAAACGTTTGGCATGGGCTACGGAATTTGGCACAATTAGTAGGCTGGGCTTGGCATCTTGAACATGGAACGGCATGGGCCATCATAAATGGGATGGCCTGTGCCCATAATTAGCCATTTTTTGGCAAAGTCTCGAACCCGTGCTGTGCGAGCCGTAGGATATAGTGTGGGTCTTGCCATTGCCTTGTGCTGGAACTGTTGGCATGGGATTTCTTCTTTGGTGCAGACCATTGGTGCTTGACCATGAACAGCCATAGCCGACCCATTTTACCTTGGCCGGCTGAACTTGTTTCCTTTGTTACGGGTGAACCGTTAGTTTGATTTTTTAATTCCAATAGTATATTTTGTAGTGCTCGAGAAGAAAAATCCAATGGAGTCTACTTTAAAGACTAATTCTTCTCGGATCATTCTCAGAATTTAGTGAAACTCATCGGACTACAATTCCCCATTTCTTCGTTGGCCGCTTTGAACTCCCTTGCCGCCTATCTTTGACTCCAATCTCCTTGTAGCATGCTTGGATATTTTTGGCCTTTGTCTACTAAAATTATAGAGGTGAATGGCCTTCGATCTCTTCAACCGTCCTTGGAAACAGCCTTCAATATCTTTTACCGTCCTTACGAACGACTTTCACATAGAATGTAACCAAAAAGTACCCACGGACAAACTACTAAAGATGATCACAAGGAAGATCTAGGAGCACATGGTTACAAGATGTCCATTAGTACTAATTAATTCTACAAAACATGGGATTTAGACAAGAAAACCAAACATGGTCCTCTAAACCCCTTGTCACGTAAACTTAACTAATGCTAGCAATCCACCAAATAAAATAAGATAAAAACTATGCCGAATGCAATGGTTAATGCACGCAAAATGAAGCACATTAGACCTCCCACACTTAACCCTTTACTCATCCTCGAGTATAAAACGACAAGAAAATAATTAAGCAAAGGTAACGTGCAAGAATATGTTAACCGAGGTATCCAACTTATTCCTATATTACCATGTTTCCCCCAACAAGAGTAAGAATCTCACAACTCTCACAATCCCCAAAGAACATAAGCAATATAACCACCCAAAGGTAAAATGTGGAAAAAGGTAAGCAAAGAAGATAAGTGTAAAGCTAGCTTAATTTCATCAAAATGATCCCCAAAATCAGTCAAAGAGTCGTCTCCCAAAAACAATCCACCAAGAAAATCCAATAGCCGTCGACTTGGTTGTAACAAAGGGATAATTCGTAATTCTCAATGTAGTTACAACCAAGGAGTCAAATGTATCATCAACATAGTTTTCAGTTTTCTATCAATTTCTCTCATTTTTCCTAGGAGCCCTTACGAGTTTTCATCCTAGCTTTAACACACAAAGGGTATTCACTTCTCACCTTTTTTCCACACGGCCTCTAATTTTTGCCAAGGCTCGTAAGTTTAGTTGGGCCTGGCCTCTCATTTTTACCTAGCTCTTTCAACCTATCCAGGCTTTTTCCAATGTTACCAAGTCACCCTTTCGGGTTTTCAACTTGTCCGGATATATTTTTTCATTTTTTTGGTGTAGTACAAATTGTCCCAAAAGCAGGCTTCATACTACAAGAGATAAGATCAACACAAAAAGACACCACCAATATCCTAAAGCAACCTACCCCATGAAAACTAGAAACCCTAGCATAGCATGTCATGCCACAAAATATCCATCCGAAATCATCCCCCAACAATCACAAAAAAAGTCACGAACAATCAAGAAAAACTAACAAAAACATGAAAATGCACCAAGGATAACAAGGAATGAAACTCCCTAAGTGCTCACTAATCCCCCCCCCCCACACTTAGCCGATGCATAGTCTCCAATGCAACAAAAATCATGTCAAAACATAAGTGAGGTTGGGAGAAATAGTGACACTCACTCTTGCAGCCCTGAAGGGCCTTCCTTCTCACCATGACTAGTGAAGCTCCTTTCAAGGTATCCCATCTTGAAGCGCACCCTCAATGCGATCTATCCATGAACTAAGATCTTCCACTTTCATTCTCACTCCTCCTGTCGCCTGGACTACCTCTTGCAACACTAGGGTAGAACTCGAAAGTTGATTCCCAAGTGCTTGCAATCAGTCAATGATGTCCGAGGATAGGCGAGAGTGGTTATGATATGCTCTCAAGGATGTGCCACCTTCGGCCTTCTCAATGTCTATCTCCGGGGTAGCTAAAACTCTATAGAACTCTCTCTCAAAGTGTTGGTCCAACTCAATAAATAGGTCATCCAAATATGTGTCATTGTTGATGGTAGCCATTTGTGGAAATAATATGAAACTAAAAGTGCTTGCTCCTCTATAAAGCTATAAATATCTACCCTCCAATGTTGTAGGTCCCACTATGGATCCTTTAGCTAAATTCTCGATGGTATACCTTGTACCTGATCATCCCAAGCCAATACTCTTTGTGTGACCGGATGCCCTAAATGTTGTGCCAATTGACCTACCATGCCGCCCATAGAAGTGTTGATAACCCTGCATTCAAGAACATAAAACTCAAGCGTAATTCCAATCCAAACAAAACCACAAGTCTCAAACCCCGAATTTCAAGTTCAATGTAGGAAAGAGATGGAATTTGGGAAATTCTGGGTTGAACAACAATTCTATGGAGATTGTTGCCACTTCATCAATAGGTTATGCAATCAAGATTCATCTCTTCCTCAAATCACCCAGTACATGAAGAACATATCATTCAAATGCAATAGCACATCAAACACCCAAAAATTCCTTCAACACATGATCATACATATAAGCCCAAACATGTATCTCTCAAACACACACTCATTCAAGAATCATGCTTTTCATAACACCACCACAATGTCCATCAAGCATATAAACAAATAATTCAAGATCATCACAAGAAGAAGCAAGAATTGCTAGTTTTTTGAAGAAAAGCTTCAATTTTTTTGAGTTTGACCAAAAGTGCGTGAGTGAGTATTTCTTGAAAATAAAGAATGTGCCAAATGATGAAATTAGGTGAAGAAGTGTACTATGGGATTAGAATTTCAGCCTTGGTGATAATAGATAGAGGTGCAATTAGGATAAGAATGGAAATTTCAAAATTGCAATTTAGGGGACAATAGTACAAATCAGTTAATTCCTAGGAATGTATGAACTATTATTTCCATCAAAATTCCTAAGGAAATAGGGAATTTCAAAAATTTTGAACTAAAAAGGCATTTTTAAGTTAGAAACTCAAAATTTTAAAAAAAATATCATTTTTGGAACAACCTGGCAATGAAAAATTAAAAATTGGCACAGATGATGTTTGGCGCGGACCAATGCCTCGCGCCAAACCTCCTGACACAAATAAACTCTTTGCTCTAAACACATTGACAAAAATGAGAGGCTAAATGTATGGGAAAGGGTTAAAAAGGAGTTTTCAACCACTGGAATGTGTTAAAAAATGTGTGAAAAATGTGCGCCAAACCTCCTGGCCTATTTTCCAGCTTCGTCTTGTTGGGCTGAGGAAGTGCCATGAATGTGACCTTCCTGGTGCCATACGACCAGTGAAATAGCCCTGTGGTCTGGGTGGCACTGAGCATCTTAAATCGAACCAACCTCTCAACAGTGATGAGGTAGGAAGTTCACCTCCCTAAGAGCAGAAACTCAGTAGGAGGGACCAATCATAGGTACTCCGCCAAGAGCCTATCATACATCCGACCATAATCTTCCCCTTTGGCTTTCCTGCCACCTCCACGATCCTCTTTATCGACAACCCAGCCCACAACCTGTATCCTAGTCCCTCACTCGTCAAGTGCCACAGAAAGTGAATTTTGTAGTCCGGTACATTCGTCGGCTCCGCCAAGCAAAGTACTATTCCAACCAACAGTCGGTGCACATAACGAAGTGCATGGTAGATGATGACATTGTTCTTGTCATGGGAGTTCTTTGGCCTCATTTTGATGACACTCCAAAATTGCATGTCATCCTCGATCGATCGCTCCTGGCCATGTGGGTCCAACATTACCCGTATCTCCGCAGTGTCAAATCCAAAAGCCTCCTCAATTTGTAAAATGGTCATTTACCGAGATGTATCATCCAAGTGGAAAGAAATTTACCTCTCACATGGTTGATCATCTCTTATACAGTATATCCTGACCGTGGATAGGAACTCTAGCGTGTATCTCCAGTAAGAGGGTGCGCTCCTACTCATGAATCCTTCCATCCCCCCTTTGGCGAGGAGGCATCTGACAAGCTAGGTGAGCCCAAGAGCGTCTAGTGTGGGTACATATACAAAACTCTTCTCCTTGAGTTGACGACTCGCCTGGTCCTCCCACCTCTTATCATAGGACCCAGTGATCCGGGTCGAACCCATGTACCTATCCGGTGGAGAAGGTACAGGGTTCGATTCCGGAGCCGGTGGTGGAGGCGGAGGTGGAGCGGCGATGCGCCCACCTCGAGAAGGGGCCTTGGGTCTCTTTGTAGGGTCCATATCTAACAACCACAACAAACAAGTCAAACGCACAGGAATATGTGTTTATGCAATATTGCAAATTCATACTCAACCTTAAACTAGTTCATCATCACAATCCAAATCAAGTTCAAGCTTACTAGTTCAAGTTCTACTCACAATTGCACATACAATCCATATTATGTCCCACATGCCCATATTCTCAAGTCCATGTAGTTCTCACATAGTTAAAATCGAATATGCTATATCTCAAAATCACAGTCATGCCTAATTAGTTTAGCCACCATTATTACATTCACAATGTCCACATTCAAGTCCCATGGCCAAACTACCCGAAGCAAAATACCATTTCACAGCACGATAACATTTTATCCAAATAACAACTAAGTCTCATCAAGGGAAAATATTCCTCATATCTAGTATAAACCAAAATCCATTCTCAACTAAAGGAACACTAATAGTGCAATGCAAGCATAAGACCAATACGAGCAACTCAATACACTCAAAGTGATCATTGATGTTATCCTACATACAACCAAGCCGGAACCATAAAACATTCACACAATCCCCATCAAATGAAATTGCAAGCACAGTACATTCCAAAAAATCAACCAAATTCCAACAATCTAATTTCCTAAGGTATCACACATAATCTACACAATATCCAATAAATAGAGTATAAAATCATAATCACAATTGGAGTTCAATAAGGTGAAGAAATGTACCACTTAGATGCTTTGGAATAAGAAAGGAGGGAGCCCAAAATCAATTCAAAATAGAATTTCCCAAAGTAACAAAACCCCCAAATTCTAGGGTTTGTGTTCTTCAAAATTTTATGGTGATTTGTGAGCGGAGATTCGGAAGAAGGGATGGGGGTATGAAGTGAAAACGGTGAGGGGGTGAGCGGCGGTGAGGTGGTGCGCCGCGGTGAGGTGGAGGCTTGGTGGAGGAATGGAGATGATTAGTGTTTGTGGCAAAAAAAAACTGAATCTACCCATTTTTTTTTAAAAAGGGATGTACGCCCGTCGGGACTCGCAACAGGTAGGTCAAAGAATGCCAGATGTCACTATTTACGTCGTGACTCGCAACCACTTCCTTGCGACTCGCGATGGTCTGTCACGACTTGCGATGAGGCCATCACGACTGGCGAAATGTGAGGTCGAGAGCTCTATTTCAACACAAATTTCCTGATTTGGTTGCGACTCACAACCACTTCATCGCAACTCACGATGGTCTGTCACGACTCGCGACGAGTCCATTGTGACTTGTGAAACATGGAGACCGAAACCTCCATTTCTTAGCCAAAATCCCTAATTTGGTCACGACTTGCGATAGTCCATCGTGACTCTTGAAAAGGCCATCGTGACTGGGAGGTCATTGCCGTACCTCTCAAAGTTAATACTTTTAAGCCCTAAATGCTTCCTATCTACAATTAAGTAGATAATGGCAAGTCGGGGTCATCCACGAGAAGAGGGATCTTTTTAAGGGTTTTAAACATATAAAGGAGAAATATACTAAGCACATACATACATAGATATATATATATATAAAAGCATGTAAACAAGGGGGGTTTTGGGTTGAGAGTTGTTCCTAAGTTAACAAATTAAAGTACAACAAATAGAAAAGCAATAGAACAATGCTAATCATGCAATACAACTAATAGTAAGATGAAAATAACAATTTACGGAACCTTGGGCGCAATTGACTTCCACTTCCAAACCTCTTATCCATCATTGAACATGCAACTTATTTACTACTTTCACTACTTGTTGTGAAGGCTAAACTTCTATCCTTCTTAGATAGTAGTTTGCAAGAGTGAATTTGTCATCTCTTGTCAAACCTCACCAATGACTCCCGTAGTCAAAACATGACTCAAGGTATCCCATTGATGGCATTTAGCATGAAGAATCAACAAGCTCAGCAACACTTACAAACACTACACCGTGTCTAAGCATTTAACCGATTTATGCATTTACACGAGATTGGTCAAGAACGATCGACGTTCATAGACTTCTCTCGTTTGCTACAAACGACAAACATGACAAAGAGTTCAACATTATCATATCCACCTAGCAACCATCAATCCATCAACAAAATCAAAAGCTCTTAATCATACTCATATATTCCTAACAAGACAAAGGGGGAAATCAACCCACTTCCCCCAAACCCTAGCAAGCAATTCATTCAAGTATTTCATATACTCAAGCTTTCAACAACATTATTGATATCAATAAACACATTCAATGCTCCATAAATGCACAATAGTAAGAGCAATAAATAAGCTACAAATAGTTCTTAGGACATGGGTTTGGAAGCCTTAGTCAATTTCTCCCAAGAGATAGATTAGCTACAAGAGTTCATGCTAAACAATGCTAAACAACTAATCATAAGAACAAGAGAAATCAAGGATGAAAAATGGAAGAAAGAGGGTTTTAAACAGTACTAAAATTATAGCTGGAAAGAAGGTGTGAATGAGAGGAAAAAGAATGGTATTTATAGTACAAAGAAGATAAGGAAGAATTCTGGCCACCCGTTGGTCGCGACTCGCGATGGGTGCCAGAATTTTGCATTGTGTCTTTTTCTTCTTCTTGTGGCATGCAGTCATCTTCATAGTCATTCCTCTCAATCTCCAAGTCTTCAACGGCTCCAAAAATGGTCTTCAATGGCCTCCGGTCTTCATGTCTTCGAAGCGAGTCTTCAAAAGTCTTCGAAAGTGTAGTCTTCAATGGCCTCCAGTCTTCATTGCTTCCATGTTCTTCCCTTGTCACACAAAATCCACTTAGAAGAGGAAAAAGAGCATAAAGTTGCTCTTATCCCTCCTAAGAGAATTTCAAGGTAAAACACAAGCTCTCGATAATAAAAGAGCACAAAAGTGACCCTAAATAGTACTAAATTATGCATATAAAATGGACATATCAGTGACTCACAAAAAGTGGAGACTAAAACCCAAAAGTCTCACCAAAGGTTACTGAGCCCGTCGCGACTTGTGACGATGTGGTCGCAACTCGCAACGGACTACTAACTTGCTTCTTAGAAAAATTTTATAATTCCTCCTCTTGTCCAAGTCTTTCCTTCTTGACTCAAAGCATTTCTCCCTTCAAAAGTCCAATGCCTTGGCTTCAAAATTTATGCAAAAACATGGGAAAACAACCCGTGAAAAGCACAAAGCAAAATAATGAAACTAATGACAACATCCAAAACCAAGTAACATCAATGGAATGTCACGAATGACGATCCAGATGATCAAAACCAAGTTCATTTAACGTCGTCGACATGACTTACTCCCTTTTCTTGGAGTTTACTCACAAACCAGATCAAGGAGATCAACATCCTCCCCTTTTTCCGGCATAAAATTATCGTGGTAAGGTTTCAAATGTTGTCCATTAACCCTAAATGTATTGGACTTAGCTCGATCTAGAATCTCCACTGCGCCATGTGGGAATACCTTAACCACCTCAAAAGGACTGATCCATCGGGACCTCAACTTACCTGGGAATAGGCGATGGCAGAATTGGAATAGGAGGACTTTTTGACCAACGTCAAATTCCTTCCTAATAATCATCTCGTCATGCCACACCTTTGTTTTCTCTTTATAAATTTTGGTGTTCTCATAGGACTCCCTCCGGATCTCATCTAGTTCATCAAATTGTAACTTCCTATGCAAGCCAGCCTCATCTATATTAAGATTGAATTCTTTGACCGCCCAGTAAGCCTTATGTTGAATTTCCACCGGTATGTGACAGGGCTTACCAAACACTAACCGGTATGGTGACATACTAATTGGTGTCATGTAAGCCGTCCTACATGCCCACAAGGCATCATTCAACCGAGAACTCCAATCCTTCCGGTTATGGTGAACCATTTTTTGAAGGATGGGCTTTATTTCCCGATTGGAAACTTCAGCTTGCCCATTGGTTTGTAGGTGATAGGTGGTGGATGTCTTGTGAGTGGCGCCAAACTTCTTCAAGAGTGCCTCTATAGTCCGATTGCAAAAATGGGTGCCACGGTCACTAATCAAGGCTTGGGGTACCCCAAACCTAGAGAAGATTCTATTTTCCAGGAATTTTGCAACCACTTTTGAATCGTCAGTCCAAGTGGGTTTTGCATTAACCCACTTCAACACATAATTAATGGCAAGAAGAATATATGTGAAGCCATAAGAACTAGGGAAAGGTCCCATGAAGTCAATACCCCAAACATTAAAGATTTCACAATATAGCATAACTTTTTGGGGCTTCTTAATTTGACATGATCACAGGCTCAACAATTTAACTTCTTAAATCAACAGTAACTACGTGCGATTCTACGGTGCGATACACACACTTCTCCGTCCTTTTCTTTTTTATTTTATTTCTCTCCTGTACACATCGATAACGGTCATTTACTGAGATCCTCCTCCCCATCCATGGCGGCTCCTCCGCCTGGTCGTGGTGGAATCGCACCGGCCAAATCTTTTCTGCAAGCCCTAAACAATCGAACACCTCCCTTATCCATTTCCCTTCCCTCTAACCCTGAAATAATCCCAAAAACCAACTACAAAGGTGAGATTTCTTGCTTGGTAACTCGGAAAGAGGCTGAGATCCTAGCCTCTCACTATCAGAAGGCATTGGTGGGAAAATTCGCTCACGGGAAGCCCTCCATAGCAGCTCTGAACGATGCCTTCAATTCAGTGGGATTCAAAGGAAAATTCCAGCTGGGCTCCATAGACTATAGACATATTCTGATTCGCTTCCAGGACAAGGAAGATTACCAGCGTCTATGGATTAAAGGTCAGTGGAATTTCAATAATGCCCTAATGAAAGTGCTAAAATGGACAACTGATTTTTCTCCAGAGGTTGAATCGTCTATAGTTCCTGTTTGGGTCACTATTCATCATGTGCATGTTTTTTTCTATAACCTAGCTATGTTAGAATCCATGGGTAATCAAATTGGAAACTTTATTAAGCTGGATTCGGCGACTGCTGGATTAACTAGACCATCTGCAGTAAAGATGTGTGTTGAAATTGATTTAAAAAAAAGACAGCCAGCTTTTATTAATGGGTATTGAGGAGGATGGTTTTGAATATAATATGGCTAAACTTCATCTAGAGTTTGACGATCTTCCTTTGTATTGCCATCACTGTAAAGTTATAGGACATGATGACAATATATGCATCTATTTACATCCTGAACTTAGGAAGCCAAAGATACATAAGATGGCTAAACCTACTCCTATCCTAAGTGACTTGGATAAGGCTAAGGAACAACAACTGACACAGGATGACCAGGAACAAGGTGTTGTCAATCGGATAAATGATAAAGAGAATAAGGCAGGGGGCTCTGGTCTCTCGGTTAATGATAAACTTAAACTCTTGTCTACTCAGAACCTTAGATATGTTCCAAAACAGAAAGTAGGAATGGCTAACATTAATAACCATAATCAGCCTGTGGAAAACAATGTTGGTCAAAGTCAGGATACAACTCCTATTCATGAGACTGAGCAACCTGACCTTTGCATTTCTAACCGTGATACTGAGCAACTTGACCTTTTCATTTCTGTACCTGGGAATGAGTATACAAAGAAAATTCCTGCTCTGACCTCTAATCAAGGAGTTTTAGAGGCTATACATGCTCAATCTGAATTTAAAGATAATCAAGAGGCATCTCATGTGCTTCCTGATCCTTTTCTTCAGTCTCCTACTTCTTTGAACAAATTATCTCTATCTGCACCACCTCATCTCAACAAAAAGGTAGGCCTTGCCAAGGACGACATTTCAGGTAAGAGGAGTAAGCTTTTCCCCCCCCCCCCTTTAATCCAATTGTTGCAGCAAAAAATTTTATTTTTTCTCAGTAGAAGCATAGGCAAAACAGGTTCCAACCACTGGAATACGAGGACATACCAAGTCAAGAGGCTTCCCCTACTGACATCACACATACTGCATCTTCTGAAATTGGAGGTGGAGCTGGTGCTTCTCTGGATATTCAGGTTATATCTTCTAATTCTCCCTCTGGATCATCTAAACTGAAAAAAGGGAAACATACAAAAACAATTTCTAATCATAGGAATGAGACTTATTTAACCCAGTTAAATACTATCATGACTAGATCAAAAAGCTCTAACAATGTTTCTCTATGAATAATACAACACTTCAGATAAAGTTCCTGGTTTGGAATATTAGGGGAATGGACACATCCATGTTGAGACTTCATAATTTGATTAATAGGCATGGATTTGATCTAGTATTCTTGATAGAGCCAAAACATGATAACTCTCAATGTGATGGTTACAGGCAGACTTTAGCCTTTGAAAACTATCTGCAGGCTAGTAGTAGTCAGATTTGGCTCTTCTGGAACTCCAACATTTCTTTGACACTAAAATATGATAATCTGCAGTTCCTTGCAGTCAATGTGATTAGTCTAACTCTCAGTAAAAGCATGGATGCATTCTTTGTGTATGGTCTAAGGACCAGAACCGGGAGGAAGTCCCTTTGGTCAGATTTAAGATCACTGCATCACTCTGATTCTATTTTCATAGGTGATTTTAATGCTATAACATCAATAAATGAATATAAAGGTCCTGCTACTCCTAAATTAGGTAGTATGAAGGATTTTAAGGATTTTATTAATGATATGGCATTAGAAGACATTAATACTGTTGGGAACCTGTTCACATGGAGCAATAATAGACTTAGGTCCCCAACTATTCAAAGACTAGATAGGGGCCTGTGTACTTCCTCCTGGTCCTCTAATTTTCTTTCTTCATCAGTACACATTTTGAATCGAATTTCATCTGACCATAATCCTATGCTTCTAACTATTGGCAGCGATTTTCTTTCTTCTCCTAGACCATTTAGGTTTATTAATACATGGTATAAAAGGAGAGATTTCACTCAGGTGATTAAAAATAATTGGGAACTGTCTCAGCATAAATCTGGTATGATGGGGTTTTTCCTAAAGCTGATAAGATTAAAAAAGGAGCTCAAAATTTGGAATAGAGAAATTTTTGGTAACATTACTGATAATGTTACAAATGCAGAAGCTGATCTCTTATTTCATGAACAGAATTATGACCTGGATGACTCTATGTTGAACTTGGTGAAACTAAAAGAAGCTAGGGCTAAATTAGTTAGGTCACTTGTAGAGCAGAAAAGTTTTTGGAAGCATAAGGCAAGGGTCAAATGGCTTAAGGAAGGGGATAATAACACAAGTTTCTTCCATAACTCTATTAGGGAGAGAAAGTGTAGATTAAAGATTACAAAAATCAGAAATAGCAATGGCCTGTGGGTATATAGTACTCAGGATATTGAAAATGAGGCCATCCACTATTACCAAAATCTTTTAGCTGAACATAATTCTTCTGATTGTAATCTGTACACAACACACTTCCTCAGCCAAATTCCTAAACTGATTACTCAGGAAGACAATGAGAGACTAGTGCATCCAGCCTCTCTGAATGAACTTAGGGATATTGTGCTCAGTTTAAATAAGAATAGCAGTCCGGGACCTGATGGATTTACTGCTAAGTTCTATATTAATTCTTGGGATATAATTGCTGGGGATTTACTGTCTGCTGTTAATGATTTCCTACCTGCTAATCATATTCTGAGGGGCATTGGCAGCACCTGGATCACCATTATCCCAAAAAAATTAACCCCTATATCCTTTGATGACTATAGACCAATAAGCCTTTCCAACGTTATAAACAAAATCTTTTCAAAGCTAATTGTGGAAAGGCTTAAGTCTATAATGCCAAGAATTATTTCACCACATCAAACTGCTTTTCTTAAAGGTAGAGACATTTTTGATAATGTTATCTATCTGCAGGAAATGGTAAGGTTTTTGAACAAAAAGAAAAGGGATCCTAATTGCATTGTCAAACTCGATCTTCAGAAAGCATTTGATAAGGTGAAGTGGTCTTTTCTGTATTCAGTTCTTGCTAGATTTGGTTTTTCGGCTAGATTCATCTATATCATCATGAAGAATTTATCCCAGGCATGGTTCTCAATCCTCATAAATGGTAAGCCTGTCGGTTTTTTTCAGTCCTCTAGGGGAATTAACCAGGGAGACCCCCTCTCCCCTTTTCTCTTTAATATATTTTCTGAGTCTTTCACAAGAAGTTTAGTTTTCATCTTTCAGAA
The DNA here is from genome assembly GCA_037428765.1 of Rubia yunnanensis. NCBI lineage: Eukaryota > Viridiplantae > Streptophyta > Magnoliopsida > Gentianales > Rubiaceae > Rubia > Rubia yunnanensis. The sequence goes on from CM075064.1 coordinate 66,079,365, forward strand.
TGGTAAGCTATCATACTTTCATCTTCCAGGTAATGCCCTTCCAGTTTCTCATTTATCTTATGCTGATGATACAGTGGTTTTCCTAACAGCTGAAAATCAAACTTTAATTAGATTTAAAGCTTTTTTAACTAAATTTGAGGAGGTTAGTGGCCAAAGGATAAATTACACTAAGAGTGATATCTATATAGGAAAGCATGCCTCAGTTAATAGGGTCAGCAACATTAGAAGGGTGCTTGGTATGAAAATAGGCAGATTCCCCTTTACATATTTAGGAGTTCCAATTTTCACAGGGATAGCCAAAAAAATTTATTTCCAACCTATAATTGAGCAGATTGAAAATAGAATAGGGGGTTGGAAGAACAGGTGGCTCTCTACGGGGGGGGAAAATTACTTTAATCTAGTCATGTATATACTCCATTCCCCAACATATTTGGTCAGTCCTAAAACCTACTAATGAAGTTATTCTTACCATTGAAAAAAAACTAACTAGGTTTTTTTAGGGCTCAACTGAGCAGGGATCAAAAAGAACATGGAGAAAGTGGGATTCACTCTGTTATCCCATTAATCAAAATGGTTTAGGTTTTAGATCTATATCCACAATCATAAAGACATATTCAGTTAAGTTGTGGTGGAAATTCCAAAAGGCTGAGGCCCTATGGTCTTCCCTAGTGGCATCTCTGCCTTTATCCTCCGGAACCTCACCAAACTGGAGGAGAATTTGTGACATTAACAATTGGGCAGAAACAAATTCTAGGGTTATAGTGGGAATTGGGGACTGTAATTTCTGGACTTCTAATTGGTTAGATATAGGCCCGGTTGAGGACTGGTGTGATTCTGACATTGTAAATATCCCTCATACATGCACTGTCTCTGACTTTATCACAAACAAAGCTTCTTTGCTTCAGAAAATTGCTCCATTTCTCCCTCCTCATGCGGTCACTATCTTGCAGGATGCTAAGTTATCTCCACATAGGAAGGATAGACTCATTTGGAAACCAGGTATAAAGGGTGACTTTTCTTTTAAAGCTACCTACCTTCTGCTCAGAAAACAGAGAGGTAATGTCCAATCTGCTCAATACTTGTGGAGTGTAAGAATTGAAAAAAAGGTTTCTATTTTCATGTGGAAAATGATGAATTCCTTTCTTCCCTTTGATAATGTGTTGCGCAAATTGAGCTTCTCATTGACTTCAAGATGCTGTATGTGCAATAATCATGAGGATTCATTAGATCATTTTTTCAACTCCTGCTCATTTGTTGTTCACATTTGGAAAGTTGTTCATTCATTCATGGGAATTGTTGTAGCTGATTACTCCTCTATTTGGGAGAGACTTTCTTGTTATCTGACTTCCCCTGGCCTGAGTGCCCTTCACTCGGAAATCATAAAATCTGCAGCTGTTATAACTTGTTGGCACTTGTGGAAAATGAGGAACAAAATTATGTATGATTCAGCCTCCCCTATAATAGGTTCAGTGATAGCTAACATCAAGGAACAAATTTTTTACATGTTCACTGCTAAACCTGTTTTCATAAGAGCAAAAATTGACAAAGATATTGCTGATCACTCTTTTCTGCCTCTGATCAAGCTTCCACCTAAACCGAAAATACTGAAAATTGCATGGTCTAAGCTAATTAGGGGATATAAGCTAAATGTTGATGCAGCATGGAATGCTCATCTGAACTTGACTGGAATTAGAATGATATTAAGAGATAGTAGAGGCAGTTTTATTGCTGCTCACACTAATTTTACTGTTGCTACTTCTCCTCAAGAAGCTGAAATGAAGGCAATAATGTATGCCATACTTAAATATGCTGGTCCCCTGGATAATGTTTGCATAGAATCTGATTGCATGAATGTTGTCTTGTCAGCCTTAGATCCATTACATGCTCCTTGGGAGTTGTTCCAACTTGCGGATGACATTAAGCAAACCTTGGGAAATTTCGAACTTACTCATATTCAGAGGCAAGCTAATCTTGTAGCAGATGCTCTAGCAAAAAAAAGTCTCAAAGATGAGACGAGTGAATCCATTCTTTCTTTCCATATGTTGCCTAACCATATTCAGGGGCTGATTAGGCTTGATCAATTAGGGACTCCCTCTTTAAGATTTACACATTGAATGGATGCTACTGATCAAATGAAATGAATTTTGCAGGCACACGGAGACACATTTGGAGATTCATGGAGGCATACGGATGCACATATGAAGATTCAGGGAGGCACATGGGTGCCCATATGGTCTTACACGTTTTGGTAGATACTGCCTGGATGAATGGATGAAGGGATAAGTGGACGACCGAGACGAAGTTGAGGTCTCGAGGTTACATGCTGTTTATAGTCTCTATTCTTTTGATTTTCTTACTTAGAGGATGGATTTTATGCAAATTGAGGATTATCTGACTGATCTGTGTTTCGATATCTCGATTCACTAACAAGTTTGATATTTCCTAAATTTGCTAAAAATCCGTTGCTTAGCTTCTCTCTAACTCTTAGCTACTGTCCATTTTGGAAGCAATAGTGGCTGCTTCATCAGCTTCGGCTCCCCTTTGTAAATCAAACTAAGCCAAGGCTTTTTCTATTTTCAGTTTTTTGCGCTTTTACATGACTTGGGAAGGCCTAATATAATTTCCCCCATCCTCGGATGGTTTTAATGGAAAAAAATAGCTTTTAGGGGCATCTCATTTCTAGAGGAGATATTTCCTACTCTTTGGCACTTGTCACAAGCCTTACAAAATATGTATGCATGCTTATTTAAAGTAGGCCAACAAAAACCACTTTCCAAGACTTTCCTAGCGGTCCTTTTAGCTCCAAAATAACCGCCACATGCATGAGAATGACAAAAACTGAGAATTGAATGCACTAAATTATTGGAGATGCATCTCCTAACAACTTGGTCTACAAAATGTTTCCACAAAAATTGATCATCCCACACATAATATATAGCATCGGTCTTTAACTTATCTTTCTGTGCTTTAGAAAAGTGAGGAGGAAATTTACTAGAGACAAGAAAGTTTACAATGTCTGCATACAACAGTTGGAGGTCCCTGATAGCAAACAATTGTTCATCGGGGAACTTCTCCCGTAGTTTCTCCTTGATTACTAGATTTACCTCACTATCTTAGCAGGGTGCCAACCGGCTCAGGTGATCAGCCACGAGGTTCTCCGCGCCCTTCTTGTCTCGCACCTCTAACTCAAATTCACTCAGGAGCATGATCCACCTAATCAATCTTGGCTTGGCCTCTTTCTTCATCATTAAATGACAAAGCGTGGCATGGTCAGTGTACACAATAACTTTTGTACAAAGCAAGTAAGATAAAAAATTTTCCAAAGAAAATACCACTGCTAGAAACTCCTTTTCGGTGGTGGAATAGTTTCTTTGGGCTCCATTGAGAGACATGGATACATAGTAGATGGCATGAGGTGCTCTCCCCACCCTTTGACCAATCACTGCTCCACCGGGGCAATCACTAGCACTGCACATAATCTCAAAAGGCAACAACCAATCCAGGGGTTGTAGCATAGGGGTCGAAACTAACCTTCCTTTCAATGTATCGAAGGCCCCTTTACAACCCTGATCCATCACAAATTCTACATCTTTTTAGCAACAACTTGCATAAAGGAGATGCTATCTTTGAGAAGTCCTTGATGAATCAGCGATAGAATCCATACACCTTTGGAAAGTTGCTTGAGTGTTACATAACCTGGGAGGCCATCGCCATACCTCTCAAAGTTAATATTTGTAAACCCTAAATGCTTACTATCTAGAACTAAGTCGTCCACAAAGAAGGGGGATTTTCTTAAGCGTTTAGACACAAAAGGTTTCTATTAGGCTAGGAGTAGATATATATATATACATATAAAAGCATGTAAAGGGGGGGTTTGGTTGGTTTGCTGTCCTAAGTTATGAAAATTAAAAGACAAGACAACTAACAAAGTCAAGTAACTATGCTAATCATCAAACAAACTAAGAAAAAGGGGTTTAAAACTACAAAAACAAAGCCTTGGGGGCAATTGATATCCACTTCCAAACCAAATCTAGATCATTGAACCATTCACTCATCCTATCACAATTGTTACCTATGGACGAAGGACCATAGATTTGACAACAACAAGCTTTCTATAAAAGACATAGCCATTTAACCAAACATAGCATTCATTAGGAAAAACCTAGAACAAACCACATTCAAGGTTCCACCATTCATTGCATATATAGGATAAATATGAGAAGGATCCACATTAACATACTTATCTAGCAAGAATCACAACACATTATGCACAAGAAGTTCTAAGTTCATATTCTTAGATTTTCATGCAAAGGAGTTGAGGAATTCGTCACATTCCTAACTCCCGAACACTTAATTCATACAAACACTTCCTATTCTCAAACAACCCATGACTTAAATAAAGTTAAACATAGCATTAAGAACACATGAATTATAAACAACAAAGGCTTGAAGAACAAGTGAAACAATCTATTCACTACTTCCACTACTTGTTGTGAAGATAAATCTTCCATCCTTCTTAGATAGTAGTTCGCAAGAGTGAATTCGACATCTCTTGTCAAACTCACCAATGACTCCCTTAGCCAAAACACGACTAAAAGTATCCCATTGTCGACATTGAACACAAGGAACCAACAAGCTTAGCAACACTTATAAACACTACACCATGTCTAATCATTTAACCAATTAATGCATTTCCACAAGATTAGTCGAGAACGATCAACATTCATAGACTTCTCTCATTGGCTACCTAAAACAAACATGACAACGAGTTCGACATCATCACATTCATCTAGTAATTATCAACACACCAACATCATTAAGGAGCTCAAACTCATGCTCTTGGATTCCACATTAAAAGAGGGGGGAATTAGCTACTTTCTCCTAACCCTAACAAGTAATCATACAAGCAATTCATATACTCAAGCTTCCAACAACATCAATGTCATTAATAATTCATATTCAAAGCTCAATAAATGCACAATACCAAAAGCACTAAATATAGATATGGTTCTTCCTACATAGATATAGAAGCTTCAATCCATTGCTACCAAGATAAAAACTAAGCTAGATAATTAAAAGACATGGTTAACCTACAAAAACTAAGAAAAGAAAGAAAGAAAAACTGGGGTTTGAACCCAGAAAAATGCAAGAAAAGTGAGTATTTATAGTACAAAAATCAAGAATAATTTTTGGCCATTCGTCTGTCACGAGTCGCGGCGGGCTCACGACGGACTCCAGTTCCAACACCATTTTTTCTTTCTTCGTTTTGTTTCATGTTCTCTTCTTCTCTTCACTTCTTCAAATCTTCAGAAGCTCAAATGTAATTCTTCAAATCTTTGAAGGTATTCTTCAAAGTCTCAAAAAAATTACCCTGTCACACAAAATTCTCTTTAAAAGTAATAAAAGCGTAAAAGTTGCTTTTAATCCTCCTTAGAGCATAAAAGTGTACAAAAGTGAATCCTAAAAGTCCTAATATAGCCGTATAAAATGGGCACATCAAACATCCCCGAACTTAAACCTTACTTACCCTCGAGTAAGAAAAGATTCAAGTAGACGAAGGAATTCATATGTCCATATCCTAAACTAATGTTCCCTCAATCAAAACCTCACAAAAACTCTCAATATCGTAAATCCCAAAATCAAAGCTCAAATGAGAATTTTTCACACACACAACCCCAATTACTAAATCTAACCAAACCTACCACTTATCAATTCAATACCCATAAAAACGTTTCAAAGTTCCAAATTGATAATCCCAAAGTCCAATGACACAAAATGAAGTTAAAACCATATAGGAGGTTCAAGCACATACTTCACTTCATACCAATATATCAACCAAAATCCAATGACACAAAATGAAGTCAAAACCATAGAGGAGGTTGAAACACGTACTTCACCCAATGCCAATATATCAACCAAAATAAAGTATAAAAGAATCAAGAATTTCATACCCATACTTCGTTTTTCAACCCACTAAGTTACCCAATCCCAAGAAGTCTAAAGATGTTGATCTACCTTATCCATCCATATGACAACCACAACCTTATGACCCCAATGCCGGCAAATGAGTGAAATCATAGCTTTTTTTTCTTTTTCTCCTTTTCTTTTATTTTTCCTAGGAGCCCTTTCGGGTTTTCATCCTAGCCACACATCATGTTTCTTGGCTCACATCTCACCTTTTTCCACACATTTGGCCTCTCATTTTTTCTTAGGTCGCCCTTTTGGGTTTTCGACCTATCTGGGCCCCCAATGTTGCTTATGTTGCCCTCTGGGTTTTCAACTTAGCGGGTTTTCTTTTCTTTCTATATTTTTTTTCATTTTATATTTTTTTTCAAATTTTTCAATTTTTCAATTTTCCTTCTTTCTTTTTCTCATGTTTTTCCTATCAAAAGTAGCAAAAAGTATTCCAAATGAAGCTAGCATGCATGTGAGTCCTCTAACCCCTCCCTACACTTAAAACATTACATTGTCCTCAATGTAAACATGTAAGGCAAGAATAATAAATTCAAGGTAAGAGGTAGAGTGACACCCATTTCTCCGCATAGTCACCGATGATATGGCGTAATCCAATGTAATTGTATAGAATCATTCCCAAAGTTGGTTTTGGAGCCGGAAGGGGTAGCAAAAGTGTTGTAGAAGAACTCACCCCTCGAGCAAAATATTGTCTCTATGGCGCCGTTTAATCAATACTAACACCACAAAGAACAACATCAAACTCACAAGTACATAAAGACTTGTAATACTAGGTTTAGCATCAAGAGTTAATAACCATAGTATCATCAAAGAACAACCAATCCTTCATGCAATCACCACTATAACACTGTCAAATAAAAATATCTAGCATATATCAACACATATCCAAGCATCATTATAGAATATAGTGATTAAAGACGCAATGATTTAGTCGGCATACTAAAATCAACAAAGATACTATAAAGATGAAAGAATTTTCATATATCAATATATGTGAGATGGTGGAGGAATGATTTGATATGTGGTGGTTCTTGGGAGTATTTGGAGAAGAAGGAAGGATTATGCAGTGTTTAAGCTAAGTTGAAAAAGTTGGATTTCTCATCGGGACTCGGGACTCGTGATGCATCGTCGTGAGCCGAGATAGGTAGGGAAGGCTCGGGTCTAGCTGGTCTTGAGAATGAAAGATGACATCTTGAGGGGCTGAAAAGGCTTCACTGGTCTCGAGGGCTTCTGGTCTCGAGCACTCGACATTTTGAGGGACCTTAGGTCTCAAGGGCTTCAACTCGAATCAAGAGCTTGTAGCCTCGAGAACCCGAGGTCTCAAGGGCTTTAGCATGATTCGAGAGATTACAGTCTCGAGAGCTTTAGCACGATTCGAGGGATTATAGCCTCGAGGACCAGAGGTTTCGAGGGCTTCAGCTCAAGTTGAGGGATTGCAGCCTCGAGGACCCGAGGTCTAGAGGACTTCAGCTCAATTTGAGGGATATCAGCCTCAAGGACCAGAGGTCTTAAAGACTTTTGCTTGAAGGGAGGGCTTGTAGCCTCAAGAACCTGAGGTCTAGAGGGGTTGATGCATCGAGGGCTTTGGCTTGACTCGAGGAATGATGGTCCCGAGGGATGATGGTCTTTCAGGTTGGGCTCGAGCCAAGGACTTTGTGGCCTCGAGGTCTCGAGGGGATGATGTCTCGATGGCTGGCCTTAAGAACTAGGCTCGAGAGGGTGATGGACTATCAAGTTCTGCTCGAGTCGAGAGCTTTCTGCCTTGAGGTCTTGAGGGGATGATGTCTCGAGGGTTGGTCTTGAGAACTGGCCTTGAGAGGGTGATGGACTTTCATGTTCTTCCCGAGCCAAGGGCTTGCTACATCAAGGACCAGAGGTCTTGAGAGCTGACTAGTCTCAAAGGACTGATCTGGAGGGATGATGGTTTCAAGACTCATGGCTTTTCGAAGGGCTGGTCTTATAGCCTCGAGGACCCGAGGTCTCGAGGGCTTCAACTCGAGTCGAAGGATTGCAGTCTCGAGGACCTGAGGTCTCGAGGGAATGATGTCTTGAAGGTTTCATCTCTATTCGGGAGCCTGTGGCCTCGAGGACTGATGGCTTTTTGGGTTTAGCTCGACTCGAGGTCTTGAGCTGAATTTTTAGCACAAATTTCTGATCACATCGCGACTTGCGATGGTCCATCGTGAGGTCGTCATGACTCGCTATTACAAGATCTCCTAGCACTTAGAAAGAATTCAATCTTTTCTTACCAACATTCCAAGATTTCCTCCCTTTCTCATGGATCTCATTCCTTCATCTCCTCCGATGCAATGCACTTCACTTTGCTACAAAAACGCTACAAAAAGAACATGACAAAATAATAAAAACTAAACAACAAAAACCAAAATAAAGGCTGAGTTTATTTACGTTGTTGGCACGACAAAGCTCTGTATATTTAAGGTCATCGTCACGACCCTAATGTTATCAATATGGTGAAGGCTTGAACCCCATCACCATGAGTATCCAAAAGTAGAGAGGTGGGGGTAAAAAACTTTTAAGAGGAAAGTCTTGTTGAGGCGGAGATGGTTTAAAGAGAGTTGGGTGGTTAGGAGGCGTGGGGTAGTCTTTTGGATCCTCTCTTATCTCCCTCAAAACTTTCGAAAATGGTGGAGTTGGTTCAATAGGTAGGCATAGGGGTTACGATGCTAATGAATGTATCACAATCACCTCTTCCTCTGTTTTATCATCCTCAACAACCAACTCCTCATCCCCTTTGAACTCAAGATCATTTCCCATGGTGACCTCACTCACTGAATCCTCGAGTTCAATTTGGGATGGTGTATTTTTGGAATCACAAGCTTCCATTTGGGACAACGCTTCTAGTATACTCCTCACATGCCCCTCAATAGCCTCAACACAAGAGGAGAGCCGAGTGTCCTACTCCTCACTAGTAAAGTTTCTCAATTTTGCTATTATATTCAGAACTTCCTCACGTGTCAAACTTGAACTTCCTTGTTGGGCTTGGTTTTGGGGGTATGGTATAAGGTGGTAATGGCCAACTATTTTGCTCGTATTGTTGGTTTCTGGCTCATTCTCATACCACCAATCTGGATTACCACTCCATTCCAGATTGTAAGAATTGTGGTATGGATACCATTCTTGAGCTTCTTGCCCTTGAAAACCAACATCTCCTACCCCTTGGTAGCACTCTTCATAATACCCTTGGTTTTGGAAACCAAGGGTTCTTTCCCATTCATAGTGCTATTCCTACAACAAATAGGAAGACTCGGTAGGATGGTCGGAATGACATATCCTACAAAACCTTGCTTGTTGAGCCTCTCTTCTCATCATGAGTTCCCTCAAGGTGAGACGCTCCATTATTTTTTTAATTTATTTTTAAAAAATTTTCAAAAGTCCAAAATCATATTGCAAGGATTCTCAATCAAAATTTACCAAGAACTCAAGCAATACCTACTCCGAACAAAAAAACCACCAAGGAGTGGAAAATAAAAATAACTAGCTAATATGAAACCAAATACACCTAAATACTTAAAAATAAATGCCTCTTCCCCGGCAGCGGCGCCAAAACTTAGGAGGTCATCGCCAAACCTCTCAAAGTTAATATTTATAAGCCCTAAATGCTTACTATCTACAACTAAGTACATAGCGGCAAGTTGGGGTCGTCCACGAAGAAAGGAGATTTTTCTAAGCGTTTAGACACAAAATGTTGCTATTAGGCTAGGAGTAGATATATATATATATACAAAAGCATGTAAAGGAGGGGTTTGGTTTGTTGGTTGTCCTAAGTTATGAAAATTAAAAGACAAGACAACTAGCAAAGTCAAGTAACTATGCTAATCATCAAACAAACTAAGAAAAGGGGGTTTAAAACTACAAAAACAAAGCCTTGGGGGCAATTGATATCCACTTCCAAACTAAATGTAGATCATTGAACCATTCACCCATCCTATCACAATTGTTATTTGTGGACAAAGGACCATAGATTTGACAACAAGCCTTCTACCAAAGACATAGTCATTTAACCAAACATAGCATTCATTAGGCAAAACCTAGAACAAACCACATTCAAGGTTCAACCTTTCATTGCATCTATTGGGTAAATATGAGAAGGATCCACATTAACATACTTATCTAGCAAGAATCACAACACATTATGCACAAGAAATTCTAAGTTCATGTTCTTAGATTTTCATGCAAAGGAGCTAAGGAATTCGTCACTTTCATATAAACACTTCTTATTATCAAACAACCCATGGCATAAATTAAGTGAAACATAGCATTAAGAACACATGAATTCTAAACAACAGAGGCTTGAAGAACAAGTGAAACAATCTATTCACTACTTCCACTACTTGTTGTGAAGATAAATCTTCCATCTTTCTTAGATTGTAGTTTGCAAGAGTGAATTCGACATCTCTTTTCAAACCTGACCAATAACTCCCTTAGCCAAAACACGACTAAAAGTATCCCATTGATGGCATTGAACACAAAGAACCAACAAGCTTGGAAACACTAATAAACACTACACCATGTCTAAGAATTTAACCAATTCATGCATTTACATCAGATTAGTCAACAACGATCGATATTCATAGAATTCTCTCATTGGCTACCTAAAACAAACATGACAACGAGTTCGACATCATCACATTCATCTAGTACTTCTCAACACACCAACATCTTTAAGAAGCTCTAACTCAAGCTCTTGGATTCCACATTAAAAGAGGGGAGAATTAGCTACTTTCTCCCAACCCTAACAAGTAATCATACATGCAATTCATATACTCAAGCTTCTAAAAACATCAATGACATTAACAATTCACATTCAAAGCTCAATAAATTAACAATAGCAAAAGCACTAAATAGATAGATATGGTTCTTACTACATAGATATGGAAGCTTCAATCCATTGCTCCCAAGGTAAAACTAAGGTAGATAATTAAAAGATATGATTAACCTACAAAAACTAAGAAAAGAAAGAAAAAAAACTAGGCTTTGAACCTTGAAAAACGCAAGAAGAAGAAGCTAGATTTGTGTTTTTTTAAGAGGAGAGGATAAGGTGAGTATTTATAGTAAAAAAAGAAAGAATAATTTCTGCCCATTCGTCCGCTGCGAGTCGCGACGGGCTCGCGACGGGGTCCAGTTCCAGCACCATTTTTTCTTTCTTCTTTTTGTTTCACGTCCTCTTCTTCTCTTCACTTCTTCAATTATTCAAATCTTCAAAAACTCAAATATAAGTCTTCAAATCTTCAAATATTCAAAGGTATTCTTCAAAGTGTTCAAAGTCTTCAAACAAATTACCTTGTGACACAAAATTCTCTAGAAAAGTAATAAAAGCGTAAAAGTCGCTGTTAACCCTCCTTAGAGAATTTCAAGGCAAAATGTCACATTTAGAGCACAAAAGTGTACAAAAGTGAATCCTAAAAGTTCTAAAATAACCGTATAAAATGGGCACATCTTAACCCGAGAGGCATACGCCGGTAGGCAAAGGTACCAAAGGGGCACGTGAAGGTGGTCTTTTCTTGGTCTTCTGGGGCGATAGCCACCTGAAAATACCCTGAGTACCCATCCAAAAAGAAATATAAAGGGTGGCTTGATAGCGTCTCGAGCATTTGATCAATGAATGGCAACCAGAAGTGGTCCTTCCAGGTCTCCGCATTTAGCCTCTGGTAGTCAATACAAACACGCCACCCATTTTGAACTTGAGTGGGTACCATTTCACCCTTCTCTTTTTCGACTACCATCACCCAACTCTTCTTGGGTACCACTTGAGTTGGACTCACCCACTTGCTATCCGAGATTAGATAGATCATGCCCGCTTGGAGTAACTTGAGGATTTCCGCCTTAACTACCTCTATCATAGGTGGGTTTAAACGGCATTGGGGTTGTTGCATGGGTCTTCTATCTTCCTCCAAAAAAAATGTATGCATGCAAGTGGATGGACTTATGCCTTTGATGCCAGCAATAGTCCATCCAATCGCTTCCTTGTTCTCCCATAACACCACCATCAACTTTTCTTCTTGTTCCTTGGTAAGCTTGCTTGAAATGATAACTGGAAGTGTCTCCCATTCTCCAAGAAATGTGTACTTAAGGTCACTTGGCAATGGTTTAGGATCAATCACTGGAGCTTTCACAATGGATGGGAGGAATTCCAGTTCTTCGGGTTCCACTAAAACTAGAGGGTGGGGACTTTGCACCACTTCCTCAAGAATGCTTAACTCCTCAATGGTTTCCTTCAAGTTAGTACTCATAGAATATACAAGACATGCATTTTAAACATCATTTTCCTAAGCAACTAACAAGGAATCATCACCACTCAATTCAAAAACAACTTGAACAACATTGTCAACAAAATCAATTGAATGGAAAGAATACTCTTCAAGAGGATACTTCATAGAGTCATTTATGTTAAACTCTACTTTAATCCCATAAAATTCCATGGTAAGGCTACCGTTATGCACATCAATGATGGTTCTAGAGATCTTCAAAAATGGCCTCCCCAGCAAGATTGGGCCGGTATGTTTATCATGCTCCATGTCTAGGACATAAAAATCTGTGGGGAATATTAAGGAATACACCCTAACCAACACATCCTCGACGATACCCACAGGGCACACACTAGAATGATCGGCTAGTTGGATCACCACCCCGGTTTTGTACAAAGTACCAAGATTGAGGCTTTCATACAAAGAATAAGGAATCACATTTATTGACGCACCTAAGTCAAGCATTGTTTTTTTCAAAATGTGTATTTCCTATCATGCAGGGGATTGTGAACATGTCGGGATCTCTACATTTAGGGGGTAACTCCCTTTGGCATAAAGCGGAGACATGTTCACTTCTCTCATTTTTAATTTTGTTCTTCATTCTTTGTTTCCTATTTACTACACATAATTCCTTCAAAACTTTTGTATAGCTAGGAATTTGTTCAATAGCATTCAAAAGAGGGATATTTACCTCACACCTACGAAAGACTTCATAGATGTCCTTGTTGGACTCCTTCCTCCGTTTGTTCTTTAGAGCTTCCGGGAATGATGGTTCCGGCACATATGAAGGAATTACCACTATTCTTGCCTTCTTGTGGGGGGATGAAGGTTCGAGAATGGAGGTTGATTTCTCAACTTTGATCTCCTCTTCCTTCTCATTTCCCTTCCCTTCTTGCTCCTTGGCCATCTCCTCGTTCACTTGTTTCACTTCTTTCTCAAGCTATTCAAGCTTCCTAGGTTCATCGTCAACAACTTCACCAACTGTGGGAGAGCCAACCACTTTAGCACTTCTCAAAGTGATAGCACTTGCATTTTATCGAAGGTTGATCTCCGGTTGGGAGGGTAGCTTACCCTTTTCCCGGGCTTCCTTCCGATTCACCGCTTGAGCTATTTGGCTAACTTGATTTTCCAAGTTCTTGATACTTTCCTTGGCTTCATCTTGGAATTTCTCACTTTTCTCTGCACACATGTACAACCGGTGAATGGCTTGCATCACCTCATCCTTTGTTACCCCTGAGCTCTCCCCTTGGTCTCGGGGTTTGTCTTTGAGCCTTTGAAATTATTTTTGAGGTGGCCTATATTGTTGTTGAGGAGGCTGATATGGTTGAGGGTTTTGGCTTCCTTGAGGGTTTCCATACCGGAGGTTTGGGTTATCACGATTTCCTGAATTGTATGGCCGGTTTTAGTACCCTTGATAACCTTGGTAGCCTTGGTGACCTTGGTAGCCTTGCCCACCTTGATATCCTTAGTTTCCTTGTGCATCTTGATTGCCTTGATATCCCATAGAACTCACCTCTTCGACATAGTCCTCTTGCAAAGTAGGGCAATTTTCGGTATGATGTGCCAAGTAACAAATTTCACATGATTTAACATGTGGCGCATTCTCAAGCTTTGTCATCAACGATTTGACCATAGATGCAAAGGCTGGGACTTAGTTCTTGAACTTCCCACTATTTGAAGAGTCACTTGCGGGCATTGAATTTCTCTTTCTCAAATTGTCCCTTGAGCTAAAATTTCTTGATTCTTCCGCTAGCTCCTTATACAATTGCATAGCCTCAGAGGATGTTTTGTTCCCAGGGGTAACACCATAAGAACTTCTTACCAACCTTTGATCCTCATCAACAAGGCCATTGTAGAAGTAATAAACCAAATCCCCCTCCGAATAACCTTGGTAAGGGCAACTTGCAAGAAGCTTCTTGAACCTCTCCCAATAGTCGAAGAGAGATTCTTCATGCCATTGAAGGATGTTTCTTATGCCATTCTTCAAGGCGGTGGACCTCGAGGCTGGGAAGTATTTGGCTAGAAACTTTGTTTTCATATCGAGCCAACTCTTGATGCTCGTGGGTGGTAGGTAGTGGAGACAATCTCTTGCACCATTCCTTAGTATGAACGAGAATGCCTTCAACTAATAGAAATCTTCATCCACTCCATGGGGTACCATACCACCACACAAGAAGTGAAATTCGGTGAGGTGTTTGTTAGCATTCTCCCCTTTCCTACCAAGGAAGATGGGTAGCATGTTGATGACCCGGTCTTTAGCTCAAAGTGCTTGTTTGGTCCAACCACGGGATACTCAATGCACATTGGTTGTTGATCGAGGTTGGGGGCCATGATGTCTCTTAACAAAGCTTGCCCCAAATAAATCTCCCTTTGGTGGAGAGGAGGAGCTCGCACTTGGAGAGGAGGATGTTGAGTGGATGCACATCTTCATACTCAAGTTGATGTTCCATAGAGGAAGAGGTATCCAAAAAATGGTCACTAGGAGGGGTGTTATTCACACTTTCCAAAGAAACCCTCCTACCCCATTTCAAATTCAACTCTAACTCAAGGCCGTAGTGTAGGGGTTCTTATGAAGAGGATCGCATATGAACCATACACCAAGAACTCGAACAATACATCTCCAAGCCAAATGGAAAATCAACTAAGAAATAAAAATAAAAGAAAACTAAGAAATATTTACAATTAGCATATAATCACACATAATATGCCCAAACACTTAAAAATAAATGCCTCTTCCCCGGCAGCAGTGCCAAAATTTAGGAGGTCGTCGTTGTACCTCTCAAAGTTAATACTTTTAAGCCCTAATGTTTTCTATATACAATTAAGTAGATAATGGCAAGTCGGGGTCATCCACGAGAAGAGGGATCATTTCAAGTGTTTAAACATATATAGGGGAAAACATACTAAGCATATACATACATAGATACATATAAAAGCATGTAAACAAGGGGGGTTTTTGGTTGGTTTGATCCTAAGTTATCAAATTGAAATACAACAACTAGCAAAGAAATAGAACTATGTTAATCATGCAATACAACTAAAGATAAGATGAAAACAACAATTAACGGAACCTTGGGCGCAATTGACTTCCACTTCCAAACCTCTTATCCATCATTGAACCTGCAACCTATTTACTACTTTCACTACTTCTTGTGAACACTAAACTTCTATCCTTCTTAGATAGTAGTTTGCAAGAGTGAATTCGACATCTCTTGTCAAAACTCACCAATGACTCCCGTAGTCGAAACATGACTAAAAGTATACCATTGATGGCATTTAGCACGAAAAATCAACAAGCTTGGAAACACTTATAAACACTACACTGTGTCTAAGAATTTAACCAATTCATGCATTTACACAAGATTAGTCAAGAACGATCGACATTCATAGACTTCTCTCATTTGCTACAAGCAACAAACATGACAAAGAGTTCAACATTATCATATTCATCTAGCAATTATCAATCCACCAACACAATCAAAAGCTCTAAATCATACTCTCGGATTCCTATCAAGAAAAGGGGAAACTAACCCATTTCCCTAAACTTTAACAAGCATATCATACAAGTACTTCATATACTCAAGCTTTCAATAACATTAATGACATGAACAAACACCTTCAATGCTCCATAAATGCATAATAGTAAGAGTATTAAATAGGCTACAAATTGTTCTTAAGACATGGGCTTGGAAGCCTTAGTCAATTGCTCCCAAGAACTAGATGTAGCTACAAGAGTTCATACTAATTAATGCTAAACAACTAAACATAAAAACAAGAGAATTCAAAGATGAAAATGGAAGAAAATAGGGTTCTAAACAGTACCAAAAATGCAGATGAAGAAAATGTGAATGAGAGCAAAGAGAATGCTATTTATAGTACAAAAAGGATAAGGTGAAATTCTGGCCACCCGTTGGTTGAAACTCGCAACGGGCTCATCACGACTCGCGATGCAACTCGCAACGGGTGCCAGAATTTTATCTTGTTTCCTTTTCTTCTTCTTGTGGTACACATTCATCTTCATAGCAATTTCTCTCATTATTCAAGTCTTCAATGTCTCCAAAAATGGTCTTCAATGGCCTCCAATCTTCATGTCTTCAAAGCAAGTCTTCAAAAGTCTTCAAAAATGTGATCTTTAATGGCCTCCGGTCTTCATGCCTCTATGTTCTTCCCTTGTCTTGCAAAATCCACTTAGAAGAGGTAAAAGAGCGTAAAGTTGCTCTTACCCCTCCTAAGAGAATTTCAAGGTAAAACACAAGCTCTTGATAATAAAAGAGCACAAAAGTGACCCAAAATAGTATAAAATTATGCATATAAAATGGACATATCATGGTCCTTACAAGTCACCGCATTTAAGCAGCGTAATCAATGCACACCAGCCACCCGTTCTGAATACGGGTGGGTACCAAGTCGTCATCCTTATTCTTCACTAATTTGACCCCACATTTCTTTTGTAGCACTTGGGTGGGACTCACCCAAGTGCTATCAGAGATAGGATATATTATCCCAGCCTTAAGTAATTTAAGGACTTAACCTTTCACTACTTCCATCATAGGCAGGTTTAATCACATTTGACATTGGTGTACGGGAATCGTACCCTCCTTTAATAGTATGCAATGCATGCAAGTTGAAGGGCTTATACCTTTAATGTCAACCAAAATCCATCCTATTGCTTCCTTTAATTTTTAAAGGACATCGATCAATATACCTTCTTTGTCAATGGTCAACCTATTCGAGATAATCACAAGAAAGGTTTCATTTTCACCTAGGAAACAATACTTTAAGTGTTCAGGTAAGGGCTTAAGCTCAATTACGGGTGGTTCCTCTATTGAAGACTTGGTCTCTGGTAGAACTAGCTCATCTAAGTTTGTGGGTTAGGTTTCCACACTATTCTCACCTTAAGGATCAACCTCTTCCACACTCCCCACTAGGTTAGATTCCAAGGTATTAACAAATATATCACTTAGATGAGTATGTCACCGTACCTCTCAAAGTTAATACTTTTAAGCCCTAATGCTTCCTATCAACAATTAAGTAGATAATGGAAAGTTGGGGTCGTCCACGAGAAGAGTGATCTTTTCAAGTGTTTGAACATATATAGGAGAAAACATACTAGGCATATACGTACATAGATACATATAAAAGCATGTAAACAAGGGGGGGTTTTTCGTTGGTTTTTTATCCTAAGTTATCAAATTGAATGACAACAATTAGAAAAGCAAGAGAACTATGATAATCATGCAATACAACTAAAGATACGATACAAATGATAATTAACGGAGCCTTGGGGACAGTCGACTTCCACTTCCAAACTTCATATAGCTCATTGATTCATTCAATCATTCAATTACATTTATTGTCTATGGGGTATGTTATCACTTCTCATTTAAAGATCGACATTCATTCCTCCTTAAGAGTATTTTGCAAAGACAAACAATGACCATTTGCAAACCTCATTGATGATCACCCTAGACAATCAACATCATAGGGGTATTTCATCAATGGCATTTCACTCAAAGGACCATAGGTTTGATAACAACAAGCCTTCTACCAAAGACATAGTCATTTAACCAAACAAAGAATTTATTAGGTTAAACTTAGAACAAACAACATTCAAGGTTCAACCTTTCTTTGCATCTATATGATAAATATGAAAACAAACCACATTAACATACTCATCTAGCAAGAATTATCACACATTATACACAAGAAGTTCTTAATCCATGCTTTTGGATTTCCATATCAAATGAGTTAAGAAATTTGCAGCTTTCCTAACACTCTAACATTTCAATCTCACAAACATTTCATATACTCAAACAACCCATAATATAAATGAGGTAAAACACAACATTAATGGCCTAATAAATTCTCTCCAATAAATGTACATAAATGAGAAAATATGGAATCTTACTACATAATTTTGGAAGCTTCAATCAATTTCTCCCAAGAACTAGATTTAGCTACAAGAGTTCATACTACTGAATGCTAAACAACCAAACATAATACAAGAGAATTCAAAGATTACAATGGAAGAAAATAGGTTTAAGAATAGTACCAAAAATGCAGGAAGAAGAAGATGTGAATGAGAGGAACGAGAGTGCTATTTATAGTACAAAAAGGATAAGGTTAGGTTCTGGCCACCCGTTCATGGCGACTCGCAGTATGTTCATCACGAATCACGACGGGCACCAGAACTCAACCTCATTTTCTTTTCTTCTTCTTGTGGAAAACACTTATCTTCACAATGATTCCTCTCATTTTCCAAGTCTTCAAATCTTTGCAGAAAGTCCTCAAAATGGTCTTCGACGGCCTCCGGTCTTGAAGCCTCCATGTTCTTCCTTTGTCACTTAAAATCCACTTAGAAGAGGTAAAAGAGCATAAAGTTGCTGATACCTCTTCTAAGAGAATTTCAAGGTAAAACACAAGCTCTGGATAATAAAAGAGCACAAAAGTGACCCCAAAAAGTACTAAATTATGCATATAAAATGGACAAATCAAACCTCCTCACACTTAAACCTTACTCGCCCTCAAGTAAGAAAAGAACCAAGCATACGAAGGGAATATCATATCCACATCCTAACTACTAATCCCCCAAGTCAATACCTTGCAAAACTCTCAATATCACACATCCCAATGTTAAGATCAAATGAGAAGTTTCCACAACCCCCATTCCTAAATCTACCCAAACCATATCAACCCATCAATTCATTGATATCCCTAAAACATCTCCAAATCCCGAATTGACAATCCCAAATCCAATCATACAAGAAGAAGCTAAAGACATGTATAAGGTTCAAAACACAATCTCCACTTTATATCAATATATCAACCTAAAAACGAAGCATATTAACGATCAAGAGTTTCATAACTTAATTTGTCTTCTCCCGCTAAATTTTTCACCCCCAAGAGGTCGTCAAGATGTCAAGCTACCCGATCCATCCGTATGGCCACCGCAACCTTATGACTCCAACGCCGGCAAATGAGTGAACACTTAACATTTTTCAATTTCTCTCATTTTCTCTCATTTTACCTAGAAGCCCTATCGGGCTTTCATACTAGCCACACGTCATGTTTTTTTTCCAGCTTACATCTCACCTTTTTCCACACATTTAGCCTCTCATTTTTTTCCTAG
Organism: Rubia yunnanensis; assembly: GCA_037428765.1. Classification (NCBI taxonomy): domain Eukaryota; kingdom Viridiplantae; phylum Streptophyta; class Magnoliopsida; order Gentianales; family Rubiaceae; genus Rubia; species Rubia yunnanensis. Next base: position 66,098,733 of record CM075064.1, read on the forward strand.
GTCGTCCTCTTGGGTTTTTGACCTATCTAGGCCCCCAATGTTACCTAAGATGCCCTCTCGGGTTTTCAACTTAGCGGGATTCTTTTAATTTGTATATATTATTTTTTTCATTTTCTATTTTTTTCAAAATTTTTCACGTTTTCCCAATCCAAAAAAGTATCAAAGTGCTTTCCAAATGTTAAGGCTAAGAAAAGTATCAAAGCCAACATTATCCAAGTACATCAAAAGAAAAAAATCCCAAAACAAAAGGGAAAAATATCCAAAACAAAACAAAAGAGTTATCCAAAAGTAGCAAGTCTCCAGAGTATCTCCAACCCCAATCACCTCAAAGTAGATATCCCTCCCCACACTTAGAACAGTACATTGCCCTCAATGTAGACAATAGGGCCAAATGTACAAAGCAAAGTATGGAAAGAGCAATGATATGGTGCTCACAAATCACTGATGTGAGGAAGAAGGGTCACTGCCAAAATAGCACTGCTGATAACGAGCCAGCCAATCCATGCTCCTCTGCCTCCTAGCTCTTTGCCTCTCTGCTCCCAGATCGGGGCCTGAGACACCGCCTGCCTGGGACTGTAGCTCATGGATGCGAGCTGATAGGTGATCAATCTCCTCATCTATGTCGATCAAGCTCTAAGAGACAAACACGTTGTGCTCCAGTGTCATGATGTCCTGGTGGCAGAATCCATCCTGCATGGTCTGCATCATCCACTCATAGATATTTGGTAAAGGCTGGGAGTAGTGAGGTGGCACATTGTCCTCCTGCATCGTCTCGGTGGAGGCTGCGGGGAGTGCTGCTGCCGCTATCGCTCAGAGAAAGGTAGGTTGCTATCATCGCGATGGGCAGGGGCTGGACCAAGGTCACGGAGCTCACACTGGAAGTCCTCTCTGCAGGATGAGTCAGGTGAAATCACCAAGTCTCCTAGAGGTGTATCAAATTCCATCTTCGTCTTATTGGGCTGAGGAAGTGCCATGAATGTGACCTTCCTGGCACCATACAACCAGTGAAATAGCCCCGTGGTCCCGGTGGCATTGATCATTGCAAATCAAACCAACCTCTCAGCAGTGATGAGGTAGGAAGTACGCATCCCTAAATGCAAAAAGTCAGCCGGAGGGACCAATCCTAGGTACTCCGCGAAGAGGCCTATCATACCTCCGACCATAATATTCCCCTTTTTCTTTCCTGCCACCTCCATGATCCTCTTCATCCAAAACTCAGCCCACAACCCGTATCCTAGTCCCTCACTTGCCAAGTTCCACAGAAAGTGAATGTCATTGTCCGGCACATTCGTCTATCCCGCCAAGAAAAGTACTGTGCCAGCCAACAGTCGGTGTATATAACGGAGTACAGGGTAGATGATGACACTGCTCTTTTCAAGGGAGTTCTTTGGCCTCATGCAGCTGACACTCCAAAATTGCATGTCATCTTTGATCAATCGCCCTGGGTCTATGGGTCCAACCTTGCCCGTATCTTCACAGTGTCAAATCCAAAAGCCTCATCAATCTGCGAGATGGTCATTTGCCGAGATATATCATCCAAGTGGAAAGAAATGTTCCTCTCATATGGTTGATCATATCTCATACTGCATATCCTGACAGTGGACAGGAACTCTAGTGTGTATCTCCGGTAAGAGGGTGCGCTCCTACTCATGAATATTTTCATCCCCCATTTAACGAGGAAGCATCTGACAGGCTGGGTGTGCCCAAGAGCGTCTAGTGTGGGTACATTTACAAAACTCTTCTCCTTGAGTTGACGACTCGCCAGGGCCTCCCACCTCTCAGCATAGGATCCAGTGATCCGGGTCAAACCCATGTACCTATCTAGAGGGGGGATACAGGGCTTGATTCCAGAGTCGGTGGTGGAGGCGGGGGTGGAGCGGCGGTGCACCCGCCTCGGGGAGGAGCCCCGGGTCCCTTTGTAGGGGCCATACCTAAAAACCATAGTAAACAAGTCAAATGCACAAGAATATATGTATATGCAATATTGCAAATTCATACTCAACCTTAAACTAGTTCATCATCACAAGCCAAATCAAGTTCAAGCCTACTAGTTCAAGTTCTACTCACAATTGCACATACAATCCATATTATGTCCCACATGCCCATATTCTCAAGTCAATGAAGTTCTCACATAGTAGAAATCGAATATGCTATATCTCAAAATCACAGTCATGCCTAATTAGCTTAGCCACCATTAGTACATTCACAATGTCCACATTAAAGTCCCATGGCTAAACTACCCTAAGTAAAATACCATTTCAAAACACAATAACATTTTATCCCAATAACAACTAAGTCTCATCAAGGGCCAACATGCCTCATATCTAGTATAAACCACAATCCATTCTCAACCAAAGCAACACTAATAGTGCAATGCAAGCGTAAGACCAATACGAGCAACTCAATACACTCAAAGTGATTATTGATGTTATCCTACATCCAACTAAGCGTAAACCATAAAACATTCACACAATCCCCATCAAATGAAATTCCAAGCACAATACATTCCCAAAAATCAACCAAGTTCCAACAATCTAATTTCCTAAGGCGTCACACATACTCTACACAATATCCAATAAATAGAGTATACAATCATAATCACAATTGGAGTTCAATAAGGTGAAGAAATGTACCACTTAGATACTTTGGAAGAAGAAAGGAGGGTGCTCACAATCAACTTGAAATAGAATAACCCAAAGTCACAAAACCCCCAAATTCAAGGGTTTTTGTTCTTCAAAATTTTACGGTGATCTGTGGGCAGAGATTGGGAAGAAGGGATGGGGGTATGGAGTGAGGGCAGTGAAGTGGTGAGCGGCGGCGAGGTGGTGAGCGGCGGCGAGGTGGTGAGCGGCGGCGAGGTGATGGTGCGGCGGTGCGGTGGTGCATGGCAGAGAGGTGGAGGCTCGGTGGAGGAATGGAGAAGATTAGTGTTTGTGGAAAAAAAACAAACTGAATCTGCCTATTTTTTAAAATAGGGTTGTACGCCCGTCGTGATGGGTAGGTAAAAAAACTCCACAAGTCACTATTTACGTCTCGAACCGCAACCACTTCATCACGACTCGCGATGGTCTGTCGCAACTCGCGACGAGGCCATCGCGACTTGCAAAATGTGCATGCCGAGAGCTCTATTTTCACACAAAATTCCTGATTTGGTCATGACTCGTGACCACTTCGTCACGACTCATGATGGTCCATTGCGACTTGCGATGAGGCCATCGCAACTTGTGAAAAGTGGGGGTTGAGACCTCCATTTTTCAGCCAAAATCTCTAATTTGGTTGCGACTCGTAATGGTCCATCGAGACTCGCAATGAGGCCATCGCGACTCGTGAAAAGTGGATGCTAAAACCCAAAAATCTCACCAAACATTACTGAGCCCATCGTAACTCACGATGATGTGGTCGCGACTCGCGACGGATTACCAACCTGGTACTTAGAAAATATTTATAATTCCTCCTCTTGTCCAAGTATTTCCTTCTTGACTTCAAGCATTTCTACCTTCAAAATTCCAATGCCTTGGCTTTAAAATTGCTGCAAAATCATGGAAAAACAACCCTTGAAAAGCACAAAGCAAAACAGGAATCTAATGACAAAATCCAAAACCAAGCAACATCAACAGAAATTCACGAATGACAATCTGGATGATCAAAACCAAGTTTATTTAACATCATCGGCATGACTTACTCCCTTTTCTTGGAGTTCACTCACAAACCGGATCGAGGAGATCAACATCCTCTCCCTTTTCTGACACAAAATTCTTTTGGTAAGGTTTCAAACGTTGTCCATTAACCTTGAATGTATTGGACTTAGCTCAATCTAGAATCTCCACCATGCCATACAGGAATACCTTAACCATCTCAAAAGGACTAATCCATCTGGACCTTAACTTACCTGGGAATAGGCAAAGGTAGGATTGGAATAGGAGGACTTTTTTACCAACGTCAAATTCCTTCCTAATGATCATCTTGTAATGCCACACCTTTGTCTTCTCTTTATAGATTTTGGCGTTCTCATAGGCGTTCCCTCTGGATCTCATCTATTTCATCCAATTGTAACTTCCTATGCAATCCGGCCTCCTCTATATCAAGATTGAATTCTTTGACCGCCCAGTAAGCCTTATGTTGTATTTCCACTGGTAGGTGACAGGGCTTACCAAACACTAACCAGTATGGTGACATACCGATTAGTGTCTTGTAAGCCGTCCTATATGCCCATAAGGCATCATTCAATTGAGAACTCCAATCCTTCCTGTTAGGACTAACCATTCTTTGAAGGATGGACTTTATTTCCCGATTGGAAACTTCGGCTTGCCCATTGGTTTGCGGGTGATAGGCAGTGGATGTCTTGTGAGTGATGTCATACTCCTTCAAGAGTGCCTCTATGGTCCAGTTTCAAAAATGGGTGCCACTATTACTAATCAAGGCTCGGGGTACCCCAAACCTAGAGAAGATGTTATCTTTTAGGAATTTTGCAACCACTTTAGAATCGTCGGTCCTAGTGGGTTTTGCTTCAACCCACTTCGACACATAATCAATGGCAAGAATAATATATGTAAAGCCATAAGAACTAGGGAAAGGTCCCATGAAGTCAATACCCCAAACATCAAAGATTTCACAATATAGCATAACTTTTTGGGGCATCTCATTTCTAGATGAGATATTTCCTACTCTTTGGCCCTTGTCACAAGCCTTACAAAATATGTATGCATGCTTATTTAAAGTAGGGCAATAAAAACCACTTTCCAAGACTTTCCTAGTGGTTCTTTTAGCGCCAAAATGACCGTCGCATGCATGAGAATGAAAAAATGTGAGAATTGAATGCACTTCATTATCGGGGATACATCTCCTAACAACTTGGTCTACACAATGTTTCCACAAAAATGGATCATCTCGCACATAATATTTAGCATTGCTCTTTAGCTTATCTTTCTGTGCTTTAGAAAAGTGAGGAGGAAATTCACCAGAGACAAGAAAGTTCACAATGTCGGCATACCACGGTTGGAGGTCCCTGATTTAGCGAACAATTGTTCATCGAGGACTCCTCCCATTGTTTCTCCTTTATTAATAGATGTGCCTCACTATCTTGGCAGGGTGCCAACTGGCATAGGTGATCAGCCACGAGGTTCTCCGCACCCTTCTTGTCTCGCACCTCTAATTCAAATTCACTCAGGAGTAGGATCCACCTAATCAATCTTGGCTTGGCCTCTTTCTTCATCATTAAATGATGAAGCGCTGCATGGTTAGTGTGCACAATAACTTTTGTACCAAGCAAGTAAGATCAAAATTTTTCCAAAGAAAATACCACTGCTAGCAACTCCTTTTCAGTGGTGGAATAGTTTCTTTGGGCTTCATTGAGAGACATAGATGTGTAGTAGATGGTGTGAGGTGCTCTCCACACCCTTTGACCAAGCACCGCTTCAACGGAGTAATTACTAGCGTTGCACATAATCTCAAAAGGCAACAACCAATCTGGGGGCTGTATAATAGGGGCCAAAACTAACCTTCCTTTCAATGAATTGAAGGCCCCTTTACAACTCTCATCCATAACAAATTCCACCTCTTTTTTTAAACAACTTGCATAAAGGAGATGCTATCTTCAAGAAGTCCTTGATGAACCGGCAATAGAATCCATACACCTTTGGAAAGTTGTGGGAGCGTTAGATAACCCAAAAGGTATACGCCGGTAGGAAAATGTACCAAAGGAGCGCGTGAAGGTGGTTTTTTCTTGGTCTTCCAAGGTGATAGCCACTTGAAAATACCCTGAGTACCCATTCAAAAAGCAATAGAAAGGGTGGCTTGTTAACCTCTCGAGCATTTGATCAATGAATGGCAACGAGAAGTGGTCCTTTTGGGTCTCCGCATTTAGCCTCCGGTAGTCAATACAAACACGCCACCCATTTTGAACTCGAGTGGGTACCATTTCACCCTTCTCATTTTTTACTACTGTCACCCCACTCTTCTTGGGTACCACTTGAGTTGGACTCACCCACTTGCTAATCGAGATTGGATAGATCATTCTTGCTTGGAGTAACTTGAGCATTTATGCCTTTATCACCTCCATCATAGGTGGGTTTAAACGGCGTTGGGGTTGTTGCACGGGTCTTGTATCTTCCTCAGAAAAAATTCTATGCATGCAAGTGGATGGACTTATGCCTTTGATTTGGCAATAGTCCATCCAATTGCTTCCTTGTTCTACCGTAACACCAACAACAACTTTTCTTCTTGCTCCTTAATGAGCTTGCTTGAAATGATAATCGGAAGTATCTCCCCTTCCCAAAGAAATGCGTACTTGAGGTCGCTTGGCAACAGTTTAGGCTCAATCACCGGAGCTTTCACAAGTGATGGGAGGAATTCCAGTTCTTCGGGTTCCTCTACGACTAGAGGGTCAGGACTTTGCACCACTTCCTCAAGAATGCTTAACTTCTCAATGCTTTCCTTTAAGTTAGTACTCATGGAATATACAAGACATGCATTTTCAACATCATTTTCCAGAGCAACTAGAAAGGAGTCATCACCACTCAATTCAAAAACATCTTACACAGCATTGTCAACAAAATCAATAGCATGGCAAAAATACTCTTCAACAGGATACTTCATAGAGTCATTTATGTTAAACTCTACTTTAATCCCATTAAATTCTATGGTAAGGGTACCGTTATGCACATCAATGATGGTCCTAGAGGTCTTCAAAAATGGCATCCCCAACAAGATTGAGGCGGCATGTTTATCATGCTCCATGTCTAGGACATAAAAACCCACGGGAAACATTGAGGAATCCACCCTAACCAACACATCCTCGATGATACCCACAGGGTACGCACTAGAACGATCGGCTAGTTGGATCACCACCCCGGTTTTATGCAAAGTACCAAGATTGAGGCTTTCATAAAAAGAATAAGGAATCACATTTATTGATGCACCTATGTTAAGCATTGCTTTTTCAAAATGTATATTTCCTATCATGCAAGGGATTGTGAACATGCCAGGATTACTACATTTAGGGAGTAACTCCCTTTGGCATAAAGCGGAGGCATGTTCACTTCTCCCATTTTTAAGTTTGTTCTTCATTCTTTGTTTCGTATTTACTACACATAATTCCTTCAAAAAATTGCATAGATAGGAACTTTTTCAATAGCATTCAAAAAAGGGATATTTACCTCACACCTACAAAAGACTTCGTAGATCTCCTTGTTGGACTCCTTCCTCTGTTTGTCCTTTAGAGCTTCCGAGAACGGTGGTTTCGGCACATATGGAGGAATTTCCACTATTCTTGCCTTCTTGTGGAGTGGATGAAGGTTCGGGGGTGGAGGTTGATTTCTCAATGGTGATCTCCTTTTCCTTCTCCTTTCCTTTCCTTGCTTGCTCCTTGATCACCTCCTCATTCTCTTCTTTCACTTATTTCTCAAGCATTTCAAGCTTTCTAGGTTCGTCCTTAACAACTTCAACAACTGTGGGAGAGCCAACCTCTTTACCACTTCTCAAAGTGATAGCACTTGTATTTTGTCAAGGGTTGATCTCCGGTTGGGAAGGTAGATTACCCTTTTCCCGGGCTTCCATCCGATTCACCACTTGAGCTATTTGGCTCAAGTTTTCAAGTTCTTGAAACTTGACTTGGCTTCATCATGGAATTTCTCACTTTTCTCCGCACACATGCCCAACCGGTGAATGGCTTGCATTACCTCATCCTTTGTTAGCCCCGAGCTCTCCCCTTGGTCTCGGGGTTTGTCTTTGAGCCTTTGAAATTGTTGTTGAGGTGGCTTATATTGTTAGTTAGGAGGCCGATATGGTTTAGGGTTTTGGCTTCCTTAAGGGTTTTGGTACCCTTGATAACCTTGGTAGCCTTGTTGACCTTGGTAACCTTGCCCACCTTGATATCCTTGGTTTCCTTAGTAGCCTTGATTCCCTTGATATCCCATGGCCCTCACCTTCTCGACATAGTACACTTGCAAAGTAGGGTAAGTGTCCATAGGATGTGCCAAGTAACAAATTTCACACGATTTAACATGTGGTGCATTCCCGGGCTTCGTCATCAATGATTTGACCATAGATGCAAGGGCCGAGACTTGGTCCTCGAGCTTCCCACTATTGGAAGAGTCACTTGTGGGCATTGGATTTCTCCTTCTCAAATTGGCCCTTGAGCTAAAGTTTCTCGATTCTTCCGCTAGCTCCTCATACAATTGCATAGCCTCGGAGGATGTTTTGTTCCCAAGGGTGTAACCACAAGAACTTCTTACCAACCTTTGATCCTCATCAAGAAGGCCATTGTAGAAGTAATAAACCAAATCCCCCTCCAAATAACCGTGGTAAGGGCAACTTGCAAGAAGCTTCTTGAATCTCTCCCAATAGTCGAAGAGAGATTCTTCATGCCATTGGAGAATGTTTCTTATGTCCTTCTTCAAGGCAGCAAACCTCGAGGCCGGGAAGTATTTGGCTAGAAACTTCGTTTTCATATTGAGCCAACTCTTGATGCTCTTGGGTGGTAGGTAGTGGAGCCAATCTCTTGCACCATTCCTTAGTGTGAATGGGAAGGCCTTCAACTTATAGAAATCTTCATCCACTCCATGGGGGACCGTACCACCACACAAGAATTCAAATTTGGTGAGGTGTTTGTTGGCATTCTCCTCTTGCCTACCAAGAAAGATGGGTAGCATGTTGATGAACCCGGTCTTTAGCTCAAAGTGCCCGTAAGGTCCAACCACGAGATACTCAATGCACATTGGTTGCTGATCGAGGTTGGGGGCTATGATGTCTCTTAACAAAGCTTTCCCCAAAGGAATCTCCCTTTGGTGGAAAGGAGGAGCTCGCCCTTTGAGAGGTGAATGTTGAGGTCCCCCTCCCGGATGCTCATCTTTGTGCTCAAGTTGATTTTCAAAAGAGGAAGAGGCATCCACAAAATGGTAACTAGGAGGGGTATTATTCACACTTTCCAAAGAAATCCTCCTAACCCATCTCAAATTCAACTCTAACTCGAGGTCGTAGTATAGGGGTTCTTTTGAAGAGGATCGCGTATGAACTATACACCAAGAACTCGAACAATACGTCTCTAATCCAAGTGAAAATGGAAAATCAACTAAGAAATCAAAATAAAAGCAAACAAACAAATTTACAACTAGCATATAGTCACACATAATATGCCCAAACACTTAAAAATAAATGCCTCTTCCCCAGCAGCGATGCCAAAATTTGGGAGGTCGTTGTCGTACCTCTCAAAGTTAATACATTTAAGCTCTAATGCTTCCTATCTACAATTAATTAGATAATGGCAAGTTGGGGTTGTCCACGAGAAGAGTGATCTTTTCAAGTGTTTAAACATATATAGGAGAAAACATACTAGGCATATACATACATAGATACATATAAAAGCATATAAACAAGGGGGTTGTTTGTTTTTAATCCTAAATTATCAAATTGAAAGACAACGATTAGCAAAGCAAGAAAACTATGCTAATCATGCAATACAACTAAAGATACGATACAAATGATAATTAACGGAGCCTTAGGGGCAATCGACTTCCACTTCCAAACTTCATATAGCTCATTGATTCATTCACTCATTCAATTACATTTATTGTCTATGGGGTATTTTATCACTTCTCATTCAAAGATCAACATTCATTCCTCCTTCAGAGTATTTTGCAAAGACAAACAATGACCATTTGCAAACCTCATTGATGATCACCCTAGACAATCAACATCATAGGGGTATTTCATCAATGGAATTTCACACAAAGGACCATAGGTTTGATAACAACAAGCCTTCTACCAAAGACATAGTCATTTAACCAAACAAAGAATTTATTAGGTTAAACTTAGAACAAACAACATTCAAGGTTCAACCTTTCTTTTCATTTATATGATAAATATGAAATCAGACCACATAAACATACTCATCTAGCAAGAATTACCACACATTATACACAAGAAGTTCTAAATCCATGCTCTTGGATTTCTATATCAAATGAGTTAAGAAATTTGAAACTTTCCTAACACTCTAACATTTCAATCTTACAAACATATCATATACTCAAACAACCCATAATATAAATGAGGTAAAACACAACATTAATGGCATAATAAATGCTCTCCAATAAATGTTCATAAATGAGCAAATATAGAATCTTACTACATAAGTTTGGAAGCTTCACACAAAATCCTAAGAGGTAAAAGAGCATAAAGTTTCTCTTACCTCTCCTAAGAGAATTTCAAGGTAGAACACATGCTCTTGATAATAAAAGAGCACAAAAGTGACCCCAAAAAGTAATAAATTATGCACATAAAATGGACACATCACTCACTCACATTGATCTTGCTGAACCGCAAGTTCCATGTCTACCTCGTAGTTGCTCAACTGCAATTCCATGTCTCTCCTTCTTCGTATAATATTTTTGGATACATTTGAACCAGAGAATATCCTTCTTGGCATGCAAATCCCATAAATTATTACAAATTAATTCTTTGTTCCACAATGAGAGATGTTTCAGCCCTATACCTCTCATTGTTTTTTTTTTAATTGAAACCACCAGTAGGTGGGGGGATTCTATTATGGCTCCCCTTACCATCAGATTGGGATTTAATTCCCGTGAAACCAGTCCAGTAGATGTATACAAGAGAGAATTGGACACTAGTTGTCACAATTTCTGCGGCATAATCTATGCCAATATCAAAAGAGACCTGTACATGGAAAATAAGGCGACTAGCCCTACATATAAGCTAATCGTTTAACCGGAAATGCCCTTCTGTTTATGTACACCTCCACCCCCCGTGTCGATGTACACTCCAGCCTTGCATTTCCGGTTCTACGCCCTGATCCTTCTCCAAGAGTAGTGTGTGTCCTTCAGAAGTGTTTCCTTTAGCTGTGGGATGCATGTAGGATCCGCGAAATGTTGTGGATCCCTTCTTTGTTGTCCATACTTTGCCAAGAAATCTGCTGCACCATTGATTTCTCTATAGATGTGGCTAACTCGGATGCCATGTTTCTTTATTAGATCTGCCACCTGCCTAGCTAGTTGAAGGCAGTTCCATGGAGGCTTCAGTTTGCCATTGATGATGCTCACTGCATTCTGACTGTCCATCTCAAGTGATAATTGATGAAAACTGGTTTCCACTGCCAGTTGAATGCCATGAAGGGCAGACTGAAGCTCCACCTGCAAAGGAGAAATACCCGTAGTAAGTTTGTGGAAACCAAGTCTGAATCTTCCCCCCTTATCTCTAATGAGTCCCCCAACAGATGAGGAGTTTTGATTGCAAGATGCATCAACATTCAGTTTAAATCCTTTATCTGGGGGCTCCCATTTGATTGGGATCAGTTTTATTGGTGGGGGTGGATTCAGGAGTGAGATTAATCCTCGTTGGATCCATGTGCTATCTGAGGGGTTACTTGAAATCAGTGGCCTAACTATAGAGATGAGTCTACAGTTTGCCTTAACCTGCTTCCAAGTATGTAAAGGTGTTTGCTTAACATTTTGAAATAGAACTTGTCCCCTTGCTTTCCACAATTCCCATAGAATTAAACAAGGCAGTGAGTAACATAGGAAGTTATGCAATTTTGACAGGTTTGTAATGTTCCAATAGGTTGTTAATCTATCCCATAAATTTGCAAACTGATCCTGTGGTAATTCTAGGATGTCATGCATTTGTTTCCATATGAAAGAGGCATAGGGGCATGAATTAAAAAAGTGTTGCAGAGTATCCTCATGCTCACAAAAAGGACATTTAGATACAGTGACAATCCCAAATTCAGTGAGCATATCATCCATAGGCTTTTTTTTTTTAAAATAAACCATCATAGATGGGGGAAATTATATTGGCCTTCCCGAGCCGTAATAAAACAAAAATAAAGAAGCCAAAGGCTAAGTTACTGTACAGTCTGAGCGAATTGCTCTTGAAGCAACCATAAATTGCTTCCAAAAGAATGAACTAGAGTAATTAGGATGCTATAGGATGAACTCTCGAACTTCTTAGTGAATCGACATCGAGACACAGGTCAGTCAGAGAGAATAACCGTGAGCATATCCGCTTAATTTTGCAACACAAAAGGAACTAGCAGATTGTAAGGGAAAGAAGAAACTGAGATTTGAGCTTTCTTATTGCCCTACTCCAAAGTGGATGATCAGGAATGTCCATAGCAAGCTCATCCAAAAGCTTGTTACTTGAGAATCTTGAAGGCCGTGTGTAGTCTGTTGAAGCGAATAGGAGGCAGTTATGCAGCATAGTCTTCAAACCTGCATTCAAGAGTGAGAATGAGTAGCATCCAAACTAAAAGATTCGTAGAGCAGGGATGCCAATTTGATCTAGTCTAATTAGCCCCCTTACCGTGTTCGGAAGTTCAGATAAATCAATAAAAGATGAATCACATTCTAATTGCAAACAAAGTTTAGCAAGTGTATGGGCCACCAGGTTAGCCTGCCTATATATATGTACCAGATTGATGTCATTAAGTGATTGATGGATCTCATCAGCTAGTGAAAAGCATTTCCAGTGACATCGGAGTGGTTCAGTAGAAAAGAGAACCGCAGAAAGACAATCAGATTCCATATGTAGGGGGCCAGTTAAATCATGTGAAATCTGGATGGCAAACTTAATAACCTTCAATTCAGCTTCTAAAGGTGAAAAAGCTACAGTAAATAGAGTGTAAGCTCCCACGAAAGCCCCTCTAATGTCTCTAATGATCACTCCAATTCCACACTTCAAAGTATTGCATGACCAAGAGGCATCAACATTAATCTTAACACCTGATGTAGGCCTAGTCCAAGCAATTTTCCAGATTTTTGGCTTTGGTGAAAGTTTAAGAAGTGGTAGAAAGGAATGATCAGCAATACTCACATCCAGAGGAGATGATATGTGAACCGGATTTGCACTGAAGGAGAAAAAAATCTGATCTCTAATGTGCTGGAGCACAAGGGTGGAGGAAGGCTTGGTAGATTCAAATAAGTATCTGTTTCTCATCTTCCAAATATTCCAAAAAGTGAAGATGGCAGCAGTACGGATCATTATAGCATGTAAGGAGGTTAGAGCTGGCAAAGTAAAGTAGTATGAAATTCTTTCCCAAACCGAAGGGAAGGCTCTATCTTGAATACCCATAAACTGATGAATGATTTTCCAAACAGATAGAGAGAAATAACATGAGTTGAAAAAATGCTCTAAAGAGTCCTCATGGTTGTTGCACATACAGCATTTAGAAGCCAGACTGAATCTAAGTTTCCTGATTATGTTATCAAAAGGCAGCAGAGAATTCACAACTTTCCACATGAAAACAGAGATTTTTTTCTCAAATCTGGGGTTCCAAAGAAGTTTAGCAGAGGAAATCAAACCTGAGTGGTTACTTAGCAACTTATATGTATCTTTGAAGGAGAAGTTTCCAGATATACCTGGTTTCCAAATTAATCTATCAGCTCTGTGGGGGAAAAGTTTTGACTCCTGCAAAAGATTAATAATGTGAGATGGCAGAAATGGCTCAATTTTTGTAATAAGAAAAACTTTGTTAGATATGAATTTAGAGACTGAACATTCAACATCAATATCCACCCTATTATGGTCACACACATCAATCAGTGCACCTACATCCAGCCAGTTTGAAGTCCAAAAATTACAATCACCTCTCCCTATGATGACTCTAGAATTAGCCTCAGCCCAATCATTAACTGAACAAATTCTCTTCCAGTTAGGAGAAGACCTATAGGATTGAGGGAGGGCAGCCATTAAGTGAGTCCAGAGGGCATCACCTATTTGATACTTCCACCACAATTTAACTGAGCATGTTTTAATTATTGTACTGATAGACCTGAAGCCTAGGCCATTCTGATCAGTTGGGAGACACAAATCAGACCACTTTTTCCATGATCTCTTAGGTTTTAAATCATCCCCCCAAAAGAATTTGCTCATTTTTTTCTCAATGATGGTGATGATCAATTTTTTTGGTTTAATAACTTGCCAGATGTGTTGTGGAATGGCATATATGCAAGACTCAATCAATGTAATTTTCCCACCCATGGAAATCCATCTATTTTTCCAATTACCAATCTTATTATCAATAAGTTCAAAGAGTGGTTGAAAGTAAATTTTTTTTGCCACACCAGTAAAGATTGGAACTCCTAAGTAGGTGAAAGGGAAGGAACCCAATTTCATTCCAAGTATCCTTTTAATGTGGTTCACTTTATGTTCTGTAGCATGTTTACTTATGAAGATGTCACTCTTGTTATAATTGATAGACTGACCAGTGACCTCCTCAAAGATAGACAAAAAAGCCTTTAATCTAACCAAGGTTAATTTTGTAGCTTTAAAGAAAATGACAGTATCATCAGCATAAGATAAGTGAGAGATTCTTGGAGGATTACCTGGAAGATCAAAGTAGTCTAGCTTACCCTTGTCAAAAATGTAGGTCAGGCTCCTTGAAAAAGACTCAGAAAAAATATTAAACAACAATGGAGATAGAGGATCACCCTGTTTAATGCCTCTAGAAGACTGAAAAAATCCCACAGGCTTACCATTAATTAGAATAGAGAACCAAGCCTGTGACAAATTTTTCATAACAGTGAAAATGAATTTTGCATGGAAACCAAATTTTGCCAAAATTTTATATAGAAATGACCATCTAACCCTGTCAAAAGCCTTTTTGAGATCAAGTTTAATTATACAATTCGGATCCCTTCTCTTTCTGTTAATGAGTCTAACCATTTCCTGTAGATGAATGACATTATCAGAAATATCCCTACCATGTAAAAAAGCTGTTTGGTTAGGAGAGATAATCTTAGGCATAATAGATTTAAGTCTTTCCATAAGCACTTTAGAGCAAATCTTATTAATCACATTGGAGAGACTTATAGGCCTATAGTCATCAAATGAGGATGGGGTTTTCTTCTTTGGGATAATGGTAATCCAGGTACTACTTATACCCCTAGGCAGGTTTGATGAAGATTGGGAATCCTGAACAGCTAGAAGAAGATCATGTGATATTATATCCCAAGATTTCATGTAGAATTTAGCCGTAAAACCATCCGGACCTGGAGAGCTTGATTTGTTAAGGCTATACACTATCTTCTTAAGCTCCTCCATAGTGACTGGTTTTAATAGGTTCTCATTATCTTCCTGAGTAACCATCTTGGGTATATGGTTGAGAAAATGAGATGTGAATGGAGAACACTCAGTGAGGCAGTCTTCACTCAGTAAATCTTGATAATACCTGATTGCCTCCATCTCCACATCCTGTGTGTTTTCCAACCATTGACCATTTCTACCCTTGATTTTTGTGATCCTCAATCTATTATTCTTATCTTGTATAGATTTATGAAAGAAAGATGTATTATTGTCTCCATCTTGTAGCCATTTTATCTTAGCCTTGTGTTTCCAAAAATTCTTTTGTTCAGACATGGCCTTGACTAAACTAGCCCTAGCCTTCCTAAGATTAACTAGATTATTAACAGAATCATCCTGATCAGTTAAAGCTTCCTGAGCCTGCAAGGCTAATTCAGCCTGAAGAACATTATCATGAATGTTACCAAAATGATCTTTGTTCCAGCTTTTTAAGGCTTTCTTAAGTCTAACTAGTTTTAAATAAAAAGCTAGCATTCCAGATTTATGCATAGGAGTATCCCAATCCTTCTTAATTACTTCATTAAATTCTTTCCTCTTGTACCATGTATTTAAGAACCTGAAGGGTCTCGGATTGGATGGTATGTCACTTCCTACAGTTAGCAGCAAGGGGTTGTGATCAGAGCTAACTCTATTCAAGATCTGAATTGTAGAGGAAGGAAAAGAAAGAGTCCATGATGAAGTGCATAATCCTCTATCTAGTCTTTTAACTGTAGGAGATCTTAAACTATTATTAGTCCAAGTAAACAAGTTTCCAACAGTATTGATTTCTTCCAAACCCAGTCCATTAATAAAATCATTAAAATCTCTAATACTACCAAGTTTTGGAATAGATGGACCTCTGTATTCAGATATAGATGAAATGCAGTTGAAATCTCCAATAAACAAGGATTCAGAATGATTAAGTGAACTAAGATCAGACCAGAGATCCTTTCTTCCTAATCTGGTTCTCAGACCATATACAAAAAAGACATCCATTGGCTTAATGAGAGTAGAACTAGTTAGGTGAATTCCAAGAAACTGAAGATTATCATTCCTAACTGTCAGAGTTATGCTTGAAGACCAAAAAATCCATATCTGACCATTAGTTGCAGAGAAACAATTATCAAACCTCAACATTTGTCTATATTGATCACATTGTGAGTTATCATGTTTAGGCTCAATTAAACAAATGAGTTCAAATTTATGTCTATTGATGAGATTAGAGAGTCTAAGCATAGATGTATCCATTCCTCTAATATTCCAAACCAGCATTTTAATTCTAATAGTTGCACTATTCATAATGAAACATTAGAGGAGCTTTTTGATCTAGTCATAATGGTGTTCTTCTGTGTGAAAAAGGTGTCATTATGTGGTTTACTTTTCATAACAGACTTACCTTTTTTCAACTTACTTGGATCAGAAGGAGGGACACTGTGTCCCTGTGATTGATCAGTTCCAGTTTCAGGAGCAGTATTCAAACAGGTGGCTTCTTCTTCGGTTGCAGAGAGTTCAATTTGGGTGCCCTCATCTCCAGATGATTCCTCACCAGCTAAGGGTAGAAATCTGTTGGACCTATTTTTCTGCTGAGAGAAAATAAAATTTTTTGCTGCAATGATGGAGCTGAAAGGGGAAAAGGATTTACCTCGTTTACTTGGTAGATCATCTTTGGCAAAAACTGACCTAAAATTAGGTGGGGCAGATTGAGGATGCCTATCTTGTGTCCCAAATGATCTAGGTTCCATGGGAAAGGCTCGAGGGGAGGGGGTGGGAATTAATTTTTCAGGTTGAGGGGATAGAGAAATATCCTTCTCTATCTCAACAACCTCTGAGCTACTAGCTACAATGGTTGGCATGTCAACATTACTGGGAGTGAATTTTTGAGGGGGCACCCATGGTATCATAGGATCAACCAGGGGGTCAGAGCTAGTTAGATCATTAGTTTCCTGCACTGCATCTAGACTCTGCTGTTTCTTAGGAACATAGATAAATTTCTGAGACTGATAACCCTTTTGTTTTTCTGTTATTGAGATCCCTGAACTCTCTGCTCCTAAATTACCAGTCTTATTACTATTTGAGTTCCCTTTTGTCTGTCCCATCAAACCCTTCAAATGGGAGTCATTTAAATTAATTACAGAATCATTTTTCCTAGCCGAGGATCTCTTTAGTTCCGGATGCAGATAAATACAATGATTGTCCTCATGCCCTATACATTCACAATGTAAACAGTATGGGGGGAATATCCTCAAAGTCTAGGGGGAGCTTAACAACATTGAATTCATTACCATCCTCCTCGATTCCCACTCTAATGCAAGATGGTAATTTCTTTTTTAGATCAATTTCAACACACATTTTTACACAGGAAGGCCTAGATAGAGCCTCAGTAGCAGCATCAACTTTAATAAAGTTCCCAATTTGGTTACCCATGATTTCAAGCATAGCTGAATTATAAAAGTAGATTGGGACATGAGGAATTGTTACCCATACCGGGACTATGGATGATTCTGCCTCCGGAGAGAAATCAGAATTCCATTTCAATACCTTCATTTGCGCATTATTAAATACCCAGTGACCCTTGAGCCAGAACCTCTGGTAGTCTTCTTTTTCCTGGAATCGAACTAGGACGTGCCGGAAGTCGATGGATCCTATTTGAAATTTGCCTTTGAATCCTACAGAATTAAAAGATTCATTTAGTTGGACCATAGAAGGCTTTCCTCTAGCAAACTTACCGATCAGAGCATTCCGATAATGGGAGGAGAGAGTGTCTGCATCCTTGCGACTGACGAGGCATGAGATTTCTCCTTTGTACTGGGTTTTGGGGATGATTTCCGGGTTTGATGGAAGGGAAGCTTGTAATGGAGGAGGTTGATTAGCAAGCGCTTGAAGGAATGATTTGGTCCCCCCTTGGCTTCGATCGGCCGGCGGGAGAGCCGCCATGGCGGCGGCGAAAGGAACAAGGTGAGAAATATAATATGACCGTTATCAGTTAAGGTGACTGAGAGAAGGAGAGGAAGAAGGTGAAAACGACAGAGAAACTACTCGTTTTGGTTAATTCACACCGGAATTCGGACGTAGCTACAATGACCGTACTCGCATAGTTCGTTGGTTTTACTGGTAGTTAATCATCCATAGGCATCAAGTTGTTTAGTATTCTCCAAGTCAGAAAGGTGATCTTCACAGGTAGGTTTAGAGATTGTACCTTCTTCAATGATGATGATTCTCTATGTTTGTGTCTCAAACTTTTGTAAGCACATTTAATCGAGAACTTACCTTGTGGACTAGGAGTCCAAACCATGATATCACTGTCCTCAGTGAGAGTGAATTCCCTTTGCAAATCCTGTAAGAAGTCAGCAGAAATATGTGGTGCCAGAAAAGATAGTAATGGAGCCCTATTTGTGAAAAATTCTCTAACTGTTAGTTCTGGATTCAGTGGGGCATTTCCACCTATCTTATCTATCAATAGTCCATGGTCTGTCCAGTTTGAACACCAAAAACTACAAGTTCCCCTTCCCACAATAATTCTTGTGTGGTTTTCTGCAAATTCTGAAACTGATTGGACTCTTTTCCATACATCTGAAGTCCTCCTATGTTTTGGGAGAGACCAAATAAATTTTGTCCAGGGGGCTATTCCATGCTGCATTTTCCACCAGAGTTTAAGGGAGTAAGCATCAATTATTGAATCTAAGTTTTTTAAGCCTATCCCATTTTCATCTTCAGGGAAAGACATTCTTTCCCAAGATCTCCAGTGTTTGTGCTTTTTGCCTTCAGTTTCCCCCCATAGAAAATCAGAACACAACATTTCAATTCTTCTTAGGATAAAACAAGTTGGCTGTAGCACTGCAAACACATGTTGAGGAATAGAGGAGAGAACATACTTAATGAGTATGATCCTGCCTCCTCTGGAGATCCATTTGGAATTCCAGGTATGAATTTTTGCACTAATTGCTTCCAGAATACTATGAAAATGTGCATTTAGTTTTCTACCCTTGTATATAGGACACCCTAAATACCTAAAGGGGAAACTGCCCTCCTGCATGCTCAGAATGTTAATGATTTTTCTTTTTTGTGCTCTGCTGCATTTATTTCCAGTGTAAAAGCAAGATTTCTGCATATTTACTTTCTGACCTGTTGCCTTTTCAAATGAGGTGATAAAAGCAGCAAAGTTTCTGAGGGATTTATCAGTTGCTTTTAAAAAAATGCAAGTGTCATCAGCATAAATCAGATGTGTTAGTGGGGTAGTGTGCTGTGGAAGATGAAACCTAGCTAATGCCCTAGATTCAAATAATGTGTGGAGCTTCCTAGACATAAGCTCAGTGAGGATATTAAACAGAAATGGAGACAAGGGGTCACCCTGTTTGAGACCTCTTGATGGCTTGAAAAAACCATATGCTACTCTATTTATTAAAACTGAAAACCATGCAGATGCTATGTTAGACATTAAGATTTTGACCAGGGATCCATGAAATGCTAATTTGAGCAGTAAAGAATTCAGAGCTGTCCAAGAAACCCTGTCAAAAGCTTTTGTCATGTCCAGTTTCAGGATTAGGTTAAGACATTCATTGTCTTTCTGCAAGAATCTAGTGGATTCTTGCATCAGGATCACATTATCAGCAATTTCCCTCCCTTGAAGAAAAGCTGATTGTTCAGGTGATATAAGTGTGGGCATCAACTGTTTTATCCTCTCCATCAAAATCTTTGAACAAACTTTATTGCTAAAGTTTGAGAGACTTATAGGTCTAAACTCATTAAAAGTCGAGGGATGCTGATTTTTAGGAATGAGGGCAATATGGGTGGATGCCATAGCCCTGGGGATTGGTGTACCTACTTGAAAGTCTCTTACTGCCTCAGTAAGATCTTTGCCAATAGTGTCCCAACTGTTTCTATAGAACAGCCCATGAAATCCATCAGGACCACTGGCACTGTTTTCACTAAGGCTAAACACAGCAGTTTTAACTTCATCAGAAGTTACAGGTTTCAGAAGCTCTGTGTTTGTCTGGGGGGAGATCAGAGGTGGAATGTCTTGGAGAAAAAATGCAAGGTTTGCACCATTGATGTCAGTATTCTCATCCTGTAGAAGATTAGAAAAAAACCTTACCCCTGCACTCCCAATATCATCCTGGTCAGTTAACCAGTGGTTGTTATCATCCTTAATTTTTTGTATGGATAGTCTGGAGTGTTTCTGCTTAACAGAGTTATGGAAGAATTGGCTATTACAGTCCCCTTCTTTCATCCATCTCACCCTACTCTTTTGTTTCCAGAATGTATCTCTTTCCTTAATTTTGATTAGGAGGTTTGTTCTTGCAGTGGGCTCCTAGGGTTAAAGCATTATCATTTTCATCATTTTCAGCCTCCAATCTATCTACCTCCTTCTCAGCTTCTTTAATGTTCTGAAAAACATCTTTGAAGACATCCTTATTCCACTGTTTAAGAAAAATTTTTAGCCTTTTAAGTTTGTTACTAAATCTTAACATTCCATAACTCTCTATAGGCCGCTCCCAATTGTTCCTCAGGACCTGCTGGAAACCCTCTCTCAGATACCACATATTTTGAAACCTTAAAGGCTTTGGGTAGGTTTTATTCAGATTATGTAAACTTGTTAGAAGTGGACAATGATCTGATGTGGTTCTATTCAGTACCTGTATAGATATGCTTGGGAAGATGAGTCTAAGTTTTTGATTGGCTAAGCCCCTGTCTAGTTTCTTAGCTACTCTTTCTTTTACTTTGATTTCTTTCCCTTTCAGCCTATACCCTGCCCAAGTGTAGATGTTTCCTACTGTGTGGGGTTCTTCCAGTTCCATGGCATTTATAAATATATCAAAATCCATTATGCTATCTATTCCAGGATTAGAGGTCCCTTTGTACTCAGAGAGTGTTCTGATAACATTAAAGTCACCAATGAGGAAATATGGCCATGAGGGTAAATTTAAAATTTTACCAAACATTTCCTGTCTTTCTAGTCTTGAGTGTGCAGCATAAACTACAATTAAATACCCGTCTTTCCCTATCACCTGATTGTCAATTTTTATAATTGTGAAAGTAGGGTCATTATGGATGAGATGAATTTGTATATTATTGTTCCACATTATCCATATCTTTCCTGATTCCGAAGCTAGACCAGAATGAAAGTGTAAAGTCTTCGTGAAATCTTCAAGAGAATTTTGTTTCTGCTTAGGTTCAATAATGGCTAAAATATCAGGCTTATGGACCAGACCTAATTCTTTGATTCTTTCCACAGAGGTGGATAAACCATTTACATTCCATGCTAAGATTTTACAATTCATGGATAACATTCTGTTTTGCTGCTAGCCTTGAGCTGATTCTGTTTGGTTGAGTGAAGAAAGTAGATTTCCTCCTCTCAACCCTTCCAGACTGAGATTGTTGGTCTGCACCTAGCAAGTTGGGGGCATCGGTTACCTGAGGTGCTGAGTGGGAGCTAATGGTGCTAGAGTGGAATAGTTTTGAGTTATCCCCTAGGTGCAGAGGTTCCATATAATCTTTATTTCGTTTGTTTACCTCCTGTGAGATATTAGCATTATGTTCCTCACTTAATTTTTTAATCCTATTATCATCAGATATTTCATTAGAAGGAGCATTTAGCACTTTTTCCAACACAGACACCTTTTCTATGTCAGGCATATCTTTGTCTACATGCACCTCATCAAGCAGATTCACAATCTCATTCCCAGAATCGATCACAGTCATAGCATGTGGTGATGTGGCAGTAAGTATATTAGTTTTGTGTGTGGTAGAGAAGGGGAGAACCTGGATAGAAGGAAGCACCTCTGTGGCCTCCATGAAGTCCATTTCCAAGTCCTCAGCTAGGTCCTCTGCGTTTTGTTCTTGCTCCTGTAGCTCATCCAACAGCTGAAAATGGTTTGTAGTTTGAAAATTTTGTTTATCCAGATTACCTGTTCTCATGGGTGATGAGGGATCATCACAAGGTCTTTTTTGTTTGGATGGCCCCGAGTTAGCAGGTGGTGGGGGATCATTACTCATCAGGCCTTTTCCTTTGTCTGAGGGAAGTTCATCCGTGTTTATTGCATCCAGGAATTCTTCTTCTTCCTCCTCAGGGGTTATGTGTAGACCAGCACCCACTTTCTTTTTCCAGACCTCTATATGCTTCTTCCCAGCTTCAGGAACAGATTGAGGTTTCTTATATGTTGCAGGGATAGGACCTTGTCCTTTTGGTAGTTGACCTTTTGCAGTGCTCTTCTTGGTGTCATTACCAACCTGCTGATCGGCTTGTTCTGCTGAGTTTCCTATTCTTATTCTGCAGGTTGATACATTGTGTCCCAGTTTCTTACACTCCTTACAGTACTGTGGAGGGTCCTCATATACTATATTGTAGTACTTGTGTTTTCTAAGAGTCCCTAGCCTAACCTTGCTTGGGAGGGGGTTTCTTAGATCAAATTCTACGCTCATTCTAACAGTGGAAGGTCGTGATAAAGTCTCAGTTGGGATATCAGCATATAGGAATTTACCTAGAGACTGACCAATTCCTTCGAGAGCATCCGGATGGAAAAAAATGAGTCGGAGGCAGCTCGACGTTTATCCAGATTGGCGCAAATGGGGGCTCCTCATCAATATCAAAATCCTTCTTCCATTTAAGAACTCTCATGACAGCTCCCCCAAGATTTCAAGTGTACCTGCTCCAGCATCGATGCAGATCCTCCTCGAGGTCGAAGGTAATTCTCACATGCCGCGCATCCAGAGCTGTAATTTTGTAATCCCCTTTGAAGCCAATTGTCTGAAAATGGTGCCGGAGAAATGCCAAGGTTGGCCGGCCTCTGGTAAATTTGCCAATTAGGGCTTCATTGAATGGCTCTGCGATTAGGTCGATTTCCTCCTCCGTGAAGAAGCAACATGGTTCCCCTTTGAATGAAAATTGAGGTTTGAGGTTAAGTTTCTTGAGTTTAGGGTTCACTTTGCTTGCTGGGTTGCTCTTTGTTTTGAGACAATCGGCATAAGCTGATTGCGGGCTTCCTCCAGGTGGAGGAGCCGCCATGGGAGCGAGAGGAATAGATCAATAGATCAATTGTGGTGGATTGAAAGAGATCGGAGATGGATTGATGGAGATCGGAGATGGATTCGGTAGTCGCACTATCAGTGTGTGTAAATCGCACGTAGTGCCGTTGTCTCATTGTTTTACTTCTGCACATTGTATCTCATGCAGCTGCATTATAGCTATTTTCTTTTTCATCTCTACCCCATAAGAAACTTCTACTGATCTTCACAACAGACTCATGAACACTCTCTAAAATTCTATGTATGCTAGCCTAATAAGAAGCCATACTCAACAAAATAGAATTTATTATTTACAATTTACCTTCATAAGACATGCCGATAGAGTTCTAGCTGCTTAGCCTTTTTCTGATCCTTTCAACCAATTGATCTCAATCTTGTTTCTTCTATTTTAGTGAGATAGAGGTACTACCAAATACTGCATTGGTGACCCACCTCCACCATGGGTCATTAAAATTGTAGCTTAGAATTAACCCGAGTGGAGGCTAAGAAGGTTAAAGATAAAATTTATAATTCATCTTCACTACCTAAAGGGTGGTTAGTGGTAAGCCTAGGGTTTATCCACAGAGATGCTAGGACTCAAGTTCCAACTAAATACACAACCTCGTACGGGTCATCAATCTATATGAGTGAAAGGAATAGCTAGTACATGCACACACAAAAGGGGGAGGGGAGTTTGGATTTCATATTAACTACAATGCATACAAGTAAAAGGCAAGTAATCTAATTAAGCTAAGCCCTTGGGGAGCCATTGCACAACATGATTAATCTAATGTTTCGATCCTCGGTTCATTCACATGTAAGATTTACTAAGCAACCTAATATAGTGTTCAAAACACGTGGTGAGGCCAATGGTATACACTTCCCCGTACTTGTCACGTCAAGTGCATTTGGAACCCTCCATCAGTGCTGCCATCGTAATTAGGGGAGTACAACAAGGTTCGCCCATTGTTGTAGGTCTGTTTCTCCCCCGTGCGATTACGTCTCGGGCTTCCACCATGAACGTCGTACTTCTCCCAAGTCCTAACAACTAGGCCTAAGGTTTGTAGGCACCTTATCTATGATACTAAGGCCTCTTACAACCCTAGCTTGCTACTTTTTCACTATCTCTACCTGCAACCTATCGGAAAACTTTACATAATCAGCTAAGACTGGTGTAATGGCAAATAAGTCAAAGTAATAGTCGGGTTTCCCGTGCACACACTCACGCAGACGCAACGTACTCCCTTACCCTTTCTAACATCCAAGATTCTCTTCCCGGGGGCATCTATAAGTGCACCATACATGAATATAGCCCAACGTGTGTGCTGATGTGGTGTAATATTCATGCATATAAAATATTTAAGAAAAATCATAGTAATATCATGAACACAAATAATAGGATGAATCTAATGAATCTCACAAAACATAAGTTAAAACATGTGCTAAAATTATCCGCAAGTTATAGAAACTACTCCATACATATGGAATTCATATATGGATTTGAATTTCCCATCTAGGATGAACACAAAAATGAAAGGAAAGAAAATAAAAGGAGAGAGTGTTTCTCTCTCTAAAAGTACTCTCCTGATGAACTAATCTACTTTGTACCTATTTAACCAAGTAGACTAAGGTCATCTATATATGGGAGTAGGGGATTGGGCCTAAAAATAGGCCCAAAATAGGTAAAAAAATGCTAAACCCTAGTTCAGCCGCAGCCCAACGCGGGCCATCGTGGATGGCACTGTTCACGCCAAGTACATGTAAGGAGATGCATGATCGTGCAAGGGCCTTGGTCTTTCATCCAATGTGGGCCACTAGATTTGTCTTAGGTTGTAGCGCTAGGCTCGGGGGCGTACCGTGGGATATGGAGTGAGATGTGGTCTGGAAGCACAATCTACTCACAAATTTGGTGCGGAGTGTACACTTCGGCAAAGGCTGTAGGTTGGGCTTGGAATCTTGAACTTGGAATGGCGTGGGCCATCGTAAATGGAACGGTATGCACCCATACTTAGCTATTTTTTAGCAAAATCCCAAACTCAGCTACATGGGCTGTGGATATGGAGCGGTTCGCGCCATTGCCTCGTGTTAGAACTGTTAGCGCAAGACGTCTCCTCTGGCATGAACCGTTGGTGCTTGACCATGAATAGCCCATGCCGACCCGCTGTACCTTGACCAGCTGAACTTGTTTCTTTTGCTACGGGAGAACCATTAGTCCAATTTTTTAGTTCTAGTAGTTGATTTTGTAGTGCTCGAGAAGAAACATCCAATGGAATCAATCTTGAAGGATAATTCTTCTCGAAACATTCTCAGAATTTGGTACAACTTATTGGACCACGATTTCCCATTTCTTCATTGTCCGTTTTGATCTCCGTTACCGCCTATCTTTGACTCCAATATCCTTCTACCATGCATTGATGTTCGTGGCCTTCGTCTACTACCATTCTATAGATGAATGGTCGCCAATCTCTTCTGCTTCCCGTATGAACAACCTTCACATAGAATGTAACCAAAACGTACCCACGAGGGACCCACTAAAGATGATCAAACAGAATATCTAGGAGCATGTGGATACAAGATGTCCATTAGTACTAATTAAGTCTACAAAATGCAGGATATAGACAATAAAACCAAACATAGCCATCTAAACCCCTTCTCACGTAAACTCAATTAATACTAGCAATCTGCCAAACAAAACATGCTAAAAACTATGCTGAATACAATGGCTAATGCACTCAAAATGAAGCACATTAATTTGGAATTTTCCTCTCTATACCTTTGATCTGCACCCCACGGGGTCGTTATTTTATGGGAGAATTAGCCCGTAGAGTGCTAGATGCAAATATATAAATTTATATACTTTCTCTTATGATTATTACTAAGTACTACATAGTAGCAATTGGTAAGTCCGGGTCATCCACAAGGACACTAGAATTTGAAAGTTAACTAGACAAAACCTACAATCAAGCATCACTCTGCTTGAGTGTTAGGAATAGCTAGTGAGGTAAACATAAGTTTGAGGGGTTTTTATCTAACAACTAATGATCATGCAAACAACAGAGATTAAACTATAATATACTAGCCTTGGGGATATTTGCAAAAATAATGACTGATGAATGACTTTGATCCTAGATTCTATGACATGTAAGATATATAAACCTATCTTATGTCTATGTCACATAGCGTGGAGATAGTAGGGAATTCCCAATGTATATCACACAAAAGTTCATCTCCACTTTATAAAGCTACTACACCGCCTACATAATTAGGGAAATTACGATGGTCAAAATATGGATATGCTCCTCTTTCCCGATCAATCTCACTTCTAATGTTAATGGGCTCCCACTTAAAGGAAAAAAGCTTTGCGTAGGTTGCAACCATTAGATATGAGAGTGAGGACAATATGTCCCGGGCACTCCACTTTTGACACCAATCCCCAGGCCTATAATTGGCATATCGTGATGACTTTAGGGTTGAAACAAATCTAGTCACTACACAACCATAATTAGTATAAACTATCATGCTCACACTATCAAGGTAAGCCCAGGGTTCCCCCCGTTAGGGCATCTATCATCTCTAACATTAATAATTATTACATGATGAGCCAATTAAGCTGGATTCTAGTGATGGGAACGGTATTCTCGAGACAACATGCATGCACTCATCTCCCTGGTGCTCATGAACCTACAATAGCTATAACCTAACACACCCAAGGTATCAATTCAAGTCTAGCACGATGGTATACTAGACATGAATCTATGAGTGTATCATAAACCATACATGGCATACATCTTACAAGAATATAAAGCATAAATCAAGAAAAATATTCACAGAACATAAATATAGGGAAATTTAAGAATCTCACCAAGTTAACATCTAGTCATGAATACAAAATTTCCCCAAGAAATTAAACTAATCTACTACTACTATTAAATTTGTTTCATTAATTAAATTCCATGGATCTAAGAACTAAGAGAAGGAAAAGAGAAGAACTTAAAAGAGGGAGAGAGAGAGAGAGTTCTCCTCTTCCTTCCTATCTACAAAATTTAATATTTACATTGTGCCTACTTACTTAACCCTAGTAGACTAGTGCCTACGTACATAGTAGGTGTCAATGGGCCTTAGAAGAGCCAAAAAAGTAGAAACCCTAGCAGCCATGTCGGCATGGGTCGTGCCATTGCACATGGCCCATGCGAAAAGTACACTGGTCACGCACTAGAGGTGCTTCTCAACAAATCTAATCATGTCGCCCACACTAAAGCATGCAGGTTGCCATCTAGAGAGCTGATTATGGCCTTTTGAGCATGCAGCCCATACGAAAGCACGCAGGCTGCCATGTAGAGTTGCCGTCCTTGGCTTTTGAGTGCACGTCTGTGCAAAGGCTTACGGGGCACAAACTGGAGGTCCAGGTCTTCACCCTCTGGCGCACAGGTTGTGCAAAAGCACATAACCTACGCCAAGACTTAGTCGCATCAGTCAATGGTTTAGCACGGGTCGTGCTAATCTTCACTTTCTTCTGGACTTTGATTCCTTTTCTTCAGTGCATCCATCTACTACCATGTTTTTAGCTTGTGGCCTTCAGTCTGCTACCATCCTTGTGAATGGCCTTCTATTATCTACTACCATTTTTGCAAATGGCCTTTTACATAGTCTGAAGTTCCTACGAGAAATATACAAATGAAAGATCACAAAAATGGATCTGGACGCTCGTAGGGACATAGAATCTGTAGATCTAAATAAGCTACAAAATAAGGGAATTAGATATGAAAACCACAAATTGTCATCTAAACCCCTTATAATATAAACTCACCTAAATCTAGCAATCTACCATAGAAAAGATAACAAAATATATGTTAAATTCCTTAGTACACACATGCTTCTAGAGTCTTATCAACCTTCAATACATCTACCAGCAACTATTTCTCTTCTTCTTCCATCCTTGAGAAGTGGTCTACACCTGAAAGCATGTGTTTACCAATGCATTTGACACATTTATAAGTATTTTTGGTTGCTAGGTTGCTAGGTTTTGTTAGGTTTATATTACAAAGGGTGTAGATGACCATTGTTGGTTTTCCCATCTAAATCCCTAGTTTTGTAGACTTAATTAGATCTAATGGACACTATGCCCTCACGACCGCCTAGAATCTGCATTTTACGAGCTTATTAGTAGGTTACACGTGAGCACTTCAACATATATTGTACAGGTCCATTTGCAAGGGTGGTAGTAGATAGTAGAAGGCCATTCGCAAGAATGGTAGTAGACTAAAGGCCACAAGTCAAAACGTGGTAGTTGATGGAATCGAGCTAAGAAGAGAAAAGAGTCAAAGATCAACAAGTAAAGAACTAGCATGGCCATGTGATACTACACGGGTTGTGCTAGCCGAAATGGGTGGTGCCAGAGTGCATTGGCACGGGCCGCAAGGAACTATACCTCTCGTGCCATCCAATAAGCTCATGCGATAAGTATGTAGCATGGGTCGTGCCATAATGCACGACCCGTGCCCCTTGAAGGAAAAATCCTAAGACCAGCCCACGGGAAGTGAAGATTTGCACGTCGGCACCATTAGTTTGCCCAAAAGTAGAATCCAAGCCGGCAACCCACAAGGTTATGCACTGCTTGCACCACTCACAAGAGTAAATCAAGCATCCAGTCAGAGGCCCGCAAAGAATTACATGGAACGTACCATTCAAATGCTCAAGAAGTGATCACAGACGAGAGCGATTGATAATACGCTCGACTATGCCCTCAGAAAGCTGGAAAACTATGTCCTGTCAGCGGCCCGTGCCCTATTGCACGGGCTATGCCACATGGGTTGTGTGTTATTGCACGGCTCATGCCCAGCGATTGCTACGATTTAAGTTGCCCTTTTTTAGCCTCTTTCAAGGCCCAATTCCTACTACTATGTAAGAGGACCTATGTGTACTAGGGTTTAAGTTTGGCTATAGTTTTATTTAATTCTCCTAGTTTTTCCTAAGAGTAGGTACACAAAGAAAGGGACTAACCCTTCTCTCTTAGTTTAATTCTTCTTCTTTTTTTGCCCAAAGGCAATGAATCCAATGAATGAATTGGGTTCAATACATAGGGAGTAGTGATTTAGCTTAGGGATTTATATTTGTATTTATGACTTGGTAGATATTTTGTGAGATTCTAAGAATTCCCTATCCTTTATTTCTTATTAATATTATGTTGACTTGTGCCTTACATTATTGTTAAGTACATGATTGATATACTATGTTGGCATACACTTTAGTCTACTTTCATTTTATAGTGCACTATGGTTGTCCCCTTGGGAGTGTTAGCTAGGGTAATATGGGGAGTGAGAAGTCTGCAGTTGTGTGGGTGTATGCATGTGGGTCATGAGCACCGCCCCGATAACCGTACACTTGTAAGAACTGGAATACTCGCTAGTAATAACTAGACAGTATCTTGATAGGAGGATAACATAGTATTACCCACTAGGGTTGGCGTAATTCGACCTATGTCGTAACCTTAGAGTCACCATGAGGTGTCTATCCCCTTGCCTCTAAAGGTCTAGGGAGAAGCATCCATAGTTGAGTGTCCATGATGTAATTTTATGGGGAAGAACATATCTGCACAGCAGGCAGAGCTGTTGTTGCACTTCCCTAATTACTGAGGCGGGGTCGACAAAAGAAAAAAAACACCCTTGTGTGACGAACAGGAGGAAGTGTTGACTACTGACCACACTATCTAACATAAGTATTAGGATAGGTTTATACATCTTATATTTGATTGAATCTAGGATTAAAATATACTACTGGCCATGTAACACAAATATCCCTAAGTGCTAGATTTATATAGTTTACAATCCT
The DNA here is from genome assembly GCA_037428765.1 of Rubia yunnanensis. Taxonomy (NCBI): domain Eukaryota; kingdom Viridiplantae; phylum Streptophyta; class Magnoliopsida; order Gentianales; family Rubiaceae; genus Rubia; species Rubia yunnanensis. The sequence continues at coordinate 66,128,628 of CM075064.1, forward strand.
ATTCTTACATGCTTATAGTGAGTAGATAAACCCTCCAATCCCCCCTCCCAATCCAAAAAAAAACATGTTTTGTAATATTTCCTGACACATGATCGGATTAATGACCCAATTGCAACTTTACGTAGTTAACCTTTAAATTCCTAGCATCTCTGTGAACGACTCCGCTCTTGCCACTATCTACTTCTTGCTAGTTTAGGAGTAAGAATGGAAGCAACAATATAAGCACATCCATATCTAAGCACATCGACGTTGACTATCACTTTGTGCGAGAACTGGTGGCTGCTGGTAAGCTTCGTATTGGTCATGTCTCCACGTCATTACAGGTAGCGGATATTTTCACCAAGGGGCTAAATCGGGTCTTGTTTGAGTTTTTCCGATCCAAGCTTCGCGTTTCGGTCAACCCGACGCTTCGCTTGAGGGGGGGTGTGACAATAGAAGAATACAAATAGTCAGCTTATTATTGCACATAATGTATAGTTATGAATAGTCAGCTTAGAATATGAATAGTCCCTCCTTAATAGTCAGCTTATTAGTCCCTCCTTAATAGTCAGCTTCTTATTGCACATAATGCATAGTTATGAATAGTCAGCTTAGAATATGAATAGTCCCTCATTGTACCTATAAATTTTCTACCTGATCCTATTGAAAATGTATCTTGGAATTCACTGTTTTAAGTCATCTCTACCAGAGCTTTTACTTGTATGTATACTTCATATGGCTTTCTTAACTTCTTGATCAGTTACTAGTTTTATCAGATATGCTTACTGATGCATATTTAGAACTTTACCCATCTTCACCATTTCAAGATCAAGTTTCCTTGTGTTCCTTATAACTCCCAGGTGATCTTGGAAATTTTTTAAGTGAGTGTTGCTCAAACAACTCACGATCAACAATCATATCTCTATCAACTTTTATGTTCAAAATGTGGTTTTTGTACTGCCTATTTCTCATTGTTGTATAGAACATTTTTGTAGGTGTATTGATCTGCACCTAGAAACATATCTTAACCAATGAATTTAGTATTATTAGTTTATTTTGTATGGTAGATTGCTAGGTTTAGATGAGTTTACATTATAGGGGGTTTAAATGACCCTTGTTAGTTTTCTTATCTAGTCCTTCTTTTTGTTGGGAACATTGTTGTCATCCAATCTCTCTAACTCGTAATAGTTGGATCGGTGTGCCTTGGTTATTTTGTAAGGCCTTCTCACATTGGGCTTAGCTTCCATTTTTCTTCTGCTAGGCTTGCTTTATTTTTTCCTCAACATGTGATCACCAATTTGAAATTGCGTCTCTTTTACTTTCTGACTGTAAGCTCTAGCCATCCTTTCTTTGTACTTTGCCTTTGTGATCATTATCATTTGTCTTTTTTCTACCAGATTGTCTTAATCTAACCTCATCATTTCAGGATTATTTTCCTCCTTGTATTCTTCTACTCGAAGGCTTGAATTTCCAATCTCCACTGGTATTATTGCTTCGTGAACATACACCAGACTGTTTGGTGTTTCTCCTGTTGGTTCTCAAATGGTTGTTCTGTACGACCATAGGGTATTAGGTATCTCGTCAACCTAGCCAGTTCGCTTTCCTTCCAACCATTTCTAGATACCTTGGACTATGGTACCGTTTGTTACTTCTACTTGACCATTTTCTTGAGGGTGAGCTACAATTGTAAACTTTTTTAGAATCCCCAAATTTGAACAACATTCAGTAAAGGTACCACTTGAGAATTATGTGTCATTGTCTGTGGCGATAGTTTGGGGCACCCCGAAGTGACAAACTGTATTCTGCCTAATGAACTTTCTTGATACTTCATTTGTGACTCTTCCTAATGGCTTTGCTTCCACCCACTCATGAAAAAATCAATTTCCATAATTAGAAATTTAGCATAGCCAGTGCCCTTTAGAAAAGGTCTGATTAGGTCGATTCCCCATTTATTGAATGGCCAAGCTCCATATATTCCTCTTAAAGCAGCCTATGGTTTGTGAGACATCGCGCATTAATTTAGCAACTGTTGCACTTGAGCACAAAGTTATGCACATCATTAAACATGGTTGGCCAATAGTATCCCACTCGAATGATCTTCTTCACAATTGTTCTAGATCCTTGATGCGTTCCACAAAACCCTGCATGCACTTCTTTCCAGATTTCACCTGCTTGCGATGGTCCTACACATTTTATCCATGGAGATAAGAAAATTTTCTTGTATAAGATTCCCCCTTCGTAAACATAGTTGTAAGATTGCAATTCCAAATTCCTGGCTTGTATCTTGTCTGTTGCCAACTTTCCTTTGCAAAGTACTCTATTAGTGGTGTCATCCAGTTTAGTTCTTCTGTCTATACTGCAGTTTTCATTAGTGTGCTTCTGACTGGACTAACCTCCACTCTTACATCTGTGTGTTTGATCAATGAATTGAACCCAGCGGTTGCCAGCTTGCTTAAGGCATCTATTTTTATATTTTCACTTCTTGGTACATGCTGAATATCGAAGTATTCGAGTTGGGAAATGAGCTGATGAATCCTCCTCAAATACTTTATCAACTGTTCCTCTCACACTTCGTAGTCTCCTCGCACTTGCTGGACTACTATCTGTGAATCACTAAATCCCCGAACAGTTTTGACCTTCATTTTATAATAAGGTCTAAGCCACATATCAATGTCTCGTATTCAACTTCATTGTTTGTAGGTGGGAAGTCAAAATAAATTGAACATCTATGCTCCCTTCCTTCTGGGTAAACTAATAGCAGTTCTGCACTGCAACCCTCTTTGATTGACGCTCCATCAACGAACAACTTACATGCAACATCTGCCCACTTGGATTTTCCTTTGTTGATCCCAAGATTCTACTGCATACTCGTGTCTTGTGTGTCTTCGCTTATCATCTCCACGATGAAATCTGCTAAGGCCTGCGTCTTAATTGTGGTTCTTGGATAAAACTGGATCTCATATTGCCCAAATTCAAGAGACCATTTGGTCATTCTACCATATGCTTTTGGCTTTCTTAGGATATTCATGACTGGGAAATCAGTATAGATGACAATCCAAGGACTGTGAAAATAGGCTCGCAATCTTCTTGCTGAGTATATTAAAGCTAGAGTTAGCTTTTCAACTAGCATTTATACCCTCTCTGCACTTTCTAATATTTTGTTGATACAGTAAACTGGCACTTGTTTTTGGCCTTCTTGATGCACCAAAACTGAGCTTACTGCGTTCTTTAAAACCGCTAAGTATAGATATAGGGTTTCCCTAAAGACTCGTGATTTCAATGTTGGCAATGTCTAAAGCTGCTACTTCAAGGACTCGTACGCACTTTGACATTCTTAATTCCAGCTAAACTTTTTTACCTTCTTCAAGACTTCAAAGAGTGAGAAATGTTTCTCAGGTGCCTTTGAACAAATATACTAAGTGCTACCAATGATCTCATTAATAATTGTACTTCCTTCACTGTTCGTGATTGGGAAAGGTCCATTATAGCCTAAATTTTCTCTGGCTTACCCTCGATCCCTTTGGAGGACACCTTGTATCCTAAAAATTTTCTCATGCCTACTCCAATTACACATTTTTTGAGATTAAGCTTCATCACAATGTTACTCACTGTATCCAAAGTTTCTTTCAAATCTACAGTGAACTCCCCCACCCTTCTGCTTTTGATAACCATCTCGTCGACATATGCTTCCACATTTCATCCTATTTGATTGCGAAATGCATTTTCGATCACTCTCTTATATATTGCTCCTGCATTTTTTAGGCCAAATGGCATTTTCACATAACAAAATTTTCCATAGCTCGTTATGAATGTTATCTTCTCTACGTCTTCTGGGTTCATCAATTTTTGGTGGTATCTATTATACGCATAAAAAGGCTAGGACTTTATATCCCAAATTCACTTCGACTAGCTGATCAATTTTAGGCAAAGGATAACAATCTTTTGGCCACGTCTTATTTAGATCAGTGAAGTCTATACACATTCTCCACCCCGCATCTAATTTATTTTCACCATCACTGGGTTCGCCAACCATTTTGGATAGATGGCCTATTTTAATATACCAGCCTGAAGCAGGACTGTAACTTCCTCTTCAAACGCTTTTTGCTTGTAATAAGTGAAGCTACATTTCTTTTGCTTGACTGATGTTCAAAGACTAGGTAGCAACTCCTGGGTTGATTTCGCCCATGTTCAGTACACTCTATGAAAATTTATTGTTGTGACTTCGCAGAATTTTTATGACCTTTTCTTTCTCCGGATGTGGAAGATGTTTTCTTATTTTGACGCATTAGAATTGTCTTCATCATCCAAAGTGACTAGCTCTGTTTCTTCCCCCTGATCGATTACCGATTCTAATTTCCCGAGTACGCCACCGTTTGAGACAGTTCTAACCATCTAAGTTTTTTCCATATTTTTCCTTGCTTTCATCATGATGACCATGCACTTTCTTTCTGTTTGTTGGTTTCCTCTTATTGTTGTGATTCCAGTTGGAGTTGAGAACTTCATTACTGAGTGGTATGGGGACCATATCGCTTGTGTTGTGTTCATCTAGGGCCTTTTAATGATGGAATTAAATGGACTATATGCGTCCATGATCACAAAATTACACATGAGAGTACAATTTCTATCACTTTCACCAAAGCTAACAAGAAGCTATATGCTACCCAAAGGTGTTTATGCTCACCCTGTAAATCCTACAACAGAGGATATGAACTTCTTTAGATCAGTCCACTTGAACCCTATCCTATCGAAGCAATCAACAAATAGTATCTCAACCGCACTTCCATCATCTACGATACTCTACGAACTATTGCATTTCCAATTTTAGCGAGAATGACCATTAGGTCATTATGAGGCAAAGCATTGGGGACTACATCCTTCACTAAATGTAATTGCTTTGTTTGAACGAACTCTCTTGTCAGCAGGCTCTTATGGCGGGGAATATCTAGCTTTGGCTTTCCAGGCATTGTTCGATAGTGAATCAGTTGATCCATGTATAGACAGGATTACTTTTTCTGGAACCTTGGCTTCTATATCATCGTTGTAATCCACTACCACTATCATTTTTTATTTTTATCTTGTGTGTTCGTTGTACCCTAGTTTCTTGCCACAGAGCTTCCTGCTTTGTTGGCTTCACTGTTGCGGCTTCCTCCATATTCTTTCTTGTGCTGGCTCAAATAGTCATTCCTCAGGTTCTCCTCAATTTGCCTCCTCAAGTCTCTGCAATATTCGATGTCATGGTTGTGGTCCTTGTGGTCCTTGTGGAAAGCACAGTAATATTCTCTGGACCACAGTAATATTCTCTTGTGCAAATAGTTCCCTATTTGCTTTCCAGATTTCTTTTCTTGACTTTGTCAGAGACGTTTCTTAGAATGGCACCACCTGTATCCCTGGTTGCTTTTCCTTGAAAGGAATGTTTCCTTTTCCTTTCTTTATAAACCCTTTATGTGAATCATCTATTGTTCTTTTCTCGCCTCGCTCCTGTTCTATCTTGAAATTGTTTGCTTCTCAGTTTGCATATATTTCTCAATCATCTTTTACAACTCTCTTTGGTTTTCAAGCATGTTTTTCATTAATTCCTTCTTCTGATTGCATACCTCCTGTGAATGCACCCATAGAACATTGAAACGACATATTGCAAACTTGTAAACTCTCGGTGACGAACCTATTATGATATTCTGGAAGACTTTCATCACTTCGCTGAGCTATATTGTTCAAGTATGCAATTGTTTTAATGAACTTTTGCTTCTGATGGAAGCGGCCCAAAAACAAATCCGACAATTGCATCCAAGATTTAACGCTTCTATTTGGCAGATCGTCGTACCATGTGATCACTGTTCTCGATAAGAAAATAAGGAAAGCCTTGCATAGTAGTTTCATGTTCGCATCGAGAAATCTCATGCTATTGTGATAAGAGTGTAGAATTCTTTCGGATTCCATCGTAGAATTTAACATGCCAAGAAAGCTAGAAGTCTTTTGCCATTTTGAAATCTCGAAGATGTGGTGCTAAGGGTGATTATCTGCATCGTTGCCTGCCACTATACCCCTCAACTCCTCCTCGTACTTAAGGCACTTATGACCTTGACTTATTCTTTTATCCATTCTCGGAGATTATGGCTTGAGCGTGGTTAAAAAATAATTGTACATGCTCTATCTGTTTGCTTCCAAAGATGTGTTAGAAGATTCTGCTTCCTCCTCATCATTCTCCACATCTTCCTTATTGTGCTCCCTTTCTCTACTATGGACATACTTATGGTCTTGGCTGGGATGCATGTTTTTGTTGCGTCCAACAGTGTGTTCTTGTGTCTGGTGGTTGTGACTTTTCTCGCTTCTTGTGAACACCATTGTTTACCTGAAAAATTTTGAAATGAAAAAATTTTCCGTTCTCCACAGACTACGCCAATGATGCAGTAATCCGATCAAGTAAGCTAACTGTTGTTCACTGTGAAACCTTTTTTCCTGAAAAATAGATCCCAAAAGTAATTCTGGAGAAAACACTCTGACGATCAAGTCAGTCTTTCTCTCAGAGAATTGGAATATCTCAGTATAGTGGAACTTACCTTCTTCAGCACTATAATTGTTGTATTTATAGGTGTCCACAATCGTAGTTCCGTATTTCTAGCATTTGAGAACGTGGATTGTATCGTGGTCCCTATAATTTTGGTTCGTAGCCAAACCCCCAAACATGGCTTAAAGTGGCTCTTCCTCTATTGGTTTATGATTGAGTGCTTCAGACCAGGCTCCGCCTTCATTAGTTCGTCAGCCTTTTATGTGTTTAATTCTTGGGCTAGCCTTAAAGCCCAATGATGCAGCCTATGGGCTAGGTATACACCAATAATATTAATATACATTCTTGACATGGTCTTGTATAAGACTGTCTCATAGCGAGATCAAGGATTTATGTGCAATATAAGGAGTTTAAGTATAGATGGGTTTTTAATTATTATTAAAGAAAGTTTGGGAGAGTAAGGAGAGATTTGGGTGCAAATACCAACTTTTGGAGGATGTTGGGCATAAATAATTAGGGAATTAATGGTTCCTTGTAAAGAATCTCTCAGATCAAGAATTTGGGTCAGAGGAATTCGCGAATCTATTTTTTTCCCCATTTTTGTGCAATGTGCGCGTTTATACTACCAGAGTTAATGTTTCATTTTTTATACTTGATGTTTCAACCAAACATTGTGATGTTTTTTCATAATCATATTTTCACTAAAATCATGTGTTTTAAAGTTAAATTTTGATCGTTTACTGTAAACCTTGTGTTTGCATGTTGAATTTTTGACACTTTATACATGTTGACACTAGTTAATGATATTTTACTATCCCAAATGTTTATTTTATAAATTATAATTGATACTTTCATTTTAATTGGTGTGTTGTTTTTTCAGCACGTCCTTTTAAAAATTGATATTCATGTTTCTTTTTTTGGGATATCATATTTTATTTTGTGTATCCTTTCATGTTCAATGGTGCGAATTAGTTTTATAAAATTTTACTACTGATGTTTTACTTTTTTCGATATCAGTGTCAATTTTGATGAAACATTTTTATGTTTTAACTTTATGTGTACTTAAGTTATTGTTACGTGTTTTTAGTGCATTGGTTTAATGTTTATCTATTATAATTTGATGTGAAATATTTTGTTTTCTAATATGATGTATATTTTAGTTTTTTTATTTAATGTTTCAACTATTTTTATTTTGACATGCATTTTTAGTTTTTTCATTTGATGTTTAATTATATTAATTTGATGTAAATTTTTAGTGTTCTTATTTATTGCTTAAGTACTTTTGATTTAATATTTTTTGTATTTATTTGATGTTTAAATATCTTTATCTGATGTGTATATTTAGAATTTATTTTGATGTATTACTATAATCTAGTGTATTTTTAGTGTTTTTATTCGGAGTCTATCTCTTGAAAGAAATTATCTTCATAAGTTATGGAAAGACCAAACTTTAAACTGCAAATTAGAAGAAATCAAGATAATATTTTTGGGTTGTATTAATCAGGTCATAAACATATAACTACGGCACGTTGCACAATAAATTTTAAGTAGGACTCCTGACAGGCGGCGTGTCCATAAGCTTATGGACAGGGAGGGGCCTCTTTGCAAATAATGCAAACTTAAACAAAAAAACTCACGCAAAGAGCACAAACACAGTTTCACACACAAACACATAGTACTCTGTTCTTCCTCTCCAAAAAGCTCTCAACAGTCCGCCGGCGCATTTTCTGATCTTCTCATTGGCACATTTTTTATCTTCTCATCAACGACGCCTTTCTGATGTACTCTGACGATAACAACCAGCGCGATTTCAACTCTTTTTGTTCTCCAAAATCCTCTGAACGCTGACCAATTCTTCCTCACCAGTCCGTCGGCATGTTTCCAATTCCTCCCGTCCAATCCGTTCACGGCACCTTTCCGATGTCCTCCGACAACAACAACTAATGTGATTCCGATGAAATTGAGCAAATAAATATGTCGCTAGATCCTATTGAAGCAGATGAAATTCTAGTTGCTTTAATCGTAAAAACTACTGTTATCGAATCAGAATCTGCAAGAGAAAACACGATTCTAAATGCCATGATTCAACTTCAAGCAGATGAAATTCAGTTGCAAGAAGCCAAAATACTACTCAATTCCTGTGAAGGTATGATTTTCTCTCATCAAACTGAAATTTTATTGTTCAAATGCAATCGATATGAATATAGTTATTTTTTAAACTTCTAGACACTGAAATTTGACTGCTATGAACATGTATGAACATGTGGAAACATTAGCAATATAAACTAGATGCTGCACAGAAACTTCGTATAATTTATGCATTTGTTAACTTAAATCATGTATAGGTTACAAATAAACATGCATTAGATTAAAATGAACAAAACACAGAAAATGCATTTGTCAATTCCAACTTTTGACAAACTTGAGCGTTGTTCAGATTATATCATGTACAAAATACACTACACTATGCATATATTACATTACAAGTAGTATTTGTTATGCTTATCATAACAGAGCTTACATTACAAGTAGTACACAATCATGAGTTAACAAGACCATCCTGGCAGTATCTAAGTAGGAGTGAACGGAGGAGTACAGAAGACAAAGGAAAGGCCATCACAACAATGGAACAAGAAGGTTTAAGACCTACTGTAGGATATAAATACATGTCTTTTGAAGCTGGTGGAAAAGAAAATCTAGGGCATACGATGAAAGACCGCCTCAACTTTGTGTGTCGACTTCGGATGAAAGAAATAGAAAGTGGAGATGCTCAGGAACTTGTTGACACACTCATGGAAATCAATGACAAGGATAAATATTTCTTCTTCAAAGTCAAGTTCGAAAAGGAAATAAAACTATCAGCAGTGTTTTGGAGGGATTCAATAATGCTGTAAGACTACAAGCTCTACGGAGATGTCACCATATTTGACACTAAATACAAAAAAAACAAGTATAACTTGATTTGTACGCCAATAGTTGGAATCGACAATCACTGGAACATAACAATGTTTGCTTGTGCTTTTATAGCAAATGAGTTAGCTGATACTTTTGTGGCTCCTCAACACTTTCAAGAAATCAATGGAAGGAAGGGAACCTATCACAATATTCACAGATCAAGATCCTGCAATGGGCAAAGTAATAAATGAGGTATGTTGTGAAAATTTGTAGCTTACAGTTCTGAGCACTGAATATGCACTATTAGATATTGCACCTCTTACCTTACAGTATGCATTACATATCTTATAAGCTACACTTCTTACTTTGGAAATCATGTTTCCTGAAAAATGATGCAGCTAGAGAAATTTCATTTCTTAGACCTGAAATAGAGTAGGGAATGTTAGCTTCTGCACCTGTCAGCTTACAATATGTATACTAACCAACTTCCATTTCTTGTTGCAACTTCCAGGTCTTCCAAAACAAAAAACACAGGTTGTGCTTGTGACACATAAAACAAATGCAATACAACATTATGGGAGATTAAAGAAAGATGAATCCTTCAAAAACGATCTAGAATACTGTATGAAAAGATGTTGTAATCCAATAGAATATGAAGAAAAATGGACCTCCATGATCGCCACATACAAGCTCGAAACTAGCACATGGTTTCAACACATGTACGACATCCGTGAAAAATGGAGCACGACATTCAGCAAGGATATTTTCTTCGCAGGCATCTTATCATTACAGCGAAGTGAAAGCACCAACCACGCACTATGCTTCAGTGCAAACAAATTAACAACACTGACACACTTCTATGAGCTCTTCAACCAAACAATCAGAAAGTGGATGAGAGATGAAGCAGAAAAGGAAAATGCATGTATAAAAGCAAAAGCTAAATTATCAAAACAAAGAAGGTATGTTCACATTTAAAAATATGTATTACTTAGTCTAGAACACAAATTTGTTGACTTACGGTATGCATTTATTTCCCACTATTGGGCTTGTACATGTTTGATTAAATATGTTGCTCAGGTTTACACACTTGCATTGTACAAAGGATTCAAAAAAGAATTTTCCCTAGCAATGGCAACTAAGGTCAAGGAACTTTTCACCGATAAAAAAATATGAGGTCAGCCTAGAACATGATGAATCTAAATACGAGACAATTGAGTACAAAAATGAAGATGGGCTGGTTGAAGTATAATGCACATGCAAGTCCTTCGAGGTGTTAGGTATGATGTGCTTTCACACTCTCAGGATATTGCACCTTCATTCTATCACAAAAATACCTGCAAAGTACATCCTCAAAAGGTGTACAAAAAAGGCCAAAATGGAAGTTTGGGACAGAAAACAACAATCAGAAAGCATCAACGGTGTAGTTTCATGGAGGAATATATGGCAAGCAGATTCTACAACCTGGTTCTAAAGAGCGGAGGAAACTCAAAAGCTAGAAGCGCTCTTCAAGAGATGTTTGACACCTGCTCAATAAGAATAGAAGACTTGTTGGCATCAAAAACAAATACCATTGAACAATCAACCGCAAGTAGCCAAAGAAACTCAACCATAACAAGTACACCTAAGATACTGGATCCAGCCCAAGTGAAGACAAAAGAAAGAGGAAAAAGGCTAAAATCAGGCATGGGAAAGAAACAACCAAGGAAGAAAACTACTGAATTTGGCACAAAAACACCAAATGTGAAGACACTGTAAAGGGTAGCATTGTTTAGGATACAAGTTATTGTGTTTGTTTTTCAGGATCATACTGTATGCATAATATTTTTATTTACCTAAGATTTTTATACATTCAATAACATACTGTATTTTTTAGCTTACAACTATAAATTATCAAATTATAACTTGCATTTGTTTTTGCTTGCCCAAGTACCAACCTTTGTTTCATAAAATGTTATTGATATGGAAACACTGACTACAAACTAACTGATATGTGATTACTTAGCTTACAACTGTAATTTATTAACCTATGAATTGCATTTGTTTTCCTATAAGCTCAGAAACCCAACACAATAAACCACATAACATTACTAAAATGTAACTTGGTATTAATAAGCATACAAATATTACTTCTTAACATTCAACATGCACTTGTTTCCCTAAAAGGGACTTGTATTGTATTTCACATAATTTTAGTGATACGATAACCATTGAATACATGTATAACTACTTAGCTTACTCATGTAGTTTATTAACCTATCAATTGCATTTGTTTTCCTATAAGCTCAGAAAATCAACACAATCAACCACATCAAATAATTCAAAAATAAACTTGGAATTAAAAGCATACAAATAGTACTTCTTCAAACTAAACATGCATTTGTTTCATAAAACCTACAACCTTACAAACAAATCCTAAAATAGCGTCTCAAATGCGCTCAACATATCACCCACAAAACAATCAGTCACAAAACATCCAAATACACCTTCAACCTTAAAAACAACTCCTAAAACAGCGTCTCAATTGCACTTAACATACCACCAACAAACCAATCAGTCACAAAACAAGTTGATTACAAATCATCCAAAAACAATTCAAAGATGCTAAAGCTACAAATCTTCAAGTCCTTCAATCCCAAGGGAGAATGAAGGAATCATAGAGCGAGCTTTCCTCATGTATTCTTCAACTATCTTATCAACCCACTCATGTGTCCTTGGGTCTTCCATAATTTCTTGTGTTGTCTTGACATGAACAGGATCCTCATTTGTTACGGTTGTGCCTTCTTCCTATGGTTCTGATTGAGGTTGTGGTTGCGGTTGTGGTCGCACAACTGGACTAGCATTTTCCCTCACAAGGTTTTGAACCAACACGCTTGTAACGACCTCCATGTCTCGTTTGAAAACGAGGCAAGCCCTATTCAAAGGCAGACAGAGAAGAAAAAAATAGCAGTCCAATAAAAAATCAGAAACTGTCTAAAAAGGAAATATGAACTACAAACTGCATTAGATTAACTAACATCTGCATTAGTTTTAAAACAACATGCACTAGTTTTTTTAAAATGTAAAAAAAAGACAAAAAATACTTACATTGTTGGTAGCTTTCTCAATGTCTTCATTGCTCATCACGCCATTAGGTGATATGAAATAAATCCTGGCTTCTGAGCAATACCATCACATGCAGAAGTATGTGTATGAAGCCCCCCGTGGCCAATATTCTCATTACGAGTTCCCTCTGATTACTGCTGGCTACTTCTTTTATCTTTAACCCTCACATCCTTTGTCAAAGGAAAACCAGTCTCTACCATAACCCTCTTATCATAACCCATTTTTTCAAGATAATGAGCCTTGTCTAGCAAAGATTTGCTCAACCAGTGTATGCATAAGGGAAGTCTAGTAGGGTCAGGCTGACCTCTAAAAGGAAACCTATAAATATAAGCCAACATCAATACAAACACACAACCGCCAACACAAGACACATATCTTTTACCTGAATCAGATTTGAAGCTCCTAACACCCTCACAGAGATGATCAAGAACTAAGCCACGCCAATCAAGATTCTTAATGGTCCCAACTTCTCTAAAGCACTAACCAGCTTAAATCAACCAAATTTCTAGTAGTTGGCGCCAAGAAAGTACACATGTTATACATAACAAAAAATCTCTTAAAGCGCTCACCACCATCACTTAGTTTACCCAGCTCCTCAAAAAAATTAACATGAGAAATATTACCGTATTTATCAGCACCTAACTCTTCTCTCCATTTATTCCTAATGTCCCTATCTCTTGACAAATCCCTCCCATTGTTCCTAACCAAACCAACGGCACAGCCTGGAATCCTAGAAATACAGGATATTTCAAACACATCATCAGGTGTAATGATATACCTTGAGCTAGATATTTCTTGCACATAGCCAACAGGATCAAACCTAGAACAAAAAAATAAGAAGTCAGCCTAGAACAATTTGTAGTCAGTATAAAACAATATGAAATCAGCCCACATAATCAAATCTGTCAACCAACCAAGGCACAATTCCAAAAGGAATGGATAAGATGTCAAACACAAGAAGTCTACCAAAACCTATATCTTCCACATCAAACTTTTGGGCGGGAGTGAGCGAGGCAATTAACAATTTCAGCTTCGAAGGACAACATCTGGTTGAGAATTTCTTAGCAAACCTAAAATAAAATAAAATATGAAAAGTGTAAGTTTATTTGAGACTGTGAATAACAAATAAACACTGAATCTTATCAAATGCATCATCTTATGAATCAAGTACAGTTTATAACATATTAAAATAAACTTACGTGTTACCCTCCTCATCAGTACGTTTGACCACCTGCTTCTTTTGACGGTTGCACTGTTGTTTCGCTGCTCATTCTTCACTAGCAACCATTTTTCCTAACCCAGAAGCTTCACCAGCAGCACTGTCCACTTTCCTCTTCAAACCAGTTTTTTTTTGCTACTTCAACACCTTTCTTCACCTTCTCAGCAGACTCCTTCAAAACCCCACCAGATTTCTTCTCAATTATAGCACCTTTCTTCAAAACAACTTTTTTAGTCTTTGTCTTTATCGCATTCTCAGCAGGAGACTTTGCAGCGAGTTCTTTTGCCTTTCTTTTATTCTGTCCAGTAGAGGTCTCACATTGTTTACCCTTCTCCTTGCTCAACATACAAGGTGACGACCTCTCCTTCTCTCCTTCAAATGAGCCCACCACAGTAGATCGAGCTTCAACACTCTCACCCACATCCACATCCACATCAGATTCACCACCCTCACTCTCCCTCTCACACACAGTCGCAGCAGCTTGCGCCGCCTCCGTCTTCGCAACTGCATCCAAAATCCACTGATTTTCATTAATATAGTCTCTAATCATACTATCCATACTGTCACCATCATCCATGGACCCACCTTCACCATTATTCTCAACATCCTTAGAACAACCTTCACCGGCAGGTACAGCTTCCTCCCTAACAGATTCAGTCGCTTTCCTATTCAAACCAGTATCATTCTCATTAAAATATACCTCAACTTCAGCATCAATATCTGCTGAAGCATCCTTCCCCTTAGCAGACCTAACAACTTGACCATCAATTTGTGCTGAACCATCCTTCCCCTCAACACCCTCAACGCCCTTTACACCCTCAACACCACCACCTTCAACACCAACATTAGCATCAACCCCTTCAACACCAGAATTAATATTATCAATCATCACATCCAAAACGTCCCTAATATCTTTCTTCACTACCTTAGAGCCCTCGGCTTCGTCAACACCAGCTACTTCTCTACTCATTCGAACAACATCATTCAACAGTGTGTCATAGTCAAATTCTTGACTTGATCCACCTTCACCCACAACCGATACACCTTCACCACTTTTCGGCTGCTTAACACCCACATTCATCTATTTCTTAATCCCCGGCTTAGGAACGACACGAACTGAAATCTATGGAGTAGCACCACCACCAATTCTGGCAGACCTACGTGTCAATGCAACTACTACACAAAAAATGAAAAACAAAAAAATTTATAAGCACATATTTAAAAAACAAACATAATCACACAAATAAAATGCAACATGTAAAGAAAACAAATAACCTCCTGAAGCATAAGACTGTTGAACTTTCTTCAGCTCATCTTGAAGAGAAGATCCATCTTTCTTTTTAGATTTTGTAACCACCTTCTTAGAAGCTAAACAATATAACATATTTGAATAAGTAAATGTATAATAAGAAAATAAGAAAATAAGTAAATAAATATAAAGATAATTTACAATCACCTTCGTTTATCTCAGGTTCTTGACGTTGAATAGTATCTTCACCTCCTTCAGGAACATTTAAAAATAATCATATACCACACAGTAAGAAACTAATACATAAAGCATACAAAAAAATGCAAGTTGTAATAAAAAAATGCATGCATACTCTGACAGCCAATAAACAACCTAATATGGGAAAACTACAATATAACTAACTAATGCATGGGCTATACTAATATATGCAACTTGTAATGAAACAAATGCATACATAGTCTGACGGTCAGTAAGCAACATAATCTGACATACACATTATAACTAACTTATGCATATAGTAAACTAACATAAGCAACTTGTAATGAAACAAAATACATACTAGCAAATCAGAAAGAATAACAATAACTAACTAACAGTTAGTGAAACTCAAAACACATACTAAGTAATTAATACATAAGTTATATTAACATATGCAAATTCTAAGAAAAAAAGTACAAAATATAGCAATCAGTCAACAACAAAATAAGTAACTCGAAAAACAGAGTAACTAACTTAGAAAAAGTTAGCCTAACATATGCAAATCATAAGAAAACAAATGCACATCATAAAACAGAGTTAAAACATGCAGAATCCGACATATAAATTGGAAAAATAGGATGACTAACTAATACAGTTGTTAACCTAACATATGCAACTCCTAAGAAAACAAATGCACATTATAATTGAACTGCTAACATACTGAAAAAATAAAGCATCTTGATAAGGCTTCAAATGCTTGTATTTTCCAAAGCATTTAACACATATTTTGTCACATTTTTGTTGTAAGATTGTTATATTTAGGTAGGTTTACATGATAAGGGATTTAGATAGTCATTTTCGGTTTTTATATCTAAATCCTTCATTTTGTACACTATGTTTAGTCTAATGGACTTTTGGTCCTTATGAGCATCTAGATTCCTTTTTGTAAGATTAATTTGTAGATTGCACATGAGCACTTAGGAGTGGTTTAGTGAAGGCCATTCGAAAGGATGGTAGAAGATTGAAGGCCACTCACAAAGTGGTAGAAGATAAAGTGAAGAAAGGAGAGCAAAGCAAAGGGTGAAGAATGATCTATGTTTTGAAGCAGAGTTTTAAGAATTTTCCGAGAGGAATCAGCCTCCAATAGTGGTACCATTGGATTCCTCTTATCGAGTACTATAAAATCGACTACAAGAACTCCGAAAACGGATCAACGGCTCACCCGGAGGAAGCAAAGCAAAATGGGACTTTTTTCCGTCACAACTCGCGACGAGTGTGCTGCGACTCACAAAATGTTGACCTGAGAGCTCAAAATTTTACTGATCTGGTCGCGACTCACGACGGCCTCGCGATACTGCCTTGCAACTTGCATTTTACTCCCTTTTTCCTTGTACTATAAATAGCTTTTAACCTCCTTCTTCCCCAACACTCTAAGCCCAACTTTGGGGCTCCAAAACACCATTTTCTTCCATTTCTTCTTCTTTCTTTGTAGATCTTTGTTCTATGTTATGGGTTTTGATTATCTAGCTTAGTTTTATCTTGGGAGCAAAGGATTGAAGCTTCCACTTCTATGTAGTAAGAACCATTATATCTATCTATTTGGTGCTTTTGCTATTGTGCATTTATTGAGCTTTGAATGTTAATTGTTAATGGCATTGATGTTGTTGGAAGCTTGAGTGTATGAATTGCTTGTATGATTACTTGTTAGGCTTGGGAGAAAGTAGCTAATTCTCCCATCTTTTAATGTGGAATTCAAGAGCATGAGTTAGAGCTTCTTAAATGATGTTGGTGTGTTAATAATTTCTAGATGAATGTGATGATGTCAAACTCGTTGTCATGTTTGTTTTAGGTAGCAAATGAGAGAGGTCTATGAATGTCGATCGTTCTTGACTAATCTTGTGTTAATGCATGAATTGGTTAAATGCTTAGACATGGTGTAGTGTTTATAAGTGTTGCTAAGCTTGTTGATTCTTCGTGCTAAATGCCATCAATGGGATACTCTTAGTAATAAGGGAGTCATTGGTGAGGTTTGACAAGAGATGTCGAATTCACTCTTGCAAACTACTACCTAAGGAGGATGGAAGATTTATCTTCACAACAAGTAGTTGAAGTAGTGAATAGATTGTTTCACTCGTTCTTGAAGCCTCTATTATTTAGCATTTATGTATTCTTGATGCTATGTTTCACTTCATTTATGCCATGGGTTGTTTGAGAATAGGAAGTGTTTTTATGATTGAAGTGTTTGGGTGTTAGGAAAGTGACGAATTCCTTAGCTCCTTTGCATGAAAATATATGAACATGAACTTAGAACTTCTTGTGCATAATGTGTTGTGATTCTTGATAGATAAGTATGTTAATGTTAATTCAAGTAACGAATGTGATAGAATGAGTGAATGGTTCAATGATCTACATTAGGTTTGGAAGTGGATATCAATTTCCCCCAAAGCTTTATCTTTGTAGTTTTAAACCCTTTTTTCTTAGTTTTGTTTAATGATTAGCCTAGTTACTCGACTTTGCTAGTTATCTTGTCTTTTTACTTTCATAACTTAGGACCACCAAACAACCAAACCCCCCCCCCCATTTACATGCTTTTATATGTATGTATATATATATCTACTCCTAGCCTAATATCAACCTTTTGTGTCTAAACGCTTAGGAAAATCCCTCTTCTTTGTGGACGGCCCCGACTTGCTGCTATCTACTTAGTTGTAAATAGTAAGCATTTAGGGCTTATAAATATTAACTTTGAGAGGTACGGCGACGACCTCCCACATCTAACTGATACATATCTTACAATAACAAATGCAACTTCTAAACAATAAAATGCATTTTATAAAAAAAGACTCAAAACATATAGATCTGCTAACAAAAAAAGTCAACAGCAATAACTCATATGCATATCTGACTTACAGATAAAGTTTCTAAAAAGAGTCAACATCAACAAGACTGAAAAAACACATACGCACACAAAAATAACAAAAAAAATGCGAAACTCCAAATATTCAAAAGGGGAAACAGGAAGAATACAAACCAAGAGAAGAAGAAGGCTGAGACAACTTCTCAGTCTGAGGAAGAATAGCTTTCGCCTTTGCCCTACCCATGACTTAGTCAAATAAACAAAAAAAACCTTACATCAAAATCGCGAACAACTATAAAGCAAAAATGGAAAAGAACAGCAACAAAATTTCAAAACCTAGAAATTAATCTTACCGACTTCAGGCGATTCCGGTGCAAACTTGAACAACGCGATTCCGGCGAGATTTCGTAGAAAGAAAAGCAAAATTGAAAAAAATGAAAATCGGAGAACATAGGAATTGAAGAACGAAGAGAGGAGAAGAGAGGGAAAACAGGCACGAATAATGAGGAGACCTTCTAAACACGCGTGATAAATTATTGCAGTTTCTAAAAAATTAACTGCTCAAAGTTGCTGACAAAAGAAAAATTAGGCACGGATGAAAATTAAAAACAGACAATCAGATTTAATTAATTACTAGGTACCCTATTTTAAAAATAATTATAATATGAACCTCATTTTGCATATCAATCCCTGGCTTGTCCATAAGCTTATGGACATGCCGCATTTCCTGAGACTTTCTCATAAATTTTTAATATTACAACTAAAACCTATGAACTTTTTTATAATTCGTATTCAACCATGTCTTTTCATGTGCCTATGAAAATGCGGTCTTTTCCAAAATGTTGCCTTTTATTTGATGTATAACTATTTTATTTTGATGTCTATATTAGTATTTTTTATGTTATTGATGTTTAACTATTTGAATCTGATGTAAATTATAGTGTTTTAAATTTGATGTTTAACTATTTTTATTTAATGCTAATTATTTTTAAGGCAAAGTCTTGGGAAAGACCGTCTTTCCATAAAGTTATGGAAAGACGAGTTTTAATTACAATAATAAAAAGTAAATGGTCTTAGTTGCAATATTAAAAATTTATTATGCAACGTGCAGTGGTTTATAACCTGATTCATGCAACCCAAAAATTTTATCTTCATTTCTTCTAATTTACACTTTAAACCTTGGTCTTTCCATGAAAAACTGTCTTTCAAGAGACGCACTCTATTTTTAGAGTCCGTCTCCTGCGAGACCGTCTTACCGTAAGACCAGGGACTTATAGTAATTTAAGATAAAATGCAAAAAAAAAATTGGGGGTCCTTGCATAATTATTTTATTTTTGGTGCCCATTTAAAATGCGCAAAAAAATAGGAGGACTAACCTAAAAATATAAAAAATATGGAAAGAATTCTGAGAAGAAACACGGGTTTGACACAATTTGAGAAGAAATCTGAGAAGAAACCTGCAAATTCCAAAACATTCTAACAATTTCAATCGATCTCAACCACTGCAATCCATCAATCCCAAACCTCCAAAGATCAAATCCCCAACTTCTGCGAATAACAATGAACAACGACGATCAACAAGAAATCAGGTTTGTTATTCAAAACTACATAATCAAATCAGTTTGTTGAACATTGTACAATCGGATTATGTAAAATTTCATTTATTTTGCAGATCAGACCATCAATTGATGTGCGAAGAAGATGATAGAAAAACCGAACCTTCATCAACAAGCCTTTTGAACAATGAACAACAACTTACTGTGGTGAACGACACAATCAATGAAATCGAAAAGAATTCTATAAAAGGTGAGTATGAAAAATGGGAATCATCATATAAAACCTAATTTAATCTTCTTGCGAATGTTTCGGCCCATAAAGCTTGTGAATATTTTGATGCAGACTGATCTTTCAGCTCAAAAACCTTCAGAGTGTTTTAATGTTCAAAATTGATGTTCTGTACCAGTATGTAAAAATAATGTTCTAGATCTGTATTAAGTTAACCACAATAAACTATTATGTGATGTTACTGATATAGAGATTGATGTGTTAATGAAAGTGACTGATACTTGTTTATCTGGTGCCAATTGTTATTGAATACTGGCTGATGTAACTAGTGTATCATACTATAAATAGAATGAGTGATTTCATTATTCTCATTGATAAAACTAAATGCTCAGTTCTAGCATGGGTAACAAATCTTAGAATTCTGATTCAAATACATACATGCATATACTGACATGTGAGGTTTCTATTATATGGATTCATGTTTTAAGAAAAAATTTTGATGCTTCTGCACCTAATTCAGAAACTGACCTGCATATACTGGTATGTGATGTTTCTATCATATATATTGATGTTTTAATAAAAGTGTTTGATGTTTCGGCACCTGATGTCAACTGTTACTGAAACTGATAGAATTAATATGTTATTTTATAAACAAGCTGAGTGATGTTTGATTTAAATGACAGATCTACTAGATGATTTTCCTAATCTATTGGAGATAGATGCAAGAGAGTGTTTGCAAGGAGTGGGAGCAAGAACTTGGGAAGAGCTTGAAAAATTGTATCGAGCACATGCAACTGTGCTTGGATTTTGTGTAAGGAAGTCAACAACAAGGCAGTCAAACCAAGGAGTAATTAGAGAAAAATATTTCACATGCTCATGTGAAGGAAAGTCCATTTCAAGAACTAAAACCACACCTACTCTACAGCCAGAAAGGAAGAGAAAAAGAAAATCAAAAGATTTTCCAGTGATAAGAACATGATGCAAAGCTCAGATCAGGATCAAGCTTGTTGATGAAAAGTTCTATGAAATAAAGCACCAATTTGTAGAGCATAACCATGAGTGCACAAGATCAGAATGGCAGTACCTGCAACGTAGTGAAAGAAGAATCGAAAATGAAAAAGCAAGAGCAATCGAAGCAATGGAAAAGGCAGGTCTTAAACCAGCAGCAAGTTACAAATATTTAGCATGTGCTGCCCAAGGAGAAGAAAATGTTGGGCACACTATGAGAGATCACATTAATTATGTGAATAGGTACTGAATGGACACTATAGAAGGAGGAGATGCTCAAAATGTCATAGATGATCTTTATCGGATTGCTGCTACCGAGGAAGACTACTTTTTTAGAGTCAAGCTGGATGATGAAGGAAAACTAACTGCACTCTTTTGGAGAGACTCGATGATGAAAGAAGATTACATGTTATATGGTGATGTTGTGATTTTTGACACCACTTATCGGACAAATAAGTATAATCTCATTTGTACTCCGATTGTCGGGATAAACTATCACTGGAACAATGCAATGTTTGGGTGTGCTTTTATTGGAGATGAAAAGGCTGAAACTTTTGTATAGCTGCTGGAGGTATTTAAAAAATCAATGGGGGGAAAACAACCAGTGACTATATTCACTGACCAGGATTTGGCTATGGCAAAGGCAATTAAAGAGGTATTTCTAAACTCTATCTGACGATTGATGTTTCAAGTTATGTGTTTAACCTTTTAAATATTTATTATGATGTTTTAAATATTCCTTCAGTTGAAGTTTTGAACCAGTGTAACTTATTATATTATTTAGTTGATGTTTCATTAAAAAGGTCTAACCTGTAATGTTATACAGTTGATGTTCTAAATATATATTTTAGAACCATGCTTCTAATTATCTTACTTGTGATGTCAATAATTTAATTTTTAAATCATCACCATAACCTGTTTTAGAACATCTGAGAACTCATCATGGACATGTATACAATTTCTCTTGGTTTGACACTGCAACATGAGCATCCTACATTTATAATTGATGATACATTAGCAGCATATGACCTTTTAAAGAAACAATTTGATGATGCATTTACTAAAATTGTTGTTTCGTAGGTATTCAAAGAAACAAAACACAGACTCTGTTTGTGGCATCTAAAACAGAATGCAATTAGTCATTACGGTAAAGTAAAAAGTGATGAAGAATTTGGAATGGCATTCGACCACTGTTTAAAAGGTTGTGCAAATGAAGAAGAATTTGAAAAATGTTGGAATTCCATGATAGAAACCTACCAGCTGCAAGAAAAAGATTGGTTCAAGCGCCTGTACGAACTCCGAGATAAATGGTGCACTGCACTAAGCAAGGATTTCTTCTCAGCTGGAACTTTGTCATCACAACGTAGTGAAAGTACCAACAAAGCAATCAGCTTCAATGCTTCAAAAACAACCAACTTGACACAGTTTTTTGCAATATTTGGAAAAACTATCAAAAGTTGGAGAAGCACAGAGACAATCAGGGAATACAACAGTTCAATAGGAAAACCAAGAGCAGCTGTAGAAGGGCCCGGATTACTGAAGCAAGCTGGGGAGATATACACTCTTAAAATTTTCAAGGACTTCGAAACAGAGTGGAAGTTAGCAATGGCGAGTAAAGTGGAGAAAATATTCAACATTGGCTATGAAGATATTTACAAAGTCAGCCCAGAAACTGATGAAACAAAGGTAGAGAAGGTTGATTATACACTCAGGGATGGTAAAGTTGAGATCAAGTGTTCATGTAAATACTTTGAAGAAGTTAGGTTGTTGTGCTCCCACAGCCTTCGTGTGCTCCACTTGCGCAACATCACAACAATACCTGAAGATTATATACTAAAGAGATGGACAAAGATGGAAAAGAAGGAAATAAGGAACCGAGTACTTGGAGGTGCATCAACACAAAATAGCGAAAACTACAGTGAGATGAAAGGTAAGATACCATGGCACTATGAGATGCTTAGAAAATACTACAATTTAGTGTTGAAATGTGAAGATGACAAAGATACTCGTAGAACACTTGAGGGTGGTTTGAACAGGGATTTGACTACAGTAGGTCAGCTGCTTTCATTTAAAGATCAAGACAAAACTAAACATTCAGCGACAAACAATGCCAAAGACTCACCAACAAAAAGTGCTCCTGAAGTCCTGGATCCAAAAAGAGCAAAAACAAAGGGAAGAAGTAAGAGGTTGAAAGGAAAGCTAGAAAGGAAGAAGCCACAAAAGAAGGAATTTGGGTCAAGGACTCCAAAAGCCCAAATCACCTGAATTAGGGAAGACCAAAGTTGATGAAGGGTGAATTCTGAAATTGCAGAACAAATTTGATGTTTCATTACTTTCATTTGACATTTTAAGACTTTCATTGGATGTTACATTTTTCAAAAGTGAGGACTTTAAATTAAAATTACTACTCAACTTAGTAGAATACATATGCTTTTATTATGGAAATCATTCTAGAGTTTACTAGTCTCTATAAGTTTCTTGTTTGAGTACTGAAAATTAATTTGCAGGAACGTGATCTTTTAACTTAAATGTGTGATAACTTACAGATATGTAATGAGCATTTAAAGTTTACTGCATTTTTACATATACCAAAATTTACTACTAGAAATATGTCACATTTTTTTATAAATAAACTAGACAACACCTAAAATGTGAACTTAATTTTAGAACATAATCTTTCGAACATAATCATTAATGTAAAAAAAACTCTACAAATAAAGCATAAAAATAAGATTTATTATCAACACCATAAAACATCAAGACCTACTCATGAAATATCACTGCATTACTTTAAAATGTCAAATTCAAACAAGAATTATGAGAATCACCTAACCAACAATCCAAAATACTTGAAACATCATCCAAAAACTTAAGTTCATCACATCCAAAAATCATCCAAAACCAACAATGCTAAAAACCATCCAATAGTAGTACTTAAAAACATCATTCTCAAACACAAGTTCATCACATCATTAAAAAAGAATTATTTCTTCTTCAATCCCTTTGATAACTTTCCCACTTGTCCTCCCTTCTTCTGAGCAACTGTAGACCCCTTCTTTTCACGTACAACAGTAGAAGAACCTGCAACTCATCCAATATCTTCCAAGCTCTCAATCCCAAGACTAAAAGATGGTTCAGGTCCAGTCTTCAATATTGGAACTTCAGGAGTGCACTTCTTCACTGACTTCTTAATGATTTCTTCAATATGATCAAAAAAACCATCAGAAAAATAATCCTGTGAACAAATAGGAATATGAATTGGAGGAACACTATCTTGTGCAGTAGCTGGAGCTTTTTCACCAAGCTTCATCATCTCAGCTACATAGGATCTGGTAACAATTTTTAATATTCCTAGCAAATCGCATTGAGCGCTCAACAACATCCTACAAAAAAAATAAATTATTACTCATAATTTGAAACATTATATAAAAAACAACAAACATAAGATAAATAAAAAAACTTACAGAAGGAGCTTCAGCAAGAATTTTCTCGTCGGTGGGTAAATCGTCAGGAATTTCCAACACTAAAAAGCAAGAGGTACTGCGGGCAGTGCCATTACCTGGTCCTGAACCTAACGTTAATTTTCCCATTGAAGTCAAAGGAAAACCATTGCCGCTCATCACACAAGCATCAAACCCATCACTCACTATGGACTTACAAATTACCTTAACCTTACTGTCATTAAAATGTTGGACTAAGGGGAGGGAAGTAGGCAATGGGATTCCTTGAAATGGAAATCTATAAAGATAGCATATCAAAGGTAGAAATACACAACCATTTACAGCATCAAATGGACCTTTGTTGTACCTCTCAACAGCATCACGAAATTTTTTCAACACATACCCACACCAATCCATATTCTTGATTTCATTCACACTTTCCACAACCCTCAAAAGCTTAAAATCAACAGTACTTCTAGATGTGGGAGCAAGGAAAGTACACAGCACATACATCAGAAAATACTTCTTAAAAAAATCACCTCCCTCAATCAATAATGACATCTTACATTGCAACCTATCACAAGGAATATTGTCATGTTTATCAGCCCTTAAATCCATCTTCCACTTAAGCCTCAACTCCATATCCCTATTCTGCCCCTTGAGTTATTAACCTCTACAACCTCAACATCACTTATAGGCAGACACATGGAATCATAAACATCATCCCTGGTTATATAATACTTATCACTACCTATTCGCTGCAAGCGACTAATTGGGTTGAAGTTAGATATCATATATTGAATCACATTTTTGGGCAAGACACCAAAATTTATCTTCAATAATCCTTCAAATCCTATATCAATAACTGACCTGATCTGCCCATCAGTCAATGATTTCACAAGCTTTACAATCTTACCAGGGCTACACCTTGTAGAGTAGCCCTTTTTTGAGCTGCAAAAAAATTTTAAAAAAATGATAAGCAACACCGAAATATGAAACATATCATAAAACTGTTAGTCATTAATGCATACCTGGATGAATCATTGACACCCTTTAGATTTTTCGACTTCACAACTCCCCCACTCTTTTCTCTAACATTCTTCTTCACAACGGATTTCCCTTTACCAACAGAAGTTGTTTTACATACAGTAACACCTTTGCCACCTTCCTCATCTGAATCATCAAACTCTCCACCAGCATCATCAAACACTTCATCGGAATCATCAGAGTCATCCTCCTTCACATCACATCTATCTTCATCATCATCCTCATTTTCATCAGAATCATCATGTTTCTCCCCACTCACTAATTTATTCTCATCATCATTGTCAGAATCCTCCTCACTGTCAGACTTACTACCAATATCATCACCAACTTGTTCTGAAACATCAACAACATTTTCATAATCCTCCCCCTTGTCAGATTCTTCACCTTCATCAGAATTGTCTTCACTTTCATCCCCTCCCTCCTTCTCAGATTCCTCTTCAGCCTCTCCATCTTCCTCAACATCATTTGGCTTCTCACCTTCATCGTCAGAACTGTCATCAGATTCTGAGCTATCACTTGTCTCCATTTTATCATCATCACCACTAGCCTGATCTGCATGACCAGTTTCATCAATGGTAGCATCAAGTCCTTGAGATTGAGAAGGAGCAGTACTGAAGATCTCCCCTGTAAACAAAAATATTAAATACAGTCAAATAATGGGTAACAAAAAAATATCATATGAATTAAAATTTTAAAACAGCAAGGTTAAAACATATGATTTACCAGATAGGATATCAGCAACTCCAGGATCTAGACTTACAGCATCACCTGAAACATATAAAACATCAAACCATAGCAATAAAAGGTAAAAGGTAATAACTGAAACATAAACAATCGGAAATATTGTACCTTTTGTAGCAGAATTTTTTCCAGGCATGTCAGAAGCTGAAACATCAAAACATAGTCCTATTTGGTAAAGGATAATAAATAATAAAAATCAAAAGTATGAAAGTATTAGAAAGAAAAACTATTTTTACCCTTTTTAGCAGATTTTTTTCCAAGGTCAGAAGAAGAAACATGGTTGACACCCTCATCTGAATAATGTGAAACATACAACCATAGTGGTAAATGGTATAGAGTAATTAATAAATAAATAAAAATAAGAAAAAAGAAGAATTTAAAAGGAAAACTATCTTTACCCCTTTTAGCAGATTTTTTTCCAGTCAGAGCAAAACCTTGACTAACACCATCACCTGAATTACATAAACATCAAACCATATTGGTAAAGGGTAAAGAGTAATGGATTAAAAATCAAAATCAGAAAAGAAGTATTAAAAAATAATGTTTACCTTTTTAGCAGAATTTTTTCCAGCCTCAGCAGATGCTAAACTGACACGATCACCTGAATTACAAAAACACCAAACCATATTGGTAAAGGGTAAAGAGTAATGAATAAAAAATCAAAAATCATAAAAAGAAGTATTAGAGAAAAATAATGTTTACCTTTTTTAGCAGAATTTTTTCCAGCCCCAGCAGATGCTAAACTGACACGATCACCTGAATTACATAAAACATCAAACCATATTGGTAAAGGGTAAAGAGTAATGAATAAAAAATCAAAAATCAAAAAAAGAAGTATTAGAGAAAAATAATGTTTACCTTTTTTAGCAGAGTTTTTTCCAGACTCAGAATAACCTTGCCTGATACCCTCATCTGAATTATATCAAACATCAAACCATATTGTTAAATGGTACAGAGAAATTCATAAAATATAAAATGAAAAATAAATCAAAATTATAAATATTACCAGTTGCGTTCTCAGCTAAAACAGAAGCAATTTGGCTGGAATGAATCTTACTGGAACCCTCCTCTAAAAAACATAAAACATCATGAAAGATTTAAAATAGATAGTATCAAAGCACATAATAAAACATAATATTATAATTTGAATAATACCTTCAGCATCAGAATAGCTATCACGATCAGCAAGAACCTTACCCTTACCGCTAATCAATTTGACTCGTTTAACAGCAGCTTGTTTTACACACCTCTTCCGGACATTTTCTTTAGGAATGGATGAATCAGGCACTGGAGATGATGGAATGGGCACCTCAGCAACTTTCTTCTTTTTAACATTCCTTGGATTCAAAGCTGGAGGAAAACTAAAATATTAATAAAAATTTAAAACATACAACAAAATTATACAGATAAACATATACCTGCAATAAATGTAGGTGTCGTCAAACCACGAATCCTATCAGATTTTCGTACAGGAACACCACAATCTAAAACAAAAGAAAAAATATTTATAGCATAAATAACATATATAATGAAAACATCAACTGATATACTTCAAATCAGAACTGTAAAGCATCAAAACTAGTAAAGTCAAATTAAATACTTGTATCATCAAATCAGAACTGTAAAGCATCAAATAAAAACATATATAATGAAAACATCAACTGATATACTTCAAATCAGAACTGTAAAGCATCAGAATAGTAAAGTCAAATGGAATTATCATCAAATCATAACTGTAAAGCATCAAATAAAAACATATATAATGAAAACATCAACTGATATACTTCAAATCATAACTGTAAAGCATCAGAATAGTAAAGTCAAATGGAATACTTGTATTATCAAATCAGAACTGTAAAGCATCAAATAAAACATATATAATGAAAACATCAACTGGTATACTTCAAATCAGAACTGTAAAGAATCAGAATTAGTAAAGTCAAATTTATCATCAAACCAGAACTGTAAAGCATCAAATAAAAACATATATAATTAAAACATCAACTGATATACTTCAAATCAGAACTGTAAAACATCATAACTGTAAAGTCAAATGGAATACTTGTATCATCAAACTAATAAACACTAGCATCATCATAACACATAAAACCAAATGGTACAAAGAAACATCAGTACAAGAACAGTAAAGTCAAATGGAATACTTGTATCATCAAATCAGAACTGTAAAGCATCAAATAAAAACATATATAATGAAAACATCAACTGATATACTTACATCATCACTCTTACTGAAAATTATGATAGAACACTGTAATTTAAAAATCATACAATATTGACAGTAAAACACACATATAATAAGAACAACATACATAACACCTTTCCAGTAGAAACATCTCATAAACAGAAAATAAAGTCAAATGAAAACCTTGAAACATCATAATCAAACATTAAAACATCATGTAAAACCCTAGACGACAAAAAATAAACAAATATAGTAATAAATTCAAATATTCCCTCCAAACAAATTTAAAAAAGCAACAAACCTTGGGAAGAAGTCTTCCTCTTCTGCTTTACAGCAGCCTTCGAAGAAACAGAAGGCTGGGAGTATGACTTTGTAATTTTAATCACAGCATCGTCTATACAACCGGAATCAACAACATCTCCTTTCTTTGACATCTACAAACGATAAACATGAAAAATAATAGAGTTAATTAAAAAAGATCGACATCAATGAAAACCTAATAAACAACATGCATGTAAAAACATTCAGCTTCGCACTATCCTCTTCATTTACGATAACAACCTCAAAATAGAATAGAGTAATAATCGTAAAAAAAGTACAGAAACCTCAGAGCTCAACAACAAAAAGCTTACCATACAATAAAACGACTAAAAAACAAAGATTATCGGCTAGAAGAACAAATCTAAGTCGTCGGAGTTACCTGATGAAGAGCCGAACCGATTATCAGGCAAAATTGCAAGAAACTCCAAAAATCGGACCAGAACAACCGATTACACTCACGTCAAAACACGATATAATGCGTATTAAGCAACAAAAACAGAAGAAAGTACAGAAACCGCGACGGAAAAAGAAAACCTAGGTCGCCAGAAAATAGGGAAAAAGAGAAGGACGACAGAAAACAGAAGCGGTTTTCGAGAGAGAAAAACAAAAGGTAAAGAATGAGGTGAGAGGAAGAGATACAGTAAATGTATGCTCATATTTACCGTAATTACAATTTAATCCCTAACAATATAAAAACTATAATTAATACCCCATCCCAAATTAAGTATATATTATTTATAATTTAACCCCCGGTCTCGCTGTGAGACCGTCTCGCACAAGACTTTGTCCTATTTTTAATATGATATTTTAATATTTGGACTTAATTTTTTGGACACAAGACCAAAATTGCCCAGGCCCATTAAATTTTGAAGCTCGACAATCCATCTCAGTCTGGGTTTGGGATTATACTGTGCATGCTTGAGCCTTTCTTCGTCTTGAACATATTCTCTTTCTCCTTGCCTCCCTCCTCGACCACTCAATCAGACGCTAAACAAATTGACAATATGCTGAACCCATTTCCACGACAACACGACGATGAGGATCTATCCGCCGACATGACACAATGGTTCCTCTATTCTTCCTCACTCGTGAAATTAATCAAGCTTTACAGATCCACTAAGCTCAACTGAAGCTCTCTCAGTTAGTCGTAGAAGTCGTCGAGAAGACCATGCAGAAGTTCGAAGACTCGAAAGCGAAGCTCTAACGCGGCGGCGATGGAGGATCCGGGAATGGAGCAAAAATTATGTTTAATTGGAAACTGGTCCTTATATTTCAGCCTTCTTTATAAATGTTTCTCGAAGTCGTAAAAAATTATAGTTTAACGACCAAATTATTAAAACTCTGATTTATGTGTTCATTATTTATAATTAGTCCTTAGTATTGAGATGGTTTCGTGGAAGATGGGCTACATTCTTATCTCAAGTACCATAGAAATTGTTTATTTTGATGGTTCTTCAACCAAGGGATAGAATTCGTTTTGACTTGGGAACTTTCTGTAGCGGCACCGTTCTGCTAAAAACCGTCTCCTCCTCCCCGCTTCGTATCTATTGAGCGACCTATCTGCCACCGTCTCCTCCCCACCACACTTCGTATCTATTTAGCCATTTCTCTGCCACCGTCTCCTCTTCACCAAAATTGTCGTCGATCACGTATTCCTCAACACGTTGTGGTCGAGTATTTATTGATCCTGACCTCTCTGCCACCGCCTCCTCCTCACCCAAACTGCAATTGATCGCCTTCTGGAACATCAACCCACAGAAAATTCCTATTCCCCAACACGTCGTGGGCTCCGGTTGTCGCCCCCTTTCCACTGTCATCGAGCCTTCTTGCAGTGTGCTCACTTTAAGTTTCTGTTAATTTCAGTATTTTCTTTTGATATCTGTGGAGCTATAGTTGGGAACTGGGATGTCCTGGTACTAATAAAGATATTGACATATTCTTTCAAGTGTGCTTTTTTAATATTTGATTGCTTTCTCATCTCTTGTGCTCTGATTTATGCTATTTTTTGTGTGTTTGGATGTTTATGGTTTGTTTTTTCATAGGTGGTGTTGTGTGTTGTTAAGGTGTAAGAGTTAAACTACATGTGGTAGAGAATGTGATTATGAAATCTGTATAGGAGAGAATAATCAGAATATGAGGTTTGTTATTATTGTTGGATGTTTATGGCTTGTTCTTTCTGTTGTGCCGTATCAGAATCTGAGGCTAAGATTTAGTTGCATGAGATACTTGACCAGTTCTTACTTCTTTGGCGCATCAAATTAGTTTTTCCAGGTTTTCCGGACCACAATGGAAGGTGTAATTTTCTAAAGAGAGTGGCCCCTGAATAGATTTTGGAAGAAAAAAAGAATGGTCTTTTGAGAAGAAAATTACATACGTCTGTCAATAGTCATTGATCGTTAAAGTGGATTATAGGTTTTGGAGTTGCTTTGTGAATGAATGATTTAAAGAGAAGGAGAGGAAGCACTTGTTAAGTTCTATAAAAAAAGATTTGTTATCAAAATTTTGGGGGTTCCTTGTTGGTAGAAGTGAGACTAATGAGTAGGCATCAACGATAGTTGGGTAACTATGAAAATTTACATGTCAGTAACACATAAATAGACAGTGATCCATTTGTATTAAGTTTTGACGGAATCCATATCTTTTGCTAATTCGTTTTTCTCTAGCTTATATGTTTGTTTGCAATATATTCCAGCAGTAACCAAACATGCTGAGTTAGCAACTCAAGATTTTAACATGAACCTGATGTGTAAATGTGGTTATGATTTGAATGAAACTGGATATAGTAAACTCAATTAACTTGAATAGAATTGAGTTGATATTCTATCTCCAGTGGAATTTGTAATGTATGTTGCAATATTTGAAAGTTGTACTTCAAAATTGCAAGATGTGGGCGTTTTGGTTATGATTATTGGAAAATTGTACTTCAAAAGTAGATCAATCTTGCTAATATGCAAATTCGTGCTAATATGTTCAGATCTTTCATGAAGCGTTACAGGTAATATCATGTTATGTGTCATGTGTTTTCAGTTTGTTTTGTTCTCAAGTGATTCATACTTGTGGATGCTAAGGCCAATGATCGAAAAATGGTAAGAATTTCCACGAGTACATACAATACAAACCCAAGGATCTTGATAGAATGTTGGCTGAGTTTTCTGAAGGGAAACAATGGAATGACCGGAGTCGATAAGTTCGATTATCAGAAGTATGTACTACATTCCTTTTATCTAAACATCTTAACTTGGTATGCTTACTAGTCTTTAATCTAAGTCTTTTCATAGATGTTGAATGACTAACTTAGGTAGTGAATGACATTCTAAAATTGTCGTGCAAAAATACGCTTTTGAAACAACGTCGTTAGTTTTCCTGTAAAGGCAACTTACCCCCATAGTGTAAGTATAGTTTGTAAGATAAATGCACATGTCACTCTTTCATCAATGAGATGGTGCAAGAATAACTTGCCAGCTTTCGTTCTTGCTATGTCTTATAGCTAGAAAGAGGAAAGTCTTAGAGATGATCAATTTTCTGAAATAGAAAGGTTATTGAGGGGTATACACTTCGTTTATGTCACTGCTTTGGTTAACTGAAAAACCAATGTCAATGTAAATGCTGATTCTTTGATCATTTTTCTGAGGCATATATAGTACTGAATATGTTCTGTTCAGCATAATCTTTCTTGAGTTAATTACCTTGTATGTAGATATTCAGGATCCCTTTCCTCATCCATGGTCCATGGTGCTGCAAAGGGATGATTACAACTCATACCCATGTATTAAAATTGTTGGCTTCTTCACAATTATTTCTTACTTGAATGAGCATTATAGTTGTGAATTGTATATTGTTTTAAAGTTACAAGTTTTTGCAGACTGAGTACTCCCTTCTTCCCAACTCAAATTGCACAGAATCTTTTTCACGCTCATCAAGAAACTAGTCTAACCGTTAATATGTTTAACTACGCATAATAACGACAAACAAAAAGTTACTTTTGAGAAACTACAAATCTAACAATATGACATACTATAAGATTATTGCTTATATATCTAATCAAATATGCGGTCAAAGTTTGATAGAGAATAGTGCCTAATAGTAAGTGGGCAAAATCTAAAGGTGCTTTTTGTTGTGACAATATATATGCTAATCGCGTGTTTTATTGTATGTGGGCTTCATTTGTGTTTCCATTCGCTAATTACTTAATTTGAGTGACCAGCTTATTTTCCTTTCACTGTGTTTCAGGAGTTGGGAGCTAGTAGTAACAGCTTGACACCTCTGTTAACTGAGCATTTTCATTTCGTTTTAGAAAACTGGGTTGACTGATTAGAATATGTTATGCTTGCTGCATGCATCTGAACAATGTATTCTTTCATTGTTCCTCACCTTCTTTACATTGAAATTGCTAGCTTCTTCACGATCATGTCTTACTTGAATGAGCATTATAGTTGTGAATTTTATATTGTTTTAAAGTTACAAGTTTTCGCAGACTGAAAAGGTAAAATCAAAAGTTGTTTTTTGTTGTGACAATATGTATGCTAATCGCGTGGTTCATTGTATATGGGTGTCATTTTTGTTACCATTTGTTATTATGTATTTAGCACTTAGCAGTTGTTTCTGAAAGTGATGAGAAATTGGTGCGATTTCTATGTTGAGTGAGGATTGTTTGCTTGGAATAACATTAAAGCAATGTAGTTTCATTTTTCATATTACTATTGATTCTCTGTTCATCAAAGTTGCAGAAGCAACAACAACTAAAGGATTAGAACTCCACACTCATGCTAATGTTCATATCTAGTTTGATGGTATAGACCTTACTTATTATTACAACATTAGTGGCTACTGATCTTGGAACGCAGAGTGCGATACAGGGGAATTCCCGCGCTTTAGCCATTGTTTCTGCTATAATTGATGACATTGGCTTTGTTGGAGCAGTCATTGGTCCTCTTCTTGCTTGATAAATATCAACTAGAGGATGGAATAGTGTGTTTTTTTATGCTCATTGTTTGAATCTTCAGGCAGGCATTCCACTGATTCATCTTGTGAAGAATGAGATTTAAGGAAAAGTAGATTCAGGGAAATGGATCTGGTTCAGGAATTAAATGGTATCCCATTGATTATGACCTACAGATTTATTCATAATATATCATATCAGGAGTGTGGTTTAATGTTGTGATTGGAGAAATCATATGGTTTGTTGTTGTGATCAGCGAAAACCTTCAGCATCATAGACTTGTCTACATGAACAACATAGATGCATCTCTCTGCTAAAACACAAGCAAGCCAGTATCCTTGGTACTGATGATGCAGATATAAGTGAATGGAATGCTGAGATGTATATATACCAATCATTGTCCAGGGAGTTTTATAGATTCCGGTAATTATTATCTAGCATATTCATTTGTGGTTTTCACCAATGTACAAATAAATATGAGAAGAAAAAAACTGTCTTGAGCTTTGTAACACATATAGAGACGAAAAGGCAGACTGGGATTGGTTCAAATACAGAGCTCACCGAATGGATGGATGTTTGGATCAGATGTGAGAGCTTCTTGGTGATTTCTCTACGCGGACAATTAGAACTTTGCCCTTTTCCTCTTCTTCGATACACTGCTCATCATCTCTGAATGCTTGTAGTTATAGATGGTATGTTAGATTAGATTTTGTACGCATTTTGAGTCTATGCAAACTAAATGATGGGATTGCGGTAAAACCAAAGTGTACAATACGGTCCTCGTATAACTATTTTTCTTGTTTTGGTACAACTTTGTAATAGTTTTTAATTCACTATGATCCTTACCATATCTCTGTAGTATGCAGTAATACTTTAATCCACAATGTATGTCTCTGTCCTTGTATCCTGCAAGCATAATTGCGGTTTTCAACTCTTGATTTTCCTTCCATGACTAGAATAAATAAAAGATGAGATAAAAGAATATAAAATAATAGTGAATTTTAGGAGTTATAATTATTGTTATAAAAGATGTGATCCATTTTTTTATTGTTATAAACATTGGTAAATAAATTATGTTAATTACAAATTGTATTTTTTGTGCCTATTTTTCTGATAAGAAGATGAAGTGACATGATTAAAAATTATGGAGGAAAAAGTGAGACAAAAAAGTTATATTAAAATAAAATGTTAATTTAAGACACAAAAAATACACAAAACTTAATCTCAACTTAATAATTAAAAATACCGTGCAACGCATAGTGGAATCCACATTTCAACGAATCTAAACATATAGCAAATTATGCGTATATGTCAGTGATCGTTTTGATTAAAAAGGTTTTTCTTAATGGAAAAAAGAAACGTTGCAATTTTGCATTACTCGTCCGAAGTTCTTCTTTATACGACAACCAAATGCAATACTCATGGTAATAATTTTGCATTATCGTGAAATATTGTCTTATTTGTTTATTTTTTAAAAATATTTCTCATATTATATCAGAAGGTGATGTTCTGTATATGGTTATTTAAATATGAAACATAAATATTACATTTTAATTAAACAAAATTTTAAAAATCAAAAACACTGCACAACGCGCAGTGGGATTCCAACTAGTATATACTTAATGCATATGATACTCTAAAAATATTCTAGTTACTCATAAATTATTTAATTATAAAAATGTGGGATAAATACATTTATAACCTTAACTTTACATTGAAAGTGTCAAAATAACCATGCAATTTCTGAAAGTGTTAATCTAACCCTAACTTTTGAAAAATGTGCGCTAATATAGCTGAACTCCCTAATCCCGGAACTAACCAAATGAATTTAGGCATTACCAAAAAATGAAATGACAAAAATCCCCCTTATGAAAAACCTATCTTTCTTCTTCAAATCCTAATGTTGCCGCTGTCATGCTCCACCGCCGTCGTCACCGCCACCGTGCTCCACCGCCGCCGTTGACATTTCTTTTTTTTCTCCTCTGTTTTCTTTTCTCCTCCGTCGACGTTTCTGCTCTCCTCCACCGATCAAAACATTTATTAATTTCCTCTGCTGCCAGTTTATCCGCCTCCGCCTTAAGTTCCCTTTTTCTATCGCTGCCTGCAACCCTAGCCAGCCCCGCCATCGTACCTTACCCCCTCCCCCCGCCTCCACCTCCGCCACCCTCTCCCCTCTCCATGGTCGCTATCATCCTTCTTCCCCGACCTCCGCCCCCAATCCTAGCCATAAATCATTCCCGCCATCGTACCCCACCCTCTCCCCCCACCTCGGCCACCCTCTCCCCTCCCCCTCGTCGTTGCCTTCTTCCTTCCCCGACCTCCGCCACCGCTAAAAACCCTAGCCATAGATTTTTCCCCGATGTCGAACACCCCATCCTCCCACCACTGATTCCCGATCACTACAGCTTCCCCCACCACCAATTTCCCACCCCCGTTGTTTCCCCTATAACTGATTCCCCACCCCCATTGCTTCCCTCCTCACCAATTCTCCACCCCAGGGGCTCCCTTCTGCTTCCCTCACCACTGATTCGCCACCAATTTGTCATCCTTCGTGGTGGTACAATTATCTTGGTTGTGATAGGAAGTGTTGTATGTGGCCTAGGAATCAAAGGGCTAAGAGTCGCTAAGCCTACTCCAACATTAACCTGTCAAACTTCGGTCCAAAACAACGAATAGGCAGGCGCAGCGAACAGGAATCACGAGTCATGGAAGATAACGTGAGCTGTCGAAAATTGAACACACAGTGAACACAAAGACCACGACCGAGGAACGTGGTAGAAGTGGCGTGACCAAGATCTCAAGTTCCTAAAAATAAGGAACTGCAAAGGAGATGAGCCTATAAATACAATAATCTCTGTAGGAGCTAAGGTAAGCGCTAAGATACAAAGAAATTCCATTTCTTGAAGAGAGACTGACTTGTTATCGGAGGTGCTCTACCAGAATCACTTCTGGGGCTACATTTGCAGGTAAGAGAAATAGAGCAAGTGAACCAAGAAAAGGCTACCTGGACAGGCTACCACATCATTTGGCACCGATTGTGGGGAACGTAATTTTTTTTTCTT
The DNA here is from genome assembly GCA_037428765.1 of Rubia yunnanensis. NCBI lineage: Eukaryota > Viridiplantae > Streptophyta > Magnoliopsida > Gentianales > Rubiaceae > Rubia > Rubia yunnanensis. The sequence continues at coordinate 66,165,178 of CM075064.1, forward strand.
TTCAGTCTCAGGCTGCTTAGGTAAGCAATGGCATTCACTAGGAGTGCAAAAGGCACAACCACTAACTCAAGAGCAAATGATGGGATAAAATGAAGGAGCACACCACCAGCAGCATCACACACCTAGTAAAAAGTAAGGATTTAGTAAATAAGAAACAGAGGATGAAGAAGAGGAGGCAGAATCTCTGAACAGTGATAAGGGAAAATTCACATTCGCAACATTCTTAGAAGCGAGGAAGACTCTAAGGCAAAACCCCCCAAGGCCAGAGAAAAAGGAAGATCAAGAATGTGAACGTCTCTGCTATGAAGAAGAGCTATGGGACATTGTCCTAGAAGATGAACAGATAAGTCACCTCTCGCATCACATTTGCGAGACTTTCGGATCCCTAAAGATTTCAAGCTTCCTCTATACGTTAAAGTCTATGATGGTACCACAGATCCAAAATAGTTCTTACACTCATACAGAAACAACATGATATTCTGGGATGCAGACATAGAACTAGTTGCAAAGTGTTTCTCATATTTCTATCAGGCGCTGTGATTAAGTAGTATGAAAACCTTCCACACGGAACAAGTCTTGGCACAGCTGTTAGATTTTTTTTGGATGTTTCTACCAAAAACAGAAGTACTCTAGAACGTCTGTGGATCTCAACAATATAGCACAACGAAGCGATGAAAGCCTCGAGGAGTATCATAGCTGATTCGTCACGGAGAGCCTACAAGTTCGAGATTTATTGTTTCAATCATCATTACGTGCTTTTACATGGGGCATGAGATCCAAAGAGATTTATAAGGAACTGACAAAGAATATGCCAAAAATCCTAAGGGAATTACAAAAAATGATTGAAAGGTATGTGCGAATAGAAGAGGCAAACAATCGAAACATAGAGAAAGAATGGTGTGAAAAGCGAACAATGTATGATTCATAAAAAACCTAGCCTAAAAAAGGAAAAGTGAACACCACTTTCAGAAGAGGAGAACCAGGCTCGCAGGGTTTGTCATTTCAAGATACGCATCTGATGAAGACAAGGAAAGATATATGGCTAGCAAATAAGGATCAATTTCGAGAACCAGCACCAATGATAGCACTGCTAGAAAAAAGATCACGAGAGTTTTATTGTGCCTTTCACAAAGATCATGCCCATGACATCGATTACTGGAGGGACCTAAGGAGACAGCTAGAAGAGAATATGTGGAATGGCAACTTGGGCCAGTATAGAAAAAAAGCAACAAGTTAGTATGGGAATGCAAGCAAGACGCCAGACCCGTCTCCACAAAACCTAGGTACTGCAACGACAATGGCCAAGAACTAAAAAATGATGGCGGCAGTATAGTACAACGACAATGGGGATGGCGAAGCACCAGAGACAATTATCTTCTCTATACACGGTTCCACGGATTTGCTATCCAACAACTCGTTGAAAGCCATAGCTAGGTACTCCCCTCTACAAGAACCAGTTGATAAAAGGTTACGCCCAAACGAAGCAATTACCTTCAGCGAAGAGGATACAGAACCCAATGCCTCACCGCACAACAATCCAATGGTCATCATAGCAAAAATCAGAAATGCATCTGTCCATAGAGTTTTCGTAAATGATGGTAGTGCAGTCGAGATACTATTTGTGGATTGCTTCGATAGGTTGGGCTTCAAGAGGGAAGATTTTAAAAAATCTACATCTTTACTGGTCAGATTCACCCGTCGAGCAAAAATGCCTCAGAGAAATATACAGTTGCCCATCACGATTGGGGAAAGCGGGAAAAATTGCACAATCGTGTGCAACTTCATGGTTATGGATTCCCCAAGTACATTTAATGCTATAATTGGAAGACTACGGATGAATAAAGTTAAGGCAATCTGGTCCTATTATCACCTGGTAATGAAATTACCAACCCCAGTTGGAGTAGCAGCAATTGGGGGAAACCAGCAAGCAGTCAGGCAATGCATGGTCATAGCAATTAATGTAGGAGAGATAGGAAAAAAGGTGAAGCTGATTAACACTATTTCAGAAGGAGGCTTACTAGAACATTTGGATGAATTAGTTAACCTATGTGAAGAAACGGAGTTAGTAAAACTAGATACCAAAAATGACTCCAAATGTGTCAAGATTGGAAAACATCTTCCAGCTGAAGAAAAGGAAAAGGTGATTCAAATCTTGCAAAGCCACAGTGATACATTCGCATGGGACGTACATAGCATGGGAGGAGTAAGTCCATACATTGCTACCCGTTTGTTTAATGTCAGTAGCTTAGTTAGACCGGTTAAGTAGAAACAACGTTGCTTTGCCAGCGATAGACTAAAAGAGATCAAAGAAGAGGTTACATCTCTGTTACAAGTTGGAATCATAAGGGAAGTCAGATATCCAACGTGGTTAGCAAACCCAGTAACGGTGAAGAAGTCAGATGGTGCTTGGAGGATGTGCATCGATTTCACGAACTTGAGCAAAGCATGTCCAAAGGATTCCTATCCTCTTTCAAAGATCGATCAACTGGTGGAAGCGATATTAGGACACGAAGACTTGGCTTTCTTGGAATCATACAAAGGATATCACCAAATACTGATGAACCCGGATGATGAAGAAATAAAAGCCTTCATAACAAGCTTCAGAATTTTTTGTTATGTGAAGATGCCTTTTGGCCACAAAAACACGGGAGCATACACCAAATGGTGATTAAAAATAATTTAGAAACCAAATAGGGAGAAACGTTGAAGCATACTTTAACGATATGGTGATCAAGAGTAAAAGGGTAAGAAACTTTGCTGAAGACTTGAAAGAAACGTTGGACGCTTTAAAGAATACAAGGATGAAACTCAACCCTAAAAAGTGTATAATTGGATTGGGGCTAGAAAGTTCTTGGGGTAAAAGGTTTCCTCAAAGGGTATAGAGGCTAACCCAGACAAGATACAAGCCAGAGTAAATCTTCCCCAACCACGAATAGTTAAAGAAGTATAAAACTTAATGGGATCATTGGCAGCACTCAATCGTTTCGTATCAAAGGCTGCGGAAAAGAACTTTTCACTCTTTGAAGTCCTAAGAAAGGGAGGAAAATTTAGCTGGAGCGAAGACTGTCAGAGAGCATATGTGGGGTTAAAGGACTAGCTTCAAACACTGCCAGCACTGAAATCGCTTGTATTGGGAGAAACATTGTACCTGTACTTGGAAGTCTCGTAAAACACTATCAGCTCTGTGTTAGTTTGTCTGGAAGGGCAGAGACAGGTTAAAGTTTATTACATCAGCATAATCCTACAAAAGGCAGAGAACTTACATGCTTGTATAAAAGCTAACATTGGCTTTGGTCTATTCGGCGCGAAGATTGAGAACTTACTTTCATAGCCAACATATTAGTTTACACAGGGTTCCCAATCAAGAACATCCTCTCTAAACCAGAGTCTTTAGGCATATTGGCAAAATGGTGTCTGGAACTAGGTCGGTTTGAAATACAATTTCAACCTAGAACTGCAATCAAAGCTCAAGCGTTGGCAGACTTCATTGCAGAAATTTCAAGTGAAGAAGCACATAAAATGAGCATCCATCAGAGCTTCACAATTGACAAAGGTAAGACAAAATGGGAACAAGTGGCTTGGACGTTGTTCATTGATGGTGCATAAAGGAAGGATGCAGAGCATGACTACTTTTAGTATACCCGAATGGGGGCAAACACAAACACTCATTACAGTTCGAATTCTTGCTGACCAACATTGAAGCAGAATATGAAGCTCTAATCTCGCGATCAGATGAAAGTAAGAAGTGTCCAAGTATCCAGCGATTCTCTAATTGTAGTCCAACAGATGTGAGATGACTATGAGGTACAAGAAGACCAGTTCATGAAATATTTGATGAAGGTGCGATAACTCATAGCACAGCTTGAATATTTTGACATAAAACACGTCCCGCAATGCGAAAACGCACAGGCGGATACATTAAGCAAGTTGGCGATTGCAAGGTTTAATTCTTTCACTCAATAGGGGATGTCATCATGGAAGTTATCCTAGTTAGAAGCACCATATCAACGGTGGTGCTAACGATCCAAGAAAATGAAGCAAGTTGGATGACTCCGCTAATGGATTTCTTTGCAAAAGGGACTTTGCCAGAGGATAAGGTGGAGGATAGTAAGTTGAAATTGCATTCCTCTAACTACGCCTACGAAGATGGGACATTGTACAAAAAAGGGTTGTCCCCGTGGGTAAAATGTGTAGGCTTATGTGGAACGCACTAGGGAGCCAGAACGAAACCTAGAAAAATAATCAGAGCAGGGTATCACTGACCGACTATGTTCAATGATGCACACAACTTTGTCCTTAAATGTAGGAGTTGCAAAATCAACGCCTCACTGCCGCATAAGCCGCAATCAACTTTGACAGGAATCTAGGGAGCCTGGCCATTCGACAAGTGGGGGATAGACTTAGTGGGACCATTCCCAAGAGGTGAAAGCAACGCTAAGCTCCTCATTATAGCAGTCAATTACTTCATGAAGTGGGTTGAAGCTAAGCCATTTAGACATGTCACATCCGAAGCCACAAGGAAATTTGTATATCAAAACATTGTGCATCGCTTCAGAGTGCCACAGACCATTGTCACGGATAACGGCACACAATTCACAAGTTTGGTGTTCACCGACTAGTATTCGAAGCTCGGGATTACTTAGAAGTTTACCTGTGGCACATCATCAAGCTAATGACCAAGTGGAAGTGACAAACAGGACTATAGTTCATGGAATGCATAAACGATTAGAAGGAAAGCGAATAGGATGGGTGGATGAGCTACCAAACATGTTATGGTTGTACAAAACAACCATCCGACAGCTAACGAGGAAGATTCCTTATGCCTTGGTGTATGGTCACGAAGCAATCATAACCGTAGAAATTTGAAATTCATGTCTCGGGATAAGCAATAATAAGGAGATAGACAATCCACATGTGCTAAAGTTGGAACTAGATCAACTAGAGAAGCAAAGAAACTTGGAAAGTATCACGGAAGCTAAACACAAGGAAATAGATCCAAGAGCGTACAATCAAAAAGTGAAGGAAAGTCGATTTCAGATTGGTGATCTGGTTTTGAGGAAAAACGATGCTAGCCTGGCTGGAGATTAAAGAAAACTATGTCCAAAGTGGGAAGGACCATACGAAGTCACAAAGGCTCATAAGTCCAACTATGAGTTAGGAAAAATGGATGGCACCGCGGTCCCAAACACGTGGCATGTGACTAATTTAAGGAGGTTTTATGCCTAGAAGAAAAATAGCGAGCGACTACCTGTATAGACACAGGGACATTATCCTTGTTTTCCTTTAGTATCGCTGTTCTGCCTCGATATGATTGCCATCGTACATATTTAATATAAAAACCCACTTTGCTGGACCACGATTACGCTTTCTATTTTTTGCTAAGGCTTGACAAACAAAATTTAACACTGGGCATAGATCCTGCATTCTCGTCAACACTCGCAAGCTTTAGATCTTGCAAGTCAAACAGCCGCAAGCTATAGATCTTGCAAAGTTGGCGATGCTTGCGAGCTTTAGATCTTGCAACGTCGCAAGTCAAACAAACGCAAGCTATAGATCTTGCTCAAATATTGATACTGGCAAGCTTTGGATCTTGCGGTTTCATGAACCACACAAATTGCAAGCCATAGATCTTGCACAAATGGCGATGCTTTCAAACTCCAGATTTTGAAACTTCGCAAATCAAACAAACGCAAGCTATAGATCTTTCTCAATTACCGATGCTGACAAGCTTTCCATCTTGCAGCTTCGTGAATTAAACAAATTGCAAGCAATAGATCTTGCAACTTCGCAACATCAACAAAGCAAAAAATATATTTAGGCATATACACCTACAAAGCGCAGGATCGCAGAAGATCGATAAATGTGGCAGCAAAACAGATAGGAAAAAATAGTTATCAATATAAGACGAGTTATAAACCCCAATGGCAACAAAATATACAGACGATCATATCATCTATATAGACAAAAATGACACAACATCTATGTCTTGAAGACCGTAATGGTCCAAAAGTATAAGAACCATCGCGATGACGATTAAGTTCAACCTTGTAAGGAGGGCGTTCAATTTCACGAGAAGATCGTTCACCACTGTACGAATGTTGCTCAGCATGACGGTGACTTTCCTTTGCCTCATGCTCCTCGCTAACTAAGTGATCATAATTCCATTTCATATGTAAGTATGCAGGATGGCGGGTCATACCTCATCATCCCATACGATCAAGATGTTTGGTGTAATAAGCCTTGAAGTCAATTATATGACCAAACTCATTGCGATCCAAATGCATGCACATAACGTTCACTGTTTCCACATATGGCTCTTCTTCACAAGCTTTTACCATCTCCTAAACAGCCTTCACTTTCTCCTCAGTAGCTTTCAACGAGCACTCCATTAGCGAACACTTAGTCTCCAGAGATTTTTATTTCTCCAGCATTGAGTCATCAGGGAGAAAATGCTTGGATAATCGCTCACTCGCAATCTTCAGGCATCCACCAACCTTACAAGTATACACCATAGGGAACGAATATACTCACTACGTTATAAACGCCAGAGTAATACACAGGAAAGTTGCTCTAGGAAAAGTGCAACCTTACCACAGCTAGTGTGTTAGATAGTGAAAGGCCGAAAAAAATGTAAGAAATTACCCCCTGCGCCAGAGAGTCTTCAGTTCGCTCTGTAATTGCAAAATCAGTTTGGTTGTCATGTCCCCTTTTTAAGAGGATGAACAAATTTACACTGAACTTCCTCTTCAAGACAATAAACATGAGATCGAACATTGTCTAACAATGTAATTCTTCGATCACCGCCACCAACAGTTAAATCACCATGGCTTGAGGGACGGTGTGACGACGAAAGGGGAACTTAAGGTTGATTCTTGTAGTTAGCGCAAGCTTTCTCCAACTGATGAACATACAAATCAAGACGATTACATTCAACACCGCATAGCTGCATGTTTATGGAAATTTGTTCGTCAAACTTATTTTTCCTTCCAACAAAAGAGGACAAGATGTGGTCATATTCAACTTGTTTCTTTCTAAGCTTTTCAAGCAGGTCATCAATACGGCCACATTGCTTATCAATAATCAGCATCTTCTGATAGGCTTTGCTAGTTTTGCTCATGATACACTCCCTAGTCTCCATTTGTTTCCGGGGCATCTTTGCAAGGTTCAGTTGGTGATGGTAAATAAGGTCATTTTGTTCGCTCAGGATCCTGCGCATAACTCGTAAAGCATCCTGAGTTTCCTTCACAAATGTACCCTATTTCTTTTCAAGACCATCAATACCCAAAAGCATATACTTCAAGCGGATGCCCAAACATAGAGCCCACTCTTGAACACGAACAAGAAGATTAAGCGATCGAATATATGCGCCAGTAGACTCAAGATCCACTAACCCGTGAACAACGTCCTTCCCAAACAATTCAACATTATATCCATCAAGAATAAGCTTACAACAGGGGAAACTTGCAGACAAAGATAGAGGGACACAAGGAAAAGGAAGTTGCCACCCAATACATAGGGGAAGTGACTCCACTCGTGTAATAAAAGTCAAAGGAAACGGCCACTTCACATTCTTCAGTAAACAATCGAGTAACACGAACCAAACTGATGGGTTCAGAGAGATGGTCATTACGTCCCATAAAATAAAATCTTTTTAGAAATTTAGTATCAATCAAAATGTTGAAACCCTGCACACGAGTAAGGTAGATAAGAAAATGTGGGACAACAAGCATATCAACTCTTATAAATAAAGTCATGCGAATAGCGAATACAAAATATGAAAATATTGTTTTAAAGAGTAAAACCCAACCACCCAATGTATATGAAGAAATACTAAAAATTAACTAACTTCGGGGTTAGGGTTAGGCGAAACTGGAGCAGCGATTGCAGAGACATCTTTGTTATGCCGCTGAGTGGAATCACCATCACTGGCTTGAAGGCGGGGAGTTTCAGTACTTGCATTACCCACGTTAGCATCTGGATCAACAATCGCAACATCAGCGCGAGGCTTAAATGGAAGTTCTTCATAATAGTCCACCTCACACTCTTTCAACTCAGCCAATGACGGGAGACTAGCGAGACTAGAGAGATGTAGAAGCAAGGAGTACGGATGACCCCCGTCAGCAATCTTATCAATAAAGGCTTGATTCAGGTCAGCCCTCTTGCTCTTTAGAGTTTCAATGCACTTCGGCATAGTGGGCACGCTTTTGAAGTCACAACTGGGGTTTCACAGCAGTACACTTCACGGCCTCGCAATACCCAAAAATTTGAGCAGCCTTAGAGATATCCTTAAAAAACTTATAAAAGGACTTAGTCTTGCATAGCCGATCCACCAGCATTTGGGGATATTGAGGGGAAGCAGATCCATTAGTTCGGATATCATCCAATTGAAAACGAAGTTGAGAGGATTCCACCCTCGCAAGCCTCGCACTCTCCCTAGCAGCGCTCACCTCTTCTGCACAAGTTTTTACCTTCTCCTCAACAGCCTTCACTTTCTCCTCATCAGCTTTCAACAAGCTCCCCAATAGCGAACACATAGTCTCCAGAGATTTGTATTTCTCCACCATTGAGTCATTAGCGGGAGAATGCTTGGATAATCGCTCATTAGCAATCTTTAGGCCTTCACCAACCTTACAAGTATACAACATAAGGAACGAATTTACTCACCACGTTATAAACGCCATAGTAATACATAGCAAAAGTTACTCGAGGAAAAGTGCAGCCTTAGCGCATATAGTGTGTTGGGTGGTGAAAGGCCGAAAAAAATGTCAGAAATTACCCCCTGCGCCAGAGAGCCTTCAGTTCGCTCTATAATTGCCCAACCAGTTTGGTTGCCATGCCCATTTTTAAGAGGAGGAACAGGGTGACCTGAGGGACCGCTGCTCGGATCCCTATTGTTTTCTCTTTCTGCAGGTTCAGAGTTCGACGATGGCTAGTTTTCCCAACATCAATCTCTTTATCCCTAGAGCCTGTAACGATCGGCAGCAGAGGCATGGCATCGTCAATGCCAGCATGATCAATCAGAACGACAACCATATTCACTTCATCATCATTGAAGATTGACGCATCAATGTCACCTTTCGTGAAATCCAAATCTACCACAATAAGAAATAACATAAGTCAAAACGAACTCACACAAGAAAGAAAAATAACAATACAACCCATTATAAAATTCACAGTAAAATACATTATAGTATAGGTGAACAAGACACCTTCAACGTCAGAGTCAGCATGGCGAAGGTGTTGGGTATGTACGCGAAGCGTAGCCACAATCGGCGTCTCCTTAGTATAACGAACACTCAAGTTAGGAATCTTAGATTTAGAAACTCAATAGTTCCATTAAGGTACATAAGACTCGGGAATTCGTTTGGCTTTGATTAAAAAAACCTTCTACACCAATCTTACTGGGGAAACCACTCACAAGCTCTACCCCAGAAATCACAGGATATATGGTGAATTTGTCCATAGTATTCTTCACTTTTTAAAGGTGGTAGAAATTGGGGAATAAGTCAATTGTGAAAGGTATGTTCTCATTTCCATCATAATAGTTATGCCCTTAGGCTGAAATTGGGCCAACACAATCTTATATGAACGAAGCAATGCAATCACATGTTTGGAAAGAGGAAATTAGAGACCAAAGTTCAAATATGATAGATAGGAAGATATATAGTTAGGAGGAGGATTGCAAACACACTCAGATTTAGAAGGCGAACGAAGCTTATAAGCAGACAGAAAAGGAAAGAAGTTCTTTATGTCATTTACATAAGAGATGGCCAAAATACTGGGAATCATGGAGGATCCGGCAACATGGTTGAAATTCCCGTCGGAAGCAGCATCTTCTACGGGGAACTTACCGTGATTAAAAAAAGACATGGAGGTCCTAAAATAGGGAGGTAATAATCTCAGTTAAAATTTAAAAGAAGCAAATCTACTACAAAAAGAATTTACAAAAATAGGCCGGAGAAGATGATCGGAAACAAGTCACACAGACAACCAGAACCAGAGAAAAAGAACACAGTAGGTATGAGAAGTAATTCAAACAAGGAACTTACTCTTGAAAGAACTGAGGTTGGATTAGGTGCAGAAAATTTAGGAATTAGAAGATAAACTCTGGACAATGGAGATGAGAAGATGAAACGAGAAGGAAGTAGGAGCCTTAAATATAGAAAACAAAAGTAGCAGTTAACAAGGAAAGCAAAATAATGATGAGTATCTAACAAAAAGAAAAGTACATTTTTGCTTATATCGAGATGACGTCAGTATATGAAAATACAGCACACTGATTAAGGGTTACATTGAATTCTTTGTTTCAAATCCCCCATTTAAGAGATATAGCAATAACAAACGTCAGGGTATTTTGGACTAGAACACCGAATAACGGGGAGCAAATTGCGGAGTTCAAAAACAAAATCACCGAAAATACTGCCTTGGCATGAGGAGCTCAAAATTCAAAATTTTAAATTCGAAGAGCGTTCGAAGATAAATTTATAGCCAACAAGACTACATCACTTTGCAAGGCTGAAAGTAGCTTCTTCATCACAAACATTATGTACAACAATAACATCATTTCGCACTCAGACTACAAACAGGATCATCGCTTTGTTTCTTGTAATTTTCATGGCTAGGTAGGCTTATGGTGTATGTGTGGCCCAACAATTAAAGGGATGAGAGTCGCTAAGCCCAGCCCAACATTATCCTGCCAAGCTACGGTCCAAAACAACGGACAAGCAGGCGCAGCGAACAGGAATCACAAGTCGTGGCAGAGAACGTGAGCCGTCTAAAATGGAACACGCAGCGAGCACAAAGGCCATGACCGAGTAACGTGTTAGAAATGGCGAGACCACGATCTCAAGTTCCGAAAAGCATGGGAACTGCAAAGGAGATGAGCCTATAAATACAACAAGCTCTGTATGAGCTAAGGTAAGCGCTACGATACAGAGAAATTCCATTTCTTAAAGAGAAGCTGACTTGATCGTCGAAGGTGCTCTCCCAGAATCACTTCCAAGGTTGCATTTGCAGGTAAGAGAATTAGAAAAAGTGAGCCAAGAAGAGGCTACCTAGACAAGCTACCACATCAGGAAGAAAGAAAACGAAGGGTGTCGACGATGGGGAAGAAAGCAAGGGCAGGAAGAAAGTGCCAACGACAAGGAAGAAAGAAAATGAAGGAAGAAAAATGGGGGGAAGAAAGAAATTGTGGGCTTTCATCTTGTTATATTTTCTTTTATTTAATCCAAGGGCAAAATTATCTTTTCCACAAAATCCGCCCATCCAAATATTAATTAAAAAGTCAGCGGACTCAAAGGTTAGATTAGCAATTTCTGAGATTGCAGGGTTATATCAGTCATTTCTGCCTCAATTCAGGGTCATTCTAACATTGAACTCTAAAAATATTTACTTTTCATTTATATTGATTATAGGGCAAAATACAAATATGACCCTATGTTTTGATCATAAGTGCAAATATGCCTCTGCAAGATCAAAAAGTGCTATTATAACCCTATATTTTGCATCAGAAGTGCCGATATAACCTTTTTGCACTATTCCGACGTTGACTTTGTAATTCCCGGTGTTGACCAAAAGTAAAAAAGACAAAAATAACCCTAGTCTTAAAATTAAAAATGTAAAGACAAAAATACCCTTCTTTTTCTTCTCTATAACCATAGCCGCCACCGCTCCGCCACCTCTGCCGCTGTGCCGACACCTCTGTCGTCGCTCCACCACCGATGACGACCAAAATCTGGAAAATGCTAGCCAAATTCGCTCCGATCTCCCAGCCACCATCAGCATATCCCGTCGCCACCATCAAACCCATCCTGTTGCCACCATCAAACCCATCTCGTCGTCACCATCGGCCCACCCCATCGCCACTATCAAACCCACCCCGTCGCCACCATTGAACCCATCCCATCACCACCATCGGCCCATCCCGCCACCACCATCGAACCCATCACATCACCACCATCAGCCCACCTTATCGCCACCATCAAACCCACACAGTCCCCGATCGAATCCATTAGTGCCCCACACCATCGCCCCACCCCGCTCTACAAAACCCTAATTGACACCACCCTATCGCCGCCCCACCACTGCCATCGCCCAATGCCACCTATCCCAAGCCAACCCCCACCATTTTCCGCTGCCGCTCAGACAAGCGCTGAAAATGACTGATGTGCTCGAAGGGAATATGATTTTCCAAGAAGCGTAAGGGCATAACATTTGTAACGTGAAGAAGAACCGTGAAGAAGAAGAAGCTCGAAAAAGGGCTTCGGGTGTGCTCAATAAAGGTGGCTTCATATGTGCTTAATAAGGTAAGGGCATAACTGTCTTTTCACACTTGCTAAATTTTTATTTTTTTATTAAAAGGGTATAATTTTCATTTCCTATTTTTTTGGCCAAATTAAGGCCTTCAAGGTTATGTTAGCACATTTTTGCAAATCATAGGGTTATTTATAATAGCACTTTCTGATCTTGCAGTGTTATATCGGCATATATGACCAAAACATAGGGTCATATGGGCACTTTACTCTTGATTATTTATTGAGTTGAATGGATTTGGATTAATTATGAAGATCAAAATCAGTTGAAATACTTGGTTTTCCAGTTAAATCAATTTTGGATTGATTACGTGTAGGGTTATACAGTTGATTTATCGAGTTGAATCGGGTTTAAAGTGCTTATGAGTTTAGGTTAGTCTCGGGTTCGAGTTTAGATCAGGTTTGGGTATATATTTTACGGTCAAATTTGGGTTTCGAGTTGAATTCGGTCATGTCGGGTATGAGTTTGAATCAATATTTCTCGAGTTAGAATCAAATTTTGAGTTGAGTTCGATCGTGTCAAGTTTGGGTTAATGTTGGTTCAAGTCATAGATTGACAGCTCTAATTGCCACTTAGGTATATGTTGAATTGTAAACTAACCAACCCAAATATGATCAATGGATTTCCCCTTGTATTGCACATATTAAAGCTGATATATTTAAAGAGTCAGAGTGGGTGTCCTAACAGGTAGCCTGTCGGGTTCGAGTTTAGATTGGGGTTGGGTTCATATTTTAAGGCTACGTTTGGGTTTTGAGTTGAATTCGATCATGTCAGGTTTGGGTTCGAATCAACATTTCTCAAGTTTAGAATCATATTTTGAGTTGAGTTCAATCGTGTCGAGTTCAGGTTCATGTCGGTTCAAGTCATAGATTGACAGCTCTAATTGCCACTTAGGTATATGTTGGATTGTAAGCTAACCAACCCAGATATGGTCAATGGATTTCCCCCTATTTTGCATATATTAAAGCTGATATATTTAAGAGTAAGGGTAGGTCTCCTGACAGGTGGCCTATCCATAAGCTTATGGACATGCCACTTATTTATTACCTAATATGCCACATTTGTTAAATTACATACAAAATTTAGAATTTTTTCAATTTTTTATATCAAATATTTTTATAGTTCACCTTCAAATACATATTATTGCTTGTTTTAACTTAAAAAATATAATATTTAAATTTTATTTAAAAATTACAACATTCAAGGTAAAAGCCCCCTGTGGACTGTCCATAAGCTTATGGAAAAACCGCCTATCCTGAAACTTTCTCTAAGGGTAAAGTGCATTTTGCCCCCGAGTTCTTTGTTTAGTGCACATATACCCCAAAATTTTCAAAAGTGCACATATATCCCTATAGCCGAAGGCCAACGTTGAAAAACTGAAGGGTATATATGTGCACTTAAAAAAACAAAGTTCATATATAACCCTACATAATTCACGAAAGTGCACGATAACCATGTGATAATTGAAAGTGCAAATATAACCCTAGATAGTTAGTTTCTGTGCTAATATAACCTTTTCTGGTAGTTTGAGATCGAATTATGATGAAAAGACAAATTTGCCCCTCCATAAAAAATACAAATACAAAAGGCAATGAAATTACTTTCATACCCCTAAAGCCCTAAAATTTTGGGATGTCATCTTCCACCAGCAGTAATGAAAAGTTCTTCACCAATTTTCTTCCACCCGCAATTCTTCTCCAAATTCTTTCACCCGAAGATGATAAGAATGGGCTCTCAGTCAAGGTCGTCGACGGTGTAGTTCCCGTGGTTAAGAGGGGCTATTCTGATAAAATGGTAAATAGAAAATGCGGTGGAACATCCGATGGGGCCCAATGAAAGTATAGGCGACCCCATCTAATACAAAATGTAACGCAAACCCTACGCTAAATGATGAAAAACCTAGGAAACTGAGATGCCCAGGGGGGTGTCCCCATACGGGAACAACCCCCCCCCCCTCCAAAATGCTAACCATAAGCTAGATGGTGCTAAGCCTAGAGAAATAAATGCAAGTCTACATACAGGTGTGAATCTAAACTTATACATAGCAACCAGAAATGTGTACTAGCTCTTCATATGATCTCTTAAACGCAACCGAGACATGGGTCTCGAATCTTGAGGAGAAGTTGATGAACCCGCCAGCTGTAGACATAAAGCACAGCCGAGTGTGGTGTGCTCGGGTCTTCTGTGGTCACCATGGTGTGCTGGTGGTGCGCAATCCGAGTAAAGCCGGGACCGCCAATGGAGGAGCAGCTTCTACCATATACACCCCTAAGATGAAGAAAGAGAGGTGGTGTTAGCCTTCAAGCGTTCCCATGGTATGAACCAGGGCTATTTTAGAGGGCAAGAGTATTCGTAGGCATTGTCAATAACTCTCGTGGATCCCTCCAAAAAATAGCCATCATAGTGATAAAGAGAACGGACACAACTTATACGGCGCGTGTCAAGCCTGACGATTCTGTAATCGCCCACTCTATTTTAAGCAAATGGACAGCTATATGCTAGTTTAACACAAAGTGTAGCGCAAGCATAGAGTGTGTGGTGCCCGTCAAATCCAAGAAAACTAGCAATGGGTTAATTAATTTTGCGTATGCTAATTAATTAACCCACTACCTGATTCGAGTGGTTGTGCAACCAAATGAAGAAAGGTTGCTCACCCACCGTTGAGGGGAAAAGTGAACTCCCTCATCCACCCATTACAATTTCAGCCCGAAGAGAAGGCCAAAACTCAATAAAAATCCACCAAATAGAGCCACAAAAGAAACCCAATCTGCCTAGAAAATAAGGGAAAGTACCCATTTAATTCTTGGGTAGCAGGTTCTTTTCATCCCATTTAATCACCAGATTACACGGTCGAACCTGGTTGGGAGAAGCTCTGGTCAATCCGGGTCAAATGGGAAGGCCATGTAGGCTGGGGAATTACGATTTTAATTAGGACCAACTCTCCTTGAATTCAGCCCACCCGACTATTGTAGCCAACCCTTCACCTTTCACCGTGTTAATACCGGGTAGAAATCGGGTTATAAGAGGACCCGGTTCCTTTTTTATCCATTAAGCCCAACATCGGCCCAGCAGAGAGGCTGTTGAGATCTCGAGTCAGTCACCTCTCGAACGTCTAGCACACGAACCATCCCTCGAGAGTACACGAGATAGTACAACAATCACCAGTGGATAGGAGAGTGAGCACCCCTCGAACGCCTGTTACGCATCCCTCCTCTTGAATCCATCTTACTCGAGAGGGTAGTATTACCCTTCAAGAGTGTCCCCTTTCCACAGTACACGAATACCAACCGTCGAATCCTCGAACCCTTATTAAGCATCCCTTCTCTCGAATCCCTATAACTCGAGAGCATAGTATCACCATTCGAGAGTGTGGACCATCCACGGTACACGAATACCCTCTCCACCATAGGGATTGGTACAACTCGTCACTCGATCCCCCTGTGCAGAATCCGCCCTTCGAAAGGTCGGCATCAACCTCTCGAACCCGTATCGAACTCCTCGAATCATCAGTGGAGAGAACAGTAACCCTCGAACCCCTCGAAACCTTATTCACGCATCCCTCCTCCCGAATACCTATGTCTCGAGAGTGTAATGTCCACCATTCGGGAGTGTATACCATCACATCTACCACCGGTCCACTCGAGAAGGTACATCTTCCACTCGAACTGCCATTCCGCCCACCACTCGAACCCATTGTGCATTATCCGCCTGTCGAGAGGACAGCTTCAACCTCTCGAACCCGTGTCATGCAAAGCACACCAAACCACTAGTGGAGAGGACAGCAAGCAACCCTTGAACCCATATTATGCATCCCTCCTCTCGAATCCCTATGACTCGAGAGTGTAGTATCCACCATTCGAGAGTGTACACCATCACCTCTACCACTGGAGTTGGGACATCATCCACTCGAGAACCACCCACCACTCGAACCACCAGTCGACATAGTGGCTCGATGGTGTTGACCCAAGTCTAAACCCTAGGGAGCCTCTGCCCTGTTTCCTCTTTCTCGGGTTTTGTGACCCAGCGATGCCAAAAAATGGGTCCAGCACCCAGATTTGAGTCTTCGCCTGGGAAGCATTTTTCCAGCGCCGATGAGTGGCCAAAATCTGTGAAAAACTCAAGCCTTCATCCTCCAAATAATCCATCTATTATGAAAAATCTGCTCCTCCATTCATCTTGATCTGGGCATTATCATGAAATTGACAAGGACAACAGATTGGGGATATCATCGTTGATGATTCCGATTAAACCCAATTCACCATGGCCGGCCGCCGAACAGCTTTATTCAACCAACACGTAGCAAATAATCTCCATACATCAGTCTTGAATCCGACAATTCCCAAATCATGAACCCCATCTAACAATAACATTCAAACACCCACAATTAAGAATTCCATATGAGCGTTCATGAGACAAGAAAATAGATCAGAGTTTTGGCATAAAACATAGCATTCGGTTGAAGGTTCAAATAAAAAACAAGGCCGAGGAATGACCGGGATCTGAACACAAGCAAGGTCGATGGGTGACCGGGATCTGAACACAAGCAAGTCCGAAGGGTGACCGGGATCTGAACACAAGCAAGGCCGATGGGTTGACCGGGGTCTGAACACAAGCAAGGTCGGAGTGTTCCCGGGATCTGCACACAAGTTTGCCCTCTCATCGAATCCATTATGAACTCTCCCAAATGCTAACAATTTTTATGGCTCAAATTCATCTCTATTCCGAATCCAACATGAACACCAAACAAACTATCAACCATAAACAAAGATCTTCGATACATATCCACAGAGATTCATCATAAATATCCATACAAATCCACACCAATCCACACAAATCTACATAAATCATCAATGTCATCCATAATCCGGACTAGATCTATCAATGATAGATGGAAACTTACTTGTAACAATGATAGATACTCGTCAAATTCTCGCCATCAACCCAGAATGAAGACTGAAATCTTCAACCATACTTGGAGTCTGAATCCAGATCTGAAACTGGGTCCGAATCTGAATCTGTCCCTCCCCCATGGTGCGCACAATTCAAAGGCGATGCCCGAAGAGGAATCCGTTGTAAAATTCAAGATCAAAAGGCAGATCTTCCTCCAAAAATCCGAGAACAAAAGCGAGATTCAAATTTCAAATCTTCAAATCCGCGAGCAAATCTTACATGGAAAGATGCTCGGCAAGGAATCCAACAAGCATGTTGGATTCCTCGCCGAAAACTCAGAGCCGTGAGAGAGGAACTGGAAGAAGAAGGCTTCAATGTTCAAGAGAAGGACTTCGTCCTTTCTTCTTCGCTGAGAGCGTTTTTTACTAAGACTCTAAGAGGGGCTTTTCTCGACGTAAATAGGTAAATAGTATAGACGGTGGAACCCACGATAGAGCCCGAAAAGAGCCCTACCAAATACAAAACATAATCCAACCTTAGGTTACGTAGTTAACCTAAGGAGCAAATCCGAGAGAGACTATTAATGGTGGCTCTGCGTCTTCAGGCAAGTGGGTTTTTCCAATGACGGCGGATCTGAGGCGGATTTGGGTAAACGCGAGGCTTGTTCTCTCCCAAAGGTGCAAATGTAGGTGAAAATGGTGCCTCTTGCGGTGTTGCCTAAAAAGAGTCGTTGCCTTAGACACTGAAGCAAGCGCCGGAGAAGAAGCCTCAGCCCTCTTCAGCTCCCACTGCTGCCTAGTAAATTCCCTCATCTTTTTCTTCAACTGCTAAGAGTTCATATTTTCTTGCCTTATTAAAGTTTTTTCAAATCATTTTATTATAAAATTGTGAGGGGGATGGGGTGGTGGTGGCTGGAGAGGCAGCACTGGGGGTGGTGGGCTGGAGGAGGCGACCGAGCTTGAAGGTATGTTTACTTTTGTTTGGTGTGTTGACTTTTGTTTAGTGGCCGGGCTGGAAATTGGTGGTGTACCGGTGGTGGCATAGCAGCGGGCATCTGTCTTTCAAATTTTTGTTTTCGGCTGAAAGAGCATTTTGGTCATTTCTGGTCGATTAATGGCCAGAAATGACCAGTCAATGCCGGATTATATGATTTAGGATTATATTTGCACTTATGTAAAGTTGTTAGGATTATTTTTTTTGCATTATAAGTTATTACAGGGTTATATCTGCACTCTCTCAATTATATAAGATTATATTCATATATTTCCCTAAAAAAAACCGAGAGCTATAAGTGCACTAAACAAGGATCTAGGAGGTATGAATACAATTTACTCCATATTTAAACACACTAAAGTGGATGAAAAAATCATACTCCCTCTATTTTATTTATGACACTTACTATAAATGGTTATTTTTGTTATCCGATACCCTTTCCATTTTTGGCAAGATTCTTTCAATTTCATACACTCATTATACTTTTTACTTTCTATATTCAATTTCCTTCGCTCATTTTCTATACCTAAATCCAAGCACCAAACCTATGGTGCCATAAAGAAAAACGGAGGGAGTATATCATGATGCTTAATTATGATCTGCATGGAAAACATTGAAACAGTAGCAGGACATATGATCTGCATAGAAAACATTGAAACAGTGATAAAAGTTTCTTCATTTTCTTGGGGTCTTTATTCTTTATTAGATAAAGCAGAAATGGTTTTTAACATAACATTCCTTCTTTTAATATCACTACTCCAGAGGAGTAGAACGTTTCAAAGATATTCTTAAAATAATCTTATAAGATGGATCAACTGATCCTGCAAAACAGTAAAAACAAGCTGTCTAACCATTTAGAAAAAAAAATTAGAAAAATTAATTAATATTACTTCTCATAACAATTTAGTACAACGCTCCCCAAATCAATCACATTTTAGTTGCATTTTATAGGTTAATTTGACGATTGTGAAGCTATGGATTGTGTAGAAACTCAGCAAACACCTTTCAATGCTTTCCTTGTTCTTGCCTCGAGCTTAAATATCCAATACTCTTGTAGCATCCATCTTCCATTAGATTTTTTGAAACAGAATAGAGAAAATAGCTCAATGCATTTCTTCAGCTATTCTATTTGGCCCGAGGAGAGGAGCAACATACTAATATTTCAAAGGTTCAGGTTACATTTTTCTAATGATCGAGGTGGACTAGAGCGTTCAAATTTTTGCAAAAAACTAAAAAGCAATTCAATTTGCAAGATGAAGCTTTCAGTTTAAATAGCATGCAAAAACCAACACTCGGATTATTAAAACGATAGGCACGCGCAATGCCCTCTGGACTAACCAAAGGCATGATGATCAGGATCAAAGAATCGACAATCACAGCCTCTCAGGCTATATAAAAATTTCAGTCAAAGAGGGTATTTAAACATGCACACTTGCAATGCATATTTACGAATGCTTACCAGTATCCAAAAAGTATTTGACCTTTCCATCCTCTAACCAATTTCTCAGAAGTAATGCATCTGGATGCTGAACAGCGAATTGACAGACTCAGCCAACACGTCAAAAGCTGAAAAGGATGAATTTTTACGAATAAGATTTAACCAGAAAATAATTGGTGACAAATATCTCCACGAGAACATCAACGATACAAGACTGCATCTTAGTTCTTCAGTACCTGAATCCCATATCAGCATTCGAACCCTGAAGAACTTCGGTACCTAGGTAAAACTGATACAGGTGAAGAGCCAAGGATTCCACAAAAAATCAACAAAATATTTACAAAGTTATGCCAAAGTCCGCATCAAGCTTGTACACAAGAATACAACAAATCGAGAGAAAAGCGAGAAATCTTTTCACACGGGCGAAAAATGTACAGCTGTTCGATGTCAATGGAAAAAAGTAACAGATTCACCCTGTTTTAGACAGCTTTCCCATTGTAACCAAAATGTTATAACACTGTTAAACAATTGTAGTCACCTTGAGAGAAAAATTATCAATCTGGTACAGGATTCAAGCATTTGTAACTTCAGAAGCTGACAAATTGTTGCTTCTATAAGGCAGTTCGGTCCTTGAGCTTCGAAACAACATCGAGTTCCATCTTCATACAATACAAGGTTATCAAGCACAATAACATTACCAATTTACTTGGCAGAGGAAATGTGATGTAATGAAGGAATCCAGCTGCTTGATGCAACACCTTTCCCATGATTCCTGTGTCCACTTTTTGCTGCTTCAGCCTGCTCTTCACGTTTTTGAATATTCCTTTTGAATGCATTAGCCAGAGAATATGAAGATGAAGGGCCAGATTCCTTGCTTATTGTCTGCCACATAAATTCAAATACACCTCATCAAGCAGTTTCTAGTTACCCTTCAGGCATTTTATAAGAGGATAGATGAGTTATATAAATTATTATGTACATTCAAGAGCCAGAGCACCCCATCTTTTTAGCAAACTGATGCGCACCGACATATGTGCTGCTTACCAGTTTCTCCGTTATATGGTTGGCATTTATGTCGTGTGCAGCTCCTGAACGAGAAGAGATGTGACCATCATACTGGGCAAGATCACTCGATTCTCTATGCATTGATGCCCCACCAAGAGGATCACCATTAGAACCTAATTCAACAAACAAATACACATGAAAACAGGTGAAATGTGATTCACGATTCTGACAACATATTCAGGATGGAATATGACAACTTTAATACAGACCTCAAAGTATTTGCCAAAAGTTCTATGAAGATAAGAAAAACAAGAACACAACTTAACAGCACATGCCTTTGAACAGTTATAATATATACCAGTAGAGAATAGAGAAACCAGGATGCAGAAACAAGAAATTTTCAACAACCCTGAAGTAGACAACCTAGAGAGGAAAAACGTATTGCTAAAAGATCCACCAGTCCCTCATACACTTCTATCTATATCTTCTCAATTACAGGAAATTAGTTCCGAATAAGTTTCCTTTTTTGCTAATATACGTCATTCCAATTCATCTTGAAATTCTAGCCTACAGATTCAGAAAGACATATCTAATCATTCTCATGAAATATAAGCTAACCAAACAACAAAAGTAGATTGCTGGTGAGGGGCTGTGTAGTATGGTAAGGAAGATGTCAACCAATAGGTGGTTCATGAACTCTTAGTTGCCAACCCCAAGGGGAGGGAAGCACACACCCATGCACATAGTTCATACCACAAGTTCGGAAAGGGTAAAAACCTATGATTCTGATTCCTCGTTTTCTGTTTTCACAATATCCACTAGCATATAATACTAATTATTTGACCACACCAGAGTCATCTTCCACACTCAGAGCACATTTAGAAGTTACCTTTTAATTCCCTAGAGCTGGTAACCCCAGAAATTGGCTGGCGATTCTGAAAAGTCAAGTCAGTAGAAGAATACATGTTACAACAAAAAGGATCAATCGAATGCATTGAACTATGGTTTTAAGGCAGTAGGGTACAGCACAAATGAGATAATGACAAAAACATTTTTGCAAGCACTGGTTTAGAAAATCTTAACAGAAACTTTGGGAAATGAATACTGACATTAAGTTGTAGATGCGTCTTTGACCTTTGCGATTGTTGATATTTCATAATAGTCCAGTCAAAAACGTAATCAAACACATAGCCTGACGAAATGCAAGAACGTGAAAACAAAGGCACAGTAAAGAAATCGAGCAAAGTGAGTTGGCCAAATGATCTTTACCTTCACGAGTAAACAATTCCCGGAAAAAACGCTTCAAATATCCATAGTCAGGTCGTTGTTCAAAAGCTAGTGAGTGACAATAATTAAGATAGGAGGCAAATTCCACTGGATATGACTTGCACAAGACCTGATAACAATGAATTTCTCAATCATTCAACAATGTTCCTCTTTATTATTTTTCAATTAGTTGAGAGCAGGGATTTCAAAAGGAGGTGACGTGCAGGGTAGAAGAACAAAGATAATTACACATCAAGAAGTAACTAGTAACCCTTATTTTCCCTGAATTCATTCACTTTCTAGCTATTCGGGAAAGTATGACTTTCCTCCACATATTGATTGTGGAATCATATTTATACATACACCAAGAAAAAGGTTCCAGAATCAGTTAAGAGCATCCTAACTTACCTCAACGGGCGTTGACACCTTCTTCTCACAAATTTTATCATATTTCTGCTTCTTTGTTGCAGCTTTCAGACCCTGCCATGGCAGACTGAATGGAAGCAGTATCTCATTAATCCCACATTGTGCAATTGATGAAAAGTTAAACAAGAATAGAAAGTAGTGAGATGAGCAAATACACATATCTTAAGTTAATGCACGCACCTTCCTCTTAAAAAGTACAGCAGAACATAACCAAGTGCCTCTAAATCATCTTTTCGGCTTTGCTCTGCGGCAAACAACCATATCACATAAATAAAAGAGTACCCATGTGTGTCAGAATTATACAAAAAATATCACTTACCAACTCCCAAGTGAGTATTACAACTGGCATAGCGAGCTGTTCCAGTTAGGTTTTTATGGTCCCTGTGCAAATAAAAGTATTAAAGAGTACATCTTACAAATGCAGGTGTAAACTAGCCTGGCCTATAATGCTGGGCAGGTTAGAGAGCTAGCCTGGCCTAAGCAACACACCCAGGCAGCTCTATGACTCGCAAATAATAATATACTCAGAGCTGATGAGGTTCTGATACAAGTCAACAGTATGAACTGGAATATGCAATTAGTCCATGACATGAATACAGTAAATACTTATGATCAGAAGTTTCATGACATATTGAAACATTTTGCAGGTTCAACATTCCAGCAGATTTTAAATCCAATGCTGAATGATCCTGGGAAGTAACAAAAAATTTCTCAACCCATAAAGAAATAACATTTCTGTATGGCAGGTTTAATTGAGTCCGTAAGATTTTAAATGGAAACCAGAATAAAAACATTTATATAGATGGTTCCACACATGACAAAAAATCCATCAATTGCAAGTGGATTTTTAAGAATACACAAAAAGAGTACAGCATATTCTCAACAGTATCTACAAGCATTGAACTGTAAACTGAAAGAAAGGCCTTGAGCTTGGAATTATGAAATACTCACCTGTATGGAATATGACGGTTCGTGGTAGGATCTCGATATCTTTTGGCAAGTCCAAAATCAATAATATATACCTAATAATTACATAGAGAAAAAAATAGTGGACGACTGGAAACAAATATAGAATCAGCGATCACCTCCCCACCCATAGAAGTAGGACTCCTCATGTGGAAGTATTTCATAATAGACGTGTAGCTTGTAACCCCCAAATACTCACACCTTACTGAGCTCTCTTTTTAACACAGGGGAAAATGGATATATTTTTTAAAACATAGTAATTTAACTATTCATGTAAGCAAAATGATTATTATCATTACCTGATTTGCTTTTCTTCCAAGACCCATAAGGAAATTATCTGGTTTGATATCCCTATGCAGGAACCCTTTGGAATGCACAAATTCAATTCTTGTAATCTACAATTGGTAACAGAAAACAACTACACCGATTATTCACAACCACTCTGCCAAACAGCTGAAGAAATCATATTCCAGAGGAAAAGATGACAAGAAAAATAGCATGTACCATCTGATCAGCCAGCATAAGGACAGTTTTTAATGAAAACTTCCTCCCACAATAAACAAAAAGGTCCTCCAGGCTAGGTCCAAGAAGTTCCATGACAAGCACATTGTCATCTCCATCAGTCCCATGCCACTTAATATTAGGAATCCCGCCTGGAAGCCGAATATATTAAAAAGAAGAAGAAAAACCATATATAATATATTCAAGCTATTTACTAATTAGACTATTTAAAAAAGAAAACCAGAGAAACACATTTTCTAGCAAATGTGTAAAGACACCAGCACGGCAAACTTACTTCCGCTCTGAAGGACATTATACAATTTAGCCTCGTACTGTAACTGTGGATGTTTTGTCTGCTTAGTTTCCTGCAATTCCAAAACAAAAAAGTTAAATTTTCATTTTCCCAAAAAGATTGAACTTGAGAAACTATTGACATTGGTATGATTTATAATCAGTATCTAAACAACTGAACTGACTCAAAAGGAATGAATAATAGGCAGAAAAGACTCACGATTTTAACTGCCAGAATCTCCCCAGTATCGATATGAGTAGCTGAATTGTAAAACAAGAAATTAAGCAGGAAGCCATAAATACCTTCAAATGAGCAAAAATAACCCAATTTTTTTACCGAGGTAGATTACGCCGAACGAGCCGCCGCCAATCCTGCGCCCTAACTGATACTTCTCGCCGATTATTCTCTCCATGTGTGTAAGTATATACAATTACACAACAACAGCTAGATGAAATTTGGGAACTGAGAGGGGACAGAGAGATACCAGAAATTGGATCATTTAAGAGAATGAGCTTGGATATCCAATTTGACTTTGACTTCAATTTCCCCTTGCTCTTCCTCTGTGTCGTTTTTCGGGGTTAAGGGCTCAAGGGTTTTTTATTTATGCTTTGGCCCATTATTTCGGCATTTTGCATTCCAGCAAAGTTTTTTGACTAAATTATTTTTTTAGTACCCTAACAAAGTATACTTTACCATCTTTTGATCCTCATTTGCAAAATAACCCTCAGACGTTACTCAACAAATTCATCCTCTAAGGTAGGTTTTAGGTGAGACTAAATGGTTTTTTAGTATAGTCAGGGGTATAATGATAATTTTACTAATTAAAAATATTTTCAAACAAAAAATATTAATTTTAAATTTTCATATTTTCGACTTTATCCTAAGGTCTCGAGCTCTCGAACCTCCTACCTCGAGTCTCCTACCTCGAGCCCCCGAGTCTCCTACCTCATGTCTCGAGCCCCCGAACCTCCTGGCTCGAGCCTCTTGATGAATTTTTTATTTTTTTAAACTCAGGGGTATAATGATAATTTTACACATTTTGATCAATTTTACCATTAACTTTCCCTGAAAACCACCTTTGGGGACCAAATAAATTATTTTAAATTTATTAGGTAAGAATTATTTTGCAAATGAGAACCAAAAAATGGTAAAAGATTCTTTGTATTTCACAAAAATACAATTTAATCAAGTTTTTTTTTCTTTTCCACAAAATACCAGTCTTAGCTGAAGGGCTTGACCGATCCCTACTACCTATGTTCTAATCCAAGGACCAACCCAGTAAATATGCTAAACTTCACTTATGAATGGTTTTTCAACAAACAAAGAAGCCACTGAATCATTTCAGTAACGAAAATGGAGAGCTATTTAGTTTAAATAGTTAAATCATCTCAAATTCTCCTATTCCCCATCTCAAATTCTCCTTGCTTTCTCATCTCAAATTCTCCTTGCTTTCTCATCTGACTCTCAGATTGTGTTCTCTTCTTATTGATCCCATCAATAATACAAGTAGTATTTTGTTCTTAATGTTTCTTTGCAATTTGTTCCTCTCGGATCATAACAAGTGGTATTACAATGGACTCGGCTATTGGTGAATCGAAGTTATCAGAGTTGTTGGATTACTCGGCAATGGCAGAAAGCAGGTGGTACGTATCGATGGAGAATCGGTTGAAGGATCTTGACAGCAGAAAGCAGGTAGATGTTTGAATGCAAGGGTTAGCACAGTGGAGTCCTCTTCCGAGTGTCTTCAGATCGATCTGTGGAATAAATATTAGTTTTAAATATTAGTTTTCTATTTTTAGTTTTGTATATTTAGTAAACTTAGTCAGCTATAAGACCTATTCAATAGGATTAGTTAGTCAGACACAATCCATGATCCCAGAGAGTTAGGATCAATTAGTTGAAGTACAACTTGTATAAATAGATACGTTTCTATCAATGGAATATAACAATCAGTTTTTACCAAATTCTATATGGTATCAGAGCTTGATTAATTCTCTCTACAATATTCTGCAAAATCTATTTCCTGTCAATTCTCAATCATCATCATGGCCGAGGGACTCAACCCTAATGAGCCTATCAATCCAAATCCCAATCTGGATCGTACCATTCCAAATCCTAATCCGGATTCTACTATTCCAAACAACTCATCCAAACTCTATAATATTCATCACTCCGAGAGTCCATCCACTGTCCTCGTTATGCCTCTCCTAACGGGTGATAATTATACAACATGGAGTCGAGCAATCACTATGGCTTTAAGAGCCAAAAACAAATATGGTTTTGTTGATGGAACCATGTCTAAACCCAGCACTCAAGCTGATATTCAGAATTTTGAATGCTGCAATGACTTGGTGAGCAGTTGGATTCTCAATTCTGTTTCGCCTGAAATTCGCCCTAGTATTCTATATTCTGATACTGCTGCTCAAATCTGGAATGATCTTAAATATCGTTTCTCTCAATCCAACACACACCTAATTCCGGATATTATAATTAGTTAATCAGTTTTTACCAAATTCTATATGGTATCAGAGCTTATTATTATACTATCTGTCTCTCAAATTTCACGACAGCTTGGTTGTGTAGTCACATTTTTTTATTATCATTGTCTATTTCAGGACCTTTCCTCGAAGATGAAGATTAGTCGGGGTAGTATGCGAAATGGCCTCTATTATCTAGATGATGTTCCTGCTTATTCAAATAGAGCATTGTTTTTCCATCAATGTAATAGTTTTGATTTATGGCATTCACGCCTTGGTCATCCAGGCAATTCTCGTTTTCAATTTCTTGTAAGCAAATTTTCTGATATTGTTTCGAATAAAAACTTCACTTGTGATGTTTGCCCTCAAGCCAAACAATCTCGTCAATTATTTCCAACAAGTACTTCTCATTCTATAAAATGCTTTGAGTTAATCCATGTAGACATGGGGGCCTTTTTCCGTTCCTTCTACAAATGGATCTCGTTATTTTTTTAACTATTGTGGATGATTATTCACGTTGTACTTGGATATATCTCATGAAAACAAAGTCTGAATTTTTTCATATGATAACCCAATTTTTCTCTCATATTAATCGTCAATTCAATGGCGACATCTCCAAAATCAACACCGGAAGTGGTGGAATTTTTCTTCCTCAACTCCAAGTCATTTGATGCGTCCACTTTATATGCTTATTTTAGTACTATTTAGGATCCATTTTGTGCTCTTTCATTACAACAGCTTGTGTTTTACCATGAAATCCTCTTAGGAGGGGTAAGAGCAACTTTGCGCTCTTTTACCTCTTTTAAGTAGATTTTTTTATGTGACGAAGTAATGAAGACCGGAGGCCATTGAAGACTACACTTTCGAAGATTTTGAATACTTGCTTCGAAGACGTGAAGACCGGAGGCCATTGAAGATCTCTTTTGAAACCGTTGAAGACTTAGAAGTTGAGAGGAGTGACTATGGAGATGACTACATGCCACAAGGAGAAGAAGAAGAAATAATGCAAAAATTCTGGTTACCATCGCGAGTCGCGACGGACTCGTCGCGACCAACATGTTCGTCGCAAGTCGCGACGAACTTCGTTGCAAGTCGCGACGAACTTCGTTGCGAGTCGCGACGGCCACTGACCAGAATCCTACTTTCTTTTCCTTCCACTATAAATACCATTTTTTCTCTCCTCTCATTCCAGTTTCCAGAGCTGCGGATTTTGTACTGTTCTAAACCCTATTCTTCCATTTTTCTTCTTTGATTTATCTTGTTGTTTTGATTTGTTGTTTTAGTTAGATTATCATGAACTCTTGTAGCTAACCTATCTCTTGGGAGCAATTGACTAAGGCTTCCAAACCCATGTCTTAAGAACAATTTGTAGCTTATTTATTACTCTTGCTATTGTGCATTTATGGAGCATTGAATGTGTTTATTGATTTTATTAATGTTGTTGAAAGCTTGAGTATATGAAATGCTTGTATTAATTGCTTGCTAGGGTTTGGGGGATTTGGGTTAATTTCCCCCCTGTTCTTGTTAGGAATGTATAAGTATGATTTAGAGTTTTTGATTATGTTGATGGATTGATGATTGCTAGATAGATATGCAATGTCGAACTCTTTGCCATGTTTATCATTTGTAGCAAACGGGAGAAGTCTATGAGCGTTGAACGTTCTTGACTAATCCCGTGTAAATGCATAGATCGGTTAAATGCTTAGTCACGGTGGTCATAAGTGTTGCCGAGTTTGTTGATCCTTCGTGCTAAATGCCATTAATGGGATACCTTGAGTCGTGTTTCGACTACGGGTGTCATTGGTGAGGTTTGACAAGAGATGTCGAATTCACTCTTGCAAACTACTATCTAAGAAGGATAGAAGTTTAGTCTTCACAACAAGTAGTGAAAGAAGTAAATAAGTTGCATGTTCAATGATGGATAAGAGGTTTGGAAGTGGAAGTCAATTGCGCCCAAGGCTTCGTAATTGTATTTTCATCACATATTTATTTGCGTTTACATGATTAGCATCATTCTCTTGATTTGCTAATTGTTGTATTTTAATTTGCTAATTTAGGAACCATCCAACCAAACCCTCCCCCCCCTTGTTTACATGCTTTTTTATATATATCTATGTATGTATGTGTTTAGTACGTTTTCTCATATAGGTGTTTAAGTACTTAGAAAAATCCTTTTTCCTGTGGACGACCCCGTCTTGCCACTATTTACATTATTGTGGATAGGACGCATTAAGGGCCTAAAAGTATTAACTTTGAGAGGTACGGCGATGACCTCCCATCATTCGTTCAGACAATGGAGTTGAATTTCTCTGCACCAAATTTCAAACTTGGTGTCAAACTCATGGAATCATTCATCAACGTAGTTGTGTTGGAACACCCCAACAAAATGGGATCGTTGAACGTAAGCATCGTCATCTTCTGGATGTTGCTCGAGCCTTACGTTTTCAAAGTCATTTACCTCTTTCATGTTGCTCGAGCCTTACGTTTTCTGGATGTTGCAGTGCTTGTAGTTCTTGCTTATTGAGTACACTATTATATGTCGATGAGGCTGGGGTTGTGTGCTTGGAGATTGATGATGGAAAAGCTGCTGAAGTAGAGGATGGATTCAAGGGAATTCTAGTTTTCGTATTTCAAGCAAGTAAAGGAAGCAATGGACGGCACATGCATTCTGGAATGGTATATTTGTGCTTGCCTTCTAAACAAAACAATTGTTACCTTGCTAAAGAGGTGTTTCACTACAAGGATAAAAGGAAGAAGCATGAGCTTGAAGGTGAAAATTTCCTAACACACAAATGGAAATTGCATGATATTACTGATTTTTATCTTGATTTGGAAGAATTTCTTCAAAAAAGAGTTGTTGATATAG
The DNA here is from genome assembly GCA_037428765.1 of Rubia yunnanensis. Classification (NCBI taxonomy): domain Eukaryota; kingdom Viridiplantae; phylum Streptophyta; class Magnoliopsida; order Gentianales; family Rubiaceae; genus Rubia; species Rubia yunnanensis. The sequence continues at coordinate 66,194,610 of CM075064.1, forward strand.
GAAACAACAAAGAGCTCTTACTGATGATTCTAGAGGTGTTATTGAATCTGCTATTTTTGCATACGAAAGAGATTGATTAGCATCTGAATGATGTCATTTTGTGTAGATGCACTATAAAATGGATCTCCCAGTTTCTGATAAAGGAAGTTTTGTTAACCGAATACTTGACAAACAGGTACCTAGTTCAACCTGGTGCTACGTGGCAGGTTCTTTGGAGACTGATCAACCACATTTGTCCGCTTTGGCTGCTTTGATGGGATGTCGGGAGCAACAAAGGATAGGGAAAGACTCTTTTGAACTTTATGAGCCGCATTCTGGTAGGAAACCAACTGAGAAAACATATACTGCAGTATTTAGAGCCATCACTAATAAGAGTGGATGTGAAAGATTGTGAACAGTTCCACTATTCTATTACTAAATCGGAATTTGTTTCTTTTACTTTGGAGCATGATATTGTTACTTGGAACACCATGGTTACTGATGAGGTGATCTCTGCTGAGTTTGATGAAGAAATCAGATGCCCACCCAATAGGTTGTATGTTTATATATATAGAGAGTGGATCTCCTGACAGGCGGCATGTCCATAAGCTTATGGACAGACCACTTATTTCTTACCTTATACACTGCATTTCTTAAATTACATACAAAATTTAAAAATTTTGAAAATATTTTTTTATATGATATATTTTAATATTTTCACCTTCAAATGCATATTATTACTTGTTTTTACTTATAAAATGCAATATTTAAATTTTATAAAAAATCATAACATTTAAGAAAACTTCCCCTGGGGACTGTCCATAAACTTATGGAAATGCCGCATTTCCTAAAATTTTTCCATATATATATTCAAATATTCTGAGCCTTCGTAAGAATAGTGGTTTGGAATTTCCGGGAAAAAGGAATCTCATAAAGACTACTTATAAGCAATCCAAAAGAGTAGAAAAAAATGGTGTTGATGTTAAAGACTCCGTTATATGCATCGTAAATATGGGAAAAGAATTGAGCTATATGTACAAGAATTATGGGAAATGATACTGATGTTTCATTACACTGCATTTGAGGTTTTGGTTGATGCAGGGGTGCATGCATCACAAGATTCGCACCAGAATTCATTTTTATGCATTAATGTGCACAAAGCATTGGAACCTTTTTGCATCATATGTGTCATAATGACACACTACATGACACAGACATTACCATGCTTACATTTGAAAACAAAAACAAAAAGGTGCAAGTTAATGGCTTTGTGCAGGTGAGGGACTTTGTGCAAATGAGTTTAACTTATTCCTAGATTTCCCTAGTTCCCCAAAAGAAGTAAGAATCTCACAACTCTCATACTTCCAAAGAGACTAAGTAATATATACAACCAAATTTTGTGAAGAAAAAGGTAGGCAAAAATGATAAGTATTGAACTAGCTTACTCCATCGAATAGTCCACCAAAAGCAATATAAGAAAGGTTGCCGAAAAACCACCAATGATAATCCAAAAGATCCTCATCTTGATTGGACCTCAAGATAATCCAAAAAATCCTTAACTTAGTTTCCACCAAGGATAATTCCAAAAGATCCTCAACTTAGTTTTCGAGTTCTCTCAATTTCTCTCATGTTGCCTGGGAGTTCTCTCGGGTTTTCATCCTAGTTTTCACACATGTTGAGCCCATTTCTCACCTTTTTCCTCACAGTCTCCCATTTTTGCCTAGGTTTTTCAACCTAGCCAGACCTTGCCTCTCATTTTTACCTAAGTCTTTTGACCTATCCAGACTTTCCCCATTGTTGCCTAAGTTGCCCTTACAGGTTTCCAACTTAGCCGGGTATATATTTTTTTTCATTTTTTCAATTTTTAAAATTTATTTTTGGTGTAGCACAAAATGCCTCAAAATGGGCTTCATACTATAAGAAGATAATCAAAACAAAAAATACACCACCAAAGTGTTTGCAAAAGAAAACATCCCCAAAACACAAGCTACAAAAACTACCAACAAAACACAAAGGAATCTTGTAGAAATCCTCAAGTGCCCAACTGCTCTCTCCCCCACATTTAAATCATGCATTGTCTCTAATTCAACATGGAAAATGAAAATCATAAGTGAAGTTGGGAAAATAGTGGCACTTACTCTTGTGGCCCCAAAGGGCTTTCTCTTGATCGTCTCACCTTGTGTCGCATCCTCCTTTCTTCATGCCTCATCTCTTGTCTCTTAATGGGGACTAGGTCTTGGAGCCTATCGAGTCTCGAAATGTGGAACCTCTCTAGAAATTTCTCAATGGCCTCATATTGAACATTGATCCTCTCATTCATGATAGCGAACTCGTCCTCCATCTTCCTCTTTATATATCCCAATCTATCTCCCCACGACCTCATGGCATTTTCCATCACACCCATCCTTCTCCCAAACTCATCCAATTGTAAACTAATACCTCAGTAGGCTTGGCCAATTTCTTGCACCATTTGGGTAGACAACAAAAGTTGCTCCCCAAATGATCGAGATTGGTCAAGCAATTCCATCAGCAGTTGTCCGCGAGTAGGTGGTGCTTGAGATGGAATGTTTTCATTTTCTTCCTCTACCTCCATATCTGGACTCGAGATAGTGTTGTAAAAAACCCTCTCGAATCTTTGGCGATAAAAAGGTCCTCCAAAATGGTGTTTCGGTCGATAGCGGTGTGCTCCGGTTGTGGCAAACCATGAAGTTGCATATTGTGGCACCGCCAGACAACTATATAACAACATCCTCGAAAGTAGTGGGGGTAACCATCGACGCTTTTGCTAGCTTTTTCATTGTATACTTGGTACCCGAGCGTCCCAAGTTCGTCACCGCGAATGGTTGAGGTGCCAGATGTCCCAAATGCTGAGCTTTGAGTCCTACCATGCCACCCATTGATATCTTGCCTCCTTTATTTCTTCTCATGGCTAAACATTCTTCCATGAAGCCTCCCACCAAGTTGGGCTAGATATTTCCTTCCGGTGTCATTGCCCAAAGAAGTTGGACATCCCGACTAGGGCATTGCAAAATCTCCCATGGCAAAATATCCCCATGGATTAGAACTGATAAACGTACCGCAAAGCCGGGTGGACTATTGTTGCACTCTTGTTCATATGCTTCCTCTCTGTGCCTGATAATATCCTCAAAAAACTGCTAAGTGAATACGGGTGACCCTGCCGGTGTGACCTCGAAACCTCCTTCCCGTACTTCCATCCAAACGCATGGGCAACCTCCCTATGTAACATAGTATACTCTTTTTCGTCGAGATGAAAGTGGATAATCCTCATCCCCTCGCTATCTATTGTTTGCTCCAAATTTGCAAAGAATTCCATAGTTCATCGGATATAAGTCTTCGAATGCTTCTCTAGAAAGCCTTCTAGGCCAACCTGACCTAGCAATTAGGTGATGGGCTCGAATAGGCCTAGAGCCTTTAGAGTTTCCTTGCATGCGAAACCTATCTCCAAGATGCTTCTCTTTGGTCTTATCAAGTACCTCCACCTCCGAGCCACACTCACGAAAATGTTGGTCAGCCCCATGAATTCCTCCTTCACAAATGCGGGGTTTGAAGGAAGGGAAGTCGCTGGTTCTTTTCTCCCAACTTTAACCGACTTCTTCCTTTTCTCACCCCGTGATCCTTATTCAGTTTGCTTTTCTTTGGAGCCATTCCACCACAACAAGAAGAAGATGATAATGGCAAGAATATACAGGGACATGCTTCCTTTCTCTTGGGAGTAGATTTATAGCTTGGGGATAATTGTATCCATGAGTTGATTAATGCTTTTGTGAGATTCTTAGTTCATCATAATTATTTTGCTTATGATATTATTATGGCTTGTTCTTGAATGTTATAATTGCATGAATGATACAATCCATTTGCACACACTTTAGTCTACATTCATGTTAGTGCAATATTGATACCCCTTGGGAAGAGAAACCTCGAATGTGATATGGGTAGTAGGGTCCGGGTCCATGTGAGTGTGTGCACAAAGGTCTTTTCTGAGTTTTACTATTACGATGACAACACGCCGGTCTTAGCTAACTATTTAGTCCGAAGGGTTACGGATAAAGATAATAAAAAGTAGCATGCTAGGGTTGTAAGAGGTCATAGTGTGATAGATAAGGTGCCTACCTCCCATTGCCTCGTTTGTAGGCCTGGGGAGTAGAGCATTCGTGGTGGAGTGCTCGGGATGTAATCGTACGAGGAAGAAATAGACATGCAACAACGGTCAGACCTTGTTGTACTCTCCTAATTATAGAGGCGGTGCCGATGGAAGATTGCAAGAACACCCTACGTGATAGGTAAGGGGAAGTGATGACCATCAACCACATCATATGTTATTAGCACTAGATTAGGTTATTGAAATCTTACATGTGAATGAATCAAGGACCTGAGCATTTAATCAACCATGTTACGCAAATATTCCCCAAGTGTCTAGCTAATATAGTTTACTTGCTTTTTATCTTTAAGTTTGTAGTTGTTAATTGAAAAACCAACCCCCCTTCTCGTTTACCATACACTACAAGAAAAATGATCTTTCACTTCGCTCTCTTATAACCGAGATATTTTTACCTTGGTTATAAAAAAACTGAGGTAAATAATTGGTTTTTTTACCTCGGTTTATAAAAGAACCAAAGTAAAAGATTAAAAACCAAAATAAATAATGTTACTGAGTAGTGTGCAGCATCGCTCTATGTTGTGTTAGAAGCAAGGCCAATTTTGCTTAACACATCATTTCTAGCGATACAATTGCGAATGACATTGCAAAATCGCACACATAAACTTACGGTGATAGAAAAGAAACCTTCTATAATTCGTACACGACCAGAGTCCCCTTTGTTCAATGTTTTTGAATCAAAGGACCCAACAAATGATTTATAAAATAGTGCTCACATGAAGTCGCACATATAAACATGTACAGTCAATTACATAATGTTCAAATAAGATACTTAATTAATAAGAAAAACCCTAGGCATGAGAATACCCTTACAAGTACATAAATTCGAATAAAAATTATCTTAGTTCACATATAACAGAAATTACAATAAACTTATTCAGCTCGGACAATAATGACCTTGAAAAAGATTGGTACCCTAGCTTCTATCATCTCAAAGAACAAGGTGTCCCCGATGTGTAAGTTGTTTTCCCTAAGGAACTCGCCAAAATACTTTGGGGGAAAAGGCCTTCATCTTCCCACCCCCCGAGTAGTTCATATGCCAGTCTGTCCCGTAGCACCTCAACACTACGGGGGTCTTATCAGTCGGTAGGAGTGGTACAATCTCCCACGGGATGTACTAAGTCACAGTAAAAAATATTTATTTGAAATATAAATGTATATATATACATATGCAATTGTCAACAAATAAAATTTATTCAACCGTTTAACCAAAGTTGGTATTTTTCCAATGTTGAGTTGCTTCAAAGTGTAGTCGAAACGTGTGCTATCAATAGCCATTAAATGATGTTCAATGTTGAAGAAAAAAGGCTCTGGGTGGCTCCATTATGTAGTGAACTGTACGGTAACCAAAAAGTATTAGTTTTTATGAGGTTTGTAGTTGTGTTAGTGTGTGTATATATATTTAAATAGGTGAAATAATTGAAAAAATGGTCGATTAGACGATCCTTCACCAGCCGTTAGTCTTGCATCATATGTGGGAATGTTAAGTGCGAAACTAGTGTATAAAAAGCAATGTGCAACGTCGGGCCATTCGTCACTGGGTTATGTCGGTCCAAACTAGTGGGTTAGTTGACATATAGATGCGATCTCATTAACATGTTGGTAAAAGTGAACAAAAGACGGAGACATAATCGAAGTTGCAAATTGTGAAAAAAATGTGTTAATGAATAAATGAATATGTGATGTCACTTTATTATCGCATTGACCGAGTTGTGAACGATAAGATATCAACGTCGCATAATTTAAAGGTGGCAACGACAAGAAACCTATAAAGTCGGAGACACACCAAAACATTGTCTAACCAAATTCTAAAGTAGGAATTAGAAAACATATTCGCAGACCACAAATCGAACATTGCAAAGTAAGAATTACAAAATATATTCACAGACAAATAGATCGAACTTATAAAGTAAGAATTACAAAATATATGTGTTAAGGGATTAGGAAATAAAAATGTAATAGAATTCTGTCCATGAAGATTTTTAAAGTGATAGCACATGACCTAGAGTAAATTGTAGCACATTAGTTAAAAGTATACAAGGTGTCATTCAGAAGAACTTGTGGAAGTATATGTGGATTAAGACCAGTTTCTTTATTACACTCCGATACTATAAGTTCAACTTTGGATCTGAAACTTTCTTTTCGAACTAATCGTAATCGGGTCTAGGATTGACAGTGTACTTTTATAAATTTGCACTTAAGTCCCTCCTAGAAAGTGGGGGAAATAGATCATTGGCGGTTGCTTATTTTAATGTTGATGACAATTCTTTTCTACTTTTTCCATAAATCATTCAACAGAAGGGCCGCAATCTTAACATCGAGGATTTTACCACACTTTTTAGAAATCCAACTATGGACAATATGTGCGACGTCCTAGTCTTTCTCGCATACAACGAAATGAAAACCGAACAGTGGCCAACATCAGTTAGTCTGAAAATTTCAGGCAACAATTTGAACCAAAAATTCCCCCAATCCCATTTCAATAAAAGAGAAACTCAGCACTTACACTCATTTCCCATCAACAACACAAATCCAACAACTCAAACTAACACACCATTCATTCCATTAAAACTCTTCATTGATTCAAGATAGATTAATCAAATTGCATCTCTCAAACATCATCAAGATCCAAGGTGGAGCATCCAAACGTTCAAATCCCTTGAGATATTTTTCTACCCATTCCATGTTCATCTACAAATTTGGTGATAATCTTACAACATGCTTTTATTCTTCATTGATTAATGATTATGAAATTTCATGAGTATATGATAATTGTTTTGCATGTTATATACTGTATGTTGTTTTTTTACAAGATAATGCCATGTTCGTAAACAGTGAGACATGATGCTAAGATTTGTATGACTATAGTATGAATGTGCGACATCGGTCACATTGCATCGATCCATGCAAAATGTTACCGAACGAAGGCCAAGGCCGCACATGTCAAGGACTTGTTAACATCTCTATTAGTATCAAACCGATGTAGTTGTTGAATCGGTGTTTGCGGCATCCTTTTCTCTAATTGCAACATCGGTGGAAAATAGATTGGATGCTTTATTTAAATTGGGATTAATGTCATCTACGTTTCATTCCATTATATGAAATTCTTTGGGGACTGCCCTATTCTAACATATATTTTGTTTACTATGTATTTTTTGTTAGCCTGATAGCTCACAATTTTCACAAAATTCCTGATCTGGTCGTGAGTCACAAATGAGGCATCGGGAGATGCAAAAATTGCCCCGCAACTTGCTTTTTACTCCCCTTTTTCTTGTACGATAAATAGCACTTCATCCACTATTCAGCTCTCTTGGCCCGACTTGGGGGCTTAGAAACCCTAGTTTTTCACCATCTTCTTCAATTTATTCTTGTTTCTTTGTAGATTTTTGTTCTATGTTATGGGTTTTGATTATCTAGGATAGTTTTGTACTTGGGAGCTGATTAAAGCTTCCAAACCTATGTAGTAAGAACCTCTATTTCACTCCTTCTTGAAACTTTTTTTTTATTTAGCATTCATGTGTTCTTAATGTGATTTTTACTTCATTTATGCCATGGGTTTTTTTGAGAATAGGAAGTGTTTGTATGATTGAAGTGTTAGGGTGTTAGGAAAGTGTACAATTTCTTAGCTCTTTGGCAGGAAAATCCAAGAACATGGAATTAGAAATTCTTGTTGTATAATGTGAGATAAATCTTGCTAGATGAATAAATTAATGTGGATTGTCTCATATTTTTCATAGGGTAGCAATGAAAGGTGAATCTTGAATGTGGTTTGTTATAGGTTTGTCATAGGTTTGTTATAGGTTTAATCTCATGATGAGAAGAGAGGAGCACTATGAGAAGGAAAGAACAATTGGTTTGCAAAACAAAGGGTATTATGAAAAGTGCTACCAAGAGGTTGGAGTTATTGGTTTTCAAGGGAAAGAAGCTTAAGAATGGTATCCATACAACGATTCTTACAATTTGGAGTGGAGTGGTAATCCAGATTGGTGGTATGAGAATGAGTCGGAAAATCAACAATACCAGCAAAATAGTTGGCCTTCACCACCTTATACTGTACCCCCAAAACCAAGTCCAATAAGAAGGTTCAAGTTTGACACACAAGGAGATCATGAATGCAATTTCAAACTTGAGCAACTTGGCCAAGACTAATGAGGAATCAGAAACCCAAATCTTTCTAGTCTTGAGGCTTTTGAGGGGTATGTGATGAATATGATAGAAGTGGTGACCCGAATGGAAGCTCTTATTCCAAAGATACACCATCCCAAGTCGAACTTGAAGATACGGTGAGTGAGGTCACCTTGAGAAATGAGTTTGAGTTCAAAGAGGATAGAGAGTTGGTTGTTGAAGACAAAGAAGTTGAGGAAAAGGTGATAGTGCAACATCCATTGCCATCATCACCTCAACCCCCACTTAGTGAACCAACTACACCATTTTGGAAGTTTTGAAGGAGATAAAAGAGGAGCCAAAAGACTATCCCAAGCCTCCTAACCAGTGGTGGAACTAGCAGTATATGTTGGGGGGGGGGCGAAAAAGAGGTTAAATTTTTTTTTGCAACGCTAAATAAAATATTTTTTAACAAACTACACTTACATAATAATATGAATACTTAATAATTAGATTTTTACTGCAAAAAACTATCACTAATAAAAAACTACGTTCCAATACTTGGGTTGCTAGAACTAGAACCACTAACCGCAGGAGACAACTGTATCCTTCGATGTTGCATACACTGATAACGTTGCAAAATTGGTTCATTATCGATCCCAGCAAAAATTGCCTTCTCAATATGCACTGTCATAACATCATTCATCAATTCATCTCCCATTATGTTGCATAAATCAGTCTTAATTCTCTTCATGGCTGAAAAAAATCGTTCAACGGAAGCAGTTGCAACTGGTAGAACTAAGGTTAACTTAATAAGACGATATACCAGTGGAAAACATGTATTCCTAGTTGTTTGAACCATCTTTTGAGCAAGACTTCCAAAGTCCCCAATAGCCAAAAACTCATGATCAAGTTGCACATTATGAATGAAAGTACTAAGTTGTTGATGAAGGCGGGAACGATCTTCTACAGAGAAGTCACTTGGATATAATTCAGCAAGACGAACTAACTTACCAATATCAAACTTAGAAAATGAATCTCTTGGATCAAGGCAAGCCATACAAGTGAGTAACTCCGTATTTGCTTCCAGAAATCAATTGTTCATTTCATGAATCATCCTATCAACAACTTAGTATTCAAAAAATAAAAGGTTAGCATGTAGCATTGAAAAAAATTACAAATCAAATCAAATAAGGTATGTAAATTATAAAAGTAATACCTGAAGAAAAGTATCAACACGAAAGAAATCACCATGGGTCTGCATTTGCGTAAGTCATTTCCTACGACCACGAATTGTTCGTTCATCTTCCATATTAACTACCGAGATGTCATGATTAACCCAAAATGTGTTGACTTCATTTAACAACTCATCCCAACCATTCTCTCTGTATTGTTGCAACTCAAACTTCATTGTATTCATCAAACTCACAGCCAACACAATATTTTGATTATTTTGTTGCAAAGCATGGGACAAAGCATCTACAACTCCCAACAAACACTTCATCATAAGCATCACAAAAACAAATTCATAACTCTCCATTTCCTTGAGCAAACCGCTCGCTGAAGCTTTACTCAGATTTGCATCACTATCATCGTGGATGTTTTCAATCAATTGCAAAATAGATTCCCACATAGTAATGAAACGAATAATAGTAGTGTAATGTGACCCCCAACGAGTATCCTCCGGCCTTCTCAAACTAGTCTCTTGAATTTTGCCTCTTTCACTCACAATATCTCCAATCTCCAATCCCTCTACAATTCTAGCATTTTCTAAATCAAGAAGCATGTCTTTTCTTCTACATGAAGCTCCAGCTAAATTCACAATCATACCAAGATAAACGAAAAACTGACACACAGTTTGATTATCATTAGCAACAGTAAGAACAACCAATTGAAGCTGGTGAGAAAAACAATGGCATACCTTGCAGATGAGTTTTCTTTCAATATCAAAGCTTTCAGTCCATTATACTCTCCTCGCATATTTGAGGCTCCATCATATCCCTGACCTCTCAACTTTGACATTGATAATTTATTCTTTGAAAATAATTCATCAATAACACTCTTCAAACTAATAGCAGAAGTATTACGCACATGCACAACACTAAGAAAACATTCAAGAACGCATCCTTGTTTGTTGATATATCTTAAAACAACCCCCATTTGCTCTTTTATTGATGCATCTCTAGCCTCATCAACCAATATAGAAAAATAACTATCTCCAATATCATTAACAATAACATTTGTTACCTCACTTGCACAAGCACTTGATAATTCCTTCTGTACTTTGGGAGATGTGAACTTGCAATTTCCAGGGCCATTTTCATTCATGGTCTTAGCAACAACATTATTTCGCTTGCAATACCAGTCAATCATTTCAAGATAATTGCCCTTATTCAGAGAATCCAGCCCTTCATCATGGCCACGAAAAGCCATACCTTAATTTAGCGAGAACCGTGCCACATCCAAAGTGGCTGTCAAACGCGTGCGATATACAATCTCTGATTCCCGCCCATGTGCCTGATAAGAATGAAGGATACTCTGTCTTTGACGCTTAAATGCATACAATTGTTCAGCTGCATCATTATGAGAACTACCCGCTATGTCAACATGTTTCTTATAGATATCAAACGCTTTCTTCCAATTGTTAACCCCACTCACAGTAAATGCATCCTCTCCATCTCGACATCCCTTATGTGAATTCCTGAAGAGATAGCAACAAAAGCAAAATGTTGCATCCTTTCGCGCTATACTCCAACCAATCAAATTTTTCATACCACGAAGGTTGAAAACATCTATAGTCATTTCCCTGCTTTGTCTTTGGAAAAGAATGACCCTTAGGTTGGCAAGGACCTCTTAACACATATTCTCTCATCACTTGATCTCTAATAGAAACATCAAAATCCTTAATAGGTTTACGTTTCCCGGGATCATTTATAACATCATCCGAATTGAACTCAACACGAGAATGCTTTTGACTACTACCCTCTTCATTAATCCTTTCTTCATTTGATTCACTCGGTCTCTTAAAAATAGATGATCCACTACTTCAAATTAAGAATTTATCCATATCTTATTTGACATAAAATAAGAAAAATATGTCAAATTAAATATGTATATGATATTCAATATTCACAATTTCTCAAAAATATGTCTAATTAAATATGTCTAATTAAATACGTCTAATTAAATACTTCTAATTAAATACATCTAATTAAATACGTCTAATTAAATACGTCTAATTAAATACGTCTAATTAAATACTTCTAATTAAATACGTCTAATTAAATACGTCTAATTAAATACGTCTAATTAAATACGTCTAATTAAATACGTCTAATTAAATACGTCTAATTAAATACGTCTAATTAAATACGTCTAATTAAATACGTCTAATTAAATATGTCTAATTAAATATGTCTAATTAAATATGTCAAAAATATGTCAAATCATTCAAATCTATACTTAGCACAATTTCAACACAATTCATATCTATATTCAGTATTCACAATTTCATACAAATAAGCAATTTAATTCAAGTTATTCAACATAAATTACACAACAAAAATATATTGGCTTCTTGAAATGATACCTTTCCCTTGGTTTGGCTTGGATGCGGACCACGCGGTTGCTGATTGTGGTTGAAGAAGGGGACGGTGGCAGGCGGCGGACGGCAGCGGCGGCGCGGCAGGCGGCGGAAGGCGGTGGCTGGCCGGTGTTGGACGCGCGGCTGGGAGCCTGGAGCAGTGGCTTGGAGTTTGTCCCAATTTCCCAAATTAATTGATGATTGATGAGTTATGAGTGTATATTATTACTTATTAGGTTAGGGCCGTTAGGCCATTAGTTACTTATATTTTGTTTGGGCCAATTGGCCCTTTATTTTTTTACCCTTCAGCTAAACAAAACGACATTGTTTCACTTAAGCCAAAACGATGTCATTTTGTTTAATTATAAAAAAACAAAAACCAGCATCTTCTTCAAGCAGCGGCCTTTTCCGCTCGCTGCCTAGCTCCGGCACCGACGACCTCAAGGGGGCGGAATCCGGTGGCTTCCGGTGGCTCTAGGCCTAAATTCCGGGCCGCCAGATCTTAAGGGAGACGCTAGCACCTCCTCGCCCCCCTAGTTCCACCGCTGCTCCTAACCACCCTACTCCTTTAAGACCAACTCCACCTCCACAAATCTTTCCTCTTGAAAGTTTTGTACCCCTCACCTATATACTTTTAGATGTTCATAGTGAAGGGGTTCAAACCTTCACCATATGGATAACATTAGGGTCGTGCCGACGGCTTGAAATATATGGAGCTTCTCGGGAGCAACCCGAGCTTTTAAGTTAGGCTAGTGTTTTTCTTTTCTTAACAAATAATCCTCAACCATATCCTCAAACTCTTACCCAAAACCATAAAAACACCACCAAAATCCACTGCCTAAAACCACCATCAAAACCACCATTTAGGAGTACTATTACTTGTTGCTTTTTACGGGTGTTGATTGAGACTTGCATAGTTATGGATTTGTAAAGGATGGGTTAAAGTTGCATATTTGGCAGAGTTTGAGAACACGGTGGAAAGAACATTCATTGATAAGTGAGCATTGACATCATCGGGAAGGACCTTCAAGGTCCTAGTTGTGAGTTTTTTTTTTCTTTCTCCCTTATTCTTTATCTTGTCTTTTGGATCACATTGAGGACAATGTGTGTTTCAAGTGTGGGGAGGTTAAGAGAAATATATCTCATTGTATTGTAGTGTGCATATTCTCTACTTTGATTTGTTTTGTTTGAAATTATTTTTTGCTAGGAGGGCAACTTAGGCAAAATTGGAGGCACAACACTAGGGTTTCAGCACAACACCTAGCTTGCTTCTATTATCTATCTCTAACCACAACCTCTCGGATAACAGTTACGAAGTCAGGTAAGACCGATGTGATGACAAATAAGTCAGAGCATTCTCGAATCCCCCGTGCACACACCCAAGCAGATGCAATCTCCCCTACCTATTCTATCATCCAGGTTTCTCTTCCAAAGGGGGCATCAATAATTGCTCCATGCATGAATATAGCCCAAAGTGTTTGCTTATATGTGGTGTAGTATTCATTCATTTATAACATTCAAGAACAATCATAATAATATCATAAACACAAGGATACGGTGAATCTAATCTCATAAAGCAAATAGAACATACCAAGTGCCAAAATGAATCCCAAGCTAAAAATCTACTCTATAAAGGTTAGATCCATGGAAAATATCAGGTAAGATGCCATGGATCTAGAAATAAGATGAAAAGAGAACTAAAGATAAGAAAAATAAGAAGGAAGGAGAAGAAGAACTTTCCTATTCCTTCTCTCTAAACTAGAGAGAGAATCTAGTCTTCATTATGCCTACTTCTAATCTACTTCCTAATAATTTAGTAGAAGACTAAGGTTCTTATTTATAGAAGTAGGAATTTGGCCCTAAAAATAGGCCTAAATGGGGGAAAATAGCAAAACCATAGGTCAGCAGCCAAGGCTTCACGAACCAACATGGATGTCACGGTCCGTGAAGCATTCAAACACGGGGCACCAGATCTGGTACAGTCTGTGAACATTTATAGCCACAGTTTGTGGTATCTAGCATAGTTTTTGAAGCTTCTCTCATGCCACAGTCCATAAAGATTGTCACGGACCGTGAACAGTACATAGTTTTTTGCTTAGTGTTTAATCACGGTCCATGGAGTTTTTCACAGATCGCGAACTGTACTTGGTCTTGCTCAGGAATTTCTTCACGGTCCATGAAGGTTTTCTTGGCCCGGCTTCATACTTAGCCAAATCTTCAATTCTTCATCTCCTAGCTTCACGGTCTGGGGTCTTTGTTACGTCCTAGCCCTTTGCTTTGTGAAGGTTTCGTGTAAGTATTCATGAATCCTCTAGTGTTCCTCGTGTAGTGCAAGTATTGTACTTTGTCATGGCCTGCTGGTTCTTGACCATGGGCGGACCATGACCGGCCACTGGTGCTTTATCGTCTGAACTTCGTTTGCTGCCATGGGTGAACCGTTAGTTTAAATCAGGAGTTCTATTAGTCAATTTTGTAGTACTCGAGAAGACGAATCCAATGGAACCAACATTGAAGGATGATTGTTCCTGGATCATTCTCGGACTAAGGCAACACTCCTTGGACCATGATTCACCATTTTCTTCTTTAGCCGCCTTAAACTCCAAAGCCGCCTATCTTTGGCTTCAATCTCCTTCTACCATGCATTGCTGTATGTGGCCTTCACATTTTACCATTATAATGTGAATGTCATTCACCTTTTCTACCGTCCTTGCAAATGGCCTTCAATTTTCTACCGCCCTTGCAAACAGTCTTCACATAGAATGTAACCAAAAAGTACCCACAGACGACCTACTAAAGATGATCAAAATGAAGACCAAGGAGACCGTGGATACAAAATGTCCATTAGTACCAATTAAGTCTACAAACCGCGGGATTTAAACAAGAATACCAAACATGGTCGTCTAAACCCCTTATCACGTAAACTCAGCTAATACTAGCGATAGACCAACTAAAACTAACCAAAAAGTATGCCAAATGCAATGGTTAATGCACGCAAAATTAAGCATATCAGACTCCCCACACTTAAAACCTTTACTCATCCTCAAGTAAATCTAAGACAAGAAAGAGAATTATAAGCGTAAAAGCATAAGTTAACCGGGACATTCAACTCATCTAAAGCTACCCTAGTTCCCCCAAAGAAGTGAAAATCCTCACAACTCTCACATTCCTCGAAGATCTAATGTAACCTATCCACCCGAAATAAAATGTGAAAAAAGGTAAGCCAAAAAGAAGTGTCAAGCTAGATTACTTTTCCCAAAATAACCTTAAAGCAATCAAAGAGTTGTTTAAAACAACCCACAATGAAAGCATGCATTCAACCTAGTTTTTTATTTTCTCTCAGTTTCTCTCATTTTGCCTAGGAGCCCTTTCGGGTTTTTGCCCTAGCTTTAACACACAAAGGGTACTCACTTCTCACCTTTTTTCACATGACCTCTCAATTTTACCTAGATTCGTAATTCTAGCTGGGCCAAACCTCTCACTTTTACCTTGGTCTTTTGACCTATTTGGGCTTTTCCCAATGTTCCCTAAGTCACCATTTTGGGTTTTCGGCTTGTCCAGGTTTGAATTTTTTTTTCATTTTTCAAAATTTTCAAAATGCTCTTAGAAGAGCTATTAGCTACATAAAAAACTAAAAATTATATGTGCTATCCAATCCCCTAGACTCCCCACACTTAAAGCTTGCATTATTCTCAATGCACATACAAAATCAAAAAACACATGTCAAGGGAAAGAAATAGGAAAACACTTTTTTTAAAATTAAAGACTCACCTAAGGTGAGGGGATTTTATTAAACTCCCCAGGCCAAAAATGTAACAAATGATGTTCAATCGATTTGACGGTTTACATTTAGAAGTAAGAAGCCTAACAAGGTAATAACATATAGCCTCTCGCTTAAAAGCTTCCATTTATATTGCCTCCACCCCTAGTGTTAACAAATATAAATGGCCTATCACCCAAGTCGAGGTCTAAAATGGCCTACCACTTTTTTATCTCCAATTCCCATTGCTGACAAAAAGAGGTTGCCTTCTATGATAGCCCCTCGCAAATTGCCTCCCCATAGACAATTTACTTCAAGCTATAGAACCAAGAGTAGTATGGTAGATGCATGTATACTTCACTCAATGAAGCCTTCATCTTGACATATTGTGTGCCATCTTAAGACTGTTATTGATTACGGACAAGAAAACCATGTTGCTTGCGTCCCTGCCATAAAAATAGTATACCAGCAGTATCTTTACAATCTAGGAAGTTCTAAGATAGGGAAAGTGCATAGCATCTAGATGGATTAATCCTCTGATATCTTTCGGCATACTAGCAAGATTGGTAAAGAAATTATGTACCTTTGATGTGCTTGCTAAGGAAAGCACTTATAATGAAAAAGAACACTAAAATCTACCCTTGATGGCACAATGGAATGTAAATAACAAACTAACATGTCCCCAAATATACTACCCATAATCTCTAATCATGAAAGATCAATCTAACAACTATCATGCACTACAAATCGAGTAAGGAATTGAATCACAATGAAGAGTTACCTCTTAGGTCTCGCTGTGTGTGTTTCAAGGGTTGTGAGGGTGAGTGGGTTTTGGGTGGTATTTTGGTGGTTATAGGGTCGTGCTAGGTAAGAAATGGTGATTGGGTGGTGTAGGAAAGTATGTGAGCCTCATGGGTTGTGCACGTCTACACGCCTCATGAATTTGGAGTTTGGTTCTCCTTCTTGTCCGCCATTTTGAGAGTCACAAACCATCTACGTCTACATGGTCCATGAGTTGGACTCCCCAGTTGCTTACCTTCCTCTAAGAACAATATGCTTCCTACAAAACGAACATACAAATCAAGTGTAATAGTGTCCCAAAAACAAAAAGAATTCTACAAATAGGAAAACACACCAAAAATATCAAACTAATCTAATTTTTTAAGAACATGGGTTGCCTCCCGAGAAGCTCCGTATATTTAAGGTCATCGGCATAACCCTAATGTTATCCATAGGGTGCGAGTTTGTACCCCATCACCTTGGAAAATAAAACAAGGAGAGGCGGGGGTAAGAATCTTCCAAGGGGAAGATATAGTAGAGGAGGAGTCAACCTTAGTGAGAATAGGTGGTTTGGAAGCTTAGCATATTCAATTGGCTTCCTAATGGTTTCCTCTAAGGTTTCCAAAAATGTGGGAATTAGTTCTATATATGGAGGTAGGGGTGAAAATATGTAATATGGAAAATTAAGTATAATTACCCCTTCCCCGACTTCTTCACTTTTAACAAACAATTCCCTGTCCCCTTCAGATTCATCTACCAAAATTTCTCACTCAACTAGGAATGGTTCATTTTTGGAATATTGGGTTTCTAGTTGGCTCGCCCTTTTCATCAAATTAAGCACTTTCCCTTCAACCTTCTCAATGCTTGAGAATAGTTGAGTTCCCAAATTGCTAATTTCGCTAAGCATTTGTGATTAGAGTAAATCACTACTCTTGGTCACATTAGCTATAGCTTGCAAAATTTCCACACAATACGATTTGGGAACCAATCCTAGGGATTGGTTTTGGGGCATTGGGTAAGTTGGTGAAGTCCAATTATCTAACCCAATGTGTTGGTTTCCCAATGCATCTCCATACCACAAATTTGTGTTACCACTAAACCTCATATTTAGAGAGTCGTGGTATGGGTAACAATCTTGATCCCATCGGCCTTGGGAACCAACAACTTCTACCTCTCTCTCACTTTTTCTCATCTAAGAGCAAGACTACTTAGGGTGGTCGCAATGACATATCCTACAAAATCTCACTCGTTGAGCCTCTCTTCGCCCAAAGTCACTCAACCTTGGGTAACACTTTGTAAGGTGGTTGCAATGACACACCCTACAAAGCATCAACCATTGAGTGATTTCCCACATTTTTTCTTCTTTTTTTTTCAATTAAACCCCAACAAAAAAAAACACACAAAATTTGGAATATTAGTGCGAGGGTTCCTGGTTTGCACTAAGAACTCAAGCAATACCTATTGAGGAAAACCAAAACAAGAAAAAGATAAAGGCAACACTAACTACTCACTAACTCGTTATGCTCAACTAATACTCGAAGTGAAAAGCATCTCTAGAAGTGGCACCAAAATTATTTGACCTGCCTCCACCTGGCCATCGTTAAAACACGCATGGAGAACTTATGGGTTGAGAAGACAAAATTTGTAGTTCTGCATCCTGATCTCACTGCTATGCTACCTAGAGGGTAGTTAGAGGCAAGCCCTGGGTTTGTCCACAAAGAATGCTAGGGCTCAAGTAAAAGTTAAAACACAACCTTGTGCGGATCATCAATCCGCACGAGTAAAAGGAACAGCTAGTAGTGTAGACATGCAACTGAGCGGAGGGTTCTGGTATTTTAAACTATTAACTACAAAGCATAAAATGAACAAATGAGAAACTATTTATACTAGGCACTTGGGAATTATTAAGCAACATGGTAGTTCAAATGCAATCCTAGATTCATTCACATAAATAATTACAAAAGAAATATCAGTGTGTTCACAACACGTGGTGTGGCCGATGGCATACACTTCCCCAACCCTGTCACGGTGGGTGTGCTCGTAACCCTCCATTGGCACCGCCATTATAATTAGGGGAGTACAACGAGGTCCGACCATCATTGTAGGTCTGGTTCTCCCACGTGCTTTTATGTCATGAGTTTCCACCACAAATGCAACTACTCATCCCGAGTCCTATATACGCTAGGCCTAAGGATCGTAGGCACCTTATCTGTGATACTAGGGTTTCAATACAACACCTAGCTTGCTACAATTAGCTATCTCTACCCGCAACCCCTCAGAAAATAGTTACAAAGTCAGCTAAGACTGGTGCAATGGAAAATAGGTCAGAGCATTCTCGAATCCCCCATGCACACACCCACGTAGACGCATTCTTCTCTACCTATTCTAACATCTAGGTTTCTCTTCCCAAGGGGGCATCAATAATTGTACCATACATGAATAGAGCACAAGGTGTGTGCTTATATGTGGTGTAGTATTTATGCATTTATAATATTCAAGAATAATCACAATAATATTATAAACACAAGGATAGTGTGAATCTAATGAATCTCATAAAGAAAATAGAACATACCAAGTGCCAAAATGACTCCCAAGTTAAAAGTCTACTCTATAATGGTTAGATCCATGACAAATATTAGGTTAGATGCCCAAATAAGATGAAAAGAAAACAAAAGATAAGAAAAAGAAGAAGGAAGGAGAAGAAGAACTCTCCTCTTCATTCTCTCTAAACTAGAGAGAGAATCTAGTTTACGTTATGCCTACTTCTATTATACTTCCTAATAATTTAGTAAAACACTAAGGCTCCTATACATAGAAGTAGAAGATTGAGCCTAAAAATAGGCCCAAAATAGGTCAGCCACCAAGGCTTCACGGACCGGCACGGATGTCACGGTCCGTGAAGTATAAAAGCACAGACCATCAGATCTGGCATGGTCTGTGAACATTCATAGCCGTAGTCTGTGGGATCTAGCGTTGTTGATGAAGCTTCTTTTGTGCCACAGTCCGTGAAAATTTTCACGGACCGCGAACAGTACACGATTCTTGTGTAGGGTCTAATCCTGGTCCTTGGAGGTTTTCATGAACCGCAAACAGTACATGGTCTTGCTCAGGAATTTCTTCATGGTCAATGAAGGTTTTTATGACCCAGCTCCATACTTAGCCAAATCTTCAATTCTTCATTTCCAAGCTTCACGGCCCGGGGTCTTTGTCACGGCCCGACCCTTTGCTTCGTGAAGGTCTCATGCAAGTCTTCATGGATGCTCTGGTGTCCCTTGTGTAGTGCTGGTTGTGTGCTTTGTCATAGGCCACTGGTGCTTGACCATGGACGGATCGTGATCGGCCATTGGTGCTTCATCGATTGAACTTTGTTTGCTTGCCACGGGTGAACTGTTAGTCCAAATTGGGAGTTCTATTAGTCAATTTTGGAGTACTCAAGAAGAGGAATCCAATGGAACCAGCTTTAAAGGATAATTCTTCCTGGATTGTTCTCGGACTAAGGTAACACTCTTCTGACCACGATTCACCATTTTTTCCTTTGGCCGCCTTGAACGCTGAAGCCGCCTTTCTTTGGCTTCAATCTCCTTCTACCATGCATTGATATCTGTGACCTTCATCTTCTACCATTCTAATGTGAATGGCCTTCGCCTCTTCTACTGTCCTTGCGAACGACCTTAAATTTTCTACCGCCCTTACAAAGATTTCCAAAATGAATACCAAGGAGCCCATGGATACAAGATATCCATCAGTAACAAGATATTCATTAGTACCAAATATGTCTACAAAATGCGGGATTTAGACAAGTCTAAACCCCTTGTCCCATAAACTCAACTAATACTAGCAATCCACCAACTAAAACTAACCAAAAAGTATGCCAAATGCAACGTTTAATGCACACAAAATGAAGCATATTAATGCTTAACCAATAACCATTCAATTGATCTTAATATATGGTAATATGTCTACACTACTGACGGCGCTGAGCTAAATGACCAAGTACAGGCCGGTACTGCATGTTCATACGATCGACGACAGTTAATGTGATAGAAGACTATTATGCATCTATGACTCTCAATGTGGCCAAAAGAAATTACTCAACCATAGTGAAGGAATTACTTGCGGTGGTATTTTCCTTAGACACATTTTGATCTTAATTGCTTGGTACAACAGTTATTATTTATATTGTCTATGCAGCGGTTCACCATTTAATGACGAAGAAAAAGGCCAAGCCAATATTGATAAGGTGAATTATTCTTTGGAGCGAGTTTAACTTGGAGGTGAGAGACAAGAAAGGCACGGGGAACCTCATGGCCAACCACTTGAGTCGATTGATTCTGTGCCAAGAAGTGGAGGTTAATGCAAATGTTCCATTGAAGAAAATAATTTGGGAGGAGTTCCTCGATGAACAGTTGTTTTCCATCGGAGACATCCAACCATGGTATGTCTACATCGTCAATTTTCTTGTTTCTAGTAAATTTCCTCCCCATTTTTTGAAAGCTCAAAAGGATAAGTTGAGAAGTGATGCTAACTATTATGTGAGGGATGAACCCTATTTGTGAAAACATCGTGTAGATCAAGTAATTAGTAGATGCATCCCCAATAATGATGTAAATTTAATTCTTGCATTTTGTCACTCTTATGCATGTGGAGGCCATTTTTGAGCAAATAGAACCACGAGAAAAGTTTTAGAATGTTGTTTTTATTGGCCTACTATGAATAAGTGTGTCTGTATCTTTTGCAAATCTTGTGATAATTGCCAAAGAATAGGAAATATTTTCTCTAGAAATAAGATACCCCAAAAACCTTTACTATGGTGTAAAATATTTTATGTGTTAGGTATCAATTTTATGGGACCTTTTCCTAACCCTTATGTATATTCTTCTTGTCATTGATTGTGTGTCGTAGTGGGTTGAAGCTAAACCCACTAGGACTGGTGATTCTAAGTAGTTACAGATTTCTTGAAAGCTAACACCTTCTCTAGATTCGGGATTCCTCGAACTTTGATTGGTGATTGTGACACCCATTTCTTTAATTGAACAATTAAGGAATTATTGGAGAAATATGCTGTCACTCACAAAACTTCCACCGTCCATCACTCAGAAGCAAATGGATAAGCCAGAGTTTCCAATCGGGAAACCAAGTCTATCTTCAAGAAAACGGTTAATATGAATAGAAAGGATTGAAGTTCTCAGCTAAATGATGCATTTTGGGTGTACATGACGGCATATAAGACACCAATAAGTATGTCAACAAATCAATTAGTCTTTGGGAAACCATGTCATCTCTCGGTGAAAATTGAGCACAAAGCCTATTGAGCAGTGAAGTGCTTCAACATGGACGTTGATAAGGCCGAATTACACAGGAAGTAGCATTTCAAGAGTTAGAAGAAATGGGGTGAGAGTCTTATGAAAATTATGCAATCTACAAGGAGAAAACGAGGGCATGCCACAATAAGATGGTCAATAGGAAGGTCTTTGACGCTGGTCAAAAGGCCCTCCTATTTCAATCTCACCTTCGTTTGTTTCCCAGGAAGTTGAAGTCTCGGTGGGTTGGCCCTTTGAAGTGGTTAAGGTATTCCCGCATGGTGCGCTGGATATCATGGATCGAGCTATGTCCAAGACCTCCAAGATCAACAAAAACAGTTGAAACCTTACAATG
This sequence comes from Rubia yunnanensis, assembly GCA_037428765.1. Lineage (NCBI taxonomy): Eukaryota > Viridiplantae > Streptophyta > Magnoliopsida > Gentianales > Rubiaceae > Rubia > Rubia yunnanensis. The sequence continues at coordinate 66,216,645 of CM075064.1, forward strand.
AAAGCTTTGGGCCAAAAAAAATGAGAGAACATTGATCTCCTTGATCCAATTTGTGAGTGAACTCGAAGCAAGGAAGTGAGTCACGCAAATGACATTAAATGAACCTGATATTGACATTCCATAGAGGAAATTTAATTTTAATGCTTTTTTAGCTATATATTAATAATTAGTGGATTTTTATCAATTTTATTTTGGATCAATATTATGCTAGGTTTGCATGTTTTTTTTATTTTGTAGGAAAATGGAAATTTTGTGAAGTGGGAAGAAAAAAATTGAAGGCTAAAGGGTTGGTATTTTCAGATTTGGGCAGTGTAGATGCCACAGACTTTGGCCTTTTTCATGGTCTGTTGCAAAATTCAGCATTTAAATGGATTCAGCCCATATAGATGCCACAAACTGTGACCCATTTCACAGTCCGAGGTGAAAATTTAGCTTTTAATCGATAATGGCCAGTGCAGGTGCTACAGACAGTGGCCTATTTCACTATACATGGCGATCAGGGTCAAGTACTCTTTTCATTTGCCATTCGGCCCATTCTCCATTTCACATTCAACTTCCCTCTCCTTCTCTCAACTCAGCCGCCCCTCTCCTTTCCTTCACTTGTTTATCCTCCAAATCCACCCGATACAATAATCCATCACCATTACAAAACATCCCCCATCATCAAACAACCCCCCTCACTCATCGGAAGTCCACCAATTCACCTTCAATATGAGAAGTGATGCAGGAACCCTAGCTTTTGTGGCTTTTTTCATCTTGGAAAATTATGGATTCAAGAAATCACAATTTTCTTGGTATTACCCAAAGAGAGATTTTTCAGAATGGTACCACTATCTGTTTTGAAGAAGTACCTACTTTTTTATTAGTATCTCTAAAAAGTACTTTTTAGTTAAAAAAATGGTATCATTGTGGCATAATTTTGATCCAAATTAATACCAATTTTTGTTGAAAGGTACCTTTTTGAGAAATAAATGAAAAAATGGGCACCTTTAGATGAAAGATTCAAAATTTGGGTACCAATATGTGAATTTCGATTTAAAGTAGACACCATTTTAGACAATCTCTATACCCGGAGAAGTCTTCCTCCACGAAATTGCGGTAAAATTTTGATTATCCAAATTGGAATTGTGATTTGTGTAAATTTGAAGAAGTGTGAATTGTGCATCTTGTGTTGGTAAATATGGGGACTTGTTTGAATTGTGCATCTTGCGTGGATTTTGTGGTGAAGTGTCTCTAGTATTGTGATTATCCCAATATGGAATTTCTAGTGTGGGATTTTGATTATTCTTGTTGTGGTGATTGTGGTGGAACTGTTTTTTATTATATTGTGAAAATTGTTGGTTGTTGTTTTGTTCATCATGGCCCCAAACATAAGTAGAGCACAGGTCCCTAGTTCATCTTGAACCCCTACCGGGGACTGTATGGGCTTAACCAACATTAGGGGGAGTTTTGCTACTAGGTGGACTATCTTAGTTGCCCCTACCAAGAATATTTTGGTGAATAAGTTTGCCCACGTGGCTACTCTCGAGAGGCTAGGTCTTCACGATCATGTAGTTCAGTTGGTAGATTAAGTTGGCTTGGTGGATTTTCTAGACAAAAGAGAGACTACTTTTCGTCATTTCACTCTGGAGATTCTAGCTATGATATAGAGGAATGAGCGTGAAAATGGAAGGTACATCACATTCTACCTTAATGATGTGAGATGCGAACTGAGTTATGATGAATTGAAGTGTAACGTCAATCGGTACTATGAAGGGGCGTGGATGAATTTCTCATGCTGCCCAGTTTCATTATGGCGCTATTTTTTATTGAAAAATTAGGGAGAGAAATGAGTAGAAAGGATAAGAGCTCCTTCTTTGTCCACCTCCCGTTGAGATTTGTGCATCACTTCCTATTCATGCCAATCTTCTGTCTTAGGAAACCCACTCAGTGACTGCACTTTGACCTGAAGTGCCTTTGGGCGACGACTTTCGTGGGGTAGAGCTATCCAGACTGAATGGACTACCGGGTTCGACTATGCCTGGAGTTTTTTTTACTATGGATAAAGGTCAGATCAGTAGGGCCACATGGTCACTATCATAGCTAGGGATTTGGGTTTGGAGATAACGGGGAATGCGGAATTTTTCATGGAGAAATTTTAGCACCTCTACAACATTGACAAGCTTGTAAAGGCAAAGATCATACAAATTACTGAAGAGTTTGAGCAGTATTTTGGATGTACGCTGCACAGAATTTCATGACCTTACCCTTGGCTGACCGAAGTGACCTCTCGGATGATATACCACCCAACAACCCATTTTGACTACAGTGATGAGAGGGTGCGACCATGCAGTGCTGTACACGTGAGTGGGACATGGCTGATTAGCAGTTTGATGTGATCGAGGATGGCATTGAGTCTCTCATTGCTATGGTGCGATCTTCCCGCATGGATGAAGACCCATAGTTCGATCCGAATGCTAGACGAGCATCCGTTGACTAAGCCTAGAAGAGCAGGCTCCGAGGCAAACTTGTTGCCATGAAGGAGCGGGACCCTCGTGGTGCTAGTTGTGAGTATCTTTTTTTCCCTCTTTATCCTACACTTGTGCTTCTATCGTGTATATGCATTAGGGACAACACATAATTTTTGTGGGGGTGGGAGAATTATAGTTGTTCTTATGACTAGTATACTATTATTTGTTGCTTTCTGTTTGTAATTAAGACCATCTGATGAAGTATTTTTAATGAAAAAGAATGTAAAAACAAAAATAACCCCACTAAGTTGAAAACCCGAAAGAGAAACCTAGGCAAAAGTTAGAGGCTTAAATTGTGTGGGAAAATATGAGGTGTGAGCTTAAAAAAAAAGAGAAGTTAAGATGAATATCCAAAGGGCTCCTAGGCAAAAAGAGAAAAATTGACAGAAATGAAAATTTTGAGGGCTCATTCTTCCACTTTGGAGAACTCTTGGGTAGATCAAATCTCTTTTTAGCTTACTCTTTATAATTGATACCTTAATTATATACAATCTTTTTATGGGAAAATTTTGATGTGTACAAATCATTTAGGTCCAAATATGGGGGATGGTAAAAGGGGGGGGGGGGGTTGGGGGGGAGCAGAGCCTTTAGGAATCACCTTAGGCCTTGATCATTGTTACTCGAGGATAAATAATGGTTTAAGTGTGGGGGATTTGATTTGCTCAATATATATACTATTTTTAGCACATTTGAAGTTTACTTTTGTAATATATTAGGGTAGAGCCTTTAGGAATCACCTTGGGCCTTGATCGTTGTTACTCGAGGATAAATAAAGGTTTAAGTGTGGGGGATTTGATGTGCTCAATATATATACTATTTTTAGCACATTTGAAGTCTACTTTTGTAATATATTAGGGTTTTATTTGGAGATGAATTGGCATTTTATCACTTAGAGGGTTAGGATTATATCACATGTTTTTATGTCCCAATTCTTTAGTTTTTGAAGTGTTTCAAGATTATTTTGAAGACCTCCCATAATTGAATCGGGTGCAAAGATTTCGAGATTGAAGAAACAACAAGATCTTGGTGAGAAGGAGACTTATTATTTAAAATGGTAGAAGCTGGGTAGAGTAGTTCCTACAGATCGTGAAATAGACCATGGTCCATTAAATAAGCCACGGTCCGTGGAAAATGGGCCACCAGCCCATTCATTAGTTTTTCTTCTTCATTTTCTATGACCACTTATCACTTATCTCTTTTTCTCTCTCCTGGTCGAACTCTCCCTTTGAAGACTCTAGTTTTACATTTCTTCATCATCTTTTCCATCTTATTTTGTAGATTATGCTTGTGATTTGTAGTATAAATTGTAGCAGCTAAACTTAGTCTTAAGAGCAACTGATTGAGGTTTCCTAACCCATGTCTTAAGAACTCTATTTCCCTGTTTAATGTCTTGAATTTCTTTCATTTATGAATCTTTGAATGTAGTTTTTAATGTCATTATTGTGATTTAAGGTTTGATGATATGAATTATTTGTATGATAACATGTTAGGAGTTTATGAAAGTAGCTAATTTCTTCTCTTTTGACATATACAATCTAAGAACATGAGTTAGGAATTCAATTAGTTTGATGTGTTATAGTTTCTAGATGAATGTGATAATGTTGAGCTCTTTGTCATGTTTATCCTAAGGTAACGAATAAGGGAGAATCTTGAATGTTGAACTTTCTTGATTAGCCCTATAAAATGCATGGATTGGTTAAATGATTAGATATTGGGTTAAATGTTTATAAGTATTCTCAAGCTTGAATGCATATTCCAACTCCTGCAAAGAACGAAAAAGCTCCAAGACTATCTACTGTAACTGTTAACCAATAACGTCTAGAACAACCCAAATCCACCTACCTGTCATCGCTCAGATCTTATCCCACCACCAATCCACTTTATGAATCAATCCCGTCCACCTCCCATGGCGGTCCAGCCTTATGTTTTCAGGTAGCTATCATATGCCCAAACTCTGTGTAACCTGAAGAACAAAATTTCCCAAATCGAACAACTTTTTAACAATCTTAACAGTCAATACCCAATCAACGATGAGCTTTATCCCCTCTTGGTCTTCAAAGAAGAACCGGCTTGTCTATTTCCTAAGGCGGAGATACAAAAGATTACACAACCATATCAATCATCCCTCATTGGAAAATTCTCTGCCAGACGCCCCAAGCTCAATATCATTCACAAGGAAATGGTAACCATTAGATTTAAATCTACCTTCCAGGTGACAACTATGGATTTTAAACATATTCATATTACCTTCTCTCTATCTAGAGATTTCTATCATTGTTGGTCTAAGCCTTTGTGGAACATAGGATCGCTAGCTATGAGAGTATTGAAATGGTAAGTGGATTTTGATCCGGCCGAAGAAGCCCCTTTTGTCTTCATATGGTTTACAATTGATTTTCCTCCAACCCACTTTTTTTCACCCCAAAGCTCTAGAAGGCATAGGAAACTTTCTAGGAACTTTTCTCCAGGCTGACTTACCAACTAAAAATCTATCTGGACCATCTTTTATCAGGCTCTGTGTGGAATTTAATATAGGGAAACCTTTACCAGAAAATATTAGATTGGGATCTATAGCCAAAAATAGATTGTATTATATAACATACGAATCCTAACCACAATGTTTTTTCACTTGCCATATGCTTGGTCATGGGGATCCTCAATGTAGAAACAACCTCCCAAAAACCAATCTTTCCCAACCAAGACACTCACAACCGATAAGCAACACACACAACAAACTTAACTAGACCGGGCCTAAGGCAACTGTATCTAATACAACAGTATCTAAACTCACAATCAGCCAAGAACTAAAAAATCCTATCATAAGGATAAAAGGATGTGAAAGAAAAAGAACACACTTCATGGTTATCTACCGGTCAGAAGGTGATGGACATCAATGCTCAAAGTGATAAGAAGATAGATAATAATGCTCAGAAGATAGATAACAATGCGTAAAATAAAAGGAAAGAAAGAAAAAAGAGAGAACATTTCTCTCGCTAGGATGCTCTCCAAATTACAAGACTAAAGATATGTAAAGTGTCAAAAGTAGTCTCTAACCCTAGTAGACTAAGGCTTTATATATAGTAAAAGGGGATTAGGCCTAAAAATAGGCCCAAAATAGGCCAAAAAGTGTCAAAACCCTAGTCAGCAGTGGTTGGTGCGGCCCGCGCTGCTGATGTGGCTCCTACTGGCACGGGGTGCTAAATCAGGCACGACCCTTTAGCTTCATGCCGGCGCGCAGTGCGGTGCCTGTTATGGCCCGTTTACAATGTTGGCACGGGGCGTGGGATCCAGCACATGCCATGGTATCTAATACAACAGTATTTGAACTCCACAATCAGCCTAGATCTAAAAAATCCTATCATAAGGATAAGGGGATGTGGAAGAAAAATAATCACACTTCAGGTTTATCTACCGATCATAAGGTGATGGACATCAATGCTCAAAATGATAAGAAGATAGATAACAATGCTCAGAATCAGCTTTAAAACTGGAAATCGGCTATTGATATGGATGATCTCCCACCTTCAAATTCTACAGCCATGGATGCTCTATCAATCATTAAGTACACTCCAGCTAGGTTGCGGGATCTACTTCATCTCAACGACTCAAGTCAAACTTTTGCCACTCTAAATAGATCAACCTCAGTCAGGGTCACTCCAATCCATCGAGCAAAACAGAGCCTGCGACCACTTTGCGGAGGGGTATTCTATTCACCCAGGTTGGAAACAATGCAAAATGGGAAACTCATACATCAATGAATCGGGCTCCCTCCAGTGAAATCTTCACCATTGCACATTTCAGAAACAAGACTATATCCTCCCAGTCTAATGATGACTCTCTCATTTCTAACTTTCTAGATTGCAAAAATTTCTCCTTTTTAGCATTAATTCCATACTCAGAGCCCATCCTCATAGCTAAAAAAATTAATTCTTTGCAGATGGAAACTGAAGTAAGCAAAGACTATTAAGACCATTAGGACGAGCAATCTGAAGAGGAACATGATGGACTAGCCATAATTCCATTATGGTCTAATTATAAATCTGAAGAGCAGCTTTCAGAATCATCCATCCCTTCACTAACTCCACCTGTAAGTCCATCTATATCTGAACACCTGACTTTAATTTCTCATAAATCAAGGAAATAAATGAAAAATTATCCCATGGGAGGACTTAATATGATCCTAAGATTATCCAAAAGAAACAAACAAAAACCTGATTTTAATGACATCACACAACATAATCAGTAACATGTCATTATGGAATAGTAAGGGTATAATAAATCTAAAGAAAGATTGAAAAGGCTCATAGGAGATCACAGGGTTAATGTTCTCTGTAAAATAGATCATATGCATGACAATGAGGCTATTAATTCACTTAAAATTGAACGGGGATTTTCTGATTTCCTTCTTGCTCAAAATAACAGAATTTGGGTTTTTGGAAACTTAAGATATAGCTTACCATAAACAAGAAACACCCCCAGCTCTTGGAAATGGATTGTTTAGATAACAAATCTAATTATAGCTTCATGAGTATTTTCATGTATGCGACATGTAATAGATTGCTTAGAAGGCAATTGTGGCTGGATCTTACTGCCTTACCACTGGGTCCCAAAGTTTTTATTGGAGATTTCAATGCCATAGTGTCTAATGAAGAATATAAAGGTAAGAGTACTCCATCAACAGGGAGCATCTATGATTTTGTCGAATTTATAGACACATGCAGCTAATGCATATAAACACTGTTAGTTCACTTCTTACCTGGTCTAACAACAGGGCTGAACCGAGAGTATGGTTAGAACTTTTCCCTAATAGCTCACATAGATTAGACCACTTTCCACTCTCACTTAGCATCCAGGACAACCTAATCCAAAATCCTAAGCCTTTTAGGTTCAAAAACATGTGGCTTAATAGAGATAGTGAATTTAAGGAGCTAGTTAAATCTGATTGGGAAATATCGTGTCAAGATTAAGGAATGATTAGACTTAGTCTTAAACATAGAAGACTAATAAAAGACACAATTAATAAATGAAATAAAGAAAAGTTTGGAAATATTCATAATAATGTGAAAAACGCAGAGGTTAGGGTTCAGCAGGCTGAAGAGCGATATGCTAATTTTGATCCAATAACCAATTTAATAAATATAAACAAAGAAAAAGAACTTTTAACTAGATCCCTAAAGGAAGAGAGTATCTTTTGTAAATAGAGGTCAAGAGTCAAATGGTTAAAACATGTAGACCAAAATACAAAGGATTTCCACCTCTTCACCAATGAAAAGAACTCTAAAACTCTAATAAGCAAAATTTAAAAATCCAATGGGGAATGGATTACAGACCCTAAGCTAATTAAGAAGAGGTGATACTTTTTTTATCAAAACTTTTTGAACCAGCAACACATTGCCGATGCTCGTCGCGTGTGATTCACTGTAGCTTTGTGCGATTTTTGGTGCGATTTAGCCAAAACGATTTTTTTACCGTCGTTTCATTCTTTCTCTCCTCTTCTCTTTCTCCCATCTTCTCTATACCAACTGATAACGGTTACTTGATCGGAAACCTGTCCACCGCCGCTATGGCGGCTCCCCCGTCTGGTAGCGGAGGCTACGGAGGAGGGAAATCCTTCCTCCAGGCCCTAGCAAATCGCCCTCCGCCCCTACACGACTCCCTTCCCTCGAACCCAGAGATCATCCCTAAAGTCCAGTACAAGGGGGAAATCGCTTGCCTTGTCAGTCGCAGAGATGCTGACACCCTCGCCTCTCACTACCGCAATGCTTTGATAGGTAAGTTTGCCAGGGGGAAGCCTTCTATGGTCCAACTGAACGAATCTTTTAATTCTGTAGGTTTCAAGGGCAAGTTCCAGATAGGCTCAATTGACTTTCGACACGTCCTCATACGCTTCCAGGAAAAAGAAGACTATCAAAGGTTCTGGCTCAAAGGACAATGGAGTTTCAACAACACTCAAATGAAGGTTCTCAAATGGACACCCGATTTCTCCCCTGAGGCAGAATCGTCTATTGTTCCGGTATGGGTATCAATTCCACATGTTCCTGTCTATTTCTTCAACTCTTCTATGCTCGAAATTATGGGAAACCAAATTGGGAACTATATTAAAGTTGATGCTGCTACTGCGGCCCTGTCCAGGCCTTCTTGTGTCAAAATGTGTGTGGAAATTGATTTGAAAAAAAAACTGCCTTCACATATTAGAGTTGGAATTGAAGAGGATGGAAATGAATTTAATGTGCTCAAACTCCCTCTAGAATTTGAGGATATCCCACCCTATTGCTTCCACTGTAAATGTATAGGACATGAGGATAACCATTGTATCTATTTACATCCTGAACTTAAGAGATCTTGGCCTAAAAAAGCTGAGCATATTCTAATGAACCCAACTGATTCTCAACAAAAAGGCCCTGCTGGACAGACTAATGTGAACACTATTTTGAATCAGGATGATACTTTTAGAGCAGGGAGCTCAGGGGTGTCAATAATGGAAAAACAGAGGAATTTCCAAACACAGAAATTTAAATACGTTCCTAAGAAACCCTCAGCTATTGAACAAGGCACTGATATGATTAATCAATGTGATACTGATCCCCAAGTGATTCCACTGGTTCCACTGGTTTCTGTGAATGTTATTAGGAATCCACTGATTTCTAAGAATGTACTGATTACTGAGGATGTTATAAGAAATCCAGTGATTAATGAGGATGTGCCTGACCATCACCATGATATGACAAATAAAGTAGATGATCTTACTCCTGGTATCAATCACAGAGACAATCTGGAGATTGTGAGAGATCAAAATTCCCAATTACTGGATGATGGAACCCTAGAGTCTAATTCTCCCCCCCAATTGCTCTCCTCTGCTCCTAGCTCATCAGTACAATTGACTAGGATATCACAATCTGCTCCTACTAATCTTAGGACAGTTTTTGCTAAGGATGGCTTACATGGTAAACGTGGAAGGTCCTTTTCCCCTTTCAGTTCAATTATTGCTGCAAAAAATTTTATCTTCTCTCAGCAGAAATATAGGGAGAACAGGTTCTCACTTCTTGATGATGAGGAGATATCAACTGAAGAAGCTACCCAAAATGACCATCCAGATAGTGCTGAATTCTTTGCCTCTCTAGACACAGGCCCTGCTCTTGATGAAGATGTTGATCAGGTAAACAAGGTAAGTTCCTCACTCCCTAATTTAGGCAAGCTGAAGATAGGTAGGTTTGTTGGGAAACATACTAAAAAGAATAAGGATTCTTTCTTCTCACAGAAAAATGTTATTATGACTAGATAAAAAAGCTCCTCTAATGTTTCCTCATGAATAATACAACTAATAACATTAAAATGCTGGTTTGGAACATCAGGGGCATGGACACATCTATATTAAGGCTCTGCAATCTTATCCATAGGCATAATTTTGAACTCATTTGTCTAATAGAGCCTAAACATGATAATTCACAATGTGACTCTTACAGACAGAGGTTGAAATATGATAACTGTCTCCCAGCCAATAATGGCTAAATTTGGATTTTTTGGTCATCCAGCTTGACACTGACGGTTAAAACTGATAACCTGCAGTTTCTAGCAGTTAATTTGAACAGTGTTAATCTTAATAAATCAATGGATGCCTTCTTTATTCATGGTCTTAGAACTAGAACAGGTAGGCTTCCTCTTTGGTCAGATCTTAGCTCCTATAATCACTCTGAATCCCTTCTCATTGGAGATTTTAATTCCATTACATCAATTAATGAGTATAAAGGTCCATCCTCTCCAAATTTGGGGAGTATAAGTGATTTCAATGATTTCATAAATGGAATGTCCCTGGAAGAAATTAACACTTCTGGGAACTTGTTCACATGGTCTAATAACAGACTAAGGTTTCCTACTGTTAAAAGATTGGATAGAGGACTGTGCACTCCTTCTTGGTCATCATGTTTTCCTGCATCTTCTATTCAGATTTTAAATAGAGCTAGCTCAGACCACAATCCCATGTTGTTAACTGTAGGCAGTGACATTCAATCTAACCCCAAGCCTTTTAGATTTTTAAACACATGGTACAAGAGGAAGGAACTTAATGAAGTAATCAAGCAAAATTGGGAAATCCCTTTACATAATTATGGAATGTGAGCCTTTTATCTAAAACTTGTTAGACTTAAAAAGGTTCTTAAAATTTGGAACAAAGAAAAATTTGGCAACATTCATGATAATGTGATACAAGCTGAATTGGCATTACAGGCTCAGGAATCTTTAACTGATCTTTCAGATTCTTTGACTGACTTGGTTAAATTTAAGGAGGCTAAGGCTAGGTTAGTTAAGGCTTTGTCTGAACAGAAAAACTTTTGGAAGCACAAGGCTAAGATAAAATGGTTGCAAGAAGGAGATAACAACACAAGTTTCTTTCATAATTCAGTAAGGGAAAGAAATAATAGACTGAAGATCACAAAAATTAAGAGTAAGAGTGGTCAGTGGTTAGACAATATACAGGATATTGAGATGGAGGCTATACAATATTACCAGGATCTTCTGAGTGAAGATATCTCCCCAGATAGTTCTCCTTTTCAATATCATTTTTTAAATCATATTCCGAATTTGGTCACTCAGGATGATAATGATAAACTTCTGCAACCTGTCTCAATTGAGGAGATCAAAAAGATTGTCCATAGTCTTAATAAGTCCAGCAGTCCTGGTCCGGATGGTTTTACTGCCAAATTCTATATTAAGTCTTGGGACATTATAGCTAATGACCTACTTATGGCTGTCCAGGATTTCCTAACTTCATCTAACATGCCTAGGGGTATTGGCAGTACATGGATTACTATAATTCCCAAAAAGAAAACCCCTACCTCTTTTGATGACTATAGACCTATAAGCCTTTCTAATGTGATTAATAAGATTTGCTCTAAAGTGCTTATGGAAAGACTTAAGTCTATAATGCCTAAGATTGTTTCCCCTAACCAAACAGCCTTCCTACATGGCAGAGACATCTCAGATAATGTCATTTATCTTCAGGAAATGGTTAGGTTTCTTAATAGGAAGAGAAGAGATCCAAACTGCATTGTAAAACTAGACCTCAAAAAGGCTTTTGATAGGGTTAGATGGTCTTTCATATATAAAGTGTTAGCTAAATTTTGTTTTCATGCAAAATTTATTTTCTCAATCATGAAAAATCTTTCCCAGGCCTGGTTCTCTGTTCTTATTAATGGTAAGCCAGTTGGATTCTTCCAATCTACTAGGGGTATTAAGCAGGGTGATCCTCTATCCCCATTTTTGTTTAACATTTTTTCTGAGTCCTTTTCTAGGAGTTTGGCCTTCATATTTCAAAGTGGTAAGCTTTCATACTTTGACCTACCAGGTAATCCTCCAAGAATCTCACATCTATCATATGCGGATGATACTGTTGTTTTCTTTAAAGCTACAAAACTGACTTTGGTTAGATTAAAAGCCTTTTTATCTACCTTTGAAGATGTCACTGGTCAATCTATAAACTACAGTAAGAGTGACATCTTCATAGGTAAGCATGCTTCTGTTCAAAAGGTAAATAACATTAAGAGGATTTTAGGGATGAAAATTGGTGCTTTCCCATTCACATATCTGGGAGTCCCAATTTTTACTGGTGCTGCAAAAAAGATATATTTTCAACCTCTTTTTGAACAGGTTGATAGTAAGATTGGTAATTGGAAAAATAGGTGGATATCTACTGGTGGTAAGCTTATACTCATTGAGTCTTGCATTTACTCCATTCCCCAGCATATCTGGCAAGTTATTAAACCTAAAAGAGTGATTATTACCACCATTGAGAAAAAATTGGGCAGATTTTTTTGGGGGGATAATGAGCTAAAATCAAAAAGATCATGGAGAAAATGGATAGCTCTTTGTTTACCTACTGATCAAAATGGTTTGGGCTTTAGATCTATATCCACAATAATTAAAACTTGCTCAGTAAAACTGTGGTGGAAATTTCAATTGGCTGAAGCTTTATGGACTCATTTGGTGGCAGGCCTTCCTCCCTCTCATAGAACCTCTCCAAACTGGAAAAGGATCTGCTCAGTAAACTCTTGGGCAGAAGCTAACTCTAGAGTTATTATTGGGAGGGGGGAATGTAATTTCTGGACTGCTAATTGGCTTGGTATAGGGATTCTATCTGATTTGTGTGATCAAAATAGGGTTGACATTGATGTGGATTGCACTGTTACTGATTTCATATCTAATAAATCTAGTCTCATACCACAAATCGAGCCATTTCTGCCTCCTGATATTATTACTCTTTTGCAGGAATCAAAAATAACTCCACATAGAGCTGATAGACTAATATGGAAGCCAGGTACTGATGGTAACTTCTCTTTTAAAGCAACATACTTGTTGCTTTGCAACTACTCAGGTCAGACTGCATCAACTCTTCATTTGTGGAACTCTAGATTTGATAAAAAAATCTCAGTTTTTATGTGGAAAGTGACAAACTCTTTTCTATCATTTGATAACATCCTAAGAAAACTGAGATTTTGCTTGGCCTCTAAATGCTGTATGTGTAATACACATGAAAATGATCTAGATCACTTTTTCAATTCATGTGAGTTTTCTATGAATGTCTGGAAATCAATACATCAGTTCATGGGTATTAGGAACAGGGTCTTCCCTTCTGTTTGGGAAAGATTATCATGCTACCTCACCTACCCTACTCTAACTCCATTACATTCAACTATAGTTCGAACTGCAGCTATTTTTACTTTTTGGAACCTATGGAAGATGAGGAATAGATTCCTATTTGATTCTGTCAAGCCCTCACCTATCCTTGTGCTTCAGCAGATTAGGGACCAAATTTTCTATTCATTCTGTGCTAAACCTGTATATATAGTCTCTTCTTTTGATTTAAGTATTGCAGATCACTCCTACCTGCCTCTGATCAAACGACCCCCAAAGCCTAAAATTTGGAAAATTGCATGGGATAGGCCAAAATTGGGTTTCAAGGTGAATGTAGATGCTGCATGGTGCTGTAATACCAATATGTGCGGGCTTAGTATGATTATTAGGGATAGTAGATGGAGCTTTAAGGAGGCTTATACTTCATATACTAATGCCATCTCCCCCTTAGAAGCTGAGCTAAAAGCAATTAAGTTTGCTATTCAACTTTCTACTCATTTGACTTCTCCTGTAGGTATGGAATCTGACTGCATTAGTGCAGTACTCTTTGCTAATGATCCACTTAGATCTCCTTGGAAACTGTTTTTCTTAGCTGATGAGATTCATCATTCTTTGGGGGCTGTTCACCTTATGCACATTTATAGACAGGCAAATCAGGTTGCTCACTCTCTGGCAAAATTCTGTCTGCAACATAAGTGTAACTCATCCTTCCACAGAATCTCTATGCTCCCTAACTTAGTTCAGGGACTAGTTAGACTTGACCAAATTGGTACTCCTTCATTACAGATTGCTACCTAGTTCGGATGCTACTGAAGTTAATCTTTTTCTCATGCAGATCGGATGCTGATATATTGCCTCATGCTCAGTCTGGGAAGCCCCCTTGCTGCTCTTTGTATGACTTAGGATATTGACTGTGATGGATCTTTTGCTGCCTTGGATGAAACGGTGTGGGATGGCTGGTTTCTCGGCTGCGGGATGACTGGTTGCTGCTCATGGAGGACAACAGCAAGCTGGACTTTTCGTCTGATATTTAGTGCACTATTAAGTACATAATCTTCATCTAGGATGGAAAGCCATATGCAAATAGTTACGTTTCTTTGCCATTATTCCCGGTCTATAGAGGATATGCTTCTAATCTATGTGGGGAGGATTTCGACTGCCTTGTGTTTCTATGCTGATTCACTAATAAGTTTCGATCCTCTCTACCATAGACAAAGAGCTTTTGGAATCCTCCACCGTTTTGCTGGTTTTATCTTCATTCTTTTGGAAGCAACAAGCGTTGCCTCAATAGCCTAGTGCTCATCACTGTATATCTCAACTTAGCTACGGCTTTTTATTATGTCTATTTTACGGCTTGGGAAGGCCTAATAGAATTTCCCCCATCTAAGGATGGTTTCATTTTTTTTAAAAAAACCGGCAACATCAGATTCAACTGCGACTTTTCTGAATTCTTTATCAGTGAGATCCCCATGGTAATCAATGCAACAGACAATCAAAACCTTTGCCAACCAACTAAATTAGATGAATTGAGAGACATGGTTTTTAAAATGAACAAAGATAGTTCCTTAGGGCCAGATGGCTTCATAACAAACTTCTTTGTCACCTACTGGGACACTATTTGTCAGAATCTGTTAGATGCTACCAATGAGTTCCTTAAGGGGAAACCTGTTCCTAAGGCTATCTCAGAAACTTGTATTACGCTAATCCCCAAGAAAGTTGCCCCCTCATCCTTCATAGACTTTCGTCCTATCAGCCCCTCGAATTTGACTAACAAAATTATGTTTAACATTCCAATGAACATATTGAAACCATCAACGAACAAACTCATATCAAAGAACAAAGTGCTTTTAATGAAGGTAGAGCGACCTCACCTCTACTCGGGGCCATTAAATAATAGTATCTAATCAATTAAAACCGAGTGAAGGCGTTGTGATAAAAAATAAAGATTTATATTCTACTTCTAGTTCCAATACTATGCTACTTAGAGTGGCAAGGCCGTGTTTGTCCACAGAGATGCTATATGTCTAAAAGCCAACTACACACAGCCACGTCCGGGTTGTCAACCCGTCTGTGTGTTTGGAATAGCTAATATTGCAAAATAGATTTTTTTGGTGTGGGGGGGGGGGGGATTTAACTAACAACTACAAGCATGAAAGATCACAAGATAATAAACTATTTGAACTAGAACTTGGGGAATATTTGCGTAACATGACCGTTGAATGACTTATATCCTTTATTCATTTGCATACAAACATATAAACCTATCTTATGCATATGTCACATAGTGTGTAGATAGCCAGACATTTCCCTTCGTCTATCACTGATGTGCACCGTATTGAAAACATTAACCTATACATTCGACACAATAATTATTATGTTTTATTTGGTTGATTTATAGTTTTAGGTAGGTTTACACGACAAAGGGTTTAGATGAGGATTATTGGTTTTCCTGTCTAAATCCTGAGTTTTGTAGAATTAATTAGAAGCTAATAGACACGTTGTATTCACTGGCACCTAGATCTTCATTTCTAATTAGTAGGTTGCTCGTGGATATTTCAACATCATTTTGTAGAAGGCCATTAGCAAAAATGGTAGAAGATACATGAAGGCCATTTGTAAGAATGGTAGTAGATATGAATGCCATGGACTTAAAGTGTGGTAGTAGATGGAATTGAGCCAGAAAGGTGGAATTGAATTTCAAAGAGGTCAAGAACGGAGGACAGAATCAACCTGATGAACCAGCTGACTGGCCGACCGACACGAAGAAAGTACAACTAGCACGAGGACAACAAGCTAGCACAGAGCCTGCCTAGCACGACCCGTGCCAGGGGTGCTTAGCACAGACCGTGCCACAACCCCTAACACTGACCGTGCCCACTCCTACTGCCCATGTCCCTTTGCTCTAAATTCACTCCAAAATTGCTATGTATGAGTATGGACCGTGCCATTACACACGATCCTCACTATTTCAAGTCCCAAATGTGAAGACCAGCCTACGGGGTGTGAAGAATGACATAGCCCGTGCCATTTTACTGAGCAAAACAAAGTTCCAGCCGATGACCCACGCCAAAAGACACAGGATGTGCGATCGGCGACATCAAAATGAGGCTCCAGCTAGTGGTATGTGGTGAGTGACATAGCCTGTGCCAAATCGAGCAGCCCGCGCCAGCACTAAGAGCACCTGGCTGGCACAGACCGTGCCATTTTTCACTGGCCGTAACCGTTGTGGCTACTAGGGTTTTTAGGCCTATTTTAGGCCTATTTCAAGGCCCAATTACCTACTACTCTACATAAGGACCTATGTTTACTAGGGTTTAAGTTTATGCTTATATTTAGACTTCAAGAGTAGGGTAGAGAGAGAAAGGAGCTCTTCGTTCTCTCTAGAATCTTTTCTTTTCTTCTCTTTATTTTCCCTTGGCCTAAAGGAATCCGAAGAAATACTTGGGTCCAATGCTTAGGGAGTAATTAATTTTCTTGGGGTAGTATTTGTATTCATGTATTGATTATGGCTTTTTGAGATTTATTGATTCTCCTATCTTTATATCCTATGAATAATTGTGCTCGATTTATGCTTTCCACCCTTGTGAGACTTATGCTATGCCATTATTATGATGCATCCATTCATGTATGGTGGTGTAATATCGTGCTAGGCTTCATTGCTATCTTGGGAGTGTTATAACTGTGGAGTAGGTTCAAGAACACCGGGGAGATGAGTGCCTTCATGTAACCTCGAGAGAATATCTTTCTATTTGTTAAACCATCATTTTAATTGGCTAGTTGTGTGAGAAATCACATGTTTGGCGGTCGATTTGGCAAATTCTGACGAGGGGAATCCCCTGACTTACCTCGATAGTTTAGCATGATTGTTTGTAGCAACTAGAGTTGTGTCGACTCTAGAGTTATCACAAGGTGTCATATCCTTTTCCCTTTTTAGGCCTAGGGATTGAGATCTGTACTGGAGTGTCCGGGATGTAATACCCTCAATTTCATATCTAACAGTTGCTACTTATGTGAGGCATTGCCCTTCTAGGCGGGTTTTGTATTCCTCTAAACGGGGGCACATTAGCATAGTGAGATGACGGGAATGGTTTGTGGCATGAGTGGACTAGAGTGAATCCCTAATTGTAAAGACAGTGAGATATGGATGTATTTGTGTAAGTACCACCTGTTACAGATGGGGGGAAATACCATGCTATCTCTACACAATGTGACATAGGCATATGATAGGTTTATATATTTGTATGTGAATGAATCGAGGATAAGAGTCATTATTCAATCATGTTACAAAAATACCCCCAAATGCTAGTATTAATAGTTTAATCTCGTGTGATCTCATATGCTTGTAGTTATTAGTTGAAAAACCCCCCAAAATGTGTTTTGAAATATTTAGATATTCCTAACACACAGATGGATTGACGACCCGTATGTGGTTGTGTGTAGTTAATTTTTAGACACCTAGCATCTTTGTGGATAGACCTGATCTTGCCACTAACTATCCTATAGATAGCTTAGTAGTAAGTTTGGGACAAGAATATAAATTTAAATTTGATCTCCTTTAGTTTAGAATGCCCTCTGCTTGGCATAGCTACATCATCATATTAATGACCCTGAGTGGAGGCGGGTAAAATTTTGGCACCGCTGCTGGGGATGCTTGTCTAAAAGTTCAATTGTTAACTTACTAATGTGCACCATATTACATGCGTTAACCAATGAGTTCAACACAATAATTATCATGTTTTACTTGGTTGATTGCTAGTTTTAGTTAGGTGTATACAACAAAGGGTTTAGACGACCATTATTGACACAAGGTTTGGTATACTTAATTGAAGCTAATGTACATTTTGTATTCACGAGCACCTAGATCTTCATTTATGATCCCATTAGTGGGTTGCTCATGGAAATTTTGTCATCATTTTGTTGAAGGCCATTCGCAAGAATGGTAGTAGATATGAAGGCCATGGACTTAAAGTGTGGTAGTAGGTAGAATTGAGCCGAAAAAGGTGGAATGAAGTTCAAAGAGGTAAAATACAGAGAACGACATCAACCGGCCAAAATATCTGGCCAGTCGACCGATCGACAAGAACCAGCATGAGCCAGCAGGAGCCCAACCTAGCATGGCCCGTGCCAGAGGTGTTTAGCACGGACCCTACCCCTCATGCAGTTCGTGTCCCTTTGCTCCGAGTTCACTCCAAAATTAGCTAAGTGTGGGCACAGACCATGCCATTTCACATGGTCCGCGCCAATTCAAGTCCCAAATGTGAAGACCATCCCACAGGGTGTAATGACAAGGCCCGCTCCGTTTAACTAAGCAAAGCTAGGCTCTAGCCGACGGCGTGCGCCAAAAGACACGTGACATGCAATCAGAGGCATCAACTTAGAGGTCCAAACGGTGGTCCATGTTAGGTGACACGACCCATGCTAACATAAGACTCACAGTCTATGCCAGACCCGGCACGCCATGCCAGCATGAGGCACACGACCCACGTAAGCATGAAGGGTACTCAGCTGGCACGGATCGTGCCATTTTCCACTAGCTTTGTCTGTTGCGACTGCTGGGGGTTTTATGCCTATTTTAGGCCTATTTCATGGCCAAATTTACTACTACTATATATTTATACTTGTGTCTACTAGGGTTTAAGTTTATGCTCATTTTTTAGACTTTAACAATAGGGCAAAGAGAGAAAGGAGTTCTTCCTCCTCTCTAGAATCTTTTCTTTCCCTCTCTTTATTTTTCCTTTTGCCCGAAGGCATTGAATCCAATGAAATAATTTGGTTCAATGCTTAGGGAGTAGTTTATTTGCTCGGGGGTCATATTTGTATTCATGATTTGGTTTATGTTTTATGAGATTCCATAGATCTACCTATTTCTATGTGCTTCTGATATTATGTTAGCATGTTCTTCATTTTCTTATGAATTTCATGAATGATACACTAGGATTGGAAAAGTTAGTAGTTTACATTCATGTGGGTGCATATATTGGTACCCCCCATGGAAGAGAAACCTAGATGTGATACGAGTTGCAGAACATAGGTATTTTTTGAGTTTTACCATTACGATGTCAGCACTCTAGTCTTAGATGGCTATTTGGCCCGAATGGTTACAGGTAGAGATAGCATTTGGTAGAAAACTAGGGTTAGAAACCCTAGAGTGATCGATAAGGTGCCTATTTTCCTTTGCCTTTGCTGGCCTAGGATTAGAGCATTCATGGTGTAGTGCCCGAGACATAATCGTACGAGGGAGAAACAGATCTGCACAATGGTAGGACAATGTTGCACTCCCCTAATTACGGTGGCGGTGCCAATGGAAGATTACAAGAGCACCCTACGTCATAGGTATGGAAAGTGTTGACCACCGACCATATCACGTGTTGACCACCGACCATATCACGTGTTATGAACACTAGAATAGGTTTATTATCTTTTATGTGATGGAATTATGGATCGAAACATTTAACCAATCATGTTACGCAAATATTTCCCAAGTGTTAGTCTATATAGTTTAATCTCATGTGATCTCTTATGCTTGTAGTTGTTAATTAAAAAATCCCCCAAAAGTTGTTTTGAAATGTTTAGCTATTCTTAACACATGAACAGATTGATGACCCGTACGTGACTGTGTGTACTTAATTTTTAGACATCTGGCATCTCTATGGATATACCCAGTCTTGCCACTAACTATCCTATTGATAACTTAGTAGTAAGTTTACGAGCAGAATATAAATTTAAATTTGATCCCTTTCATTCTATTTGGTTCGAGCCCTCTGCTCGGGTTAGCTACATCATTGTATTAACAACCCCGAGTGGAGTTGGGTCCAAATTTTGGTGCCACTGCTGGGGATGCTAGTCTAAAAGTTTAATTGTTAACTTGCATAGCATGTTAGTTGAGTAGTTAGTGTTGTTTTGTTATTGTTGTATTTGTTAACTCTTGAATGATGCATGAAAAATAAATCAAAATTGGTTTTTTTTTTAAATTATTTGGATGAGGTATTTCCTAATATTGAAACCATACATGCCCTATCTTGTTTGAATGATCATTGTTGTGATACTATTTGTCTTTATCATGTTTCTCCTAATTTGAATGAGGATGTTTTTCCTCCAAATTTCATTACTAATATTGCAGTGGGGGAAGAAGCGGGCTAAGGAAATAAAAACTTCTAAGTCCCTTCTTACTCTTAAACTCAAAAGGTAAAGGGTAAGCCGAGAATGATGTGGATACCCGTCAATAGGGATGTGCTCACTGGTGGTGTCAAGGATGGTGATTCCGGCGACCCATCAATCCACTCTTCTTAGTTTTTCAAAAATTGAATGATAAAATAAGTCGTGAGAACGACAATAAAGAAACACTGTTTTACTTCAAGTAGCAGTCTTTTCAAAAATTTTAAATGAATCTTTGGGGATGTGTTTGATTCTTGGTGGTATTTTAAGGAAATTCTATTCATAAATTTTGTTTAGAAAAGTACTACTCTTGGTTTTCAATGTTTTTGGATGTAGGGTTTCATGAAAGAGTTGGAAGGGAAAATCCACGGAGGCCTTGTGCTAAGCAGTCCAGCACGGTCAATGTTGCTGGTACGATCTGTGCTAGAGCACATCAACACAAAGCTAATAGGGCAACACAAGGCTGAGGAAGTGCACGCCATGGCATATAGGGAATACCCCGACATGAGCTGGCACATGGCCAGCACAAACTCCCATGCGCTGGTACGAGGTAGCACACACTAGCATACGCCCCCAAAGCACCAACATGGATGCCACGCGTCAGCACGGATCCGGTCTGTGGATTTGTGTCGATGATCCAACCTACCCAATCAATACCCATACAAAACCCTATAACCCCCTTGGTGTTATTCTTCCTCACTCAATCACCACTCCTCTTCTTCCTCCCATACTCGAGCTTTATCCCTTTAATCCCATAAACCAACTTTTGGCCATAACTTTCCCAATTTTTATCTGATTTACCTTTACATGGTACCAAAATCTTCGTCTTTATGTGATATAAAAACTCATTATTTGTTTTCCCCAGAAAAACCACAGCTTTTCCTAGAAATTTCAAAGACCAGTTCGGCCATTAATTGAGTTTTCTCCCAAAAACTCAATTTTTGGTCCATTCCACGTGTTGGAGGTTGCTTCAACTTAATCTAGGAGGAGTTCTGCACACTTCTCAAGCAAAGATTTGAGAACACTCTCATTTGAGGTACTTGGCCGACTTACTCGGTCATTTAGAGGACTTAGAATTTTGAATTTCTTGTGAAATCCCTTGGTATTTGTATGCTTGAGATTTAGGGTTGTAAGTGTGGTTGTTGGAGTATTGTGGAAGAGGCTATTTAGTGTTGGGTATTTTGTGAAGATTTGTTAATATTTGCTATATTCATCATTCATCGTAGACAGAGCAGGAAACCTAGTGTACCATTTATGGAGTTTACCAACAGCAGTGCGACACAATTAGAAAGGTGGGGCCATCTAGTATGTCACCCTATTCAAGAGACAAAGTTTGCAGATGAAGAGACTCTTAAGGATCTCAAACTCTACAAGCCCATTAGGGTACTACTAGGGAGGATTGGTATAAAGGAGTTCACTGTCGTATCGCCCCCTCTACACTAGGTATACCCTAGAATTTCTGGCTACTCTGACAAAGGAAACCAACAGACATATGGGGAGATCTGTGAGGTTTTACTTGGGGGATGTACCATGTGGCTTGACTTACCCTTAACTGTCTAAAATCTTCAAATTAAAGGCTCAAAGAGATGTAAAGGGGTACAGTGAGTCTGATGAAGGGTTTGAGTTGTATGCATTCTGGGTTACCATCACCTGACAACTGCGTGGGAATGAGAGCAAGAACACTAACATAGTGCATCTGGCACAAAGGTATGTGGCTAGATTATTAAGTGTGGTAGTCAATTGTCATTGGGAGGCTACCACCGCATCAGAGAAGGATTGTAAGATGCTTTGGTCGATCTTAACTGGGAGAGCTTGCCCTGATACGTTGGATGATTTCCTTGATCACTGCCTCAACCTCTCCACAACTTGCACTGGGAAGATAGCAATTGGCAGTATGGTATCGCTTTTGGTTCAGTATTACAACCTTCTACCAAGTTCTTGGACTAGGGAAAACCTACAATCCCCTTTTACACTCACTCGCTCTGTCATTGAAGATGCGAGGATGATACATGTGGATAATGGGATTATCTTTTGGATGTACAAGGGTGAGAAGTTCACGAGATTGCCCCAGCGTTCGTGGACCTATTTGGCAAGAAGTTCAAGATGCATGATCTCATCATCGATCTCGATGCAGATTAAGAGGTTTTTTTTGGGAGAGCATTACCCGGGAGAGGATAACGAGCAGCATGAGAAGGATGACCAGGAGCTGATTCATCTGGGGCAGGTCCTGGTTTATCCCTCACAGTATGTTCCCATCGTGCAACATCCTATCCCACCACAGCCAGCACTTCCTCAGGTTTTGGTACCACCATCGTTTGAGCAGCCCTTAGCGACACCGCCCTCTTTTGATCTGGTATTTAGAGGACCACCCCCTCATTAAAGGCAGTTTATCATTCATGAGGAGCCATATCATTCTACAGGGCATG
Source organism: Rubia yunnanensis (assembly GCA_037428765.1). Taxonomy (NCBI): domain Eukaryota; kingdom Viridiplantae; phylum Streptophyta; class Magnoliopsida; order Gentianales; family Rubiaceae; genus Rubia; species Rubia yunnanensis. The sequence goes on from CM075064.1 coordinate 66,239,359, forward strand.
GCTCTAGCAATTCCCATAGGGACATAATCTACTCCCACTATAATGACTTCACAGAGTCTAGCAGGCGAGACAACCATGGGCCTAAGCAATGAGCCACATAGGCAGTGTTTGAGGCCATTCTAAACACAAGGCTCACCCTTGGCACCATCCTTAGTTCATCCCATTCCAAGAGCATGGGTCACCAGGTTATCAGTCAGCCTCGTCCTACCCTATGTGGACTCAGCCACCGCAGTATGGGTTGGACTGGGCGCAGTCATTGTGGGACTCCATTTTCGGGGCTAGGCAGGATGTACACAGGCTTAACACTTAGTTAGATTACTATGAGTGGGATACATCAGAGAGATTTGATGGAGATGATGGTCAGCTACACCACCTGTGAAATGATATATGGACATTGTAAGATGACATTAGGGAGATCAACAATAGGCTGAGGTCATCCATTATTGGAGATGGCTATTACCACCAGGATCCACATGAGCAGGGGTAAGGAGCCACACATTGCAGATGCCACTGAATATTCTTTGATGTCTCCAACCTCTCTTTTTACCTTGATCACATGCATTGGGGATAATGCATGAACTAAGTGTGGGGGGGATATAGGTTGGAACACCTTCACGGTTGTATTTCTTCTACTAGAATATTTTCTAGTTTAGGATTTGAATGTTGACATTTTTATGGCTATTTTTCCTTTGTTTTTTTCTTTCCCTCATTTAGATTTTTTTAAAATTTTGTTAGTTCTTAGGTGAGAGGGCACCTCTTTGTAGTTAGTTTTAAGGTAGTGTTTTAGAAAATCTTGGTGGTGTAATTTTTGTTCTTCTTATATTTGTGTAGTATGAAGCCCGTCATTGAAGCATTTTGTGTTACACATATTTTTTGGAAAATATTAAAAAAATGAAAAAATATATACCCAGGTAAGTTGGAAACCCGAAAGGGCAACTTAGGCAACAATGGGAAAAATATGGATAGGTCGAAAGGCTTAGGTAAAAATGAGAGGTCGTGTGGAAAAAGGTGAGAAGTGGGCTCAACATGTGTGAAAGCTAGAATGAAAACCCGAAAGGACTCTTAGGCAAAATGAGAGAAATTGAGAGAAAATGGGAACTAAGTTGAGGATCCTTGGGCATTATCCTTGGTTGTAACTAAGTTGGGAATCTTGAGTGATCCTTAATTAGTTACAACCAAGTTGAGGATCTTTTGGATTATCCTTGGTGGTATATTGGAAACAACTCTTGGATTTGTTTTTGCGAAGTATTCCGTGGAGTAAGCTAGTATAACACTTATAATTTTTTCTTACCTTTTTCTTTTCATTATTTTGGGTGGTTTGGTTACTTAGCATCTTTGGGGAGTGTGAGCGTTGTGAGATTCTTATTTCTTTGAAAGAACTAGGGTAGCTTGGGAATAAGTTGAATGCATTGGCTAACTTATTCTTGCATGGTACATTCAACTTAGATCTTTTCTTGTTTTTGTTCAATTAAGGAAAAGTAAAGGTTTAAGTGTCGGGGGATTAATGTGCACTGTATTTCATGTGTTAACCAATGTATTTGACACAATAAATATCATGTTTTACTTGGTTGATTGCAAGTTTTAGTTAGGTTTACATGACTGGGCTTAGACGACCATCATTGGTTTTCTTTTCTGAATCACAAATTGATATATTGATACCCCCTGTGAAAGAAAAGCCTAAATGTGATATGGATAGCGGTGTCCGGGTCCATGTGGGTTTGTGCACGTAGGTATTTTCTGAGTTTTACCATTACGATGACAGCACGCTTGTCTTAGCTGGCGAGTTGGCTGAAGGGTTATAGGTAGAGATTGCATTTGGTAGAAAACTATGGTTATCGACCCTAGAGCTATCGATAAGTTGCCTATTTCCCTTTCCCTCTGTAGGCTTAGGAATTGAGCATTTGTGGTGTAGTGCATCAGACATAATCGTATGGGGGAGAAACAAACCTACATAGCAGAAGGGTCATTGTGGCACTCCCTTAATTACGGAGGTGGTGCCGATGGAAGATTACAAGAGTACCCTATGTGACAGGCATGGGGAAGTGTTGATCATCGACCACACAACCACTACCACAGAGACCCCCCTTTAGCACCTACTTTTTAGCATCGGTTACTAAAACTAGTGCAAAAATTGTAATAGCACCGGTTTGTTTTGTTAGCACCGGTTTTTAAACCGGTGTAAATTTTACACCAGTTTTTGTAATTGTATCACCGGTTTTTTTCTAGTCCGATGTTAATTTAGCACCGGTCAAAAAATCGGTGCAAAAAATGATGTTAACCGGTGTTACTTTAACACAGGTTTAAAAACCGATGCTAAAAATTACAAAAACTGGTTTTAAATTAGCACCGGTATAAAAACCGGTGCTAAAAATCTCCAAAATCGGTGAAATGAAAATTTTCCGATGCTAAAAAATCACAAAAACCGGTGCTAGAAATAAAAAAACCAGTTAAATGTAAATTTTTGGCACCATTTTAAATAACCGATGCTAAAAAAAATTAAAAAAACTGCTATTAAAATAATTCCGGAAAAAGCAGGAAAAATGACGCCAGTTGATGTATCACCGGTTAAAAACTGGTGCTAATGGGAAAAATGGCACCGATTTTACGTACTATTCATAAAACCGGTGCTAAATAGAGCATTTAATGCTCCGAACGACCACTCGAAAATTAGACCTAAACTTTTAATCCTCTTCTCTCTTCATTGATTGAAGATATTTAGGATGGTGAGTAATAACCCAAAGCAATGAAGACCCATGAATGTAAGTTTTCCTTATCTTTTTTGAATTTCAATCAAATAGTAGTTATAATAACCATTAATGCATGCATGGAGAGAGTTTATTTGTATTTATTAATGGTTTCTATGCTTTAAGTTGGTTTAGTATCATGTTGTGAGAGTGTAAATGAGTGTGGATGTAAACGTTGTGTTTGTTTTGGTAGATGGTATATATATACAGACACACACACACACACACACACACACACACACACACACACACACATATATATATATATATTTCCAAGAACAAGTTGATCGATACACATGTATATACACATACACATGACACTTTTAGTATTGTGTAGCAAATTGATTGTGTTTGTTTTTATTATGTTTGAACAATGAATATTTGTGTAATTGTTTATATTATTTTGTTTAGATACAATGGATCGAGAATCGATGCTTGCGTGGAGAAAAAATGGTTAGCTATCCAAGTGTAGCTAGAGGGAGTGGTGAACATATTGCATTTATTGATTCATTTCTTGATTATGCCTTTGGTCGGGAGGAGAGGATACTTTGTCCATGCAAAAGATGCTTGTGTCGTGAACGGTTTGATGATCGTGGGCTTGTTAGATTTCACTTGCTGAAGAACGGATTTGACGGAGGTTACATTGTATGGACATTTCATGGAAAGGTTAAGCATTGACATAATGATGGTGGGTTTAACAAGGTAGATGGAAACGATTGTACCGTTGATGCTATGTTTGATGACATTGTAAGAGATTTTAAGGGGAAGCCTAAAATGTTGAGTGCTTTGCTCGACGAAAAAGAGAAGCCATTGTATCCGGGATGTAAAAGTAAGGATATCATAATCTCATTTTTTATGGAGGTTTTCAATTTGAAAGCTACAAGTTCTTGGAGTGATACAAGTGTGAATTCACTCCTAAAGCTTCTAAAGGATAAGTTTCCGGAAGGGAATGGAATACCGAAAAACTTTTACGAGGCTAAGAAAATATTGTGTCCACTTGGTTTGGAATACAAGAAAATACGCGCTTGTCCTAATGATTGTGTGTTGTATGATGGTGATTTGAAAGATGCAGTTGAATGTCCTGTGTACAAACATTCAAGATATAAGGGTGTGAGGAATGATGATGATGGGTGTTTGGTTAAGAAGAAGAAGAAGGTCCCATTGAAGTTTATGTGGTATCTTCCTTTAATTCCAAGGTTGAAGAGGTTATTTGTGAATTCAAAAGATGGAAAGAACTTGCGATGGCATGGAGAGCGGGAAAGACCAAGTGACCACAAGATAAGACATCAGGCATATGGTGAACAATGGAGAAATTTTGACAAGCGATATCCTTCATTTGGTTCAGAAGTTAGAAATTTACGCCTTGCATTGTGTACTGATGGGATGAATCCATTTGGTAATTTATAATTTACCTCCTTATTTGTGCATGAAACGTAAATATGTTATGATGCCTCTGCTAATCTATGGTCCTAAACAACCTGGGAACGAGGTTGATTTATATTTGAGGCCATTGATTGATGATTTGAATATATTGTGGGAAGAAAAACAAGGGGATGGTATTTGATGCCCATATGAATGTGGAGTTTCAATTGCGTGCCATGCTTTTTTGCACGATCAATGATTTTCCAGCCTATGGAAATGTTTTGGGGTATGTTGTGAAGGGGCAAAAAGCATGCCTTATTTGTGAGGAGAAGACATAATTTAGACAGCTAAGACATGGAAGAAAGATAGTGTATCTTGGCAATAGAAAATGGCTGCAAGGAAACCATAAATACCGGGATGATGTGGTCAATTTTGTTGGGGGGAAAGAATGAAGGAAATCCCCTACACCATTAACTGGTGTGCAGATTCACAAGAAGGTTAAGAAATTGAGAGTGGTGTTGGGAAAGTATAAAGGTAAGGATAGAATACATTGTGATGGTCCATGGAAGAAAAGGATAATATTTTTTTATCTACCATACTGGAAGCATCTTCAGGTTAGGCATTGCCTAGACATGATGCATATTGAGAAAAATGTTTGTGAAAGTTTGATAGGAACCCTCTTGAATATTCACTGGAAGACAAAAGATAGTTTGAGTGCCCGGTTAGACTTGGGAATCAGAAATGACCTCGCTCCAGAAGTGAAGGGTAAGAGGACTTACTTGCCCCCTGCACCTTGTCCATTGTAAAAGGAGGAGAGAATCTCAGTTTGTGATAGTTTGAAATCAGTGAAGGTCCCAATTGGTTATTCGTCGAAATTTAGTCGGGTAGTTACAAAGGATTGTTGGATGACTGGGTTAAAATCTCATAATTTTCATGTTTTAATGCAACAACTATTACCTATTGCTATTTGTGGGGTAATGGAGGCCGACGTAAGATACTCAATCACTAGACTTTGTTTGTTTTTTGGTTCCATATACCGGAAGTCTATTGACTGGGACCATTTGGATGTCCTACAAAAAGAGGTTGTTGTTGTGCTATGCAAGTTGGAAATTTATTTCCCTCCATCTTTTTTTGATATAATGGTTCACTTGGTTTTTCATTTAGTATGGGAGATAAAGATATGGGGTCCAGTTGGTATGCATTGGATGTATCCTTTTGAGAGTCACATGAAAGTATTCAAGGGATACGTGAAATGTATGAGTCGGCCGGATGCTAGTATTGTTGAGAGGTATGTTACCAAAGAAGTAATTGAACTTTTCTCTAGCTATATAGAGGGACATAGAAATTTTGGGGTGCCTCAGAATCAACATGTTAGAAGGAAGGTGGGCAAACCGAGGTTAAGGGGAATGTTATTTACTCCATTGAATAGTGATATGATGTCAGTTCATTTGTATGCCTTGAGGTATTGTAGGGAGACTGCTGCTTATGTGACCGAGCACCTTAATTTGATCACAGAGTCTCATCCCACGTGGCCCCCTAATAAAGTTCAGTTGGAGCACAATGACATGTTTGTGAATTGGTTTTATGATTGATACAATGTAGGTGATTATGACCCAAAAATTAGAGCATTTTCAAGGAAGCCTAACTGCACAGTCTTGAGGTATTCCGGATATGACATGGACGGTTTCTCTTTTGCTACTAGGGACCAAGATTCAAAGAGAAAAACACAAAATAGTGGGATATACATGGAGTCAGAGACAATGTGGTAAGCAAGTAAGAAAGACAATAAACCTGTCCTAGCTGTGATGTCGTTTTATGGTGTTATTGATGAGATTTAGGAGCTTGACTATGGAGAATTCAAGATTCCGGTTTTCAGGTTCTAATGGTTTGATAACACAACTGGAGTTTGAACTGATGAACCAATGTGATTTACCCTTGTTGACCAGAGTCGTGAAGCATACGAAAATGATCAGTTTATTTTGGCCAAACAAGCAAGACTAGTTTTCTACGTTAATGATCCGTGCAATGTAGGTTGGTCTATTGTGTTACAAGGTATGAAATACTCTTTCCATGACAAAATTGATTTTGAAGTTACAAGTGAAAGGTTAGAGTTCCCTTCTATTTCCCCTACTTATTAATGACGGGATTGAGGAGGGAGCAATACAGAGGAAACAGAGAGATGGCATTTGGATTGATGAAGATGGCCAAGAAATTGGAGACGTTCAATCCAAAAAGAGGAAGATGGTTGAAGACTAGCGGCTTACAAGCAATGAATTCTCTAATAAATTTATGTATTTTTGTAGTATGTTGTGTTTTGTATGATTGTTAACTATTCTACAACTATGTTCTAATTGGTACTTATTTGGAGCAGCTTTGAGAGCGGTAATGCACTATCGCTCTTTTGGTTCAGCTAGGAAATAGTAATCCTAAAATTCCCTATACTTCCACTGAGAGCAGCTGTGTGCAGTTGCTCGTTCAGTTCATCTAAGACAAAAACATAAATAAGTTAAGCGTAGAAAGTCAACTTCCAAAATCAGAGCAAATAGATGCCCACAACTAATAGCATTGAAATTCCACAGTCATATACTACCAAGTCAAATCCACAGAGAAGAAACATATGTTTTGGAAATTAAAATCCCAATAAAACAAAGATCCATATTAACTAAGCAAAATAAACAAGTTGAGAAAATAAAGATGTGAGCATAATGAAGGTAGTCAATCCCCGCGCGATCTGTCCTCCCCAGTGTTGGAAGATGGCAAATATATAGTAGGGATTGGATCCCATTCCTTGATTCTATGCCACACATGGCTGTCAGGATCTTCCCAACCTGCTCAGTCCATCGCACCAAGTGATCCACCTTCACTTTCAATGCTGCCAAGTCCCCATCCGAATTCTCCTTAGGCGATTTACTTGTTGCCGGCCTTGATGACACAACAATTTTCTTCTTCTTCGAGAATATTTGAGGGTTGATGGGAAGCTTTGGCATTAGTGTGTGATCATCATGTTTATATTTGCAACCAGCTTCCACACACAAGGCAGTAATGAGGGAGGAGAAGCCTATACAGTTGTGGGCATTGATACAATCTCGGATGTATGCCAGTATCGTACCCCCAACATTGATGCTTAAGTTCTTCTTGATCTTGTACAGCATCAACATACGGGAACAATGCACCTCAATATTCATTTTCACCGGCAGTAGGCAGGCAGCTATGAAACTGTACCACACATTCATCTTCTCACTCAGGTATTTCTTCTTAATGCTGGACCATTTTGGTGGCAGGTTCTAGATAACTTCATCACCACCATCATAGATTTCTCTTATGATCTATTCCCAAGAATATTTTTCCGCGGCTTCGTACACACTTGCAGGCTTTGGTGTGATCTTGTAGAACTCGTTGATCACATAACGAACTGACCATGGAAGAAAACCTTTGCTGAATTCTTGTACTTCATCAGGGACAAGAACTTACATGCTAGCATCTTGTTTGCACGATCCGGTTGAGCGATGAAACTTTCCCACCCTTATAGGTTGACATAGTTCTTGTAAGGCTTTTCCAATCTCAACCCTCTCTCCAGTATAAGGTCCCCGCTAATGAATTCTTTGTATACATTCATTGCCTATGGAAAGTCTGCCACTGTCATTGGTATTGCAGAGTTTCCTTGCACCATCTGAGACCAGTTATCTCGCTCCTCCAAATCGCCAACTCTGGCCTTTTTCCTTGAATTCTGGCTGTTGGTCTTCCCACTGGGTGCACTTTGTTTAGGGGCCATATCTGGTAAAATAAATGTTGTATGGTACAAAAGGGGCTAGAAAAATGTTAATACAAATAAAATTTGCATCCAGAATGTTGGCACATGGAAAATAAATGTCAAACCATGAGAAGAAGAAAAACTTGGCGGGCAGAATATTAACACAAGAAGAAAAACTTCTCAATCTAGAATGTCAGCACATGAAAAAAAGATAGGAAAAATGGCATAAAATTCACACCGTGGTTGTGATCACCCTTTACTACACCAAAAAAAATAATGAAACCATATCGAAACCCTAAAATTGTAGCCGAAAAAAAAACAATTAAGCCATATAAGGAGAGTCATAATGCCTAATCTCTCAAAACCTTTTTACTAGATGCAGGCCAGAGCAAGGTAGAACAAAACAGTGGCTATGAATAACATAACATATGGATGGAACTGTATTCTCATAAGCAAACCAGTATTCACATTGAACATAGGCATAAAACTTTAGGCATAGAACATAGGCATAGAACTGTCTCTTGAACATAGGTGTCCACCATATCCAGAACATAGGCATAGAACTGTATTCGCATAAAACATATGCATATAACTGTATTCCCCAACACACACAATCTTAAAAAATCTCCCGCATCTCCAAAAAAAATTCACAATTAGGTATTTTCATGAAATCAAACAATCATCATACCAATAATGTAGACAATCCATGGGAAACCCAAAAAAAGGGTATGAACTTACTTAGTTTAGAGAAGGGTTTGTTGACGAAATGTGTTTGGACGTCGGACGGAGCTTGGCAGATCGAGCTTGGCGGACGGAGCTTGGCGGACGGTAGCTTGGTGGATGATGGATGGACAGTGCATGTAGATTGAAGGAGGGCGAAAGGAGGAGGGAGCATGGGATGGCAGAGCTTGGAAGAGGTGGAATGGACAGAGCTTGGCAGAGGTGGAATGGAGCAGGGATGGCAGAAGAAGCGGGGATGGTGGAGGGAGCGTGGACGGAGCTTACCGGTGGAGGGATCGGGAGATGATGAAAGGAGCGGGAAGGTGAAGGGAGCTTGGCGGAGGAAAGGTGTGAGGGTATTGGGTTGGGTGACAAATTTTACTCACACATAGGCTTCATTCTACAAACAATAATACAAACAAATGGGTTGAAAACATATGGGCCAATGGGCTGACTTGTAAAAAAGAATGCTACAAACATAAAGAATATTAAACTATGTACCTTCTCAAATACAAATGACTATGATAAATATTATTTTATTATGTAAAAATTTGATTTTTCAAAACTTATATTATGTATAATATATTCGTAAGTTAAGAAATTAATTTAAATATCAGTGTTCCATATACATTAGTTAACTATATCTGATCGTGTTCTATATACATTAGTTAACTATATCTGATCGTGTTCTATACAACTAAGGGTTGGTCAAACCCTAGTCAACATACATGTGTACCAACTTTACCGTATCCATTACTTGATAACCCATACGGTTGTCTACAAGCCACTCGTAGTCAGTGAGCGTTCCATGTACACTGGTTATTCGACTATAACTTAATTGGCAATCCATATACACTAGTTATCAGCAATCGTACAATACAAGGGTTGGTCAAACCCTATTCAACATAAATAAGCTCCTATTTTAACGTATCCATTACTTGGTAACACATATTGGTGTCCACAACCTGCCATTGCTCCGTGAGCATTCCATGTACACTGGTTAATCGACTATGACTTAATTGGCGATCCATATACACTAGTTATCTGAAATTGTACAAGACAAGGGTTGGTCATACCCTAGTCAATATAAACAAGCTCATATTTTAATGTATCCATTACTTGGTAACACATACTGGTGTCCATAAGTTCCCATTGCTCTGTGAGCATTCCATGTACACTGCTTAATCGACTATGACTTAATTGGCGATCCATATACACTAGTTATCTGCAATCGTACAAGACAAGGGTTGGTCATACCCTAGTCAACATAAACATACTCCTATTTTAATGTATCCATTACTTGGGAACTCACATATATGTTTGAATTGACTCATACTAATTCCTGGTTAAACTCTATTTCTCTGGCCATTTTACATATACAAGTAATAGTATGAAACACTAAATATACAATTCTAGATAGGCTTGTCTATCATAATTAAATAGTATCAAGGCCTTCATTAATATGTCTAGAAATATTAATTTTCAAAAAATACAATACTATTTATGCTTTTCCTATGCTTTGCATCTGTTAAAATTCTAAATCTAACTCAATAAAAAATAGTATAAAAATCTCATGAAAATGAGCAAGTTAGAGAAACTAAAGAGCATGAAAATTTAACTCCCAAGTGGCCCAACAAAGCAGCAAGAATGGTCCATTTTAACACCCAATTGGCCCAACAAAGCATCATTTAGGTTCCCTCCCAAAATTTCCCTCTTACCTCCATAACCATATCCCCAAAATTTTGCACCTCCCTCCCCAACACACACGCCTTTCTACTACTTTTTCCCAATTATTTGCTCAGCTTCACCCTTTCGTCAACCCCCAATGAAGCCATTGCCGCGATTCTACTTCCCCTTCTCATTGCTTGCAATTTTGGTCGCGATTCTACTTCACCATTGCTTGTAATTTCGGTCCAGTAGAGCTTGTCCAGAGCCGGACGGTGGCAAAAAACATTGCCAAGTGTGTGTACAAATAAGGTATGAGTGATTGGTTTTTGCTAAAGTCTTCAAGAACTCGTTATATGGCTGGTAGTTTGCATTTTTTTCCAGGTTTAATGAATAGATATATATGAGTGGGTTTGTTAGTTTTTGATTTAATTTGTTGGGTTATTAGTGTGGGTAGTTGTTCATGTACATATATGATTTGTTTGCTAAGAATTTTAGAATTTTAGACTTTTTGAATAATTTTTTTGCCCCCTTTCAAATTTTTGGCATATTATCTTCATAGGTCAATATGTTCTCAGTTGGCTGTTTGTGGATATCCGTCTTTGGATGTGTTATGTTAAGATTTCATTTTTTTGTTTTACGCATACAGGCAAGTGAATGGCAAAGGCGAAGAAGAAATTGTTTAACTTCGGTGCTAAAGCCGTAGAAGACAATTGTGTTACCCCTAAAAAAGATGACAATTGTGATGTGAATAACGAGATGATGGATGATGCATCCAAATCATGCTCGAGATCCGAAAACTCGGGGGAGGAAGAAGGAACTATAACAAAGGAAGACATGAGTGGAAACTTCGACAAGTTTGAGATTAAAAAGTACTGAAAGTGTAGAGGCACAACCACGTGCAAGTCCATACTGCTTGCAAAGCAAAAAAAGCCCCTTAAAAATATTCTTTGATGATGACTTCAAACCCTTGGTTGTGCACAGCCGGTGGTTGATGTATGTTAGCTATGCCTTTTGGCGAAGAATCCACTTTGGGATATGACATAATTGGAAATCTGTCCCGGACCATGTAAAGAAAGATGCATGGGAAGACGTTCTCGTAAGTGTGTTCATTTCAAGTTCCTCCATTGCAAGTGGGACGCTTCCTCCATTAACATTTATTCATTTCAAGTTCATCACATTTTGCACTAACACCACATATTTTTTTCCGCTAGATTAGCTGGGATATACAAACAAAAATGACATTCAATGAGATGAATCAGTTCTGAAATAAATGGACAATTTATGCAGGTGAAAAGTGGAGGAATTAGAAGGCTAAGGTGGCTCACAAGTACATCGTTCAAAAAAATCAGGTTCTTGTGCATGGATTTATTATCGATGGATGGACAAAAAAGAGTGGGAGCTATTTGTGAAACATAAATCAACCCTTGAATTCAAGGTTATTCCTTAACAATTCTTAAGCTAAAGTCATTGCTTTGTGAGTATATTACTAATCGATGAACATATATAGGCATTAAGTGACACAACAAAAGTAAGTGCCTCACATAAGGACTACATCCATCACACGAGCAGTGGAGGTAATCGTAGGCTTGCTATAGAACTCGAGAAGAGGAACAGAGGGCTAAAATTGATGAGCTTATAGATCAAGGTCAAAGTGTAGAAGAAGCTGAGGCTTTAGTTAAAATCATGGATTTCAAACCGGACCACTCAGAGGTGTTCCTAGAAGCTAACTGGGACTAGAAATTATCGATCTACACCAACAACTCCATTAAAAGAGTAGCCCCCACTATTGTGAGCCAAATTCATAATTCATTCTTTCTCTATTAATATTCTCAGATGTAATGCATACTAATGGGTTGCATGTGTTTCATTTAGTAGAAAAACCTTTTGGATAAGAAGCAAAAGGGAGAGTTGGTTATATAAGGAAAAAAAGATATTCTCGTTCAAGCAACAGGTAAGAAGGATCATGGGGAGAGGTTGCCCCACAACGGCCAAGGTGAACGATGCCCCACCACATATTGTTGTGAGCCTTTATGCATCTAGTTGATGTGGGAGCACAAACACAAAACCATTTGAAGAAATCTCAAATTTTTAAAAAATACCCACAGATGTCTTCAAGCTCAACGAAAGATTTGTTGCCTTATTTGAGGCCCAAACAAATTGGCTGGCCGGAAAATTGGGTAAACCTATTCCCCCACACTTGGATGCCCGCAATTTCCTTGCTACATCATCTAACCCCAAGAATATAGACAACCATGTATTCATTCCTTCAGCATCTGGATGTAGTGGCCAACAAGGAAACGTTGTGGATCACAAGGTATTCTATACCATGAGCATCGTCTTTAGTTGCTTTCTTGCGGATGTTGATTGTTAGTTTCTGGAATTTCATTTCCCCTCCAATTGATTTTGGATGCTATTAGTTGTGGCCTTATATTTACTGGTGTCACATTTATTTTGGATATTGGTAGTTCGGGCCTAGTAATATATCTTCATCTTGTCCTTTTCTCAGTTGAACTGAGAAAATGTCTCTTTGCCAAATTAGTTAATTGAGAGACAATTTTTCTCAGCTGAACCCTGAAAGCTACAGCATGCTGCAGCTTTCAGCTGCAACAAACTAAATTGAGGTGTTTATTTTATCCCAGCAGGACCAAAAGAGCAGCATGGCGCTGCAGCCTTTATCAACTATATATAGAATGCATTTCTTGTTATAATCAACTTTTCAGGCCATAGAATCTTCAAACAACCTTGGTCCCACTTGAGATTGATTACATTTATAACATTATTTAATTTTGATTACTTTATAACACAAACTCATTGTCCAACTGATGTTTTTCCTCTTTTCATGAATTTTGTTCTCAGAAAGGAAAAATGTGCTGCTTATATGTTTTGAACCATATTGGAGAAAGGGATGTGGTTGCATTTGGTATCTTGTTTCCAAAGGATAAGGAAACGGACTTACCCATCAAGTGGGAGTGAGTAAAGCTTCGTGGACCTGTGATCATTCCCAAGGCACCTTTGCCGATTGAACACGAAGAATTTGAGTTTGTAACTGAGGCCATTGGATATAACATTCTATGGCCGGGAAAGCTAATAAGTGTCATTGGGGAATAGGATGATGTGGTGTGATAATTGTATTCCTTTTCTTATCCTATCATATATACCTTTCCAGATATTACTAAAACATAATTTCTTGTTCATCTGCTTACTTAGGAGAGTGAGAAGTAATCGCCTCGAAAATAATTGGTAGTGGATGGAGATGGAAGTCTTGAAATAAACCTTACACCAAAAAATGCCATGGAGAGAGAATAGGTTAAAAAAATAATTATATTACTGACAATTACTTCCAGATACATATTAACACACTCTCCCTCATAGGAGGCATTGGCTCAGGAAGATACTCCGAATGGAGATGTGGTTGCTCGATCAGCAAAAGGAGAGGTCTGACATACTCCTAGACCTTTTCAATTCGACTTATTTTTTTCAATGCCTAACTAACATTTTACCCATTAGCAAGAGAAAATCCTACATCGATGGAGAATGGGTTAAATCCTCCCATGTCGGTGTCGGACCATTACATTTTTGTGAGAACTCATTTTAGCCTTTACAATATGATCCACTACTGAATTATATACATATACAGCTCAACTAACATTATTAGATTCTCAATGTAATTACAATATCGTGTATCTTTTAGGGGGTAACGGAAGATAAAGAATGCATCGCTGCTGTTCAACAGATTAATGATGTTTTAAGGCTATCTACACAAATATGTAGACCTAACAAAGTCTTCTGCATCAATTTCAATGCGGAGGTGTTTGGATCAGAAGAAGTCTACACAGCCATATTTACTAACAAGCTAAAACTGTTCATGACCAGCTCGAACGTAGAAATCGAAATGGGGTGGATCAGTCGGAGCCAACTTGATATATGGGCATCATAAGAATTGCATGCTTACATTATTTATAGATGTATCATTATATTTTTTTCGCTTATAATATTATTTTTCCAGATACCTTTGTGATGGGGTGGTTGATTGCGGCCACGTCCAGTTTATTCCGGCCGGTTCCAATTCAATAGCTCAAAAGGCAAATCATAGGGTCGAATTGACTGCGGACGAGGTTTCAACTGTCATGTGCCGCACTCAAGAAAAGGATGTACATCTTCCCATAAAATTGAGAGTAATTTTTATTCTTTTTTGTGCTGTTTGACCCGGCTACATAGAACCAATAGCAACCATATGTTGTGATTTTAGTTTCAAAAAATATTCAAAGTATTCAAAACCACATTAGGTTTTTTGGTGTTTGCTTTTTTTATAGGAGCCATTGGTTTTTGCTCGTCTTCGTACCAGAAATCGATCAAGTATATTTAGGGGTGGGCAAAAAAACCGAAAACCGAACCAAAAACCGAATTATCCGAATCCGAATAATCCGAACCGAATTTAAAATACAGTTTTTGGATAACCGAATTGAATAAACCGAATTTTGAATATGGTTTTTGGTTTGGTTTTGGATATTGAAACTCAAACCGAAAACCGACCCGAATACCGAATTGTAAATAAATAAATAAATATATAATAATAAATAAAATTTAAAAATACAAAACTAAATTTATAAGTAAATATAAGTGGGAGGACTAATCTATACATTTTCAAAAATTACCCCAAACATCTTAACATGAAAATGTGAAATGGATCAAATAGATAATAGATCGATATTTAAGTGTTTTACAATCCATATTCATTATAAAAAAAGTTTAATAAATTAGTTCGTTTAAATTTCTTATAAATTTAAAAACAAGTATATATATGTGTGTATATATATATATATATATATATTCTTATAAATTCTTATTGGCATGAACGTAAATGGAAAGCATTAACTATAATCAATAAATATCCATATCTAAACTACAGTGCTCTTAGTAATCACAGTGATAAGGTGCACGAATAATTGATTCTTCAACAGTAAACTTTCACTACACTAAAGCATTCCTCAAACAATGAACATTTTCCTCTGCTCTAAAAAATTAACAAACTACAATGGACTCAGAAGAGATTACTTGGTGAAGAGATGAAGACAGTGAGATTACTTGGTGAAGAGATGAAGACAGTAATATATAAATATCATAGTTAATTTAGGTGAACGTCTCCTATTAGACCATCTAATTTAGGTTAATTTAGGTGAAGGCCTAATATATTTTCCCCCATCTTCGGGTGGTTTAATTTTTTTTTTAAAATAGACCATCTAAATGTTAGACTAATCATGAAAAATCTCGTTTCAATAACTATTAGGGTCAAATTATAATTATTTATACATTACCATACATTTTAAAAGTTATAAGAAATTTGTTGCAATAGATAAAAACAAATATCAAATCAGCTTATTAGTTATATCAATTATAAAATAATATTGTATAATGATTTGTTAGTCTAAAACAAGACGTTGTGTTGATTTAATAGTGGAATTTTTGTATCACCCTCTAAATGTATATAAATTACTTATATAAATAGAAGAGAAAGAAATCATAAAAATATATGAGTCTGTCTCTTGAAAAATGGTCTTTCCATAAGTTATGGAAAGACCAAGGTTTAAACTATAAATTAGAAAAAATGAAGATAAAATTTCTGGGTTGCATGAACCGGGTTATAAATTTATAACTACTATATGTTGCATACTAAAATTTTAATATTGCAACTAAGACCTTTTACCTTTTATTATTCTAATTAAATCCCGTCTTTCCATAAACCTATAGAAAGACCGTCTTTCCCAAGACTTTGCCAAAATATATTATAAACACATTCATCATGTATGGAAAAGGTAAAAACATAAGTCAAATTAATAGGGGAAGAGAGAATTTGTGGTAAATATTTTCGGCTCAAGCTTCCATTTCAAGATAAGTAGAAAAATCCCCGAAACGCTCTCTGGCACGATTCCCAAAATTCCTAAGGCAATTGATCACTGTTCTTCTTTCTCCCTCTTCCGTTCGCTGTTAACGGCTAATTTTCCGAAAACGGCTGGACTCATCCATCCACAGCTAGGCCGGTCACCCTCCCCTTGATGCCGGCCGATATGGCGGCAAACTCAAGCGATCACACCCCCCAAAACCTTTGCAGCTGTGCTACAAAATAAATCTCCACCTCTATCCAAAATCTTTCCTAGTAACCCTGAAATTGTTCCTAAATCACACCACTTGGGGGATCCTTCATGTTTATACTCAGACGATGAAATTGCCACGCTTTCTGCCCACTATGCGAATGCGTTGGTAGGTAAGTTCACCAAAGGTAGAATTTCCATGGAACTCTTGGAGCAGGCTTTCAAAACAGTGGGGTTTGAAGGTAAGTATCTGCTTGGCTCCCTTGATTACAAGCATGTATTAATTAGGTTTGAGCTGATTAACGATTATCAAAGATGTTGGATGAAATGTGTATGGAAATTTAATGGCATTGCTCTTAAGATTCTCAAATGGACCCCTGAATTTTCTACACATATTGAATCACCAATAGTTCTTATCTAGTGTACTATTAGGGAAGTTTCCCTATATTACTATCACTCAGCCTCTATTGAGGCAATAGGGAATAGCATTGGCAGTTTTATCAAAAATGATCTTGCCACTGATATGCTTACTAGGCCATCAGCAATCAAATTCTGTGTGGAAATAGACCTTCAAAAACCTTTGAGTCATTTCATAAGGCTGGGCTCTGTGTCTAATAATAGGAAATTCCAAATTGAATATGAGGATGTACCACTATACTGTGATCACTGTGTAAAATTAGGTCATTCCCTGTCTCAATGCAAAGTCAATCCTTCGTCTAACAATGGTAAAAATCAAGACACAAATCCAGTTCAAAGTTTACCCCAATCCTATTGGCAGGCTACTGGTAAGAAATTTGATAGGCCTCCATTGATTCTAGACACTGTGGAAGATTAAACCCTCCCTGGGATGGACAATACTGAAGGAACTTCAAATACTTCTAACCATAACTTACCACCTAGTTCACCTTCTCTAATTATCAGGACTACTGAGATATCTCCTACTACTAAATCCCAATCCCTGGATAGCTCAGATAATTCTATCTCAAGGTTACTTAAAGAAACGGATACATCAAAACCAACTCTTCTGGCATATGCTAAAGATGATATTCAGATAGGATCTTTTTCTCTATCTATTTATAGCCCAGATAAAAAAACTGCACTTTCCCAGCCTGGAAAGATGGTAAACAGATTCTCTGTTTTGCAGGTTCAAGAGGATTGCTCTATGGATCAAGAGGAAACAACTGAGGCTGTGCTATCTATGGAGGACAATTCTGATCATCAAAATCTCACTACTTCTTCTACTGTAGGTAAGCAGCAAAGTAAGTCTAAACTTAAGAAAACCAATTATCTAAGTCAATTAAATAGAATGATGCTTAGATCAGCCACAAAAAGTAATAAATCCTGTGAACAATGATAGTTAACTCTCATGTAAATTGCTTAGTGTGGAATCTTAGGGGCATGGACACATCAATGCTTAGGCTCATTAACTTATGTAAACTTAAGAAAATTCAGTTACTTTGTATCATTGAACCTATGCATGACAATACTACTTGCCAAGCATATATGGAGACACTTTCCTTTGCCCATAATTTGACTTTGTATAATGGGAAAATTTGGTTGATGTGGTCTAACTCACTATCTGTCTCTCTGTTATCCTCTCATGAACAATTTATGCATGTCACTATTACTCATCATTACCTTAACTGGCATATGGATGCAGTTTTTCTTTATGCCCTTAGAAATAGGGATGGTAGAAAGACTCTTTGGACAGATTTGCAGCCTATTTCAAGAGGAGACACTATTTTTATTGGTGACTTTAACTCGATCACCTCTCTCTCCAAGTACAGAGGCCCTAGTTCACCGGCCTTAGGAAGCATTAGAGACTTTAACTCTTGGATAAATTTGAATGGGATACAAGAAATTAATACGGTTGGTAACCTATTCACATGGTGTAATTCTAGGCTTAGGAACCCAACTTCTAAAAGATTAGACAGAGGACTAAGTACTATCTCATGGAACTCTAAATTCTCTTCCTCATCGATTCAAATCCTAAATAGGCAGACCTCTGATCATGCTCCTCTGATTCTCCAAGTCTCCTCTCAGATCCCTTCCAACCCTAAGCCATTTAGGTTTATTGATGCCTGGTTTCAGAGGAGTGAGTTTAATGGTCTAATCAATGATTGCTGGAATTTACCTTTAGCTGAAACAGGAATGCTCAGATTCTACCTAAAATTGATCAGGCTAAAGAAAGTTCTTAAGATTTGGAATAGAGAGAGTTTTGGTAATATAGACCATAATGTCAAAAATGCAGAGGAAGCCTTAAGTGCTCAGGAAATTATCTTTGACTTGAACCCCTCTACTGTGGAACGTTTAAAACTTAATCAGAAAAATGCATTATTGCTTAAAGCTTTAAAAGAAAAGGAAAAATTTTGGAAGCAGAAAGAAAGACTTAAATGGCATAAGTTAGGAGATAATAACACAACTTTTTTCCATAAAGTTGTTCAGGAAAGAAATTGTAAATTGCAGATAACTAAAATAAAAAATGGTGTAGGCCAATGGATTAACTCTCAGTTGGAAATTCAAAAAGCAGCAACTGATTATTTTTCAGATTTGCTTACTGAGCCTTCTTTGGTATCTGATGAAACTTATTATCCTTATTTCCTAAGTCAAATACCAAGTATTATTAAGGATAGTGACAACCAAGTTTTAGCCTCCCCGGTTACTGAATATGAGTTACATAAAGTGATCAAAGGGTTGAATAAGATGAGTAGTCCAGGTCCTGATGGATTTTCTCCAAAATTCTTTACCAAATGCTGGCCTATCATCAAATTGGACTTGATTTCTACAGTAAATGATTTTATAGATGGATCTGTAATGCCTAGGGGAATCTCTAGTACCTGGATTACACTGATACCAAAAAAACCCACCCCTAGCTCATTTGAAGACTTTAGGCCAATTAGCCTTTCTAATGTGTTAAATAAAATATGTTCTAAAGTCTTAATGGAAAGGTTGAAACCCTATATGGACAACTTGATTTCTCCTAATCAATCAGCATTTATGAAAAACAGAGACATCTCTGACAATATCCCGTACTTACAGGAAATGATAAGATTTTTGGACAAAAAACATAGAATACCAAACTGCATTCTTAAACTGGATCTAAGAAAGGCTTTTGATAAAATAAACTGGAATTTTCTTAGACAGATTTTATTAAAGTTTGGTTTTAATGGTAATTTTCTAAATGTGGTTATGAATAATTTGTCACAAGCCTACTTCTCTATACTTGTAAATGGCAATCCTGTAGGTTTCTTTAAGGCCGCAAGGGGTATTAAACAAGGTGATCCTCTCTCTCCCTTCCTATTTAACATTTTCTCTGAAGCCTTCTCTAGGAGTTTATCTTTCATATTCTATAATCGTAGTTTGGCTAGTTATCAGGTACCTGCTTCTATTTCTGTGGTTTCTCACCTAATGTATGCGGATGACACGATTATTTTTATGCAAGCATCTAGGTTGAACCTAATTAAGATCAAAGCTTTCCTTGAAATATTTGAGTATACCTCGGGCCAAAAGTTTAACTTTGATAAATCTGATTTTTATCTAAGTAAGAGAGCTACACCAGCAAAGCTTAATTAGGTCAAAGCTATTTTAAAAATGAAAAATGAGCTTTTCCTTTCAAATATTTAGGATGTCCAGTTTTTAGAGGAAGAACTTTAATGAGATATTTTTATCCTTTGCTGGCTAACATTGACCATAAGTTACAAAATTGGAAAAATAAATGGCTTAGTGTAGGAGGTAAAATGATCTTAATAAAATCTTGTCTATACTCTATTCCTCAACATATTTGGTCTGTAACAAATCCCCCTAAAGGCATAATTAAATTAATTGAGAAAAAAATGACTCATTTCTTCTGGGGTAAATATGAGGATAAGAACAATAAAGTGTGGAAAAGATGGGCTGAACTAGCCAAACCTACAAAACTGAATGGACTAGGTTTTAGATCTATCAAATCTATAGTTGAGTCCTGCTCGGTTAAACTTTGGTGGAAGAGTCAATTAGGCATCTCATTGTGGTCTAAATTGCTATGGGCTCTTCCACCCTCCCATAGAAAATCAGTGACATGGAGAAGAATCTGTTCTATTAACATCTTTGCCGAAAATAATTCGACTATAATTCATGGCAAAGGCAATTGTAATTTTTGGTCTGCCAATTGGTGTCCACATGGCCCTCTTCTGAACATTGTTCCAGAGAGTATTATTTCTGATATGCCTGACATATCTGGGGCTTATTTCATCAGTAACAGAGACTTTATTCTAGATCAGATTTTGTCATTCTTGGAACATGATACGCTTTTGTTCTTGCAGGGAGCTGAAATAACACTGGATAGGGATGATAGGCTGATTTGGAAGCCTGAACTCTCAGGTAATTTTTCTTTTAAGTCAACCTATAAGGCCTTAACTTTATCATCAGGTAATTCTCCCGCAAGCATTTCTCTTTGGAACATTCCTTTGCAGAAAAAGATTATTATTTTTACATGGAAATTGCTGCATTCATTTCTCCCTTTTGATGATGTGATTGGATTCAGTTTAGCTTCGAAATGCCCTGCTTGTTCTCATTCGGACTCTATCCAGCATTTTTTTTATCTCTTGTCATCTGGCTCATGCAGTATGGTCAAATTTAACATCTCTGCTTCAGTTTAACTTAAATGCTATGCACTCTATCCCTCAGAGATTTTACTTATTCTGGAACTGTAGTGATCTACCTAAACTTCAGCATATTTACTGTAATATCCTGCCTTCTCTGATATGCTGGAGTCTCTGGAAAGCTAGGAATCGCTTCCTATTTGATAATAAACCCCTATCTGTTAACTATATTTGTAATGAGGTGCACGACCTGATTAAATTGACATTGTATGCATGCTCTCCTAAATTGCTTTCTTCTAGATCTATCACAGCTCCCTTTAGACATCTCTCACCCCTGCTCAGACCCCCTCCTAAGCCTAACATATCGAAGATTCTGTGGGAAAGGCCTAAGCCTGGTTTCATAAAAATTAATGTAGATGCATCTTGGAGTCATAACAAAGTATCTGTTGGTCTTATTGCTAGAGATTCCTTTGGTTGCCCTATACAGATTAGTTCTGCTACCTCTTCTGCTGTTTCGCCATTACATGCTGAAATTGAAGTTATTTTTCATGCTTGTCATATTTTCCCTCAACTGGATCACACTTTTATAATCGAATCAGATTCTAAGCTTGCGGTTAAAATGATCAGTGACCCTTATACTGCACATTGGAATATTTTTGATAAGGTCTATAAAGTTAAGTCCCTTCTTGGTACAGCTGAACTTAAACATGTTTTCAGAGAGTGTAATGTTGTAGCTGATGCTGTTTCCAAACACCATTCTAAGTTTGATCAAGGCCTCCATCTATCTAATATCCCTAGGATCATATCAGGCCTTATTACTTTAGATAAACAATCCACACCGCACATTCAAGTTTTTACAAGTTCTAATGGCTTCGAATAGATACTGCTAAGCTTTAGTTTTGTTCATGTAGGACTCAGATAAACTTGCTGCACATGATGATGGACTGGAGCTGCTACTATTCCCACGGATGCCTACCTGGGATTGCAGCTCATTATGATCACATCACGGGACTCCTTTGGATGCTGCTTTTGCATTCCTTTAGTTCAGCTCAACTCCTTTAATCCTACTCCTAGTTTTGAAACTTTTCAACTTAGTTATTGATTCACTGTCATTGAAGCTACCTGGCTAAGGGAGAGAATTAACACAAGGGGTGGAGATTCTCTCTTTTGGATCGTAACTTCATTATAGATTAACTTACCCGTGTATAGCTGTTTATATATCCTCGATATTGATAGTTTAGGACTTTTGGAGACAACTATATTGACTTATTGCTTTAGGGAACTAGCAACACTTGATGTATTAACTGTTGATCTTTTTATAAGGCCTGGGGATCCTTAATATATATTTCCCTCACCTATGGGTGTTTTCATTAAAAAAAAATTAATAGGGTAATAATAATAAAAAGAATTTGAGATCAAACGGTATTAAATAATCCTCAGTCACAAAATACTCCTCAAATTAAATAATGTAATAATAAATGGAAAAATCTTGGAAAATGCCGTGTTTCCATTATTCCGTAGGCTTATGGAAAGATACTAAGATAGAGTTTAATTATAATAATACAAAGTAAAAGGTCTTAGTTGCAATATTAAAATTTTATTATACAACGTGTAGTGTAGTAGTTATAAAGTTTATAACCCGATTCATTCAACCCATAAATTTTATCTTTATTTCTTCTAATTTGCATTTTAAACCATTATATTTCCACGACTTATGGAAAGACCGTATTTCAAGAGACAGACTCATAATAAATTCAATAAAAAAAAGGAAGAAAAGGTGAAGGCATTACATAATTTACATTAGGCAGCCGCATTAGGCAACTCAAGCAACTGAAGCATCAAGCAAGGCAGCAAAGGCAACTTCTACATTAGTTAATAGTCCCACATCGGAAGTGGTGTTGATTTTGCCTTCAATTTTCACTATTAAACTAGGGAACTTCTCCATTTTCTTAAGGCAAAGCATAAGATGCAAATGCCAAATGGGCCTTTAATGGCAAATTACTTGGCTTTAATTTTGGGCTGTAATTATTTATTTGAAATTAAAATTTTGGTATGTTTATGGGCTATTTGGTTTATTCGGTCTAGAACTGATTTAATTGAATTCAGTTTGATAAAAATTGGAATTAATTCGGTTTATTCGGTTGAATTCGGTTTTAAACTGAATTTGAATTTTAAATTCGGTTCGGTTTATTCGGGTTATTCGGTTTATTCGGGTCGGTTTCGGTTTTGGACTTTTCTTTTAAAAAACCGAATAAACCGAACCGAGTAAACCGAAAACCGAATAAACCGACCCGACGCCCACCCCTAAGTATATTGCATCGACTCGATGAGTGGGGGAATTTGTAAACGTAATAGGCTATGCCTTAAATTGATTCATTTTTAAGTGGAACACAATTTTGTCATTCCATGTGCTTTGATGTTCTACAAAATTGTTTGTTCCCGTAAACATAGTCCATGTAGGTTTCTTACTTTTGTTGCTCAATTATTTATAATTACTGTTAATATTCGGTACAATGACATTCATTATTCTATTCATTACTTGCATACATGATTACATGTTGGAAAATGTTAGACCTAATTAAACTATTATGTGTGATGCCCATTTTCTGAAAATATATTTTTCCATATTGATATAAATATATTTCATCGATTGTAGGATTGCAACAAAATATCGACGGTTCAATTCTGAGAAAAATAGATCCTACCCTTCGAACTACACATGGAATGTCATAAACATCAATGTACGTATTATCCCGTAATGTCATATTCCTTCTGTCAATTTTATGTTCGTGATCATTTCAGAAAATTCTTTTTTATATCAGCACAAGATACAAAGTAGTACTTGGGAATGTGGATACCATTGCATGTATTATATGGAAAAATTGTTAAGGACGTGCATGACATTGACATTATTTCGGTACGTTTTCCTATATTGTTTTTTTGTATTTGTTAGTCTCCACATATATATCCTTTTCTAATATGAAATTTACTACATTGTTTCAGCTATTTCCAGAAGATTACACTCATTTGGGGAGCGATCAACTGTGGAGCATTTCTCTGAAATGGGTTTGTATTTTTGCAAAATTTACTCAGCCAAAATGCATAGCTCAATTGAATGTCATACAGGGACTTGCCTCTATCATTGGATAGTAGGTATTAGTATTATCTCTTATGAAAGGTTATTGTCCTCCACTTTTGATACTCGTCATCTCCATGATGAGGGGGGTTCCCGTATCTTATGTAGGGTTGTAACCCAATTTTGGGCTACTAAGAACCACGTTTCACGCACTTCTTTCGCTAGTCAAAAATTAAAATTGATCAAATTCAATATTTTTTGTACCTACCTGTTGTCTATGCGTGATGCTTGTTGTATTTATTGGGAATTGTTGTTGGGAATTTGTGCTACTTTTATAGGTGTACAGATTTAAGTAATCTACGCACAAATGAAAATCAGTGCCATTTATGAGAAAGAACACACTGCTTTGGAAAACAAGACTAAATATAAAACTGGCCGCGTGAAGATGGATTGAAAGAGCGGCAGCGCGCCGCAGCTTTCATTGACCAGATTAGTCACAACGTTTACAGCAATTCTTACAAACTGGTGCTAAAACAAAATAAACCGGTGCAAATGGGCCACATATTTAACAACGGTTTTTGCTAAAAAATAACCGGTGCTAAAATATCATACAATTAGCACCGGTTTTAAAACTGGTGATAAAATATAACCGGTGCTAACAATACACATTTACCATCGGTTTTAAAAATGGTGCTAAAAATAACCAGTGCTAACAATACACATTTAGCATCGGTTTTAAGACCGGTGCTAAAATATAACCAGTGCTAAAAATACAAATTTAACACCGGTTTCAAAATTGGTGCTACTAGGACACAAATTTAACACCGGTTCTTATAGCACCGGTTATAAAAAACCGGTGCTAATTCGGTACATATTAGCACTAGTTTTTTAAACCGGTGCTGAAGAAAATCGATGTTAGAAGTAGTAATTTAGCATAGGTTTTTCCCAACCGGTGCAACCATTTCAACGGTTACTTAGGCACCCATTTTCCCCCAAACATAACTGGTGCTACAACAAAAAAACCCGGTGCTAGAGGGTGGTCTCTGTATGTGATGGAATCGAGGATCGAAACATTTAACCAATCATCATATGTAAATATTCCCAAGTGTTAGTCTACATAGTTTAATTGCGTGATCTCTTATGCTTCCAGTTGTTAATTAAAAAACCCCCCAAAAGCTAGTTTGCAACATTTAGCTATTCCTAACACACGAATGAATTGACGGCCCGCACGTGCATGTGTGTAGTTAATTTTTAGACATCTAGCATCTCTGTGGACACACTCGGTCTTGCCACTAACTACCATATAGGTAGCTTAGCAGTAAGTTTTAAAGCTGAATATAAATTTAAATTTGATCCCTCTCATTCTATTTGATTCAAGCCCTCCGCTCGGGTTAGCTATATCATCGCATTAAGGAGCCTGAGCGGAGTGAGGTTAAAATTTTGGCACTGCTGCCGGGGAAGCTAGTCTAAAAGTTCAATTGTTAACTTACATAGCACGTTAGTTGAGTAGTTAGTGTTGTTTTTATTTTTGTTTTGTTGGTTTTTGTTGTTGAGCCTTTGTGATAGTGATCTGTGTACTTCTAATCCTTTTGCTGATGTTTCTTTTAGTTTGGTATTGTTTGGATCCTAGTTTATAGTACACACTCGTGCCACAAACTTAGGGACTTTACACTATCTAACGGAGTATGCAAGTAGTCGGAGAAAAAAAGATGAGGAGAACTACAATGGGGGTTCCACAAGAACAAATTTAGTAGTAGAAAAACCAGTTGAGAGTGCAGAGGACAACCACACTTTAAGGGAGTTGATGGCTCCAAATTTGGAGAATCAACCCCTTTGCATCAATTTTCTTCTGTTGCCACCCAATGTCAATTGTGAGCTGAAGAGTGGGATGATTCAATGCCTCTCAAATTTCCATGGGATGGCCGGGGAGGATCCAAACAAGCACCTCCTGGAGTTTCATCTTCTGTGTACAAATATGAAGCCTCATGGAGTCTCTGAAGATGACTACAACTTGCGCGTATTTCTTTTCTCACTACAAGACACTGAAAAGAATTTGTTGTATTACCTTCCACTTGGATGTATCACATCATGGATGGACATGAAATGGCACTTCCTTGAAATGTACTTCCCAGCTTCAAAGTCCACGGGGTTGAAGAAGCAATTTTCCAACATATCTCAGAATACAAATGAGTCCTTGTATGAGTATTGGGAAAGATTCAAAAGATTGTTGGCTAGTTGTCCTTATCACCCATTCAAGGAAGGCAACTTGGTATGTTATTTCTTCGAAGGTTTTTATGATAATAACATGAGAATGGTGAATATCGCGTGCAACTGTTCGATTTCCAACAAGAGCTCAAAGTATGCTATGGAACATTTTGAAGAGATGGCCAATGGGACAAGACAGTTTGGTACTTGGTCAAGGATGAAGACATCGAATGAACCAGATCAAAACCCCAAATTAGAACAAGTCCAAGCTATCGCTTTGATCATAAAGGAATTTATCAAGGGGAAAGTTCACCAAGTTAAGGTTTGTGGCATATGTAGTCTCGATCATCACACTGATGCTTGTCCACAAGTGGTTGAAGATTTGGAAGGGGTGAAAGCATTGGATTTCAACAATGGAAATAGGCAACAATTTGGTAGGGGCAACAACAACAAGGGTTTTGGGGGAACCAAGGAGATTCAAGGCAAGACCCCAATGCGAATACCTTCAACCCTAGGTACCGCGATCTCTCAAATTTCTGTTCGCATGAAGAGAATCAAGCTCAAGGGTACAATCAAGGCGGACAAGCTCCACCTCAACCATATCCTAGTGGAAAAGGGCCTTCCAACAACAACGCCACCTAATACATGTTGGATCGGGAAGAAATCTTGGATGCTATTGGTCAATTTTCAAAGAAGCATGTTGTGTTCGCAGAGCGAACAAGGAGAGAGATTGAAGAACTTGGCACTAGGGCATTCTCAAGCATTAAGAACCTTGAAGTCCAAGTTAGGCAACTGGCCACCTCAGTGAGCCAGCTTGAGGCGAAAGAGTCCGCCAAGATACCTCCCCAAGCCGAGGTGAATCCAAGGAATGTTAGCACATTGAAGCTA
The DNA here is from genome assembly GCA_037428765.1 of Rubia yunnanensis. NCBI lineage: Eukaryota > Viridiplantae > Streptophyta > Magnoliopsida > Gentianales > Rubiaceae > Rubia > Rubia yunnanensis. The sequence continues at coordinate 66,266,442 of CM075064.1, forward strand.
AGGAGTGAGAAGGAAGTGCGTGAGCCTAAGAAGGACATAGTGCAAAAAGGTGATTGGATTATGGAAACCAACAAGACCAATTTCATGGAGCGTGAGATCATTTTTGAAAAGGATCCTTCCAAAGAGATTCCATTCACCAAGGTGAGAGTGACCCTTCCACCACCATTTCCAAGTGCACTTAGGGAAGAAGTAAAAAATGGCGACAAATGATTCAAACATCCGGAAAATATTCAAAAAGGTTGAGGTAACCATTCCTATCTTAGAGTTGATTGCGCATGTGCCATCTTATGCGCATGTGCCATCTTATGCTAAAATTTTAAAGTTGCATGCACTAAAAAGAGGAACAAACTAGCTAGGAAGGTATGGCACTTTAAAATAGGGGGACATAAAAATTTGCCTAAAAAATGTGACGACCCCAGGATGTTTTCGATTCCTATCTCCTTAGGAGGGAAGTTAGTTGAAGATGCCATGATCAACTTAGGAGCATCTATTAATGTGATTCCATATAGTCTTTATAAATGCCTAGACATACGTAAACTTAGGGACACTAGAGTAGTTGTCTAGCTCGTCAATCACTCCCAAGCTAGCCCCCAAGGGTTAGTAAGGACGTAATGGTGCGACTTGGAAAGTTAATGTTTCCGGCAGACTTCTATGTCCTTGAGGTAGTGCATGATGGAAGTTAACCCCCAATCCCTTGGAGACCATTTCTAAAAACTTCAAGGACAAAGATTGATGTCCATTTGGGAACACTAACCCTAGAGGATGACATTGATAAGGTACAATTTGATATCTACAAGTCCAAGCATGATTGTTCTATATCCTCTTTTGTGTGCAATGCTGTTACCTTATGTGATGAACATGTTCAACTTGACAACTCTTGCATGATGCATGAAAAAGAAATCCAAGGTGAAATTTTTGATAATGATTTGGATAAGGTATTGCCTAATAATGAAACCTTACATGTCCTATCTTGTTTGAATGATCATTGTTGTGATACTATTTATGTTGAGCATGTTTATCCTATTTTGAATAAGGATGTTATGCCTCCGACCTTCATTACTAGCATGCAGTGAGAGAAGAAACGAGCTAAGGAATTAAAAACTTCCAAGCCACTTCTTACTCCTAAACTTAACAAGAATGTATCCACTGTTGAGAAAGATGGGTTTGTTTGGTTTGTTTCTCCAAAGGTAAAGGGAAAATCGAGAATTGTGTGGAGACCCTTTGATAGGGATATGGTCACTGGTGGTGTCAAGGATGGTGATTCCGGCAACCCATCAATCCACTCCTTTTGGTTTTTCAAAAATTTAATGAGAAAATAAGTCATGAAGATGGCAATAAAGGAAAGTGTTTTATTTCAAAAAGTAGTAGTTTTTTCAAAAAATTTAACGAATCTTTGGGAATGTGTTTGATTTTTGGTGGTGTTTTTAGGAAATTTTAGTCATCAATTTTGTTTAGAACAGTACCACTCTTGCTTTAAAATGGTTTTGGATGTAGGGATTTCATGAAATTGTTTGAAGGGAAAAATCCACGGGAGCCTTGTGCCAAGCAGTCTAGCACGGTCCATGTTGATGGCACAGTCCTGCCAGAGTACATTAGCACGAAGCTGATAGGGCAGCACTAGATTGATGAGGTGTACACCATGGAATTTAGGGAATGCACCGGAACGAGATTCCCATGCGCTGGCACAAGCTAGCACATGCCAACGCGGGCTCTCCACGCGCCAACAAGGACGCCACACATCATCACAGATCTGGCCTGTAAATCCATGTAGTGTACCCACCCAACCCAGTAAAAAATCATCCAAAACGAAATAAACCCCCCCTTTGTGCCAGCCTTCCTCACTCCATCACCACTCTTATCCTTCCTTCCATAGTCGAGCCTCCCATCCCCCTCATCCCCTAAGCTAATATTTGCCATAATTTCCCAATTCCTATCTGATTTGCCTCCATTTGGTACCAAAATCTTCATCTTTCCGAGCCCTACAAAAATCATTAATTTTCTTACCCAGAAAAATCACGGTTTTCCCAGTATATTCAAAGACCAGTTCAGCCATTAATTTAGTTTTATCCCAAAAAATAAATATTTATCCATTCTGGGTGTTGGGATTGCGTCTACTTGATATAGCAGGAGTTCCACACACTTCTGAAGCAAAGTTTTCTGTACTCTCACCATTAGAGGTACTTGGCCGATTTTTTTGGTTATTTGGAGGACTTGGATTTTTGAATTTCTTGTGAAATCCTTTGGTATTTGCATGCTTGAGATTTGGGGTTGTTAGTGTTACTGTTGGAGTATTGCGGAAGAGGCTATTTTGTGTGGGGTATTTGGTGAATATTTGTTACAATGCTTGTTGTTGGGATATTAAATTTACTATATTTATCATGCATAGTAGACAAGAGGGGAACCTAGTGTGCCATTTATGGGAGCAACCTCACCGAGGCACAACAGGAAAGGTGGGGCCATCTAGTAGGGCACCCTATTTAAGAGATGAAGTTTGTAGATAAAGAGATCCTTAGGGATCTCAAACTCTACAAACCTGCAAGGGTGCTACTAGGGAGGATTGGTATGAAGAAGTTCACTACTGTGTTGGCCCCCACCTACACTAGGTATACCCTAGAATTTTTGGCTACTCTGATAAAGGAAACAAATAGACTGATGGGGAGATACATGAGGTTTCACCTTGGGAATGTACCTCATAGCTTGACTTACCCCCAGTTGACTGAAATCTTCAAATGGAAGGTTCAGAGAGACATAAAGGGGTACAGTGAGTCGGATACACGGTTTGAGTTGTATGCGTTCTGGCTAACATCACCTGATAGCTGCGGGGGAAGAAGAGTAAGAAAACCAATATAGTGCATCCGCCACTAAGGTATGTGGCCAGGTTATTGAGTGTGGTGGTCAGTTCTCACAGGGAGGCTACCACCACTTTAGAGAAGGATTGTAAGAGGCTTTGGTGGAAGAGGTGATTGTGTTACATCCATTATTCTTTACATCATCATCCCTACCCCCACCTTGTGAACCAACTCCACCATCTTTGGAAATTTTGAGGGAGAGAAGAGAGGAGCCAAAAGCCTATCCCAATCCACCTAACCACCCAACTCCCTTTAAACCATCTTTACCACCACAAGATTTTCCTCTTGAAAATTTTGTACCTCCACCTCTCTACTTTTGGATGCTGTTGGTGAAGGGGTTAAAACCTTCACCATATGGATAACATAGGGTTGTGCTGACGACCTTATAAATACAGAGCTTCTCGAGAGGCAACCCAAGCTTTTAAGTTAGGTTAGTGTTTTTATTTTCTTGAAAAAAAATCCTCAACCACGTCCTCAAACCCTTACCCAAAACCACAAGAATACCACCACAATCCACCACAAAAACCACTAGCACAACAACCGTCTAGGAATACTACTAGTTGTTGTCTTTTGTGAATGTTGATTGAGATTTACATAGTTGTGGCTTTTTAGTGGATGGATCAAAGTTGCATGTTGGGCGGACTTCGAGAACATGGAGGAGTGAACATTCATTGAGAAGTGAGCATTGGCATCACTGGGAAGGACCTTCAAGGTCCTAGTTGTAAGTATTTTTTCTTTCTCCCTTATTTTTTTATCTTATCATTTTCACATTGAGGACAATGTGTGTTTCAAGTGTGGGGAGGTAAAGAGGAATACATCTCATTGCATTGTATTCTTGTGTGCATATGCTCCACTTTGATATGTTTAATATAGAGGTTCTTTGTAGATTTGTGTTCTATGTTATAGGTTTTATGCTTGGGAGCAATTGATTGAAGCTTCCATAACTATGTACTAAGAACCTCTATATCACTTATTTTGAAGCATTTGTTATTTAGCATTCACGTGTTCTAATGTGATTGTTTAATTCATTCATGGTATGGGTTTTTTGAGAAGATTAAGTGTTTGTATGATGTAAGTGTTACGGTGTTAGGGAAGTGGCCAATTTCTTAGCTCTTTTGACATGAGAATCCATGGACATGGAATTAGAACTTCTTGTGCATAATGTGTTGTGATTCTTTCCAGATGAGTTTGTTAATATGGATTGTTCTCATATTTGTCCTATAGAAGCAATGAAATGTTGAATCTTGAATGTTGATTGTTCTAGGCTTTATCTAAACAATGAATCTTGAATGTTGATTATTCTAGGCTTGACCTCATGAATGCTTTGTTTGGTTAAATGACTATGTCTTTGGTAGAAGGCTTCTTGTTATCAAATCTATGGTCTTTCTTGTATAATGCCTTTGATGAAATATCTTTGTGGTCGTCGATCGCCTAAAGTGATTGTGAATGAGGTTTGCAAATGGTCGTAGATCGCCTTTGGGAATTACTCTTAAGAAGAAACGAATGTCTATCTATTTAAACGGAAGTGATAGCATTTCCCATAGGCAATTAATGTGATACATGAGTGAATTTTTCAATGATCTACATTAGGTTTGAAAGTGGATATCAATTGCCCCCAAGGCTTTCCCCTTTGTAGGTTTTACCCTTTTTCTCAGTTTGTTTGATGATTAGCATAATTACTTGACTTTGCTAGTTATCTTGTCTTTTAATTTCATAAATTAGGAAAATAAAAACCAACCAAACCCTTTTTTTTACTTTCTTATATATATATATTAGTTTCTAGCATAATATCAACCTTATATGTTTAAACGCTTAAGGAAATCCCTCTTCTTCGTGGACGACCCCGACTTGCCATTATCTACTTAGTTGTATATCGGAAGCATTTATGGCTTATGAATTTAACTTTGAGAGGTACGATGACGACCTCTCAAATTTTTGGGCCGCTGTCGGGGAAGAGGTGTTTATTTTTAAGGGTTTGGGCATATTTGGTTGCATATTAGCTAATTGTTTTTATTTTTCACTTCTTGGTGGTTGTTTTTGTTTGTATTAGGTATTTCTTGAGTTCTTGGTGAATTTTTATCGAGAAACCTAGCAATATGATTACAAACTTTTGAAAAAGAAAAAAAAATGGAACGTCTCACCTTGATGGAACTCATGATGAGAACAGAGGCTCAACAAGCAAGGTTTTGTAGGATGTGTCATTCCGACTATCATACCGAGTCTTGCTATTTGTTGAGAGATGAGCACTATGATGGTGAAAGAACCTTTGGTTTCCAAAACCAAGGGTATTATGAAGAGTGCTACCAAGAGGTTGGAGATGGTTTTCATGGACAAAAAGCTCAGGAGTGGTATCCATACCACGACTCTTACAATCCGGAGTGGAGGGGTAATCCGGATTGGTGGTATAAGAATGTGCCAGAAAACCAAATCTCCTCTAGTCCTGAGTCTTTGGAGGGGCATGTGAGCAATTTATTGGAAGTGATAACCCAAATAGAAGCTCGTTATTCTGAAGATACACTATCCCAAGTCAAACTCAAAGATTTGGTGAGTGAGGTCACTATGACAAATGAGTTTGAGTTTGAAAGGGATGAGGAGTCGGTTGTGGAAGACAACAAAGTGGAGGAAGAGGTGATTGTGCTACATTCATTATTGTTTGTATCATCACTTCTACCCCCACCTAGTGAACCAACTCCACCATCTTCAGAAATTTTGAGGGAGTTAAGGGAGGAGCCAAATGCCTATCCCAAGCCTCCTAACCACCCAACTCCCTTGAAACCATCTCCACCTCCACAAGACTTTCCTCTTGAAAGTTTTGTACCCCATCTTTCTACTTTTGGATGCTTATGGTGAAGGGGTTCAAACCTTCACCATATGGGTAACATCAGAGTCGTGCCAACTACCTTAAAAATAAGGAGCTTCTTGGGAGGCAACTTGAGCTTTTAAGTTAGGTTAGTGTTTTTCTTTTCTTGAAAAAAAATCCTCAACCATGTCCTCAAACCCTTACCCAAAACCACAAGAATACCACCACAATTCACCACCAAAAACCACTACCAAAACCACCATCTAGGAGTACTACTAGTTGTTGTCTTTTATGAGTGTTGATTGGGATTTGCATAGTTGCGGCTTCGAAGTCAATGGATCAAAGTTAAATGTTGGGCGGACTTCGAGAACATGGAGGAGAGAACATTTATTGAGGAGTGAGCATTGCCATCACTGGGAAGGACCTTCAAGATCCTAGTTGTGAGTATTTTTTCTTTCTCCCTTATTTCTTTATCTTGTCGTTTTCACATTGACGACAATGTGTGTTTTAAGTGTGGGGAGGTAAAGAGGAATATATATTATTGTTTTATAGTTTAGTATGCATATGCTCTACTTTGATATGTTTTGTTTGAAAAAAAATGAAAAAGAAAATTTTTTCCCACTAAGTTGAAAACCCGAGAGGGCAAATTAGACAAAAGTGGGAGGCCTAGATAGGTTGAAAACCCAAAAGGGAGACCTTTGCAAAATTGAGAGGCTAAATGGTGTGGAAAAAGGTGAGGGTGAGCATTGAAAAAGAAAATGTGTGAAGTTAGGAAGAAAACCCGAGAGGGCTCCTAGGAAAAATGAGAGGAAATGAGAGAAATTGAAAATTTTCAACCTTCTCTTGATTTTTCTATTGGGAGGCTTTTAGAGTAAAAAAGTTAGCTTGGAATTATATGTATACCTCACTTTTGTTATGGTTTATTGGTTGTTTAGATTATCTTAAACTTTGAGATGTGAGAGTGTGAGAGATTTTTATGTCTTGGGGATTAGGGTAGTCTAGGAATATGATGTTGGATGTTTGGGGAAAACTTTTGCATGCTAGTTTACGATTTGATCTTTGCTTGTTCTTGTTTACTCGATGACGAGTAATGGTTTAAGTGTGGGGAGATTTGATGAGATATCAAATGCATGTATTTTCCAAAGCATTTAACATCTCTTTTGTCATCTTTTGGTTGTAAGATAGCTAGATTTAGCTAGATTTACATCATAAGGGGTTTAGATGACCATTTTTTCCTTTTCATATCTAAATCCCATCTGGTAACCTATGTTTAGTCTAATGATTTTTTTGTCCTTACGAGCATCTAGATTACTTTTTTGTAAGTTTAATTTGTAGATTGCTCGTGATCACATAGGAGTGGTTTAGTGAAGGTCATTCAAAAGGATGGATGAAAATGGAAGGCCACTCACAAGGGGGTAGAAGATAAAGTGAAGAATGGAGAGCAAAGAAAATAGTGAAGAATGATCAATGTTTTAAAGCAGAGTTTAGAGAACTATCCAAGAATCAGCCTTAAGGATGGTACCATTGGATTCTTCTTCTTGATTACTATAAAAAAGAACACAAGAATTCCCAAAATGGATCAACGGTTCACCCGGAGGAAGCAAAACAAAACTGGACTTTTTTTGTGACGTGACTCAAGACAAGCGTGTTGCGAATCGCGAAAAATGGACCTAAGAGCTCACAATTCTCAAAAAAAATCCTGATTTGGTCGTGATTCGTGTCTCGCAAAAATTGCCCTGAAACTTGCTTTTTACTCCCCTTTTTCTTGTACTATAAATAGAACTTCATCCACTTATTCCCTATCCCTCTTGGCCCGACTTGGGGGCTCCAAAACCCTAGTTTTTCACCATTTTCATCCATTTATTCTTCTTTTTTTTTGTAGATTTTTTTTCTATGTTTTGAGTTTTGTGCTTGGGAGCAATTGATTGAAGCTTCCATATATATATATGTACTAAGAACCTTTATGTCACTTTTTCTTGGAGCATTTGTTATTTAGAATTAATGTATTTTAATGTGATTGTTTCCTTCATTTATTGTATGGGTTGTTTGAGAATATGAAGTGTTTGTATGATGGAAGTGTTACAGTGTTAAGGAAGTGGCCAATTTCTTAGCTCTTTGACATAAGAATCCATGGACATGGAATTAGAACTTCTTGTGCATAATGTGTTGTGATTCTTTCCAGATGAGTATGTTAATGTGGATTGTTATCATATTTATTCTATATAAGCAATGAAAGGTTTAATCTTGAATGTTGATTTTTCTAGGCCTAATCTAAACAATGAATCTTGAATGTTGATTGTTCTAGGCTTGGCCTCATGAATGCCTTGTTTGGTTAAATTGCTATGTCTTTGGTAGAAGGCTTCTTGTTATCAAATGTATGGTCTTTCGTGTATAATGACATCGATGAAATATCTTTGTGCTCGTCGATCGCCTAAAGTGATTGTCAATGTGGTTTGCAAAAGGTCGTAGATCGCCTTTTTGAATTACTCTTAAGAAGAAGAGAATGTCTATCTAATTAAACGGAAGTGATAGCATTCGCCGTAGGTTATTAATGTGATAGAATGAGTGAATGGTTCAATCCGAGAGGGAAAATTAGGCAAAAGTGGGAGGCCCGGATAGGTCAAAAACCCAAAAGGGTGACCTTTGCAAAAATGAGAGGCCAAATGGTGTGGAAAAAGGTGAGGGTGAGCATTGAAAAAGAAAAATGTGTGAAGTTAGGATGAAAACCAGAGAGGGCTCCTAGGCAAAATGAGAGAAAATGAGAGAAATTGAAAATTTTCAACCTTCTCTTGATTTGTCTATTGGGCGGCTTTTTGAGTAAAGAAGTTAGCTTGGCATTATATGTATACCTCACTTTTGTTATGGTTTTTGGTTGTTTAAATTATTTTAAGCTTTGAGATGTGAGAGTGTGAGAGATTATTATGTGTTAGGGGTTAGGGTAGTCTAGGAAGATGATGTTGGGTGTTTTGGGAATACTTTTGCATGCTAGTTTACACTTTGATCTTTGCTTGTTCTTATTTACTCGTGGACGAGTAATGGTTTAAGTGTGGGGAGATTTGATGAGAAGTCAAATGCATGTATTTTTCAATGCATTTAACATCTCTTTTGTCATCTTTTGGTTGTAAGATTTCTAGATTTAGCTAGATTTACATCATAAGGGGTTTAGATGACCATTTTTGGTTTTCATATCTAAATCCTTTATTTTGTAACATATGTTTAGTCTAATGGATTTTTTGTCCTTATGAGCATCTAGATCCTTTTTTGTAAGCTTAATTTATAGATTGCTCATGAGCACTTTGGAGTGGTTTAGTGAAGGTCATTCAAAAGGATGGAAGAAAATTGAAGGCCACTCACAAAGTGGTCGAAGATAAAGTGAAGAAAGTAGAGCAAAGCAAAGGGTGAAGAATGGTCTATGTTTTGAAGCAGAATTCTGAGAATTATCTGAGAAGAATCAACCTCCAAGGGTTGTACCATTGGTCTTTTCTTTTTTAATACTATAAAAATAACTACAAGAACTTCCAAAATGGATCAACGGTTCACCTGAAGGAAGCAAAACAAAACTGGATTTTTTTGTATCACGACTCGTGACAAATGGACCTGAGAGCTCATAACTCAAAAAAATCCTGATTTGGTCGCGACTCGCAACAGAGGCGTCGTGACTCACGAAAATTGCCTAAAACTTGGTTTTTTCTCCCCTTTTTCTTGTACTATAAATAGCACTTCATCCACTCATTCCCTATCCCTCTTGGCCCGACTTGGGGGCTCCAAAATCCTAGTTTTCACCATATTCTTCCATTTCTTCTTCTTTCTTTGTAGATTTATGTTCTATGTTATTGGTTTTTGATTATCTGGGCTATTTTTATACTTAGAGCAATTGATTGAAGCTTCCATATCTATGTAGTAAGAACCTCTATTTCACTCTTTCTTGAAGCATTTGTTATTTAGCATTCATGTGTTTTAATGTGATGTTTTACTTCATTTATGCTATAGTTTGTTTGAAAATATGAAGTGTTTGTATGATTGAAGTTTTAGGGTGTTAGGGAAGTGGCCAGTTTCTTAGCTCTTTGACATGAGAATCAAAGAACATGGAATTAGAACTTCTTGTGCATGATGTGTTGTGATTCTTGCTAGATGAGCATGTTAATGTGGATTGTTCTCATTTTATCATATATAAGCAAGAAAGGTTGAATCTTGAATGTTGATTGTTCTAGGTTTTATCAAAACAATGAATCTTGAATGTTGATTATTCTTGGCTTGACCTCATGAATGCTTTGTTTGTTTAAATGTTGATATCTTTGGTAGAAGGCTTGTTATTAAATCTATGGTCTTTTGTGTATAATGCCATTGATGAAATATCTTTTTGGTCATCGATTGCCTAAAGTGATTGTCAATGAGGTTTGCAATTGGTAGTCGATTGCCTTTGTGAATTACTCTTAAGAAGAAAAGAATGTCTATCTATTTAAACAGAAGTGATAGCATTCCCCATACTCTCTCTGTCCCAGCTCAAATTGCATAGAAGTTTTTTCACGCTCATCAAGAAGTTTGTCTTACCGTTAATATGTTTACCTATGTATAATAACAACAAACAAAAAGTTACATTTGAGAAACTACTTGTTACGACGAATCCAACCATATACCATATGATAGTATTATTGTTTATATATTTGTTCAAATATGTGGTCAAAGTTGGATAATGAATAGTGACATAAAGTGAATAGTTTGAGCAGGGATGGAGGGAGTGGTAATGAATGTTATAGAATGAGTGAACGGTTCAATGATCTACATTAGGTTTTGAAGTGGATATCAATTCCCCCATAGGCTTTGTCTTTTGTAGTTTTTACCCTTTTCCTCAGTTTGTTTGATGATTAGCATAGTTACTTGACTTTGCTAGTTATCTTGTCTTTTATTTTCATAACTTAGGAAAACCAAAATCTACCAAACCCCCCATTTTTTACTTGGTTTTATATATCTATGTATATATTATTCTAGCATAATATCAACCTTTTATGTTTAAATGCTTAAGAAAATCCCTCTTCTTCGTGGACGACCCCGACTTGCCATTATCTACTTTGTTGTAGATAGGAAGCATTTATGACTTATAAATTTACTTTGAGAGGTACGACAATGATCTCCCACCACCCCTTATTAGGGAACTTTTATCATTCATGAGGAGCCACATCAGTCCACAAGGCATGTCGCTAGCTATTCTCGTAGGCACATCATCTCTTCTCACTATAGTAACTTCGCAGAGTCTAGCAGGCTTGGTAGCCACGAGCCCCCGCCTAGCCCAAGCCCTGAGCCACATATGCATAGTGTTTTGGGCCATTCTCAGCATGAGGCTAACCCTTGTCACCATAATCAGTATAGTCCACTCCGAGAGCATGGGTCACCAGGTTATTAGCTGGCTTCATCCTACCCTATACAGACTCAGCCACCGCAGTACGATCTAGATTAGGCACAACCTTTGGGGAACTCAATTTTTAGGGTTAGGCAGGATGTGGACAGACTTAACTCAACTACCACGAGTGGGATACGACCGAGAGATTTGATAGGGTTGGTGGTCAGTTGCACCACCCGAGGGAAGATATCGGGACACTGTAGGATGGAATTAGGGAGATCATAGATAGGTTGAGGACATTCGACATTGGAAATGGCTACTACCACCAGGATCCGCACGGGCAGGGGCAAGGAGCCAGACGTTACAGACAGAACTAAGTATTCTTCGGTGTCTCCAACCTCTCTTTTTACCATGGTCACATGCATTGGGGACAATGCATGAACTAAGTGTGGGGGAGGGGTTGGAATATATTCACGGTGGTATCTCTTCTACTAGTATTGTCTTCAGCTTATGATTTGGATGTTTACTATTTTGATGACTATTTTCCCTTGTTTTGTTTCTTTCCCTCATTGTGATTTTTGAACTTTTGTTTGTTTTTAGGTGTGAGGGAACCTCTTTGTAGCTTGTGTTTGGGGGTGTTTGGAAACTTTTGATGGTGTAATTTTTGTTTTTTTATCTTCATGTATCATGAAGCTCATTTTTGGGGTATTTTGTGCTACACCATAAAAAATTAAAAATTTTGAAAAAAATGCAAAAAAAACCTAGCTAAGTTGGAAACCTGAAAGAGCAACTTAGGCAACAATGGAAAAAGCCCAGATAGGTCGAAAGGCCTAGGTAAAAATAAGAAGCTAGGCCCGACTAGGTTGAAAAACCTAGAAAAAAAATGAGAGGTCGTGTGTAAAAAGTTGATAAGTGAGCTCAATATGTGTGAAAGCTAGGATGAAAACCCGAATGGGCTCCTAGGAAAAATGGGAGAAATTGAGAGAAAATGGAAACTAAGTTGAGGATCCTTAGGAATTATCCTCTGTTGTAACAAAGTTGAGAATCTTGAGTTATCCTTAGTTATAACCAGGTTGAGGATCTTTTGGATTATCTTTGGTGGTTTTTTTGGCAACAACTCTTGGATTTCTTTTGGCGGACTATTCCGTGGAGTAAGCTGGTTCAACACTTATAATTTTTTCTTACCTTTTTCTTCACAAGATTTTGGGTGGTTAGGTTACTTTAACATCTTTAGGGAGTGTGAGAGTTGTGAGATTATTACTTTTTTGGGTGAACTAGGGTAGCTTGGGAGTAAGTTGAATGCATTGGCTAACTTATCTTTTCATGCTACATTCCGCTTAGATCTTTTCTTATTTTTTGTTTACTCGAGGACAAGTAAAGGTTTAAGTGTGGAGTGATTGATGTGAACTGTATTGCATACATTAATCAATGCATTCGACACAACAATTATCATGTTTTACTTGGTTGATTACTAGTTTTAGTTAGGTTTACACGACAAAGGGTTTAGATGACTATTATTGGTTTTCTTGTCTAAATCTAGAGTTTTGTAGGCTTAATTGAAGTTAATGGATACATTGTATTCACAAGAACCTAGATCTTTATTTATGATCTCATTAGTAGATTGATCGTGGATATTTTGACATAGTTTTGTAAAAGGCCATTCACAAGAATGGTAGAAGATACTTGAAGGCCATTTGTAAGAATGGTAGTAGACTCTTGAAGGCCACATATTTAAAGTGTGGTAGTAGATGGAATTGAACTGAGAAAGGCGGAATTGAAGTTCAAAAAGGTTGAGAACGGAGAACGGTATCAACCGGCTATACTAGTTGGCTGGCCGACCGACCAGCACAAAGTTAGCACGGCCAGCACTAGGCAAGCAAGCCAGCACGAAGCCTACCTAGCACGACCTATGGCAGGGGTGCTTGGCACAGACCATGCCAAGAACATGGACCGTTCCACAGCTCCTAGCATGAACCTTACCAACTCCTGCTGCTCATGTCCCTTTCCTTTAAATTCACTCAAAAATGGCTAAGTATGGTCACAGAAAAAAGGCCTTGAAAAATGCCCAAAATAGGCCAAAAAACCCTAGCAGGAGGAAACGGCACGGGTCATCTCTCGTGGCACGGTCGTGCCAGGCTTTGTTAGCATGGGTTATGAGGCTTGGTACGACCTTGTTGGGTGGCTCTAGCATGGGCCGTTCAGGCCACCCTTGGCCCGAGCCGTGTTAGCTGACATGGACTGTTGGCTAAGGCTTAGTCATTGGCCTTCTGATCAAGCAAGCCCACATCGTTTGGCACAGACCATCGGCTGGGAGTGGCATCTCAACCAATTGAACGGTACGAGCCATGTGGAACTTCATGGGGGTATCGATTGGGATTTGATTTTTGTGCAAAATGATGGAACGGCCGCTAAGAATGTCACACCTCATCGGCTAGTCTTCGAATCTTGAGTTAAGACGACATGGGCCATTTAAAGGGAAATGACCTGTATCCATACTTAACTGATCTAAAACGTTGGGCAACACAAGATGTGCTAAGGCTGGAAGCTCATGCCAAAGGAGGCTTGCACAGGCCTTATTAGAAGGAGTTCTTGTGACTAGGGTCGCTATCACGGATTGTGCTAATCAGGGTGCCTCGTGCCAAGGGGTGCTGCCACAAACCATGCTAATTCAGGTGCTTAATGCCAGTGCCTTCTGGCACGGGCCATGCTGATCTAGGTTCCTCGTGCTGGTGCATTCTAGCACGGCCGTGTCGACTAGCGTGGACCGTTTTGGCTGATGTAGTCATTCTTTGTATTGAGAACTTGGACTTTGCCTCCACTCTTTTTTGCTTCTCTCCATCTACTACCACACTTTTAGCTCGTGGCATTCTACAATTGTCTACCGCTTTTACAAATGGTCTTCTTCAAAGTATGTCAAAATACTCACGAGCCACCTACTAGTAAGCTCACAAAGGAAGATCTATGTGCTCATGAATTCAAAGCATCCATTCACTACAAGAAAAAATACCTATTACTTCTCCCCTTTTACCACAGTTTTTTATGTTAGCCCAAAAATACCAAGGTAAAAAGTTCTTTTACCTCGGTTTTTATTTTTTGTTGTAAAAGATATTATTTACCTCGGTTATTATATGAACCCATGTAAAAGGTAAAAAAACAAAGTAAATAATGATACTTTATAGTGAGCGACGTCGCATATATTGTTTCAAAAGTTGGACCAAATTTGCTTCACACATCATTTTTACCGATACGTGTTGTGAATAACTAGCGAAGTCATGAATATGTAAAAGATAAATTAAAATAAAGAATTTGACGGTGATGGAAAATAATTAAAAAAGAAAATCGAAGTCGTGCGCTTTTCCTTGTTTTGGCATCTCTCTCCTCCTAATATCCCATCATCACGATTAATTTGGGGGAATGTAAAAGGACAATTAGGCACTACAGCTGCTAGCAATAATTGTGCTACAAAGACCCTAGAAATCCTCCCCTCATTCGTACACGATCAGTACCCCCTTTGTTAAATGTTTTTTAATCATATGATAATAAATTATTTATAAAATCATGCACGAATGAAATCACACATATAAACACATAGAGTTAATTATATTATGCTCAAATAAGATAGTTGAATAATTAGAAAAAAAGTCACAAAAATATCCTTATTAGTAGTACATAAATTCAAATAAAAATTGTTTTAGTTCCAACATAGCAGAAATTACAATAAACTCAATGAGTCCAGATAATGATGACCTTGAAGATGATTTCCCCACAGCTTCTACCACCTCAAAGAACAAGGTGTCCCCAATGCGTAGGTTGTTTCTCCTAAGGAACTCCCCAAAACCCTTTGAGGAAAGGGCCTTGATCTTCCCACCTCTCTAGTAGTTCATATGCCACTTTGTTCCGTAGCACCTCAGTACTACGGGGGTCTTCTCAGCCGGCAAGATTGGTACAATCTTCCTAGGGATGTACTAAGTCACAAAAAATATTGATTTGATATATATATATATATATATATGCAATTATCAACAAATAAAATTTATTTAAAAATATTCACCAAAGTGGGGTTTTCCCCTAAAGTTCTATTGCTTCAAACTGCATTCGAAACGTGGGCTATCAATAGCCATCGAATGATGTTCAATATCGAACAAAACAGGCTCTGGGTTGCTTCAATGTGCGGTGAATTGTACGAAAACAAAAAATTATTAGTTGTTACAAATTGTGAAGATGTGTTAGAAAAAATATATGTAAATTGGTGAAAAACATGAAAAAGGGGCCGATTAGACGATCCTTTGCCAACCATTCATCTTGCATCAAAAGTGAAAATGTTAAGTGCAAAACTACCCTATACAAAGCAAGATGCAACGTCAGCAAAGCCATCGCAGGTGCATGTCAGACCAAAGTTGTGGGTTGGTCAACATACAAGCAACTTCACAAACTAGTCGATCAAACTGAACACAAGACTGGCACATAACCGAGGCCGCATATGTAAATTTAGAATAAACTTAGAAGCCATAATGCGATGTTCATAATATTTCAGCCATACCAAAGGTTAGACCGACATAGATGCGACGTAAGAAATTAAAAAATAAGCTATTGAAAATAAGAATATGCGAAATTGCACAATTATCACATGAACCCAGTTACAACGGACATGATACCATTTTCACATATTTCAGCAGCAACAGCAGACAGAAACCCATTAAATTGAAAAAAAAGAAGTTTAATGACCAGCAAATTAAACATAAACACTTCGGAGACATGCCAAAACATTGTCTGACTGATTTGTAAAGTAAGAATTGCAAAACATATTCACAGACCACAGATTAAACATTGCAAAGTAAGAATCACAAAACATATTCACAGACTATAGATCAAACATTGCAAAGTAAGAATTACAAAACATAGGTGTTAGGAGATTAGAAAGACCATACCTTTTTCCAATTAAGAAGAGAAGGGAGGGGAGGACGATGGAGACCATTGGGAAACTTGTGAATAGATGCTTGAACTGATTGTTGGGGTTCCCCTTTCTATACCCTTTTCTGAACGATATCACTTTGAACCATTGTGGTGTTCACGTCAAAAGCTATAATGTCGTACAACACTCGAATAAGGTGACATGGTGTTGACCACCTACCGACATCGTTTTAAACCACTTTAGAATCCACCGCGAGGGTTTGATGTCGCAACACAGCCAAATTAGGAGACATGATTTCAACCACTTATCGATGTTGAAAACTTACATGGGTCAAACAATTGTAGCCCATCAAAACAATGGTCAAAATTTTGAGTTTATTTACAATATTTGTTTGCAACAACAATCTGCTTGGAGGGAGAGTGAGTTACATATATTGAAGGAGGGAGAGGGAGTTGCATATGAAGGATTCTTTGGTTACTGATGAAGGATTCAATAACATTGCAATAAAAGTCAAGAAATATTGTTCCAAATTTGAATACATTTGTTTTAAACAAATGTTGAAAAGTTAGTAATCAGTCAAATTTGCGGGGAAGAATGATGACATGAAAAATTATGGGCCCAACGCCATTTACCACCTCGAAATATAGCGTGTCCCTAACCACGAGTTCCTCTTCATCAAGAAACTTACTAAATCCCTTCGGGGTTAGGGTCTTGAACCTCTTGTTCCACAAGCAGTGCATCTCATACTCCCTTCCATTGCACTGCAACACAACAGCCAACTTGTAGGGCGGTATAAGCTCAGAAATCTGGTTTGGGACGTACTGATCTATCAACAAAAAATGAAATATAGTAAATATCAAAGTAACTTATAGAAAAATTTAATTGAAAATATAATATATGAAATAACAGGGAGGACTTACCAAAATTGGAATTGAACCAAAGTTCATCTGGGTAAGAGTGTGGAAAGACATCCCTGAATGTGGTGCGCGGACGATGATCCTCATCCGAATCACTAGGGATCTTTATTGGTCATTAAAATTGTTAATAATATAATTAGAAAATAGATAATAAACTAAATGGAATTTAAATCTTAACTAGAAATGACTCACCTCAATCGGGGTATGTCTACTCGAATTAGAACGGTTAGACATGATTCTTGAAATTGGATATGAAATTGATCAATTAATCTATTTTGTGGCCAAAAAAATAACTTGGTCGACATTCAGGAGCGACGTCGCTAACACGCTGGGTCAAGGTAATGCTAAAGTTCACATGTCACCACAACGTTGCCAACTAGTCAGAAAAACTGATTTGTTAAATGAGAAGAATGTGACTTTGGTCTCTAGCGGTTTTAGCAAAAAAAGTATAAACAACGTCGCAAAAAGATCGCTAAAAAATAAGGAGAACAGACGAATGGCCAACGTCGCATTCAAGCTTGATAGATGCATTCTCAACAACATAAAACTGGAGCAAACAAAAGGTAATAACAAAATAGGAAATTTCAATACAAAATAGGTAAAACCCAAATTCCTACAGCCTAGAGTAAATGTCCATGGAAATTTCAATACAAAAAATAACAACACTCGGAATTAAACCATATGCATATCTAATTAGATAACCAATTCAAAATCCAATGTAATCTAGGGAATCTTGAAAGCATACCTTTGAGAAGATAAGTTCAGAGATTGCTGATATTCGAGGGAAAGTTATATGTTTGAAGTTATGTATGAGGTGGGCTATATTTATATTCGTTACAAATTGCTGGGAATTCCACCTCGGTTGGAGCAACGTCACAGGTTAGTCGACCTAATCGACAAGGTACCAACGATGGAGCAAAATTGGCTAATCTAAATGCGGGCCTCATCATTTCAGGCTATTATCATATCAACTGCCTATGTTTTACCAACTTGTGACCGACTTCGTCTCTTATTAAAGTGGGCCTCATCGTTTTGGCTCACTAGCATAGCAATTGGGCATGCGTATGACCAGAACAACACAATTGACCAAAATAACGATTAGTAGTATATTATATACTACTAATTGAAGTTTATAAATTTCTATGAAATTTATAGACATCATGTTCGATGGGAATCGATATAACACAACCAATGAACTTTATTGACGTCTAGTTTGATGAGAATCACCATATAGAATTGCATGAAATTTCTTATTCTTGGTTTTTGAGGAAATAAAAAGACAATAAAATTCTATCCATCAAAAATTTTAAAGCCACAGCACATGGCCTAGAGTTATTTGTAGCAGATACTTACAAGTATACAAGGCGTTGTTCATAATAACTTGTGGAAGTATATGTGGAATAAGACCACTTTCTTTATTACACTCGGATAGTATAAGTTCAACTTCGAATGTCAAAGTTTCTTTTTTTTTTAATTTAAAGCACCCTAAGGTGGGGGGTATTATATAAAGGTTCCCCAAGCCTGTGTAAAGACAAATACATACAGAGTCGTAGTTCGTACACGAGGATCATTGAAGCAACATAGTTGCCGCCAAAAGAATACCTAGCATCTATTAAGGAAGGTGATTTTTTTCCGGATCTAGTGGATAGAAGACAAAAGATAGGAATGATAGTTGCGATTCCAAAAGAAAGAATCTCCACCCCACGTGTTAATTCTTTCCTTTGGCCAGGCAACTTCATTCTAGCACGTAAATTTGAAGAGCCTAAAACAAAGAAAAAAATTTGCAGCAAAGTTTCAAAGAAGCTGTAGATTTGAGCACTCCATTCCGAGGTTGGCTGCAGCCTGCTTGCAGTAGCCCAAAATCAGAATATACAGAGATGTTGCATTTGAGGGGGGTCCGTATGCCATCCGTGTTGCAGCTGAGGGGAGCTTGAGTTTATGCCAATTTCTTCTGATATGATCTGAGGAGCCAAAAACAGAGAGGACAGTAGTCTCTATTCTAATTTACTGCATGCATATTGTTTGTATGATATGAGTACTCAGGAAATTGTTCAAAGATGATAACATTTGTATCAGAAATTCACACACCAACTCTAATCACAGGAAGACCACTTTTGTCAAGTGTTAAAAGGCCCCTAAGGAAATGAGGGGCTGACTGTATGTCTATATCACCATTAAGGTTTTTTTCTAGAGCATATTTTGCCAGAAAATCAGCTGCACTATTTGCCTCCCTACGGATGTGTTGGATTGGGTATTTTTGATGTTTTGAGTTGAGGGAACTGCAGATGGAAAAGGTTCTCCAAGGGGAACTTTTTGGATTTTGAATACCCTGAACAGCTATTAAACAATCTGATTCCACCACACAAGTAGATAGATCCATTTCTGAGCATGTTTCATATCCACATTAAATGGAGACTAGTTCAGCATGTAAAGGGGATAGAGATTGGAATGTTTTAGCTCTTATGATAACCACATTCCCAATCCGGTTTCTAACTATCACAGCCAAAGAAGAATAACCACCTCTATTCCATGTGGCATCAGTATTAATTTTATATCCTGTTTGTGGCTTCTTCCAATTTACAGTAGTTAAAGATCTTTTCCTCTTTTGAAAGATTTGAGGGATTATATTTTCCTGAGTCCAATACTTATGCTTATCTACATTGCCAATTAGGTGGTGGATAGTGCAAATGTGATATATCATACCTTTAATCTCATTAAAGCAAGCTACTTGGGAGAAAGATTCATTTTCGTAAATAATTTTATTCCTTTTAATCCAAAGAAACCAAATTGTGACTAGGAGGGTAGCAGTGGTAATGTTAGACTGAATCTTGGATTCAGCCTTAAAAGAAAGATAATATTCAACTCTGCCCTTCAAGTTTGCAAAAACTGAACGTTGAAGATGTAAAAGGTCACTGACACAATCCCACACATCAATAGAGGAGGGGCATGAATTGAAAAAATGATCCAAAGTATCTGTGTGGTTCAAACAGAGGGGGCATTTAGAGACTAAAACGAAACCTAACCTACATAATATGTTATCAAAAGGAAGAATTCCATTCATGGCTCTCCACAAGAGAACAGACATTTTCTTTGGGATGAAAGGCGACCAAACCTTATTAAAGTGTCTAATTTTTGCCTTTCTCTGTCTGAAAATATTGTATGCAGACTGTATGGAAAATAATCCTTCTGTGGCTGGAGTCCAAACAAGCTTATCCTCATGAGAATGTTCCAGCTTAGCATCCTGCAAAAGGGAATATAAATTGGTAGCCAGATATGGCTCCAGCTTT
Source organism: Rubia yunnanensis (assembly GCA_037428765.1). NCBI lineage: Eukaryota > Viridiplantae > Streptophyta > Magnoliopsida > Gentianales > Rubiaceae > Rubia > Rubia yunnanensis. Next base: position 66,286,545 of record CM075064.1, read on the forward strand.
GGAAGAAGGGAAGCTTTGTTGTTTATAAAAAACCTGAGTGAAATATCCTCAAAGGGAATGTTCATCTCATGTGGCCAATTATAATACAGAGCTCCTTCTCCTGTCCAATTAGAGTTCCAGAAAGAGCATTCACCCAATTCATAGAGTACTCTGGAGTAGCTGTTTGCCTTAGCTGTGATTTTGCATATTCTAGACCATGTATGTGATTTTTTATAGGAGATAGGAAGAGACCATAACAAAGAAGTCCATTGGGTAGTGTTTTGTTGCAGTTTCCACCACAATTTACATGAAAAGGCAGCTTTTAAATCCCTAAAACCTATGCCATTTTCATCTATAGGTAGACTCATATTCTTCCAAGACCTCCATTTTTTCCTATCAGTGTTGTCATAATTACCCCAAAAAAAACTGGATGCTATTTTTTCCATTTTTTTCAAAACAATCTTTGGTGGACTCAAGACAGCGAATATATGCGTTAGAATTGAAATAAAACAGTGATTAATCAGTACAATCTTCCCAGCAGTAGTGAGTCATCTATTCTTCCAATTATTGATTGATTTCTCCATTCTTTCCAGCAGAGGTTGATAGTGTACCTGAAGATTTTGACCCGAAAAAATAGGGACTCCCAGATATTTGAATGGAAAAGAACCTTTTTCCATTCCTAGTAACCTCTTTACAGATAGAACTGTTGTTAATGGTGTTCTATGGGATACAAAAAATTCAGATTTTGCAAAATTGACCTTTTGTCCTGTGGTTTGCTCATATGCTTGCAGGAACTTTTTAAACCTCTTCAAGTTTGTAGGTTAGTATTAAGAAAAACTGCTATGTCATCAGCATACATTAAGTGTGAAATAGGAGAACAAGAGGGAGGGAAACAAAATGTTGGAGGTATCCTATGTTGAAAATTTTCTTTAAACTTCTAGAGAAGGCTTCGGATAGTAAATTGTACAAAAAAGGTGAAAGAGGATCTCCTTGTTTTATGCCTCTAGAGGATGCAAAGAAGCCTGAGGTAACTCCATTGATTAGAACAGAAAAGTGAGTAGCAGCTATGTTATGCATGATAATTTTAACAAAATTTCCATGAAAACCGAATTGGAGAAGTATAGAGTTTAGGAAAGACCAAGAGACTCTATCAAAGGCCTTTTGCATATCAAGTTTTACTATCAAATTTTGAACCTTTGTATTTCTAGACAAAATTCTGGTCATCTCCTGCATTTGGATAACATTATCAGTGATATCCCTACCCTTGATGAATGCACTCTGCTCAGGAGAAATTAAGGTTTGCATCAATGGTTTGATCCTTTCCATTAGCATTTTTGAGAATACTTTATTAACAAAATTTGATAGACTAATTGGTCTGAAATCAGAAAAGGATGTAGGGATTGGTTTTTTGGGGATTAGGGTGAGCCAGGTGCTTGAAATGACTTTTGGGATATTACCAATGCATATGAAATCATTTGCTGCTTCAAGCAGGTCAAGTTTAATGGTTTCCCAGAAAGTGGTATAGAATTCGCTAGAAAAACCATCAGGTCCAGGAGCACTAGATTTATTTAAATCAAAAACTGCATACTTGAGTTCCTGGATAGTGAAAAGTTGAAGGAGGAGATGGTTTTGCTATTCAGTAATTACTTTAGGTATTTCCATTAGAAAATAGTTAAAGTAAGTTCCTGTTTTTGGAGTGATGTCCTCATTAAGTAATTCCTTGAAAAATTGAACTCCTTCTTCTTTAATCAGTTGAGGTGCTGATATCCAGTTCCCTTGTCCATCTTTGATTTTACTAATTCTTGACCTAGCTCTCCTTTCTCTAATGGTGTGGTGAAAGAAACTGGTATTTGCATCACCATACTTAAGCCAATTTAACCTAGCCTTTTGCTTTAAAAAGATGTTTTTTTTCTTTCTGAGATATAATAAGTAAGGCTTTTGACTTATTAAGTTCAGCTAAATCTGTTTCATCTTGAGTTTGTTGAAAAATTATTTTCAGATCATTAACTTTAGCCTCAGCTTCTAGCAGATTTTGATTCACATTTCCAAAGGTGTTTTTGTTCCATTCTTTAATGTCAGTCTTCAGCCTTTTAAGTTTATACACTAATCTGTACATCCCTCTAAAAGGAGCTGATAAATTTCAGTTTTTAACCACTAAGTCCTGGAAATCATGTCTATTTGACCACATATCTTGATATCTAAAATGCCCGGGCACCATTTCTTCAGAAGATTAAATAGAAAGGAGTAAAGGAGAGTGATCAGATGTCATTCTATTTAGCACTTGAATTGAACTGTTAGGGAATAAGTCCAGCCAATCTAGGTTGCTTAAGCTTCTGTCTAATCTTTGAAGCATGAGGTCCTTGCATTTATTTCTAAACCGATTATTACACCATGTGAAAGAGTTTCCTACCGTAGAAATTTCATGCAAGTCCAAGTTACTAATGAAGTCATTAAACTGTTTCATACTTCTATTGTGGGTTGATTGTCTCCCCTTATATTCAGAAACTGAGGCTACTGTAGTAAAATCCCCAATGTATATGGAAGGTTCAGGGGGTGGTGTTCTTAAATCATTCCAAAGAGACTCCCTCATTTGTCTATTCACACTAGCATATATAAAGAAACAGTTCCAACTGACTGATGTCGAAATTTTAGAGATTCTGGCCTATAGAAATTGGTTTGATTCTGGCCTGTAGAAATTTTCAGAGATTCTAGCCTGCAGAAATTTTCAAGCCAAATGTAATCGGGTTTGAGACTGACGGTGTACTTTTACAATTTTACACTTAGGTCCCTCCTAGAAAGTGGGAGAACTTGAAATGTAAAACTGGAGATACACTTAACCGATTCATCAAATGACGACCATAATGTTCTGATTTAGTCAAGGATAGATTTACCAGGGTAATCGTCTGTCATTTATATTTGTATTCCATTAATACCCTTACGATAAGTGTTATGAGAATGATACTTTGCACCACATAGAATCGTATGAAATTTCATATTTTTGGTGTTTGATGAAATAAAAAAACAATAAATTCTATGCATTAAAATTTTTCAAAGCGATAGCATGAAACCTAGAGTAAATTTTAACAGATTACTTATAAGTATACAAGGCGTCATTCATAAGAACTCGTGGAGGTATATGTGGATGAAGACCAGTTTCTTTATCACACTCGGATAGTGGTGTATACCCATCCCAGAAGCTCCATAGTGCTGGGACGCTGGCCCAAATCATAAGTAGGCTCTACAATAGACCACAAACAGAACAAAGAATGATAGAGGCCAGTCAAAGGGAAATAGGCCACTAACCAAGAAAGGTGGGAGCCACGATCCAGCTCTTGGATACGAACCGCCTTTATTGAAACCATAATCAAACCGAAGATGGTGAATCTGGATGAAACGGAGCCATGCTCGTAGCACACTATAAAAAGAACTATCAGATACCAATGAGGGTATGCATAACTAGATCGAGGAATTCTAATTCTCTAAGGAGAGGGCTGACTTGATCGTTGTAGCCTTTTCCCCGGAATCATTTTTGGGAGCTATTTTGCGGGTAGAAGAATACACGAGGTGAATGATAGTGTTTTACTTAAGGGAGCAACCACATCATTTGGCACCGACTGTGGGGACCAATGTTTATTTCTTAGTTCTAAGATCCTCCAGGTAAACAATGGTGTTCACCAAAGTGAGAATAGTCACAACCATCAGACCTATGAACACACAACTGGGCATAACAAGAACACACAAGGCCAGGAGTATATCCTTAGTGGATAGAGAGAAAAGAACATGGAAGATATAGAGGATGAAGAAACAGAATCTCCTAATGCAAACCAGAAAAAAGAGAGGAGGGCATTCACGACATTTTTAGAAGCAAAAAGAGAGAGCCTCTATAATCAGTTTTTGATAACACTCAAGCCTAAATTGTAGAGAATGGATAAGAAAATAAGTCAAGAGCAAAAAATTCATAAATACAAGGAGGAGTTAAGAGACATAGTAGCAGATAACGATGCTGACAAATCACCCAAAGCACCACATCTTCGAGATTACAAAATGCCTAAGGATTTCAAACTCCCTCTCAATGTTAAAATTTATGATAGGACCACATATCCAAAAGAGTTTGTACACTCTTACCAAAATAGCATGAGGTTTAGAGACGCGAACATTGAAATGGGAGAAGAAACTGAGCTAGTTAGCTTAGAAGAAGAAGACGATTTAAAGTGCGTAAAGAAGGAAAGACATCTTCCATGCATGGAAAAGAGAGGGTCGTCGAAGTTTTACTAAGCCACAAAGAAACTTTTACAATAGGCATCGAGAACATTGGAGCAATAGACCCAAGTATTGCTATGCATTCTTTGAATATCAATGACTCGGTCAAGCCAATTAAACGAGAGGAAAGATGTCTCACTGGCGACAGGTAAAAACAATTGAAGAGGAAGTTGCTACATTGCTTCAAGCCAGTATATTAAAGAGTTCATATACCCGAAGTGGCTAGTGAACCCAGTCATGGTGATAAAATCATAAGTAGGATAGAGAAGGTGCATAAAATTCACAGATCTAGATAAGTGATCTGCTTACGTGCGTTAACTGTTGCATTTGGCATAGTTTTTAGCTTGTTTTATTTGGCAGATTTCTAGTAGTAGTTTAGTTTATGTGAGAAGGGGTTTAGACTTAATTAGTTGAGTTTATTTGGTGAATATCAGTTTTGTTTGGGTTTCTTTTCTAAATCCCACGTTTTGTAGACTTAATTTGTACTAATGGACATCTTGTATCCATGGGATCCTTGATCTTCCTTGTGATTATCTTTAGTAGTCTTCCCCTGGTTATGTTTTGTTTACATTCTATATGAAGGCCGCTCGTAAGGGCGGTAAAAGATATTGAAGGTCGTTTGCAAGGATGGTAGAAGAGATAAAAGCCATTCACACTAGAATGGTAGTAGATGAATTCCGCTAGCATCAATGTGTGGTAGAAGGATATTGAAGCCAAAGATATGTGACTACAAAGTTTATAGCGGTTAACAAAGAAACGGGACTTCGTGGCAGATGATGATGTAGAAAAATCACCCCTAACGTCATATCTCTGAGATTTTAAGATACCAAAGGACTTCAAACTTCCTTTACATGTTAAAATATACGATAGGACTATGGATCAAAAAGAGTTCCTACATTCATACAGGAACACCATGAGGTTTTGTGATATGAACATCAAATTAGTGTTCAAGGAGTTCCCCATCTTCTTGTCAGGTCCAACAATCACCTGGTACGAGGATCTCCCAAGTGGAAGCATTAAATTGTGGGCAAATTTAATAGATTTATTCTTGGGTCACTTCTATCAGAAGCAAAGATTCACAAAATGATTGCAAAACTTAATAACATAGCCCAACGAAGTTAAGAAAGTTTGGCAGAGTATCATAGAGGTTCGTGATGGAATTTTTACAGGTTTGCGACTTGTCATTCCAATTGTCATTCGGAGCATGTACATGAGGCATGCGATTAGGAGAGTTCTACAAGGAACTAGCAAAGAGTATGCCCAAAAACTTGAGAGAGCTACAAAAGATGATTGAACAGTATGTTCGAACAGAATAGGCGAAAAACGTAATATAGAAAGGGAACAAGGTGAGAAGCAAATGATGGAGGATTTACAGAAGGGTTTTTCAAAGAAAGGCAAATGAAACATCACTTTCAAGCAGGGAGAATCAGGATTGCAAGGAGCTTCATTCCAGGATATGCCTCTGACTAGATCAAGGAAAGAGATATGACAAGTGAACAAGGATCTATTTCGAGAACCAGCACCTATGCTGGCACCACCAGACAAGAGATCAAGGGAGTATTATTGTGCCTTCCACAAGGACCATGGCATGAAATTGAGTTTTGTAGAGACCTGAGAAGACAAATTGAAGAAAATTTGAGGAATGACTACTTAAGCCAATTTAAGAGGGAAGGAGCAAGCCAGTATGGAGACACTAGCAAAGCAGTGAACCCCTCTTTAAGAAACCAAGGTACAGTGATCATAATGGCAAAGAATTAAAAAAATGACTGCGGGGCTTGCAATGATGATGCGGGCAATAAAGTACCAGAGACAGTCATCTTGTCCATACACGGATCCACAAAGTCATTTTCCAAAAATGCTTGGAAGGCCAAAGCAATATACCCTTCCCCATAAGAGCTGGCTGATAAAAGGCTTTATTCGAATGAGATGATCACCTTTAGTGAGAAAGATGCAGTACCTAATGCTTTGCCTCACCACGATCCCATGGTTATCATTGCAAAAACTAGAGATGCAACCATTCACATACTGTTCGTAGGGGATGGAATTGCATTCGATATATTGTTTGTAGACTGCTTTAATAGGTTGGGTTTCAATAGGGCTGGCCTAAAAAAGTCTAGGTCTTTGCAGGTAGGTTTCATTGGACGAGTGGAAACCCCTTTAGGGAGTATACAGTTGCATGTCACTATTAGAGAAAGTGGGAGAAATTGCACCATCATGTGTGACTTCGTGGTCATGGATGCCCCAAGTATGTTTAATGCCATCATCAAAAGGTCATGGATGAACAAAGTTAAAGCAATATGGTCCCTTTATCACCTGGTAATGAAATTCCCAACTTCAGCTGGTAATAGGACCATAAGAGGAAACCAGTAAATGGCCAGGAAATGCATGGTCATAGCAATAAAGGTAGGACAGGTTGGAGAAAAGACTAAAATGGTTAGCACAATCTCAAGCAGTGGCTTACTAGAGTAGCCAGAATAAATAGTAGACTTGGGAGAAGAAATGGAGCTGGTTAGCCTAGATAGCAAAGATAATTTCAAGTGCGTGAAGATAGGAAAACACCTTTTAGACAAGGAGAAGACAAAGGTTGTAGAAATCCTTCAAAGCTACAAAGACACATTTGCGTGGAGTGTCCAAAACATGGGAGGGGGAGACCCAGGCATCACTACTCGTTCCTTGAATATTAGCGACTCAGTCAAATAGGTTAAACAAAAGCAACGTTGCTTCGCTAGCAATAGTAAAAAGACAATCGAAGAGGAAGTTAAAACACTGCTTTAGGCATGTGTAATGAAAGAGGTCATAAACCCAAAGTGGCTAGTAAACCCAATCATGGTGAAGAAATCAGACACAAGTTGGAGAATATGCATTGATTTCACGAATTTGAATAAAGCATGTCCAAAGGACTGCAACCCTCTACCAAAAATCAATCAACTAGTTAAAGTAATTTCAGGTTATAAAGCCCTGGCATTTTTAGACATGTACAAGGGATAACACTAGATATTGATAAATCTGAAAGATGTAGAGAAAATGGCCTTTATAACCAGCATTGGCACGTTTTGTTACGTAAAGATGTTGTTTAGGTTTAAAACTGCTGGGGCAACGTACTAGAGAGTAGTCGATCATGTATTTCATAATCAGAGAGGATGAAATGTTGAGGCATATGTTTGAAGATCCACGCCATGCTGAAGAACAGGTGCCCCACACCCATGAAGTGGTGTGACCCGCATTAGGCCTCGCGTCCCGTGCTAAGTACATCAACGAGCCAAGTCATCCGTGATGCCCCGCGCCGGGCTACGAATGAGCTAGGGTTTACCCTATTTTGGCCTATTTTTAGGCCCAATCTCCTCCTACTATATATAGAACTTTAGTCTACTAGTTTTGAGAGACTTTTCATACTTTAGATCTCATTTTCACTTTCAAGAGTAGAGGAGATTCTCTCCTTAGGAAACTTTTTGTTCTTTTCATATTTCTTTGATCCTTAGATGTGGAATTCAAATATTTATTTTAATTCCATGTCAAGGTAGTATTTTCTATAGCTTGGGGATCATTCTAGTTACTTGGTTATATCTTTATGCTTTTTGAGATTCTATAGTTCATCCTAATTTTGTGTTCCTAATATTATTGTGATTTTCTTTTGAGTTTGAATGCATGAGTATTACACCACATATAAGCACACACTTTGGGCTGTATTCATACTAGGCCCAAATATTGATAGCGCATGGGAAGGGAAACCAGGATGTTTGTATCGGTGGAGTGGAACGAGGATGCGTGGGTGTGTGCACATGAGATTCGAGGTCATACTGATCCACTTCCCTTCACACCATTCTTAGCCGGCTTCGTAAAGTTTTTGAGAGGTTCCAAGTAGAGATAACTTAAATAGTAGCAAGCTAGGGTTACAAGAAGCCCTAGTATCACATATAAGGTGGCTACGATCGTTGGGCCTAATTAATAGGACCCGAGGGGAGTAGTTGTACTCATGGTGGAAGCCCGGGACGTGATCACACACGAGAGAATCAGACCTACAACAATGGTTAGACCTTGTTTTACTCCCCTAATTATGATGGAAGTGTTGATGAAGGGTTACGAGAGCACCCGCACCCACTGTGACAAGGACAAGGAAGTGTATGCCATCGGCCACACCACGTGTTATGGACACACTATTAGGTTTGTTTAGATCTCTATTTGAAAGAATCAAGGGTAGTAGCATTAGATTGACCAAGTCACTCAATCATTTCCCCAAGTAATAGCTTTATATAGTAGTGATATTAACTTTGCATGTTTTGTAGTTGTTAGATTTGAAATCTACCCCCCCCCCCCCCCCCGCCCTTTGCATGTTTGCTTTACTAGCTATTCCTTTCACTCGTATGGATTGACCACCCGCACGGGGTTGTATTTCTAGTTGATACATTAAACCTAGCATCTCTGTGGACAAACCCAGGGCTTGCCGCTAACTACCCTCTAGGTAGCGTAGAAGTGAGATCGAGGTGCAGAATATAAATTTCTATCATTGACCTCCATCCTCAGCTCGTGTTAATTAGCTGCAATTAATGACCCCGGGTTGAGGTGGGTCAGTAGACTCTTTAGCTGACAAGTTGGATTCCACTCACGCTGATCCTTCACAGCCTAGCAGTAACCAATAGTGCGAGCATTCGTGGAAACATCCTCAAATAATATATAGAAAGACTTGGTCTTGAAGAGCCGATCTATAAGAATATAAGGATATTTAGGGAAAACAGGTTCATTGTTGTGCATCTTCTCTAACTTAGAACAAAGCTGAGTCACTTGCGCTTCCGCGAGCCTGGAGGTGTTGCTTGCAGCAACATTATCAGGCTGGTCCAGTAGACTTACCCTTGTTACCAGGGCCCATTTAGTTAACACCTTTCCAGGAGGTGTTGCTCGCAGCACCATTATCAGGCTGAACAATAGTCTTAGCCACCTCTTCATCGTTAGCATCAAAGATTGATATGTCGATGTCTCCTCCAGCTAGATTCATATCTGAAAAAAATGAACATCATAGATGAAACGAACACACAAAAAAGTAATCGTTCATCAAAATAAGAAAGAGTACAGATCAAACACATCAACACAATAACGAACAAACCACTTTCAGCATCAGAGTCAGCATGGTGGAGATATTGTGTATGAGCACAAAGTGTGACCACAATCTCTATCTAAGTGGTAAAATGGACATTCAAGCTAGGAAGCTTAGACTTGGGAACCTTGTAGTTCCAAGAAGGCATAGCCATTTCGGGATTTTGATTTAATTTTATGAAAAAATATTTTGTCTGTTAGGGAGAAACATTAATAGGGAAACCACTCACAAGCTCAACCCCAGAAATTACAGGATAAAAGGTAAATTCATCTACTGTATTTTTCACTTTTTGAAGATCATAAAAGTTGCGAAACAACTCAAGAGTGAAAGGAATGTCTACTTTCTCACATACTTGTGGAAGCCCCATTATGATAGCGATGCCCTTGGGGTGAAATTGGGACAACGCGACTTTGTACGAGTAGAGATGATCAACCACATGTTGGGGAGAGAAAAATAAAGGCCAAGGTTCAAATAGGCTAAATAACATGATATATATGAAGGAGGAGGAATTCATAGGAGCGCAAAGCTTAAAATAAGTTTAAAACGGGAAGTAGTTCATCAAATTATCTAAGTATGAACCATACAGCATACTGCGTATGCTAGAGGATCCAGTGACATGACCGGAATCCCCATTGGAATGAGCATCTTCTACGAGAGACGCGACACGGTTACTGGAAGACATGTGGAAAAATAAGGACCCTAGAGTTAGAGATAAAAACTTTGATTAGGGCTAATGACCACACACACAAGTTTTTCAGAGCAAAGCTCAATAGAAAAAGCGTCAGAGAAGATAACTAGAAAATAGAAAGAAATGCAACAAGTACTAAAACTACCAAAAATCAAAGAAGAAATACAAATTATTCAGTCCAGAACATGCAGCAAAGAAATTGGAGATTAAGGTTAAGGACAAAGCTTACTCTTACAGAAGATGAGGGAAGATGATACGCAGAAAACCTAGGGATAACCAAAGGAGATAAAAGCTTGGGCAATAGAGGAGATGAAATTAAACAAAAATGAGCTGGGATACTTAAATATCAAAAGAAATGGCAAGATCGAGGAAGACAATCAGTTCAAAACATGCAATGATGATAATCTGACACAAAAAGCAAGTTACCTTTTGCTTATATCAAGACGGCGGTGGTATATGAAAAGACGGCACTGAATGAGGGAAATATTAAAATATTAATTTCAAATTCCTTACTAAAGAAGTACAACGAGAACAAACATTAGAAAAATTTGGAGCGGAATAGTAAAAAAAGAAGATTTAATCTCGACTTCTAAAAAACATATTTGCAAAAAAATCTTATCAAAAACATAACAAGCATGGGGAATTCAAATTTCAAAATTTTAAATTTGATGAGGGATCGAAGACAGAGGTATAGACAAAAAGCTAACATCACTTCGCAATGACTATGAAGGTAGCATTAAAGGATGAACATTTTGTTGATGAACAACATCAGTTTTCATTTGAACCGCAATCAACTCCATTACTTCGTGTCTTTTAGCCTTCATGGCTAGGTGGGGCTTATGGTATATACCTAGCCCAATTGTTAATTCACTGACCCAAGACCGTAATTCGGCCCAAAACTAACCTACGATGCTAACTGGGATGAAGTCAACCCACAAACCGTGAAAAGCGGAGACCATAATTAGGCGCAGGCCACAATCCATCATTCTCAGAGCCATGATTAAGCACATGAGGGAAAACCCAAGAAAGGTGGAGCCACGTTCATAACAGGCTATGAAAGGAATGGAGAGGACACCAATATGGGCAAGCAACTAACTTGAGAAATTCCAATTCTTAGAAGAGAAGACTGACTTGATCGTCCTCACTTTTCTCCCAAAATCACTTATGGGATTGGTTTTTCAGGTGAATAAGTTCAAGGTGTGAGAAAAAATTAGCTTTCCTGAACAAACCACCATGTCAACTGGTGTGCTGGAAACATAACAGACATAATACTCAACATCCCCTGTGCACACACTCACGCAGACCCGTGCTCTGTTACCCATTACACATCTAAGGTTTCTCTTCTCTTGGGGGCATCAATATCCGTACCAAAATGAATATAGACTAGAGTGTGTGTTTATGGAGTGTACTATTTGTGCAATTCTAACATTCAAGAACAAGTCACAATAATATCATAAGCATAATAATATGAATGAACTAGGAATATCAAAAAAGAATAATTAAAAACACATGAATACAATTATCCCCAAGCTATGGAAGCTACTCCCTAGATATAGAATTCAAATAAAGATTTGAATTCCACATCGTAGGATGAAAGCAAAATAAAAAGGAAAGAAAGGAAGAAGAGAGAATGTCTCTCTCTAGAATGCTCTCCTAATTACAAGATGTAGAGTAAAACAATAATGAATGATCAGGTAAAAACCTAGTAGAATAAGGCTATATTTATAGTAGTAGGGGATTGGGCCTAAAATAGGCCCAAAATAGGCAAAAAAGTGTGAAACCCTAGTTCAGCTGCGGCTTGGCGTGGACTGTCAAGGATGATGCGGTCCGCGCCGTGTATAGCCTAGAATGTTAGATGGTGCTGGCGTGGCCCATTTGATCAATGCTGGAATGGGTTGTGGCCTTTGGAATGGTACACGTTAACTTCTTTGGCTCGAATCGTGGAATCTTGTGTGGTCCGCATCATCTCCTTTGGCGTGGACCATGGTGTTTGGCGCAGGCTACCAACATCATGTTCACTTTTTGCACGGCTTATCCACGGGACATGAGATTTAGCATGGAATATTGTCAAAATTAGTGTTTTGCTCAATGATTTGGCATGGGCTGCTCAATTCTTCACATCCCACCGATTGGTCTTGATAATTTGCATTTTGAATGGCGCTGGCCATCGAAAATGGGAAAGTCTGCAATACTTAGCTAATTTTTAGTGAAACATGGAAATTGCACGCATTTCCCATCAAGTTTGGTTTGGTCCATGCTGGGCCTTGGCACGCACCACTTCGCCTGATGCAGGCCGTTGGTGACTTCCATGAGCGGTTCTCGCTAACCCGTTAGTGTCTTGGCCGGCTGAACTTCTTTCCTTCGCTATGAATGAATCGTTAGTTAGATTTGAGAGTTATAGTAGTTTATTTTATAGTGCTCGAGAAGAGGAATCCAATGGAATCAACCCTCAAGGCTAATTCTTGTTGGGTCATTCTTTGACTTTGGTGAAACTCATCGGACCATGATTCACCATTTCTTCGATGGCCGCCTTGAACTCCAGCGTTGCCTATTTTTCACTCCAACCTCCTTCTACCACGATTTATGTATGTGGCCTTCATCTACTACCATTCTATTGTGAATGTACTTCGATCTCTGATATGTCTATTTTATGTGCATAATTTAGTACTTTTTGGGGTCACATTTGTGCTCTTTTATTATCAAGAACGTGTGTTTTACCATGAAATTCTCTTAGGAAAGGTAAAAGAAAATTTGTGCTCTTTTACCTCTTCTCGGTGTATTTTGTGTGACAAAATAAGAACATGGAGGCTTGAAGATCGGAGGCCATTAAAAGATCACTTTAAAAAGACTTTGAAGACTTGTTTCAAAGACACGAAGACTTGAAGACCGGAGGCCGTCGAAGACCATTTTTGAAGACTTTGAAGACTTTCTTCAAAGAGTTGAAGACTTGAAAAATGAGAGGAATCATTGTGAAGATAAGTTTTCACCACAAGAAGAAGAAAAGAAAACAAGGTTGAGTTTTGGCACCCTTTACGAATCACGACGAACCCATCGTGTGTAGCGACCAATGGGTGGCAAGAACCTAACCTTATCCTTTTTGTACTATAAGTAGCACTCCATTTCCTCTCATTCACAACTTCTTCTTCCTGCATTTTTGGTACTTTTCTTAACCCTATTTTCTTCCATTTTCATCATTGAATTATTTTGTATTATGTTTGGTTGTTTAGCATTAATTAGTATGAACTCTTGTAGCTAAATCTAGTTCTTAGGAGCAATTGATTGAAGCTTCCAAACTTATGTAGTAAGATTCTATGTTTGCTCATTTATGAATATTTATTGGAGAGCATTTATTATTCCATGAATGTTGTGTTTTACCTCATTTATACCATGAGTTGTTTGAGTATATGAAATGTTTTAAAGATTGAAATGTTAGAGTGTTAGGAAAGTTGCAAATTTTTTAACTCATTTGATATGAAATCCAAAAGCATGGATTTAGAACTTCTTGTGTATAATGTGTGGTAATTCTTGCTAGATGAGTATGTTAATGTGGATTGTTTTCATATTTGTCATATAGATGCAAAGATCAAGATCACATCATAATTATCGTACCTCTTGTTGCAAATTTTTACTATTCCTAGGTGCGATTGTGGTGCGAAACACGCACTAATTAACAAGTTTACTGATTTCGAAACCATCTCCCTTCTCTTCTTCTTCCATTTGTTGTATAACGGTCACTCCTACTGTATCTCCTTCTCCTCCTATGGTGGATCCTCCGCCTGGTCGAGGTGGTTCTACCGCGGCCAAAACCTTTCTGCAAGCATTAGGTAATCGACCAACCCCCCTCAATACTTCCCTTCCATCAAATCCCGAAATAGTACCCAAAACACAATATAAGGGGGAAATTTCCTGTCTTGTTACTTGGAAAGAGGCGAAAACTCTAGCAGCATACTACAGCAATGCCCTAGTCGGGAAGTTTGCTAGAGGGAAGCCACCAATGACTGCTCTAAACGAGGCTTTCAACTCTGTTGGATTCAAAGGTAAGTTTCAATTGGGTTCAATAGATTATAGACACATTCTTATCCGATTTCAGGATAAGGAAGATAATCAGAGGCTATGGATTAAAGTTTGGGTTACAATCCCCTGTGTTCCGGTTTTCTTTTACAATATTGCTATGATAGAATCAATGGGGAATCAAATAGGCAATTATATCAAAATGGATGCAGCAACTGCTGCTCTATCTAGGCCCTCTGCAGTTAAGATGTGTATCAAAATTGATCTAAAAAAGAAACAACCATCCTGCATTAGGGTTGGTATTGAAGAGGATGGAATAGAGTACAATGTAGCTAAACTTCCCATTGAATTTGAGGAACTACCACTCTACTGTCAACATTGTAAATCCATAGGGCATGAGGATAGTCTCTGTATTTATCTACATCCAGAACTAAAGAAACCAAGATATAATAGGGTGGATAAATAAAAAAAATGTTAATGTGGCCATTAATGAACAAAAGAAAGTAACTCAAAACAAAGATCAACAGAGTGGGCATGAAAATCTGTCAAATGGTGGATTTAATCTACCTCAAAAAGAACTTAATAAGGCTGGGGGTTCGGGTGTCTCTGCTAATGAAAAACTTAAGACTCTGTATGCTCAGAAACTTAAATATATCCCCAAGAAGAAGGAATTATCAGTTGTGGAGGGTGATCAACTAGAGAGTTCTAACTCTCCTAAATAGGGGGAAGATAGGAATGATGGAATACATGACTTGAATGATCAGTCTCTTGAATTAAGTCTTGAGCCAGTTGACAGAAATGACAATCTTGTAGAAGTTCAGTCCTTAACACTAAATCAGACCACTGTGGCTCAGCAGAGTGATAGCATTAATGGAAATCCAAATGAGCCTCAGGGGGAAATTCCAGAGGTCTCAATTACCAGTCCTCACTCTTCTACAAAACTGCATAAGATGTCCCTGTCTGCTCCACCGAATCTCACCACAAGGATAGGTTTTGCTAAGGATGACATTCCTAGCAAAAGGGGTAAGCTTTTTTCACCATTTAACCATATCCTTGCTGCTAAAAGTTTCATTTTCTCTCAACACATAGACAGGCAGAATAGGTTCTTGCCACTCGAGGATGAAGATCTACCTGATCATGAAGCTAGTTTCAGTGGTAAAACAAACTCCTCACTGGTGGACAAGGATACTGACACTGTTACTCCTGAGGTAAGTCAGGTAACTCCTGTACCCCCTCAATCTATATTAGGAAAATTAAAAGAGGGACAACATGAACATAATGTGAAGGCACATAGAAATGAGACCTATTTAACCCAGTTAAATACAATCATGACTAGATCAAAAAGCTCTAATAATGTTTCCCTATGAATAGCACAACAGTTCAGATTAAGATATTAGTTTGGAATCTTAGGGGAATGGATACTTCTATGATTAGGCTTACTAATCGGATAAACAGACACCACTTTGAGCTAATCTGTCTAATTGAGCCTAAATATGATAATATACAATGTGATCATTATAGACAGTTACTAAACTTTGACAATAATGGCCAGATTTGGCTTTTCTGGAAAAATAGTGTTTCAATAGTATGTAAATCTGATAATCTGCAATTTTTAGCTGTTACATTGAATAGCATTAATCTGAGCAAAAGTGTGGATGCTATATTTGTGTATGGGCTCAGGACTAGAATTGGTAGGAAAGATCTCTGGTCGGATCTTAGGACATTAACTCAACCAGACTCTATCTTTATTGGTGATTTCAATGCTATAACATCCATAAATGAATATAGAGGCCCTTCCACTCCGAAGCTTGGTAGTATGAAAGATTTTAATGATTTTATAAATGCTATGGCCTTGGAAGAAATAAATACTGTAGGTAATCTATTTACCTGGAGTAATAATAGATTAAGAAACCCAACTGTTCAGAGGTTAGACAGAGGATTATGTACAGCTTCTTGGTCAACTAATTTCCCTAACTCCTCTGTTCACATTTTGAATAGAATTTCCTCAGATCATAATCCTATGCTACTTACCATAGGTAGTGACATTGCATCCACCCCTCGGCCATTTAGGTTTCTTAATACCTGGTATAAAAGGGAAGGATTTAATGATGTAGTTAGGCAAAGTTGGGATGCTCATGTTCAGCAATCAGGAATGGTAGGCTTCTTTCTAAAAATTTTGAGTTTGAAAAAAACACTGAAAATATGGAATAAAGAAGTGTTTGGAAATATAAATGATAATGTGTTAAAAGCTGAATCAACTCTGAAAGAAAAAGAAGGATTGTATGACCTGAATGCTACAATTGAAAACATGGTTAATATGAAAGAGGCAAGGGCTAAATTGGTTAGGGATTTAGTTGAACAGAAGAGCTTCTGGAAACATAAAGCAAAAGTAAAATGGTTAAAGGAGGGTGATAACAACACTAGTTTCTTTCATAACTCTGTTAGAGAAAGAAAGTGTAGGTTAAAAATCACAAAAATCAAAGGTGGAAATAGGCAGTGGCTAGATAATGCTCAAGATATTGAGAATGAATCCATCCATTACTTTCAGGATCTTTTAACTGAGCAGAATTCCCCTCACAGTGATTTTTTTAAGCCTCACTTTCTAAGTCAGATCCCAAAAGTGATCACTCAGGAGGATAATGATAGAATACTGCAACCAGTTTCGATTACTGAACTTAAAAATATTGTTTTGGGACTTAATCATAGGAGTAGCCCTGGACCAGATGGATTTACAACAAAGTTTTATATTAAATCTTGGGATATATTTTCTAATGACCTATTATCTGCTGTACAGGATTTTTTATCTGTGAACAATATCACAAGAGGGATTGGTAGTACCTGGATTACAATCATACCAAAAAAATGTACACCAACTACCTTTGAGGATTACAGACCGATTAGTCTTTCTAATGTCATAAATAATATTTTTTCTAAGATATTAATGGAAAGACTAAAGCCATTAATGCCAAAAATCATCTCTAATCACCAAACTGCTTTCCTCAAAGGTAGGGATATTGCTGATAATGTTATCTACCTTCAGGAAATGGTGAGATTTTTAAACAGAAAACAAAGAGAACCTAATTGCATTGTTAAATTGGATCTTAAGAAAGATTTTGATAGAGTTAGATGGTCTTTTCTTTATTCTGTGCTTGCGAAATTTGGATTTCATGCTAGATTCATTTTTCTTGTTATGAAGAACTTGTCTCAGGCTTGGTTTTCTATCCTCATAAATGGTAAGCCAGTTGGTTTCTTCCAATCTACAAGGGGTATCAAACAGGGGGGATCCCCTATCACCATTTCTTTTTAATATCTTTTCAGAGGCCTTCACTAGAAGTCTGTCCTTTATTTTTCAGAATGGTAGCTTATCATACTATGGTGTGCCAGGTAATGCAATCCAAATTTCACACTTATCTTATGCTGATGATACAGTGGTCTTCCTTAAAGCCAGTAGCAATTCTTTGATCAGATTTAAGGCCTTCTTGGCTACTTTTGAGGAAGTTACTGGGCAACAGATTAATTACAATAAAAGTGACCTGTATATAGGAAAGCATGCAACTGTGAATAGAGTTAACAGAATAAGGAGAACTTTAGGCATGAAATTAGGAAGGTTTCCTTTCACATATTTAGGGGTCCCCATTTTTACTGGGAGAGCAAAGAAGATATATTTCCAACCATTACTTGAACAAATTGAGAGTAGACTAGGAAGTTGGAAAAATAGATGGCTCTCAACTGGGGGAAAAATTACACTTATACAATCATGTATATACTCGGTTCCACAGCATATATGGTCAGTTATTAAACCAGGTAAGCAAGTCATATTAGCCATAGAAAAAAAACTGAGCAACTTTTTTTGGGGGTTTAATGATCTAAATCCTAAAAGAGCATGGTTGAAGTGGGATGCACTATGCTATCCTGTCATTCAAAATGGTCTAGGTTTTAGATCAATAACCACCATTATTAATACATGCTCTGTTAAGCTTTGGTGGAAATACCAAAAGGCTGATGCTCTTTGGACACACTTTGTTACATCTCTTACACCCTCTTCCAGATCTTCACCAAATTGGAAAAGGATCTGCTCCATCAATGATTGGGCAGAATCCCAATCTAGAGTCATAATAGGAAAAGGGGAGTGTAACTTCTGGACTGCTAACTGGTTAGATATAGGGCCTCTTCAGGATCTCTGTGATCAAATGAATGTTGATATTCCAGCTAGCTGCAGTGTCTCTGAATTCATTATCAATAAATCAGTCATGATTGATAGAATCGATTCAGTTCTTCCTTCTCATGCCATTTCTCTTTTACAGGATGCTAAGTTATTTACTCACAGAAAGGACAGGCTTATATGGAAACCAGGAATTAAGGGTGAGTTTTCATTCAAAGCAACATATCTTTTGCTAAGGAATCAAAGAGGTACTGTGGCTTCTTTCAAATATCTATGGAGCCCTAGAATTGAAAAAAAGGTTTCTGTCTTCATGTGGAAACTGATGAACTCCTTTCTTCCATTTGATAATGTTTTGCATACTTTGAGAATTTCACTGGCTTCTAAATGCTGTATGTGTCATAATCATGAAGATTCCCTTGACCATTTTTTCAATTCATGTGCATTTGCTGTGCATGTTTGGAAATAGATTCACTCCTTCATGGGAATTAGGGACAGGGAGTTTCCAACTATATAGGATAGACTCTCTTTCTATCTTACTTATAATGGTATCAGTAAGTTACAATTAGAAATGATTCATTCTTCTGCTCTATTAACATGTTGGAATTTGTGTAAAGTTAGGAATAAGTGCTTGTATGATTCTATCAATCCTGTGATTAGTGTAGTCTAAACCACATAAGGATTCACATTTTTTATATGTTCACTGCTAAGCCGGTTTTTGTAGCCTCTATGATAGATAAGGCAATTGCAGACCATTCTTTTCTGCCAATGATCAAACTACCTCCTAAGCCAAAGATATTTAAAATTGCTTGGACAAAACCATGCATAGGGTATAAATTTAATGTTGATGCTGCTTGGAGCTGTCAAACAAACATGAGTGGAATTAGTTTGATTGTTAGAGATTGTAGTGGTGGCTTCATTGCTGCTCACACTAAGATCTCCCCTTCCTATTCTCCTTTGGAGGCAGAAATGATGGCAATTAGGTTTGCTTTACAAATTGGTTCAGAACTAAGTTTTTCTTACTCTTTGGAATCTGATTGCCTAAATGCTGTAAGGTTTGTGGCTGATCCTTCTAATGCTCCATGGAAACTATTTCAATTAGCTGATGAGATTCATAAACTGCTGGGAGGAATCACTCTACTGCATGTTCATAGACAAGCAAACTTGGTGGCAGACACATTAGCTAAAGATTGCTTAAGAAATCTGTCATCTTACTCTTTCTTTTGGTTTCAGAGTTTAACAAATGTTGTTCAGGGACTGATTAGATTAGATCAATTGGGTACACCTTCTATTCGGATTGTTAGTTGAATGGATGCTACTGATTGTAGTTCATATTGCAGGTTGATGGATACAAATTGGATATTCTGTTGCTGGATCTGCTGCTTCAGGAGGGTAACTGCAAGCTTGGATTTCGGATTGTTTCATATTTTGGTGCTCTCTTCTGTACATAATCCTCATCTTGGATGGATTTCACATTTGCAATAGCTATGGCTCTCTGTCTGCATTCCCGATTAGTAGAGGATACGCTTCTTACCTATGTGGAGAGGATTTGGACTGCCTTGTGTTTCTTTAATTAGATTCACTAATAAGTTTGATCACCTCCATTATAGACTAAGAGCTTTTGGAATCCTCTAACATTTTGCCGTTCGTATCTTCATTCTTTTGGAAGTAACAAGTGTTGCTTCACGAGCCTAGTGCTCACCAGTGTATATCTCAACTTAGCTACGACTTCTTTTCATTGTCCTTTTAATTTTGTCTATTTTATGGCTTGGGAAGGCCTAATATAATTTCCCCCATCTCTGGATGGTTTAATTTTAAAAAAAATATAGATGCAAAGAAAGGTTGAACCTTGAATGTTGTTTGTTATAAGTTTAACCTAATAAATGCTTTGATTGGTTAAATGACTATGTCTTTGGTAGAAGGCTTGTTGTTATCAAACCTATGGTTCTTTGGGTGAAATGCCATTCATGAAATACCCTTATGATATTGTTTGTCTTTGGTGATCATCAATGGGGTTTGCAAATGGTCATTGTTTGTCTTTGCAAACTACTCTTAAGGAGGAATGAATGTTGATCTTTGATTGAGAAGTGATAACATTCCACATAGACAATAAATGTAATTGAATGAGTGAATGAATCAATGAGCTATAGGAAGGTTGGAAGTGGAAGTCGATTGCCCCCAAGGCTCCGTTAATTATCATTTACATCATACCTTTAGTTGTATTGCATGATTATCATAATTCTCTTGATTTTCTAATTGTTGTCTTTCAATTTGATAACTTAGGATAAAAAACCAACCACCCACCTCCCTTGTTTACATGCTTTTATATGTATCTGTATATGTATATGCCTAGTATGTTTTCTCCTATATATGCTTAAACACTTGAAAAGATAATTCTTCTCGTGGTAGAACCCAACTTTCCATTATCTACTTAATTGTATATATTAAGTATTAGGGCTTAAAAGTATTAACTTTGAGAGGTACGGCAACGACATCCCAAATTTTGGCGCCGCTGCCGGGGATGAGGCATTTATTTTTAAATGTTTGGGCATATTATGTGTGATTATATGCTAATTGTAAATATTTTTTAGTTTTCTTTTATTTTGATTTCTTAGTTGATTTTTCATTTTCGCTTGGCTTGGAGAAATATTGTTCTAGTTCTAAATGTATGATTTGTACGCGATCCTCTTCATAAGAACCCCTACACTACGACCCCGAGTTAGAGTTGAATTTGTGATGGGCTAGGAGGATTTCTTTGTAAATTGTGAATAGCACCCCTCCTAGTGACCATTTTGTGGATACCTCTTCCTCTATGGAACATCAACTTGAGCACGAAGATGAGCATCCAGGATGGGGACCTCAACATCCTCCTTTCTAAGGGCGAGCTTCTCCTCTCCACCAAAGGGAGATTCCTTCTGGGAAACAATTGTTAAGAGACATCATGGCCCCCAACCTTGATCAACAACCAATGTGCCTTGAATATCCCGTGGTTGGACCGAACGGGCACTTTGAGCTAAAGACCGGGTTCATCAACATGCTACCCATCTTCCTTGGTAGGTAAGGGGAGAATTCCAACAAACACCTCACCGGATTTCACTTCTTGTGTGGTGGTACAGTTCTTCATGGAGTGGATGGAGATTTCTATAAGTTGAAGGCATTCCCGTTCACACTAAGGGATGGTGCAAGAGATTGGCTCCATTACCTACCACTCAAGAGCATCAAGAGTAGGCTCGATATGAAAACAAAGTTTCTAGCCAAATACTTCTTTTCCTCGAGGTCCACCGCCCTGAAGAAGGACATAAGAAACATCCTCCAATGGCATGAAGAATCTCTGTTCGACTATTGGGAGAGGTTGAAGAAGCTTCTCGCAAGTTGCCCTTACCATGGTTATTGAAAGGAGGATTTGGTTTATTACTTCTACAATGGCGTTCTTGATGAGGATCAAAGGTTGGTAAGAAGTTTTTGTGGTGGCACTCTTGGGAACAAAACTTCATCCAAAGTGATGCAATTATATGAGGAGCTAGCGGAATAATCGAGAAACTTTAACTCAAGGGCCAATTTGAGAAGGAGAAATCCAATGCCCGCAAGTGACTCTTCTAATAGTGGGAAGCTCGAGGACCAAGTATTGACCCTTGCATCTATGGTTAAATTGTTGATGACGAAGCCTGGGAACGTGCCACATGTTAAATCATGTGAAATTTGTTACTTGGGGCATCCTACGGACACTTGCCCTACTTTGCAAGAGGACTATATCGAGGAGGTGAGTGCCATGGAATATCAAGGGAATCAAGGCTACCAAGGCAACCAAGGTTATCAAGGGTACCAAAACCGGCCGTACAATTTGGGAAATTATAATAACTCGAACCTCTGGTATGGAAACCCTCAAGGAAGCCAAAACTCTCAACCATATTGGCCTCCTCAACAACAGTGTAGGCCACCTCAACAACAATTTCAAAGGCTCCAAGACACACCCCGAGACCAAGGGGAGAGCTCGGGGCTAACAAGGATGAAGTTATGCAAGCCATTCACCGGTTGGGCATGTGCGGGGAGAAAAGTGAGAAATTCCAAGATGAAGCCAAGGTGAGTGTCAAGAACTTGGAAACTCATGTGAGCCAAATAGCTCAAGTGGTGAATCAAATGGAAGCCTGGGAAAATGGTAAGCTACCCTCCCAACAGGAGATCAGTCCTCGACAAAATGCAAGTGCTATCACTTTGAGAAGTGGTAAAGAGGTTGGCTCTCCCACGGTGGAGAAGTTGTTGAGGACAAACCTAGGAAGCTTGAAATGATTGAGAAAGAAGTGAAAGAAGAGAATGAGGAGATGGCCAAGGAGCGAGAAAGGAAAGGAAATGAGAAGGAAGAAAAGATTACCGTTGAGAAATTAACCTCCATTCCCGAACCTTCATCCCCTCCTCACAAGAAGGAAAGAGTAGTGAAAATTCCTCCATATGTGCCTGAAACACCATTCCCAAAAGCTCTAAAAGAAAAAACGGAGGAAGGAATCCAACAAGGACATCTACGAAGTCTTTCGTAGGTGTGTGGTAAATATCCCTCTTTTGAATACGATTGAACATATTCCTAGCTATGCAAAAATTTTGAAGGAATTATGTGTAGTAAATGGGAAACAAAGAACGAAGAATAGGCTTAAAAATGGGAGAAGTGAACATGTCTCCACTTTATGCCAAAGGGAGTTACCCACTAAATGTAGCGATCTCGGCATGTTCATGATCCCTTGCATGATAGGAAATACACATTTTGAAAAATCAATGATTGACTTAGGTGCATCAGTAAATGTGATTCCTTACTCTTTGTATGAAAGCCTCAATCGTGGTACTTTGCACAAAACAGGGATGATGATCCAACTAGCTGACCATTGTAGTGCTTACCCTAGGGGTATCATCGAGGATGTGTTGGTTAGGGTGAACTCCTTAATATTCCCCACGGATTTTTATGTCCTAGGCATGGAGCATGACAAACATGCCGCCCCAATCTTGTTGGGGGGCTATTTTTGAAGACCTCTAGGAACATCATTGATGTGCATAAAGGTACCCTCACCATGGAATTTGATGGGATTAAAGTAAAGTTTAACATAAATGACTCTATGAAGTATCCTATTGAAGAGTATTCTTGCCATGCTATTGATTTTGTTGACAACGTTGTGCAAGATGTTTTTGAATTGAGCGGTGATTATTCCTTGTTAGTTTCTTTGGAAAATGATGTTGAAAATGCATGTCTTGTGTATTCCATGAGTACTAACTTAAAGGAAAGCATTGAGGAGTTAAGCATTCTCGAGGAAGGGGTACAAAGTCCCGTAATTCTCTAAGGATTGAGCTTAAAACTCTGCCAAGTGACCTCAAGTATGCATTTCTTGGGGGAAGGGGAGATGCTTCCGGTTATCATTTCAAGCAAGCTCACCAAGGAGCAAGAAGTAAAGTTGATGGTGGTGTTACGGGAGAACAAGGAAGCAATTGGATGGACTATTTCCAACATCAAAGGCATAAGTCCATCCACTTGCATGCATAGAATTTTGTTGGAAGAAGATGCAAGACCTGTACGACAACCTCAACGCCGTTTAAACCTGCCTATGATTGAGGTGGTAAAGGCGGAAATTATCAAGCTACTCCAAGCGGGGATGATCTATCCAATCTCGGATAGCAAGTGGGTTAGTTCAACTCGAGTGGTACCCAAGAAGAGTGGGATAATGGTATTAAAAAATGAGAAGGGTTAAATGGTACCCACTCGAGTTCAAAATGGGTGGCGCGTTTGTATTGACTACCGGAGGTTAAATGTGGAGACCCAGAAGGACCACTTCCCATTGCCATTCATTGATCAAATGCTCGAGAGGTTAGCAAGCCACCCTTTCTATTTCTTTTTAAATGGGTACTTAGGGTATTTTCAAGTGGTTATCGCCCCAGAAGACCAAGAAAAGACCACTTTCACGTACCTCTTTGGTACGTTTGCCTATCGACGTATGTCTTTCGGGTTATGTAACGCTCCCACAACTTTCCAAAGGTGTTTGGTAAGCATTTTCTCTTATTTTTTTGAAAACTTTGTTGAGGTATTCATGGATGATTTCACCATTCATGGTAATTCTTTTGACAATTGTTTGGCAAATTTGGCACAAGTTCTTAAACATTGCATTGACACTAATCTTGTGTTAAATTATGAATGGTTTCATTTTATGGTAGAGCAAGGCATTGCTTAGTCCATGTTGTCTCCCTTGAGGGTATGGTTGACAAGGCAAAGATAGACACAATTCAAACTTTTCCTTATCCTACTAATGTGTGCGAAGTGCGCTCTTTTCTTGGCCATGCAGGATTCTATCGCCGGTTCATCAAGGACTTCTCGAAAATAGCATCTCCTTTATGCAAGTTGTTACAAAAAGAGGTGGAATTTGTGATGGATGAGGGTTGTAAATAGACCTTTGATACATTGAAAGGAAAGTTAGTTTCAGCCCCTATTATACAACCCCCAGATTGGTTGTTGCCTTTTGAGATTATGTACGATGCTAGTGATTACGCCGTTGGAGCGGTGCTTGGTCAAATGGTGTGGAGAGCACCTCATGCCATTTACTACATTTCAATGTCTCTCAATTAAGCCCAAAGAAACTATTCCACCACCGAAAAGGAGTTGCTAGCAGTAGTTTTTTCTTTGGAAAAATTTTGATCTTACTTGCTTGTTACAAAAGTTATTGTGTACACTGACCATGTAGTGCTTCGTCATTTAATGACGAAGAGAGAGGCCAAGCTAAGATTGATTAGGTGAATCCTTCTCCTGAGTCAATTTGAGTTAGAGGTGCAAGACAAGAAGGGCACGGAGAACCTCGTGGCTGATCACCTGAGTCGGTTGGCACCCTGCCAAGATAGTGAGGTAAATCTATTAATGAAGGAGCAATTATGGGAGAAGTTCCCCGATGAACAATTGTTTGCTATCAGGGACCTCCAACTGTGTTATGCCGACATTGTGAACTTTCTTGTCTCTGGTAAATTTCCTTCTCACTTTTCTAAAGCACAGAAAGATAAGCTAAAGAGCGATGCTATATATTATGTGTGGGACCTTTTTGTGGAAAAATTGTGTCGACCAAGTTGTTAGGAGATGCATCCCCAATAATGAAGTGCATTCAATTCTCACTTTTTGTCATTCTCATGCATGTGGTGGTCATTTTGGAGCTAAAAATGACCGCTGGAAAAGTCTTAGAAAGTGGTTTTTACTGGCTTGCTTTGAATAATCATGTATACATATTTTGTAAGGCTTGTGACAAGTGCCAAAGAGTAGGAAATATCTCATCTAGAAATGAGATGCCCCAAAAAGCTATGCTATATTATGAAATCTTTGATGTTTGGGGTATTGACTTTATGGGACCTTTCCCTAGTTCTTATGGGTTTACATATATTATTATTTCCATTGATTATGTGTCGAAGTGGGTTGAAGCAAAACCCACTAGGACTGACGATTCTAAAGTGGTTGCAGAATTCCTGAAAGATAACATCTTCTCTAGGTTTGGGGTACCCCGAGTCTTGATTAGTGACTGTGGCACCCATTTTTGCAATCGGACCATAGAGGAACTCTTGAAGAAGTATGGCCTCACTAAAAAGACATCCACTGCCTATCACCCGCAAACCAATGGGCAGGCCAAAATTTCCAATCGGGAAATCAAGTCCATCCTTCAAAAAATGGTTAACCCTAACCGGAAGGATTGGAGTTCTTGGTTGAATGATGCCTTGTCAGTGTATATGATGGCTTACAAGACACCAATAGGTATGTCTCCGTACTGGTTAATGTTTGGTAAGCCTTGTCACCTACCGGTGGAAATTCAACATAAAGCTTACTGGGCGGTCAAAGAATTCAATCTTAATATAGATGAGGCCGTCTTGCATAGGAAGTTTCAATTAGATAAACTAGATGAGATCTGGAGGGAGTCCTATGAGAACGCTGGAATCTATCAAGAGAAGACAAATGTGTGGCACGACAAGATGATCATTAGGAAGGAATTTGACGTTGGTAAAAAAAGTCCTCCTATTCCAATCCTGCCTTTGCCTATTCCTAGGTACGTTGAGGTCCCGATCAATCGATCCTTTTGAGGTGGTGAAGGTATTCCCGCATGGCACATTGGAGATTCTAGATCGAGCTAATTCCAATACATTCAAGGTCAATGGACAACATTTGAACCCTTACCACGAGAATTTTGTGCTGGAAAAGGGAGAGGATGTTAGTCTCCTCGATCCAGTTTGTGAGTAAGCTCCTAGAGGGGAGTAAGTCATGTCGACAACGTTAAATAAACATGGTTTTGATCATTTGGATCATCATTCGTGACCTCCTGTTGATGTTGATTGGTTTTTGATTTTGTCATTAGTTTCATTGTTTATTCTTTGTGCTTTTCATGGGTTGTTTTTCCATGAGTTTCCATGATTTGAAACCAAGGCATTGGACTTTTGAAGGGAGAAATGCTTGGAGTCAAGAGGAAAAGAATTGGACAATAGGTGAAAGCAGATAAATTTTCTGAGTACCAGGTGGGTAGCCTGTCGCAAGTTGCGACCACCTCGTCGCGAGTCGCGACGGGCTCAAAAAATTTTGTTCTATTTTTTGTTTCAGCCTCCATTTTCCACGAGTCGCAATGGCCTCATCGCCAGTCGCGATGGACCATCGCGAGTCGCGACCAGATCAAAATTTTTGGCTGAAAAATGGAGCTCTCAGGCTCCACTTTTTGCAAGTCGTGACGGTCTTGTCGCAAGTCACGACAGACCATCTCATGTCGCAATGAAGTGGTCACGAGTCACAACCAAATCAGTATTTTTCTGTTAAAATAGAGATCTTGGCCTCCACTTTTTGTGAGTCGCGATAGCCTCATCGCAAGTCGCAATGGACCATCAAGAGTCACGGCGAAGTGGTCGCGACTCGTGACGTAAAAATTGACCTGAAGTACTCGTTGACCTACTCGTCGCGAGTCGCGATGAACATATAGACCTATTTTAAAAAATGGGTAAACACAAGCTCTACCCACATTTCTTCCACACTTCGCCATTTTTCCTCCACCCTCCCACTTTGCCTTCACCTACTCCGACTACCACCTCACCGCTGCTCACCGCCGCTCGCCACCACTCCATACCCCATCCTTTCTTCCCAAGCTCTACCTACATACACCCCAAAAATTTTTAAGAACACAAAAGCCTAGAATTTGGGGGTTTTGTGATTTTTGGCAAATAAATTTCAAATTGCTTGTGGTTTTCATTTATTTCTCATCCTAGGCATCTAAGTGGTACATTTCTTCACGTTATCGAACTTCAATTGTGATTATGATTGGATACTCTATTTATTGGATATTGTGTGATGCCTTAGGAAATTAGATTGTTGGGACTCGGTTGATTTTTGTGAATATATTGTGCTTGGAATTTGATTGGGGTTTGGTTCTATGTAGGATAACATCATACTCACTTTGAGTGTATTGAGTTGCTCGTATGGCCTTATACTTCCATTGTGCCATTTGTGTTTCTTTGGTTGAGAATTAATTGTGGCTTATAATAGATATGAGGCATGTTGGCCGTTGATTGGACATAGTTGTTATTTGGATAATAATTTTATTTTACTTAGGGTAGTTTGGCCATGGGACTTGAATGTTGACCTTATGAATGTACTAATGATGGCTAAACTAGTTAGGCATGACTGTGATTTTGAGATATAGCATACTAGATTTCAACTATATGAGAACTTCATGGACTTGAGAATATGGGCAGGTTGGATATAATATGGACTGTATGTTCAATTGTGATTAGGACTTGAACTAGCTGGCTTGGATTTAATTTGGCTTGTGATGATTGACAAAAAATAGTTTAAGGTTGAGTATGAATTTTCAACATTGAATATATACATATTCCTGTGTGTTTAACTTGTTTGTTGTGGTTTTTAGATATGACCCCTACAAAGAGACCCAAGTCTCCTCCCTAAGGCGAGCGCACTGCTGCTCCACCCCCACCTCCACCACCCGCTCCGAAATCGAGCCCTGTACCTCCCCCGCCGGATAGGTATATGGTTTTGACCCGGATCACCAGGTCCTATGCTGAGAGGTGGGAGGCTCTGGTGAGTCGTTAACTCAAGGAGACAATTTTTGTAGACGTACCCACACTAGACGCTCTTAGGCTCACCCAGCCTTTCAGATGCCTCCTCGCCAAAGGGGGGATGGATGGATTCATGAGCAGAAGTGCACCCTCTTACCGGAGATACATGCTAGAGTTCCTATCCACGGTCAAGATATGAAGCATCAGCAATGATCAACCATGTGAGAGGTACATTGCTTTCCACTTGGATAATATATCTCGACAAATGACCATCTCGCAGATTGAGGAGGCATTTGGATTTGACACTACGGAGATACGGACCAGGTTGGATCCACATGCCCAGGAGTGATCGATCGAGGATGACATGCAATTTTGGAATGTCATGAACATGAGGCCAAAGAACTCCCATGACAAGAGCAGTGTCATCATCCACCCCGCACTTTGTTATGTGCACCGACTGCTGGTTGGCATAGTACTTTGCTTGGCAGAGCTGACAAATGCACCAGACAATAACATTCACTTTCTGTGGCACTTGACGAGTTAGGGACTAGGATATGTGTTATGGGCTGAGCTGTGGATGGTCAAAGGTATAATAGGCCCCTTGGCGGAGTACCTAGGATTGGTCCCTCCAGCTGACTTTCCGCGCTTAGGGAGGCGCACTTCCTACCTCATCACCGCTGAGAGTATGGTTTGATTTGAGATTCTTAGTGCCACCTAGACCACAGGGGTATTCCATTGGTTGTATGGCACTAGGAAGGTCACATTCATGGCACTTCCTCAGCCCAACAAGACGAAGTTGGAATTGGATATACCCTTAGGAGATTTGGTAATTTCACCTAACTCCTCGTGCAGAGAGGACTTCCCACACGAGCTCCACGACCTTGGTCCAGCCCCTGTCCAGAGCGATGATAGCATCATGCCTTTCTCCGACCGACAGCATCACCACTCCATACAGCCTCTACCAGAGACCGGCCGATGCAGGAGACGATGTGCCACCTCACTACTCCTAGCCTCCACCGGGTTTTTATGAGCGGATGATGCTGACCACGCAGGATGGATTCCGCTGCCAGGACAGCATGATACTGGAGCTCAACGTGTTTGTCTCCCAGACCTTGATCGACATAGATGAGGAGATTGATCACCTGTCAGCTCACATCCATGAGATGCAGTCCCAGGCATGTGGTGTCTCAGGACCAGATCCGGGAGCAAATAGGCGGAGAGCTAGGAGGCAGAGGAGTACAGATTGGCTGGCTTATTATCAGTAGCGCTATTTTGGCAGTGGTCCTTCTTCCTCACATCAGTGATTTGTGAGCACCATATCCTTACCCTTTCCATACTTTGTTTTGTACGCTTTGGCCCTATTGTCTACATTGAGGGCAATGTAGTGTTCTAAGTGTGGGGTATCTACTAATTGCACGGTTGGGGATGGAGAGACTTTGAAGAATTTGCTACTTTTGGATAACTCTTTTGTTTTGTTTTGGATATTTTTCCCTTTTATTTTGGGATGTTTCTCTTTTGATGTACGGGGATAATGTTGGCTTTAACACTTTTCATAGCCTTAGCATTTGGAAAGCATTTTGCTAATTTTTGGATTGGAAAAACATGAAAGAAATTGAAATATATATATATATATATATATATAGAAAATGAATAAATAAATAAATAAAATGAATCTCGCTAAGTTGAAAACCCAAGAGGGCATCTTAGGTAACATTGGGGGTCCGGATAGGTCAAAACCCCGAGAGGGTGACCTAGGGAAAAATGAGAGGCTAAATGTGTGGAAAAGGTGAGATGTAAGCCGAAGGAACATGACGTGTGGGTAGGATGAAAACCCGAAAGGGCTCCTAGGAAAATTGAGAGAAAATGAGAGAAATTGAAAAATATTAAGTGTTCACTTATTTTTCGGCATTGGAGTCATAAGGTTACGGTGGACATACGGATGGATCGGACCTCTTGGAGTGGAAAATTTAGCGGGAGAAGTCGAAGTAAGTTATGAAACCTTTAATCGTTCATATACTTCGTTTTTAGGTTGATACGTTGATATAAAGTGAAACATGTGTTTCGAACCTTATACATGTCTTTAGCTTCACCTTATACCATTGGATTTGGGATTGTTAATTCGAGATATGGAAATGTTTTAGAGATAGCAATAAATTGATAGGTTTATATGGTTTGGGTAGATTTAGGAATGGGGGTTGTGAGAAACTTCTCATTTGACCTTAACATTGGGATGTGTGATAGTGAGAGTTTTGTGAGGTATTGATTTGGGGGAATAGTAGTTAGGATGTGGTTACGTTATTTCCTTCGTATGCATGAATCTTTTCTTACTCGAGGGTGAGTAAGGTTTAAGTGTGGGAAGGTTTGATATGTCCATTTTATATGCATAATTTAGTACTTTTTGGGGTCACTTTTGTGCTCTTTTATTATCAAGAGCTTGTGTTTTACCTTGAAATTATCTTAGGAGAGGTAAGAGCAACTTTATGCTCTTTTACCTCTTCTAAGTGGATTTTGTGTGACAGGATGAACATAGAGGCTTGAAGACCGGAGGCCATTAAAGTTTCAAGGACTTGGAAGACTTTCTTCAAAGACACGAAGACTTGAAGATCGAAGGTTGTTGAAGACCATTTTTGAAGACTTTGAAGACTTTCTTCAAAGAGTTGAAGACTTGGAAAATAAGAGGAATCATTGTGAAGATAACTGTTCACCACAAAAAGAAGAAAAAAACAAGGTTGAGTTCTAGTGCCCGTCGCGAGTCGCAACGAACCCATCGCGACCAATGGGTGGCCAGAACCTAACCTTATCATTTTTGTACTATAAATAGTACTCTCTTTCCTCTCATTCACAGCTTCTTCTTCCTGCATTTTTGGTACTATTCTTAACCCTATTTTATTCCATTTTCATCATTGAATTCTTTTGTATTATGTTTGGTTGTTTAGCATTAATTACTATGAACTCTTATAGCTAAATCTAGTTCTTGGGAGCAATTTATTGAAGCTTCCGAACTTATGTAATAAGATTCTATGCTTGCTCATTTATGAATATTTATTGGAGAGCATGTATTATGCCATTAATGTTGTGTTTTACCTCATTTATACCATGGATTGATTGAGTATATGAAATGTTTGTAAGATTGAAATGTTAGAGTGTTAGGAAAGTTGCAAATTTCTTAACTCATTTGATATGAAATCCAAAAGCATGGATTTAGAACTTCTTGTGTATAATGTGTGGTAATTCTTGCTAGATTAGTATGTTAATATGGATTTTTTTCATATTTGTCATATAGATGCAAAGAAAGGTTGAACCTTGAATGTTGTTTGTTCTAAGTTTAACCTAATAAATGCTTTGTTTGGTTATATGACTATGTCTTTGGTAGAAGGCTTGTTGTTATCAAACCTGTGGTCCTTTGGGTGAAATGTCATTGATGAAATACCCTTATGATGTTGTTTGTCTTTGGTGATCATCAATGAGGTTTGCAAATGGTTGTTGTTTGTCTTTACAAACTACCCTTAAGGAGGAATGAATGTTGATCTTTGATTGAGAAGTGATAACATTTCACATAGACAATAAATGTAATTGAATGAGTGAATGAATCAATGATCTATAGGAAGTTTGGAGGTGGAAGACGATTGCCCCCAAGGCTCCGTTAATTATCTTTTACATCGTATCTTTAGTTTTATGGCATAATTAGCATAGTTCTTTTGCTTTGCTAATTGTTGTCTTTCAATTTGATAACTTAGGATCAAACCCCTACCAACCCCCCCTTGTTTACATGCTTTTATATGTATCTGTATATGTATATGCCTAGTATGTTTTCTCCTATATATGTTTAAACACTTGAAAAGATCCTTCTTCTCGTGGACGACCTTGGGAGACTGTTGTCGTGCTTCTCCAA
Organism: Rubia yunnanensis; assembly: GCA_037428765.1. Taxonomy (NCBI): domain Eukaryota; kingdom Viridiplantae; phylum Streptophyta; class Magnoliopsida; order Gentianales; family Rubiaceae; genus Rubia; species Rubia yunnanensis. The sequence continues at coordinate 66,318,673 of CM075064.1, forward strand.
GTTAATATTTATAAGCCCTTTTTTCTCACTATCTATAACTAAGTAGATAGCGGCAAGTCAGGGTCGTCCACGAAGAAGAGGTATTTTCTCAAGCATTTAGGCACAAAAGGTTGCTATTAGGCTATGAGTTGATTTACAAATACATATAAAAGCATGTAAATAGGGGGGTTTGGTTGTTTGGTGGTCCTAAGATATGAAAGTTAAAAGGTAAGAAAACTAGCAAAGTAAAGCAACTATGATAAATCAACAAACAAAACTAATAGATAGGGTTTTAAAACTACAAAAGATAAAGCCTTGGGGGCAATCGATATCCACTTCTAAATCTAAGTTAGATCATTGAACCATTCAATCATCCTATCACATTTGTTACCTATGGGGAATGCCAATGGAAGATCAACATTCATTCTTTCTTAGTAGTAGTTTGCAAATACAAACAACGACCATTTACAAACCTCATTGAGGATCACCCTAGACAAACAACGACCATAGGGGTATTTCATCAATGGCATTATACACGAAGGACCATGGATTTGACAACGACAAGCCTTCTACCAAAGACATAGCCATTTAACCAAACATAGCATTCATTAGGCTAAACCTAGAACAAACCACATTCAAGGTTCAACCTTTCATTGCATCTGTAGGATAAATATGAGAACAATCCACATTAACATACTTATCAAGCAAGAATCACAACACATTATGCACAAGAAGTTCTAAGTTCATGTTCCTAGATTTTCATGCAAAGGAGCTAAGGAATTTGTCACTTTCCTAACACCCTAACACTTCAATCATACAAACACTTCCTATTCTCAAACAACACATGGAAAAAATGAAGTGAAACATAGCATTAAGAACACATGAATTCTAAATAACAAAGGCTTCAAGAACGAATGACAAAATCTATTCACTACTTCCACGAATCATGCATTTACACAAGATTATCCAAGAACAATCGACATTCATTAACTTCTCTCATTTACTACCTAAAACAAACATGACAACGAATTCAACATCATCACATTCATTTAGCAATAATCAAAACATCAACATCATTAAGAAGCTCTAACTCATGCTCTTGGATTCCACATTAAAAGAGGGGAGAATTAGCTACTTTCTTCCAACCATAAAAGTAATCATACAAGCAATTCATATACTCAAGCTTCCAACAACATCAATACCATTGACAATTCACATTCAAAGCTCAATAAATGCACAATAGCAAAAGCACCAAATATATATATATATATATATATATGGTTCTTACTACATAGAAATGGAAGCTTCAATCCATTGCTTCTAAGATAAAACTAAGCTAGACAACTAAAAGACATGATTAACCTACAAAAACTAAGAAAAGAAAGAAAGAAAAACTAGGGTTTTAACCCAGGAAAATGCAAGAAGAAGAGGCTAGATTTGTGTCCCAAAGAGGAGAGGATAAGGTGAGTATTTATAGTGCAAAAAACAAGAAGAGTTTCTGACCCCACATCCATCGTGAGTCGCGACGGCCTCATGACGGACTCCATGTCCAGCACCATTTCTTCTTTCTCCTTTTTGTTTCATATCCTCCTCTTCCCTTCATTTCTTCAATTCTTTAATTCTTCAAATCTTCAAAAGCTCAATTACAAGTCTTCAAATCTTCAAATCTTCAAAGGTATTCTTCAAAAGTATTCTTCAAAGTCTTCAAACAAATGACCTTGTCACACAAAATTCTCTAGAAAAGTAATAAAAGCATAAAAGTCGCTTTTAGTCCTCCTTAGAGAACTTCAAGGCAAAATGTCCCATTTAGAGCACAAAAGTGAATCCTAAAATTCCTAATATAACCGTATAAAATGGGCACATCAAACCTCCCCGCAGTTAAACCTTACTCGCCCTCTAGTAAGAAAAGATTTACGCACACGATGGAATTCATATGTCCACATCCTAATGAATACTCCCCCAATCAACACCTCAAAAAAACTCTCAATATCATAAATCCCAAAATTAAAGCTCAAATAAGAATTTTTCACACACACAACCCCAATTCCTAAATCTTACCAAACCTACCACTTATCAATTCACTACCCATAAAACGTTTCAAAGTCCCGAATTGATAATCTCAAAGTCCAATGACATAAAATGAAGTCACAACCATAGAGAAGGTTTGAACACATACTTCACCCAATGCCAATATATCAACCAAAATGGAGTATAAAAGAATCAAGAATTTTATAACCCTACTTCGTTTTTCAACCCACTAAGTTACCCAATCCCAAGAGTTCTCTAGATGTTGAGCTACCCAATCCATCCATATGACAACTGCAACCTTATGACTCCAACACCGACAAATGAGTGAAATCATAGCATTTTTCTTCTCTCTCATTTTGCCTAGGAGCCCTTTCGGGTTTTCATCCTAGCTACACATCATGTTTTTTTGGCTCACATCTCACCTTTTTCCGTACATTTTGCTCTCTCATTTTTTCCTAGGTTTCTCTCTCGGGTTTTTGACATATTCGGGCCCCCAATGTTGCCTTAGTTGCCCCCTCGGGTTTTCAACTTAGCGGGTTTTCTTTTCTTTCTTTTTTTTTTAAAATTTTTTTCTCATTTCTATTTTTTTTCAAAATTTTCAATTTTTTTCTTTCCTTTTCTCATGTTTTTCCAATAAAAAGTAGCAAAAAGCATTCCAAATGAAGCTAGCATGCATGTGAGTCCTCTAACACCTTCCCGCACTTAAAATATTACATTGCCCTCAATGTAAACATGTAGGGCAAAAAATAATAAAACTCAAGGTAAGAGGTAGAGTGACACACGTTTCTCCGCATAGTCTCCGGTGATATGGCGCAATCCAATGTACTTGTATAGACTCGGTCCCGAAATTGGCTTCGGAGCCGAAAGGGGGAGTAAAAGTGCAGTAGAAGAACTCACCCCTTGAGCAAAATGTTGTCTCCTTGGCATCATTTGATCAAGACTAACACCACAAAGAACAACATCAAACTCACAAGTACATAAGGATTTGTGATACTAGGTTTAGCATCAAGAGTAAATAACCACAATATTATCAAAGAACAACAAATCCATTATGCAATCACCACTATAAGATTGTCTAATAAAAATATCCAACATATATCAACACATATCCAAGCATCATTATAGAACATAGCAATTAAAGACTCAATGATGTGGTCGTCAAACTACAATCAACAAAGATACTATAAAGATGCAAGAATTTTCATATGTCAATATATATGAGATGGTGGAGGAATGAGTGGATATGGGTGGTTATTGGGTGTATTTGGAGAAGGAGGAAGGATTATGCAGTGTTTAAGCTCAGTTGAAAAGTTGGATTTCTCATCGCAACTTGCGACAACACTGGTCGCGACTCGTGATGCATCATCTTGAGACGATGGCTTTCGGCCTCAAGGACTCGAGGATTCAAGGGTATGATGCACTTTTAGGTTCTGCTCAAATTGAGTGCTTATGGCCTTGAGGACCCGAGGTCTTGAGTACTTCAGCTCAAGTCGAGGGAATGCAGCCCCGAGGACCCGAGGTCTCGAGGACATCTGCTTAAATCGAGTGCTTGTGGCCTCGAGAACCTAAGGTCTTGAGGGGCTGATTCATCGAGAGCCAAACCTAAGGTCTTGTGGCCTCGAGGAATGATAGTCTCGAGGAATGATGGTCTTTCAGGTTTGGCTCAAGCCAAGAACTTTGCAGCCATGAGGTCTCGAGGGGATGATGTCTCGAGAACTATCCTTTCAGCTCAAGTCGAGGCTTGCTGCCTCGAGGTCTTGAGGGGATGATGTCTCCAAGGCTTGTCTCATGAACTAGCCTCAAGAGGGTGATAGAATTTTATGTTTTACTTGAGTCGAGGCTTGCTGCCTCGAGGTCTCAAGGGGATGATGTCTCGAGGGCTAGTCTTGAGGACCTGAGGTCTCGAGGACTGATGGACTTTTAAGTTCTGCTCGAGTCAAGGGCTTGCTGCCTCGAGGTCTTGAGGGGATGATGTCTCGAGAACTGGCCTGAGGTCTCGAGGACTGATGGACTTTATAATTCTGCTCAAGTCGAGAGCTTCTATTTCGAGGGATTTAGAGGGATTGTGGACTTGAGGACTCTAGGTCTCGAGGGCCTCAGCATCAAGGATCTGACATCTCAAGGGGGTGAGGTCCTGAGAGCTTCAGTTTGAGTCGAGCTTGTGGCCTCGAGGACCCAAGGTCTCGAGGGCCTCAACTTGGATTGAGGGCTTGTGGCCTCGATGACCCGAGGTCTCGAGGGCTTACACTGTTGGGCTCAGCTCAACTCAAGGGCTTGCACTGTTGGGCTCAGCTCAACTCGAGGGCTTGCAGCCTCTAGGACCCGAGGTTTCAAGGGATTTACTAGCCTCGAGAACCCAAGGTCTTTGAGGTCTTGCATTGTTGAGCTCAGCTCGACTCGAGGGCTTCACTGGCCTCAAGGGCTTCTACTCGAGTCGAAGGCTTTTGGCCTCGAGGACCCAAGGTCTCAAGGGAATGATGTCTCGAAGATTTCATTTCGATTCGAGGACCTGCAGTCTTGAGGACTGATAGCTTTTTGGGTTTTGCTCGACTTGAGGTCTCGAGTGAATGCTGTCTCAAGGACCTGTTGGTTGCAACTCACAATGCCTCACCACGGCTCCTGGAAAGTGGTGGATGGGGGCTGATTTTTTGCATGAAATTTCTGATCATATCAGGACTCGCGATGGTCCCTCGCGAGGTAGTCGCGACTCGCCATCACAAACCCTGCCAGCACTTAGAAAGAATTCGATCTTTTCTCACCAACATTCCAAGATTTCTTCCCTTCCTCATGGATTTCATTCATTCATCTCCTCCAATGCAATGCACTTCACTTTGCTACAAAATCGCAGAAAAACATACCGTAAAAGGAACAAGAAAAATTAACAAAAACTGAACAATAAAAACCAAAATAAAAAGGTCGAGTTTATTTACGTTGTCGGCACGACCAAGCTCCATATTTTTAAGGTCGTCAGCATGACCCTAATGCTATCCATATAGTGAAGGCTTGAACCCCTTCACCGTGAGTGTCCAAAAGTAGAGAGGTGGGGGTACAAAACTTTTAAGAGGAAAGTCTTATTGAGGTGGAGATGGTTTAAAGGGAGTTGGGTGGTTAGGAGTCTTGGGGTAGTCTTTTGGCTCCTCTCTTATCTCCCTCAAAACTTCCAAAAATGGTGGAGTTGACTCAATAGGTAGGGGTAAGTGTGACGATTCTAATGAATGTAGCACAACCACCTCTTCCTCCTTTTTATCATCCTCAACAACCAACCCCTCATCCCCTTCGAACTCAAGATTATTTCCCATGGTGACCTTACTCATCAAATCCTCGAGTTTAATTTGGGATGGTGTATTTTTGGAATCACGAGCTTCCATTCGGGCCAATGCTTCTAATATACTCCTCGTATGCCCCTCAATTACCTCAACACTAGAGGAGAGCTAGGTGTACGGTTCTTCACTAGTAAAGTTGTTCAGGTTTGCTATTGTATTCATGACTTCCTCACATGTCAAACTTGAACTTCCTTGTTGGGCTTGGTTTCGGGGTATAGTATAAGGTGGTGATTTCCAACTATTTTTCTCGTATTGTTGGTTTTCTGGATCATTCTCATACCACCAATCTGGATTACCACTCCATTCCAGATTGTAAGGATTGTGGTATGGATACCATTCTTGAGCTTCTTGCCCTTGAAAACCAACATCTCCTACCTCTTGGTAGTACTCTTCATAATACCCTTGGTTTTGGAAACCAAGGGTTCTTTCCCCCTCATAGTGCTATTCCCACAACAAATAGCAGGACTTGGTAGAATGGTCGGAATGACACATCCTACAAAATCTTTCTTGTTGAGCCTCTCTTCTCATCATGAGTTCCCTCAAGGTGAAACGCTCTATTTTTATATATTTTTTATAAAAAAAATTTAAAAAGTCCAAAATCATATTGCAAGGATTCTCGATAAAATTTACCAAGAACTCAAGCAATACCTACTCCGAACAAAAACAACCACCAATAAGTGGAAAATAAAAACAACTAGCTAATATACACCCGAATACACCTAAACACTTAAAAATAAACACCTCTTCCCTGGCAGCGGTGCCAAAATTTGGGAAGCCATCATCGTGCCTCTCAAAGTTAATATTTATAAGCCTTTTTTGCTTACTATCTACAACTAAGTAGATAGTGGCAAGTTAGGGTTTTCCACAAAGAAGAGGGATTTTTTCAAGCGTTTAGGCACAAAAGGTTGCTATTAAGCTAGGAGTTGACATGTATATACATATAAAAGCATGTAAATGGGGGGGAGGGGGTGGTCCTAAGTTATGAAAGTTAAAAGACAAGAAAACTAGAAAAGTCAAGAAACTATGCTAAATCATCAAACAAAACTAAGAAAAAGGGTTTTAAAACTACAAAACATAAAAGCCTTGGGGGCAATCGAAATCCACTTCCAAATCGAAGGTAGATCATTGAACCATCCACTCATCCGATCACATTTGTTACCTATGGGGAATGGCAATTGAAGATCAACATGCATTCCTTCATAGGAGTAGTTTGCAAAGACAAACAACGACCATTTCCAAACCTCATTGATGATCACCCTAGATAAACAACGACCATAGGGGTATTTCATCAATGGCATTATACACGAACGACCATATATTTGACAACGAAAAGCTTTCTACCAAAGACATAGCAATTTAACCAAACATAACATTTATTAGGCAAAACCTAGAACAAGCCACATTCAAGGTTCAACCTTTCATTGCTTCTATAGGATAAATAAGAGAAAAATCCACATAAACATACTTATCTAGCAAGAATCACAACACATTATGCACAAGAAGTTCTAAGTTCATGTTCCCATATTTTCATGCAAAGAAGCTAAGGAATTCGTCACTTTCCTAACACCCTAACACTTGAATCATACAAACACTTCCTATTCTCAAACAACACATGGCATAAATGAAGTGAAACATAGCATTAAGAACACATGAATGCTAAATAACAAAGGCTTCAAGAACGAATGACAAAATCTATTCACTACTTCTATGAATCATGCATTTACACAAGATTATCCAAGAACAATCGAAATTCATAAACTTCTCTCATTTGCTACCTAAAACAAACATGACAACGAATTCAACATCATCACATTCATCTAGCAATAATCAACACATTAACATCATTAAGAAGCTCTAACTCATGCTCTTGGATTCCACATTAAAAGAGGGGAGAATTAGCTACTTTCTTCCAACCATAAAAGTAATCATACAAGCAATTCATATACTCAAGCTTCCAACAACATCAATACCATTGACAATCCACATTCAAAGCTCAATAAATGCACAATAGCAAAAGCACCAAATATATATATATATGGTTCTTACTACATAGAAATGGAAGCTTCAATCCATTGCTCCTAAGATAAAACTAAGCTAGACAACTAAAAGACATGATTAACCTACAAAAACTAAGAAAAGAAAGAGAGAAAAACTAGGGTTTTAACCCAGAAAAATGTAGGAAGAAGAGGTTGGATTTGTGTCTCGAAGAGGAGAGGATAAGGTGAGTATTTATAGTTTTTTCCCTCTCAATTTCACTCATTTTTTGTAGGAACACTTTCGAGTTTTCATCCTACCTTTAACACACAAAGGGTACTCATTTTTCACCTTTTTCCACACGACCTCTAATTTTTACCTAGGCTCGTATGCCTAGATGAGCCTAGCCTTTCACTTTTACCTATGTCTTTCAACATGACTGGGTTTTTCCCAATCTTACCCAAGTTTCCCTTTCGGGTTTCCAACTTGTCCGAGTATTGTTTTTATTTTTTAAAAAAACATTCAAATTTTTTGGTGTAGCACAAAATTTCCCCAAAGTGGGCTTCATACTACAAAGGATAGGATTAACGCAAAAATTACACCACCAATATCCTAAGACAACCAACCCCAAGAAAACTAGGAACCTTACCTAGCAAGTCATACCACCAAGTATACATCCCAAAACATCCCACAACAATCAAAAACCAAAGTTATCAATGAAAAGAAAGAAAAACTACCAAGAAAAAACAAAATGCACCAAGGAAATCCAAGAATGAAAACTCCCTAAGTTCTGTCTACTCTCTCCCTCACACTTAACTGATGCAAATTCCTCAATGCAACAAAAACCATGTATAAACATAAGCGAGGTTGGGAGAAATAGTGACACTCACTCTCACAGCCCCAAAGGGCCTTCATCCTCGTGTCTCGTGATGCTCCTCTCAATGTACCTTGTTGCTTGATTCGCAAACTCGATGGAATCCATCCTCATGCTAAGCTACTCCATTCACAACCTCACACCTCCTATCGCTTAGACGAATGATGTGTCCATTTTATGTGCATAATTTAGTACTTTTTGGGATCACTTTTGTGATCTTTTGTTATCAAGAGCTTGTGTTTTACCTTGAAATTCTCTTAAGAGAGGTAAGAGCAATTTTACGCTCTTTTACCTTTTCTAAGTGGATTTTGTCTGACAAAGGAAGAACATAGAGACTTGAAGACCGGAGGCCATTGAAGATCACTTTCTAAAGAATTTGAAGACTTGCTTCAAAGATATGGAGACTTAAAGACCATAGGCCATTGAAGAACATCCTTTGAAGACTTTGAATATTTACTTCAAAGATTTGAAGACTTGTAGAATGAGAGGAATTATTGTGAAGAAGAGTGCTTGCTACAAGAAGAAGAAAAGAAGAAAAGGTCTTATTCTGGCGCCCGTCGTGAGTCGCAACAAACCCGTCAGGAGTTGCGAGTCACGATGCAAGGGTGGCTAAAACACAACCTTATCCCTTTGTACTATAAATAGAATTCTCTTTCCACTCTTCCATATCTTCTTCTTCCAGCCCAATTTTGGTACTATTCCAACCCTAGTTTTCCACCATTTTCATCTTTGATTTCTCTTGTTTTATGTTTGGTTTTTTATCATTAATTAGTATGAACTCTAGTATCTAAATCTAGTTCTTGGGAGCAATTGACCAAGGCTTCTAAGCGCATGTATAAAGAAAATTTTGTAGAAAATTTAATACACTTACTACTATGCATTTATGGAGCATTGAATGTGTTTGTTAAAATCATTAATGTTTGTGAAAGCTTGAGTATATGAAGTACTTGTATGATATGCTTATTAGGGTTTGGGGAAATGGGTTGATTTCCCCTTTTCTCAATAGGACATCCAAGAGTATGATTTAGAGCTTTTGATTGTGTTGATTTCTAGATGAATATGGTAATGTTGAACCCTTCATCATGTTTTTTGCTTGCAGCAAATGACAGAACTCTATGAGCGTTGAACGTTCATGACTAATCTTGTGTAAATGCATAGATTGGTTAAATGCTTAGACACGGTGTAGTGTTTATAAGTGTTGCCAAGGTTGTTAATTCTTCATGTTCAACGCCATCAATAGGATACTTTTAGTCATGTTTTGACTAAGGGAGTCATTAGTGAGGTTTGAGAAGCGATGTCGAACTCACTCTTGCAAATTATTATCTAAGAAGGATATAAGTTTAGTCTTCACAACAAGTTGTGAAAGTAGTAAATAGGTTGCATGTTTAATGATGGATAAGAGGCTTGGAAGTGGAAGTCAATTGTGCCCAAGGTTCTGTTAATTGTTAGTTTAATCACCTTTTAGTTGTTACATGCTTTGCATATTTAAACACTTGGAAAGATCTCTCTTCTCGTGGACGACCCCGACTTGCCATTGTCTACTTAATTGTAGATAGGAAGTATTAGGGCTTAAAAATATAACTTTGAGAGGTGCGGCAAAGACCTCCCAAACTTTGGCGCCGCTGCCGGGGAAGAGGCGCATATTTTCAAGCGTTTGGTCATATTATGTGTGATTATGTGCTAGTTGTAAATATTTGTTAGTTTGCTTTTATTTTGATTTCTTAGTTGACATTTTTTGCTTGGCTTGGAGACGTATTGTTCGAGTTTTTGGTGTATGGTTTGTACGCGATCCTCTTCAAAAGAACCTTTACACTACGACCCCAAGTTAGAGATGAATTTGAGACGAGCTAAGAGGCTTTCTATGGAAAGTGTAAATAACATCCCTCCTAGTGACAATTTTGTGGATACTTATAATTTATGGAGCATCAACACAAGCACAAAGATGAACATCCGGGAGAAGGACCTCAACATCCTCCTCTCCAAGAGAGAGCTCCTCCTCTCCACGGAAGGGAGATTCCTTTTGGGTCAAGCCTTGTTGAGGGAAATTATGGCTCCCAACCTTGATTAACAACCAATGTGCATTAAGTATCCTTTGGTTGGACTAAATGGGCACTTCGAGCTCAAGACCAGGTTTATAAACATGCTACCTATCTTCTTTGGTAGGCAAGGGGAGAATGCCAATAAGCGTCTCATCGAGTTCCACTTATTCTGTGATGGTAGGGTCCCCCACGGAGTAGATGAAGACTTTTACAAGTTGAAGGCATTCCCATTCACATTGAGGGATAGTGCAAGAGATTTGTTCCACTACCTACCACCCAAGAGAATCAAAAGTTGGCTTGACATGAAAACAAAATTTCTAGCCAAGTACTTCTCGGCCTCTAAATCCTTTGCTTTAAAGGGCATAAGCAACATCCTCCAATGGAATAAAGAGTCTATTTTCAACTATTGGGAGAGGTTCAAGAAGCTTCTCGCAAGTTGTCCTTACCATGGCTATTATGAGAGAGATTTGGTCTACTATTTCTTCAATGATGAGGACCAAAGATTAGTGAGGAATTCTTGTGGTGGTACCTTGGGAACAAGATTTCAGTGGAGGCTATGCAATTATACAAGGAGTTAGCGTAGGAGTCAAGAAACTTTAGCTCGTGGGCTAATTTGAGACGGAGAAACCCAATGCCCATGAGTGACCTTCCAATAGTGGAAAGCTTGAGGACCAAGTCTCGGCCCTTGCTTCTATGGTGAAATCCTTGATGACCAATCCAGGAAAAGTGCCACATGTTAAATCTTGTGAAATTTGTTACTCGGTGCATACTACAAACGCTTGCCCTACTTTGAAAGATAATTATGTCGAGGTGGTGAGTGCCATGGGGTATCAAGGTAACCAAAAATATCAAGGCTACCAAGGTTTGCAAGGATATCAAAGAAATCAAGGGTACCAAGGTGTCTAAGGCTATAAAAACCGGCCTTACAATGTTGGAAATATCAGGCATGGAAACCCTAAAGGAGGCCAAAATGCTCAACAATACCAGCCACCTCAATAAAACTTCTAAAGGCTTCAAGACAAGCCCTGAGACTAATGGAAGAGCTTGGGTTTGAAAAAATATGAGGTGATGCAAGCCATTCACTGGTTGAGCATGTGCGCGGAGAAAGGTAAAAAATTCCAAGATGAAGCCAAGGCGAGCATCAAGAACTTGGAAACTCAAGTGAGCCAAATAGCTCAAGTGGTGAATCGGATGGAGGCCTGGGAAAAGGGAAACTTACCCCTACAACCAGAGATCAACCCTCAAATTGCTAGTGCTATCACTTTGAGAAGTGATAGAGAGGTTGGCACTTCCCCGGGTGATGAAATTATTGAAGAGGAGCCTAGAAGGGTTGAGGTGTTTGAGAAACAGGTTGAAGAAGAGGTTGGGAATTTGGCCAAGGAAAAGGCAAGGAAGGGGAAGGAGAAGGAAGAGAAGGTTATTGTTGAGAAGTCAACCTCTATTCTAGAACCTCCATCCCCTCCTCACAAAAAGGAAAAAAGTGGTGGACACTCCTCTATATGTACTAGAACCACCATTTCCAGAAGCTTTAAAAGACAAGAGGAAGAAGGAGGACAATAAGGACATCTACGTAGTGTTTCATAGATGTGAGGTAAATATCCCACTCTTGAATGTCATTGAACAAATTCCTAGATATGCTAAATTTCTTAAGGGACTATTTGTTTTGAATAGAAAACAAAGAGCCAAGAATAAGTTGATAAATGGGAAAAATGAGCATGTTTCCACCTTGTGTCAATAAGAGCTATCCCCAAAGTGTAGCAATCTCGGCATGTTCACAATCCCTTGCATAATAGGATATACACATTTTGAAAAAGTCATGCTTGATCTAGGTGCATCGTGAAATGTGATTCCTTATATTTGTATGAAAGCCTCAACTTGGGTACTTCACATAAAACCCGGGTGGTAATCCAATTGGTTGATCATTCTAGTGCATACCCTAAGGATATTTACAAGGACGTGTTGGTTAAGGTGGACTCCTTAGTTTTCCCAGTGGATTTTTATGTCCTTGACATGGAGCATGATAAACATGCTGCTCCAATTTTATTGGGGGGCCATTTTTGAAAACTTCTAGGACAATGATTGATGGGCATAAGGGTACCCTCACCATGGAATTTGATGGAATAAAAGTAGAGTTTAACATAAATGACTCCATGAAGTATCCTAGTGAAGAATATGCTTGTAGTGCCTTGGATGTTGTTAAAGATGTTGTGCAAGATGTTTTTGAGCTAAGTGTTAATGATTCCTTGTTAGTTGCTTTGCAATGTGATAGTGATGATGCATACAATGTATATTCTATGAGTACTAACTTGAAGGAAACCTTTGAGGAATTGAACTTGCTTGATGAGATGAAACAAATCCTCTCAAACCCTCATCCTCTACTCTTAGAGGAACCCAAGGAACCGGAATTCCTTCCATCACTTGTGATGGCTCCAGTGATAGAGCTTAAGCCTTTGCTAAGTGACCTTAAGTATGCATTTCTTGTGGAAGGGGAGACACTCTCGGTTATCATTTCAAGCAAACTCACCCAAGAACAAAAAGGAAAGTTGATGGTGGTGTTATGGGAGAATAAAGAAGCAATTGGAAGGACTATTTCCAAAATCAAAGGCATAAGTTCATCCCCTTGCATGCATAGAATTTTGTTTGAGGAAGATGCAAGACCCGTGCGACCACCCAAATGCTGGTTGAACCCACCTATGATGGAGGTGGTAAAGGCGGAGATCCTCAACTTTCTCCAAGCGGGCATGATCTATCCAATTTCGGATAACACGTGGGTGATTCCAACTCAAGTAATACCCAATAAGAGTGGAGTGATGATGGTAAAAAAATGAGAAAGGCAAAATGGTACCCACTTGAGTCCAAAATGGGTGGTGCGTTTGCATTGGCTACCGGAGGCTAAATGCGGAGACCCGGAAGGATCACTTCCCAGAGCCATTCATTGATCAAATGCTCGAGAGGTTAGCAAGCCACCCATTTTATTTCTTTTTGGATGGGTACTCGGGGTATTTTTAAGTAGCCATTGCCCTGGAAGACCATGAGAATACCACCTTCACGTGCCCTTTTGGTATGTTTGCTTACCGGCATATGCCTTTTGGGCTATGTAATGCCCCCGCAACTTTTCAAAGGTGTATGGTAAGCGTTTTCTCATAATTTTTTGAAAACATTATCATGGTATTCATGGATGATTTCACTGTTCATGGTAATTCTTTTGACAAATGTTTAGCAAATTTGGCATAAGTTCTTAAACGTTGCATTGATACTAATCTTGTGTTAAATGCTGAGAAGTGTCATTTTATGGTAGAGCAAGGCATTGTCTTAGGCTATGTTGTCTCCTCTAAGGGTATTGAGGTTGACAAGGAAAAAATAGACATGATTCAAAATTTTCCTTGTCCTACTAATGTGCGCAAAGTGGGCTCTTTTCTTGGCCATGCTGGATTTTACTGCCGGCTTATTAAGGACTTTTCAAATTTTTTGTGTAAGTAGTTGCAAAAGTAGGTGGAACTTGTGATGGATGAGGGTTGAGGGTTGTAAAGGGGCCTTCGATTAGTGAGGTTTAACAAGAGATGTCGAATTTACTCTTGCAAACTACCATTAAAGAAGGATAGAAGATTTATCTTCACAACAAGTAGTGAAAGTAGTGAATAGGTTACAAGTTCAAGGATAGACTGGAGGTTTGGAAGTGGAAATCAATTGCGCCCAAGGTCTCACAATTTGTGTTTTTTTGTAATTTTAGTAGCTTGTTGTGTGATTAGCATTGTTACCTTACTTTGCTAGTTATCTTGCCCTTAAATTCTTAACTTAGAAAAACCAACCAACCCCCCCCCCCCCTTCTTTACTTGCTTTTATGTATGTATGTATATCTATATCTAGTCTAGTATACACCTTATATGTGTAAACCATTAGGAAAATCCCTCTTTCTCGTGGATGACCCTAATTTACCACTATCTACTTAGTTGTAGTTAGGAAGCACTTTAGGGCTTAGAAATAATAACTTTGATAGGTACGACGACAACCTACCAAATTTTGGCGCCACTTCCAGGGAAGAGGATTTTATTTTTAAGTGTTTGGGCATATGATGTGTGAATATATGTTAATTTATTTTTATTTTGTTTTTTATTTAATTTTTAATTGTCACTTGCCTTGGAGATGTATTATTCGAGTTCTTGTTGTATGGTTCGTATGTGATCCTCTTCACAAGAGCCCCTACACTATGACCCCTAGTTAGAGTTGAATATGAAAAGGGCTAGGAGGCTTTCTTTGGAAAGTGTGAATATCACCCCTCCTAGTGACCATTTTATAGAACCTTTTACTTCCATGGAGCATGTAGATAAGAATCTGGAAGGACCTCAACATCCTCACATCCAAGGAGGAGGTATTCCTTTGAGGCATGTCCTATCTAGGGAGACGATGGCACACAACCTTGAGCAACAACTGATGTGCATCACTGATGTGCCCATTTTATACGCTTATATTAGGACTTTTAGGATTCACTTTTGTATACTTTTGTGGTCTAAATGGGACATTTTGCCTTGAAGTTCTCTAAGGAGGATTAAAAGCGACTTTTACGCTTTTATTACTTTTCTAGAAGATTTTGTGTGACAAGGCAATTTGTTTGAAGACTTTGAAGACTTTGAAGAATACCTTTGAAGATTTGAATATTTGAAGACTTGTAATTGAGTTTTTGAAGATTTGAAGAATTGAAGAAGTGAAGAGAAGAGGAGGATATGAAACAAAAAGGATAAAGAAGAAATGGTGCTTAACTTGGAGTCCGTCGCGAGGCCATCACGAGCATGTCGTGAGCACATCAAGACTCGCGACGGACGAGGGGTCAGAATCCCTTCTTGCTTTTTGCACTACAAATACTCACCTTTTCCTCTCCTCTTGAATAGATTTTGTCATTCATTCTTGATGCCTTTGTTATTTAGCACTCATGTGTTCTTAATGCTATGTTTCACTTAATTTATGCCATGTGTTGTTTGACAATAGGAAGTGTTTGTATGAATTAAGTGTTAGTGAGTTAGGAATGTGACGAATTCCTTAGCTCCTTTGCATGAAAATCTAAGGACATGAACTTAGAACTTCTTGTGCATAATGTGTTGTGATTCTTGCTAGATAATTATGTTAATGTGGATTGTTATCATATTTATCCTATAGATGCAATGAAAGGTTGAACCTTGAATGTGGTTTATTCTAGGTTTAGCCTAATCAATGCTATGTTTGGTTAAAATGGCTATGTCTTTGGTAGAAGGCTTGTTGTTATCAAATCTATGGTCCTTCGTGTATAATGCCGCTGAGGAAATACCTCTATGGTGTTGTTTGCCAAGAGTGATTGTCTACGAGGTTTAAAAATGGTCATTTTTTGTCTTTGCAAATTACTACTAGGAAGGAATGAATGTTGATCTTTGAATGAGAAGTGATAACATTCCCATAGGTAACAAATGTGATAGAATGAGTGAATGGTTCAATGATTTAGATTTGGTTTGGAAGTAGATGTCAATTGCCCCCAAGGCTTTGTCTTTTGTAGTTTTAAACCCATTTTTCTTAGTTTGTTTGATAATTAGCATAGTTACTTGACTTTGCTAATTATCTTGTCTTTTAATTTCATAACTTAGGAAAACCAACCAAACAACCCCCCCCCCTTTTTGCATGCTTTTATATGTATGTATATATATATATATATTTACTTCTAGCATAATATCACCTTTTATGTTTAAAAGCTTAAGAAAATCCCCCTTTTTCGTGGACGACCCCGATTTGCTGCTATCTACTTGGTTGTAGTTGGTAAGCATTTAGGGCTTATAAATATTAACGTTGAGAGGTACGGCAACGACCTCCCAATTAGTATAACATATGTATTAGTTAGGTATTCTATTTTTTTATTTGTAAGTCAGATCCACATGTGTTGACTCTGTTTATATAATGTGCATTTGTTGTCTTAGAAGTTGCATATGTTAGTATAACATATGTATTAGTTACTTACTCTATTTTTTTAATTACTGTATGATTACCAGCCAATTTATTGTTATAATGTGGATTTGTTGTCTTTACAAGTTGCATATATTAGTATAACATATGTATTGGTTACTTACTCTATTTTTTTTAAAAAAAATTACTGTATGATAGCCAGTTCCCTGATTGTTATAATGTGCATTTGTTGTCTTAGAAGTTGCATATGTTAGTATAACATATGTATTAGTTACTTACTATGTTTTTTTATTTTTACTGATTGTTAGCTACTTATTGTTATTCTTCAGACTTGATAGAATGTATTTATTTTATTACAACTTGCATATGTTAGTATACTATATGCATAAGTTAGTTATACTATGTATGTCAGATTAATGTTGCTTACTGACTGTCAGACTATACATGCATTTTTTTCATTACAAGTTGCATATGTTAGTATACTCTATGCATTGGTTAGTTATAGTGCGTGTCCCAGATTATGTTGCTTACTGACTTTCAGAATATGAATGCATTTTCTCCATTACAAGTTGCATATGTTTGTATGTTTTATGCATTAGTTTCTGACTGTGTGATATATGATTCTTTTTAGCTATGTCTGAAGGAAGTGAAGATACAATTCAAAATGAAGAACCAGAGATAGAATAAGGTGATTGTAATTATTTTGCATTATATTTATTTATTTATTTACTTATATATTTACTTATTTAAATGTGTTATGTTTTTTAGATCCTAAGCCTCTGGTTAGGACATCTAGAGAGAAGGATGAACCTTCTCCTCAAGATGAGCTGAAGAAGGTTCATCAGTCTTATGCTTCTGGAGGTTATTTTATTTCCTTTATGTGTTGTATTTTATTTATGTGATTATGTTTTTTTAATATGTGCTTATACAGTTTTTGTTTTTAACTTTTTGTGTAATAGCTACATTGGAACGAAGGTCTGCCAGAATTGGTGGTGCTGTTACTCCACAGATTCTACTTCCTGCTTCCTAAGGAGGAAAATAAGAAAATGATGAATGTGAGTGTGAAGAAGCTGAATGATGGTGAAGGTGGATCAACTCAAGATTTTGACTAAGACTCTCTGCTGACTGATGTTATTCGAATGAGTATAGAGTCAACTGGTGTTGATGAGAGTGGTGTAGGTGGGGGTTCTAAGTTTTGTGAGGAGGGTTCTAAGGTTGTTGATGGGGATTCAGTTGTAGTTGGTGTAGAGAAGAATCTGGTGTAGAACTTGGGATGCATTGGATGGTGAAGATGTTGATTCTTTGGCAGCTGGTGTAGAGAAGGAAGCTGGTGGGGGTTTAAAGGGCTGTGAGGGTTCTAAGGTTGTTGATGTGGATTCAATTAAAAAAGATGTTATGGAGGCTTTGGATGCGGTGATTGAAAATGCTACCGCTGGTGTTGAAGGGATTGTATTTGGTGATGAATGTGGTCCCAATGTTGTTGAGGATGTTGAGAATATTGTAGAGAATGATTCAATAGATGATGATATGGTTAATGCGTTTGTACCAGAATGTTTTGATGATTTGGGTGTAGTTAATAGGAATGAGAGTGAGGATGTCTGACCTGTCGTGTCATCTCTTTTGAAGGACTGAAAGAAATGTCCCCAACTGGTAAGAAAATGAAGGTAGTGGTTGCTAGTCCTCCGAAGCAGAAGTCTTCGCCTGGTAAATTGAGCAAGAAGAAGGGGAAATAAATTGTCAGTGAGTCCCCAACTGGACAGTTTAAGAGGAATGCGAAGGAAGTAGCTGCAAAGTCCCCTGCTAGGGTGGTGAAGAAGACAAAGAAAAGAAAGTCATTGTTAAAAAATCTGCTAGGGTAGTGAAGGAGTCTGGTGAGAAACTGAAGGTGAAGTTGAAGAAGCCAGGAGTTGAAGTTGGTAAAAAATATGGTGTGAAGAGGAAAGAAGCTGATAGTGTGATTGGTGAAGCATTGACTTTGGGAAAAACAGTTGCTGCTGAGGAAAGACCTGCCAAACAACAGCGCAATCGTCCAAAGAAGCCGTGTTGATGAGGAAGGTAACACGTAAGTTTTCTTTTTACAATGATATTTTAATATATTATAACCTTTATTTGTTTCATAAAATGTTGCATTTGTTAATATTCAGTGTTTACTTGTTATTCACAGTTTGTATGTCTTAAGTCTTATTTTCCTACATTTTGATAAGAAAATGTATTTGTTTGTTTAAATACTGCACAAGTTAACATTTAAAGTGTATTTGTTATTTATGCCTATCCAAATGTTCTAAACGAAAAAATGTTTTTGTTGAACGTTATTTTGGAAACCGTATTTGTTTGTTTAAATATTGCATAGGTTAATATTCATAATGTCTTAGCTAAGTATATCATGTATGGCTGGTTATTGTTTACAAATTGATTTTTATGTGTAAGATTTAAACTTACATTTTGCATATGTTAATTACTATTATGAATTTATTAGTAGTTTTTGAAAGTATGTATGTTTACTATTTTCATATTCAATTTTTTTTAGGTTTGCTAAAAAATTCTCTACTAGATGCTGTCCTTTGAAGCTTAAGTCTATAGTTGCCGCCCTCAGTCCTAAGCAAAAGATTGATGTTGAAGATATAGGTATTAGTAGACTTCTTGGGTTTGACATTTCATCTCTCCCTTTCGGAATTGTTCCTTGGCTAGTTGGCAGGTTTGATTTGGTGGGTTGGCTTCATATTGTTCTATGGTGACTTCATATTTTTTTAGGGTGACTTCATATTTTTTGTTCTAGGTTTGGTCCTGTGGGCCGTGTTCAAGAGATAGCCAGCTCCAGGTACATTATTACACCTGATGATGTGTTTGATATATTTTGTATTCCTAGGATTCTGAGGTGTCCTATTGGTTTGGTTAAGAACAATGGGAGAGGTGTGTCTAAGGATGTTGACATTAGGGATAGATGGAGGGCTAAGTTAGATGTTGATAAATATGGCAATATCTCTCGAGTTAATATTTTTGAGGAGTTGGTAAAACTGTGTAGTGGGGGTGATTGTTTTAAAAAATTATTTTGTTATGTGTGTGATGTTCACTTTCTTGGCCCGGCTACGAGAAATTTAGTATATTTTAAGCTTGTGTGTGCTTAAGAAAATTTTGGAACGATTAAGCATCTTGATTAGTGTAGTTTAGTGATAAATCGTATGTGTAAGGGTGTTGGTAGCTTAAAATCTGGTACAAGTAAAAAATGTGTCTTGTGTTAGTGGTTGTGTGTTTGTATTGTTGTTGGCATACATTTATAGGTTTGGTTTTAGAGGTCAGTCTGATCCTACTAGATTCCCCTTGTTACATTGGTCGAACAAATCTTTATTCCAGGGGGCTCATTATCTTGAGAAGATGAGTTATGATAAGGGAGTTATGGTTGAGGCTAGGTATCCTTTAACAAGAATGGTAGCCTGAAAGAGAAAAGTAGAAGCCAACAGTGTGAAGGAATTCGTAATGAGAATGTTGGTTGTGAGGGGCTTCGTACTCTGACTGTTGCATTTGATGGCATTGCTCAGGAGACAGGAATCATTTTGTTTCGCATTCCCAGTGGTGCGATGACCAATGAGGCTATTGAGAAAGCTCCCAGTAATGTAAGTCTTTTTTGTCTTTTTTTAAAACTTATTTAAAAATAGTGCATGTTGTTTTAAAACTAATGCAGGTGTTAGTTAAACTAATGTAATTTGTAGTTCATATATGTTTTTAAGCAGTTTCAGATTCTTTGTTGGACTGACCTTTGTGCTTTTCTCTTAGCATGTGAATAGGTATTGTCTTGTTTTCAAACGAGACATGGAGGTTATTACACAAGTTTTGGTGAAAAATATTTAGAGAGAAAATGCCAGTCCCATTGTGCAACCACAAATGCAGCCACAACCACAACAAGAAGGTGCAAATGAGGATCCTGAGCATGTCAAGACCACACGGGAAGTTATGGAAAATCAAAGGACACGTGAGTGGATTGTTATGATTGTTGATGAATACATGAGGAAAACCCATTCCTTAATTCCTTCATTCTCCCTTGGGATTGAAGGACTTGAAGATCTGTAGGTTTAGTGTCCTTGAATTTTTTTTGGATGATTTGTAATCAGCTTATTTTGTGAATGATTGGTTTGTGGCTGATATGTTAAGCGAATTTGAGATGATTTTGTTTTTATGGTTGAAGGTTATATGAAACAAATGCATGTTGAATGTTAAGAAGTACTTTTTGTATGCTTATTAATAGCAAGTTACATTTCAATTATTTCATGTGGTTCATTGTGTTGATTTGCTGAGCTTATAGGAAAACAAATGAAATTGATAGGTTAATAAATTACATGTGTATGCTAAGTAATTCTACATGTATTATGTGGTTTTCATATCACTAAAATTATGAAAAATTATGTGTAATTTGTCGCTCGTAGGAAACAAATGCATGTTGAATGTAAGAAGTACTATTTGTACGCTTATTATTAATTAATACCAAGTTACATTTTAGTTATGTTATGTGGTTCATTGTGTTGATTTGCTGAGCTTATAGAAAAACAAATGCAATTGATAGGTTAATAAATTACAGGTGTAAGCTAAGTAATTCTACATCAATTACTTGGTATTCAGTGATTTCATATCACTAAAATTTGTGAAACAAAGGTTGGTTCTTGGGCAAGCAAAACAATTGCAAGTTATAAGTTGATAAGTTATAGTTGTAAGCTACAACATACAATATGTAATTCAGTGTAATAAAATATTTAAGTTAATGAAAAAAAAATACAATATATAGGTAAATAAATGCAACATGTATCCTAAAAAATTTTACTTTTAAATTGTCTTTATATCTGGTATTTTTGTGCCAAATTCAGTAGTTTTCTTTCTTGGTTTATTATTTTCCATGCTTGACTTCAACATTTTTCCTCTTTCTTTTGTCTTCACTTGGGTTGGATCCAGGACCTTAGATGCAGTTATTATGGTTGAGTTGCATTGGCTACTTGTGGGTGAATGTTCAATGGCATTGGTGTTTAAAGCCAACAATTATTCTATTCTTGCTAAACACGTATCAAACATCTCTTCAAGGGTTTGGGAGGTCGTCATCGTACCTTTCAAAGTTAAATTTATAAGCCCTAAATGCTTCCTATCTACAACTGAGTAGATAATGGCAAGTCGGGGTCATCTACGAAGAAGAGGAATTTTTTTAAGCGTTTAAACATATAAGGTTCACATTAGGCTAGAAGTAGATATATATATATATATATATATATATAAGCAAATAAATGGGGGGTTTTGGTTGGTTGGTTTTCCTAAGTTATGAAAGTAAAAGACAAACTAACTAGCAAAGTTAAGTAATTATGCTAATCATCAAGCAAACTAAGAAAAAGGGGTAAAAACTACAAAAGACAAAGCCTTGGGGGCAGTTGGCATCCACTTCCAAACCAAATGTAGATCATTGAACCATTTACCTATTCTATCACATTTGTTACCTATGGGGAATGTCATCATTTCCATTCGAAGATCAATATTCATTCCTTCTTAATAGTAATTTGCAAAGACAAACAACGACCATTTGCAAACCTCGTTGACAATCACTCCAGGAAAACCAAACCATAGAGAAATTTTCATCAACGACATTTCACACGAAGGACCATAGATTTGATAACAACAAGCCTTCTACCAAAGACATAGCCATTTAACCAAACATGACATTCATTAGGCTAAACCTAGAACAAACCACATTCAATATTCAACCTCTTATTGCATCTATAGGATAAATATGAGAACAATCCACATTAACATACTTATCTAGCAAGAATCACCTCACATTATGCACAAGAAAGTCTAAGTTCATGTTCTTGGATTTTCATGCCAAAGAGCTAAGAAATTCGTCACTTTCCTAACACCCTAACACTTAAATCATACAAACACTTCCTATTCTCAAACAACCCATAGCATACATGAAGTAAAACATAGTGTTAAGAACACATGAATACTAAATAACAAAGGCTTCAAGAACGAGTAAAACAATCTATTCCCTACTTTCACTACTTCTTGTGAAGATAAATCTTCTATCCTTCTTAGATAGTAGTTTGAAAGAGTGAATGTGATATCTCTTTTCAAACCTCACCAATGACTCCCTTAGTCGAAGCACGACTCAAAGTATCCCATTGATGGCATTGAGCATGAAGAATCAACAAGTTTGGAAACAATTATAAGCACTACATTGTGTCTAAGAATTTAACCAATTCATGCATTTATATAAGATTAGTCAAGAACATTCAACGCTCATAGACCTGTCATATTTGGTACAATAAATAAACATGACAAAGAGTTCGATAGTATCACATTCATTTAGCAATTATCAACACATCAACATCATTAAGAAGCTATAATTCATGCTCATGGATTTCATATTAAAAGAGGGGAGAATTAGCTACTTTCTCCAAACCCTAACAAGTAATCATACAATCAATTCATATACTAAAACTTTCGACAACATTAATGTCATTAACAATTCACATCCAAAGCTCAATAAATGCACAATAGCAAAAGCAATAAATAGATGGATATGATTCTCAAGACATTATCAAGGAAGTCCCAATCAATTGCTCCCAAGATTAAACTAACCTAGATAATTAAATGATGTTTTTTTTTAGTTAAACCATCCAAATAGATGGGGGGAATATATTTGGCTCCCCAAACCATATAGTTACCCATGTGATGTCAAAAGAGTTCCATCTGTACAAGATCATGCCTGTGATGATCCAAAGTAAGAAGCAAGATATGAATACTACTAATTCGGCTTGTATACATGTACTACGCTATATAGAGTGTAAAGAGGGATCATACGGACTAAGGGCCACGAACATAGTCAGGGAGATGAAATTCAAAACCCTTATCAGTCAATGTCCCTTATCCGTGCATCACCCCTATATTCCTTTGCTGAAAAGACCGATTATGTAGCCTCATGCTCTGATGTGCCCAGACCTCTCTCCTGAGCAAGAAATCTGCAAAACGGAAAAAAGAAACAACAGCAGTCTCTGTTCCACAACAATTATAACGTGCCTTGAATTATAGCCAGAAACAAAAACCATCCTATGTGTAATCTGAGTTACCATTTGCTGTTCTTATTCTTACCCCCTGAACACCATTTTTATCTAGCATAATCAAACCTTTAAGGAAAGAAGGGGCATTGCTCATTTAAAAACTCCATTTAGGGATTCCTCTCTTGCAAATTTAGCCAAAAAGTCAGCAACAGTATTAGCTTCCCTTGGAGCATATTTGATTAGGTTGTCTCTATGCAGCAAATTCAGTTGACAGTTAAGAGAAAAAACTCTCCATGAGCCAGAATAAGGATCATGGATTGCTTTAACTGCAGGCTTGCAATCTGACTCAATAATACTACCCTTAATATCAAGTTCTAAACATGTCTGATATGCAAATAGAATGCCTTTCATCTCTGCATGTAGAGGAGAATCTGATTTAAAAGTTTTGACTCTCATATGTTTAACATCTCCCCTCCAATCTCTAACTATTACTACACAAGAAGAGTCTCCTACACTTACCCATGATGCATCAGTGTTAATCTTATAAGCATTTGTTGGTTTTTCCCATCTAACTGCAGTAACTGTGATTTCCTTCTTCTTATGAGTTATATGAGGGATGATTCCAGCCTGTATTAATTTCTTATGCTTATCCAAATTGCCTTTCAATGGGTTTGCAGTAAAAATTAAGTGAATCAGTTCCTTTATATTCTGAAAGCATACATCTACAGAAAATGAATGATTATCATAGAGTATTTTGTTCCTATAAATCCAAAGAGACCAAATAGTGGCAATGAGTGCAGCAGTATACACATGATGCAGAATCACAGAGCCTGCCCTAATGGTGAGATAGTATTCAACTAAATGACTAAAACTCCTGAATTCAGGTGTGTGCAGATTCAGCATGCAATTAACTTTATTCCATACTGCAGAAGCCTTACAATAGGAATTAAAGAAATGGTTGATAGAGTCTGAGTGATTAGAGCATATAGGGCATTTAGAGGCTAGTGAAAAACCTAACTTACACAAAACATTTTCAAAGGACAGAATTCCATTCAAAGCTCTCCAAGTTAGTACTGACATTTTGACAGGTATGTAATTTGCCCATACCTTTTGAAGATGTCTGATGCTTGTTCCCCTCATCCTCAGTATCTTATAGGCCGAGCTTACTGAGAAGTTTCCATCCACCGAAGATGTCCATATCAGTCTGTCCTCATGTGAGTTCCTGATGGATACTTCCTGCAAAATTGAAACTATATTGGTAGCCAAGTGTGGCTCCAGAATAGGAAGATTAGAGTCTTTGTTCAGGACGAAAGAGCTTAGTGTGATTTCAGGGAAAGGAATTTCCACATCATCAGGCCATTTATAGTATAAAGCTCCTTCCCCTGACCAGTTTGAGTTCCAGAAGGAACATTTTCCTTTTCCATGAATAACTCTAGTCAAACTATTAGTTTTTTCAGTTATGTTACATATTCTCTTCCATACCTGGGAGTTCTTGTAAGAATCAGGTAATGTCCAAAGATGCTGAGCCCATTGAGTAGTGTTCATTTGAAGCTTCCACCATAGCTTACAGGAGAATGAATCAACTATAGCTTGAATGTCTCTAAACCCTATTCCATTCTCTTGTACTGGAATACTCATTTTTCTCCATGCTCTCCATTTTTTCCTGTTCTCTGTACTATCAGTAACTCCCCAAAACAATCCAGAAGCCATCCTTTCCATTTTCCTCAAAACTGACTTTGGAGGCCTTAGTACAGCAAACAAGTGAGTTGGGATAGAAAGAAAACAATGGTTTATTAGAATTATTTTACCACCAGTACTCAACCACCTGTTTTTCCAGTTATTAATGCTTTTTTCCATTCTCTCCAATATGGGGTAGTAGTATCTCTGAGTGTTCCTTCCTGTAAATATTGGGATCCCTAAATATTGAAAAGGAAACACTCCTCTAACCATCCCTAAATTCCTACTCAGAATCTGAGATCTTTCTACTGAGGTGTTAGGAGATACATAGAAGTTAGATTTAGAAAAATTTACTTTTTGTCCTGATGTTTGCTCATATGCACAGAGAAATTTTTTAAATATTTTCAGGTATTTCTTATTTCCACTAAGGAAAACAGCAGTATCATCAGCGTACATTAAATGAGTAATCTGTGGACATGTTTTAGGTAAACTGAAAAATTGTAAATAACCCAAATTAAACAGTTTTTTAAGTCCTCGGGAGAATGCCTCAGATAAGATATTGAACAAAAATGGAGAAAGGGGATCTCCCTGTTTTATTCCTCTATTTGATGCAAAGAAACCTGAAGCTACTCCATTAATTAGCACTGAGAAATGGGCTGAAGCTATGTTCTGCATAATTCGATTAACAAATATACCATGGAAACCAAATTTAAGGAGAATTGAGTTAAGAAAAGACCATGAGACTCTATCAAAAGCCTTCTGCATATCTAATTTAATGATTAAGTTCTGCTTCTGTGATTTCCTTGTTAACATTCTGGTCATTTCTTGCATCAAAATTATGTTGTCAGAAATATCCCTCCCTTTCATGAAAGCACTTTGTTCAGGGGATATAAGTTGAGACATAAACGGCTTAATCCTTTCCATCATCATCTTAGAGAAAACCTTGTTCACAAAATTAGAAAGGCTTATTGGTCTAAAATCAGAAAAAGTGACAGGTATTGGTTTTTTTGGAATTAGAGCTAGCCAAGTGCTGGAAATTGCCTTTGGGATGTTTCCACTTATTAGAAAATCATTTGCAGCTTCAAGTAAATCTGATTTAACAATTTCCCAGAAGGTGGTATAAAAAAAACCAGTGTATCCATCAGGTCCAGGGGAGCTATGTTTGTTTAGGCCAAAAACTGCAAACTTGAGCTCATGAATTAGGAAAGGAGCTAGCAGTAAATTATTCTCTTGTTCAGTTATTACTCTTGGTATTTCTGCTAGAAAGTGACTCATATAAGTTCCCTGTATCTGAGGTTCTTCCACATTGAATAAAGCTTTATAATATCCCACTGCCTCCTCTTTAATCTGTGTAGGATCAGAGGTCCAATTTCCTTGCTCATCTCTAATCTTACTAATTCTAGTTTTAGTCCTCCTTTCCCTTATTGAATGGTGAAAATAACTCGTATTTGTATCACCATATTTAAACCAATTCAACCTTGCTTTTTGCCTAAGAAAGATTATTTTCTCTTTTTGAGCCCTCATTAAAAGTTGTTTAGATTTATTCAAATCTGTCAGGGTAGATTCAGTAGGGGTTTGTTGAAATGAGATTTCTAGGTCATTAACCTTATTCTCATATAGTGACAGATTCTGGTCAACGTTGCCAAAGTGGGTTGTATTCCAATGCTTTATTTCCATCTTCAGCCTTTTCAGTTTATTTATTAACCTATACATCCCTCTGAAAGGAGTGTCCAGATTCCAGTTAGATTCCACTAAGTTAAGAAAATCCTGTCTACCAGTCCACATCTCTTGAAATCTAAAAGGTCTAGGGGCTTGTTCCTCTGATGATTGTACTGATAAGAGGAGAGGAGCATGATCCGAAGACAGTCTATTAAGAACATGGATTGAGCTGTTAGGAAATTTATCAAACCAATCTAATGAGCAAATTCCCCGGTCTAACCTTTGGAATATTAACTCTTTGCACCTTTCCTTATATCTATTATTGGTCCATGTAAAAGAATTACCTACCGTAGGTATATCATGCAAATCCAAGTCACTTAAAAATTTATTAAATTGCATCATACTCTTTTTTGGGGTTGACTTTCTCCCCTTATACTCTGATACAGAAGCTACAGTGTTGAAAACTCCAATATATATGGAAGGGGGAAGATTAGCTACCATTAAATCACTCCACAATGACTCTCTTATTTGTCTATGTACACTTGCATAGATAAATACACAGTTCCAGCTCAGAGAAGATAAGGAGTCAATTATATTAGCTTGTACATACTGATCAGTCTCACTTAGAACAGAGATGCTAAAAGACTGGTTCCAAAATAACCAGATTTTTGCACTGTGGGCACAGTAGGCATTGTGAAATCCCAATTCATTTTTAAATTTTATGATCCTCTGATTTTCTTGCCATGGTTCTATTAAACACATTATGTCTAACTTGTGTTTAAGTTTCAAATTTTTAAGTCTGTCAATTGAAGTGCCAACTCCTCTAACATTCCAAACCAGTACATTCCCTATTATGGTGTGTTTTATCATTTAAAAATTTTGGGATTGGCTTTTTGTGATGATCTAAGTTTTCTACTAGTCTTTGCTGAGTTTTTGCCTTTTTCTCCTGATTTTCCATTGCTATGACCAATAATCCCAGATAACAAGTGATCTGAAGGACTTACCTTTGCCTGCTCACCTTCCTTTTCCGTAGTGCTCAGATCAGGAGTTGTTGTGGTTGTTTCTTTCAATCCTTCCTTGTTGCTGGTACTATGCTCTGCAGTACCTGTTTGTGCTTGCTCTATAATCTCCAATTGTGCTATGTCTTTTTGTGCCACGGGGGAAATAATGTTATTAGCAGAAAAATCAGAGATAATGGCAAGAGGTGCTTCCTGTGATTCGACTGTTTCATGAAAAATCTCTGCAATCTCCCCTTCCTGCTCTTCCTCACTATCTTCTAAGGATTGAAAGGCATTAGAAATTGTTACAGTGTTTATGTTTGTTTCCTTTTCAGGTATGGATGTTTGTTCAAGTTGGTGGTCCTTTTTTCTCCATATGGATGTGGTTATTGGCTTAGATATATCATCTAATGAGTAAAATGGGCCATTACGTTTTTTATGACTTACCTTGTAGAAGTTAATGTTACTGTCATTTTGGAATCCAGTGATTATTTTTTGATTCTGTACATCATTTTCCTTTTGTGAAACTGTAAGAGCAGATGTACCTTCAATGTTTATTTCCTCTGTTGGGTGGGAATCTGATCTCAGATTGTTCTTATTTGCAATATTCTCTATCTTCTTACTAGTTACTTTCCTCAGGTAGGGGTGCAGAAAATTGCAGTTTGTGTTGCTATGCCCAATTATTTTACAATGAGTACAATATGTAGGTAGGTCCTCATACTCTATTGGGTATTCAGCAACCTTGTTTCCTATTCCTACCATAATTGATTTAGGAAGCTGGGCTAACAGGTCAATTTCTAGGCAAACTTTAATAGCTGAAGGTCTGGATAATGCCATTGTTGCAGCATCCATCTTAAGAAACCTTCCTACCAGACTACTTATACCCATGATAGCAGAGTTGTTATAGAAATGGATTGGTAGTTTATGAAAAGTTACCCAAACCGGTACAATGGAGGATTCCACAGACGGAGAGAAGTCCGATGTCCATTTCTGCACTTTCATTGTGTAGCCTTGAATTGACCACTGACCCTTCATCCAGCACCTTTGGTAGTCTTCATTATCCTGAAATTGAATCAAAACATGTCGATAGTCAATAGAGCCTAATTGAAATCTCGATTTAAAGCCTATTGATTTGAATGACTGTTGAAGTGAATCCATATGTGGTTTCCCTCGGATGAACTTTCCGACGAGGGCGTTCTGGTAGTGCGAAGCTAGGATTTCTCCTTCTTCAGGAGGGAGTATGTATGCAATCTTGCCCTTGAATTCTGTTATCGGGTGAAGGTTTGGAGTATCTGGGAGGGACGCTAGGAGAGGGGCTTGTTTTGTATTGAGAGCTTGGACGAAGCTTCAAATAACCGGGGGCTTCGGGAGAGAAGGGTCCGGGGGTGGAGGAGGCGTCGGCAACGCCATGATCAACAGCCAAAGGGTTACCAAGACACAGTAATATGACCGTTGCAGACAGAAATGGAGGTGACGAACTTGAGGAAAGGAATAGTAGTGTGATGTGTGTTAATCGCACCGTAAATCGTACATAGGAACAGTAAAGCAGCGAAGTTCAGTTACGAATAGCAGTGTTATTAAATGACGTGATTAAGCTACAAAAACTAAGAAAAGAAAGAAAGGAAAACTGGGGTTTTGAACCCAGAAAATCGCAGAGAGAAGAAGGGAGTAAGAGGAGAGGATAAGATATAGTATTTATAGTACAAAAAAGTAAGAAAGGTTCTGGCCACCCGTCCGTTGCGACTTGCGACCAGTCCATCGTGAGCACGACCGAGCCAAGTTTCAGCATCTTGATTTCTTTCTTCTTTTTATTTCAAGTCCTCCTTTCACTTCACTTATCTTCAATTCTTCAAGTCTTCAAATTTTCAAAGGTATTCTTCAAAGTCTTCAAACAAATTGCCTTGTCACACAAAATCCTCTAGAAAACTAATAAAAGAGTAAAAGTCACTTTTAACTCTCCTTAGAGAATTTCTAGGCAAAAGGCCACATCTAGAGCACAAAATTTACAAAAGTGAATCATAAAAGTCCTAATATAACCATATAAAATGGGTACATCAAACCTCCCCGCACTTAAACCTTACTCGCCCTCGAGTAAGAAAAGATTCAAGCATACAAAGGAATTTATATGTCCACATCCTAAACTAATATTCCCTCAATCAAAACCTCACAAAAACTCTCAATATCGTAAATCTCAAAATCAAAGCTCAGATGAGAATTTTTCACACACACAACCCCAATTCCTAAATCTAACCAAACCTACCACTTATCAATTCACTACCCATAAAAATGTTTCAAAGTCCCGAATTGATAATCCCAAACTCCAATGACACAAAATGAAATTAAAACCATATGAAAGGTTCAAACACATACTTAACTTCATACCAATGTATCAACCAAACAAAATATAAAAGAATCAAGAATTTCATAACCATACTTTTTTAACACGCTAAGTTACACAATCCCAAGAGGTCTCAAGATGTTGAGCTACCTGATCCATCCATGTGACAACCGCAACCTTATGACTCCAACGCCGGCAAATGAGTGAAATCAAAGCATCTTCCATTTTTTCTCTCTTTCTCTCATTTTTCCTATGAGCTCTTTCGAGTTTCATCCTAGTGGGAGCTCGTCGCCGTACCTCTAAAAGTTAATACTTTTAAGCCCTAAATGCTTCCTATCTACAATTAAGTAGACAATGGCAAGTCGGGGTCGTCCACGAGAAAAGGGAACTTTTTAAGTGTTTTAAGCATATATAGGAGAAAACATACTAAGCACATACATACATAGATACATATAAAAGCATGTAAACAAGGGGGGTTTTGGTTGGTTTGATCCTAAGTTAACAAATTAAAGTACAACAACTAGCAAAGCAATGGAACAATGCTAATCATGCAATACAACTAAAGGTAAGATGAAAATAACAATTTATGGAACCTTGGGCACAATTGACTTCCACTTCCAAACCTCTTATCCATCATTGAACATGCAACTTATTTACTACTTTCACTACTTGTTGTGAAGGCTAAACTTCTATCCTTCTTAGATAGTAGTTTGCAAGAGTGAATTCGACATCTCTTGTCCAACCTCACCAATGACTCCCATAGTCGAAACACGACTCAAGGTATCCCATTGATGGCATTTAGCACGAAGAATCAACAAGCTCGGCAACACTTATAAACACTACACCGCTTCTAAGCATTTAACTGATTTATGCATTTACGCAAGATTGGTCAAGAATGATCGACATTCATAGACTTCTCTCGTTTGCTACAAACGACAAACATGACAAAGAGTTCAACATTATCATATCCACCTAGCAATTATCAATCCATCAACACAATCAAAAGCTCTAAATCATACTCATATATTCCTAACAAGAAAAGGGGGGAAATCAACCCACTTCCCCTAAACCCTAGCAAGCAATTCATACAAGTATTTCATATACTCAAGCTTTCAACAACATTAATGATATCAACAAACACATTCAATGCTCCATAAATTCATAATAGTAAGAGCAATAAATAAGCTACAAATTGTTCTTAAGACATGGGTTTGGAAGCCTTAGTCAATTGCTCCCAAGAGATAGATTAGCTACAAGAGTTCATGCTAATCAATGCTAAACAAAAAATCATAAAAATAAGAGAATTCAAGGATGAAAAATGGAAGAAAAGGGTTTGGAACAGTACTATAATCGCAGCAGGAGAAGATATGAATGAGAGGAAAGAGAGTGGTATTTATAGTACAAAGAAGATAAGGTGAAATTCTGGCCACCCGTCAGTCGCGACTCGCAATAGCTCGTCACGACTCATGACGAGGCCATCGTGACTCGCGAAGGTCTTGCAACGAGGCCATCGCGACTCGCGACGAGGCCATCGCGACTCGCGACGAGGCCATTGCGACTCGCGACGGGTGCCAGAATTTTGCATTGTGTCTTTTTCTTCTTCTTGTGGGTACCCCATACCTAGAAAAGATGTTACCTTTCAAGAATTCTGCAACCACTTTAGAATCGTCAGTCCTAGTGGGTTTTGCTTCAACCCACTTCGACACATAATCAACAGCAAGAAGAATGTACGTAAAGCCATAAGAACTAGGGAAAGGCCCCATAAATTCAATACCCCAAACATCAAAGATTTCAAAATACAAAATAGGTCTTTGGGGCATTTCATTCCTAGTGGAGATATTTCCTACTCTCTGGCATTCATCACAAGATTTGTAAAAGGTGTATGCATGTTTATTCAACATAGGCCAATAAAACCCACTCTCTAAAACTTTCCTAGCGGTCCTCTTTGCTCTAAAATGACCGCTACATGCATGAGAATGACAAAATTCAAGAATTGAGTGTACTTCACTATCAGGGATACATCTCCTAACAACTTGATCAGCACAATGTCTCCACAAAAAGGGATCATCCCACACATAATACTTAGCATCACTCTTTAATTTATCCTTTTGGGCCTGAGAAAAATGAGGAGGGAATTTACCGGCAATAAGAAAATTTACAATGTCAGCATACCACGGTTGGAGATCCCTAATGGTGAACAATTGTTCATCAGGGAATTCCTCCCGTAGTTGCTCCTTCATTGCGGGGTTTACCTCAATGTCTTCGCTTGGATTCAACCGGCTCAAATGATCGGCCACAAGGTTTTCCGCACCTTTCTTGTCTCGCACCTCCAACTCAAATTCGCTCAAAAGTAGGATCCACCTAATCAATCTCGACTTGGCATCTTTCTTCGTCATCAGATGACGAAGCGCTGCATTGTCAGTGTACACAATAACTTTTGTACCAAGCAAGATCAAAATTTTTCTGAAGAAAATACCACTGCGAGCAACTCCTTCTCGGTGGTGGAATAGTTTCTCTGGGCCTCATTGAGGGACATTGATGCATAGTAGATGGCGTGAGGCGCTCTCCCCACCCTTTGACCAAGAACCGCTCCAACGGTGTAATCATTAGCATCACACATAATCTCAAAGGGCAATGACCAATCCGGGGGTTGTATGATAGGGGCCGAGACTAACCTTCCCTTCAATGTATCGAAGGCCCCTTTACACCCCTCATCCATCACAAATTCCACTTCCTTTTGCAACAATTTGCATAGATGAGATGCTATCTTCGAGAAGTCCTTGATAAATCGGCGATAGAATCCTGCATAGCCAAGAAAAGAGCGCAATTCGCGCACATTAGTAGGATGAGGCAAAGTTTAAATTGTGTCTATCTTTGCCTTGTCAACCTCAATACCCTTAGAGGAGACAACATGGCATAAGACAATGCCTCTTTCTACCATAAAATGACATTTCTCAGAATTTAGCACAAGATTAGTATCAATGTAACGTTTAAGAACTTGTGCTAAATTTGCTAAACAATTGTCAAAGGAATTACCATGAATGGTGAAATCATCCATAAACACCTCGACAAAATTTTCAACAAATTCTGAGAAAATGCTTACCATACACCTTTGGAAAGTTGCGGGGGCGTTACATAACCCGAAAGGCATGTGTCGGTAAGCAAACGTACCAAAGGGGCACGTGAAGGTGGTCTTTTCTTGGTCTTCCGGGGTGATGACCACTTGAAAATACCCCGAGTATCCATCCAAGAAGCAATAGAAGGGATGGCTCGCTAACCTCTCAAGCATTTGATCAATGAATGGCAATGGGAAGTGATCCTTCCGGGTTTCCACATTCAATCTCCAGTAGTCAATGCAAACGCGCCACCCGTTTTGAATTCGGGTGGGAACCATTTCACCCTTCTCATTTTTTACTACCATCATTCCGCTCTTCTTGGGTACCACCTGAGTTGGGCTCACCCACTTGCTATTCGAGATTGGATAGATCATGCCCGGTTGAAGCAACTTGAGGATTTCTGCCTTCACCACATCCATCATAGGTGGGTTCAAACGGCGTTGGGGTTGACGGACGGGTCTCGGATCTTCTTCCAACAAGATTCTGTGCATACAAGTGGATAGGCTTATGCCTTTGATGTCGGAAATAGTCCATCCAATTGCTTCCTTGTTCTCCCACAACACCACCATCAACTTTTCTTCTTGCTCCTTGGTGAGCTTGCTCGAAATGATAACCGGAAGCGTCTCCCCTTCCCCAAGAAATGCATACTTGAGGTCATTTGGCAAAGGTTTAAGGTCAAGCACCGGGGCTTTCACAAGTGAGGGGAGGAATTCCAGTTTCTCAGGTTCCTCTAAGAGTAGCGGAGGAGGTTTTGAGACACTCGGTCTCATTTCTTCAAGCAGGTTCAAATCCTCAAATCTTTCCTTCAAGTTAGTGCTCATAGAGTAAACATTGTGGGCATCATTAACATCACATTGCAAAGCAACTAACAAAGTATCTTCACCACTTAGTTCAAAAACATCTTGCACAACTTCTTCAACAACATCTAGGGCATGGAAAGCATGTTCTTCACTAGGATATTTCATAGAGTCATTTATGTTAAACTCTACTTTTATTCCATCAAACTCCATGGTGAGGGTACCTTTATGCACATCAATCATAGTCCTAGATGTTTTCAAAAATGGCCTCCCCAATAAAATCGGGGCGGCATGTTTATCATGCTCCATGTCAAGGACATAAAAATCCGTGGGGAAAACTAAGGAATCCACCTTAACCAACACATCCTCGACAATACCCTTAGGGTATGCACTAGAACGATCGGCCAATTGGATTACCACCCCGGTTTTGTGCAATGTACCCAAGTTGAGATTTTCATACAAAGAGTAAGGAATCACATTTATTGATGCACTTAAATCAAGCATAGCTTTTTCAAAATGCGTATTTCCTATTATGCATGGGATCGTGAATATGCTGTGATCACTACATTTAGGAGGTAGCTTTTTTTGACACAAGGCGGAAACATGCTCACTTTTTCAATTTTTCAACTTATTCTTGGCCCTTTGTTTTCTATTCACAACACACAATTCCTTAAGAAATTTAGCATATCTAGGAATTTTTTCAATGGCATTCAAGAGTGGAATATTTATCTCACATATACGAAAGGCTTCGTAGATGTCCTTGTTGTCCTCCTTCCTCCTTTTGTCTTTCAAGGCTTCCGGAAACAGGGGTTCCGGCACATATGGAGGGATCTCAACCATCTTTGCTCTTTTGTGTGGAGGAGATGAGGGTTCCGGGATGGAGGTTGACTTTGGTCTTGGTGGCAATGTCTCTAACTCGATCTCTTCTTCCTTGCCCTTGTTGGCTAACTCTCCGGCTTCTTCTCATGGACTTCCTCCTTCTCAACTCCTTTTTCAAACACCTCAATTCTCTTGGGCTCCTCTTTAACAATTTCATTATTCGGTGAAGCACCGACCTCTCTACCACTTCTCAAAGTGATAGCACTTGCATTTTGCCTAGGATTGATTTTCGGTTAGGAGGGTAGTTTACCCTTTTCCCGGGCTTCCATCCGGTTCACCATTTGGGCTATTTGGCTCACTTGGGTTTCCAAGTTCTTGATGCTTGCTTTGGCCTCATCTTGGAATTTCTCGCTCTTTTCCACGCTCATGCCCAACTGGTGAATAGCTTGCAACACCTCATCCTTGGATAGCCCCGGGCCCTCCCCTTGGTCTCGGGGTTTGTCTTGGAACCTTTGGAATTATTGTTGAGGAGGCCGGTATGGTTGAGAGTTTTGGCTTCCTTGAGGGTTTCCATACCGGAGGTTTGGGTTATCACGATTCCCCGAATTGTATGGCCGGTTTTGGTACCCTTGATACCCTTGGTAGCCTTAGTGACCTTGGTAGCCTTGACCACCTTGATATCCTTGGTTGCCTTGGTATCCTTGATTCCCGTGATAACCCATGGCACTCACCTCTTCAACATAGTCCTCTTGCAAAGTGGGGCAAGTGTCCATAGGATGCGCCAAGTAGCAAATTTCACATGATTTAACATGTGGCGCATTTCCTCCGAGCTTTGTCATAAAAGTTTTCACCATGGATGTGAGGGCCGAAACTTGATCCCCTAGCTTCCCACTATTGGAAAAGTCACTCGCGGGCATCAGGTTTCTCCTTCTCAAATCGGCCCTTGAGCTAAAGTTTCTCGACTCTTCCGCTAGCTCTTCATACAATTGCATAACCCCAGAGGAAGTTTTGTTGCCGAGGGTGCCACCACAAGAACTTCTAACCAACCTTTGGTCCTCATCAAGAAGGCCATTATAAAAGTAATACACCAAATCCGAATAACCATGGTAGGGGCAACTTGCAAGAAGCTTCTTGAACCTCTCCCAATAGTCGAAAAGAGACTCTTCATGGCACTGAAGGATGTTGCTTATGTCCTTCTTCAAGGCGGCGAACCTCGAGGCCGGGAAGTACTTGGCTAGAAACTTTGTTTTCATATCAAGACAACTCTTGATGCTCTTGGGCGGTAGGTAGTGGAGCCAATCTCTTGCACCATCCCTCAGTGTGAAAGGGAATGCCTTCAATTTGTAAAAATCTTCATCCACTTCATGGGGGACCGTACCACCACACAAGAAGTGAAACTCGGTGAGGTGCTTGTTATCATTCTCCCCTTGCCTACCAAGGAAGGCGGGTAGCATGTTGATGAACCCAGTCTTTAGCTCAAAATGCCCATTTGGTCTAACCACGGGGTACTCGATACACATCGATTATTGATCGAGGTTGGGAGCCATGACGTCTCTCAACAAGGGTTTCCCCAAGGGGATCTCTCTTTGGGGGAGAGGAGGATGGCGAGGTTCCCCTCTCGGATGCTCATCTTCGTGCTCGATTTGATGTTCCATTGATGAAGATGTATCCACAAAATGGTCACTAGGAGGGGTGTTATTCACACTTTCCAAAGAAAGCCTCCTAGCCCGTCTCAAATTCAACTCCAACTTGGGGTCGTAGTGTAAGGGTACTTGTGAAGAGGATCGCGTGCGAACCAAACACCAAGAACTCGAACAATACGTCTCCAAGCCAAGAAAAAATGGAAAATCAACTAAGAAATCAAAATAAAACCAAACTAACAAATATTTACAAATAGAACATACACATAATATTCCTAAACACTTAAAAATAAATGCCTCTTCCCCGGCAGCGGCGCCAAAATTTGGGAGGTCGTCGCTGTACCTCTCAAAGTTAATACTTTTAAGCCCTAAATGCTTCCTATCTACAATTAAGTAGATAATGGCAAGTTGAGGTCGTCCACGAGAAAAGGGATCTTTTTAAGTGTTTTAAGCATATATAGGAGAAAACATACTAAGAACATACATACATAGATACATATAAAAGCATGTAAACAAGGGGGGTTTTGGTTGGTTTGATCCTAAGTTAACAAATTAAAGTACAACAACTAGCAAAGCAATAGAACAATGCTAATCATGCAATACAACTAAAGGTAAGATGAAAATAACAATTTACGGAACCTTGGGCACAATTGACTTCCACTTTCAAACCTCTTATCCATCATTGAACATGCAACTTATTTACTACTTTCACTACTTGTTGTGAAGGCTAAACTTCTATCCTTCTTAGATAGTAGTTTGCAAGAGTGAATTCGACATCTCTTGTCCAACACCAATGACTCCCATAGTCGAAACACGACTCAAGGTATCCCATTGATGGCATTTAGCACGAAGAATCAACAAGCTCGGCAACACTTATAAACACTACACCGCATCTAAGCATTTAACCGATTTATGCATTTACACAAGATTGGTCAAGAACGATCGACATTCATAGACTTCTCTCGTTGTCTACAAACGACAAACATGACAAAGAGTTCAACATTATCATATCCACCTAGCAATCATGAATCCATCAACACAATCAAAAGCTCTAAATCATACTCATATATTCCTAACAAGAAAAGGGGGGAAATCAACCCACTTCCCCCAAACCCTAGCAAGCAATTCATACAAGTATTTCATATACTCAAGCTTTCAACAACATTAATGATATCAACAAACACATTCAATGCTCCATAAATGCATAATAGTAAAAGAAATAAATAAGCTACAAATTGTTCTTAAGACATGGGTTTGGAAGCCTTAGTCAATTGCTCCCAAGAGATAGATTAGCTACAAGAGTTCATGCTAATCAATGCTAAACAAAAAATCATAAAAACAAGAGAATTCAAGGATGAAAAATGGAAGAAAAGGGTTTGGAACAGTACTATAATAGCAGCAGGAGAAGATATGAATGAGAGGAAAGAGAGTGGTATTTATAGTACAAAGAAGATAAGGTGAAATTCTGGCCACCCGTCGGTCGCGACTCGCGACGGTCTCGCGACGAGGCCATCGCGACTCGCGACGGGTGCCAGAATTTTGCATTGTGTCTTTTTCTTCTTCTTGTGGGATGCAGCCACCTTCATAGTCATTCCTCTCAATCTCCAAGTCTTCAACGGCTCCAAAAATGGTCTTCAATGGCCTCTGGTCTTCATGTCTTCAAAGCAAGTCTTCAAAAGTCTTTGAAAGTGTAGTCTTCAATGGCCTCCGGTCTTCATTGCCTCCGTTTTCTTCCCTTGTCACACAAAATCCACTTAGAAGAGGTAAAAGAGCGTAAAGTTGCTCTTACCCCTCCTAAGATAATTTCAAGGTAAAACACAAGCTCTTGATAATAAAATAGCACAAAAGTGACCCTAAATAGTACTAAATTATGGATTTAAAATGGACACATCAAGCCTCCCCACACTTGAACCTTACTCACCCTCGAGTAAGAAATTATCCAAGCATACGAAGGAAATGATATATCCACATCCTAACTACTAATCCCCCAAATCAATACCTTACAAAACTCTAAATAGTACTAAATTATGCATATAAAATGGACACATCACCTAGCTACACACCATGTTTCTTTGGCTCACATCTCACCTTTTTCTGCACATTTAGTCTCTCATTTTTGTCTAGGTCGCCCTTTTGGGCTTTTGACCTATTCGGGCCCCCTATGTTGCTTAAGTTTCCCTCTCGGGTTTTCAACTTAGCGGGTTTTCTTTTTAATTAATTATTTTCTTTTTCATTTTCAATTTTTTTTTCAAATTTTCAAAAAAAGAATTTTTCATGTTTTTCCAATCAAAAGTAGCAAAAACAATTCCAAATATCAAGCTAGCAGGCATGTGAGTCCTCTAATCCCTCCCCGCACTTAAATATTACATTGCCCTCGATGTAAACATGTAAGGCAAGAATAATAAAACTCAAGGTGAGAGGTGGAGTGACTCCTGTTTCTCTACACAGTCACCGATGACATGGCGTAATCTCATGTATTTGTACAAAATTGGTCCCAAAATTAGTTTTGGAGCCGTAGGGGGGAGAAAAGGTTTCGTAGAAGAATTCACCCCTCAAGCAAAACGTTGTCTCCTTGGCACCGTTTGATCAAGAATAACACCACAGGAACAACATCAAATTCACAAGTACATAAGGATTTGTAATACTAGGTTTAGCATCAAAAGTTAATAACCATAGTATTCTTCAAAGAACAACCAATCCATCATGAAATCACCACTATAATATTGTCCAATAAAAATATCCAACATATATCGACACATATCCAAGCATCATTATAGAATATAGCAATTATATGCACAATGTTGTAGTCGGCATGCTACAATCAACAAAGGTACTATAAAGATGCAAGAACCTTCATATGTCAATATATGTAAAATGGTGGAGGTATGATGCTTCTTGGGAGTATTTTGTGGAGAAGAAGAAATTATTATGCAGTGTGTTTAAGCATGAAAAGCTGGTTTCTCTATCGCGACTTGTGACAATACTTCTTTTGGCCTTTTTTGCTAAGAACATTGTCCCATACTCCTGTTTTGGCATTTTTTGCCCATCTTTTGAAGATGTACTTCTTTGGTATATCTGTGATAGAGTGGAGGTGCAATACTCTAAGAATGAGAAAGCATAGCATACTTGACACCTTAAAACATTTGCATTTGCATTGTACTTCAACTAGCCCATCTTCATTTTTGTACTCCATTGTCTCGTATTTAGATTCATCATGTTCTAGGCTTACTTCATATTTTATTGATGGTGGTTCTGAGAACACTTCATTGACTTTAGTTTCCATTGCTAGTGAAAATTCCTTTTTGAATCCTTTGTACAATGCAAGTGTGTAAGCATG
This sequence comes from Rubia yunnanensis, assembly GCA_037428765.1. NCBI lineage: Eukaryota > Viridiplantae > Streptophyta > Magnoliopsida > Gentianales > Rubiaceae > Rubia > Rubia yunnanensis. The sequence goes on from CM075064.1 coordinate 66,358,221, forward strand.
TGCATAATGTTTGACTAAACATGTACAGGCCCAGTAGTTGGGAAACAAATGCACACTCTAAGTTAAAAATTTTGGGTTCCAGGCTAATTAATACATATTCTTAATGTAAACATACCTGATTTATTTTCAAATTTTTGGCTTTGCTTTTGCGCATGTATTTTTCTTTTCTGCTTCATCTCTCCTACCTTTTTATTGTTTGGTTGAAGAGCTCATAGAAGTGAGTGAGTGTAGCTATTTTGTTTGCACTAAAGCATGGGACGTGGTTGGTGCTTTTTCTTCGTTGTGATGATAAAATGCCTGCTGAGAAAATATCCTTTCTGAATGTCGTGCTCCATTTTTCATGGATACTGTATAGGCATTGAAACCGGGTACTACTTTCCAGCTTGTAAGTGGTGATCAACGAGTTTCATTTTTCTTCAAATTCTACTAGATTGCCACATCTTTTCATACAGTAGTCTAATTCGCTTTTAAATTATTCATCTTTCTTTAATCTCCCATAATGTTGTATTGCATTCTATTTTATGTGCCATAAGCACAACCAGTGTTTTGTGTTTTGGAAGACCTGAAAGTTGTGCCAGGAAATGTAAGTTAATTAGTATACGAATTTACAAGTAATTAAGTTTTCATATAACATAAGTAATACATACTTTAAGCTAGCAAGTGCAGAAGCTAACATTCCCTACTCAATTTGAGGTCTGTAAGTAATAAATTTTTTAAAGTTGCATCATTTTCAGGAAACCTATTTTTTAAACTAACAAGTGACGCTTATAAGCTATTTAATACATACTGTAAGGTAACAGATGCAGTTTCTAACAGACCATATTCGGTGTTCAGATATGTAAGTAACAGATTTTCATCACATACCTCATTTATTGCTTTGTCCATTGCAGGATCTTGATCTGTGAATATTGTGACAAGTTCCCTCCCTTCCATTGATTTCTTGAAAGTGTTGAGGAGCCACACAAAAGTATCAGCCAACTCATTTGCAATAAAAGCACAAGCAAACATTGTTATGTTATGTTCCAGTGATTGTTGATTCCAACTATTGGTGCAAAACTCAAGTTATACTTTGTTCTGTATGTAGTGTTAAATATTTGTAGTCTTCCAGCATCATTGAATCTCTCCAAAACACTGCTGATAGTTTTGTTTCCTCATCGAATTTGACTTTGAAGAAGAAATCTTTGTCATTGTCATTGATTTCCATGAGTGTATCAACAAGTTTTTGAGCATCTCCACTTTTTATTTCTTTCATTCAAAGTCGACTCACAAAGTTGAGGTGGTCTTTCATCGTATGCCCTAGATTTCATCCTCCACCAGCTTCAAAAGACACTACTGGGAGGACCCTCTATAGGCACCGATATTTTCACCATATAGGCACTGATATCTTGAGCATTTTTATACCCGTGCCTAAGTGAACTGGTGCAAAAAAAAATTTACATAGGTACCAGTAAGTGGTATGGTGCTAAATATACAATCCAACACCAGTACAATTTACCGATGCCTATAAAACTACACATATCACCAGATCATTTAGGCACCGGTATAAAAATGCTCAAATTATCGGTGCCTATGTGGTGAAAATTCCAGTGCTATTATAGGCAATAAATAAAAAAATCTGGCCAGTGATAATAAACTCACCGGGTAGAATATTAAACCCAAAATTCATAAAGAACAATAGGCAGAACAGAACAACAAAAACAATTGAAGTTTATGTAATGAACTAGAAAATTCATAACCACAATCCAAAAGTTCGTTACATACATCTGAAAATACATAACAAACATAAATTCATGAAACAAACTGGACCAAAGCATAGATTAAGAACATCAATTATCATGAAAACTAGAACCTAATCTCTATAAACCCTAGATAACATCAACGAACTCAAAACGTGAAGGTGAGGTTAGATGCATGGGCTGAGGTGAGGTCGAGCTCAGTGGTGGGACTGAGAGCTGAGGCACGACAGATCTAAGCTGAATCTGGTATTTATGGTGCTTTATTATGGTTTGGGTGCTCTAACTAATGCTTCTTCATTCAGTTTGTTCATAGTTTGATTTGTCAAATAAAACTATTTAAAATGTCAAAATTATGCAGTGTTCAAGCACTGAGGAAACATGATGTGTATAACTATGTTTTAACTATGCATTTAACGTTAACTATGTTTTAATGTTAAACACACCATGTTAAACACTTATGGTAAAACACGCCATGCTACCTGGTGCTCGTATATTGTAAAATCTCCACATTTTAAATGGTGGAGTTCTGCAAATGTTACTGCAATTTCCGTTAAGTTTGTGCACAGTACAATTTGTCAAAGAAAACTATTTAAAATATCAAAATATTACAGCGTTTAAGCACCAAGGAAACACGGTGTGTATAACTATGTATTTAACATTAACTTTGTGTTAATGTTAAATACACCATATTAAACACTTAAGGTTAAACAAACCATGTTTACTTGTGCTCATATACTGCAAAATCTCCAAATTTTAAATTTTAGAGTTCCACAAATGTTACTGTACTTTCCATAATGGAAGCATTACTTAGTTAAAGGAAAGCGCCTAGGGCAACCAATACAGTAGGAGAAAAACATAATTCATCCCAAATTAGGCATAAAGATCAAGTTAAAATTATCAAAAGAAGCAAAAACTTTTAATTAACCATCAATGACACAGTCCCAAATAAACTATCCAATCCTGTTTTTTAAGCTAGCACATTTGGTGACATAGTCAAAAGCAAGTTATCCTACAAATTTGCTATTTCTCATATTAAAAATCACACAAGTTATTTGCACACAATACAGCAACGCAAACGTTGCAAAATTCTGAAAGCATTGACCATAATACTATAATACGGATAATGAAAAGTCAACGGAATGAAAACTACAGAGCTATTGGTTGGTCTAAGAAAAACTAAATCGATTGGAAAGGAAATCAACATGAAAGAAAAGGAATACCTCCAGTCAGTGGCTTGAGGTCTAGGTCGTTGTTGGAATACGACCTTCAGAAATTGACGAATCTAGGATAACGGACCTATTTTTATCTCCTGCCATTGGATTAGTTTCCGGGCACCAGACAACGAACGGTGGACGTTCTTTCTCCATCTCTAGCCGCTTGATTGCTTGTCGGTCTCCATTCAATTACTTTTCATTCGATTGTTCGCCAGTGGTTGGACTATTCACCGGGCCATATAGGATTCTCTCAGGTTTTCTCGGCATTTTTTAGCTCTCCCAACCAAATGGCATCGGTGGATCCCATTGTCAGATGTGGATGATGCCCAGTAGACAAAGGGGGCAGCAGGGGCAGCAGCCTGGGTCAGGGAGCACAGAGAGGGGTGGCGCCTCCGGTAGAAATGAGAGTGGACGATGAGTCATATGGAGAGGGTTTATGGATGAAGTGTGGGAAGGATGATGAGGTAGAGATAGAATTAGGGTTTGAGGCTTTATATACATCTGAAAAATTGTAAACGGTTAAGATTAAATCAAAGAGAGAAATTAATGGTTCAGATCTACTCATACACATAGCAAAGGCAGAGCCTGGATACATCTATGGCAGGTGCTAAAAAAAAATTTCCCAAATTTACTCCCTATATTTCCTCGTAATTTTTGTCTTGGCTGGAAGGGTGGCCCTGCCATTGACACATAGCACCAGTATGGATTGGATAATACCGGTGCCTATGTGTAATTGCAGCTGCTCTGAGCTGCTTTGAATGGATTTTTTTCGTAATTTTTGGAACCCGCGAGCATACAGGTTCTTAAAATTATAAACCGGTGCTCAAAGTAGTTAAGCAGCTACTTGAAACTACTTTAGAATTATTTTTCGAGAGGCACGCATTGAAAAAAATTCTAAGTTTGTAGCACCGGCATAAAAACAGGCTCCATATATATATATATATATATATATATATATATATATATTGAAGTTTTGATGGGCTTAAAAATTATTTCAGCCCAACCAATTTTTGAGTGGGGATTAGGTATTTTGTTACAAAACTGGTATGTAAACTGGTGCTAAGAAATGAAATTTTTGAAAATATATAATTTTACCCCACACTTTCTATCCACTAATCCTAAACGTTGGATACTTTTTTCGCTTAATGTAGGTATGTAATAGGATTGATGAAAAAATCAACTACACATTCTGTCTTTCCGGTGTTCAGAAATTGTGTATGACGGGTCGCCGAAATGGATCCGTACGTAATTTTGCTAAAATTTAACTATTGCCCAATATTGTGTTACACCTTCATTTTTTTTATCTAATTAACTTCATATTGGGTTTTCTTGGATTAATAGAAGTTTTTTAAATAGAAAAGAAATTTTCATGAAATTTAATATAGCACTAGTACATGCGTTATAATATCTTACTATAGATTACTCAAAAGTTAGGAAGTCCTAACGAGGATGATTACTGGTAACGTTTTTCCTAAGAAATATTAATAAATTTTTTGATTAGGTCTTCAAATATACTTTATGGATTCATGATGTAGCATAACATTTTAGCGGATTTTAATTTGGACGTTTGAGTGAACCTTTTATTTTTTGTCCTTAGGTCCCTCTAAGATTCATGGAAATGACAAAAACCAAAATTGGCAATTTCATATTGAAATTTTATAATTCAATTTCACAACAATGTGATTTGGACATGATTGGATAAATGGAACATCCCCAAAATTGAAAATAGGAATCTTGTACAACGTAATGCTAAAATTGCATTGTTGCCCAAATTTGAGTTTATCCTTCGTTTCTATATCGAATTAACTTCATATTGGGTATTCTTGGGTTAATTGAAGTTTTGAAATAGAAAAGTATTTTTTTCATGAAATATAATAAAGTTCTAGTTCATGCGTTAAAGTATCTTACTATAGATTACTTAAAAGTGAGGAAGTCCTAACGGGGATGATTATTGGTAATGTTTTTCCCAAGAAATGTTATTAAATTTTTTGATTAAGCCTTCGAAAATACTTTACGGATTCATAATGTAGCATTACATTTTAGCGGATTTTAATTTTGACGTCCGAGTGAACTTTTTGCTTTTTGCCCTTAGGTTCCTCCAAGATTCTTGGAATTGTCAAACATCAAAATTGGCAATTCCATATTGAAATTTCATAACTCAAGTTCACAACTATGCGATTTGAACATGATTAGATAAATGGAACATCCCCCAAATTAAAAATAGAAAATCATGTACAATATATTGATAAAATTGGTATGTACAATATAGCACCAGTAAGAGAACCGATGCTACATGGAAAATATCAAACGGTGATGAAATTTTCATGTTTCCTACGTAAATTGTTTGGTAGAACTGGTTTTATGCACCACTATGTGTCTTAAAGATGCTCAAAATTTTCACATTTGTGAGTTAGTTTCACTTACGCACCGGTATCGAGCACTGGTACGTTGGCTACCGGTGCAATAGATTGAAAGGCACTGGTACTACCTTGTTTAGATGTTTATACCGGTGCTAGTTGTATATTTAGCACCGGTAATACGGCACCGGTACAGTCCTACCGGTGCCTATGTACCTGTTTTCCAGTAGTGAGACATGTATTTATATCCTACAGTGTTTTAAACCTACTTGTTCCATTGTTGTAATGGCATTTCCATTGTCTTCTGTAATACTACGTTCACTCTTACTGAGATATTGTCAAGCTGATCTTGTTAAATCATGATTTTGTACGGTGATGTGGTGAGCCACGATGTAATAATCCTACTCAAGCTTCACTCTAATTTTAGCTATGCATCCTGTTTTTGTAATCAAGTCTTTTCTCTTCCCCTTCATCATCTTCTTTCCAGAATGATTTTCACTATCCACACAAGGAACAAGGATGATAATGCTGGTTTTTAATCTTTTCGGTTGGCCTCCAGAAGAGCACTTGTAGTACTTTTCATGAATCTACCTTTTGTTGTTTAGATGTTGACACTCTTTCCCGTAGCTGAAACCAATAGCATTTGCATGCTTCTTATACAGGACATGTATTGTTTCTAAATGTTTTGCTTTTACGCCGGTGAGATTTTCAGTGGCATCAATTCCATTTAAATTTGGAAAATCAGTACCTGTAACAATAATGAATACAATTTATAAGGTAAGATAAGCATATTACAATGTAATTCGTGCAAATTCTTTAGGAAGTTACTTGAAATTAGAAAATTATAGAAGCTCTGTTATGATAAGCATAACAAATACTACTTGTAGCGTAACATATGCAACGTGTAGTGTATTTTGTACATGTTATAATCTGAACAATGTACAAGTTTGTCAAAAGTTGAAATTGATAAATGCATTCTCTTTGTTTTGTTCATTTTAATCTAATTCATGTTTTATTGTAAACTATACATGATTTAAGTTAATAAAAGAATAAAATATACAAAAATTTTGTGCAGCATGTAGTTTATAGTGTTAATGTTTCCACATGTTCATACATGTTCAAGTAGACAAATTTCAGTGTCTAGAAGTTTCTAAAGCAGTTATATTCACATTGATTGCAATTCAACACTATAATTTCAGTCTGATGGGAAAAATCATACCTTCAATGGAATTCAGTGATATTTCAGCTTCTTGCAGCTGAATTTCATTTTGTTTTGTGGCTACGATCATGTTTTCTCCGGAAGATTTGGATTTAGTTGCAGAAGTTTTAACGATCAAAGCTGTTGAAATTGTAGATTTTGATTCGTTATTTTCTTCCTCAATTCCGTTGGAGGACATTGAAAAGGTGTCATGGACAGACTAGTTCAGAGGAATCGGAAACGCGCCAGTTGGTGAGGAGGAATTGCTCGGCATCAGAGAAAATTCTTGTTCAGAGGAATCGAAGAAAGGAAAAAAGAAGTGTGTGTTTGTGCGGGAATGATTTGGTTGTAATTAACCGGATCTGTTGTTTTGTTTCCCGTGATTTCATTAAGTTTGCAATATTTGCAAATAGATCCCCTGATGTTATTAAGTTTGCATTATTTGCAAACAGGTCTTTGGCCTGTCCATAAGCTTATGGACAGGCCACCTGTCAGGAGACCTACTATATATATATACATATATGTGTGTGTGTGTTTAATTTTATATACATGAATACTTCGGAAAATCCCTCTTCATCGTGGAAGATCCCTCTTACCACTATCTACTTAGCACTATCTACTTAATCAAGGTTTAGGATGTAGTTGGAGTTATAAGTTGAACATTTGAGAGGTATGGTGACAACCTCTCAATATGGTTTTAGTTTCTTAAAACTATCATAAGACAGTCTAATTAGGCTAGGGTTTTACCAAATCCTATCTGAAATCAATTTGGTAAGGCCAAACTCTATCCCTAAAAATATAGGGCTGGTCTTCAAATTTCAAACATCTTTTTATCAATCAAATTTAGAGTTTTCTCGTTGGCTTTTAATCTATTAAACCATTAAGTTTTGTTTTCAATTTAGTGCTTAGAACTCAAAACCTATCCCACTTTTAACCGGCTAAGTCTCTTTGAACTAGCATAAGAAAAATTGTTAAGGAATGTACATATTATTTTTAATTGTAATTAGAAACACACATTATTATCCTTATTTTCTACATGGTATGAGAGCCTAAAATCCTGAAATCCTAAGAAAATTTCCACTGCTTTCCTGAGCCACCGTCGCCGTCACGTCCAACTGCACATTTGTCACACGTTTCGTCGGTCTCTACCGCTCCCGCTCATTGATCTCTATCCACCGATCAACGCACCGAGTCTCCAGGTTTCCACGATCGTTCTATAGTCTACTACCATCCGTGTGTTGCCCTCAACATGCCGACTCCAAACTCCACGTGTCGCAGCCGTCTAAGCCATGCACTACTGCATCTTGCTGATCCAATTTACTACCTCCGATCCAATTCAATCTTTCGCTGCTACTCTGCTCTGATCTTCTTCAATTTATACCTCTAAATTTAAATCGGTTACCCACCGCTGCCCTTAGCCGCCGTTCACTAGCGTCGTTACCTCGCTACCAGGATTTGCGGTTGCGGCCTTCAGCTCCCCTACCCAATCTTATTTTGGTCCTTCTCTGTCTAATGAACAATAGAGTACGACCCTTTATTTATTGAATTAGTTACACTACCCATCTAACCATAGGTCAGGGAAGTCTACTTTACCCTGGATTCTTGATTTGGGAGCCTCGTATCACATGATCGATGACAAGGGTTCTCTTACTAATATTACTATTGCTATCGACTCTGTGAATGTTATATTTCCTAATGGATCTGTGTCATTTGCTACACAATATGGTTCTATTTACTTTTCTTACTCATGTGCTATACACACCTACTTTGCGATGCCATTTATAACCATGCTATAGATTGTTATCTGTCTTAAAATATCTAGTTTTATATACTAAAAATTATTGCAGTTTATAGAAAACTAGTACTAGAACTGTGATTGGCATGGGTGAACAGCAGGGGGTTATTGGCTTCGTCTGCTGGATACTCATGTTCGTCCTCATATCCTGCCGTCTATTCTGATAGTTGCGTCGGTCTCTTCATCTGATTTATGGCATCCATCCTCTACCGTGTTGTCTTTTGTTCCTACTATTGATCTTAGCACAAATAGTACTTCTATTCCTTGCTCTGTGTGTTATAGAGCAAAACAGACTAGGCATAGTTTTCCTTTGAGTTCTTCAAATGCTAGTTCTTTCTTTGAACTAGTACATTGTAACGTTTGGGGGCCTTATAGTTCCCCTTCTTCTAGTGATGCATTTTATTTTCTAACTATGGTTGATGATTATTCCCGAGCTGTTTGGGTTTATTCATTAGTGGCTAAGTCAGAAGTAGCTTCTAGATTTATAGAATTTTGTGTTTTGATCAAGACACAGTTTGGGCGCACCATTTGTCATGTCCGTGCTGATAATGGTACAGAATTTCTACCCCTGAGATCCCACTTTGCTGAATCCGGTATTATTTTTTAGACATTTATGGTTGATACATCACAGCAGAATAGCCGTGTAAAGCGCAAGCATTGTCATTTGTTGAATGTGGCTCGTGCTTTGCATTTTCAAGCTAATATGCCTATTGATTTTTGGGGAGAATGTGTTGTCACTACTGCTTATCTGATTAATCTGACACCGATAAAGCAACTCAATGGTTGCACACCATTTGTGATGCTCTATGGACGAGCTCCCAATTACGCAACTTTTAGTGCAGATTCCACCAATTATTCAGAGACGTCAAAGCATGCTCATTGGCGAGATGCTATCACTGAAGAGCATATTGCGCTTGAGCGCAATCGAACTTGGACAATGGTCTCTCTACTTCTGGACAAGACTGCAATTGGTTGCAAATGGGTTTACCGTACAAAGTTTAAATTTGATGGCACCATTGAGCGTCATAAAGCGTGCCTGGTGGTTCTCGAGAATCGCCAAGTTGAAGGGATTGACTATACTGAGACATTTGCTCTTGTTCCAAAGATGAGTTTGGTTCGTCTATTCTTGTCTGTTGCAGTTATTTGTGGTTGGGAACTGCATCAGATGGATGTGCATAACATTTTCTTACATGGTGATCTGCATGAAGAGGTTTTCATGCGACCTCCACTAGGCTATCCTGCGCCCCTGGACTGGTATGTCGCATTCAGAAATCTCTTGATGGTCTTCGCCAGGCAGGCTCCTTACAATTGGTTTGTGAAACTAGCTCAGGCTTTACGTGCATTTGGCTTTGTCCAGAGTAAAGCAGATTACTCTCTATTTGTTTTTTCCCGTGGTTCGGTGTCTTTGCATGTACTAGTATATGTGGATGACTTGGTGATTGAAGGTAGTTTTTCGTCGCTTATCTCTGAATTCACGAAATACTTGAGCTCTTTTTTTTGTATGAAAGATCTTGGTCTACTTAAGTATTTCTTGGGTATAGAGATTGCTAGAAGACCAGATGTGATGTTTCTTTCACAACATAATTATGTCCTGGACATTTTATCTGACATGGGTTTATCTGCTTCTAACCGACTGACTTTCCCATGGAGCAACAACATGATCTGGCGCATGTTGAAGGTCTACCTTACCGTGATCCTGACCAACACCGGCGTCTGGTTGGGCTCCTGATCTACCTCACCATCACTCATCTTGAGCTAAGTTATTCGGTTCATACTCTTGCACAATTTATGAAGTTTCCCTGTGTTCCTCATTGGCAAGCTATTGTTCGCTTTTTACACTACCTAAAGAGTCATCTAGGTCAAGGTTTATTTCTCTCTTCCCATAGTAATTTGCAATTGACTGCTTACTGTGATTTTGATTGGGCTGCATGTCCTATTACCCAGCATTCTGTTTCCGGATATTTTGTGATGATTAGTGATTCTCTGGTTTTTTGGAAGACTAAGAAGCAACCTACGTTCTCTCGGTCTTCAGCTGAAGAGGAGTATCGTGCTATGACTGTTACCTGTTGTGAATTATTATGGCTTAAATCTTTACTAAAGATTTGGGGGTTGGGCATACTTCTCCTATGCGTTTATTTTGTGACAGTCAATATGCTCTTCATATAGCGGAAAATCCAGTATTACATGAGCGTACGAAGCATATCAAAGTAGAATGTCATTTTATATGGGATCTCGGACAGTCTAGTACTATTGTTACTCATTGTATCCGCACTTCTAATCAACCTGCAGACTTGTTTACCAAAGCTCTCGGATGTAATCAGCTTCATTCATTACTTGGCAAGTTGGGCATTTCTGATCTCATGCTCCAACTTGAGGAATGGTGTTAAGAAATGTAGATATTATTTGTAATTGTAATTAAAACACACACTATTACCCTTATTTTCTTTAAAAAATCAAAACGAATTTATATCAAGCATATTAGAATCATATGCATTTGTCGGTGAGTTGCTCCGACCGGAAAATGATGTCATGCGATCCAATAAATTCAATGCCATCACTTTAGACCTCGTCACCGAATTGGATTTGGCCTGAATCTGGCCAAAGTTTGTTGCAATGATTACTCCCGCCTCTGTATTTAAAAAATTACATCTAAATGAAACACCAACATCTAAGTCGTCCGTCTTAACCATGAAAACGGTGATCCATATCCCACCAGAGACTCCATAACCACCAGAGACCACCATGTAAGCTTGTTGTTCAGCGAAAACTCATTTTAAGAACAAGGTGAAGGGATAGTGACACCACGTGGGGGTATGGTCAGCAACAATGTTAGAATAAAGTAAGTAGATGATTAGGTAATATTTTATTCTATGTTGATGACTAGTACTAGAGTTATATTTAGACTAGTCTTCTTTGTACACTTTATATATTCCTGATCATTAATCAGAATCTTTATGAGAAATTACTTTATTATGGTATCAGAGCAAACCTAATGCTCCTCTCTTTTTCGGCCGCAGCCTCTCCCTCCTCCTTGCTTCTGCCGCCGGCAAAATTCTCCCCCCTCCTCATTGCCGAAATTTTTATTTTTCTCCTCTCATCATGTCTGACGAGAAATTATCTTATAATACCTTGCTCCATATAATGACTATCAAATTGTCATCATCCAATTATTTGTTGTGGAAGCGTCAAGCTGGTTATGTTCTCCGACCTCAGAAGATGTATGGTTTTCTTGATGGTTCCAGGTCCTGTCCGACTGTTCCTCCTCGCCCCCCGCCCCCCGCTTCTTCCGTCTCCTATGCTGGGGCCGTTAGTTTCACTCCAAGTCGCGGCTCCACCACCAAGACTGATCTCATGGAGGCTAACTTGAAGGCCCAGTCTAATTATGAGATTTGGGTTGATGAACATCAATGTGTGTGCAGTCTTCTTTTTCCTTCTCTCACCCCAGAGGCCTTGGCAGTTTTGCCTGACTGTGCCACTTCAAAGGAAATTTTGGACAATCTTCAGTCAATTTATCACGGCAGCAGTGCATCATCCATCCTTCGTCTTCGTGCTGCTGGCGATGGTATACGTAAGACTGGTACAGTTCATGAACTCCATCTCCAATTTAAAGAAATTTTTGAGCAGTTGTCTATGATGGATTCTCCAATATCAAATGATGATCAACTTATTTGGTTTTTTACTGCTCTTGGAACTGAGCTTAAGGATTTTTCTGCACCTTTAATTAATTCCTCACCTACTCCGTTGTATGCCGATGTTTTATCTCGTGCCAAAAACCACAGCTTTTTTGAAAAATTTACAGGACCATTCAGCCCCAGCCACTGGGCCTGCCGCCTTCACAGTAAGCATTTTTCCCTCGGCCGGCCTTGCGTGGGATCACTCATCGGCGAGGGGTGGCGGTGCATCCAGTTCACTCGCTGCCAGGGGAGGCCGTTTTGGTGGACGGCGAGGTGGTAGGTCCGACGGTCAATTCATGGCAGGGGCTAGTCGTGGTCGGCCGCAGTGTACTTGGTGTGGTCGTCCCGGTCACTATGCTGCGACTTGTTACAAGATGCTTGCTCAGACTGGTTCTTAGGGTCCAACTAATCGTACAGACTCCCCTCATCTGGCCGAGCATTTTCAGTCATCACTGCAGCTAGAGCCTGCTGCATGATCCTCCGATTGGTATGTTAACTCTGGTGCCACCAGTCATATGGCATCCTCCGCCTCAGGCTTGGAGTCTGTCTCCCCATATTCTGGTAATTCTCATGTTTCTGTTGGTAATGGAGCTTCTATTCGAATCTCTCATGTTGGTGATGCTAAAATTTCTGATGATTTATGCTTGTATGATGTTCTGGTTGTTCCCAATATTACCAAGAATTTGTTGTCTATTAGTAAACTGACCAGAGATTTAAACACTTGTCCCTTTTGATGATCGGAACTTTGTCATTCAGAACAAAGTTTCCAAGGTGGTCGTGGGCGGGGGCCACAGTGATGGTGGTCTCTATGTTTTGGATAAAAGGTGATTCAGCATTTTTCTCGCATTTGCAGTAGAATAAAGGATGGGCATCTTGAGTTGTGGCATGCTCGCTTGGGTCATGCTTCGGCATCAGTAATTTCTAGTTTGCAGAAGTCTAGTTTAGTTTCTTTGTCTTCTTTGTTGCCTAAACTTGTTGCCTGCGCCTCCTGTGTTATGGCGAAAGGTCAACGGTTGGAGTTTATTAAGAACCATAAGTGTGCTACACATGTACTGGATTTGATTCATTGTGACTTATGGGGACCTTCCCCTATTTTATCGACACATGGTTTTTCATACTATGCTTTATTTTTGGATGACTATTCTCGTTTCACCTGGCTTTATCCACTTCGTCACAAATCAGATTTCTTTGATGCTTACTTACAATTTGAGGCTTTTGTGGAGAATCAATTTTCACCCAAAATTAAGGTGTTTCATAGTGATGGTGGTACTGAATTTCTGAACACTCGCCTACGGGGTCATTTTGCCACTAAGGGCATTCATCATCAGATCTCGTGTCCTTACACTCTGGAACAGAATGGTCGTGCGGAGCGCAAACATCGGAATGTTACCAAAATGGGTCTTACTATGCTTTTTCATTCACATCTACATGTTTCCTACTGGGATGATGCATTTGCTACAGCTGCATATACAATCAATCGACTGCCTACTCCAGTTTTGCATGGTTCTTCACCTTATGATCTTCTTTATGGTCATGCTTCTTGCTACTCGAATTTTCATCCCTTTGGGTGCCGGGTTTTTCCATTTGTTCGACCGTATGCTGATCACAAGTTATCTCCTCGCAGCATTCCATGTGTTTTTCTTGGCTACAATTCCTTGTACAAAGGTTTCTGGTGTCTTAATGTTTCTACAGGCAGAGTCTACATCACTCGTCATGCTCTTTTTGATGAGACATACTTCCCATTTGCTCCTTCTACATCTTTGGAATCTTCCGCATCCACCCTTGATGTCTCTGCTTTTCTTGATCCTGATGGCGACCCTGTGATCTCTGTGCCAGTTTTGGCTTCGTCTCATGTGCCACCATGCACCATGTGCTCACCGGATCCGGAACCAGTTTCTCCGCCGCCGGAACCAGTTTCTCCACCACCTGTTCCGCCTTTTCCACCGCCAGTCACGGTCCCGCAGCCAACCTCGGTCGCATCTTCTCCAACCTTGTCTATAGCTCACCGCTCGGACAGCTCTTTCGAGTCTTATCCGATATCGTCCGCTAGTTCTCCTTCTCAGGCCTCGCCACCTCCGCCTCGTCCTCATCGGATTGGCACTCGGTCAGCCACTGGTGCCATTCAGCGACGAGATTATTTGGACATTGTTGCACATGGTCTTACTGCTACACTGCTATCTCAGACAGAACCCACAGATTATCGCTCGGCTTTTCGGGATCTAGCCTGGGTTTCAGCTATAGACGATGAGATGACTGCTCTTTGTAGCCATCACACTTGGTACTTGGTTTCTCAGCCTTCGGATGTCAACATTGTTGGCTCCAAATAGGTCTATCGGCTCAAGTATCGTCCGGATGGTACGATTGATCGTCATGAAGCCAGACTTGTGGCGCAAGGTTTTTTGCAGATTCCAGGTTTTAACTTTAACCATACTTTCAGTCCTGTGGTCAAAGCCTCCACTGTTCAGACGGTTCTTGCTATTGCCACTATGCGTTCTTGGCCACTTCATCAGCTGGATGTCAAGAACGCCTTTCTTAATGGTGTTCTGGATGCTCCGGTCTACATGAAGCAGCCAGTTGGTTATCAGGATTCTTCTCATTCGGACTATGTTTGTCGTTTGCGGAAGGCCATTTACGGTCTTAAGCAGGCTCCGCGAGCTTGGTTTCAGCGGTTTAGCAGTTATCTTACACAGCTTGGTTTTCGGTGCAACTCGGCTGACACTTCTTTATTCGTTCTGGCGCAGGGGTCCTCCTTGTTGTACCTTCTTGTGTATGTGGACGACATCATTCTTACTGGGAATGACTCGGCTCTTCTTCGTCAGTTCATTGCTCGGACGCACAAGGGTTTGCAATCAAGGATCTTGGTTCTCTTAATTACTTTCTTGGTCTTGAGATTTCTCCTACTTCCTCCGGTTGCTTCTCGGCCAGGCGAAGTATGCTCGGGACATTCTGACTCGGGCTGGTATGTTTGATGCTGCGCCAGCTTCTACGCCGTTTGTTGCCGATTCTCAGCTGCATAGTTCCACTAGTGCACCGTTCAGGGATCCTACTCTTTATCGCTCTCTTATCGGGGCGCTTCAGTATCTCACCATTACTCGTCCGGATTTGGCCTTCTCGGTCAACACGGTGAGTCAGTATTTTCAGGATCCTAGAGATGATCATTTTGCTGCAGTTACACAGATTTTGAGTTATGTTCGTGGTACTCTTCATTTTGGTTTGATTTTTCATTCCACGGGCACTCCGAATGTGTTAGGCTATTCTGATGTTGACTGGGCTCGCTGTCTGGAGACTCGTCATTCCACTTAAGGATATGCGGTCTATCTTGGTGGGAATCTTGTTTCTTGGAGTGCCAAGAAACAACCCACTATTTCTCGTTCCAGTACGGAGTCTGAATATCATGGTCTTGCCAACACTGCTTCGGAGGTTGTTTGGCTAACCCATTTGCTTCGTGATCTTCGGGTTCCACTTTCTGGTTTGTCGTTGTTGTTATGTGACAATAGTAGCACTATCTTCTTGGCTCAGAATCCGGTGGCGCGCAAGCGGGCCAACCATATCGATATTGATTATCATTTTGTTCGTGAGCTGGTGTCTTCTGACAAGCTGCGTGTTGCACATGTCCGTACTTCTCTTCAAATTGCTGACATCTTCACCAAGGGACTCTCTCATCCGTTGTTCGAGTTCTTCAGATCCAAGCTTTGCGTCGGTGAGCATTCAACGCTTCGCTTAAGGAGGGGATGTGTTAGAATAAAGCAAGTAGATGATTTGATAATATTTTATTCCATGTTGATGACTAGTACTAGAGTTATATTTAGATTAGTTTTCTTTATACTCTTTATATATTCCTGATCATTAATCAGAATCATTATGGAAAATTACTTTATCAAACAAGCACATGGTTTCACCGAAAACTCAACTTTTTTTTCTACGTGTATTCTGACGACACCTGGAAAATACTAGTTGCCTGCCATAAAAAATAGCTTGTAAATCGACTGTGCAATCGATTTGAGACCTCAAATAATCCATCGCAGACACTTAGTGGCTGCCATAGCAACAACCAACCTCGATGGAGAAAGCCGCGCATTTTTAGCTTCACAAGGAAAAGCGATTACGGCTGAGCACTATGGATATTGTACGGGTCGGTTAAGGGTGAATGGGGAAGACTGAGGCGGGCTAAGAGATATTGGGATTTAGGTGGAGTAAGCTGCTGTATCTGTTGTTGGCAGTGGCCTCCCCAGCCACAAAGGAAGTGGACTTAGAGTTGCTTTTCTAGTGAGCGAGGATAGGTTTCCTTTTCAGAGAGAATCTTAAGTTTTTTTCCTTAAAAGGCAGTGTTAATTGGTGAAACTAAATACTCCCTCTGGTTTTTTTATGACATTACAGGTTTAGATGTTTGAATTTGGGTGAAGAAAATAAGTAGATGAAATTATATGTAAAAAGTAAAAAGTAGAATGTGTGGATGAAATTGAAGGAATTTTGCCAAAAATGAAAATTGTGCCAAATAAAATAAAACATTCATTTATAGTATGTGTGTTATAAATAACAAAACAGATGAAGTAATTATTATGCATGTTTTAACTTTGGCAAAGTCACCATATGGAAAGATTGTATTTAATTTAAATAATAAAATGTAAAAGTTGTTAGTTGTAATATTAAAATTTTAATATGCAACGTGTAGTAGTTATGAAGTTTATAATCCAATTCATGCAATCCGAAAATTTTATCTTCATCTCTTCTGACAGATATATTTCATCAATGAGTACCTCAAATAATCATTAAGCCTTGGGAGTTGTTTGGGAGCCTTTTTCTTCAATAAATATGCTGTTAAGATTCTTTGAGGTACTCATGGATGGATTTGAACTTTCCGGCACACTTCACTTGTGCGGGATTTTGTGTTGGGTTATATTCTTGCTTGCTCTTCTTTGTTGTCCTTGCTAATATCCTGTCCCTGCCTTTTGATTTGCTGTTACTTTAGGATGGTAACGGGGTCTTCTTCAGAATCAAGCGCAGCACCCAGTCGAAGAAACTCATGAATGCTTACAGTGATAGGCAGTCAGTCGATATGAGTTCCACTGCATTGTTGTTTGATGGTCGAAGGCTTCGTGGAGAGCAGACTCCTAATGAGGTATATCCGTTTAACCTTATTTTGTTCACTTATCACAGCTTTTATACGTAACTTATGGAAAGACCGTCTTTCGATAAACGACTCTTTAACTTTTTAACTTTAAAAGAAGAAGATAAAAATGCACTCCCTCCGACTCATCCCACGTGGATATTTAAAAGTTGTTTTAGTTAACTTTTTTACTATAAAATTGAATTGGTGTTAAAGTATAAATATTGTTGTATGATATCTTATCAGATTCATGATAACATATATTTTTAAAATATCAATTTTCCATAATGAATATTTGAATCTCCTAACAAGATTCATTGGTCCTAACAAAATTCATTGCACAAATATTCAACAAAACATGTTCCGTTACCAACTGTTTCTCAAAATTTCAGAACCCTACAGAAAAGGAATACATCTTGACAAGCATTACCTATTTCCTGACCCACAAATGATCCTTGCTCACAGGAATCAGTGCGAACCAAACTTGGACAAGGCTGACTGGAACAAAGCTGAGAAAGCCTCAGCCGTACTCTGATCCTCCACTTTGATTTTACACTGGGCCTGACATGTTGATGAATTGATTATGCATTCTACAAGGTAGTTTGAAGACCCATTGGCTTTCTGTGCATAGAAGAAGAATTTGTAGTTTGGTGCTTGACCACCTGAAGCTATGCAGTGAATGGATTGACCTTGTAGGTGTCGAACTAGAGTTTGAGGTGTTGGCAATGCAGCGACTCCCTGAGGACTTACATGCATCTCCTAAAATAATAAAGAACAGCAAGGCACATAAGAATGAAGTTAAAAAGAACAGCAAGGCAGCACAGAGGAATGAAGACAGATGCTCAACATATCTAGACTAAAAGGAACCATAGAGGGAAATTTTACTTTAGTTAATATAGCTTACAAATCTTGCTAGGCTTTATATTACCGAGCTTATATTTTGCAAGATCCAGACTTCAACTGATCTTTTGTAACGGGCATTCCCCCGGTCAAAAAATTAACAAAGTTTAATTAGGGGAATAAGAAACACCCCAATCCTAAGGGAACTAGAACGGATGACCAAGCAGATAACCAAGGCACAGGAGATCATTTTAAAGGAAATAAGTTAAGGAAAACTATGGAAGCTGGTTACATATAGCAAACCTGTGATAAAGATATTGGCAGTTGGCGCCATTTCTGCTGAAATGTGTTCGGATTCAGAGCAGCTTTAGCATTGAGCTCCAAGGTAGAAGGTGGTGGAGGGGCATGAGTAGGTTGAGTTGTCAATGAAAGTCCAAGTAGATCATCAATTGCCAAGCTGGCTGATGGTATATTAGCTTGTGCATTATCATTAATAGATACCAGATCTAATTGATCTGTAGCAGCAGTTGAGCCATCATATGCAGGAGCATTGTAAGCAGAACCATCGTAATTAGCAGCCTTACTTTCTTCTTTCTCTGAAGTACTCAAAAGCAAATCCTTGTCATTTGCCACCACTCTTTGAGCTGCCACGATGTCATCTGAAGTATCCACACCAATAGGCAAGCTCTCAACATCCTCCGAGAAAGCAAATGGCCCTCTGTATTCTTTATCAGTAAACATGTATGATGGCTGCAAAAATTACAGATTTTCAGTAAGAGCTCAGGTTGATAAAACTCTCAGGATGACCTTGGAATGTGGGATCTCTACAAAGAATGTAACATGTTTTTACATCCATCATAATTATATAATCAAGCATAAAAAATAGCTGATAATATAGATCATATAACTTAGCAAAGATTTATTGCTGATAAAAAATAGCTGATAATATAACTTAGATGAGACCAAGTAATCTGCCACTGTGCATAACTCTGTTTGACAATATAGATCATACCTTCTGATATACAACAGAAAGGCTGTTAAATTCATCAAATATGCGGTCTTTGATTTCACTACTTTGTGTGTCTGCAAAAACTGAAACAGCTTGCTTTGGAGGATTAACCACACGTTCTGCTACAGCGATATTATATTGCAAAAGCCTGTAGTACAGAAATGCCCTATCACGAACATCCTGCAGTCAAAAGAAGAACAGTATGATGTTTCTACCATAAGATGACTACATTCAATAAATTGAACTGGAATTTTCCAAATAGAAATACTGTAAGAAGTTGAATAAGAACAAATATAATAAGGGTTCAGTACCATTAAAACTTCAAAGTAATAAATAAGCCTCCTATCATAAAAAAGGCTACAAGAAAACATATCATTAAAATATATATACCCCTGTAAAGTAACGGAAAATTAGATCTCTGACAGCAGCCATATTTCCATCAACTTATAGTCTTACTTATTGTGAAATTATTAAAATACCCTTGAATCCTTACAGTTTTTTTCTTATTTATGTCATCTTTTAATTGATTACTTTATTGTTATTTTCAACAGCTGTCATCTCCACAACTACCTCCTGTGCCACAATCGGCAATTACATCTATAATCACCGAAATCAGCACCACTCCCAGAAATTTCATAAACTACCACCCAAGATCACCACACAATTGTAAAGAACCAAATCCCCAAAACAACCAATTTGAAGAATAAAATTATCAAACAAAATCCCCACTTGCAGCAGAATTGCAGAAAGAACACACCAAAACTATTGAAATTAAAGAACCAAAAAACTGGGAGAGGGGGAAAAATTAAGGTTTCTCAAAATCAAATTAAAGTACAGGTGTGCTCGAGGAAAAGAAACCTACGGCTTGCAGAACCATGGAAGCCATTTTCAGATGAAATTGGGTTTAACAATTGACCTAATCTACCTAAATTTGGGTTCTTATCGAACTTCCAAGTATGGGGACATTGGCGAAATGGGATTGTAGAACTATTGCCACTCTTGCAGAACCACCGCCTTGAATTGCCATGAATAAAGATCAGAACAACAGCCACCACGAATTGCAGAACTAGCAACAGCAGAACCACAGTAGTGGGATTTGCATAACCATAATCGTCAATAAACAATCCCAGATCTGCCGTGAATTGCAGAACCACAACCATCACCACCAAAATGGAATCGGGCAATTTCAGAACCAGCAAGTTGCCACAGTTCAAGTTTCCCAAGTCGCACTTTTTTCAACAAGGTTCTGATGTGAATTGGCAGAACCACCAACACCGTGAATAGCCTAAGTTGCACTATTTGAGTTAACTTCGGTAGTCCAAAATGGTATCTGGGCTATGGCCACCACTTTGAAGTGGCTCTGTTCAGAAAGGACGTGGCTGGTTGATGGTTTAAAAATGGTTGCCCACTTTGGTATATAAAAAGAAAGTAAAGGGTAGCTTGGGTATAATATGAAATTCTGACATATAAAAGTTTAATTAAGAGGATTGAAACAATATATGCCTTTAGTTTCTAAATTTTACGATAGTCTTTTCATGACAGAAAAAGACTTATTTGTAATTTCCAAGTTTCACAGAAGACTAATTGGTACTTAACCCTAATAAATAACAATAATCATAATAATTATAAAAGACAGAAAAGAAGAATACCTGATGAAAATCAGCAAGACCAGCAGCCAATGAAGCTCCCAGTGCTGTTTGAGTTTCTGGTGGTCTTCTCAAGAAACACTTGAAAACTGCAGTGAGTATGTGCAAACGAACCTGCACAATACAACTGAGATGTTTTAATAATGTTCAACTAGGTTGCAGCAAATCATTCCAAAATAAAGGATACCTCGGCAGAGTGCTCCTCATCCCAATTTTCAATAAGACTCTCTAAGATATAGGGAGCATCTTGCATGTCTTGAGCATACTCTCCCAACATCCAAATGAGAGCAGCCTTTGCTTTTGGTTCCTGTACATTTTTACTACTAATGTTTCCCACAACTGCTATACAATCTTGACTCCATTGAGGGTATTTTCTCAAAAGATCTTTCACAAGAACCTACAAGAAATAAGCTAGATATATCAATACACATACGAATGAAGGAATCAACCATATTATAAAATGCATCTGATAGCTTCTTTGCATAAGATTAAGATAATCACCAGCGTTTCAGCTGTTACGTAGTCCTTTTCCATTTCCAGAAACTGTAGCAATCTATCCACAATTGCATTCACATCATACTGCTGAAGAGCGATCTTACCAACAGCCCGAATAGATTCTCTAGCAATTGGTATGTCAACATTTGCAGCATATTCACAAAGTTCTGTAACTGCGACAAGTCCACAGTGATCATGGATATGTCACAGCGTCATAATGATGTAAAGAAGATATAAGCACAAGTGAAAGGTCACAATGCGAGTTTAAGAACAGGAGGCATAGTAATAATATGCAAAGAATCCAACCTATCTCATATGTGTTGCTTTCATTAGCAACAGCAGTCAACATCTCAAGCTTCAGTTTTTTGACATAAAAGGGTTCATTATACTGGCAGTAAAAATGCTTGTAGTCCGAAGAAAATATGAATGGTGCTCGCATGACTAACAGATGCAAGTGACTTAGCACAGCGTATGATTGCTCTGGACTTCCTGAGCTTACCAAGGTAAGCAGAGGCGCTTTTATACGCTCGTACACCTGCAAAAAAATCCAATGGTCAAACAATTTAGACAGAAGGGCCAAATACCAATATTTTAATTTTGACACCAAAAATGTCCAAAAAGAAATAGAAAAGAAAACATGATGAACAAGGAAATAAACAATATATACAACAGAATGTACAAAAGTGGCAACCTGCTGATGAACATCAGTCATGGACAATGTCAGCTGGAGAAAGACCTTTATTGTAGCCAAGACAACAGCACCATTTGCATGCTGAAGTCTGTCCTCGAGAAGATTCATAATGTCAAAGATGTCAGTGCTATCAGAAGGCACATATTTAGAGACCAACTCAAGAACAGTGCATTGTGCCCATTCACTGAACTCCTTAATCCTGCAAAAAGATAATTAAAAAGCTCAGCCAGTTCCAGGATGCCCTTGGAAAAAACTAGTACTTTTTTGCTAAAGTTGGACATTGGGAAACTAACATAAAACTACAAAATAGCCTTTACATGTACTAGTAGAAATGATACCTGGAGAGTCTAGTTAAAAGGGTACAAAAACATGTATAAAAAGAAAACAAGATTAACTAATTGTAGTCCTGCAGATAGAAATCAAATATGCATGGCCTTCCACAAACTTTTGATTGGGAATTATAATAACAAAATACCTATTCAAAAAGTAGTATACAACAGGCTTGCTCAGCAATAATTCTCGCTCCCTTATGGCTTCCTCAGATTTATTTGCCTCCAAACTCCAAATCTCTTGCAAGGCCATTAAGCAGTTTGCAACCACCTATCATAAGGTAAAGGAAACCAAGAAACTTCTACAGGTTTCAGTACGTGGTTTTAGACTATGTCCTTCAGTTAAAAGACAAGTTTTTCTAAAACCAAGTAACTCAAAGGCACAGTCAATATCTTTATTCTATTAAGCTCTTTTCAAGGAGCACAATTCAAGCTAAAAATGTGTAAACATTAACAGTTATAGAACAGCAACATATAAGTTTTTAAGTTTGTGTGACAATTCCTCCAGAATTCCCCACTTCAAACAGGAGGACTAGTAATGAATTTTAAGCATGTCCAAAACAAGATCATAGATTTGGTAGCACGGGACTGAGATCCACAAGTTAAATGACAGAGCACAGGAATATCAAATAAAACAGAAAAGCAAGACCTGAGCATCTGGATCATTAAGCATCAAATGCTTTAATGTGGGCGTAAAATCTGCATCAACACACGTAGAAGGTGAAATATGGTACAGCTTCAGAACCCCGATAACAGCAACAGTTCTGACATAGTTATTGGAGTCTTTCAACCCAGAAACCAGTGGGCCCACCAAGTACTCCACTAGATTTGCAACTCTAAGGGAACACAAGCTCCTCAAAGCTAGACCTCGGATCATAGGATCCTCATCCTTACAATCCCTCTGAAGAAAATTAATGGTCAAAAGAGAGAGGTCGGGATTGTGCTTGGCATAATTGCCAACATACAGATAACACATTTTCTTGAGCACAATGTCTGAAGTGGCTGAGCACATGACCATCTCACTGAAAACAGAAGACACGTCAATCCCAATGGTCATATATGATGTAACTTTTTTAAAAAGCTCCCGCTTTGCATCATCAGTCCCTGGTGCTCGACTTCCAGCCAGCTGTCGTAGCTGCATTTTCAGATCCGTAACCTCCCCTTTTCTGGTCAAATTCAAACGTGTATCAGGTTTACAGCTATCATATGTATACATAGAAAACTTCATTCTTTTCAGTGCCCTAGAACTACCAACAAGTAATTAGTTCACAAGGACACAAATGCAAAACCGGAGTGCAAACTATCAAACAAGAGAAGACACACATGGACAAAAAACAACTCTGAGCACCAGAATTAAGCTAGCTATGCCACAACCAAATAAAGTTGTGCTGTGTGATTGAATGAAATAAAAGATGGCTCTCTGCTTCAGTAAATTCATGACAAAACCCCTGGATTGACGTGCCGGATCATTACCGTAAATTTATGCACAATTTGTAAAGAGAGATCCAATGAATAGAAGTTAAATTACCCGGATGGTTGAGAAGGAGAGGCGGATCGCGGAGCATAAGCTGGAGACGGCATCATCATTTAGCCGGATCCTCAAGAGCTGATTTTGTAGGTTCAGTTAAAGTTCCAGCCTTTCAGTCAAACACAATCTGTCATATCATTTTCCCACTCACGACGCTCGCAGTTTTAGCACGAGGAAGCTGAATCAAATCACAGTGAAGCAAATCGCTTCTGTATACGGTATTTGAGTTTTACTCTCCGGAAGGAGGAAAATTAACCATGTGACCACCAGTACATGCTGGGGGCGAAGAGGAGGTAAAAAAAAATTTTGCACCCTTAATTAAATATCTAATTAAATATGTCAAAAATATGTCAAATTATTTGTATCTATAT
The DNA here is from genome assembly GCA_037428765.1 of Rubia yunnanensis. Taxonomy (NCBI): domain Eukaryota; kingdom Viridiplantae; phylum Streptophyta; class Magnoliopsida; order Gentianales; family Rubiaceae; genus Rubia; species Rubia yunnanensis. The sequence goes on from CM075064.1 coordinate 66,382,211, forward strand.
TTAGCACAATTTCACAATTTCAACACAATCACTAAATTATTCATATCTATATTCAGTATTCACAATTTCACACAAATAAGCAATTCAATTCAAGTTATTATTTTTAATATCAACCTAAAGCCATATTTGCTCTGAGGCGATTTTACCTTCTTCCTCGATCTGAAACCCTATCTACGGTCCGAATCAACGGCGACGCCAATGGCGGAGCCACCACCACCACCCCTGGAACCTCAACTGGCTTTCTCCTATAAGCAAGCTCTAAGCAAAGAACTACTTCGATCCATACGCCCTATCTCTGATTCCGATCTTTCCCAACCTTCCCAATCCAGAGGTCCATTCAATCCAAAAAAACCTATAGAACATCTAGGAGAACCTGGATTGAGTTTTAACAACGACGAATGCGAAAGGCTCGAGGCTCCTCTTAAGCTAACCCTTATAGGGAAATTTGCTCGAAGTAGACCACAATTAGATCGCCTCAAACGAGATTTCCAAACCGCTGATTTCAAAGGTCACGCAGATATATCACTTCTGGATAACCGTCAGGTACTAATTCGTTTTTCTTTGCAGGAGGACTATTATCGCTGCTGGCTTCACAAGGTATGGAATTTCGGATCTTATTCACTCAGAATTACTAAATGGGAACCTAATTTTTCACCAAATGCTGATTCTCCTATATGCCCAGTATGGATTTCTTTGTATGGCCTTCCTCAACAATTCTTTGATGAATGGGTACTATTATCTCTGGGTAATATTATTGGTAAACCAGTTAAAGTAGATAAAGCTACTTTGAATCGGTCCAGACCACATGTAGCTAGGATTTGTGTTGAAATAGACATTACAAAAATAAAACTGGAAAGGATTTGGATTGAGTTTAGAGGGGTAGGTTTCTGGCAATACTTGGAATATGAGAATATGCCTGCATATTGTGCTAAATGCCTTAAGTTAGAACACACTACTGACTCTTGTAGAAATGACCAAACCCAGTCAACTCTTCATGCCTGGAGGCCTTCCACAAATATAGATAATAACACAATAGGTGAACAGAGAAAACCTACTGGCAAGGGCAATAAAACTTCCTCTTCAGGTCTATCTTCTCAGGAAAAAATATATATACCTGTCAAGAAGAACAAATCTAACAATCAAATGCAGGTTACTAAAGACACTCTCAATAAGGGAGTAGATAAACAGAATAATAACCCCATTCTTTCAGAGGTTCAGAAAGGGATACAGGAGACAAGTTCTGAAGTATTGAACCTTGGTCAAGGTTCCTATATCTCTCCCTTAAACTCTCATCAATTAGATAATGTAAACACTGGGAACTCATCATATTTAAATATGAGTACTGAGCATGTTACTTATATTAGAAACAATGTTGAAACAAACACAGATGCTAATACCCCAGTGGTTATTTTAACATTACCTAATGATTCTACTGATGATCAACTTCTAAAGTCAGATCATGGCCTTGATGTTCAACATATGAAACATATAGTAACACCAACTGTTAATGATCATATGAACAACAATATTAATATTGTTGAAAACCCAAGCAAAATATTAGATTCAACCCCCATATCAGGAACTATCTCTAATCAGACACATAAAAATCATCAAAAAGATAGCTTAATTTTCGAATCAAATAATACCACAGAAGAAACAAAATGTAATGAAGAAACCTTCATAGAAATAAACGGAAGCAATTTTCCACTTCTTTCCTCACACTCCAAAACCAAAAACAGTTCAAAATCAACTACAGCCTCTTTGTCTATAGATGATTTTGAAAACTCCAAACCAGCTCTACAGGAATCACAAAATAACTTTAATTTATTAATAAACACAGAAGAGGACTTAGATAATATTGACATAAACAAGAACAGAAAACATAATAAAAAGACCTACACACAAACCCCTAAAACAGTCATTACCCGTTCAGCTTCGACACATAACAAATCTTCTCAATGATGGGATTAAAAATATGTGTCTGGAATGCTAGGGGAGTGGGCAATTCTGCCACCATAAATAGGTTAAAAGACATTAAAAAAAAATCACATTAATATCCTAACCATAATTGAACCAATGTTGGAAGCCAACTCCATCAAGAAGGTGGCCTTCCAGACTCAATATGCACATCATTTCTCAGACCCAAAATGTAAAATTTGGATTCTTTGGGATGAATCAATTAAAATGCAGATCATCTCAGTAGAGGAACAAATGATTTTAACCAAATTTCATAATCAATTAATCTCCCAAGATTGTTTTACAGGATTCATTTATACCAAACATACTATAAATGCTAAAAACAAACTATGGAAACAAATTCTAAACCATAATCATTCACCATTATGCTTAATAGGAGACTTTAATGTCATAAGTTCCATGGAAGAATATCTGGGACATTCTCAACCTGACACAAAAAATATCCAGAATTTTAATAATTTCCAAAAAGCAGCTAACATGTCTACAATTCCAACTTCTGGATCTACTTTTACTTGGACAGGTATAAGATCCAAAGGTAGAGTTTGGAAAAGATTAGACCGAGGATTATCTAATGATCTATGGTGGGATTTGTTTAAGGAATCTGGCATTAAGACATTAGCAAGAGGAAATTCATATCATTCTCCCTTACTTTTCACCATAGGTGAAACAAAATTCTTTAACAAACCTTCCCCCTTTAGGTTCCAAGAATGTTGGATTAATCACCCAACCTTTATGAAGTTAGTAGAGGATTCTTGGAATATTCCCTCAAATAAATTTGGAATTGACAATTTCTTATTCAAGCTAAAAAAATTTAAAAACTGCTCTTAAATACTGGAATAAACACACTTTTGGGAATATTTTTGACACAGTTAAAGTATGTGAAGAAAATTTTCTTCAAGCAAAATCTGCCCTACTACAAAATGAAACACAATTGAATTTGGAACAATTCAATAAATAAAAAGCAAAACTAACACTGGCATTGACTAATCAAGAAACTTTCTGGAGGCAGAAACCAAGAATAAAATGGCTTAAAGAAGGAGATCAAAACACAAAATTCTACCATCAAAAAGTTGAATCTAAGCATAAGAAGCAAACCATATTTTCAATTAAAACTGAAAATGGTATAACCTTAAACACTCAAGAGGAAATAGCAGCAGAGGGTGTTAAATACTTCTCTAACCTTTTACAGGAAGAGTACAAAGAACCTTCTGGAATTAACACTGCATGGTTATTGGGAAATATTCCCAAACTAATCACTGAAGAAATGAACTGTAAACTCACTAAACCAGTAACAATGGATGAACTATCTACCATAATTAAAATAATGGATGGTTATTCAGCTCCAGGGCCAGATGGCTTTTCAGGTTTTTTCTATCAAAAATGTTGGCACATCATTAACACTGATGTCCTACATGCTATACAGGATCTCTTTTCATCAACTAACATTCCTAAATCAATTGCAGCCACTTTAATCATTCTTATGCCAAAAAAAGAAGTTTGCTCCTCATTTAAAGATTATAGACCAATTAGCCTTTGTAATTTTATTAATAAAATCTTAACCAAAATCATTACTGAAAGGATTAAACCTATTATGGACATCATTATCAGCCCAGAATAGGCAACATTCATCACAGGAAGAGATATATCAGAAAATATACTCCTAATGCAAGAACTTACATCTTTCATTAATACCAAAGCCAAAGGTTTTAACATGATCATAAAACTTGATATGATGAAAGCTTTTGACAGAGTCTCTTAGACCTTCTTATCCAAGTTATTAGGTCAGATAGGTTTCTCCTTCAGAATAATTGAACTAATATTGAAAAACTTAAAATCGGCTTTTTTCTCCATCTTAATAAATGGATCATCATATGGCTTCTTTCAAGCAACTAGGGGATTAAAACAAGGAGATCCTCTATCTCCACTTCTATTCATTATAATGACAGAAGCCTTTTCAAGGAACTTAAACTTCCTGTTTCAATATTCAAACCTGATGTTTTATAAGCTTCCAAATTCAATACAGAAGATTTCTCATCTATCCTTTGCTGATGATACTGTCATATTCCTAAACTATTCTAAATCTGGACTTAAAACATTAAATTGAATCCTACAATCCTATGAAATGGCTTCAGGCCAAAAGATCAATTTTGAAAAATCTTCATTTTATATCGCCAAACACTGCCCACTTAGATCTATTGGTGATATTAAAACCTCAACAGGAATGTTACAAGGTAACTTTCCCTTCAAATATCTTGGATGCCAAGTTTATATAGGTAGGAACAAAAATGTTTATTTCTCAAGTATTATATCTTCAATACAGTCCAGAATTAATAGCTGGGAAAATAAACTGTTATCTCAAGCAGGAAAGATAATCTTGATCAAGCACATATTAACCTCTATCCCTTTACATCAGATTTCAATTCTTAAACCGACCAAACACATCATTAATGTTCTTAAAAAAACCCTAGGAAAATTCCTATGGTCATCCAACTCTGAAACCTCACCAAGGAAAAGAATTTGGAGGGCTTACCCAAAGCTATGTTATCACATTGAAGAAAATGGCCTTGGATTTAAAATATTGAAACTTTGGTTCAATGTTTCTCTATTAAATTATGGTGGAAGCTACAAGTTGGAAAATCCCTTTGGTCTAAATTCATGTGGTCAATCCTCGATCACCATAAAACTTCCAAAACCTGGAAAAGAATCAAAGATGTTCAAGAAACAGCCATACTAAACTCAAAAGTACAAATAGGGAAAGGGGAAGTTTCTTTCTGGAACTCAGGATGGACAGATTATGGCCCTCTTTATAGGTTATGGGATATTAACCAAACTATTCCTTTTCCTGACTTAACAGTTGGTGATTTCATAATTAACAAATATGAATATATTAACCAATTGAGTCAACTGCTACCTGAGCACATAATCTCTGAACTGAACATACCTCAAGGACTTTTTCCTGAGTACGAGGATACTATGATTTGGAAACCTACTAGAAATGGTAAGTTTACCCTAAAAAGTGCTTATGAATTGTTAAGGAAGAAAAGAACAGGAGTATCCTCTTTAAAATATGTTTGGTTCACAATTATGCCAAGAAAAATAAGTTTCCTAAACTAGAAAATGCTCAACAGATTAATCCCCCTACCTGATGTATTAGAAGATTTATCTTTCAATCTTCCATCCATTTGCTGTTTTTGTTTAGGTGATGAAGAGAGTATTCACCATAGTTTTAATTCTTGCACAGAAATTAAAAAAACTATGGACATGGATTGATACTGTCTTTAATGTTCCAACAAAGCATTCCCCATATCTATGGGATAGGTACTTCAACTACTGGAATAACATTAACCTACCTGATCATAAAAAACTTATTCAAATTATACCCTGCATAGTTGTTTGGACAATATGGTGCTTTAGGAACAAACACTATCATGAAAGTGTTAAACCTAACATCATAATGATGTTTAGGAAACTTTACACCTCTTCAATGATATTTTATTAGCCAATAAACTAAACTTCAAATGGGATATATCTAATACATTGCCTAGGTTGTTAATAAACAATCAAAAAGAAGATGGCAGATTTGTTACCGTTACCTGGACAGCTCCATCTCATGTACTCCATAAATTAAACACAGATGGTTCATGGAAACATAAAAATCGGGCTGGAATGGGATTAATTATAAGAGACTCACTGGGTGACATATTAATTGCTAAGGCCCAGAAATTAACTAGCCCCTCTCCTCTTCATGTGGAAGCAGGGGCAGTTAGAGCAGGTTTACAGTTGGCAATTTCCATGGGTATTAGTTACTTACAAATTGAAAGTGATAATCTAATACTCATTAAAATTGTAAACAAACAACTGCAACCTCACTGGAACATAATCGACGAAATTAGATTAATATGGGATCTAATGAAATATATTTCAGTTACTGTGAATCATATTTACAGAGAAGCAAATGGAGCAGCAGATTTTCTAGCAAAAATGGCTAGTTCAAATCAGGTAAATACGTACCAATCCTTTACTCAATTACCAAGAGAGCTTAAAGCTATAATCATTGCAGATAAACAGGGTTTACCTACTATCAGAAGAATTTCCTCATAAGCATGTAATCTTGATCTAAGCGGATGTATTCTGTCTCTGAATTTATCAATTAGAACGATGTACTTCTGGGTTTATTTTTTCCTTTTCAGATGGAGAAGAGGAATGCTGAGAAGCTGAGGTACTGATGAATGCTGCACACTGGGTGCTGAGAGGCTGTGGAATGCTGCACACAATCAAATGTTCAGTAATTATCTTCAGGGGAAGATAATTGCAAGGGGACACTATGGAAGGTCACCTCTTCTAGTCGACACTGGGTGTGGAGGCTAGAAAGTGTAAGGCCATAGTTAGTCCTCGAACGGGTTATAGGGCCAATTCCTTCATTGAGATAGGGAGTAAATGAAGGTTTTGGGTAAAACTCAATTTTGTAATTATTTTCCACTTATGTATTCCACGCATTGAACTTTGAAAGGCCTGGGGAGCCAAATATACACCCCCTCAAAAAAACAATTCAAGTTATTCAACATAAATTACACAATAAAAATATATTGGCTCCTTGATACCTTGCCCTTGGTTTGGCTTGGATGCGGACCACACAGTTGTTGATTGTGGTTGAGGAAGGGGACGGCGGCAGGCGGTGGATGGCACAGCGCGACAGGAGACGGAAGGCGGTGGCTGGCCGGTGGTGGATCTGTGCATTTTTTGGCCGGCGGGTGGCTGGAGCCTTGGCTGAAGACAATAGACTCAAGTATTAGCACCCATTATTAGGTTTGGTCGTTAGTTATTTAAATTGTATTTGGGTCAATTGGGTTTCAACCCAATTGGCCTTATTTTTTTCCCATCAGCTAAACAAAACGACGTCGTTTCACTTAAGCCAAAATGACGTCATTTTGTTTAGTTATAAAAGAAAAAAAACAAAAACAAAAATTGCCATCTTCTTCATTGAACGGCTCGCCGCTGCGCACAGCAAACATCCGGCCGACAAGATGACTCAAAGGGGGGAGGAATCCGGGGGCTTCCCCGGTGGTTCTAGGCCTAAATTCTGGGCCGCCAAATCCTAGGGGTGGCGCTTGCCCCCCCTCGCCCCCCTAGTTCCGTCGCTGCCACCTGCATCGAGTATATGGTAAACTACGGTACCGGCCCATTTTTTTATTATAAAACATTACTCCCTCTATCTCAACTACTTTTATATAGAGAGAAACAAGAGTATTTTTAATAACTTATTATTTAATATTTTTTTGAGTCCATCTCTTGAAAGATGGTTTTTTCATTACAGAAAGACCAAAGTTCAAACTGCAAATTAGAAAAAATCAAGATAAAATTTTTGGGTTGCATTAATCGGGTCATAAACATTCAACTACTACATGTTGCATAATAATTTTTTAATATTGTAACTAAAATCTTTTACTTTTCTATAATTCTAATTCAACCCCATCTTTCTCAAGCCTTTGCCTATTTTTTTACCCATGTGCTAATGAGGTATCTTAATCTTATTTATTTTTTCATTCAATTTCAACATAAACAATGAATAAAATCTAGTAAAAAAATAAATAAAGTGAAGAGTGTAAATATAATTGGGATGTCCCAAAGAGGAAATAGTACAAAAATAACTGGAATGGAGGAAGTACACAGTCTCCTTCCGAATATCCCATCTCATTTTTTAGCCATCTGTACTTCTATTTTTGTATTATACATAGGGGTTGTTTGGTTTGGGGGAATGAGAATGGGGAAAGCGAATATAGCGTAATGAATCTGTTAGTTAATGTCTAGTTGGTATTTTTAATGATTCTCTTTCCCTTTTTTATGGTTTGAGATTCTCTCAATTCGGAGAATGGTGATTCTTTACTCTCACCCTAATATTCGGATTTCCCATATTTCAGGTTTCGTTTTCATCAATAAAAAATTACTTTTTCCACTCGTAAACGTTTCAACTTCTTAAACAGTAAAAATTCTGGGAAAATATATAATATGTTTACTCCCTTCGTTTCATTGGATGTGGCACACTTTCTTTTTTTGGTTGTTTTTGTGAATTTGGCACTTTTTTTTCTGGCAATATTCCTTCAATTCCATCCACTCATTTTACTTTTCCCTTTCTAAATTCAATTTCATCAACTCATTTCATTCACCTATATCCAAACATCTAAACCTATGGTGCCACATCCAAGGAAACGGAGGTAGTATGATTCTCATCTTTTCAAGAATGCTCCCACAAATAATTCCAAGCACCCTATGATAGATATTGTTTGTTTTTTGTCTGTCGACCAGGGCTATTTAAGTAATTTTATGAGTTCCTTTCTTTGAGAAAACAACATTGATTTGCCTTCAAAATCCCTCTCTTCTTCCCTGTTCCGCTTCTTCATCACCTTCTTCCTCACCTCCGCTCCCGTTCGATATCTCTACAAGTTCCTCATCCCAGAGCCACCGCCTCCAACGAATTCATCACCCAGATGGTCTCCAGCCTCGGCTCTCTATCAATCCAACTGCAGAAGCAGGAGACACATGAGGAGTTTGAATTAGTCTCTTGCTATGTATTGTGATAACTACGTCGTTTCCGATGCGGTGGAGGAGATTTTCAACCCCTTATTGGTACGCTTCAAGTTCGAGTTCGAGGAATTCTTCAAGTTCCAGGCCGTTACTGTATTCTTTCGAAGATTTTCAAGTCGTTGTATTCTTCCCGTTCGAGTTCGCAATTGAATGGGATGCCATTAGCGGGGAAAGCTTTGGCCTCCCTGCCTTATCTTTAACAAAGTTTGGTATGTTTGTGTTATTTTGTGTTGTTTCTCTGTTCTTACTACTTGTACTTTTGCGCATTGTGTTTGATAGAACTTTTGTGCTGATATGTAGTCCATTAGTATATAGTTGTACTAGATGCAGTCCCGTGATGTGAGAGTGTATGTAATGATTTGAACATATTGTTGTAATATGGAAAGAGGAGGGTTTGTTAGGGATCAAGATGGGAGAGCAATTTTCTTAGCCTATTGAAACTCTGGGCTGTACTACTGTGATCTGCTCAGATAAAACTCGACGGAGGCGGTGAACTACTGTGCCTCAATAATTTGGTGTGGTGATTTGCTTCACAACACATTTACCTTATACTCCATTTTGCTCTTATCTTCTTCCGTAGCCTATTTTATTGTCACAACCATCTTTTTAATCCTTTTGTAGGTGTGTCGAAGATGGAAATTCCGATGCAGCTCTAGACGTAGAAGCATGTGGTGCTCAGGACTTCAGCTAAGGTTCTGCTAGTAGAAGATGCAAATGGGGAGAGCTGTAACTTTTTTATGTACTACATGTGTCTATTAAGGAGTATATGAACCCCATGTTTAGCTGTTGTTGTATGTCTATTAAGGAGTATATGAACCTCGTGTTTAGCTGTTGTTGTATGTCTATTAAGGAGTATATGAACTCCATATCTAAACTCCATGTTTAGCATACATTATGATTGGAGCAGAAGATTGAAGGTACATAACGAGTTTGGTGTTATATAGTTTTTTGGTGACACTTCTTGTACTGGTGTGGTCTCAACACTTCATAATTGCTTGAAAAGTTACCTAGATTGCAATAGCTTCTTTCTCGTCTTCTAGATTGTCAGGTTAGGCCTCATTTATGTTTCCATCAGATATCATTTCTACCTCAAGAGAAATATAAACTGCTAGTTTATGGCCAATTCCCGAAGTACCAAACAATTTCTTGATTCAACATGCTTTTTATAAAAAAAAGTGATTGTTAAGTTCTTTATTTGATACATACTTTAGAAAACCATGAAATGTACTTGATCTGGTCCAAATTTACTCTCTTTTATAACGGTTATAGTGATCAAGGTTGCTGATGAGAGTGTGAGGTTATACGATGGAGTTGTAAATATGGTTGACAAGGTATAGGCATCATATGTAATTACATCATTTCCTTTGTATGTACATTTTATGCGCTTTAGAGCATATTTCTGGTGTAATTCTTTGGCAGTTCTTCGGGATGCAGTGCTATGATGCAGTTAGAGCGCTCAAAATTTACAAGAAGTTGGCAAAATAGGTTTAATCATTGCTCATGATTTCATCTACAGATACTAACTTTATTTGAATATTCTCAACTTGAAACTAGAATTGTAATGTGTGAAGGTAGAATGGATATTTGAGTTCTTTGAAATCTACATGAGCCTTAAATTCGGACGAGGACAAAGCTACGCTAAAATTGATCAAGTACCATCTTTTAGACTTCATTCATTCTAGCATACTCCCGATTTAGTTTAGTTTAGCGTTTCTTAGTTTTTTGAACCTTGAATTGTAGCCTCCCAAATCATTCCTAGCTTCTATGGAAGAGTATGTTAAGGATCATCCGAAGCCTTTGGTGATTCCTAGGAAGGTGGTAAGCATAGTAAGCTTTGTCTATCTAATAAACATTGCAATGGCTACATTTCCTTAATTTTTCTCCTTTGAGAAGCTAAAAAATTTAATGCTCTTTCAGAAATCCTTCCCCTTGTGTCATCAGAAAGATAATGACAAATTCAGAACTCCCAGATCAAGAGAAACTATCCTCGATATGACTCACGAGCCATACGTTGTAGATGATGCATTGGTATGTTCTTGTGAGAACTTGTGTTAAATTAACTTAATACACATCACACTTTCTTGATTCCACACTGAAACTGTACTTCACCTCTCAGAATCACGAAGATTTATCGACCCCTTCACTAGTATGTATATCGACCCCCTCAACTCGAATGATTCAGACATAAAGTGAACAACATTAACAACTACTTAACGTCAACTTACATTTTTACATTTTTCTAGAGCTACTTACTTAACGTTAATTTTTATTTCTTGTTTTCCTTTACTCCTGAAAGTCCTTTTGGCTTTCTTACTTGTACGAGCTTCCATAAGATGAAATTATGGGTTTTGGTCTGTGTATTGTTATGTGTTTTTGTCTATTTCTGACTCTTCATGCATGTTCTGCATATTTGTGTGCCACTTGACTTGTCCTTGCCTTTTATTTCCTATTTTTTACTTCTATTTTTGACTCTCAAGAGTTGCAGCTTAAGAGTTTGATACTTGTTGTAAGTCAACTGCTTTTGTGGAGGTCTAATTATTAACCTTTTGGTATTATAAATGTGTTGCATACCTCCTATTTAGTTAATACTACCAGGAGCTTGGACATTTATATGAAAACTATTTGATTTCATACACAAACTATGCACGAGAACTCTTAATGTATGGTTGTTTCTACCACCTCGATTACTTGAATTTTCTGTTTATTCTATATGTTGTGACTGTTGTGTTTTCTTATAATAATACTCATACTTGCAATAGATTTGTGTCAGGTGATGAAGAAAATTAATGCCTAATTTGTGTGTATTCATCACTGTGTGATGAGACTTTGTGATGGTATTTTTGAGCTGGAGGAATTGCATTTAAACAGTGTCTTCTGTATAGTCAAAGTAGGTGTCCTTGAAGGACTTCTGTTTGCTTGTTTTAAAGTTGAATGTTGTCTCTCCGACATCAGTATGCCTCATTTTCTGTTACTTTTTATCTTTTGGTTAGTGACTTATGTTTGTAGACTGTAGGAATTTAGTACTTCTTTCCAGATGTTGTGGTTTCAAGTCAAGGCATATAGAATAAACAAAAAGTTCAAGTAATTGGGGTGGTAGAAACAACCGTACAGTAAGAGTTCTCGTGCATGGTTTGTGTACGAAATCAAATAATTTTCATATAAATGTCTAAGCTCCTGAGAGGGTTCGAGTGATACTGGGTTAGAGTGGAGAGGTTCGAGTGATACTGGGTTCGAGTGATACCAGGTTTGAGTGATACCAGGTTCGAGTGATACTGGGTTCGAGTGGAGAGGGTTCGAGTGGAGAAGTTCGAGTGGAGAGGTTCGAGCGAAAGGGTTCCAGTGGTGAGGTTCAAGTGACACTACCACAGAGACCCCCCCTAGCACCGGTTTTTTAGCACCGGTAATTAAAACTGGTGCAAATATTTTAATAGCACCGGTTTTTTATATGTTAGCACCGGTTTCTAAACCGGTGTAAATTTAACACCGGTTTTTGTACTGGTATCACTGGGTTTTTTCTAATAACCGGTGTAAATTTAACAACGGTAAATAAACCGATGCTAAAAATGATGAAAAATGGTTTAAACCTAACATCGATTAAAAAACCGGTGCTAAAAATTACAAAAACTGGTGTTAAAATAGCACCGGTTAAAAAACCAGTGCTAGAATCTCTAAAATCGGTGAATTGAAAATTTTGGCACCGGTTTTTAAAACTGGTGCTAAAAAATTACAAAAATCGGTGCTAAATTGGCACCGGTTTGAAAACTGGTGCTAGAAATTAAAGAAAACCGGTGAAATGTAAATATTTGGCACCAGTTTTAAAAACCGGTGCTAAAATATTAAAGAAACCGGTGTTAAAATAATTCCAAAAAAACTGGGAAAAATGGCACCAGTTTTTTTAGCACCGGTTAAAACCCGGTGCTAATGGGAAAAATGGCACCGGTTATACGTACTATTCACAACAACCGGTGCAAAATAGAGCATTTAATGCTTCAAACTACCCCTCAAAAATTAGATCCGAACTTGTAGTTCCCTTCTCTCTTCATTGATGGAAGATTTTTTGGATGGTAAGCAATAACCCAAAGCAATGAAGACCCATGGATTTAAGTTTTCCTTAACTTTTTTTAATTTCAATCAAATAGCTGTTATAATAACTATTATTGCATGCATGGAGAGAGTTTATTTGTATTTATTAATGGTTTCTATGCTTTAAGTTGGTTTAGTATCATGCATGTTGTGAAGTGTAAATGATTGTTGATTGTGGATGTAAACATGGTTGTGTTTGTTTTGGTAGATGGTATATATATATATATATATATATATATATATATATATATATATATATCTCCCAAGAACAAGGTTGATCGATTCACATACATATACACATGACACTTTTAGTATTGTGTAGCAAATTGATTGTGTTTATTTTTATTATGTTTGAACAATGAATATTTGTGTAATTGTTTGTATTATTTTGTTTAGATACAATGGACCAAGAATCGATGCTTGAGTGGAGAAAAAAATGGTTAGCTATCCAAGTGTAGCTAGAGGGAGTGGTGAACATATTGCATTTATTGATTCGTCTCTTGATTATTCCTTTGGACGGGAGGAGAGGATACTTTGTCCATGCAAAAGATGCTTGTGTTGTGAATGGATTGATGATCGCGGGCTAGTTAGATTTCACTTGCTGAAGAACGGATTTGACGGAGGTTACATTGTATGGACATCTCATGGAGAGGTTGAGCAACGACAAAATGGTGGTGGGTTTGTAGATGGAAACAATTATACCGTTGATGCTATGTTCGATGACACTGTAAGAGATTTTCAGGGGAAGCCTAAAATAATGAGTGTTTAGCTCGACGAAAAAGAGAAGTCATTGTATCCGGGATGTAAATGTAAGGATACCATAATCTCCTTTTTTATGGAGGTTTTCAATTTGAAAGCTACAAGTTCTTGGAGTGATACAAGTGTGAATTCACTCCTAAAGCTTCTAAAGGATAACTTTCCAGAAGGGAATGGAATACCGAAAAAATTTTACGAGGCTAAGAAAATATTGTGTCTACTCGGTTTGGAATACAAGAAAATACACTCATGTCCTAATGATTGTGTGTTGTATGATAGTGATTTGAAAGACGCAGTTGAATGTCCCGTGTGCAAACATTCAAGATATAAGGGTGTGAGGAATGATAATGATGGGTGTTTGGCTAAGAAGAACAAGAAGGTTCCATTGAAGTGTATGTGGTATCTTTCTTTAATTCCTAGGTTGAAGAGGTTATTTGTGAATTCAAAAGATGCAAAGCACTTGCGATAGCATTGAGAGCGGGAAAGACCAAGTGATGACAAGATAAGACATCCGGCAAACGATGAACAATGGAGAAATTTTGACAAGCGATATCCTTCATTTGGTTCAGAAGTTAGAAATTTATGCCTTGCATTGTGTACTGATGGGATGAATCCATTTGGTAATATGTCATCGAAGCATAGTTCTTGGCCCATGATGTTGGTTATATATGACTTTCCCCCTAATTTGTGCATGAAACGTAAATATGTTATGATGCCCCCGTTAATCTCAGGTCCAAGACAACCTGGGAACGAGGTTGATGTGTATTTGAGACCATTGATTGATGATTTGAAGATATTGTGGGAAGAAAAATGGGGTTGGTATTTGATGCCTATATGAATGTGGAGTTTCAATTGCGTGCCATGCTTTTTTGCATGATCAATGATTTTCCAGCCTATGGAAATTTTTCGGGGTATGTTGTGAAGGGGCACAAAGCATGTCCCATTTGTAGGAGAAGACATAATTCAAATAGCTAAGACATGGAAGAAAGGCAGTGTATCTTGGCCATAGAAAATGGCTACAAGGAAACTATAAATACCGAGATGATGTGGTCAATTTTGTTGGGGGAAAAGAACGAAGGAAATCCCCTACACCACTAACTGGTGTGCATATTCACAAGAAGGCTAAGAAATTGAGAGTGGTGTTGGGAATGTATAAAGCCAAGGACAGAATACATTGTGATGATCCATGGAAGAAAAGCTCAATATTTTTTTATCTACCGTACTGGGAGCATCTTGAGGTTAGACATTGGATTAGGTAAACTTTGCTCTCAGGCACGAAATCCCAAAACCTTCAACGGAAAACGCTCTCTGTAATTTGCTCCCTCTGCCACCGCCGTTAATGGCTTCTTGCCGGAAACGGCTAGCCCTTTGCTCTCCGGCACAAGGATAGCTGCCTCTGTTGCCGGCCAATATGGCCGCAACCACCAGTGATCAACCTCCCCCCAAATCGTTTGCTTCGGTTTTAGAAAATAAATCCCCGCCTCTTTCCAAAATCCTTCCCAATAACCCTGAAATTATCCCCAAAACGAATCATCTGGGAGATCCATCGTGCCTCTACTCAGAGGACCAGATTGCCACCCTTTCTGCTCACTATGCAAATGCCTTAGTTGGCAAATTCACGAAAGGGAGGATATCTATGGAGCTCCTCGAGCAAGCTTTCAAAACAGTGGGGTTTGAAGGTAAGTATCAGCTCGGTTCCCTAGATTTCAAGCATGTTCTAATTAGGTTTGAGTTGATTAACGACTATCAAAGATGTTGGATGAAATGTGTGTGGAACTTTAATGGAATCGCTCTAAAGATATTAAAATGGACACCTGAATTCTCCACCCACATTGAATCCCCTATAGTCCCTATTTGGTGTACAATTCGTGAGGTCCCCCTGTATTACTATAACTCTGCATCTATTGAGGCTATAGGGAACAACATTGGAAGCTTTATTAAGAATGATCTTGCTACAGACTTGCTAACAAGACCTTCAGCTATAAAATTCTGTGTTGAAATTGATCTTCTTAAACCACTGAGCCAGTTCATTAGGTTGGGTTCTATTAATAATAACAGGAAATATCAGGTAGAATATGAAGATGTGCCATTGTACTGTGATCACTGCTTAAAACTTGGTCACTCTCAGTCCCACTGTAAAGCCAAAATTCAACCAAATGATGAAACAGTTCAAGAAAGAAATTCAGTTTCAACCTTACCTCAAATACATTGGCAGCCTACCGGGAAAAAATTTGATAAAGCCCCTCTGATTCTAGACTCTGTGGAAGAACTAACTCCCCCAATACTGGATAAATTTGAAGGAACATCCTATAGAGCTTACCAAAATACACCACATAGCTCTCCTTCTCGGGTAATCATTAACAATGCAACATTTCCCTCCACTAGTTTTCAAACTCAGTTAAGTCCAGATAACTCGATCATAAGATTACTAGATGCCACTGCTATTTCCAAACCACAGTTCCAGTTATATGCTAAAGATGATATACAGATAGGAACTTTTTCAATTGCTATGAATAGTCCACATTGCAATGTGTCTCTTTCCCAACCTGGTAAGTTGGGAAATAGATACTCTGTTTTACAAGATCTAGAAGATTATTCTAACAAACAGGAAGTCAATCTGGAGGCTGAGATATCTATGCAAACTGATCCAGTCAATCAAGACCTTACCACATCGGCTGCTACAGCTATGCAACAAGGTAAGGCCAAGTCAAAGAAAGCCAATTATCTGAGCCAATTAAATAAGATGATGCTTAGATCCACAACAAGAAGTAATAAATCTGTTGAATAATGTTAGTCAACTCTCATGTTAATTTTCTAGTATGGAATCTAAGGGGGATGGACACATCAATGCTTAGGCTCTCTAACCTGTGCAAAATTAAGAAAATACAACTGCTATGTATTATTGAGCCAATGCATGACAATAGTTGTTGTCAATCATACATGCAGAAACTCTCATTTGATCAGAACTTGACATTACATAATGGGAAAATACGGTTAATGTGGATTAATTCACTATCTGTATCTCTAATTTCATCGAATCAACAATTCCTGCATGTTTCAATTCTTCATCATTTGTTTAATTGGAATATGGAGGCAGTTTTTATCTATGGTCTTAGAAATAGGGAGGGTAGGAAAAATCTTTGGACAGATTTACAACCTATCTCTAGGGGTGATACAATTTTTATTGGAGATTTTAATACAATAACACCTTTGTCAGAGTATAGGGGTCCTAGTTCTCCAGCCTTAGGAAGTATTAGGGATTTTAACTGTTGGATCCACTCGAATGGCATTCAAGAAATCTCAACAGTTGGAAATCTCTTCACCTGGTGTAATGCTAGGCTTAGGAATCCTACATCTAAGAGACTAGATAGAGGGCTGAGTACCATGTCCTGGTTATCTAAATTTTCATCTTCTTCCATTCAAATCCTTAATAGGCAGACCTCAGATCATTCACCACTTCTTCTCCAGATATCTTCTCAGGACACTGTCATCCCTAGACCTTTTAGATTTATTGATGCATAGAGTTCACTGGATTAATTAAAGATTGTTGGGACTTACCTTTAGCAGGATCAGGAATGATGAGATTTTACCTAAAACTGATTAGGCTTAAGAAAATCATAAAGAGATGGAACAGAGATACATTTGGTAACATTGATCTGAATGTTAAACAAGCTGAGGAGGCTGTGAGAATACAGGAAATTAATTATGACATCAACCCCTCAATTTCTGAAAGAGTTAAACTTAATGAGAAAAATGCATTGCTTCTAAAGACTTTAAAGGAAAAAGAAAAATTCTGGAAGCAGAAAGCTAGACTTAAGTGGCAAAAGCTTGGAGATAACAATACAAATTTCTTTCATAAGGTAGTGCAGGAAAGAAATTGTAAATTACAGATCACCAAAATAAAAAATGGAACTGGACAATGGATTGATTCTCAATTAGATATTCAAAATACAGCAGTTCAATATTTCTCTGATCTGCTTTCTGAACCTTCTCAACAACCTGATGAGACTTATTATCCCCATTTCCTGAGTCAGATCCCAAATATCATCAAGGTAAGGGATAATCAAACACTTGCCTGTCCTGTTACTGAATTTGAACTGGAAACTGTCATTAAAGGACTAAATAAGATGAGTAGCCCCGGTGCTGATGGATTCTCCCCTAAATTCTACTCTAAATATTGGCATATTATTAAATTAGACCTTATCTCTGCTGTGAATGACTTTATTGCTGGAACTACAATGCCAAGAGGAATCTCCAGTACCTAGATTACTTTGATTCCTAACAAAACTACCCCCTGCTCCTTTGAAGATTTTAGGCCAATTAGCCTTTCTAATGTGATTAATAAAATATGCTCTAAGGTATTAATGGAAAGGTTAAAACCTTATATGGAAAGCCTGATCTCTCCTAATCAAACATCTTTTATGAAAAATAGAGACATATCTGATAACATCTTATATTTGCAAGAAATGATTAGATTCCTAGATAAGAAATACAGAACTCCTAATTGTATGCTGAAATTGGATTTGAAAAAAGCATTTGATAGGATTAATTGGAACTTCCTTAGAAAAATTTTGGAATGTTTCGGTTTCACTGGAAAGTTCCCAAATGCTGTTATGAATAACTTGTCACAAGCATATTTTTCTGTTTTGGTGAATGGAAATCCCGTAGGTTTTTTCCAGGTTTCAAGGGGTATAAAACAAGGTGATCCTCTCTCCCCCTATCTATTTAATTTATTTTCAGAAGCCTTCTCTAGAAGTTTAGACTTTATTTTCCATAATAATAGATTGGATAGTTTTCAAACGTCTGCATCTATTCCTACCGTTTCCCATCTGATGTATGCAGATGATACAATGATTCTAATGCAAGCATCAAGGTCGAACTTAATTAAAATCAAAGCATTCCTTGAGATTTTTGAGTACACATCAGGCCAGAAATTTAACTTTGATAAATCAGAATTCTACCTAAGCAAAAGAGCAAGTGTAGCTAAGCTTAATCAGGTCAAAACAGTGTTGGGTATGAAAAAAGGATCATTTCCTTTTAAGTACTTAGGTTGTCCAGTTTTTAGAGGAAGAACTTTAATGAGATACTATCATCCTTTACTGGCTAACATTGACCATAAGCTTCAAAATTGGAAAAATAAATGGCTTAGTGGGGGAGGGAAAATGGTCCTAATAAAATCTTGCCTTTATTCAATTCCTCAACATATTTGGTCTGTAACTAATCCCCCAAAAGGTATCATTAAATCAATTGAAAAAAGACTATCACACTTTTTTTGGGGTAAAGTTTAGGATAAGAATAGAAAGGTTTGGAAAAAATGGGCAGACATTGCTAAGCCAACTAATCTTAATGGGCTGGGATTCAGATCTATTAAGGCTATAGTGAAGGCTTGTTCAGTTAAACTCTGGTGGAAGTGCCAACAAGGTACTTCCTTGTGGTCAAAATTTATTTGGGCACTGCCACCATCTTATAGGAAATCAGTCACATGGAAGAGAATATGTCAGGTTAATTCCTTTGCAGAAACTAATTCTTCTATTATACATGGCAAAGGGATTTGTAGTTTTTTGGTGGCCAATTGGTGCCCCAATGGTCCTCTCATAAACTACATTCCAGATAGCATTATATCTGATATGCTTAATATATCAGTGGCTGACTTTGTTAACAATAGAACCTCAATCTTAGACCAGATCTCCTCTTTTTTGGAGCATGATACTCTTTTGTTTTTGCAGAGAGCTCAAGTTTTGCAGGAAAGAAATGATAGAATGATCTGGAAACCAGTGACTTCAGGTAATTTCACTTTTAGATCATGCTATAAGACCCTGACATCTGAATCAGATATTTCTCTGGCTAGTACTACCCTTTGGAAAATTCCTCTGCAAAAGAAGATAACTATTTTCATTTGGAAATTGCTGCATGCTTTCCTCCCATTTGATGAGGTGCTTATCACTTGTGGTTTTAGTTTAGCATCAAAATGCCCGGCTTGTGATCAATCTGATTCGATTCAACACTTCTTCATAAATTGCCATTTAGCTCATGATTTGTGGTCCTATTTTGCATCTTTGGTTCATTTCAACTTGAATATTCTATATACCATTCCTCAGAGGTTTCTACTATTCTGGGACTGTGATGATTTACCTAAGTTTGAGCGCATCTACTGTAAATTTCTGCCATCATTAATTTGTTGGGGACTCTGGAAAGCTAGAAATGGTTTCCTTATGGATAATAAGCCCCTTATATTAACTTCTATCTGTAAAGAGGTACAGGACCTGATCATACTCTCACTCCAAGTGTCTCCTTTAAAATTACTGTCCTCTAGTCCTATCCCACTAGCACTTAGGCACCTATCACCTCAACTTAGACCCCCTCCTAAGCCTAATATATCGAAGATTTGTTGGATTAGACCCAAGTCAGGATACATTAAAGTTAATGTGGATGCCTCTTGGTCTTATAACTTAGCTTCGGTGGGTCTGATTGCTAGAGATTCACATGGTTGTCCTATTTGCATCAGTTCTTCTGCTTCTACAACAGAGTCACCTCTATTAGCTGAAATTGATGCCATTATGTACGTTTGTCAGAAATTCCCTCAGCTTGACCATACTTTTATAATTGAATCTGATTCTAAACTTGCGGTCTCAATGATAAATGATCCTTTTTCAGCAAATTGGGAACTTTTTGATAAAGTTTATAAGGTGAAATCCTCACTAGGAGGGGCTGAGTTGCAACATGTTCTGAGAGAGGGTAACTTAGTTGCTGATGCCCTTGCAAAATTCCATTTCGATTCTGGTCCTGTACCTTCCATGGCTAACATCCCTACACATATTAGAGGGCTTATTACTTTGGATAAACTCTCTGTTCCAGCCATTCGTGCTCACAGGAATGATTAAACAACAGAATAGATACTGCTGAGTTTTTGTCTGTTTATGTTGCAGATTTCATTACTGATCAAGAGATGGAAGAGTTGTAGATACTCCTTGTTTAATACTTCAACTACTAGGGTGGTCTCTACTGAACAAGAAATGGGAGAGCTGAAGGTTGCCTCTTCTTCAAGTGAGGGGAGAGCTCTAGATGCTGATTTCCTGATCCAGTGCTGGAATTGATGGGGATCACAGGTTCCCAAACTTGGACAAACTTATTTTCTATCATCATCTTCAGGGACTTCTTCATATGTATGTATCTTGACTGAATATAGACTAGTTTTAGGAGTTACCTGGCCGAGGGTAAGAATTAACACAAGGGGTGGAGATTCTCTCCCTTGGATCGTAACTTCTTCACTAACTACCATTGTATAGCTGTTAATAGGTTAACCCTTTTGGAGGCAACACTGTTGTCTCAAGTCTAGTGATCTAGACATACTCATGTACCAACTGTTCAATTTCATATAAGGCATGGGGAACCCAATACATTACTCCCCCACCTATGGGTGTTTTGCATTAAAAAAAAGGTTAGACATTGCCTAGATGTGATGCATATTAAGAAAAATGTTTGTGAAAGTTTGATAAGCACCCTCTTGAATATTCCCTAGAAGACGAAAGATAATTTGAATGCCTGGTTGGACTTGGTAGATTTGGGAATCAGAAATGACCTTGCCCAGAAGTGATGGGTAAGAGGACTTACTTGCCCCCTACACCTTGTACATTGTCAAAGGGGGAGAGAATCTTAGTTTGTGATAGTTTGAAATCAGTGAAGGTCCCAATTGGTTATTCATCGAATGTTAGTCGGGTAGTTACAAAGGATTGTTGGATGACTGGGTTGAAATCTCATGATTGTCATGTTATGATGCAAAAATTGTTACCTATTGCTATTCATGGGATAATGGAGGCCAACGTAAGGTACTAAATCACTAGACTTTGTTTATTTTTTGGTTCTATATGCCGAAAGTCTATTGATCGGGACCATTTGGATGTCCTACAAAAAGAGGTTGTTGTTGTACTATGCAAGTTGGAAATGTATTTCTCTCCATCTTTTTTTTTGATATAATGGCTCACTTGGTTGTTCATTTAGCACATGAGATAAAGATATGTGGTCCGGTTGGTATGAATTGGATGTATCCTTCTGAGCGTCACATGAAAGTATTTAAGGGATACGTGAAATGTATGAGTCAGCCGGATGCTAGTATTGTTGAGAGGTATGTTACCAAAGAAGTAATTGCATTTTTCTCTAGCTATTTGAAGGAGCATAGAAATTTTGGGGTGCCCTAAAATTGACATGTTGGAAGGTAGGTGGGAAAATCGAGGTCAATGGGAATGTTATTTACTCCATTGAATAGTGATATGTTGCCAGTTCATTTGTATGTCTTGAGGAATTGCAGGGAGACTACTGCTTATATTATTTAGCACCTTATTTCGATCACAGAGTCTCATCCCACGTGGCCCCCAAATAAAGTTCAGTTGGAGCACAATGACAAGCTTGTGAATTGGTTATATGATCGATGTAATGTAGGTGATTACGACCCAAAAATTAGAGCATTTGCAAGGAAGCCTAACTGTACGGTTTTGCGGTATTCCGGATATGACATGAACGGTTTCTCTTTTGCTACTAGGGACCAATATTTAAAGAGCACAACACAAAATAGTGGGGTAACATTGAGTCGGAGACAATGTGGCAAGAAAGTAAGAAAGGCAATAAACTTGTCCTAGTTGTGATGTCATTTTATGGTGTTATTGATGAGATTTGGGAGCTTGACTATGGAGAATTCAAGATTCTGATTTTCAAGTGTCAATGGTTTGATAACACAACTGGAGTTCGAAGTGATGACCCAATGGGATTTACCCTTGTTGACCAGCGTCATAAAGCATATGATAATGATCAGTGTATTTTGGCCGAACAAGCAAGACTAGTATTCTACATTAATGATCCGTGCAATGTAAGTTGGTCTATTGTGTTACACGGTAAAAAATACTCTTTCTATGATGAAATTGATTTTGAAGTTATAAGTGAAAGGTTAGAGTTCCCCTCTATTTCCCCCCAACTTATTAACGACGGGATGGAGGAAACACAGAGATGGCATTTGGATAGATGAAGATGGCTAAGAAATTGGAGACGTTCAATCCAAAAAGAGGAAGATGGTTGAAGACTAGCGGCTGAAGAGCAATGAATTCGAGGGCTAAAATTTATGTATTTTTGTAGTATGTTGTGTTTTGTATGACTATTAACTATTCTACCACTATGTTCTAATTGGTACCTATTTTGAGCAGCTCTTCATTTTCCTATAGTGGTGGCTGCCAGTTGTAGTTCTTTTGGTAAAGCTTGGACAAAATAAGCTTCATTTTCCTATGGTCGCTGCTGCCAGCAACAGTGTGCTGCAGCTCTTTTGGAAAATCTTGGACAAAATAGGCTTCATTTTCTTATAGTAGCGGCTGCCAGCTGCTGCGTGCTGGAGCTCTTTTGGCTCAACGCATTGCAGCTCTTTTACACACACATTACCTATTTTGAGCTCGTTCAGTCTTCTAAGATGAAAACATGAATACATTACAAGCCTATAACTGTCAACTTCCAAAGTCAGAGCAAATAGATGCCCACAACTAATAGCATAAAAAATCCACAGTTATAAAGTACCAAGTCAAATCCATAGAGAAGCAACATATGTTTTGGAAATCAAAAACCCGATAAAATAGAGATCCATATAAACCAAGCAAAATAAACAACTTGAGAAAAATCAAGATGTGAGCACAATGATGGTAGTCAATCCCCGCGTGAGCTGTCCTTCCCAGTGTTGGAAGATCGAAAATCTATAGTAGGGATTGGATCCAATTCCTTGATTCTGTCGCCACACATGGCTGTCAGGATCTTCCCAACCTGCTCAGTCCATCACACCGAGTGATCCACCTTCACTTTCAATGTTGTCATGTCCCCATCTAAATTCTCCTTAGACGATTTACTTGTTGCCAGCCTTGATGACTCAGCAATTTTTTTGTTCTTCGAGAATATTTGAGGGTTGATGGGAAGCTTTGGCACCAGTGTGTAATCATCATCTTTAAATTTGCAACCTGCTTCCACACATAAGGTAGTGATGAGGGAGGAGAAGCCTATACAGTTGTGGGCATTAACACAATCCCAGATGTACGCCAGTATCGTACCCCTAACATTGATGCTCAAGTTCTTCTTGATCTTGTACAACAACAACATACGGGAATGATGAACCTCACTATTCATTTTCATCGGCAGCAAGCCGGCAGCTACGAATGTGTACCACACATTCATGTCGTCACTCAAGTATTTCTTCTCAATGCTGGACCATTCTTGTGGCATGTTCCAGATAACTTCATCACCATCATCACAGATATATTTTATGATATGTTCCCAAGAAGCTTTTTCAACAGCTTTTTCCGTGGCTTCGTAGACATTTACGGGCTTTGGTGGGATCTTGCAGAACTCGTTGATCACATCCGGTGCAAGCATAATGAACTGACCACGAAAGAAAAACTCTGCTTAATTCTTGTACTTCATGAGGGATAAGAACTCACATACTAGGGTCTTGTTCGCACGATCCGGTTGTGCGATGAAGCCTTCCCACCTGTGCCATAGTTCTTGTTAGGCTTTTCCGGTCTCAACCCTCTCTCCAGTATGAGGCCCCGGCTAATGAATTCTTTGTACACATTGTTTGCATCATGACACTCCACCTCTATCATCGGTATTGCAGAGTTCCCTTGCACCATTAGAGATCGGTTGTCTCACTCCTCCATATCGCCAACTCTGGCCTTTTTTCTTGAATTTTGGTTATTGGTCTTCCCCTTGGGTGAACCTTTTTTAGGGGAAATAACTGGTAAAATAAATGTTGTATGGTACGAAAGGCGCCAGCAAAATGTTAACACAAGTAAAATTTGCATCCAGAATGTCAGCACATGAATAAATTTGCATCCAGATGTCAGCACATGAATAAATTTGTATCCATGTGTCTGCTAAGTTCTTGTAACATAACATAGGCATAGAACTGTATTTCCATATGCAAACCAGGATTCACATAAAATATAAGCATAGAATTGTATGAAGAACAGAGGCATAGAACTGTTCCTTGAGCATAGGCATAGAACCAATTCAACAAACATAGGCATAGAATGGTATTCACATAAAACATAGACATAACATACAGTGGTACTCTTGCATTTCCATAACAAAATCACAATTAGGTTTTTTCACAATTAGGTATTTTCATGAAATCAAACAATCAGCATACCAATAATGTAGATAATCCCTAGGAAACCAAAAATGAAAGGGTATACACTTACCTAGTTCGGACAAGGGTTTGTTGATTAAAGGTGTTTGGAGGGTGGACGGTGCTTAGCGGATAAAGCTTGGTGGACGGAGCTTGGCAGACAGTAGCTTGGTGGATGGTGTATGGATGGTGGACGGTAGATTGACGAAGGATGGAAGGCGGAGGAAGCGTGGGATGGCGGAGCCTGGTCGCGGTGGAATGGACGGAGCTTGGCAGAGGTAGAATTGAGTAGGGACAGTGGAGGGAGCGGGGATGGTGGAGGGAGCGGGGATGGAGGTTGCTGGTGGAGGAAGCGGGGAATGTGGTGGGAGCTTGGCAGAGGAAAGGTGTTAGGGTATTGGGTTGAGTGACCAATTTTACACACTTATTGGCTGAATCGTACACGTAAATGGGCTGACTTTTACACACATGGGCTGAAAGGTGTTAGGGTTTTGGGTTCCATGGCTCGAGGCACGAGAGCTAAAGGCTCAGAACATGAAGTTCTAGGTTCGATGGCTTGAGCGGTTCAGGGGCTCGAGGGTTCGAGGGACTCAAGGGCTCGAGATTTAAGGGTCGGGGGTTATGAGGGCTCGAGGCCTCAAGGGGGTAAGAGGGCTTGAGGTTTGAGGGGCTCGAGGCTTGAGGGGTTTGAGGGGTTTGAACATTCAAGGGCCGAGGGTTATGAGGGCTCGAGGTTCGAGGGCTAAGAGGGCTCGAGGTTTGAGGGCTAAGAGGGCTCGAGGTTTAAGGGGCTCGGGGGCTTCAAGGGGTGCTATGATATGAGGGGCTTGAGGTTTATGTTGGGTTTAAGGGGCTCGAGGCTCAAGGGGCTCGAGAGGTTCGAGGGGTTTGGGGGGTCGAGGGCTCAATGGGCTCGAGGGTTGCAAGGGCTCGAGGGACTAGGGGCTCTAGGGCTCGAGGGGCTCGAGGGGTGCTAGGGGTGCAAGGGGTTCGAGGTTCGAGGGCTCGAGGGGGTTCAACGGCTCGAGGGCTCAAGGGGCTCAAGGGGTGCGAGGGTTCGAGGACTCGATGGTGAGGTTCGAGGATCGAGGGCTCAGGTTAAAGTTGTATAAAATCTGAGGGCTGGTTTCCACAAATAATATTATGTATAATATATTCTTAAGTCAAGAAATCAATTTACATACTCCCTCTATTTCACTAAAAGTGGCACACTAGATTTAAGCTCTTGGATTAATGTGACGAAAATAAGAAGTTGAATTTGAGTGTAGAAAGTAAAAACTAGAATGAGTGGATGAGATTATAGGAATCTTACCAAAAATGTAAAGTGTGCCAATTTACAGAAACATCTCAATAAGGAAAGTGTGTCACTCTTAGTGAAACAGAGGGAGTATCAGTATTCTATATACACTAGTTAACTATATGTGATTGTGTTCAATACAACTAAGGGTTGGTTAAACCCTAGTCAACATACACGTGCACCAACTTCACCGTATCCATTACGTGATAACCCATACAGTTGTCTACTAGTCTCCCATAGTCAGTGAGCATTCCATGTACACTGGTTAATCAACTATAACTTAATTGGCGATTCGTATACACTAGTTATAACTTAATTAACGTATCCATTACTTGGTAACCCATTAAGTTAACTAAGATCGTCCCTTACTTACTGAGGCAATGCAAATACAGTCTTCCTCAAGTGCAACTAAGCGAGCCTACATTAATTTCATTATATTATCACATGAACATGTTTGAATTGACTCATACTAATTCCTGGTTAAACTCTATTTCTCTGGCCATTCTATGTATACAAGTAATAGTCAGCACACTAAATACACAAATCTAAATAGGAGCGCCGTCTATTGTAATTAAACAGTATCCAGACCTTAATTAATTTGTCATTGGATATTATTCAAAATTCTTTACCTAACTCAATACGATGTAGTATAAAAATCTCATGAAAATGTGCAAGTTGGCCAACAATGGAGCTTCACAAATTTAACTCCAAAGTGACCCAACAAAGCAGCAAGAATGGTCTAATTAAACTCCCAATTGGCACAACAAAGTATCATTTAGCTTCCCTCCCAAATTTTCCCTCTTCCCTCCATAGCCTTACCCCCAAAATTTTGCAACTCTCACCCCAACACACACGCCCTTCGCAACTCCCACCCCAACACACACGCCCTTCGTAACTCCTACCACAACACGCCAACACACATGCTCTTCAAGGGCTCATGGTTCCAGGTCGAGTAAAGCTGCTGCATAGCCGGCCAATGGCAACAAACATTGACGAGAGTGTGTACAAATAAGGTATGAGTGATTGAGTTTTGGGTAAGTCTACAAGAACTCGTTAAATGGGTGGTAGTTTGTTTTTTTCCCTAGTTTAATCAATATGTATACATTGGTGGGTCTCTTAGTTTGTGAGTTTGTGTTTTAATTTGTTGGGTTATTAGTGTGGGTAGTTGTTCATGTGGATAGATGATTTGTTTGCTAATAATTTTAAACACTTTGCCTACTTTTTTTTTGGCCCCATACAATTTTTTTGCATATTATGTCAATATGTTCTCGGTTGGTTGTTTGAGGATATCTGTCTTTGGATGTGTTATGTTAAAATTTCATTTTTTTATTGACTCATACAAGCGAATGAATGGCGAAGCCGAGGAAGAAATTGTTTGACTTTGGTATTAAAGCTGTAGAAGAAAATTGTGTTACCCCTACAAAAGATGACAATTGTGATGTCAATAATGAGGAGATGGATGATGCACCTAAATCATGCTCGGGATCTGAAAACTCGGGGGAGGAAGAAGAAACTATATCAAAAGATGACATGAGTGGGAGCTTTGACAAGTTTGAGATTAAAGAGTATTGCAAGCGTGGAGGCACAGCCACGTGCAAGTCCGTGTTCCTAGCAAAGCAAAAGAAGCCCCTTAAAATATTCTTCGACGATGACTTCGAACCCTTGGTTATGCGCATCCGGTGGTCGATGTACGTTGGCTATGCCTTCCGACAAAGAATCCGCTTTGGGACATAGCATAATTGGAAAGCAGTCTCATACCATGTAAAGAAATATGCACGGGATGACATTCTTGTAAGTGTGTTCTAATCCTCCATTTTCATTTGTTCATTTCAACTTCATTGCATTTTTCACTGACAACAAGTATCTTTGTCCGCATTAGCTGGGATATACAAACCAAAATGGCATTCAATGAGATGAATAATTTTTTGAAATATATGGACAATTTATGCAGGTGAAAAGTGGAGGAATTGGAAGGAGGTGGCTCACAAGTACATCGTGCAAAAAACAAAACCAAGTTCTTGTGCATGGACAGATTATCAATGAATGGAAAAAAAGAATGAGAGCTATTTGTGAGATACAAATCAACCCCTGAATTCAATGTTATTCCTTAAAAATTCTTAAATATTTCTAGTCATTACTTTGTGAGCATTTTAAAAATCGATGAACATATATGCATTAAGTGATGCAGCAAAAGTAAGCGCCTCACATAAGAAGTACATCCATCACATGGGCAGTGGAGGGAATAGTAGGCTTGCTATAGAACTTGAGAAGAGGGAAAAAAGGGCCAAAATTGACGAGCTTATGGATCAAGGTCAAAGTGTAGAAGAAGCGGAGGCTTTAGTTCAAATCATAGATTTCAAACCGGACCACTCGGAGGTGTTCCTAGAAGCTAACAGGGACAAGAAATTATCGACCTACACCAACGACTGCGTTAAAAGAGTAGCCCCCACTACTATGAGCGAAATTCATAATTGATTCTATCTCTATTAATATTCTCAGATGGAATGCATAGTAAGGGCTTGAATATGTTTTGTTTAGTAGAAAAACCTTTTGGCTAAGAAGCAAAAGGGAGAGTTGGTTATATAAGGAAAAGAAGATGTTCTCATTCAAGCAATGGGTAAGAAGGATCATGGGGTCGTTGGAGAGGTTGCCCCATAACGGCCAAGGTGAACGAGGCCCTACCCCATATTGCTGTGAGTCGTTATGCATCTAGTCGATGTGGGAGCACAAACACAAAACCATCTGAAGAAATCTCAAATTCAAACAAACTACCAATCGATGTCATCGAGCTCAACGAAAGATTTGTTGCCTTATTTGAGGCCCAAACAAATTGCTAACTGGACAATTGGGTAAACCTATTCCCCCACAGTTAGATGCCAGCAATTTCCTTGCTGTATCTTCCAACCCCGTGAATAAAGACAACCGGGTATTCATTCTTTCAGCATCTGGATGTAGTGACCCACAAGGAACCATTGCGGATGACAAGGTATTGTATACCATGAACCTCGTAGTTAGTTGCTTTCTTGCTCTGTGATTGTTAGTTTCTGGATTTCAATTTTGTGTCAAATTGATTTTGGATGCTTTTAGTTGTGGGGATATATTGACTGCTGACACGTTCATTTTGGATGTTGGTAGTTCTAGCCTACTAACATCTTCATCTTGTTCTTTTCTCAGTTGAACTGAGAAGAGGTCCTGTTGCCAATATAGTTTTAATTGAGAGAGAGTTTATCACAGATGAATTCTGAAAGCTACAGCACGCTGCAGCCTTCAACAGCTATATATAGAATTCATTTCTTGTTATAATCAACTTTCCGGGCCAATTACATCTTCAACGACCCTTGGTCCCTATTAAGATTGATAACATTTATGACATTATTTAATTTTGATTACTTAATAACACTTACTTATTGTCCAACTGATGTTTTTCCCCTTTCTCTAAATTTTGTTCTCAGAAAGGAAAAAAGTGCTGCCTATATGTTTTGAACCATAATGGAGAAAGGGATGTAGCTGCATTTGGTATTTTGTTTCCAAAGGATAAGGAAATGGACTTACCCATCAAGTGGGAGCGAATAAAGCTGCGTGGACCTGTGATCATTCCCAAGGCACCTTTGTCGATTGAACATGAAGAATTTGAGTTTGTCACTGAGGCCATTGGATATAACATTCTATGACCGGGAATGCTGATAAGTGTCATGGATGATGAGGTGTGATAATTGTATTCTTCTTCTCATCCTATAATATATATCTTTCTAGATATTACTAAAACATAATTGCTTGTTCATCTGCTTACGTAGGAGAACGAGCAGCAATCGCCTTGGAAACAATTGGTAGTTGTTGAAGATGGAAGTCTTGAAATAAACCTCACACCAAAAACTAACATGGAGACTGAAGAGGTTAAACAAATAATTATACTAACTAGCCATGACATCCAGATACATATTAACGCACTCTCCTTACAGGAGGCGCTGGCTCAGGAAGATACTCTGAATGGAGAAGTGGCCACTCGATTAGTAAAAGGAGAGGTCAAACATACCCCCAGACTTTTTCATTCCGACCTATTTTTTTCAATGCCTAACTAACATTTTACCCATTAGCAAGTAGCAAAAGAGAATACTACATTAACGGAGAATGGGCAACCAAATCCCCCCATGTCAGTTTCTGACCATTACATTTTTGTGAGAACTCATTTTAGCCTTTACAATATGATTCACTACTGAATTATATACATATATTGCTCAACTAACATTATTAGATTCTCAATGTAATTAGGGGGTCATGGAAGACAAATAATGCATTGTTGTTGTTCAATATATTAATGATGTTTTAAGGCTATCTACACAAATATGTGGACCTAACAAAGTCTTCCGCATCAATTTCAATGCATAGGTGTTTGAATCAGAAGAAGTCTACACAGCCATATTTACTGACAAGCTAAAACTGTTCATGAGCAGCTTGGACGTAGAAAATGAAATGAAGTGGATCAGTGGGTGCCAACTTGATATATGGGCATCGTAAGAATTGCATGGTTACATTATTTATAGATGTATCATTATATTTGTTTCACTTACAATATTATTTTGCCAGATACCTATGTGATGGGGTGGTTGATCGAGGCCACGTCCAATTGATCGAGGCCACGTCCAGTTTATTCTGACCGGTTCAAATTCAATAGCTCAAAAGATAAATCAGAGGGTCAAATTGACTGTGGACAAGGTTTCAACTGTCATGTGCCGCACTCAAGCAAGGATGTACGTCTTCCCGTACAATTGAGAGTAAGTTTTATTCTTTTTTGTGTTGTTTGGCCCGGCCGCATGGAAGCAATAGCAACCATATGCTGTGATTTTATTTTATTTTAAATATTAAAAGTATTTTGGTGTTTCCTTTTTTTTATATAAGCCATTGGTTTTTGCTCGTCTTCGTGTTGGAAATCAATCGAGTATATTGCATCAACTCGATAAGTGTGGGAATTTGCAAACGTAATAGGCTATGCCTTCAATTGATTCATTTGTAAGTGGAACACATTTTTGTTATTCCTTCTACTTTAATATTTTACAAAATTGTTTGTTCCCGTAAACGTGTTCTTGTAGGTTTCTCACTTTCTTTGCTCGATTATTTACAATTAATGTTAATAATCAGTACAATGACATTCATTGTTCTATTCATTACTTACGTTCATCATTGCATATTGGAAAAAGTTAGACCTAATTAAACTATTATGTGTGATCCCCGATTTCTGAAAATATATTTTTATATATTGATATATATATCATTCACTATCTATAGAATGGGTATCAATTAATATGAGCTCATAGTAATTTTGGGTGTTTTGAATGCCATCTGCCAATTATAAGTTGAACAAGATTTATAAGTTGAACAATTAATCAAAACAAATAAAAAGAAATCTTATAAAGTATGTTGAATGAATGTAGATATTGAATTGAACTATGAAAGATTGGAAATACATATGAATGATTTCGTTTACAAGTAGTTGAAGCAACTTAATGCTTAGAGTGAGAGGATTTGAGAGAGTGTGAAGGAGCTGAATATCAAAGCGTACCTAATAATGAAATAAGGCTTCTCTATTTATAGAAGCCTGAGATTAATCTATTACATGTTGAAATCCAGATTTGAAATTCGTAATGGACTACATTATTTCTACTTGTGATAATGGAGTGTGGGTCCTTCCATTATGTTGGTTGAGTGGTTGGAGTGGGTGGAGTCTAGGACCTTGCACTATCTCTTGTCTATTGAATAATTGTAGTGGGTGCCGGAGTGGAGTCTGAGGCCCTCCATTATCGGCTGCTTTGTTGAATTTCTTTTCTTGAGTGGAGTCAGAGTGGAGTTTGGAACCCTTCCTTACTGACTGTAGGGTGATATATATTGATATAAATATATTTTTATCGATTGTAGGGTCGCAATAAAATATCGATGGTTCAATTCCAACCAAAATAGATCCTACCCTTCGAACTACACATGGAATGTCATAAACATCAATGTACGTATTATCCCGTGACATCATATTTCCTCTGTCATTTTTATGTTCATAATCATTTCAGTAAATTCTCTTTTATATCAGCACAAGATACAAAGTAGTACTTGGGAATGTGGATACCATTGCATGTATTACATGGAAAAAATTGTTAGGGATGTGAATGACATTGACATTATTCCGGTACATTTTCCTATATTGTTTTTTTGTATTTGTCAGTCTCTCACATATATATCCTTTTCTAACATGCAATTTGATACATTGTTTCAGCAATTTCTAAAAGATTACACTCCTCTGGGGAGCGATCAACTGCGGAGCATTGCTCTGAAATGGGTTTGTATTTTTGCAAAATGTACTCTACCGAAATGCATAGCTCAACTGAATGTCATACAAGGACTTGCCTCCATCATTGGATAGTAGTTAGTATTACCTCTTATGAGAAAGGTAATTGTCCTTCACTTTTGATACTTTCCATCTCCATGATGAAGGGGGGGGGGGGGGGGTGTTCCAGTATCTTATGTAGGCCACTAAGAACCACGTTTCATGCATTTCTTTCGCTAGTCTAAAATTATAGTTGATCAAATTCAATATTTTTTTTCTACTTACTTGTTGTCTATGTGTGATAATTGTTGTATTTATTGGGAATTGATGTTGGGTATTTGAGCTATTTTTTTGGTGCACCGATTTAAGTAATCTACGCACAAATGATAATCAGTGCCATCTATGAAAAAGAATGCACCGGTTTGGAAAACAAACGTAAATATGAAACTAGTTGCTTGAAGATGGACTGAAAGAGCGGCAGCGCGCCGCAGCTTTCAGCGACCAGATTAGTCCCACATTTAACACCGGTTTTTGCTAAAAAAATAACCGGTGCTAAAAATACACTTTTAGCACTGGTTTTAAAGCCGGTGCTAAAAAACCGGTGCTAAAATTACACTTTTAGCACCAGTTTTTAAACTGGTGCTAAAAATACACTTTTAGTACTAGTTTTTAAACAAGTGCTAAAAATAACCGGTGCTAAAAATATACTTTTAACACCAGTTTTTAAACCGGTGCTAAAATTATACTTTTAACACCGGTTTTTAAATCGGTGCTAAAAATACACTTTTAGCTACTAGGACACAAATTTAACACCGGATTTCATAGCACCTGTTATAAAAAACTGGTGCTAATTCAGTACATATTAGCACCAGTTTTTTATACCGGTGCTAAAAACACCAGTGCTAGATGTAGGAATTTAGCACCGGGTTTTTTCAACCGGTGCAACCGTTTCAACGGTTACTTAGGCACCAGTTTTTTCCCAAAAATAACCGGTGCTACAACATAAAAAAACCCGGTGCTGGAGGGTGGTCTCTGTGGTAGTGTGATAAGGAATCGAGTGGAGAGGTTCGAGTGGAGAGGTTTGAGTGGAGAGGTTCAAGTAGAGAGGTTCGAGTAGAGAGGTTCGAGTAGAGAGGTTCGAGTGATACTATGTTCGAGTGGTACTGGGTTTGTGTGGAATGAGTTCGAGTAGAAGAGGTTCAAGGGTTCAAGTGGAAAGGTCTGAGTGGAGAAGTTCGAGTGGTGAGGGTTCGAGTGGTGAGAGTCGAGTGGTGAGGTTCGACTGGTGAGAGTCGAGTGGTGAGGTTCGACTGGTGAGAGTCGAGTGGTGAGGGTACCATCCACCATTGAAGAGAGTATTATCCACCCCTCGAGAGGGGTATACCATCCACCACTGGAGAGAGTATTATCCACCCCTCAAGAAGTTTGTCAAACACCCTTCGAGGCTACACCACCTACTCTCGAGAGGCTAAACCATCCACCACTAGAGAGAGTACACCTTCTACCCCTCGAGGGTACGCCATCAACGTCTCGAGAGAGATGTACCAGCCCTCGAGGGTACACCAGTCTTCGAGGGTACACCACCCCTCGAAAGAGTATACCACTGAGCGTCGAACCATCCACATTAGCTTTCGAACCATGACCCACTCGAGGCATATACCCCTCGAACAATCCACAACACCACCATTCGAACTACCTATCCCTCAAACACCAACCATTCATTCCTAGAACCATCACCCCCTCGAACCATCAGTTCTTGAACATCCACCATGCCACCACTCAAACTATCCACCTCTTGAACATCAACCATTAGCCTCGAGGCCTCCCTACCACTCAAACCATCCACCCTTTGAACATTAACCATCCGCCTTGAGGAGTGTTGATTCGAGGCATCTGCACTCGATTCATTAACCCTCGAAGCCCTGGGACCATCAACCATCCCCCTTGAGGCATCACCCCTCAACTCAAACCTCTTCACTCTAACACCTACTCGAACCAGTACCACTCGAACCATTTCAATTTAAATCCTCTATTCGAAACCTCTCCACTCGACCCCTCACCACTTAGACCCTCTCCACTCGAACCCAGTACCACTTGAACCTCTTTACTCGAACCCATTACCACTCGAACCTAGTACCCCTCGAGAGCTAACCCATTACCACTCGAACCCAGTACCCCTCGAGAGCTAACCCATTACCACTCGGACCCAGTACCCCTCTTAAGAGGTAGATGGTGTACCCTGGAAGTGTGGTTGAAAAACTTCTTGAGGGTTGGATAATACTCTCTCCAGTGGTGAATGGTATACCCCTCTCGAGTGGTGGATAGTACTATCTCCAGTTGTGGATGGTACCCTCACCAATCGAACTTCTCCACTTGGACCTTTCCACTCCTTTACTCGAACCTCCTTTACACGAACCCAGTACCACTCGAGCATAGTATCACTCGAAGCTCTCTACTCGAACCCTCTCTACTCGATTCCTCATCACTCGAACCTCACCATTGGAAACTCTTTCCTCGAACCTCTCCACTCAAAAGCAGTACTAATCGAACCATCTCCACTCGAACCCACTACTACTCGAACCCTCTCCACTCGAACCCAGTACCACTCAAACCTCTCCACTCGAACCCAGTACTACTTGAACCCTCTCCACTCGAACCAAGTACCACTCGAACCTCTCCACTCGAACCCAGTACCACTCGAACCTCTCCACTCGAATCTCTCCACTCCAACCCAGTACCACCCGAACCCAGTACCACCCGAACCCTATCAAATTCATAATGTCCTGACATAACCCTACATGTTACGGCAGCGGCGACGATGGTTCGATGGTTGTGGGTAAGGTTATAATTGTCCACCCAAATTCAGCTTTTGGTCTGATGGCATTATTGTCATTTTAATGTGGGTCAACAGTTGGAAAAGCGCGGTCAACGCCGGAAAGTCTACCAGAGGATTATATATTGGCACTTTCATTAATTAGGTAGTTTTTTTCTAACTTTCAAACGATTGAAGGTTATATCGGCACTTTCGCAAGTATATAAGATAATATTGGTATATAGACAACAATTCTCCAAAATAAACATATAGACAATGATTGTGACAAAAAATTGTTTGCATTTATGCCACCCAATTCATTGTTCAGTTCACATATACACACAGTTCCTTATTTTTCCACAAGTTCAACATTTCTTTTTTATATTTTACTTACTTCATGTACTTACAATATATTATTTCTTGAAAATTTATAAAAATAATATTTTTTTATCTTATGGATTATTTAATAAGTTCCAACAAAATTTATTATTTGTTTTAAAATTTAGATAGTTATTCTTAGATAAATATACTTATAATTTATTTATTTATTTCAATTCAAATGTGATATGTAAATATTATATATTAATTAAATTAAATATATTTAATCAAGACCACCGTGCAACGCGCAGTGGGACTCCCGCTAGTATTTAACGGTGCATATATAACCCTTTCGTCGAGTTTTCGATGTTGACTAGTCTATTACAGCATTAAGTAGATTAAAAATCACCAAAATACCCCTTTTCTATTTATATTTAAATTTTGAACAATTTTACACCTAATGTGTACCCCAATGTTGGAACATAAACAAAAATCATAGAGATATATCAGCATTTATACGTAAAACTGAGGATCGGATCAATAATATTTATATACAAAAATCTCAAATTATATCAAAACTTATATGAAAAATTGGGGATCGGTTCAAAATATTTATACATTTTTTTAATTATGCAATTTTTTGCTTCAATTCATTCATAATGCATCAGGATTCAGGAATATTGCAAATTTCCAAAGATCTACTATAAAATGGAGCGACAAATACATAATGGATCTGAAGAAGTTGAAGCCATTATAATACTGTTAGAAAATAATTTATAAAAGTAAATGTCACCGAAATAATTTTCTGGGATGAGTCACGGACTAGGTCACTCTCTTTAAGACATTTCATGGCACTGTTCAGTCTCGTCGTCTCCAAGATAATATAGCACAGGTCAACCTCTGTCTCAACATGTTATGCACTCGAAGAGGATTGGAAATAAACACTCTATATATTTCTGTATATTGCTCGGTATGCGTAAACTGTTTGAAGTAAAAAGAATCCCAAAACTCAATAAATTTTATCTGAGCTATATTTATTCTCGATATCTTTTTCTATATGCTAAGAGTCATTTTATAAACAACCATTTGTGGTATTCGTTAGGGTCATTCGTAAATTTGGTTTGTTTCATAAAATACATGTATACGTTCAGGTGTATTTCGTAAAATACGTGTGCACACGTTCAGATTTGTTTTGCAAAATAGATACGTACACGTTCAACAAGTGGGTGTAGAACATCGAGGGAAGTTACAAACCATCCGTAAAGATTTGCATAATATTTTTGAACAGTAAAATATAATTTTAAAAAATGTGTTTGTGTACTAAGTCAAATTTCCTTTTCAAAATATTCATAATTTCCAACAATTCCCCACCTGAAAATATTTAAAAACATTGTCTTCAAGCCATTATAATCTATAATGTCATGCACAAACAAAGGTGTCCTTAGATTTGAGCCTCTGCCGAAATGAATATGATTCAAAGTTCCCAAGAATGACATGAGCTCTTAAACTCTATCCCTAACATCAAACATGCACAATATTTTTTCAGGATGAATTAAAAAGGCACGTGCTTTAAGGTAATGCACATGTATCCTGATTTAGTAAATGCTCAGAAATTTTCCCAAAATTCCAAAGGAAGTGGCCTACTCCCACATTTACATAGGTGAATCTATTAAGAGTACTCATGTAGCTCGGTATTCACTCCACTCTGGGTATAGAATTCATTATAGATATTATCATCCCAACCTCTATACACTTCAGGAATTCATGCTTCAATATAAAACATAGCATGATCTAATTCATAGAGCTTCATAATTTGTTATTACCCATTGAACCTAATTCTTGGGATCTCCCCGGTCCTTATGTTAGGTTACCATCATGAGTAACTATTCAAACCAAGGGCAATAGTCCCATTACTTTAGAAAATTTATGGACTTTCTCACGAGTTACTCCTTTCTTCAAGGATATGACTAAATTATCATCACTTTGTATGTGATCCACTCGCACGACACTTGATAAGATGTTTTCTACGTATTTTGAGTTACTCCTTTCTTCAAGGATATGACTAAATTATCATCACTTTGTATGTGATCCACTCGCACGACACTTGATAAGATGTTTTCTACGTATTTGTTGTTTTTCACTGTGGTACTATCACAATGGATCAATACAGGTGGTACTGATCTTTCCCATAATGGAATTTCAGCTAGCAGGCTTCTCAACCAACCTGCATCTTCACTGGCGGTAGCAAATGCAATCATTTCGGACGCCATGGTAGATTGAGCCAAAATCGTCTTTTTCTTTGACATTCATGAAACAGCTCCACCAGCACCACTTGTTGCCTTGGAATCATTTGACATGGTATTCCAATCAGCATCATTGTAACCTTCTGGGACAGCGTAATATTTTTGATAATGCAATCCAATGTTCATAGTTTTCTTAAGGTATCTCATTACCCTTTCAATAGCT
The DNA here is from genome assembly GCA_037428765.1 of Rubia yunnanensis. Classification (NCBI taxonomy): domain Eukaryota; kingdom Viridiplantae; phylum Streptophyta; class Magnoliopsida; order Gentianales; family Rubiaceae; genus Rubia; species Rubia yunnanensis. The sequence goes on from CM075064.1 coordinate 66,419,961, forward strand.
TGCCAATGCTCAATACTAGGTCTACTAGTAAACCTACATAATAATTTAACGACATAAGCAATGTCGGGTCCAGTAAAATCAGTGGCATATCGAAGACTCCCAATGATGCTTACATATTCAGTCCTTATGACACGATCACTAGTGTTCTTAAGTAACTTTACACTGGGATCATAAGGAGTACAGGAGGTTTACAATCAAAGTAACTGTATCTCTCTAAAATATTATGTATATCATAAAGAGATTGATTCAAAGAAATTCCATTTTTAGATCTTGTAATTTTAATTCCAAGAATCACACTAGTTTCACCAAGATCTTTCATATCAAAATTAGCATTGAGAAAATATTTCACAAAATTAACAACATGAATATTTGATGCAAACATAAGTAAGTCATCCACATACAAACACATGATTGTGGAAATGTTATTCTTAAATTTATAATAAATGCATTTGTCACTTTTGTTCACGTAAAATCCATTTGAGATGATAAAATTGTCATTTTTTATGCCACTGTATCGGTGCCTGTTTCAAACTTTTGAGAGATTTATCTAATTTACGTACTTTATGTTCTTGTCCGTAGATAATAAATCCTTCTGGTTGATCCATATAAATCTCTTTCTCTAATTCATCATTTAAAATGACAGTCTTTATATCAATATGATGCACAGTTAAATTATGTATAGAAGCAAATGCAGAATTACATGAACAGATGTAATTGGAGCAATAGGATAATACGTATCAAAGCAATCAACATTTTCTCTTTGTCTAAAACCTTTAGCTACCAGACGACCCTTATATTTCTCAACACTACCATCAGGTTTTAATTTCCTTTTCACTATCCATTTACATCCTATTGTTTTACAACCTAGTGTTAAATCTAGTAAATGTCAAATATTATTTGACGGTAAAGATTTCCATTTCATCACTAGTGGCTTCTTCCCATAAATCAACGTCTAAGACGTTAAAGCCTCTTATAAATTGGATGGATCTTTTTCTAAAGTGTGTGCATAAAAATCAGAACCAAAATCCCTAAAAATTCTAGCACGCTTACTTTTTCTATGTTCAAATTATATACCATCATTCTTACATATTAACCAAATGCTTTCTGAGGATGTACCCCCGCTATTTTTCAATTTAAAAGGAAACATATCTTCATAAATATCATCATCATGCGATCCCAAAATTACACGTTCATTTACGTCATAAAATTTTTATGCCTTGTTATTTACCGCATAACTAATAAAGACACATTCATAAGCTTCTAATGGCTAATTTATTTATTTTAGGATAACGAATCTAACATAAGCCAAACAACTCTAAGTTATAAAATAAGATAGATTCGGCCTCTTATTTTTTTTGTTTTTGATTTAGGAACTCTATTAAGTACATAACACACAGTTAATAAAATTTCACTCCACAAAAAAAGATGTAGATGTAGCACCGGAGTTCAATAAAACAGAAACAACCAATTTGGTAAATGTTCTTATTTTTCTTTCAGCATTTCCATCTATTTCAGGTAAATAGGGAGCTATTCTCTCATGTATGATTTCATGTGATTTATAAAATTCAATGAACATGCTTGAATCATGCTCAATGCCTCTATCACTACGAATATCTTATTTTTCCTACTAAATTAATTTTAAATTTTGTTAAAGATGTTTTAAACATATCAAGATGTTAAGAAATTAGAATTAGAATTGTATTCTTACCATAATTGTAGATGTAATTGTATTCTATCACCTTTTCCTAGCTTGTATAGGTATCATGTACTACTATATAATGTATCATGAATGCATGAATACAAACACACATTATTACCCTTATTTTCTCCATGGTATCAGAGCCTAAAATCCTGAAACCTACAACCTTAAAATACCGTCCTAAATTTTCCACCATCGTCCGTGCGTGACTTCCACGCACACAGTCGATCTGGACTACCTTTTTGCCAAAAAACTAGCCTTTGCCCACCGAGACTCGCCGCCTCTGCCTCTACCTCTCTCTGCCGACAGAAAGAATTTTGCTCATTGTGCCGATCCAATTTGTCACCGCCAGAGATCCAAGCTTGCTCGGTGGTCCAATTTTGCTCGCCGGTCTTTCTTGTCCGCCGATCCATCTTCCTGCTCGCTCGATAGTGCCACCGCCAACGCCGGTCCAAGTCTGTTCTCCGTCCGCCCGCCGGTCCATCTTTCTGGTCGCCCGGGTTTGCAGACGCCGACGCCGTTCAAAGTCTGCTCGCCGTCGACGCCAACAGCTTGGTCGACAGAGATGCGCGTGAGATTCATGCTCATGCCATAACCAACAGCACATGAACCCACGCGCGTTTATCTCCAGACGCCCCTTTCAAAGCACGTGTCTCCACGCGGATCAGCTCACGTTTGGTTGCCTCTTTCTCTAGTATTATTGCAAGAATTTATTTACTTATTTTAATTATACATCTACCCTTGGTTTCCATTTGTGCTATGGCTATTTTTGCCAGCATAGTGACATCGCCGCAAGGGTTTGCGGTGGCCGCTTCCTCTGGCTTACCTACACGATCTGATTTTGGTCATGCTCTGTCTGACGACCAATGGAGTACGACCATACATTTATTTAATAAGTTTTATTCATTATCTGACCATGGGTCAGGTAAGTCTACTTTACCCTGGATTCTTGATTCGGGAGCCTCGTATCACATGACTGGTGACAAGGGTTCTCTTACTGATATTTCTACTGCTACCAATACTGTGAATGTTATACTTCCTGATAGATCTGTGTCGTCTGCTACAAAATATGGGTCTATTTGTTTTGGTGATGTCACCCTTACTCATGTGCTTTACATACCTACTTTGCGATGCAATTTATTATCATGCTCTAGATTGTTATTTGCCTTAAAATGTCTAGCTTTGTTTACTGAAAATTATTGCATTTTACAGAAAATCAGTACGGGGATTGTGATTGGCGTGGGTGAACAAAAAGGGGGGTTTATTGGCTTCGTCTGTAGGATACTCGCATTCGTCCTCATATCCTGCAGTCTATTCCGATAGTTGCTTTGGTTTCTTCATCTGATTTATGGCATCAACATTTTGGTCATCCATCATCTACGGTGTTCTCTTCTATTCTAACTCTTGATTTTAGCACAAATAATACTACTATACCTTGCTCTGTATGTTTTAGAGCAAAATAGACTAGACATAGTTTTCCATTGAGTTCTACAAATGCTACTACATTATTTGAATTAGTACATTGTGATGTTTGGGGACCTTATCGAACTCCATCCACTAGTGGTGCATTTTATTTTTTGACGATAGTCGATGATTATTCCCAAGCTGTTTGGGTTTATTTATTAGTCGCTAAGTCTGAAGTAGCCTCTAGATGTTTAGAATTTAGTGCCTTAGTGAAGAACCAGTGGGGCCGAACAATAAAACGTGTTTGGGCTGATAACGAGACTGAATTTCTGCTTTTGTGATCTCATTTTGCTGCATCTGGGATCATCTTTGAGACATCTGTGGTTGACACACCACAACAGATTGGTTGGTTAAAAGAAAGCATCGTCATTTACTCAATGTGGCATGTGCTTTATGGTTCCAAGCCAGTCTTCCTATTGAATTTTTGGGAGAATGTGTTCTTACTGCTGCCTACCTGATCAACCGAACACCGACTCAGCATCTCAACGGTCATACTCCCTTTGAGTTGCTTTATGGGCAAGCTCCAAATTATTCATCTTTAAGGGTTTTTGGATGCTTGTGTTTTGCTGCTCATGTTCCCAGATATCATGACAAGTTTGCACCATGAAGTCGGCGGTGTCTGTTTCTTGGTTACCCTGCCGGAAAGAAAGGCCATCGCCTTTTTGACTTGGAATCCCGAGTAATCTTTAACAGTCGAGATGCTGATTTCTTTGAAGACCAGTTCCCGTACTCCGCAACTCCGGCATCTGCTTTATCCAATGAACCTAGCGACGCCACCACACCACCGTCGGATTCCTCCTCCTTCTTGCCGGAGCTGCACGGAGTTTTTGTTCAGCCTTCCGTTGCCGATCCACCAACGCCGGTCACTGTTGCCAGCTACTGCCGACTGCTGTCTCGCCGATCACCGCCAGTCAATGCCGATCAACGCCGATCGTCGTTGGCCAGTCAACGATGGTCAATGCCAGCAGGTCAACCCCGACGAGTCCTCCGCCGCCCGACGCCAGTACCTCCACACAGGCCACCGCCGGCCAACCTTTGCCATCCACTACCGGTTATTCTCCGCCAGTCGCCACCGATGCTACATCCTCGGTATCTACTTTATCGACTTCTCTGGTACCGGACAATTCCGCTGCTGAGTTGCCACCTAGCAGACAGAGTGTTTGATCTCGTCGTCCTCCATTATACTTGGCAGATTACGACTGTGAAGATCATGCTTGTGCTCTTACTACTAAAGACCCCCCTCCTACGTTCCCTAATGTGTTGTCACTTTCCTCAGCTGTTCTCTATCCTCTTACTGATTATGTAAATTGTGATAATTTTTGTAGTATGCATTCAATATTTTTGGGTGCTGTAACATCTAGTGCCTACTTATTCCGAGGCTTCCCGTCATTCTCATTGGTAGGATGCTATGGCTGAAGAAATTACTGCACTGGAGCGAAATCAGACATGGACTTTGTCTCCTTTGCCTGCGCATAAGAACGCAATTTGGTGTGAATGGGTAAACTAGACAAATTTTTGTTCAGATGGTACTACTGAACGTCATAAGGCGCGCCTTGTGGTTCTTGGTAATCGCCAAGTTGAAGGAATTGATTACGCTGAGACTTTTGCTCCGGTTACGAAGATTATTTCTGTTCGATTGTTTCTGTCTGTTGCAGTTATCCGTGGTTGGGAACTGCATCAAATGGATGTTCATAATGCCTTCTTGCATGGTGATTTGCATGAAGAAGTGTTCATGTGTCCTCCACCTGACTACGTTGTTCCACCTGGTCAGGTTTGTTGCCTTCGAAAATCTCTTTATTGTCTTCGTCGGGCTCCTAGAAATTGGTTTGCTAAACTGTCTCAGGTTTTACGGGCACTTGGTTTTGTCATCTCTTTTATTTTTCAACTGCTAAACATAAGTATAATTAGAAAAATAATCAATAAACGTGATAAGTAACATTTTCCACCCCGAGTTAATATTTCATCGATTTCACATATATCAAAATGAATCAATATAGAGGTTCACATTCCCTGGTAATATATTTATGAGATTTTTTTTGTAATTTTAGCTTGGCTACAGTAATCACATTTAAAAAAATTATTTAACGATACTTTGGGAATCGAACCTAAGTTATTCATATTTTTTACTATGCAATTATTAACATGATAAAGCCTTGCATGCCAAATATTAAAAGAACACACGATATAAGCAGAAGGAGAAATTTAATTTATTTCAACATTCAATTTGAACATGCCATCGGTTGCTTATCCATTTCTAATAAAATTACCATTCTTAGTGATGGTATACAAATCACTCCCTAAAGTTTGAGTAAATCTGGACTTATTGAGAAGAAAGCTCGAAACTAAAATTTTCCTTCATCTATGGAGTGTGCAAAATGTCTCGGAGTGTGCAAAACGTCTCGGAGTGTGCAAAACGTCTCTGAGTGTGATAGTTCTCCAACAGTTAAACTTCAATTCCACATATCATGTATCAGCAACAATAGTTGTGTTAATCTTCAAACAATACTTTCTTATCTTAAGCATCAGACCACATTTTGAACATTCCCTGATCAAGCAGTATGGCATGATTAACCCCCCTCCACTCGGGGTCGTTAGTAGCTAACCCGAGCGAAGGCGTTTCAAACAAACCAAAAGGAATGAAAGGGGTGTCAAACATAAAATTTATAATTCTTCCCCCAAACTCACTACTAAGCTACTTAAAGGGTAGTTAGTGGCAAGACCGGGTTTGTCCACAGAGATGCTAGGGTCTAATGGCCAATTAAACACAACCACATATGGGTTGTCAATCCGTCCATGTGCTAGGAATAGCTTATATTGTAAAATGGGGGGTGGGTTTTTCAATTATCAACTACTAACATAAAAGTTAACATGAGATTAAACTATATAAACGGGCACTTAGGGGTATTTGCGTACATGATTGATATATGAATCTTATCCTCGATTCATTCACACGAAAAGATATACATCTTATACCTATGTCACATAGTGTGGAGATAGCCAGTTATTTCCTCCCGTTTGTTACACGTGGTACTTACCACAATTTCGTATCTCATCGTCTCTGTAAATTGGGAAATGCGCTCTAGTCCAGTGACACCATAGACCATTCCCTGTCACATCACTCCCAATGCTAACTCACCCCACTTAGAGGAATACAAAGCCCTCCTAAAAGGACAATGCCTCACGTAGGTCACAATTGTTAGATATGTAGTGAGTGCATTATATCCCAGATACTCCACTTTGGATCTCAATCCCTAGGCCTAGAGAGGCAAAGGAAAAGACACATTGTGATGACTCTAGAGTTGACACAACTCGAGTGGCTACAAACAATCACACTAATCTATTAGGGTAAGCTAAGGAATTCTCCTTGTTGGGATTTTCCGAATTGACCGGCCAACATGTGATTTCTCACACAACTAGCCAATTAGATTCATGTATAACACATATAAGAATATGCTCTCAAAGGAAGTGAATGCTCTCATCTCCACGGTGTTCTTACTCCACAATTCTAACATTCCAAAGATAGCAATGAAGCCTAGTACAATTTTAAACTAGCATATATGCAAGGATGTATCTTCATAATGACATAGCATAGATATAACACCAATAGCAAATACAAGTTCAAGCACAAATGTTCATAGGAATAAAGATAGGGGAATCTTGAATCTTAAAATGTCATAATAAAAAAATGCTTACAAATACAAACTCAAGTTGATTAAACTACTCCTTAAACATAAATCCAAGTGTTGCATTAGGTTCCACATTTTTGGGCCAAAGCAAAATAAAAAGAAGAAACGAAGACAAACTTAGAGAGAAGGGAGAGTGTTTTCTCTCTCTAGCCTACTTAGAAAACCAAAATCTGATCTAATACCTAAACCCTAGTAGACTAAAGGCTATATATATAATAGTAGGAGATTATGGGCCCAAAATGGGCCAAAAACCCTAGCAGCCACTGACACGAGGTGCAACATTTGGCACGGCCCCTGCCGCTGACGTAGCCTCGTGCTATCGCGGGCTGTAGAACACGGCACGGGTCGTGTGACTCGTGCTAGCATGGGGTGCCGATCTTGGCACAAATATGCTTGTTTGGTCTGTGTCAAGCGGCGCAGGGCATCGTCTAGAGCTCCATTTTTTCCCTATTGATTTGCACCCTGTGTCGTTTGGCACAGGTCATCAACTGGATCCTCATTTTGCTCAGTTTCTTGGCACGAGCCGCATCATTCTTCACACCCCATGGGTTGGTCTTAACATTTGTAACTTGGATCGACGTGGTTTGTGTGAAATGAAATTGCTCGCTCTCATACTTAGCAAAATTTAGAATGAAAAGGGGACTTGAAGACACGACCAGCAGAGAATGGCACAACTTGTGATGGGGCTTGGCACGGCCCGTGGTGGTTGGCATGGCTCGTGCCTGAGGCCCCTGACATGGTCCGTGTCTTGGGGTATGGGTCGTGTATGGCTTGGCCTCGTGCTGGCCATGAACGGTCAGTGCCACCCGTGGTTGGTTCACCCGGCTGATTTCTTTGCTCCACTACGGATGATCCATTGGTACGACTTGAGTGTTCTTGTAGTGGATTTCAAAGCGCTCGAGAAGAAGAATCCAATGGTGCTATCATCAAAAGCCTTTGTCGTGTAAACCTAACTAACACTAGCAATCCAACAAATAAAATAAGCTAATTATTATGCCAAATGCATTGGTTAACTCATCCAATACCGTGCACATCAATCCTCTCACACTTAAACCTTTGCTCGTCCTTGAGTAAATAAAAAAATAAAAGGTATAAGCGAAGTGGAGCATGCAAGTATAAGTTAGCCTATGCATTCAACTTATTCCCAAGCTACCCTAGTTCTCCCAAAGAAGTAAGAATTTCATAACTCTCACACTCCCTGAAGATCCTGAAGTAACCTATCCACCCAAAATAAAGTGAAGAAAAAGATAAGCAGGAATGATAAGTGTTAAGCTAGCTTACTTTCCCAAAATGTTTCCCAAAAGCAATCCAAGAGTGATTCTCAAAAAATCACCAAGGAAATCCAAGAGGTCCTCGACTTGGTGGTAACTAAGGATAACTCTAAATTCTCAACTTAGTTACAACCAAGGATGATGCCAAAGAATCATCAACCTAGTTTACGTTTTCTATCAATTTCTCTCATTTTTCCTAGGAGCCATTTTGAATTTTCATCCTAGCTTTCACACATGTTGAGCTCACATTCTCAACTTTTTCCACACGGCGTCTCATTTTAGCCTAGGTTTGTAAACCTAGTCGGGCCTAACCTCTCATTTTTACCTTGTCTTTTTGACTTATCCGACATTTTCCTATTGTTGCCAAAGTTTCCCTTTCAAGTTTCCAACTAAGCCGGGTATTGTTTTTCATTTTTTCAAAATTTTCAATTTTTTTGGTGTAGCACAAAATGCCCCAAAGTTGGGCTTCGTACTAGAAAAGATAAGGAAAACAAAACATTACACCACAAAAGTATCTAAAACAACTACCCCAAGACAAACTATGGATGCTACCAAGTAAGTCACACTACCAAATTAGCATCCAAAACATCCCAAAAAAAATCAATCACCAAAAACACCAAAGAAACAACAAAAACATCAAAGAAACATCAAGATCACAAAGGAATCTCAAGATGAACACTCCCTAAGTGCCCAACTACTCCCCCCCCCCCCCCCCCCACACTTAAATCATATATTGTCCCTAATGCATTATAAAAAATGGAACTCATAAGTGGAGTTGGGAAATTAGTGGCACTTACTCTTGCGGCCCCAAAGGGCCTTCTTTCTCTTGCCTTGTCTCATTCTTCTCTATGTACCCCATAGCTTGCATTGTGGCTTCCATGGACTCCAATCTAGCAGTGAAATCCTCCATTTGTGATTTCATGCTTTCTACCGCAAGACCGACCTCTTGCATAACTTGGGTAGAACTCGCAAGTTGCTCCCCAAGTGTCCGCAAGTGACCAAGGAGGTCCGTGAATAGGTTGGTGTGGCTAGGCGGTACTCTAGATGAAATCCCTACATCCACCTCATTAATCTTTATCTTCGGGTTGGATAGAGTCCTATAGAACTCCTTCTCGAATAGTGGGTCAGCTCTAGAAATAAATCTTCCAATTGCATCTCATGGTTAATGGCGGTACACTTCGGTTGTGGAAGAAGCATGAAATTGCAAGTAGTTACACTGCCATACAACCACACAAATCAGTCATCCGAGGTAGTTAGGCCAATCATAGAAGCCTTAGCTAGCTTCTCGATGTTATACCTCGTTCTCGAACGTCCGAAATTTTCCAATGCTAATGGAGAATGGATTTGATGGCCCAAATGTTGAGCTAAGACCCCTACTATGCCTCCCATTGAGATTTTACCTCCTTTCTTCCCTCCCATCGTTAAGCATTTATGTACAAAGGCTCCCACTAAGTTTGGGTAAAAGTTATCCTCAGGAGTCATTTCCCAAAGGCAATGCACATCCGAACCTGAACACTATGTAAGTTCACCATGGTAAAATAACCCCATAGATAGCAAGCGTTGAACATAGTGTAGCGCCAGATGAACTATAGTGGTGCTTTTGCACAAGTTATTCATGTATATGCCCGTTAAAATCCTCCACAAAATGCCAAGCGAGATTTGTAAACCCTTTTGGCGTGACCCACCTCCACTCGAGATCGTTAATTGTTAAAGATAAAATTTATAGTTCTCCACCTAACTCATTACTATGCTACCGATATGGTAGTTATTGGTAAGCCCTGTATGTCCACAAAGATGCTATGGTCTAATAGCCAACCAAACAAAACCACATCCAGGTTGTCAATTCGTATGTATTTCTAGGAATAGCTAGTAAAGTAAATATAGGGGGTGGTTGGTTTTCAACTAATAACTATAAACACACAAGATAAAAAGCAAGTAAACTATATTAGTTAAGCACTTGGGATATAATTACGCAACAAGGTTTATTTAATGCTTCGATCCTCGATTCATTCACATGTGAGATTTAGAAAAACCTAACCTAGTGCTCATAGCACATAGTGTCATCGATGACATACATTTCCTCGTACCTGTCATGTCGAGTGCGCTTGCAACCTTCCATCGACACCACCTCCGTAATTAGGGGAGTACAACAAGGTCCGACCATTATTGTAGGTCTGTTTCTATCTCGTACGATTACGTCCCGGGCTTACACTACGGATGCTCTTCTCCCTAGGCCTATAAAAGAGGCAAAGGGAAGTAAGCACCTTATCTATGACACTAGGGCCTCTTACAACCCTAACTTGCTATTTTTCACTATCTCTATCTGTAACCCATAAGATTGGTCTGTTTCTCTCCCGTACATAATTAGCAAAGACTGGTGTGCTAGAATACAACAAGGCAATACTCGGAAAAGACCTTTGTACACACACTTACGCGGACCCGTACCCTGTTACCCATAACACATATGAAGTTTCTCTTCCACAGGGGGCATAAAAAATTACACCAATATGAAGATAGACTAGAGTGTGTGCTAATGGAGTGTATTCATGCATTTCTAACATTCAAGATCAAGTCACAATAATATCATAAACACAATAATTATGATGAACTAGAAATCTAACAAAAGCATAAATCAACATATGAATACAATTATCCCCAAGCTATTTATCTACTCCCTACATATGGAATTCAAATAGAGATTTGAATTCCACATGACGGGTTGAAAGCAAAATAATAAGGAAAGAAAGAAAGAAGAGATAATGTTTCTCTCTCTACAATGCCCTCCAAATTGCAAGAGTAAAATATGAAAAATGTCAAAAGTTTCTAACTCTAGTAGACTAAGGCTATATTTATAGTAGTATAAGATTGGGCCTAAAAATAGACCTAAAATAGGCCAAAAAGTGAGAAACCTTAGCTTAGCCGACACTTGGCGCAGACCGTCGCTTTTGGCACAGCTTGCACCGATGCTTCCTTCCGTGTTGGTACTGCCCTCCAGATCTGGCACAAACCATTAGCCTCGCGCCATTCGAGGTGCCATGTCTAGCGCAGTCCGTCCGGGACACAGGCACAGACCATCAGGCATGGTCTATCGTCAGGAACTTCGTTTTTCTCAGTTATTTTGGCATGACCTACTCAATTCTCCATGTCCCACCGACTGGTCTCAACATTTTGCACTTGAAATGACGCTGACCAACTAAAATGGGGCAATCCACTCCCATATTTAGCCATTTTAAAGTGAAGAAAGACACCTAAGCACGTGGCCCGGTGAGATGGGCGCGGTCCGCGCCAGGCCTTGGCATGGTCCTTGCCAAAAACCCTTGGCGCGGACCACATCCTTTGGCGCGGGCCATTGGTGCCTTTTTTTTGTGCCACCCATTAGCGGTCCGTGCTGACCCATTGGTGCTTTGTCGATTGAACTTGTTTCTCTCGCTATGGATGAACCGTTAGTCCAATTTGAGAGTTCTTGTAGTTGATTTAACAGCGCTCAAGGAGACAAATCCAATGTACCCAATTGTGAAGGTTGATTCTTCTGGGATCGTTCCCAGAATTTGGCATAATTCTTGGACCATGATTCTCCACTTCTTCCTTGACTGTTTTGAACTCCAATGTAGCTTATCTTTGGCTCCAACCTTCTACTACCACGAATTAATATCTGTGGCCTTCATCCACTACCATTCTAATGTGAATGGCCTTCAATCTCTTCTACTGTCCTTTCGAATGACCTTCAATATTTTCTACCGCCCTTGAGAACGGCCTTCACATAGAATGTAATGAAAAGTACCCATGAGCAACCTACTAAGGATGATCACAAAGGAAGATCTAGGTGCCCATGGATACAAGATGTCCATTAGTACCAATTAAGTCTACAAAACGCAGGATTTAGACAAGAAAACCAATCATAGCCATCTTAACCCCTTGTCACGTAAACTCAACTAATACTAGAAATCAAACATATAAAAACCCTAATTATTACGCTGAATGCATTGGTTAACGCATGCATAATAGTGCACATCAGAACCCCCACACTTAAACCTTTAATCCCCCTCGAGTAAATAAAAATAAGAAAAGGCTTAAGCGACATGTAGCATGCAAGTATAAGTTAGGCAATGCATTCAACTTATTCTCAAGCTACCCTAGTTCCCCCAAAGAAGTGAAAATCCTCACAACTCTCACACTCCTCGAAGATCCTAAAGTAACTTATCCACCCAAAATAAAAGTGTGGAAAAAGATAAGCCAAGAAGATAAATGTCAAGCTAGCTTACTTTTCCCAAAATGATCCCCAAAAGAAATCAAAGAGTCATTTCCAGAAACAATCCACCAAGGAAATCCAAAACTCATCGACTTAGTTGTAACATAGGGATAATTCTTGATTCTCGACTTAGTTACAACCAAGGTGGCAAATGTATCATCAACCTAGTTTTTTATTTTCATTCAATTTCTCTCATTTTGCATAGGAGACCTTTCGGGTTTTCATCCTAGTTTTAACACACAAAGGGTACTCACTTCTCACCCTTTTCCACACGGCCTCTCATTTTTTCCTAGGCTCGTAAGCCTAGCTGGGTCTAACCTCTCATTTTTACCTAGGTCTTTCGACCTATCCGGGATTTTCCAAATGTTTCCCAAGTCACCCTTTCGGGTTTTCGACGTGTCCGGGTTTTTGTATATTTTTAAATTTTTTCAATTTTTTTGGTGTAGCACAAAATGCACAAAAGTTGGGTGCTGTGTCGTTAAACCACCAAATAATTCCTGGATTATGCTAGGAATTACTCTAGCACAATGATAAGTAGGGTTGATCCCACAAAGAACGGTGTAATTAAAATTCAAATTCCTAACGATCAAATTTGGTGTAGTCACCACACTTTATTGCAAGAGATTGATTTTTATCAACTAAGAAAGCAAATAATAAAATTGAAACTACGAAGATATTATCAAATAGAGAAAATTTTGGCATTTGAATAAATCCACACTAGTTATTTTTACCCAATCATTGGCGCAATAATAAATTATTATCCATAAATCAACCATTTATAGGATAACAAGTATTTGTAGAACTACCCTAATTCTTTCTTACCTCGTCGATAGCTAGCAAGTATTTGCTGAACTAGTTACTTCCCTTATCGGAATACATCTAGCAAGTATTCGTTAAACAAGATAAACACTCCAATAGCATAAACACAAAAAGAAATCAATACAGATAACTACCCAAATATTCGCAAGTAATAGTTATCTACCCAATTATTCACTACCCCCGTTACGACAATTTGCTATTTTTATGGAAGTTTGCCACTTATTAACCTTTGCTAACAATTACGGATTGGTGGAATTAAAATTAGCACTATCTCAATTAAATTCAAGTTGATTAGACTCAAATAAAATGAGAATAAATCATGCTCTGAACAATCAGAAACCCACAGATAATAATTAAAAAATCAATTAGGTCTCACAGATTCATAAACTAGTGCTTCATTATTCTATGCCGAATAAACAATTATCTACTCATATTAATTAAACTAAAGAAACAAATAGTATAAAAATTAAACATAATTATAATATAATAAATACTTTTTTTTTTGAGTTAAACCATCCAAATAGATGGGGGGAATATATTTGGCTCCCCAAACCCTGTAATTACTAGCAAAAGAGTTCCATCTGTACAAAATCATGCCTGTGATGATCCAAAGTGGGAGGCAAAATATGAAAATACTACCAGTTCAGCTTGTGTACATATACTATGCTATATAGAGTGTAAATAGGGGTCATTCGGACTAAGGGACACGAACATAGTCAGGGAGATGAAATTCAAAACCCTTATCAGTCAATGTCCCATAGCCGTGCATTGCGCCCATATATTTCTTTGCTGAAAGACAGACAATGTAGCCTCATACTTTGATGTGTCCAGACTCTCACCTGAGCAAGAAATCTGCAAAACAGAAAGAAAAGAAAGAAAACAGCAGTCTCTGTTCCACAACAATTGTATTATAGCCAGAAACAAAAAACCATCCTATGTGTAATCTGAGTTACCATTTGCAGTTCTTATTCTTACCCCCTGAACTCCAATTTTATCTAGCATAATCAAACCTTTAAGGAAAGAAGGGGCATTGCTAATTTTAAAAACTCCATTTAGGGATTCCTCCCTTGCAAATTTTGCCAAAAAGTCAGCCACAGTATTAGCTTCCCTAGGAGCATATTTGATTGGGTTGTCTCTATGCAACAAATTCAGTTGACAGTTAAGAGAAAAAAATCTCCATGAGCCAGAATAAGGATCATGGATTGCTTTAACTGCAGGTTTGCAATCTGTCTCAATTATACTACCCTTAATATCAAGTTCTAAACATGTCTGATATGCAAATAGAATGCCTTCCATCTCTGCAAGTAGAGGAGAATCTGATTTAAAAGTTTTGACTCTCATATGTTTAACATCTCCCCTCCAATCTCTAACTATTACTGCACAAGAAGAGTCTCCTCCATTTACCCATGATGCATCAGTGATAATCTTATAAGCATTTGTTGGTTTGTCCCATCAGTGTTAATCTTATAAGCATAATATAATAAATACGAATTACGAATTACGAAAAAAAACTATACCAGGAGGAATTCGATTTGCTTGCAATCAAAGAATTGCGAATAAGAATTGGTAATTATTTCTTCAAACCAAGCAATACAACCATGGAGTCGCCAAACTTAACTAGAAATTAAAACTAATAAAACTATCGCAACTATATCTTGTGTGAAGGAAAAAAGGGTTCTCTTTGTATGTCTCTGTATTAATGTGTGTCCTTTCCGACATGCCTCGTGTATACATATACACATGAGTTACAAAACCTAAACTCAATTACAATCGGATTCTTCTTGCGGAAGAAGGAAAATAAAATATCTTCTAATAACTCATTCATAAAATTAAGGAATTTCAATTGGAAAGAGATAATAAAATTATTCAAATGCACATCTCTTCAACAATTCACTTTTCACCCCATAATTTCAACAATTTTGCTTTTGCCTTCTTACCCCCATCCCTGGAAAAATGTCTTATAACATAAGAACATTTTCCATTGGAGCACATCATCTTATTAAAAACCCTAACATGGACAACCTAGTGGGAAAAAAATCGTTGGTTAAGGAAAAAATAGTACGATGTATAGCTCCCTCTCAAATTCGTCATGATCCATGAATTTCCACACCAAAAATATCTTAAAGTGCAAATTATATCTCAATAAAATCAGAATAATCCCACAAAATATGAACACAATATAACACACATCATTGGGCTTCATACTACAAAAGATAAGATCAAGACAAAAATTACACCACCAATGATCTAAAACATCAATCCCAAGGCGAACTAGGAACCCCCCCTAGCAAGTCATACACCACCAAGTATCTATTCAAAAGCACCCCACAACAACCAAAATCTAAAATCACCAAACAAACGAGAAAAACTGCCAAGAAAAACATAAAAATGCACATAGGTATCCCAAAATGAAAACTCCCTAAGTGCTCACTACTCCCCCCCCCCAACACTTAAACCATGCATTGTCCCCAATGCATCAAAAACCATGTAAAAGCATAAGTGAGGTTAGGAGAAATAGTGACACTCACTCTCGCGGCCCCGAAGGGCCTTTCTCCTCGTGATGCCTCTCTCAATGTATCCAAAAGCTTGAATTGCGGTCTCCATGGAATCCATCCTTGTGCTAAGCTCCTCCAATTGTATCCTTATACCATCTACCGCATGGATGACCTCTTGCATCACTTGGGTATAGCTTGAAAGCGTTTCCCCGCGAGAGTGCAATTGGTCAATGATGTTCGTAGATAAGTGAGAGCGGCTAGGAGGTGCCCTCAAAGAAGTGTCACCCTTGGACTCATCAATAACTATCTCTGGGATGGCTAGAACTCTGTAAAACTCCCCCTCAAAGTGTGGATTGGGCAAAAGGAATAAGTTATCTAAGCATGTGTCGTGGGTGATAGCAATGCACTCCGACTGAGGAAGTACCATGAAGCTACACATGCTCGCCCCGCCATACAACCACATGAATTGGCCCTCAAACATTGTGGGTGCTACCATGAAAGCCTTGACCAACTTCTTTATGTTGTACCTAGTTCCCAATCTACCCAAATTGGTCAACGCTCACTGAGTGACCGGATGCCCTAAGTACTGTGCTAGTAGCCCTATCATGCTGCCTATTGGAATCTTCCCACTCTTTCTATCTCTAATCGCCACACATTCTTGTACAAAAGCACTTACTAGGTTCGAGTCTTTCCCTATCATCTGTCTCCAAAAGTTCCCAAGGGAAAAAGGCATCCCTTGGCAGTATGTTCTTGGGACATCTCTACTGGTCTTCCTTCCGAATGCATGAGCTACCTCACGGTGTGTCATGATGTACTCCTTATCATCCAGATTGAATATAATCGCTCGATGTACATCCCCGTTTTTTATCTTCCGTAGAGTAGCTAGGAACTATAGGGTCCACCTGATGTAGGTTTTCGAGTGCTTCTCGAGAAACCCCTCTAGACCTACCTGTCCTAAAAGATGGGCAACGGGCTCGAGTAAGCCTAGAGCCGCCAAGGTGTCTTTGCATTCAAATCCAGTCTCCATTATACTCCTCTTCAGTTCTCTCAAATTCCTCCACCTCCGAGCTGCTGGGAGGCCATCGCCGTACCTCTCAAAGTTAATATTTATAAGCCATAAATGCTTACTATCTACAACTAAGTAGAGAGTGGCAAGTCGGGGTCGTCCACGAAGAAGGGGGCTTTTCTCAAGCGTTTAGGCACAAAAGGTTGCTATTAGGCTAGGAGTAGATATATATACACATATAAAAGCATGTAAATGGGGGGGGGGGGGTTGGTTGTTTGGAGGTCCTAAGTTATGAAAGCTAAAAGACAAGATGACTAGCAAAGTCAAGCAACTATGCTAAATCATCAAACAAAACCAAGAAAAGGGGTTTTAAAACTACAAAAGATAAAGCCTTGGGGGCAATCGATATCCACTTCCAAACCTAATGTAGATCATTGAACCATTCACTTATCCTATCACAATTATTACCTATGGTGAATGCCAATGGAAGATCAACATTCATTCCTTCTTACGAGTAGTTTGCAAAGACAAACAACGACCATTTGCAAAACTCATTGATGATCACCCTAGACAAACAATGACCATTCATCAATGGCTTTATACACGAAGAACCATAGATTTGACAACGACAAGACTTTTACCAAAGACATGGCCATTTAACCAAACATAGCATTCATTAGGCTAAACCTAGAACAAACCACATTCAAGGTTCAACCTTTCATTGCATCTATAGGATAAATATGAGAACAATCAACATTAACATACTTATCTAGCAAGAATCACAACACATTATGCGCTAGAAGTTCTAAGTTCATGTTCCTAGATTTTCATGCAAAGGAGCTAAGGAATTTATCACTTTCCTAACACTTCAATCATACAAACAGTTCCTATTCTCAAACAACACATGGCATAAATTAAGTGAAACATAGCATTAAGAACACATGAATGCTAAATAACAAAGGCTTCAAGAACGAATGACAAAATCTATTCCCTACTTCCACTAATCATGCATTTACACGGGATTAGCCAAGAACAATTGACATTCATTGACTTCTCTCATTTGCCACCTAAAACAAACATGACAAAGAATTCAACACTATCACATTCATCTAGCAATAATCAACACATCAAAATCATTAAGAAGATCTAATTCATGCTCTTGGATTCCACATTAAAAGAGGGGAAAATTAGCTACTTTCTCCCAACCCTAACAAGTAATCATACAAGCAATTCATATATATATATATGGTTCTTACTACATAGAAATGGAAGCTTCAATCCATTGCTCCCAAGATAAAACTAAGCTAGACAATTAAAAGACATTATTAACCTACAAAAACTAAGAAAAGAAAGAAAGAAAAACTAGGGTTGGAACCTAGAAAAATGCAGGAAGAAGAAGGCTGGATTCGTGTCTTGAAGAGGAGAGGATAAGGTGAGTATTTATAGTGCAAAAAGCAAGAAGGGATTCTGACCCCTCGTCGGTCGCGAGTCGCGACGTGCTCGCGACGGCCTCGCAATGGACTCCAAGTCCAGTACCATTTCTTCTTTCTCCTTTTTGTTCCATATCCTCCTCTTCTCTTCACTTCTTCAATTCCTCAAATCTTCAAAAGCTCAATTACAAGTCTTCAAATCTTCAAATCTTCAAAGGTATTCTTCAAAGTCTTCAAAGTCTTCAAACAAATTACCTTGTCACACAAAATTCTCTAGAAAAGTAATAAAAACGTAAAAGTCGTTTTAGCCCTCCTTAGAGAACTTCAAGGGAAAATGTCACATTTAAAGCACAAAAGTATACAAAAGTGAATCCTAGAAGTCCTAATATAACCGTATAAAATGGGCACATTAGGTGCAGTCCTAGGGATGCTAGATAATCCCATGAATTCTTCAGTCATGAACGGAGGGTTGCAAAGAGTGGAAATCACCGGCTTGTGGTTTGCACCCTCTGCCGATTTCTTTCTCTTCTCACCCCATGAGTACTTCCCTCCCAAAAACATTCTCCTTAGGAGGCATCCTAACATAATGAGTGGTAATGTGATCATAAACAAGGCATGACCCATAATATCATTCAACAAGACAACATTCTCTTAAATAGCCTATCCATTCAAAACATGATAATCTAAGCAGGAAGACTATTTAAACAAGAACATTATCATCAAATAACAAACTCATGTAAGTTCTCACCAACCCATCAATAAGATTATGAAATAAAGATTCATCCCCCCCTAAATCACCCAACACATGAAGAACATACTATCCAAGCATAATAGCACATCAAACCACCCAAACTTTCTTCAACACAAGATTATGCATACAAACCCAAACTCATATATCAATAATATACACTCATTCAAGAATCATGCTTTATATAGCATCACCACAAATCAATAAGGCATGTAAACAAAGAGTTCAATGGATTACCCAAAATTTGAAGGAAAGAGTCGGAAGATCCACACAAGAAGAAGCGAAAATTGCTAAATTTTGAGAGAAAAGTTTCAAATTTTCAAGTTCACCAAGAGTATGTGTGAGTGAGTGTTTCTTGAGATGGTAGAATGTGTCAAATGAATCAAGTAGGTGGAATTATGTACCACGGATTTAAAATGTCAGCATAGGTGATAAGAAATAGAGGTAGAGTTAGGATAAGACTGGAATTCTAAAATTTTCAAATTAGGGGACAATAGTACTAACCAACTAATTCCAAGGGATGTTGGAAGTACTATTTGCATAAAAAATCCTAAGGAATTAGGAAATTTCAAAATTAATGAACCGAAAATGCATTTTTAAGTTTGAAATTCAGAATATTCAAAAATTTGCATTTTTGGAACAATTTGACAGCGAAAATAGGGAATCGGCATAGATACCTCTGCATCGAAGGTACCTGGCACAGACCTCTCGGTGTCGAAGGGTTCCTGGCACGGACCTTAGCACCTGGCGCGGTCCATGCCAAAGTTTTAGCGTGAGGCCCCCCTTGTACCAAGTTCCTTTGGTGCGGACCAAGATAGCTTGGCACGAGGTTGCCTAAAATTTTAACCTTAATCATTAGTTTTTTTCCTCCTTTTTTTGAAAAACTATATCACCCATCAAATCTAATTCCATCCTAACACAATCACGAGACTCAAACTCAAATTTTCAAATTAAACAAGGGTTTCATCTCAAAAAACCTCATCATAAACAAGAACATGCAAAATCTATCTAATCATTATTCAAAATCATGAAATCAAAAACAAAAAGAAGCACCGTATATTTACTGTCATCTTCACGACTTGTTTCTTTTTCATACAATTTAGTTTGAATCGCCTACCCGTGGGTCTCCAGAATTGCCATCGGCAACTCCACCCATGATGACATCATTGTGAAGGGGTCTCTACAACGTGTCACCCTTGTCTTCAGACCCTTTGTTTGTCATTGAAAATGAATCCCCGTGCCTCGCTAAGGTTGAGTCTCTGAAAATAACTTTGGGGTAAGGAGGAGGTTTAGGAGGTTTTAAGCCCTCGACACTCTTCCTTCCCCACTGCAAGTTATTAGCATGGAAAATGAGTCTAACACACACATATTGCCAATCAAATCATGTAATTCATCGGACTCTTCAACAATGTCTTCAACACAGAATTCATCCAAGTATTCATGCTCATTCGTAACACAAGAAGATTCATGGAAATCATGCTTATCAAATAGGGTCACACATTTGCACATAAAAGAAGAATTAGTCAAATCATTCCTAGACTTATAGATGTCAAATTCCACTTTATCCACATCATCTTCTGAATTTAAGGTTTCCAAGTGGACATCAAATTTAGTGTTAGGCATTTTAAGAAAAGGTCTCCCCAAAAGTATCGGGGGTGAACTTCCATTGTGCGCTACATCTAGAACATAAAAGTCCGCTGAAAAAACCAACTTTCTAACCCACACCATCACATCCCTTACTAGCCCATGAGTGCTAGCTTGGGAGTGATCGGTGAGTGGGACAATCATTCAAGTTTCCCTAAGCTCGCCTATTTCTAGGCATTCATATAAACTAAATGGGATCACATTTATTGATGTGCCTAAGTCAGCCATGGTATTTTTAAAAAGTTTTCCTCCTAAGAAGATAGGAATAGAGAACATTCTGGGGTCGCCGCATTTTTTAGGCAAATGTTTATGGTTAAAAATGGTGGCTCCCCCCAATTTTCAATGTCCCGCCTTCTGTATTATTTGTGCATGAAACTTACAAAAATTTAGCATACGATGACACGTTTTCAATTAACTCAAAGATAGGGATTATTACCTCAACCTTTTCGAAGATTCTTCAAATGCTAGTATAATTGGTCACTACCTTTGTTACCCCCCCCCCCCCCCCCCCTCTCAAAGCATTTGGAAATAGAGGTGGGACAGTCACTTGTGCCTCAGGCGATGGAAGCTCCTTGGAAGGCTATTCTTCTTCAAATTTTCCTTTGTTCGCTTCTAATACCATATCATCTTCTTGCATCACATTCTTCTCAGACTCACAAACTTCCTTCCCACTTCCCAACTTGAGTTCACTCACGTTCCTTGGATTGATCTCCAGCTGGGAAAGGAGTTTACCGGATTCCTTGGCCTCAAGTTTGCTCACTGAGGTGGCGAGTTGCCTAACTTAAACTTTTAGGTTCTTGATACCTGAGAGAGCTCTATTTCCATGGTCTTCTATCTCACTCCTTATCCTCTCAGCAAATACTTCATGTTTCTTTCCTAATTGACCAATGGATTCCAAGATCTCTATCACCCCTTGGATATGATTGAGGTGGAGCTTGTCCTCCTTAATACCCTTGAGCTTGGTTCTCTTCCCTCCAACGGAAATTTGGATGGTCCCGGTACCTTGGATTGAACGAGTCTGCGTAGGGATCTTGCCTTGCATCGCCTTGGTTCCCCTGGAACCCTAGTGGTTACCCCCTAACAAATTGTGGTCACTCTCTATTGTTGTATTCAATGACCTTCACCTCTTGCAAATATTCTAAAACTTTGGGACACGCCTCAATGTTGTGATCAAGGTTGCACATCTCGCACACTTTGACTTTATGCTAGGATGAACTAGGAATCTCACAAATATTCTAAAACTAGGAATCTGTCAATCTGTCTGTGTGCTAGGAATAGCTAATATTGTATAATAGGGGAGGGGGGTTTGGATTTTTCAATTATCAACTACGAACATAAAAGATAACACAAGATTAAACTATATAAACATGCACTTGGGGGAATTTGCGTACATGATTGATAAATGACTCTTATCCTCGATTCATTCACATGTAAAGATATAAACCTATATTATACCTATGTCACACAGTATAGAGATAGCTCGGTATTTCCCCCCATCTGTCACACATGGTACTTACCACAATGCCGTATCTTATCGTCTCCATAAATTAGGAAACACACTCCACCATAGACCATTCCCCGTCACTTCATTGCCAATGCTAACGTACCCCCGCTTAGAGGAATACAAAGCTCGCCTAAAAGGGAAATGCCTCCCGTAGATCGCAACCGTTAGATATGTAGTGAGTACATTACATCCCGGACACTCCAGTGTGTATATCAATCTCTAGGCCTAGAGAGGCAAAGGAAAAGACACCGTGTGATGTCTCTAGAGTCGGCACAACTCTAGTCGCTATAAACAATTACGCTAATCTATCAGGGTAAGCCAAGGAATTCTCCTCATTGGGATTTGCCGAATCGACCACCCAATATGTGATATCTCACACAACTAGCCAATTAGAATTATGTATAGCACATATAAGGATATTCTCTCAAAGGAAGTGAATGCTCTTATCTCCCCGGTGTTCTAAACCTACTCCACATTTCTAACACTCCTAAGATAGCAATGAAGCCTAACACGATTTGACACTAGCATGTATGCAAGGATGCATCTTCATAATTACATAGCATAGATTTAATAGCAATAGCAAGCACAAGTTCAAGCACAAATGTTCATAGAAATAAATATGGGGAAATTGAATCTCAAAAAGTCATAATCAAAACATGCTTACAAATACAAACCTAAGTTGATTAAAATACTCCCTCAACATGAAATCCAATTATTGCATTGGATTCCACATTTTTGGGCAAAAGCAAAATAAAAAGATGAAAAGAAGAAAAACTTAGAGAGAAGGGAGAGTGTTTTCTCTCTCTAGCCTACTTAGAAAACCAAAATCTGATCTAATACCTAAACCCTAGTATACTAAAGGCTACATATATAGTAGAAGGGGATTGGGTCTAAAAATAGGTCCAAAATGGGCCAAAAACCCTAGCAGTCGCCGCTAATACAAGGTGCAACGTCTAGCACGACCCATGTTGCTGACGTGGCCTTGTACCGGCGTAGGCCGTAGGACATGGCACATGCTATGTGGCTTGTGCTGGTAGGGGGTGCCAGTCTTAGCATGGCCGTTCTAGTGCAGTCTTGTCAACCAGCCCTGGCCGTCATCTGGAGCTCCACTTTTGCACTTCTAATCCACACCCCATGTCGTTTGGCGCAGGCCGTCAACCAGATCCTTGTTTTGCTCAGTTTCATGGCATGAGCAGCATCATTATTCACACCCCATGGGCTGTCTTGACATTTGTGACTTGGAATGGCACAGGCCATGTGAAAGGGAATTGTCCACACCCTAATTCTTCCTATTTACAATTAAGTAGATAATGCCAAGTCGGAGTCGTCCACGAGAAGAGGGATCTTTTCAAGTGTTTAAACATATATAAGAGAAAACATACTAGGCATATACATACATAGATACATATAAAAGCATGTAAACAAGGGGGGGTTTGGTTTGGTTTGTTTTTTATCCTAAGTTATCAAATTGAAAGACAACAATTAGCAAAGCTAGAGAACTATGCTAATCATGTAAGACAACTAAAGATAAGATTAAAAAAAAATTAACTGAACCTTGGGCGCAATTGACTTTCACTTCCAAGCCTCTTATCCATCATTGAACATGCAACCTATTCACTACTTTTACTACTTGTTGTGAAGACTAAACTTCTATCCTTCTTAGATAGTAGTTTGCAAGAGTGAATTCGACATCCCTTGTCAAACCTCATGAACGATTCCTCTAGTCGAAACACGGCTAAAAGTATCCCATTGATGGCCTTTAGCACGAAGAATCAACAAGCTTGGCAACACTTATAAACACTACACCGTGTCTAAGAATTTAACAAATTCATGCATTTACACAAGGTTAGTTAAGAATGATCGATATTCATAGAATTCTCTCATTTGCTACTATCAACAAACTTGACAAAGAGTTCAACATTATCATATTCATCTAGCAGTTATCAATTCATCAACACAATCAAAAGCTCTAAATCTTACTCTTGGATTCCTATCAAGAAAAGGGGAAATCAACCCATTTCCCCAAACCCTAACAAGCATATCATACAAGTACTTCATATACTCAAGCTTTCAATAATATTAATGCCATTAACAAACACATTAAATGCTCCATAAATGCATAGTAGTAAGAGTATCAAATAGGCTACAAATTGTTCTTAAGACATGGGCTTGGAAGCTTTAGTCAATTGCTCCCAAGAACTAGATTTAGCTAATACAAATCATACTAACATCCATAAACAAATACATAGAGAAATGAAGAGAGAAAATATGGAAAAGATGAAGAACCTAGGGTTGGGATAAGAGGAATTTCGACCAAGAAGGATAAGATATGAAGTGGGTGGCCAAAAATTCCTTTTATAGTACAAGAGGGAGGAAAAGAATAGCCAAAAGAAAAGTGTAGCAGGCTCCCGCCTGGGCGGGAATGGCCTTATCCGGACGGGAATGACCATTTTCACCCTTGTGTTGCCTTGCCTTCAAATCCTCGATTCTTTTTTGTCTTCAATCTTCAAAGCCTGTCTTCAAATCTTCAAAGTCTTCAAAAGGTGATCTTCAGTGGTCTCCGGTCTTCATGTCTCAATGTTCTTCCTTTGTCACACAAAATACACTTAGAAAAAGGTAAAATACCCCTAAGAGAATTTCAAGGTAAAACACAAGTTCTTGATAACAAAAGAGCACAAAAGTGATCCCAAAAAGTACTAAAATATGCACATAAAATGGACACATCATTGGCATGGCTCATGCTAGAGGCCCTTGACATGGGCCGTGTCTCATGGTACGGGCCGTGTATGGCTTGGCCTAGTGCTGTCCATGAACAGTCCGTGCCACCCGTGGCTGGTTTGGCAGGCTGATTTCTTTGCTCTACTACGGATGAACCATTGGTCCGATTTGAGAGTTCTTGTAGTTGATTTTATAGATCTCAAGAAGACAAATCCAATGGTGCTACCCTCAATGGCTGATTCTTCTCGGATATTTCCCAGAACTTTGTACAACTCTTGGAAAACAATCCTCCATTTCTTCCTTATTTGAACTTCAATTTTGATATTGTTTAGCTCAATCCTTCTACTACCATGCTTTAGATTCTGCGACCTTAAATCTACTACCATTCTTGCAAATGACCTTCGATATCTTCTACTGTCCTTGCGAATGGCCATCTATACAAAGATGATAAAAAGTACCCACAACCACCTACTAATGAGATAAAAAATGAAGATCTAGGAGCCTGTGGATACTAAGTATCCATTTGTATCAATTAAGTCTAAAAAATGCTAGATTTAGACATGAAAATCAAACATGGCCATCTAAACCCTTTATCTTACAAACCTAACTAACACCGGAAATCTAACATGTAAAACAAGCTAATTATTATGCTGAATGCATTGGTTAATGCATGCAATATGGCGCACATCAATGATGCACCAGTATCTATCCACTACCCATATACTTCACTAACATCATTACAATTAATTTCTATTCATTCAGATTCTCTTATGGTGCAGCTCGAGGTTTATTACAACATTTGCATGTCATATGACCTGACTTATTACAGTTGTAACATATAAATTGTCCAGAGTCAATTCGTTTGTGGTGGTTGCTTTCCATCCCTATCTTTCTGTTAATTATAATGGTTGTGGTTCTTCCTCTTTGGATTCTTCATGTTAGAGAAAATACAGTTTCGGATTATATTTGATTTGATTCTAGATAGAGTTGTTGACTAGACTAGAGTTATACTAGAACTAGCCTTCTTTATATACTCTATTTATTCATGTCAGTAATACATTATTATTCACGGGAAATCACTCTTTCATGGTATCAGAGCATGTTCTGATCCTAAATCCTAAACCCTAATTTTTTTTCCGGCCACCTCCCTCTCTTTCTATTCCGACCAACTTCCGGTCAAATTTCGGCAATTTTCTTCTCTCTGGCATACTGGCTTCTCTCTAGCACTCCGGCTTCCTTGTTTCAGCAATCTTTCCCAGAGAATACTCTCAAATTCTCCACGGCAACTTCGGTCTTCAGTGGCGGTCGTCTTCTCTAGCACATCTTCAGTAGATTTCTCAGGCTTTCGGCTCTCACCAACCACCACTATCCATTTTCCATTCTCGAGTTTTTGGGCCCGCAGCGGCTTCTCAAGCGGTCTCCTTCTCTGACGCCTCTGCCCAACATTTTATTCTAGAATATTTTTTTGGCCAACTTAATCTTCAAGTTTTATTTTTTGGCATTCCCCGCTAAGTGGATCATTAGATATCGCCATTTTTTGCCAACTTCATGTCTTCAGGTCTCCGTCATCAACATATCTCATTAGCAAATTGGCATCTTTGTTCGGCGTTTAGCTTAGCAAACTTGGTGCTTGAGATCCACGCGCCCTCAGGCCACACCCGCATGTCATATTACTCATGCATGTCATACATGCGCTCAACTAGCTTTTGTGCACATCTATTTGTTAGCGCGTCAATCCACGAATGGTCCGCCATCCTGCGCGTAAGACTTACGTCAGCTTCTCTCCAGTGCGTCTCTGCACATGCCATTCATTATACCTGAATTTTCCTGCTCATTTTTTGTACGCTTAAATTATTGAACACTTTGGTGGTATCTCAAAGTTCAAGCACCATGGATCCATGTGGATTTTAGATTCTGGCGCTACAAAACACATGTCAATGTCCCCCACTGTTGTTCATAATGTGAAACCTTATGATGATTCTGTTTGCGTCTATGTTGGTAATGGTTCTCAACTCCCTATTACTCATGTTGGTGATTCTTGTATTTTGAAGTCTCTACCTCTTTATGATGTGCTCATTGTATATGATATTACTAAACATTTTCCTTCGATTAGCAAATTAACTCGAGATTTAAATCTTGTTATCTGTTTTGGTGATTGTTCATTTATTATTCGGCAAAAAATCACTAGGGCAACCTTGGGTCATGGTCTCATTGAAGATAGGCTTTATCTTTAGACTATGGTGTCTCTGCTTTGTTGTCTACTGTTGAATCAAATAAGTCGAGTGCATCTTTTAAAACTTGGCATGCTAGACTTAGTCATGTTTTGTATTCTATTATTTTTGGATTTCATGCTTCTAGATCCTTAGATGTCTCATCGGTTCTGCCTAAACCCATCTTTTGTGTAGTGTGTGAAAAGGCTAAAGGGAAACATTTATCTTTTCATATGAATGATAAACGTGCTGCTAGGGTACTTGATCTAGTTCATTGTAATTTATGGGGTCCTTCTCCTATTTTATCTGCTGATGGTTTCTCATACTATGCTATTTTCCTTGATGATCATTCCCAACTCTTGTGGTTTTAACCACAGCTCCACAAATATGATTTTTGGGATGTTTATCATCAGTTTGAGGCTTTTGTGGAAAACCAGTTCTCTTCCACCATTAAGGTGTTTCAGAGTGATGGAGGGACTAAGTTTACAAATGGTCGCTTACGCTCTCACTTTCAGACAAAGGGCATTCAACATCAGATTTCTTGCCCATATACTCTTGAGCATAACGGTCGGACTGAGTGCAAGTACCACCACATTGCTGAGATGGATTTGTCTGTGTTATACCACTCTCATGTCCCTCTCTCCCACTGGCCTGGCGCCTTTGCTGCAACTACTTATACCATAAATCGGTTGCCCACTCCCATTCTTGGCAGACAATCACCATACTACAAGAAAAATGAGATTTAGTGACGAGATATCATTTTTCATCATAAAAAATCGTCACTAAATATACCATATATTGACGAAATTAGTACTCATCACTACATTTTTGTCAACTATACGAATCATAGTCAAAAAAATAAAATTTCAATCAGTGAAAACTAGTGACGACATTTTTGTCAAAATTTCACCCTTTGGTGACGACTTTAGTGACGAAAATTACTTTCGTCAACATACAAACTCCAATCAGTGACGACTTTTGTGGCGAAAATGTTTTTCAACGCCAATAAGACGATCATTAGTGACAAAGTTTTTGGAGTCTGTCTCCTATGAGACCGTCTCATGGTGAACCAGAGACTAGAGAGAAAATAAGAAAAGGGGAAACTAAATTCGGGGGCAAAATTCTAAATAATTTAGACCCGGGGTCCTTGATGAAAACTTCAAAAGAATAGAAGGATCAAACTGTAAATAAAAAAATATGTTTACCGAACAGAGTATCACCTTCTTCAGCCTTCTCTGACGGGTCGCCGGCCTCGCCGCCGTCGCCTTCTCGTCTTCTCCGCCGTCGTATCGCCTTCTCCGTCACATCGTTTTCTCCACCGTCGCATCGCCTTCTCCGTCATCGCATCGCCTTCTCCGCCATCACATCGCCTTCTCCGCCATCGCATCGCCTTCGCTGTCGTTGCCTCGCTTTCTCCGACGTCGATCTGTGATTTGCAAAAATTGATCCGTGATATATAAATCCTCACGACTTCATTTTTTTTATATCGATCGGATGTAAGAATAAATCGATCTATTGAAATTGATATGTGAATTCGATCTGTGAATTCGTTTGTTGAAATCGATCTGTAAATCCTCACGGTAATGTCGAGGTTTTACTTCTACACTATCAATTTGGATTCCAAAATCGTGCAAAGCTCAACCATCCAGCCATCGGAGAAGGAATGGGTGACCTCTACGCCTTGGATTTCAATGACGTTCTCTGCGACAGCTGCGGGGAGAGCTCCGTCTCCACCGTTAAGGTTGAGCTTTGCAGCCGGAGCTCTGTTTGTGCTTATCTTTTTTTGGATCATTCGGCAGTGATCCAATTCTGTATCTCCTGGGAATACAAATCACCCAAATTCACCTCTTAAGAATTCATGGGCAGGTGTATTGACTTTTTAAATGCAGCAATAAGATGAAAGATAGATAGGTAGGGTATGTAGAGTAACATTGTCGTTGGTTAATCATCAGTTAAATCAAAAACTGGGAATACCAGATTACTGCATCACCCTCATTGAAACCGATAAGAGAATGCAGATATCATGTTATATTTCTTCAACTGAACATGACTTTTCCATTCAATGAGCTTCAAATTCCACACGGTATGCATGGAAATTCCATGTTCCAGTTCACAATATTAGAGCACTCCTTCATCACACATGACCAGAAATCAATACACATAAAAATAACAACAGAAGACAGTATGATTTTCAGCTTCTTCAACAACTAAAATTACTCAATTTGGAAGACTAAGCACCTGAGAGCATTTCAGTACATGGAGATTAAACTCCATCTCAAAGTTTAAATGATGAACAATCACACAAAGCTAGTACTGGCCTTAAATTCTAAATTCATCAATACATCTTGAAACTTAGGGACAACATCATATGAGCATTTCAATTTGTTTCAATTATATATTGCCATATTGTGATATTACACTGCACTGTTGTGATGGTTCAATTTTTTTTGTGTGATGTTACACTGTAATGCGTGATGGTTCAATTTTTTATGTGTGATGTTACACTGTAATGCTGCAATAGTTAAATTTTTTGTATGTGATGTTACACTGTAATGCTGCGATAGTTCAATTTTTTGTGTGTGATGTTTTACAAAAGTATCGATGAAGATGTTGGTTTAAACAAGATAATCATATGTTCCACTTATACATTCCACTTATACTGCACTTATACATTCCACTATTATTACATTTCAAATAACTTGTTAAACACCATTCATTACAAAAGGATTCAAATGCATTAAAACACCGCTAACATAAAAACTAAAAAAATCCAAATAAACCAAAAACAGCAAACAATCCAGTGTCTCATCTCTAACAAATAAACTATTACTTTTAAAACATCATTCAAACAATACATCTCAAGCAATCAAATTGTATGCCCCCCCCCCAACTTATTTCCCTTCGTTGCACGCTTGATCACGAACTTGCTTTCTCTCTTGCTTGTTTGAAGGGGATGGCTTTTCTACTCCACCAACGCCAAGATCAAAGGCAGGCTCTGGTCCTACGTTCAAGGGAACATCTTCAGAAGCATGATTCCTCATAGCATGTTTTTATCAATGACAGCGTAAAGCTCTACCTTGGAAAGTGTTCATGTGAAAAAAACATAAAACATCACATACAGTAATAAAAATTTTAATGTCTGAAATTAAAGCATCACAATAGCACACATAACATGACTGACAACTACATTGTGAAAACATTAAATGCAGTATTTAAAACATCAATATCAAAATTGTAAAACATCAATCAGTACACACTAAAATATCAAAAGAACGAAAAAGAACATCAGTTGCATACTTAAATAGGAAAACACCATGAGAATCAAATACTGAAATTAAAACATCACACCAACACAAATAACATTACTTAAAGCCTAAGGCATGAAACATCACACAAAAAACCAGAAACATCAATAACAGTACTTAAAATATCACATCTGAAAAATAATAAAAATTACAGATCATACTTCCTTCTCGATTACAACAACAGTGGACAAGTGTTCTTAGACATCTAAGAAACAACAACAACAAGACAAAAAATTGCACAAATTGTAACAAAACCATAAGATATCACACACAATCAAAACTAAACAGCAACTGCACACTTAAGCATGAAAACACCACAAGCATCAAGCGCTGGAATTAAAATATCACACCAACACTGATAACAGTACTTAAAGCCTAAAACCTGAAACATCACACTGAAAACAAGAAACATCATTACCTGTACCTGAAACATCACTGCTGAAAATTAAGATAAATCTTTCTTCCTTCTCGATTGCAGCAGTAGTGATGCAAATCTTCTTAGACATTTAACAAACAGCAGCAACAACACAAATATTAGCACAAATCGAAACAAAACCCTAAGATATCACACACAACCAAAACAACAAAACTGAACATCAATTGCACACTTAAAACACTATAAACATCAAATACTGAAATTAAATCATCACACCAGCAAAGATAACAGTACTTGAACCCTAAACATGAAACATCACACAGAAAATCTGAAACATCAACAACAGTATTTAAAACATCACATCGGCAAAATAATAAAATTTACACATCCTCTTTCCTTCTCGATTACAGCAACAATGGCAAAAGCATTCTTAGACATCTAAGGAACAACAATAACAACAACAAAATTAGCAAAAATCAAAACAAAGGTATCACACAAAATCAAAAACTAAACATCAATTGCACACTTAAGCATGAAAACGCCACAAGTATCAAACGCTGAAATTAAAACATCACAACAACACTGATTTCAGTATTTAAAGCCTAAAACCTAAAACATCACACTGAAAATGAGAAACATCATTAACCGCAACTAAAACATCACAACAAAAAAATCAGAAAACTTACAAACGATTCTTCCTTCTCAATTAAAGTAGTAGTGATGCAAATCTCTTTACAAATCTAACAAATAACAACAACACAAATATTAGCACAAATCCGCAATAACAACTCACAAAACACAAAAAATAGAGAAATCCCCAAATATTAACACATTGAACAACATAAACCCTAGAAAATCACATAAACCAAAAAAACAAACAAACATTGAAAAAAAACAACAAAATATGCATAAAAACACTGAACAAAAACATTACCTCCAAAGATAAATACAAAACAAAGCTCTATTATGTTCGTCCGCCAGAAAATTTGTCGGAAAATTTGTCGAAAAACTCTAAAAATTGTGACGAATCACTGTGCGCAAGAAAGAGGAAGAAAAACGAAGATGATGAGCGGTTGAATCGAAGAAAATGAGCTAGAATTGAAGAAGATGGAAGAGAAATTGAGAGGTTGGGTTGATATTTATACATGGAATTAAATGTAAAATAGTGAAATTTCACACCTAGCCCCTAAATTTTTACAGCTTTAATTAAAAACCTCATTTGCAATTAAATCTCTGATCTCACCATGAGACGGTCTTATACCAGACTTTGTCGAGTTTTTGTTTCTTTACTATAAGGTCCCTTTAGTGATGAAAAAAGGGTCGTCACTGATGTCTAAAAAAAGTGAAATTACTATATAGTAGGAAAGAAGAGAAATTTTAAAACATGAAAATTGAGTAATTATGGATTTTCTTAAAATGAGTTATTGAAATGTGGTAAACGTAATTGTAAATAGATTTAGTAAATCAACCAAAAGGTCAAGTTTGTCAGCTACATTAATATACAATAACAACTAAGTTCAATATGTGTAACTAATGGTTAATTTTTAAATACCTTTTTATAAACAATAGTAGTTGTGTTGACTTTATATATGTACTGAATGATAAGCAATTACACAACTTAATTTTTTTGAAAGCAAAAATTAAGCTGACTTTATTTGATGAAAGCTTAAATGATTACATAAGTTTTTATAAACACTAAACACTAGATTGTTCATATGTAATTGAAGGTTGATACATACTTAGTTATCTATAAGAAAAATAATAGTTAGGTTGATCTTTATATAATGAAGAGAAAAATGCTTTTATAGTCTTACCTACTTCACATAAGTTCCAATATAATCTTTTGATTATATAAATTGCATATATAACCCTACATAGTTGATGTAAGTACAATTTTTTCCATTCTGACAGTTTAAGGTCAGATTTGATTGAAAATATGATTTTACCTCTCTTATTTATTTTTTGAAAAAAAAGACAGAAATTACATTTATAACCCAAAACCTATTCTTCTTTCTTTCTTCTCTCCGTCCTTTTCTTCTCTTCCAAGTGCTGCCGAACTCATTCTCACCACACACCGTCTGCGTCTAGAGTTGATTTACGAAAGGGCAAGCTCAAGAGAAGACCCCTCAGCACCAGATTAGGCTCCAGTTTCTCGTAAGAAAATCTGCCATGGACAAAGCTATGGTATTCATCATAGTCAAAATCATAGCTAACCAACTACAAAATAAAGACAAAGTCTTGTGCGAGACGGTCTCACAGCGAGACCGGGGGTTAAATTATAAATATTATATACTTAATTTGAGATGGGGTATTAATTATAATTTTCATATTGTTATGGGTTAAATTATAAATACGGTAAATATGAGCATACATTTACTGTATCTCTTCCTCTTCCCCTCATTATTTACCTTTTGTTTTTCTCTCTCGAAAACCGCTTCTGTTTTCTGCCGTCCTTCGCGTTTTCCCTCTTTTCTGGCGACCTAGGTTTTCTTTTTCCATCGCGGTTTCTGTACTTTCTTCTGTTTTTGTTGCTTATTACGCATTATATCGTGTTTTGACGTGAATGTAATCGGTTGTTCTGGTCCGATTTTTGGAGTTTCTTGGAATTTTGCTTGATAATCGGTTCGGCTCTGCATCAGGTAACTCCGACGACTTAGATTTGTTCTTCTAGCCGATAATCTTTGTTTTTTAGTCGTTTTATTGTATGGTAAGCTTTTTGTTGTTGAGCTCTGAGGTTTCTGTACTTTTTTTACGATTATTACTCTATTCTATTTTGAGGTTGTTATCGTAAATGAAGAGGATATTGCGAAATTGAATGTTTTTACATGCATGTTGTTTATTAGGTTTTCATTGATGTTGATCTTTTTTAACTGTATTATTTTTCATGTTTATCGTTTTGTAGATGTCAAAGAAAGTAGATGTTGTTGAGTCCGCTGGTATATACGATGCTGCAATTAAAATTGCAAAGGCATACTCGCAGCCTTCAGTTTCTTCGAATGCTGCTGTAAAGCAGAAGAGGAAAACTTCTTCCCAAGGTTTGTTGCTTTTTTTAATTTGTTTGGCGGGAATATTTGAATTTATTACTATATTTGTTCATTTTTTGTCGTCGAGGGTTTTACATGATGTTTTAATGTTTGATTATGATGTTTCAAGGTTTTCATTTGACTTTATTTTCTGTTTATGAGATGTTTCTATTGGAAAGGTGTTATGTATGTTGTTCTTATTATATGTGTGTTTTACTGTCAATATTGTATTATTTTTAAATTACAGTGATTCTATCATAATTTTCAGTAAGAGTGATGATGTAAGTATATCAGTTGATGCTTTCATTATATATGTTTTATTTGATGCTTTACAGTTCTGATTTGATGATACAAGTATTCCATTTGACTTTACTGTTCTTATACTGATGTTTCTTTGTACTGTTTGGTTTTATGTGTTATGATGATGTTGGTGTTTATTAGTTTGATGATACAAGTATTCCATTTGACTTTACAGTTCTGATGCTTTACAGTTCTGATGTGAAGTATATCAGTTTATGTTTTCATTATATATGTTTTTATTTGATGCTTTACAGTTCTGATTTGATGATATAAGTATTCCATTTGACTTTACAGTTCTGATGCTTTACAGTTCTGATTTGAAGTATGTCAGTTGATGTTTTCATTATATATGTTTTTATTTGATGCTTTACAGTTCTGATTTGATGATACAAGTATTCCATTTGACTTTACAGTTCTGATGCTTTACAGTTCTGATGCTATAAATATTTTTTCTTTTTGTTTTAGTGTGTGGTGTTGCTGTACGAAAATCTGATAGGATTCGTGGCTTGACAACACCTACATTTACTGCAGGTATATGTTTATCTGTATAATTTTGTTGTATGTTTTGAATTTTTATTAATATTTTAGTTTTCCTCCAGATTTGAATCCTAGGAATGTTAAAAAGAAGAAAGTTGCCGAGGTGTCCATTCCATCATCTCTAGTTCCATTCCTACAGAAATTATCTGGAAGCGGTGTGTAAAACAAGCGGCTGTTAAACGAGTCAAATTGATTAGCGGTAAGGGTAAGGTTCTTGCTGATCGTGATAGTTTAGCATCTGCTGGGGCTGGAAAAATTTCTGCTAAAAAAGGTAAACATTATTTTTCTCTAATACTTCTTTTTCTGATTTTGATTTTTAATCCATTACTCTTTACCCTTTACCAATATGGTTTGATGTTTATGTAATTCAGGTGATGGTGTTAGTCAAGGTTCTGCTGTGGCTGAAAAAAAATCTGCTAAAAAGGGTAAAGATAGTTTTTCTTTCCAATACTTTCATACTTTTGATTTTTTTTATTTATTATCTTTTACCAAATAGGACTATGTTTTGATGTTTCAGCTTCTGATCTGCCTGTTAAAAAATCTGCTACAAAAGGTACAATATTTCTGATTTTTTATGTTTCAGTTATTACCTTTTACCTTTTATTAATATGGTTTGATGTTTTATATGTTTCAGGTGATGCTGTAAGTCTAGATGCTGGAGTTGCTGATATCATATCTGGTAAATCATATGTTTTAACCTTGCTGTTTTAAATTTTCAATACATATGATATTTTTTTGTTACCCATTATTTGACTGTATTTAATATTTTTGTTTGCAGAGGAGATCTTCAGTACTGCTCCTTCTCAATCTCAAGGACTTCATGCTACCATTGATGAAACTGGTCATGCAGATCAGACTAGTGGTGATAATGATGAAATGAAGACAAGTGATGGCTCAGAATCTGATGACAGTTCTGACGATGAAGGTGAGAAGCCAAATGATGTTGAGGAAGATGGAGAGGCTGAAGAGGAATCTGAGAAGGAGGGAGGGGATGAAAGTGAAGACAATTCTGTTGAAGGTGAAGAATCTGACAAGGGGGAGGATTCTGAAAATGTTGTTGATGTTTCAGAACAAGTTGGTGATGGTATTGGTAGTAAGTCTGACAGTGAGGAGGATTCTGATGAAAATGAGGATGATGATGAAGATAGATGTGATGTGAAGGAGGATGACTCTGATTCTGATGAAGTGTTTGATGATGCTGGTGGAAAGTCTGATGATTCAGATGAGGAAGGTGGCAAAGGTGTTAGAGAGAAGAAGAATGTTGGTAAAGGGAAATCTGTTGTGGAGAATAATGTTAGAGAGAAGAGTGGGGGAGTTGTGAAGTCGAAAAATCTAAAGGGTGTCAATGATCCATCCAGGTATGCATTAATGACTAACAGTTTTATGATATGTTTCATATTTCAGTGTTGCTTATCTATTTTTTATTTTTTTGCAGCTCAAAAAGGGGCTACTTTACGAGGTGTAGCCCTGGTAAGATTGTAAAGCTTGTGAAATCATTGACTAATGGGCAGATCAGGTCAGTTATTGATATAGGATTTGAAGGATTATTGAAGATAAATTTTGGTGTCTTACCCAAAAATGTGATTCAATATTTGATATCTAACTTCAACCCAATTAGTCGCTTGCAGCGAATAGGTAGTGATAAGTATTATATAACCAGGGATGATGTTTATGATTCCATGTGTCTGCCTATAAGTGATGTTGAGGTTGTAGAGGTTAATAACTCGGGTAAGGGCCAGAATAGGGATATGGAGTTGAGGCTTAATTGGAAGATGGATTTAGGGGCTGATAAACATGACAATATTCCTTGTGATAGGTTGCTATGTAAGATGTCATTATTGACCGAGGGAGGTGATCTTTTTAAGAAGTATTTTCTGATGTATGTGCTGTGTACTTTCCTTGCTCCCACATCTAGAAGCACTGTTGATTTTAAGCTTTTGAGGGTTGTGGAAAGTGTGAATGAAATCAGGAAGATGGATTGGTGTGGGTATGTGTTGAAAAAATTTTGTGATGCTGTTGAGAGGTACAACAAAGGTCTATTTGATGCTGTAAATGGTTGTGTATTTCTACCTTTGATGTGCTATCTTTATAGATTTCCATTCCAAGGAATCCCATTGCCTACTTCCCTCCCCTTAGTCCAACATTTTAATGAGAGTAAGGTTAAGGTAATTTGTAAGTCCATAGTGAGTGATGGGTTTGATGCTTGTGTGATGAGTGGCAATGGTTTTCCTTTGACTTCAATGGGAAAATTAAAGTTAGGTTCAAGACCAGGTAATGGCACTGCCCGCAGTACCTCTTGCTTTGTAGTGTTGGAAATTCCTGACGATTTACCCACCGACGAGAAAATTCTTGCTGAAGCTCCTTCTGTAAGTTTTTTTATTTATCTTATGTTTGTTGTTTTTTATATGATGTTTCAAATTATGAGTAATAATTTATTTTTTTGTAGGATGCTGTTGAGCGCTCAATGCGATTTGCTAGGAATATTGAAATTGTTACCAGATCCTATGTAGCTGAGATGATGAAGCTTGGTGAAAAAGCTCCAGCTACTGCACAAGATAGTGTTCCTCCAGTTCATATTCCTGTTTGTTCACAGGATTATTTTTCTGATGGTTTTTTTTATCATATTGAAGAAATCATTAAGAAGTCAGTGAAGAAGTGCACTCCTGAAGTTCCAATATTGAATACTGGACTTGAACCATCTTTTAGTCTTGGGATTGAGAGCTTGGAAGATATTGGACGAGTTGCAGGTTCTTCTACTGTTGTACGTGAAAAGAAGGGGTCTACAGTTGCTCAGAAGAAGGGAGGACAAGTGGGAAAGTCATCAAAGGGATTGAAGAAGAAATAATTCTTTTTTTAATGATGTGATGAACTTGTGTTTGAGAATGATGTTTTTAATTACTACTGTTGGATGGTTTTTAGCATTGTTGGTTTTGGATGGTTTTTGGATGTGATGAACTTAAGTTTGTGGATGATGTTTCAAGTATTTTGGATTGTTGGTTAGGTGATTCTCATAATTCTTGTTTGAATTTGGCATTTTAAAGTAATGCAGTGATATTTCATGAGTAGGTCTTGTTTGAATTTTTATGCTTTATTTATAGAGTTTTTTTACATCAATGATTATGTTGAAAAGATTATGTTTTAAAATTAAGTTCACATTTTAGGTGTTGTCTGGTTTATTTATAAAAAAATGTGACATATTTCTAGTAGTAACTTTTGGTATATGTGAAAATCCGGTAAACTTTGAATGCTCATTACATATCTGTAAGTTATCACACATTTAAGTTAAAAGATCACGTTCTGCAAATTAAATTTGAGTACTCAAACAAGAAACTTATAGAGAATAGTAAACTCTATAATGATTTCCATAATAAAAGCATATGCATTATACTAAGTTGAGTAGTAATTTTAATTCAAAGTCCTCACTTTTGAAAAATGTAACATCCAATGAAAGTCTTAAAATGTCAAATGAAAGTATTGAAACATCAAATTTGTTCTACAATTTAAGAATTCACCCTTCATCAACTTTGGTCTTTCCTAATTCAGATGATTTGGGCTTTTGAAGTCTTTGACCCAAATTCCTTCTTTTGTGGCTTCTTCCTTTCTAGCTTTCCTTTCAACCTCTTACTTCTTCCCTTTGTTTTTGCTCTTTTTGGATCTAGGACTTCAGGAGCACTTTTTGTTGGTGAGTCTTTGGCATTGTTTGTTGCTGAATGTTCAGTTTTGTCTTGATCTTTAAATGAAAGCAGCTGACCTACTGTAGTCGAATCCCTGTTCAAACCATCCTCAAGTGTTCTACGAGTATCTTTGTCATCTTCACATTTCAACACTAAATTGTAGTATTTTCTGAGCATCTCATGACGCCATGGTATCTTACCTTTCATCTCACTGTAGTTTTCACTATTTTGTGTTGATGCACCTCCAAGTACTCGGTTCCATATTTCCTTCTTTGCCATCTTTATCCATCTCTTTAGTATATAATCTTCAGGTATTGTTGTGATGTTGCGCAAGTGGAGCACACGAAGGCTGTGGAAGCACAACAGCCCAACTTCTTCAAAGTATTTACATTAACACTTGATCTCCACTTTACCATCCCTGAGTGTATAATAAACCTTCTCTACCTTTGTTTCATTAGTTTCTGGGCTGACTTTGTAAATATCTTCATAGCCAATGTTGAATGTTTTCTCCACTTTACTTGCCATTGCTAACTTCCACTCTGTTTCGAAGTCCTTGAAAAATTTAAGAGTGTATATCTCCCCAGCTTGCTTCAGTAATCCAGGCCCTTCTATAGCTGCTCTTGGTTTTCCTATTGAACCACTGTATTCCCTGCTTGTCTCCGTACTTCTCCAACTTTTGATAGTTTTTTCAAATATTGCAAAAAACTGTGTCAAGTTGGTTGTTTTTGAAGCATTGAAGCTGATTGCTTTGTTGGTACTTTCACTACGTTGTGATGACAAAATTCCAACTGAGAAGAAATCCTTGCTTAGTGCAGTGCACCATTTATCTCGAAGTTCGTACAAGCGCTTGAACCAATCTTTTTCTTGCAGCTGGTAGGTTTCTATCATGGAATTCCAGCACTTTTCAAATTCTTCTTCATTTGCACAACCTTTCAAATAGTGGTCGAATGTCATTCCAAATTCTTCATCACTTTTTACTTTACCGTAATGACTAATTGCATTCTGTTTCAGATGCCACAAACAGAGTCTATGTTTTGTTTCTTTGAATACCTACGAAACAACAATTTCAAAAAATGCATCATCAAATTGTTTCTTAAAAAGGTCATATGCTACTAATGTATCATCAATTATAAATGTAGGATGCTCATGTTGCAGTGTCAAACAAAAAGAAATTGTATACATGTCCATGATGAGTTATCAGATGTTCTAAAACTGGTTATGGTGATGACTTAAAAATTAAATTATTGACATCACAATTAAGATAATTAGAAGCATGGTTCTAAAATATATATTTAGAACATCAACTGTATAACATTACATGTTAGACCTTTTTGATGAAACATCAACTAAATAATATAATAAGTTACACTGGTTCAAAACTTCAACTGAAGGAATATTTAAAACATCATAATAAATATTTAAAAGGTTAAACACATAACTTGAAACATCAATCGTCAGATAGAGTTTAGAAATACCTCTTTAATTGCCTTTGCCATAGCCAAATCCTGGTCAGTGAATATAGTCACTGGTTGTTTTCCCCCCATTGATTTTTTAAATACCTCCAGCAGCCATACAAAAGTTTTTGCCTTTTCATCTCCAATAAAAGCACACCCAAACATTGCATTGTTCCAGTGATTGTTTATCCCGACCATCGGAGCACAAATGAGATTATACTTGTTTGTCCGATAAGTGGTGTCAAAAATCACAACATCACCATATAGCATGTAATCTTCTTTCATCATCGAGTCTCTCCAAAAGAGTGCAGTTAGTTTTCCTTCATCATCCAGCTTGACTCTAAAAAAGTAGTCTTCCTCGGTAGCAGCAATCTGATAAAGATCATCTATGACATTTTGAGTATCCCCTCCTTCTATAGTGTCCATTCTGTACCTATTCACATAATTAATGTGATCTCTCATAGTGTGCCCAACATTTTCTTCTCCTTGGGCAACACGTGCTAAATATTTGTAACTTGCTGCTGGTTTGAGACCTGCCTTTTCCATTGCTTCGATTGCTCTTGCTTTCTCATTTTCGATTCTTCTTTCACTACGTTGCAGGTACTGCCATTCTGATCTTGTGCACTCATGGTTATGCTCTGCAAAGTGGTGCTTGATTTCATAGAACTTTTCATCAACAAGCTTGATCCTGATCTGAGCTTTGCATCATGTTCTTATCACTGGAAAATCTTTTGATTTTCTTTTTCTCTTCCGTTCTGGCTGTAGAGTAGGCGTGGTTTTAGTTCTTGAAATGGACTTTCCTTCACATGAGCATGTGAAATATTTTTCTCTAATTACTCCTTGGTTTGACTGCCTTGTTGTTGACTTCCTTACACAAAATCCAAGCACAGTTGCATGTGCTCGATACAGTTTTTCAAGCTCTTCCCATGTTCTTGCTCTCACTCCTTGCCAACACTCCCTTGCATCTATCTCCAATAGATTAGGAAAATCATCTGGCAGATTTGTCATTTAAATCAAACATCACTCAGATTGATTATAAAATAACATATTAATTCTATCAGTTTCAGTAACAGTTGACATCAGGTGCCGAAACATCGAACACTTTTATTAAAACATCAATATATATGATAGAAACATCACATACTAGTATATGCAAGTCAGTTCTGAATTAGGTGGAGAAGCATCAAACATTTTTCTTAAAACATCAATCTGTATAATAGAAACATCACATAGTAGTATATGCATGTATGTCTTTGAATCAGAATTCCAAGATTTGTTACCCATGCCAGAACTAAGTATCCAGTTTTATGAATGAGCATAATCAAATCACTCATTCTGTTTATAGCATGTTACACTAGTTCTACCAGCCAATATTCAATAACAACTGAAATTAGATACACAAGTACCGGTCACTTTCATTAACACATCAATCTCTATGTCAGTAACATCACATAACAGTTTATTGTGGTCAACTTGATACAGATATACAACAGTATTTTCACATACTGGAACAGAGCATCAATTTTGAACATTAAAACACTGTGAAGGTTTTTGAGCTGAAAGATCAGTCTGCATCAAAATATTCACAAGCTTCATGAGCTGAATTATTCGCAAGCAGATTAAATCAGGTTTTGTATGATGATTGCAGTTTTTCATACTCACCTTTTACAGAATTTTTTTCGATTTCATTGATTGTGTCGTTCGCCACAATAAGTTGTTGTTCATTGTTCAAAAGGCTTGTTAATGAAGCTTCGGTTTTGCTATTATCTTCTTCGCACATCAATTGATGTTTCGATCTACAAAATAAATGAAATTTTACATAATCTAATTGTACAATGTTAAACAAACTGATTTGATTATGTAGTTTTGAATAACAAACCTGATTTCTTGTTGATCGTCGTTGTTCATTGTTATTCGCAGAAGTTAGGAATTTGATCTTTGAAGGTTTGGGATTGATGGATTGCAGTGGTTGAGATCGATTGAAATCGTTAGAATGTTTTGGAATTTGAAGGTTTCTTCTCAGAACCCGTTTTTCTTCTCAGTACACGTGTTTCTTCTCAGTACCCGTGTTTCTTCTCAGAACCCGTGTTTCTTCTCAGAATTCTTTCCATATTTTTTATATTTGCAGGTTAGTCATTCTATTTTTTCGCGCGTTTTAAATGGGCACCGAAAATGAAATAATTATGCAAGGACCCCCAATTTTTTTTTGCATTTTACCTTAAATTACTGTAAGTCCCTGGTCTTACGGTAAGACGGTCTCGCAGGAAACGGACTCCAAAATAAAACAAAAAATAAGGTTTGTTTCGTTTCAAATCTGTAAACACCATTATTTCATCTTACCATTAAATATTTTCCAGAATTGGATTTCACGACATAATTGGGGCTGAGGTTAGTGGCGGCGGGTGGGGGTGAGGGTGAGCAGCGGCTTGGCTAAAGTTTAGGGTTGGCGGTGAGGATGGAGGTGTGGGTGGCGGTAAGATTGGGTTTCATGGTGGCGGGGCTGGGGGTGAGGGTGGTGGTGGCGGCGGGGATGGTTTCACGGTGGAAGGGATGGAGGTGAGGGTGGTGGTTGACCGGAGGAGGAGGTGGTGGTGGTAGAGCGGGTTGAAGGTGGTGGCGGGATTCGTTTCACGGCGGCGGGGCTGGGCGGAGAGGAGGTGGTGTCAGAGGAAACCTGGTGGAGGTTGTGGTCTTGAGGGAAAAAAATTTCCTAACATTTATAGGTTTTAGGTCAAAGGGTATTTTAGTCATTTTATATGCAGTAAACGCCGGTCAATGCCAGAAGTGATGTCTTAGGGTTATATTGGCACTTTCATCAACTAGTTAGATTATTTTAGCACTAAAAATTGTCTGAGTGTTATATTGACACTTACTCAAGTACGTATGTTTAAATTGGTATCCCTATAATCAATGATAATCTCTTACTTGAATTAAATACTAATAACTATGTTGGAATTATTAATAACAGTCAATAAGTTTCTATTAACACAAATAGCTAGTTTCTATGTAATTAATGGATAATCATTACTTAAATTTTTATACACAAATAATCAGCCATTTGACTTTATGTAACCCATGACCAATCTTTCCGAAATTTCCATGAGCACTAATTTCTAGGTTGATTTTATAGAATCAGTCAACTGATACTTAACAATGACTACAAGAAAACTCGGTTCTTTACTTTAGACTTTTTACTTTGGCTATTTAATTGTTGGTAAATAATATAGGTGAAAATTTCTTTTATCTCGATTATATTGGCACTTCATCAACTAGTTAGATTATTTTAGCACTAAAAATTATCT
This sequence comes from Rubia yunnanensis, assembly GCA_037428765.1. Classification (NCBI taxonomy): domain Eukaryota; kingdom Viridiplantae; phylum Streptophyta; class Magnoliopsida; order Gentianales; family Rubiaceae; genus Rubia; species Rubia yunnanensis. The sequence continues at coordinate 66,462,875 of CM075064.1, forward strand.
GAGTGTTATATTGACACTTGCTCAAGTAGGTATGATTATATTGGTATTTATCCCTATAATCAATGATAATCTCTTACTTGAAATAAATACTAATAACTATGTTGGATTTATTAATAACAATCAACCCTTAAGTTTCTATTAACACAAATAGCTAGTTTGATGGAAAATCGTTACTTAAATTTCTATGTAATTAATGGACAATCATTACTTAAATTTTTATACACAAATAATTAGCAGTTTGACTTTATGTAACCCATGATCAATCTTTCCAAAATTTCCATGAGCACTAATTTCTAGGTTGACTTTATAGAATCAGTCAACTGATACTTAACAATAACTACAAGAAAACTCAGTTTTTTACTTCAGACTTTTAAATTTGGCTATTTAATTGTTGGTAAATAATAGAGGTAAAATTTTGTTTTATCTCAGTTTTTTGAAGAAAAAAATGAAGTAAAAATATAACTTACCTCAATTTAAAAAAAAACGACGTAAAATGTACTCCTTTTACCTAGTTATGATATAATTGAGGTAAGAACTCAATAAAATCAAAACAAAAAATAATGACAGACAAGTGTCCGACGTTGGTTTAATCGAGACCGCAATCGATAGTGAACCAACGTTAGCGGTATTTTGAATTATGGGTTAATTTGAAGAACTGAAAGTAGAACTAATGCGGTTCTTCTTTCAATTATTTTGTTTTTAATTAAAAAATTGAATCAGTCGACGTCGGTCACTTGTTTCACTCGATTGCGGTCCAAGTGACGTCGATCACTTGTCTCACCCATTTTTAATTGCTAATTGGCGTCGGTCACATGTCTTACCCGATAGTAGTTTAACAACTAGCGTTGCATGTGACAAATATATGGACCAAATTACCATTTTGGCCCATTTTCTAAAATTGTGGCATTTTAGGGTTTCCACATATTAAAATAATATACATGCAACGTAACAATAATATTCATTTCTCTAATGGAACTGTCTAAATTGTACATTAACTAATTTACTTTCAGCCTTTCTATTTTATTATTAATATCATTATTTTATTTGTTATTACATTAATAATTAAAATTGACTTTTTTATATATAAACACCAATAACTAAGGTCAATGGTTAGCCTTTACTTTACTTTCTATATAAATACTAATATCCAAGGTTAAAATTTAACTAATCAGCGGATATTTCTTACTTGACTCTCTATATGCAAATACTAATAATAAGACTTGACTTTAACTTATCAAAGACTAACCCCCCACGCGACTTCCCATGTATAAATACTAATTAAAATGTTTGACCGCCAGTTCTTACTTGACTTTCCATATGTAAAATACTAGTGAAAGTGTTTGACTTTAAATAATCAAAGGGCAACTCTTAACTTTTCGTATATAAACACTAATGAACATGTTTGACTTTAACTAAGGAATGATAAACCCTTCTTGACTCTCTCTATGTATAAACATTAATTAAAATGTTTGACTTTAATTCATCAAAGGTCACCCTTACCCGACTTTCCAAGTATATAAAAACTAATGATAGGGTTTGACTTTAACTAATGAAAAGTTAACTCTTACTTTACTTTCAATTTATAAACACTAATAAAAATATTTGAATTTATCTAATTAAATGTCTACCCTTATTTGACTTTACATTTAAAAATACTAACAAAAATGGCGTGACTTTGATTAAGAAATGGTTGACCCCTTAATTGAATTATTATATATAAAAGTTCAACTTTAACTAATCAACGATTATCCCTTTCTCGACTTTCTATGTATAACCACTAAACAAATGGTTTGATCTTAAACAAAGGTCAAACTTTACTTGACTTTATATGTATAAACTCTAAACAAATGGTTTGATATTAAATAGTCAAATGTCAAACTTTACTTAACTTTCACTAATAAGAAGGTTTGCTTTTCACTAATTAATGGTCAACCTGTAACATTTTATATGTAAATACTGTCCAAAATATTTGGCTTAAACTAATCCAAATGCAACTCTTACTTGATTTTCTATATATAAATACTAATGAAAATCTTTGATTTTAACTAATCAACGGTAAAACCTTACTTGATTCTATGCATATAAACACTGATAAAAAGGTTTGACTTTGATAATTAATGGTCATTCCTTAATTTAAATTCTATATATAAATAATGATAAAGTTATTTGACTTTAACTTATCAAAGGTAAATACTCACTTGACTTATTGTATATAAATAGTAATCAAAATGCTTCATTTCAGAGACAGAGAGATCTTGGTACAGCTACTTGGAGAATATCATATGAACAGCAATATGAAGGAACATGGCCGAATGCAAGGCAAGTACACTTAGGCGGAACAGGGTCGAATACAAGACAAATTCACTCAGGTTAGGATTTCTTCATAACAATTTCACCAATACAGACATAAGCAGAAGGTTGTCTAAGAGCAATACAAGCAGCCCTACGAAGTAATCCAACCGATGTGTTGGTTTATACAGACTCTTCAGTCTTACCAAATTCCTTGTTATCTCCAAATTTAGCACCATGGGAGATTAAGGGAACAGTGCAACAAATATTGCACAAAACTTTACATCTATTTAGCTTTAAGTGTATCAAGGTAAATCGTACTTTAATTTCAGCAGATCACGATGTAGCTCATAAGTTAGGCAAAACACTATGTAATTTACCTAGATAATATATGTGGTTTAAAAAAAATCAAAAGATTTAACTCTAACTAATCAACAATCAATCATTACTTGACTTTCTCTATGTAAATGCTACTCTCTTTATCCCAACTGCATTTGCATAGTCAAAATTAGTTAATTTGAAAAGTAAAAAAATGAGTAATATATAAGATAATATATTATCGTGTGGGATCTTGGTAGAATCGTTATAATATCTATTTTCATAACATCAACTTTTTATTATTTATAAATGTATACAATAAGATATTAACGGTCAAAAATATTTTTGGTCAACTTACAAAAGTCAACATGTGCAAATATAGCTAGGACGAAAGGTGTTCAAAATGTTCGCCTTTAATTCATCAGTGTTTATATATAAATATGAATATAATTTGAGTTAAGTGCTCATATAACCCTATGTTTTGAGGGTTTGTGCTAATATGACATGTGAAGTTGGAAAGTGCCATTGTAGCCCTGTGTTTTGCAAGAATGTGCTAATATAACCTTGAAGGCCTGAATTTGGCCAGAAAAACCTGAAATGACAACTATACCCTTTATTTAAAAATTAGAAAAACATAATAAGTGGAAGGACATTTATACCATCATTGTCTAATCAGCTCAGTTTATTCTCTTTAGCCCTCATTTTGTAACTGTGCTTAGTTTTCCCTTTCTCCTCTGCTCCCTCGCCAATTGCCAATCACCATCTGCCACCTCTATTCCGGCGGGCCTTCATATATAATACGGTGGACAAAACATTCATCCTATTTCTATCCCACAATGCCACCGATGAGCGAAGACGGAGAGAATCTACAGACCACCAGTGCTACAGTGGGAGAGCTCCGGTGCTACGGTGATGCGAAGATGGTGCTACAACGTAGAAGATAGACTCGGCGGCGTCGATGGTGTTGGTGAGGCTGGCAAAGATGGTTGGCGGCGTCCTGTGAAATTCCAGCCACTGAATCGAGGAGGTCAACGGGGTGTAGAGGTGACCGAGGATGGCGATGGCAGAGGGAGCAATGGAGGTCTCTCTTTTTCTATAGAATCCCATTCCAGTCGCTCTCTCAATCGGAATCCATCAAAGGTCAGTACAAATCCTTTCCATTCACCGTATTTGGATGGATTTGTTGTTCTAATTGTGGCGGTGGTACTAGGTCTAGAGAAGAGATAGTGGGGGTGGTGGTGCACCGCCCTGTAATGGTGTTAGGGTTTAGAGAGAAGAGGTGGTGCTGCGCACGGTGGTGGTTGTGCTGGGTGGAGAAGAGATGGTGGCGGTGGTGGCATTGGGTGGCGGTGGGTCTTGGCTGGGCTTGGTGGGTGGAGGTAGTGTTGGGCAGGTGTGGAGAGGTGGTGGTGGTGCTAAGGTTTGGAGAGGAGATTATGGCGATGGTGGTGCTAGGATTTGGTGTTTTTTCAAGATTCTGGCAGCCAACGACAATGGTATGTGGTGGTAGAATGGCGGAGCAGCAGCAACGCTGCTTTTGGAGAATATGAACCCCATGCTTCTAGTCCAGATTCTGGTCGATGTCAGTGATGGCGGCGGCGGTGTGGCGGCCGTGATGATGGCAACAGTGGTGATATTGGTGGTGAAGAGGAAGAAATCTAGGGTATTTTAGTCATTAGATTTGTAATTTGAAGACTAGGGGTATTTTAGTCTTTTTGTATTTGGTCAATGCCAAAAGAGTATATCGGCACTTTTGATGCAAAATACAGGGCTACAATAGCACTTTCCAACTTCACAGGGTCATATTAGCACAAACTACCAAAACATAGGGTCGTATCAGTATTTTGCCCATATAATTATTATATATGAATATGAATAAATATGAATATTTGATTATAAATATTAATATAACTAATTAACTATATATATGTTAGTATAAAAGAATATAATAATAATAATTTATAAAATTCAGATATTAATATTTTTACTTCCATACATTTTATAAATATTTATTAAATTCTACTCAACAACATTAAAATTACATTTTATTATGTGTATTAATAATACAATAATAATATGTTTATATTACTTATAATATTATACATAAAAGCATACATTAACATGCATTGGGCCAAAAAGATATGGCCCAACCCAAGAACATATAGATAGAAAAACTCCCTAGCCCTAATACCCAAATTCGTCGCTCCCAAATTTTCTCTGAGTACCGTCTCCGCCTCTCTGAGTACCAATTTTCCCACCTGTTTCCCCCCATTACTCTCCATATGGAGCGAATCCCACCGCCCAATGAAAGAGGAGCTCGTGCGTGCTCTGCTTTGCCGGGCAGTCCACGAAATTATAGCTATCGTGATTTCAATCCTTTAGATAGGAGTAATGTGTTGACATTTTAATAGAAGATGGGCTTTTTTTGCTGGTAATTTTCGTAAGAATTGATGTGATGTTTTGTCCTGGCTGAAGGTAGGTAAGTAGCCAAAAATGTGAGAATGATTTGCGAGTGTTGTAGGTTTCACAGTCTTTACTCAAGGATATGATGAGATTTCTTTGCCATTTATGCTGATTGTGATTAAATGGAATGTGGGCGGTTGGAAAATTTTTGTATCTTTTGGTGATAGTTTCCGAGGCTCCTGTGTTGGCGGTTGTCTGATAGAAGAATTGCAATTTAGTAAAACATCTACTATTTTAATGCTGTTTTGTGAACTAAACTGCTTTTTTTTTGTGAATATTAGTTTCATGGCATGTTTATAGCTTCTGAGCATGTCTTTCATGATGTAGGGGCTACTGGAGATCCCGAACTGGGTGAACCCAGGGAGTCGATGGAGCAGAGCTGATGGAAAAGAGGTGGTGTCAGATGGTGGCATGGAGAAGAGGTGACAGAGAAATGTTGGATGAGATTTATGATGTTGAGGCTGTTTGTAATGGCCATTATACGGGGCTCCAGATTGCACAATCTATGGTAATCTAATCTTAAACAAAGTGTACCCCCTACATTTGAAAATGTCACATCAAAAGTAGGAAAATGTCTTATCTATGTTTTGGTTGGTTTGTAATTAGTGGTAAATAAAATTGATCAGTAGGAAAGGAAAGTCTTTTTGGCCTTAACTTGATTTGATTTCACATTATTAATAAATTCTTTAGGTTATATTTAAGAGAAAGCCCTTAGAGCCAAATTTCTAATAAAATAGTAGTTTTCTCTGATACGGTAATAGTTTACTTAGATCACCAAAAAAAAGGTGTGGTAAAGTCCATTTGCTCAAAAATTATTGAAGCATACTACCATAACAATGTCTAAAAGGCAAATCTTAAGTTTTGTTTTTTAGTTAGTGTTGGATTGTAAAGTGTGATTGTATTTCATAAATAAGCTAACTTTAGAGGGGTGTGAATAGTTGGAAGTAAGATACTGAGTTGTGCCCTTGAGACGGTTTTTGATTGCTTTCTGCTGATTTTTTCTTCTTCTGCAGTATAGAATGTGGAACAGTCTGATATTACAAAGCAATTGAGAGAAAAGCTATTAGAGGTTGGTCTATACAACTTTTGATGGTTCTTTTGCTGTAGAATTATTTCCAAATGTACATACTTTTTTACTAAGAAAATCATGGTTGCAAATTGGTGCACTTTGTGATTGAGCATTATTTCCTTTCCCTGATCAAGAAGACAAAGGGAGGCAAGCAATTTAAAGCTGTTGAGCTGGTATGAGTTTGTTCTGTAGCTTCTATCTGGAAAATACTTTTTGCTTCTATCTGTCTAGTTAATCCTCTATCAAATTTAGAATCTTACTATTGTCTATGTCAATATTCTCATCAGATGAAAAAATTGGCAAGATTGAAGAGAATTATGCAGGCAATCCTTTCACTGGGCAATGCACTGAACCAGGGAACTGCAAGGGGTGTAACTATTCTCTTAATATAGTCTAGCTTGAAATATTATGTACTTGTCATCTGTATTCATGGTTGAGAAACAACGAAATTATATAGCAATTAAAGGAGTATTGCTAATTTACAGGTATTCTTCCCTCACTTTTGGGTATTTTAGTTATTTTAGTTCGTATCAATTTGTGACTTATTGATCAAAGGTTTTCAGATTGTAGTTGATTTAGCTTTTCATACTTCATTTTCATCACTTTCTTCACCCTATTCTTGTCACCAAAGCATGTAAACAACAACCAATTGTTGTTGCTAATACATATTAACACCGACGGTATATCCTTGTCACTAATGATAATGTGTAAATATGTATGGACCTAAATGCCTATACAACCAACCAATCGTTCCACAGCTTTGCCCTTAGGGTAAAGCCTTTTGGGCTGGCCCGAGGTGAGAGTACTTGCTCCACAAGAAAAAAAAAAACAGTTGCCCTACTTGCCTAACTATATACAGGCTAAATGTAACCATACACATTCAACTATTCATTCCTAATTACACTCTTGTAATCTGTTTGCTTACTTGACCGTCGGAGCCTCTTTCCCTCAAAAACCTCCTGAGGCTGTCTTAGATTTTGGCCTATGGACGACAGCACAGCAGCGACGGTAACTTGGGGCGCATCAAGTTGGCACGCTCGGTGGGATCCGAAGTCATCTGCATTGAACATTGCTGTTAAAGTTCACATCTATGGCAAGTGCCTTTCATAGGAGTGAACGGCTAAAAGACAAAGCTTTAAGCACCGACAAAGAAGTATAATCCCCGTATCGAAAAAAGAGAGGGCGTAGGTCCAATATGAAATCGGATCCCACCTCTCTAGCGCCGGTAATAAGCCTCCGAAAGTTGGCCAGGACCAAGTCCCAGAAGCTTCTCGCTCAGAAGCTGATGCACATCCCAAGGACCATGGAGGTTTGCGTCGAGCCCTGGGTAGGAGGTGCTGAAGCTTCTATCTAACAAAGCCAGGCGCATCGACCAAGAGAGAACGAGCCGTAGTTTACGAAGGCCATGGCAGATTTGCAAACAAAAATCTAAAGAAGGGCTGCTTGATCATTAAGGGGCACGAACAAAGTGGCCCACCCGTCATAGTAAGATCTAGTGTTGTGGGCTCAGACCCTCAGATCTGCTGGCTATCAGGTGGAGCCTCCAATGCTCTACCAAAGAGTGGTCCAACAGTAGATGAGGTCATCACCTTCGATGCCCATGGTGGTGCAGTCGAGATTCCAGTCGTACCCTCCCTGGGAGTGTCATATCAGGCAAACATTGTAGCCCTTACACAACCTTAGCTAACACTCCCGAGCATCCCACAAATGATGACATACTCCATGCCAATTTTGACGCCTATCTCGATGCCTCCGGCGTGGAGCTAGACTATTCCTCATTCGACAGTGGGACCAATGGGATTCTTCCCAGGCTTCGAAAGCCAGATGTATTTAGGATTTCAACTGGAGGTCTCCCTTACGACCCTTACCGACCAAAGTTGTATTACAGCTCAGCGGGGGGAGGGTCGTGCTTGAGGTATATGGCTTCAAATCATCCCTCAAGTTTTGATGCCCCGTTCTGGCCAAGTCCATACAGAGATCTGCGGATGGAAGGGGGATCAAACGACTCCTTGACAAAAGAACTCAACAGGCTGATCGGGCCTTTGGGTCAAGTCGCATCCTCTCTTTTCAGTCCTGCAATAGTGGCCACTCGATGGCCTAGCGAAGTGAAACCACCCGAAATGCTCCCCATATACTGTGGAGATTCGGACCCATGAGAGTTCATATAGATGTTCCGCAGTCAGATGAACTCGAGGGACTTCAGTGAACAACAAACATGCAAGCTGGTCAGAAGTTACCTTCTTGGAAAAAGCAAAAATGGTTAAACAAGCTGGGCAGAGGGTTGCTACACTCGTATAGATACTTTGGAAGGGCCTTTTTGGGCCAGTTTTTCCAAAAGAAAAGGTTTACAAAAACCTTAATAGAGCTGTACTAGAGTAAGCGGAGGCCCGGCGAGTTGACAAAGGTGTTCTACCATCGATATGGGGTGATCCTTGGATACATGAATAGGATGTCAAACCTCGACCTATACAAAAAACTGGTTTAAAAAAAGTCACAGACCCTGCAGCAGCTGCAGGAAATTGTGGAGCAGTATTTAAAAATCGAAGAAGCAATGAAGAGGAAATGGGAAGGGGATATATGGGTCGAAAATAGGCCTAAACATTTGGAGCCCCGGTCAAAAAAGCATGAGACCCCCGAAGAAAGGATTCGAGAGCTATATTCCCTTGACCAAGTCCCAGATGGAGATACACACCATCCACAAAGGAATTTTTCTGAACCCCTCTCCCAGAAAAGACTACCATGGAAAAATAGATTCCCCAAAATTTTGTGACCATCATAAAGAACGGGGCCATGACACGAATGAGTTACCCATTTGAGACAGGAAGTTGAAAGAAGTGCAAGAGAGGGTTTACTCCTTGACTGTGTTAAGGGTCTGAGAGGAGAATCCTCCTTGAAGGGACGAGCAAAATGCCTTTGGAAAAGAAAAAAGAGAGCCAATTGAGGTTGTAGAGAATAGCAGGCGAATGATAGAGACCAAGCCGAAAACCAAGCAGGGGCCTTAGCCGAAGCTGAGGCTGAGCCGGACTGAAATTGGAGGGACGAGGCAAATTGGGTGATCAACTTCATCATTGGAGTTGTAGGTGACCAAGCCCCGAACACAGTCATCAAATCCTAGTCCCAGTATATGCCCCCCGGAGAACCCTGTCAGAAGTGTTTCCGACTTGAAGAAGCAATTATCTTCTCGGAGGCTGACCCGGTGCCAAGCCGAACACCTTATACAGACCCATTGGTGATCCATGCAACCATTGGAGAGGTTTTATGTCAAAAAGGTGTTCGTAGACGATGACAGTGGGGTTGAAGTAATGTTTGCCAACTTTTTCGACTAGTTAGGGCTCGAATATGAGAGTCTAAGGATAAAAACCTCTCCATTGTCTGGCTTCACTTGGAAAATGGTGCTACCCTAGGGGTCGTTACCCTACCAGTTAAAATAGCTGACAAAGACAAGGAGATCAAAATCGATCGCAGCTTCACAGTGGGTGATGTCGTGTCTCCATACAACGTGATACTTGGAAAGCCTTGGATATGCCAGGCATGAGCGGTATAGTCCCCCTATCATTTGACCATGAAGTTCCCCATGAAAAGGGGGATAACATTCATTAGAGGGATCAACCAGTGGCCAGAAGCTGTTTGGCCATAGCCCTAAAAGAGGCTAGAAAGGAGGATAGGGAGTCTTCGACCAACAGAGACATCATGAAAACGGAGCCAATAGCCATTCGAGATAAGGGAACGGTGTTCGTGGGGGAAAATGATACCACCCAAAACAAAAGAACAGCTAAAGAATCTCCTAGATGATTTCATCGATGTATTTTCTTACGACATCTTTGATATTACAGGGGTACCTAAACACTTGATGATCCAAAGGCTTTATGTAAACCCCTCTCAGAAGCCAATCAAGCAGAAGCACAGATTGTTTGCCACCAAACAGGCTGAGGCCATAAAGGAAGAAGTCCAAAACTTGCTTCAAGCAGGAGTTATTGAAGAGGTGTTCTACCATGAGTGAATATCAAATCCGACGATGGTCCCTAAGCATGATGGGGCTTGAAGAATATGCATTGACTTCACGGATCTCAACAAATGTTAACCCAAGGATAGCTATCCCCTTCCATCCATTAACATGCTGGCCGAAGCCAAACCATGATATGAGGTGCGGGCTTTGTTTGATGCTCATAAGGGCTATCACCAGATACTCATGGCAGAAGAGGATAATAAAAAATCATCCTTCATAACTGACAAAGGAAGATTTCACTACATGAAAATACCATTTGGGTTGAAGAATGCATGAGCCACTTACCGAAGGCTGGTTGATAAACTCTTCGAAAAATAAATTGGCAAAAACATTGAGATATATGTTGATGACATGGTGATTAAAAGTAGTGGCTTTGACCAGTTTTTACTGGACCTTGAAGAAACCTTCTAGAAGCTAATTCGAAGGAAAACCCCGTTAAATGCGTAGTTGGAGTCAGAGTGGGTAAATTTATGGATTCATGGTTTTGGTGAGGGGGATCGATGTCAATCCTGAGAAAATTAAAGCGTTGGTCAACATGAAGCCCCCCAAAACAGTCAAAGATGTTCAAAGTGGGCCAAAAAACACCTGTCATTCTTTGATGTACTTAGAAAAACAAAGAAATTCAAATGGACGGATGATTGTGATAAAGTCATCCAGGAGTTGAAAGAGCTTTTACGAAGTCTGCCCACCCACATGAAACTAGACAATGAGGAAGATCTGTATTTATACATCTCTGCATTCCCCCTAGCAATAGGCGCTAACTTGGTGATGGAAAATGACAGAGTCTAATACCCAATCTACTTCGTAAGCAAGGCATTGCATAGTCCACAGACCCAATACACTGCCCATGTGAAGTTGATATTGGCCCTTGTACATGCTGCAAGGAATCTCTGGCCGTATTTCCTAAGCCACAGGATTATCTTGGTCACCAGCCACCCAATCAGGCAGGTACTTCCAAAGTCGGAGTCCTCGAGAAGAATGATGAAATGGCCAATCAAACTGGGTGAGAACGACATCCGGTTCTGCCCAAGAACAGCTATCAAGGGCCAAGCATTAGCTGACTTCATTGTTAAAAACACTGAACCGATATTAATAAAAAATGACAATGAACCCTAAGAGACATGACAATTGTACGTTGATGGGTTCTCTCACTCCGGAGGTAGTGGGGCTTGCGTTTTACTCTTAAGCTCCAATCAGAAAGATCACCCCTACGCTCTACACTTTGACTTCTAGGCCACAAATAATGAAGCGGAATACGAGGCATTGATCATAGGCCTTCGAATCGCCAAAGACTTGGGAGTTCAAAGACTAGATATTTTTAGTGATTCCCTAATCATGGTCCTTCAAGTTAAGGGGGAATATGAGGTTAGGGGAAGAAGCTTGCAATGTTATTTGGAAGTGGCGATGCCCCTTCTCGAATGTTTCCTCCATAATACCCTCACTCAAGTCTCTTAAGAGAAGAATCACAAGGCTAATGCCCTAAGCAAATTGGCTTAGGGCATATACCTTGTAAATTGTTCGAAAGTCCATCAAAGTCCCATCGAACACGAAACAAGTGCTCAAGGAAGAGACCTTGTAAAATGTTCAAAAGTCCAACAAACCCCATCAAATGCGCAATAAGCGCCCAAGGCATAAACCTTGTCAAATATTTGAAAGTTTAACAAAGCTCCATTGAATGCGCAACGAGCGCCGAAGGCACAAACCTTGTAAACTGCTTGAAGGGCCAACAAAGCCCCATTAAACGCACAACAAGCCCCCAAGGCACATACCTTGTAAGATATTGAAAGGGCCAACAAAGGCCCATCGAACGCGCAACAAGCGCTCAAGGCATAGACCTTGTCAAATATTCAAAGGGCTAACAAAAAGCCTCATCGAATGCACAAAAAAATCTAAGGTTTAGACCTGGTAAACCACTCGAAAGATTGACACAATTTTTCGAATGAAAAGTTGGAAGGAAAATAAGTTGAAGAACTTTAGCTTGACTAGATGGATTATTGCCCTTCATAAAAATAGAAGTGCCCTGAAAATGACAAAGAGCAGAAAGTATTATTTTGATAATACAAGGCCATCACAACTTACACACGTATAGATATGGATACAACATGTATTTACATATAGCTAGAAAAACTTCTACGAGGCTCTTAGTAGAGGCCTCCGGACATCGAACGAAAAACCTAATGCCTCAATCTCCTCACCAAGTGCTCGTCTTCGTCGTCAAAAGGCGAGTGCAGCCTAGGCCGACAATATTACCTCCCCTGCAGAATGACGACCCCATCCCTTGGCCAGAGACACTGGTTGGGTTATATGTTAGGCTAACCCTGGAGGTCGAGGTTGCAGGAGGAAGGGCGGCTTTGGCAGACTCTGACGCCTCACTTCTCTAAAGAACGGTGCCAGAACTCAAAGCCCTACCCCTTCTTCTCAATCTAACCAACCACCTTTGGGCTTCCTCGTAGGCTTCACGATACTTGGGATTCCCAGTGATGTGTTTTTGCTCCATGATGTTGATGGTATCTTGAAGGAACACTTCATAATCCTCAACCAGTAGGGCTTCAACCGTCCCAAGTCGGAGGCCGTATACCCGATGGCTATTAGCCATCGCTTCATATGTCTTGTATAATTCAACGAGTTCTTTCTCAATTTTCTACTTGTCTCCATAGGCAGCTTTGATAATGGCCGGATTTTCCTTAATGGTTTGCTCTAAGGCAAGGATCAGATCTTATTGGTATTTTCTAACATCTTCATTCCACTCCTAGAATTTAGTGGTGCCAGTCATTAAGGCCACTCGGCCCACATCTACGTTTTCTCGAGCCATTAGAGTATCATGCCAGTATCGATCGATAGTCTTGTTGGGCTGGGAAGACAAGCCCCCCTGTGGCTTTGTAAGCATTAGCGGAGTTGATGCATTCATGCATCTAGGTGAACCTAGCTTTGGTAGTAATCTCTTTGATAACCTCATTATACCGAGCTTTGAGAGAGAGGAAATCTCTTAAAATATCATCGTTTGCCATGACCAGGGAATCCCTTTCTTCCCTCAAATAACTTAGGGCGTCGAGGAGTTCTTTCTGTCTCTCATGGAGTCTATTGCGCCATTAACTAAGTTCACTATGCACTACTTGAAGCTCCTCTTCGAGTCGGATGGACTTGTACCAGAATCGAGACGCTTTGATTCGATGCTTCCACGCCTATTCCTCAATCGGTGGTACCATTCTTTCATAAATTGGAAAAAGAAGTCGAAAGAAGTACCCATTTGCAGGTGAGGGGGGCGAAAGGGTACCAAGTCTAAAGTCTACAAAAGGAAAAAGAGAACACACATAAGTTAAGGAAAGAGATATTTTCATTCATAAGAAAAATTAAGGGATACATCCAGAGCCCTAAAGTAATAGTTCATACAATTCTTCCTATGCTATGATTTAACTAGGAGAACCCCAAAGGAGTGGGCCCACTTCGAGTCCTCGTAGTAGTAAGGGGATCTGGATCCTTCCATTCTGTGTCTTCATCCACCTCTAAATGTTAGATCTCCTCCACCGACAAATACATGTTGGAAGCCTTTAGGTGCTCAAGCAATGGAAGTTTAATGCCCTTGTTCTAGATAGAGTTCTACCTAAGATGGCTCAGTTGCTTTGGCTCCAGTTATTCTTGTAAACGTCTAGCATAGTTGCATCCCACCAAAAGTGTGGAGATGCTCGAAAAGAAGTCATGGACCCCCTTAGTCTTCACTAGCCTATTAGTATAGGCCTCGAACACAGAAGCCTGGTGATCAAGAGAGCAAATGTTAGCTAGCTTTGCATTTTTCATCTGGGCCTCCGAGAGCTGCCTCTTAAGCTCTTTCAAACAAAGGTCCTTCTAAAGGGCAGTTTCTCAATCTCCCATTTGTGGATAATGACCTGCTTCTCCATCTCTTCTTTGTGGGTGAGGGAAAACTTAGCACGCTCGACCTCGGAATCGGAGGCCACCTTGTCTAGGTCCTCCTTATAATGGGAGGTAGCTTCCTTCAGCTCCCCTTTGATCTCTATGGATTTACCAATAACCAATTTGGCTTTCTTAGCCTTGGCTATGTAAGCTTTGATGACATAATCTAAAGCGCTTGAAAGGGTGGGCGCCTCTGAGACAAGAGCCAAAGAGTGGTTCTCCGAGTCCGGAGGGGGCAAATGGCTTTTCCCCAAGAGATAACCAGCCTCCGACCCAGCATTCCTAGAAAGACCTGCTTCCAGCTGAAGGGGGTGGTCCAAAAATGACGTGGTTGTGTCAGTTCTTTACCTCTGAAGGGAGGGGCAGACAGGAGATGCACCATCTCGAGACCACTTGTTTTGAGTGGAATCATCAACGAATTCTATGTGAGCCTCTGGCACAACCTCCATCCGAAGAGTTTCTAAAACTGGATGATCCGAGTGAACCTCCTCATAGCGTTCCTCATACACAATCTCAACCTTCTCTTTCTTTCCAAAACCAAGGGTAGTGGTGAAGTCCAGTGAGCAAAACAAAAAGAAGCATAATTTAGTTAAAAGAAAAGAGAGAAGATACGGGTGCGGAAAGAAGAGTAGACAAAACTCAAAAGCAATTAACGTATGAAATCAAGGATGCCGCAAACACCTTTGGAGGGTGGGGGAGGGGGGACTCCTCATAGGTGCCTCTCCGATATTGCTTGCTTGGATGGGCTCTGACTCCGTGTCAATAGGCTTCGAGACACGCTCGGTAGGTTTTGAGCTGTCAACCTTAGTTTTTTTCTTCTTTGATTTCTTTGAGGCCTCTTTATCCCCGATATAAGATGTCCTCCTTTTAACCTTTTTTTTCTTGGGCTGGTCACCCTCATCTCTTTTCTTCTTTTTCTTTCCCCTTGCAGGAAGGAGCTTTCGCAGATTTCACCAGCGAAAGGTGTTCTATCAAGATTGTATTTTGATTGTAAATCCAGTTATATACCTCCCCCGGCCACACAAAATCAAAGTTCCTCAAAATATCAAGGAGATCGCTTAACAGTTGATCCCTATCTTCTACCACACTCCCTGGAACAACATAAGTAGCTGGATTTTCAAACTTGGGCTTCGGATTCCAGTCGGTACATAATATTCCTCCGCCTCTTTCTCGAAGGTGTAAATGGGGGATTGGTGTCACCCTTTGCAGTTTGATGATATCTTCATGGAGTGGTTTGAGAACCTATTACATAAATTCACGATCCCCTTGAGCTTGGTATTCCGGCCCCCATTTGTATGCACTACAGGTCTGCTACCAGAGAGGTAATACAGAGACCTAAACAACTCATACCCGGGGGTGATACCCATGTTGTTGTATCGAGTCACAAACCCCATAACAAGGAGAATGACATTCAAATGAAATTGGGCCAGGCTCACCTAGTTCTCCTCGAGAAGGTGAGAGAGGATAGGGGGTAGGGGAAACACAGTCCAAACCGAAGGTGGCACTTGTAGATGATGCACCGACTGGGACCGTATCCCTGGGAATTGTACCGACTGGGACCGTATCCCTGGGAATTACATCATCTCGAAGGACCTCTAGTCTTAAATTCCTCTGGAAGCCTGACCCATAGAGGCAGAGTAGCTAGTATCTTGGTGATTTTTGGAGTTATCGGAGGGGGGCTCTCGAGGACCGGGGTCAAGATTTTCTCAAAAAAGAACAGACAATCCTTCTTATCTTCTTGAACCTTTGCCCAACTGGGAACCCTGGATCTGGAAGAAAACCATTTGTGGAAAAATCCCTCAGGTGGCATTGAGCAACTGCTGGAACTTTCCCCAGTTTTGAAATCCTCTGGAAAAGAACTGGCCGCTGTGGAAGGAATGGCACTAGAATCTTAGAGACGAGATTCCTCCACTCTAGCGGCGGTAAACACGGCTAGGAAAGAGGCTGGAATTGAGTTCTTACGTAGCGATGGTGTTTGTAACATTGTAAAAGGGAAAATGAGAGGATAAGATATAGGGGACTTACTGATTGATTGGACGGAAAATACTTTACCTCTCTGAGAAAGGTCTCTGAAAAATCACTCTGACAAAGAAGAGTTTTTGAAACTTGAAAATGATTTGGGGAAAAAAGTGAAGTGAGAGCGGTGAAAAACCTTGTTTTATATAGAGGGAGTTATAGGGAAGAACTTTATATCTTTTTACCATTAGCGGAATTTATCATGCAATCAACGACAGGTACCAATTATGGATGAAAAACAAAATAATAACTATGATTTTAACAATCCTAAATATATTTTTACCTTTATTCTCGTTCAACTTCTGAAACACAATATCCCTATACCTACTAATGACGTTCCAGGGCAGCACTCCCAATGTGAGGAAAGAGCACAAGACCATACAGATGGCATCGCAAATCCCGTACCAATCCAATATGGACTGGACACCACATCTTGATCAGTTCGTTACTGCGGAGCGGGCAAAATCCTCTTTGAAATTCTGTCCTGAAGTTTGGATATTAGGTTGGTGATTCCGAGTTACCATATTTTAATTAGCATTTCCATAAGGATAGGAAATCCACTTTCTAGATTATCTTCTCTTTCGGATAGGCCCTGAAAGGAGAAATTTCGGACGAGAAGGTGATAGCTTTCAGTCCGTTGCTACCCAAAGATATTGCATTGGAATATTAGAGGGCAGCCTGCCTGCGGGAATCCACCGATGAATATATCTTTATCTTATCCGTATACGTGAAGCAGTCTGTACTCTTTTGAAATCAAATGAATTCCATTTCCCCATGAATAGGATCAACCCTTATTTTATTCCTTTATTCCATGGTATTTACATGAGGTTGCTCTTTAAGATAGTCCCCGACCACCCCACGAATTGGTAATTCCTAAACGAGTCAAAGAGGGCATGCACATAGGTGAAAGTGGATAGATCTGTAAAATAAGCATTTATTTAAAAAATGACAGATTGTGCCAATTCAGTCTAGGAGTGGCCCACGGGAAGTGTTTCAATACCGACAGCAGCTCCAACTGAAGCAATTGAAGCTAGGTCAGCATTCTTTTGAATTGAATCTAAAATTGTATTTTTCATACTGATAGGCGTTACAAAAGTAGTTCCGTCCTCTAAAAATGAAGAAAGACTTGTCGGAAATCACCAGTTGGGTTGGTCCAAGAATGAACATTTCATTGACCTACGGGTAAAGCACACGGGCAGGGCAGCCCCATTGAACGGGAAAATGCCCTCTTGTCCCAACCAACATAGGGGACTAGCTTGCTTCCCACTGGTGGCGGGCGGGCGAAGGGTCCAAAGGACACGTAGCCGGGGGCGAGTAACAAAAGCGCAGGAGTGCACTTCTATTTTCCCTTTACTATTAGGGGGTCCCGTGGTTTATTGATCCCCGGATACCCTTCATTGGCTTCGATTTTCTAGCCGCCAACAACTTCCCTGGTTCACTAAAAAAGGGGGTACTCTGCTAAAGTTACCCGTCGAGCTGATCCGACATCAAGTGGACCGCACCTCTGAGGACTCAATATACGTCTAATCATTTTACCGCCGCAAGGAGGTAATCATTACCTTGGGTTACCACACAAAAAAAGCAAGTGCGTGGGTAAATGGGCCATGTGGGGGGAGAAACCCAAGGCATTTATGAGGAAAGTGGCACGCGTGGAACCCAACAGGGGCTTCACATGCCCAAAAAAGAGAAAGTCAGTGTCATGGTTACGAAACTCCCACTTCCCGCCTTGGATTCAGACTCTGAATATCAATCCCACATGACTTTTCCACTTCCCAATTTAGATTCAAACCCTTCAGATTCCAATGCAGATTAGAATGACAAAGATCGAGCGCCTTATCCCTTCATATCAGGATCCGAGCTCCTGGGACTCTAGAAAAGATTAGATACCAAGAATCCCGGAGCCTTTAAGCTTAAATGCATGAATGCAAGCCCTTCGGACTCTAGCACAGACCAGATCCCTAAAGGACGAATGCACCATATGTAGGGTATGATTCCTTGGATTTTGGCACAGTTCAAAAGACCGGAATTTGAATCCCATATAATATGGATTCGGACGCACTCGACTTCTAGCATAGATTGGAAGGCCGGTGTCCGAATCCCTCATCCAGGTTTACTAGAACTTGATTGACAAAGGGCTCTGACACAGAGTTGGAAGCCTGAAGGCCATATCTTCTATGGGTAAAGATATAGGATCTGCACAATCTCAGGCTCTAGCAGAGATTTGATGCCCAAAATTTGAGTGCGTTTTCTCTCTTCTCAAATACATGAAAGAATTTGAATGCCCTCGTTTTCTAACCCAGATTAGAAGGAAGAAAACTGAACTTCCTACTTCTGTTGATGAGGCTCGAAGGCTTTTTGGTCTCCGACAGAAATTAGAAAACCAAAGACTAGACCTCTCACTCAGAATTAACAGGGGACCAAAAGCCTCTAGGGAAATATTAGAGGTGGGATTTAGGCCCCTAAGCTCTAGCACCAGAAAGCCAAGGGTCAAACCCCCTGAAACATTAATCAGCTTGAACGATTGGTTCGAAGCCTAAACCTGGGATGAGCCTTCAGAGCATGAACCCTTGCTCAACTGTCAATTCAAAGCATCCCCGTGAAATGGAGGAAGCAACAAACTCACGGACGCAAGCACGGATTCGAACTCACGATCTCTGGATGAATTTAAAGGCTGAACCCCCTTAGCTTTCCATGGGCTTCTTGTTAATGTGTAAATATGTATGAGCCTAAATGCCTATACATCCGACCAACCGGTGCATAGCTTTGCCCTTTGGCTAAAGCCTTTTGGGCTGGCCAAAGGTGAGAGTACTTGCTCCACAAGCAAACAAAATAGTTGCCCTACTTTCATGCCTATATAAAGGCTAAAGGTAACCCTACACACTCAATTATTCATTCCTAATTACACTCTTTTAATCTGTTTGCTTACTTGTCTTTCTGAGCCTATTCCCCCTGAAAACATTTGGGGGCTTTGTCTTGCAAATTCCAACCTACGGACGGCGGTGTAACAACGGCAGTAAATTGGAGTGCATCAACGACAAGGATTCGAGACCGACGATCAATTCTCGTTGCTAACTTATATAACTACCGAAAATATATTTTGTTCAGTAAATTGTACTATCAGTGACCATTGCACGTCGTTAATTTATTTTATAGTGACAACCAAGGGTTGACACTAAAGCATTTAACCCAACCTTCCTAGTGACGATAAATTGGGGCACTAACTATTTGTCACTGAATATCCCCTTTAGTAACAAAATGGGACCTTTCAGTGATGACCTAGTAGTGACAACCAATTTTGTCACTATGATAGTGACGAGAATTTTTTCGTCACTAAATATACTATTCAGTGACAAGTCTAAATATACTATTCAGTGACAAGTGAATGTAAATCTGTCACCATACTCTTTAGCTACGACCTTATATCGATGGTTCCTTGACGACACATTTTTCATCACTACAGGTTTTTAGTGACAAAAATTAAGCTTTTAGTGATAGATTTGACTTGTCAGTAACGGTAATTTTTATTGTAGTGATAATTTTCATGCTTTTGGTTTTTGGGTCTTCCCTTTGATGACCACAAGCTGTCTCCCTGCAATATTCTGTGTGTTTTTACTAGCTATAGTTCACAGTATAAGGGTTTTCAGTGCCTCGATCATACTACCTGTAGAATCTATGTCACTCGTCATGATCATTTTGACGAAACATGCTTTCCATTCTCCCCATCTATTCCTTCGGCAATCAGTTCTCCACCTTCCCTGCTAGATGTTTTTGCTTTTCTTGATCCTGATTCTGATTCTGCACCTCCTTTGCCTACGGTTTC
This sequence comes from Rubia yunnanensis, assembly GCA_037428765.1. Lineage (NCBI taxonomy): Eukaryota > Viridiplantae > Streptophyta > Magnoliopsida > Gentianales > Rubiaceae > Rubia > Rubia yunnanensis. The sequence continues at coordinate 66,482,765 of CM075064.1, forward strand.
TGGGAAGTCGTCGTCGTACCTCTCAAAGTTAATACTTTTAAGCCATAATTCTTCCTATCTACAATTATGTAGATAATGGCAAGTCGGGGTCGTCCACGAGAAGAGGGATCTTTTCAAGTGTTTACACATATATAGGAGAAAATATACTAAGCATATACATACATAGATACATATAAAAACATGTAAACAAGGGGGGGATTGGTTGGTTTGATCCTAAGTTATCAAATTAAAGTACAACAACTAGAAAAGAAAGATAACTATGATAATCATGCAATACAACTACAATTAAAGATAAGATGAAAACAACAATTAAAGGAACCTTGGGCGCAATTGACTTCAACTTCCAAGCCTCTTATCCACCATTGAACAGGCAACCTATTTATTACTTTCACTACTTGTTGTGAAGACTAAAATTCTATCCTTCTTAGATAGTAGTTTGCATGAGTGATTTCGACATCTCTTGTCAATCCTCACCAATGACTCCCATAGTCCAAACATGACTAAAAGTATCCCATTGATGGCATTTAGCACAAAGAATCAACAAGCTCGGAAACACTTATAAACACTATACCGTGTCTAAGCATTTAACCAATGCATGCATTTACACAAGATTAGTCAAGAACGATCGACATTCATAGACTTCTCTCATTGCTACAAGCAACAAACATGACAAAGAGTTCAACATTATCATAATCATCTAGCGATTATCAATCCATCAACACAATCAAAAGCTCTAAATCACACTCTTGGATTTCTATCAAGAAAAGGGTAAATTAACCCATTTCCCGAAGCCATAACAAGCATATCATACAAGTTCTTCATATACTCAAGCTTTCAATAACATTAATGACATTAACAAACACATTCAATGCTCCATAAATGCATAATAGTAAAAGTATTAAATAGGCTACAAATTGTTCTTAAGACATGGGCTTGGAAGCCTTTGTCAATTGCTCCCAAGAACTAGATTTAGCTACAAGAGTTCATACTAATTAATGCTAAAAAACTAAACATACTACAAGAGAATTCAAAGATGAAAATGGAAGAAAATAGGGTTCTAAACATTACCAAAATTGCAGATGAAGAAGATGTGAATGAGAGGAAAGAGAGTGCTATTTATAGTAAAAAAAGGATAAGGTTAAATTCTGGCCACCCGTTGGCCGCAACTCTCGACGGGCTTGTCGCGACTCGTGACGGTCTAGCAACGACGCCATCGCAACTCACGACGGGTGCCAGAATTTAATCCTCTTTTCTTTTCTTCTTCTTGTTTTACACATTCATCTTCATAATAATTCCTCTCATTTTTCAAGTCTTCAATGTGTTAAAAAATGGTCTTCAATGGCCTCCGGTCTTCATGTTTTCTAAGAAATTCTTCAAAATTCTTCAAAAATGTGATCTTTAATGCCCTTTGGTCTTCATGCCTTCGTGTTCTTCCCTTGTAATGCAAAATCCACTTAGAAGAGGTAAAAGAGCGTGGAGTTGATCTTACCCCTCCTAAGAGAATTTCAAAGTAAAACACAAGCTCTTGATAATAAAAGAGCACAAAAGTGACCCAAAAGAGTACTAAATTATGCACATAAAATGGACATATCAAACCTCCCCACACTTAAACCTTACTCGCCCTCGAGTAATAAAAGATCCAAGCATACTAAGGAAATTACTATTATTCCCCCAAATCAATACCTCACAAAACTCTCAATATCACACATCCCAATGTTAAGGTCATATGAGAAGTTTCCCACAACCCCTATTCCTAAATCTACCCAAACCATATCAACCATCAATTCATTGATGTCCCTAAATCGTCTCCAGATCCCAAATTGATAATCCCAAATCCAATGATACAAGGTGAAGCTAAAGACATGTATAAGGTTCAAAACACATGCTCCACTTTATATCAATATATCAACCTAAAAACGAAGCATATTAACGATCAAGGTTTTCATAACTTACTTCGTCTTCTCCCGCTAAATTTTCCACTCCCAAAAGGTCCTCAAGATGTCAAGCTACCCGATCCATCCGTATGGTCACCGCAACCTTATGACTCAAACGCCGCCAAATGAGTGAACACTTAACATTTTTCAATTTCTCTCTTTTTCTCTCATTTTTCCTAGGAGCCCTTTCGGGTTTTCATCCTAGCCACACATCATGTTTCTTTGGCTCACATCTCACATTTTTCCGCACATTTAGCCTCTCATTTTTGCCTAGGTCGCCCTTTTGGGTTTTCGACCTATCCGGGCCCCTAATGTTGCCTAAGTTGCCCTCTCAGGTTTTCAACTTAGGGGGATTCTTTTTATTTATTATTATTATTATTTTCATTATATATATTTTTTTCAAAATTTTTAGCATTTTTCACGTGTCTCAAATCCAAAAAGTAGCAAAGTGCTTTCCAAATGTTAAGGCTAAGAAAAGTATCAAAGCCAACATTATCCAAGTACATCAAAAGAAAAACATCCCAAAACAAAAGGGAGAAAATATCCAAAACAAAACAAAAGAGTTATGCAAAAGTGTCTTCAATCCCAATCACCTCAAAGTAGATACCCCTCCCCATACTTAGAACAATACATTTCCCTCAATGTAGACAATAGGGAGAAAAATGTACGAAGCGAAGTATGGAAAGGGTAAAGATATGGTGCTCACAAAATCACTGATGTGATGAAGCAGGCCACCGCCAAAATAACGCTGCTGATACTGTGCCAGCCACTCTGTGCTCCTCTTCTCCTAGCTCTCCACCTCTCCACTCCCGGATTGGGGCCTGAGACACCTCCTGCTTGGGATTCCATCTCATGGATGTGAGCTGACAGGTGGTCAGTCTCCTCATCCATGTCGATCAAGGTCTGGGAGAAAAATACATTATTCTCCAATATCATGCTATCCTGGCGGTGGAATCAATCCTGCATAGTCTGCATCATCCGCTCATAGAAGTCCAGTGGAGGCTAGGAATAGTGAGGTGGCACAACATCCTCCTGCATCAGCTCGGTCTCTGGTGGAGGCTGCGGGGAGTGCTGCTGCTGCTGTTGCTCAGAAAAAGGTAGGGTGCTATTATTGCGCTGGATGGGAGATAGGCCAAGGTTGCATAGCTCACATTGGAAGTCATCTCTACATAAGGAGTCAGGTGAAATCACCAAGTCTCCTAGAGGTGCATCAAATTCCAGCTTCGTCTTGTTGGACTGAGGAAGGGCCATGAATGTGACCTTCCTCGTGCCATACAACCAATGGAATAGCCCCGTGGTCCCTGTGGCACTGAGCATCTCAAATCTAACTAACCTATCAGCAGTGATAAGATAGGACGTGCACTTCCTAAGTGCAGATAGTCAGCCGGAGGAACCAATCCCAAGTACTCTGCTAAAAGGCCTATCATGCCTCCGACCATGATCTTTCCCTTGGGCTTTCCTGCCACCTCCACAATTCTCTTCACCACTACTCTGCCCATAACCCGTATCCTGGTCCCTCACTCATGAAGTGCCACAGAAAGTGAATGTCATTGTCTGGCACATTCGTCAGCTCCGCGGAGCAAATTATTGTGCCAGCCAACAGCTGGTGCACATAACGGAGTGCAGGGTGGATAATGGCTACTCTTATCATAGGAGTTCTTTGGCCTCATTTTGATGACATTCCAAAAGTACATGTCATCCTCAATCGATCACTCCTGGGCCTGTGGGTCTAGCTTGGCCCGTATCTCCGCGGTGTCAAATCCAAAGGCCTCCTTAATCAGCGAGGTAGTTATTTGCCTAGATATATCATCTAAGTGAAAAGAAATTTACCTCTCGCATGGTTGATAACCTCTCATGCTGCTTATAGTGACCGTGGACAAGAACTCCAACGTGTACCTCCGGTAAGAGGGTACGCTCCTACTCATGAACCCTTCCATTCCCCCTTTGGCGAGGAGGCATTTGACAGGCTGAGTGAGCCCAAGAGCATCTAATGTGAGCATGCCTACAAAGCTTGTCTCTTTGAGTTAATGCCTCTCCATGGCCTCCCACCTTTTCGCATAGGACCCGGTGATCTGGGTCAAACCCATGTACCTATCCGTAAGGAGAGGTACAAGGCTCGATTTCGGAGCCAGTGGGGGAGGTTGAGGTGGAGCGGTGGTACGTCTACATCGGGGGGGGGGGGGAGCCCTGGGTCTCTTTGTGGAGGCCATATCTAACAACCACAGCAAACAAGTCAAACACACAGGAATATGTGTATATGTAATATTGCAAATTCATACTCAACCTTAAACTAGTTCATCATCACAAGCCAAATCAAAATCAAGTCAACTAGTTCAAGTCCTAATCACAATTTCATGTACAATCCATATTATGTCCAACAAGCCCATATTCTCAAGTCCATGAAATTCTCACATAGTTGAAATCAATATGCTATATCTTAAAACCACAGTTTTTCTCAACTAGTTTGGCCACCATTAGTACATTCACAATGTCAACATCCCATAACTAAACTACCCTAAACAAAATAACATTGCAAAGCACAATAACATTTTATCCAACTGACAACTATGTTTAATCAAGGGCCAACATGCCTCATATCTAGCATAAGTCATAATCCATTCTCAGCCAAAGCAACACAAATGCAAACAATCCAAAATCAAACAGGCACAATACAATCTAAACCGCAACCCCAAAATATATAATCCACACCGCAACCACAAAATATGCACACAATACCCATCAAATTAAATTGCAAGAACAATATATTCACCAACATCAACCAAGGTCCAACAATTTAATTTCCTAAGGCATCACACATAATCTACACAATATCCAATAAATAGAGTATATATTCATAATCAAAATTGAAGCTCAATAAAGTGAAGAAATGTACCACTTAGATGCTTAGGACGAAGAAAGGAGGAAGCCCACAATCCATCCAAAATCGAATTGCCCAAAGTCACAAACCCCCCAAATTCTAGGGTTTGTGTTCTTCAAAGATTTTATGGAAATTTGTGGGTGGAGATTGGGAAGAAAGGATGGGGTATGGAGTGGTGGTTGTGAGCGGCAGAGGCCATCTCTTAGCGGCGGCGATCGGTCGTCGCTTGGTGAAGGGAAGACGGAGGAAGGTGAACAGTAACGGCGGAAGTGTGGATGTGTTTGTGTCAAAAAAGGGTTTTGCCCATTTTTTAAAGTAGACCAGTACGCCCATTGTGACTTGCGACGTGTTCGTTGTGACTCGAGACGGGTAGGGAAGGCTCGGGTATGGCTAGGCTCGAAGATGAAAGATTTTTTCTCGAGGGGTTTGGGTCTGGTTAGGCTCGAGGATGAAAGATTTGGTCTCGAGGGGCTCGGGTCTGGCTAGGCTCGAGGATGAAAGATAACATCTCAAGGGGCATTGGTCTCGAGGGACGTTGGTCTCGAGGGGCTAAAAGGATTCACTGGTCTCGAGGGCTTTTGGCCTAGAGGGCACGAGGTCTCGAGAGGTTTGACTCGCGGCTTTGAGGGTTTGCAGCTTTGAGGTCTCGAGAGGTTTGGCTCGTGACCTTGAGGTCTCAAGAGGTTCAGCTTGTGACCCCAAGGTCTCGAGAGGTTCAGCTCATGACCCGAGTTGAGAGCTTACGACCTTGAGGACCCGAGGTCTCAAGGATTGGTCTCAAGAGGGTGACATCTCAAGGGGGTTATGTCTCGAGGGCTGGTCTCGAGGACTGATCTCCAGAGGGTGATGGACTTTCTGGTTTGGCTCAAGTTAAGAGCTCATGGCCTCAAGGTCTTGAGGGGATGATGTCTCAAGGGTTGGTCTCGAGAACTAGCCTCGAGAGGGTGATGGACTTTCTGGTTCTGCTCGAGTCGAGGGCTTGTAGCCTTGAGGTCTTGAAGGGATAATGTCTCAAGAATAGGTCTCAAGGACTGTTCTTGGGAAGGTGATGGAATTTTAGGTTCTTCTTGAGTTGAGGGCTTGCTTCCTCGAGGTCTCGAGGGGATGATGTCTCAAGGGTTGGTCTCGAGAACTAGCCTCGAGAGGATGATGGACTTTTAGGTTTGGCTCGAGTCAAGGGCTTAGGGCTTCGAGGATATAAGGTCTCGAGGGGATGATGTCTTGAAGGGCTGATAGGATTATGGGTTTGACTGGTCTCGAGGTGATGATGTCTCGAGGGCTCACGACGAGGCCCTCGCGAGGTCATCGCAGCTCGCAAAAAGTGGAGGCCAGGAGCTGAATTTTAACACAATATTTCTGATTACATCATCACTCACGACCACTCCATCGTACTCACGACGAGACCCTTGTGAGGCCATCTCGACTTGAAAAATGTGGAGGCCGAGACCTCCATTTTTCAGCCAAAATCCATGATTTGGTCGCGACTCGCGATGAGGTCCTCATGAGGCCATCGCGACTCACGATCACTTCGTTGCGACTTGCGATGAGGTCTTCACGAGGCCATCACGACCCATGACCACTTTGTTACGACTCGCGATGAGTCCCTCACGAGGCCATCGTGACTCATGGAAAGTAGAGGCTGAAAGCTGAAATCTCACCAAAATTACTAAGCCCGCCGCGACTCGCGACGATGTGTTCGCCACTCGACACAGACTACTAAACTGGTACTCAAATTTTTTTTTTCTGATTCCTTCTCTTGTCCAAGTCTTTCCTTCTTGACTCCAAGCATTTCTCCCTTCAAAAGTCCAATGCCTTGGCTTCAAAGTTGCCACAAAATCATGGGAAAAAACCCGTGAAAAGCATAAAGCAAAACAATGAAAATTAATGACGACCCGGATAATCAAAACCAAGTTTATTTAACATCGTCGGCATGAGTTACTCCCTTTTCTTGGGTTTTACTCACAAGCCGAATCGAGGAGATCAACGTCCTCTCCTTTTTCCGGCACAAAATTCTCGTGGTAAGGTTTCAAACATTATCCATTAACCTTGAATGTATTGGACTTAGCTCGATCTAGAATCTCCACTGTGCCATGTGGGAATACCTTAACCACCTCAAAAGGACCGATCCATCGGGACCTCAACTTACCTGGGAATAGGCAAAGGCGACATTGGAATAGGAGGACCTTTTGACCAACGTCAAAATCCTTCCTAATGATCATCTTGTCATGCCACACCTTTTGTCTTCTCTTTATAGATTTTGGCATTCTCATAGGACTCCCTCCGGATCTCATCCAGTTCATCCAATTGTAATGTCCTATACAAGCCGGCCTCATTTATATCAAGATTGAATTCTTTGACTGCCCAGTAAGCCTTATGTTGAATTTCCATCGGTAGATGACAGGACTAACCAAACACTAACCGGTATGGTGACATACCAATTTGTGTCTTGTAAGTCATCCTATACGCCCACAAGGCATCATTCAACCAAGAACTCCAATCCTCCCGGTTAGGGTTAACTATTTTTTGAAGAATGGACTTGATTTCCCGATTGGAAACTTTGGCTTGCCCATTGGTTTGCGGGTGATAGGCGGTGAATGTCTTGTGAGTAACGCCATACTTCTTCAAGAGTGTCGCATAGTCCGATTGCAAAAATGGGTGCCACGGTCACTAATCAAGGCTCGGGGTACCCCAAACCTAGAAAAGATGTTATCTTTCAAAAATTTTGCAATCACGTTAGAATCATCAGTCCTAGTGGGTTTTGCTTCAACCCACATCGACACATAATCAATGGCACGTAAACTCAATACCCCAAATATCAAAGATTTCACAATACAGAATAGGCCTTTGGGGCATTTCATTCCTAGTGGAGATATTTCCTACTCTCTGGCATTCATCTCAAGATTTGCAAAAGGTGTATGCATGCTTATTCAATGTAGGCCAATAAAACCCACTTTCTAAAACTTTCCTAGCGGTCCTCTTTGCTCCAAAATGACCGCCACTTGCATGAGAATGACAAAATTTAAGAATTGAGTGTACTTCATTATCAGGGATACATCTCCTAACAACTTGATCCGCACAATGTCTCCACAAAAAGGGATCATCCCACAAATAATACTTAGCATCACTCTTTAATTTATCCTTTTGGGCCTTAGAAAATTGAGGAGGGAATTTACTGGCGACAAAAAAATTTACAATGTCGGCATACCACGGTTGGAGATCCCTAATGGTGAACAATTGTTCATCAGGGAATTCCTCCCGTAGTTGCTCCTTCACTACGTGGTTTACCTCAATGTATTTGCATGGAGTCAACTGGCTCAAATGATCAGCCACAAGGTTTTCCTCACCCTTCTTGTCTCACACCTCCAACTCAAATTTGCTCAAAAGCAGGATCCACCTAATAAATCTTGGCTTGGGCTCTTTCTTTGTCATTAAATGATGAAGCGCTGCATGGTCAGTGTACACAATAACTTTTGTACCAAGCAAATAAGATCAAAATTTTTCCAAAGAAAATACCACTGCTAGCAACTCCTTTTCAGTGGTGGAATAGTTTCTTTAGGTTTCATTGAGAGACATGGATGCATAGTAGATGGCGTGAGGCACTCTCCTTACCCTTTGACCAAGCACCGCTCCAATGGCGTAATCACTCGCGTCGCACATAATCTCAAAAGGCAACGACTAATCCGAGGGTTGTATAATAGGGGCCAAAAATAACCTTTCTTTCAATGTATCGAAGGCCTCTTTACAACCCTCTTCCATCACAAATTCCACCTCTTTTTGCAACAATTTGCATAAATGAGATGCTATCTTCGAGAAGTCCTTGATGAACCGGCGATAGAATCCTGCATGGGCAAGAAAAGAGCGCACTTTGCGCACATTAGTAGGATATGGAAAAAATTGAATTGTGTCTATCTTTGCCTTGTTAACCTCAATACCCTTATAGGAGACAACATGGCCTAAGACAATGCCTTGCTCTACCATGAAATGACACTTCTCAGAATTTAACACAAGATTAGTATCAATGCAACGTTTAAGAACTTGTGCCAAATTTGCTAAAAAGTTGTCAAAAGAATTACCATGAATGGTGAAATCATCCATGAATACCTCAACAAAAGTTTCAAAAAATTATGAGAAAATGCTTACCATACACCTTTGGAAAGTTGCAGGGGCGTTACATAACCCAAAAGGCATACGCTGGTAAGTAAACGTACCAAAGGGGCACATGAAGGTGGTATTTTCTTGGTCTTCCGAGGCGATGGCCACTTGAAAGTACCTCGAGTACCCATCCAAAAAGAAATAGAAGGGGTGGCTTGATAACCTCTCAAGAATTTGATTAATGAATGGCAATGGGAAGTGATCCTTCGGTGTTTCCGCATTTAGCCTCCGGTAGTCAATGCAAATGTGCCACCCATTTTGAACCCAGGTGGGCACCATTTCACTCTTCTCATTTTCGACCACCGTCACCCCACTCTTCTTGGGTACCACTTGAGTTGGACTTACCCACTTGCTATCCGAGATTGGATAGATCATGCCCGCTTGGAGTAACTTGAGGATTTCCGCCTTCACCACCTCCATCATAGGTGGGTTTAAATGGCGTTGGGGTTGCCGGACGGGTCTTGCATCTTCTTCCAACGAGATTCTATGCATAGAAGTGGATAGACTTATTCATTTGATGTCAGAAATAGTCCATCCAATTGCTTCCTTGTTTTCCAGTAACACCACCATCAACGTTTCTTCTTGCTCTTTGGTGAGCTTGCTTGAAATGATAACCAGAAACGTCTCCCCTTCCCAAGAAAAGTATACTTGAGGTCACTTGGAAAAGGTTTAAGTTCAATCACCGGTGCTTTCACAAATGACAGGAGGAATTCTGGTTCCCCGGGTTCCTCTAAGAGTAGAGGAGGAGGTTTTGAGAGACTCGGTTTCATTTCTTCAAGGAGATTCAAATCCTCAAAGCTTCCTTCAAGTTAGTGCTCATAGAGTATACATTGTGGGCATTATTACTATCACATTGCAAAGCAACTAACAAAGACTCATCACCACTTAGTTAAAAAACATCTTGCATAACTTCTTCAACAAAATTTAGGGCATGACAAGCATGTTCTTCCCTAGGATACTTCATAGAGTCATTTATGTTAAACTATACTTTTATTCCATCAAATTCCATGGTGTGGGTACCCTTATGCACATCAATCATTGTCCTAGAGGTTTTCAAAACTGGCTTCCCAAAAAAAATCAGGGCGGCATGTTTATCATGCTCCATATCAAGGATATAAAATATGCAGGGAAAACTAAGGAATCCACCTTAACCAAAACTTCCTCGACAATACCTTTAGGATATGCACTAGAATGATTGGCCAATTGGATTACCACCCCGGTTTTGTGGAATGTACCCAAGTTGAGGTATTCATATAAAGAGTAAGGAATCACATTTATTGATGCACCTAAATCAAGCATAGCTTTTTCAAAATGTGTATTTCCCATTATGTAAGGGATTGTGAACATGTCAGGATTGCTACATTTAGAGGGTAGCTCTTATGACACAAGGCAGAAACATGCTCACTTTTTCCATTTTTAAACTTGTTTTTGGCCCTTTGTTTTCTATTCACAACACATAATTCCTTGATAAATTTAGCATATCTAGGAATTTTTTCAATGGCATTCAAGAGTGGGATATTTACCTCACATCTACGAAAGACTTCGTAGATGTCCTTCTTGTTCTCCTTCCTTTTTTTTCTTTCAAGGCTTATGGAAATGCAGGTTCCGGTACATATGGAGGGATCTCCACCATCTTTTCTCTTTTGTGAGGGGAGATGAAGGTTCCGGAATGGAGGTTGACTTCGGTCTTGGTGCCAAATGTCTCCACCTCACTTTCTTCTTCCTTGCTCTTTTTGGCTAACTCTTCGGCCTTCTTCTCATGGGCTTCTTCCTTCTCAAATCATTTTCAAACACCTCAATCCTCTTAGGTTCCTCTTCAAAAATTTCATTATCCGGTGAAGTTCCAACCTCTCTACCACTTCTGAAAGCGATAGCACTTGCATTTTGTCAAGGGCTGATCTCCGGTTGGAAGGGTAGCTTACCCTTTTCCCGGGATTCCATCCGGTTCACCACTTGAGCTATTTGGCTCACTTGAGTTTCCAAGTTTGTGATACTCGCCTCGGCTTCATCTTGGAATTTCTCACTTTTTTCCGCACATATGCCCTACTGGTGAATGGCTTGCATCACCTCATCCTTTGTTAGCTCCAAGCTCCCCCCTTGGTCGCGGGGTTTGTCTTGGAGACTTTTAAATTTTTGTTGAGGTTGCCTACATTGTTGTTGAGGAAGCTGATATGGTTGAGGGTTTTGGCTTCCTTGAGGGTTTCCATACCGGAGGTTTGGGTTATCACAATTTCCCAAATTGTACGGCCGATTTTGGTACCCTTGATAACCTTGGTAGCCTTGGTGACCTTGGTAGCCTTGGCTACCTTGATATCCTTGGTTGCCTTGGTAGCCTTGATTCCCTTGATAGCGCATGACACTTACCTTTTCAACACAATCCTCTTGCAAAGTGGGGCAAGTGTCTGTAGGATGTGCCAAGTAACCAATTTCACATGATTTAACATGTGGCGCATTCCCGGGCTTTGTCATCAATGATTTGACCATAGATGCAAGGGCCGAGGCTTGATCCTCGGGCTTTCCACTATTTGAAGAGTCACTTGTGGGCATTGGATTTCTCCTTCGCAAATTGGCCCTTGAGCTAAATTTTCTTGATTCTTCCACTAGCTCTTCATACAATTGCATAGCCTCAGAGGATGTTTTGTTCCCAAGGGTGCCACCATAAAAACCTCTTACCAATATTTGATCTTCTTCAGGAAGGCCATTGTAGAAGTAATAAACCAAATCCCCCTTCGAATAACCGTGATAAGGGCAACTTGCAAGAAGCTTCTTGAACCTCTCCCAATAGTCGAAGAGAGATTCTTCATGCCATTAGAGGATGTTGCTTATGTCCTTCTTTAAGGCTGCGGATCTAGAGACCGGAAAGTATTTGGCTAGAAACTTTGTTTTCATATCAAGCCAACTCTTAATGCTCTTGGGCAGTAGGTAGTGGAGCCTATCTCTTGCACCATCCCTTAATGTGAATGGGAATGCCTTCAACTTATAGAAATCTTCATCCACTCCATGGGGAACCGTACCACCACACAAGAAGTGAAATTCAGTGAGGTGTTTGTTGGCATTCTCCCCTTGCCTACCAAGGAAGATGGGTAGCATGTTGATGAACCCGGTCTTTAGTTCAAAGGGCCCATTCGGTCCAACCACAGGATACTCGATGCACATTGGTTGTTGATCGAGGTTGGGGGCCATGATGTCTTTTAACAAAGCTTGCCCCAAAGGAATCTCTCTTTGGTGGAGAGGAGAAGCTTGCCCTTGGAGAGGAGGATGTTGAGGCCCCCCTCCCGGATGCTCATCTTCGTGCTTAATTTGATGTTCCATAGAGGAAGATGTATCCACAAAATGGTCACTAGGAGGGGTGTTATTCACACTTTCCAAAGAAAGCCTCCTAGCCCATCTCAAATTTAACTCTAACTTAGGGTCACAGTGTAGGGGTACTTATGAAGAGGATCGCGTACAAACCATACACCAAGAACTCGAACAATACGTCACCAAGCCAAGTGAATGGAAAATCAACTAAGAAATCAAAATAAAAACAAACTAACAAATGTTTACAAATAGCATATAATCACACATAATATTCCCAAACACTTAAAAATAAATGCTTTTTCCCCAGCAGCGGCGCCAAAATTTGGGAAGTCGTTGCCATACCTCTCAAAGTCATACTATGAAGCCCTAATTCTTTCTATCTACAATTGAGTAGATAATGGAAAGTCGGGGTCGTCCACGAGGAGAGGTATCTTTTCAAGTGTTTACACATATATAGGAGAAAACATACTAAGCATATACATACATAGATACATATAAAAGCATGTAAACAAGGGGGGGTTGGTTGGTTTGATCCTAATTTATCAAATTAAAGTTCAACAACTAGCAAAGTAGGAGAACCATGCTAATCATGCAATACAACTAAAGATAAGATGAAAACAACAATTACCAGAACTTTGAGCGCAATTGACTTCCACTTCCAAGCCTCTTATCCATCATGGAACATGCAACCTATTTACTACTTTCACTACATGTTGTGAAGAATAAACTTCTATCCTTCTTAGATAGTAGTTTGCAAGAGTGAATTTGAAATATCTTGTTGAACCTCACCAATGACTCCCGTAGTCGAAACACAACTAAAACTATCCCATTGATGGCATTTAGCACGAAGAATCAACAAGCTTGGAAACACTTATAAACACTACACCGTGTCTAAGCATTTGACCAATTCATGCATTTACAAATAATTAGTCAAGAACGATCGACATTCGTAGACTTCTCTCATTTGCTACAAGCAACAAACATGACAAAGAGTTCAACATTATCATATTCATCTAGCAATTATCAATCCATCAACACAATCAAAAGCTCTAAATCATACTCTTGGATTCCTATCAAGAAAAGGGGAAATCAACCCATTTTCCCAAACCCTAACAAGCATATCATACAAGTACTTCATATACTACACCCACGGGTGTACCCCAGTGGTTGGGAGATGGGTGGGAAAGCCAATAAACCCAGGTTCGATACTCGGCAGCGGCAGTGTGGGGAGCTCTTGCTTTGCAAGGCTCTCTTGTGTGCACCGAGTCCATACCGAGCCCATTGATCCTGGTGCTGGGCTACCATGATTTACCTCTCATACGTTGGCCGGGGTGTCGGTTGGTATGGGCCGCTGAGGGCGAGCGGATCTTTGCCTTTTGCCAAGTACTTCATATACTCAAGCATTCAATAACATTAATGACATTAACAAACACATTCAATGCTCCATAAATGCATAATTGTAAGAGTATTAAATAGGCTATAAATTGTTCTTAAGACATGGGCTTGGAAGCCTTAGTCAATTGCTCCCAAGAACTAGATTTAGCTACAAGAGTTCATACTAATTAATGCTAAACAACTAAAAATAGTACAAGAGAATTCATAGATGAAAATGGAAGAAATTAGGGTTCTAAATAGTACCAAAAACGCAGATGAAGAAGATGTGAATGAGTGGAAAGAGAGTGCTATTTATAGTATAAAAAGGATAAGGTTAAATTCTGGCCACCCATTGGTCGCGACTCGCGATGGGCTCGTTGCGAATCGTGATGGTCTCGCGATGAGGCCATCGCGACTCACGACGGGTGCTATAATTTAATCCTCTTTTCTTTTATTCTTCTTGTGTTACACGTTCATCTTCATATTATTTCCTCTCATTTTTCAAGTCTTTAATGTTTTCAAAAATGGTTTTCAATGCCTCCGGTCTTCATGTCTTCGAAGCAAGTCTGCAAAAGTTTTAAAAAATGTGATCTTTTATGCCCTCCGGTCTTCATGCCTCCGTATTCTTCCCTTGTAATGGAAAATCCACTTAGAAGAGGTAAAAGAGCGTGAAGTTGCTCTTACCTCTCCTAAGATAATTTCAAGGTAAAACACAAACTCTTGATAATAAAAGAGCACAAAAGTGCCAAAACAGTACTAAATTATGCTCATAAAATGGACATATCAGTTTCTCCTGTGCCAAATACAGTACTAAATTATGCTCATAAAATGGACATATCAGTTTCTCCTGTGCCAAATACATCTTCTTTGGTCCCTTGCTCAATTTGTGCTATAGATCCGGCTCCATTTGATCAGCTAGTGCAACCTTTATTTCCACCGGCCAGTCTGGTAGCACAGTCTCCACCTAGTTTGGCTGCCCCATCACCAGTTGCCTCAGCCGACTCCCCTCCTTAGGATTTTCCTCCTCGGACTCGCACTAATTGGATAGTCACTCAATCAAAACTGGGGCTATCTAGCGCAAAGACTACTCATATATTTCTTGCTCACGGTCTTCTTTCTACTTTACTTGCTTAGTCGAAACCCACAGATTACTGTTCAGCTCTTCAGGATCCTTTTTGGGTTTCTTCTATGGATGAGGAGATAACAGTTCTTCGTGGACAATGCACTTGGGATTTAGTTCCCCGCCCTTCGAATGTTTGATCACACTTTATGTGGTTAAAGCCCCCACTGTTTGGACATTTGATGAGACATCAAATGCATGATTTTCCAAAGCATTTAACATCACTTTTGTCATATTTTTGTTGTAAGATTGCTAGATTTAGTTAGGTTTACATGATAAGGGGTTTAGATGACCATTTTCGGTTTTTATGTCTAAATCCTTCATTTTGTAACCTATGTTTAGTCTGATGGATTTTTGTTCCTTACGAGCATCTAGATTCCTTTTTGTATGCTTAATTTGTAGATTGCTTGTGAGCACTTAGGAGTGGTTTAGTGAAGGCCATTCGAAAGGATGGTAGAAGATGGAAGGCCACTCACAAAGTGGTATAAGATAAAGTAAAGAAAGGAGAGCAAAGCAAAGGGTGAAGAATGATATATGTTTTGAAGCAGAGTTATGAGAATTTTACGAGAAGAATCAGCCTCCAAGAGTGGTCATTGGATTCCGCTTCTCGAGTACTATAAAATTAACTACAAGAACTCCCAAAAAGGATCAACGGTTCACCTGTGGGAAGCAAAACAAGAAGCCGCGGGCGAGGCCATTTCTGAATTCCGATTGAGACCTCCGCCGCCCGGGCGAGCCCATTTCCGCCCGGGCGACGTCAATTCCGCCCGGGCGACACCTGCTGTGTTTTGACCTTCCCCATTTGCCCAAGCCCGACTTGGGGGCTTCAAAACCCTAGTTTTTCACCATTTTTCTTCCATTTCTTCTTCTTTCTTTGTAGATCTTTGTTTTATGTTATGGGTTTTGATTATCTAGCTTAGTTTTATCTTGGGAGCAATGGATTGAAGCTTCCATATCTATGTAGTAAGAACCATATCTATCTATTTAGTGCTTTTGCTATTGTGCATTTATTGAGCTTTGAATGTGAATTGTTAATTGCATTGATGTTGTTGGAAGCTTGAGTATATGAATTGCTTGTATGATTAGTTGTTAGGGTTGGGAGAAAGTAGCTAATTCTCCCCTCTTTTAATGTGGAATCCAAGAGCATGAGTTAGAGCTTCTTAAATGATGTTGGTGTGTTGATAATTGCTAGATGAATGTGATGATGTCGAACTCGTTGTCATGTTTGTTTTAGGTAGCAAATGAGAGAAGTCTATGAATGTCGATCGTTCTTGACTAATCTTGTATAAATGCATGAATTGGTTAAATGCTTGGATACGGTGTAGTATTTATAAGTGTTGCCAAGCTTGTTGATTCTTCATGCTAAATGCCATCAATGGGATACTCTTAGTCCTAAGGGAGTCATTGGTGAGGTTTGACAATAGATGTCGAATTCACTCTTGCAAACTACTATCTAAGAAGGATAGAAGATTTATCTTCACAACAAGTAGTTGAAGTAGTGAATAGATTGCTTTACTCATTCTTGAAGCCTTTGTTATTTAGCATTCATGTGTTCTTAATGCTATGTTTTACTTCATTTATGCCATATGTTGTTTGAGAATAGGAAGTGCTTTTATGATCGAAGTGTTAGGGTGTTAGGAAAGTGACGAATTCCTTAGCTCCTTTGCATGAAAATATACAAGAATGAACTTAGAACTTCTTGAGTATAATGTACGGTAATCCTTGCTAGATGAGTATGTTAATGTGGTTTGTTCTCATGCTTATCCTATAGATGCAATGAAAGGTTGAACCTTTAATGTGGTTTGTTCTAGGTTTAGCCTAATGAATGCTATGTTTGGTTAAACGGCTATGTCTTTGGTCGAAGGCTTGTTGTTATCAAATCTATGGTCCTTCGTGTTTAATGCCGTTGATGAAATACCCCTATGGTCATTGTTTGTCTAGGGTGATTATCAACGAGGTTTGAAAATGGTCGTTGTCTGTCTTTGCAAATTACTATTAATAAGGAATGAATGTTGATCTTCTATTAGCATTCCCCATAGGTAATAAATGTGATAGGATACGTGAATGGTTCAATGATCTACATTTGGTTTGGAAGTGGATATCAATTGCCCCCAAGGCTTTATCTTTTGTATTTTTAAGACCTTTTTTTTCTTTATTTTGTTTGATGATTAGCATAGTTACTTAATCTTGCTAGTCATCCTGTCTTTTAACTTTCAAACTTAGGACCACCAAACAACCAAGCCCCCCATTTTTACTCACTTTATATGTGTACATATATCTACTTCTAGCCTAATATCAACCTTTTGTGCCTAAACGCTTAGGAAGATCCCACTTCTTCGTGGACGACCCCGACTTACTGCTATCTACTTAGTTGTAGATAGTAAGCATTTAGGGCTTATAAATATTAACTTTGAGAGGTACGGCGAAGACCTCCCAACAGTTCTCACCATTTCCACGATGCATTCTCAGCCACTTCATCAGCTGGAAGTCATGAATGCCTTCCTCAATAGCGTTCTCGGTGCTCTAGTGTATATGGCGCAACTTGTTGGATACAAGGATCTGCTCCATCCAGATTATATTTGTTGCTTACGAAAGGCCATTTATGGTCTTAAGAAAGCACCTCGAGTATGGTTTCAGCGATTCAGCACTTATTTGACTCAACTCAGTTCCCAGTGCAGCTCCGCCGCCACTTCTCTGTTTGTTCTTTCTTGAGGATTTCATTACTGTATCTTCTAGTCTATGATGATGAAATCATTCTTACAGGTTATGATTCAACTCTTCTTTGACAGTTTATTGATCAAACACAACAAGAGTTTGCCATCAAGGACTTAGGTGCCCTTCATTACTTTCGTGGCTTAGAAGTAGCACCTACTTCTAAGGGTTTACTTCTTGGTCAAGCTAAGTATGCTAGTGACATTCTTACTCGTACCGGGATGTTTGATGCTGCTCCAATCTCTACCCCATTTGTGCTGGCTCACAGTTGCAGAGCTTCACCAGTCCTCCATTTTGGAATCCGATGATGTATCGTTCTCTAGTTGGGGCCCTCCAGTATCTGACCATTATCCATCCCGCTTGGCCTTTTTAGTCAAAAATGTCAGTTTGTATCTTCAGGATCCTCGTGACGATCATTTTATTGTGGTTATTTGGATCTCTAATATGTTCAAGGAACACTACATTTTGGCCTTACCTTCCACTCTGCCAGTTATCCTGAGGTGTTGGGATATGCTGATGCTGATTGGGATCGTAGTCTGGGGACTCGCCGATCCACGTATGGCTATGCTATTTTTATTGGTGGAAACCTAGTTTCTTGGAGTTCTAAAAAATAGCCTATTGTTTCTCGTTGCAGTACTGAGTCTGAGTATTGTGCTCTCGCCAACACAACTTCTTAGGTTGTTTGGCTGACTCACCTACTTTGAGATCTTCAAGCTTCACTTTCTGGTTCTCCACTGTTGTTATGTGACAACAATAGTGCCATCTTCTTGGCTCAGAATCCAGTTGCTCACAAGCAGGTGAAACACATCGACATCGACTATCACTTTGTTCGAGAGTTGGTTGCTTCTGGAAAGCTGCACGTTACTCATGTTTCTACTACTCTCCAGATTGCTGACATATTCACCAAAGGACTCTCTCGCTCATTATTCAAGTTCTTCAGGTCAAAGATTTGCGTCGCTAAACATCCAACACTTTTCTTGGGGGGGGGGGGTGTTAGAGTAAATCAAGTTTATGATTTTATTAGATTTGAATATAGATAGAGTCGTTGACTAGACTAGAGTTATACTAGTACTAGCCATCCTTTTGTACTCTATTTATTCATGTCAGTAATACATTATTATTCATGAAAATCACTCTTTCACTTCAAAGGTTTCCATTTTATCTTCAGAACAACAAGAGTGGATTTCCTAGTGTTGTTGTTTGAAACAACAAACACATCATCTTTTTGGTTTTGCTTTCGAGCTTCCTCCTCGATTCCAAGGCGAGTGATGAGAATTTCTAGGGGAAAATATTTTGTTTTGTGCCTAAGAACACCCTTATAATCTCTCCAAGAGGGAGGTAATTTTTCAATAAGAATGGAAATTTGAAATTGTTCAAAAGAGGCATACCTTCAGAGATAATTTCATGGAAAAACTTTTGTAGCTCATGAGATTTAACCTCCATTTATTTGTCATTAATCATCTGGCACTTAAGGTAGCAGCTAACTGCATACTTTTTTGCTCCCGCCTACTCAGTGTCGTACTTCTTCTGTAGGTCTCCCAAATCTCCTTGGTAGATTTGTCAGAATTGTAATAGTCATATAGATAATAAGATAATCCATTGAAGATGTAGTTTGTGCATAGAAAATCTTGTTCCTCTAAAGTCTTCAAACCATTCTATCTTCATCATTTGGATAATCAGGAAGTATACGTTTGTTGAAAATACACATATGAGCAAATTGTTTTCATCGTTAAATAAAACATCATTTCCGCTTCCATCTTAACATGAAATTGGAAAAGGCTTGTTAATGTCAATGGAAGAAAGAGAGCCAAAAAATTCATCGGTTGACATGATTACAAAAATGAAACGTCTTAAAATTGTTAGAACAAATTCATAAAAGTAAATGTGACTGAAATAATTTTTTGGGATGAGTCAAGGACTAGGTCGCTTTCTTTAAGACCTTTCGTAGCACTACGAAAAATTGTGCAGCAGACTATCAACCCTGTCATCTCTATGATAAAAAGTCACATATCAACCTCTTATTGTCTCGAAGAGGATTGAAAATATTGCTAGTATGTGTAAACTATTTGAAGTAAAAAGAACCCCATGGCTCAATAAATTTTATCTGATCTCTGGTTGTTCTTGATATCTTTTTCTGTATGCTCAAAGTCTTTTTATAAAAAAACTAGGTATTCGTTAAGATCTTTCGTAAAATCAGGTTTTTTTTGTAAAATATGCGTATATGTTCAGGTTTATTTCGTAAAATACGTGCGCACACATTCAGTTTTGTTTCGCAAAATACCTCCGTACACATTTAGCTAACAAGTGGGTATAGAAAATCAAGGGAAGTTACAAACCATCCGTATAGTTTTGGATAAAATATTTACTTAGAAAATATAATTTTAAAAATGTGTCTGTGTACTAAATCAAAATTTCTTTTTCAAAATTTTCATAAATTCCAACAAAAACAATCGGTTTCCACTCACCATTAAATTTGATTTCTACCCTACTTATGCTAAAACTATACCTACGATAAGCTAGTAGAACACAACAGAAAAATGGAACCAAAGCAGTTGCCACTGCAGAATAACAATACGTGGGAACTTTGCACAATTCTCTTAAGCTATCATGATTAACCACGATCCTCATATATTCAAACATTGGCAACTGGTTGTGAAAATCTGCATTAGGCTACCCACAATCATTCCTCTGCCTCAAGGATTTAAACGCATTTCGTGCAGTGATTCGCTCGCTTCTCATAGGGTAAGCGATGATCACAGTTGAACTCCTTGATATACTAGCGAAGAAATGAACCAAAATAGGGCCGCTTTCTTCTCTACTCCCTTCTATAAAATCCAATCAAACACCAAAGTAATCCAAGATATTCTTGCTTTCGATATCACCAAATGCTACAAACTTGCAATCCTTCCCCGCATTCTCCATTATGTACTCCACATTTCCTGATCCCCAGCCGCTCACGCATAACTATCGAGTGTTCTTGGAGGCTATGTTGCACTGAGTCGGGGACGAGTACCTAAACAGGGATATGGGCAAGGGAGGGAAATAGGAAAATTAAGAAATTATGGATACAACTATGACAAGGGGACTAATAAAATATTATAAATAATATAATACTCAAATTTTAAAACCAAACAAAACAACTATTCAAACTCAATTTAATAAGTTGTAAGAAAAATAAAAATAACAATCCAAACTCTACAAAATATTCAAATAAAACTAAATAAAATACATTTTTCATTAATATTCTTTGAAATCAAATCATTCTCCAATTTTGGCTCATAAAGTGAGAGATTCACAAACTCTAAATATCCCATGTCCTCCTAAAAATCAAATCCATCTCTACCAACATCCCACATTTTGATGTTATCATCTTCATATTAATTGATCAGAACACCTCGATAAAAGACAGAGGTTGTTATGTTTGAAAACCAAATCTTCAGCACGATGTGTGCTCAACTTATTTCTATTGAGTGAGTGAATAAAATAGTATGTGCTCTAATTTCATTCACAGCACGAAGAGGAATTAGGTTGACCAAGTAATTTCTAAGCCTACGTTTGGAGCAAAGGAGCTTCTGCCCCAAAATTAGCCCACAAATTGTTATGATCAAAAGAGTACCTTTTTGTAATCGAAGTCAAATCATCAAAAGAGCCTTGAAAGAGTGAGAAGTCTGTGAATTCCTCAAGAATTTTATTCAGCTCATCACTATTTGAAAATAGTCCACGGAATGCCTTTTCGTTTCTTGAGATATTTATTTATCTCTATGGGGAGCATCCCTAATTTTATACTCACCAAGCAACTCTTCACTATAAAACCATCATCAAAATAGTTTAAAGGAAATCACATGTATGAAAATAAATTTTAAATAAACAAATAGAAAGCCAATATTGTAGAATACATACCTCAGGTTCAATGAGTGAGTAAGACAATGAAGATGTGTATATCTCTTAGTTTAACGAGACATAGGGATATCAATAACATCATCATGAAAAAGAGGAGTTCCCTTTTTGTCAATCTCTGCCTTCACATTCTCTTTCATTGAGTCCCACATCTCATACACCAGGTGAATACATAGTCTATCCATGTCACAAAATATAATCATTTCATAGATAGATCTAGTGAAATCAGTGATATAATCCACCTTATCCCACCAATCATCATTCACATATATATCATTTACAAAATTTGCCTTTTGCATATCATCATCGCTATATGAAGCTTATTCATCACTTATGACCATTGCTTGAAGACCCCACTTAATAATTTTGAACCTCTTAAACACCACAATAACTGTGTCAAAATGAGCATCATCAACTGAAAGCAATTTAGGAGGGGAAAACCTATTAAACATGGTCAACCTCATATTCTGGCTCATAATGAAGTTCTTAATTTGTACGACATCTTCATAAACATTAGTAATCCACATGCACAATTCAAAATTTTCCTCATTGCCTCTCGTATTTTTTGGAGCACAAATATTCTTCAAAGAAAGATTTGGTTTATGGACAACACATGGTGTCCATTAATGTTAGGATACATGCTCTCAATGATCTTACCATCCCCTTTACAATTAGTTGCACTATACGTGATAAATCTGCACCACATTTTCATGACCTGCCTCAAGAATCACTTCCTTTATCAAATCTGTAATGAAATATTTATCATTATATTGACCAAAGCAATTTGTAGCTTTCAGAAGCATAGGACCTTTTCCACAAGTAGCCATGAAGTTAATTGGTGGTTTCCTTGTTGGATCACTCCAACCATCGCTCACAATTGTCACCCCTGTCTCTTTCCAAGTTCCTTTCATTGGTTGCATTAAACTCAACATGACTCTTCTTTTTATAATCAAGAGGCACATATCCAGTTATGTTATGGCTAGCAGCAAAGTATATGACCTCAAGAATATGGATTAGTCCTTGTCAAATTAAATGACAACCCAAAACACTTTGGAATTTCTTGATCCAGTTGATCTCGAGAAGAAATATCCAATGCTTTAGTAATCTGAAATACCTTCATCATTATTTTCTTAGAGGAAGAATCCATTGCTGATTGAGAAGAACCACATGGCAAAGAAACGTTTTTAGGTGCTAAATCTTTCTTTTTTTGCTTTCAAACTAATCTTCCAACCTCCGAAATTCTGCCACATCTTTAGCACTCACTTTCTTACAAGCAGAGATGTCATCATATCCAGACAATCGAAGAAAGTGTGCCCTCACCCTATAATAACTTCCATATCAAGTTTCATTACAAAAATTACACTGAAATGTTTAAATTCCTCCCGATTTTCCACTTTTTCTATCTTGGACACATAATCCCACAATGAAGTATTAAAATCACTTCCCATTGGCATTGAAGAAGAAACTTCCACTTTGCACCATGTGTAGAGGTCCTCAATTTTCCCACCTCCACTAAGCCATTTATTTTTCTAGTTTTGAAGCTTTTGGTCAACACTGGCCAACAGTGGGTGAAAGTATCTCTTTAAAGTCCTACCTCTAAAAATTGGACAACCTAAATATGTAAAAGGAAATGTTCCTTTCTTCATTTTTAGGATAGTTTTGACCTGGTTAAGTCTAGCTGGTGTAGTCACTGATTTCACTTTGATTTTATGATTCCATATTCCATTATACATATTTTAAAAAATATAATACATATATTAAAAACTAAAAATAAAGCAAAAAATATAATATTAAACTGATTCATATTAAACAAACGTCATCAAACTCTTCACAGCTTTTGGATATAATATTAAGCTGATTAAGCTAATATTAAAAAAATTACTAGATCCTACACTATTTTATGACAAACGATGTGCCAAACAATATGGGTTTGGAGTAAAATCATGGGACTAGACTACTATGTGGGTTTGGAGTAAAGTAATGGCTCTTCAGTGTTTCTTGAATATTACTAATAGGACCCGACCACCATGTACCAACAACATGCCAAATAAATACATATAATTTAGTGCATCTATGTCGAGAAACAAAGCATCAATAAAAAAATAGAGCATCTATTATCTATGTGGGTTTGACGAGAAAACTAGAGCATCTTTGCCAAACAAAAAATAGAGCATCAACAAAACAAACACAAGCATTAACACAAGGGGTTACTACGTTGCCTTACATCTAGGAGTTACCTGGCTGAGAGAGAGAATTAACACAAGGGGTGGAGATTCTCTCCCTTGGATCGTAACTTCTTCACTATTGTTCTACCCTTGTATCATATTGATAGGTTAGCACTTTTGGAGGCAACAACGTTGCCTCAAGTCTACTGATCTAGACATACTCATGTACCAACTGTTTAAATTTGTTATAGGGCATGGAGAACCCAATACATAACTCCCTCACCTTCGGGTGTCTTATTAAAAAAAACACAAGCATTAACAGCGCATAAAACATAGAAAGAACACAAATTTTGAAAGTTTTGAACTTAGAAACTGAGAAGAACGAGAAAAGATTCTGGAGAAGAAGATTACACCGCAGTGTTGGTAGTTTCGATTCGACTCTTTCGAGTAGGAAACAAAATCTCTACATACTTGAATTTGAATACAAATCGGCACAATTTTAGATAAAAAATATTTTGTCTGGTTGACCATTGAATTTGTGTGCAACTTTAGGTCAATTTTTTTAAATGGCTGACCATTTCCGGCGTCCCGGGGACGGTTGAGGAACGTTCCCAAGCCGAATTAGTCCCAGTTCCCATCCTGGTTTTTTCATGATGAGACCCAAGAGGCATGTGTTTCCTAATGCATTTAGCACATCTTTTAGTATTGTACGGTTGATTGCTAGATTTAAGTGGTTTTACATTACAATAGGTTTGGATAGTCTTTGTTGGTTTTCTTGTCTATATCCCTTGTTTAGTAGATTTTTTAGATCTAATGGATACTATGTCCTTAAGAACATCTAGATATTATTTTGTGAGCTTATTTGTAGATCTTTCATAAGCACTTAGGAGTATCTTAGTGAAGGCCATTCACAAAATGGTAGAAGATATTTGAAGGCCATTTGCAAGGGTGATAGTAAACCGAAGGCCACACACTTAATCGTGGTAGTAGATGGGATGCACAGAAGAAGAAAGAGTCAAAATCTGGAAAGAATTGAAGATCGACATGACCCATGTGCTTTTACACGGCTCATGACAAACCAAAGGCCTCTGTAGCTAAGTCCTGGCGTGGGTCATGTCCTTTTGTACGGAAGATCAAGACCTGGACCATCAGTCCATGTCCTGTATCCAAATGTGTGGTCGCGCCATCAGAAGCCAGGGATTGCGACTCCAGTTTGCGGTCCGCGTACATCTGCACGGCCGCACCGCTCTGATAGCCAAAATTACTCTACAGTAGGCAGTCGATACTCTTTTGCACGGTCGCACACTCAATTTGGCCAGGAACAATTTCCAGTCCACGACCCCTGCCAACGTAGTTGCTAGGGTTTTTCTTTTGTTTTGGGCTTCTCTAAGGCCCATTTCTACCTACTATATAAGGAGCACTAGTCTTCTAGAGTTTATGATAGTCTTCATAGGAAAGTCTTCTCTCTTCTTTTATTATTTCTTAGCTTATGCCTATGGCATCGAATCTAATGATTGAATTTGTTTCAATGTCCATAGAGTAGTGTAATTACTTGGAAATTTTATGACTAGGTAATGATTTTGTGAGATCCTAGATCCTCTTATCTTTTATGTTTTATTTGAGCTTTACATTCTTGTATGATGCATGTTATGTATATTCTATGATGCAGCGTAGTTCATATGAGACATGTTATCATGCTAGTCTTGATTGCTTCTTGGGAGTGTCTAGTTAGGCTTATTGTAGGCTCGTGAGTACCGGCTGTAAGTGCCTGCATATATGATAATGAGTACCATTCTAATTTTTATAGCCTAGCTAGGTTAGATCATCGTGTTTCATGTTAGGGAAGACATTACCCCTAATAGGGATGCGAGGCACCCTCGGTTTACCCCGATAGGAAAAAGCATGATAGCTTGTAGCAACTAGGGTTGTAGAGTAGCGACCGTCATCGTTTTAACCCTAGAATCATCGTTAGACGTTGATTCCTTTGCCTCTATAGGCCTGGGAAGAAACATCCAAAGTGGAGTGCCCATGATGTTTTTCCTTACTTTCATACCTAACGGTTGTAACATCTACTAGGTGGCTGATTACGCACTTGATCCTTTATGCGGGAGTGCATTGGAGTAAGTTTTACGGGGAAAAAGGTGCACAATTTGGACTCCTTTGATTGTCAACGTACTTTCCCTAATTACGAAGGCTGTGTTGATATGATCAAAATGGGCTTATATACCTTTGTGTGACAGACATTGGAAGTGTCGACTATCACCCACACTATGTGACACAGACATGAGATAGGTTTATATGTCTTACATGTGATAGAATCTAGGATCAAAGTCATTTCACCGATCATGTTACCCAAATATCCCCAAGGATAGTTTAATATAGTTTGATCTCTTTTTTCTACATGATTAGTAGTTGTTAGAAACCCCCCCCCCAAATCTATGTTGGCAGCACTAGCTATTTTCACACACAATCAGAGTGACGCCCGATAATGAGTTGTACATAGTTAACTTTTGAAACTTATCATCTTTTTGGAAAACCCCAAACTTGGCACTAGCCACTTTCTAGTAGTTGGTAGTTAGCACGAGAGCAACATATAAAAATCTATTTGTGGTCTCCTAGCGCTATGTGGGTTAATTCTCTCAAAAGTATGACCCCGCGGAGTGCGGATCATGTCCCCAGCTGGAAACTTCATTTGAGCTGTCATCCCCATGCATCCTATCCTAAAGGGAGTCACCTCATCGCTTTGCCATTTTGTGAAGGTTGAAATCAACGAAGAGCCAAGAATCGATATCACGTGCATGATTTCACTGCTCCCGTGCTGGAGAATATCAACAACATCCCTAATGTTGCCAAGATACAGATGCTCAGGCACAAAGTTTGAAATTTCAATACAATTCAATGACAAGGCGTCAATGGCGTGCAATCCCATTGTAGTGGTGGTGGATTTTGGCGGTTATAAAAGATTCGGTTACGATCTAGTAGTAAAATTTAAACACATTCATAAATTATTCATTATTTGGTCTTAGCACAAAGACACAACAACAAAGCATAAACCTTTTTGGTGTTAGAACGAATCCTCTTGTATAAGAATTCTTGGGTCTACTTAAATTCCAAAAAGATTAATTAATAAAAGTTGAGGAGTCTTCATTCACGAATGGGCAGTTCAAGGGATGATTCATTAATTTGGAAATCCCAACATCTAGATACATGAATTAGAAAACTCTAGAGATGCACTTGAACTCTTAGAAATAGAGAGAGAGTTAGAGTTGTTAGGTGTGAATTTTGTAGGCATTTGTTCTGCTCTTAAAAATCACCCTTCTGAGTCTGTATTATGTTTAAACTGTTGTGGTAATAAAATCTGAGTCGATCCTGGAGGTAGCCAATACGTTTGGTGAATCATGTTACATTCAATTATTGTTGGACTAATGTTTACTGTTCCTATGTGCGATAATTAAGCGATCTAGGTGCGAAACACGCACTTCCATTTCTTTTCCTGTTTTTAGCTGATAACGGTCATCTGCCTGGTTCTTCTCCTCCCTTCATGGTGGCTTCTCCGCCTGGCCGCGGCGGCGGTGCAATTGGCAAGTCCTTCCTCCAAGCTTTAGGCAGTCGCCCCTCTCCACTAAATGTCACCCTGCCCTCGAACCCTGAAATCGTTCCGAAAACCCAGTACAAGGGAGACATAGCCTGTTTGGTTAGTCATAGAGATGCAGAGATTCTGGCCTCCCACTACCATAATGCCCTGGTGGGTAAGTTTGCAAGGGGCAAGCCATCGATGGCTGCTCTCAATGAGGCTTTCAAATCAGTTGGGTTCAAAGGTAATTTTCAGCTAGGTTCAATTAATTTCAGACATATTCTTATCCGATTTCAAGACAAGGAAGACTATCAGAGGTTCTGGCTCAAGGGCTAGTGGACCTTCAATCATGCCCCGATGAAGGTTCTCAAATGGACTACGGACTTCTCTCCCGATGTAGAATCCTCAATAGTCCCGGTATGGGTTAATATTCCACATGTTCCTATTTTTTCTATAATACTGCTATGATTCAATCTATGGAGAATCAAATAGGGAATTTCATTAAGATGGACGCAGCTACTGCAGCTCTATCTGGAACTTCAGTTGTGAAGATGTGCGTAGAAATTGACCTTAAAAATAAGCTGCCAACATTTATTAGAGTGGGTATAGAGGAAGATGGAATTGAATATAATGTGGTTAAGCTACCTCTAGAATTTGAGGATCTACCTCTATGCTACCATCACTGTAAATCCATAGGCCATGATGACAATCAGTGTATCTACTTGCATCCTGAACTTGAGATATCTAGGTCATATAAGATGGAGAAACCAAACCCTACCCATAAGAATCCAGGAGATGGTAAAGGAGAGTTCCAAACCAAGGATCAACCAATAGGCACTGAGGGTCAAATTAATCGGTTTGTATCCATAACACAGGAGGATAGTAATAAAGTAGGGGGCTCTGGGGTTTCTGCAGCTGAGAAATAGAAAATACTGGCCTCACAATCCTTCAAATATGTTCCAAAGTATAAAATGCTTTCTACTATTAATATTGAACAAGAAGGAGTTACTGTTTCTGTGGAGGAGAAGTTGCCTCCTGAGACTGAGGTTCCTCAGGTGGATATCCTGGTTGGGGGGTTGGAGAAAGTTGATCTGATTCAGATTCCTGATCCTCATGACTCCATGAGCTGTGACCAGACACTGGGTAGTAATCAGAATGTAGATGTTGATTTAATTGATGTGGACATGGCTGAGCAACCTAAGGGGATCCCTTGCGATACTGAGGGGTGCATAAATTCACTACTTCAGTCCCCAGCTCACCAGTCTAAGCACTCTCGATCTGCTCCACCACACTTCATCTCCAAAAAAATTTATGCTAAGGATGATCTTCCTAGCAAACGAGGTAAATCCTTCTCACCTTTCAATACCCTCATTGCTGCTAAAAATTTCATTTTTTCTCAGCAGAAACATAGGCAAAATAGATTCCTTCCACTTCCGTTTGAAGATGCATCCAGTGCGGAGGAATCCCCATGTACCTTCCCTACCAATACTGAGGTTTCAAAGACTGCTGCTCCCTCAACTGAACTCCTACAATCTCTTCCTGTCAATATTACAGACAATCTTGCTACTCAGGGTAGTCAGGTAAGTTCTTCCATCTTGCATTCCAAACCTAGCAAAATGAAAAAGGGTGGGCAACTAAGGAAAGAAATCAACCATAGTAATGAGACATATTTAACTCAGTTAAATACGGCTCAGGATCTTCTGTTACACTTTTGTGTATCACTGTGTGTTACACCAGTTAGATTCTGTCACGTGTCCCTCCTAAATTAACTAAAATTAGATAAAAATCATTAACCTAATTTTAGCTAATTTAGGAGAGACACATGGCAGAATCCTATTGGTGTAACACACAGTGATACACAAAAGTGTAACAGAAGATCTTGAGCCGTTAAATACCATCATGACTAGATCAAAAAGCTCTAATAATGTTTCCCTATGAATACCACAACTCTTAAGATTAAAATGCTGGTTTGGAATCTTAGGGGAATGGATACTTCAATGCTAAGACTTCAAAATTTGATCACTAGGCATAGGTTTGAGCTTCTCTGTTTAATTGAACCTAAGCATGACAATTCGCAATGTGATTCTTATAAACAAAGGTTACTTTATGACAATTGTATGTTTGCAATGAATGGTCAAATCTGGCTTTTTTGGAATTCAAGTGTATCCCTTACAGTTAGATGTGATAATTTGCAATTCTTAGCTGTCTCTTTGCACAGTCTTACTCTGAACAAATGTATGGATGCTTTTTTTGTATATGGCCTTAGAACCAGAAATGGTAGAAAAAATCTCTGGGCTGACCTCAAGTCCATTACCCACTCAGATGCTATTTTCATTGGTGATTTCAATGCCATTACATCTATAAATGAATACAAAGGTCCATCTACTCCCAAACTGGGTAGTATGAGGGACTTTAATGATTTTATAAATGTTAAGGCTTTGCAAGAAATTAATACGGTGGGTAATCTGTTTACTTGGAGTAATAATAGGCTAAGGAACCCGACTATCCAACGATTAGATAGAGGACTATGCACTCCTTCCTGGTCAACCACTTTCCCTGCCTCCTCTGTTCAGATCCTGAATAGGATTTCTTCCGATCATAATCCTATGCTTCTTTCCATTGGTAGTGACATCCCATCCAACCCGAGGCCATTTAGATTTCTAAACACTTGGTATAAAAGGAAGGATTTTAGTGATGTAATATTGAAAAACTGGGAGATTCCTCTCAACAAATCAGGAATGCTCGGTTTTTATCTTAAACTCACCAGATTGAAAAAAGAGCTTAAAATTTGGAATAAGGAACAATTTGGTAATGTTCATGACAATGTGGTGCTGGCTGAATCTGTGCTAGAAGCTCAGGAACATTTATATGATAGTAATGCTTCTGTGGATAATCTGGTCAAACTTAAAGAAGCAAAGGCTAAATTAGTTAGGGCTTTAGCAGAACAGAAAAGCTTCTGGAAACATAAGGCTAAGATTAAATGGTTAAAAGAAGGAGATGACAACACAAGTTTTTTCCATAACTCTGTTAAAGAGAGAAAATGTAGGCTACAGATCACAAAAATTAAGAGTAGTAATGGACTTTGGTTGGATAATATACATGATATTGAAAAAGAGGCCATTCACTATTATCAAGATCTTTTAACAGATGATTGCACTCCGGACAGTAGCTTGTTCAAATCTCACTTCCTGAGTCAGATACCTAATTTGATTACTCAAGAAGAAAATGACAGACTGATGCAACCGGTCTCACTGTCTGAACTCAGGGACATTGTTCTTAGTCTCAATAAGAACAGTAGTCCTGGGCCAGACGGTTTCACAGCTAAGTTCTTCATTAAATCTTGGGATGTAATCTCAACTGACCTACTTGCTACAGTCCAAGATTTTTTGGCAGGGAATAACATCCCTAGAGGTATTGTTAGCACCTGGATTACAATTATTCCTAAAAAGAAAACCCCTACTTCTTTTGATTACTACATGCCAATTAGTCTTTTCAATGTGATTAATAAATTCTGCTCAAAAGTTCTAATGGAGAGACTAAAACCTCTAATGCTAAAACTAATTTCTCCACACCAAACAGCATTCCTAAAGGGTAGAGACATCTCGGATAATGTCATCTACCTACAAGAAATGGTTAGATTTCTAAATAGGAAGCAAAGAGAACCTAACTGTATTGTTAAATTAGATCCTAAGAAGGCTTTTGATAGAGTTAGGTGGTCATTTTTATATAGTGTCCTTACTAAATTTGGTTTTCATCCTGGATTCATTTTTTCCATCATGAAAAATCTATCACAGGCATGGTTCTCCATCTTAATCAATGGTAAGCCTGTTGGATTTTTTCAATCTACAAGGGGTATCAAACAGGGAGATCCCATCTCTCCCTTCCTATTTAATATTTTTTCTGAGGCATTTACCAGGAGCTTAGCATTCATCTTTCATAATGGTAAGCTGTCATATTATGATCTTCCAGGTAATTCCCTAAAAATCTCTCATTTATCTTATGCTGATGATGTTACAGGTCAAAAGATAAATTACAATAAAAGTGATATCTTCATTGGAAAACATGCCTCTGCTCACACAGTTATCACTATAAAGAGGATTCTAGGGATGAAAATTGGGGGTTTTCCTTTCACCTATCTGGGAGTTCCCATTTTTACTGGAAAGGTAAAAAATATTTATTTTTAGCCACTACTTGAACAAATTGACAGTAGGATAGGTAGTTGGAAAAATAAATGGCTTTCTTCTGGGGGAAAAATTACACAGATACAATCATGTATTTACTCTATCCCTCAGCACATATGGTCAGTTCTAAAACCTAGCAAGGAGATTATTACTATCATAGAAAAAAAACTAAGCAGATTTTTTTGGGGGTCTACTGATCTTAAACCTAAAAGAACATGGAGGAAGTGGGATGCTCTTTGCCTTCCTATTAACCAAAATGGTCTAGGCTTTAGATCAATTACCACCATAATGGATACATGCTCAGTTAAGCTATGGTGGAAATATCAAATGGCTGAGGCTTTATGGACTCATCTGGTTGCTTCTTTTCCACCCTCTTCTAGATCTTCTCCTAACTGGAAGAGAATCTGTTGCTTCAATGAATGGGCATAATCAAACTCTAGAGTAATAGTTGGTAGAGGTGATTGTAATTTCTGGACATCAAACTAGTTAGATATTGGTCCCATTATGGATCTTTGTGATCGTAATCTTGTGGATATCTCAGATGCATGTACTGTATCTGAGTTCATTTCAAACAAACCAGCTATGATTCTGGAAATTTCTCCTCTGCTACCATCTCATGCCATCTCCCTTTTACAGGAATCAAAACTCTCAACTCATAGGTGCGATAGGCTCATATGGAAACCTGGAATTAAAGGTGACTTCACTTTCAAATCTGCCTACCTCTTGCTTAGCAATCAGACAGGTACTACTGCTTCTATTCAACATCTTTGGAATTTGAGAACTGAGAAAAAAAATCTCAATTTTCATGTGGAAACTGATCAACTCCTATTTACCATTTGATAATATCCTGCAAAAACTGAGATTCTGCTTGCCTTCTAAGTGTTCTTTTGCTCTGCAAGTTTGGAGGACAGTACATCAATTTATGGGAATTAGGGAAAGGAATTTCCCGTCTGTTTGGGAAAGAATATCATGCTATTTCACCTATCCTGGCTTGAGCTCTTTACACTCTGTCATAATTAGAACTTCATCTTTGATTACATGCTGGAACTTGTGGAAGATGAGAAACAAATGCATATTTGACTCAGCATTGCCAACTACAGGCTTAGTGCTTAATCGAATTAAGGAACAAATTTTCTACTCCTTTTGTTCCAAACTTGTTTTCATAACCTCTGCTATCGACTTCAGTATAGCTGATCATTCATTCTTGCCTTTGATAAAATCTGTTCCAAAGCCCAAAATTTTTAAAATAGCATGGACAAAGCCATGTAAGGGTTATAAAATCAATGTAGATGCTGCATGGTGCTGTTTCTCTAATATGTGTGGACTTGGAATGATTATTAGGGATACTAGGGGTTGCTTCATTACTGCATATACTAAGTATACACAGGCCATCTCCCCTTTGGAGGCTGAATTGAAAGCAATTCAGTTTGCCTTAGGAAAGTGTTCAGGATTTTGCATCCCTGTTTATATGGAATCAGATTGTCTGAATGCGGTTCATTGTGTTGCTGATCCCCTGCATGCTCATTGGAAATTGTTTCAATTAGCTGATGATATTCACCAACTTTTGGGTGATATCAATTTAGTACACATTCAGAGACAAGCTAACTTAGTTGCGGATTCTCTAGCCAAATCTTGTCTCCAAGCACAGTCCAGTTCCTTCCTGGCTACATTTAATTGTCTATCTAACACCAGTCAGGGTTTACTTAGGTTAGATCAGATAGGTACTCCTTCTTTAAGGATGGTGCATTGAATGGATGCTACTGAATTGAGCTGTTATTTGCAGGTTTATGGTACTTTCATACTGGTTGCCCTTCATGAGTTGGCTGGCTCTTTGTCATCGGGACTTCTCCGTTGGACATATTCACATTAAGGAGCATTTATCTGTACATTGGTTGCCTATCTCGTTCCTTTGGGACATACTTTTTTAGCTTACTTGAGGAAGGGACTCATAATGCTCTTCATGCTTGAGGAAGTCTTTCACTCTTGGATGACTGCTACTGCTGCAACAATTTTGGTGCACTCATTGCTTTCTCTGTTAGTAGAGGATACGCTTCTAGACTATGTGGAGTGATTCGGACTGCCTTGTGTTTCTTTACTAGATTCACTAATAAGTCTGATCATCTCTACTATAGACTAAGAGCTTTTGAAATCCTCTAACTATTTTCCTGTCTACTTTCATTCTTTTGGAAGCAACGAATGTTGCTTCACGAGTCTATTGCTCACCATTGTATATCACAACTAAGCTACGGCTTCATTTCACTTTCGTTTTAATTTTCTGTTTATTTCATGGCTTGGGAAGGCCAAATAGAATTTCCCCCATCTATGGATGGTTTAATAATAAAAAAAAACATGTTAAATTCATGTTCTCTTTTTTCTACTTTTGTTTTACTATCTTGATTTTGCCCAAGAGAATTAAATTTCTCAACTAGTGGTATTAAAGATATGCTGTGATATAACAAGTGGTATGAGAGATAATGGTTCTTCGGAGCTTCCGTTTAAAGATGAAGAGAATGAAAATTGCGGCAAAGTTTATTTTGGTGCTGGCGTGATCAATTGTTCAATTGATCGAATTGGTTTATTGGTTGTTGATTTTCCTAACGTTAATTATTTGTGTTGAGGTATAATGAAGGTTTGGTTTATGATGATGTACGATGCAGGGATTGGTTTTCCTTTGGTTCATGCATGGCAATTTTTTAATCTCTGATTGCCGCATTGGTGTTCCATCTAATGACATGAGAGATTTGATTTTCGTCGAACTCAGCGCATCTACTCAAATTTGCAAGTCTGATATTTTAACAAGCTCTTTTTGCATTGAGCTTCTTTTTGCATTGAGCTTGTTTTGTTTGACGAATCCTTTCCTGGTGTGATTTATTTTGATTAGTGGTGTTTGGGTACTTTTACTATGTCAGTCTGGCACTTCTACTATGCAACTATAGCTGTTTGGTAGCGTCTGGCACAATTGTTGTGCATCTGTCATATTCGCCCATCTGCATCCGGCTCTTATTTGATTTTGAATTTTGAATCAAGAGGAGTATTTTTGGTAGTTTGACGGTTACGCTACCTATATGGATGCTCGCCATGTGTCTATTTTTTGAAGGTTTCTCGCATGTTAGCTTCTTAAATTTCACGTCTTCCGAGACATTCATTATTATGATGTCGCTTATTTTCCCAACGAATATCTTGGGTTTGTTACATCTATTTTTCCCCCAAATTCTCACAGTTCTTCTCCGTTCTTTCTCGCTTCCATCCTAAGCTTTTCCGTCGATCGCTTCTTCTTCTTCATGTACCTTCTCTGTCTTTTCCTGTCTTTTTCTTCTTGTCATCTTGGTTTCCACCGCTAGTTCTCTTAAGGATGAGTCCTACTGTGACACCACTAGCCATGAGTATCGTTCTGTCTGCACTTTGCTCAAAAAACTTTTTGGCGTTGGGGAGGTCAGTTTTGTCGTTATTCAAGAGTATGTGACCTTGCCCAGCTTTTCCCAGACCGTCCTGGATGCGCCTATGTGCATGATTGCTGTCTATTTGGAAACTTTAGAGAACTGTTGCCTTAGCGTTCCTCTGTCCCCTTCCTTCCAATATGTTTCAGGCTTCTTTGAATTTTAGCTAACCAACCTTCCTCCCAACTCCGTCCGTGTCTTCTTGGGCTTTGAGGTGCTATGCCACCTTGCGCATAAGGCCCTTTGTTACCTTATTCTGGGTCTTCAGTTCTTTAACCTGGGTGCCTCTTGATCGGACTTTTTTTTAAAGTTCTGGCAGGATGGGGTTAAGCTTTTAACCGATCACCCCACTCGAATTGAGTGGAAGCAGATATTTTTCTTTGTGGGTGAGGAGCTCGTTCTAGGATTTAGAGAAGCTTGACCAGTGTACCCGACTAGCCAAAAAAGGGGTAGGGTGCCCGTCCTAGCGCCACTGAGACAGCTGCCATACAACCCCTCACCTCTCACCTTGAGACAATGAGTATAAGGATAGACCGGGTTTTGAGGGATAATGTGCTTCATTATACGTTCGTTAACCATTGCATTAAATGTAATAATTGGTATGTTTTATATGTTGGATTGAAAGTATTAGTTAAGTTTATGTGACAAGGGGTTTAGATGGCCATGTTTGGTTTTCTTGTCTTAATCCCGCATTTTGTATACTTAATTATTACTAATAGACATCTTGTATCCACAGATACCTAGATCTTCCTTTTCGATCATCCTTAGTAGGTCTCTCGTGGTTACTTTTCATTACATTCTATGTGAAGGCCGTTCGCAAGGACGGTAGAAGAGGTAGAAGGCCATTCACACTAGAATGGTGGTGGATGAAGGCCACAAAATCACATCGTGGTAGTAGAAGGATGAAGTCAAAAACATGCAGTATTAAAGTTCAAAACGGTCAAGGAAGAAACAGAGAGTTGTACAAAATTTTGGGAACTATCCAAGAAGAATCAACCTTCAAGGTTGGTTCCA
Organism: Rubia yunnanensis; assembly: GCA_037428765.1. Classification (NCBI taxonomy): domain Eukaryota; kingdom Viridiplantae; phylum Streptophyta; class Magnoliopsida; order Gentianales; family Rubiaceae; genus Rubia; species Rubia yunnanensis. Next base: position 66,518,503 of record CM075064.1, read on the forward strand.
TTGGATTCTTCTCCTTGAGAACCATAATATCAACTACAAGAACTCTCAAAATAGACTAACAGTTTATCAGTAGCGAAGGAAAGAATTTCAGCTGACGAAGCACAAATGGGTCAGTGCGGACCGCTCGTGGTTGGCACCAAAGAAGGTACCAACGACCTGCGCCAGATAATGTGAACCACGGTAAAGGTCTTTGGCGTGAGTTGTGCCAATGCCTGACACTGACCATGCAAATCTCAATGGGCCGCACACTCAAGTTCCCATTTTCACTAAAGAACGGCTAAGTATGGGCACAGACCATTCCATTTTCAGTGGCCCGCGCTGTTTCAAGTGCAAAATATTAAGACTAGTCAGTGGGACGTGAAGAATTTGGTGGGCCACACCAAAATACTGAACAAAATAGTCTTCCAGAAGATGGGCCGCGCTCAATGATTTGGATAGCGCCCAAAATGAGCCGTGCGAAATGCCAAGCCCAGCTCCAAGGACTCAGCGCGAGGTTACAGGACGCGCTAGGTCCTACAGCCCGCGCCAAGGAGAGGCACGAATCGTGCTAGATCCCACGGCCCGTTCCAGTGCAGATCAAATGGGCCTTGCCAAAAAAATTCTAGTGAGAGAAAACTCTCTCTGGAGAGAAAAAAGGACGCAGTCCTTCTCCGAAATACCAGGGCCGATTTTCTTCCAGTTTCTCTCCTACGATTCAGAGTTTCCGGTGAGGAATCCGACATTAATGTTGGATTCCTCGCTGGGCATCTTTTGGTGTATGATTTGTGCTTGAATTTGAAGATCTGATCTTTGGATCTGGGGTTTTTGGGTGAAGATCAGACTTTCAATCTTGAAGTTGTTGATGGAGCGGATTAGATGAAGATCTACCATTGTTCCAAGTAAGTTTTAATCTTTCGTTGATAGATCTAATCTGGTGGATTGATGAGGGGTTTAATTATAATGAATCTGTGTTGATTTGTATGGAAGATTATCTGTTTATGGTGGGTAGTTGATGTGATGTTCATGATGGATTGGAAATAAAGATGAATTTGAAGCATAAATTTTAGTATTTGGAAGTGTTCATGATGGATTTGATGAGAGGGCATTCATGTGATCAGATGCGCCCCTGTCCATGATTGTTTGTTTTAATTGGAATTTCAACCAGATTGCTATGCTTTATGCCAAGAATTTAAATTTATTTTCTTGACTGATGAACACTCATGTGGGATTCAAGATTTTGGGTGTTTGAATGTTATTTTTCGATGGGGTTGATGGTTTGGGATTAGTCGAATTCAAGACAGATGTTTGGAGATATTGGTTGAATTGGAATCATTAACGACGGTAGGCCCAAAGTATTTTCCTTGTTGTTTCGATCTCATGATAATATTTAGATCTAGATGAATGGAGGAGCAGATTTTTCCGTAAAGGATGGATTATTTGGATGATGATGGTTAGAATTTTCTGATCAGGTTCGCCGGAAAAACATTTTTTCCGGCGAGTTATAATGCTTGTTATGCCTTGAAAAAAATTGGATTTCGTTTTGTTATGCATTATCCGATCGGAAAAGCAATTGGTAATTTTCAGATTTTGGAGGTTGGAGTTACAGATTTTCCGATTGGAAGTCACCGGAAAAATGCCATTCCGGTGGGGGTAAAGCTTGAAATAGCCTCGATTCTCTGTCCCTAGACTCGGATTCATAATTCTTCATGCTTGAGATGCATCTCAAGGCTGGAAAAGAGAACAATGGAGGGTTGATTTGGTTGTTTTTGCCCGCCGGAAAAACCCGATTCCAGCATGGATAATGGTACTTTTTTGGCCGGTAAGCACATCCTCGGATTTGGAGGAGGAAATTTCCTTGTTTTGGGTGCTAAATCCGGTCAAAAATTGCACAAAGGAGGATGCCCAGATTTTGATTGATTTTTTTTACCAAATTGTTGCGGATTCCAGCGTGTTTTCCAGATTTCGACGGCTCTCCGGTACCGAAAAACCACGAGTCCGGCAAGGAATTGGATCTGGGCGCTCAGACCCATTTGTGCGCACCGCCGGGTCGTTATACCCGAACAGGGTGAAACGGGGCAGAAGCTAACTAGGGTTTCAGTCCGATTGGTGGTGACGCAGGTTCTATGACCCGCTAAGGAGGCGGCTGGGTCGTCAAGGCAAAACCCTAGAGGTTTTGATGTTGGGCCGAGCTGCTGGGCTAAAAAGAATTAAAACCCCTGGGCCAAAGCTAGGCTGAAAAGGAGAATTGATTAAATAGAGGATGGATACAAAACGGGTCAACCTTATAACCCGGTCAATAGCAACACTAAAAGAGGCGGCTGCGGTCAAGTTGAAACCCTAGCTATAGGGTACTGGGCCGAGCCGCTGGGCCGAAATGTGGAGCTGCTGGGCTGAGTGAAAAAATCAAACGGGAGGGCTGAAAAAATGCTGCCGTGGGCTGAAAATGGAAGAAACGGCTGGATGAATTACTTGGATCAGGTTATAACCCGGGTTAGGTTACAACTCGGGTCAGGTTCAATGGCGGCTGGGTCAAGGAGATCCCTTCCTGGGCCGAGCTGCTGGACCGAAAAAGAGAGCTGTCGGGCCGAAGGAAATAACCAAGCAGATGGGCTGTTTTCATGGAATTTTGGGCCTAATAAATGGAGAATTTTCAGCTTATCTTGGGCCGAATTTTCTTCGTTTTGGGGCTCTAATTTATGGGTTTTTGTTGAGTTTTGGCCTTCTCTTTGGGCTAAAATTGTATTGGGTTGATAATTGCACATTTTCCCTCGGAGGGTCAGAGAGCATCCTTTCTACATTTGGTTGCACAACTATAGGAGTTGGGTAGTGGGTTAATTAATTAGCGCACGCAAATTTAATTAACCTACTGCTAGTTGTTACTTGGACTTGACGGTCATTACGCGCTCTATGCTCACGCTACACTTTGTGTTAAATTAGCATAAAGCTGTCCATTTGCTCAAAATGGAGCGGGCGATTACATAATCGCCAGGCGGGCGGTCGTCGCGCCCTCCGTGCAAAAGATAATTTATAAGCCCTTTTTGCTTACTTTCTACAACTAGGTAGATAGTGGCAAATCGGGGTCGTCCAAGGAGAAGAGGGATCTTCGGTAGATAGCGTCTAAGCATAAAATGGTTAATATTAGGCTAGGATAAAATATATACACACACATAAAAGCAAGTAAAATGGGGGGGGGGTTGGTTGGTTGGTTTTCCTAAGTTACGAAAGTAAAAAGACAAGATAACTAGCAAGGTCAAGTGACTATGCTAATCATCAAACAAAACTAAGAAAAGGGGTTTTAAACTACAAAGATAAAGCCTTGGGGGCAAGGGATATCCACTTCCAAATCTAATGTAGGTCATTGAATCATTCACTCATTCTATCATATAGCATTACATGACTCAACATCAACATACCCATCTAGCAAGAATCACAACACATAAATCACAAGAAGTTCTAAGTTCACGCTCATAGATTTTCATGCAAAGGAGCTACGGAATTCGTCACGTTCCTAACACCTAACCAATTCAATCATACAAGCACTCCCTATACTCAAACAACTCATGGCACAAGTGAAGTGAAACACACCATCAAGAATACACAAATGCTAAATAACAAATGCTTCAAGGATGAGTTAAAATCATCCATTCAATACTTCAACTACTTGTTGTGGAGACTAAACTCCTATCCTTCTTAGTTCGTAGTTTGCAAGAGTGAGTTTGACATCTCTCGTCAAACCTCACCAATGACTCCCGTTGTCGCGACCACGACTCAAGGTATCATTGGTGGCATTTAATCACGAAGAACCAACAAGCTCGGAAATGCTTATGACCACTACACCGTGACTAAGCATTTAACCAATTCATGCAATTACACGAGATTGGATGAACGTGCAACGCACATTCATCCAAGAGCATATAACTCTCTCGTTTGCTACACAAACGAACATGACGAAGAGTTCGACATCAATCACATTCATCTAGCACATTATCAATCCATTAACACAATCAAAAGCCCTAAATCATACTCATACATTCCTAACAAGAAAAGGGGGGAAATTAACCCAAATCCCCCAAACCCTAGCTAGCAATTCATACAAGTATTTCATTCAAGCTTTCAACAATATCAATGGCATCAACAATTAACATTCAAAGCACAATAAAAGCACAATAGCAAAACACCAAATAGATAGATATAAATGCTCCTTACTACACAGAAATGAAAGCTTCAATCCTTGCTCCCAAGTACAAAAACTACTCTAGAACAACAAAAGACATAGAAACTAAGAAAACAAGAAGATAAAACCTAGGGTTTTGGCCCAAAACAGGGGCCAAAAGCTGTGGAGAAGAAGGGGTGAAGAGGTATTTATAGTGGAAGAAAAAGGGGAGAAAAAACGCTGCTGCAGAGCTGGATTCGTGCTGTCGTCGCGAGTCGCGACCAGTTCCATCGCGAGTCGCGACCAGCAGTGAAATCCAGCCCTGTTTTGTTTTGCTTCCTCCGGGTGAACCGTTGATCCGTTTCGGGAGTTATTGTAGTCGATTTTATAGTGCTCGAGAAGAGGAATCCAATGGTGCCACTCTTGAGGGCTGATTCTTCTCGGAAAATTCTGAGAACCCTGGATCATCATTCATCCGTTGCTTTGCTCTCCTTTCTTCATCTCTTCACTTCTTCAAATCTTCACAAAGCTCAAATGTAAAGGTCTTCAAATCTTCAAAGATAAATATTCAAAGTCTTCAAATCTTCAAAGTCTTCAAACAAATCACCTTGTCACACAAAATCATCTAAAAAGTGATAAAAACGTCAAAGCCGCCTTTATCCCTCCTTAGATGATTTCAAGGCAAAATGCCACATGTAGAGCACAAAATTGCACAAAACCTAATCCTAAAAAGCCTAAAATAACCATCTAAAATGGACACATCACGCTCTATGCTCACGCTACACTTTGTGTTAAATTAGCATAAAGCTGTCCATTTGCTCAAAATGGAGCGGGCGATTACATAATCGCCAGGCTTGACGCACGCCGTATAAGTTGTGTCCATTCTCTCCATCCCTAGGAGGGCTACTTTTAGAGGGGTTCACAAGAGATTTTGGCACGGCCTACGAGCACTCTTGCCCTCTAAATTAGCCTCGGTTCATATCACGAGAACGTTTGAAGGCCAATAACACCCCTCTTTCCTCACCTTAGGGGTGTATATGGTAGAAGCTGCTCCTCCCTTGGCGGTCCTAGCTTCATTCGGATTCAGCAACACCAGCACACCATGGTGACCATTCAAGACCCGAGTACACCACACTCAACTACACTTTTTGTCTACCACTGGCATCTTCTTCATTATTTTCTTCAAGACCCGAGACCCGAGTCTCGGCTGCAATGAGGATTTCATATGAAGAGCCAGTACACATTTCTGGTTGCTATGTATAGGTCCAGATTCACACATCTGGACTTGCATTTATTTTTCCCTAGGCTTAGCACACTCTAGCTTAGGGTTAGTATTTCTTCAAAATTTAGGGGGGGGGGGATCCCCCCCCCCCCCCGTATTTTCCCTAGGTTTTAGCCTAGGGTTGGATTATTTTTGTATTTGGTAGGGCTCCTTTAGGGCTCTACCATGGGTTCCACCGTCTATACTATTTATATATTTACCTCAAATGGGCCCCGCCAGATCTGGTGCCTTCCGCCAACACGACCCGAGGAAGCAGCGGATCGGGCTATCCATGACAGTCCGCGCTAATGGCGGCTGAACTAGGGTTTCACCTATTTTTGTTCTATTTTGGGTGTATTTTTAGTCCCAACCCCCCAATACTATAAACATAACCTTAGTCTACTATGGTTAGAGACATTTGACACTTTTCATTAGTTCACTTGTAATTTGGAGAGCATTCGAGAGAGAGAAATATTCTCTCTTCTTTCTTTCTTTCCTCTTTATTTTTCTTTGATCCTATGATGTGGAATTTCAAATCTTTATTTTAATTCCATGTCTTGGGACTAGATTTATAGCTTGGGGATAATTGTATTTATGTGTTGATTTATACTTTTGTGTAGTTTGACGGTTCATCATAATTATTGTGCTTGTGATATTATTATGACTTGTTCTTGAAAGTTAGAATTTCTTGAATAGTACACTCTATTAGCACACACTCTAGTCTATATTCATATTGATACAAATATTTATACACCCCGGGGAAGAGAAACCTCAGATGTGTTATGGGTAGTTACCCGCCTTCACTTGGGGTCGTTAATTGTAGCTAATTAACCTGAGCAGAGGCACCGAGGTGAAAGAGGTTCAAATTTATATTTATAGTTGTACACCCAACTTACTACTATACTCTGATAGGGTAGTTAGTGGTAAACCTTGAATATTTCCAAAGATATGATAGGGTCTAAAAGTTAATCAAACACAACCACGTTTGGGTTGTCAATTCATACGCGTTGTTAAGAATAAATAGTATGGTAAACTGGGTTTTTTTTATAGTTTTTTTGAGTAACAACTATGAAGGATGAAAATAAAAAAGCAAGTGAACTATATTAGCTAAATATTTGGGGAATAATTGCGTAACATGGTTGATTTGATGCTTCGATCCTCGATTAATTCACATGCAAGATTTACACAACCTAACTTAGTGCTCATAATACGTAGTGTGGTTGATGACATACACTTCCCCATACCTGTCACGTTGGGTGCCCTTGCAACCTTCCATTGAAACCACTTCCATAATTAGGGGAGTACAACAAGGTACGACCATTGCTGTAGGTCTGTTTCTCCCTCGTACGATTACATCTCGGGCGCTCCACTATAGATGCTCTACTCCTTAGGCCTATGAATGAGGCAAAGGGAGATAGGCACCTCATCTATAACACTAGAACCTCTTAAAATCCTAGCCTGCTACTTTTGGCTATCTCTACCTGTAATTCATCAGACTACTCTTAATAGTCAGCTAAGGCTGGTGTGCTGTCATCGTAACCGTAAAACTCAAAAAAGACCTTCGTGCACACACTCACGTGGATCTGGACCTTGCTACCCATATCACATCCAAGGTTTCTCTTCCCCGGGGGGTATCGATATTTGCACCAACATGAATATAGACTAGAGTGTGTGCTAATGGAGTGTACTATTCATGTAATTATAACATTCAAGAACAAGTCATAATAATATCACAAGCACAATAAATAGAATTAACTAGTAATCTCACAAAAGCATAAATCAACACATGAATACAATTATCCCCAAGTTATAAATATACTCCCTAGACATGGAATTCAAATAAAGTTTTGAATTCCACATCATAGGATCAAAGAAAAATAAAAAGGAAGGAAAGAAAGAAGAGAGAATGTTTCCCTCTCTAGAATGCTCTCCAAATTACAAGAGTAGATAGTGAAAAATGTCAAAAGTCTAAAAGTTCTAAGAAAAAGAAAAGAAAAAGAGAAGGAAAAGAGAAGAGGATCTCTGGAGAGAGAGAGAGAACTCTCTTCTTCCTTCTACTTACCTATAGAGGGAAAAAATCTACATTATGACTACTTAGATTTTCCTAGAAGACTAAAGGCTCCTATTTATGGTTGTAGGGAATTGGGTCTAAAAATAGGCCAAAGAGTGGGAAACCCTAGCTCAGCCACCATTTGGCGTGGATCATCACTAATGGCATGGTCTACGCCTCTGCTTCAATCCGTGCTGGCCGGCTGGTCTAGCAAGGTCCGCGTCACTCCTTTGGAGCAGACTGTCTAGTCTGTCTGGGGCATCAGGCGTGGTCCGTGTCTTCTCGTGCGCCAACACAAACCATTTAATTCTCCACATCACACTAGCTGTTCTCAACATTTTGTACTTGAAACGGTGTGAACCACCTAAAATGGGGTGGTCCACACCCATACTTAGCCTTTTTTTAGTAAAGAAGGACACTGGAGCATGTGGCCCGTTGAGATGGGCCCAGTCCGTGCCGGGCCTTGGCACATTTTGTGGCAAAGACCCCTAACGTGGACCACTTCATCTGGTGAAGACCGTTGGTGGCTTACTTTGTGCCATCCATGAGCGGTCCGGCCGACCTATTGGTGCTTTACCATTTGAACTTGTTTCCTTCACTGCGGATGAACCGTTAGTCTGATTTGAGAGTTCTTGTAGTCTATTTTATAGCGCTCAAGGACAAATATCCAATGGAACCAACATTGAAGATGGATTCTTCTTGGATTGTTCCCAATAATTGGCACAAATCTTGGACCACGATTCTCCATTTCTTCCTTGGCCGTTTTGATTCCAATGCCGCCTGTATTTTGCTCCAACATTCTACTACAATGAATTGATGTCAATGTCTTTCATCTACAACCATTCTAATGTTAATGACCTTCGACCTCTTCTACCGTCCTTGCAAATGGCCTTCAATATCTTCTACCACCCTTGCGTATGACCTTTACATAGAATGTAACAAAAAGTAACCACGAGCAACCAACTAAGGATGATCATAAAGGAAGATCAAGGTGCCTGTGGATACGAGATGTCCATTAGTACCAATTAATCTACAAAACTGGGATTTAGACTAGAAAAACCAAACTTGGCCATCTAAACCCCTTGTCACATAAACTCAACTAATACTAGAAATCCAACATTTAAAACAAACCAATTATTATGCTGAATGAATTGGTTAATGCATGCATAATGGTTCACATCAGGTAGCAGAGTCCAGGTCCATGTGAGTGTGTGCACATAGGTCTTTTTTGAGTTTTACTGTTACATTGCCAGCACACCAGTGTTAGCTGACTATTTGAAGTAGTCTGATAGGTAACGGGTAGAGATAGTGCCAAGTAGCAAGCTAGGGTTGTAAGTGGTCCCAGTGTCACAGATAATATTTCTACCTCCCTTTGACTCGTTCATATGCCTAGGGGGTAGAGCATCCATGATGGAGTGCCATGGACGTAATTGTACGGGGGGAGAAACATACCTAAAAAATGGTTGAACCTTCTTGTACTCCCCTAATTACGGAGGTGGTGTTGATGGAAAGTTGCAAGAGCACCCGACATGATAGGTATGGGGAAGTGTATGCTATCGACCACACTACGTATTATGAGCACTGGATTAGGTTGAGAATATATCACATGTGATTTAATTGATTATCGAATGCTGTAAATCAACCATGTTACACAATTACTTCCCAAGTGTCTAGCTTATATAGTATACTTGTTTTTTTACTTCATGTTCTTAGTTGCTAGTCGAAAAACCAAACCCCCCTCTTGTTTACTATACTATCTATTCCTAGCAACTCATACTGATTGACAACCTGAACATGGTTGTGTTTGATTAACTGTTAGACCCTGGTATCTCTATGGACTTACACAGGGCCTACCTCTAAATACCCTATCGGTAGCATAGTAGTGAGTTAGGTGCAAAACTATAAAATTTATCTGTAACCTACTATCCTCTGTTCGAGTTAATTAGCTACAATTAATGACCCCGAGTGGAGACGGGTTAAATTTTGGCACTGCTAATTTTGGTCAAATTTCCGACGTCCCTATCAGTCGGGTTGAAGAAGCAACTGTAAAATATAACCTAAGGGGCTACCAAGTCATTGTCTAATTATTGGGAGCATTTCAAGAGGTTGCTAGCGAGCTGCCCTTACCATTCATTCAAAGTGGGAGATCTAGTTTACTATTTCTTTGTGGCTTAGTGAAAAAGACATGTAGATGGTGAATGTCGTATGCAATGGTTCGATAGCCAACAAAATCCTGAAGGACGTAATGACCCTATTTGAAGAAATGAAAAATGGGATGCGATAGTTTGGCACACGATTAAGGGTTAAGGTTTTGGATGAACCCTCCCTGATTTGTCTGGAACACGATTGGCTACACCACCGACTGTACTTCCTTAACTTGCAAAACATAGCCCCCAGAATGATCCAGGGGGAGACTTTCTAATGGTAAAGTCAGTAAAGTGTCTCATACCATATCAAAGACAAAATAAATCTCAAAGGAATGTGTACCTTACTATTTATAACACTTGAATCCTAACAGTTATTGTACATAATTGAAACTCTTATTAAATATATTAAATAACAATATTAATCATGCTTAAACCCTATCGGGCTAAACTACTCCAAAGATATCCTTTGGACTGTAACCCAACTCTTATTATTTAATGAGTTGGGTTGCGGCCCAACTCTAACTTCATAAGAGTATCATCAAAAGCCCCCAGAGAACATGAGGCATGACAACTATGTTTGAGCATTTGAAGCAGCTTAACTTCGAATATGTCAATATCATAGGAATGCCTTAGTTCTCTTAATCACAAATATCATATCCTTGAATATATTTAGTTTTTCTTCTTCGCTCGAAGGGTCTCTCAAAATCTTGTGCTTCCGAGCTACGTATTGTCTTAAAAAAGGAATCTAATATCGAGTTTGCAACAATGATGACTGAGGACGAGAAGAAAAAGTTTGAGATTCATAAGTAGGGCTTAGAACATGCATATAACGCTTGTGCCCGTATTATTTATGAGAGAAATATGTGGTACCACCCGGCCTAACTGCCCATGTTGCCAAATAGAAGGTAACCCTTGTGTAGATGAAAGTATACGAGTTTCTTCTTCTCCCCTTAATGTCACACTTTTATCCATTTTTAATGAATATAATCTCCTTAATTTCTTTATCATTCATAGTGTATGAATCTGAAAGAGGCATTAGAGAAGTCTCATCAACATTTGTTTAGAGAAGTCTCGAGTTGATGAAGGTTAAGTGGGACTTACCAAGGCCAACAAGGAGTTAGAGTCCTATTGTAATAATAGCCACTCAATCATACGAGGCAAGGAGGTTTCAAAATCACGTTAACGAGATGGTGGAGCAAAACAAGTATGCAGAGGAAGAGATCAATGCCTTCGAGGGACTATCGAACCCTGAGATACTATGCTTGAAGATCTTGCAAATAATGTTTCTCACCCCAGGGACATAATTCTCTATAAAGCCTCATCAATGATACTCTCATGGAGGAATTTATCATAGTACCATATTATGCAGTATATTATTCGATGCCTTGTAGCATTTATATATTTATAGAGGTATGTTTGAAATAATTTATCTTGAGTTTTAGAATTAGGGATAATGTCGCTCCAGGGGTATGAATGCTAAGCAGACCATTGGTTAAAGTGTACTGTTAAGCATACATGTTAATCATAAATCTTATAATTAGATGTAGCATTGGGAATATAATTCCTTAATAACGAGTCTTGAGTCGAGGAGAGTGTCCTATAACTTTCGACAGTGGTTTCCTTGGGTACACTTATTTTAATAAGTGTAGCCTATCTTCATACTCTAATCATCAGAGAGAGAGTAGCTTATCAGCATACTCAAACCACCACTAGGAGAGTAGCTTATTAGCATACTCAAACCATTACTAGAGAGGGTAACTTATCAGTATACTTGAGTCATCCCAGCAATAGTACTCAACCACCACTGATAGGGTACTCGAACCATCACGTAGTGAGTACTTGTATTTTTAAGAGTGCCGCTTATTAGCATAAAACTCAATCATCAACCTTAGCTAGATACATCATCTAGAGTGCTGCTTAAGAGCAAACACTTCGATTATCAGCCGTAGTTGGAAATATCATCTAGATTGCCACTTAAGAGAAAACCCCTCGATCATCAGTCGTGGATGGAAATGTTATCTAGAGTGCCACTTAAGAGAAAACCACTCGATCATCAGCCATAGCTGAAAATATCATCTAGAGTGCCGCTTAAGAGCAAACCACTCGATTTTCAGCCGTAGTTAGAAATATCATCTAGAGTGCCGTTTAAGAGAAAACCCCTCGATCATCAGCTGTAGATGGAAATGTTACCTAGAGTTCCAATTAAGAGCAAACCACTCGATCATCAGCCATAGCTGAAAATATCATCTAGAGTGCTGCTTAAGAGCAAACCACTCGATTGTCAGCCGTAGTTAGAAATATCATCTAGAGTACAGCTTAAGAGCAAACCACTCAATCATCAGCCGTAGATGGAAATGTCATCTAGAGTGATGCTTCAGAGTAAACTGCTTGATCATCAGCCGTAGCTAAAAATATCCTCTAGAGTGCCACTTAAGAGCAAACCACTCATTCATCGCTTAAGAGCGGGATCAAAACTGTCGAAATTGGCCTTATCGGAACAAGTGAAATAATCGTTGAACTTGGTCTTTTTGACGCAAGTGAATACTACTTGGAAGTGATAGCATTGTTCGGTTGATAACCCCCCTAAAGATCATAAGAGAAATAATATCAATAATCTGGTATCAAGGGGGATGCCCTTTGGTTTATAGTAATGATTCTCCATGGGTACCCTTCCTCTCTCAGTCGAAGGACATCAGTCAACTTGTATTATGGCTTCTGAAAGATGGCCATAATAATGTAGAGACTAACCAGAGTGAACCATCCAATCACTTGGAAAAGTTCCACTCATTTATCAGTAAAATGGTTCACCTGGTTAGCACTTCGATTGCAACAAAACCAATGTTCTTCTCATTTCCATGCATTTGGCAAAATGACACATCTCCACCTCATGCTATAATGCCTTCACAATTAAAACATAACAATGAATACCACACCATCAGAGAACAATACCATCTTGAGTAATACAGAGGCTTAAATAAAGCAATTCCTCAAATAAATAACGCATGTTGCGCCAACCCTTCAAGCCGTATTGGCTTTCACAATAGATATTAATTCCACAAAAGTCAAATATATTGTGAACTACGTGGATAATATTTACTCCCAATATAATCATATTATATATGTGTGTGTGTGAGTGTTTCCTATAGTAACATAAGTATTCAAAATGCTTTGATGTAATTAAAAACTTTAATTTCACCACTAGTCCTTATAGATTGCCCAACCGTAGGCCTTTTTATATTCTACTTCTAACATAAAGAAAATCTCAACAATAGACAAAGTTTCAATTAATTCTTCAAGAACAATAGTGAATGCCTATTTAATAAAGGGTGTACTTGAGTATTTACACGCTAATACCCTAATAATAAATGTGTATAACAGAAATACTTGATTCATGTATAATTATCTCCTTAATTACCGCAGCCTTTGAATGCTCCATACGTTGATTGTAGACGGATTTCACTGGTCCATTATTTCTTTCTTATTCGGCCGTGGCTCAGTATGAGAAGAGTATCATCATTATGGTGATAGTTTCCAGCTAATATTGTTTTAGCTAATTCAAATTTCAGTTTTACCTGCTTTTCTCATCTGCACTCACTTGCAATATTTAATAAGAAAAGGAGTATAAGTATAGACATCAGATTTATATCCCATGCTATTCATTTTATTAAGCACAACCTTCACATATTTAAAAGTACAATCCTTTAACCATCCTTCAATAGGAAACGAGCAAGTAGGAAACCATTTTCTGCATGGTTTTGTTCAAATAGCAATGTGGCTAATTTCATGCTAGTAATCGATGCCTGTTAGTTCCCACAAAATTATTTTAGAATCTTAAAAAGGATTTAAAATAATTTTAATAAAAAAATGATTTAAAATAAGTTTATTAGTCACTTGACTGGGAAGAGATCATCATATAAAAAGGGCAAGTTAAATTACTTATCAATCACTTAAGAAATATGCTTTGTATAGCCATCTAATAGACGGTAGTGAGTTTTTTTTTCAGATGATGATATTTTTCTGCTAAACTGTTCCACTAGAATGTATTCTCAATCAGCATTTACTCCTTCAATAGGAATCGAGCAAGCACATTATATGTGTGAGGGTTTGGGGAACCATTTTCTGTGTGCTTTGTTCAAATAGCAGTGTAATTCACTTCATACTAGTGATTGGTGCATAGTTGCTGCCCCCAAAATTATTTTAAAATATAAAAATGGTTTAAAATATTTTTAAATCCAGCCTCAAAAGTTGGTGTAACGAAATGCATTGAAGAAAAATATAGTCCGGGAAGTTATTCTATCTAAACCTAGTAATTTTGTGCTTTCTCAATACATACAAAACATGATTCTTGCTGTACTTGTTAATTCATCTCAGTAGAAAATTCATCTAAAAATATTGGTTCATAGAATGCATTATAAAGCTATTTTCATCTATCTATAGGGAAGAAGCATACATATCTGGATGCATATAATAACAAAAGCATACTGATAGAACTGTTATCTCGTACCTTTTCTATGCATATAAAACATGATTCTTACAGTACTTATACAATTATCATAGAGAAATAAAAATGAAACCGTTAAAGGAGTTATTAAATGCAGGCACCAATCGAAAGACCGTAAAGATCTACACAACCAAATAAGGTTTATTTTAAAGATTTTATAGCTCATAAAAATCACAATATGGACAAACAAGTTGAAGGTTTAGTTGTGACTTGGGGCCATGCCTGAAGAAAGCGCCGAGAACAAATAATCCAGTGCAAATTATGTGATGAAAACCAAATGACTCCAAAAATCTCCCTAGTCAACAAAATCTATCTTGCACCTCTAAATTATTCCAGCTTCTTTGAAGCCTAAATTACTTTGTCCGATTCTTAGCAAGAAGCTATTATTTTCATTTTTGAATAATTGATGTGTCATTATTGCCCCCAAAATAATTTTATAATCATAGAGAGAATTAAAAGTATTTTTATGCCACTGCCCAAACTAATTTTCTTGTATTTGGCTCCAGTAAAATGTAATCATTCATAACAATATAAAAGTGATGTTTATCAAGATACAAAAACTATGGATATAAAGACTCAATCCATTCTCGGTTATTTTTCAGATCCTAATTGAGAAATCTAGTTATTCGTAGCATTTAAGAAAAAAAAATGATAAGTTCAACTTCAATAATTAAATAAAATTCATTAGTTAGCAACTGGAAAGCAGAACACATCCATATAAGCTGGCATGTAGAGTATAAGACTTACTTAAGCTAAGACTTTTTGGTTACTAGAGTGGGAAAAATAAGATTTGAAATTTTAAAGTATATACACATGCAAAAGCAAGCACGAACCATGACCCATATGTTGAATTAACCAACACGATTGGAGAAGCAGAAAGGGAGATTGACGCATCTTCGATCATCGACCAGTTCATGGGCTTGGGTTCTTCTCGAACTAACTTGCAATTAAATTGTCCCTGAGGTTCCAGGGGTCAGCACTCTGAGGCCTAAGTTAGTCCAAGCATCCAAAAATTACTAAGACAACATGAATCATAAGTAAATATGTACCTTGTATTTATACTCCATGTCCTATATAATGTCCTCCTTAGTTATCGCCCTTAACTACCAATGAATGCTGTAATTAAGTTAGGGTACTAAATATCTCCTTAACGGGGCTACCAAACCTTCGGCCCAATGGCTTTCCTGGGCCTAACCTCTATCAAGAGCCCCCAGAAAATTAGGTTCTCGACCTCGAATGCATGGGACAGAAAATTAGGTTCGAAACGAACCTTGCATTTCATTACTATTGCCTTCGAGGGAGATAACATGGTTTTCTAATCAACTCTACCATCTAGGATTCCAAAAGGTGCGCGTGTATTGTACAACCGTGCATTTCACTGCTTCCCAAATATTGCATTGTCAGAAGACAAAAAAGAAACTATGTCTTTCCATAACGTTTTATATTTCAAAAGCTGTAATTATCATCCACTATTTCAGCCCCATAACTATCTCCTTTCTGCTCTTCCTTATTCACTTTCCTCATTTGCAAGCATCTTCTTACAAGCATTCTTTCTATACTTCTCTCTCGAGCGATCTAATTCTCATAATCTTTCCTAGAAAATTAGTAAGTTAAATCATCCCTATTCTTATTCCAATCTTTTCATTTCCTCCCCTTACAATCATGCCCCGCTCTAATGAGAGTTCCCCTTCCGAGAAATTCTCCGGTGAGATTAGGGTAGGTTGTATAGGGGTTAGTGCGCCGAAGAGAGCTGTTAGCAATTTAGAATGTACCCTTTTCGAAGAACTCCGGTACGATTCAGATGCTGGAGAAGGCATATCTGATCAAGTTGCTAATAGTCTTAGGGAAGCAAGGGTTTTCCCCATAACTAATATGCCCCCTCAAGATGCCATTGAGAATTGGCCGCTAGGCATGGGTAAACCCTACATAAGGAGGTCCTCTACGAGTGATAAGATTTGTTTCTACCCTCCTCCGAATCAAGAGCTATAATTAGAAATGGGGGGGGGGGTCAAATACACATTTGGTCTGTAGGGAGACAACTCTTGAAGCTATAGAGAAGGAGGAGAATGCATCTCTTTTTTTGAGAGAGGACAATCCTTAAGGGGGAGAAAGCACCCTCGCAAGTGCCTCAGGTATCTTCTTTGGTTGAACCCTCTCAAAAGAAGAAAAATGGGGCTTAACGAAGGTTAATGCTAAAGGACTCAGGGAGGGAGGCCCCTGTTCCAGTAATGGAGATTGTTATTTCCAAAATTTTGACCTCAATCCTCCTGGCCAACGAATAGCCCCTGATGCTTACTTTCAACCCTTTCGAGAGGGAGATACCCCCCATTACCTTCTTGAAGGAAGATCATCTCTCAGACACCTTCGTTGTAGGCTCATATTTCCCTTTCCGCCCTTTTTTCAAAACTTCTTAGACAATTCCAAGTGAGCCCTGCACAAGTTCATTCCAATGTCTTGGTGATCATCATGATGTTCTTGACTAGATGTGACAAGTTCGGTATCAATCCTAGGTATAAGCTACTTCGATCACTATTCTTTGTGTCTTATAGTGGACGATCTACTGACATGATTGTCACTTTTATTAGTCGAGAGGCACATCATAAGGTTTTTGCCATTTCTTATAATTTGAGTGACTAGAGACGCTGGAAGAAAGGTATTTCATTTGATAGCAGGAGGTATCGAGTTCCTACGTGGAATTGGGGCGTGCAAGTCGAATCTCCAAAACCTGGGGAATATATCTGCCCTGATACCCTTGAAAGGGATATGCAAAAACTATTGTCCAGCTCCCTCAACTACTGCCTTTTCAAAAACCCTAACTCCCGGATTGGTGGCTTTGCGTTCTAGCCCAGAATCTACAAAGAATGTGTATAAAGCACTCCAGAGGGATACCCAAAAAAAGGAGAAGAGGACTTGAGGGCCCCTGAGACGGCCCTCCCCTCGAGACCATCGTTAGTGACTTTAGGCATCCGAGAGCCTCCGAAGGTGCCTTAATAGAGTAATACTTCTCCTGTTTATTGTGTTATTGAGTTTATAGTTACTATATTACTTTGTTTTCTTTTTTCAGTGGGTCTCACTAAGGGCTTAAAGAAGCAGAAGCCCTCGAAGAAGGTTCAAGCTTGAATTAGGCTTCCACTCTCCCAAATCCGATGTCTCCCCTCTCGCACGCAGCCTTCCCTCTTGCAGTAGGCCATGAGAGTCCTTCCTTAACTATCGGTGATGAGCAGTCACCTCACACCAAGAACGTTCGCCAGAAGACAAGGGTGAACAATAATACTATCGATTCCACCTCACCAAGACTGTTGATAGGATCACATAGAATTAAGGATGTTCATTAATAGTCTCTTTCCTCTTCGAATGATGTAGCGTCTATATCCAGGATCGAGCATCACCTCTCAAAGATGGCCTCTGACCTTGAGGTTTTCTTGTGTTCTTCTTATTTTATATATTATTTTTCAAAACTTATGTAGCATCCATTTTTTTAGTAATAATCTGAGCTGATTTAAATTACCAGGCCTCTAAAATTTTCCACGAGGCCATCGAAAGAATGGTGGCCTTCTTTTCCACTTGTTCTTTTGGCCGCAGTAACCTCTGCGAGGAGCTTAGTAAACAAGATGTTGAGATTTTGTGGTTAAATAAATCACTCGAGGATCACCAGCAGTCTCTCGAGGAGAAAGAAAGGGTGCTCGAGGACAGGGTGCTTTAGGAGAAGGATAGGGCACTTGAATAAAAACAAAAGCTTCTGGAAGGGGAGAGGCAAGGTATTGATGCTGAGAGACGTCAATGAACGTTAGAGAAGGATACCCTTGCAATGAGGGTTCAAGCTGCAGAAGATCCAGCCTCACAGATTCAACTGCTCGAGGCCTTCAAACACAAGCTTTTGAACAGCCCTGAGCTGCTTCAACTCTTTCTAGATCTTCTGGGTGTGGCCAAGTAGATTGGCTGTAGTGAATTAGCCGAGGAATTTCTAAAGCCACAAGTGTCTGCCTCTCTATCTGAAGATTTGGCCAAGCAGGTGGATGAACTAGTTGATCCAGAGCTTGAAACCACTCTGAACGCGAAATGGGATGAGGCCATCAAGAACAACGACCTTTATTTTTCCATATATTTCATCAAGTTCAAAGTGCAGTTCTTTACTGCTTAGGGGATTTGAGCGATCCCCCTTCCAGAGGCTACAAACACCTCTCCTGAACATGATTCCACCACAGTTCGAGTGGAAGAAATGATTGCTTCCACGTCAAAGGAAGATGACTCTAGGGTTGGTCCCTGACTGTAATTTTTTCCACATAGGGCCCCCCAATTGTAACCCTATTTTTTTATTTTAGCATCGATAAAAATACGTCTTTTTCCGTGACTCATTGATTTTACCTTTGTTTTCTTTTTGTAGTATAATTCGTTGAAAATGTTTATAGAAGGCACTTGTGAGAGCTTTTGAGTGCCCAAAAAGAGTTGAATGAGACACACAAACAACTACTGGTGGTCCTTTGAGATCTTATTAAGTGTAATCAAGAGAAGGAGTCCTTGAAGGACAAACTCCACCTACTTAAAGATGAGATGAAGCTGTGGCAATCTAAAGACCATCCCACTTTTAAGGGGTTCGTTAAGAATTTCCCGAATAAAGAATTCAATGATACCTATCCCTTAGAAGTGGTCAAGGGTTGCGATTCCATAGATGAATAACTAGATGAACTGATGTGTCAAATTTATTTGAAGTTTGGTTCTCTGAAGTACATCTTTGCTACTGCGACTAGGCTTCCAGTAATGAAAGAGTGCCTAATTGGTTGCATGGGTAAAAATTGCAGACTGATAGCCAAGAAGGAGTTACTTGCTGAGCAACTTTTATCAGCTCAGCGCAAAGTGGCTAGCCTGGAACTGGAGTTGTTCGCTTGGAAGGTAGCTAGCGAGGATCCTTGCTCTCCAAACGAACCTCATCCAGCCCTCGAATGAGCCCCCCAGTTGAAGATAGTTATTTTATGGATTCCCTCTTATCTGAGAACACAAAACTCGTAGGGGAGATCGAGGCCTAGAAGGTATAGTCCAAATAAGTCGATGAGCAAATTGCCGAATTCGAAGAAAAAATTACAGCACAAGAAGTAAGCCTTCGTTCACACATGCTTTCTCATGGCATTTATTCCTTTTATTTAATCACCAATGATCGGCTTTTGAAATTTCTACTCAAAGCTGCTCGGTAATGGATGGATGTAGTTAATGTCCACGAGAATGGACCTCCTCGGCAAAAAAAAGGCCTTTGACCTTATACTTGATTGGTTGGCGAAGCTAAAGGTAAAAGGATTTACTCCCTCAAGCTTTTATTCTGCTCCTCGGTCACAAAAATCTACCACTAAAAGATCCGACATACATCTTTTCCCCTCGAGCAATGTTACCCAAGGATCTACTTCAAAACTCTACAAGAGTGCTGGGTCATCCTCGAAGGGCCCATTTGAACCTTCCACGAAGAATCGGTGTAAGACCATTGCTCCCCTTGATCCTTTCAAATATCCCGTAGAGGAACAAATGAAGTACATCCAAAGGGTGGCTGGTATAAAGCTTGAAGAAATCGAAGAGATAGAGGCGAAAGTGGAGGGGCTAGGAAAACCTATCTCCACTGAAGATTTGTCCTAGGCGGGATTTCCTCTCACTAGATAAATATGTTGTATTTGTTAGTATAAAAAAATATTGTACTCCATATGATTGATAAAGTTTGAATAAATAGCCTGTTTCCTCTCTATCTCCAATATTTTATCTCTTGAATATAAACGCTATGCACAACTTCCCAAGGCAGAGCAAAGTATAATTTTGTTTGGTAAGTAGAAATAAAAAAAATTAAGAAACACAAGCATTTTACCTAGGTTCGGTGTTTCCACCTACATCCTGCAATCTTGTCTACTAGTTCATCATTCCAAGATTACAAAAGAAGCCCTCGAGTGCCTCTTTAGAGCAAACCACTCAATCATCAGCCATAACTGGAAATATCATCTAGAGTGCCACTTTAAAGCAACCCGCTGAAACATTAACTTAAGTGCCACTTTAGAGCAAACCACTTGAACATCAGACATGGCTGGAAAATTTCATCCGAAGCACAACTTTAAAGCTACCTGCTCGAACAGTCTCTTTAGAGCAAACCACTCGATTATTAGCCATAGCTAGAAATATCATCTCGAACGCATCTTTAAAGCAACCCGCTCTAACATCAACTAGAGTGCCGCTTTAAAGAAACCACTCGATCATCAGCTGTAGCTGGAAATATCATCTAGAGCAGCGCTTTACAGCAACCATTTGAACAACAACTAGAGTGTCGCTTTAGAAAACCACTCGAACATCATAGCTAGTAGTATTTTCTAAGGTTGGTAACGTTCCACCTTCTTGGCACTCAAACCCCGTTCATCTGTTTGAGAACATAACTTCCTCCTTCATGCAATTCGATCACTTTATAAGGTCCTTCCCAATTTGCTACTAACTTCTCTTTGGGTTCCTTTATGATTTTCTCGTTTTTCCTCATTACCAAGTCTCCCGGGTTAAACAACACCTTCTTTACCATTCTGTCATGGTATATTCTGCGTTCCTTGACGTTAGCCTCATGTAGAAAAGCTAACTCTCTTCTCCTCCACCATATCCAAATCCAGAAATCAATTTTGCTGATTAATCGTCTCGTCTACAGTAGCTATCATCCTTGGGCTAGGAACTCCTTTTTTCTACAGGAATTACTTCTTCCTAGCCATATATGAGACTATAAGGCGTGTCCCCAGTAGTGGAAGACTCAACTATCTGATATGCCCAGAACACGCTGGGTAATTCCCATATCCAGTTACCGTCCGCCCCCTTGAGATGTGCTCGTATTCCATTTACCATTGTTCTGTTAGTCACTTCCACTCCCCGTTGGCTTGGGGCGGGTAAAAAATGTCATCTTTTACTTAATCTGATATTCATCGCACCATTTCTTGAAGGGATCCAGAGCAATCTGTGTTCTGTTGTCCGCAATGATCATTCTTGGGATTCCATAATAGCACACAATGTTCTTCCAGCAAAAAGAGATGACTATTTTTCCTATTATGTTTGTCAAGGGCTCAACCTCTACCCACTTTGTTAAATAATCAATTGCTACTATTAAATATCATATTTTTTGGCGCTTTCGAAAAAGGGCCCACCAAATCGATCCCCCATTTTTCAAATGGCCACCAACTATAGATGATTCTCATCTCTTCCTGTGGAACATGTATTATAGATGCATATCTCTTACACTGGTGGAAAGCCTGAATATAGCGATTCACGTCCTTGAACATTGTCAGCTAGTAAAACTCCGCTCGAATGAGCTTCCTCGCCACGGACCTGGCTCCCCGATGGTTGCCGCATACCCCTTCATGAACCTCTCTTATGAGATAATCAGCTTTATGAGGGTTAACACATCGAAGTAATGGCTGCAAATGACCCCTTCTGTACAACCCTTCTTCCGGAAAAACATATATTGGAGCCTTCAACCTTATCTTTCTAGCATCCACTTCATTTTTTGGTAGGACTCCCTCTCGAAGATAAGTCATGAACGGTGTCATCCAGAAGTCTTCCACTTCAATATCCATCACCACATGTTCTTCAAAACTTTGCCTTCTTAAAGTTTCCATGAGGAGTTTCTTATGGGATTGGGTTCCCAAAACCAAAGTAGCGAGCTTACTTAGAGTGTCTGCTTTCTCTCAGAACCTACGGCAAAGTATAAGATTTGAAAATTTTTAATAGGTTCTTCACTACCTCGAGGTATCTCTGCAGGTTATGCTCCCTGGCCTCATACTCTTCATTCACCTGCTGAACCACAATTTGAGAGTCACTGAAAACCTCCAGGCCCTTCACCTGCAGCTCCTTTGCGAGGCACAATCTAGTGATCAGTGCCTTATACTTAGCTTCATTGTTAGTTGCTTTAAATGAAAAGTTCAATACATAAGGATAATCTCTGCCATTGGGGCTAGTTAGCAGAACCCCGACTCCACTTTCTCCTGAATGTGACGAACCATCCACATACAACTTCCATATCTTTCTTTGCTTTATTTCCTCATACTGAATGGGATCCAAACATACCTCGAGAGGCTCGGTAGTTTCCACTATAAAGTTTGCTAGCGTCTGCCCCTTAATCTCTACTCGAGGTTGATATTAGATATCATGCTCTCCCAATTCTACTGCCCACTTCATCATTCTTCTTGAAATCTCCGACCTTAGCAGGATCTGTCGAACGGGGTAGTTCATGAGCACCACTATCTTATGTCCCTGGAAGTAGGGTCTCAACCTTCAGGATGCATATACAAGGGCTAGAATCAACCTTTCGAGAACCGTATAACTTGTCTCCGACCCCTGCAAGGAACGACTAACAAAGTAAATCGGATGCTGAACCTTTTCTTTTTCTTTTACCAGAGCCGCACTAATTGCCACCGGCGATGCATGAATATACAAGTATAATGTCTCATCTTTGTCCAGTTTCATCAAGGTAGGTAACGTCCCCAAATGTTCCTTCAACTGCTCGAATGCCTCATCACACTTGTCATTCCACTAAAACTTCTCTACCCTTTGAAGAACATCAAAGAAGGGTAAGTACCTCTTCGCCCCCTTCGATAAGAACCTGCTTAATGCTGCTAGAGACCTTGTAATCTTCTGCATATCCTTTATCAATTGTGGGGTTTTCATTGTCCTCAGAGCTTCGACCTTTTCTAAGTTTACATCGATCCCCATCTGTGAGACCATAAATCCGAGAAACTTCCCTGCCCCCCCACCAATAACACACTTAGATGAGTTCAACTTCAAATTAGCTTCTCAAAGCCTACCAAATGTTTCTTCCAGATATTTTAAGAATTCTTCATGACTTTTGCTTTTGACCACCATGTCATCCACACATATTTCCATATTCTTCCCTATCTGTCTCCTGAACAGTCTATCCACCAGCCTTCGGTAAGTAGCTCCAACAATCTTTAATCCAAATGACATCTTCTTATAGCAGTACGTGCCAACATCTATAATAAACGATGTCTTTTCCTTGTCTTCCTCCGCCATGAGGATTCGGTGATACCCCTTATGCGCATCAAAGAATGCCAACATTCGATATCCAGTGATAGCTTCCACTAGCTTGTCGATTGGTGGCAGCACTTATTTAAGTTAGTAAAGTCTATACACATCCATGCTCCATCATGCTTTGGAACCATGACTGGGTTAGCAATCCAATCAGGATATAATACCTCCTCGATTACATCCACCCTCAATAACTTCTTCACCTCTTCTTTAATTGCCTCAACTCTTTTGGGAGCAAACACCAATCTCTTCTGCTTCACTTGCTTAATCGAGGGGTTAATGTTCAGTTTATGTAGTGTGAGACTCGAAGGTACCCCCATCAGGTCAAATGTATCTCACAAGAACACGTCTCCGTACTCTCCCAACAAGTATTTCAGTCTTCCTTTCACATCCCCGGGAATTAGTTTCCCAACAACTACTGACCCTTTATCTCGAATAAGCATCTGTATTGTATCAGCTAATCCTACCTTTACATGTACTACAGCTATATCCCTTCGCTTCCTCGCTTCCCACACCACCGTGAGGTTAATCTTCTGGCCACATTCTGATGCCCTCGAATGGATGCCACCCCCTTCTCAGTTGGGAACTTCATTATCAAGTGATAGGGTGACCAGACCGCCCGAGCCTAGCACATCCATGGCCTTCCTAAAATTACATTATAAGGGGAAAGAGCATCCACGACAGCAAGATTACACCTGCTGGTCATTCATTTGTCACCATCCGCTACTCAATGGACAATGTTATCTCTCCTATGTGGAATATCGGGTTTCCCATGAATCTTGACAAAGGAGAGGCAGACTTTTTCAAGTTTTCATGCCCTATGTCTAACTGGTCAAAACACTCAGTAAATATCACTTCTACCCCGCTTCCATCATCAACGAACACCCTTCTTATCACGGACGTTCCAATAATGGCAGAAATTACCATAGGATCCACATGGGGCATTTGGTCCGACAAAACATCTGCTTTCGAGAGAGTGACCATCTCATCTAGTCGAAACTTCTTATGACTGGGCTTTTCCGCAGGACCCTTCGAGTTTCAGCTCTTATGACGGCGTTCGAAGATCTCTCTCCCACCATGCCATTGATGACGTTAATTACCCTTCGCATGGGTGGATTTTCTCAATTTTTGTTTCCTTGATTTTCCCCATGTTGCTCCTGGGGTCTATCATGTCTTTCCTCTTGCCCCTATATTGAACCACCTGTTCTCGAGGCCTTCTATCTCCTCTACCCCCGTTGTTTTAATTAATTCTTCTATAAGGCTGCCATTGGTTCATTCATGGCCTCGAGGGGGCAGCCTGATTCCTATGTCCTCGTCCTCGGAACCGTCGTTCCCGCTCACACCTGTCAATCTCCATCATTAACTGCATGCAATCATTTGTGTCATAGCCGTAATCTCTGTGATGATCACAGTACCAATTTGTTGCCCTCATGGATGCAACTGAGTTGTACGAATTCTGCAAAGGTGGGGGTGTTTGGAACAACCATTTATGTATGCTTAAGATCTGTGTAGGCGTTCTTCCCCCGAGCGTTGGAGGTAGTAAATTGTACCTCTCTAGTGGTGTTCTTATGGGTTCGACTTGCCTTTTTCCTCTATGCTCTATATTTCTTCATGCTTATTTGGTGAGGTTATCTATTTTCCTTCTAGTTGCCTCCTCTACCCTCAATTACTACTCTGCAACCTCCTGAAGGTTTTGCAAAGTCTTGGGGGGTATTAGTACTCAACTTCTTGTATAATTCCAAGTCCTGCATCCCCATCAAGTACCCCTAGATTACCTCATTTTTTGTCATTTCTATCACACACAAACTCTCGTCTACATATCGATAAGAGAAGGTTTCTGTGCTTTCCCCTGCCTTTTGCTTCGTCTGGTCGAGTTCTAACAAAGTTTTGATGAATTTATTCTTCCGTGTGTACTGGATTAACAATGTTCCACTGAAATCGCGATACGATGGAAGCAAGCCCCTTGGAACTTATTAAACCACTCTTATGCCTTTCCCCACAGGTAAGTATGTACCTACAAGCTTGCATGTCAATTTCTCTTCAAAATTTCTTAAATTCATCTAGCCCAGGAACGTCTGGATGAACTCATGAGGGTCAGTTTCACCAATGTATGTGGGAAGTCCTTCCCGGGGCTTCAATTTTATTGGCTATCGAACCCCGGTGATCACCGAGATGAAAGGAGACCCTGCAGCCAGGCCCAAGGGGCCCATCAACCTATCAAATTCCTTTCTCAATGATTCACTTGCATCCAAGGGGGGTTCGCCTTGCCCCCCAGGCAGGTTCAACCCCCTATCGTAACCACCCAATTGTGGTATATGAGGAGGTTGGGCTCCTCCATATCCCGGGTTCATCTAATGCTGTCTGAGGTTTGGGTATGCTTGTTGTGGGTGTGGTTGGACATAAGGATTGTATGACCCCTGACTAATTCCCATACTCCCATATCCTTACGTGCCAGAAGAGGTGATTATTCCATATACTGCTCCTGGACCGGCCAAGTCGAGTGTAGAAGCATATTGGGCTAGCGGAGGTAGCGCATATACGGGACCTTGGGAATAACCAAGAATAGAAGGCTGAGGCCTGGCCTGTAGCGGTTTTCTAGCATATCCCTAATAAGGGTAGGCTATCGGGGGTTGAGAAGCCCACCCCATAGTTATTCCAAAACGTGAGGATGGTAATGCCCCCATCGTGACTCTATCATCCCTTGGAGGAGGGGTGATTCTATAACCGGCCACAGCCAAGACCTGAGCTGCTCGTTCCACATCTTGATTCAGGGTCGCCCTCTCCGCATTCTGATTTCCTTGCCCATGTTAACTATAGGCTTACATATATGAATCTCCCAAAGCCCTCGTAAACCTTCCATCCCTCGAATTAGCCACCCTTTCGAGCAGGGAATCAGTGTTTCGTTGTTCTTGCTCTCCCGTTATTTCCAGCATCCTCGAGGGCCCTAACATATCGTTCTGGATTGGCACCAGGACATTTGCACCAACCACCATTGAAGTTTGCCACCCCCATGTGGCCTACGCCTGTATTAGGTTCCGCCTGCAACTCCATTCCTGTCATTTGAATGTTGGTCATTTTGCTATCCTCGATGCGGGTATTTTTTTCTCCTCCTGGATTCTCTGATGTTAACCTTGGTGGAGATCTAGCCCCCGTACCTATTGACCTCAAACTTTCACTCCTTTGAACTACCGTGGACATAAACTCTCAAAACCCTTGATTCAGCTTAGTTTTTCCCACAGTCGGCGCCACTTGATGCATCTTCGGTCACCGACCGGTTCATGGGCCTGGGTTCTTTTCAAACTAACCTACAACTAAACTGCCCTTGGGATTCTAGGGGTCAGCACTCCAATGCCTAAGTTAGTCCAAACGTCCAAAAATGATTAAGACATCATGAATCATAAGTAAATGCATACCTTGTATTTATACTCCTTGTGCTAAATAATGTTTACCTTAGTCATCGCCCTAAGTACCCACAAATGAGGTAATTAAGTTTGGTACTAAATATCTCCCTAATTGGGATACCACACCTTCGGCCCAATGACCTTCATAGGCCTAACATCTATCAGAGATAAAAGACAAGATGAAGAAATGTGGCGTCAGTCTTCCATTTCTTTCGGGGCCCATATTTTGCACTGCAAACAGCATTCCGAAAGCCGCAGGTAGTAAAGCCATACCTTGGTCATCATCATCGACTAGTGATAGCCATGAGGAAAGGAAAATGGCGGTAGAAAAAAATCAGAGTGTGGACTTGTAGAAGGCAAGTCTCGCTTGAAACTCTTGAAGTTCTATCTGGGATCTCCCCTTCTCGTGTCTCCATCAACTCTTGCGGATGCTTGGGTCGCTCCGGTGCAGGTCCCAACATTGTCGTTCTGCCTCAGGGAAAACAGTGACGAGTTTGAGGGAGAAGCTCTCAACTAAGGTTCTGAATCTTGGCTAACTCTTAGTCGGATCTAAGCTTGGTCTTTGACATACTTGAACAAATCAAGGAAACGTGAGGGACAAGCATCTGAGGGTGGAGGAAAGTGAATCTTTCTAGTTTCGAAGACCCCTGAAACGCCTAACTTTCCGAGGGAGGTGAATTTTTGTATGATCGAGCGGTCGAGGGAAGCTTCGAACCTTTCGGTGAGCTCGAGGGGATTCACAACGAGTTGAGGGACAACGACTAGCTTTGAGGGACTTGAGAAGGTGACTTTGAGAGGTTGTAGCAGGCTCGATAGGCTCTATAAAAAAGCTGCAGCGGTGAGCTTCGATAGGCTCTGTCGAAGAGCTTTGATGGGGAAAAACATCTGATCCAACACGACGGATGAGCTTTCGATGGGGCAAAAATAAGAAATGTTGGTTGTCGCCTTCGAGGTATGACAGAGTACTAGCATCGAGTACTAGCCTTTGAAGAATGATAAAGACTTTGACGATCGACGGACGAGGGACGAACGGTTAAGGGGTGCTTTGAAAGTGGGCGGTGAGAGCTTAGAAAGTTGGCGAGAGCTTCGAAGGTGACGAAGCTTCGAATGGATGAAACTTCGAATGGAAGTTGCCCTTGAAGATGAAGCTTCGAGGATGAAACAGGCTCTCAAGGATGAAGCTTCGAGGGTTCACGGACAAGGGACGAGATCCCTCTCGAGGAGAAGACCTTTCGAGGATTCCGATGGAGCATAAACTCTTGAGATTTCGACCTTTTCTCAAGCGAGTTGTTGATTTTGATGTTGTGGAAAACGGAAACTTGGACCACATTATGGTTGTACCTGGATTTGGAAGCAAAGGTTGAGGACGCATTTCCATAATGCGTCCTCACCTTTTTGAATTTCTTCTCCCCAAAGTTTTTTCTTCTTCCGAATTCAAAGGCTGGCCCCTTCTGTTTGTTTTTTTTTAATCGAATATTTTCTGCTTCCGAAAATTTTTCTTCTTCCGAAATTTTTTTTCTTCCTCCGAAATTTTTTCTTCTTCCGAAATTTTTTTCTTCTTCCGAATTTTTTCTTCTGCCGAAATTTTTATTCCGAAATTTTTTAACGCAATTTAGCACTCGTTCTGGGGAGCGACTCCTCAGATCCGGCGAATTGTTTTTTTGAAAGTATTTGGAGGAATCGTTTTTTACTGAAGAATTTAAATATACGGATAAATATATAAAAAATATATATATACGGATATATGTATAAATATATACGTAAATATAAATAATTATATATATTTATATATTTGTAATATATAAATATATATAAATATGTATACACGCGTAAATGTGTGGATGTATACACCCGTAAATGTGTGGATGTACGCACGCGTAAATGTGTGGATGTACGCACGCGTAAATGTGTGGATGTACGCACGCGTAAATGTGTGGATGTACGCACGCGTAAATGTGTGGATGTACGCACGCGTAAATTTGTGGATGTACGCACGCGTAAATGTGTGGATGTACGCACGCGTAAATGTGTGGATGTATACACGCGTAAATGTGTGGATGTACACACATATATAAATATAAATATAATTATGAATATAATTATAAATATAAAATAAATATAAATATGTACATATATATAAATACAAATACAAATATAAATATAAATATAAATAAAGATATATATGTATATATATATATATATATATATAAATATATATATATACATAAATACATACATATATATAAAAATAAAATTATATATAAATATGAATATAAATAAAGATATATATATATATGAATATATATATATATATATGAATATATATATAAATATATACATATATATAAATATACATAAATATAAATATGAATGTAAATAAAGATATGTATACAAATATTTAAATGTACAAATATATAAATATATATATATGTAAATATATAAATATGCACACACGTGAATGTGCGGATGTACATACATATATATGTAACTTTATGTATATAAATATAAATAAAGATAATATAAATATAAATATATACATATATAAATATAAATGAAGATTGCGCATAAGCGGACTTTTGTTTGTTCGATGAAAATTTGGAAAATAGTCAAAAGATGATTTTGGGTCTCGTTGTTCGAATCTTTTTGAGTAGTCTTGAATGTCGGTGCAGGAACGGAGTGTTGCATAGTTAGAATGGATACTAGTTAGTATGAATGTACAGTGTAGAACAGTACGAGTGAAATGTAATGCCAATTAGTGGTGAATAGCATGCATGTACGGTCTTATCGATGGTCTCTGCAAAGCTTTCCACCCGTTCCACACGGGGGAGGACGTATGGTCCTGGATGTTCGCCGTGGTACAACCGTCTGTGCGGGTACATGTTCTTCCTCACGTGGAGCTCCCGCTGGTATGTCCTCCTCCATTTCGTATCCCGCTTCCTCGTTGGAATCACAGTAGGCATATGGAATAGTACCTGTATGTGATGGATCGATATGGGACATGTACTGATGACTGGATGCCGGAGTGACATATGTATTGTAATCTGATGCATCCATGTTGTACTGTGAGGGTTCCCCGGCTGATGGTCCGCAAATGGGTGGACTCGCATGTGAGGGGCCCGCTTGTGATGGACCAATGTGTTCCGCATGCCCCCTAGCACGAGGCCTCCGACCTCCTTGCCGACCAGGTGGGGCCTGACGGTGGGTTCTGAGGTCAGTATATCTGACACCAGGGAGCGGTTCCTCACAGTGCACGAACGGTTGATAATGCTGCGGCCTGGAGGGCTGATGCGCTTGTTGTAGATTACGTGTGATAACATGATGCATCCCCCTTATGACGTCCGCACAATGTGGGGGCCAACTATCCAGATTAATGTCTGACATGCCATGCAACTGTGTCATTCCCTGCAACTACGGAATCGAGATGAATATGTCAGATATATAATTTTGAGGAGCTTTGTTGTATTCTTTCTTGACAATATTTGAAATTTAGGACATACCAAGTACTCGGTGGTTGCACCGTCCCCGTGGAAACCCTCAGCAGCTGTTACAGGCCGCCCTGGTTGATCAATGAGGGACACCGTCTTGCGGAAGTACCACTCCAAGTAATCACGGGTGGGTAGGTATGGATCGGCACTCTCCAGTGGGGGTAATTGTCGGTTGGACCGATGTTCCCAAGTGTCGAGATATCTTCTGAGCTCGACGCGCCAATCCATGCCCGACCTTCCGCGCCGGTCTCTAGTGTGGACCAAGTTGTACTCATCCCTACTGACGAACTGGGTGGGTATTGGCTGAATCAGGCCGAACTGCCTGAGAACACGATGCGCATGATGGAACTCCACGGCATGCCAGCAGATGAGGTCGACGCAAAGCAGCCAATTGTTTCTACCATCCGTACAATACTGCGGGAGTTGCTGCAGGACGTCCTCCGCATATGGCTGCCAGATGAACTGAGACAAGATGCAAGTGTTGCCGTTAGGTATGGGAAACCAATTTCCGTGCGAAGTCTAGAAATCAAAATCCAATTATTCCTATACCTGATTATGGGTGAGAGACGTCAGTTGATCTCGGTATACTTTGAGAACGTGCATTGGCGATTGTGAACAATCGTAACGTGCCCTCCACCTATGAGGAACCGAGTGACACAAATTAGCCGAACTATGGAATTGCATGTGGACTTATGAATACCGCATATTGAGGGATCAGACAAGTACCGGGATCCAAGAGCACTCATCGTCACTGTCACCGGCAGTGCCCCAGCCGGACGGATGGATGGTATGCGTTCCCATGCCCAGAGCTGCCAGTAAATGCAATAGAAATGCCCGTTAATGTTAAGCACGGTATGTACGAACGGCTATGTTGACCAACAATTTTACCTGTAACAAGACAAGTGGCCCGGATATGGATTTAGATTGTGGGATTGCCGCGTCACACAACGACCTGTACAAGCATGCAAGAATCGAACTCCCCCAACTGTACCGATGGACTGCACCCAAATCCGTAAGTGCGGATAAGTAGAGCAACGGGATGAGGTGGCCGGACGTATCGGACATCAGCATTCCCCCAAGAAGCAGCAGAAGGAAAACCCTAGCCCGTTGTTGGCATTGTACATCAGTGGCATCATCGGGGAACGGACTGTGTAGTAGCGTTCCCAACCACCTGGCCTTAATGCGGCCCCCCCTGATACAAGTGAGGTCTGGTGTAGCTCCCAGGTAGTCTGTGCAGATGAGCTGCCACTCCTCCGGACGCCTGACGGTGTCAACCCCTGTTACTGGGATGCCATCGATCGGTAGACCCCACAGGACCCCTATATCCTGCAAGGTGACTGTGGCCTCCCCCATTGGTAGGTGAAACGTGTGCGTCTCTGGGCACCAATGCTCCACTAGGGCGGTGATGAGGGAGTGGTCAATCTGTATTGCGGCAGAGTCCAGGAGTCCCTGAAATCCGGCGTCATGAACATACCGCATAACCTGTTCCGGCGGTTGGTCAGTCCAGCATGCCCCGTCGCACCGACGCACCTGCAGTGCCTCGTCATCTAGAGTGCCGTTGTATAGGGCACGAGCACGGTGCTCCTGGTGTAAGTACAACAAGTCCTCCTCAATCGGTCCTGGATGGTACATGGTGTTACCTGTGCGCAAATACCAACCCAAGTTAGATGTTTTTTCTGGAAGAATAACACAGATAAAAGTAACACTGCGTAATGTAACACATATTTGCCAAACATAAGTAATACAACAAAATCTGCCACATATATCATTTAGTACAAGGAATACTACATCAGACTACGAACGACAGACTACGCATGTACAATGCAAACCAAGTGAAAGATGGAGGTTCTATTACAGACACCGTATGACACCACGATACTAAGCACGACCACGCCTACGATTGCCCCTGGTTTCACCCGCCACCCTGTCATCCATCTGATTCCTTATCCGCCTCTCCGTAAACTGTCCACGCCTCCTGTTGCGAAACTTTTCTACATCCGGAATCAACCTCCAACTGGCACACTGCCACAGTGATGGATCTCGCACGGGCATGAACCCCTGACTGTATTGTTGGACATATGTGGTCGTGTGATACACCCGGTCATACAGGCTAGCAGGATCGTCACGCCTATGGCGACAAACGGCCAGGGCATGGGAACAAGGGAAACGAAATATTTGCCATTCGCGACAAGTGCACTCCCTGCTACGGTATTTGATCGTGTACTGTCGTTCACTAATGCTTCCGTCGATGTTCCTCGCCACAACCCTGTATGTCTGCGACGCGTGCCCGAACAGGGTGACGATATGTCCCCGTGCCAATGTATCCTGCTTCTGGAACTTTTTCCAGATCCTCTGCGGGAACACGGACCTGGACAGACGGGCAATATCTCATAAGCATCGAACCGGCACACCGGTAAATCTGAAAATGCAATTAACTGACAGCGTACCTCCAATCCGTAGCGTCCGTAAGCCTCTGTGCAAACATTTCAACCGTTCGCTCGAACGTTGCTTTGACACACGCTGTTATTGGAAGGTGGCGGGCGCGCCGTAAGCAGTTGTTGAAGCTCTCCGACAGATTCGTTGTCAAAATTCCCCACCGCCGATCACCATCATCGAAGGCAAGACACCACCTACTCCTATCTTGCCGTTCCAGCCAAGCCCAAGCTGACGGATCCATACTCTCCAGCTCCTCCTTGTACTCCCTCCACCTGCTCTCGCGCCTGGCACTACCGAGCTGCCACACCAGAGACTTCATGAGCGCATTCTTGAACTTCCCTCGATCATGTGATAAGAAGTTTGACTGAAAATGCCGCAAGCAAATTCGGTGGTATCCGGCTGGCTCCATCCACTCCTCCATATTTGTCATCGCATTTACAAGTCCTGCGTGCCTATCTGATATGACACAGATTGGTCTGCTATCACCTCCAACAACGTGAAGACGCAATCTCCCCATGAACCAGTTCCAGCTTTCATTCGATTCCTCGTCGACAATTCCGTAAGCGATAGGGAGGATGTAATCATTTGCATCGTGGGTCACGGCGACCAGCATTGTCGACTTGTACGCACCTCTCAAATGAGTGCCGTCGACGCTGATCACTGGCCTGCAGTGGCGGAAGGCTGCAATTGCCTGACCGAATGCCCAGAACACAAATTTAAATTTCATACACCCGGGACCGTGTATTCTGTCAGGTACGCCAGCCCAATCAACAACGGTGGTCGGATTAGCCCTTACAAGTTCATCCATAAAAGTCGGGAGCTGTTCAAAAGAATCCTCCCACGTTCCAAATACCATGTCAATTGCCTTCTGCCGAGCATACCAGGCCTTCTTGTAGGAGATCGTGACGTTGAACTCATCATTCACTTGAGCTCGCACATCTTTCACCGTGTACGAAGGGTTAACATCAATGTGGTGGCGAATTGAACGGGCGATCATCACCGACGTCAGATTCACGTTACCCGTGGATCGACCAGCCCCGACACACCCATGGCTACTAGCCCATTTGGTGATCTGCCACATACCATGCGAAGCCTTTTTGGAAGCTCTGCAAACCCAAACACAATTCCCAGTTCCTTCGACGACGTCCTTGCATTTCGCATACCATGTGCGAGAACTGCTCTCCACAACCCTGTGTTCCCTGTTCATCATAGAACTCCACCGAGAAATAGCTTCGACCAACTGCGGCTTTGTCTGAAATCGCATACCCGCTGCCACTTTACCAGTCTCCTGGACATAAGTAGAAACGCCGGACCCAAAATGGGTAGGGTCATAACTATCCTCATCGGGGCCCCCATAATCTCTGTAGTAGGCCTGTGTATCCGGGTTTGCCAGAATATGAAACGACGTCGGTACATTGTTCGTGCACACCAATTGCTCTTCCTCGTCCCCGGGGTTCGAATCGGTTGACAAGGAACGATCATCCTCGGTTCCACCATCAAGTCCAGGTGCCGAGCCGTCATCCTCGCTACTATCATGCCGAGCATCGCGGTCGCTAACGGCACCCACAAAATCATTGCAGAAGACATTCTGCTCGCCATAGTCTACCACGGCTCTACCACCACTTGTGGACGGCTCGGCACAATCCACGTGGGCATACTGTCCAGGTTGGCTGGACTCACCAAATTCACGACCCCAGCTACGAATAGGTGGTGGTATACTGGGCACAGCGGCGGAGTTCTGCACGTTGCTCAGCAATGACATGAACGTGCTTCCCCGCGCCCCGTGATTAGCGATTGGCAACTGTTCCGTAATAATGTAAAAATCCGCAGAGGACAATGCCATTCGATCAACAACGTTGAAGAAGAACGTGGTGGACGCATCATCTTCCACAGGATAACATCGATAGTATACCGCCGAACCGATCAGCTCGGGACACCGGTAATACATTTTCAACGAACAACTCTCCCTCACAATGGCCAGTCTCGTTACAATTAAATCAAACAATTCCAAGTAGTTCAGCCTCCGCTCGAGAGTCGTAACTCGCTCCGGCATTGGAGGATCATAATAAACCCCCACACCCAAATCAAACTTAATCTGGCCCCCTCTATACATATACACTGCCAAAAACATCGCAGAACTGCAACACACAAACACGTAACACATAACTCACAACGCAACGAACCAAGCTCAATCATGAAATGTACACACAGTCAGACAACACAATCATACACATACAATTAAATTAACTAAATTACTCCAGCATGTCAACAGATTATAATTCAACCCAAACGGCAACAACTGACCGACGACCGGCAATGTGCGACACTCACATAATGTCGGAACACGTTCGTATAATTCTATAGGCCGCAAATACCTACTACATAAAGGATAACAGAGTGGGAGGGGTTCTGAGACTTACGGGTCAACGTCGGTCAACGCGGTCAAAGTCGGTCAACGGCGGTCAACGCGGGTCAACGGCGGGTCAACGGTTCGACGGGGTCAACACGGTCAACGCGGTCAATGCGGGTCAACGTCGTTGAACGGGGGTCACCGGCGGGTCAACGGGCCAACGGCGGTTCCACGGTGTCAAGAAACGCAGTCAACGTCAGGTCAACAAACGGGTCAACGACACGATCTCTGCAACCGAAATCCAATTAACAAATCAGTAGCAATTAACAAAAAAAAAACACATATTCAGCGGAAAAAAGGAAAATACCGGATCCCGAACAAAACTCGAACAGCAGATAAAAGGAAAACACGTTCGTATAATTCTATAGGCCGCAAATACCTACTACATAAAGG
The DNA here is from genome assembly GCA_037428765.1 of Rubia yunnanensis. Classification (NCBI taxonomy): domain Eukaryota; kingdom Viridiplantae; phylum Streptophyta; class Magnoliopsida; order Gentianales; family Rubiaceae; genus Rubia; species Rubia yunnanensis. The sequence goes on from CM075064.1 coordinate 66,553,758, forward strand.
ATAACAGAGTGGGAGGGGTTCTGAGACTTACGGGTCAACGTCGGTCAACGTCGGTCAACGCGGTCAACGTGGGTCAACGCAAGTCAACGTCGGTCAACGGGGCAACGGCGGTTCGACGGGGTCAACACGGTCAACGCGGTCAATGCGGGTCAACGGGCGGGTCAACGGGCCAACGGCGGGTCACCGGCGGGTCAACGGGCCACCGGCGGTTCCACGGTGTCAAGAAACGCAGTCAACGTCAGGTCAACAAACGGGTCAACGACACGATCTCTGCAACCGAAATCCAATTAACAAATCAGTAGCAATTAACAAAAAAAAACACATATTCAGCGGAAAAAAGGAAATTACCGGATCCCGAACAAAACTCGAACTGCAGATAAAAATGGAGGAACACCGGCAGTGCAATACTGGAGAACGAGTGCAGCGGAGAAAGAGTGCAGCTGAAAAAGGCGTAAGCACCCGAACACTGGCGAAAATGTGACTTACAGTGGGGGAAATGAGAGGAAGGAAGGCTGAAGAAGATGGTCAAGGCTGGAGAAGAAGAGCAATTCGGTGGGAGAAATTCGGGTGAGAGGAAGGAAGGCTGAAGATGGAGAAGGCTGGAGAAGAAGAATAGCAATTCGGGTGATTTAAATGCAAAAATTCTGACGCCTCCGCCACGTGGCAGCAGCCCATTCGACCGAAAATTCCACCCAAAATGTTCACATGCAGCCGCGACACGTGTGGACTCCCCTGGCCGACACGTGGCCTGGGGATTTAAAGGAGGGACACGGATCTGGATTAAAAAAAAATGTTCGACACGTGTCAAATCCGGATTAGAGGACGCATTACCATAATGCGTCCTCTGCCACGTGGCGCGTCCCTATTCGGCCACGTGGCGCCTGATATGTTGGACCGAAATTTAAAAAAAAAAACCGGTCTGCCAGGGAGGACGCATTACCATAATGCGTCCTCTGCCACGTGGCGCGTCCCCCATTCGGCCACGTGGCGCCTGACATTTTGGACCAAGGAGAAGAAAAAATAAACTCGGCCAGGCCCACGTGGCGCGTTCCCATTCGGCCACGTGGCGCCTGACATTTTGGACTAAAAAAAAAACGCTGGCAGTGAGGACGCATTACCATAATGCGTCCTCTGCCACGTGGCGCGTCCCCATTCGGCCACGTGGCACCTGCCATTTTGGACCATGCATTCTTGACCAAAAATTGAAAAAAAAAACGGAAAAATGAGAGGACGCATTTCGGAAATGCGTCCTCTATATTGGGTAGCCATTTGTGGCTACTGTAGCAACAATTATAGCAATTTCTCTTCTCAAGCTAACGCTGAGAAGCTTCTGCCTTCTTAGAGTTAGATATGGCAGAAATGACGGTGCAAAAAGCAGCGACGGTGGACGTGTAATGGAAACGAGCGTTCTCGAGAACCCCCCATCAGTGACTTCGAAGTAATGCGATAGAGGGGGAGAATCCAACAAGAACATCACTCATGCCGTGCTCTAGTACTAGTGTTCTGGTTAGTGAGAACGGTGGGAGCTGAATTTAGGTTCTTCCAAAGACTAGGGTTACAAAGCTCGTCATTCATGCAGGGCAGGCTTTCATTTGGTTTCGAGGCTTTTAACTGGTAGTCTTCAGCGTCTCGAGGAGAACCAGCCTCGTCCTTCAAGAACTCCGCCGAATTGGCCTTCGGCAGCGTCTCCACCTGTGATGAGGACGCGGGAGCTGCAGTGCTTGCAGTAGTAGACGAAGAGGTCAGTGTCGGGGCTGTCTGGAACTGGAACTCCTGGAACTGCATCCTTGCTAGAGTTTGTGTGAGTTGTTCTCTTTGGCATTATCTTCTTTTCGCACAAGGAAATTTTCCAGCTTCGAGGAGCTTTACTTCAACAGCTTTGGCGTGCTCGAGGACTCAGCTTCGAGGAGCCCAACTTCGACGGACTGGGTTGTCAACTTCAACGAACTGAGACTACTCGAGGGACAGTCGGACATACAGAAGGTCAAACGTACAAAAGCTCAAACATACAGAAGGAATCCTCGAGACAGTCACCGTCTTCGATGGCGGTTCTTCGATGGCAACCCTGCGATGCTTTGATGGCATCTCTTCAACGAGGTTCAAGTTCTCAGACAAGGGACGAGAAGCAGTGACGACGAGTTCGGTGGACTTCGTCGATGAACGAGAGGCTCGGTGGTGAACTCTCAAAGAACAAGCATTCGAGGGACAAGTCAAGGGAAAAACTCTCAAAGGACAAGCTCTCGAACACTTCTTCTTCTTCTTTTTCACGTTTTATTCTTGGATTGCATGAGCTCAGTGATTTCAAAACATGAATATTGTAGTACTAAATCACCACTTCGTGAATATTGTGGTCACAAAACATGAAAGTTTGGATTCCTTTTCGAAGCACTTGTCTGTCTAGGTTTTAAAGGAAACCATTTTGACAGAGGACATAGACATACAGCCAGTTCCCACAGATTTATTGTAGTGCTAAATTATTTGTTAAGGAATATAAATATTACTTGTAACTGTAATTAGATTCTATTTCATTTTCCTAGATGGTATAGGTATTTTGTACTAGTACATAATGGATCCTGAGGTCATAAATAAATACACATATCATTACCATTATTTTCAACATGGTATTAGATCCTAATGAAACCTAGAACTCTAAATTTTTTATCTTAAATTTTCCAACCCTACTTAAAAAAGAAGAAGAAGAGAATTTGCGTCGTTGGTTTACACCACCAGCCCGCCGCAGTCCGCTGACTACTGTCACCGCCTGCCGTTCGCCCACTACTATCAGCTTTCTGCCGGTCGTTCATCGCCACCAATTGCTGTCTGTCGTCGCTTGCTTACCAGTATTCTCCGTGTGTTCGTCGTTGCCGATCGATCCGTAGCTGCCGGCATCTCCGACTACGCCAGCTGCCCGTTGCTCGACCGACGCCATTTGTGATCGACCGGCGCCGTTTGCTCGTTTGCTCAAGATGCCGCCACTTGCTCTACGGTGTTCTCTGTGTGCTTGTTTGCTTAGCTCGGTGTTTGCCGATTTGATTGTTGCTCAGGAAGACAGGTGAGTGTGAGATTCACGCGAGTGGCCACAAGAAACGCGTGAAGTCACGCGCGGTTGAGGAATATCCGCCCTCTCCTCCAGCAGTGAGTGTTTTCACGCGCCAGTATAGGGAGCTGCAGATTTCCTTTTTTGTTGATATTACCCGTTTGACTCCTCTATTTTGAGCAATTTTTTAATACTTATTTATTACGCAAAATATTATGGCTATTTTTGCCGGTGTAGTGACGTCGCCGCAGGGGTTTGCAGCGACCGCCTCCTCTGGCACCCCTACTCGATCTGATTTCGGTCCTACTCAGTCTGACGACCAATGGATTACGACCAGACATTTATTTAATCAGTTTCATTCGTTATCTGACTATGGGTCAGGTAAGTCTACTTTTCCCTAAATTTTTTATTCGGGAGCCTCATATCACATGACTGGTGCCAAGGGTTCTCTTACTAATATTACTACTGCTACCAATTCTGTGAATGCTTTACTGCCTGATGGATCTGTGTCGTCTACGGCACAATATGGTTCTATTTTCTTTGGTGATGTCACCCTTACTCATGTGCTTTACATACTTGCTTTACGATGCAATTTACTATCATGCTCTAGATTGTTATTTGCCTTAAAATGTCTAGCCTTGTTTATTGAAAATTATTGCATTTTAGAGAAACTCAGTACGAGGACTGTGAATGGCATGGGTGAATAGCAATGGGGGTTTTATTGGCTTCGTCTGTTGGATACTCGCGCTCATCCTCATATCCCGCGGTCTGTTTTGACAGTTGCTTCAGTTTCTTCATCCGATTTATGGCATCAACGTTTTGTTCATCCATCTTCTACAGTGTTGTCTTCTATTCCTACTCTTGATTTTAGCACAAATAAAACTACTATACCTTGCTATGTATGTTATAGAGGAAAACAAACTAGACATAGTTTTCCATTGAGTTCTACAAATGCTACTGCATTATTTGAACTAATACATTGTGATGTTTGGGGTCCTTATAGAACATCATCTTCTAATGGTGCATTTTATTTTTTTACAATAGTTGATGATTATTCCTGAGTTGTTTGGGTTTATTTATTACTGGCTAAGTTAGAAGTAGCTTCTAGATTTTTGGAATGTTGTGCTCTGGTCAAGGATCAATGGGGCAGAACTATACTGCATGTCAGGGCTGACAACGGGACTGAATTTTTGCCTTTGAGATCTCATTTTGCTGCATCTGGGATCATTTTTGAGACATCTATGATTGATACACCACAATAGAATGGTCGAGTTGAACGAAAGCATCGCCATTTACTAAACGTGGCACGTGCCTTATGGTTTCAAGCCAGTCTTCCAATTGATTTTTGGGGAGAATGTGTTCGTACTGCTGCTTATCTAATTGACCAGACACCGATGAAACATGTCAATGGTTGCACTCCCTTTGAGATGCTATATGGACAAGCTCCAAATTACTCATCTTTAAAGGTATTTGGATGCTTGTGTTTTGCTGCTCACTTTCCGAGATATCGCAACAAGTTTGCACCAAGAAATCAGCGATGTTTGTTTCTTGGTTATTCTGCCGAAAAAAAAGGCTATCGCCTTTTTGATCTGGAATCCCGCATCATCTTTAATAGTAAAAAATGCCAATTGTTTTGAAGACCAGTTCCCGTATGCAGCAACTTTGACATTGGGCTCTATCGTAGATCTTGGCGGCGCCACCACCTAACCGCCCGCATCACTTCCAGCCAGCTCCGGTGACTCCTTCTGCTCCACCGCTTGATGCAGTGTCTCCTGCCCTGACTCATTTTGCTCGCTGTTTGCTTTTGTCAGCTTTGCCGCCTGTTTCGCTGGTTTTTTTTACGTCTCCTCCTGCCGCTGAGTTGCTTCCTATCAGACAGAGTGTTCGCACTTGCCGACCTACTCCTTATTTGGAAGATCATGATTGTGATGATTAGGCCTATGCTCTTACTACTGAAGACCCCCCTACTACTGCGTTTAGTCATGCACTATCACTCCTCAGGTGTTCTCTATCCTCTTACTGATTATGTAAATTATGATAAATTTTCTAGTGTAGATCCCACCACTTATTCTGAGGCATCATAGCATGCTCATTGGTGAGATGCTACGACTGAAGAGCTTACTACGCTTGAGCACAATCAGACTTGGACTTTGGCCCCTCTGCCCCTGGATAAGAAGGTGCTTGGTTCCAAATGGGTTTACTGGATGAAGTTCAAATCAGGTGGTACTGTTGAACGTCATAAGGTGCGCCTAGTGGTTCTCAGGAATCACCAGGTTGAGGGGATTGATGATACTGAGACATTTGCTTTAGTTGCGAAGATGAGTTATGTTCGTCTATTCTTATCTGCTGCGATCATTCGTGGTTGGGAACTGCATCAGATGAATGTCTATATTGCTTTCCTGCATGGTGATTTGCATGAAGAGATTTTTATGCCGCACCCACCAGGCTATGCCGCACCCTATGGTCAGGTATGTCACTTTAAGAAATTTCTTTACGGTCTTTGCCATGCTCCTAGAAATTGGTTTGCCAAATTGGCTATGGCTTTACGAGCATTTGGTTTTGTTCAGAGTAAGGCTAACTACTCTTTGTTTGTCTTTTCCCGTGGATCAGTTTCTTTGCATGTTCTGGTTTATGTGGATGATTTGGTCATTGTTGGTAGCTCTTCCGCGCTCACCTTTGAGTTCAAGAAATACTTGAGTTCTTGTTTCCATATGAAGATCTTGGTTTACTTAAATATTTCTTGGGCATAGAGATTGCTAGAACACCGGAGGGGATGTTTCTTTCGCAAAAGGAATATGCCTTGGACATTTTATCTGATACAGGTTAGTCTGCCTCTAAACCGACTGACTTTCTGATGGAGCAGTAACACGATCTGGCGCGTGTTGATGGCCTGCATTACAGTTATTCTAAGCAGTACATATGACTGGTTGGGCGCCTAATATACCTTACCATTACACGTCTTGAGCTTAGTTATTTGGTTCACACACTTGCTCAATTCATGAAGTCTCCTTGTGTTCCTCACTGGCAAGCTGCAGTTCATGTGTTGCACTACTTGAAGAGCTATCCTGGTCAAGGTTTATTTCTCTCTTCCCGTTGTGCGTTACAGTTGACTGTGTACTGTGATTTTGATTGGGCTGCTTGTTTTAATACCCTGCGTTCTCTTTTCGGTTACTTTGTGATGATTGATGATTCTCCTGTTTCTTGGAAGACCAAGAAGCAACCTACAGTTTCTCGGTCTTCTGCTGAAGCGGAGTATCGTACTATGGTTGTTACCTATTGTGAGTTTTTATGGCTTAGGTCTTTACTGAAAGACTTAGGGATTGCGCATACTGCTCCTACGCGTTTATTTTGTGATAGTCAATCTGCTCTTCATATTGCAGCAAATCCAGTGTTCCATGAACGTACGAAGCATATTGAAGTTGATTGTCATTTTGTCGGGGATCTTGTGCAGTCTGGTACTATAGTTACTCATCATATCCGCACCACAGATCCACCTGCAGACTTGTTTACCAAAGCTCTCGGACGTAACCAGTTTCATTCATTACTTGGCAAGTTGGCCATTTCTGATCCACATGCTTCAACTTGAGGGGGGGTGTTGAGGAATATAAATATTACTTGTAATTATAATTAGATTCTATTTTCTTTTTCTAGCTTGTATATGTATTTTGTACTGTTATATAATGGACCCGGAAGTCATACATAAACGCACAAATCATTACCCTTATTTTAAACAGTATTCAAGTACTCTTTTTCTTTTCTAGAAACAATTTTTAAAAGGAGGTTCAAATCTTTTTAACTAAATGCTGAAAGAACTTATTGCATGGTTCTAAATAGTTATTTTTTATATATCTAAATGTTATGTTTAGATTATGAATGTGATGGCAAAAACCAAAATCAGAAATTTATCTACTTCCATGCAAGTGAAGGCCGCAGCGAGAGACGAGACAAGCTAGAGATTAAACGGATTCGAGATAATGACTCTGACTTTGTCGACAGAGAGCTCTAAAACTCTTCCTCGAGAAATGAGGACGATGGTAGGATAAATCATATTACTGATTAGATTATGATTTATTATGATTAGAGTTCTTTCCTTATTTTTTTTAACGCACCCTAAGGTGGGGGATATTTATTAGGTTCCCAAAACCTATGTAGAACCAAAAAATGTACAATGATGTTTAGGATATTACATCGATAAGGCAACCTCGTTGCCTTCAAAAGAATAAACTAATAGTAGTGGACTAGTGGATGAAATGTAAAGGAAGTAATGCTTGCTGGGTTGAGGTCTGGAGGGGTCGAGTCTCTATGGTTTGAGTGCTTGACGGCTAAATGCCTCGGTGGTTCGAAGGCCGCTTAGGGTCGAGGGCTTTAGCGTGCTCGAGGGCCTGGGTGTTCGAGGTAACCGGATCTCGAGGCCTTCAGGCTCAATGATTACAGTGACTCGAGTGCTCGATTGCTCGAGTGCTTGACGACTCCAGTGCTCGAGGGCTCTGGTGCACTCGGGCTCGGGGCCTTGTGTGTATCCAGTGCTCGAGGGCTGGACTGGTCGAGGGCTAGAAAGTTTGGGGTATCCCGTGCTCGAGGGTTCCATAGTTGTCGAGTGCCTTAGTTCTCGAGGGCTCGTGCGTTCGTGTTCGAGGGCTCCATAGTTCGAGGGTTTCATGATTCGAGGGCTCCATGGGCTCAAGGACTCCATGAGTCGAGGGCTTTTGCTCGAGTGCTCGATGCTCCAGTCTCGAGTGCTTGATGCTTCAGTCTCGAGTGCTCGATGCTCCAGCCTCGAGTGCTCGATGCTCCTGGCTCAAGTGCTCGATGCTCCAAGGTCGAGTGCTCAATGCTCCAGGCTCGAGTGCTCGATACTCCAGGCTCTATCATGAGTGCTCGATGCTCCAGTCTCGAGTGGTCGATGCTCCAGTCTCGAGTGCTCAATGCTCCAGTCTCGAGTGCTCGATGCTCCAGACTAGAGGGCTCGATGCTCCAAACATGAGAGCTCGATGCTCCAGGCTCCAAGCATGAGTGCTCGATGCTCCAATCTCGAGTGCTCGATGCACCAGTCTTGAGTGCTCCATGCTCCATGCTCGATGCTTCAGGTTCCAAGCATGAGTACTCGATGCTCCAGTCTCGATTGCTCGATGCTCCAATTATTGTACTCTCTATATATTCAGTTATCAATAATACAATTCAGTTATCAATAATACAATTCCTCACGGAAAATCATTCAATCATGGTATCAGAGCCTCTTCTAATCAAAAACCTAAAACTTAAAATTTTCGTCGCTGTTTTCTTCCAGCAGCTCCGTCACGCGGCCACCTTTTGACGCACTCTACTCCGCGCGGCTCTGCCGGACACCGCATAAGACATTCCGGCCCAATTCAAAATATCACGAGCATATTTTGCTTGTCCAAGCAATAACCCTGAGGATGTAGGCGAAACTCTAATGTTGGCTGGGCCCACTGTCTGGAGACTCGTCAGTCCACTTATGGTTATGCGGTTTATCTTGGTGGGAATATGGTTTTTCAGAGTGCCAAGAAACAACCTACTGTTTCTCACTCTAGCACTGAGTCTGAATACCGTGCTCTTACCAATACTGCTTTAGAAGTGGTATGGCTCACTCATTTACTTCGTGATCTTTGGGTTCCGCTTTCGGGCTCTCCACTGCTATTATGCAACAATAGCAGTGCTATCTTTTTGGCTCAAAATCCGGTGGCGCACAAGCGGGCAAAGCACATCAACATTGACTCTCATTTTGTTCGTGAGTTAGTGACATTTGGAAAGCTGTGCGTTGCTCATGTTCCAACTTCTCTTCAGAATGCGAACATCTTCACCAAGGGGCTCTCTCATCCACTATTCGAGTTCTTCAGGTCCAAGCTGTGCGTGGGTGAGCATCCGATGCTTCACTTGAGGGGGAGTGTTAGGGTAAATAAAATTACCAATTAGATTATTATTTATTATGATTAGAATTCTTTCCTTATTCACTTCTATTGTACCCTCTATACATATAGTTATCAATAATACAGTTTGTTACAGAAAATCATTCTATCAGATGAGACCGTTCTCCAGGAGATTCCGACATTATACAAGCTCTTTAAATTTGCCATGCCATCAAGAAAGCTATAATGTAAAATATGATTTAAGAATATAATATTTAAAATTAAGATATGAATTAGAGAGCTGGGAGCTTCGAATTTCTCGAAGGATGATGGCGGAATTTCCTGGCGATATCTCGACGAAGACTTCAAACTCTTGAAAAAAGACTTCGGATACATCTCGAATTATTTATTCAGATTTATGGAACAATCTGATCTGATTGAAACCCTTTTTGTATCACAAGACCTCATCTTTCTGCCTAGATTTCTGCAAGAAACAAACTAAAGAAATAGATATTTGTAACACATGTGAATAAAGAACAGTCTGCTATTACAACAACATGGGAAATTAGGGGTAGCAAACATAATTATACAAAACAAAAACTCATAAAAAACTCATGAAAAGGGGAGGGAGGGAGAGAACAGGGGTGACAGACAGAGAGTGAGCATGCATAGCTTCAAGCATGGATGGCAATCGCAACTCAAAAAATCACGTTCAGTTAATATCTTGATTTCGAAAATTACTGTGTGCGAATTGTGTGCGAATTAGGTGCAATACTGTGTGCGATTTTTACCTCTCCCTTAACCCTCCTTCCTTCTTCCTCCTGAACGTTTTCAATTCCTCGGTAACAATCGTCGGATTAGGCTAGCTCCGCCGGTAACGGCTAGCTCCGCCGGTAACGGCTAGTCCACCGTTAACGGTCTCAACGATGACGGCTTCCCAAACTCTGGCCGCACAGGAAACTAACAATGCTAACCAACCTCCTCCTCCTCTATCCTTCGCCGCCGCCCTACAGAGTAAATCCCCTCCGTTATCAAAAGTGTTGCCTAACAATCCCGAGCTTATCCCCAAATCCCAACACTTAGGTGATGTCGCCTGTTTATACTCAGATGACCAAATAGCTAAGTTTTCATCCCATTACGCAAATGCCCTAGTCGGCAAATTCACAAAGGGGAGATGTTCAATGGAGCAACTGGAGAAATCCTTCAAAACCGTGTGCTTCACAGGTAAATACCAACTAGGTTCTTTGGATTATAAACATGTGCTCATCAGGTTCGAACTACTCAACGATTACCAACGATGCTGGATGAAAGGAGTGTGGAACTTCAACGGAATCCTCCTCAAGATGCTGAAATGGACTCCAGAGTTCTCAACGCACAAAGAATCACCCATTGTCCCGGTGTGGTGCACAATCAGGGAAGTTCCACTATATTATTACAATTCAGCTTCAATAGAGTCTATTGGTAATAGTATAGGTTGTTTTATTAAAAATGATCTAGCTACAGACATGCTCACAAGACCTTCAGCTATTAAACTATGTGTCGAGATTGATCTCCAAAAGCCTCAGTGTAATCATATTCGTTTGTGCTCAGTAACAAATAATAAGAAATATCCAATAGAGTATGAGGACATCCCTCTATACTGTGACCATTGTGCCAAATTAGGCCACTCCAAAGTTCAATGTAGAGCCTTCCCTCCTAACCTAAATGCTAGACCAGAGGATGACAACAAAATTCAAAATCAGCCCCTGTGGCAGGCAACTGGAAAAAAGTTTGAACACCTCCTTTGATCTCCCTAAACGATCAGGTTGATCCCATCATTACTGTTAATGATAAGGTATCTAGTAATGGAGTTATGCCATTCCCCACTTCTAACTTTCAATCCAACCCCTCCTTAGGGATTATTAGTGCCCCTGGAACTGATAGGGCTACTTTGCCTGAAAACCGTCCTAGTCCCAAAACACATGATATCATAGATAACTCTCTATCCAAGATGTTAAATGATTCAGCCCTACTTAATTTTACTCCAAGGGCATATGCCATAGATGATATCCAGGTGGGGACACTTCCCTCGAGTCTGAAAAGACACAATAATGTAACTCTTTCTTCACAAGGAAGAATGGAAAATAGGTTCTTTGTTTTGCAGGATGAACCGGAGGAACAAGCTACTGATCAAGAGGTCAATTTTAATCAACAGACCAGTACTGCCTCATCCCCTACTCAGGGTCAGGATCCACTGCAAGGTAAGGCCAAAGGTAAAAAAATTAACTACTTCAGTCAGATTAATAAAATGATGCTTAGGTCATCCACCAAAAGTCATAAATCTAGTGAGCAATGACAGGTCCTCCCTCAATCAACTTTTTAGTGTGGAACATTAGGGGTATGGAATCTTCAATGCTTAGGCTAATTAATCTTGTCAAGCTTAAAAAGATTCAAATGCTGTGCATAATTGAACCAATGCGTGACAACTCAAAACTCCAACTTTATATGGATAAACTTAACTTTTCTAATGGTCTGACTTTGTATAATGGTAAAATCTGGCTTATGTGGAATAATTTGGTTACAGTTACACTACTTTCCTTTCATGAGCAGTTTTTACATGTTAGTATAGCTCACCAATCCATCAACTTACAAATGGATGTTGTTTTCATATATGCACTTAGGAATAGGGAAGGTAGGAAGACTCTGTGGAAAGATTTGGCACCAATTACTACAGGTGATACTATTTTTATAGGAGACTTCAACACTATCACCTCCCTCACAGAATATAAAGGCCCTAGTTCACCCTCCTTAGGCAGCATTAGAGACTTTAATACATGGATAAATAGCTTGGGTGTCCAGGAAATCAGTACGGTAGGTAACCTTTTCACCTGGTGTAACTCAAGACTTAGGAATCCGACCTCAAAAAGGCTAGATAGAGGCTTATACACTATTTCATGGAACTATAAGTTTCCTTCTTCCTCTATCCAAATCTTGAATAGGCAAACTCCTGACCACTCTCCTCTCCTCCTCCAAATTTCTAATTTGACTACTCTCAGCCCAAAACCATTTAGATTCCTAAATGTATGGTTTAACCGGCCGGACTTCATCACTCTAATTAAGATTAATTTGGAAAAACAAATTGCTGAGATTGGCTTACTCGGTTTTTTTCTTAAACTGCTCATACTGAAAAGGGAGATAAGAATTTGGAATAGAGAATGCTTTGGGAACATAGACACTAATGTTTTAAATGCTGAAGAATCCCTTAGAATTCAGGAATCAATTTTTTATTTTAATCCTTCGGATGCTGAACTCATCAAACTAAATGAGAAAAAAGCTTTACTGTTGAGAGCTCAAAAAGAAAAGGAAAAGTTTTGGAAACAGAAAGCTAAGTTGAAATGGCATAGGTTAGGTGATAACAACACTCAATTCTTTCACAAAGTGGTACAGGAGAAAAATTGCATATTACAAATATCAAAAATTAAAAATAGAGAAGGTCAATGGCTGAGTTCTCAAGCAGATATCCATAAGGAAGCCATCTCCTATTACACTGACTTGTTAAATGAACCTAATCAAATGCCAAATGATACCTATTATCCACATTTTCTGAGCCAAATACCGAATGTCATCTCTGCTCAGGATAACTTTGAACTGTCTAAACCAGCCTCTGAAACTGAAGTAGAGGCAGTAATTAAGGGTTTAAGTAAGAATAGTAGTCCGGGACCAGATGGTTTTTCAAGCAAATTTTATTCTAAGTGCTGGTCCATCATAAAAAATGACCTTATTAAGGCAGTTAATGATTTTATTAATGGCTCTGCCTTGCCCAGGGGAATATCCAGTACCTGGATTACCTTAATACCCAAAAAGACTACTCCATGTTCATTCGATGATTTTAGGCCTATTAGTTTATCGAATGTCCTTAATAAGATCTGCTCCAAAGTTTTAATGGAAAGACTAAGACCTTATATGGATAAATTGATCTCTACAAATCAATCGGCTTTCATGAAAAATAGGGATATCTCGGACAATATTATTTACCTTCAGGAAATGATTATATTTCTTGATAAGAAGGCTAGAGTCCCTAACTGCATTCTGAAATTAGATTTACAGAAAGCATTTGATAGAGTTAATTGGCATTTTCTTAGGAACGTTCTGATGAAGTTTGGTTTTGATGGTAAATTTCTAAATGCTGTTATGTCTAATCTCTCCCAAGCTTATTTTTCAATACTTATTAATGGCAATCCAGTGGGCTTTTTCAAGGCCACAAGAGGAATTAAGCAAGGTGACCCCCTCTCTCCCTTTCTCTTTAACATTTTCTCGGAAGCTTTCTCTAGGAGTCTATCTTTTATTTTCCACAACAATAAGCTCTCGTATTACCAGATACCATCTCCAATCCCAGTAGCTACTCACCTTATGTATGCTGATGATACTATCATTTTTGTGCAAGCTTCCAAATCCAATCTTATTAGGATTAAGGCTTTCCTAGATACCTTTGAATACACTTCGGGACAAAAATTTAATTTCCATAAATCTGATTTTTACATTAGTAAAAGGGCATCAATTACCAAATTAAATCAGATTAGGATGGTCCTAAAAATGAAACAGGGCTCCTCCCCTTTCCAGTACCTTGGCTATCCTATATTCAAAGGTAGAACATTGAATAGATATTATCAACCTCTCATGGAAAAGTTGGATAGGAAATTGCAAAATTGGAAAAATTAGTGGCTTAGCTCAGGTGGGAAACTTACCCTAATTCAATCCTGTCTGTACTCAATGCCACATCACTTATGGTCTGTAACTAAACCCACAAAATCTATAATCAAAACTTTTGAGAAAAGATTGGCTAGGTTCTTCTGGGGCGAGTCAGAAGGGAAAAGAAACAAACTATGGAAAAAATGGGCTTATCTAGCTACACCAATCTCACAAAGTGGTTTGGGGTTTAGATCAATCCGAGCTATACAGGATGTTTGCCCCCTTAAATTGTGGTGGAAAAGTCAGCTAGGTACCACCTTATGGGCTAAATTGTTGTGGTCTCTACCTGAATCTCATAGGAAATCTGTAACCTGGAAAAGAATTTGCTCAGTAAACATTTTTGCAGAACAAAACTCTTTCATCATTCATGGTAAAGGTACCTGTAACATATGGACTTCAAATTGGTGCATGAATGGACCCCTCCTTAACTATGTTCCTAACCATATAACTGCTGCATTCCAGCACTGTACTGTATCAGAATTTATTAGGAACAAAGCCGATATATTAACACTGATTTCTCCATTCCTGGAAAATGATACTCTTCTATTCTTGCAAAATGCAGAACTAGTAGAGGAAAGAGAAGACAGGATTATATGGAAACTGGATCCAGCAGGCAATTTCTCCTCTAAATCAGCATACCGGGCTATCACAAGTTCATCAGGTAATTTCCCGGCTTATAAGTTCCTGTGGAACAAATCACTTCATAAAAAGATTTCCATTTTCACTTGGAAAATGTTACACTCATTTCTTCCATTGGATGATGTGCTTATTAGTTGTGGATATAGTCTAGCTTCGAAATGCCCAGTTTGCTGTCATTCGGATTCAATTGAACATTTTTTTATTTCCTGTCCTTTGGCTAAATCTATATGGAGTAACATGGCATCTCTAGTTCAATTCCACCTAACTGAACCTCATTCCTTGTCTCAGAGATTTTTTATTTTCTGGAATTGTCTAGATCTCCCAAAATGCCATCAACTGATATGTAACATACTCCCTCCTATCATATGCTGGTGTCTATGGAAAGCCCGAAATAGATTCCTTTTTGATCAGATTCCATTCTCTACTGATTTCATTTGTAAGGAAGTACTGGACCTCATCAAGCTATCTCTGTATTCCAATCCTACACATCTGAAACCTACACAGCCATTCCACATCCAATAAAGCATCTAATCCCTCATCTTAGGCCTCCTCCTAAGCCGATCATACAGACTGTTTGCTGGGAAATGCCTAGTTTAAATTCCATCAAAATTAATACAGATGCTTCCTGGTTTCCCCATATGGCTGCAGTAGGGATAGTTGTAAGGGATAGTTTTGGTACTCCCCTCCTGATTAATTCAGCAACCATCTCTGCAGAATCTCCACTTCATACTGAAATACTTGCCATTCAATTTTCTTGTCATAACTTTCATCAGTTGGATGATTCATTTATTATAGAATCTGATTCTTTATTAGCAGTTTACATGATAAATGATCCATATTCTGCTCAATGGCAACTTTTCAATGCTGCTTATATAGTTAAATGCCTTCTACGTGGTGCTGTGCTTATAAATGTTCCTAGGGAAGGTAACTCAGTGGCTAATGCAATCGCTAAACATCACTCTTCCCATAATCAGACTCTTAATCTCATTAATGTTCCAGGCCATATTAAGGGTCTTATAGCCTTAGATAAGGAACAAATTCCTCAGATAAGAGTGCATATTAACTGCTAGGGGAAGGATGGATACTGCTGATGGTATATGTTGCTTATGCAGGTACAACCTTGACTTGGTTCACATGGTGAATTACTCATCAAAACAACACCCCCGAAGCTATGATGCAGTGAGGCACATTTCGGGACAGCTGCCCAAATATCATCATTGAGGGCTCCCCTCCAATTGCCTCTACCATGCTAACTTTCTGACTATCTAAATGTTAGTTGCCTGGCCAAAGTACGAATTAACATGGGGTGTGGAGATTTGTTTGCTTTGGAATCGCAACTAACTCTTTTTGGTTCTCCGATCGACCTTGTATAGTTTACATCCTAGGTAGTAGTTATCACTTTTGCAGGCAATGATGATGCCTTTTGTAAAAACTAATGCCAACTTACTGTGGTTCAGTTTTACTAGCTTGGGGTACCAATATACCAACCCCCACCCTCGGGTGCTTTTCCAAAAAAAAAGCATGGATGGCAATCATGCAAGAAAGCACTGTGTCCCCTGTACTAAAGGTGAGAAAACTCCATTGTATCTCCTGTAATAAAGGTGAGAAAACTTTTTCTCCTACACCATGGTTGTGCTTATAAAAAATGTTCAATTGTTGGCCATGGTCAACCATTTACAGATATAGAATATTAAATAAGAAATGAATCACATGTATCTAGCATAAAACTTTCACTGCTTAAGTCTAGAACATAGAAAACACAACCACCTTTCACAAAAAATAAGGTTAGGTTACTCGAATAAAATTTTCATAATGCATTCACACTTGCATCAGTACCACATATATATGGGAGGTCGTCGCCGTACCTCTCAAAGTTATAATTTATAAGCTCTTTATTCTTACTAAATACAATTAAGTAGATAGTGGAAAATTGGGGTCGTCCACGAAAAATAGGAATTTTCTTAAGCGTTTAGACATATAAGGTTCATACTAGGCTAGAAGTAGATATATATAGAAATATAAAAGCAAGTAAATGGGGGGGGGGGTGTTGTTGGTTGTAGTCCTAAGTTATGAAATTAAAAAACAAATAACAAGAAAAGTTAAGTGACTATGCTAATCATCAAACAAATTAAGAAAAATGGGTAAAAACTACAAAAGACAAAGTCTTGTGGGCAATTAATATTCACTTCCAAATCTAATGTAGATCATTAAACCACTCACTCATTCTATCACATTTGTTACCTATGGGGAATGCTAAAACTTCTTATTTGAAGATCAACATTCATTCCTTCTTAATAGTAATTTGCAAAGACAAACAACGACTATTTGCAAACCTCATTGATAATCACTCTAGGCAAACCACACCATAAAGGTATTTCATCACCAGCATTATACACGGAGGACCATAGATTTGATAACAATAAGGCTTCTACCAAAGACATAGCCATTTAACCAAACATAGCATTAATGAGGATAAACCTAGAACAAACCACATTCAAGATTCAGCCTTGCATTGCATCTATAGGTTCAAAATGAGAACAATCCACATTAACATATTTATCTAACAAGAATCACAATACATTATGCACAAGAAATTCTAATTCCATGTTCTTGGATTCTCATGTCAAAGAGCTATGAAATTTGTAATTTTCCTAACACCCTAACACTTCAATCATACAAAAACTTCATATACTAAAAAAATTTATAGCATAAATAAAGTAAAACATCACATTTAAACACATGGATGCTAAATAACAAATGCTTCAAGAAAGAGTGAAATAGAGGTTCTTACTACATAGGTATGGAAGCTTCAATCATTTGCTCCCAAGTACAAAACTAAGTTAGATAAGCAAAACCCATAACATAGAACAAAGATCTACAAAGAAAGAAGAAGAAATGGAAGAAAATGGTGAAAAACTAGGATTTTGGAGCCCCTAAGTCGGGCTTAGAGAGTTGGGGAAGAAGGGGGTGAAAAACTATTTATAGTACAAGAAAAAAGGGAGTAAAAAGCAAGTTGCAGGGCAATTATCGCGAGTCACAACCAGATCAGGAAATTGTGAGCTCTCAAGTCAACATTTCGCAAGTCGCGACACACTCGTCGCGAGTCGCGACAAAAAAATTCCCGTTTTGGTTTGCTTCCTCCGAGTGAACCGTTGATCTGTTTTGAGAGTTCTTGTAGTCGATTTTATAGTACTCGAGGAGAAGAATCCAATGGTACCACTCTTAGAGGCTGATTATTCTTGGAAAAGTCTCAAAACTCTGCTTCAAAACATAGATCATTCTTCACCCTTTGCTTTTCTCTCCTTTCTTCACTTTATCTTCTACCACTTTGTGAGTGGCCTTCCATCTTCTAACATTATTTTGAATGGCATTCACTAAACCACTCCTAAGTGCTTATTAGCAATCTACAAATTAAGCTTACAAAAAGGAATCTACATGCTCATAAGGACCAAAAGTCCATTAGACTAAACATAAGTTACAAAATTAAGGATTCAGATATAAAAACTGAAAATGACTATCTAAACCCCTTATTATGTAAACCTACCTAAATCTAGAAATCTTACAACCAAAATATGACAATAGATGTGCTAAATGTTTTGGAAATTACATGCATTTGAAGCCTCATCAATATGTTCCATTCCCCTTTTACTGGAAGTATTCAGTAGATTTCCTAAAGCAAATGGATTAGAAGAGAAACTTCAATTTAAATTTAACACATCCTTTATCCAGCACAATCATCATAAAATGCCACCTGTATTAAATACCCTAAAGTAGCACAATCATCATTCAATCCAAGGTACCGGGACCATCCAAATTTCCGTTGGAGGGAGGAAAACAAAGCTCAATGGTATCAAGGCGAACAAGCTCCACCTCGATCATATCCAAAGGGTGACGGTCCTTCCAACAACCACACTTCACTTTAAAAGTCACACCAAGAGGAGATTTTGGAAGCCATCGGTCTATTGGGGATGAAACATGAAGTCTTCGCGGAAATGACAAGGCACGAGATTGAAGACCTTGGCAATAGGGATTTCTTAAGTATCAAGAACCTTGAAGTTCAAGTTGGGAAACTCCTCACCTTGGTGAGCCGACTTGAGGCCAAGGAGTCTGGCAAACTCCCTTCCAAGTCAGAGATTAATCCAAGGAATGTGAGTGCACTCAAATTGAATGGTGGGAATAAAGTTGTTGAGTATGAGAAGAAGGCGATGTAGGAAAATAATAAGATATTGGAGGTGAACAAGGCAAACTTTGAAGAAGATAAGATTGTGGTCAAGGAAGCACCTTCCAAGGAGCTTCCACCGCTTGAGGCACAAGTGACTATCCCATCTCCATTTCAAAATGCTTTCAGGGGGAGGCTAAAGGTGGCACAACCAATGATAGCATTTGAAAGATCTTCAAAAAGGTCGAGGTAACAATCCTTATATTGGAACTAATTGAAAATGTGCCATCGTATGCTATGTTTCTTAAAGTTGTATGCACAAAAAAGAGAAGTAGACAAACTAAGAAGGTGGGACATTTAAAATTTTGGGGAGTCACCATTTTGAACCATAAAAATTATCCTAAGAAATGCGACAACCCTGGAATGTTCTTGGTGTATATGTTGTCCAACAATTAAAAGGCCGATCACCTTTTAGCCTAACCCAATAAGATTTCTATGGCTAAGCGGATGAATTTAGCACAAGTATACTCTCATTCGTGCCAGTATGCGTGGACCGAGGAATACTGAGCAGGTAACGAACATGATGACCACAAACTAAGAATGTGGAGTAGTGTTTTTCCCACGATCCTAACTCCTAGAAATCAAGGAACAATCAAACATATAAGCCTATAAATACAGGAAACCCTGAAGGAGTTAAGGGAAGCGTTACTCTTCCAAGAAATTCCAACTCTATAAAAGATAATGACTTGATCATTGGAGTATTTTCCCTGGAATCACTTCCAGTCCAAGTCTTGTAGGTTAAGGAGCTTCTGGAGAAGACGAAAAGTGCACCTGAGCAACCTACCACATCATTTGGTGTCGTCTGTGGGGACAACAGTTCTTGTTTTCATTTCAAGGTTATCCAGGTGAGATAATGGTGTTCACTAGAAGTGAGATGAGCCACAACCCTCAATCACATGAACAAACGATGGGACATGAAAGAGAAGCGCATCATTGCCAGGAACGAATGACGAAAAGAGAAAAAGAACACATCAAGGAAGTAACAAAGGAAGAGGTAGAATCTCTAAACAACATTGACGACAATGAGAAAGGAACGTTTGCAGTGTTCCTAGAAGTAAACAGAGAAAATCTATAAAACCATTTTCTGAAAATGCTCAAACAAAAACCCTCAAAGCCAGAAGGAAGGGTAAATCTAGAGCTCATATTTCATAACCATGAAGAGGAGTTGTGTGATGTTATCGCAAAGGATGACGAGGATAATTCATCCATGGTTCCGCATTTACGTGATTTTAAAATGCCAAAGGATTTTAAACACCCTTTGCATGTCAAAATTTATGATGGTACAATAGATCCTAAGGACTTTCTACACTTGTAGTGAAATAGTATGAGATTTCGCAATGCTAACATCGAGCTAGTTTGCAAGGAATTCGTGATCTTCCTCACAGGTACATCAACCACTTGGTACGAAGACCTTCCGAATGAGAGTATTAAGTCGTGGGCGCAATTATCAGAATATTCTTGGTCCATTTCTATAAAAAACAAAGATTCACAAAAATGGTCGCGGATCTCAACAACATAACTCAGTGAAGCGATGATAGCCTAGCAGATTATCATAACTGATTTTTATCATAAATCTTATAGGTTCATGACTTGTTGTTCCATTCTTCTCTAGGAGCTTTCACAAGAGGCATGAAGTTAGACGAGTTCTACAAAGAATTCATGAAGAACATGCTTGAAAACCCGATGGAATTGTAAACGTTGATCGAACATCATGTGTGAAGAGAAGAGGTGAATAACCGTAAAATAGATCGGGAACGAGGCGAGAAAAGACAGATGGAAGACTTGTAGATAGGAATCATAAAAAAGGGAAAGGGAAATGCCCCTTTATGAGGAAGAGGGTCAGGTTTGTATAATGTGGTATTTCCGGATACACCATTAACCAAATCAAGGAGAGAGATTTGGCAAGAACATAAGAATCTAATCAGAGAGGCAACACCTATGCTGATATGCATCTTCGACCACTGACCGGTTTGTGGGTTTCGGTTCTTCTCAAACTAACCTACAATTAAAATGTCCCCGGGGTTTCAGGGGTCAGCACTCTGATGCTTAAGTTAGTCCAAGTGTCCAAATATGATTAAGACAGAATGAATCATAAGCAAATGAGTACCTTCTATTTATATTTCATGTCCTAATTAACGTTCTCCTTAATTAATGCCTTTAATTACCCATAAATGCCGAACAACATCTATTAGCTCAACCCAGAGTGGCTAGCCTTGAAGAGAACTTGCTCACTCGGAAGATTGCCAGCGAAAATCCCCCTTCTTCAAGCAAACCTCCTCCGACCCCTCAGGAGAGCCCCTCAGGTGAAGATAGCTCTTTGGTGGAATCTATTTTATCCAAGAATGGAAAATTTTCCAGGGAGATCGAGGCCTAGAAGTTACAAGCTACAGAACTGGAGCAGCATTTCGTTGGGTATGAGGAAACAAATCGTAGCACACGAAGTGAGGCTTTGCGCCCACATGCTTTCCCACCTAATTCCTTCCTCCTACTTAATAAAAAATGATCATCTACCAAATTTTGTACTTAAACTGGCTCATTACTGGATGAAAGAGGTTAACGTTCATGAGAATTGAACTCCTGGCCAGAAAAAGGCTTTTGACCTCATTCTCGATTGGCTGGCAGAGCTGAAGGTAAAGGGATTCACCTCCTCAAGCTTTCGCTCTATCCCTCAGTCACAGATGTATGCCACTGAGGAGGCTGAATGACATCTTGTCCCTTTGAGCAAAGTTACCCAAGGATCTTCCTCAAAACGTTGCAAAATCGATAGGTTATCCTCGAAGGACCCATTTGAATCTTCCATGAAGAAGCAATGTAAGGCCGTTGCCATTATTGATCCCTCAGAATATCCCGTAGAGGAACAAATGAAGGGTATCCAAAGGGCAGTCGGTATAAAACTTGAAGAACTCGAAGAAATAGAGGTACATGTGAAGGAGCTAGGAAAACCTATCTCCCCTGAAGAATTGTTTCAGGTGAGATTTCCTCCCACTAAGTAAATATGTTTAAATGAATAAACATAGATAGTTGCTTGTATCAATAATGTATTCCCAACATGTTTGCTGATGTTTGTATAAATAACCAATATCTCATATCTTTTACCCCTCGAATATGAGTGCCCTAGGCAATTTTCTTAGGCAGAGAAAAATACGAATATGTTCGATAAGTAGGAATTAAGTAATTTAGAGACACAAGCATTTTATCCATGTTCAGTGCTTCCACCTACATCCTGCTAATCTCGCCTACTAGTTTATCTTTTCAAGATTACAAAATAGCCTTCGTGTGCTGCTTTAGAGCAAACAACTTCGAACATCAGCCGTAGCTGGAAATATCATCTAGAGCACCACTTTAAAGAAACCCCCTCAAACATCAACTAGAGTGCATCTTTAGAGCAAACCACTCAAACATCAGCCGTAGCTAGAAATATCATCTAGAGCGCCGCTTTAAAACAACCCGCTCAAACATCAACCAGAGTGTTGCTTTAGAGAAAACCACTCGAACATCAACTAGACTGCCGCTTTAGAGAAAACTGCTCGAACATCAACTAGAGTGCTGCTTTAGAGCAAACCACTCTAACATCAGCCATAGCTAGAAATATCATCTAGAGCGCCGCTTCAAAGTAACCCACTCGAACATCAACTAGAGCACCGCTTTAGAGCAAACCACTCGAACATTAGCCGTAGATGGAAATATCATCTAGAGCGCCGCTTTAAAGTATCCCACTCAAATTAACTAGAGTGCCACTTTAGAGCAAATCACTCGAACATCACAACTGGTATTTTCTCAAGTTGGTAATGTTCCACCTTCTTAGCACTCGAACATAACTTTCTCCCGGGTGCGATTCGATCACTTTATAAGGTTCTTCCCAATTTGCAGATTCCCCTTGGGTTCCTTTCTAGTTTTCCCATTTTTTTCATTACCAAGTCTCTCAGTCTAAACAACACCTTCTTTATCCTTCTGTCAAGGTATCTTCAGACCCATTCCGTGAATTTAGCCTTGTGTAGAGAAGCTAACTCTCTCTTTTCCTCTACCATATCCAAATCCAGACATCAATTTTGTTGATTGATTGTCATCTGCAACAGTCATCATCCTTGGGCTAGGAACTCATTTTCCACAGGAATTACTGCTTCCGAGCCATATACGAGACTATAAGGCGTTTCCCCAGTAGTGGAAGACTCAGCTATCCGATATGCCCATAATGCATTGGGTAATTCCCATATCCAATTACCTTCCACCCCATCGAGGCGTGCTCGTATTCCATTTACTATTGTCCTGTTGGTCACTTCCACTTCCCGTTAGCTTGGGGATGGTAAACAGATGAAATTATTTTCTTAATCTGATATTCCTCGCACCACTTCTTGAAGGGATCCTAAGCAAATTGTGTTCCATTGTCCATAATGATCGTTCTTAGGATTCCAAAACGGCACACAATGTTCTTCCATCAAAAGGAGATGATTGTTTTTCCTCTTATGTTTGTCAAGGGCTCATCCTCTACACTCTTTGTGAAATAATTAACAGCTATTATTAGGTATCTGAATTTCCCTGGTGCTTCCAGAAAAGGGCCCACCAAATTGATCCCCTATTTGTCAAATGGCCACAAACTATAGATGCTTTTCGTCTCTTCCTGTGGAACATGTGTTATAGGTGCCACTCTCTGGCATTGATGGCAAGACTGATATATCAGTTCAAGTCCTTGAACATTATCGGCTAGTAAAACCCTGCTCGAATGAGCCTTCTCGCCACGAATCTGGCTCCCTAGTAGCTATTGTATACCCCTTCGTGAACCTCTCTTATGAGGTAGTCGGCCTTGTGAGGGTTAACACATCAAAGTAGTGGCTGCAAATGACCCCTTCTATATAACTCTCCTTCTTGCAGTACATACATTGGAGCCTAGACCTTATTTTTCTGGCATCCACTTCATTTTCTGGTAGGACACCCTCTCGAAGATATTCCACGAATGGTGTCATTCAGGAGTCTTCCACTTCAATCGCCATCACTACAAGTTCTTCAAAAATTTTCTTGCTCAATGTTTCAATCAGGAGTTGTTGCTGGGATTGGGTTCCAAATCTGAAGAAGAGAGCTTACTTAGAGCGTCCACTTTATAATTGCTTTCCCTGGGAACATGCATCAAAGTATAAGATTTGAAAATTTTTAACATGTTCTTTACTACCTCGAGGTACCTCTGCAAGTTACGCTCTCTGGCCTCATACTCTCCATTCACCTGCTGAACCACAATTTGAGAGTCACTGAAAACCTTCAGTTCCTCCACCTGCAGCTCCTTTGCGAGGTGAAATCCAGTGATCAGTGCCTCATACTCAGCTTCATTATTAGTTACTTTAAATGCATAAGGATAATCTCTTCCATTGAAGCTAGTTAGTAAGACCCCGGTTCCACTTCCTTCTAAATGTGAGGAACCATCCATATCTGTCTTTGCCTTATTTCCTCATTCTAAATGGAATCCAAACACACCTCGAGGGGCTCTGTAGTTTCCACTATAAAGTCTGCCAGTGCTCTGTAGTTTCCACTTAATCGCAACTCGAGGTTGATACTTGACATCATGCTCTCCTAATTCTACTGCCCACTTTATCATTCTTCCTGAAATCTTTGGCCTTAGTAGGATCTATCAAATGGGGTGGTTCGAGAGCACCATTATCTTATGTCCCTAGAAGTGTGGTATCAACCTTTGGGCTGCATGTCTTAGAGCTAAAATTAACCTTTTGAGAATCGTATACCTTGTCTTCGACCCCTGCAAGGCACAAATAACAAAGTAAATTGGATGTTCAACCTTTTCTTTTTCTTTTACCAGAGCTACACTTATTGCTAGTGGCGATGCGGAAATATACAAGTACACCGTCTCATCCTTGTCTGATTTCATCAAGGTAGGCAATATCCCCAAATATTCTTTTGACTGCTCGAATGCCTCGTTGCACTTTCCATTCCACTCAAACTTCTTTGCCATTCGAAGCACATCAATGAAGGGTATGTGCTTCTCCGCCCCTTTTGATAAGAACCTTTTTAATGCTGCTAGAGACCCTGTAAGCTTCTGCACATCCTTTATTGATTGTGGGGTTTTCATTGTCCTTAGAGGTTCAACCTTTTTCGAGTTTACATCAATCCCCCTCTCCGAGACCCTAAATCTGAGAAAATTCCCTGTCCCTACACCAATAACACACTTAGACAAATTCAACATCAAATTAGCTTCTCAAAGCCTACCAAATGTTTCTTCCAGATATTTTAAGAATTATTCATAAAATTTCTTTTGACCACCATGTCATCTACATATATTTCCATATTCTTCCCTATCTGTCCCCTGAACAGTCTAACCACCAGCTTCTGGTAAGTAGCTCCAGCATTGTTCAATCCAAAGGACATCTTCTTATAGCAATACGTTCCCACATATGTAATAAATGAGGTATTTTCCTTGTCTTCCTCTGCCTTGTCTTCCTTGTCTTCCTCCCTCGAATGGATGCCACCCCTTTTTTAGTTGGGAACTTCATCATTAGGTGATAGGGTGACCAGACTGCCCAAGCCTAGCACATCCATGGCCTTCCTAGAATTACATTATAAGGGAAATGTGCATCCACGACAGCAAAATTACACCCGATGGTCACTCCCTTGTCGTCATCCAGTACTCAAACGAGTAATGATATCTCTCCTATAGGTAATATTGGGTTTCCCATGAATCTTGATAAAGGGGAAGTGGAGTTTTTCATGTTTTCACACCCCATATCTAACTGGTCAAAACACTCAGTAAATATCACTTCTACCCCGCTTTCATCATCAACGAACACCCTTCTAATCAAGGACGTTTCAATAATAGCTGAAATAACCATAGGATCGACATGGGGCATTTGGTCCAACACAGCATCCGCTTCCGAGAAAGAAACCATTTCATCCAGTCGAAACCTCTTATAACTGGGCTCCTCCGCGGGAATCCTCTGAGCCTCAGTTCTTAT
This sequence comes from Rubia yunnanensis, assembly GCA_037428765.1. Lineage (NCBI taxonomy): Eukaryota > Viridiplantae > Streptophyta > Magnoliopsida > Gentianales > Rubiaceae > Rubia > Rubia yunnanensis. The sequence goes on from CM075064.1 coordinate 66,579,198, forward strand.
AACATTATTCCAAGATCTCTCTCCCACTGTGCCATTGACGACGTTAATTACCCTTCAAGTGGGTGGGTTTTTTCCATTTTGAATTCCCCCTGTTGCTCTTGGGGTCTATCTGTCTGGAATCACTTGTTCTTGAGGTCTTCTATCTCCTCTCCCCTCATTGTTTTGATTGTTTCTTCTATAAGGCTACCACTGGTTCATCCGGGGCCTCGAGGGGGTTGCCTGGTTCATATGATTCTATCCTTGAAACTGTCCTTCCTGTTCATACCTTTCAATCTCAATCCTTAACTACATGCAATCATTTTTGTAATGGCTGTAATCCTTGTGATGATCACAATACCGATTTTTGCTCTCCGGGCTGCAACCAAGTTGTGCAAACGTTGCAGGGGTGGCAGTGTCCAAAACAACCCCCTATGTATGCTCAAAATCTGTGCAGGGGTTTTTTCTCCAAGCGTTGGAGGCAATGGATTATACCTCTTGAATGGTGTTCTTACAGGTTTGACCAGCCTTTTCCCTATGTGCTCTCTATTTCTTCCTGCTTTCTCTGCAAGGCTATCTCTTTTCTTTTTAGTTGCCTCCTCTACCATCGAATACTGTTCTATAACCTCCTGAAGTTTTTGTGAAGTCTTAGGGGTATTGGTGCTCAGCTTCTTGAATAATTCTAGGTCGTGCATCCCCACCAGGTGCCCCTAGATTACCTCATTCTCTGTCATTTCTATCACCCCCAACCTCTCATCTACATATCGGTGATAGAAGGTTTCTGTGCCTCCTCCTACCTTTTACTTCGTCTTGTAGAGTTCTAACAAGGTTTTTGTAAACTTCTTCTTCTATGTGTACTAGCTCAATAATGCTCTGTTGAAGTCCCAATACGATTGAAGTGGGCCCCTTAACAACTTATTAAACCACTCTTGTACCTTTCCCCCCAAGTAGCTACCTACCAGCTTGCATGTTAACTTCTCATCAAAGTCCCTCGAACTCATCAAGCCCAGAAACATATGTATGAACTCTCGAGGGTCAGTTTCACCACTGTACGTGAGATGTCCTTCCGGGGGCTTCACTTCTATTAGCCATCAAACCCCAGTGGCCACCGAGCTGAAAGGAGACCCCGCAGCCTGGAACAAGGGATATATCAACCTATTAGACTCTTTTCTTAACGATTCACTTGCATTTGAGGGGGTTTTTGCTGCCACCAAGCAGATTCAATCTCCTATCATGACCACCTAACCTTGGCATATATAGAGTTTGGGTTCCTTCGTATCCCAGGTTCATTTAATGCTGTCCGAGACTTGGGTATGCTGGCGGTGGGTGTGGTTGGATATAAGGATTGCACAACCCCTGACTGATTCCCATACTTCTGTATCCTTGCATGCCAAAAAAGGCTATTATTCCATATGTTGTTCCTGGACTAGCCATGTTGAGGATATGAGTAGATTGGGCTAAAAGAGGTAGCACATATATGGGACCTTGGGAGTAACTAGGAATAGAAGGCTGGGGTCTAGCCTGTAGCAGTTCTCCAACTTTTCCTTGATAAAGGTATGCTATCAGGGGTTGGGAAGCACACCCCGTAGTCATTCCCAAAGGTGAGGGTGGTAATGCCCCCATCGTAACCCTATCATCTCTCGGAGAAGGGGTGATTCGATAACCGGCTGCAGCTAGGACCTGAGCTGCTCATTCCACATCTTAATTCGGGGTAATCTTTCTCACTTTCTAATTTCCTTCCCTGTGTTGACCTCAAGCTTCCATATACGAATCTCCCAAAACCTTCATAAACCTTTAATCCCATGAATCAGCCACCCTTTCGAGCAAGGAATCAGTGTTTCCTTGTCTTTGCTCTCCCATCGCTTCCAGCGTCCTCAAGGGCCTCGACATATCATTTTGGACTGGAGCCAGGGGATTTTCGCCAACCACCACTGAGGTTTTCCCCCTCTCATGGGCTATACTTGTATTAGGCTCTGCTCGCAACTCCGTTCCCGTAGTTTTAATGTTTGCTATTTCTCAGCCCTCGATATGGGCATCATTTTCTCTTCCTGGATTCTCTGATGTTAATCCTGGTGGAGATCCAACCCTCGTACCTATTGACCTCATCCTTTTACTACTTCGAACGACTGTGGATATAAACTCTCAAAACCCTTGATCCAGCTTAGTCATCCCCACAGACAGTGCCACTTGATGCGTCTTTGACCATCGACCAGTTTGTGAACCTGGGGTTCCAGGGGTCAGTACTCTGATGCTTAAGTTAGTCCAAGCGTCCAAATAGATAAAACTAAGCTAGACAATTAAAAACATGATTAACCTATAAAAACTAAGAAAAGGAAAAAGAAAAACTAGGGCTTGAACCTAGAAAAATGCAAGAAGAAGAGGCTGGATTCGTGTTGTTGTAAAGGAGATGATAAGGTGAGTATTTATAGTACAAAAAGCAAGAAGAGTTTCTGACCACTCGTCCGCCGCGAGTCGCGATGGGCTCGTGACGGACTCCACTTCCAGCACCATTTCTTCTTTCTCTTTTTTGTTTCATATCCTCCTCTTCTCTTCACTTCTTCAATTATTAAAATCTTCAAAAACTCAAATACAAGTCTTCAAATATTCAAATCTTCAAAGGTATTCTTCAAAGTCTTCAAACAAATAACCTCGTCGCACAAAATTCTCTAGAAAAGTAACAAAAGCGTAAAAGTCGCTTTTAACCCTCCTTAGAGAACTTCAAGCAAAAATGTCACATTTAGAGCACAAAAGTGTACAAAAGTGAATCCTAAAAGTCTTAACATAACCATATAAAATAGGCACATCACTAGTCATGAAGTTTCTAACTTCGGCCGGTGTTACGACCATAACAGAAAACCAGCAAACTGTGAGGCAATGAATGGTTATCGCAATGAAGACAGGAAAGTTGGATGAAAAACCAAAGATGGTTAACACAATATGAAATGATGGGCTCCTAGATCAACAAGGACCGGTAACAAACTTATGAGAAGAAGTAGAGCTACTAAGCATGGATGACAAAGATAGATCAAGATGTGTGAGAGTAGGAAAATATTCTTTCCAAAGTAGAGAATAATAAGATCACGTGAAGCTACAAGGAAGGCTTCACATTGAATGCTCATGGGAAGGGTGAAGCCATAAGTGTATATTGATAAGATGATCACCAAAGCAGGAGGATCGAAAACTTTGCGGCAAACCTACAGGAGACTCTGAACACATCACGTACGTTAGGGATAAAGCCCAACCCCATGAAATGGGTGTTTGGTACAAGCGGTGGAAAATTTTTAACCCACAAAGTATTTTCTAAGGGGATTGAAGCCAACCCTGAGAAAGTACAGGCTATAGTCAATCTTTCCCAATCGTGACCTGTAAAACAAGTGCAAGTCCTAATGGAATCACTAGCATTACTCAATAAATTTTTTTCAGAGGCAGCGGACAAAAAATTTCCTTTGCTCGAATTCCCAAAGAAGGCAAGGAACTTTAGCTGGAGCTAGGACTGCCAGACAACAAAATGCAAGACACTCCCAACAGTGAAATTGTGTACACCTGGAGAAACATTATGTTGGTACATGGTAACCTCACATAATGCAGTAAAATCCATCTTGTTTTGCCTCGTAGATAAGAAACGAGGGCCAATTTATTACATATGCACAATACTGCAAACTGCGAAAATGAGTCATATGCGACCGGAGAAGCTAACTCTAGCCTTATTCGATAAGCAAGAAGACTTAGTTTGTATTTTCATGCTCTTCACACCATGGTTTACACTGGTTTCCCAATTAAGAATGTCTTAAGCAAGCCAGAGTCGTTTGAAAGATGGACAAATTGGGTTTTAGAGGTAAGTAAGTTTGAGATACTGTTCGAACCAGAATATCAAGCAAAGCCCAGACGTTAGTGGAATCTATGGAAGGAATGACATGTGAGGAAGCATAAAAAATAACCATGCATCAGAGCCTAAGAGTTGATAAAGGAAAAATAAAGTAGGATAAAGACGCGTGCCGCTTCGGAATGACAATCACTATTATATCTGACAAAGGAACACAATTCACTGGTGGAGTGTTTGTAGACTGGTACTAAAAAATTAGGATCATTCCGAAGTTAACATCTGTAGCACACACCCAACCAAATGGCCAAGTCAGAACCATTGTTCAAGGAATCCAGAAGTGTATGGAAAAAATGCAAATTGGATGGATTGATAAGTGTGCAAAACACGCTATGGGCATGAAGAACGACTGTTTGAGAACCAACAGGAAAGACCCTATGCAATTTGGTCTATAGTTATGAACCAGTTATACCAATAGGAGTTGGAAATTCAAGTATTCGAGCGAGTAATTATGAGGAAAATGTTAGCCAAGAGATGACGATACCTAAGTTGGATGATCTTGAAGAAAGGAGAAACTTATCAATGAGAACAAAAGCTAAGTAAGAAGAAAGAATGGCTAGGGTTCACAACCTAAAGATTAAGAATACTTGGTTTCAGATTAGAAACTTGGTATTAGGAGACAACGAAGCATGTTTGGCGGTAGAACGGGGAAAGTTGTACCCTAAATGGAAAGATCCCTACAAGGTCACGAAGACTCACATTGTTACAAACTGAAGCAAGTTAATAGTACCTTAGACCCTAACACATGGTACATGACCAATTTGGAGAAGTTTTAGGCTTTAGAAGGAGAATAAGAAACACCCACATGTATAGACACCAGGAAATTATCCTTGGTTACTTTCTTTCCATTGTCCCAAAGCTATATAATCACCCCCGTACATACTTAATATAACAGAGACAAAAACAAGCAATAGATCTTGTGACTTAGCATAAAGTGTCCTCCAATGCATATATACCCAAGCAACCTGCATAGTTTCAGAAAATGGAGAAACTTCTTGAAGGCAAAAAGGAAAAATCATAAATTCAGAGAACTGTTCATAAGAAAAATGTCGTTCCACCAAAACATCGCAAAAGATAGAAATGAGGAAGCATACTTTCTTTGCCTAGACGATCGGGAAGATCCACCAGAAGAAGAACCACCATGACGATGACTAGGTCCAACTTCCTGAGAAGGGTGTTAATGGTGCGAGGAAGTTGTTCAGCTTCATGTACATGGTGCTCATCCCTACGATGGCTCTCATCTGGCTCACGCTCCTCGCTAACCATATGCTGATACCTATAGTTCATATATAAATACAAAGGATGGTTGGTTATACGTCTTTGCTCTATGAGGCCAAGGTATCTGACATAATATGCTTTGAAGTCACTAATAGGGCCAAATTCCTCACGATCTAACTTCATACTCATAAATTTCATTGTTTCCTTATACTGGGCCATGTTATCTTTGAGGTTTTGCACTTCTTCTTCAAGAATACGAATGTACGATCAAACCACATCAGACAATATAATTCTTCGATTACCACCCACAATAACTCTATCGCCACGGCTGGTGGACTACCGTGATAAGGAAGCAAATTCTTAAAGCATATCCTTATAACCAGTAGAAGCTTGTTCTAGTTGGTGTACATTCGAGTCAAGAAAATCACATTGAATATGAAGTTCTTCATTTTCACCTCACAATTGTATATTTATAGCAAACTATTTGTCAAATTTGTTCTGCTAGGCAGCAGCAGAAGTGGGAAAATGATCATACTCATCTTGGTTTTTCTTAAGCTTCGTCATCAGGTCATCAATACGAGTGCACTGCTTATCAATGATTGAAGTTTTTTATGAGCTTCTCGAGCCTTTCTAGCATATTCCCTAGCCTTTACCTGTTGATGGAGCATTTTTGCCAGGCTTAGCTATTGTTACCAATGAATGAGACTAATTTTTTCACTGAGAATTCTATGCAATTCTCGTAAAATATCCTGGTTTTCTGATGTGGTAGTCTATCCAGGTAGCCTCTTTTGGTTTCACTTTTTTAAATTCCTTTGCTTTCAAATGCAGCCCCAGAAGTGATTCTGGGATAGCAACTCCAACGATCAAGTCAGTCCTCTCTTCAAGTAATGGAATTTATCTCTGTAGTAGTGCTCACCTTTGGTCCTACAGAGCTTGTTGTATTTATAAGCTAATTCCCTTTGCAGTTCCTCGTTCTAAGGAACTCAAGATCGTGGGCATGCAACTCCTACCACGTTCCTCAGTTGTGGTATTTGTGTTCATTGCATGTCCCATTTTTTATGGTCTACATTCCCTGCCACAATCTGCGATCCCTATGTTTATTGTGTCTACACGTTTCTTGCTTTGGGATGACACTAGATAGGATAATGTTGGGATGAGCCTAGCTACTCTCAGCCCTTTGATCATTGGCCTACACCTACACCATTGTCTTTTACTATATCATTCCATTTTTCTAAACATCAATGACACCCAGCAACATGTACTATAAGCGAATGCCAATACATAAAGCCCACTCATGAACTCAAATAGGAAGATTAAGCGATCGTATATATTGGCTGGCAGACTCAAGATCAACTAGACTATGAACAATGTCTCTACCGAGCGACCTAACATTTTATCAACTAGGAATGAGTTTACTACAGGGACAAATAATAGAAGCGGAAGATGGAATGCAAAGTTTCCACTCAGTACGTAGAGGAAGCAATTCTACATGAGTAAATACATTAGAGGAAATATTCTCTGCACATTTCTCGATAAATAATCGAGTGGCATGCAGCATATTGAAAGCCTTAGAGAACTGACTACTATGCCCTATAATATCAAAAATTTTCAAGAATTTATGATCAACATAAATGTCGAAGCTCTGCACTCAAATAGGGGCAATGAGCGAGCATAGAAAGATAATAAATTTAGTTTCCACAATAACAATCGCATGGATAATACAAACAAAAATCAAAGTATTGTTTTAAAGATTACATTCCAAAATCCAACAGGGAAAATACTCTAAAAGTTAACTAACTTCGTTGTTAGAAGAAGCCGGGTTCTGCGCAATAATGGTAGTGGCATCTTGACTTGGCCGTTGAATGGTATCCCCTTCGCTAGCTTGTTGGATGGAAGTTTCATCTTGACACCCAGCTTGTTGGCACTAGCATTTAAAGCGGAAGTATTATCGCTTGGCTTGAAAGGGAGTTATTCTATATTCACTTCGCACGATTTCAGCTCGGCCAAGGAGGGGAGGTTTAGAAGGCTAGCCAGATGCAAAACAAAGACATATGTATACCTCCCATCAGTAATTTTCCCAATAAAGGATGCACTCAAAACAGCTTTCTTTTCATCCAGAACCTCAGTGCACTTTATCAGGGAGGGCAAGCTCTTGCTGTCACAGGAGGGGTTTTGATGGTGCTGGTTCCTCAAAGCCTTGTAATACCCGAGCATGCAAGCTTCTTTGGATATACCTTGAAAGAATTCATAAAATGACTTTGTCTTAGAAAGTCGATCTACCAGCACTTGTGGGTATTGGGGAGCGGTGGGCCCATTTGTTTGGAACTCGCTCAACTAAGAACGCAGCTCAGAAGCCTCTACTCTCGCAATCCTAGCGCTTTCCTTAATAGTGCTAACCTTTCCCTTAGCCACCTTTGCCTTTTTCTCAGCAACACTCATTTTTTCTTCAGCCACTTTTGCTTTCTCCTCAATGGCCTTAAGGGAACTCTCCAGTATTGAACACTTGACTTCAAGCATCTTATATTTCTCCAACAAAGAGTCATCAACAAGGGAGAGCCTAGCCAGTTGCAAGCTCATGATTTGAATTCCCTCACCAACCTTACAAGAAGAAAACACACGAAATGATGTTATTTACTACCTCAACAACAAAAGCTGCGAAAAAAGTAATAAACAACATCACATTTAATTTACAGACTAACCGCAGCTAGAGTATCCGGTAAAGACAGGTTGAAGAGGATGTCAGTGATTGTCCCCTCCGCCAAAATGTTTTCTGTTCGCGCAATCGCTTGCGAATCAATTTTATTGCAGTGCCTCTTTTTTGAGGGTTAATCAAGATGCTCCAAGAGCTCAACGACCCATCCCTTTTTTTCTTTTTTTTTTCCTTTGCTAGATTGGCAGGGTTATAATTATTGGTTTTTCTGCCCTCAGTTTGGTTTCTTGTAACGTTTGGGCCTGTACAATCTGCACTTATAGGCATGGTGAGTACCAACAACATTTTTGGTTTGAAGAACATCCAAATTCTTCAATTCCTCATTGAAGAGAGATATGTTTATTTAAACCTTAGACAGATCCATGTCCGAAACAAGGCAAACACCATAAATTAACTCAAACACACAAAAATAGAGAAAGTAACATCTTTACAATTAGGACAAAAATAAAATATAAGTGTACAGATTCAACACATCAAAATAAAAGTAAACAAAAAACCTTAAGCATTAGACTCGACATGGTGAATATGTTGTGTATGGACGCAAAGTGTAGCCACGAGCTCCGTAACCTCAGTATAGTGGACACTCAGATGGGGGTGCTTACATCTAGGAACTTTATAGTTCCAGGATGGAACATAAGATTCAGGAACCTTTTTAGCTTTATAAAAAAATATTTCCTATGCCAATAGCTAACGTTGCTAGGGAAACCACTCACGAGTTTAACCCCGGAAATCACAAGATGATAAGGGAACTCATCTTTGGTGTTTTTCACCTGTCGGAGGTGATAGAAATTGCGGAACAAATTTATAGTGAAAGGAATGTTCGCATTCTCGCAAACCCTAAGAAAGCCCATTATGATAGCTATGCCATTAGGGTGAAATTGGTACAATGGCACTTTATATGAGTGAAGAATCTCAATCATATGTTCAGGAAGAGGGAAGTACAGACCGAAGTTTAGATAAGTTATATAAAATGAAATATAGCTAGAACTAGGAGTGTGCACGCACTTAGTTTTTGAAGGAGAGCAAAGCTTATGATGGGATTAAAAAGGAAAATAATTCTTTAAGTTGTTTACAAAGGTACTAGTTATCACACTACGGATGGTGACAGATACAACAACATGGTCGGAATCCCTATCGAAGGAAGTTTCTTCCATGGGAGATTTTCCATGATTAGTGGAAGACATATTGATCCTAGGGTTAGAGACAATAATATTTGTTCAGGCAATAGGTAATAAACACAATTTTTACAGAAGGATAATTCACAGAAAGTTGACCGGAGAAGAAGACCGGAAAAATTTTTAATACAGGCACTAGAATTGGCGAAGCCACTATATTAGTCTCAGAATAGGAAGAGCATATTTAAAAGAGAGGATAATACTTAAGGAAGACTCTAGAGGAAGATGACAGAGGGAGGCACACAAAAAACCTAGAAGCGCTCAGAGAAGATGAAGTCTTTAACAAAAGAGAAAGGAAACTGAAGTGAAAAAAGAATATTTAAGCACACAGTAAAATCGAATAGGAGTGAAATTCAATTCGATTAGGAAGATGCAATGATGTTCTGACACAAAAAGTAAAACACCTTTTGCTTATAATGAGATAACGACAGTACTTGAAAAGACTGTGCATTGATTGAAAGTCACAATTAATTACACATTTCAAATTCTTCATTTAAGGAGGAAAGCGAAAAAAAATGTCAGGGATTTGCAAACATGAATACCAAGTGACGAGGATCAGATCTCAGGATTTACAAACCAAGCGAATGCGAACATAGCCTTACCACAAGGAGCCCATAGTTCAAATATTCAAAAGTTGAAGATCGATTGAAAATAGAGACATAGCCATCAAGACAAACATCACTTCACAAGGAAACAACAATAGTATTATGTGACGAATGCTCTGTACACCATCAACATCACTTTGCACTTAATCGACAGCCGGACCATCACTTTGTTCTTATAGCCTTCATGGCTGGGAGGGGGGCTTAAGGTGTATAAGCGGTCCAACAATCAAAAGGCTGATTACCGTTAAGCCCAGCCCAATAAGAGAAAGGCACGCGTATACTCTCACTCGTGCCAGGATGTGTGGGCCTAGGAATGCGAAGCAGGTGACGAACGTGATAACCACAGATGAAGAATGTGGAGTAGTGTTTTTCCCATGATCTCAATTCCCAAAAATCAAGGAGCCATCAAACATGTAAGCCTATAAATACAGCAAACCCTGAAGGAGCTAAGGGAGGCATTAATATTCAAGGAAATTCCAACTCTATAGAAGATGCTGACTTGATCGTTGGAGTATTTTCCATGGAATCACTTCTTGGCCAAGTCTTGCAGGTTAAGGAGCTTCTGGAGAAGAAGACAGGTGCACCTGAGCCAACTACCACATTAGTTCTCTATTCCTATCTCGTTAGGAGGAAATCTTGTTGAAAAGGCCATGATAGACTTAAGTGCATCCATAAATGTGATATCCTGGAGATAGGTGAGCTTAGGGAAACTAGAGTGATTGTCCAACTCACCGATCACTTCCAAGCTAGCCCTCGTGGGCTAGTAAATGATGTGATGGTGCGGGTTGGCAAGTTGGTTTTTCCGGCTGACTTTTATGTCCTAGATGTGGTGCACGACAAAAGTTAACCCTCGATACTTCTGGGTAGACCTTTTCTTAAAATGTCTAGTTCTAAAATTGATATCTATTTGGGAACCTTAGCTCTAGAAGATGATGTTGATAAAGTGGGATTTGACATCTATAAGTCTAGACATGATTCTAGTAATTCCTCTTTTTATGTGCAAATGCATGACCCTATGTGATGAGCACAATTTACATGAATCTTCCTGTGTGAAAAATGCGCTTGAATACTTGGATGAATTCTGTGTTGATGATATTGTTGATGAGTCCGATGAAATGCATGATTCGGTGATGATATATCTATTCTAGACTACTTTTCCATGCTAACTAACTTGCAGCGAGAAAGGAAAAGTGTCAAGGGTTTAAAACCCCCTCAACCTCCTCCTAACCCCAAAGTTACGTTCATAGACTTAACCTTAATGGGGCACGATGATTCATTTTCTATTGTGGACAAAGGGTCCAGAGGTAAGGGTGACATTTTGTGGAGACCCCTCCACAATGATGTCATCATGGGTGGAGTTGCCGATGGTGATTCCAGAGACCCACAGGTAGGTGGTTCTCACTAAAATTGCCCAAAAAAGAAATAATTCGTGAGGACGACCATGTTTATATAGTGTTTATTTTTTCTTTGATTTCATGATTTTGAGTAGTAAGTAGATTTTGCAAGTTCTAGTTTGTGATGAGGATGTTTTGAGACAAAACTCATGTTTGATTTGTATATCTGAGTTCGAGTCTCGTGACTATTTTTGGATGGAATTAGACTTGATGGATGACATATGTTTTTCAAAAAAAGAGGCAAAAACTAAGGGATTGGGTCAAAATTTGTGGCAAGCCTCATGCTAAGAGCTAGCACGGACAACTCCAAGTCACATGGCCCGCACAGCGCAACCTTAGAGCGAGAGGCCTCATGCCATGATGTAGCACGGACCACGCCAGGCCATATGGTCCGTGCCAGGGATCATTGGCGTGAGGGAGTATCTGCGTCGGTTCCCCATTTGAGCTGTTAAATTGTCCTAAAAATGCACATTTTCAAAAATGTTTAATTTCAAGCTTCAAAATGCATTTTTGGTTTATGAATTTTGAATTTCCCTTATTCCTTAGGATTTTTAATGCAAATAGTACTTCCAACATCCCTTGTAATTAATTCATTGGTACTATTATCCCCTAATTTGCAATTTTCAAAATTCCATCTTTATTTTAATTGTATCTCTTCCCCTTATCTCCTTTGCTTAATTTTTGGATCCTTCATACATAATTCCACCTAAACGAGTCATTTGACACATTCAAGCTTTTCAAGAAACACTCACTCACCCACACTCTTAGTGAACTTGAAAATTTGAAGCTTTTCTCTAAAAAAATTAGCACTTTTTGCTTCTTCTTGTGTGGATCTTGCAACTCCTAGGTTCAAATTCCGGGTAATCCATTGAACTATTTGTTTATTTTCCTTACTAACATTGTGGTGGTGTTATGTAAAGCATGATTCTTGAATGAGTGTACGTTGTTGAGAAATGTGTTTGGGTTGTTTTGCATGATGTTGAGTTGAAGAAAGTTTGGGTGGTTTGATGTCTTATTATGCTTGGATGATATATTCTTCATGTTTTTGGATGATTTAGGAGGTGATGAATCTTGATTTCCTGATCTTAATGATGGGTTGGTATGAATATACATGTGTTTTGTTGATGAGAATGTTCATATTTAAATAGCCTTCATGCTTAGATTATCATAACTTGAATGGTTAGGCTATTTTGGAGGAATTATCTTGTTAAATAATATTTTGGGTGATGCTTTCTTTATGATCAAATTACCACTCTTTCCTTCATTATGTTAGGATTCCTTCGAAAAAGAACGTGTCAGAGAAAGGGAAGTTCTCACGAGGTGAGTAGAGAAAGAAACCGGTAAAGGGTGCAAACTACGAGCCGGTGACTCCCATTCTTCGTAACCCCCCGTTTGTGACTGAAGAATTCATAAGATTGGCCAACATCTCTGGGACTGCAGCCCAGAGGTGGAAGAATTTGAGAGAGCTAAACAGGAGTATATTGGAGACTGGATTTGCATGCAAAGACACATTGGCGGCTCTAGGCTTACTCGAGACCATCACCTATCTATTGGAATGGGTAGGCCTAGAGGGGTTTCTAAAGAAGCACTAGAAGACCTACGTTCTGGATGACAAGGAGTATACCATGACACACCGAGAGGTAGCTCACGCCTTCGGATGGAGGTGCAACAAAGATTTCTTGAAAATATACCGTCAAGGGATGCTTTTTTTTCTTGGGAACTCTTGGAGCAAGCTGCAGGGACTGATAAGAAGAATATGTGCAAGAGAACTGCCTTGGTTCATCTGGCAGTGCATTACGTTCACCAATTACTAGCAATGGGAGTATTTTACTATGGTTAATCAATACAATGTCTGGGTTTGGATGTTCATTGCCCTTGGGCAATGACTCCTAAGGTTAACTCTTACCCAAACCTGGTAAGAGTTTTTGTACAAGAGTATGTGGCGATCAAAGATAGAAAGAGTGGGAAGATTCCTATGGGCAGCATGGTAGGGATTTTAGCACAGTATTGGGGGCATCCGGTCACTCATCGTGCATTGGCGAACTTGGGGAGATTGGGGAGGGGGTACAAAATTGAGAAGTTGGCCAAGACCTTCATGGTAGCACATGCAAAATGGATGACCGTTTCATGTGGCTTGATGGCTGGGCAAGCACTTGTAGCTTCATGATACTCCCTAGTTAAAATGCACTGCCATCACCCACGGCACATGTTTGGATGAACCATTCCTTTTGCCCAGCCCATGTTTGGAGAGGGAATTCTACAGAGTTCTAGCCAGCCTAGAAACAGATGTTTCGGAGGCCGAGGGTGACACTTCTTCAAGGGAACCTTCAGATCTGCTTCATTTTGCATGTGTTAACCAATGCATTTGGCATACCTTTTAGTTATTTCTTGGTGGATTGCTAGTATTAGTTGAGTTCACGTGACAAGGGGACAACCATGTTTGGTTTTCTTATCTAAATCTCACGTTTTGTAGACTTAATTGGTACTAATAGACAACTTGTATCCACATGCTACTTGATCTTCCTTGTGATTATCTTTAGTAGGTTGCCCGTGGGTACATTTTGTTTACATTCTATGTGAAGGAAATTCGTAAGAGCGGTAGGAGATATTGAAGGCCATTCGCAAGGACAGTAGTAGAGAAAAAGGCCATTCACATTAGAATGGTAGTAGACGAAGGCCACGATTATCAATGCATGGTAAAAGGAGATTGAAGCAAAAGATAGGTGGCAACGTAGTTTATAGTGGCCAACGAAGAAACGAGGAATCATGGTCCAATGAGTTCCATTGGATTACCTTTTGCTTTCAAAGCTGGTTCCATTGGATTCATCTTCCTGAGCAATACAAAATCGACTACTAAAACCCTCAAATTGGACTAACGGTTCTCTCGTAGCAAAGGAAACCAGTTCAGCTGGCCAACACACCAACGGGTTGGCGCGGGACGTGCTTGGTTTGGCACCAACGACCCGTGCCAAAGGAGATGCCACGTTCCAAGAAGACTAGCTCGAGGCTATGGCGCGACCTGCATCAAAAGCCATGTGCCGCCAGCACAAAGTGAAGAACCCCCACGCGGCTAAGTATGGGCGTAGGACATCCTGTTTTAGGCATCCCATGTCGTCCCAAGTTCATTACGGCAAGACCAGCATGTGGGGTGTAGGAAATCACACGACTAGCGCCAATGTTTTTGAGCAAGCACCATTGCTAACCAATGCCTGTGATAACGGCTATGGGCGTGTATCAGGACTTCAAGTTTCAGTGCTCTGACAGTGCCCCACAGCAAATGATGCAGCCAGCGCTAGGTGCCAGATGCAACCCGCACGAAGACTTAAGCCCTGCAAAAGATAAAGATATGTTCCATGCCTAAGAACTGGGCCCCACGCCCATGAAGTGACACAGCCTGTGCCGGGTACAAGCCACGGGCCCCATCATCCGTAACACCCCGCACTCGGCGGTGGCTGAGCGTGGGTTAACCCTATTTTGGGCCTATTTTTAGGCCTAATCTTCTACTTCTATAAATAGAACCTTTGTATACTAGTTTTTCATATCGTAAACTTCATTTTCAAGATTAATTTGTAAACTCTCTCCTTCAGAGAAACTTTATCTTTTTCTTCTTTTTATTTTGCTTTGATCCTAAGATGTGGAATTCAAATCTTTATTTGAATTCCATGTTAAGGGAGTAGTTTCCATAACTCGGGGATACATTTTAGTGACTTGGTAATCTATAGGCTATTTGAGGTTCTGTAGTTCATCCTAATTTGTGTTCATAATATTATTGTAATTTTCTTCTGAGTTTGAATGCAGGAATATTACACCACGTATATAGCACATACTTTGGGCAGTATTCATTCTAGGCACAAATATCAATGCCCCCTTTGGAAGACATACATGGTTGTTTGCGTGGGTGGAGGAGAACGCTCTGCGTGAGTGTGTGCTCGGGAGATTTAAGGTCACCCTGATTCACTTACCATCATACTAGTCTTAGTTGACTTCGTAAAGTTTTCTGAGAGGTTGCGGGTTTAGATACTTAAATAGTAGTAAGCTAGGGTTACAAGAAACCATAGTATCATAGATAAGGTGCCTACGACCTTTGGACCTAATTGATAGGACCCAAGGGGAGTAGCGCATTCATGGTGGAAGCTCGGGACGTAATCGCATGGGGAAAATCATATCTACAACAACAACCAAACCTTGTTGTACTCCCCTAATTACGATGGCGGTGTCGATCGAGGGTTTTGAGAGCACCCTCCTTAACAGGGATGGGGAAGGGTATACCATCAGCCAAACCACGTGTTATGGACACTCTATTAGGCTTGTTTAGATCTCTATGTGAATAATCGAGGATAGAAGTATTAGATTGACCAAGTTGCTCAATGATTTCCCCAAGTGCTTAGCTAATATTGTAGTTGCATTTTTACTTTTTCATGTTTTGTAGTTTATTGATTGAAAAACCAAACCACCCTTATTTCCATGTTTGCTTTACTAGCTATTCCTTTCACTCGTACAGATTGATGACCCGTACGAGGTTAGGTTTTGAGTTGATACATTAGACCTAGAATCTCTGTGGACAACCCCAGGGCTTACCGGTAACTACCCTATAGGTAGTGCATCAGTAGGAACCGGGTGCAAAATTATTAATTTTTATCTTCTGGCCCTTATCACCTCCAATCGGGTTACCTCTAAACTAAAGTTTTAATGACCCCGGGGGGAGACAGGTCCCTTCCTAGCCGATCTCGCTTTTCTATGAACATCAGTGTCCAATTGTACTCCCTTGGGTAAAAGATTTCAATCTCTACCCAAGTAATGCAAGCGGTCATCCAAGATATAGGTGGTATGAGAATGCAATTGGAGGAGCTCAGTACAAGGATGGATTCCATGGAGTCCGTAATTCAAGCTTTTGGTTACATTGAGAAGGACAATATGAGGCACGAGGAGGAAGACCCTTTGGGGCCACAAGAGTGAGTGTCACTATTTTTCCAAATCTCACTTATGTTTTTACATGGTTTTTATGCATTGGAGACGATGCATGATTTAAGTGTGGGGGAGGGAGTAGTGAGCACTTAGGGAATTTTCATCTTAGGATTCCTCATTGCATTTCGGTATTTTTCTTTGTATTTTTGACATTCCTTAGGTGATTTTAAGTTTTTTCTTTGTTGTGAGATATTTTGTATGTTTACTTGGTGGTATGACATACTAGGTAGGGTTCCTAATTTCCATTGGGTTGGTTGTTTTGGGACAACATTGGTGGTGTAGTTTTTTGTTTTAGTCTTATCTTTTGTAGTATGAAGCCCAACTTTGGGGCATTTTGTGTTACAAAAAAAAAGAATAATTTTAAAAATGAAAAAAAACAAAAACCCAGACTAGTCAGAAACTCGAAATGGCGACTTGGGTAACATTGAGAAAGCATGGGTAGGTCGAACGACCTAGGTAAAATTGAGAGGTTAGGCCTATCTAGGCTTACGAGCCTAGGCAAAAATGAGAGGTCGTGTGGAAAAATGCAAGAAGTGAGCACCCTTTGTGTTTTAAAGCTAGGATGAAAACCCAAAATGGCTCATAGGAAAAAAGAGAGAAATTGAGATAAAACAAAAAACTAGGTTGACGATACATTTGCTTCATCCTCGGTTGTAACTTGGTCCAGAATTTAGAATTATCCCTATGTTACGACCAACGACTCTTGGGTTTCCTTGGTGGATTGTTTTTGGATACGACTCTTTGATTTCTTTTGGGGATCATTTCGGGAAAAGTAAGCTAGTTTGACACTTATATTCTTGGCTTATCTTTTTCCAAATTTTACTTTAGATGGTTAATTTCTTTGGATTCTTCTGGGAGCGGAGAGCTGTGAGATTCTTTTTCTTTTGGGGGAAGCAAGGTAATCTAGGAATAAGTTGATTGCCTCGGTTAACTTATGCCTACACACTACATTCTGCTTAATTATTTTCTTGTCTTTATTTACTCGAGAACGAGTAAAGGGTTAAGTTTGTGGGGTCTACTGTGCTTTATTATGAGTGCTTTAACCATTGCATTCGTCATAATAATTGGTTCATTTTATGTGTTGGATTGCTAGTTTTAGTTATATTTACCTGGCAATGGGTTTAAATGGTTATGTTTGGTTTTCTAGTCTAAATTCCATGTTTTGTAGGCATAATGGTTACTAATGGATATCTTGCATCCACGGGCACCTAGATATTCCTTTGTGATCATCCTTAGTAGGTCGCTCGTGGGTACTTTTCATTACATTCTATAGAAGGCCGCTCGCAAGAATGGTAGAAGATATTGAAGACCATTTGCAAGGACTGTAGAAGAGGTCAAAAGACATTCACACTAGAATAGTAGTAGATGATGGACAAAAACATCACTTTGTGGTAGTATAAGGATGAAGTCAAAGATAGGCAGCATTGAAGTTTAAAACAGCCAAGGAAGAAATGGAGAATCGTGGTCTGAGTGTTGTGCCAGATTATGGAAACAATCAAAGAAGAATCAGCCTTCAAGGTTGGTTCCATTAAATTATTCTCCTCGAGAACCATAAAATCAACTCCGTAGTGAAGGAAAAAGGTTAGGCCGACAAAACACAAACAGTTCAACACCGAACGCTTGTGGTTGGCAACAAAGGAGGTACTTATAGCCCGTGCCAGATGACATGGCCCATGCCAAGGGTCTTAGGCACAAGCCCGACTAACTCTCGGCATGAAACATGCCAACATTAATGGGCCGCATGCTCAAGTTTCCCATTTCACTAAAAAATGACTAAGTATGGGCACATACCGTCTCTGTTTTTTACGACCTGCGTTGTTTCAAGTGAAAAATATTGAGACTAGCTAGTGGGATGTGAAGAATTGAGTGGGCCACATTGAAATACTGAGAAAAATGCCCTTCTAGAAGATGGGATGTGCCAAACGACATGGATCACACGCAAAATTGGCTGCGCTAAATGCTATGCCTCGCGCCAAGGACTCGACCCGAGGCTAAGGGCTGGGCCAAATCCCACAGCCCACGCCAAGGAGAGGCATAGACCGCACCAGATCCCACAGCCCACACCTGCGTGAATCAAATGGATTGTGCCAGATTCGACGCCCCCGAGCCAGAACGACCAGAGTAGGCAGCACAAACTGCACTAGTGGCACCGAAACTAGGGTTTCTCCCATTTTTGGCCTATTTTGAGCATAGTTTTAAGCCCAGTCTCCTACTACTACAATTATAGCTTTAGTATACTATGGTAAGAGACTTTTGACACTTTTCATTAGTTCACTTGTAATTTAGAGGGTGTTCTAGAGAGAGAAACATTCCCTCTTCTTTCTTTCTTTCATTTTTATTTTTCTTTGATCCTATGATGTGGAATTCCAATTATTATTTGAATTAGATGTCTTGGGAGTAGATTTATAGCTTGGGGAAAATTTTATTCATGTGTTGATTTGTGCTTTAGTTCATCCTAATTATTGTGCTTGTGATATTATTATGCCTTGTTCTTGAATGTATGAAATGCATGAACAGTACACTCCATTAGCACACACTCTAGTCGTCTATATTTATATTGGTGAACATATGATACCCCTCGGGGAAGAGAAACTTTGGATGTGTTTTGGGTAGCTGGGTCCGGGTTCACGTGAGTTTGAGCATGTATGTCTTTTGCGAGTTTTACTTTTACTTTGGCAGCACACAAGTCTTAGTTGACTACTTGGAGTTGTCCGATGGGTTACGAGTAGAGATAGTGCAAAGTAGAAAGCTAGGGTTGTAAGAGGCCCTAGTGTCCAAAATAAGTTGCCTACCTCTCTTTGCCTCATTCATAGGCCTAGTGAGTAGAGCATTTATGGTGGAGTGCCTGGGACGTAATCGTACGGGGGGAGAAACAGACCTACAAAAATGGTTGGGCTTTATTGTACTCCCCTATTTATTGAGGTGGTATTAATGAAAGATTACAAGAGCACCCAATGTGACAGGTGCGTTTAAGTGTATGCTATTGACCACACTACATATTATGAGCACTAGATTAGGTTAAGATATCTCACATGCAAATGAATCAAGGATCAAATGCATTAAATCAACCATGTTACACAATTACTTCCCAAGTATCTAGCTTATATATTTTACTTTCTTTTTACTTTCATGTTCTTAGTTGTTAGTCTAAAAACCAAACTCCCATTTGTTTACTATACTATCGATTCCTAGCAACATGTAAAGATTGACAACCCAGACGTGGTTGTGTTTGATTGACTATTAGACCCTAGCATCTCTATGGACATACTCAGGGCTTACCGCTAACTACCCTATCAGTAGCATAGTGGGGAGTTGGGTGTAGAACTAAAAAATTTATCTTTGACCTACTATTATCTGCTCGGGATAATTAACTACAATTAATTATCATGAGTAGAAATGGATCAAAGAAATCCATCCTGTGCACTATTAGAAAGTCCCCTCTGCCTGTTGACCTTTCTCCTCAGGATTACCCCAGAGTTCTCAGCGGTATAGGTTTCGTGGTTTCTATCTACTTGTCGTGCTCTGTTTTATCTTGTTTTTATGTTTGATTAGTTCTATTTTCTTTATCTCACTCTAATATGCTTGTCTTGTTCTTTTATCAGAGATGACATTTTCCAACTTCCTTGGGGACCTGCTAGATCCCATGCGGTGCTGCTAGTTTCCAACATTTTCAACGTTTGTCAGTTTCTAACGTTTGGTGTAGAACTATAAAGGACATACCTGGGGCTTACCTATAACTACCTTATCGGTACCACAGTAGTGAGACATGTGTAGAACTATAAATGTTATCTTTGATCTACCATCCTCTGCCTGGGTTAATTAGCCATAATCAATGACCACGAGTGGAAGTGGGTCAAAGGACTCTGTCCTGCGCACTGTCAAAATGCCCCCTCTGCCTGTCGACCTTTCTCCTGAGGATTACCCCACAGATATGAGTGGTACAGGTTTACTGGTTTATGTCTGCTTGTCATGTTATGTTTTATCTTGCTTTTATGTTTAATTGGTTCTGGTTTCTTTATCTCACTCCGATATGTTTGTCTTGTTCTTTTATCATAGATGTCAGTTTCTAACGTTTGTTAGTTTCCCACGCCGCACTGATAGCTCTTGTCATCTACCCTAGGGTGAGAACATAGTGGGTGTTGTTGATCAGAAAGAGAATACCATTAAGTTGTTCAATACTAAGGTCTCCAATGAGGAGCCCTTACAAAGGAAGGCTTGTCACGGTCTTGTTAAGAAAGAGGGTTATGGCACAGCCGGGTCCATATTGAGGTAATCCCCAAGAAGATTCCAGAGACCCTGCCTCCTCAGCCTACTATTTAGCCAGAGGGTGAAGTCCTCACTACCTAGCCTGTTTAGGCGATTGCGTTCTCAACTCCCTTCACCAATGGCTCTTCCTCTCAGGGTGGCTCCAAGTTGGCTCCTATGCGTAGTGCTATATCTCTGGCCGAGTTCGTTTCTCAGGCCCTGCCCATTCCCCACTTCAATACTTAGGTTATGAAGCATTTTCAGAAAGTGGCAGGAGCTATTTCCCTTGTCGATCATTCTACGTCTACCATCCTTGAGGTACTCTCTTTTTTATTTCCGTACTTCTAGTTTGTTTCCTGGTTGTTTGGAACGACGTATCTTAACTTTTTATTTTTATGTTGTATTCATGTTCTCTACTCAACTAGGGCTATGCAGATGGAGCTCGAGAGTCTACAGGCTAAGAACACAAGCAGGAATGGAGTTTCACTTCCCTCAAGTAGAAATCGTAGAGTGTCCTTCAGCTGGAGCAGCATCTGGTGTTGGAGAAGTGGGTCTCGGGCTATCTACAAATCTTATTGGCCTAGTTTGAAGCCAAGAATGTTGAGCCGAGTGCCTTCTACATCTAGGCTTTCACCCGCGGCTTCCTGAGCTTATATTCCTACGTGCTGAGCAATAAGAATTCTAAGATGTTGAGCGAGACATTGATTAAGGCCATCTGGCTACATTCCCAGACTGAGGATGGGGAGGCGCTACGTGTCAACTTGGGTGATGTTTTCGTTCCCTTTCATGAACATAACTTAGCTTAGTTATTAACCAAGCTATTTCTGGATAGGACGTCCAAAGTGCTTGACAACTGGGATCCAGACAATATAATTGTTGAGTCTGATGCTCATTCTGCCAGTGGGCTATGCCAAACTGTTGGTGGTGAGGATGAACCTGCAGGGGGGAAATTTAGGACGGCGAGTGGGATGTGACTGCTGATGTCAGGAAACCTTGAAGACTTGTATTGATAGTATTTCTCTTTTATTCTTAGAACTTCTTTTTAATATTCTATTGGACATGTATTTCCCCTTCTGAAGGATTCAAACAATATTTTTTACTTTTGTGTGTTTTGGGGTGTGTCTTCCCCCACCTGAACAATGTTTTAGCAGTTCTTAAATGACTAGTTTTATGCTTTTGGGGTATGGTCTTCCCCTTTTTTAAACAACGCTTGAGCAGTCTTGGATTGATTTTTTTAGGTTTTACTTGGCTTACTTGAAATTTTTTCCTTACTCGTTCTGTTTACTTCAGGCCTTCCTTTTCTTCTATGTTGTGTCCTGGCCAACTTGAAGGATCTATTTATCTGAAGCATTGTTTTTCAATGCTCATAGACTAACATTGTTGGAGGTAATGTTTACGCCTTGTTATTGTTTTTTTCTGAACATCTCTTACCTAATTTTGGCTTCTTGCCTATCTCTGGTTAGACTCTTTGCTCAAAAACCATCGTGGTGCAAGAGTTCTTGACATAGACCTTTTTTTGACCCAGCCTGCATTTCTCTGGCTATTTGGGCCAGAGTTAAATTTTTGGCCTGGGTTATGGTTGTCGCTCATCGGCCATTGTGGTGCCGGAGCTGTTGTTTTGGCCTGTTGGACCCATCATTTAAATCATTGGCTATTAGAGCCAAAGTTGCATTTTTGGCCTGGGTTACACTCATCGCTCAACGCTCATCGCGGTGCCGAATCTACTACTTTGGCATATTGGACCCGGCCTACAATTCGCTGGTTGTTGAAGCTAGAGTTACATTTTTTTCCTTGGTCAGGCTTGTCGCTCAGTGCCCATTGTGGCACCGGAACCGTTGCTTTGGCTTGTTGAACTTGGCCTGCAATTCGTTGGCTGTTAGAGCTAGAGTTGCATTTTTTACTTGGGTGAGGCTCGTTGCTTAACAGCCATCGTGGTGCCGTATATGTTGCTTTGACCTGTGTTACTCGGTCTGCAATTTGATGGCCATTGGAGCCAGAGTTGCATTTTTGGCCTGGGTCTTTGACCTTCAAAGATGTTTGTTTGGCAATTTCTCCTTCATTAAAACTCCAAAAGGTAAAAAAAGTTCTGAGACGTGTACCAAGATTTCCTTTGGATCATACCCTTTATGGACTTACAAAAGATTTGATCCCTTCAAGAATCCTGACTCACCCGTCAACATATTAAATTGTTCAACTGTAGTTGCCATATTTCTAGAGTTATGCTTGCATAGGAATAGTACCATCTAGGGTGGGCAATGTTCTTGGTGCGAGAGATTGACCTTCCACACAGTGCCTCCAACTTGTAAGCTCTTTTCCCCAACACTTCAATCCCCTTGTACGGGCCTTCCCACTTTGCATCCATCTTTTTTTCCCTTGAGCCCTGCTAGCCTCATTCCTTCTCAGCACAAGGTTCCCTACCTTTTTAGATCTGGGCCTGACATTGTTATTGTAGTGTTGTTCCATCCAAGACTTCCTTCAGTCCTTCCAGCTTTTTTTTACTCTTTAAGCTCTTCCAGCTCTTCTAAGTTTTCCCTTATTACCTGGTCATTTTCTCCCTGATCTATCTGCTCAATTACTCTCCTCCTGGGCATAACAACTTCTAGGGAGATGATGGCCTTCATTTTGAAACACAATTTGTAAGGGGATTCCCTGGTGGTTATTCCCGGCATAGTTCTTGGGAGGTCTGGGAGGTCATCGTCGTACCTCTCAAAGTTAATATTTATAAGCCCTAAATGCTTACTATCTACAACTAAGTAGATAGCTGCAAGTTGGGGTCGTCCACGGAGAAGAGGGATTTTCTCAAGCGTTTACACATAAATAGTTGATATTAGGCTAGGTATATATATATACATATAAAAGCATATAAAAGGGGGGTTTGGTTGGTTGTGGTTCTAAGTTATGAAAATTAAAAGACAAGATAACTAGCAAAGTAAAGTAACTATGCTAATCATCAAACAAACTAAGAAAAAGGGTTTTAAAACTACAAAACCAAAGCCTTGGGACCAATAGACATCCACATCCAAACCAAATGTAGATCATTGAACCATTCACTCATCCTATCACAATTGTTACCTATGAACGAAGGACCATAGATTTGACAACAACAAGCCTTCTACCAAGGACATGGCCATTTAACCAAACATAGCATTCATTTGGAAAAACTTAGAACAAACCACATTCAAGGTTCAAAATTTCATTGCATCAATAGGATAAATATGAGAACAATCCACATTAACATACTTATCTAGTAAGAATCACATCACATTATGCACAAGAAGTTCTAAGTTCATGTTCTTAGATTTTCATGCAAAGGAGCTACGGAATTCGTCACTTTCCTAACTCCCTAACACTTAATTCATATAAACACTTCCTATTCTCAAACAATCCCTGGCATAAATGAAGTAAAACATAGCATTAAGAACACACGAATGCTAAATAACAAAGGCTTCAAGAACGAGTGAAACAATTTATTCACTACTTCTACTACTTGTTGTGAAGAGAAATTTTCCATCCTTCTTAGATGGCAGTTTACAAGAGTGAATTCAACATCTCTTGTCAAACCTCACCAATGACTCCATTAGCCAAAACACGACTGAAAGTATCCCATTCATAGCATTTAGCACGAAGAACCAACAAGCTTGGCAACACTTATAAACACTACACCGCATCTAAAAATTTAACCAATTCATGCATTTATACAAAATTAGTCAAGAACAATCGATATATATAGAATTCTCTCATTTCCTACTTAAAAAAACATGACAACGAGTTCAACATTTTCACATTCATCTAGCCATTATTAACACACCAACATCATTAAGAAGCTCTAACTCATGCTCTTGGATTCCACATTAAAAGAGGGGAGAATTAGCTACTTTATCCCAACCCTAACAAGTAATTATACAAGTAATTCATATACTCAAGCTTCCAACAACATCAATGCCATTAGCAATTCACATTCAAAGCTCAATAAATGCACAATAGCAAAAACACCAAATAGATAGATATGGCTCTTACTACACAGATATGGAAGCTTCAATCCATTGCTCCGAAGATAAAACTAAGCTAGATAATTAAAAGACATGATTAACCTATAAAAACTAAGAAAAGAAAGAAAGTAAAACTAGGGTTTGAACCCAGAAAAATCGCAGGAAGAAGAAGCTGGATTCGTGTTCTTGAAGAGAAGAGGATAAGGTAAGTATTTATAGTACAAAAGGAAAGAATAATATATGGCCATATGTCCATCGCGAGTTACGACGGGCTTGGGACGACCTGGCAACGGTGCCCAGTTACAACTTTTTGATTTCTTTCCACTTCTTGTTTCATGTCCTCCTCTTCTCTTCACTTTTCTTCAATTCTTGAAGTCTTAAAAAGCTCAAATAAAGTCTTCAAACCTTCGAAGGTATTCTTAAAAGTCTTCAAAAAAAATTACCTTGTCACACTAAATTCTCTAGAAAAGTAATAAAAGCGTCAAAGTCACTTTTAACCCTCCTTAGCGAATTTCAAGACAAAATGTCACATTTAGAGCACAAAAGTGTACAAAAGAAATCCTAAAAGTCCTAATATAACCGTATAAAATGGGCACATCAACGTCTTTGCTGTACCTCTCAAAGTTAATACTTTTAATCCCTAATACTTCCTATCTACAATTAAGTAGATAATGGCAAGTCGGGGTTGTCCATGAGAAGAGGGATATTTTCAGGTGTTTAAACATATATAGGAGAAAACATACTAGGCATATAGATACATAGATACATATAAAAAGCATGTAAACTCGGGGGGGGGGGGGGGTTGGTTGGTTTGATCCTAAGTTATCAAATTGAAAGACAACTAGCAAAGCAAGAGTACTTTGCTAATCATGCAATACAACTAAAGATACGATGAAAACAACAGTTAATGGAACCTTGGCCGCAATTGACTTCCACTTCCAAGCCTCTTATCTATCATTGAACATGCAACATATTTACTACTTTCACTACTTGCTGTGAAACCTAAACTTCTATCGCTCTTAGATAGAAGTTTTCAAGAGTGCATTTGAAATCTCTTGTCAAACCTCAACAATAACTCCCATAGTCGAAACATGACTAAAAGTATCTCATTGATGGCATTTAGCACGAAGAATAAACAAGCTTGGCAACACTTATAAACACTACACCGTGTCTAAGCATTTAACCAAATTATGCATTTACACGAGATTAGTCAAGAACGATCGACATGCATAGATTTCTCTCATTTTCTACAAGCAACAAACATGACAAAGAGTTCAACGTTATCATATTCATCTAGCAATTATCAATCCATCAACACAATCAAAAGCTCTATATCATACTCATGGATTCCTATCAAGAAAAGGGGAAATCAACCCATTTCCCCAAACCCTAACAAGCATATCATACAAGTACTTCATATACTCAAGCTTTCAATAACATTAATGACATTAACAAACACATTCAATGCTCCATAAATGAATAATAGTAAACATTGAATAGGCTACAAATTGTTCTTAAGACATGGGCTTGGAAGTCTCAGTTAATTACTCCCAAGAACTAGATTTAGCTACAAGAGTTGATACAAATTAATGCTAAACAACCAAAAATAATACAAGAGAATTCAAAGATGAAAATGGAAGAAAAATAGGGTTTGAAATAGTACCAAAATGCAGAAGAAGAAGAAGATATGAATGAGAGGAAAGAGAGTGCTATTTATAGTACAAAAAGGAAAAGGTTCTGGCCACCCATTGGTCTCGACTCGCGACGGGTTTGTAGCGACAAGTGCCAGAATTTAACCCTATTTTCTTTTCTTCTTCTTGTGGTAAACATTTATCTTCATAGTGATTCCTCTCATTTTTCAAGTCTTCAAGGTCTTCAAAAATGGTCTTCGATGGCCTCTGGTCTTCATGTCTTCAAAGCAAGTCTTCAAAAGTCTTCGAAATTGTAATCTTTAATAGCCTCCGGTGTTCATGCATCCATGTTCTTCCCTTGTCATGCAAAATCCACTTAGAAGAGGTAAAAGAGCATAAATTTCCACTTATCTCTCCTAAGAGAATTTCAAGGTAAAACACAAGCTCTTGATAATAAAAGAGCACAAAAGTTACCCAAAACTATAGTAAATTAGGGACATAAAATGGACACATCAAACCTTCCCACACTTAAACCTTACCCGCGCTCGAGTATGAAAAGATCCAAGGATACGAAGGAAATGACGTATCCACATCCTAACTACAATTCCCCCAAGTCAATACCTCACAAAACTCTCAATATCACACATCCCAATGTTAAGGTCAGATGAGAAGTTTCCCACAACCCACATTTCTAAATCTACCCAAACCATATCAACCCATCAATTCATTGATATCTTTAAAACATCTCCAAATCCTGAATTGACAATCACAAATCCAATGATACAAGGTGAAGCTGAAAACATGTGTAAGATTAAAAACACATGCTCCACTTTATATCAATATATCAAACTAAAATTGAAGAATATTAACGATCAAGAGTTTCATAACTTACTTCATCTTCTCCCGCTCAATTTTCTACTCCCAAGAGGTCCTCAAGATGTCAAGCTACCTGATCTGTCCGTATGGACATCGTAACCTTATGACTCCAACATCGAAAAATGAGTGAACACTTAACATTTTTCAATTCCTCTCATTTTCTTTCATTTTGCCTAGGAGCCCTTTCGGGTTTTCATCCTAGCCACACGTCATGTTTTTCTTTTATTTTTTTGGCTTACATCTCACCTTTTTCCACACATTTGTCCTCTCATTTTGGCCTAGGTCACCCTTTCAGGTTTTTGACCTATCCGGGCCTTCAATGTTGCCATAGACGCCCTCTTGGGGTTTCAACTTAGCGGGATTCTTTTTATTTTTTTCATTTTCTATTTTTTTATAAAATTTTTCATGTTTCTCCAATCCAACGAAATAACAAAGTGCTTTCCAAATGTTAAGGCTAAGAAAAGTATCAAACCCAACACTATCCAAGTACATCAAAAGAAAAAATCCCAAAACAAGAGGGAAAAATATCCAAAACAAAACAAAAGAGTTATGTAAAAGTATCTTCAACCCCAATCACCTCAAAGTAGATACCCCCCCCACTTAGAACACTACATTGCCCTCAATGTAGATAATAGGGAAAAATGTACAAAGAAAAGTATGGAAAGGGTGGGGATATGGTGAATCACTGATATGAGGAAGAAGGGCCACCGCCAAAATAATGCTGCTGATAATGAGCCAACCACTCTGTGCTCCTCTACCTCCTAGCTCTTCACCTCTCTGCTCTTGGATTGGGGCCTGAGACACCGCCTGGCTGGGACTACATCTCATGGATGCAAGCTGACTGGTGATCAATCTCCTCATCCATGTCGATCAAGGCCTGGGAGACAAACACATGGTGCTCCAATATCATGCTGTCTTGGTGGCAGAATCCATCATGCATAGTCTGTATCATCTGCTCATAGAAATATGGTGGAGGCTAGAATTAGTGAGGTGGCACATCGTCCTCTTGCATCAGCTCGGTCTCTGGTGGAGGCTGTGGGGAGTGTTGCTGTTGCTGTCGCTCATAGAAAGGTTGGGCTCTATCATCGCACTGGACAGGAGCTGGGCCAAGGTTGCAGAGAATGTGCTAGAAGTCATCTTTGCATGAGGAGTTAGGTAAAATTGCAAAGTCTCCTAAAGGTGTATCAAATTCCAGCTTCGTCTTGTTGGGCTAAGGAAGTGCCATGAATGTGACCTTCCTGGCGCTATACAACCAGTGGAATAGCCCCGTGGTCCAAGTGGCACGAAGCATCTCAAATCTAACTAACCTCTCAGCAGTGATGAGGTAGGAAGTACACCTCCTGAAGTGCGGAAAGTCAGCCGGAGGAACCAATCCTAAATATGCTGCTAAGAGGCCTTTCATACCTCTGACCATGATATTCCCCTTTGGCTTTCCTGCCACCTCCACAATCCTCTTCATCCACAACTCAGCCCATAACCCATATCCTGATCCCTCACTCGTTAATTTCTACAGAAAGTGAATGTCCTTGTCTGGCACATTTGTCGGCTCCATCGAACAAAGCACTGTGCAAGCCAACAGTCGGTGCACATAACGAAGTGCAGGGTGAATGATGACACTGCACTTGTCATGGGAGTTCTTTGGCATCATGTTGATTACATTCCTAAATTTCATGTCATCCTCGATCAAGCGCTCCTAGGCCCGTGGGTCCAGACTGCCTCGTATCTCCGTAATGTCAAATCTACATGCCTCCTCAATCTGCAAGATGGTCATTTGCCTAGATATATCATCCAAGTGGAAAGCAATGTACCTCTCACATGGTTGATCATCTCTCATGCTGCAGATCCTGACCGTGGATAGGAACTCTAATGTCTATCTCTGATAAGAGGGTGCGCTCCTACTCATCAATCTTTTCATTCCCCTTTTGGGAAGGAGCCATCTGACAGGCTGGGTAAGCCGAAGAGCATCTAGTGTGGGTACGTCTACGAAGCTCGTCTCCTTGAGTTGATGACTTTCCAGGGCTTCCTAACTTTTAGCATAAGACACGGTGATCCAGGTCAAACCCATGTACCTATCCGGCGCGGGAGGTACAGAGCACGATTCCAGAGCCAATGGTGGAGGTGGAGGTGGAGCGGCGGTGCGCCTGCCTCGAGGAGGAGCCCTGGGCATCTTTGTAGGGCCATTGGGAGGTCGTCGCCGTACCTCTCAAAGTTAATATTTATAAGCCCTAAATGCTTACTATTAACAACTAAGTATATAGCGCCAAGTCAGGGTCATCCACGAAGAAGAGGGATCTTTCTAAGCGTTTAGGCACAAAAGGTTGATATTAGGCTAGGAGTAGACATCTATACATACATATAAAATCATATAAATGGGGGGAGGGGGTTTGGTTGTTTGGTGGTCCGAAGTTAAGAAATTTAAAAAGACAAGATAACTAGAAAAGTCAAGTAACTAGGCTAATCATCAAACAAAACTAAGAGAAAGGGGTTTAAAACTACAAAGATAAACTCTTGGGGGCAATTGATATCCACTTCCAAACCTAATGTAGATCATTGAACCATTTACTCATTGTATCATATTTATTACTTGACTTAACATTAACATATTTATTTAGCAAGAATCACAACACATTATGCACAAGAAGTTTGAAGTTTATGTTCATAGATTTTCATGCAAAGGACTAAGGAATTCGTCACTTTCCTAACACCCGAACACTTCAATCATAAAAACACTTCCTATTCCCAAACAACCCATGACATAAATGAAGTGAAACATAGCATCAAGAATACATAAATGCTAAATAATAAAGACTTCAAGAACGAGTGAAATAATCTATTCACTACTTCAACTACTTGTTCTGAAGATAAATCTTCTATCCTCCTTAGATAGTAGTTTGCAAGAGTGAATTCGACATCTCTTGTCAAACCTCACCAATGACTCCCTTAGGACTAAGAGCATCCCATTGATGATGGCGTTTAGCATGAAGAATCAACAAGCTTGGCAACACTTATAAATACTACACCGTATCTAAGCATTTAACCAATACATGCATTTACTCAAGATTAGTCAAGAATGATCGACATTCATAGACTTCTCTCATTTGCTACCTAAAATAAACATCACAACGAGTTCGACATCATCTCATTTATCTTGGAATTATCAACACACTAACATCATTTAAGAAGCTCTAACTCATGCTCTTGGATTCCACATTAAAAGAGGGGAGAGTTAGCTACTTTCTTCCAACCCTAACAAGTAATCATACAAGCAATTCATATACTCAAGCTTCCAACAACATCAATGCAATTAACAATTCACATTCAAAACTCAATAAATGCATAATAGCAAAAGCACTAAATAATAGATATGGTTCTTACTACATAGATATGGAAGCTTCAATCCATTGATCCCAAGATAAAACTAAGCTAGATAATCAAAACCCATAACATAGAACAAAGATCTACAAAGAAAGAAGAAGAAATGGAAGAAAATGGTGAAAAACTATGGTTTTGGAGCCCCCAAGTCGGGCTTAGAGAGTTGGGGAAGAAGGGGGTTAAAAGCTATTTATAGAACAAGAAAAAAGGGAGTAAAACGCAAGTTGCAGGGCAGTTATCGCGAGTCGCGAAGCCTTCGTGGCGAGTTTCAACCAGATCAGTAAAATTTTTAGCTCTCAGGTTAACATTTCGCGAGTCGCGACACACTCGTCGCCAGTCGCGACGGAAAAAAGTCCCATTTTGTTTTGCTTCCTCTGGGTGAACCGTTGATCCATTTTGGGAGTTCTTGTAGTTGATTTTATAGTACTCGAGAAGAGGAATCCAATGGTTCCACTCTTGGAGGCTGATTCTTCTCGGAAAATTCTCAAAACTCTGCTTCAAAACATAGATCATTCTTCACCCTTTGCTTTGCTCTCCTTTCTTCACTTTATCTTCTACCACTTTGTGAGTGGCCTTCCATCTTCTACCATCCTTTCGAATGGCCTTCACTAAACCACCCCTAAGTGCTCATGAGCAATCTACAAATTAATCTTACAAAAAGGAATCTAGATGCTCATAAGGACCAAAAGTCCATTAGACTAAACATAGGTTACAAAATGAAGGATTTAATACAAAAACCAAAAATGGTCATCTAAACCCCTTATCGTGTAAACCTATGTAAATCTAGCAATCTTACAACAAAAATATGACAAAAGTGATGTTAAATTCTTTGGAACATACGTGCATTTGACGTCTCATCGGCCATATCTAACAACAACAACAAACAAGTCAAATGCCTAGGAATATGTGTATATGCGATATTGCAGATTCATAATCAATGGCACGGTCACTAATCAAGGCTCGGGGTACCCCAAACCTAGAAAAGATGTTCTCTTTAAGGAATTCTGCAACCACTTTAGAATTGTCAGTCCTAGTGGATTTTGCTTCAGCCCATTTCGACACATAATCAACAGTATTTATAATATATGTAATGCCATAAGAATGAGGGAAAGGTTTCATAAAGTCAATACCCCAAACATCAAGGATTTCACAAAACAGAATAGGCCTTTGGGGCATTTCATTCCTAGTGGAGATGTTTCCTACTCTCTAGCATTCATCACAAGATTTACAAAAGATGTACGCATGCTTATTCAATGTAGGCCAATAAAACCCACTTTCTAAAACTTTCCTAGCAGTCCTCTTTCCTTCAAAATGACCACCACATACATGAGAATGAAAAAATTCAAGAATTGAGTGTACTTCATTATCGGGGATACATCTCCTAACAAATTGATTCGCACAATGTCTCCACAAAAAGGGATCATCCCACTCATAATACTTAGCATCACTCTTTAATTTATCCTTTTGGGCCTTAGAAAAATGAGGAGGGAATTTATCGGTGACAAGAAAATTTACAATGTCTGCATACCATGGTTGGAGATCCCTAATGGTGAACAATTGTTCATCAGGGAATTCCTCCCGTAGTTGCTCCTTCAGTGCAAGGTTTACCTTAATGTCTTACCATGGAGTCAACCGGCCCAAATGATCGGCCACGAGGTTTTCCGTGCCCTTCTTGGCTCTCACCTCCAACTTAAATTTTTACAAAAGCAGGATCCACATAATCAATTTTGGCTTGGCTTCTTTCATTGTCATCAAGTGACAAAGCGATGCATGGTCAGTGTACCAAGCAAGTAAGATCAAAAATTTTCCAAAGAAAATACCACTGCTAGCAACTCCTTTTCTGTGGTGGAGTAGTTTCTTTGGGCTACATTAAGAGACATGGATGCGTAGCAGTTAGCGTGAGGTGCTCTCCCCACCCTTTGACCAAGCACCACTCCAACGTCGTAATCACTAGAATCACATATAATCGCAAAAGGCAACGACCAATCTGGGGGTTGTATAATGGGGGCCAAAACTGACCTTCCTTTCAATGTATCGAAGGCCCCTTTACAAACCTCATCCATCACAAATTCCACCTCTTTTTGCAATAACTTCAATAAAGGAGATGCTATCTTTGAGAAGTCCTTGATGAACTGGTGGTAGAATCCTATATGGCCAAGAAAAGAGCTCACTTCACGCACATTAGTAGGATAAGGAAAATTTTGAATTCTATCTATCTTTTCCTTGTCAACCTCAATACCCTTAGAGGAGACAACATTGCCTAAGAAAATTCCTTGCTTTACCATAAAATGACACTTCTTAGAATTTAACACAAGATTAGTATCAATGCAGCGTTCAAAAACTTGTGCCAAATTTGCTAAATAGTTGTCAATTGAATTACCACGAATGGTGAAATCATCCATAAATACCTCAAAAACATTTTCAAAATATTCTGAGAAAATACTTACCATACACCTTTGGAAAGTTGCAGGGGCGTTACATAACCCGAAAGGAATACGCCGGTAGGAAAACATACAAAAGGGGCACGTGAAAGCTATCTTTTCTTCGTCTTTCGGGGCGATAGTTACTTCAAAGTACCCCGAGTACCCATTCAAAAAGAAATAGAAGGGGTGGCTTTCTAAGCTCTCAAGAATTTGATCAATGAATGGCAACAGGAAGTGATCCTTCCAGGTTTCCACATTTAGCCTCCGGTAGTCAATGCAAACGTGCCACCCATTTTGAACTCGAGTGGGCACCATTTCACCCTTCTCATTTTCGACCACCGTCACCCCACTCTTCTTGGGTACCACTTGAGTTGGACTTACCCACTTGCTAACCAAGATTGGATAGATCATGCCCGCTTGGAGTAACTTGGGGATTTTTGCATTTACCACTTCCATCATAGGTGGGTTTAAACGGCGTTGGTGTTACCAAACGGGTCTTGCAACTTCTTCCAACAAGATTCTATGCATACAAGTGGATGGAATTATGCCTTTGATGTCTGCAATAGTCCGTTCAATTGCTTCTTTGTTTTCCCATAACACAACCATCAACATTTCTTCTTGCACTTTGGTGAGCTTGCTTGAAATGATAACTGGAAGCGTCTCCCCTTCCCCAAAAAAGCATACTTAAGGCCACTTAGCAAAGGTTTAAGTTCAATCACCGGCACTTTCACAAGTGATGGGAGGAATTCTGGTTCCCCGAGTTCCTCTAAGAGTAGAGGATGAGGGTTTTAGAGACTCGGTTTCATTTCTTCAAGTAGGTTCAAATCCTCAAAGCTTTCCTTCAAGTTAGTGCTCATAGAGTGTACATTGTGGGCATCATCATTATCACATTGCAAAGTAACTAACAAGGAATCATGACCACTTGGCTCAAAACATCTTGCACAACTTCTTCAACAATATCTAGGGCATGGCAAGCATGTTTTTATCTAGGATACTTCATAGAGTCATTTATGTTAAACTCTACTTTTATTACATCAAATTCCATGGTAAGGGTATCCTTATGCACATCAATCATTATCCTAGAGGTTTTCAAAAATGGCCTCCCCAACAAAATCGGGGTGGCATGTTTATCATGCTCCATGTCAAGGACATAAAAATCCATGGGGAAAACTAAGGAATCCACCTTAACCAACACATCCTCGACAATACCTTTTCCATGACCAGGATCGCTCCCACACCTGTAGCGTTCGTGATCGGCCTCCTCAATTGTGTATCGATCGAAAGGCAGGGCGGCACAGCCCCCAACCAAGGGAGTGGTTACGTCCAGTCTGTCACCCCTTATTCCCGACATGCTATGGTGCCCCGGGGTGGGTAGGAGCGGGTCGAGTCTGTATCACCGCGGAGCAACAGCCAGGGAGATTTGATTCATTCTGAATTAAAGTAGGGTATGCACTAGAACAATCGGCCAATTGGATTATCACCCCGGTTTTGTGCAATGTACCCAGGTTGAGGTTTTCATATAAAGAGTAAGGAATCACATTTATTGATGCACCTAGATCAAACATAGCATTTTCAAAATGTCTATTTCCTATTATGCAATGGATTGTGAACATGCCATGATTGCTACATTTAGGGGGTAGCTCTTTTTGACACAAGGCAGAAACAAGCTCACTTTCTCCATTTTCAACTTATTTTTGGCCCTTTGTTTTATATTTACAACACATAATTCCTTGAGAAATTTAGTATATCTAGGAATTTGTTCAATGTCATTCAAGAGTGGGATGTTTACCACACATGTACGAAAGACTTTGTAGATGTCCTTGTTGTCCTCCTTCCTCCTTTTGTCTTTCAAGGCTTCCGGAAATGGAGGTTCCGGTACATATGGAGGGATCTCCACCATCTTAGCTCTTTTGAGGTGGAGATGAGGGTTCCGGGATGGAGGTTGACTTCGGTCTTGGCGCAAATGTCTCCACCTCGATTTCTTCTTCCTTGTTCTTTTAGGCTAACTCCTCAGCCTTCATCTCATGGGCTTCTTCCTTTTCAACCCCTTTTTCAAACACCTCACTCCTCATAGGGTCCTCTTTAACAATTTAATTATCTGGGGAAGTGTCAACCTCTCTACCACTTCTCAAAGCGACAACACTTGCATTTTGTCGAGGGTTGATCTCTGGTTGGTAGGGTAGCTTACCTTTTTCCCGGGCTTCTATCTGATTCACCACTTGCGCTATTTGGCTCACTTGAGTTTCCAAGTTCCTGATACTTTCCTTGGCTTCATCTTGGAATTTCTCACTTTTTTTCCGCACACATACCCAACCGATAAATGGCTTGCATCACCTCATCCTTTGTTAGCCCCGAGTTCTCCCCTTGGTCTTGGGGTTTTTCTTGGAGCCTTTGAATTTTTTTTGAGGTGGCATATATTGTTGTTGAAGAGGCCAATATGGTTGAGAGTGTTTTCTTCCTTGAGGGTTTCCATACTAGAGGTTTGGGTTATCACGATTTCCTAAATTGTACGGCCGGTTTTGGTACCCTTGATAACCTTGGTAGCCTTGCCCACCTTGATATCCTTGGCTGCCTTGGTAGCCTTCATTACCTTGATATCCCATGGCACTTGCCTCCTCAATATAGTCCTCTTGTGAAGTAGGGAAATTGTCCGTAGGATGCGCCAAGTAACAAATGTCACATGATTTAATATGTGGCACATTTCCAGGTTTTGCCATCAAAGATTTCACCATGGATGCAAGGGCCAAGACTTGATCCTCGAGCTTCCCACTATTTGAAGAGTCACTTGTAGGCATTGGATTTCTCCTTCTCAAATAGGTCCTTAAGCTATAGTTTCTCGATTCTTCCACTAGCTCTTCATACAACTGCATAGCCTCAAAGGATGTTTTGTTCCTAATGGTGCCAATACAAGAACTTCTTACCAACCTTTGATCTTCATCAAGAAGGCAATTGTAGAAGTAATAAATCAATCCCCCACTGAATAGCCATAGTAAGGGCAACTTGCAAGAAGCCCATTTTTTCTCATTTTCTCTCATTTTTCCTAGGAGCCCTTTCGAGTTTTCATCCTAGCTTTCACACATGTTGAGCTCACATTCTCACAATTTTCCACACGATCTCTCATTTTTGCCAAGGTTTGTAAACCTAGCTAGGCCTAGCCTTTCATATTTACCCAGTCCTTTTGACTTATCCGTGGGTAGGTGAGTGTGACTAGGTGGTGCTCTAAATGAAGTTTCACTATTCTCCTCATCAATGTCTATCATTGGGTTTGATAATATCTTGTAGAAATTCTTCTTGAATAGTGGGTCGGGCTCCAGAAATAAATTTTCAGTCGCATGTCATGGTCCATGTCGGTGCACTCCAGCTGTGGAAGAACCGTGAAGTTGCAAATTGTTGCATTGCCATAAAACCATACAAATTGTTGCATCGCCATACAACCATACAAATTGGTTGTCCAAGGTGGTGGCGGTGATCCTAGATGGCTAAGCTAGCTTCTCTATGGTATTTCACATCCAAGAACATCTGAAATTTGCCAATGCAAATGGACAAGGGACTGGATGGCCCAAATGTTAAGCCTATAGCCCTACCATGCCTCCCATTGACATCTTTCCACTTTTCTTGTCTCCCATTTCTAAACACTCTTGCAAAAAAACACCCACCATGTTGGGACAGAAGTTTCCATCCGAAGTCATAGCCCAAAGAACATGAACATCCAACCTCGGAAATTGCAAAAGCTCCCGGGGACAAAATACTCCAATAGATAAAAGGTGTCGAACATGACTCAATGCAGGGCGAACAATGACGGTGGTCTTGCATTGGTTCTTCCTTTCCGTGCCTGATAGGATTCTCTAAAAGTTGACAAGTGAAATTGTAGACCTTTACGGTGCATTCTTGGAACATCCCTCTCATATTTCCATCCGAAGGCTTAGCCAACATCCCGATGTAACTTTTGTACTCCTTGTCGTCCAAATGGTAGTGGTTATCTCTTTGTCCCACCACGTTCATAGCTTGCTCAAGAGTTGCCAAGAATTCAAAGGTTCACTAGACATAAGTCTTCAAATGCTTCTCTTGAAATCCTTCTCTACCTATCCAACCTAGGAAGTAGGTGACAAGCTCGAGCAGGCTAAAGGCCTATAGAGTATCCTTGCACGCAAAACCCATCTCCAAATGCTCCTTTTTTTGTCCATTCAAGTACTTCCACCTCCGCGCTGCACTCCCAGAAGTGGTGGTCAACCCCATGAACTCCTCCGTCACAAAGGCGAGGTTAGGTGGAAGGGAAGTTACTGGCTCTTTTCTCCCAACTTTAGCAAGCTTCTTCCTTTTCTCACCCAGAAAAGGTGTCCCTTTCTCCGACCTATTCCTTTTTGAAGTTATCCTATCACAACAACGAGAATGTGGTAATGCAATGATACACAAGGGCATGCGTACAATATCATTCAAAGAGAACATTCTTCCTAAATAGCCTAGTCATTCCCAATAATGCTTTTCTCAACAAAAAGGCTATTCAATCAAGAACCATTCTCTTTAAACAATAAAATCATGGAAAATAAAATCAACCCACCAACAAGATCATGAAATCAATAATAATTCCTCCTACACCACAACAAATGGAGATCATATCATCAAAGCACAATAGCACATCAATTTACTTATAATTACTTCAACATAAGATCATTCACATAATCCAAACAACTTCCCAAAAACATACTAACTTTAAAGATTCAAGTTTCACATAACATGACCACAATGCTATACAAAGTAAGTAAACATAAATTTCAAAGGATTACCCAGAATTTGAAGCTAAGAGTTGAAAGATCCAAACAAGAAGCAAAAAATGCTAACTTTTGAGAGAAAAGCTCCAATTTTTTAGTTTCACCAGGAGACATCTGGGAGAAAAGAATCATATATAGTGTGAGTGAGTGTTTTTTCAAAAGCTTGAATGTGCTAAATAACTTAACTAGGTGGGAGAATGTACCAAGAAACTTAAATTTCAGCCAAAAGAGTGATTTGGAGTGGTGGTAAATTAAGATAAGGATGACAATTTGGAAAAAAAAAATTAGGGGGGACAAAAGTACCAATGTATTTAATCTATAGGGTTATTTGAAGTACTGTATACATAAAAAAAATGGTAAGGAATAAGGGAATTTCATAATTTATGAACCATAAATGCATTTCTTTGCTTTCAATTTGATTTTTTTTTAAAAATCTACATTTTTGGTCCAATTGACAGCTCAAATGGGGTGTCGGCACATGTACCGTGCTGAGAGCACACGACATAGAACACCCCTCGTACTGAGGGCATCCGAAACGAGACTCCTCTAGTGCTGAGGCTTGGTACGACCTATGTTGGTTGGAATGAGTTGTGCCGACGACACCTAGCAAGAGGCTGCCAAAATTTTGACCACCTGTTTCCTTAGTTTCTTCCCTTTTTTGAAAAACTTTGTCACCCAAACAAGCCCTATTTCCTTCCAATCAAAATCACGAGACTCGAGCTCAATTTACAAATCAACAAGATTTTCATCTCAAAATGCTTATCACACACTATAACATGCAAAATCTATCCACTAAAAATCATAAAAATAAAATAAGAAGAGTCACCAATTTTTTATAGTCGTCCTTATGATTTTTTTTAATGCTTTTCAATTGAAAGAACCTATTGGGTCCCCAGAGTCGCCATCAGCAACTCTACCCACGATGACATCTTTGTGGAGAGGTTTTCACAATGTGTCATCCTTACCTTGGAGCATTTTGCTTTCCTTAGAGAATGAATTCTCATTTCTAGCCAACGGTTGGTCCTTAGCCATTTCCTTGGGTTTAAGAGGTGGTTAGAGGATTTTTACGTCCTCGCCACTCTCTTCTAAACCCTGCATGTTAGTCCATGGAAAAACATTTTGACACAGACATATCATCACTAGAATCATAAAATGTATAGGACTCATCATCAATGTCATCATTATAAAGGAATTCATGAAGGCATTCTTTTTCATTAGTCATGCAAGAAGTGTCAAATTGATCATACTCATCATACAAGGTTACGCCTTTGAACACAAAATATGAGTTAAATGAATCATGCCTAGATTTATAGATATCAAACCCACCTTATCAATCTCATCCTATAGGGTTAGCAATCCCAAATGGACATCAGTCTTCATACTTGACGTTTTAAGGAATGGTCTCCTCAATAGTATTGGGTGTGCACTTCCGTCATACACCACGTCAAGGACATAAAAGTTTGCCAAAAACACCAATTTTCCCACTCGAACCATTGCGTCCTTCGGTAACCCTTGAGGGCTAGCTTAGGAGTGATTGGCGATTTTGAAAATCACTCTAGTGTCCTAAGTTCACCTATATCTATGCGTTCACAAAGACTCTATGGAATCACATTAATAGATGCTCCTAGGTCAATCATGGCATTTTCAACTAACTTCCCATCTAAGGAGATAGGAATAGAAAACATCTGGGGTTGGGAAGTTTTCTAGACTCCTTAAACTCAAGTCGGCTCACTGAGGTGGCAAGTTTTCTGACTTGGACTTCAAGGTTCTTGATGTTTGAGAATGCCCTAATCCAAAGATCTTAAATCTAAAGCCTTGTTTGCTCCATGAACACATCATGCTTTTTTGCAAGTTTGACAATGGCATTCAATATTTCTTCTTGATCCGACTTGTAGAGGGAAGTGTGATTATTGGAAGGCCTTTCTCCTCTTGGATAGGGTTAAGGAGGAGCTTGTCCACCTCGGTACCCTTGAGCTTGATTTTCCTCCCTCCAGCAGAAGTTGGGGTGGTCACAGTACCTTGGGTTGAAGGAGTTCGCGTAGGGGTCTTGCATTGCATCTTCTTGGTTCCCTCTGAACCCTTCTTATTGTTTCCCCCTAGCAAATTGTTTCCTATTTCTATTGTTGAAATCCAGGGGTTTCACCTCTTCCAAGTCTTCCACCATTTGTGGACAAGAATCGATATAATGGTCGAGATTATATAAGCCATAAACCTTAACTTGGTGAACCCTCCCTTTCAAAACTTCCTTCATCATTAAAGAAAGAGCTTGGACTTGCTCCTCTAATTTAGGAGATTACCCCGGTTTATCCAAAGTATTCACCCGCAACCTCTTACCAAATTGCCTCATCCCATTAACCATCTCTTCAAAGAGTATCTTTTAGACTCTTGTTAGCAATCGACCCATTGCATGTGGTGTTAACCATCCTCATGTCCTCATCATAAAACCCCTTCAAGAAATAGTAAACCAAGCCCCCTTCATTGAACGGGAGGTTGGAACAGCTAGCCAACAGTCTTTTGAATCTCTCCACGTACTCGTACAAGAACTCATTGACATTCTGAGTGATGTTGGATAACTGCTTCTTCAATACTGTGGACATTGAGGCTGAAAAGTACTTCTCTAGGAATTGCCTTTTCATATCCTTCCATGAGGAAATACATCCGAGTGAGAGGTAATACAACCAATCTTTCGTGGTGTCTTGAAGTTAGAAGGGAAATGCCCGCAAGTTGTAGTCATCCACAAAGACACCATGAGGTTTCATATTCATGCAATTAAGATGAAATTCTGAATGATATTTGTTGGGGTTCTTCTCGGCCAACCCAATGAAAGTTGGGAGGCAATGAATCATGCCACTCTTCAGCTTACAGTTGACATTGGGTGGCAACGGGGTAAAGGTGACACACAAAGGTTGATTCTGTAGATTTGGAACTATAAGCTCCCTCAGCATGTAGATGTCTTCCACCATCCCAACCGGTTCCTTTACTGCTAAAGCTTGTGTAGGTGGAACCACCACTCTAGTTCTCCTTCTCCTTCTTCTCCTACTACCTGCGCTCTCTGTTAGATAGTGTAAAGTTCCTAAGTTCATGGCATGGGTGTGTGCTATAAACTAGGAGCAAAACAATACCCAACTAATAGAAATGCTAGCAAACAGATTAGAAGTGCCAAGATCACTATCACAAAGGCTAAAAAAAAAAACTAACAGAACAAAAATAAAAACAACACTAACGACTTAACTAAATGTTATGCAAATTGACAATTGGACTTTTATACTAGCCCCAAAGCACGGCCAAAATTTGACCAGCCTCCACTCGGGGTCATTACGTTTGTAGCTAAATTAACCTGAGGGAAGGCATTCCCAACAGAAGGAGATCAAATTTAAATTTGTATTTTTCTCTAGAACTTACAACTAAGCTACCTATGAGGTAGTTAGTGGCAAGACCATGTTTGTCCATAGGGATGTTAGGGTATAATAGTCAACTACACACAACCACGTACGGGTTATCAATCCGTCTGTGTGTTAGGAATAGCTAATATTGCAAAATGGGGAGTTTTTGGGTTTTTCAATTAAAAACTATGAACATAGGAAATAACACAAGAGAAAATTATATATGCAAGCACTTGGGAAATATTTGCACAACATATTTGATTAAATGTTTTGATCCTCGATTCCATTAAATGCAAGATATCAAAGCATAACACGTGGTATGGTGGATGGTCAACACTTCCCCATATCTGTCAAGTTGGTGCTCTTGTAATCTTCCATCAACACTTCCTTCGTAATTAAGGGAGTGCAGTAATGGCCCCGCTGTTGTGCATATTTGTTTCTTCCCTTTACAATTACGTCCTAGGCATTGACCACGAATGATCTATCCCTGGACCTAAAGAGGCAAATGAAAGTAGGCACCCTATCGATGAAACTAGGGTTACCAAACCCTAGTTTTGCTACTAAGTGCAATCTCTACTCGTAACCTTTTGGACCAACTCACCAGCTAAGACTAGTGTGCTGTCATCGTAACGGTAAAACTCAGAAAAGACCTACGTGCACACACCCATGTGGACTTGGACTCCACTACCCATATCACATCCAGGTTTCTCTTCTTTGGGGAGTATAAATATGTGCACTAACATGAATGTAGAATAGATTATATGCTAATGGAGTGTATCATTCATGAAACTCATAACCAATCAACAACAAGAAAACATAATGTCACAAACACATAGAAATATGTAGATTTATGGAATCTCACAAAACATAAATTAAAACATGAATAAAAATACTATTCCCAAGCTATTAAACTACTCCCTAAGCCTTGAACCCAAATATTTCATTGGATTCAATGCCTTTGGGCAAAGTAAAAGTAAAAATATGAAAAAAAGAAATTCTAGAGAGAAGGAGGAGATCCTTTCTCTGTCTATCCAACTTTATAAATCTAAAATATAAATATTAACAATAACCCTTGATTATGTTGTGGTATAAGTGGTATACTTCAAGACATAAGTCATCTTTTTAAATAGATTAAGCTAGCACAAGTGATACACTAAGGGCTTAAGTTGATTAACTTGAAGTTGGGCTTTAGTCAAAGGCCCATCGTATCTTGAATGTCTTAAGCCAACAAAAATTTGAAAGTTATGTTATTACTCAAGTGCCATGTGAAGAAAATCAAAAGGCTGATACATTAAGCAAATTCACTTCAGCTGACTTAAGCACTCAATCTAAACAACAGTGTTGATGGAAACCCTTACCGGCAGAAGCTATGAAGGAACACTCGTAGGTGTCACAAGTGTGCCAGAATCGTGGATGACTCTGATTATGACATATAGAGAAGCAAGGCTGATAAGATTGAAGGCCCCAAGATACGTTATCCAAGACAAAGTTCTCTATAAAAGAGGTTACCTACAACCTTTGCTCAGATGTGTAATGCCCCCGAATAATGAATAGTTGATAAGAGTGTTGTGGTGTTCCCAATCCAGATGATTGATCATTGGCCACTATGGTGTGCCTGCAAAAGAGATCCCAGAAGTGGTTCTAAGGAAAAGGCTCCAACGTTCAAATCGTATCAATTCTCTAGAAATCAAGCTTCTCTAGTCTAGTTGCACATACCTCTATCTGTGACCTCTTAGTTCCTTTTATAGCCTTCCCTAAACTTGACTCTGCTTTTCTCAGGTTTTCTATCATATGCTTAATCATGGCTTTAAGAAAGATGGTTCATGGTCGGCACCTAACCATGATCTCCGCTTTTCACGGTTAGTGAGTTGCCTCTATCTCTTCTCGTATTGCTCGCTTGTCTTGGGCTTGTTGGAAACTTTGTGCCTACGACCAAACCTTTGGGCTCAGTATACATCATAAGCCCCCCTAGCTATGAATACTTAAAGAAATGGAGTAATGGCATCACTTTATGGTTGAAATGCAAACATATGTTGCTCATCAACAGACTGTTCGTCATATAATACTACCTTTGTTGTCATTGCGAAGTGACGTTAGCTTTTTGGATATATTTCTGTCCTCGATCCTTCTTCAAGTCTGAATTTTTTAATTTTGAAATCCTCGTGATTAGGATATTTTTGCAAAGATTTTGTTTCTAAAGGCCAAGATTCGATCCTCATTTTTCGCTATTCTGGTCCGTATTTTTCTGATGTTTATTCTTGCTTTACCTCTTAAATGAGGAATTTCAAACAAATATTTTAGTGTTGCCCTCATTCAGTGCACTGGCTTTTCATATACCACCACTTTCTCAATATAAGCAAAAGGTAAGTACTCTGTTGCCCTAGATTTCATCCTCTCTGAGAATTCCTAGGTTTTCTGTGTATCGCCTTCTTTTATCCCGTTCAAGAGTAAGTTTTGTCGGTAACTTAATTTCCAATTTATTTGCTGCATATTCTAGACTTGATACGTTGAGGTTTCTCTTTGATTTATGGTAATTTTAGAAGTTTTGTTTCTAACAAATTTTCGGTCATCTTCTCCGGCTTGTTTTTTGTTAATCTTTGCTCTAAAAAACTTGTGTCCGCGGTGTTCAACCCTAATTAAGGTTGTTACTTCCAAATCTATGACCCTCACCTATCCATATGTCTTCCTCTAACCATGTTGAGTCTCCCGTAGAAGATACTAACTCTGACAGGGATTTTGATCATATCACCAGATCCTCTACCATACGCAGTATGCTGTGTGGTTTGTATGTAGATTATTTGAAGAGTTATTTCCCATTTCTAGCTCCTTTTTCACTTTGCGCTCTTGCAAATTCTTAGTGCATTCGAACTCCTCCACCTGGCTATATTTCATGTTATTTTGCCTACCAAAATTTTGGCCTTTATTTTCCTATCCCTGATCACGTGATTGAACTTCTCCATTCATACAAATTTGTGTAATTTCACCCCAAGGGAATTGCTATTATAATGGGGTTTCTTTATATTTATGAGAAAGCAGATGTTCCTTTCTCTCTTGAGTTGTTTGGAAATATCTATCATCTGCGAAAAGTTAAAAGCATAGTGGATGTATTCACCTTTTATGCTGTGATTTCTTGGGCTGAGCTTGTTAGCAGTTTCCCTAGTAATGTTGGTCAGTTGCGTACAAAATATGTTTTTCCTAAAATTAGAACAAACTCCATAAGTGGTTGTGCCTTCTTTAAACTACAAGGTTCCTAAGTCTACCGTTTTAGAACAAACTTTCATTTTACTGCTAAGACGGAAATTGTGGTCACACTTCGTGCTCATACCCAACATCTCCGTCATGATGAATTTGATGCTGAATGTGTTTTGTTCATTATTGTTTTGATGTGTTTGATATGTATTCTCTCTTATGTTGGCGAAATATTTTTTCTTGTGCATTCGGTTTATCTATGATGTTCATTTTATTTCAGACATGGATCTATCTAAAGGTCAGATTGACATATCACTTTTTAATGGAGACAATGATGAGGTGGCTGGTATATTTGTTCAGCCTGATAATGCTGCTGGAAGTAACACCACCCGGCAGGGTTGTAATAAAATAGGCGCCGGTAATAAGGGTAAGTCTTTTGAAGGTGGGTTGAATGTTGGTTATCATATTTTGGTGGGCAGAAAGAGAAAAAGCACAAGAGGGATAAGAGTTATGGTTCTTTAGGACTTTTGCTTCCTCCCGTGAAAAAGGGGCGGGGTCCCTATGCATCTCACCATCGAACTTTGGTGCAAACCAAGAATCCTCTACCAGAGGGAATGATATATGATATTCTCTTGAACCTTTCTCTGCATGATACACTTGTTGCGGTAAGTTCGTAGCTAGACTTTAGTTGTTTTTTCCATACTACGATATTTTCTATGTAAGATGTTGATTAACCTTGTCTTATGTGTTATTATTTTGTAAGGTTGGCGAGAGCCTTCAAATCGCGAGCGAGTGTCTTTCTAAGTTCTCCCCATTTTAAGAGTCACGCTTGGAGAAGTATAAAGTGCAGGAAACAAAATGTGTAACTCTAGATAATTCCCTTTAAGCCGCTCTAGAGCGTGCCAGGGTCGTGAAGGCAGAACTGAGTCAGCTTCA
This sequence comes from Rubia yunnanensis, assembly GCA_037428765.1. NCBI lineage: Eukaryota > Viridiplantae > Streptophyta > Magnoliopsida > Gentianales > Rubiaceae > Rubia > Rubia yunnanensis. The sequence goes on from CM075064.1 coordinate 66,623,934, forward strand.
TTATGAATTGGAGGAGATGCGTACCCATGAGATTGCTTCCCCGAAGTATCCTCAAATCTTGGTAGATTGGCTTTGCAAGACTAAGTCTTTCTAAAAGTTATTTGAGTACGCTTCCAGCGATGCTCGCACCATTGGGCACTGCAAGACTGTGAAGGATCAATGCAAGTTGAATCCCGCCTATTTGATGAATAGTCTGCCCTTGCTAAAGAAGTGTACTGAGACACTGGAGAAGAAAAAGACAAAGCTGAACAAAGCTTTTATCGAAAAGATTGCTGATAGGTGGTATCTCTATGCTTTGCCCTCGCATCTTGCTAGCCATCCCTGTCTTCCTTCTGTGGCTGAACTAAAGGGTTGCGAGGTGTATTACTTGGAGGATCTTCCATTTAAATCTTGCATAGTTGCTCCAACTTCTGAACCTAGTGCATGTGTGGCCACTGAGGCTAATGCAAACATTGAGGACCCCACCCAACAGCCAAGCCAGGAAGTTCCCGCTGAACCACCAAGATAGGAAGTCGCGCTATCATTGTTCAGCCTTCGCCTACCTCCACCTCCGAAGTTAATTAATTCCTAGTGTATTTTATTTTTCCTAGATTTTGAAGTGTAATTTGAGAAAACACTGTGGTGTATGGTTATACTATTTGTGTGATTGGGATTATCTCTTTTGAAATTTCTCATCATTACTATTTATATGTAAGTTGTCACTATTGTTTGTGGGCTACTTGATCTTGAATCTACTGGTGTGTATGTAAAATCTCTTAATCTCCCTGCTCACGTCTAAGAGTGGGCATTATCTGTAGGTATTTGTTTTAAATACATGCTTTTAGGTATTAACGATCTAGAAGTGAAATGGGGAAAGGATGTGAAAGACACCAAGGATGCTATGCACGATTTGCGTACGATTTGCAACGAGCAGAATAGTTTTATCCACCATCAACATGTGGCCATGGTGAAAATGCTCGGCAACAGGAATATGCTGGGAACTATGCTGTGAGCAAGGCTCACGAGGTCCATCGGAAAATGTTGATCATTCATAAGCAATGTCCTCATATTGATGATTTGTTCAAGAAGTTGGAGAAAATGCATGGTGAGTGTGATCACTTCAGTTCTTCTGCACTTGGATGGCAAAGTAAGTTTGACGAGCAGTTTGCTATATACGCACAAATGCAAAGTAAAAATGACCACCTCCTCCCTAGGTCATTAAAAATCGTAGCTTGGAAGTTAACCCAGCTAGAGATGGTGAGGGCCAGAAGATAGAAATTTATAGTTCGGCACCTTATTCCTACTGCTATGCTACCTATATGGTAGTTAGCGATAAGCCCTGCATTTGTCCACAGAGATGCTAGATATAATGTATCAACCAAAAACACAAACTCGTACGGGTCGTCAATTCGTATAAGTGAAATGAATAGCTAATAAAGAAAACATGAAAATAGGGAGTGTTTTTGGTTTTCAAACTAACAACTACAAAACGTGAAAAGTAAAAACACAACTACAATATTAGCTAAGAACTTGGGGAAATCATTGAGCAACTTGGTCAATCTAATGCTTTTCTTCTTGATTCATTCACATAGAGATCTAAGAAAACCTAATACAGTATCTATAACATGTGGTGTGACTGATGGCATACACTTCCCAGTCATTGGCACAGCGGGTGTTCTCGCAACCGTCTATTGACACTACAATCAAAATTATGGGAGTACAACTCCAATCTTTGTTGTAGGTCTCATTCTTTCCTGTGCGATTACATCTCGAGCATCCACCACGAATCGCTACTCCCCTCAGATCCTATCAATTAGGCCCAAGGGTCATATGCCCCTTATCTATGATATTAAGGTTTCTTGTATCCCAGTGTGGGGCATCACAGATAATGCGGCATGTGGCATGCACATTGCTTTGGGTGCGAGGAATGGCGCAGGTCGTATCACTTCATAGGAGCAGGGCACCAGTTCTTAGGCGGGGCGTGGATCTTCATCTCCTGCGAGGCGTGAGGCTTTGCATGTATCACGTATGAAAATTGGTGCGGGTCCCATTGTCTACTATGGGGCTCTGTTAGAGTGCTGAAACTTGAAATCCTGATCTGCATCCATGGCTGTTGGCTCGATTTATGGTCAGCAAGGGTACTCGCTCAGAAACTTTGGTGCTGGCCATGTGATTTCCCAAACCCTGTGTGCTGGTCATTTCATAATAAACTCGAGATGGTGTGGGATGCCTAAAATGGGATGCGCCCTAGCCTCACGCTAGTCTCCTTAGCACGGGGCATCTCCTTTGGCACAGGCCGTTAGTGCATAACCATGCACGGCCCGCATCGACCAATTGGTGTGTTGGCCGGCTGAACTAGTTTCCTTCGCTATGGGAGAACTGTTAGTCTGATTTGAGTGTTTTAGTAATCGATTTTATAGTAATCGAGAACAAATCCAATGAAACCAGTGTTGAAAGATAATTCTTCTTGGACCATTCTCGAACATAAGCACAACTCTTTGAACTACGATTCCCCATTTCTTCATTAGCCGCTACGTTTGGCTTTAATCTCCTTCTACCACGCATTGATAATCTTGTCCTTCATCTACAACCAATTGAATATGAATGGCCTTTGTTTCTGCTACCGTCCTTGCGAATGACCATCAATATCTTTTACCACCCTTACGAATGTATAGAATGTAAACAAAAAGTACCCACAAGAGACCTACTAAAGATGATTACAAGGAAGATCAAGGAGCAAGTAGATACAAGATGTCCATTAGTACCAATTAAGTCTACAAAACACAGGATTTAGACAAGAAAACAAAACATGGCCGTCTAAACCCATTGTCACATAAACTCAACCAATACTAGCAATCCACCAAGTAAAAGTAACTAAAATGTATGCCAAATTAATCAGTTAATGCACACAAAATGAATCAGATCAGACTCCCCACACTTAACCCTTTACTCATTCTTGAGTAAATAGAAGACAAGATAAAGAATCAAGAAAAATGTAGCGTGCATGCATAAGTTAACCAAGGCATTCAACTTATTCCAAGATTACCTTATTTTTCCCAAGAAAGTAAGAATCTCACAACTCTCACACTCCCCAAAAAATATAAGTAATCAAACCACCAAAAAGTAAAGTGTGGAAAAAGGTAAGCCAAAAAGATAAGTGTCAAGTTAGCCTACTTTTCCCGAAATGATCCCAAAAGCAATCAAAGAGTAATCTTAAAAAACAATACCCCGCAGAAGCATGCATTCAACCAAGTTTTTTGTTTTCTCTCAATTTCTCTCACTTTTCCTAGGAGCCCTTTCGGGTTTTCTTCCTAGATTTAACACACAAAGGGTACTCACTTCTCACCATTTTCCACACAGCCTCTCATTTTTTCCTAGGCTCGTAAGCCTAGCCAGGCCTAGCCTCTCATTTTTACCAAGGCCTTTCTACCTATCCGGGCTTTTCCTCATGTTACCCAAGTCACCCTTTGGGTTTTAGACTTGTCCATATTTTGGTATTTTTTTTCATTTTTGCATGTTTTTCCAATTTTTTTTTGTGTAGAACAAAAATGCCCCAAAAGTAGGCTTCATACTAAAAAGGATAAATACACACCACCAATTTCCTAAAACATCCTACCCCATGAAAACTAGAAAGTCTAGCATAGCATGTCATGCCACCAAATGTTCAACCAAAATATCACTCAACAAATAAAAACCAACATCATAATTTAACAAGAAGAAAAACTACCAAAGCAAATCATGAAATGCAACGAGGAAATCCAAATCTGAAAACTCCCTAAGTGGTCACTCCTCCCTCCCCACATTTTGCCCATGGATAGTGTCCAATGCACAAAAATCAAATCAAAACATAGGTGAGGTAGGGAGAAGAGTGATACTCACTCTCGCGGCCCCGAATGGCTTTCATCCTCGTGACTCGTGAAGCTCCTGTCTATGTATCCGGTTACTTGAAGTGTGGCCTCAATGCTATAAATCCTCAAGCTAAGATCTTCAAAGTCTTCAAAGTCTTCAAATTCATCAAAAAATGATCTTCCAAGGCCTCCGGTCTTCAAGTGTTCATGTATTTGAAGCAAGTTTTCAAAGTCTTCGAAAAGTGATCTTCAATGGCCTCCAGTCTTCAAGCCTCCATGTTCTTCCTTTGTCATGCAAAATCCACTTAGAAGAGGTAAAGAACATAAAGTTGCTCTCACCCCTCCTAAGACAATTTAAAGGTAAAACACAAGCTCTTGATATAAAAGAGCACAAAAGTGACCCCAAAAAGTACTAAATTATACACATAAAATAGACACATCAAACCTCCCCACACTTAAACCTTACTCGCCCTCGAGTAAGAAAGGATCTAAGCATACGAAGGAAATGATGTATCCACATCCTAAATACTATTCCCCTAAGTCAATACCACACAAAAACTCTCAATATCACACATCCTAATGTTAAGATCAAATGAAAAGTTTCCCACAACCCCCATTCCTAAATCTACCCAAACCATATCAACCCATCAATTCTTTGTTATATCTAAAGCCTTTCCGAATCTCGAATTGACAATCCCAAATCCAATGGTACAAGGTGAAACTAAAGACATGTATAAAGTTCAAAACACATGCTCCACTTTATACCAATATATCAACCTAAAAACGAAGTATGTTAACGAGCAAGAGTTTCATAACTTACTTCGTCTTCCCCCGCTGAATTTCCCATTCCCAAGAGGTCCTCAAGATGTCAAGCTACCCAATCCATCCATATGGCCACTGCAACCTTATGACTCCAACACTGGCAAATGAATGAACATATAACATTTTTCTTTTTCCCTCTTCATCTCATTTTTCCTAGGAGCCCTTTCGGGTTTTCATCCTAGCCACACATCATGTTTTTTCGGCTTGGATCTCACTATTTCCACACATTTAGCCTCTCAGTTTTTCCTAGGTTGCCCTTTTGGATTTTTGACCTATCCGGGCCCCCAATGTTGCCTAAGATGCCCTCTCGGGTTTTCAACTTAGCGGGATTCTTTTTTCTATAGTTAAATTTTTCATTTTCTATATATATATTAATTTCAAAATTTTCATGTTTCTCCAATCCAAAAAGAAGCAAATTACTTTCCAAATGTTAAGGTTGAGAAAATTATCAAAGCTAACATCATCCAAGTACATAAAAAGAAAAGAATCCCAATACAAAGGGGAATATCCAAATAAAATATCCCAAACAAAACAAAAGAATTATCCAAAAGTAGCAAGTCTAACAAAAATCTCCAACCCCAACTGTGAAATAAGTAGATAACCCTCCCCACTCATAGAACACTACATTGCCCTCAATGTAGAAAAATAGGGAAAAATCGTACAAAGCGAAGTATAACAATGGTAAGGACCTAAGGCTCACAAATCACTACTGTGAGGAAGATGGGCCACCACCGAAGTAATGATGATGATAATGAGCTCGCCAATCTTTCCTCCTCTGCCTCCTAGCTCTCCACCTCTTTGCTCTTGGATCGAGGCCTGATTCACCGCCTTCCTAGGATTGCATCTCATGGATGCAAGCTGATAGGTGATCCATCTCCTCATCCTTGTCAATCAAGCTCTGGGAGACAAACACGTTGTGCTCCAGTATCATGCTTTCTTGGCAGTGGAATCCATCGTGCATGGTCTGAATGATACACTCATAAAAATTTGGTGGAGTCTAGGAGTTGTGAGGTGGCATATAATCGTCCTACCTAGGCTAGGTCTCTGGTAGAGGCTATGGGGAGTTATGTTGTTGTCGCTCAGAGAAAGGCAGGCTGCTATCATCGCACTGGATAGGGGCTGGACCAAGGTCGTGGAGCTCGCGCTGGAAGTCCTCTCTGCACGAGGAGTCGAGTGAGATTACCAAGTCCACTAGGGATGTATCAATCTCCAACTTTGTCTTGTTGGGCTGAGGAAGTACTATGAATGTGACCTTCCTGGCGCCATACAACCAAGGGAATACCACCATGGTTTGGGTGGCACAGAGCATCTTGAATCAGACCAACCTTTCTGCAGAGATGAGGTAGGAAGTATGCCTCCCTAGGCATAGAAAGTCAGCCGGTGGAACCAATCCTAAGTACTCTGCCAAGAGGCCTATCATACCTCCAACCATAATCTTCCCCTTAGGTATCCCTGCCACCTCTATAATCCTCTTCATCCATAGTTCAGCCCATAACTTGTATCCCAGTCCCTCACTCATCAAGTGCCATAGGAAGTGAATGTCATTGTCTGGAATATTTGTCGGCTCCGCTTAGCAAAGAACCGTGCTAGCCAAAAGTCGATGCACATAACGGAGTGCATGATGGATGATGACACTGCTCTCTCTATGAGATTTGTTTGGCCTCATGTTGATAACACTCCAGAATTTCATGTTCTCCTCAATCGATCGTTCTCAGGCCTGTGGGTCCAACCTCGCTCGTATCTCTGCAATGTCACATCCAAAGGCTTCCTCAACCTGCGAGACGGTCATCTGTCGAGATACATCATACCTCTAACACGATTGATCATCCGTCATGCTACATATCCTAACCGTGGACAGGAACTGCAGTGTATATCACCGGTAGGAGGGGGCATTCTTGCTCATAAAACTCTCCATCCCCCTTTAGCGAGGAGGCATCGGACTGACTGGGTGAACCCAAGAGTGTACAATATGGGCATGTCTGCAAAACTTGTCTCCTTGAGCTGACGGTTGGCCAGGGTCTCCCATCTCTCCGCGTAGGACCCAGTGATCCGGGTCAAACCCATGTACCTATCAGGAGGAGATACAGGGCTTGGCTCCGGAGCCCGTGGTGGAGGCGGAGGTGGAGCACCGTTGTGCCCACCTCGTGGCGGAGCCCTAGGTCATTTGGTAGCGGCCATATCTAACAACCATAGCAAACAAGTCAAACGTACAGGAATATACATATATGCAATATTACAAAATCATCTTCAACCTTTAAAATCATCACAAACCAAATAAAATCCACGCCAACTAGTTCATGCCCTAATCAAAAATTACATATAAAATCCATGTTAAATCCATTATGCCCATATTCTCAAGTCAATGAAGTTCTGACACAATTGAATATCTAATATGCTATATCTCATAATCACAGTCATGCCTAACTAGTTTTAGCCACCATTAGTACATTCATAACGTCATCATTCAAGTCCAATGGCTAAACTATCCTAAGAAAAACAACATTGCATTCAAATAACAACTATGTCTAATCGAGGGGCTAACATGCCTCATATCTAGTATAAGCCACAATCCATTCTCAACCCAAAACAACACTAATAGCACAATGCAAGCACAAAACCAATACGAGCAACTCAACACACTCAAAGTGACTATGATGTTATACCACATTCAACCAAACCATAGGTATAATGTATTCACATAATCTCTATCAACCCGAATCTCAAGCACAATATATTCATAAAAATCAACAAAGTTCCAACAATCTAATTTCCCAAGGCATCACACATAATCCACACAATATCCAATAGATAGATTATACAACATAATCTCAATTGAAGTTCAATAAAGTGAATAAATGCACCACTTAGATGCTTAAGAGGAAGAAATAAGGAAGCCACAACTGATTTGAATTCGGATTGGCCAAAATCACAAAACCCCCAAATTCTAGGGTTTGTGTTCTTCAAACGTTTATGGTGATTTGTGGATGGAGATTGGGAAGATGTGTAGAGCTTTGAGAGTGAAGTGATGTGTGGCGGCGATGAGTGGTGGCCGGAATGAGGTGACGCGGCTGGAATGACAGAGAGGATGAAAGGAAAATGGGGAAGGAATGAAGATTTGAGTTTCTGCCCATTTTTTTAACTGCTATTCACGACCGTCGCGACTCACAAGGGGTAGGTCAAAAGGCGCCTTAGCTTAACATTTACGTCGTGACTCGCGACCATTCTGTCACGACTCTCAAAAAGTGGAGCCTGAAAGCTCCATTTTCAATAAAAATTCCTAAACTGGTCGTGACTCATGATGGTCCATCGCAACTCGTGACAAGGCCACTGCGGCTCGCAAAATGTGGAGGCTGAGAATTAAAATTTCCACCAAAATTTATGAGCCCGTCGCGAGCCTTGTCTGGTACTTAGAAATTTTTTCTGATTTCAACTCTTATCCAAGTTTTTCCTTCTTGACTCCAAGAATTTCTCCCTTCAAAATTCCAATGCCTTGGTTTCAAATTGATACAAAAGCATGGAAAAACAAATCGTGAAAAACACAAAGAAAAACAATGAAATTAATGAAAAAATTCAAAGCCAAGTAACATCAGCGAAAAGTCACAAATGACGATCTGGATGATCAAAACCAAGTATTTTTAACGTTATCGGCATGACTCACTCCCTTTTCTTGGAGCTTACTCACAAAATGGATCGAGGAGATCAACATCCTCTCTCTTATCCGGAACAAAATTCTCGTGGTAAAGCTTTAAATGTTGTCCATTGACTCTGAATGTATTAGACTTAACTCGATCTAGGATCTCCACTGTGCCATGCGACAATACCTTCACTACCTCAAAAGGACCGATCCATCGGGACCTCAACTTACCGGGAAATAAGCGAAGGAGGGATTGGATAGGGGAACTTTTTGACCCACGTCAAATTCCTTCCTAATGATCATCTTGTCATGCCACACCTTTGTCTTCTCCTTACAGATTTCAGTGTTCTCATAGGGCTCTCTCCGGATCTCACCTAGTACATCCAATTGTAACTTCCTATGGAAACCGGCCACATCTATATCAAGATTGAATTCTTTGACCACCCACTAAGCCTTATGTATAATTACCACCAATAGGTGACAGGGCTTAGAAAACACCAATTGGTATGGTGACATACCGATTGGTGTCCTGTAAGCCATTCTATATGCCGATAAGGCATCTTTCAACTGAGAACTCCAATCCTTCCGGTTAGGTTTAACCATTTTTTGAAGGATGGACTTAATTTCCTGATTGGAAACTTTGGATTGCCTATTGGTTTGTGGGTGATAGGTGGTGGATGTCTTGTGAGTGATGCCATACTTCTTCAAGAGTGCCTCTATGGTCCGATTGCAAAAATGGGTGCCACAGTAACTAATCAAGGCTCGGGGTACCCCAAACCTAAAGAAGATGTTATTTTTCAGGAATTCTGCAACCACTTTAGAATCATCAGTCCTAGTGGGCTTTACTTCAACCCACTTCGACACATAATCAATAGCAAGAAGAATATATGTAAAGCCACGAGAATTAGGGAAATGTCCTATAAAGTCAATACCCCAAACATCAAATATTTCACAATAAAAAATAGGCTTTTAGGGCATTTCATTCCTGTAGGAGATGTTTCTTACTTTTTCGGATTCATCACAAGATTTACAAAAGGTGTATGCATGCTTATTCAATGTAGGCCAATAAAAACCACTTTCTAAAACTTTCGTAGCGGTCCTCTTTACTCCAAAATGACCGCCACATGCATGAGAATGACAAAAATCAAGAATTGAGTGTACTTCATTATCGGGGATACATCTCCTAACAAATAGATCTGCACAATGTCTCAACAAAAAGGGATCATCCCACACATAACATTTAGCATCACTCTTTAATCTATCCTTTTTGGCCTTAGAGAAATGAGGAGTGAATTTACCGGAAATAAGGAAATTTACAACATCGGCATACCATGGTTGGAGATCCCTAATTGTGAATAATTGTTCATCGGGGAATTTCTCCTGTAGTTACTTCTTCACTGCAGGACTTACCTCAATGCCTTGGCATTGTGTCAACTGGCTCAAATGATCAGCCACAAGGTTTTTCGAGCCCTTTTTGTCTCGCACCTCCAACTCAAATTCACTCAAAAGTAAGATCCACATAATCAATCTTAGCTTGGCCTCTTTCTTTATCATTGACGAAGTATTGTATGGTTAGTGTACATAATAACTTTTGTACCAAGCAATTTAGATCAAAATTTTCCCAAACAAAATACCACTGCTAGCAACTCCTTTCCTACGATGGAGTAGTTTATTTGTGCCTCATTGAGAGACATGGATGCATAGTAGATGGCATGAGGTGCTCTCCCCGCCCTTTTACCAAATACCACTTCAACGACGTAATCACTAGTATTGCATATGATCTCAAAAGGCAAAGACCAATCTAGGGGTTGTATGATTGGGATCGAGATTAACCTTGCTTTCAATGTGTCGAAGGTCCCTTTACAACCCTCATCCATCACAAATTCCACCTCATTTTGCAACAAATTTCTTAATGGAGATGCTATCTTTGAGAAGTCCTTGATGAACCGGCGGTAAAATCCTTCATGGCCATGAAAAGAATGCACTTTACGCACATTAGTAGGATAAGGAAAAGTTTCAATTGTGTTTACCTTTTCTTTTTAAACCTCAATACCCTTACAGGAGACAACATGGCCTAAAACAATGCCTTGCTCTACCATAAAATGACACTTCTCAGGATTTAACACAAGATTAGTATCAATGCAGCATTTAAGAACTTGTGCCGAATTTGCTAAATAGTTGTCAAACGAATTTCCATGAATGGTGAAATCATCCATGAATACCTCGACAAAGTTTTCAACAAATTCTGATAAAATGCTTACCATACACCTTTGGAAAGTTGCGGGGGCGTTACATAACCCGAAAGGCTTACGCCGGTAGGCAAATGTACCTAAGGGGCACGTGATAGTGGTCATTTCTTGGTCTTCCGGGGTGATAGCTACTTGAAAATACCCTAAGTACCCATCCAAAAGAAATAGAAGGGGTGTCTTGCTAACCTCTTAAGAATTTGATCAATGAATGGCAATGGGAAGTGATCCTTCCGGGTTTCCGCATTTAGCCTCTGGTAGTCAATGCAAATGCGCCACCCATTTTGAACTCGGGTGGGAACCATTTCACCATTCTCATTTTTTACCACCGTCACCCCACTCTTCTTGGGTACCACTTGAGTTAGGCTCACCCACTTGGTATCCGAGATATGATAGATCTTGCCCGCTTGGAGCAACTTGAGGATTTTTGCCTTTACCACCTACATCATAGACGGGTTTATGCGGAATTGGGGTTGTCGTCTGGGTCTTAAATCTTCTTCCAACAACATTCTATGCATGAAATTGGATGAACTTATGCCTTTGATGTTGGCAATAGTCCATCCAATTTCTTTCTTATTCTCCCTCAACACCACCATCAACTATTCTTCTTGCTCTTCGGTGAGCTTGCTTGAAATGATAACTGGAAGCGTCTCCCCTTCCCCAAGAAATGAGTTCTTGAGGTCACTTGGAAAAGACTTAAGTTCAATCATTGGCACTTTCACAAGTGACGGGAGGAATTTCGGTCCCTCGGGTTCCTTTAAGAGTAGAGGGGGAAGTTTCAAAAAGCTCTGTTTCATCTCTTGATGCAAGTTCAAGTCCTCAAAGCTTACTTTCAAGTTAGTGCTCATAGAATATACATTGCGGGCATCATCACCATCACATTGCAAAGATACTAACAAGAAATCATCACCACTTAGCTCAAAAACATATTACACAACTTCTTCAACAACATCTAAGGCATGGAAAACATATTCTTCAACAACTTCTTCAATGGCACTAAAAATGGGATATTTACCTCATATCTACAAAAGACTTCCTAGATGTCCTTGTTGTCCTCCTTCTTCCTTTTGTCTTTCAAAGCTTCTGGAAATGGAGGTTCCGGTACATATGGAGGAATCACAACCATCTTTACTTTTTTGTGAGGGAGAGATGAAGGTTCCAGAATGGAGGTTAACTTCGATCTTGGCACAAATGCTTCCACCTCAATTTCTTCTTCTTTGCTCTTTTTGGCCAACTCCTCGGCCTCCTTCTCATGGACTTCTTCTTTCTAAACCCTTTTTTAAAATACCTCAATCCTCGTAGGCTCCCCTTCAACAATTTCATTACCTGGGGAAGTGTCAACCTCTTTACCACTTCTCAAAGCTAGCACTAGCGTTTAGTTGAGGGTTAATCTCTAGTTGGGAGGGTAATTTACCTTTTTCCCGGACCTCCATCCGATTCACTACATGAGCTATTTGGCTCACTGTAGTTTCCATGTTCTTGATATTCGCCTCGGCATTAGTTTTTTTTGCTTTTCTCTACGCACATGTCTAACTGGTGAATAGCTTGCATCCCCTCATCTTTTGTTAACCCTGAGCTCTCCCCTTGGTCTCGGGGTTTATCTTAGAGCCTTTGAAATTGTTGCTGAGGAGGATGATACAGTTGAGGGTTTTGGCTTCTTTCAGGGTTTCTATACCAAAGGTTCGGGTTATCCGGATTTCCCGAATTATAAAGCTGACTTTGGTACCCTTGATAACCTTAGTAGCCTTGGTGACCTTGGTATCCTTGCCCACATTTATATCCTTAGTTTCCTTGGTAGCATTGATTTCCTTGATACCCCATGGCACTCACCTCCTTGACATAGTCCTCTTGCAAAGTAGTGCAAGTGTCTGTAGGATGCGCTAAGTAACAAATTTCACATTATTTAACATGTGGCACATTCCCAGGCTTCATCATCAATGATTTCACTATAGATGAAAAGGCCAAGACTTTGTCCTTGAGCTTCCCACTATTGGAAGAGTCACTTGCGGGAATTGGATTTCTTCTTCTCAAATTGGCCCTTGAGCTAAAGTTCCTTGATTCTTCCGCTAGCTCCCCATACAATTGCATAGCCCTGGATAACGTCTTGTTCCCAAGGGTGACACCACAAGAACTCCTCACCAACCTTTGATCCTCATCAAGAAGACCATTGTAGAAGTAATAGACCAGATCCCCCTCTGAATAACCGTTGTGAGGACAACTTGCAAGAAGCTTCTTGAACCTCTCCCAATAGCTGAAGAGAGATTCTTCATGCCATTGGAGGATGTTACTTAAGTCTTTCTTCAAGGTGGAAGATCTCTAGGCCGGGAAGTATTTGGCTAGAAATTTCATTTTCATATCAAGCCAACTGTTAATGCTCTTGGGTGTAGGTAGGGGTGCCAATCTCTTGCACCATCTCATAGTGTGAACAGGAATGCCTTCAACTTATAGAAGTATTCATCCACTCCATGGGGGATGGTACAACCACAAAAAAAGTGAAATTCAGTAACGTGTTTGTTGGCATTCTCTGCTTGCCTACCAAGGAAGATGGGTAGCATGTTTATGAACCCGGTCTTAGCTCAAAGTGCATGTTTGGTCCAACCAAGTGATACTCAATGCATATCGGATGTTGATAAAGGTTAGGGGCCATGATGTCTCTTAACAATGCTTGCCCTAAAGGAATCTCCCTTCCTTGGAGAGGAGAAGCTCGCCCTTGGAGAGGAGGATGTTGAGGTCCTCCTCCCAGATGCTCATCTTCGTGATCATATAAATGCTCCATAGAATTGGAATTATCCACAAAATGGTCACTAGGAGGGGTGTTATCACACATTCCAAAGCAAGCCTCCTAGCCCGTCTCAAATTCAACTCTAACTTGGGGCCGTAGTGTAGGGGTTCTTGTGAAGAGGATCGCGTACGAACCATAAACCAAGAACTCAAACAATACGTCTCCAAGCCATGTGAAAATGGCAAGTCAACTTAAAAAAACTTCAAACCAAAAAAAACTAAGAAATATTTACAATTAGCACATAATCACACATAATATGCCCAAACACCTAAAAATAAACGCCTTTTCCCCGGCAGCGACACTAAAATTTGGGAGGTCATCGCCGTACCTCTCAAAGTTATATTTTTAAGCCCTAGTGCTTCCTATCTACAATTAATTAGATAATGGCAAGTTGGGGTCTTCCACAAGAAGAGGGATTTTTCAAGTGTCCAAACATATATATGAGAAAATATACTAGTCATATACATACATAGATACATATAAAAGCATGTAAAAAGAGGGGGGGGGGGGTAGGTTAGTTTTATATCCTAAATTATCAAATTGAAAGACAACAATTAGTAAAGCAAGAGAACTATGCTAATCATGAAACAAAAACTAAAGACAAGATTAAAAAAACAATTAACAGAGCCTTGGGTGCAATTGACTTCCACTTCCAAGCCTCTTATCCATCATTAAACATACAACCTATTTACTACTTTCACTACTTGCTGTGAAGACTAAACTTCTATCCTTCTTAATTAGTAGTTTGCAAGAGTGAGTTCGACATCTCTTGTCAAACCTCACCAATGAGTCCCGTAGTCGAAACACGACTACTAATATCCCATTGATGACATTGAGCACGAAGAATCAACAAGCTTGGCAACACTTATAAACACTACACTATGTCTAAGCATTTAACCTATTCTTGCATTTACACAAGATTAGTCAGGAATGACCGACATTCATAGACTTCTCTCATTTTCTACAAGCAACAGACATGACAAAGAGTTCAACATCATCATATTCATATAGAAATTATCAATCCATCAACACAATCAAAATATCTAAATCATACTCTTGGATTTCCTATCAAGAAAAGGGGAAATCAACCAATTTCCCCAAACCCTAACAAGCATATCATACAAGTACTTCATATACTCAAGCTTTCAAGAACATTAATGACATTAACAAACACATTGAATGCTCCATAAATGCATAATAGTAAGAGTACCAAATAGGTTACAATTTAACCTTAAGACATGGGCTTGAAAGCCTAGGTCAATTGCTCCCAGGAACTAGATTTAGCTACAGGAGTTCATACTATTTAATGCTAACAAACCAAACATAAAATGAGAGAATTCAAAGGTGAAAATTTATGAAAAATTAGTACCAAAACGCAGGGAGAAGAAGATATGAATGAGAGGAAAGAGAATGATATTTATATTACAAAAAAGGTAAGGTTAGGTTATGGCCATTCGTTGGTTGCAACTCGCGACGGGTTCGTCGCAACTCGAGATGAGCGCCCGAACTTAATCTTGTCTTCTTTTCCTCTTCTTGTGGTAAACACTTATCTTCAAAATGGGTTCTCTCATTTTTTTAAGTCTTCAACTCTTTGAAGAAAGTCTTCAAAGTCTTCAAAAAATGGTCTTTGACAGCCTCCAGTCTTCAAGTCTTCATGTCTTAGAAGCAAGTTTTCAATGTCTTCAAAAAGTGATCTTCAATGATCCCTGGTCTTCAAGCCTCCATGTTCTTCCTTTGTCACGTAACATCCACTTAGAAGATGTAAAAGAGTGTAAAGTTTCTCTTACTCTTCGTAAGAGAATTTCAAGGTAAAACACAAGTTCTTGATAATAAAAGAGCACAAAAGTGACCCCAAAAAGTACAAAATTATGCACATAAAATGGACACATCACATCCCTCCTATGGCTTTGACTACCTCTTGCAACACTTGAGTAGAGCTCAAATGCTTGTCCCTAGGTGAATGCAAGTGGTTAATGATGTTTATGGATAAGCTAGAGTGACTAGGAGGTGTTCTCAGAGTGGACTCACCCTTGGCCATAACTCTATAGATCTCCTTCTCAAATTTCTGGTCTGGAGAAATGAGTAAGTAATCCAGGCTTGTGTCATCGCAATGGCGGTGCGCTCCGGTTGTGGAAGAATCATAAAGCTACACGTGCTCGCTTTGCCATAGAGTCATACATATCTATCCTCTGATGTTGTCGATACCACCATGGACGCCTTTGTTAACTTCTCTATGTTGTACCCTATGCGCTATCTCCCTAAGTTAGCTAGAGCCCATTGTGTGACCAGATTACCTAGATACTCCACCAAAAGACTAACCATGCCTCCCATGGATATTTTTCCAATCTTCCTGTCTCCCATCGCTAAACATTCCTGCACAAAATACCCTACCAAGTTTGGGTAAAAGTTACCTTCGGGAGTAATTGCCCAAAGGCAATGAACATCTGAACCCGGGAATTGCGTTATTTCACAATGGAAAAAGACTCTCATAGCCAACAAACAATGAACATATGGAATGACGGATGAACTATGGCGGTACACTTGCACGGGTTCTTCCAATCTGTGCCTGTTAGTTACACCCTTGTCGGTGTGCCTTATAAATCTCTTTGCCATACCTCCACCCAAAGTCTCGCGCTACCTCTTGGTGGGTCATCTTGTACTCTTTTTCGTCCAGGTTGAATTTGATTGCCTTGTGTCCATCATCATCTATGACTGGCCACAGAGTGCCTAGGAACTCTAGGGTCCACCTACTCTGCTAAACATGTAAGTGACCAGATCGAGTAAACCTAGAGACGGCAAGGTGTCCTTGCAAGCAAACATCATCTCCAAAATACTCCTCTACGACTCTCTCAAGTTCCTCCACCTCCGAGCAGTAGTCCCAATAATGTTGGATAAATCCATAAACTCCTCGGTCACAAATGTGGGGTTACAAAGAATGAAAGTCGTTGGCTCGGGGTTTACACTCTTTGCCGACATCTACCGTTTCTCACCCCTAGTGGACTTGCCCTTTTTCGAGGCATTCTTCATAGGAGGCGTCCTAAAAAAATGAGGAAAAGAGTGGTGATATGATCATAAACAAAGCATGACCTACAATTCAATGAGACAACATACTCCTAAATAACCCAAACATTCATAACATAATAATCTAAGCATATGGACTATTCAAAAGTTACTCATATTCCCTATTAAGACTCAAAGCTATTACTGTGCCTGTGTGCGATTTCAACGTGCGATTTCACACAGTCATCCTTCTTCTTCACCTCCATTTCTAATTGCAACTGATCTCACCAATTCACACTGATTCCACCATTTGCCTGATACGAATTCACTATCTGCGAGATAGACACATCGGCGGACAATCATGGCGTCGCCGACGCCTCCTCCGCCTCCGGATCCTATCCCTAAGCCACTGGTCGCTCAAAGTTTTGCCCAAGCTCTCAACACAAAACAACCCCCCCTCCTCTCATCCCTTCCGGATACCCCAAACCTACACCCGACAACAGAATACAAGGGAAAGATAGCATTCATACTCCCTCCCGAAGAAGGAGAAATCCTAGCTTCACACTACCAGAACGCCCTCGTCGAAAAGTTTATCAGAGGGAAACCGCAGATGGAATCGCTACAACAGTCCTTCAAATCAATAGGTTTTAAATCTAAATTTCAAATTGGTTCTATTGATTATCGTCACGTTTTGATTCGATTTCAGGAAAATGAAGACTACCAAAGGTGTTGGATGAAGGGACAGTGGTCAATACAAGGTTACACAATGAAGATGCAAAAATGGACACCAGATTTCTCCCCATCAGTGGAATCTTCGATAGTACCAGTTTGGGTAACATTTCACAAACTACCACTCCATTTCTATAATAACTCTGCTATAATTGGAATAAGTAGTCAGGTAGGAAGGTTTCTTAAGATGGATGCAGCAACAATGGCATTAACAAGACCTTCAGCAATTAAAGTTTGTGTAGAAATAGACTTGTTAGCTCAGCTCCCTAAATCAATAATGGTAGGAATAGGAAACAAGGTAGCTGAATATCCAATAGAATACGAGGAATTGCCAACATATTGCACTCACTGCAAAATAATTGGTCATAGTAACTCAAGCTGCAATTTTTTGCATCCTAATCTGAGGAAAACAGCTAATAAGAAGTTAGAAAATGCTGCCACTATTAAGCTGAGAACAGGCCCTCACCCAACAGAGGAAACTAACTTAGGAGGGACATCAGCTCTAACAGTTTCTCAAAAGGAAAAGGATGTGCAAAATCAAACAATAAACACAGGAATCTTAACTGATAGCAACATAAATTTCTTTAAGGTAAGTCATAGAAAACGTAATGGTCCATTTTACTCACTAGATGATATATCTAAGCCAATAACCACATCCATTTGGAGAAAAAAGACCCACTCCCCTACCCATTCCCCCACAATGGAAAAGGAAACAAATATTAGCACAGTTACAATCTCTAATGCTTTCCAATCCTTGGAAGACAGTGATGATGAACAGGTAGAGAAGGAAGGGGAGATTGCAGAGATCTACCATGAAACAGTTGAGTCACAGGAAGTTACATTACCAATTGATATTAATATTAACCAAAATACTTCCCCTGTGTTTCTTAAAGAACAAGTACAAACGGAGTTGGAAGAGCAAGTACAAAAATGTTCAGCAGAGGAAAGCTCCAGCATAGAGGATGAACTGAAAGAAAAAACATCAGATAGCTCTGAGATGGTAAGTTTGGAGAAAGAAAGTGAGCAGCCACAGGCTCAGGTAAGACCCTCAGAGCAGAATCTTTCATCTGTGATTACTAATAACAATGGTAAGTCAGGAGAAAAAGGTAAAAACTCAGCTAAGACTAGTAGAAATCTCAGATCAACACAAAAAGCCAACCCCAAAATTTTTAAATGATAACACACACCATAATTGGGAATGTGTTAGTTTGGAATGTAAGGGGAGTTGGTACCTCAATAGAGAGACTTAAGATACTGAAACAAAAACATAAGTTAGACATAATGTGCCTAATTGAACCATGGCAAGAAAACCAGAAGATCATTAAGTTTAAATATGATCTAGGATATCAGAATGCTTACTCTGCTCAGAGAGCTAAAATCTGGCTATTTTGGAACCAGTCTTATAGCATCTCAGTTTTAAGTGAGACAGATCAGTATGTACAAGTTAATATAATTGATTCATCATCTTCTCTGAGCTGGAATTGTGTATTTATTTATGCAAGTGTACATAGATCAATCAGAGAATCCTTATGGCAGGACCTAAAGGCAACTAATATTCCTCATTCTATTTTTATTGGTGACTTCAACACAGTAGCTTTAGTATCTGAGTATAGAGGGAGGAAGTCAACCCCTAAAAAAAGCATGAAACAATTTAATAATTTTTTAAGGGATCTGGATTTGCATGATATTCCCACTGTAGGTAACTCCTTTACATGGTGCAATAACAGATATAAGGAACGAGGTAAAGAGTTAATATTCCAAAGGTTAGATAGGGGACTTTGCTCATTAGACTGGTTTGAAAACTTTCCTAACAGCTCAATTCATGTTCTAAATAGACTTTCATCGGATCATGCTCCTCTTTTATTATCTATACAATCATCTGAGGAACAAGCCCCTAGACCATTTAGATTTCAGGAGATGTGGATTAGTAGACAGGACTTTCTAAATTTAGTGAAATCGAATTGGAGCCTGGACACCCCTTACAGAGGAATGTATAGGATGGTTTATAAATTAAAAAGGCTTAAAAAGGAAATAAAGCAGTGGAATATAACACACTTTGGTAATGTTGATCAGAATCTGATTCAATATGAGAATAAGGTTAATGATTTGGAAATCTCTTTTCAACAAACACCAACTGATTCCATATTGACAGACCTGAATAACACAAAACAGCTGCTGATGAGGGCTCAAAAGGAGAAAGTAATCTACCTTAGGCAAAAGGCTAGACTGAATTGGTTTAAATATGGTGATGCTAATACTAGTTATTTTCATCACTCAATTAGGGAAAGAAGAACTAAATCCAGAATCAGTAAAATTAGAGATGAAAATGGAATTTGGATCTCTGATCCAACAAAGATTAAAGAGGAAGCAGTGGGATTTTATAGAGCTTTATTTAATGAAGAAGAACCACAGAAGCAAGGAACTTATATGAATCATTTTCTAGCTGAAATACCTGGAATAATAACTGAACAAGAAAATGATCAACTGTTATCTCCCTTCCTGATCCATGAGCTTAAGTTTGCAGTCTTCGACCTTAATAAACACAGCTCACCTGGTCCTGATGGATATCCTGGTTTTTTCTATACCACCTTTTGGGATAATGTTAAAACAGATTTACTAGAGGCTGCAAATGACTTTCTGAAAAATGGTAAAATTCCTAATGCTATTTCTAGTACATGGCTAGCATTAATTCCTAAAAGAACAGTACCTGTCACATTCTCAGATTTCAGACCAATAAGTCTTTCAAATTTTGTGAACAAGGTTTTTTCCAAGATGATGATGGAAAGGATTAAGCCTTTCATGTCTCAACTAATATCTCTTGAGCAAAGTGCTTTCATGAAAGGGAGGGATATCACAGATAACATAATATTGATGCAAGAAATGACCAGAATGTTAAAAAGGAAATCAAGGAAGCAGAACCTAATCATCAAATTAGATATGCAGAAAGCTTTTGATAGGGTATCATGGTCTTTTCTTAATTCAATTCTCCTTAAATTTGGTTTCCATGGAGTTTTTGTGAACCGGATACTGCAGAATATAGCCTCAGCTCATTTTTCAGTGATAATTAATGGAGTAGCATCAGGATACTTTGCATCAAATAGAGGAATAAAACAGGGAGATCCCCTCTCCCCATTTCTGTATAATATACTATCTGAGGCCTTTTCCAGAGGAATTAAAAAACTTTTCAAAATAGGCTTTCTGAAAAATTTTGATCTACCTAAGACATGTCCACAGATAACTCACCTAATGTATGCAGACGATACAGCTGTATTTCTCAGTGGAAATAAGGAAAACCTGAAAAGATTTAAAAGATTTCTTAGTGCATATGAGCAAACAACAGGTCAGAAAGTTAATTTCTCCAAATCCAACTTCTATGTTGATCCTGCCACCCCAGCTGATAGAATTCAGATTATAAGAAGGTCTTTAGGAATGACTACGGGAGAGTTTCCTTTTCAATACCTAGGTATTCCCATATTCACAGGAAGGAACACTCAGAGATATTACTACCCTATACTGGAGAGATTAGAAAAAAGCATAAATAACTGGAAAAATAAGTGGCTTAGCACAGGAGGGAAGATCATATTAATAAACCATTGCTTTCTTTCAATCCCAACCCACTTGTTTGCTATACTAAGACCTCCTAAGGTAGTTTTGAGGAAGATGGAAAGGATGGCATCTGGTCTGTTCTGGGGTGCAACTGAAAGTTCAGAGGCAAGAAAAAAATGGAGAGCTTGGAGTAAAATGAGTATGCCTATACAAGAGAATGGGATAGGGTTTAGAGACCTTCAAGCCACAGTTGATTCATTCTCCTGCAAGTTATGGTGGAAGCTCCAAAAGAACACCACTCAATGGTCTCACCATCTGTGGTCACTACTTGTCTCCTATAAGACATCTCAGGTATGGAAGAGAATCTGCTCCATTACTGAAAAAACAAATAGATTGACTAGAGTAATTCATGGAAAAGGGGAATGCTCCTTCTGGAACGCAAATTGGTCAGGAGAAGGTGCTTTATTTTATGAATGGCCTGAGGATGTGGAACTTCCCTTCCCTGATATCACCTTAAGCACCTTCATCCTGAACAAAGACTCTAATATTACTTCTCTGGAGCCACATTTGGCTACCAATATAGTTACAATATTGCAGGAGGTAGCCATCAAGAATTCACATGAGGACAGACTGATCTGGGAACCTTCTATGGATGGGAATTTTTCAGTCAGCTCAGCTTACAAGATTCTGAGGCAGAGGGGTACAAGCATCAGAAGTTTACACAAGGTATGGTCAAATTTCATACCAGTTAAAATGTCTATATTAATTTGGAGAGCTTTGAATGGAATTTTGCCTTTTGAAAATGTTCTATGTAAGCTTGGTTTTTCACTAGCCTCTAAATGCCCCTTTTGCTCGAACCACTCGGATTCAATCAACCACTTTTTTAACTCATGTCACCAGGCAACTGCAGTGTGGAAAAAAGTTAATAGCATTCTGAATTTACATCCACCTGGTTTTAGGAGTTTCTGTCATTTAGTTGATCATTACCTCTCCATTCAGGTAGGGTCTAACAGTCTGAATTATGTATGCATAGCTGCACTCATTGTAACAACATGGTCTCTTTGGACACATAGGAATAAACTACTATATGAAAATCTTGCTTTTTCAGTAGAAGCATGTTTTCAGAATATTAAGGACCTGTTGTTCATAATTTTTACTGCAAATCCGTTGAAAGGAAATCCTGACAAACATAAGAAGCTAATTCAGGCAGGAATCATTCCTAGTATAACTCTAAAAAGGAACAAAGAAATCTCAATTTCAGCAGTTAAATGGGAAAAACCAACAAATGGTCTTAAGTTGAACACGGATGCTTCATGGGTAAATGGGGGAGACTCTTCTTGTGCTGTAATAATTAGAGATTGGAGGGGAGATGTGAAACTAATGAGAGTTAAAACCTTTAAATCAGACTCCCCTCTACAAGCAGAGCTGGAAGGTATTTTATTTGCATATCAAATCTGCTCAGAAATGGAAATTAGAGGTAGTGTACTAGAGTCAGATTGTCAGCAAGCAATAAGAGCTATACATGATCCTTACTCTGGCTCATGGAGACTATTTTCTCTTTACTATCATTTGCATGAGATGCATACAGAAAACCAAATCCAATATGTCTCTAGGGAAGCAAACACGGTGGCTGATTTTTTGGCAAAATATGCTAGGGAGAATTCCATAACTGGAGATTTAGACTCAAGCAATACTCCATCTTTTCTAAAAGGATTGATTCTGCTAGATAAAAATGGAGTTCATGGGGTCAGAATAGGAACAGCAAGTGGTAACATAATCCATACATAATATGTTATCTCGGGCACATGTTTTCTACAGGAACAGATACTGCTTCCTTCTTATTTACTTCATTGCAGATTAAAAGGCTGAGGAGGAAGAGGTTAACCAGCGTATGATCATTGGAAGAACGGCGACATATGGCAGTAAAGATCGGACGAAATGGAGAACAACGCAGGAAGCTTAGTGGCAGGATTTTCTAACTCAGGAAGATTAGTGGCAGGTCACCCTCAAAGGATTTTCCAAAGTAAAAGCTATCGTATAGCATTGGCAAAGTTTTCATGAAGACTTAGAGGATAGGCTCCTGGCTAAGGTTAAGGTTGTCTCTGACTGACTTGTGTCTCTTTCGATTCACTAACAAGTTCGAGCGCCAACTACCAAGCCATTAGTATTTGTAATCCTCTAGTTCTACTTAAGGTTTTTTCAACTATTTTGGAAGCAACAAGGTGTTGCTTTAAGAGCAATATGCTCTCACTTTGTAAACAAACTAAGCCTCGGCTTCTTTATTGTTTATTAAGGGTCTGGGAAGCCTAATATAACTTTCCTCCATCTCAGGATGGTTTAATTTTAAAAAAAAAATATGGACTATTCAAACAAGAACATTCCACATCAAATAACAAAACTCATGTAAGTTATTACTAACCCATCAATAAGGTCATGAAATGAAGATTTACTCTCTCCCAAATCACCCAACACCAAAGATTATATGTTAAGCACAATAGCACATCAATCCTCCCAATATACTCTTCAACAAAATATTATGAATATCTCATTCAAGATTCATGCTCTAAATAACACCACCACATTGTCAAATAAAGCACATAAGCATAAAGTTCAATGGGTTACCCAAAATTTGAAGCTATGATTTGCAAGACCCACAAAAGAAGAAGCAAAATTTCTAAATTTTGGAAGAAAAACTTCACTTTTTTGAGTTACACCAAGAGTGGGTGAGAGTGAGTGTTTATTGAGAAGAAATATTGTGTCAAATGAGAGAATTAGGTGGAGAAATGTACTATGGGATTAGAATTTCAGCCTAGGGGACTAGGGTGAGAGGTACAATTAGGATAAGAATGGAATTTTAAAATGCTCAATTAATTCCATTGGTTTTGGAAGTATCTTAAAAAATCCTAAGGAATTATGGGATTCCAACATTCTTGAACCAAAAATGCATTTTTGAATTTGAGAATCATAATTTTTGAAAATTTTCATTATTCGAACAAAGAAAAATTGGTGTAGTGCGCGAAAGGTGCCTGGCGCGAAGCAGAGCCTCGTGCCAAACAACTTGGCATGAAGAATATCCTCGCACCAGACCTTTGGCACGAGACATAGCTTGGTGTCGCTCCAATCTCAGCATAAAGCATTGCCTCACGCCAACCTACTTGGCACGAGGCATTCACCAACATATCCCTAATCTTCGTTTTTTTCCTCTTTTTCAATAGACTATGTCACCCGTCCAATTTAATTCCATTCAAAACACAATCACGATTCTTGAGCTCAAATTTCCAAACAAACAAAATTTTCATTTCAAAAATCTACACAGAAAAACAAGATTCATGCAAACACTATCTACTCACTAATCAAAACACGAAAGCAAAAGAAACACCGTATATTTATTGTCTTCCTCACAACTTATTTTCTTTTTCCATGCATTCTAGTTAGAAACACTTACCTATGGGTCCCCAGAATCGCCATCGGTAACTCCACCCACGTTACATCATCATGGAGAGGTCTCCACGATGAGCCATACTTTCCTTCGGAATTTTTGTTTTCCAATAGGAATTAATCTCCATGTCTTGCCATCATTAAGTCTATGAATGTCATTTCAGGGATTAAGGGAGGTTGAGGAGGTTTTAAGCTCTTGATCATCTCCCTTTTCCCGCTACAAATTAGTTAGCATAGAAAAAGAATCTAGCACCGACATATCATCCATTGCATCATGAAATTCATCAGAATCATCATCATTATCATCAACATGGGATTCACTCAAACATTCATGCCAGTTTGTCACACAAGAAGATTTATCATGCTCATCACATAAGGTTACACCTTTGCACATCGAAGAAGACTTTGTTTAATTATGCCTAGATTTATAGGTATCAAATTCCTCTTCATCCATGTCATCTTCTAGATTTAAGGTTCCCAAGTCGACATCAATTTTAGTCCTAGACGTTTTAATAAAAGGTCTCCCCAAAAGTATTGGGGGTGCATTTCCATTGTGCACCATGTCTAAGACAAAATTATGCTGGAAAAACTAATTTTCCACCTTGCACCATCACATCCTTTACTAGTTCACAGAGACTAGCTAGATTGGGAATGATTGGCAAGTTTGAAAATTACTCTATTATCCCTAAGATCACCTATTTCTAGGCGTTTATATAGACTAAAGTTATACCATTAATGAATTCACCTAGATCTATCATGGCAAGTTCCACAAGTTTACCACCTAAAGAGATAGGGATAGAAAATATTCTGGGGTCATCGCATTTCTTAGGGAAGTTGTTATGAATGCAACTCTAAGAAATTAAGCATATGATGACACATGTTATATTAATTCTATTATATGGATGGTTGCCTCTAACTTTTCGAAGACTTTTGGAATCTTTGCTTCATAAGTCACAATCTTTAGCCATCCTCTCAAAGAATTTGGAAATAGAAGTGGAATAGTAACCTATGCCTCTGGCTGTGGAAGTTCCATGGAGGGTGCTTCCGTGACCACAATCTCCTCCTCTTCAAAGTGTTCCTTAGTAGCCTCCACTATCTTGTCATCTTCTTGCATTATCTTCTTCTCGGTCTCACAAAATTCTTTCACACTTCTCAATTTAAGTGCGCTCACATTCCTCAGATTGACCTCAGGTTAGGAAGGTAGTTTACCGGACTCCTTGGCCTTAAGTCAGCTTATCGAGGTGGTAAGTTACCCGACTTAAACTTCAAGATTTTTTACATAGAAAGCTCTATTGCGAAGGTCCTAAATCTCTCGCCTTGTTCGCTCCGCGAAGATTTCACGTTTCTTCCCCAATTGACATATGGCTTCCAAAATCTCATCCTGTTCCGACATGTAAAGTGAAGCATAGTTGTTGGAAGGGCATTCACCTCTATTATATGTTTCAGGTGGAGCTTTTCCTCCCCAGTACCCTTGAGGTTGGTTGTCCTCCCTCTATTGGAAATTAGGATAATCTCGATACCTCAGATTTAATGAATTTGCATAGGGGGGTCCGGCCTTGCATCTCCTTGGTTCCCTCAGAACACTTGTGGTTGACCCCTAGGAAATTGTGGTCTTTCTTGGTTGTTGTAGTCAATTGCATTTACCTCTGGTAAATTATCTACGACTTTGGAGCATGCTTCAAAATTGTTGTTAAGGTTTGAAATTCCACACCCTTGTACTTTATGCACTTTTATTTGCAAAAGGTCCTTCATCATGGAACCAAGAGCTTGGACTTGCTCCTCCAACTTAGGTGAGTGTGTGGATTCTTCCAAGACCTTTACCCTCGATCAAATGCCAAATTTCCACATACCATTTGCCATTTCTTTAAAGAGGGCCACTGCATCTGTTGGGCTCTTGTTCGCTATTGAACCATTACAATTGGCATTCACCATCCACATGTCTTCATCGCACAATCTCTCAAAGAAGTAATACACCAAATCTCCTTCCTTGAATGGGTGGTAAGGAAAATGCGTCAAAAGTTGCTTGAAGTGCTCCCAATAATAGTACATACTCTCAGTGGCACCTTGGGTGATGTTTGACAACTGCTTCTTTAACCTGACTGACTTGGATGCCGGAAAATATTTTTCTAGAAACTTCTGCATCATATACATCTATGATCAAATGCACCCCGGTTGATAGTAGTAAAGCAATTCCTTGGCACTACTTTAAAGGGAAAATGGAAAGGCTCTTAGGTTGTAGTCATTTCGGACACTCCCGGGGGATTCATGTTCGTGCACACCAAATGGAACTCCAAAAGATGTTTGTATAGGTCCTCCCCAGCCAATCCATGAAATGTAGGAAGGCAATGGATTATGCCACTCTTTAGCTCACAAATCACATTGGTGGGTAATGGTAGGAAGGTGATGCATAGAGGTTGATTCTCCAAGTTGGGTGCCATGAGCTCCCGTAGGGTGCGGTTGTCTTCCACCATTTCTAGTGGATCTTCTACTACTACTTACTGCCTCGATTTAACTTTTTCCCTAGTTGTTCGCCTCCTTCTCCTCCAAACACATGTGTTCTCTGCCGGGTAGTGTAAGACACCCAGATTAGTGGCACGGGTGTATACTATAAACTAGCAGTAACAATACCCTTTTGAATACAACACTAGGAAATGGATCAAAAGGTAACAAAATAACTATCACAATAGCTCCAACCAAGCATCAACAATATAAACAAACAAAATAAAATCTAAACTAACTACTCTACTAACGCGTTATGCGTAAGTTGATACCTACACTAATAGGATCCCCGGCAGCGGCACCAAAATTCTGACCTGCTTCCTCCCGAGGTCGTTAAAAATTGTAGCTTAGAAGTTAAACCGGTTGGAGGCGATGAGGGTTAGATGATAGAAATTTATAATTTTGCACCTTATTCCTACTACTGCACTACCTATTGGGTAGTTAGCGGTAAGCCCTGGGTTTGTCCGCAGTGAGGTTAGGTCTAATGTATCAACTCATAACATTACCTCTTACGGTTCATCAATCCGTATGAGTGAAAGGAATAACTAGTAATGCAAACATGCAAATCGGGGGGGGGGGTGTTAGTTTTTCAAACTAACAACTATAAAACATGAAAACTAAAAACACAACTACAATATTAGCTAACCACTTGGGGAAATAATTGAGCAACTTGGCCAATCTAATGTTTTTATCCTCGATTCTTTCACATAGAGATCTAAACAAACCTAAAGGAGTGTCCATAGCACGTGGTGTGGCCTATAGCATACACTTCCCCTTCCCTGTCACGGTGTGTGCTCTCGCAACCGCTATCGACACAACCATTGTAACTAGGGTAGTACAGCAGGGTGCGAACATTGTTGTAGTTCTAATTCTCCTCTGTGCAATTATGTCATGGGCTTCCACCATGAATGCGATACTCCCCTCGGGCCCTATCAATTAGGCCTAAGGGTCGTAGGCATCTTATCTATGATACTAGGATTTCTTGTAACCCTAGTCTGCTACTATTTAATTATCTCTACCAAGAACCTCTCGAACAACTTTACGAAGTTAGCTAAGACTGGTACGATGTTAAGTGGATTAGTGTGACCTCAAATCTCCCGTGCACACATTCACGCAGATGTTCTCCTCCACCTATTCAAACAACCAGGTTTCTCTTCCCAATGGGGCATCGATATTTGCACCTAGCATGAATACAGCCCAACACGTGTGCTATAAATGTGGTGTAATATTCATGCATTCAAACTTAAAAGCAAATCACAATAATAATATGAACAAAAATTTAGGATGAACTAGAGAATCTCAAAAACCATATAGATTACCGAGTTACTACAATTTATCCCCAAGCTATGGAAACTACTCCCTTGACATGGAATTCAAATAAAGATTTGAATTCCACATCTTAGGATCAAAGAAAAATAAAAAGAATAAAAAGATAAAGTTTCTCCTAAGAAGAGAGTCTACAAACTACTCTTGAAAATGAAGAATGAGATATGAAAACCTAGTAGACAAAGGTTCAATTTATAATAGTAGGAGATTGTGCCTAAAAATAGGTCAAAAATAGGCTAAAATTGGGTAAACCCTAGCTCAGCCGCCACCCGATGAGGGGTGTCACGGATGATGCATCTCGTTGCATCTACTTTGCGTGAAGTGCGAGGACTAGCGCTGACCATGTAGCTTCATGGGTGCGAGGCACCAACTATTGGGCATGGAAAGGATTTTCATCTCGTGCGGGGCGCGAGGCTTCGCGTGGGTCGCATTTGACATGTTACGTAGGCCGTATCACCTGCTGTAGAACATTGTCAGAGCACCAAAACTTGATGTCTAGATCCACGCCAGTGGCTGTTGGCATGGGTCGTGGTCAGCAAGGGTGCTCACCAAGAAATTTGGTGCCGCCCGTGTTATTCCCCGCACCCCTTGTGCTAGTCTTGGTATATTGGACTTGGGATGGTGCGTGACTCCTAAAACGGGACGTCACGTGATTATACATAGCCACATGGGGGATTCTTCACTTTGTGCAAGCGGCTTTTGGCCTCTACTGCAGTTTGCACCATAGCCTCGCATTGGTCTCCTTGGTGTGGGGTATCTCCTTTGGTGCTGGGTGTTGGTGCCAAACCATTCATGGACCGTGCCGACCCGTTTGTGTGTTGGTGGCTGAACTAGTTTCCTTCTCTACAGGAGAATCCTTAGTCCAATTTGAGAGTTTAAGTAGTCGATTTTGTAGCACTCAAGAAGAGGAATCCAATTCAATAAGCATTATAGGCTAATTCGTCTTGGACCATATTCGGACATAAGCACAACTTATGGGACCACCATTCCCTGTTTATTCGTTAGCCACTATCTTTAGCTTGTACCACACATTGATGATTGTGGCCTTTGTCTACTACCATTCTAATGTGAACGACCTTCGTCTCTACTACCCTCCTTGCGAATGACCTTCAATATCTTCAACCATCGTTACGAACGGCCTTCATATAGAATGTAAACAAAATGTACCCACAGGCAACCTACTAAAGATGAACACAGGGAAGATCAAGGAGCTCATGGGTACAAGATATCCCTTAGTACCAATTCTGTTTACAAAATGCGAGATTTAGACAAGAAAACCTAACATGGTTGTCTAAAATCCTTGTCACATAAACTTAACTAATACTAGCAATCCACCAAGTAAGAGTAACTAAAAAGTATGCCAAGTGCATCAATTAGTGCACGGGAAATGAAGCATATCAGAAAATGAGCCATTTTGCACTGAGTGCGATCAGCTTGATTCGTTAGTGCACAAACTCGAGCAAACTTGTGTTGAGTACAACGACAGACTTCTGGCTCCCCCTTCTTATCACGCAGAGCTATCAGCATTGGAGATCTCATTGTGGGTACCGGTGATCAAAGGATTAATTTTTCAGAGGTTGTCTGATTGCATATCCACGACCTAGAGGATGAACTGCAGAATATAAAGGCTGAAAAGACGTGGTATGAGGAAACTGTTAATGTGATGAGTATGCCACTGGACCGCGAGGAGTTCAACCTTACAACCACTTTCAAGGAATATTTTGCTAGGTATTTTGATCACATAGAGCGAAGGGGTCTAACACACCATCCTGTTTATTCACATAGGAAATGGCAATATGACAATATGGCTAGCGAGGAGCGCTTGGCCGAAGAACATCTATAAATGGCCGAGCACGCAAAACTGAGCACAGTCGTCGCTGCGGAAGATTGTCTTCTTCTAGTTCATCATGTGCTTCGAGGTGTAGATAACATGTGATGATTTTTTCCAATGATTTTTTTCGTTGCGGTTTTTGGATATTGTGGTTGTCCCTCTTTTTTTTGTCTTTACACTTTTGAATGCTCTTGACTGTGTACTCTTTTCTTTGTGAGATTTTTTTCTCATATATCTATCTATTATGTTTGAGTATTGTAACCTTGTATATCACGAAGCTGCAAGACCTATAACATGCTTTAGACGCTATATTGTGGGTATATATTCCATGTAGCAATATCTATTGCTTGCTTTGTTGTGTGAAGCCACAAAATCTATAGCTTGCTTTAGTCGCTACATCATTGGCATAGGTGCCATCTAGCAAGATCTATTGCTTGATTAATTGTGAAAAGCCGCAAGATCTATTGCTTTCTATTGTTGTAGTATTTGATCATGGTTTTCCTGGTAGCAAGATCTATATCTTGCTTTTTATTGATAGTGCGAAGCTGCAAGATCTATAGCTTGCTTTTATGGCTTTGTATTAAGTATACCTGCCTTGTTGCAAAGTTCATGACTTGGTTTTCTTTGTCTTTTGCGAAGGGGAAAGTTGAATGATTTTCATAAAATGATAATTATGCCACTATCATCATGTGTTCTTATGTTAAGATTTCGTAACTTAGATTTGCGAATGCAAAGTACGGCTGTTTGAAAAGAAAATATGGTACTCTGAAAGATTTATATTCCGATCATAGCGCTTTCAACACAAAACAAAGGAACAATCAGTCCCAATGATTTTATCATGGTTTCGATACATGGAAACTAGGTCTTCATGTCTCTATGCTGATTCTACACATAAAGCTTTCTTAGGTAGTGTTCCATTGACTTAAATACTTCTTTATCAAAAGTCATTCCACTGTACCTACGTGTGAAAAAATTACTGTATAGGTGCGAAACACGCACTTCCCCGTTTCTTTCTGTTTTGAGCTGATAACGGTCATCTTCAACTGCTTTCTCTCGACCATTCATGGCGGCTCCTCCGCCTGGCCGCGGCGGCGGTACTATTGGCAAGTCTTTCCTCCAAGCTTTAGGTAGTCGTCCTCCCCCACTTAATGTCTCCCTGCCATCGAACCCTGAAATCATCCCGAAAACTCACTACAAGGGAGACATAGCCTGTCTGGTTAGTCGAAAAGATGTAGAAACTCTAGCCTCCCACTACCAGAACGCCTTAGT
This sequence comes from Rubia yunnanensis, assembly GCA_037428765.1. Classification (NCBI taxonomy): domain Eukaryota; kingdom Viridiplantae; phylum Streptophyta; class Magnoliopsida; order Gentianales; family Rubiaceae; genus Rubia; species Rubia yunnanensis. The sequence continues at coordinate 66,654,883 of CM075064.1, forward strand.
TGGGAAATTTGGAAGAGGCAAACCATCGATGGCTGTCCTTAATGAGGCTTTCAGATCAGTCGGATTCAAAGGTAATTTTCAGTTAGGTTCAATTGATTTCAGACATATACTGATTAGATTTCAAGATAAGGAAGACTATAAGCGGCTATGGCTCAAGGGTTAGTGGACCTTCAATCATGCCCTGATGAAGGTACTCAAATGGACCACGGACTTCTCGCCGGAGGTTGAATCCTCCATAGTCCCGGTATGGGTTAATATCCCAGTTGTTCCTATCTTTTTCTATAATTCTACTACGATCCAATCTATGGGAAATCAGATAGGAAATTTCATTAAAATGGATGCAGCTACTGCTGCTTTATCCAGACCTTCTGTTGTGAAGATGTGCGTAGAAATTGATCTTAAAAATAAGCTTTCGGCATTTATTAGGGTTGGAATAGAGGAGGATGGTACTGAGTTTAATGTTGTTAAGCTGCCTCTAGAATTTGAGGATCTGCCTTCATACTGCCATCACTGCAAAGCCATAGGTCATGATGACAATCAGTGTATCCATTTGCATCCTGAATTAAAGAGGCCTAGGACTTATAAGATGATAAAACCAAATCCCTCCCATAAGAATCCAGAAGAAGCTATAGTAGAGTCTCAATCCAAGGACCAACCAATAGGAACTGGAGGTCATGATAATAACAATAATGTTGGGGGTTCTGGGGTTTCTGCTGCTGAGAAAAAGAGAACTCTTTCCTTACATTCTTTCAAATATGTTCCAAAGCATAAAATGATTCCTACCATCGATCCTGAACAAGAGGTGGTTAATGTTAATGAGGTGGAGGAATTGCCTCCTGAAATTGATCTGCCTTGGGTTGATTTCCTGGTGGGAGGTGACAAAGTTGTTCTGACACCAGGTCACCATGAATCCGTGCATTTAGAAAAAGTAGCTATTGAGATGGATCAGCCTAAACACTCTCGATCTGCTCCACCACAATTCATCTCAAAGAAAATCTATGCCAAGGATGACTTGCCTACCAAACGAGGTAAATCTTTCTCACCTTTTAATTCCATCATTGCTGCAAAAAATTTCCTCTTCTCTCAGCAGAAGCAGAGACAGAATAGATTCCTTCCGCTCGCACTCGATGAGGACTCTAGTGCAGAAGATCTGCAATCTACCTTCCCAAACATTGAGGAGGTGGCAAATATTGGTACTTCCTCAAGTGAACTTCAAGTAACTCCTCATGTTGATATTCCTAATTGTCCTGCTTCCCAAGAGAGTAAGGTAGTTTCTTCTATATTACGCTCCAAACCTGGAAAAACCAAAAAGGGGGACCAAGTATCAACAGATATCAATCATAGTAATGAGACTTATCTAACTCAGCTGAATACCATCATGACTAGATCAAAAAGCTCAAATAATGTTTCCCTATGAATAGTACATCTCTTAAGGTTAAAATGTTGGTTTGGAATATTCGGGGAATGGATACATCAATGCTTAGGCTTCAAAACTTGATAACTACATATAAGTTTCAGCTAGTATGTTTAATTGAACCAATGCATGACAATTTGCAATGTGAATCTTACAGACTTAGGCTAAACTATGACCATTGTATGTTTGCAATGAATGGACAAATCTGGCTATTTTGGAATTCATGTTTATCTATTACAATGATAAGTGATAATCTGCAATTTCTAGCAGTCTCTTTACATAGTCTTACTCTTAATAAATGTATGGAAGCTTTCTTTGTTTATGGCCTTAGAACCAGGAATGGTAGAAAAAATTTATGGTCGGATCTTAGGTCCATCAGTCATTCTCAGGCTATCTTTATAGGTGATTTTAATGCCATTACATCTATAAATGAATACAAAGGTCCATCTACTCCCAAACTGGGTAGTATGAGGGACTTTAATGATTTTATAAATGTTGAGGCTTTGCAAGAGATAAATACAGTTGGCAATCTGTTTACATGGAGTAACAATAGGTTAAGAAATCCTACTATTCAACGTTTAGATAGAGGACTTTGTACCCCATCTTGGTCAACCAATTTCCCAGACTCCTCTGTTCAAATCCTGAATAGGATCTCTTCATATCATAATCCTATGCTGCTTTCCATTGGAAGTGACATCCTTTCCAACCCTAGGCCATTTAGATTTCTTAACACTTGGTATAAAAGAAAGGAGTTTAATGATATCATACTGAAAAACTGGGAGATGCCTATCAATAGATCAGGAATGCTAGGTTTTTATCTTAAACTCATCAGACTGAAAAAAGAGCTTAAAGTTTGGAATAAGGAACAATTTGGGAATGTACATGATAATGTAGTGAGTGCTGAATCTGCTCTAGAATCTCAGGAACATATGTATGACCTAAATGCTTCTGTGGAGAATCTAATCAAACTTAAAGAAGTAAAGGCTAAACTGGTTAAAGCTCTTGCAGAACAAAAAAGCTTTTGGAAACATAAGGCCAAAATTAAATGGCTAAAAGAAGGAGATGATAATACAAGCTTTTTCCATAATTCGGTAAAGGAGAGAAATTCCAGGCTTAAAATCTCAAAAATCAAAAGCAGTACTGGACTCTGGTTAGATAACAATCGGGATATTGAAAAGGAGGCTATTCGATATTATCAAGAACTTTTAACAGATGATTGTACTCCTGACAGTAGTTTGTTTCAATCTCACTTTCTAAGTCAGATACCTAGTTTAATTACTCAGGAAGAAAATGAGAGATTATTGCAACTGGTCTCATTGTCTGAACTTAGGAACATTGTTCTTAATCTCAATAAGAATAGAACTCTGGGACCAGATGGCTTCACAGCTCAGTGTTTTATTAAATCTTGGAATGTAATCTCAACGGACCTTCTTTCTGCGGTCCAAGATTTTTTGGATGGGAATAACATCCCCAGAGGTATTGGCAGCACATGGAGAACAATTATTCCAAAAAAGAAAACCCCTAATTCTTTTGATGACTATAGGCCTATTAGTCTTTCCAACGTGATAAATAAAATTTGTTCAAAAGTGCTAGTGGAAAGATTAAAACCTTTAATGCAAAAATTGATTTCTCCCCACCAAACAGCTTACCTTAAGGGGAGGGACATCTCGGATAATATCATCTACCTTCAAGAAATGGTTAGATTCCTAAATAAGAAGCAAAGACTGCCTAATTGCATTGTTAAACTAGATCTTAAGAAGGCTTTTGATAGAGTTAGGTGGTCTTTTTTATATAATGTTCTGGTCAAATTTGGTTTTCACCCGAGATTCATCTTTCCAATCATGCAAAATTTGTCACAGGCATGGTTCTCCATTTTAATAAACGGTAAGCCTGTTGGATTTTTTCAATCTACAAGGGGAATCAAACAGGGAGATCCCCTCTCACCCTTTTTATTTAACCTTTTCTCTGAGGCTTTTTCTAGGAGCTTAGCATTTATCTTCTCTAATGGTAAGCTGGCATATTACAATCTTCCAGGTAATTCTCCTCCTATCTCTCATCTCTCTTATGCTGATGATACAGTTGTCTTCCTAAGGGGTGGCAAGAACACACTGATTAGGTTTAGAGCATTCCTAGCTAAATTTGAAGAGGTCACAGGTCAAAAGATAAATTACAATAAAAGTGACATCTTCATTGGGAAACATGCCTCTTCCCACTCAGTTAGTAATATAAAAAGGCTATTAGGAATGAAATTGGGGGCTTTTCCCTTCACATATCTAGGAGTCCCCATTTTCACTGGTAAGGCAAAAAAAATTTACTTTCAGCCACTATTTGAACAAATTGACAGTAGGATTGGTAGCTGGAAAAACAAATGGCTTTCTTCTGGGGGAAAAATTACACTGATAAAATCTTGTATATATGCTATCCCTCAGCACATATGGTATGTTATAAAACCTAGCAAGGAGATTATAAAGACCATTGAAAATAAACTGAGCAGATTTTTTTGGGGGTACTCTGATCTTAAACCTAAGAGAAAATGGAGGAGGTAGGATGATCTTTGTCTTCCTATTAACCAAAATGGACTAGGTTTTAGATCAATCACCACCATTATAGATACATGCTCAGTTAAACTATGGTGGAAATATCAATTGGCTACGGCTTTATGGACACACCTGATTTCTTCTCTGCCACCATCATCTAGATCTTCTCCTAACTGGAAAAGAATTTGTTGTTTGAACGAATGGGCAGAATCAAACTCCAGAGTAATAGTGGGTAGAGGTGAATGCAATTTCTGGACATCTAATTGGTTAGATATAGGTCCCATTATTGATCTTTGTGATTGCAATCTTGTGAATATCTCAGCTGCATGCACTGTATCTGAATTTGTTTCGGATAAAATAGCTATGATTTAGAAGTTATCTCCTTTGCTACCAGCTCATGCTATTTCCCTATTACAGGAATCAAAATTATATACTCATAGGTGTGACAGACTCATTTGGAAACCTGGAATTAGAGGTAATTTTACTTTAAAATCGACCTATACATTGCTTAGCAACCAGAGAGGTACAATTGACTCTATTCAACACTTCTGGAATCCAAGACTGCAGAAAAAAATCTCAATATTTATGTGGAAACTAACCAATTCTTTTTTACCATTTGATAATATTCTGAAAAAGATGAGATTCAGTTTGCCCTCTAAGTGTTGTATGTGTAATAACCATGAAGATTCCTTACAGCACTTTTTCAACTCCTGTTCTTTTGCTCTTCAAGTATGGAAAACTGTTCATCAATTTATGGGGATAAATAATAGGTTGTTCCAATCTGTCTGGGATAGAATCTCATGCTATTCTACCTATCCGGGATTGAGCTCTTTACACTCTATCATAATTAGAACTTCATCTGTGATAACATTCTGGAACTTGTGGAAGATGAGAAATAACTGCCTTTTTGACTCAGTTTTGCCTACCGGGGGTTTAGTGCTTAATCGAATCAGGGAAGATATTTTCTATAATTTTTGTTCTAAGCCGGTTTTCACAACCTCAGCTTTAGACCATAGTATAGCAGATCACTCTTTCCTGCCTTTGATAAAATCGGCTCCAAAGCCTAACTTTTTTAAAATAGTATGGTCAAAGCCAAGTAATGGGTATAAAATCAATGTGGATGCTGCTTGGTACTGCTTCACTAGTATGTGTGGACTTGGTATGATTATTAGGGATTCTCGGGGATGTTTCATAGCTGCATATACCAAGTACACTGATGCCATCTCCCCCTTAGAGGCAGAAATGAAAGCAATTCAGTTTGCCTTAGGTAAATCAATGAGTTTCTCTTGTCCTGTTCATATAGAGTCAGATTGTTTGAATGTTTTTCATTATGTTGCTGATCCCATGCATGCTCCTTGGAAAATGTTTCAATTGGCTGATGAAACACACCAAATTCTGGGAGATATTAATTTAGTCCACATTCATAGACAAGCTAATTTAGTTGCAGATTCTCTAGCTAAATCTTGTCTAAGTGCAAAGTCCGGTTCCTTCTTGTATAGATTCAACTGTTTATCTAATACTTGCCAAGGCTTGCTTAGGTTAGATCAGATAGGTACACCATCTTTAAGGATGGGGGACTGAACGGATGCTACTGATTCAGATGTTAATTGCAGGTACAACTCTCCAAGCTCACTGGATTTCTTCACACTTGTCTGCGGTCACACTCCGGCAGCATTTTTCAACGAAGCTATTGGCTGGCTCTACACAATTTGATGCTCTAGTTTCATGACAGCATTCAAGCTTATTCACATTCAAGCATTTCAGGGTTGATTTAATTGAGTAAACTTGATGCATACTACGGTAGGAGTGGATTGCTTCTACAATAGGTGGAGTATTTTGGACTGCCTTGTGTTTCTTTAACTAGATTCACTAACAAGTTCGATCACTTCTACTATTGGAGAAGCTTTTGTAATCCTCTTACTACATTCTTCACTTTTCTCTAGGTTTTGGAGGCAACAATGGTTGCTTCAGGAGCAAATTGCTCAACTATGTATATTAGTACTGAGCTACTTCTTCATCTCCCTTTCGATGTAAATTTTGGTTCCTTTTATGGCTTGGGTACGCCAAATAGAAATGCCCCCATCTATGGATGGTTAATTTTTTTTAAAAAAATAAAGCTTTCTTATGTTGACTACTTGCCAAGTGTTAGGAACACTTCTACCATCCATTCTCTCTAGCTTGTAGCAGCTGGATCGGTCCATCTTCGTTATCTTATACGGCCCTTCCCACTTTGGACACAACTTTACTTTTTCCTCAACTAGGCTAGCTTCATTCTTCCTTAGCACCAACTTATGGTTGTAAGCTCTAACTATCCTTTCTTTGTACCTTGCTTACTTGATTGCCTCCCTTTGTCTCTTTTCCTCGAGCTCATCCAAGTTCAACCCCACCATCTCTGGGTTAGTGCCCTCATTCTATTATTTTAATTGAAGGCTTGATTGTCCAATTTAAACAGGTATTACCACTTCGTGCCCATATACCATACTGTACGGCATTTTTCCTGTTGGTTTCGCATTGTTGTTCTATACAACCACAAGGTGTTGGGTATCTCATCAACCCTGCTTGCTCACTTTCCTTCCAATCTTTTCAAGATACCTTGAACGATCATTCTTTTTGTTAACTCTACTTATCCGTTCACTTGAGGGTGAGCCACAAAAGTGAATTTCTGTGTGATTCCAAGTTTAAAACACCATTCTATAAAGATCCCACTTGTGAATTACTTCCCAATGTCGGTAACGATGGTTTGTGGTACTCCAATGCGAACAAATATATTCTTCCAAACAAATTTTCTTGCTGCTTCCATCGTGACTCTTCCTAAGGGCTTTGCTTCTACCCACTTTGTGAAGTAGTCGATTGCCACAATTAAAAACTTGGAACTGCCAGCACCTTTTTGAAAAGGTCTAATGAGATAAATTCCCCATTTATCAACTGACCAAGCTCCATATATTCCCGTTAATACTGCCTGCGACTTATGGGATATTGGAGCATTTATCTGGCAGGTTCTACATTTAAGGAAAAAATTGTATGCATCATTGAACATGGTCGGCCAGTAGTATCCAACTCGAATAATCATTTTTCCAATCATTCAAGATCCTTGATGTGATTCGTACAATCCTTCATGTACGAATTGCTCTTCTCGCACTTCGTAATCTTCTCGTACTTGTTGGACCACTATCTGTGAATTGCTGAATGCTCAAACGCTCTTCACCTTCATGTTAACCATGAGTTCTAGGACACATATTAATGCCTCGTACTCAGCTTTGTTATTGGTAAGTGAGAAATCAAAGCAAAGCAAGTATCTGTATTCTCCTCCTTCCGGGTTAATTAACAGCAGTCCTTCTCCACATCCTTCCTTGCTAGATGCTTTGTCTACGAATAATTTCCACGTATCGTCTTCCCAATTGGCCTTTACTTTGTCTTCATCAAGAGACTATTGTGTTTTCTCCTGCTGTGCTACAACGCTTGTCATTTCGGCAATGAAATCTGCTAAAGTTTGTGCCTTGATTGAGATTCGCAGCTGAAATTAAATCTCGAACTGTCCCAATTCAAGAGCCTATTTGGTCATTCTCCTAGATGACTAGGGCTTGTTCAAGATGTTCTTAATTGGGTAGTCAGTATAGACAACAATCGTATGAATGTGGAAATAGTTTTGCTGTCTTCTTCACAAATATATCAATGCTAGGGTTATCTTTTCAATTGGAAGATACGCCCTTTCAGCTTGCTTTAGTATTCCGCTATTGTAGAAAACTGGTATCTATTTTTGGCCCTCCTGCCTTACCAGGATTGAGCTTACTGTATTCAGTGAAACCACCAAATACAAGTATAGTGTTTCTCCTTGAATTGGTGCTTTCAAGGTTGGAAGTTTCTAAAGTTGGTACTTCATTGATTCGTATGATGATTGGACACTCTTCACTCTAGCTAAACTTTTTGGCCTTCTTAAGGATTTCAAATAGTGGGAAGTTGCTTTTGGTTACTTTTGACTTAAACATACAGAGCGAAGCCAGCGACCCTATCAAGATTTGGACTTCCTTCACTATTCATGGTTGGGGGATGTTAACAGTTGCTTGTATTTTTTTCTGGGATAGCCTCAATCCTTCTTGAGGAAACCTTGTATCCCAGGAATTTACCAACGCCAACCCCTATTGTGCACTTTTTGGGATTTACCTTCATTCGAGCTGTACTTAATGTATTAATGGTTTCTTTTAAATCATCCGCAAAGTCACCTGCTCGCCTACTTTTTATGACCATGTCATCCATATATGCCTCTATATTGCACCCAATCTAACTGCAAAATGCACTGTCAACCACTCTCTTGTACGTTGCTGTGGTTTTTTTCAATTAGAATGGCTTCTTCGCCTAGCAGAATATCCCAAAACTTGTTATGAAGGCCAGTTTTCAGCATCTTTAGGGTTCATCAATATCTGATGATACCCTTTGTAGGCATCCCTGAGATCGCTTCTACTAGTTGATTGATCTTTGGCATGGGGTAACAATCCTTTGGGCAGGCTTTGTTTGAATTGGTGAAATCTATATACATTTCCCACCCAGAGTTTGCCTTTTTGACCATTACCGGGTTCGCTAGCCATGTTGAGTATATTACCTTCTTTATAATCCCAACTTGCAACAACACCTTTACTAGTTCTTTGATTTCCTTTTGTCTAATATATAGCGAAGCTTATTTGTTTTTTCTTAATCGATTTGATCAAATCAACGATATTCAAGGAATGAGTTGCCACACCTGGGTCAACTCCTCCCATGTTCTGTATGTTCCACGCGAATGTGTCCTTGTGATCTCTCAAAATTTGTATCACCCTTCGTTTCTCTCGATTTGGAAGATATTTCCATACTTAGACATATTTAGATGCATCGTTGTCATCTAGAATGACATTTTTAGTTTGTTCCCCTATTTCTACTGGGTGATCCACCTGGTTAAGTGATTTACCGTTAGTGATTGCACTGACCATTTTTTGTTGTTCCACAATTCTTCCATCTTTCATTGCGATAACCATGAACTGCCTGGCAGTTTGCTGGTTTCCCCTCACTATGGCTATTCATGTTGGGGTAGGGAATTTCATGACTAAATGGTACAAAGACCATATTTCTTTGGCTCTGTTCATCCATAGCCTGCTAATAATTATTTTAAACGAACATGGAGAATCCATGACAACGAAGTCACGGATCATGGTGCAGTTCCTCTCATTCTCCCAAATTGTTACAAGCAGCTAAATATTTTAAAGCAGTGTCTCTTCTCATCTGTACAAGCACGGGCATGGATTTTTCAAGTCCATTCTCTTGATCCATGTCTATCAAAATAGTCTACAAAAAGAATTTCTACCACATTTCCATCGTCGACAAACACTCTATGAACAATCATGTTCCCGATTTTAGCTATAATGACCATGGGATCATTGTGTGGCGAGGCATTAGGAACAACTTCTTCTTTGCTAAACGTGATTATTTCTTCAATACGCAACCTTTTATCTATGGGCTCCAGTGGAGTTGAATTTTTGGCCTTAGCCTTCCGGGTATTATTTGATAAGGACTTTATTAACCCATGTATGGAGAAAACTACTTTTTTGGAACTTCGTTGGGAGCTCCCTCTTTAAAATCTACTGTCGCTGTTATCTTTTGATTTCTGTTTTAAGTGGTCACCGTGGCTTGGGATTTAGCCATGGTACTTCCTACCTTGCTTGCTTCGTTGTATCTATTACCTCTATCTTCCTTCTTGTATTACCCTAGATAACTATTCCTCAAGTTTTCTTCTACCTGTCTCTGTAGATCTCTGCAATACTCGATATCATGACCATGATCTCTATGGAAGGCACAATAGTATTCTCTTGACCTTTTATCTGGAGGCACTACCATTAGCACTGGTTCGTAAAATAGATCTTTGTTCGCTTGCCAAATCTCTGTTCCTGATTTTATTAGCGGTGTCTCTTTGGACAAGGGGTTCGGTGTTCCTAATTCTCTTCCTTTGAAAGTAAAGTTTCCTTTCCCTTTCTTTGCCAAATTCCTTTGTGATTATTTGATTACTCTTTTCTAATCTTGCTCGGGCTCTATTTTGTAGTTGTTGGCTTTCTCGATTTCACACATACTATTCTATCATTTTTTGTAGATCCCTTGGATTTTCTGGTTTGTTCTTTGTTAGTTCCTTGTAGAACTCCCCCGATCGCATGCCTTCTATCAACGTACCTAAAGAATATTGAAATGATAGGTACCAAACCTGCAAACTCTCTATAAAGAACCTACTGTGATATTCTGCCAAGCTTTTATTGCTTCGTTGAGCTATATTATTTAGATTTGTGATTATCTTGGTAAACTTCAATTTTTGGTATAAGCATCCTAAAAACAGATTTGCTAGTTGTGCCCAGGATGTGATCCTTCCGTTTGGTAAATATTCGTACCATATGATTGTTGCTCCCAACAAAAATATGGGGAACGACTTTCATACCAACTTGATTTCAGCATCGCAGAACCTCATGCTATTACGATAGAAATTTAAGAATTCTTTTGGGTTAGTCATCCCATCGTAGATTTTGACAATGGTAACTTGATTCCCTTTGGCGTCCTAAAGTTGTGAAGATGTGGTGCTAGTGGAAACTTGTTTGCATCATCATCTGCTACTATGTCTCTCAACTCATCCCTATATTTAAGGCCCTCATTATTTTGAACTATTTTTTGACTCACCCTAGGAGAATTTGTATTGAGAGTAGTTAGAAACTAATTATAAATTTTATCTTTGTTTGCTTCTAGAAGTGACACAAATGCTCTCCTATCTTTTTCCTTGTTTGTGTTTGGGGATTCTACTTATTATTCGTCTTCTGTGTCATCCCTAGCATGTTCTTTCTCTCTGCTTGGAAAGTGATCCTGATCTTGGTTGGGATGTATATTTCTATCTCTCTGCTTGCTCTCGAGTGGTGTTTTTACTTGTTTCACTCCTAGTGAACACCATTATCAACCTCGTTAGTAATGAATGACTAAAAAAAAACTCATCCCCACAGATGGCGCCAAATGTTTTAGTGTTCCCAATCTAGCTAATTGAACGTTGTCCACCACAATGTGCAAACGATATCCTAAAAATTTTTCTGGGGAAAAGTCTCTGACGCTAGAGTTAATATCATTTCTCTAGAAATAAATCTTCTCTAGTCTTGTTGCACTTACCTCTATTTGTGACCTCTTTATTTCTTTTTAGCCTTCCCTAAATATGGCTCCGCTTTACTCGGGTTTGCTATTGCGTGCTTGATCATGGCTCTAAGAAAGATGGTTCATGGTAGGCGCCTGACCATGATCTCCGTTTTTCACTGTTTGTAAGTTTCCTCTATCTCTGCTCGCATCGTGGGCTGGTCTTAGGCTTGTTTTCAACTTCAGGCCTATGGTCCAGCCTTTGGGCTAGGTATACACCAAAAAGAGTTCCATGAAGGGATATGCGGAGCTTAACACAGACCAAGCTACATAGCTAAGAAAATGCTCCTAGCGGAATACTATTTTCCAACTATGTTCCAAGATGTCCACAAGTATATCCAAACTTGTCATAAGTGTCAACCGTATGCGCCCATCACACATATGCCTCAAACAGAAATTATCCCAATTCATGAAGCATGTCCCTTATTGGACCATTCCCAGAAGCTGCAGGACAAGTGAAATACGTCATCATGGCTATAGATTACTTCACCAAATGGGTAGAAGTTGACAGTCTAACTAGTATCACAAGGCAAGAGTTTATAGGTTTTATTTGGAAGAATACCATTTGTCATTTCGGTATCCAAAATACGATCATCACGGATAATGGAAAATAGATTGCCCATAATTCCTTCAAAGCATAGTGTGAGAAGTATAAGATATAACAAAAATTTACGGTTGTGTACCATCCACAAGCAAATGGTCAGGTTGAAGTGACATATAGAACTTTGCTTCAAGGGATAAAAAAAATGAAAGGAGCACAAGGTGCTTGGCCAGAGGAATTACCAATTGTTTTGTAAGCTTACCACACTACTGAAAGAGCTGCATCAGGAGAAAGTCCACATAGCTTAGTGTATGGGACTGAAGCAGTAATCCCCATAGAAATTGGTGTACCAAGCTTTCAAACTTTGTCCTCAGACAATGTTGAGAATGAGAGTGAACTTCAGACAAAACTAGACCTCCTGGAGGAAAAATGAGAAAAGGCAGCTCTAAGAGAGGCTAGAGTCAAAGAGCGGATAAAGAAGTACCGTGAAAGACGGGTTAAAAAGCTCTAATTCGTTCTAAGGGATTTGGTTATGAGAAAAAATGAGGCCACAAAGGTTGAATGGGAATGAAAACTGGCTCCAACTAGAAAGGACCGTACGAGATCATTGAGGCGTATGCTGGAGGGAGTTATGTTCTTCAAGATCGTACCGGAGATAGAGTACCTCTGATGTAGTATATATGTAGATAATGATGAACCATAAGACTAAATTACTTTTTATGCCTGAGCCCATAAGAAATTGCGGAGCCATCCATTAATAGTAATAGAACTTTGCGCAAAGTTTCCTCCCGTGATATGAGTTACTACCACAGTAGAAATAGAAACTACGGGGGGAGCTATTAGAGAATAGTCCATCGATGCAAAGTAGTGTGTTTTAATGCACGGCTTTCTAAGGCATCTGTGACGTACAATTCATGTTATAATAAAGTGTAATTCCGAATTTGCTGCAAACTATGATTCAATTTAAGTTATTCCTCGTATGTCTTGATTTAATCCATATATCTAGCATGAGTACAATGAACATTACAACACCGACTTAAGAATGATAAACTTTATTTTGAGATTTTGCAGCAAACTATGATTCAGTTTCAGTTATTCATCACATGTCCTGCTTTAAACCATATATCTAGTATAAGTACAGTGAACATTACAACATTGACGTACGTTCGGTGAATTTTTGAACATCAGCATAAGCACGGTGAATACTACAACATCGATGTACGTTCAGTGAATTTTCAAACACCAGCTTAAGCACGGTGAATACCGCAACATCGATGTAAGTTCGATGAATTTTCAAACACCGACATAAGGACGGTGAATACTACAACATCGATGTAAGTTTGGTGAATTTTCAAACATCGGCATAAGCACGGTGAATACTACAACATCGACGTAAATTTGGCGAATTTTCAAACATCAGTTTAAGCATGGTGAATACTACTACATCGATGTACGTTTAGTTAGTTCAAGCATCAACAGAAGCATGATGAACTCTGTAACATTGATGAAAGTTTAATTGACACTTATGAACTTCTACGGGAAGTCGGTGATCTTGCTAACATCAACAAAGAAATAAAAAGTTCTTCCATATTATATGAACATGAACAATTTGCATGACCTTTTTTGAACACTCACAAGTCTGCAAAATTTCACCAAGTTAGACATTGTCTGGGTGGAAAAGATGATTTTGTACAGGTCGATGGACTCAACAAACTCAACAACTTCTGGAAAGAGCAAGCTAGTATAATTTATTAAGAGGGCCACAATTAAAGGCCAACTATTATTGTTTCAAAAAAAGTAGTGTGAAGGTTCAATACATGGAAAATTCAAAAGGAAAAAAAAGCAACCACACAGAGGGATCAATATTGAAAAATTAAAATGAAGAAAAATTTGACGACAACAAATAGCTAGTTTAAGTCTATCGCGAGAAAGGAATACAATTGCCATCAAGTGCTAAGATCTTGCTCTTCACGAAGAAAATTTTGAGCTTCGGCATAGATTTCAATATGGTCATGCTTTTCCCTTTGTAATTTGGTTATGAATTTTCTTATATAATTCTGCATGTTCTAATTAATGGAAGGTTCACTTTACCAAATTCCAGACTGTATGCGTGAAGACTTGATTTATACTTAGTGCAAATAAGAGTCAATTGCTTCATATTGGCAGAAAGACGATTAAGCTCTCCTCCTTGATGACAAAAATGATGTCCTTGTTCATTTAAAGCAATGAATCTTTTCATGTTGCTCTGAAGATACCCTAATCATCTGTTCCAGACTCCCAAATCAACAGATAACACTAATCATATCGTGAAGTGTTGCTCCAGAATGATCCTTCAAGGAAATATAAGTTCTCTCTAGGCCATCAACACGTTGGCAAAAATTGTCTCTTTCCAACAAAATATTATCATGTGTTATCTTAAGTGAGCGGATTTATTTTTCTCTATCAAGGAGCATGCCTCGAAGCAGTCCCACTTGTTGTAATCTACCTTTAGCCATTTTCACTCAAGCTTGAGCTGCAACAAAATGCTTCAACATTTGGTGATACAAGTCCCAAGCATAGTCTTCAGTTTCTTTGAACCATTTCTTCAAAGCCCAGAAGAAAAGGTATAGGTAAAAATGCTTGAAGGTGGTGCAACTAAAGGTAGAGAGAATTGAACACTAAAAATAAATACAAAATATACTATTAATTTCCCTTGAAAGGATCAATATTGGAGCAACACATCAAAAGGGGAAATTAGATTAAACATAATTAAACAACATATGCAATAATAACAAGTCAGGCATTAAAGCTAGCCTTCTCCATGTTGCCATTCTCATTCAAAGATGGGTCTTGAACCTCCAGCAGGGAGTGTTTTGAATCCAAGTGTTCATCTTCCATATTATTATTTGCTTCACTGGACTCACTGTCATGACCTCCTTTCCAAGTAGTTCCTTCATCAAAAGCTAGTTGCTTTAGGTCTTTAACAGTCAACATACTGGTACACGAGACTACATGGTCAAAGAATAGTAGCTTAATCTCATCTTCTTGAATAGACTCATACCAAATAGGATCCATCTCCTTAGAAGCTTCTGGATGCAAGTGTTTTTTAAGCAAGTTGTAGCATGAGCTTGCAGGTTGCTTAAGCAAGCACATGGCTAAGTCATTCTTGCATGTTTTCTGACCTAAAGTCACTAGCTGGATGAAAAATTCCTCAAATCCCTTTTACTTTACCAACTTGTTCTTGAATGCCTTCACAAATTGGCTTTGGCCTATGGGGGTAAAAATTGAGCTTGCTGTCTCAAGGCTTTCGATACGAGCATGGGCCAAAGGGAGCTCGTTGACCACAACAGATTTTGAAGTCGTTAACTCATTAAGTTGCCTTTAGAGGTCCCTTTCCTAGAGCCTAGGTTTGGACTCAGCCTTCTCCTATCGAAGGAGAGCGAGAGAAGCCTTTTCCTTCAAAGTAGACATTTGTTATGACCATAACTTACAAATCCTTGACATGGTGGTTTTCATGGCTTCAGGAATCTACACTAAAGTACTTTTTTCCCTTAAAACACATATGTAAAAAATAATAATTGAAAAAAACAAAGTTAAATTTAGAGCTACTGTTTACCGTAATTGGGGCAAAAGATGACGAGGAGCTTTCAAAGAGTGACTCTAAAGTCTTAAGAGATTCAAGGGGAGACACAACATTAACACTACCAAGAGGAGTAGATGTTACACAAGGGGGAATTCCTGACTAGAATTTTTTAGTATTTGTTTGTTGCTTGGTTGAAGCCTTATCCAAACCATGCTTAGAAGATATGTACCCAAAGCAAGTGGA
Source organism: Rubia yunnanensis (assembly GCA_037428765.1). Lineage (NCBI taxonomy): Eukaryota > Viridiplantae > Streptophyta > Magnoliopsida > Gentianales > Rubiaceae > Rubia > Rubia yunnanensis. The sequence continues at coordinate 66,670,359 of CM075064.1, forward strand.
CTTGTGAGGGTCGATGCTAGCATAACCAATAGTATTTAAAGAATTCTCAACATCTTCGCACGAAGTGGTAATACCGACAACTTCAACACTCTTTAGGATAACATAAGAAACATAAGCATCAAATGTCTCTAAAAGGATGACAAGTAAGTCAATGTTATACCCAAGTCAAGCACCACTTCGGAAAAATAACATTTTGTACCATACACGGGTGAAGGCCAAAAGTAACCTTCACCGTGCTTAAAAGGTTTTCAGCTAAGGATTTTCCTTACAAAATCCTAACTATGGGGACACCTTTCTTTCCTTTACCCCTGGTGGATATCACGATCTCTCTATCACCAAAGATATCATGATTCCAAGGCAGGAAAAATTTCTCTTGGAACTAAAAAAGTACTTATTCTTCCAAGATTTAGGACAAGGAGAGTTAACTACAAAATTTCCACACTTTGGGTAGGCAGTAAGTCATCCTGATTCCCAATTACACCAAAAGGTATATACATATCGAAAGAATTCTAATGTGGGTTTCAATTCCTCTTCATAGCATCTCACCAAAAATTTTAAAAAACACAAAGAATGACATACAGATGAAGCAGGCCTAGGGCGATGTTGTAAAATTTTAGAATATCAACCAATAAAGGAGGAATCGAGAACCTTAAACCTTACAAAAATTGTAGCTGATACACCACCAACATTCCCACAGGGGTTTATCAGCCCTATACCCTTGACTAGCAACGGTGAAGACCCAATTTGAAGGTGGGGTCAGTTCCAAAAATTTTAGAATACTCTCCAGTTTTATGGAATCTAACACAAAAGAAGAACTTGAGGTAGATTTCACTGAAATTGTCTTCTTCTTTTTGGATTTTCTTTGATGATTAGGTTGAACATTAGAAGGGGATTTAGAAGAATTCCCATTCAATGGAAAGGAAATTTGGAGAGGGGCGGCTATACAAGGATTATCATGATCTATTTCGGGTACCGATTTAGGTGATGGATTTTCATAATAACATATTTCCAGAAGAAAAACACTACCTCCACCCTCCAAAGGTGGATCTCCGAGAGGAATTGTTTTTAAAAAAAACTCTCTCTGGAGAAAAGAAAGGGCGATGCCCTTCTACAGTCCATCGTAGTCCCTTTTCTTCAAGTTTCTCCTCTATGATTCTGAGTTTCCGGCGAGGAATCCAACATTAATGTTGGATTCCTCGCCGGGCATCTTTCGATGTATGATTTGTTCTTGAATTTTAAGATTTGATCTTTGGATCTTGAATTTTTGGGTGAAGATCTGTCTTTTCAATCTTGTGCATCACCGTTGATTTACGTGCATCATCGTTGATTTACGTGCACCAGGGAGGAGGGCGGACTCATGTTCGGACTCAAAATATGATTGAAGATTTTTATTTTCAATCTTTTTCGTTGATGGAGTGGATTAAATGAAGATATATCATTGTTCCAAGTAAATTTTAATCTTTCATTCATAGATCTAATCTAGATGATGGATGAGGGGTTTATTTATGATGAATCTGTATGGATTTGTATGGAAGATTATTTGTTTATGGTGGATAATTTATGTGATATTTATGTTGGATTGGGAGTAGAGATGAATTTGATGCATAAAAAAATTTAGTATTCGGAAGAGTTCATGATGTATTCGATGAGAGGGAAATCATGTGATTAAATCCCGGTGCTAGCCCGGCCATGGTTGATTGTTTAGTTCGAATTTTTGACCAGATTGCTATGTTTTATGCCAAGAATTCAAATTTATTTTCTTGTCTGATGAACACTCATGTGGAATTCAAGCTTTTGGGTGTTTTAATGTTATTGTTAGATGGGGTTGATGTTTTGGGATTAGTCAGATTCAAGACAGATGCTTGGAGATAATTGGTTTAATTGGAATCATCAATGACAATTGGCCCAAGGTATTTTCCTCGCTGTTTCAATCTGATAATAATGTCCAGATCTAGATGAATGGAGGAGAAGATTTTTCATGAAGGATGGATTATTTGGAAGATGAAGGTTAGAATTTTCCGATTGGGTTCGCCTGACAAACATTTTTCCAGTGAGTTATAATGCTTATTATACCTCGAAAGATTTGAATTTCATTTGTTATGCATTATCCGATCGGAAAATCAATTGGGAAATTTTGATTTACGTTTAATTTGGATATTGGAATTTTGGATTATCCGATTGGAAGTTTCGCCGGAAAATCGCTATTCTGGCATGGGTAAAGCATGTATTAGCCTCGATTCTCTGTCCCTAGACTCAGATTCATATTTCTTCATGCTTGAGATGCATCTCACGGCTGGAAAAGAGAATAAAGGAATGTTGATATGGTTGTTTTTTCTCAACGAAAAAATGGGAATCCGGTAAGGAGAATGGAAATTTTTCAGCCGGAGAACACATGCTCGGATTCGGAGGAAGGAATTTCCTTGTTTTAGGTGCTAAATCCGGTCGAAATTGCATAAGGGAAGAATACCCAGATTTAGGAGGAATTGTTTTGGCAAATTTTTGAGGATTCTGATGTGTTTTCCCAAATTCCAGCGGTTCATCAATGCCGAAAGACCACGAGTCCGGTGAGGATCTATTTTGTGCGCCACCGGGTCACTGTACTAGAGCAGAAAAAATAGGTCAAAGCTTAACTAGGGCTTCGACCCGGTCAATGGCGGTGCGGGTCACATGACTCGCTAAAGGAGGCGGCCGGGTCAAAAAATTAAACCCTAGCGGATAGGGTCTTGGGCCGAGCTGCTGGGCCGAAAAGGAAGAAGCGGATGGATTAAATAAAAGAAGAAACGGGTCCTCTTATAACTTGGTTTCAACCCATTTTTGTACCAATCGGGTGGGCTGAATTCAAGGAGTTTTGGGCCGAATTTACTTCATTTTTGGGCTCTAGTTTGTGGATTTTTGTTGAGTTTTGCCTTCTCTTCGGGCTAAAATTGTATTGGGCAGATGTATGAGTTTTTCCATGCTTTAATTGCACATTTTCCCCTTGGAAATACTTGTGCACTATGGCTGATGAGGGTGGGAAAGCTGCCTTTCTTTGTTTGGGTGCACGGCCATAGGAGTTGGGTAGTGGGTTAATTAATTAGGGTACACGAAATTAATTAACACACTGCTAGTCGTTACTTGGACTTGACGATTATTACGCGCTCTATGCTTGCGCTACACTTTGTGTTAAATTAACAACAGCTGTCCATTTGCTTAAAATGGAGTGGGCGATTACATAATCGACAGGCTTGATGCACGCTGTATAAGTTGTGTCCGTTCTCTTCATAACTAGGGGGACTATTTTTAGAGGGATCCACAAGAGTTATTGGCACTGCCTACGAACACTCTTTCCTTGTTTAATAGCCACGGTTCATACCATGAGAGCGTTTGAAGGCCAATAACACCCCTCTTTCTTCACCTTAGGGGTGTATATGGTAGAAGCTGCTCCTCCATTAGCGGTCCTAGCTTCACTCGGATTCAGCACCACCAGCACACCATGGCGACCATTCAAGACCTGAGTACACCACACTCGGCTATGCTTTTTGTCTACCACTAGTGGCTCCTTCATCATCCTTTCTTCAAGACCCGAGTCCCAAGTCTCGGTTACGAGGAGGATATCATATGAAGAGCCAGTACACATTTCTGGTTGCTATGTATAGGTCCAGATTCACACTACATCTAGATTTGCTTTTTATTTTTCCCTAGGCTTAATACTATTTAGCTTAGGGTTATAAGTTCTTTAAAAAATTGGGAGGGGGGAAGGGTTCCCATTAGGGTATCTCTCCCCCTCTCTCTCGCATCACAGTTTTTCCCTAGGTTTCATCATTTAGCCTAGGGTTTGCACTACTTTGTATTTGGTAGGGTCGTCGGTACCTTTATGGGGCCCTACCGCAGACATTTCACTGCATTTTATATTTACCATATTTTCCCCGAGAGTAATTTATTTTGGAAAATACATGAAGAAGAAAGGGGCATACTTGCTTGATATTATTCACACTCAATGACAATGGAGCTTTAAAAATCTTTTCTTCAAAATCCCTGTAGAAAGAAAGTAGGAGGAGAAGAAAATATGAGAATAGAAGTAAATCATTAGTCAAATATGTTTTTGATATGTTAAAAGACAAGGCAATGTTCAAAATTACCTCAAAAGAAAAGCTAGGTCTGAATCTGAAGCCTATAAAAGCTAGAGAGAAAACATGCGGGACAAAAAGAAGAAAAAGGGCAGGAGGCGCAGGTCTTGTTTGTATGGTTTAAAGCATTAGGAGACAATACATTGGTGGGGCCCTCTAAAATAAATTTAAAGAGAAATTATGCTTGAAAAGCAAAGTCAAAAGCTTACACACAAATGGAAATTCACGTGAATGTTGACTATTCATCCCGATGGTACATTTTTTAATCCTTTTTAATTAATTGGCAAAAGACAATCATCCGCTCGCACTCAGCGGCCCATACCAGCCCACACCCAGGCCATAAAGTGGAGAAAGCTTCCTCCCTTTATTCTGAAGGACTGAGTTTGTAGCCATGCACCCATTACTTATCATTCCAAATTTATTAATTACCACCAAGCTAGTGAGACCTATAGTTTCCACTAAGACCTTTCTAGCACGAAGCCAAATTTATTGATGTGTGCATAATATTTAGTCTATGTGGTATACCAGTTCATTAAAACCCAGCCATACTTACCCTCTACACGTGTGGAAGCAATGCTTCAATTTTGTGAATAGATTACAGGTCCAATTATCCTACGTGGCACATCTATTCTATTCACATCAAGACAAATGCCAAGACTCTATTGAATAGAAGCGTTTAAGCTGCAAGGAATTCCATTCAAGACCAAAGTGGTTAGAAATAAAGTATCTAAGAAATATCAATTACTTTATTATTTATATTTCTAGGGAGCTTATGATAGTGTTGTGGTAGAAGTGGCATATTTCAAGACATAAGTCGTCACTTTAAACAACTTAAGCTAGCACAAGTGATACATTACGGACTTAAGTTGAATAACTTGAAGTTGGGCTTTATTCAAAGGCCCAATGTATCTTGAACGTCTTAAGCCAACAGAAGAGGTCAAAATCATATTACCTCTTGAACAGTTTAAACCAACTGAATAAGTTAAATACACATGAAATGACTAGCATGCAGATAGGAATAGAAAGATTTTGAAGTGGAAGAATTAGAAGTATAAACATGGAGGTATCGAAATTGAAACAATAGAGTCTTTGGACTAAGGAAGAACTCGAAACTAATTTGAGCATCGAAGCTTTCTCTCCCCCCGGTCACTGGGTGGATTTTCCTTGTACGTGATCAATCCATCAAACAGAGATCTGGAGCTTAAGCGGTCACACAAAAAAGCTTCATCAATTACACAAAATGGCTTCACCATCCCTAGTAAGCTAAGGCATGTATATATAATACTAAGGAATTAGGCCTAAAAATAGGTCCAAAACAGGCCAAAATTCCTAGCAGTAGCAAACGGCACAGGGATGGCATTTGGCACGGCTCGTGCCGATCGAAGTACCCTCGTGCTGGTGTGACACATCGATCCTGGCACAGTCTGTGTCAACCAGCATAGGCCATTGGTTGGAGCTCCATTTTTTATCTTTTGATTCGCACCCATGTTGTTTGGAGTGGGCCATCAACAAAATCCACCTTTTGGTCATTAATATGGTACGTCCCAAGTCATTCTTCACACCCCATGGGCTGGTCTTGGCATTTGTGAATGAAATGACATGGACCCTGTGAAACAGAACGGTCTATGAAAATACTTAGCCAAATTTTGGAGTGAAAAGAAGACATGTGGCACACCGTCGATCATAATTGGAACGGTCTGTGGTGGGGCTTGGCACAGGCTGTGTTACTTGGCACGAGTCGTGCTAGGTCTAGCCCTTGTGCTATCCTTGTGCGATCCATGCTGGCTTTGGCTGGTTTGGGCTCAATTCCATTGGTCTAGCTTTCGTACTTGTTTTCTCTTCTACGGATGAATTGTTGGTCTTATTTTAGAGTTCTTGTAGTCAATTTTATTTCCTTCTAGAAGAAGTATCCAACGATGCCACTCTTAAGGGCTGATTCTTCTTGGATCATTCCCTGAACTTTGTGCATGTCTCGGACAAAAATTTCTCTACTTCTTCCTTCGCATCTTCGAACATGGAATCTATCTTTCAAGATTAATTCCATTTACTACCACAATTTAGATTCCACGGCCTTCAATCTACTACTATCCTTGCCAATGGCCTTCGACATCTTCTACCATCCTTACGAATGGTCTTCTACAAAGATCATAAAAAGTACCCACGCGCAACCTAATAATGAGATCAAAAAGGAAGATCTAGGTTCCCATGGATAAAAAGTGTCCATTGGTATCAATTAGTTATACAAAATTCGGGATTTAGACACGAAAACCAAGCCCGGTCATCTAAACACTTTGTTGTGTAAATCTAACAAAAACTAGCAATCCAACAAGTAAAACATGCTAATTATTATGCCAAATGCATTGATTAACACATGCAATACGGTGCATACCAATTCCCCAACACTAAAACCTTCACTCGTCCATGAGTAAATAAAAACAAGAAAAGGTCTAAGAGAAGTGTAGCATGCAAAAATAAGTTAGCCAATGCATTCAACTTATTCCCAACCTACCCTAGTTCCCCCAAAGAAGTAAGAATCTCACAACTGTCACACACGCCGAAGATGATAAAGTAACCTAACCACCCAAAAGATAGTGAAGGAAAAAGGTAAGAAAGAATGATAGGGGTTGAACTAGCCTACTCTCCCAAATAGTTCCCCCAAAGCAATCCAAGAGTCGTTGCCAAAAGAAACCACCAAAAAATCCAAGAGATTGATATGTCCATTTTATGTGCATAATTTAGTACTTTTTGGGGTCACTTTTGTGCTCTTTTATTATCAAGAGCTTGTGTTTACTTTGAAATTATCTTAGGATGGGTAAGAGCAACTTTACGCTCTTTTACCTCTTCTAAGTGGATTTTGCGTGACGAAGAAAGAACATGGAGCCTTGAAGACCAGAGGCCATTAAAGATCACTTTTAGAAGACTTTGAAGACTTACTTCGAAGACATGGAGACCAGAGGCAGTCGAAGACCATTTTTGAAGACTTTGAAGACTTTCTTCAAAGAGTTGAAGAATTGAAAATTTTGAGGAATCATTGTGAAGATAAGTGTTTACCAAAAGAAGTAGAAAAAAAACAAGGTTAAATCTGGCACCTATCACGAATCGCAATAAACTCGTCGCGAATCGCGACCAATGGGTGGCCAGAACCTAACCTTATCCTTTTTGTACTATAAATAGCATTCTCTTTCCTCTCATTCGTATCTTCTTCTTTTCTGCATTTGGTACTATTTCTAACCCTAGTTCCTACCATTTTTCATCTTTGATTTCTCTTGTATTATGTTTGGTTTGTTAGCATTAATTAGCATGAACTCTTGTAGCTAAAAATAGTTCTTGGGATCAATTGACTAAGGCTTCCAAGCCCATGTCTTAAGAATACTTTGTAGCCTATTTGATACTCTTACTATTATGAATTTATGGAGCATTGAATGTTTTTTGTTAATGTCATTAATGTTCTTGAAAGCTTGAGTATATGAAGTACCTGTATGATATATTTGTTAGGGTTTGGGGAAATGGGTTGATTTCCCCTTTTCTTGATAGGAATCCAAGAGTATGATTTAGAAATTTTGATTGGGTTGATGGATTGATAATTACTAGATGAATATGATAATGTTGAACTCTTTGTCATGTTTGTTACTTGTAGCAAATGAGAGAAGTCTATGAATGTCGATCATTCTTGACTAATTTTGTGTAAATGCATGAATTGGTTAAATGCTTAGAAACGGTGTAGTGTTTATAAGTGTTGCCAAGCTTGTTGATTCTTCATGCTAAATGCCATCAATGAGATACTTTTATTCATGCAATAACTACGGGATTCATTGGTTTGACAAGAGATGTCGAATTCACCTTTGCAAACTACTATCTCAGAAGGATAGAAGTTTAGTCTTCACAGCAAGTAGTGAAAATAGTAAATAGGTTGCATGTTCAATGAGGGATAAGTGGCTTGGAAGTGGAAGTCAATTGCACCCAAGGTTCTGTCAATTTTTTTTTAATCTTGTCTTTAGTTGTCTTGCATGATTAGCATAGTTCTCTTGCTTTGCTAATTGTTATCTATCAGTTTGATAACTTAGGATCAAAAACCAACCAAACCCCCCTTTTTCTACATGCTTTTATATGTATCTATATATGTATATGCCTAGTATATTTTCTCCTATATATGTTTAAACACTTTAAAAGGTCCCCCTTCTCGTGGACGACCCCTACTTGCCACTATCTACTTAATTGTAGATATGAAGCATTAGGGTTTGAAAGTATTAACTTTGAGAGGTACGTCGATGACCTCCCAGAGATCCTCGACTTTTTTGTAACTAAGGATAACTCATGATTCTAAACATAGTTATAACCAAAGATGATGTCAAAGAATCGTCAACCTAGTTTCGTTTTCTCTCAATTTCTCTCTTTTTGCCTAGGAGCCCTTTTGGGTTTTCATCCTAGCTTTTACATATATTGAGCTCACATTCTTGTCTTTTTCCCCATGGCCTATCATATTTGCTTAGCACTAAAAGAAAAATGACATTTTACTTCATCCCTTTTACCTCTGTTTTTTGTTAACCCCAAATAACTGAGGTAAGAAGTTCTTTTACCTCGGTTCTCTTTTTTTTAAGTAAAAAATATCTTTTACCTTGGTTAAAAAAACTGAGGTAAAAAGTCTGACATGACCAGTGTTGCACACATATGTGGCTTACCGACCTTGGTTGTTTTTATGATCGACGTCACATATACCTATCCCAGACAGGAATGACCGACGTCGCACGCATGTCTGGCTTACCTACATCAGTTGTTTTTGTAACCGACGTCGCACGTTTCTCTCGTAGACATGAATGACTGATGTTCCACGCATGTCTGGCTTACCAACGTTGGTTGTTTTTTGTGATCGACGTCGTACGTCCCTCTCGTAGACATAATTGACCTACGTCACATGCATTTCTTGCTTACCGATGTCGCTTGTTTTTGTGACCGACATCGTACATCACTCTCGCAGAAATGGTACTTATAAGTATATGAATAATAGATAACACCGTTGTGATGCACAATTTAAAAATAACTGAAAAAATATATATATAACACCGTTATTAATTTATTTTTTAACCGAACTAAACAAATTTTTTAAAAATTTTCTTATACAACTCCATTTCTTTTGGATTTTAAAATATTTAATAACTATGCTTTTAACTATTACTTTTTGTTTATATTTTAAATGAAATAAATTAAATGTAGAGTTCGAGTAATACATGATCGAAGTCGAATATAAATAAATAAACTTTACTTTCTCACCGAATAAAATTTAATGTACTAATTATTCTTAATTATATAAAAATAAGTAGTATATAAAATTTTATGGGCTACTTATTTTATATAATTATGAATAAGTATTGTATACAATTTTATTTGGTAAAAATAGAGTTTATTTATTAATATTCGACTTCACATATGAGCATAGGAGGCCGTCCCCGTACCTCTCAAAGTTAATATTTATAAGCCCTTTTTTCTTACCATCTACAACTATGTAGATAGTGGCAAGTCGGGGTCGTCCACAAAGAAGGGGGATTTTCTCAAGCGTTTAGGCACAAATGGTTGCCATTAGGCTAGGAGTAGAAATATATACATACATATAAAAGCACGTAAATGAGGGGGGTTTGGTTGTTTGGTGGTCCTAAGTTATGAAAGTTAAAAGACAAGACAAATAGCAAAGCCAAGCAACTATGCTAAGTCATAAAAAAAAAACTAAGAAAAAAGGTTTAAGAACTACAAAAGATAAAGCCTTGGGGGCAATCGATATCCACTTCCAAACCTATTGTAGATTATTGAACCATTCACTCATCCTATCACAATTGTTACCTATCGGGAATGCCAATGGAAAATCAACATTCACTACTTCTTAAAAGTAGTTTGCAAAGACAAATAGAGACCATTTGCAAACCTCATTTATGATCACCCTAGACAAACAACCACCATAGTGGTATTTCATCAATGACATTATACACGAAGGACCATAGATTTGACAACGACAAGCCTTCTACCAAAGACATAGACATTTAACCAAACGTAGCATTCATTAGCTAAACCTAGAACAAACCACATTCAAGGTTCAACCTTTCATTGCATCTATAGGATAAATATGAGAACAATCCACATTAATATACTTATCTAGCGAGAATCACAACACATTATGCGCAAGAAGTTCTAACCTCATGTTCCTAGATTTTCATGCAATGGAACTAAGGAATTCATCACTTTCCTAACACCCTAATACTTCAATCATACAAACATTTCCTATTCTCAAACTACACATGACATAAATGAAGTGAAACATAGTATTAAGAACACATGGATGCTAAATAACAAAGGCTTCAAGAACGAATGACAAAATCTATTCACTATTTCCACTAATCATGCATTTACACAAAATTAACCAAGAACAATCGACATTCATGGACTTCTCTCATTTTCCACCTTAAACAAACATGACAACGAATTCAACATCATCATATTCATCTAGAAATAATAAACACATCAACATCATTAAGAAGTTCTAACTCATGTTCTTGGATTCCACATTAAAAGAGGGAAGAATTGGCTACTTTCTCCGAACTCTAACAAGTAATCATGCATGCAATTCATCTAGTCAAGCTTCCAACAACATCAATGACATTAACAATTCACATTCAAAGCTCAATAAATGCACAATAGCAAAAGCACCAAATAGATATATATATATATATGTGTGTGTGTGTGTGTGTGTGTGTTTCTTACTACATAGAAATGGAAGCTTCAATCCATTGCTCCCAAGATAAAACTAAGCTAGATAATTAAAAGACATGATTAACCTACAAAAACTAAGAAAAGAAAGAAAGAAAACCTAGGGTTGGAACCCAAAAAAATGCAGGAAGAAGAGGTTGCTAAACAAACTTCTTGAAGAGGAGAGGATAAGGTGAGTATTTATAGTGCAAAAAGCAAGAAGGGTTTCTGACCCCTCGTCCATCGCGAGTCGTGATGGCCTCGCGATGGACTCCAAGTCCATCACCATTTCTTCTTTCTCCTTTTTGTTTCATATCCTCCTCTTCTCTTCACTTCTTCACTTCTTCAAATCTTCAAAAGCTCAATTACAAGTCTCCAAATCTTCAAATAAATTACCTTGTTACACAAAATTCTCTAGAAAAGTAATAAAAGCGAAAGAAATCGCTTTTAACCCTCCTTAGTTAACTTCAAGGAAAAATGTCACATTTAAAGCACAAAAAGTGTACAAAAGTGAATCATAAAAGTCCTAATATAACCGTATAAAATGAGCACATCAAACCTCCCCGCACTTAAACTTTACTCGCCCTCGAGTAAGAAAAGATTTAAGCACACAAAGGAATTCATATGTCCACACCCTAACTAATATTCCCCCAATCAACACCTCACAAAAACTCTCAATATAATAAATCCCAAAATCAAAGCTGAATTGAGAAATATTTTTTTTCACATACACAACCCCAATTACTAAATCTAACCAAACCTACCACTTATCAATTCACTACCCATAAAAATGTTTCAAAGTCCCGAATTGATAATCCCAAAGTCCAATGATATAAAATGACGTTAAAACCATAAGAAAGGTTCAAGCACATTCTTCATACCAATATATCAACCAAAATCCAATGACATAAAATGAAGTTAAAACCGTAGAGGAGGTTTAAACACATACTTCACCCAACGCCAATATATCAACCCAAACGAAGTATAGAATAATCAAGAATTTCATACCCATACTTCGTTTTTCAACCTACTAAGTTACCCAACCCCAAGAGATATCTAGATGTTGAGCTACCCGATCCATCCGTATGACAACCCTAACCTTATGACTCCAATACCGGTAAATGAGTGAAATCATAGCATTTTCTTTCTCTCTTTTTCTCTCATTTTGCCTAGGACCCCTTTTGGGTTTTCATCCTAGTCACACATCATGTTTCTTTGGCTCACATATCACCTTTTTCCACACATTTTTGCATCTCATTTTTTTCCTAGGCCGCCCTTTCAAGTTTTTGACCTATCCGGGCCCCAATGTTGCCTAAGTTCCCCTCTCGGGTTTTCAACATAGTGGGTTTTCTTTTTTTTTTCTATTTTTTTCCTTTTTTTATATTTGTTTTTCAAAATTTTCAGTTTTTTCTTTCTTTTTCTCATTTTTTTCCAATCAAATGTAGCAAAAGAGCATTCCAAATGAAGCTACCATGCATATGAGTCCTCTAACCCCTCCCAGCACTTAAAACATTACATTGCCCTCAATGTAAACATGTAAGGCAAGAATAATAAAACTCAAGGTAAGAGATAGAGTGACACCCGTTTCTCCGCATAGTCGCCGGTGATATGGCGCAATCCAATGTGCTTGTATAGGATTGGTCCCGAACATGGTTTCGGAGCCGGAAGGGGGAGCAAAAGTGCTGTAGAAGAACTCACCCCTAGAGCAAAATGTTGTCTCCTTGGCTCCATTTGATCAAGACTAACACCACAAAGAACAACATCAAACTCACAAGTACATAAGGATTTGTAATACTAGGTTTAGCATCAAGAGTTAATAACCATAGTATTAACGAAGAACAACCAATCCATCATGCAATCACCACTATAAGATTGTCCAATAAAAATATCCAACATATATCGACACATATCCAAGCATCATCATAGAACATATCAATTAAAGACTCAATGATGTAGTCGGCATACTACAATCAACAAAGATGCCATAAAGATGCAAGAATTTTCATATGTCAATATATGTGAGATGGTAGAGGAATCCGTGGATGTGTGGGGGTTCTTGGAAGTATTTGGTGGAGAAGAAGGAAGGAATATGCAATGTTTAAGCACTGCTGAAAGGTTGGATTTTCATCGTAACTCGCCACAGCACAGGTCGCGACTCGTGATGCATCGTCTCGAGTTGAGGGCTTGTTGGCCTCGAGGACCCGAGGATTCGAGGGTATGATGCACTTTTTGTTTCTGCTTAAATCGAGTGCTAGTGGCCTCAAGGACCCGAGGTCTCGAGTGCTTCAGCTCGAGTTGAGGGAATGCAACCTCGAGGACCCGAGGTCTCGAGGGGCTGATGCATCGAGGGCTTCGGTTTGACTCAAGGAATGATGGTCTCAATGATCTGAGGTCTTGAGAGCTGATGAACTTTAAAGTTCTGCTCGAGTCAAGGGCTTACTACCTCGAGGTCTCGAGGGGATGATAGCCTCAAGGACTCTATTTCTTGAGGGGATGATGGCCTCGAGGACTCTAGGTCTCGAGGGGCTCAGCATCAAGGATCCGACATCTCGAGGGGATAAGATCTCAAGAACTTCAGTTCGAGTTGAGGCTTGTGGCCTTGAGGACCCAAGGTCTCGAGGGCCTCAGCTCAAATTGAGGGCTTATCGCCTCAAGGACCCGAGGTCTCGAGGCTTGCACTGTTGGGCTCAGCTTAACTCAAGGGCTTCACTGGTCTCGAGGGCTTCTATTTAAGTTGAAGGCTTATGGCCTCAAGGACCTAAGGTTTTTGAGGGCTTGCACTCTTTATCTCAGCTTGACTCAAGGGCTTGTGGCATCGAGAACCATAGGTCTTGAAGGCTTCACTGGCCTTGAGAACTTTTACTCGAGTCGAAGGCTTTTGGCCTCGAGGACCCAAGATCTTCGAGGGCTTGCACTATTCCACTCAGCTTGACTCGAGGGCTTGTGGCCTCGAGAACCTAAGGTCTTGAGGGCTTCACTGGCCTCGAGGGTTTCTGCTCGATTCGCAGACCTGTGGTCTCGAGGACTGATGGCATTTTTTAGGTTCGGCTCGACTCAAGGTCTCGAGTGGATGCTGTCTCGAGGATTTGTTGGTTGCGACTCACGATAGCTCGTTGTGACTTGCAGAAAGTGGTGGCCAAGGGCTAAGTTGTAGCACAAAACATTCTGATCACATCGCGACTCGCAATGGTCCCTCGTAGGGTTATTGCGAGGTCATCCTGAGGTCATCGTGAGGTAGTCGCGAGTCACGGAAAGTGGTGGCTGGGGGCTGATTTTTAGCACAAAACTTCTCATCACATTGCGATGCGCGATGGTCCATTGCAAGGTCAATGGAAGGTCATCACGAGTCATGATCACAAGCCTTCCCAGAATTCAGAAAGAATTCGATCGTTTCTCACCAACATTCCCAGATTTCTTCCCTTTCTCACATATTTCATTCCTTCATCTCCGCCAATGCATTGCACTTCACTTTGCTACAAAATCGCAGAAAAAAACACCATAAAAAGAACAAGACAAAAAAAACTAAACAACAAGAACCAAAATAAAAGGCCGAGTTTATTTACGTCGTCAGCACGAAAAAGCTCCATATTTTTAAGGTCATCGGCATGGCCCTAATATTATCCATATGGTGATGGCTTGAACCCCTTCACCATGAGTATCCAAAAGTAGAGAGGTGGGGATACAAAAATCTCAAGAGGAAAGTTTTGTTGAGGTGGAGATGATTTAAAGGGAGTTGGGTGGTTAAGAGGCTTGGGATTGTCTTTTTGGCTCCTCTCTTATCTCCCTCAAAACTTATGAAAGTGGTGGAACTGGTTCAATAGGTAGGGGTAGGGGTGACGATGCTAATGAATGTAGCACAATCACCTCTTCCTCCTTTTTATCATCCTTGACAACCAACTCCTCATCCCCTTCGAACTCAAGATCATTTCCCATGGTGACCTCACCCACCAAATCCTCGGATTCGATTTGGGATGGTGTATTTTCAAAATCTCGAGCTTTCATTTGGGCCAACACTTCTAGAATAATCCTCACATGCCCCTCAATAGCCTCAACACTAGAGAAGAGCCGGGTGTCCGGTTCTTCACTAGTAAAGTTGTTCAAGTTTGCTATTGTATTCATGACTTCCTCACGTGTCAAACTTGAACTTCATTGTTGGGATTGGTTTTGGGGTATGGTACAAGGTGGTGATGGCCAACTATTTTGCTCGTATTGTTGGTTTTCTGTCTCATTCTCATACCACCAATCCGGATTACCACTACATTCCGGATTGTAAGGATTGTGGTATGGATGCCATTCTTGAGCTTCTTGCCCTTGAAAACTAACATCTCCTACATTTTGGTAGCACTCTTCATAATACCCTCATAATGCTCCTCCCACAACAAATAGCAAGACTCGGTAGGATGGTCGGAATGACACATTCTACAAAACCTTGCATGTTGAGCCTCTCTTCTCATCATGAGTTCCCTCAAGGTGAGACGCTCCATTACTTTATTTTATTTTTTATTTTAAAAATTTTCCAAAGTCCAAAATTATATTGCAAGGATTCTCGATAAAAATTTACCAAGAACTCAAGAAATACCTACTCCGAAAAAACACAATCACTAGCTAATATAAACAACTAGCTAATATACATCCGAATACACCTAAACACTTCAAAATAAACGCCTCTTCCCTGGCAGCGACTGGGAGGTCATCACCGTACCTCTCAAAGTTAATACTTTTAAGCCCCAAATGCTTCCTATCTACAATAAAGTAGATAATGGAAAGTCGGGGTCATCCACGAGAAGAGGGATCTTTTCAAGTTTTTAAATATATATAGGAGAAGACATACTAGACAATTACATACATAGAGATATATATATGTGTGTATGTGTGTGTGTGTGTGTGTATAATAGAATGTAAACAAAAGGGGGGGGGGTTTGGTTGGTTTGATCCAAAATTATGAAATTGAAATACAACAACTAGCAAAGCAAGAGGACTATGTTAATCATACAATACAACTAAAGATACGATGTAAATAATAGTTAACGGAGCCTTGGGGCCAATCGATTTCCACTTCCAAACTTCATATAGGTCATTGATTCATTCGCTCATTCAATTACATTTATTGTATATGGGGAATGTATCAATTCTAATTCAAATATCAACATTCATCCCTCCTTAAGAGTAGTTTGCAAAGACAAACAACGACCATTTGCAAACCTCATTGATGATTACCCTAGACAAACAACATCATAGGGATGTTTCATCAATGGCATTTCATCCAAAGGACCATAGGTTTGATAATAACAAGCCTTCTACCAAAGATATAGTTATTGAACCAAACAAAGCATTAATTAGACTAAACTAAGAACAAACAACATTGAAGGTTCAACCTTTCTTTGCATATATATGACAAATATGAGAACAAACCACATTAACATACTCATCTAGCAAGGATTACTACACATTATACACAAGAAGTTCTAAATCCATGCTCTTGGATTTCCATAGCAAATGAGTTAAGAAATTTGCACCTTTCCTAACACCCTAACATTTCAATCTTACAAACATTTCATATACTCAAACAACCCATGGACACACTAATGCTAATTTCATGAACTGTGTGCGAGAAAACGTGCGATACACACACTAGAAACTAACTATTCACTTTTTAACTACTGTTTCTCTTCTTCTTCTTCCTTTTCTGCCTA
The DNA here is from genome assembly GCA_037428765.1 of Rubia yunnanensis. Lineage (NCBI taxonomy): Eukaryota > Viridiplantae > Streptophyta > Magnoliopsida > Gentianales > Rubiaceae > Rubia > Rubia yunnanensis. The sequence goes on from CM075064.1 coordinate 66,686,890, forward strand.
ACGGCTCTTTTGCCGGATACCGTTCTCGGATACTGGTCGACGGAGATGGTGTCTCCGACGCCAAACCCATCACCTGATCCCAACACAGCCATAGGCAAAACTTTCCTACAAGGTTTGAATACCAAACCGACACCACTCACAACCACCCTTCCAGATACGCCTGATCTTCACCCAATAACAGAATACAAGGGCAAATTGGCCTACATCCTTCCCCCGGAGGAAGGCGAGATACTTGCTTCCCATTATCAGAACGCCTTGGTTGGAAAGTTCAATCTGGGGAAACCGTCCATGGACAATCTCGTTTCTGCGTTTAAATCTATAGGCTTTAAGGCTAAATTTCAATTGGGTTCAATTGATTATAGACATGTTCTCATTCGATTTTAGGATTGCGAGGATTACCAAAGGTGCTGGATGAAGGGCCAATGGATGGTACACGGAGCCTTGATGAAAGTCCAGAAATGGACTACAGATTTCTCATCCACTGCAGAATCATCAATTGTTCCAGCATGGGTAACTATTCATCAACTGCCTTTACACTTTTATAATATCTCTGCTATTAAAGGCATCAGTAGTCAGATAGGTAATTTTCTGAAAATGGATGCTGCAACCCAAGCTCTAACTAGACCTTCTGCAATAAAAGTTTGCGTTGAGGTGGATCTTCTGACCCAACTCCCAAACTCTATAGTAGTAGGAATTGGTAATAAAGTTGCAGACTATAAAATTGAATATGATCAGCTGCCTCTGTACTGCAATCACTGTAAGATCATAGGACACAGTCAGGCTAACTGCAATTTCTTGCATCCTGAACTAAGGAAAATTAACAGGACTTTAGCTAAAGTAAATGTTACTAAAGCTATTTCAGACTCCGGTAAAGATCTCAAACAACTTGCAGTAGATCAGAATACACTAGGTAAAGACTCTAATGAACCTTTGGAACAGGAAGGGCCATCTAACTTATCAGTCTCCCAAAAGGAAAAGGATTTTCAGATACAACTTCAGGAAACTGAAAGAAATTTGGGTAGAACTAATTATAGGAGAGAAAAGATGGAGTCACATGTGAAAAGAAATAAACCTTTTTACTCCCTAGATGATATTTCTAAGCCTATCACAAACCTCTTTTGGAGAAAAAAGTCACAACAGTCAGAAGGAACTCCAGTTCCACTGGATCCTCTTCCTGCTCAGGATGAGGTTTTACTTAATAGGAACATGGTGTCCATATCAAATGCTTTCCATACTCTAACTGAATTACAGGATGAAGAGAATGAAGCACAAGAGGAAGAAGCTGTTGACATTTTCCACGAATCTTTAGAGACACATGAAGTTCATTTACCTCAGGTGAATGCAGATAAGGACATTAATGAGGATCAGTCCCCTTTGCAAAATACAGTTGAAGAGCAGAGTAATCCAGGTGTAGCTGTAGTGCAGAGCATCCCTATAGAGCAAGACCAAAGTAGAATCTATGATCCAAGCACTTCAGGGGAAAACTCTGCTGCAGAGCAAAATGTTCAACCTCAGGTTAGTGTTTCTCCTCCAGAAAAATTGAAGAAAGGTCTGGACAAAAGAGGCAAAAACACTAATGTTTCACTTACTAATTTAAGGAAATTAAGATCCCTCCCTAGTTTTAAATGATACAGTACACCAAAGTAGGTAAAATTCTAGTATGGAATGTTAGGGGTTATGGCACTTCACGAGATAGATTAAAATCTTTAAAAAGGATACACAAGATTGACATTTTATGTCTAATCGAACCATGGCATGATAATAAATTTCTGAGCCAGTTGAAACATGAACTTGGTTATAACAATGCTTTCCATGCATTCACTGCTAAGATATGGATTTTATGGAATCAGAATTTCAGTTTGACAATTTTAAAAGAATCTGACCAGTTCATACAAGCTAGAGTAACGGATAAAGCCTCTTCAGTTTTCTGGAATGTGAATTTTATTTATGCAAGTGTCCATCGACATTTGAGAGAGAAACTGTGGCTAGAACTACAAACTACTGCATTAGATCCTTCAATTTATATTGGTGATTTTAATACTGTTGCTTCAGTTAATGAATATAAAGGTAGGAAATCCACCCCACGGAAAAGCATTAAACAATTTAATGATTTCCTATCGATGATGGACTTACATGAAATACCTACTGTTGGTAATTCTTTCACCTGGAGTAACAATAGACATAAAGATAAAGGGAAGGATCTTCTTTTACAAAGGCTTGATAGGGGAATAGGTAACTTAGACTGGTTAGAGAATTTCCCTCATAGCTCCATACAGGTTCTTAACAGAAATACATCATATCACTTCCCTCTTCTCTTATCTATTCAATCAGATGTAGAAGTAGCCCCAAGACCTTTCGGATACCAACAGATGTGGTCTAATAGAGAAGAATTTTATAATGTTGTTGCTACTAACTGGGAACTACCCTCAGCCATGGTAGGAATAAAACATTTTGTACACAAGTTAAAAAGGCTTAAGATAGTAATTAAAGAATGGAACAAAACTGTTTTTGGAAATGTTAATCTTAATCTGGAAAAACCTGAACTAAAAGTTAATGAATTGGAAATTGAATATCAGCAGTTGCAGGAAGATTCGGTTTTACAGGATCTATTGAAATCTAAAGCTTTACTCCTCATATCTTAGAAGGAATACAACATTTTTCTGCAGCAAACAGCTAGGGTAAACTGGTTTAAGCAAGGTGATGCAAACACAAGATATTTTCACCACACGATTAAGGAAAAGAGAATTAGAGCTAGGATAACTAAAATTAAAGATGGTGAGGGTACCTGGATAACTGATCCAAACTTGATAAAAGATGAGGGAGTTAAATTTTTTCAGAATCTTCTGACTGAGGATACAGATCACAATGATGGGAGATATCTAAAGTACTTTCTTCAAGAGATTCCTAGGGTGATAACTGAACAACAGAATTCAATTCTGCTTAACCCCATTGACTTACATGAACTGAAAGATGCAGTATTTGATCTTAATAGAAATAGCTCACCTGGCCCTGATGGATTCCCTGGAGAATTTTACTTAACTTTCTGGGATGTTATTAAGAATGATCTCTTGGGTGCTGCCAATGATTTTTTAAATACTGGAGACATTCCAACGGCAATATCTAGTACTTGGCTCACCCTAATACCCAAAAAAGCCATTCCTAACACATTTGCAGATTTTAGGCCTACAAGTCTATCAAACTTTGTTAACAAAGTTTTCTCCAAAGTGTTAATGATGAGGATTAAACCTTTAATGCATCTACTTATTTCCCCTGAGCAAAGTGCTTTTTTTAAAGGAAGGGAAATTTCGGACAATGTCATTCTAATGCATGAAATGACAAGATTACTATCTCGAAAGTCTAAGATATCAAATTTGATAATCAAACTAGATATGCAAAAGGCTTTCGACAGGGTCTCTTGGTCTTTTCTTAACTCCATTCTACTTCAATTCGGATTTCATGGTAAATTTGTTAGACTGATCATGCTAAACATCGCATCTGCTAAATTCTCAGTTCTAATAAATGGTGTTATATCTGGTTATTTCTCCTCTTCTAGGGGAATCAAACAAGGTGATCCCCTCTCACCTTTCTTATATAATATTTTATCTGAAGCTTTTTCTAAGGGTTTGAGGAAATTGTTCACTATACGATATTTACAGCACTTTGATCTTCCCAGAACATGTTCTCCACTTACTCATCTAATGTATGCAGATGACACGGCTGTTTTTCTCAATTCTAAGCCACAAAATTTAAGACACTTTAAACATTTTCTGAAGGCTTATGAGATCACTTCAGGTCAAAAAGTTAATTTTGCTAAATCAGAATTCTATGTTTCCCATAAAAGTACTCAGCAGAATATCCAAGTAGTTAAAAGGATATTAGAAATGAAGAAAGGCTCCTTTCCTTTTAAATACTTGGGAGTCCCTATATTCTCTGGTAGGAATTTAAAGGTGCACTATTTGCCAGTAATTGAGAGAATGGAAAAGATGATTACCAATTGGAAGAACAAATGGTTAACTTTAGCTGGTAAAATCATTCTGATCAATAACTGCTTCCTCTCAATTCCAATACATTTGTTTGCAGTCCTTAAACCACCTAGGATAGTTCTCAAAATAATGGAAAAGATGGCATCTAGTCTAATTTGGGGAAAATCAGATCAGGAGAGTAGGAAATGTTGGAGATCATGGAAAAGAATGAGCTACCCTGTAATTGAAAATGGTTTAGGATTAAGAGATTTGAAAGCTACAGTGGAAGCTTTCTCATGTAAGTTATGGTGGAAGCTACAGAGAAATGAGACTCAATGGTCTTCTTTGCTATGGACTCTACCTGAAACTTATAAACAATCACAAATCTGGAGTAGAATAAAGTCTGTAACCCCAATGGCAAACAGTTTAAGTAGGATCATCTTTGGTAAAGGGGATTGTTCATTCTGGAATTCAAATTGGATGGGAAATAGTGCACTATATTATATCTGGCCTGAGGATAGGGACATTCCTTTTGAAGACCTTACACTTAGTTCTTTCATTAATAACAAATCTGCCCACTTACCAAGGCTGGAGCCCTATTTGGCTACCAATATTATACAAATATTGCAGGAAGTTAAGTTGGAGCATCTTCATGAGGATCAGCTGGTATGGACTCCATCAACAAATGGGAAATTCACCATCAGATCTGCATACAACATTCTCAGACAAAGGAACCCTGAAATCACACATTTTCACAAGGTCTGGTCTTCTTACATTCCTGGTAAAATGTCTATTCTTACTTGGAGAGCTTTAAACTGTATCCTTCCCTTTGATAATGTTCTAAGTAGGATGGGATTTTATTTAACTTCGAGGTGCTCTTTCTGTTTATGCAATAAGGATAATCTTGATCTTTTTTTTAACTCATGTCCTGGATCCCTATCAGTTTGGTATAGTATCCACTCCCTACTAAAGCTACCACAAATTAGTTTTCCAAATCTTAAGAGTAGGGTTGAGTACTATTTATCTTATAATGCGGAATCAAAAATACACTCCAAACTGATAAATGCAGCTTTTATAACTACAATCTGGACATTATGGACGGGCAGAAACAAATACATTTTTGAGAATAGAACTTTAACAAGTGAGAATTGTACCCATGAAATTAAACGGACTCTCTTCACAATTTTCACAGCTCATAAAATTCAAGGGAACAGGGAGAAGCATAAACATTGGGTGCAGGCTAACATCATTCCAAAAATTTATCAGAAACATAGACCTGCAATAACTATAGCAAATTGGGTAAAACCAACCACTGGCTTTAAGATAAACACAGATGCTTCTTGGATCAGTACTGGATCTACCTTTGCTGCAGTAGTTATAAGGGACTGGAAGGGGGAGGTGGTCAAACTCAGAGTTAAAAAACTGAATTGTCCAACATCTCTACAAGCTGAATTACTCGCTATCAAGATGGGATATGAGATATGTTCAGAATTAGCCTTAGGATTATGTGTTTATGAATCTGATTGTTTAACTGTGGTCAACAGCATTCTAAATCCTAACAGATGTCCCTGGAGAGTCTTCTCCATATGTAATACACTTCATGCTCTTCTTTCATCTCATTCAATTCAGCACATACATAGACAAGCTAATATGGCAGCTGACTTCTTGGCAAAATTTGCTAGGAAAAACAATTTTCAAGGTGATATTGATATTAGGTCAATTCCTCATTTCCTTCGGGGGTTGCTATTTTTAGACTCTATTGGTTTCCCTGCATTACGAGTTGGATCATACATGGACATCAATAGGACATAGATTTGGAGGACTACTTTATTATTGTATTCTTTCTTGCTGCTATTTGGCTCGGTTACTGCTTCTTGCTTCATTCCATTTTAGGTATTATGCCAGTCCGGAGGGATAGGGAAGGAACTGAGTTGGATCATACATTCATTGCGAATTGGATCATACATGTTTACTGCACTGGAGATATCCTCACTGCAGATTTGTTATACTGAATTTTAGGGATATCTTCACTTAAGTTATCTCTTGGTTGGCATACTGTTGACTAATAGGCGTCTCGAATTTTCGATTCGTCGACCGGTTCACGGTATGTCAATTAAGGTACATAGATGAACTACAACTCTTCTTCTAGCTTAGAATAGGCTACACTACCACTTTTGAAAGCAAGCATCTGCGTCAAGATTTTAGGCTTTACGATCATCTTCGTATGATCCTTTTGTATCTTGTACATTTCTCAGACACTACGAGCCAATTCTGGCTTATTAAGATTGGCTAGGGGAGCCTAATAAAGTCCCCCATCCTAGGATGGTTTTAATTTAAAAATAATAAACAACCCATGGTCTAAATGAGATAGAACACAACATTAATGGCATAATAAGTGCTCTCCAATAAATGTTCATAAATGAGCAAACATAGAATCTTGCTACATAAGCTTGGAAGCTTCAATCAATTGCTCCCAAGAACTAGATTTAGCTAATAAAAATCATACTAACATCCATAAACAAATGCATAGAGAAATGAAGAGAGAAAAGATGGAAGAAATGAAGAACCTAGGGTTAGGAGAAGCTAGATAATTAAAACTAAGATAAGCTACATAGAAATGGAAGCTTCAATCCATTGCTCCCAAGATAAAACTAAGGTAGATAATTAAAAGAAATGATTAACCTAAAAAAATTAAGAAAAGAAAGAAAGAAAACCTAGGGTTAGAACCCAGAAAAACGCAGGGAGAAAAGGCTGCAAAAATGTCAAGTTTAGAGCACAAAAGTGTACAAAAGTGAATCCTAAAACTCCTAATATAACCGTATAAAATGGGCACATCAGAACACTACATTTAATTTTTTTTTCAATTGACACGTGGCTAATTCCAAGGGTGACATGTGTCAAAGGTGACGTTGTTAAGAGTTGCTCTTTTAGTATTTTCCATTTGACACGTGACTAATCCATTTCTTAGTTCTCTGTAACCAACTCTAAGTTACTCTAGAACATGTATTAGCGCTTTCCAATATTTCACCAAAAATTTCATTTATTTAATATTTCTATATTTATGCAAGAATAAAAAATCTTGTATTTTGGAGCAATGGATTATAGGATAACACAATTTTTGACCATAGTGTAACTTTTTAAGATTGTGTAGAAGTAATCAATGTTGACTTCCGAAGCCCTTCCGTTAACCCATACATACCTAAATTGAAAATTGAAACCGTAGATTATTCAATTGAATTTTGATGTTGCCAATTCCGTGATTTGACAACTTCAACTTTCTTGAAGGGACTTAAGTGCAAAAAGTAAAACCTTTACTCGTAAGTCCAAATTGAAATCCGCTTGAAATTAATGCTACCCTATACACCCTAATTGTATTTTCCAAGTCTGTAACATAGTATTTATGAATAAACATGCACAAGAATATATTTGTAACCTTTTTCGATTTCACTTTCTTAGTTTTATGTAACCAACTCTAAGTTACTCTAGAACATGTACACATTTCACTAAAAAAATCATATTTAATATTTCTATATTTATGTAAGAATAATGGAAATCATGTATGTTGGTGCAATGAATTATAGGGTAACACAATTTTGGACCATAACGTAATTTTTCATGATTATGTAGAAATAATCAATATTGACTTTCGAGGACCTTTCTTTCACCCATACATGGCCAAATTGCATAATCGCAACTATATATTACTCAATTGCATTTTAGTGTTGCTAATTTTGTGATTTGACAACTCCAACTTTCTTAGAGGAACTTAGTGCAAAAGGTAAAAACTTTATTTGTAACTCCAAATTGAAATCCACTCAAATGTGATGCAATCCTATATAGCACAACTGTGTTTTCCAAGTCCGTAGCATAGTATTATCAATAAACATGCACAAGAATATATTTGTAATCTTTTCTGATTTCTCTGTCTTAGTTCTATGTAACCAATTTTAAGTTACTCTTGAACATGTACTAGCACTTTCCAGCATTTCACTATAAAAATCATCTATTTAATATTTTTATATTTATGCAAGAATTAAAAAAATCATGTATTTTGGAGCAATGGATTGTAGGGGTACACAATTTTGGAGCAATCAATATTTTAGATGAAAAATCAAACTTATACATTTGCAAATTCACATTCACCCTTTTTATTTTATTGTTAAGATTATTATTCTATTTATTAGTATATGAATACTCGTGCTAAGTGAATATATATATTAACTATATTGTTTATTTTAAAACAAAACTAAAATATAATTTTGCCATTTTTATGCTATTCCGTGCTAAAAATATAGTTATAGTATTATTTAACACAATTTATTTTATTAAAATAGGTTAATTTGTGAAGACTTTGTAATTTTCCATAGTTAATGCACATTTAAATTTTTTTGACATAGGTAATGCACCTTTTAATTTGTTAAGACTTTGTAAATAAAAGGTTGTTGGCCTTATTTCAGCCCATACAATTCAGCCCTATAAATAACTAAAACCCTACCCCTATAAATAACAAAGCCTAATCTGCCTTCACCTTCCCTTTGATTCTTCTCAATCCGTCTCCTCTTACATTCCAGAGCCTCCACTTGCACTCCGCCGCCAACTTCTTCTCCTCTCTGATTCCGGCAATGCCACTACTGCCAAATCGCCTCCACCCCTCTCCGCTGATCCTTTGGCATAAACTGTGGTGTCTGGTGCGGGCTGCGAACAACATGCTTGTTTTTGTACTTCTGATCCACGTGAAGCAGTGTATGGTGCGGGCCGTCATTAGAAACCTCACTTTTTGCAATAATTTGGTACGAGCTGCTCGATTCTTCACATCCCACTGCCTGGTCTTGACATTTTACACTTGGAATGGTGTGGACCATAAATAATGGGACGATCAACGCCCATACTTAGCCATTTTTGAGTGAAACTTGAAATTTCCGCATGTGGCCCATTGAGTTTGATCAGTCCACATTGGGCCTTGGCACGATCCATGCCAAAGACATTTGGCACGAACCACGTCATCTGGTGCGGGTGATATGTCCATTTTATGTGCATAATTTAGTACTATTTTGAGTCACTTTTGTGCCCTTTTATTATCAAGAGCTTGTGTTTTACCTTGAAATTCTCTTAGGAGGGGTAAGAGCAACTTTACGCTCTTTTACCTCTTCTAAGTGGATTTTAAGTGACAAGGAAAGAACACAAAGTCAATGAAGACCGGAGGCCATTGAAGATAACATTTTCGAAGGCTTTTGAAGACTTTCTTTGAAGACATGAAGACTAGAGGCCATTGAAGACCATTTTTGGAGACATTGAAGATTTGAAAAATGAGAGGAATTGCTATGAAGATTATTTTATACCACAAGAAGAAGAAAAGGAAATAAGGCAAAATTCTGGCACCCGTCGCGAGTCGCGATGGCCTCATCGCGAGACCTTGGCGAGTCGCGACCAATGGGTGGCCAGAATTTCACCTTATCCTTTTTGAACTATAAATAGCACTCTCTTTCCTCTCATTCACAATCTTCTTCATCTGCATTTTTGGTACTTTTTAATATTTTCTTCCATTTTCATCTTTTAATTTTCTTGTTTTATGTTTGGTTGTTTAACATTAATTAGTATGAATTCTTGTAGCTAAACCTAATTCTTGGGAGCAATTGACTAAGGCTTCCAAGCCCATGTCTTGAGAACAATTTGTAGCCTATTTAATACTCTTACTATTATGCATTTATGAAGCATTGACTGTGTTTGTTAATGTCATTAATGTTATTGAAAGCTTGAGTATATGAAGTACTTGTATGATATGCTTGTTAGGGTTTGGGGAAACGGACTGATTTCCCCCTTTCTTGATAGGAATCCAAGAGTATGATTTAGAGCTTTTGATTGTGTTGATTGATTGATAATTGCTAGATGAATATGATAATGTTGAACTCTTTGTCATGTTTTTTTCTTGTAGCAAATAAGAGAAGTCTATGAATGTCGATCGTTCACGACTAATCTTGTGTAAATGCATGAATTGGTTAAATGCTTTGACACGGTGTAGTGTTTATAACTGTTGCCGAGCTTGTTGATTTTTCGTACTAAATTCCATTAATGGGATACCTTGAGTCGTGTTTAGACTACGGGAGTCATTGGTGAGGTTTAACAAGAGATGTCAAATTCACTCTTGCAAACTACTAACTAAGAAGGATAGAAGTTTAGTCTTCACAGCAAGTAGTGAAAGTAGTAAATAGGTTGTATGTTCAATGATGGACAAGAGGTTTGGAAGTTGAAGTCAATTGCGCCCAAGGTTCCGTTAATTTTTTTTTCATCGTATCTTTAGTTATATTGCATGATTATTATAGTTCTCTTGCTTTGCTAGTTGTTGTTTTTCAATTTGATAACTTAGGATCAAACCAACCAAAAACTCCCTTGTTTACATATGTACATGCCTAGTATGTTTTCTCCTATATATGTTTAAACTCTTTAAAAGATCCCACTTCTCGTAGACGACCCGAACATGTCATTATATAGTTAATTTTAGATAGGAAGCATTAGAGCTTAAAAGTTTTAACTTTGAGAGGTATGGCGAAGACCTCCCAAATTTTGGCACCGCTGCTGGGGAAGAGGCGTTTATTTTTTAGTGTTAGGGCATATTATGTGTGATTATATACTAATTTTAATATGTGTTAGTTTGCTTTTGTTTTGATTTTTTTTGGTTGATTTTCCATTGTCACTTGGCTTGGAGATGTATTGTTCGAGTTCTTGGGGTATGGTTCATACGCGATCCTCTTCACGAGAACCCCTACACTACGGCCCTGAGTTGGAGTTGAATTTGAGACGGGCTAGGAGGCTTTCTTTGGAAAGTGTGAATAACACCCCTCCTAGTGACCATTTTTTGGATACATCTTCCTCAATGGAACATCGAATCGAGCATGAAGATGAGCATTCGAGAGGGGAACCTCACCATCCTCCTCTTCAAGGAGCCCCTCCTCTCCACCAAAGAGAAATCCCTTTGGGTAAACCTTTGTTGAGAGACATCATTGCCCCCAACCTTGATCAACAACCGATGTGCATTGAGTATCCCTTGGTTGGACCAAACGGGCACTTTGAGCTAAAGATCGGGTTCATCTACATGCTACCCGTTTTCCTTTTTAGGCAAGGGGATAATGCCAACAAACACCTCACTGAGTTTCACTTCTTGTGTGGTGGTACGGTCCCCCATGGAGTGGATGAAGATTTCTATAAGTTGAAGGCATTCCCATTCACACTGAGGGATGGTGCAAGAGATTGGCTCCACTACCTACCGCACAAGAGTATCAAGAGTTGGCTTGATATGAAAATGAAGTTTCTAGCCAAATACTTCCTAGCCTCTAGATCCACCACCTTGAAGAAGGATATAAGCAACATCATCCAATGGCACAAAGAATCCCTCTTTGACTATTGGGAGAGATTCAAGAAACTTCTTGCAAGTTGCCCTTATCACGGTTATTCAGAGGGGGATTTGGTTTATTACTTCTACAATGGCCTCCTTGATGAAGATCAAAGGTTGGTGAGAAGTTCTTATGGTGGTACCCTTGGGAACAAAACATCCTCCGAGGCCATGCAATTATACGAAGAGCTAACTAAAGAATCGAGAAACTTTAGCTCAAGGGACGATTTGAGAAGGAGGAATCCAATGCCCGCAAGTGACTCTTCAAATAGTGGGAAGCTCAAGGATCATGTCTCGGCCCTTGCATCTATGGTCAAATCATTGATGACAAAGCCCGAGAATGCGCCACATGTTAAATCATGTGAAATTTGCTACTTGGCGCATCCTACTAACACTTGCCCCACTCTGCAAGAGGATTATGTTGAAGAGGTAAGTGCCATGGCAACCAAGGATATCAAGGTGGGCAAGGCTACCAAGGTAACCAAGGCTACCAAGGTAACCAAGGCTACCAAGGTTATCAAAGGTACCAAAACTAGCCGTACAATTTAGGAAATTGTGATAACCTGAACCTCTGGTATGGAAACCCTCAAGGAAGCCAAAACCCTCACCTATATCGGCCTCCTCAACAACAATATAGACCACCTCAACAACAATTTCAAAGGCTCCAAGACGAACCCCGAGACCAAGGGGAGAGCTCAGGGTTAACAAAAGATGAGGTGATGTAAGCCATTCACCGGTTGGGCATGTGTACGGAGAAAAGAGAGAAATTCCAAGATGAATCCACAGAAAGCATCAAGAAATTGGAAACCCAAGTGAGCCAAATAGCTCAAGTGGTGAATCAGATGGAGACCTGAGAAAAAGGAAAACTTCCCTCCCAACCGGAAATCAATCCTCAAAAAAATGTGAGTGCAATCTCATTGAGAAGTGAAAGGGAAGTGAAGGAGCCCCAAGCAAGGGTTGTTGTTGAGTAGAAGGTTGAGAAATAAGAAGATCATGAGAAGAAGACAAACGAGTGGGCTAAGGAGATTCAAGGAGAAGAAACAGAGGTGGAGACATTTGTGCCAAGACCGGGATCAAATCCCAAAACCTTATCCCCACCTCACAAGAAATCAAGAGGGGTAGAGATCCCTATCTATGTGTCGGAACCACCGTTTCCGGAGGCACTAAAAGATAAGAGGACCAAGTAGGACACCAAGGACATCTACGAAGTCTTTCGTAGATGCGAGGTAAATATTCCACTCTTAACTACTATAAATCAAGTTCCTAGGTATGCTAAATTTCTTAAAGAATTGTGTACCATCAATAGGAACGAAAAATTGAAGAGTTAGAAAAATAATTTGAAGAGTTAATATGTCTCCATCGTGTTTGATAATGAGATGCCCCCTAAATGTGATGATCCGAGGATGTTTGCAATCCCTTGTGAGATAGGAGGCAAATGTGTTAACAAGGCCATGTTAGATTTAGGTTCTTCAATAAATTTGATCCCATATTCCATGTATGAAAGTATAAATCTAGGCACTTTGCACAAAACCGGGGTTGTTATCCAACTGGCCGACCACTCTAGCATATACCCGAAAGGTATTGTGAAGGATGCGTTGGTGAAAGTGGATTCTTTAACATTCCCCGCTGACTTTTATGTTCTTGAGATGGGAGGTGACAGTAGTTCTAAACCTATCCTTTTAGGAAGGCTATTTCTAAAGACTTCACGAACCATAATTGATGTGCATAAAGGAATATTGACCATGGAATTTAAGGGACAGAGGGTAGAATTTGACACTAACAATTCTATTGATCACCCTAGTAGATATCATTCTTGCCAAACTGTTCATGTTATAGATGACGAAGGGCAAGATGAAATTGTACTCAGAAATGTTAGTTCCTTAAATGTTGACATAGATAATGTTTTGAGTGATAATTTGATTTCAAATTTGTTAGTGCTTACTTGAAGGAAAGCAACGATGAATGCACTTTTGGGGGCGCAGCCCTTTTTGTGTGTCCGCGGGTAAGCCAGTAAGGGTGTTTTCCCCTCCTTCTCTCGAGAAGACTTCGGTGGAAAAGTGCAAACCACTACCGAAAGCTCTTAAATGTTCATCCCTTGGAGAAGGAGAACTACCCCCGAATTCTTACGTGCTTGAGATCACCATGGAACAAAAAGGTGAGTTGCTGGAGATGTTAAGGGAACATGAAGAAACCCTAAGCTACTTGAAGGAGGTTTTGTTAGGGGACAATATGAATCCCGATTGTTTTAACCCTGAACGAGGAAAAGGGACCAATCATCTCGGTTCATTTTGTGAGTAAAACCCAAGAAAAGGGAGCAAGTCGTGCCAATGACATTAAATAAACTTGGTTTTGATTATCCAGATCGTCATTCGTGACTTTTCTGTTGATGTTTTTTGGTTTTGAATTTTATCATTAAGTTTCATTGTTTTGGTTTATGCTTTTCACGGGTTATTTTCTCCATGATTTTGTAGCAGTTTTGAAGCAAAGGCATTGGAATTTTAAAGGGAGAAATGTTTGGAGTCAAGAAGGAAAGACTTGGACAAAAGAAGGAATCAGAAAAAAAGTACCAGCTCGCGATGGGCTCATTATTTTTGGGTGCAATTTCAGCTTTCCGATGCCAATTTCCGCGAGTTACGTTGAACTTGCGAGGCCTCGTTGTAATTTGCGATGGAATTCCAAGGGATTTGTCGTGAGTCATGACCAAATTAGGGATTTTGACTAAAAATGGGGATCTTGGCCAAAGGTTTCCGCGAGCACGATGGCCTCGCGAGGACCTCGTCGCGACTCACGATAGAGTGGTCTTGAGTTGCAATGTACTCAGAAATATTGTGTTCAAATGGAGGTTTCAGCCTCAACTTTTTGCGAGCCACAATGGCCTCGCGAGGACCTTGTCACGAGCCCTCGAGACATACCCCCTCGGGACATACCCCCTCGAGACCTCGAGGCAGCAAGCCCTCGACTTGAACAGAACTTGAATGACTATCACACTCTCAAGGCCAGTCCTCAAAACCAGCCCTCGAGACATATCCCCCCGAGACCTCAGCCCTGAACCCTCGACTCGAGCAAAAATTGAAAGTCCATCACCCTCTCGAAGCCACCCCTTCGAGACATCACCACCTCGAGACCTCGAAGCCCTGAACACTCGACTCAAGAAGAACCTTAAAGTCCATCACCCTCTTGAGGCCACTCCTTTGAGATATCACCACCTTGAGACCACGAAACCCTGAACACTCAACTTGACCAGAAACATAAAGTCCATCACCCTCTCAAGGCTACCCTTCCAGACATCACCCACCTCGAGACCTCGAAGCCCTGAACTCTCGACTCAAGCAGAACTATAAAGCCCATCACCTTCTTGAGGCCAGCCCTTCGAGACATCACCACCTCGAGACCTCAAGGCAGCAAGCTCTCGACTCGAGCCAAACCATAAAGTCCATCACCTATCATGGCCAGCCCTTCAAGACATCAGCCCCTCGAGACCTCGAGGTAGCAAGGCCTTGACTCGAACTAAACCTGAAGTCTATCATCCTATCGAGGAAAACTCTCGAGACTAACCTCTAAAGACCTCGAAGCCACGAGCCCTCAAGGTGTCATCTTTCATCCTTGAGCCTAGCTTCTCGAGACCTCGAAGCTGCGAGCCATCGAATTGTCATCTTTTATCTCGAGCCTAGCTTCTCGAGACCTTGAAGCCCCGAGCCCTTCAAGTGTCATCTTTCATCCTTGAGCCTAGCTTCTCGAGACCTCGAAGCCCCAAGCCCTTGAAGTGTCATCTTTCATCCTCGAGCCTAGCTTCTCGAGACCTTGAAGCCGCGAGCCCTTGAGGTGTCATCTTTCATCCTCGAGCTTAGTCTCTCAAGAACTCAAAGCCGAGAGCCCTCGAGGTGTCATCTTTCATCCTCAAGCTTAGCTTCTCTAGATCTCGAAGCCATGAGCTCTCGAAGTGTCACCTTTCATCGTTGAGCCTAGCAAGACCTAATGCCCCTCGAGACCATCCATCGTGAGTCACAATGAACACGTCACAATTCGTGACGGTCGTACGAATCTGCATTAAATAGATGGGCTAAACCCATTTTCCACAAACATATCCACAAACATATCCATAATCTGCCGCTCGCTGCTGCCCTCTACCACTCACGACCACCACTCCATACCCCATCCTTTCTTCCTAACCTCCACCCACAAATCGAAAAAATCATTGAAGAACACAAACCCTAAAATTTTGGGGTTTTGTCACTTTGAGAAATTCAATTTGGAATTGATTGTGGGCTTCCTCTTTTCTTCTTCCTATGCATCTTGGTGGTACATTTCTTCACTTTATTGAGGTTGAATTGTGATGACTAATGTCTACTCTATTGTTTTTATGGATATTGTGTAGATTATGTGTGATGCCTTAGGAAATATAATTGTTGGATAGTGGTTGATTTTGGTGAATAAATTGTGCGTACAATTCAATTTGATGGGTATTGTGTGCATATTGTGTGGTTTTGTTTGGATTGTGTTGTGCTTGTTTGAGTTGGGATTGTGTGCATTTGTGTTGCTATGGGTGAGAACAGATTGTGACTTATACTAGATAGGAGGCATGTTGGCCCTTGATTCAACATAGTTGTTATTTGGATAAAATGTTATTATGCTTTGCAATGTTATTTAGCTTAGGGTAGTTTAGCCATAGGACGTGAATGTTGACATTGTGAATATACTAATGGTGGCTAAGCTAATTGAGCACAACTGTTGTTTTGAGATATAGCATATTATATCTACCTGCAACCTATCATATTACTTTACGTAATCAGCTATGGCTAGTTTGATGGCAAATAATTAGAGTAATACTCAGATCCCTCATGCACACATCCACACGGACTTGTAATCCATTACCCATTAACACATCTGAGGTTTCTCTTCCCAAGGGGGTATCAATATTTGCACCAACATGAATATAGACTAGATTGTGTACTTATATGGAGTATACTATTCATGCAATTCTAACATTCAAGAAAAGTCACAATAATATCATAAGCACAAATATTATGATGAACTAAGAAATCTCACAAAACACTAAATAACCATGAATACAATTTATCCCCAAGCTATAGAAACTACTCCCTGACATGGAATTCAAATTAATATTTTAATTCCACATCTTAGGATCAAAAATAAATAAAATGGAAGAAAAGAAAAAAGAGAGAGTGTTTCTCTCCCTAGAATACTCTCCAAATTACAAGAGAAAAAAAAGTATGATCCAACTCTTACTAGCTATAGAAAAGAAAAGAAAGAGAAGTAAAAGAGGAGAAGAACTCCAGAGAGTGAGAGAGAGAGAGCTCTCCTCTTGCTTCTATCTAAACTAAAGGGAGAAAAAAATATAAAATATGCCTACTTAGGTTCAGTAGAAGACTAAAAGCTCCTATATATATAGTAGTAGGGGATTGGGCATAAAGATAGGCCCAAAATAAGCCAAAATTAGGTCAAAACCCTAGTTACATTGCTCTCTTGCGACTGAATATTTCTCGAATTAACTTCTCAAATCTGTGAATTTTCTAGATCTTGGATTTATTGGGTTAGATAGAGATAGGAATGATGAAGATTTCGATACATGGTAGAGGGAAATTGGATGAAAATGAGAGAGTTATGGCCAAAATAGTGAGAGAAGAAAGGCTGTGAATAGTGTGCATAGACCGTGAAGAGTATGCGCGGACCGTGAATAGTACCCTCGTGCAAAATCCATTGGCATAGATTGTGGGATCTGGCGCGGTCCGTGTCTCTTCTTGGCACGGGCCTTGGGGTCTGGCGCGGTCCGTGCCTCATCCTAAGTGTGGAGCTCAAATTTAGTGGGTTGGATAGAGCTCAGAGTGATAAAGATTTCAATATATAGTAGAGGAAAATCGAATGAAAAATGAGAGAGTTATGGCCAAAATAGTGAGATAATGAAGGCTATGAATAGTGTGTGTGGGCCGTGGCATTTGGTACGGTCCTCACCTCATCCTTGGTGCGGGCCGTGGAGTCTGGTATGGCCGTGGCATTTTTCTCAGTATTTTTGCATGGGCCGCTTGATTCTTCACATCTCACCGATTGGTCTTGACATTTTACACTTGGAACGACTCTAGCCATAAAAAATGGGATGGTCTGCTCCTATACTTAGCCAATTTTGAGTGAAACTTGGAAGTTATGCACGTTGCCCGTCATTTTTATAGCGGTCTGTGCAAATTGCACTGTCCGGTTGAACTTCTTTCCTTCGCTATGGGTGAATCGTGTGTCTGTTTTGAGAGTTCTTGTAGTCAATTCTATGATTCTCAAGGAGATGAATCCAATGAAATCATCCTTAAAGGCTAATTCTTCTTGGATTGTTCCCAGAAGTTAGCCCAACTCTCTAAGACCACAATTATCTATTACTTCATTGGTTTCCTTGAACTCCAATGCTTCCCATCTTTGGCTCAATCTCTTTCTACTATGTTTGAGGTCCATGGCCTTTGTCTAATATCATTCTAGTCTGAATGGCATTCAATCTCTACTACTTTCCTTATGAACAGCCTTCAATTTCTTCTACCTTTCTTGCGAACGGCCTTCACATAGAATGTAATGAAAAGTATCCGTGAGCAACCTACTAAAGATGATCACAAAGAAAGATCTAGGAGCCCGTGGATACAAGATTTAGACAAGAAAACCAATTATGGTCATCTAAACCCCTTGTCACGTAAACTCAACTAATACTAGCAATCAACCATGAAAAACAAGCTAATTATTATGCTGAATGCATTGGTTAATGCATGCATAATTGTGCACATTAAGCACCCAGACATATTGTCAATTGTATTATGCAATTCATTGAAATCATAAAAAATATCATCAACATGGAACTCATCCAAGTATTCAAGCTCATTGGTAACACAAGAAGATTCATGGAAATCATGCTCATCACATAGGGTCACACCTTTGCACATAAAAGAAGAATTAGTCGAATCATGCCTAGATTTATATATGTCAAACTCCACTTTGTCCACATTATCTTCTGGAGTCAAGTTTCCTAAATGGACATCAATTTTAGTCCTAGACGTTTTAAGAAAAGGTCTCCCCAAAGCTATTGGGAGCGCACTTCCGTCATGCGCCACGTCAAGAATATAAAAGTCCATCCGAAAACCAACTTGCCAACTTGCACCATCACATTCTTTACTAGCTCATGAGGGCTAGCATGGGAATAACCGGCTAGTTGGAAAATCACTCTAGTTTCCCGAAGCTCACCTATTTTTAGGCATTCATATAGACAGAATGAGAGCACATAAATAGATGTGCCTAAGTCTATCATTGCATTTTCAACATGTTTTTCACCTGAGGAGATTGGAATATACAAAATTTTGGGGCCCTCACATTTCTTAAGAAGATTTTTATGGTTCAAAATTGTGATTCCCCCCATTTTGAAACATAGCATACGATGTCACATTTTTAATTAATTCCAAGATAGGTATTGTTACCTTGACCTTTTCGAAGACTCTTTGAATACTTGCATCATAGGTCACCACCTTTGGCTTTCCCCCCAAAGCATTTGGAAATGAGGTGGTATAGTCACTTGTGGGTTAGGTAGTGGAAGCTCCTTTAGATGGTTTTTCCTTGACCACAATCTAATCCTCTTCAAAGTGTTCCTTGGTAGCCTTCAATACTCTATCATCCTCCTGCATCACCTTCTTCTCCAACTCACTAACTTCCTTTCCAATTTTCAACTTGAGTGCACTCACGTTTCTTGGATTGATCTCAAGTTGGGAAAGATTTTTTTGGACTCCTTGGGTTCAAGTCGGCTTACCAAGGTGGCAGTTTTCCCAATGCGAACTTCAAGATTCTATATACTTGAAAAGGACCTATTTCCAAGGTCTTCAATCTCACACCTTGTCCTCTCCGCGAAGACTTTGTATTTCTTCCCTAATTGACTGATGGCTTCTAAGATCTCCTCTTGATCTGACTTTTACATTAAGGCATGTGATGTGCCCATTTTATACGGTTGTATTAGGACTTTTGGGATTAACTTTTGTACACTTTTGTGCTCTAAATGTGACATTTTTCCTTGAAATTATCTAAGGAGGATTAAAAGCGACTTTTACGTTTTTATCACTTTTTAGAGAATTTTGTGAGACAAGGTAATTTTTTTGAAGACTTTGAAAAATTTGAAGACTTTGAAGAATATCTTTGAAGATTTGAAGACTTGGATTTAAGCTTTTTGAAGATATGAAGATTGAAGAAGTGAAGAGAAGAGAAGGATATGGGATATAAAAGAGAAAGAAGAAATAATGCTGGAATTTGTGTCTGTCGCGAGACCGTCATGACACGCGATGGTTCATCATGAGCACGTTGCGACTCACAATGGATGAGGGGTCTGAATTTCTTCTTGATTTTTGTGCAATAAATACTCCCCTCATCCTCTCCTCTTCAGCAGCTTTTGCCCAGTCCTTTCTTCTGCATTTTTGGGTGTTAAAACCCTTAGTTTTCTCTTCTTTCTTTTCTTAGTTTTTGTAGATTAATTATGTCTTTTAGTTCTCTAGCTTAGTTTTATCTTGGGAGCAAAGGATTGAAGTTTCCATTTCTATGCAGTAAGAACCATTATATCTATCTATTTGGTGTTGTTGCTATTGTGCATTTATTGAGCTTTGAATGTTAATTGTTAATGGCATTGATGTTGTTGGAAGCACGAGTATATGAATTGCTTGTATGATTACTTGTTAGGGTTGGGAGAAAGTAGCTAATTCTCCCCTCTTTTAATGTGGAATCCAAGAGCATGAGTTAGAGCTTCTTGAATAATGTTGGTGTGTTGATAATTGCTAGATGAATGTGATGATGTAGAACTCGTTGTCATGTTTGATTTAGGTAGCAAATGAGAGAAGTCTATGAATGTCCATCGTTCTTGACTAACCTTGTGTAAATGCATGAATTGGTTAAATGCTTAGATACGGTGTAGTATTTATAAATGTTTCCAAGCTTGTTGATTCTTCATTCTAAATGCCATCAATGGGATACTCTTAGTCCTAAGGGAGTCATTGGTAAGGTTTGACAAGAGATGTCGAATTCACTCTTGCAAACTACTATCTAAGAAGGATAAAAGATTTATCTTCACAATAAGTAGTTGAAGTAGTGAATAGATTGTTTCACTCGTTTTTGAAGCCTTTATCATTTAGCATTTATGTATTCTTGATGCTATGTTTCACTTCATTAATGTCATGGGTTGTTTGAGAATAGGAAGTTGTTTTATGATTGAAGTTTCAGGTGTTAGGAAAGTGACGAATTCCTTAGCTCCTTTGCATGAAAATCTATGAACATGAACTTAGAATTTCTTGTGCATAATGTGTTGTGATTCTTGCTTGATATGTATGTTGATGTTAAGTCAAGTAATGAATGTGATAGAATGAGTGAATGGTTCAATGATCTATATTAGGTTTCGAAGTGGATATCAATTGCCCCCAAAGCTTTATCTTTGTAGTTTTAAAACCATTTTTCTTAGTTTTGTTTGATGATTAGCATAGTTACTTAACCTTTCTAGTTATCTTGTCTTTTAACTTTCATAACTTAGGATCACCAAACAACCAAACCCCCCTTTTTTACTCGCTTTTATATGTGTACATATATCTACTCCTAGTCTAATATTAACCTTTTGTGCCTAAACGCTTAGGAAGATCCATCTTCTTTGTGGATGACCCTGACTTGCCGCTATCTACTTAGTTGTAGATAGTAAGCATTTAGGGCTTATAAATATTAACTTTGAGAGGTACGGCGACGGCCTCCCAAATTTTGGCGCTGCTGCTGGGGAAGAGGCGTTTATTTTTAAGTGGTTAGGTGTATTTGGTTTCATATTAGCTAGTTGTTTTTATTTTCCACTCCTTAGTGGTTGTTTTTGTTCGGGGTAGGTATTGCTTGAGTTCTTGGTGAATTTTTATCAAGAATCCTTGCAATATGATTTCGGACTTTTGAAAAAAAAATGGAGCGTCCCACCTCGAGGGAACTCATGATGAGAAGAGAGGCCCAACAAGCAAGATTTTTTGTAGGATGTGTCATTTCGACCCTCCTATCGAGTCTTGCTATTTTTTGTGGGAAGAGCACTATGAGGGAGAAAGAAACCTTGGTTTTCAAAACCAAGGATATTATAAAGAGTGCTACCGAGAGGTAGGAGATGTTGGTTTTCAAGGGCAAGATGCACAAGAATGGTATCCATACCACAATCCTTATCTGGAATGGAGTGGAAGTCTGGATTGGTGGTATGAGAATGAGCCGGAAAACCAACAATATGAGCAAAATAGTTGGCCATTACCGCCTTATACCGTACCCCAAAACCAAGCCCAACAAGGATGTTCAAGTTTGACACATGAGGAAGTCATGAATACGATAACAAACTTGAACTCCTTTACTAGTGAGGAGCCGGACACTCGGCTCTCCTCTAGTGTTGATGCTATTGAGGGGCATGTGAGGAGTATATTAGAAGTGTTGGCCCGAATGGAAGCTCGTGATTCCAAAAATACACCATCCCAAATCAAACTCGAGGATTCGGTGAGTGAGGTTACCATAGGAAATGATTTTGAGTTCAAAGGGGATGAGGAGTTGGTTGTTGAGGATAGAAAAATGGAGGAAGAGGTGATCGTACTACATTCATTAGCATCGTCACCCCTTCTCCCATCTAATGAACCAACTATATCATTTTTGGAAGTTTTGAGGGAGATGAGAGAGGAGCCGAAAGATTATCCCAAGCCTCCTAACCACCCAACTCCCTTCAAACCATCTCCACCTCAATAAAACTTTCCTCTTGAAAGTTTTGTACCCCCACCTCTCTACTTTTGGAAGCTCATGGTGAAGGGGTTCAAGCCTTCACCATATGGATAACATTAGGGTCGTTCCGACGACCTTAAATATATGGAGCTTTGTCATGCCGACGACGTAAATAAATTTGGCCTTTGTTTTAGTTTTTGTTGTTTAGTTTTTGTTATTTAGTCTTGTTCTTTTTATTGTGTGTTTCTTTATGATTTTGTAGCAAAGTGTAGTGTATTGCATTGGAGGATATGAAGGAATAAGATCCATAAGAGAGGGGAGAGAGCTTGGTAAGAAAACATTTTCCAAGTGCTGGGAAACCCTGTCGTCGTGAGTCGCGATGGCCTCGTCGCGAGTCGCGACGAACAGGGGAGCGAAATCCCTTCCCAGCACCAGCTTTCTGCGAGCCGCGATGGCCCATCACGAGTCGCAACAGGGAGGTCGCGAGTCACAATGAGATCAGAACTTGTGTGCTAAAAATTGGCTCCCGGCCTTCACATTCCGCAAGCCGCGATGGCCTCGCGACGGACCCTTGCGAGTTACGATGAGACCGTCGTGAGTCGCGATGGATCCATCGCGAGTCGCGTCGGCGTTCTGCTCAATTTTTCTTAAACCTTCAATCTTCTCCATTTCTCCGCCTCTCACCATTTCACTTCCGCTCATTCCTCCACCATCCTACATATATCGACTTATGAACATTCTTGCATCTTTATAGTACCTTTATTGATTGTAGTATGCCGACTACACCATTGTGACTGTAATTGCATATCCTATAATGATGCTTGTATATGTGCTGCTATATATTGGATATTTTTAATGGATAATCTTGTAGTGGTGGTTGCAGGGTGGATTGGTTGTTCCTTGAGAATACTATGGTTATTAATTCTCTATGCTAAACCTAGTATTACAAATTTACTTGTGAGTTTGATGTTGTTCTCTGTGGTGTAGTCTTGATTAAACGGCGCCAAGGAGGCAATATTTTGCTCGAAGGGTGAGTTTGTCTACGGCATTTTGGCTCCCCTTTTCAGCTTCGAAACCAATGGCGGGACCGATTCTATACATGTGCATGGGATTGCACCATATCACCGATGGCTACGCGGAGAAACGGGTGTCACTCTACCTCTTACCTTGAATTTTTATTGTTCTTGCCTTACATGTTTACATTGAGGGCAATGTAATGTTTTAAGTGCGGGGAGGGGTTAGAGGAATCAATGCATGCTAGCTTGTTTTGGAATGCTTTTTGCTACTTTTGATTGGAAAAATATGAGGAAAAAAAAGGAAAAAAAATAGAAAACTCACTAAGTTAAAAACCTGAGAGGGCAACTTAGGCAACATTGGGGGCCCGGATAGGTCGAGAACTCGAAAGGGCGGCCTAGGAAAAAATGAGAGGCTAAAATGTACGAAAAAAGGTGAGATGTGAGCCAAAGAAACATGATGTGTGGCTAGCATGAAAACTCGAAAAGGCTCCTAGGCAAAATGAGAGAAAAGGAAAATGCTATGATTTCACTCATTTGCCGGCGTTAGAGTCATAAGGTTGCGGTTGTCATACGGATGTATCGGGTAGCTCAACATCTAGAGACCTCTTGGGATTGGGTAACTTAGCGGGTTAGGAAATGAAGTATGGTTATGAAATTCTTGATTCCTTTATGCTTCATTTGTGGTTGATATATTAGCATTAGGTGAAGCATGTGCTTAAACCTCTTAAATGGTTTTAACTTCATTTTGTGTCATCGGACTTTGGGAATATCAATTCGGGAATTTGAAACATTTTTATGGGTAGTGAATTGATAAGTGGTAGGTTTGGTTAGATTTAGGATTGGGGTTGTGTGTGTGAAAAATTCTCATGTGAGCTTTGATTTTGGTATTTATGATATTGAGAGTTTTTGTGAGGCTTTGATTGGGGGAATATTAGTTTAGGATATGGACTTATGAATTCCTCCATGTGCTTGAATCTTTTCTTACTCGAGGGGAGGTTTAATGTGCCCATTTTATACAGTTATATTAGGACTTTTGGGATTAACTTTTGTACACTTTTGTGCTCTAAATGTGAAATTTTGCCTTGAAATTAACTAAGGAGGGTTAAAAGCAACTTTTACATTTTTATCACTTGTTAGAGAATTTTCTGTGACAAGGTAATTTGTTTGAAGACTTTGAAGACTTTGAAGAATATCTTTGAAGATTTGAAGACTTGGATTTGAGCTTTTTGAAGATATGAAGAATTGAAAAAGTGAAGAGAAGAGAAGGATATGAGATATAAAAGAGAAAAAAGAGATAATGCTGGAATTTGTGTTTGTCGTGAGACCGTCGCGACATGTGATGGTTCGTCCCGAGCACGTCACGACTCGCGACGGACGAGTGGTCTGAATTTCTTCTTGATTTTTGTGCTATAAATACACCCCTTATCCTCTCCTCTTTAGCAGCTTTTGCTCAGTTCTTTCTTCTGTGTTTTTGGGTGTTAAAACCCTAGGTTTTCTCTTTTTTCTTTTCTTAGTTTTTGTAGATGAATTATGTCTTTTAGTTCTCTAGCTTAGTTTTATCTTGGGAGCAAAGGATTAAAGCTTCCATTTCTATGTAGTAAGAACCATTATATCTATCTATTTGGTGCTTTTGCTATTGTGCATTTATTGAGCTTTGAATGATAATTGTTAATGGCATTGATGTTGTCGGAAGATTGAGTATATGAATTGCTTGTATGATTACTTGTTAGGGTTGGGAGAAAGTAGCTAATTCTCCCCTCTTTTAATGTGGAATCTAAGAGCATGACTTAGAGCTTCTTAAATGATGTTGGTGTGTTGATAATTGCTAGATGAATGTGATGATGTCGAACTCGTTGTCATTTTTGTTTTAGGTAGCAAATGAGAGAAGTCTATGAATGTCGATCGTTCTTGACTAACCTTGTGTAAATGCATAAATTGGTTAAATGCTTAGATACGGTGTAGTATTTATAAGTGTTGCCAAGCTTGTTGATTCTTCGTGCTAAATACCATCAATGGGATACTCTCAGTCCTAAGGGAGTCATTGGTGAGGTTTGACAAGAGATGTCGAATTCACTTTTGCAAACTACTATCTAAGAAGGATAGAATATTTATCTTCACAACAAGTATTTGAAGTAGTGAATAGATTGTTTCACTCGTTCTTGAAGCCTTTATCATTTAGCATTTATGTATTCTTGATGCTATGTTTCACTTCCTTTATGTCATGGGTTGTTTGAGAATAGGAAGTGTTTTTATGATTGAAGTGTTCGGGTGTTAGGAAAGTGACGAATTCCTTAGCTCCTTTGCATGAAAATCTATGAACATGAACTTAGAACTTCTTGTGCATAATGTGTTGTGATTCTTGCTAGATATGTATGTTGATGTTAAGTCAAGTAATGAATGTGATAGAATGAGTGAATGGTTCAATGATCTATATTAGGTTTCGAAGTGGATATCAATTGCCCCCAAAGCTTTATCTTTGTAGTTTTAAAACCATTTTTCTTAGTTTTGTTTGATGATTAGCATAGTTACTTAACCTTGCTAGTTATCTTGTCTTTTAACTTTCATAACTTAGGACCACCAAACAACCAAACCCCCCTTTTTTACTCGCTTTTATATGTGTACATATATCTACTCCTAGTCTAATATTAACCTTTTGTGCCTAAATGCTTAGGAAGATCCCTCTTCTTCGTGGATGACCCCAACTTGCTGCTATCTACTTAGTTGTTGATAGTAAGTATTTAGGGCTTATAAATATTAACTTTGAGAGGTACGGCGATGGCCTCCCAGCATGATTGTTAGAAGGTCCTTTATCTCTAGTGTATGGTTGAGGTGGAGCTTGTCCACCCTAATATCAATGAGGTTGGTTGTCCTTCCTTCATAAAAAAATTGGATGGCTTCGGTACCTTGGGTTGAATTAGTTTGCGTGGGGATCCAGCCTTCCGTCGCCTTGGTTCCCCCAAAACCCTTGTGGTTTCTCCCTAGAAAAATGTGGTCTCTCCCGGTTGTTGTACTCAATGGTATTCTCTTCTAGTAAATCCTCTACAACTTTGAGACACACCTCGATGTTGTGGTCTAAGTTGCACAAACGACATGATTTGACTTAATGGAACTTTCCTCGCAAGAGCTCCTTCATCATGGAAGCAAGAGCTTGGACTTGCACCTCCAACTTAGATGATTGTGTGGTTTCATCCAAGACCTTAAACCTTGACCTTGTGCCAAACTGCTGCATACCATTGACCATTAATTCAAAGAAAGTCATTGCATCCTTAGGGCTTTTGTTGGAAACTGATCCATTACATGTGGCATCTACCATCTGCATGTCTTCATCACGTAAACCCTCAAAGAAATTGTAAACTAAATCTCCCTCTTTAAAAGAATGGTAAGGGCAGCTCGCTATCAATCTCTTGAAGCATTCCCAATAATAATATAATAACTTGGTAGCCCCTTGGGTGATGTTTGACATTTGCTTCTTCAGTCCAACGGACTTGGATGCTGGGAAATACTTCTCTAAAAACCTCTGCTTCAAATCCATCCAAGAACTTATGCATCCTAGGGGCAAGTAGTAGAGCCAATCCTTAGCTCCATTTTGAAGAGAAAACATGAAGGCTCTCAGAGTGAAGTCAACTTCTGAAACACCCGGAGGCTTCATGTTTGTACACACCAAGTAGAACTTCGATAAATGCTTGTTCAGTTCTTATCCCGCCAAACCGTGGAATGTAGGAAAACATTGGATCATTCCTCTCTTAAGCTCACAACTCACATTCAGTGGTAATGGTGGGAATGTTATGCATAGTGGCTAACTCTTCATATTAGGGGCCATAAGTTCCCCTATAGTTCTATTGTCCTCCGTCATTCTTTGCGATTCTTCTTCCAACACTATCGGCCTAGGTTGAACTTATGACTTAACTCTCCACATCCCTCGCCTCTGACTACATGTGTTATCAGTCGGGTAATGCAAAAAACCTAAGTTTGTGGTATGAGTATGTACCATAAACTAGAGTATGTACCATAAACTAGGCCTAACATAACCTTCCAAAGACAATACCAGCTAATATATCAAAAGGTAACAAGCTAACTATCACAAAAACTCAGCACATGCATCGGAAAAAGAAAAAAAATAAAGAAATTACTAACTAGTCTACTAACACGTTATGCTTATTGACAATTGAGATAATTAGCATCCCCAACAGCAGCGCCAAAATTTTACCCGCCTCCACTCGGGGTCGTTAATTGTAGCTAACTAACCCGAACAAAAGACAGTTCAAAGGTCAAATTTAAAATTTATAGTTCTGCACCTAGCTCACTACTAATATGGTAGTTAACGATAAGCCCTAGTGCCCAACTGGGAGGTCGTCACTGTACCTCTCAAAGTTATAATTTATAAGCCCTTTATGCTTACTAAATACAATTAAGTAGATAGTTGGCAAATTGTGGTCGTCCACGAAGAAAGAGGGATTTTCATAAGCGTTTAAACCTATAAAGTTTATATCAGGCTTGAAGTAGATATATATATATATATAAAAGCAAGTAAATTGGGGGGGGGGGAGTTTGATTGGTTGGTTTTCCTAAGTTATGAAATTAAAAGACAAGATAACTAGCAAAGTTAAGTAACTATACTAATCATCAAACAAACTAAGAAAAATGGGTAAAATCTACAAAAGACAAAGCCTTGGGGGCAATTAATATCCACTTCCAAACCTAATGTAGATCATTGAACAATTCACTCATTCCATCACATTCGTTACCTATGGAGAATGCTAAAACTTCCCATTCGAAGATCAACATTCATTCCTTCTTAATAGTAATTTGCAAAGACAAACAACGACCATTTGCAAGCCTCATTGATATTCACACTAGGAAAACCACACTATAAAGGTATTTCATCAATGACATTGTACACGAAGGACCATAGATTTGATATCAACTATCCTTCTACCAAAGACATAGTCATTTAACCAAACATATCATTCATTAGGCTAAACCTAGAACAAACCACATTCAAGATTCAACCTTACATTGCATCTATAGGATAAATATGAGAACAATCCACATTAACATACTTATCTAGCAATAATTACAACACATTATACACTAGAAGTTCTAAGTCCATGTTCATGGATTTTCATGTCAAATGAGTTAAGAAATTTGCAACTTTCCTAACACCCTAACATTTCAATCATACAAAAACTTCCTATTCTCAAACAACCCATGACAGAAATGAAGTAAAAAATCACTTTAAAACATATGAATGCTAAATAACCATACTTCGTTTTTCAACCCGCTAAGTTACCCAATCCCAAGAGGTCTCAACATGTCGAGCTACCCGATCTATCCATATGACAACCGCAACCTTATGACTCCAACACTGGCAAATGAGTGAACTCATAGCATTTTCCTATTCTCTCTCTTTATCTCATTTTGCCTAGGAGCCCTTTCGGGTTTTCATCCAAGCCACACATCATGTTTCTTTAGCTCACATCTCACCTTTTTCCCCACATTTAGCCTCTCATTTTTTTCCTAGGTTTCCCTTTTGGGTTTTCAACCTATCTGGGCCCCCAATGTTGCCTAAGTTGCCCTCTGGGTTTTCAACGTCGCGGGTTTTCTTTTTAAATTTTTTTTCAATATTTGTTTTTCAAAATTTTCAATTTTTTTTCCTTTTTCTCATGTTTTTCCAATCGAAAGTAGCAAAAAGCATTCCAA
The DNA here is from genome assembly GCA_037428765.1 of Rubia yunnanensis. Taxonomy (NCBI): domain Eukaryota; kingdom Viridiplantae; phylum Streptophyta; class Magnoliopsida; order Gentianales; family Rubiaceae; genus Rubia; species Rubia yunnanensis. The sequence goes on from CM075064.1 coordinate 66,715,683, forward strand.
GTCAAGCTAGCATGCATTGAGTCCTCTAACCCCTCCCCGAAATTAAAACATTACATTGCCCTCAATGTAAACATGTAAGGCAAGACCAATAAAACTAAAGGTAAGAGGTAGAGTGACACCCATTTCTCCGCGTAGTCACCAGTGATATGGCACAATCCCATGTATTTATATAGAAATGGTCCCAAAATTGGTTTTGGAGCCGGAAGGGGGAGCAAAAGTGCCATAGAAGAACTCGCCCCTCAAGAAAAACATTGTCTCCTTGGATCCGTTCGATCAAGACTAACACCACAAAGAACAACATTAAACACACCAGTACATAAGGATTTTTAATACTAGGTTTAGCATCAAACGTTAATAACCATAGTATTCTCAAAGAACAACCAATCCCTCATGCAATCACCACATAAGATTGTCCAATAAAAAATATCCAAAATATATATCTACACAAATCCAAGCATCATTATGTAACATAGAAATTACACTCACAATGATGTAGTTGACATACTATAATCAACAAACATACTATAAAGATGCAAGAATCTTCATATGTAAATATATGTAAGATGGTGGAGGAATGAGTGGATGTGTGGTGGTTCTTGGGAGTAATTGGTGGAGAAGAAGGAAGGATTATGCAGTGTTTAAGCACTTTTGAAAAGTTGTTTTTCCATTGCGACTTGCGACAGCACTAGTCGCGACTCGTGACAAGGACATCGTGACTTGTGATATCTTTGGTCTGTGAGCTCAATTCTTTAAAAACTTTTCTAATTCGGTCGTGACTCGCGATGGCCATGTCACGACTCGTAGAAAGTTGGTGCTGGGAGTTCATTTTTGCTCCCCTGTTTATTGCGACTCGCGATGTGTCTGCCGCGACTCGCAGCGACAGGGTTTCCCAGCACTTAGAAAGAACTTATTTTGTTTTTACCAACTTTCCAAGCTTTATTTCCTTTATCATTGATCTCATTCCTTTATTTCCTCCAATGCCAAGCACTTCATTTTGCTACAAAATCACAGAAAAACACACCGTAAAAAGAACAAGACAAAATAACAAAAACTAAACAACAAAAACAAAAATAAAGGCCATATTCATTTACGTCATCAGCACGACAAAGTTCTGTATATTTAAAGTCGTCGACATGACACTAATCTTATCCATATGGTGAAATCTTGAACAAATTCACCATGAGTATCCAAAAGTAGAGAGGTGGGGGTACAAAACTTTCAAGAGGAAAGTCTTGTTGAGGTGGAGATGGTTTAAAGGAGTTGGGTGGTTATGAGGCTTGGGATAGTTTTTTGGCACCCCTCTTGTCTCCCTCAAAACTTCTGGAAATGGTAGAGTTGGTTCACTAGGTGGAAAAATGGGTGATGATGCTAACGAATGTAACACAGTCACATCTTCCTCAATTTTTTCATCCTCAACAACCAACTCCTCATCCCATTCAAACTCAAGCTCATTTCCCAAGGTGACCTTACTCACCAAAACCTCGAGTTTGATTTGGGATGGTGTATTTTTTTAATCACGAGCTTTCATTTGGGCCACGCTTCTAATATACCCCTCGCATGCCCCTTAATAGCCTCAACACTAGAGGAGAGCTGAGTGTCCGGCTCCTCACTAGTAAAGTTGTTCAAGTTTCCTATTGTATTCATGACTTCCTCACGTGTCAAACTTGAACTTCCTTGTTGGGCTTGGTTTTGGGGTATGGTATAAGGTGGTGATGGCCAACTATTTTCCTCGTATTATTGGTTTTTCGGCTCATTTTCATACCACCAATCCGGATTACCACTCCATTCCAGATTGTAAGAATTGTTGTATGAATACCATTCCTTAGCTTCTTGCTCTTGAAAACCAACATCTCCTACCTCTTTGTAGCACTCTTCATAATACCCTTGGTTTTGGAAACCAAGGGTTCTTTCCCCCTCATAGTGCTCTTCCCACAACAAATAGCAAGACTCAGTAGGATGGTCAGAATGACACGTCCTACAAAACCTTACTTGTTGAGCCTCTCTAATCATCATGAGTTCCCTCAAGGTGAGACTCTCCTTTTAAAAAAAATTCAAAAGTCCAAAAATCATATTGCCAGGATTCTCGATAAAAATTCACTAAGAACTAAAGCAATACCTACTCCGAACAAAAACAACCACCAACGAGTGGAATATAAAAACAACTAGCTAATATGCAACCAAATACACCTAAACACTTAAAAATAAATGCCTCTTCCCCGGCAGCGGCTCCAAAATTCGGTAGATCTTTGCCGTACCTCTCAAAGTTATAATTTATAAGCCCTTTATGCTTACTAAATACAATTAAGTAGATAGTGGCAAATTGGGGTCGTTCACGAAGAAGGGGGATTTTCTTAAGTGTTTAAACCTATAAGGTTTATATTAGGCCAGAAATAGATATATATATATATACATATATAAAAGAAAGTAAATGGGGGGGGGGATTTGATTGGTTTATTTTCCTATGTTATGAAATTAAAAGACAAGATAACTAGCAAAGTTAAGTAACTATGCGAATCATCAAACAAACTAAGAAAACTACAAAAGACAAACCCTTGGGGAAAATTAATATCCCTTTCCAAACCTAATGTAGATCATTGAACTATTCACTCATTCTATAACATTCGTTACCTATGGGGAATGCCAAAATTTCCCATTAGAAGATCAACATTCATTCCTTCTTAATAGTAATTTGCAAAGACAAACAATGACCATTTGCAAACCTCATTGATAATTACTCTATGAAAACCACACCATTAAGGTATTTCATCAACGGCTTTGTACACGAAGGACCATAGATTTGATATCAACTAGCCTTCTACCAACGACATAGCCATTTAACTAAACATCGCATTCATAAGGCTAAACCTAGAACAACCCACATTCAAGATTCAACCTTACATTGCATCTAGAGGATAAATATGAGAACAATCCACATTAACATACATATCTAGCAAGAATTACAACACATTATACACTAGAAGTTCTAAGTCCATGTTCTTGGATTTTCATGCCAAATGAGTTAAGAAATTTGAAACTTTCCTAAAACCCTCACATTTCAATCATACAAACACTTCCAATTCTCAAACAACCTATGATATAAAGGAAGTAAAACAGCACATTAAAACACATGAATGCTAAATAACATGTGTTTCAAGAAAGAGTGAAACACAGGTTCTTACTACATTGATATTGAAGCTTCCATCAATTGCTCCCAAGATTAAACTAACCTAGGTAATTAAAACACATGATTAACCTACAAAAACTAAGAAAAGAAAGAAAGAAAAACTAGGGTTTTGAACCCAGAAAAATTGCAGGAAGAAGAAGGGGGTGAAGAGAAGAAGATAAGGTTTAGTATTTATAGTACAAAAAAGTAAGAAACTTTCTGGCCCTCCGTCCGTTGCGAGTTGCGACCGCTTCGTCGCGAGTCGCGACTGAGCCCATTATCAGCATCTTGATTTCTTTCTTCTTTTTGTTTCAAGGCCTCCTCTTCACTTCACTTATCTTCCATTCTTCAAGTCTTCAAAAGCTCAAATACAAGTTTTCAAATCATCAAAGGTATTCTTCAAAGTCTTCAAACCAATTGCCTTGTCACACAAAATCTTCTAGAAAAGTAATAAAAGCATAAAAGTCGCTTTTAACTCTTCTTAGAGAATTTCAAGGCAAGATACCACATCTAGAGCACAAAAGTGTACAAAAGTGAGTCCCCAAAGTCCTAATATAACCATATAAAATGGGCACATAAATCGCCTCCACCTGGGGTCATTAATTTTAGCTAATTAACCAGAGCGGAGGCTTTGGGAAAGGTCAAAGATAAAATTTATATTCTCTACCCGTTCTCACTACTACACTACCGATAAGGTAGTTAGCTGTAAGCACTAGGTATGTCCATATAGATTCTTGGGTCTAAGATTCAATGAAAACACAACCTCATATGGTTCGTCAATCCGTACGAGTGAAAGTAATAACTAGTAAATGCAAACGAAAGGGGGGGACTTCTTTTTTCAAATTATCAAATACAAAACATAAAAGAAAAAAGACAAGTAATCTATAAAGCTAAGCAACTTGGAGAATCATTGTGAGGCATGAATGATTTAATGCTTTGATCCTTGATTGATTCACATGCAAGATTTACTAAACAACCTAATAGAGTATTTACAACACGTTGTGTGGCCGAGGGCATAAACTTTTCCCGTACCTGTCACGTCGGGTGAGCTCGCAACCCTCCATCAACACCGCCATTGTAATTAGGGGAGTACAACAAGGTCCAACCATTGTTGTAGGTATATTTATCCCCCGTACAATTATATCCCGGGCTTTCACCATAAATGCACAACTTCCCAATCACCTATCAATTAGGTCAAGGGGTCGTTGGCACCTTATCTATAACACTAGGGCCACATACAACCCTAGCTTGTTACTTTTTCACTATCTCTACCTGTAACCCCTCAGACTAGTTTATGTAATTAGCAAAGACCGGTGTGATGGCAAGTAAGTCAGAGCAATACTCAGGTCTCCCATGCACACACCCACGCAGGCGCTACATACTCTCTTACCCATTCTAACATCCAGGTTACCCTTCCCAAGGGGGCATCAATATTTGCACCATATACGAATATAGACTAGAGTGTGCTAATATGGTGTACTATTCATGCAATGCAAACATTCAAGAACAAGTCACAATAATAATATGAACACAAATACTAGGATAAATGTAATGAATCTCACATAAGCATTAATCAAGCAAGTCTACAATTTATCCCCAAGCTATGGAAACTACTCTATAGATATGGAATTGAAATATGGATATGAATTCCACATCTAGGATGAAAGAAAAAATAAAATAAAAGAAAATAAAATGAGAGAGTGTTTCTCTCTGTAGAGTTTCTCTCCTAATAGTCTAAAAATGATCTAAATTCTCTCTACATGTTTAACCTAGAAGACTAAGAAGTCATTTGGTATGCAGTAAGAGATGTGGTAATTACAAATTCCTAGGATTTTAGGATGGGTAGGGTTGTTTGGTTGACAAAAAATAGTAAAAACGTAGGAATTTGGAATGCGAAGTAAATTAAACTTTCCACACAACGTAGGAAGTATCTTTCCAAGGACCCCCCTCGGCTGCTTGCAAATCCACAACTTTTTTAATATGCATTTACATTTTTATCCCATGAATGATGTGTCAGTAAATTTTTTCATTTCTCTTTATAACTCGCGTAGTTTTTTCATTTCCCTTCTCTACCTCCATCAACCATACAACATCTTGAAAAATAAATTCTAGGAAATAAAAAATCCTACATGTGTAACCAAACACATTTTGTATATATCCTTTGATTTTAATCATAGAATGGGAAGTTACTGCAAGAATTTAATTCCCACATGAACTAAATGACTCCTAAGGCAATATTTATAGGAAATGGGCGTTAGGCCTAAAAATAGGCCTAGTTCAGCAACCGCCCGACGTGGGCCGTCATCGAAGGCGTGGTCCGCGCTATGTACTTGTTATGGGGCACAAGATCTAGCACGGATGGTGCCATCGCCTTGGTGTGGGGCGCTACATCTGGCACGGGCTATGGCTTTATTCTATTGTGGCCTGCCAGATCTAGCGTGGTTTGCGCCAACACCTGTGGCACAAACCGTGGCCATTAGCGCCGGCCGTTATCTAGAAAATGCGTCTTGGACTTCTGATAGTGTGGGACGCGTCCCTTGGCACGGACTGTGGTCAGGTGACTTGATTTTCTCAGAAACTTGGCATAGGCCGTGTCATTTTCCACACCCCGGTGACTGGTCTTAACATCATGGGCATGGAATGGTGCAGGCTGACGTAAATTGGATAGTCTGTACCTATACTTAATCGGATTTGGGTGATGTTTTTCACTCGTGCGTGCGGCCCATGAGATTTTCAGTGGTTTACGCCATAGCCTCGTGCTAAACATTGTTGGCAAGGGCCAACTCCAATTTCGTGGGCCTTTGGTACCAACCATGAATGGCCCGTGCCAACCATGAATGGCCCGTGCCAACCCGTGGTACCTTGGCCAACAAAACTTGTTTCCTTTGCTACAGGTGAACGTTTAGTCCCATTTGAGAGTTTTAGTTTTCGATTTTTTATGTGCACATTTCATATGGTTACATTAGGAGTTTTAGGACTCACTTTTGTACACTTTTGTACTCTAGATAAGACATTTTTCCTTGAAATTATCTAAGGAGAGTTAAAAGTGACTTTTACACTTTTATTACATTTCTAGAGGATTTTGTGTGACAAGGCAATTTGTTTGAAGATTTAAAGACTTAAAGACTTGCATTTGATATTTTGAAGACTTTAAGAATTGAAGATAAGTGAAGTGAAGAGAATAACTTGAAACAAAAAGGAGAAGGAAATCAAGATGCTGAAACTGGGCTCGGTTGCGACTTGCGATGAACCTGTTGCGACTCACGACGGATGTATGGCTAGAAAGTTTCTTACTTTTTTGCACTATAAATACTCACCTTATCCTCTCCTCTTCACAACCTTCTTCTTCCAGGGATGTTTTTGGGTTCAAAACCCTAGTTTTCTTTTCTTTCTTTTCATAGTTTTTGTAGGTTAATCATGTCTTTTAATTATCAAGCTTAGTTTTGTACTTGGGAGAAATTGATTGAAGCTTCCCCACCTATGTAGTAAGAACCTCTATTTCACTCTTTCTTGAACCATTTGTTATTTACCATTCATGTGTTAAAATGTGATGTATTACTTCATTTATGCTATGGGTTGTTTGAGTATATATAAAGTGTTTGTATTATTGAAATGTTAGGGTGTTAGGAAAGTTGCAAATTTCTTAGATCTTTGACATGAAAATCCAAGAACATGGAATTACAATTTCTTGTGCATAATGTGTTGTGATTCTTGCTAGATAAATACATTAATTTGGATTGTTCTCATGTTTATCCTATAGATGCAATGCAAGGTTGAATCTTGAATGTGGTTTGTTCTAGGTTTAGCCTAATGAATGCTATGTTTGGTTAAATGGGTATGTCTTTGGTAGAAGGCTTGTTGTTATCAAATCTATGGTTCTTCGTGTATAATGTCAGTGATGAAATACCTTTATGGTGTGGTTTTCCTAAAGTGATTATCAATGAGGTTTGCAAATTATCGTTGTTTGTCTTTCCAAATTACTATTAAGAAGGAATGAATGTTGGTCTTTGAATGGGAAGTTTTAGTATTCCTCATAGGTAACGAATGTGATAGAATGAGTGAATGGTTCAATGATCTACATTAGGTTTGGAAGTGGATATTAATTGCCCCCAAGGCTTTGTCTTTTGTAGTTTTTACCCCTTTTTCTTAGTTTGTTTGATGATTAGCATAGTTATTTAACATTGCTAGTTATCTTGTCTTTAATTTCATAACTTAGGACCACAATCAACCAAAACCCCACTTTTTACTTACTTATATATATTCATATATATATATATATATATATCTACTTCTAGCCTAATATAAACCTTATATGTTTAAACGCTTAAGAAAATCCCTCTTCTTTGTGGACGACCCCGATTTCCCACTATCTTCATAATTGTATTTAGTAAGCATAAAGGGCTTATAAATTATAACTTTGAGAGGTATGGTGATGACCTCAAAAATTTTAGTGCCGTTGCCGAGGAAGAGGCGTTTATCTTTAAGTTTTTGGTTATATTTGTTTGCATATTAGCTGTTTGTTTTTATTTTCCACTCCTTGGCGGTTTTTTTATTTGGATTAGGTATATCTTGAGTTCTTGGTGAATTTTTATCAAGAATTCTTGCAATATGATTTCGGACTTTTGAAAAAAAAATTGAAAAAAATGGAGCGTCTCACCTTGAGGGAACTCATGATGAGAAGAGAGACTCAACAAGAAAAGTTTTGTAGGATGTGTCATTCTGACCATCCTACTGAATTTTGCTATTTTTTGAGGGAGGAAAACTATGAAAGGGAAAGAACCCTTGGTTTCCAAAATCAAGGGTATTATGAAGAGTGCTACCAAGAGGTAGGAGATGTTGGTTTTCTAGGGCAAGAAACCCAAGAATGGTATCCATACCACAATTCTTACAATCTCGAATGGAGTGGTAATCCGGATTGGTGGTATGAGAATGAACCAGAAAACCAATAATAGGAGCAAAATAGTTGGCCATCGCCACCTTATATCATACCCCACAACCTAGCCCAACAAGGAAGTTCAAGTTTGACACGTGAGGAAGTTTCGAATGCAATAGCAAACTTGAAAAACTTTACTAGTGAGGAGCCAAACACTCAGCTCTCCTCTAGTGTAGAGGCTATTGAGGGACATGTAAGGAGTATATTAGAAGCTTTAGCCCAAATGGAAGCTCATGATTCCAAAAATACACCATTCCAAGTCGAACTCGAGGATTCGGTGAGTGAGGTCACCATGGGAAATGAGCTTGAGAACGAGGGCGATGAAGAGTTGGTTGTTGAGGATGAAAAAATAGAGGAAGAGGTGATTGTACTACATTCATTAGCATCGTCACCCCTTCCCCCACCTAGTGAACCAACCCTACCATTTTCGGAAGTTTTGAGGGAGATGAGAGAGGGGCCAAAAGATTATTCCAAGCCTCCTAACCACCCAACTCCCTTTAAACCTTCTCCACATCTACAAGACTTTCCTCTTGAAAGTTTTGTACCCCCACCTCTCTAATTTTGCATACTCATGGTGAAGGGGTTCAAGCCTTCACCATATGGATAACATTAGGGTCGTGCCGATGACCTTAAATATACGGAGTTTTTTTGTGCCGACGATGTAAATAAATTTGGCCTTTATTTTGGTTTTTGTTATTTTATTTTGTTCTTTTACGGTTTTTTTTCTGTGATATTGTAGCAAAGTGAAGTGCATTGCATTGGAAGAGATGAAGGAAGGAGATCCATAAGAAAGGGAAGGAAGCTTGGAAAGTTGGTAAGAAAAAAAATTTCTTTCTAAGTGCTGGGAAACCCTGTTGTCTCGAGTCGCGACGGATACATCGCGAGCCAGGATGAACAGGGGAGCAAAAATGAACCCTCAGCACCAGCTTTTTGTGAGTCGCAACATGGTCATCGCGAGTCGTGACATAGCCATCGCGATATGCGACCAAATCAGAAAAGTTCTGAAAGAATTTAGCTCACAGACCCAAGATATAGTGAATCGCGATGGCTTGATCGCGAGTCCCGACAATTCATCTCGACTTACGACCAATAGTGTTGCTAGTCGCGATGGAGAAACTGACTTTTCATCTGTGTTTAAAGACAACATAATCATTTCTTCTTCTCCATCGAATACTCCCAAGAATCACCACACCTCTACTCATTCCTCCACCATCCTACATATATTGACATATGAATATTCTTGCATCTTTATAGTAAATTTTTTGATTGTATTATGCCGACTACATCATTGTGACTATAATTGCTATATTCTATAATGATGCTTGAATATGTGTCGATATATGTTGGATATTTTTATTGGAAAATCTTATAGTGGTGATTGGATGATGTATTGGTTGTTCTTTGAGAATACTATGGTTATTAAATTTTTGATGCTAAATCTAATATTACAAATCCTTATCTACTTGTGAGTTTGATGTTGTTCTCTGTGGTGTTAGTCTTGATCAAACGGCACCAAGGAGACAACATTTTGCTCGAGGGGTGAGTTCTTCTATGATAAATTTTCTCCCCCTTCTAGCTTCGAAACCAATTTTGGGACCGATTCTGTACAAATACATGGGATTGCGCCGTATCACCGGCTATTATGCAGAGAAACGGGTGTCACTCTACCTCTTACCTTGAGTTTTATTGTTCTTACCTTACATGTTTACATTGAGGGCAATGTAATGTTTTAAGTTTGGGGAGGGGTTAGAGGACTCAATGCATGCTAGCTTGATTTGGAATTCTTTTTGCTACTTTTTATTGAAAAAACATTAGAAAAAGGAAGAAAATTGAAAAAAATTGAAAAAATAAAAAATAAAAAATGAAAAAGATTTTTTTTTTGAAAAAAACCCGCTAAGTTGAAAACCCAAGAGGGCAAAATAGGCAACATTGGGGCCCTGGATAGGTCAAAAACCCAAAAGGACGACCTAGGGAAAATTAGAGGCTAAATGTGCGGAAAAAGGTGAGATGTGAGCAAAAAAAACATGATGTGTGGCTAGGATGACAACTCGAAAGAGCTCCTAGGCAAAATGAGAGAGAGTGAGAGATAAAAGTAAAATGCTATGATTTCACTCATTTGTTGGTGTTGGAGTCATAAGGTTGCGGTTGCCATATGGATGGAAGCTCAACATCTTGAGACCACTTGGGATTGGGTAACTTAGCAGGTTGGAAAATGAAGTATGGTTATAAAATTATTGATTCTTTTATACTTCGTTTGGGTTGATATATTGGCATGGGGTGAAGTATGTGTTTGAACCTCCTATATGGTTTTGACTTCATTTTGTGTCATTGGATTGTGGTTGATATATTGGTATGAAGTGAAGTATGTGCTTGAACCTTTCATATGGGTTTGACTTCATTTTGTGTCATTGGACTTTGGGATTATCAATTTGGGACTTTGAAACGTTTTATAGGTAGTGAATTGATAAGTGGTAGGTTTTGTTACATTTAGGAATTGGGATTGTGTGTGTAAAAAAATTCTCATTTGAGCTTTGATCTTGGGATTTATTATATTGAGAGTTTTTGTGAGGTTTTGATTGGGGGAATATTAGTTTAGGATATGGACATATGAATTCCTCTGTGTGCTTGAATCTTCTCTTACTCGAGGGCGAGTAAGGTATAAGTGCGGGGAGGTTTGATGTCCCCATTTATATAGTTATATTAGGACTTTTAGGACTCACTTTTGTACACTTTTGTGCTCTAGATAAGACATTTTTCCTTGAAATTCTCTAAGGAGAGTTAAAAGTGACTTTTACACTTTTATTACTTTTGTAGAGGATTTTATGTGACAAGGAAATTTGTTTGAAAATTAAAGACATGAAGACTTGTATTTGAGCTTTTGGAGACTTGAAGAATTGAATACAAGTGAAGTGAAGAGGAAAACTTGAAACAAAAAGAAGAAGGAAATAAAGATGCTAAAACTGGGCTCGGTCATGACTCGCAACGTACTTGTCGCGACTCACGATAGACGTATGGCCAGAAACTTTTTTTGTACTATAAATACTCAACTTATCTTCTCCTCTTCACAACCTTGTTCTTCTTGAGATGTTTCTGGGTTCAAAACCCTAGTTTTTGTTTCTTTCTTTTCTTAAGTTTTGTAGGTTAATCATGTCTTTTAATTATCTAGCTTAGTTTTGTACTTGGGAGAAATTGATTGAATCTTCCACACCTATGTAGTAAGAAAATCTATTTCACTCTTTCTTGAAGAATTTGTTATTTAGCATTCATGTTTTTAAATGTGATGTTTTATTTCATTTATGCTATAGGTTGTTTGAGTATATGAAGTGTCCGTATGATTGAAGTATTGGGGTGTTAGGAAAGTTGCAAATTTCTTAGCTCTTTGACATGAGAATCGAAGAACATGGAATTAGAATTTCTGTGCATAATGTGTTGTGAGTCTTGCTAGATAAATATGTTAATGTGGATTGTTCTCATGTTTATCCTATAGATTCAATGCAAGGTTGAATCTTGAATGTGGTTTGTTCTAGGTTTAGCCTAATGAATGCTATGTTTCATTAAATGACTATGTCTTTGGTAGAAGGCTTGTTGTTATCAAATCTATTGTCCTTAATGTATAATGTCGTTGGTGAAACACCTTTATAGTGTGGTTTTCCTAGAGTGATTATCAATGAGGTTTACAATTGGTTGTTGTTTGTCTTTGCAAATTACTATTAAGAAGGAAGGAATGTTGATCTTCGAATAGGAAGTTTTAGCATTCCCAATAGGTAACAAATGTGATAAAATGAGTGTATATTTCAATGATCTACATTAGGTTTGGAAGTGGATATTCATTGTCCCCAAGGCTTTGTCTTTTGTAGTTTTTACCCCGTTTTCTTAGTTTGTTTGATGATTAGCATAGTTACTTAACTTTGCTAGTTATCTTGTCTTTTAATTTCATAACTTAGGACCACAACCAAACAAAACCCCCCTTTTTTCTTCCTTTTATATATGTATATATCCATATATATCTACTTCTAACATAATATAAACCTTATATGTTTAAACGCTTAAGAAAATCCCTCTTCTTCGTGGACGACCCTGATTTGCCACTATCTACTTAATTGTATTTAGTAAGATTAAAGGGCCCATAAATTATAACTTTGAGAGGTACGGAGACAGCCTCTCAATTTTATAGTCGTCAAAAATACAAATCCAACGGAATCAGCCTTGGAGCCTAATTCTTCTTGGATAGTTCTTAGACTTTGGCGCAATACATCATACCATGATTTCTCGTTTCTTCATTTGCCACTTTGATCTCCGTTGCCGCCTATCTTTGACTCAAATCTCCTTCTACCATACATTGATGTGCATGGCCTTCATCTACTACCATTTAAGAGGTGAATAACCTTTTATCTCTTCTACCATCCTTTTGAATGGTCTTCAATATCTTCTACAGCCCTTGCGAATGGTCTTCACATAGAATGTAACCAAAAAGTACCCACGAGCCACCTACTAAAGATGACCACATGGAAGATCTAGGAGCCCGTGGATGTAAGATGTCCATTAGTACCAATTAAGTGTACAAAACGTAAACTTAGATAAGAAAACAAAACATGGCAGTCCAAAGCCCTTGTCTCGTATACGCAACTAATACTAGCAATCTACCAAGCAAAACAAGCTAAAAACTATGCCGAATGCAATAGTTAACGCACACAAAATGAATCACATTAGACTCCCCGCGCTTAACCCTTTACTCATCCTCGAGTAAATAAGGACAAGAAAAAGTATTAAGTAAAATGTAGCGTGCAGGCATAAGTTAACCAAGGCATTCAACTTATTCCTAGATTACCCTGTTTCCCCAAAAAAGAGTAAGAATCTCTGACACTCCCGAAGAACATAAGCAATATAACCACCCAAAAGTAAAATGTGGAAAAAGGTAAGCCAAAAATATAAGTTTTAAGTTAGCTTACCTTCCCAAAAATGATCCCTAAAAGCAATTCAGGAGTCTTCTCCCAAAAAAAATCCACCAAGGAAATCCAAAATCCATCGACTTGATTGTAAAATAGGGAGAATTCGTGATTCTCAACCTAGTTACAACCAAGGAGTCAAATGTATCGTCAACCTAGTTTTTTATTTTCTCTCAATTTCTCTCATTTTGCCTAGGATACCTTTCGGGTTTTCATCCTAGCTCTAACACAGAAAGGGTACTCACTTCTCACCTTTTTCCACGCGGCCTCTCATTTTTTCCTAGACTCGTAAGCCAGTCGAGCCTAGTCTCTCATTTTTATCTAGGTATTTCAACCTATCAGGGCTTTTCCCAATGTTACCCAAGTTTCTCTTTTGGGTTTTCAACTTTTCCGGGTTTTTGTATTTTTTTTTCATTTTTCAATTTTTTTTGTGTAGCACAAAGTTGCCCCAAAAGTGGGTTGCATACTACAAAGGATAAGATCAAGCACAAAAACTACACCACCAATATCCTAAAACCAACTACCCCTTGCAAACTAAGAATCCTAGCATAGCATGTTATTAAACCAAATATCCATCCAAAGTCATCCCTCAACAATCCAAAAAATATATATATCACCAAAAAACTAGAAAAACTTCCAACAAAAGCATAAAATGCACCGAGGAAATCAAAGAACGAAACTCCCTAAGTGCGCACTACTCCCTTCCCCACACTTAACTAATGCATACTCCCTAATGCAAGGAAAATCATGTCAAAACATAAGTGAGGTTGGAAGATATAGTGACACTTACTCTTTCGGCCTTGAAAGAGCTACCTCCTCCTCGTGACTAGTGTTGCTCCTCTCAATATATTCTATTGCTTGAAGTGCAACCTTGATGCAATTCTTCCTCGAACTAAGCTCCTCCACTTGCATTATCACTTCTCCTATCGCTTGGACTACCTCTTGCAACACTAGGGTAGAGCTCTTAAGATAATCCCCAAGTGCATGTAAGCAGTCAATGATGTTCGTGGATAGGAAAGAACGGCATAATGTGTTCTCCAAGATGTCTCGCCTTTGGGTTCCTCAATGTCTATCTCTAGGGTGGCTAAGACTCTATAGAACTCTCTCTCAAAGCGTTGGTCAAGCTTAATAAATAGGGCATTCAAACATGTGTCATGGTTGATTGCGGTGTGCTCCGGTTGTGGAAGTACCATGAAACTACAAGTGCTTGCTCCACCATAAAGCTATACATATCTACCCTTTAATGTCGTAGGTCCCACCATGCATGCATTGGCTAACTTCTCAATGTTATTCCTTGTACCTGATAAACATGTTGAAAACCCTGCATCCAAGAACATGAAACCTAAGTGTAATTCCATTCCAAACAAAACCACGAGTCTTGGACTCAAACTCCCAAATTCAATTTAGGGGAAAAAGATGGAATTTTGGAAATTCTAGGTTGAACAAAAATCTTATGTAAGTTATTACCACCCCATCGATAAGACTATGCTACCAAGATTCGTCTCCTCCCAAATCACCCAAAACATGAAGAACATATTATTCAAACACAATAGCGTATCAAACCACCCAAAATTCTCTAACACATGATCATACATACAATCCCAAACATATATCCCAACAACACACATACTCATTTGAAATTTATGCTTTGAATAAGACCTCCACAATGTCAATCAAGCATATAAACAAGGAGTTCAATGGATTACCCTGAATTTGAAGCTAAGAATTGCAAGATCCACACAAGAAGAAGCAAGAATTGCTAATATTTGGAAGAAAAGCTTCAATTTTTCGAGTTTCACCAAGAGTGTGTGTGAGTGAGTATTTCTTGAGAAGGAAGAATGTGTCAAATAATGAAATTAGGTGGAAAAGTGTACCATGGATTTGGAATTTCAGCATAGAGGGATAAGAGAGAGAGAGAGGTACAATTAGAATAAGAACGGAATTTTTTAAAATTTCATATTAGGAGACAATAGTACCAATAGGAAGTACTATTTGCATAAAAAATCATATGGAATTAGGGATTTTCAAAATTATTGAACCAAAAATGCATTTTTGAATTAGAATTTCAGAATTTTTGAAAATTTGCATTTTTGGAATAATTTGGCAATGGAAAATTGGTTTTTAGCGCCAAATGTGCTTGACACTACCAAAGGCCTTGTGCCAAATCTCAGACACGAAACAAGGCTTCGTGCCAAACATTCTGGCACGAACCAATCATCGTGCCAAACTCCTTGGCACAAAGCATCCCCTCATGTCAACTCTCCTTGCATGGACCCAGGCTCTTGGCACGGACCGTGTTAGGTTTTGGCACGAGATTGCCAAAAAAGTTGACCTAATCCTTAGTTTTTCTCACTTTCTCCGAAAAACTATGTCATCCATCAAATCTAATTGCATCCAAACATAATCAGGAATCTCGAACTCAAATTTTCAAATCAACAAGAGTTGTATCTCTAAATTCCTCATTGCAAAAAAGAACATGCAAAATCTATCTAATCACTACTCAAAACAAGAAAGTAAAAAAGAAATACCTTATATTTATTGTTGTCCTCATGACTTACTTCTTTTTCATGCAAGTTTGGTTAGAAACACCTACCTGTGGGTCTCCAAGATTGCCATCGGTAACTCCACCCATGATAACATCATTGTGGAGAGGTATCCCAAATAAACCATCCTTACCTTCGGACCTCTTGTCCGTTATATGAAATGAATCTTCATGTCTTGCTAAGATGGGGTCTGTGAATGTCACTTTGGGGTTAGGAGGAGGTCGTGGAGGGTTTAAACCCTCGAAATTCTTCCTCTCCAGCTGCAAGTTAGTTAGCATGGAAAACATAATCTAACAAAGACATACTACTGATAGCATCGCGCAATCCATCGGACTCATCAACAACATTATCAATAAGAGACTTATCCAAGGGTTCATGCTCATTGGTAACACATTAGGTTTCATGGAATTCATGATCATCACATAGGGTCATGCCTTTGCACATAAAAGAGGAATTTGTTGAATCATGCCAAGATTTATAGATATCAAACTCCACTTTATCCACATTATCTTCTAGAGTTAAGGTTCCAAAATGGACATTGATTTTAGTCATAGACTTTTTAACCAAAGGTTTCTCCAAAAGTATTGGGGGTGCACTTCCATCGTGCATCGTGTCTAGGACATAAAAGTCCGCTGGAAAAAACAACTTTCCAACTCACACCATCTTATCCTTTACTAGTCCACAAGGACTAGCTTGGGAGTGATCGGCGAGTTGGAAAATCACTCTAGTATCCCTAAGCTCACCTATTTCTAGGCATTCATATTGACTAAATGGGATCACATTGATTGATGCTCCTAAATCTATCATGACATTTTCAACAATTTTACCACCTAAGGAGATAGGGATAGAAAACATTCTGGGGTCCAGGGTGCATAGGGTCATGAATGGATATGAAGCATTGGTTTTTGGAGAAATATTTTTTGGCCTTAAAGACTTTCAATTTTAAGAAAAAGTTGTCCAACATCACTCAAGGAGTGATCGAGAGCTTATATGTGTATTAGGAGATATTCAAGAGGCTTCTCGTAAGTTGTCCCCATCATCTCTTCAAGGAAGGTGACTTGGTCTATTACTTCTGCGAGGGCTTGTGTGATGAGAAATTCTATTGCAAAGAAGAGCTCGAAGGACACTATGGCACTTTTTGAAGAGATGGACAATGGGATGAGGCAGTTCGGTACAAGGTCTAGGTTTAAGCTCTTTGATGTACCTGCACACACACCGAAGTTGGTGGAACAAGTCCCAGCTCTAGCATTTATGATGAAAGAGCTTTTGCATTGAAAGATGCACCAAGTTAAGATGTGTGGGGTTTCTAAACTTGATCACAACTCTGAGAAATGCCCCAAGGCCGTTGGTGATATACAAGAGTTGAATATCATGGAGTACAACAACCAGGAGAGACCTCAATTTGCTAGGGGTCAACCACAAGGGTTGTGTGGGAACCAAGGTGAGGCAATGCCAGACCCTTATGCAAACGTCTTCAATATGAGGTATAGAGATCATCCCAACTTCCAATGGAGGGTTGGCAATCAACCTCAAGGGTATAAGGGTGAACAAGCACTGCTTCAACCCTATCCTAGAGGTGAAGGGCCATCCAACAATCAAACCACACTTTACAAGACAAATAGGGAGGAGATCTAGGATGCCATTGGACAATTGGAGAACATGACATATTTGTGGAAAGGACAAGGAGAGAAATTTAAGACCTTGGTAGTAGAGCCTTCTCAAGTATCAAGAACCTTGAGATTCAAGTTAGACAACTCACCACCTCGGTGAGCCAACTTGAAGTGAAAGAGTCTGACAAGCTACCCTTCCAACCAGAGGTGAATCCAAGAAATGTTAGCAAACTCAAGTTGAGAAGTGGGAAGGAAGTTCACGAAACTGAGGAGAAATTGACACAAGAGGATGATGAATTAGTGGAGGCTACCAAAGCAAAGTTTGAAGAAGAAGAGATGGTTGTCAAAGAAGCAACCTCCAAGGATCTTCCACCATGTGAGGTTCAAATTGTTATTCCACCTCCGTTTCTAAGTGTTTTGAGGGGAAGGCCGAAGGTGGAGACAAATGAGGCCAACATTCAGAAGTTCTTTGAAACAGTGGAGGTATCTATCCCTATCTATGAATGGATTGAAAATATACCTTCATATGCTAAATATCTTAAGGTTTCATGTAATAAGAAAAGGTTGCATTTGTTAAGAAAAGGAGTAGACCACCCTAAATTTCTTAAGGTTTCATGTTAGGGAAGCTAAGAATTAGGGAAGTTGCAATTTTGAATCATAAGAATTTGCTAAGAAATATGATGACCCTGAAATGTTTTCTATCCCAAATTCTTTAGGTGGGACACTTGTTAAACATGCCATGATAGATTTAGGAGCTTCTTTCAATGTGATTCCCTTTAGTCTATTTGAGTGTCTTGAAACTGGTGAACTAAAGGAGACTAGAGTCATTGTTCAACTAGCCGATCATTCCCAAACTAGCCCTCGAGGGCTAGTGAAGGATTTGTTGGTGCAAGTGGGCAAGTTGGTTTTTCCTGCCTACTTTTATGTCCTAGACGTAGCGCACGATGGTAGTGCACCCCCAATCCTGTTAGGGAGACCTTTTCTAAAAGCTTATGGGACTCAAATTGTTGTCCACTCCGGGATCTTGACTCTAGAAGATGACTTAGACAAGGTGGAATATGAGATTTATAAATCTAAGCATGATTTAAAAAAACCTTCTCTTATGTGCAAATGTGTGACAATTTTTTATGAGCATGATAATCTTGAACATTTTTGTGTTGCAAATGAGCATGAATCTTTTGATGATGAATTGTTTAAGGCCCAGATGTATTTCATGATTTGATCAATGATATGTCCATGCTAGATTTTTTTTCTACGCTAACAAATTTGCAGTGGAAAAAGTAAAGTGTCGAGGAATTAATACCTCCTCGACCCCCTCATAACCCCAAGGTTATGTTTAAGGGGTCGATGCTGGGAAGAAAAGGAGAAACATTTCTAGGTACCCACAAGGGGTACAAAGGTAAGGATGGCTCATTGTGGAGACCTCTCCATAATGATGCCATCGTGAGCGGAGTCGCCGATGGCGATTTCGAAGACCCACCAGTAGGTGCTTGAAAATTGAATACATGAAAGAGTAATAAGTCGTGATGATGACAATAAACATATGTGGATCTTTTTGTTTGCTTGTTTTAAGTAGTTACTTGGTAGATTTTTCATGTCACGTTTGAAATAAATGATCCATTGATGTAAATTCTAGCTTGATTTGAAAATCCAAATGTTAAGATGTGTGATTATGTGTAGATGGAGTTAATTTTTGATGGGTGACATAGTTTTCTTTCAAAAGTTTAGAAATACCAAGGAGAAGGGAAAATCTGGGGTTAGCCTCGTGATAATGATTTTCACGAAGGGCAGGTCTCATGCTGTGATGATGGGCACGAGACTCTGCCTCGTGAAGATGGAAAACTGGGCAGAAATCATTTTTTGTCAAATTTTGATTTTACATCCCCCAACATATTTCAAACATGCAATTTTAAAAAAGGGAGTCTGAATTTCAAAGTAAAAAAATGCATTTTTGGTTCAACAAGTTAGATTTCCTATTTCCTTAGAATTGTTTATGCTAATAGTAATTCCCATGTTAATTGATTGTACTACTTGTGCCCTAATTTTAAATTCCATCTTTATCCAAACCTCTCTCTCTCTTTTTCACCTATGCTGAAATTTTATTCTCATGGTACCAATCTTCACCTAATTTCATCATCTACACAAGAAACACTCACACTCACTAACTCTTGGTGAATTATTTGTCTTCAACCTTTGTTAACATTTCAGTGGTGATATAAAAGTTTGATTCTTAAATGAGTAATTGTTATCAAGTTTAATTTTCTATTTGGAGGCCTTGCCAACATTGTGGTGGTCTTACTAAAGCTTGATTTCTAAATGAAAGTTTATTCCTGAGAAATGATTTTGAGTTCTGTGCAAAATGTTTCATTGAGTTGTCGAGATTTGTGATTTTTTTTGGAATGGAATTTTACTTGTGTTTCACTTTTAAATGCAGGTTTTTTAGGTATTTTCATCTTCATGGAGTCACAAAGAAAGTATCACTAATCTCCCTTCCTCACTTATGTTTTGACATTATTTTTGTGCATTGGAGACTTTGCATCCACAAAGTGCGGGGAGGGAGCAATGAGCACTTAGGAATTCTCATTCTTAAATTTCTTCGTGCATGCATGTTTTGTTTGTTTTTTCATGATTGTTTGTAGTTTTAGTTCTTGTTTCTTGGGGATGATTTTGAATAAACATTTGGTGGAATGACATGGTATGCTAGGTTTCCTAGTTTTCATGGGGTAGGATGGTTTAGCTATATGTGGAGTATTTTTGTGTGTTTGACTATCTTTGTAGTATTGGGCCCACTTTTGGGACACTTTTTGAAATTTTCAAAAAATGAAGAAAGATCAAAACGTGGACAAATCAAAAATCTAAAAGGGCGACTTGGGTAACATTAGGAAAAGCCCGGGTATGTCGAAAGGCCTAGGTAAAAGTGAGAGGTTTGGCCCTGCTAAACTTACGAGTCTAGACAAAAATGAGAGGCCGTGTAGAAAAAGGTGAGAGGTGAGCACGTTTTGTGGTATAACGCTAGGTGAAAACTCAAAATGGCACCTAGGCAAAATGAGAGAAATTGAGAGGAAAGAGAAAAAAAGAAACAAGAAACTAGGTTGACGATAAATTTGACTCCTTGTTTACAACTAGGTCGAGAATCTAGATTTTTACCTATGTTGCAAGAAAGTCGACGACTTTTGGATTTCCTTGGTGGATTTTGTTTACTTGAGTATCACTCTTTGATTGCTTTTGGGACTTCTTTGGGGAATGTAAGCTTGACTTTATTCCGTTCTTTTCTCACTTATCTTTTCCCATACATATTTATTTGCATTGGGTGTTTTTTTTTGCCTTAGGTACTTTGGGGAGTGTGAGAGTTGAGAGATTTTCATCTTCTTGGGGGAACTAGGGTAGCTTGGGAATAAGTTGGATGCATTGTCTATTTTTGCATGGTTCATGTTGCTTGAACCCTTTTCTTTGATTTTATTTACTCGAGAACGAGCAAAGGTTTAAGTGTGGGGAGTCTGACCTGCACCATTATTCATGATTTAACCAATGCATTTGACGTAGTTTTTATTTACTTTTGGTTTGCGGTTTGGCAACATTAGTTGAGTTTACATGACCTGGGGTTTAGAAAACCATGTTCGGTTTTCTATTCTAAATCCCACATTTTGTACACTTAATTAGTAATTATTGACATATCGTGTTCATAGGCTCCTTAGTCCTCAGTATAAGTAGCTTTAGTAGGTTGCCCGTGAATGCTATTTGTTACATTACATTCTTGCAAAGGCCGTTTTCTTTTAACGGTCGAAGATTTGAAAGCCATACATTAACTGATAGTAGATGAAAGCCATGAGCATCAATGCGTGGTAGAAGGAGATTGAAGCCAATGATAGGAAGCTTTGAAATTCAAGACGACAAAAGGTGTAAACAGTGAATCATGGTCCGTGGAGTGATTCCTTATTCCAAGAACGATCCAGGAAGAATTAGCTTTCAAGGCTAGTTCCATTGAATTCGTCTTCTCGAGTGCTACAAAATCTACTATTACAACTCCTAATTCAGACTATTTTTTTTAAATTTTAAACACCCGTAGGTGGGGGTATTATATTAAGGTTCCCCAGGCCTATGTAGTAACCATATAGCAATGTAACCTATAATATATTACATAGTGGCAAGATTATTGCCTCAAAATGAGAAAGAGAGCTATGCATCTAGTTTTGACATCTTAAGGTTGAGATACCTAAACTAAAAATGGGAGGAAGTTACGATTCCAAGAGGAAGAATCTCCACCCCATGTGTTAATTCTTCCCCTTGGCCAGGTAACTCCCATCTTAATCATGGCCAAAATTACTAATAGTTAAGCCAGAATGAAACATATATAAGGTGAGATAACGAAACGCCCAACAAATCCATGGAATGATTTGTGAAGATCAGTTTGGGATGCTGAGTGAGAATAGTAGAAACGAGATTGATGGGGGGAGAATTGCATAGATATCAGTAATACCAAGCCACCAGTTCTTGTCTTGCAAGAATTGCCACCATAGCCTTGCCGCCATGTCCTTGTCACCTTGTCCTTGCCACCATTGCCATGCCAACTTGCATCTAGTACCTTGCCATCATGTCCTTAAATTCTTATCCTTGCCGAACTTACCAACGAGGTACCTGAGAATCAGAAAAAGGAAACAGCAGTATCTGTACTAATTGACAGGTGATGATGATTGAAAATACAGCATCAATGAAAAGGTAAATCTCACTATCAATTCCCAAGAATGACCGTAGAGGCTCCTAACCTAATCACTGGAAAGCCAATGTTGTCTAGAGACAGTAAACCCTTAAGAAAACTAGGAGTTGACAAAATATCTAGATCTCCCTGAAGATTATTTTCCATAGCGAATTTAGCCAAGAAATCTGCAGCTAGATTAGCTTCCCTAGGGGTATGTTGGATTGGGAAAGTGAACTGTTCAAAATGAAGTGCACTACAAATGGAGAAGACTTTCCAAGGGCAGCAAGAGGGGTTGAGAATACCCTTAACAGCAGTTAAACAGTCAGATTCTATGACACAGATATCTAAAGAAAGTTTTGAACAAATGTCATACGCACTCTGAATAGCTATAAGTTTGGCCTGTAATGGAGAAGGACAGTAGAAAGTTTTAACTCTCATTTTAACTACTGTCCCCCTCCAGTCCCTGACTATTACAGCATATGAGGAAAGACCACTAAAAATCGAAGATGCATCAGTATTAATTTTATATCCAGTTAGTGGTTTATTCCAATTCACAGCAGAGAATAATTTTTTTTTCTTTTTAAAGATCTGTGGAATGATTTTTGCCTGAATCCATTTCTTGTTCTTTTCTCTGTTACCAAACACCTGATGGACAGTAAAAATTTGGTAGATCATATCTTTGATATCATGAAATCAAGCTTCTATAGAAAAGGATTTGTTTTCAAAAATGATTTTGTTCCTATAAATCCATAGAAACCAGATTGTAACTATTAAAGAAACAGAAATCAAATTTGCATGTATCTTGGATTCGGCCTTGAATGATAAGAAGAATTCCACTCTATTTTTTAGACTACTGAAACCTGTTTGTTGTATCTGTAAGAGTGAATGGACTCTTTGCCATACTGCTTTTGAAAATATGCATGAACTGAAATAATGGTCAAGATTATCAGAGTGAATCATGCAGACAGGGCATCTAGAAGCCAAGGAGAAACCAATCCTATTTAGGATGTTATCAAATGGTAAAATGCCGTTTAGAGCTCTCCAAAGCAGTACAGACATTTTTCTAGGAATAGATGGGGACCAAACCTTGTTTAAATCCCGGATTTCTGGTCTTTTTTGTCTGAATAAAGAGTAAGCCGACCTGATTGAGAAGTTGCCATCAATGGTAGGGGTCCAGACAAGCCTATCTTTGTGGGAATAGTCCAGAGTAACTTCCTGCAAAATATTAAGGATGTTGGTAGCCAAGTGAGGCTCCAGAATTGGAAGGATAGAAACTTTATCATTAATAAATGAACTTAGAGATATGTCCTCAAAAGGAATATTCATCTCTTCAGGCCATTTATAGCATAAAGCTCCATCTCCAATCCAATTAGCATTCCAGAATGAACAGTCACCAACTCCATAAATAACTCTAGAAAAACTATTTGCCTTAGCAGTGATTCTACTGATCCTAGACCATGTGTGGGACTTTTTGTAAGAGGCAGGTAAAGACCATAAAAGAGAAGCCCACTGAGTATTATTTTGTTGCAGCTTCCACCATAATTTACATGAGAAAGCTTCCACTGTGGCATTTATGTCCCTAAAACCTAAACCATTTTCTTCCATAGGGTAGCACATTTTTTTCCATGATCTCTACCTTTTTCTTTCAATATTATCACACTTCCCCCAGAATAGGCTAGATGCAATTCTTTCCATTTTGTTTAAGACTATCCTAGGAGGTCTTAACACTGCAAAAATATGACTGGGAACTGAAAGAAAACAGTGATTTATCAGAATGATCTTACCTGCTGAAGTTAACCATTTATTCTTCCAGTTATTAATCAGTTTTTCCATTCTTTGTATTACTGGAAGGTAATGAACCTGTAAATTATGACCAGAGAATATAGGGACTCCAAGATATTTGAAAGGGAAGGAGCCTATCTCCATTCCCAATAACCTCCTAACTGAAAGAACAGTTTGAGAATAAGTGTTATGAGCTACAAAAAATTCTGATTTGGAAAAGTTAACCTTTTGACCAGATGTATGCTCATATGCTATGAGGAACTGTTTAAACCGCTTCAAATTATTGGGCTTAGTGTTCAAAAAAACAGCAGTATCATCCGCATACATGAGATGTGTCAGGGGGGAGCATGAATTGGGGAGACTGAAATATTGCAAATATCCTATACTAAACAATTTCTTTAAACCTCTAGAGAATGCTTCAGATAGTAGATTATACAGGAAAGGGGATAGAGGATCCCCTTGCTTAATACTCTTGAGGAAGAAAAAAACCCAGATGTTACTCCATTAACTAAGACAGAGAAATGAGCAGCAGCAATGTTATGCATTATGAGTCTAACAAATTTACCATGAAAACCAAAATGTAGGAGTATGGAATTTAGGAATGACCAAGAAACCCTATCAAAAGCCTTTTGCATATCCAGTTTGACTATCAGATTTGAAACCTTAGATTTCCTAGACAATAATCTGGTCATCTCCTTCATTTGAATCACATTATCTGAAATTTCCCGTCCTTTGATAAAGGCACTTTGCTCAGGGGAGGTCAATATTTGCATCAGAGGTTTAATCCTTTCCATCAACAGCTTTGAAAAAACTTTATTGACAAAGTTAGATAGACTAATAGGTCTGAAATCTGCAAATGTGATTGGGATTGGCTTTTTGGGGATTAATGTGAGCCAGGTACTTGAAATGGCTTTAGGAATGTTACCATTATTTAAAAAATCATTTGCAGCATCTAAAAGATCCTGTTTAATGGTCTCCCAAAAAAAGGTGTAAAATTCCCCCGAGAAACCATCAGAACCCGGAGCACTAGATTTGTTTAGATAAAAAACTGCAAATTTAAGTTCCTGGATATTAATGGGATTAAGCAATAGAAGGTTCTGTTGATCAGTGATAACATTAGGAATTTCTTTTAGAAAATGGTTAAGATAGGTTCCCTCATTTTGTGAGACATCCTCATTGAGTAATTTCTGAAAAAACCTAACTCCTTCTTCCTTAATCGATTGTGGATTAGATATCCAATTCCCACTGCCATCTTTAATTTTACTTATTCTGAATCTTACTCTCTTTTCCCTAATTGAGTGGTGAAAGTAGCTAGTGTTTGCATCTCCATGTTTAATCCAATTAAGCCTAGCCTTTTGTTTAAGGAAAATATTGTATTCTTTCTGCGCTCGCAGAAGCACTGCTTTTGACTTTGTGAGTTCAATTAGTGTTGCATCATCTTGAGATTTCTGGAAAGTATCTCGAGATCATTTACTTTTTTCTCTGATTGTAAAAGATTATGATTGACATTGCCAAAATTGGTTTTGTTCCAGTCTTTAATTACAATCTTAAGCCTCTTTAGTTTGTACACCAACCTATGCATCCCACAGAATGGAGATAATAAATTCCAATTAGAGATTACTACGGCTTGAAATTCTTCTCTATTGGACCACATTTCTTGGTATCTGAAAGGCCTTGGAACTTGTTCTATAGCAGATTGAACTGAAAGTAATAGGGGAGAATGGTCAGAGGTGAGTCTATTTAAAACATGTATGGAACTGTTGGGATAATGTTCAAGCCATTCTAAATTACTCATTCCCCTATCAAGTCTCTGAAACTGTAAATCCTTACATTTATCCCAAAATCTATTATTGCTCCATGTGAAAGAGTTTCCAACTGTGGGGATTTCATGCAAGTCCATGTTAGATATAAAGTCATTAAATTGTTTCATACTTTTTCTGGGGGTGGACTTCCTACCTTTATATTCTGAAACAGCAGCTACAGTATTAAAATCTCCTATTTAAATATAGATGGGTCAGAATCAGCGGGTTGTAAATCAGACCATAAAACTTCCCTCAAATGCCTATAGACACTTGCATAAATGAAGAAACAGTTCCAGGATGTAGAAGTGGAATTATCAGATATTCTAGCTTGTATAAATTGATCAGACTCCTGTAAACTAACTACATTGAAATCATGATTCCATAGGATCCAAATTTTTGCATTCTGGGCATGGAGGGCATTTTCATAACCAAGATCATGCTTCAAAGTATTTAAATTATGTTTATCATGCCATGGTTCAATTAAACATAATATATCTATCTTATGTTTCATTTTGAGAGCCTTTAATCTATCCAGTGAAGTACCATAACCTCTAACATTCTAAACTAAAATATTCCCTATTTTGGTGTATTTTATCATTTAAAACTAGTAGGGGTTGCTTTTTGTGATGATCTTAGATTCCTTAGTTTCATTACTGAGGCCTTACTATTTTTTATCAACTTACCTTCACTTTTATCCTCAGTACCTGAAATAGAGTTACTTACCTCAGGTAGAGTGATTTGTTCAACATTACTACTCTATTCATCAAGATGGATAGGAGATGTAATAACTGGTCTGAAAGTTTGCTCGGATAGATCACCTTGCCCAACTTCAGGAGTGATCAAATCTGCTGCCAATTTTTTAGCCTTTTCTGCTCCTGAGGGATGTTCAGCTATCTCCTGTGATTCTAAGGACTCATGGAAAATGTCAACTATTTCATCTTCTTGTTCATCATTGTCATCATCCTTTAAGTCATTTAAAGATTGAAAAGCATTTGATATTGAGACCATACCTTTATTACCTAAATCTTCCTTAATAGGAGGAAGTTCAGACTGATGATTTTTTTTTCTCCAGAAGAAATTAGTAATTGGTTTTGAAATGTCATCTAATGAGTAAAAAGGAGTATTCCTTTTCATATAATTAGTTCTGAGAGAGTTAAGATTATTTTCAGTCAGAAAACCTGAGTTCTTTTTTTTAGTTTGAAAATCAGTTTCCTTTTGAGAAACTGATAGAGTTGAAGATCCTTCAACTTCAAATGTTACCTTAGGGGGATTACCTATAATGCTCTTAATTTCATTCAGGACTGGGACTTTTCTATCCTTAATCCCTTTGAGTTCAGCCTTGTTTTTATTGTTGTTTCTCAGTTCTGGATGTAAGAAATTACAGTTTGCATGATTGTGACCAATTATTCTACAGTGAGTACAGTAAGAAGACAGTTGGTCATATTCTATAGGGTAGTCTGCTACTTTGTTACCTATTCCAACCACAATAGTAGAAGGGAGCTAAGTCAAGAGATCGACTTCTACACATACTTTAATAGCAGAGGGTCTAGTCAGGGCCTTAGTTGCAGCATCCATTTTAAGAAATCTACCTATCTGACTACTAATGCCACTAATGCCTATAATAGCAGAGGTATTATAAAAATGTATAGGAAGTTGATGAATTGTTACCCATGCTGGAACTGTGGAGGATTCAACAGTCGGAGAGAAATTCGGAGACCACTTCTGAACTTTCATCATCGAACCTTGAATCATCCATTGACCCTTCATCCAACAACGCTGGTAATCCTCGCTATCCTGAAAATGAATTAAAATAAGGCGATAGTCAATAGATCCTAGTTGAAATTTAGCGTTAAAACCGATTGATTTGAAAGCAGATAATAGGGTGTCCATTGGAGGTTTCCCCTTATTGAACTTCCCAACCAAAGCATTCTGATAATGCAAAGCCAGAAGATCGCCTTCCTCCGGAGGGAGGATATAGGCGATCTTACCCTTATATTCTGTGATGGGGTGCAGATTGGGAGTGTCAGGATGAGAAGATAAGAGCGGAGAGGGTTTCGTGTTGAGAGCTTGAAGAAAACTTTTGTTAACAGGTGGGGGAGGATCGGGAGAGGGGGTTGGCGTCGGAGACGCCATTGTCGACTACCAGTGACAGTAAGGAGAAGCTATAAAAATGACCGTTATCAGAGAAAATTGTGTAGAGGAAGAAGAACAGTGTTTTTAGTGTGTTTTTCGTACGAAAAATCGCACGTAGGAACAGTAATGAGCGAGCGCGTAACGGTTAGCCAAAGGTAACTAAAGAAATCATATCCGAGCTCTTTCCTAATTCAGACTAATGGTTCACCAATGGCAAGAAAACGAAGTTCAGTCAATGAAGGACCAGTGGCCCATAAAAGCACACACCATACAAAGCATCAGCGGCCCGTGAAGATGGCCACAGTCCACCCTACACGAAGCAACAACACCGGTCTGTGACAATGGAGCCGAGTTGTGAAGCATGGAAGGGAAATGTTGAAGAAAGTTTTCTAAATATGGAGATGGCCTGTGAAAACCATCATGGACCATTACGTGAGTTTTGAGCAAACACCCATGCTGCTCACGGTCCGTGAAAAGGAGGTCGGGCTGTGAAAACTATGAGTTGAAACCGCGGTACTGCTCGCGGTCCGTGAAAACCTTCATAGACCATGTCACGAGCCCAACTTCATGGAACATGGTGTGCCGTGGCTATGAATGTTCATGGACCATGCCAGATTTGGTACCCCGTGCTTGAATTTTCACGGACCGTGGCTTCCGTGCGGGTACGTGAAATCTTGGTGGCTGACCGTTTTGGCCATAACCCTCTTAATATTTATCCAATTTTTCTCTACCATATATCAGAATCTTCATCTTTCTGAGCTCTATCACACGCACTATAATTCAACTCCAGATGATTCACAGATTCGATCAATTTATTCGAGAAAGATTATGTGGCTACTGGAAACGGGTGACTAGAGTTTTGCTATGTTTGGCCCATTTTGGGCCTATCTTTAAATATCCTACTACTATTAATAAAATTCTTATTCTTCTACTAAAATCTAAGTAGAATAGAGTTAGAATAGAAGCTATAATAATGTTGATTAGTTTTTCTTTCTAGTTTAGAGAGAAGGAAGAGGAAGGTTCTTCTTCTCCTTCCTTCTTCTTTTCCGTCTCTTATCTTTTTTATTTTCTTCTTATTTTCTTATATCCATGGCATGTAATTCCATATTTTTCCATGGATCTATACTTTTTAGAGTAGTTAGTTAAGCTTGAGACATATTTGGCACATGTGTAGCTTTGGATACTTTATGAGATTCCTTAAATTCCATCTATCTTTGTGTTTATGATATTATTGTGATTTTTATTGAATGTGACAAATGCATGAATACTACACCACATAAGACCACACACTTTGGGCTATGTTCATGTATGGTGCACTTATTGAAGCCCCCTTGGGAAGAGAAACCTAGATGTTTGAATTGGTGGAAGGGAACGATTATGCGTGAGTGTGTGCACGGGAGATTCAAGGTAACCCTAATCTGCATACCACTCCACTAGTCTTAGTTGATTACTTAACTATTTTTTGATTGGTTACGGGTAGAGATAGTTGATAGTAGCAATCTAGATGTTGTGTTGAAACCCTAGTATCACAAATAAAGTGCTTATGAACCTAAGGCCTCGCGTATAGAGGATCACTGGGAAATAGAGCATTTGTGGTGGAAGCCCGAGACATAATAGCATGGGGGAGAAACAGAACCATAACAATGGTCAGACCTTGTTGTGCTCCCCTAATCATGATGGCGGTGTCGATGCAGGGTTGCGAGCGCACCCACCGTGATAGGGATCTGGAAGTGTATGCCATCGGCCACACCACGTGTTGTGAACACACTGATAGGTCTTTTGTATGTCTATTTGTAAAAGAATCAAGGATTGAAGCATTAGAACTACCATGTTGGTAAATTAGTCCCACATTCCTAGCATCAATAGTTTACTTGTTTATTTATTTTATGCTAGTAGTTGTTAGTTGAAAATACCAACCTCCACCCCCCAGTTTGCATGTTTATATTAGTAGATATTCCTCTTACTCATGTGGATTAACGACCTGCACGAGGCTCTATTTTGACTTTTACTTGAACCCTAGCATCTTTATGCACAAACCCAAGGCTTGATGCTTACTTCCCTTTGGTATCCTAGGAGCGAGAAATGGGTGCGGAATATAAATCTTATCTTAGACCATCCTACGAGACCAGTGCATTGGCTTGAGTTAATTGATTGCACTGTTATGATTGTGTTAACGATCCTGGGTCAAGGTGGGTCAATGCTCCTAATTCAATCATGACATTTTCAAACAACTACCCACCTAAGAAGATAGGAATAGAAAACATCCCGGGGTCATCACTTTTTTTCGACAAATTTTTATGGTTCAAAATGGAGACTCCCCCCACTTTCAAGTGTCCTACCTTTCTATTTGGTTTATTTATCTTTTTTAGTGCATGAAACTTTCAAGAACTTATCACAGGATGACATATGATCATCAACTCTAGGATCGAAATGGTAGCCTCAAATATTTTGAAAACTTTTTGTATGTCTGTATAGTTTGTCGCCACCTTTGGCTTCCCCCTTAGTGCATTTGGAAATGGTAGTGGAAAGGTCTCTCTTGCCTAGGGTGGTGGAAGCTCCTTGGCAGGTGCTTTCTTGACAGTGATCTTATGCTCCTATCATCTTCTTGTAATACTTCCTTCTCAGGCTTGCACACTTCCTTTGCGCTCCTCAATTGTAGTATGCTCACATTTCTCGAATTGAATTCTAGTTGGGAAGGAAGTTTGTCAGATCTTAGCCTCAAGTCAACTCACCGAAGTGAAATGTTGTCCAACTTAGACTTCAAGGTTCTTGATGGTTGAAAATGCCCTAGTCCCAAGATATCTAGTCTCACGCCTTGTTCGCTCTACGAACACATTATGATTTTTTTCTATTTAGCCAATCACATCTAAGATTTCTTCTCGATCTGACTTTTAGAGGGAAGTGTGATTGTTAGAAGGCCATTCACCCCTTGGATAGCATTCAGGTGGAGCTTATCCACCTCGGTACCCTTAAGCTTGATTTCCCTCCTTCCAACGGAAGTTGGGGTGGCACGGTACCTTGGGTTAAAGGATTTTGCGTAGGGGTCCCTCCTTTCATCTTCTTGGTTCCTTCAGAACCCTTGTTTTTGTTTCCCTCTAGCAAATTGTTGCCTATTCCCATTGTTAAAATCCAAAGATTTCACCTCTTCCAAGTCTTCCTCCATTTGCGGACAAGCATTGCTGTGATGGTCGAGATTGCATATGTCACAAACCTTAACATGGTGACCACCCCCTACCTTTCAAAATTTCCTTCATCATTGAAGTAAGAGCTTGGACTTGCTTTTCTAATTTGGAAGATTTCTCTGGTTCATCCAAAGTATTCACCCTCGGCCTCTTACCGAATTGCTTAATACTATTAGCCTCTCTTCAAAGGGTACCATAGATCTTTTGGACTCTTATTGGCAACCAAACCATTGCATGTGGCATTTACCATCCCCATGTCCTCATAGCACAACCCCTCAAAGAAATAGTAAACCAAGTCCCCTTCCTTGAATGGGTGGTAAGGACAGCTAGCCTGTCTTTTTAAATCTCTCCTAGTACTTGTACAAGGACTCGTTGGCATTCTAAGTGATTTTGGACAACTACTTCTTCATTCCTGCGGACTTAGAGGCTGGAAAGTACTTCTTAAGGAATCTCTTTTTTGTGTCCATCCATGAGGTAATATATCTGGGTGGGAGGTGGTACAACCAATCTTTCACGGTGCCTTGAAGTGAAAAAGGAATACCCACTAGTTGTGATCTGACTTTTATGGTGGATTGCTAGTATTGGTTGAGTTTATGTGACAAGGAGTTTATATGGCCATGTTTGGTTTTAGGTCTTAGTCCTGCGTTTTGTAGACTTAATTAGTACTATAGATATCTTGTATCCATGGGCTCCTGGATCATCCATTTGATCATCTTTGGTGGGTCACCCGTGGGTAATTTTTGGTTACATTCTATGTGAAGGCCATTTGTAAGGGTGGTAGAAGATATTGAAGGTTGTTCGCAAGGATGGTAGAAGAGATTGAAGGACATTCACCTCCTGAATGGTAGTAGAGGAAGGCCATGAACATCAATGCATGGTAGAAGGAGACTGGAGTCAAAAGATAGGCGACAGGAGATCAAAGCGGCCAATGAAGAAATGGGGAATCATGGTCTAATGAGTTGTGACAAAGTTCGAAAATTATCCGAGAAGAACTAGCCTCAAGGTTGATTCCACTGGATTCTTCTTCTCGAGCTCTACAAAATTGTCTACTAGAACTCAATAATCAGACAAACGGTTCACCCTTAGTGAAAGAAACAAGTTAAGCTTGCCAAGGTACCACCCGCCAGCACAAATCGTTCATGGCCAAGCACCAACGGCCCGAACCAAAGGAGACACCCCGCGCAACCTGTTCCAGTGCGGGGCAATGGCACGACCCGCACTATACCCCATGTCCCGCGCAGCTTAATTTCAAGTATTTGCTAAAAAATGCCAACTATAGGATATGGCTGTCCCATTTTCGATGACCTGAATCCTTCCAAAATCAAGATGCAAAGACCAGCCAATGAACCATGCCAAAGTCTGGGCCCTGTGCAATACTTCTAAGCAAAACAATAGCCCACGGTCCATGCTAGAGCCTTGCACCATGTCCCCGTGCCAAATCAAGCACCCCGCACCAATGAAGAACCATGGCACGCGCGCGATCGTTCATCCCGCGAAGAGTATTTGGCGCAAACATCATCCGTGACGACCCGTGCCAGGCGGCGGTTGAACTAGGGTTTGAGCATTTTTGGCCTGTTTTTGGCCTATTTTTAGTCCAAATCCCTTTCTCCTATATATATAACCTTTGTCTACTAGGTTAAACATGTACAAATTAGATTATATCAATAGGAGAGCACTTTTAGAGAGAGAAACACTCTCTCTTTTTCCTTTCCTTTCTTTTAATTTTGTATTCTTCCTAGATGTGGAATTCAAATCTATATTTTAATTCCATATATATGGAGTAGTTTCCATAGCTTGGGGATAATTGTAGCACATGTTTTAATCTATATGTTTTTGTGAGATTCATTAGATTCAACATATTATTTGTGTTCATGATATTATTATCATTGTTCCTGAATGTTTTAAATGCATGAATATTACACCACATACTGGCACACAATTTGGGCTATATTTACGCATGGTGCATTTATTAATTCCCCCTGGGGAAGAGAAACCTGGATGTTATAATGGGTAAGGGATTATGTTGCGTCTGCATGAGTGTGTCCATGAAAGACCCGAGCATTACTCTGACTTATTTGTCATCTCACCAATCTTAGCTGATTATGTAAATTTTTCCGATCAGTTGTGGGTAGAGATAGTGAAAAAGTAGCAAACTAGGGTGTGAGAGACCTTATATTATAAATAAGGTTCCAATAACCCTTGGGCCAAGTTGATTGAACCCGGGAGAAGTGGTGCATTCGTGGTGGAAACCCGAGACATAATCGCGCAGGGGAGAAACACACCTACAACAACGGCCGAACCTTGCTGTACTTCCATAATTATGATGGTGGTGTGGATGAAGGGTTGCGAGAACATCTAACGTGACAGGCACCGGGAACACAATATGGTGTATGCCTTCGGCCACACCAATGTGGTATATGTCATCGGCCACACCACATTTTGTGAACACAATATTAGGTTTCTTAGTAAATCTTCCATGTGAATGAATTGAGAATCAAACATTATGTTAATCATGTTGCACAATGACTCCCCTAGAGCTTAGTTTAATTAGCTTACTTGTCTTTTTTAGTTTATGCCTTGTAGTTGTTAATTTAAAAATACAACCCTCCCCCTTCCCCATGTTTGTATTTACTAGCTATTCCTATCACTCGTACAGATTGACAACCCGTACAAGGTTTTGTTCTTAGTTGATACCTGAGCCCTAGCATCTCTATGGACAAACATAGGGCTTGCCGCTAACCACCCTCTAAGTAATGCACTGAGAAATGATGCAGATTAATTCGATCACAGAGTCTCATCCCACATGGCCCCCTAATAAAGTTCAGTTGGAGTACAATGACAAGTTTGTGAATTGGTTATATGATCGATGCAATGTAGGTGATTACGACCCAAAAATTAGGGCATTTACAAGGAAGCCTAACTGCACGGTTTTGAGGTATTCCAGATATGACATGAACAGTTTCGGTTTTACTACTAGGGACCAAGATTTAAAGAGCACAACACAAAATAGTGGGGTATACATTGATTCGGAGACTATGTGGCAAGCAAGTAAGAAAGACAATAAACCAGTCCTAGCTGTGATGTCATTTTATGGTGTTATTGATGAGATTTGGGAGCTTGATTATGGAGAATTCAAGATTCTAGTTTTCAAGTGCCAGTGGTTTGATAACACAACTGGAGTTCGAACTGATGACACAATGAGATTTACCCTTATTGACCAGACTCGTGAAACATATGAAAATGATCAGTTTATTTTGGCCGAAAAAGAATGAAAAGTTTTCTACGTAAATGACTCGTGTAATGTAGGTTAGTCTGTTGTGTTACAAGGTAAGAAATTCTCTTTCCGTGATGAAATTGATTTTGAAGTTACAAGTGAAAGGTTAGATTTCCCCTCTATTTCCCCTCTACTTAATAACAACGGGATTGAGGCGGGAGCAATACGGAGAAAACATAGAGATGGCATTTGGATAGATGAAGATGGCCAAGAAATTTGAGACGTTCAATCCAAGAAGAGGAAGATGGTTGAAGACTAGCGGGGGTCGATCAATGAATTCGAGATAAAATTTATGTATTTTTGTAGTTTGTTGTGATTTGTACCACTGCTCCTGTTGTGGTAAACACTTGGACAAAATTACCTTCATTTTCCTTTGGTAGCTGCTGCCAGCTGCAGCGCGCTGCAGCTCTTTTGGTTCAGTGCGCTGTAGATTTTTCACACACACATTACCTATTTTGAGTTACTCGTTCAGTTCCTCTAAGACAAGAACATGAATATGTTATGAGACTAGAAATGACAAATTCCAAGATCATATCCAAAGAGTAGCAACACAGCAGCAATATATGTTTTACAAATAAAAAATCTACTAATCAAAGTTCCATATTAACTTAGCAATGAAACAACCTGACAAAATGAAGATGTGAGCTCAATGTAGGTAGTCAATCCCTGCGCGAGATGTTCTCCCCGGTGGTGGACGTTGGCAAATCTAAGGTAGGGATTGGACCCAATTCCTTGATCCTCTTGCCACATATGGCAGTGAGGATCTTCCCAACCTGCAATATCCATCGCACCAAGTGATCCACCTTCAGTTGCAATGCTATCATGTCCCCATCCGAGTTATCCTTAGATGATTTACTTGTTGCCACCCTAGATGACTCAGTAACGTTCTTCTTCTTCGAGAATATTAGAGGTTTTATGGGAAGCTTGGCATCGTTATAACATCATCATCTTTGAATCTGCAACCTGCTTCCACGCATATGGCAGTGATGAGTGAGGAGAAGCCTATGTAATTATGGGCATTGACACAATCCTAGATGTACCCCATTATCATACCCCCAACATCGATGCTCATGTTTTTCTTAATCTTGTAGACCAGCAACATACGGGACCGATGAACCTCACTATTCATTTTCACCGGGAGAAGTCGAGCAGCTATGAAACTGTACCACACGTTCATATCTTTAGTCAAGTATTTATTCTCAATGCTAGACCATTCTTGTGGTAGATTCCGTATAACTTCATCGCTGTTATCACAGATTTCTTTTATGATGTATTCCCATAACGCTTTTTGAACAGCTTTATCGGCGGCTTCGTACAAACTCGAGGGCTTCGGTGGGATCTTGTAGAACCTATTGATCACATCCGCTGCAAGCTCAACGAACTGCCATGGAGGAAAGCATCTGGAAAATTCTTATACTTCATGAGCGACAAGAACTCACATGCCATGGTCTGGTTTGCACGAGGCGGTTGTGAGATGAAGCCTACCGACTCGTGCTCATTCATGTAGTCCTTGTAGGGCTTTTCTAGTCTCAACCCTCTCTCTAGTATGAGGCCCCTGCTAATAAGTTCTTTGTGCACAGTTATTTCCTCATGACAGTCTGGTTCTGCGACCGGTATTGGATTGTTCAAGGGGACAATCTGAGACCCGTGCCGATGCTTCTCCTTCTCGCCAACTCTAGCTTTTATCCTTGAGTTTTAGGTATTGGTCTTCTGCTTGGGTGCACTCTTTTTGGGAGCCATACCTGGTAAAATAAATGTGTTATAGTACGTAATGCGCCAGCAAAATGTTAACACAAGCCAAAATATTTGATGGGTGGTTAGAATATCGATGAAAAATTAGAAAACTGGGTGGTCAGAATATTAACGGAAAATTAGAAAACTGGGTGGTCAGAATATTAACGGAAGCAGGGAAAACTTGAAAAACGTAAATAACCTAACATGAAAATTTTCTATCAGGAATACACAATCAACTTTCAGAATACAGAATACAGAATCAGCTTTCAGAATACAAAATACAGAATCAGGTTTTTGGTCAGAATCATGTTTTCTCACATGCAGAATACAAAATCTAGATTTTTCAGAATTACTCCCGCATTTCGAAAATAAAAGCACAAGAAAATTAAGATAACTAGGTGATCAAAATATGAACACTACCACGAATACATTCTCCATCCAAAATAACCTCACTTGAAAATTTTTGTGGGGTTATACAATAAGTTATTTTTCAGAATCATTCTTTTTCATATTCAGAATAAACAATCAGGTTTGTACACAATTACTCACACATTTTCAAAACAAAAGCACAATAAGTTCATCACAATTAGGCATTTTCATGAAATCAAACCTAAAGCATAGGAAAATTGTAGACAATCCCTAGGAAACCAAACACGAGTGTGTATCCGCTTACCTAATTTGAACTATGGTTTGTTGACGAAAGGTGTTTAGAGTGCGGACGGTGGTTGGTGGATAGAGCTTGGCCAATGGAGCTTGGCGGACGGAGCTTCTCGGATGGGAGCTTGGTGGAAGGTGTATGGTGGAAGGGACGGAGCTCGGCGGAGGTGGAATTGAGCGGGGATGGCGGAGGGAGCAAGGAGGGCGGAGGGAGTGGGGTCAACAAAGGGAGCGGAGACGGCGGAGGGAGCGGGGACAAAGTTTGCCGGTGGAAGGAGCGGGGAATGTGGAAGGAAACTTGCAAGAGGAAAGGTGTTAGGGTATTGGCCGGGTTGAGTGACCAATTTCACAAACACATTGCACCAAGTCTATAAACAAATTGGCTGAATTTTACACCTAATTGGGCTGAATTTTACAAAGACATGGGTTGAAAAATGTTAACTGTATTAAGAGGCACGGATCGAGGCTCGATGGGCGAAAGGGGCGAAAGGGGGTTCGAGGTTACAGGGTTCGGGGGCCTCGAAGAGCTGGAGGGCTCAAGGTGTACGAGAGCTTAAGGGCTCTAGGGCTGGAGGGGCTGGAGGGGCTAGAGACCTCTAGGGGCCGGAGACCTCGAGGGGGTGGAGACCTCGAGGGGTCAATAGGTCTCGAGAGGTGGAGGGGTCGAGGGGTGGATGGGTTCGAGGGGTTGATGGGTCGAGGGCTTTGAAGGGTCGAGGGGTACGAGGGGTCGAGAGGTGGAGGGGTCTAGGGGTGGAGGGGTCGATGGGTTAGAGGGGTCGATGGATTCGAGGGATCGATGGGTTTTATGGGTCGAGGGGTACGAGGATTCAAGGGGTTCGATGGGTCAAGGGGTATGAGGGTTCGAGGGGTTCGAGGGGTCGATTGGTTCGATGGGTCGAGGGGTATGAGATTAGAGGGGTTCGAGGGGTGGAGGGCTTCTAGGGATGGAGGGCTTCGAGGGGTCGATGGGTCGAGGGGGGTCGAAGGGTCGAGGGGTCGAGGGGTAGAGGGGTCGAGGGGGTCTATGGGTTCGAGGGGTCGAGGGGTACGAGGGGTCGATGGGTCTCAAGAGGTGGATGGGTTTGAGGGGGGTTCCAAGGGGTCGAGGGATGGATAGGTTCGAGGGGTTGAGGGGTTCGAGGAGTCGAGGGGTGTATGGGTTCGACGGGTCGATGGGTTTGAGGGGTCAAGGGGTTTGAGATTAGAGGGGTTCGAGGGGTGGAGGGGTTCGAGGTTAGAGAGGTTCGAGAGGTTGATGAGGTTCGAGGGGTGGATGGGGTGGATGAGTTTCGAGGGTTACGAGGGGTGGAGGGCTTCGAGGGCTCGAGGGGTTTGACAGCTCGAGGGGCTCGAGAGCTTAAGGGGTGGGCAGGTTCGAGGGATCGAGGGGCTCGATAGCTCGAGGGTGTTATAGTAAATCAGGATTGATTTTATTGCTTCTGAAGAAGTGCTATTGACTAGGCCAGAGTGTTAGTAGGACTATACTTCCTTTTGTACTCTATTTATTCCTATTAACAATAGATCATTTTCTAATATTGTTATACTATTGTTAGAGTAAATGGTTACTAAGCTAGAGTTCTACTCATTTTCTGTTTCCTTATTGTACTCTATATATTTTTGTGAGCAATACAGTAATTGGTTACGGAGACTCAAAAACAGTCTTCCTGTCATCCCTTACATACAGGGGCAACTCAAATACAGTCTTCCTCAAGTGCAACTAAGTGAGGCTACTACCAAGCGAGGCCCTTAAACATGTTTGTATTGACTCAGACTAATTCCTGGTTAGACTCTAATTCTCTAGCCCTCGAACCTCGAACCTGTCCCCTCGAGCCCTAGAGTCCTAGAACCCTCGAACCTCTCCCCTCGAGCCCTCGAACATCTCCCCTCGATCCCTCAAACCTCATGCCTTTAGCCCTCGAGCCTCATTCCTCGAGCCCTCGAACCTCCTGCCTCTAGCCCTCGAACCACCTGCCTCTAGCCCTCGAACCACCTGCCTCTAGCCCTCGAACCACCTGCCTCCTGACATAATTTTTATTTTATTTTCTTTAAACACCCGCGGGTGTACCGGGACGGTAGTGGGTTGAGTACCCCAGGGAGAGATCTCAGTTTCGAAGCTCGGTAGCGCTCCGTGTGGGGTGACCTCAGCAAAGCGTCAACAGTGGGTCCCGTGAGGGGCCTGCTACCGTGGGTCCCCTTCAGGTGGCGACCAACGGTGTGTCCTCCGGAGGGAGGAGTCTGACGTGGCGGTGGGGTCCCCTGGAGGTTGCGACGAGTACGGTTCCGCTCAATGGCCATGGCGTCCAGATACCGTGACTTACCCCCTCGACAGTGCCTGTGGTGTCGGGTCGTCGGGGCACCCAAGGCTGGCGACACGGCCTTTATTTTATTTTCTTTAAACTCGGGGGTATAATGGTCATTGTACATATTTTAACCAATTTTACCGTTGACTTTCCCTGAAAACCACCTCTGGGGACCAAATATTATCATTTTGAATTTGTGGGGTACCGTCTAAGGGTTGTTTTGCAAATGAGGACCAAAAGATAGTAAAAGATACTTTATAGGGGACCAAAAAAATAATTCAATCTAATGTTTTTTTAAAAAAACATTTGAAAGTATAAAACACTAAAATGACCCAACAAAGCATCATTTTCCTTCCCTCCCAAAATTTCCCTATTCCCTCCATAACCTTAACCCCAAATTTTCGTACCCCTCCCACCCCAACACCTCTACCGGTTTCCCTCTTCCCTCCATAACCTTAACCCAAAATTTTCCCTCTGTCCACCATAACCCCCTGCCAATTTTTCCCAAAGATATTGTCCATCCCTTCACCATTTAGTTCGAGCGGTTCTACTTCCCAATCTTGTTCGCGATTCTACTTCCCAATTTTGCTCGAGATTCTGCTTCACAAATTTGGTCCTCATTGTGGTCAGAATTTTGTTCCAGTAAAGCGGGTTACAAAGGCGGCCGGATCTTGGCAAAAATACACTACCACCGAGAGTGTTGTACCAATAAGGTATGACTGATTGGTAGTTTGCATCTTTCCCGGGCTTAATGAATAGCTATATTTTGATGGGTCTCTTAGTTTGTGAGTTTGTGTTTTCATTTCTTGGGTTACTAGTGTGGGTAGTGTTTCATGTGGATAGATGATATGTTTGCTAATAATTTTATAATTTTTGCCTACCCTGTTTTTGCCTACCCTGTTTTTCCCCCATAGGAATTTTTGCAAACCCTATTTTTGCCGCCATATAATATGTTCTCAGTTGGTTGTTAGTGTATATCCCATCTTCGGATGTGTTTTATTAAGATTTCCTTATGTTTGATTGACTCATACATGAGATTGTTTGACTCCGGCGGTACAAAAGCTGTTGAAGAGAATTGTGTTACACCACAAAAGCTGACAACTGTAATGACAATAACGAGGAAGTGGATGATGCACCCAAATATTGCTCGGGATCTAAAAAGTCAGGGGAAGAAGAAAAAACTATATTAAAAGAGGACATGAGTGGGAGCTTCGACAAGTTCGAGATTAAAGAATATTGCAAGAGTAGAGGCACAGCCATGTGCAAGTCCATCTTGCTAGAAAAGCAAAAGAAGGCACTTAAAATATTCTTCAATCATGACTTCGAACCCCTAGTTATGCACAGTCGATGGTCGATGTAGTTGGCAATGCCTTCCGACGAAGAATCCGCTTCGGGACATGGCATAATTGGAAATCAGTCCCCGACTATGTAAAGAAAGATGCATGGGAAGACATTCTTGTAAGTGTTTTCTAATCCTCCATTTTCATCAGTTCATGTCAACTTCATTACATTTTGCACTAACAAGTTTTATCTTCGTCAACTAGATTAGCTGGGATATGCAAACCAAAATAACGTTCAATGAGATGAATAAGTTCTGAAATAAATGGACAATTTATGCAGGAGAAAAGTGGAGGAATTGGAAGACTAAGGTGGCTCACAAGTACATCGTGCAAAAAAACCTGGTTCTTGTGCATGGAGAGATTATCGCTGGATGGACAAAAATGAGTGGGAGCTATTTGTGAAACATAGATCAACCCCCTGAATTCAAGGTAATTCCTTGAAAATTATTAATCTCTAGTCATTACTTTGTGAGCATTTTACAAATTGATGGCCAAATAGGCATTAAGTGATGCAGCAAAAGTAAGCGCCTCATAGAAGGAGTACATCCATCACACAGGCAGTGGAGGGAATCGTAGGCTCGCAATAGAACTCGAGAAGAGGAAAAGAAAGGCTAAAATTGATGAGATTTTGGATGAAGGTCATAGTGTAGAAGAAGCGGAGGCTTTAGTTCAAATCATGAATTTCAAACCGGACCGCTCGGAGGTGTTCCTTGAAGTTAACTGGGACAAGAAATTATCAACCTACACCAACGACTCTGTTAAAAGTGCAGCCCCCACTATTGTGATCATAATTCATAATTGATTCTATCTCTATTAATATTCTCAGATGTAATGCATAGTAGTGGCTAATATATGTTTTGTTTCCTAAAAATCCCTTTTGGATAAGAAGCAAAAGGGAGATTTGGTTATACAAGGAAAAGAAGATATTCTCGTTCAAGCAACGGGTAAGAAGGATCATGGGGGTCATTGGAGAGGTTGCTCTGCAACGTCCAAGGTGAACGAGGCCCTACCACATATGGCTGTGAGTCGTTACGCATCTAGTTAATGTGGGAGCACAAATATAAAACCATCT
This sequence comes from Rubia yunnanensis, assembly GCA_037428765.1. Classification (NCBI taxonomy): domain Eukaryota; kingdom Viridiplantae; phylum Streptophyta; class Magnoliopsida; order Gentianales; family Rubiaceae; genus Rubia; species Rubia yunnanensis. The sequence continues at coordinate 66,756,853 of CM075064.1, forward strand.
GAGGAAATCTCAAATTCAAACAAACTACCAACATATGTCATCGAGCTCAAGGAAAGTTTTGTTGCCTTATTTGAGGCCCAAACTAATTAGCTAGCTAGACAATTGGGTAAAGCTATTCCCCACACTTGGATGCCCGCAATTTCCTTGCTACATCTTCCACCCTCGCGAATAAGGACAGCCGGGTATTCATTCCTTCAGCATGTGGATGTAGTGACCCACAAGGAACTGTAGCGGATGACAAGGTATTCCATACCATAAACCTCATCGTTAGCTCCTTTCTTGCTCTATGAATTTTAGTTTCTGGATTTCCATTTCCTGTCAAAATGATTTTGTGGGGATACATTGACTACTATCACGCTCATTTTGGATGTTGGTAGTTTGAGCCTACTTATATCTTCATCTTGTTCTTTCCCACGTAAACTGAGAAAATGTCTCTTTGCCAATATATTTTTATTTGATAAATAGTTCATGGCAGATGAACGCTGAAAGCTGCAGTGCGAACCAGCTCTCAGGCTCACCTGAAAACGGAAAGCTGCAGCGCGCTACAGCCTTCAGCAGCTACATGTAGACATCTTCTTGTTTTAATCTATCGATTGCACATACAAATTATTTAATTTTGTTTACTTAATAACACTTACTTATTGTCCAACCGATGTATTTCCCCAATCTCTGAGTTTATTTCTCAGAAAGGAAAAAAGTGCTACCTATATGTTTTGAACCATGATGGAGAAGGGGATGTAGCTGCATTTGGTATCTTGTTTCCAAAGGACATGGAAATGGACTTACCCATAAAGTGGGAGTGAGTAAATCTTCGTGGACCTGTGATCATTCCCAAGGCACCTTTGCCGATTGAACACGAAGAATTTGGGTTTGTCACTGAGACCATTGGATATAACATTCTATGGCCAGGAAAGCTGATAAGTGTCACTGGGCAAGAGGATGATGAGGTGTGATAATTGTATTTTTCTTCATATTGAATCATATATATCTTTCTAAATATAACTAAAACATGATATGTTGTTCATCTGCTTACGTAGGAGAACGAGCAGCAAACGCCTTTGCAAGAATTGGTAGTTGACGAAGTTGGAAGTCCTCAAATAAACCTAACACCAAAATTTTCCAAGGATACTACATAGGTTAAACAAATAAGCATGTTAACTGGCTATGACATCCAGATGCATATTATTAACACAATGTCCCTTACAGGAGGCAGTTGCTAAGAAAGATACTCCGCATGGAGAGGTGGTCGCTCTATCGGTAAAACAAGAGGTACATACCCCCAGACTATGTCATTCCAACCAATTTTTTAAAATGCATGACTAAAATATTACCCATTAGCAAGTTCCAAAAGAAAATACTACATCAATGGAGAATGGGCAACCAAATCCTCCCATATTGATTTCTAACCAGTACATATTTGTGAGAACCCATTTTAGCATTTACAATATGATCCACTTGTGAATTATATACAAATACAGGTCAACTAACATTATTAGATTCTCAATGTAATTAGGGGGACACGGAAGACCAAGAATGCATCGCTGCTGTTCAACAGATTAATGATACTTTAAGGCTATCTGCACAAATATGTGGACCAAACAAAGTCTTCCGCATCAATTGAAACGTGGAGGTGTTGGGATCAGAAGAAGTCTACACAGCCATATTTACTGACAACTTAAGACGGTTCATAAGAAGCTTGGACGTAGAAGATTAAATGGAGTGGATCAGTGGGTGCCAACTTGATATATGGGCATCGTAAGAATTGCATGGTTACATTATTTATAGATAGATGTATCATTATATTTGTTTCACTTACAATATTATTTTGCAAGATACCTTTGTGAAGGAGTAGTTCATGGAGGCCACGTCCAGTTTATTCCAGCCTCTTCAAATTCAATGGCTCAAAAGGCAAATCAAAGGGTGGAATTGACTGCGGATGAGGTTTCGGGTGTTATGTGCCGCACTCAAGCGAGGTTGTACGTCTTCCCGTACAATTGAGAGTAAGTTCCATTTGTATTCTGACTTGCTAGTCCCGGCCACATGGAAGCAATAGCAACCATATGCTGTGATTTTATTTTCAAAATATATTTTAAGTATTTTGGTGTTTCCTTTTTTTTAGGGACCGTTGGTTTTTGCTCGTTCTCGTACCGGAAATCGATTGAGTATATTGCATCGACTCAATTACTGGGGGAATTTGCAAACGCAATGGGTCATGCCTTAAATTGATTCATTTGTAAGTGGAACACATTCATGTCATTCCTTCAACTTCAATGTTTTACAAAAATGTTTGTTCACGTAAATGTGTTCTTGTACGTTTCTCACTTTCTTGGCTCGATTATTTACAATTAATGTTAATTAATATATTTTCGTATATTTTGTGAACCCCAATTTCTGAAAATATTTTTTAATATGTTGACATAAATATGTTTTCATCGATTGTAGGATTGCAACAAAATATCGACGGTTCAATTCCGACCAAAATAGATCCTACCCTTCGAACTATACATGGAATGTCATAAACATCAATGTACGTATTATCCCATAACGTCATATTTTGTCTGTCATTTTCATGTTCGTATTCGTTTCAACAAATTCTCTTTTACATCAGCACAAGATACAAAGTAGTACTTGGGAGTGTGGATACCATTGCATGTATTACATGGAAAAAATTGTTAGGCACGTGCATGACATTGACATTATTCCAGTACGTTTTCCTACATTTCTTTTATGTATTTGTTATTCTCTCACATCTATATCCTTTTCTTAACATGTGATTTAATACATTGTTTCAGCAATTTCCAGAAGATTACACTCCACTGGGGAGCGATGAACTGCGGAGAATTGCTCTGAAATGGGTTTGTGTTTTTGCAAAATGTACTCTGCCAAAATGCATAGCTCAATTGAATGTCATACAGGGATTTGCCTCCATCATCGGATAGTGGTTAGTATTATCTCTTATGAGAAAGGTAATTGACCTTCACTTTTGATACTCGTCAACTCCGTGATGAGGAGGGTTCCAGTATCATAGGCCACTAAGAAACATGTTGCTCTTCTTTTATTAATAAAAAATTATAGTTCATCGAACTCAATGCTTCTTAGAACATACTTCTTTTCTACACGTCATGGTTGCTCACAATTTGTTCTATTTTTATTCGTGCACCGTTCTGTTACTACACACAACAAATAATCGGTGCCATCCTTGAAAAAGAATGCACTGTGTAGGAAAACAAGTGTAAAAATGAAACTGGCTGCGTGAAGATGAACTGAAAGAGCGGCAGCGCGCCGCAGCTTACAGTGACCATAATAGTTAGTCACATTTAACGCTGGTCTCTTTCGATTACAAAATCGGTGTTAATAATAACCAGTGCAAAATTTATGCTTGCAGCACCAGTTTTAAAACTGCTGCTAAAAAATAAACCGGTGCTAAAAAATAACCAGTGGTAAATTTACACTCATAGCACCAGTTTTTAAACCGGTGCAAAACATAATCGGTGCGACATATACACCTCTGGCACTGGTTCAAAAACCGGTGCTAAAAAATAACCGGTGCAACATGCACACTTTTAGCACTGGTTTAGAAACCGGGGCTAAACAATAACCGGAGCAAATAAATTTTTTATCAGCAGTTTAAAAATTGGGGCTAACTAAAAACCAGTGTTACATATGCATATTTAGCACCGGTTTTATAATCGGTGCTAAAAATAACCGGTGCAAAATATACAAATTTAGCACCGGTTTTTTTGTTAGAAAACCGGTGCTAATTTAGCACCCGTTTTTCAACCGGTGCTACAGAACTAATTTAGCACCGATTTAAAAACCGGTGCTAAGAAGAAAAACCGATGCTATAGCGGTACATTTTAGCACAGGTTTAAAAACTGGTGCTAACTAAAAATCGGTGCTAAAAGTTGGGATTTACCACCGATTGTTTTTCCAACCGGTGCTAAACTTTCATCGGTTACTTAGGCACCAATTTTTTTTTGCGAAAAAATGGGTGCTAGAACATAAAAAAAACCTATGCTAAAGTGGGGTTCTCGTGATAGTGTGCACACACCCACCTGCTACCCAAATCATATCTAGTTTCTCTTTCTCGGGGGATATAAATAAATGCGCCAAGGTGAGTGTAGACTACAGTTTGTGCCAATCTTAGCTTGACGTTCATGCAATTAACAAGAATATGAAGAACATGCCAACATAATATCATAAACACATAGAAATACATATATTTAAATAATCTCCCAAAACAAAACTATAAATACAAACCCCAAGTTAATTACTACTCTACTACAAATAGATCCATAGCATTTATTAGATTAAATACCATGGATCTAAGGAAAGGAAAAGATTAAAAGAAACTCTAGAGAGAGAGAGAGAGAATTATCCCCTTCCTTATACCTACAAAGAAAATAAGACCTACATTATGCCTACTTGTTCAACTATAGAAACTACAAGCTCCTATATATAGTAGGGAATTAGGCCTTGAAAAAGGCTCAAAATAGGGCAAAAAACCTTAGCACCAGCAAATGGCATGGGCACAGCTATCAGGCACTGTCGTGTGGACCGGCTCTAGCATAGCCCGTGTCATCTGATATATTAGCTGGGTCAAGAATGACCAGAGTTGGCTGGCATGATTGTGTCGGCTGGGTCTGCATAGGTCCATGTCGGCCAGTACGGGCCGTCTGTTGGGACTCTATTTTGAACTCTGAAGCTTGTGCCCACATTATTTGGCACAGGCTGTTAGATGGAATCACTTTTTTATCAGTTGAATGGAACGGTTTTTGTGAATTCTTACGGGCCGTCGGCTAGGAGTCAGTTTATGAGAAAATGGTGGCGTGGCCATTCTTTGCACCCCTAGGCTGGTCTTCAAATATTGGAAATGAAACAACACGGGCCGTGTAAAAGGGCATGGTCCCAGTCCATAGATAGCCTCACAAAGGTTCGGGGTAACACAGACTCTGTTACACCAAACTATTCGAGCCAGGGGGCTGTTGACCCACCTCAACTCTGGATCTTTAATTGTGGCTAACTAACCCAAGTCGAGGATGGAGTTCAAAGATAGAAATTTATATTTTGCACCCCAATCTCACTCGTGTGCTACATAGAGGGTATTTAGCGGCAAGCCCTAGGCTTTCCCATAGTAATGCTAGGTCTAATGTATCAACCAGAAATACAACCTCCTACGGGTCGTAAATCCGTACAAGTGAAAGGAATAACTGGTAAAGCAAACATGCAAGAGGGGTTGATTTTCATTCATGGCGTGTACTCTCACAACCCTTCATCGATACTACCATCATAATTGGTGGAGTATAACAAGGTCCGACCATTGTTGTAGGTCTGATTTTCCCCCGTGTAATTACATCTCGAGCTTCAACCACGGGTGCAACTACTCCCCTCGGGTCCTATGAAGTTAGCCCAAGGATCGTATCCACCTTATCTATGATACTAAGTTTATTGTAACGCTATATTTCTACTATTTAAGCTATCTCTACTCGGAACCTCTCTGACAACTTTACAAAGTTGGTTAAGACTGGTACGATAGTAAGTGGATCAGGATGACATTGAATCTCCCGTGCACACACCCACACAGACTTGTTCCCCTCCACCCATACAAACATCTAGGTTTCCCTTCCTAAGGGGGTATCAATATCGGTTCCCAGCATGAATACAACCAAAAGTGTGTGCTTATATGTGGTGTAACACTCATGCATTCAAACTCAAAAGAAAATCACAATAATATTATAAACAAATTATAGTATCCCCAAGCTATAGAAATATTCCCTTGACATGGAATTCAAATAAAGATTTGAATTCCACAACTTAGGATCAAAGAAAAAGGAAAAGAAGAAAAAGTTTCCTAAGGAGAGAATCTCCACTACTCTTGAAAGTGAAAATGAGATCTAATGTATGAAAATTCTTTTAACCTAGTACACTAAGGTTCTATTTATAGTAGTAGGAGATTATACCTAAAATAAGGCCAAAATAGGGTAAACCCTAGCTGAGCCACTGCCCGGCGTGGGGCATCAAGGATAACGCGGCTCGTGGATATACTTGGCACGGGAGGCTGGGCCTGGAGAGGGTCATGCCGCTTCATAGGTATGGGGCACCTGTTCTTAAGTATGGCATGAATATTCAATATGATGCAGGGTAAAGGGGTTGACGCGGGTCACATATGGCACTGGTGTAGGCCGCATCGTCTCCTGCGGGGCCCCGTCAGAGTGCTGAAATTTGAGGTCTTGATCTGTGCCAGTGGCCGTTGGCACGGGCCGTGTAAATTCCCACATCCCACTATCTAGTCTTAACAAAAAGGACTTAGAATGGCACAAAACGCCTAAAAAAGGGACATCACGCACCTATACTTAGCCACATGGAGGGGGTTCATTATTCGCAACTGCAGCCCATTGTGTCTAGTGTGGGTCATGTCCATGCCTTGCGTCTGTCTCCTTATAGGATGACATATCCTCTGGCATGGGTCATTGGTTCCAAACCATGCACGGCCCGCACCATCTCGTTGGTGCTTCGGCCGGTTGAACTAGTTTCCTTTGCTATGAAAGAACTGTTAGTCTAATTTGATAGTTTTAGTAGTTGATTTTATTGTACTCGAGAAGAAAAATCCAATGGAACCATCCTTGAAGGCTAATTCATTTTGGATCGTTCTCGGACTAAGGCACAACTCATTGGACCAAGATTCACCATTTTTTCGTTGGCTTCTATGAAATCCGTAGCCACCTATCTTTAGCTTCATTCTCCTTCTACCATGCATTTATGATTGTGGCCTTCATTTACTACTATTGTAATGTGAATGGCCTTCATCTCTACTACCTTCCTTGCGAATGGCCTTCAAGATCTTCTACCGCCTTTACAAAAGGCCTTCATATAGAATGTAAAAAAATGTACATATGGGCAACATACTAAAGATGATCACAATGAAGATCAAGGAGACCGTGGATACAAGATGTCCACTAGTACCAATTAAGTCTAGAAAATGCAGGATTTAGACAAGGAAACTAAACATGGCAATCTAAACCCCTTGTCACGTAAACTCGACTATTACTAGCAATCCATCAAGCAAAAGTAACTAAAAAGTATGGTAAATGCATCGGTTAAAGCATGCAAAATTAAGTAGATCAGACTCCTAACACTTAACCCTTTACTCTTCTTCGAGTAACTAGAAAACAAGAAAAAGAATCAAGCCAAATGTAGTGTGCAAGAGTAAGTTAACCGAAGCATCCAACTTATCCAATATTACCCTGTTTCCCCAAGAAAGTAAAAATCTCACAACTCTCACACTCCTCGAAAGACATAAGTAATCAAACCACCCAAAAGTAAATTGTGGAAAATGGTAATCCAAAAAGATAAGTATCAAACTAGTTTACTGTTCCCGAAATGATCCCTAAAGCAATCAAGGAGTAGTCTTCAAAAAAATCCACCACAAAAGCATGTATTAAACCTAGTTTTTTTCTCTCGATTTCTCTCATTTTTCGTAGGAGCCCTTTTGGGTTTTCATCCTAGCTTTAACACACAAAGGGTACTCACTTCTCACCTTTTTTTCCACACGACCTCTCATTTTTACCTAGGTCTTTTGACCTATCCTGGTTTTTCCTCATGTTATCCAAGTTGCCCTTTCGATTTTTTGACTTGTATGGATTTTTGTATTTTTTTCATTTTTTCAAGCTTTTCAATATTTTTGGTATAGCACAAAAATTCCCCAAAAGTGGGCTTCATACTACAAAAGATAGTCAAAACATCAAAATACACCACCAATTTTTAAAACATCATGCCCCATGCAAACTACATGTCCTAGTATAGTATGTCATACCACCAAATGTTCATCCAAAATCATCCCTCAAAAAAACTAAGGTAACAAACAAAAAAATATACAAAAGCGAATCATGAAATGCACCAAGGAAATCCAAGAATAAAAAATCCCCAAGTACTCACTACTCCCTCCTCACACTTTGCCCATGCAAAGAGTCTAATGCACAAAAATCATGTCAAAACGTAGGTGGGGTAGGGAGAATAGTGATACTCACTCTTGCGGTCCCAAAGGGCCTTCGTCCTCATGACTCGTGAAGCTCTTATCCATGTACCTGGTGGCTTGTAGTGTGTCCTTAATGCTATCCATCTGTGAGCTAAGATCTTACTTGCGAGCTCATTCCCCATATTTCTTGGACTACCTCATGTAGCACTTGATTAGAGATTGAAAGCTTGTCCCTAAGTGAATGCAAGTGGTCAGTGATGTCCCTAGATAAGCGATAGTTACTAGGAGGTGGTCTTAGAGTGGAATTTCCCTCAGCCTCCTCAATATCTATCTCCAGGTTGAACATAACTCTATAGAAATCCTTCGCAAACTTCCGATGTGGAAAAATGAATAGGTAATCCAAGCTAGTATTATGGTCAATAGCAGTGCACTCTCGTTGTGGAAGAATCATGAAGCTACATTTGCTCACTCCGCCATAGATCCATACATATCTACCCTCCGATTTCGTCGGTCCTACCATAAATGCCTTCGCTAACTTCTCAATGATGTACCTTGTGCCCGATCTCCCAAAGTTACCTAGAGCCCTTTGTGTGACCGGATGACCTAAATACACCGCCAAAAGACCAACCATGCCTTTCATTGAAATTTTGCCACTCTTCCTATCTCTATCGCTAAACCTTCCTGCACAAAGTACCCCACCAAGTTTGGGTAAAATTTACCCTCGAAGTCATTGCCCAAAGGAAATGAACATTGGGCATTGCATTAGTTTACCGTGGCAAAACACTCTCATAGCCAACAAATGGTGAACATAACGAAATTCCGGATGAAGTATGGCGGTACTCTTGCACTGGTTCTTCTGATTCGTGCCCGTCAGTTGCACCCAAAAGCACCCAAGAGAGAAAGGTAACCCTTTTCGATGTGTCTTCTACATCTCCTTTCCATACTTCCACCCAAAAGTTCAAACAACCTCCTGGTGGGTCATCTTGTACTCCTTGTCGTCCAGGTTGAATTTGATCACCTTGTGTCCATCATCATCTACGACTGGCCATAGAGTAGATAGGAACTCTAGGGTCCACCTATTGTATATTTTGGAGTGTTTCTCAAGAAACCACCTCTAGACCTACTTGACTTACCATGTAAGTTACCCGTTTGAGTAAACCTAGAACTACCAAGGTGTCCTTGCAAGCAAACACTGTCTCCTAAATACTCCTCTTTGGCTCTCTCAAATTCCTCCACCTCCGGGCTGCAGTCTCGAAAATGTTGGATAAACCCAAAAAAAATCCTCACAAATGTGGGGTTAAGAAGAATGGAAGTTGTCAGCTCGGGGTTCGCATCCTTCGTCGACTTCTTCCTCTTATCACCTCTAGTGCACTTTCCCTTCTCCGAGGCATTCTTCTTAGGTGGCATCCTAAAAAAATGAGGACAAGAGTGATGATATGATCAAAACAGAGCATGGCCTACAATTCAATGCGAAAACATTCTTCCAAATAACCCAAACATTCATAAGTTATCACCAACCAATCCAATTAAATCATGCAACCAAGATTTACTCTCTCCCAAATCACCCAACACCAAAGATCATATCTTTCAAGCATAATAGCACATCAATCCTCCCAATATCCTTTTCAACACAAGATCATGCATACAAACTCAAATACAAACATATATCTCACAATACACTCATTCAAAATTCATGCTTCAAATAACACCACCACAATGCCAAATATAGCACATAAGCTTAGAGTTCAATGGGTTACCCAAAATTTGAAACTAAGATTTGCAAGACCCGCAAAAGAAGAAGCAAAAATTGCAAACTTTTGGAAGAAAAGCTTCAAATTTTTGAGTTCACCAAGAGTGTGTGAGAATGAGTGTTTCTTGAGAAGAAAGAATATGTCAAATGAGAGAATTAGGTGGAGAAGTGTACTAAGGAAATGGAATTTCAGCCTAGATGACTAGGGTGAGAGGTACAAATAGGGTAAGAATGGAATTTAAAATGCTCAATTTAGGGGACAATAGTACAAGCCAATTAATTACAAGAGATTTGGAAGTATTTTCAAAAATCTTAAGGAATTAGGGAATTCCAAAATTCTTGAACCAAAAATGCATTTTTGAATTTGAGAATAAGAATTTTCAAAAATTTTGCATTATCGGAGCAAAGAAAATTGAAAAATCATTTTTAAGTGCACAAGGGGCCTAGCGCGAAGCATGGCCTCACGCCAAACAACCTAGCATGAGGCATAGCCTCACACCAAACCTTCTGGCACGAGGCACAGCCTTGCAGCGTTCCAGTTCTGGCACGAAGGATAGCCTCGTGGTAGCCTAACTGGCGTGAGGCAAGCAACAGTTGTTTCCCTAATCCTCAGTTTTTCCCTCTTTTTCAAATGACTATGTCACCCATCCAATTCAATTCCATTCAAAACATAATCATGAGTCTTGAGCTCAAATTTCAAAACCATCAAGAGTTCATTTCAAAAATCCACATAGAAAAAACATATATTCATGCAAAAACTACTTACTCACTAATCAAAACATGAAAGCAAAACAAACATCGTATATTTATTGTCGTCCTTATGACTTATTTTCTTTTTTCCTGCATCCTAGTTAGAAATACTTACCGGTGGGTCTCCAAAATTGCCATCGGGGACTCCACCCACAATGACATCGTTATGGAGAGGTTTCCATAATGAGCCATCCTTACCCCCGGGCTTTTTGTCCACCAATATGAATGAATCTCTATGTCTTGCCATCATTGAATCTGTGAATGTCATTTTGGGGATTAAGGGAGGTAGAGGAGGTTTTAAACCCTCGATTATCTCCCTTTCCTACTGCAAACTAGTTAGCATAGAAAAACAATCTAGCACTAAGATATTATCCATTGCATAATTCAATTCATCGAATTCATCATCATTATCATCAATATGGGACTCACTTAAACATTCATGCTCATTTTTCATGCAAGAAGACTTATCATAATCATCATATAAGGTTACACCTCGCACATTAGAGACGACTTTGTTGAATCAAGCCTAGACTTGTAGATATCAAATTCCACTTTATCCATGTTATCTTCTCAAGTTAAGGTTCCCAAGTGGACATCAGTTTTAGTCCTAGACATTTTTAGAAAAGGTCTCCCCAAAAGTATTGGGGATGCACTTCCATTGTTCGTTACGTCTAAGACATAAAAGTCCGCCGAAAAAACCAACTTGCCAACTTGCACCATCACATCCTTTACTAGTCCACGGGGGCTAGCTTGGGAGTGATCGGCAAGTTGGACAATTACTGTAGTATCCCTAAGATCAACTATTTCTAGTCCTTTATATATACTAAATGGGATAACATTAATAGATGCACCTAGATCTATCACACCATGTTCCACAAGTTTACCACCTAAAGAGATAGGGATAGAAAACATTCCGGGATCATCGTACTTCTTAGGCAAGTACCTATGATTCAAAATGGCGATGCCTCCCATTTTAAAATGTCCTAATCTCTTAGTGGCCTAAGCCTTTTCTTCGTCAGGGCAACTCTAAGAAATTTAGCTTAAGATGGCACATGTTCAATTAATTCCAAGATAGGAATAGTTACCTCCACCTTTTCGAAGACTTTTTGAATGTTTGCATCATTGGTCACCACCTTTGGCCGTCCTCTGAAAGCATTTGGAAATGGATGTGGAATAGTGACTTGTGCCTCAGGGGGTGGAAGTTCCTTGGAGGGTGCTTCCTTGACAATAACCATTTCTTTGAAGTGTCCTTTGGTAGCCCTTACTATCTTTTCATCTTCTTGCATTGCTTCCTTCTCGGTCTCGCGGACTTCCTTCCCACTTCTCAATTTAAGTGTGCTCACATTCCTTCGATTCATCTCCGGTTGGGAAGGTATTTTTCCGGTGTCCTTGGCTTCAAGTCGGCTTACCGAGGTGGCAAGTTGCCCAACTTGAACTTCAAGGTTTTTGATACATGTGAAAGCTTTATTGTCAAGGTCCTCAATTTCTTGCATTGTCCACTCCGTGAAGATCTCATATTTCTTACCCAATTGACCGATGGCTTCCAAGATCTCATCCTTTTCCGACTTGTAAAGTCAAGCATGATTGTTAGAAGGACCTTAACCTATAGGATATTGTTTAGGTGGATTTTGTCCTCCATGGTACCCTTGCAGTTGGTTCCCCTCTCTCCATCAGAAATTAGGGTGATCTCTATACCCCAGGTTGAATGAATTTTCATGCCTTGAATCTCTTTTGTTCCCTTAGAACCCTTATCATTAGCCCTTAGAAAATTGTGGTCTTCCCCAGTTGTTGTAGTCAATTGCCTTCACCTCTTTTAGATCATCTACAACTTCGGGGAACACTTCAGAAATATGGTTGAGGTTGCAAACTCCACACATAGATTTGATGTAGGTTTCTTGCAAAAGCTCCTTCATCATGGAAGCAAGAGCTTGGACTTGCTCCTCCAATTTAAGAGAGTGTGTGGGTTCATCCAAGGCCTTCACTCTTGATCTAGTGCCAAATTTCCACATACCATTCTCAATTTCCTCAATGAGTTTGGGGCTTTTGTTAGCTATCGAACCATTGCATGCGGCATTTACCATCTACATATCTTTTTCGTACAATCCTTCGAAGAAGTAATACACCAAGTCTCTTTATTTAAATGGGTGATAAGGAAAACTTGCCAAAAGTCTCTTAAAGTGCTCCCAATAGTCATACATACTTTTGGTGGCACCTAGGGTGATGTTCGACAACTGCTTATTCAACCCAGCTAACTTGGACGCTGGAAAGTAATTTTTGAGGAATCTCCTCTTCACATCCACTCACGATCCAATACACCCCGATGGTAGATAATAGATTCAACCTTGGCACTACCTTGGAGATATAATGGGAAGGCTCTTCAGTTGTAGTCATCTTTTGACACTCCCGAGAGCTTCATGTTCGTGCACACCAAATAGAACTCCAAAAGATTCTTGTTCGGGTTCTCACCCTCCAATCCATGGAATGTAGGAAGGCAATGGATCATGCCACTCTTAAGCTCACAACTCACATTGGCAAGTATTGGTGGGAAGGTGATACATAGAGAACTTTTGCAGCTCACATTCAGGTCCATTCACATTGGCCCGTAGGGTTCAGTTGTCTTCCGCCATCGCTAACGAACCTTCTACTACTACTTCTTGCCTCAATTAAAATTGTACTCTAGTTCTTTGCCTCTTTCTCCTACGACCACTCTTGTTCTTAGTCGGGTAGTGTAAGATGCCTAGATCAGTGCCACGAGTGTGTACCATAAACTAGGGCCAACAATACCCTTCTAAATACAACACTAAAAAATGGATCAAAAGGTAACAAAACAACTATAACAATAGCTCCAAATAAGATTCAATAACACAAACAAACAATCAAATAAAAGCTAAAATAACTACTCTACTAATGTGTAAGTTGATAACTACACTGTTAGCATCCTTGGCAGCAGCGCCAAATATTTTGACCCGCCTCATCCTAGGGTCATTAATTGTAGCTAATTAACACGAGCTAAGGACATAGGTCAAAGATAGAAATTTATATTTTGCACCCCGATCTCACTTCTACGCTACCTAGAGGGTAGTTAGCGGCAAGCTCTAGGTTTGTCCACAGAGATGCTAGGTCTAATCTATCAACTTGAAACACAACCTTGTACAAGTCGTCAATCCACATGAGTGAATGGAATAGCTATTAAAGAAAACATGCAAAGGGAGGGGGAGGGTTGGACTTTCAATCTAACAACTACAAAACATGCAAAGTAAAATACACAACTAAGATATAAAGCTAGCACTTAAGAAAATCATTGAGTGACTTGGTCAATCTAGTGCTTCTATCCTTGATTATTTCAGATAGAGATCTAAAAAAACCTAATAGTGTGTCTATAACACATGGTGAGGCTGATGGCATACCCTTCCCCGTCTGTATCATGGTGGGTGACCTCGTAACCCTCCATCGACACCGCCCTTGTAATTGTGGGAGTACAACATGGTCCAACCGTTGTTGTAGGTCTGATTCTCCCCCGTGCGATCATGTCAAGTGTTTCCACTACCAATGCAACTACTCCCCTTGGGTCCTATTAATTAGGCCCAAGGATCGTAGCCACCTTATATGCAATATTAGGGTTTATTGTAACTCTAGCTTGCTATTATTTAAGCTATCTCTACCCTGAACCTCTCGGAAAACTTTACTAAGTTAGCTAAGACTGGTGTGATGGTAAGTGGATCAGGGTGACCTCAAATCTCCCGTGCACACACCGACACAGACTTGTTCCCCTCCACCCATACAAATATCCAGGTTTCCCTTCCCAAGGGGGCATCGATATTTTCGCCTAGCATGATTACAACCCAAAGTGTGTGCTTATATGTGGTGTAATACTCATGCATTCAAACTCAAAAGTAAATTACAATAATATTATGAACGCAAAATTAGAATGAACTATAGAATCTCAAAAAGCTTAAAGATATAGCCTAGTCACTACAATTATCCCCAAGCTATAGAAACTATTCCTTTGACATGGAATTCAAATAAAGATTTCAATTCCACATCTTAGGATCCAAGCAAAATTAAAAGAAGAAAAAGTTTCCCAAGGAGAGAATCTCATCTACTCTTGAAAGTGAAAATGATATCTAAAGTATGAAAAGTTATTCAACCTAGTAGACTAAGGCTCTATATTTAGAAGTAGGAGATTGTGCCTAAAAATAAGTCCAAAATGGGCAAAAACAGGGTAAACCCTAGCTTATCAGCCACCGTGCGTGGGGTGTTACTGATGGTGCAGCCATTAGATGCACTTAGCGAAGACGCGAGGCCTGGTGCAGGTCGTGCCACATCATGGTCGCGGGGAACCAAATCTTAAGTGTGATGCAGATCTTCAATATGGTGCAGGGTGTGGTGGTTGGCCTGGGTCACGTATGGCACTGGCGTGGCCCGAGTCGTCTCCTGCGGGGCACCATGACAGTGCTGATATTTCAAGTCCTGATCCACGCCCGTGGACGTTGGCGCGGGCCATGGTTAAACTTGGTGCTTTGCTCAGAAAACTTGGTGCAGGCCGTGTAGTTTCCCACACCCTACTGGCTGGTCTTAACAATATAGACTTGGAAAGGTGCAAGATGTCACACACAGGGTATCCCGCGCATATACTTAACTGCGCAGAGGGGTTCCTTTCTCCGTGCTATAGCCTATCATGGCTAGCAAGGGTTGTATCAATGCCTTGTGTTAGTATCTTTAGCTTGGGGCATCTCCTCTGGCATGGGTCATTTGTGCCAAACCATGTACGGTCCACACTGTCCTGTTGGTGCTTCAGCCGGCTGAACTAATTTTCTTCGCTATGGGAGAAACGTTAGTCCAATTTGAGGATTTAAGTAGTCAATTTTATCGTACTCGTGAAAACAAATCCAGTGAAAGAGGCCTTGAAGGCTAATTTTTCTCGTATCGTTCCTAGACTGAGGCACAACAAATCAGACAACGATTCCTCAATTTTCTGTTGGCCACTATGAACTCCGTAGCCACCTATCTTTGGCTTTAATCTCATTGTTCCAGCATTGATGATCGTGGTCTTCGTCTACTATCATTATAATGTGAATGGCCTTTGTCTCTCCTACCGTCCTTGCGAAAGGTCTTCAATATCTTATAGCGCTCTTACAAATGGCCTTCACATAGAATGTAAAACAAAAGCACCTACAGGCAACCTACTAAAGATGATCACAATGAACATTAAGGAGCCTGTGGATACAAGATATCCATTAGTACCAATTAATTCTACAAAATGTTGGATTTAGACAAGAAAATCAAGCGTGGCTGTCTAAACCCCTTGCCACATAAACTTAACTAATACTATGAATACACCAAGTAAAAGTAACTAAAAAGTATATCAAATGCATCGTTTAATGCATGCAAAATGAAGCAGGTCGGCTATGGCATAGCCGTGCTGGCCCAAATGGATCCTGCTAGCCGGAACGCTTGTGCTGGACAAAAGGGCCCGTGTTAGAGGGGCTTGACACAAGGCTGCCTTGTGTTGAAGGTCTCTGGTACGACCCTTCCAAAATTTGGGTTTTTCCTTCAAGTTGTTTGCACCTCTACGGTTGAACTCTGATCCGATTTAATAGTTCTTGTAGTCAATTTTATAGTGCTAGAGAAGGCTAATCAGTGGTACCCCCCATAGATGTTGATTCTTCTAAGATCGTTCCCAAAAACCCTGTACAACTCCTAGATTTTAATTCACCTGCTTGTTTGTCTTCCTATTTTGACCGTTCTATCTTCTACCATGTTTTGGATCATAGACTTTAGTCTTCTACCACCCTTGCAGATGGCCTTCTACAAACTACACAAAAATACTCACGACCAATCTACTAGTAAGCTCACAAAAGAAGATCTAGATTCTCGTGAGTACAAAGTGCTAGAGTAAATCATATTTCTAATTAGATTAGAATTGATTCTAGATAAGTTATGTCGACTAAGCTAGAGTTCTACTCATATTCTATCACCTTATTGTACTCTATATATTCCAATCAGCAATACAAGATTAGCTATGCAAAATATATCTTCTCATAGTATAAAGCAGTGTTCTGATTTACCTTCTAAAACCTAATTTATTTTCGGCCACCTCTTCTCCTTCTTCTACCTCTAGCGGCCGAACTCCTTCTTCCATTCTCATCATGGCTAGTGAAAATTTATCTTTTAATACTCTTCTCCAAATGCTACAAATTAAACACAATAAGACCAATTTTCTTCTCTGGAAACGCCAGATTGAATACGTTCTTCATCCTCGGAGGATTTTCGGATATCTCAATGGGTCGATTCCACATCCTCCTCGGCTGCTGACTGTTGGTTCAACGTCTTCCTCCTTTGCCACCGCCCCCTGCGCTCCTCCTCCTAATCGTGCGGCTGCTCAGGCGGTTTACAATATAGCCAAGGATGCTTATAATCTCTGGATGGATGAAGACCAGAGGGTCTATAGCTTACTGTTCTCCTCTCTTTCTCCTGAGGCCCTCTCCGAACTTCCGGCCTCGTGTGTCACTGCTAAGGATATCTCGGATAGTTTTTGTGCCACTTTTCAGACCAGCAGCACTTCCACCATTCTTCGTCTTCGAGCCAATGCCCATTGTATACGTAAGAATGGCTCTATTAATGAACTTCACTTATAATATAAAGACATTTTTAAGCAGTTATCCCTTATGGGCTCTCCTGTTTCTAATGGTGATCAAATCATCTAGTTTTTAACTGCTCTCGGGTCTGAGTTCATGGATTTTTCTGCTCCTCTGATTAATTCTTCTCTTACCCCGCATTATGCTGATGTTTTGTCTCGCGCCAAGAATCGTGAGGCATTTTTGAAAAATCTTCAAGGTAATTCGATACCTTCTTCTGGTCCAGTGGCATTCTCTGCACGTGAACAGCCTTCTGCCGGGCATTCTTGGGATCAAGCGCTAGCCAGGGGCGGTGGCGCATGGGGTTCCCATGCCCCTCCAGGTGGTCGTTCTAGTGGTCGCAGAGGCGGTTGGTTTGGCACTGGTCCTGGTCAGTTCATAGCTGGGGCCAGTTCTGTATGTGCTATCCCCATTGTACCTAGTGTAGTCGTCTGGGCCATTATACGACTACCTATTACAAGATGTTAGCACAGACTCATCATTCTGATCCCTCGCACCTAGCTGACAAATTTTAGGCTTCGCTATAGATAGAGCCACACTCTCGCCCATCTGACTAGTACATTGATTCTAGTGCCACCGGTCATATGGCATCTTCTGCGTCGGAACTTGACAGTGTCGCACCTTACTCTGGTAATTCCTATGTTTCTGTTGGTAATGGTACTTCTGTTCCAATTTCTCATATTGGTGATTCTTGGATTTTTATTCTTTGATACTATCTGATGTTTTGGTTGTAGTTGCCGTCACTAAGAATTTAACTGTCCATTACTTTGTGATTCAGAACAAAGTTTCCAAGGAATTTGTGGGCAAGGGCCACAGTGAAGGCGACCTGTACATTTTGGACAAAGGTGGTGCAACACTCGTTTCCTTCTTGCAACAGAATACTGGACGGGCATCTTTTGAGCTTTGGCATGCTTGGCTAGGGCATGTTCCAGCCTCTGTCATCTATGGCTTATAGAAGTCTGGTCTCTTGTCAATTTCTTCTTTATTACCCAAACTGGATACTTGCACTCCATGTGTTATGGCAAAGGGGCAGCGGTTAGCTTTTGTTTAGAATAATAAGCGTGCTGCATACATCCTGGATTTGATTCATTGTGATTTGTGGGAACCTTTCCCAGTTTTTTCTTCAAATGTTTTTTCTTATTATGCCTTGTTTGTGAATGATTATTCTCGCTTTACACGGTTTTTTCCCTTGCGTCGAAAATCTGAGTTTGTTGACACTTACTTGCAGTTTGAGGCCTTAGTTGAGTTAAATTTACGTCCAAAATTAAGGTTTTTCAGAGGTGGCACTGAGTTCTTAAATATGTGCTTACGCTCCCATTTTTCCTCCAAAGGCATTCATCATCAAGTTTCGTGTCCTTACACCCCGTAGTAAAATGGTCGGGCCGAATGTAAGCACAGCCATGTTTCCAAAATGGGACTTACTATGCTCTTTCATTCCCATCTGCCCCTGTCGAGATGGGATGATGCTTTTGATACTAAGGTTTACACCATGAATCGGCTTCCCACTCTGGTGTTGAAAGGGGCTTCTCCGTATGGACTTCTTTATCATCATGATCCGACCTACTCGAACTTCCATCCCTTTGGTTGTCAAATATTTCCTTATGTTCGTCCTATGGCCCCTCACAAGTTATCTCCATGAAGCATTCCTTGTGTTTTCATCGGTTACAGCTGTCATTATAAGGGCTTTCGTTGCCTTGATCCTGCTACTGGCAAGATTTTTATCACTTGTCAAGCACGCTTCAATGAAGATTATTTCCCTTTTGCCTCATCTTTGACCTCGACCACTAGATTTGCTCTCTCATCTTCGCGGCGTCGTACTCATCCCATGGCCACTCGATCTTCCATTGGGGCTGTTTCACGTCGAGACTATTCTGGTCTTATGGCTTATGGCCTACTTGCTGCCCACGGATTATCATTCGACATTGGGGTTGCTGCGATGAATGAGAAGATTGCTGCCTTACGAGAACAACATACTTGGAACCTCGTTACACGTCCTTCTGGTGTCAACGTTGCTGGCTCTAAATGGGTTTACCGGCTGAAGTATTGTCCTGATGGTATGGTTGATTGTCACAAAGCTCGCCTTGTTGCGCTAGTGTTCTCTCAGATTCTGGGTTTTAATTTTGATCATACCTTTAGTCTGATTGTCAAGGCTTCCACTATCCGAACTGTTCTTGCCATTGCCACTATGCGGTCATGGCCTCTTCATCAGTTGGATGTCATGAACACCTTCTTGAACGGTATTCTTGATACTCTGTTCTATATGGCGCAACCAATTGGTTACAAAAACTCTCTTCATCCTGATTATGTCTGCCGCTTGCGAAAGGCCATTTATGGTCTTAAGCAAGTTCCTCGAGCATGGTTCCAGCGGTTCAGTATCTATTTATCTCAACTCGGGTTTCGGTGCAGTTCTACCGACACTTTCCTATTTGTTCTCTCACGAGGCTCATCTTGCTCTATCTCCTGGACTATATTAATGATATTATTCTCACAGGCAATGACTCTGAGCTTCTTCAAAATTTTATTGATGGGACACATCGGGAGTTTGCTATTAAGGATTTAGGTGCTCTTCATTGCTTTCTTTGCTTAGAAGTATCACCCACTTCCTCGGGTCTGCTTCTCGGTCAAGCTAAGTATGCTCAAGATATTCTCACTCGTGCAGGTATGTCTTATGCTGTCCCGATCTCTACCCCTTTTGATCCTGGATCGCAGTTGCATCGCTCCACCAGTCCACCATTTCAGAATTCGACGTTGTATCGATCTCTTGTTGGTGCCCTCCAGTATTTGACAATTACTCATCCTGTTCTGGCATTTGCGGTCAACAGTTAATCAGTTTCTTCAGGATTCTCGTACTGACCATTATACTGCAGTCACTCGGATTCTTTGCTACATCAGAGGCACTCTTCATTTTAGTCTCACTTTTCGCTCGGCCTGTACTCCTGGGGTCTTGGGGTATTTGGATGCTAATTGGGCTAGTTGTCTTGAGACTCACCAATCTACGTATGGATATGTAGTATTTCTTGGTGGAAATCTTATTTCTTGGAGTGACAAGAAGCAACCTACTGTCTCTCGATCCAGCACTGAGTCAGAGTATCGAGCCTTTGCCAACACTACCTCGGAGATGGTCTGGTTGACTCATTTGCTTCGCGACCTTCGTCTTCCGCTTTCGAGCTCCCTATTGCAGTTATGTGACAACAGTAGTGCCATTTTCTTGGCTCAAAATATGGTTGCTCATAAGCAGGCCAAGCATATTGATATCGACTATCATTTTGTTCGTGAGTTGGTAGCATCTGGCAAGCTGCGTGTTGCACATGTCTCCACTGGTCTTCAAATTGCTGATATCTTCACCAAAGGACTCTCTTATCCCCTCTTTGAGTTCTTCCGGTCTAAGCTTTGCAATGCTGAACATCCGACGCTTCGCTTGAGGGGGGGTGTTAGAGTAAATCATATTTCTGATTAGATTATAATTGATTCTAGATAAGTTATGTTGACTAAGCTAGAGTTCTACTCATATTCTATTACCTTATTGTACTCTATATATTCCTGTCAGTAATACAAGATTACTTACACAAAATACATTTTCTGACAAAGTATCGATTAGTTCCAATTAAGTCTACAAAACTCGGTATTTATAAGATAATAAAACCAACAATGGTCATCAAAAACCAGTGTCGTGTAAACCAAACTAAAACTATCAATCAACCAAACAAAAAATAATAACAAATGTGTCAAATGCATTAGTTAACACGTGCTTAAAGGTGCACATCAACTGTAGACACCAACCTTAGGCCTAGAGAGTAAAATTTATCAGTGCCTTGTCACAATTTTAGAATTAATACGACCATAGTCGCTACAAACTACAATGCTTAATTATCAGGGAAAGCCAGGGTTTCCCCTATTAGGAATTTCTATACAGCGACCCCAGGTCCATCGCTCCTAACATGCGATCAGTCACACCACTAGCCAATTAGAATTACCATAGAATGATCGGGTCGTTACTCTCAAGGCAGCAAGAATGAACTTATCTCCCTGGTACTCTTGAGCCTAAAATAGCGTTAATCTAACACTCCCAAATTAGTATTCTTAGCCTAGTACAATATTATACTATGAATGAAATCATGGATGCATCATAAAACATATCATGGCATAAATTATGTTAAAATAGAAACCTCAAATCATGCAAAATATTCATAAGCGTAGAAATATAGGGTAATCTAGAATCTCACAAATCATAATTAATTCATGGACAAAAATACAACCCCAACCAAAATAAGTGCTCTATAGATACTAAATACATGGAAATTAGATTTAATGCCATCGATCTAGGAAAATAAAGGAAGAGAGAAGACAACCTCCTTCTCTTCCAACAACTAGAATAGAAATGACAACTAACTCATAGCTTAAACCCTAGGAGAATAAATTTTCTTATATAGTAGGTAGATTGGGCCTTGAAATGCCCAAAAAGGTAGGAAACCCTAGCAGCCACGCTAGCACGGGTGGTACCATATTGCACATTCCGACCAGCACAACCCATGCAATAGTGTATAGGGCGTTGGCTAGAGGCCGTTCCCAGGCCTTCTGAGTGCACGAGCCATGCTAGTTTGCACTGCCCATCTTCTGGCCTGAACTTCTTTTGTAAGAGCTATTGCATGGGTCATGCCAATGTGCATGACCCGTGTCATTCTTTAACTTTTCAGGACTTAGCTCTTTTCATTGGTGCATCTATCTGCTACCACATTTTCACTCGTGGCATTCAGTCTTCTACCTTCAATTTGAATGGACTTCACTAAGCTACTCTGAAGTTCTTACGAGCGATGTACAAATGAGCTCACAAAATAGAATCTAATTGCTCGTAAGAACATAAATACATTAGAATCAAGTAGGTTACAAAATGAAGGATATAGATACGAAAACTGAAAATGGTTATCTTAACCCCTTATGATGTAAACCTATCCAAATCTAGAAATTACAAACCAAATGATAACAAACAAGATGTTAAATGTTTTGAAAAATACATGTGTGATATCTCATCATGTCCAGATATAAAGGCGGTTACCTTATATCCATGTCCGCACCATGGAGCAGACACACTAAATCTATATGGTCTTCTAAGGGAACACAAAAAGTTTGTGTCCGGCCATTTGGATTGCCACGTAATTTTTTAGTCCAGTTTTTTTACATGATATATTTATTTTAAAATTTATATGTCACATATTTATTCATTATATTTTTTTAATGATTAGGTCGATTGTGATGGAATATCGGAAGAAAGTGATGGAGGCTATAAAGATATTTTTCAAGGAAGAAAGCTCAGTGACTTGGAAGAAGCTGTGACTTGGTGAAGGCTAAACAAAAAAGAGCATAAATTCAACATAATAAAGTCATCAAGGAAGAGACACAATTTGAGAAGAGTTAAAAAAAACGTTCATTGAAAGTCATCAGCATTACATTCTTGAAAATGAAAAACGCTCTCTGGCACGCCTCCCAAGAAGCTCTCTGAATAACATTTCCTCCATCATCTTCCTCCCTCTCTGTCCACCGTTAACGGCTAATTCGCTGGAAACGGATAGCCAATTTCACCAACAGCCAGGTCGGTTCGCCCCCACTACTATGTCGGCCGATATGGCGGCAACCCCAAGTGATCAACCCCCCCCAAAACCTTCGCAGCAGCACTCCAAACCAAATCTCCGCCTCTATCCAAAATTCTACCTAGTAACCCAGAGATTGTCCCTAAAATGAACCACTTGGGGGATCCCTCGTGTCTATACTCTGATGACCAAATAGCCACCCTATCTGCCCATTACGCAAATGCTTTGGTGGGTAAGTTTACTAAAGGGAGAATTTCGATGGAGCACCTGGAACAGGCTTTCAAAATGGTGGGTTTTGAAGGTAAGTATCAGCTCGGCTCTCTTGATTATAAACATGTTTTAATTAGGTTTGAGCTAATTAACGATTATCAAAGGTGTTGGATGAAATGTGTTTGGAATTTTAATGGCATTTCTCTCAAGATACTTAAATGGACTCCTGAATTCTCAACACATATAAAATCACCAATAGTTCCTATCTGGTGTACTATTAGGGAAGTCCCTCTATACTACTATAACTCAGCTTCTATAGAGGCAATAGGGAATAGCATTGGCAGTTTTATAAAAAATGATCTAGCCACGGATATGCTTACAAGGCCATCAGCAATTAAATTTTGTGTGGAAATTGACCTGCAAAAACCTTTAAATCAGTACATAAGGCTATATTCTATATCCAATAACAGGAAATACCAAATTGAATACGAGGATGTTCCTCTCTACTGTGATCACTGTGCAAAACTAGGTCATTCCTTGGCTCAGTGTAAAGCCAGTCCTGTGCCTAACAACGGAAAATCTCAGGATACAAATTTACCTCTCAGTTTACCTCAATCTCACTGGCTGGCTACTGGTAAGAAATTTTATAAACCTCCTCTAATCCTAGATGCTCTGGATGATCATCCCCCTCAGATGGACAGGAATGTAGGAACCTATATTAATACTAACCATAACCTACCTTCACCCTCTATGGTTATCAAGACATCTGACAGAGCCCCTACTACCAATACACAATCTCAGGATAGTCCAGATAACTCCATATCTAGGTTACTAAAAGATACGGCTATATCTAAACCAACCTTGCTGGCATATGCTAAAGATGATATTCAAGTTGGGTCATTTACACTTTCTATGCATAGCCCAAATCACAATACTGCACTTTCCCAGCCTGGAAAAATGGCAAATAGATTCTCTGTTTTGCAAGTTCTGGATAATTACTCTATGGAACATGAGGATCTAACTGTGGATCGGACTGAGACTGGGGCAAAGATGGAGGCCAGTTCTAGCCATCAAAATCTTGCTACCTCATCCCCTACAGGTAATCAGCAAGGTAAATCTAAACCAAAGAAAAATAACTACCTAAGTCAATTAAACAGAATGATGCTTAGATCAGCCACAAAAAGTAATAAATCTTGTGAACAATGATAGTTAACTGTAATGTAAATTTCTTAGTGTGGAATCTTAGAGGCATGGACACTTCAATGCTTAGGCTGATAAATTTATGCAAACTTAAGAAAATACAGCTTTTATGTATCATTGAACCGATGCATGATAATTCTTCTTGTCAAGCATATATGGAGAAACTCTCTTTTGCCCACAAGTTGACTCTGTATAATGGGAAAATATGGTTAATGTGGTCTAATTCTTTGTCTATCTCTCTGCTATCTTATCATGAACAATTCATGCATGTCACTATTTTACATCATCACCTTAATTGGCACATGGAAGCAGTTTTCATTTATGCTCTTAGGGATAGGGAGGGTATGAAGGCCTTATGGAATGAACTGCAGCCTATCTCTAAAGGTAATACTATTTTTATTGGAGATTTCAACTCGATCACCTCTCTGTCCGAATATAGAGGTCCTAGTTCACCTGCCTTAGGTAGTATCAGGGATTTTAACTCTTGGATTAATTTGAATGGTATACAAGAAATTAATACAGTGGGTAATCTTTTCACATGGTGCAATTCTAGGCTTAGGAACCCAACCTCGAAAATATTAGACAGAGGACTCAGTACTGTTTCATGGAACTCCAAATTCTCAGCTTCTTCGATTCAAATCCTGAATAGGCAGACATCTGATCATGCACCACTTCTCCTCCAAGTCTCCACTATGACCTCCTCCAGTCCTAAGCCTTTTAGATTCATTGACGCCTGGTTTCAGAGAAATGAGTTTATGGGATTAATTAATGATTGCTGGGAGATAATAACACTTCCTTCTTTCATAAAGTGGTGCAGGAAAGAAACTGTAAATTGCAAATAACAAAAATAAAAAATGGTGCTGGCCAATGGATTAATTCTCAGTTGGAAATTCAAAAAGAAGCAATTGCTTATTTTTGTGAATTGCTAACTGAACCTTCTCTGTCCACTGATGAAACTTACTACCCTCAATTCCTAAGTCAAATACCTGAGATTATCAAGGATAGGGATAACCAAGTGTTAGCCTCCCTGGTCTCTGAATCTGAGTTATTCAATGTGATCAAAGGCTTGAATAAGAATAGTAGTCCTGGTCCTGACGGTTTCTCTCCAAAATTTTATACCAAATGCTGGCCTACCATAAAATTGGATCTGATTTCTGCAATTAATGAATTCATAGCCGGTTCTAAAATGCCTAGGGGTATCTCTAGTACCTGGATTACCCTAATACCAAAAAAGCCTACCCCATGTTCATTTGATGACTTTAGGCCAATTAGCCTTTCCAATGTGTTAAATAAAATCTGCTCTAAAGTCCTAATGGAAAGGTTGAAACCTTACATGGATAATCTGATCTCTCCTAATCAATCAGCCTTCATGAAAAATAGAGACATATAAGATAATATCCTGTACTTACAGGAAATGATTAGATTTCTTGATAAAAAAGATAGAACTCCAAACTGCATTCTTAAACTAGATCTAAGAAAGGCTTTTGATAGAATTAACTGGAATTTTCTTAGACAAATCTTGCTAAAGTTTGGTTTCAAAGGGAAGTTTCTAAATGCTGTAATGAATAATTTATCCCAGGCCTATTTTTCTATACTTGTTAATGGCAATCCTGTAGGTTTTTTCAGGGCTACAAGGGGAATAAAACAAGGTGATCCTCTTTCACCCTTCCTTTTTAACATATTTTCTGAAGCTTTCTCTAGGAGTCTATCATTCATATTCTTTAATCGTAGTCTGGCTAGTTATCAAATTCCAGCTTCAATTCCAGCGGTTTCTCACCTTATGTATGCGGATGACACGATTATTTTTATGCAAGCATCTAGGTCGAACCTTATTAAGATCAAAGTCTTCCTTGAAATATTTGAATATACCTCAGGACAAAAGTTTAACTTTGACAAATCTGATTTTTATCTAAGTAAAAGGGCTACACCAGCTAAACTTAATCAGGTCAAAGCTATTCTAAAAATGAAAAAGGGATCCTTTCCTTTTAAATATTTAGGATGTCCAATTTTTAGAGGAAGAACTTTAAAGAGATATTTCCATCCTTTGCTGGTTAATGTTGACCATAAGCTTCAAAACTGGAAAAATAAATGGCTTAGTGGAGGAGGTAAAATGATCTTAATTAAGTCTTGTTTGTACTCTATTCCTCAACATATTTGGTCTGTCACAAATCCCCCTAAAGGTATAACAAAATTATTTGAGAAAAAAATGTCTCACTTTTTCTGGGGAAGATCTGAGGATAAAAATAATAGGGTTTGGAAAAGATTGGCAGAAATTGCTAAACCTACACATTTGAATGGTTTAGGTTTCAGATCAATCAAAGCTATTATAGACTCCTTTTCAGTTAAACTACGGTGGAAGAGCCAACTAGGTACCTCCTTGTGGGCTAAATTGTTATGGGCACTCCCACCATCCCATAGGAAATCAGTGACATGGAAAAGAATTTGTGCTATAAATTCGTTTGCTGAAAATAATTCGATTATTATCCATGGCAAAGGCAGTTGTAATTTTTTATCTGCTAACTGGTGCCCAAATGGACCTCTTCTTAACTATGTTCCAGATAGTATTATCTCTGTATTGACTGACATCTCTGTGGCTGATTTCATCAGTAACAGAAACCCTATTTTAGATCTGATCTCGCCTTTTATGGAACATGATACGCTTTCTTTTCTGCAGGGTGCTCAACTGACATTAGATAGAGATGATAGATTGGTTTGGAAACCTGAACTCTCGGGTAATTTCTCTTTCAAGTCAGCCTATATGGCCCTGACTTTATCATCGGGTAATTTCCTTGCAAGTAAATCTTTATGGAAAATTCCATTGCAAAAAAAAATCACTATTTTTACATGGAAACTGTTGTATTCTTTTCTCCCTTTCGATGATGTGCTGATTACTTGTGGATTCAGTTTAGCTTCGAAATGCCCTGTTTGTTGTCATTCGGACTCGATCCAGCATTTTTTCATTTCACATTTTTTGGAATTGCACTGATCTCCCTAAGTTTCAGCAAATCTACTGTGGAATTCTGCCTTCTCTGGTGTGTTGGTCTCTCTGGAAAGCTAGGAATAGATTTTTATTTGATAATAAACCTTTTTCTGTTAATCTGATTTGTAAGGAGGTTCAGGAACTGATTAAATTAACATTACATGTATGCCCCCCCAAATTGCTGTCCTCCGCAACTATCCCAGCATCCTTTAGGCATCTATCTCCTTTGCTTAGACCTCCCCCTAAGCCAAATATATTGACGGTTCTGTGGGAAAGGCCCAAGTATGGCTTCACAAAAATTAATGTGGATGCATCCTGGACCCTTAACAAAGCTTATGCTGGCCTGATTGCTAGGAATCCCTCTGGTAGTCCTATTCTGATCAGCTCTGCAGTCTCCTCTGCTGAGACCCCTCTACATGCTGAAATTGAAGCCATTTTGTATGCTTGTCACATTTTCCCTCATCTCGATCATACCTTCATAATTGAATCTGATTCTAAACTTGTGGTTAGTATGATCAATGATCCATATTCTGCTCATTGGAAAATTTTTGACATGGTTTTCAAAGTGAAATCCCTGCTTGGTAGAGCTGAACTTAAACATGTTTTTAGGGAGTGTAATTGTGTGGCGGATGCGGTAGGCAAGCACCATCTCAACCATAATCAAGGCCTGCATCTATCTAATATCCCTGTGCACATTAAAGGCCTTATTAATTTGGACAAAGAACTTACACCACACATTCGGGTTTTCAAAACATCTGATGGTTTGAATAGATACTGATGATGGTTGCTGGTTTTCTACAGGTCTTCCGCTGCAACCTCTCTCTCAGTCTAACTTCCTTATGGACAGATGTTACGATGATTTGAAATACTTGCTGCTCTGATATTGATCTGGGGTCTCAGCCTTTACTCTAACACATCATAGGCCTCCTCATGCTGCTGCAAATACTCATTTTTGGCTGTGCAGTATAAATCAACTAATCTAATCTTCGATTGACAGCATTTCAGTGTAATTCTGGACTTCATTGTTTAGTTCTAGACTTCATGGACATTGGAGTTGCCTAGCCAAAGGAGAGAATTAACACAAGGGATGGAGATTCTCTCTTTTGGATCGCAACTTTAATTTAGATCTCGTTTCCCTTACGGAATATGTTCATATATCCTCAGATAAAGATAGTTTTAGGACTTTTGGTGGCAACCATGTTGTCTCACTGCTCATGATGAACTTGTTTCACTCAATGTATCTACTGTTGATCTTGCGCAAAGGCTTGGGGAACCTAATACATATCTCCCCCACCTGCGGGTGTTTTTATTAAAAAATTTTTTTGAGAAGAGTTGAAATGTCTATCAAATGCTAACATAGAGTGGAAAGCCTCTGTAATGAAATTAGTGACGGTTATAGAGAAGATTCACACCCTGTAATATATATGGTTGCATTGTTCTTTGAAGTATTTCAAAACTACCGGATGGTGAGTGGGTCATTTTCATCAACAATGGCTTTCACAACAAGCATGCAATGATTGTTTAAGAGGGACATTAACCCACACCTCGCGGGGTCATCTACAACTGGGAGAATTTACCCGCGGAGTGCAAAGTGTCAAAGATAGACTTTATATTTTTTTCTCACGTACTCACTGCTAATTACTATAATATAGCTAGTGGCAAGTTCATGGTTGCCCACATAGATACTAGAGGTAATCCCAACGAGTCAGGGTACCTCCAACTGAATACACAAACAAATTTATGATTATCTTGAGATTAAAAACTGGTGAATCCTTATCCTTAATAAGGAATGATATAGTCACTTTGGAATCTAGATCAGAGTTATTCAAATGGAGGACAAATTTGGCTTTCAGAAAGTATTGTCAAAATAACGGGTATGATATTTATCGTCAAGAGATCATTAGTAACTTTTTGAATGATTTATACAAGGATATAGAGGCTAAATTCATTGAAAATAAAGATAAAAATATAATTTATAGTAGTACGGTTATGTTATTGTTGAATGGATACAAGAATATTGATAAATAGAATCAAGCAGTTTTATATAATTTACAGATGAGTATTGAAGATATGTCTAATAAATTTGAGGAAAAAAAATACATTTAATGAAACTCCAAACATAATCAAACTACTGATAGTTAAGGATCTTATAAGCGCTAAATCATATTTATATAAGCACCTTCCTATGCATATTTATAATAGTACTACATAATTTTAGCCAATATACGTTAGAGGCTATCATTATATTTTAAATTAAAAAACTCACCAAGTTGAGGGGGTGTATATTAGGCTCCCCAAGCCTTGAAGAAATGAGTCAATAATAGTACAAATTTCTGAAGTGTGAGAGTTACTCTCTACAAAAAGCTAAACGTGGAATAGCTGATCACAAAGCGACAAAATCCATAACTTATATCTCCCAACCCCATGTCGACAAAGGTTATAGCCCAACCCCTGTTTAAAGAAGTACTATGGCTTTCCACTTTTTTTCCTCCACTCCCAAGTGTGGGCAAAAAGAGGTGGCCTCCCTTAATAATCCCTTGCAAAGCACTTCCCTAGAAGTGAATCAGTCTTGAGTTGTCCATTTCAAAGCAACTGCGTTGTTGGATCCATTCAGCTATGTCTTGAGAACTTTGGAATGATCCACACGATGACTGGATCAGCCTCGTCCCAACACCAACTCCAAGTCCTGTCAAAACATAAAAAAGAGAGCAGTAACTGTTCCAGAAAAATGGCTAAGCAGAGAGGTCATGTAAGAAACTAAATCTGATTCAGATGGTTTAATAGACATCAAGTTAGTTGGACTATTTCCCAATATAAGGAAAAGAAATTGAATCAAGATAAATCATCATTTTGATTTCTTTTGGTAGCCTAGAAAGTTTGAAAAAAAGAGCTCACTTGATCAGTACTAGCCATTCTTGCTAGTGCATCAGCAACACAATTAGCTTCTCTATAATCATGTGAATATTCCAGTCCATGAAGAGGAGTAAATCCCATATTTGACGGGTCTCAGTGGTACATTTCCATGGGATTTTGTGGATCTTTCTTATAATTTGAACCAGTAGCTCTGAGTCACATTCTATTTGAATTTTCCTAATTCTAAAATCTCTTGCTACCTTTATCCCATATAACAGTGCTTGAACTTCAGCATGAAAGCTATTGGATGCTGGTATTTGTTTTGCTGCAGAGATGCCCTGGAAGCTCCTCATGGTGAAGCCATCACCTGCATTTCTATTTCTGAGAAAAAATCCATCAATTTTTAATTTGTACTGTATTGGAGATTTCCATTGAATTATTTTTCTTTCTTTTTTCCCTTGAGACCTGCATATGAACAACTTAGGAAATCCTAAAGTTAAATTCCAAAATGTTTTAATCTTAAAATGAATCAGAATGTCATTCAGTTGCATTAAGATCTTTTTGAAAATAGTATCCATATTAGGTTTAATTTGATCAATGAAATAGCTATTTGTAGAGCACCAAATGAACCAAATACAGATGTAGGGTAGGATCTTAATTAGATCAGTAAATTCAAGTAACACCACTTTCAAATTCCAAAAGCAGAACAATCTTCCCACAAATAATCAAAAGAAATGGAAGGGATGTCAAAAACGTGTTCAATTTTTTCCCATATCATTTTTTGTAAATGAACTATTATTGAATGAGTGATGTATACTTTTTGAATTTTGTTCATGGAATGAGCATATATATGGAAGGTTAAAAGTGAAGTCCCCAAGAACATATGGTAGAAGAACAAGCCTATTCAGCACTTTCCAGTTCAGAATACTGATCTTTTTTGGCAAGAGCTCAGACCAAAGGTGATTGAAAGAATTTACTTTCTATCTTTTTGGTCTTATAGCTTCGTATGCTTATTTAAGTGTGAAGATACCATTTGGACTTGGTTTCAAAATCATCTTATCTTCATAGTCATAGAATAGTATATGATCATTTTTCAGAATTTGGATGACATCAGTTTCAAAGTGATTATGAAAATTGTTCATATAAGGTGTTGGTTGAGTTAAAACTTTATCCACTATTAGGTGTGGATAGGGAAATTCAGTTTCATGATTCCATTTAAGGGATAGAAGGCCTAAACCTATCCAGTTTGATCCCCAAAATGAACTGAACCTGTCCCTAACTGAATTTGGGTATGTTTTATGGCTAAGGCATCAACATCTTTAATCATTTACCAAGTTTTGGTTGTTTGATAGTTAATTAAGTTTTACCACATGAACTTAGCCCATAATAAATTACCTTTTTGAAGCTTCCACCAAAGTTTTAGTTAGAAACTTTGAATCATTAAGTTTAAATTTTTAAAATCAATTCCATTTTCATCCAGGGGAAAGCACAGTTTATCAAATGATCTTCATATTTTCCTAGATTGATTTGATGAGGTTTTGATATTCCAAAATGTTTTTTCCATGGTCTTATGGAACTGATTAATGATGTTTTTGCTTGGCTGAAGCACTTTCAATATGTGCAAAGGGATGGACGAAAGGACATGTCTGATTAGGATCATTCTTCCAGCTTGAGAAAGTAACTTTTTCCATTAAACATTTTTTGGATTCACAGAGTTAAGGAGATTATGGTAGTGTGAATTCTTATTTCTGCCAATAAAGATTGGAGATTTTAAATATTTTAAGGGGAAATTCCCTTCAACCATTTTCTGTCTTGATTTAGTGAATGATTCTTGGAGGGGAAGATTTGGAAATGAGAATGGATGATTTCTCATAGTTAATTTTTTGACCAGATGCATTTTCATACATTTGGAGAAAGCCAATGAGTTTTTTAATCCCAGATTTTGTGTATTGTAAGAAAATTGTTGTATCATCAGCAAAAGATAGATGAGAGATGTTAATCATGTGCTTAGGTAGTTTATAATGTGGAATATCAGCATATTGAAGAAGAAGTTAAGTATTCTGCAAAAGGATTCCGCCACTGGGATGAAGAGCAAAGGAGACGGAGGGTCTCCTTGCTTCTAACCTCTTGAAGCTTGGGAAAAACCAAGGGAGTTTCCATTGACAATGATAGAGAAATATGCAGACTTGATGTTTTTCATAATTAGATCAACAAATTTGTCTGCAAAGTAAGTCCTCTTCAGCTTTGCTCAGTAAGTCCTCACATTTTCGAACTTCAGCGAAGATGTTACCAAATGTATGGGTATTCCATTGCTTCAAGGCACATTTTAATTATTTTAATTTAAAAACATGTTTTCTTATACCATGAACATTAGTGTGTATACTCTAAGTGTTTTCAACTAGGTTCATGAAAGTTGGATGATTTAACCAGCAGTTGAGTAACTTAAAAGGTTTAAATTGGGATTGTGGTTGATTTTCCTGAAAATGGAGTATTAATGAACAGTGGTCAGAATGGTCTCTAACCGGTGTTTGTATATGTGAGGAATGAAACTACCGCCACCATAAGTTATTAGAAAGACCTCTGTCAAGCATCTTCCATACCCTTCCTTTTGGCCGCATACCAGTCCAAGTGAAGAGGGATCCAGATATTGGAATATCTGAAAGAATTTTGCAGCTTACGAATAAAATAAAAGTTGAGATATCATGTTGCTTGGTATTATGGGCCAAGATATTCATCTGGATTTGAAAAAACATTGAAATCACCTATAAGACAGAGAGGAAAGGATTTAAATACTGAAAGTGATTGCCACATTTTCCTTCTTTCCCTAGTGTTGTACTTAGCATAGATGAATCCAAATTGACACTCTTTTTTTAGAAAAGGGTGACTGAAATTAGATATTATGAATCGATCCTCTACTGTCTTGATTTGAAGCTTGATTTCCTAATTCAAAAAAATTCATATCTTACACTTCTCATCTGAGAAACTGTGGTTAAAACCAAAGTATTTTGCTACTGAATTTATGTCATCTTTGCTGAGCATAGGCTCAATGATTACAAAGATTGTAGTCCTAAATCTCTTTTTAATGTCTTTGGTCTGATTTGAGTAGATATATTACCTAATCCTCTTGCATTTTAGACAAAAATTTTGGTTTCACTCATTGAATAGTTTTGAGATCATTCACACGGGAACGGGTTGCAACCATTTTAGGTGTAGCTGTGTAGTCCTGTTTATTATATTTTTGGGTTTAATTTTTGGATCATCAACATTTTCAGTTTCCTGATCAACCTGTTAATTCAACAAAATATTAATTTGTTATTGGAATCAAGCAGGCTCTGTTACAGTTCATTAAAATTGACTTCCACTTCTTTAATATTTGAGTTTTGTATAGGTTTTGATTGTTCTGCATTTAACCATTCTATTCTTTTGGTAGACTTTTGGCCAGAAGACATTATGGGAAAGTTGCATGCACTCAATTCAATGAACTATATCTGTGGATTATTAAGATTTTGGATTTGGTTCTTAATATTCAGATTGGTATTGGAGTTTTTTATTGTCCTATGAAAAATACAGCTGCTTGATTGTGTTTTGATGGTTCAGGGACTGTGTTAGGAATAACATTAGCATTGATATCATTTGAGCTCAGGGCCCTTTAAAAAATTTTAGCATAGTTTCCAGAACAATCAACAGACTGAACATTAGACTGATCAAGTTCAACATTAGACTTAGCATATTTACCAGTACAATCAGCAGACTATCATTTAACTGATCAAGTTCAACAACTGATTTACCAGGCTCTGGTATAGACTTAGCTGAGGTAACATGTTTAGATATATCAGCCATAACATTATCACCAACAACAGTCAACAAAGTATGATTATCAAGAACATTAGTAGTCTTAGCATTGGCAACCAGATAAGATATATTGGCAGAATTATTAGATACATCATTAATAACATTATTTGCTTTTAATTTGGTAACAATAGAAGATTTATTCAACATCTCAATTTCCACATTGGAAATAATATTTTTATCATTATTAGCAATCTCAATAATTTATGGGTAAGAAATAGGAACTTGCACCTCATTGCAAGAGGGGTAGTGGAATTTGCTTGATATCTAAATTTCAGAATTAGAACTGTTACCTCTAACAATGGTAGGATTATTTGAAAGTGGAGCTTTGTTCCTTCCATTATCAATTGGTACATGTTACTCAGTATTAGGTTTTTCTTTGATAACTGGAGTGTAAACTTTATCGGAAGCTCAAGTAGAAGCCTTGGCCCCATTACTTGTATTTCTTCTCTGTTCTTTATTCGGGGCAAGGTTTTTACCTGGTGGATTGGTATCCTTTGGTCTCCAAGCATTCAGAGATGTTCTAGACTGCTCTAATTTGCAGAAATATGAGACATGGCCCAATTTGAAACACTTAGAGCAATAAACCAGTAGACCTTCATGGTCTATGTATTGGCAGAAGCAAGATCCCCTATATTCAATCCAAACCCTTTCTCTGAGTGGCTTAGAAACGTCGACCTTGATGGGAGATCCTATTAAGCTTCCAATGGACATCATTGCCAATTGTCGATAAACTGGCTGGGCAGACCCTAGAGAGCGAGCCAAACTGGGATAATTGGGGAATCAGCGTTGGGATCAAAATGACGCATCCACTTAGTCATTTGAATGGAGTATGGATCAAAATTCTGGATCTTGTGGAGCCAACCCATAGAATAGTCCTCAGGCAGATTAAAATGGATCAGCACATGTTTGTTGTTTAGCAAATTGATGTATGTGTGCCCATTGAAACCGGTGGTTTGAAAATCCTTTTTGAGCTTGTCCATCTCGGGTGTACTCCTTGAGAATTTCCAAAAGAGAGTCCAGCACAGAGGATCTTCAAGAGTATCGCATTCAGAATATTTAAACTTGAACCTTGGTTCACCAAGATGTTCAATTTTTGGCTTTGGATTGAATGGAGCTCCTGCAGGTTTGAGGGTGTCATTAAGGGATCGGCCAAGCATTTGTGCATAGGAAAATGGAGGGCTTTTTCTGGCTCCACCATGGCAGCAGCACCCGTGGGTACGGCAGCGGTGACCTAGGAGATGAAGAAGACGATCCGAGTTTTTAGGAGGAGAAAATCGCCTCAAAGAAATTCTGGTTACATATAGAACCATGTACATACGCTATCATCATATATGTTATGGGGTGGTTGTTCAATAGTCTTCAACAGTCCTCAATTGTGAAGGTCTCTACATTGTTGGACAAGCTAGATACAAATGTTCGATTACAGGCTAATATAATCAATCAAAATAAAATGGAACTACTGTTAAAGGTAAAGATGGTAAAAAGGTTAGTAGTATTTTGATAAAGATAAAGATGGTAATATCCAGCATAACTATGAAATAGGTACAAAATTACTAGAGTTCATGATTGAAAGTAATTGGATTCATATTGAGCTCATAACCGTTGATGATAAGAATGCTGTAGTGAAAAAGACTGGTAAAGGTTATTTAGAAACCAATTTAACCAATTATTTGCTGTATGTGATTTTGACTTAAGTCTCATCCCTATTAAACTTAATCTTCCTATAGTTTGCAAGTCTATTGATTGGGTACACATAACGGAGATACATAACTATTTTAATAAGGTTAATGAGCCTTAAGTCTTATCAGATATGGTGGGTGGTCACTTAAGCAGTCCGTCCTTAGACATATATAATAGTTTTGTTTCTTGAAGAAATCCTTAGATATAAATAACCAGCATGTTTTTGGAGGCAGTCTAATAGTTTTTAGAACAGTCTAATATTATATAGGTATCTCTTTTGAAAACTCTTTGTATATTTTAGTTTGTTTCATTTAAGGCCTGGAGAACATTATATATAATCCTCCACCTTCGGGTGTTTTCATTTTAAAAAAATAGATATAAATAACCAAACAAGTCTTTTATCAACCCGTAACCTAAGCGATTTCAATATAGAATTAAATAATAAGAGTTATATGGAAATGTGCAACAAATTGAATGGCCTTCAGAAACAAGGATTTAAGACAAACAAAAAAGACATTGGGTTTCATTAGTAGAAATCGTGCAACTTTAGAAAAAGTGGGGTCTTCTTATGCCTGGAATACTAGTATACGTGAATCTGAAAGAAGCTTAAGATCTTCTGAGGATTTCTTATTTTAATAATCAGGAATAAAAGAAAGTTTTTAAAACATTGTCCATCCTCATCCATACCTTCATTCGTTGTTTCTACTTCTTTAATGCCAAAGTAAATTTATCGTACATTTTTAAATGTAGCGTACGAAATGGCTTCTAGCAAAAGAGCTCTTGATCATGTTTCACTAACACGAAATGAAAATGCACCAACATCAAACGATGGTATGGATGAGGATGAGGATGAGGATGAGGATGACGGATTTGAGGATGTAGGAATACTCCGAATTCATTGTACAACATTAGAACGTATAATTGCTAGGAAAGACTTGTTTATATTCAATAAGTCTAACATTTTTGTGTTGGCCCAACGCGCTAAATAGTCTAGTTGGGTAGCAAAGGTGGGTAGAACGAGGGTTGACATCAAGTACGATAGTTGGCATGAAGTCCCCAAAGATTACAATGCCACTTTATGGATTGACTGCAAGGTAGAATAAGTGAATTGTTATTTTACTAAATTTTTCATTGATTGAAATTGTATCTCCGTGATTGACCCTATGGAGTTAAAAATCCTCACAGGGGTCATTTAACATTGAGTCATTGCACATGGAAGATTTGAGAAAGAAGGCTATGTTGATGATGTCCAGGAGTTGGCGTCAACATAAATACACTTTGTCAAGGACTACATTTTTATTGATAAGAGAGGTGATCGCCCGTGGCAAACTCACACTCACATTCAACCCAATAGCTGGGAGATCCACAAAAGGGGAGCATTGGAGAATAAGGATAATGTTATTAAAGCCCAATTTTTTATATTAGACTAAATTATTGTTTTGGTCCCCAGCATAGCATTTTATACCATGTTTTGGTCCCCGTTTGCAAAACAACCCTCGTTCAGTACCCCACAAATTCTAAACGATTTGTTCGGTCCCTGAAACTAGATTTAGGCCGGTTTTCTAGTAAAACGTCGCACGTGGAAGACATATGACTTTATTCTGGTAAGGGCAGGGGTAGTAGTAAATTTACAAATGTAAAATTTTTTCCATTTAAGTAAAAATAGAGCACCGCCGCTGCTTTGAATCGGTGCCGCTCCGCCACTGCCTTGAATCGGCGCCGTTCTGCCGCTGCCTCGAGTCGGTGTTGCTCCATCACTACCTAGAGAAGGAGCCCCATCACTTGACCAATCCCGGTGCTGCCGGTGTCCCTTACCACCATAGAGTCGTGTCCGCCGCCTCACCACTGACAGCATCCCTCACCACCTCTGTCGATCTACTTTTCCCAGCGAGAAGGATCTCCATTGGCGCGGCGGAGCTGGTTCGGGATCTGTTTCCGGCGATTCCCTCAGTTGAAGGTGACAGAAATGGCGAAGCTCAAGTGATGGATCTGCTGTGGCTTTATTATAGATGGATCGATCAAGGGGTGGCCATGGATGGTGGTACTTCCAGCTCCATCGGCGTGACTGGAATGGTGGTCGGTCAGAGCTCCATTACCTGCGATGGATCAGATTTTGCATAGAAGAAGAAAATGGGGAAGAAATCGAAGAGCTCAAGGAAAGGGAAGAAGGAACGACGGGCTAACATACGAGAGAAACAAAGAGCTTGCCTGTGATGGATCGCGCAGAATGGTGGTCAAGGGTCTTAATTGGCGAGATCGGCGGGATGGAGGTGCGGGAAAAGGGTTCAGCAGAGAAGGAGAGGGTCTTCCCTTTTTTTAAACTCAGGGGTATAGTGGTCATTTTATATATTTTGACCAATTTTACCATTGACTTTACCTAAAAACCACCTTTTGGGACCGAACAAATTGTTTACAATTTGTGGGGTACTAAATGAGGGGTTTTTTTGCAAACGAGGACAAAAACATGGTATAAGATGCTATGTTTGGGACTAAAAAACAATTTAGTCTTGATATTATTAATGAATTTAGATTAACACATGTCTATAGCGATAACTAAAGTCTAAAAACCAAACTTAGGGCACGAGAGAAGAAAAACAACTAATGGAAAGGAAAGTATGACTTCCCAAACTTGGAAACATGATCGATGGTACAACGGATGCTAGGATTTTCCAAACTCGAAAAGATTTAAAGGAGGTTTCAACGTCATTTTTAAGGCAGTTTGGAACCACCTTCTAAGGACGGGCGATGGATGGCAGGGCCAGAGAAGGTACAATGAAAGTCTTTTATTGGTCCAATAGAACCGCTTTTGATGCCTCTATTACACTATATATATTAGCTATTCCTACCATACAAAGGGATTAACTACTCGGACCCTGGTGTGTGTAGTTGATATTTAGGCACCTAGCATCTTTGTGGACGATCCCAGTCTTGCCACTATCCTCTTCTAGGTAGCTTAGTAGTGAGAACAGGTGCATAATTACAAATCTTTATCTTTGATCTCATAAGCCCTTCTCTGTGTGATTTAACGACTGCGGGGGGAAGGTGTATCAGTGACATAGGAATGAGATTAGGTTTATATTTCCAAATGTGATAAAATATATAATCATTGTCTTTTAATTGGTTATGTTATGAAAATGCCCCCAAGGCTAGTTGATCATAGTTTAAATCTTGTTGCTTGCATGCTTTGTAGTTTTTTTGTCACGACCCCCCCCAATTAACTGCTTAAAGCACTAGTTATTCCTGATACACGAATGGGGTGACGTCTGATCGTGGTTTGTTTTGAGCTAACTTTTAAATTCTAGTGTCTCTGTGGACGAACCTCAACTTGCCACTAACTATTTAATAGTAGTTAGCATCAACGAACGGAGTTTCGGACCTTGTGTACACTTTCCAGACCACCACTGGAATTGATTGACGAGCAAAAAAAAGTGACATCAAAAATACGTTTAACCAATATTTTAAAGGTACGATTTAGAGTTTCCAAAATTGGAAACTTTTTCCCTATAATAAAAAAGCATATCGGTTATTCATCACAAAAATCAACCCCCAAATCCTTGAACCCTAGGTATGTTTTGTGAACTCGAAAACTAAACTCACTCATACAAGCTTCCTAGTACCAAAAAATTTGATTCAATGCCAAGATGAGGAGCATCCAAGAGTGGAAACCCTAGGTCACGATCCACCGCCAACACAACGGAGACAAGGTTTGTTTCTACTTTTGGACAAAAATGAATAACGAATTACGTAAACATGGAAGGCTTTTAGATTGCTACATGGTTGATTTTAGTGAATATCTTGCTATAGGTTTGGCCAACCCTCTTAGTAAATTTAGCAATCAACATGTCGAGAAGTTTCTATCTTGTAATGAGAGCACTTACTTTGACCTAACTTGTCAATTTACGCTAATTTACGTGGAGTTGGTAATGGGGACTATGGAACTAGGGTTTGGGGCATAGGCATTTCAATTAGCCAATGGCATATCAATAAGTTGTTGGATTTACCTTACCTACATCCCGAACATATTTATCCGGAAGATATGGATGGGCATTTGGACGATTGTTACCAAAAGGAAAAGGGTCCGCTAAATAGTGAACCCTCATATATTGACTTTGTGGAATGCAGCATGAGATATATTGGACACGATAGTAGGGATTTAGGTAGACAAAAAACTTTTGATCTAGAAGTTTTGCCAATTGATCATCGTATCACATATGAGATTGTTGCTAGAACTCTTATTCCCTCGGGTGGTCACATAACTGAGACTAACTTTCCCACATTCAATATATTTTATTACATCATGGAGGGTAGGAGAATCAATCCCATGGCACAAATTTTTAAGCATATGTTGCAAATTGCTACTTCCAAGAAGATGATCAAAGTCTCCCATTCGGCCATTTAATCACACTCATTTGGAAAAATGTTGAGGGGTTGTTTATTTGTGGTGAGGAGAAAGGACCAAAGTATTTTGACAAAACTTACTTCAAGAAGAATGATTGGATTTTGATTGATCGGAAGTGGTTTTAGAAGGTCGGGGAAGCTTCTGAGCCTAATAAAAGGCCTCGAGTGGAGGAAAGGCCACAAAATGAGGAAGGTCACAAAATGAGGAAGGTTAATGAATGATATATAAAATATATTTTGTCCAAATTAATTGATTTATTTACTTATAACAATTGTTGCTCCATGAAGGTTCCGAAAAAGCTTATCTAAAGGGTTTCAAAGATTGCTTCAAGTGGATGCGCAGAGAACTTTGTACAATAAAGTTAAAGATTAAATTCTTGGAGAAATCACAAAGAGCTTACGAGTGGCAGCTCACGTCAAACTCCCGCCCACGACTCAACCGTTCGACTTTGACAGCTGACATTGAAGATAAAGAAGAATGACATGTTTGTGAATGACGAAGACATTTGACTATGTTGTTTTTTTTCTATGGTTGATGTTCCCTCTACCGTCAACCCATATACCCTCGTCAAGGTCATTGCGGCCAAGGAAATCGTGAAGACTTGTATCATCCTCCTGAAGGAAAATATTATCTTGCCATCCACCACTCGGAGTATGCTGCCCGAATCCAATGATCTCCTCTAATTCATTCTCTATGACAAAAGCCCATTTTCCTTCAACAACAACATCCCACCACAGATTAACATGATCCCTAAAATAGAAAACCTGAGATGCCAGAATGAATGGATCATCCTTCTAGCCCACCCTACTTCTATCAACAAGGGTGAATCCCAAATCCTCGGTGCACTGGCCCTTGTTAGTATCCACCCACTGACATTTAAAAAAAAAGGGACCCTCATGGTGACATAATCAAGCTCCCAAATATCAGAGATCGTACCAAAGTAACACTTTGAGTGTTTATTGGATTCTCTTTAGTTCCATCTCCTACATGCAATGCTTCAGAGACAAGTGACACACCACTATTTTGAGAGACAATCTTTTCATCATTTTCTTTAGTACCAAAAGTGAAACTTCTGATGTTGTAACTAACATAGGAAAAAATGGTTCCCAGTGATCTGCGAGCCAACTATTTGACTTTCGAGGAATGTTCCCCAATAGCTACCTAGTCCTTCAACCATGAAGAGAGTGTCCTAGTATGCATTTTGAGGACATGGGCCTTATTTAAATGTGGGTGTGCAACTTGTATGGCATTCATATGAACCTCAATGTAAGGGACGATTCTTCATGGTTCCCCAAGACATAGAGATGAGCAGTAACTAAATCTTCAGCACTAGGACTAAACAGTTTCCCCTGTCTCACCCCTACACCCTCCAACCTCCCGCCATGTCTACCCAATAGAACACTAACATATTCAACTTGCTTCATATACTCAATGAAAAAATTGTTGGCCTCTTCTGTCACGTACCACTGCACAATACTAGCATCTGGCTTGTACCTATTTTTCCCAAAATGTTTGAATATTTTCATGTACCTCTCAAAGAGGTACATCAATCTCAAAAAGAATATACCACATAGCTTTATCTCCCAAACCAAATGAACACACGGGTGGACCATAATGTCAAAGAATAAGGGCAGGAAATACATTTCCATCCGACATAAAATTTCAACAATCATTACTTGCAACCTATCGAACTTCGAAATACTTATACTCTTGTAAAAAAATTGATTTAAAAAACAAACATAGCTTTGTAATGCACAATCTTACATGGGATGGGTGTGAAGCTTGGATTGTAATAGAATTCATATCCCACACAAGGTTATGACAATCGTGTGAATTCAACCATTCAACTTTAACTCTTCAACTGACATACAAGTGCTAATGTTCGATAAGTACGCACCTGGATTTTTCGAAATGCTAAATGTATCAAAAAAATACTTCTTCTTCGGCTGTGACATAGAATAGCATACAGGGGGATAAATAACAGTTTTCCCCTTCCTTGGGTGGCACCAGATTCTTCTGAATTCCCATATCAACCAAGTCAAGTCTAGCTTTCAACCCATCCTTTGTTTTCCCAAGGGTTTCCAACAACGTCCCAATCAAGGAACCACAGATATTCTTCTCAATGTTCATGACATCCAAACAATGTTTAACATCCTAATCCTTCCAATAAGGGAGATGGAAAAAAATTAAGCATTTCTTCCAAGGAACGTCAACAACCGCTTTTATTTTCTTCTTCCTAAAGTCATTGAGCAAGTTCTTCACATTATCAAAAATTTGTGCACCATTTAGTGGCACAGGAGTTCCTCTAACCACAACTTTCCCATTGAACCATTTCTTTGTCGAGTGTCATGGGTGCCCCTCCAGAAGAAACCTCCTATGTCCCAAATAAACTATTTTGCAACCGTGTTTCAATTGAAAAAAGGCAGTATCCCTTTTGTAAACAGAACAAGCTAAGTGCCCTTTCACAAAATATCCAGACAAATTTCCATATGTCGGGAAGTCATTAATGGTAAAGAATAACATAGCTTTCAAATTGAAGAAATCTTCAACCAAACCATCATACATTCGAACACCACTTTAAACAAAGTCAACAGATAATTCACGAGAGGAGCAAGATACACATCAATATTATTAGCCAGCTGCTTGAGCCCTGATGTCATCAAAGATAACATAACATACTTGTGTTTCATGGTCAACCAAGATGAAAGGTTATAAATTACCAACATAGAAGGCCAATTACTATATGTGTTGCTCATATCACCAAAAATATTCATGTCATCCATACACAACCCTAACCTCAAATTTCGGGAATCATTGCCAAAATCAGGGTACAAGACATCAAATTTCTTCCATTACTCACCATCTGGAGTATGTCTAGTCACATCATCCACTGCGCGGATCCTATCCACGTGCCAACGCAACAACATTATGTCTTCTCTACAAGCATGCAACTTCTCTAAATGGGAAATGAT
Source organism: Rubia yunnanensis (assembly GCA_037428765.1). Taxonomy (NCBI): domain Eukaryota; kingdom Viridiplantae; phylum Streptophyta; class Magnoliopsida; order Gentianales; family Rubiaceae; genus Rubia; species Rubia yunnanensis. Next base: position 66,799,697 of record CM075064.1, read on the forward strand.
AGGAAGATACCATAACACTTTTGCCAGTGTCTTTTTCTTTGATTTAGACACAACTTCCGTACTCACAACAATTCTTTCGCTCTTCAACTTGTACCGAAACTCACCACAAACCTGAAAACTTTCGCGATCTTTGTCTAGTCCCCCCTATACAACATACAATTGTTTGGAAATGTATGAATATTTTGCAAGTCCAATCCCATGGGGTGTACAATTGTTTTTGCGGCATACGACCTATCGGGCAACACATTGTATTTTCGAAGCAAATCCCTGAACAACTCAAGATCCTCAGTCAACGACTTATCAGTCCATCCAAATTTCGCCTTCAAATTTATTACATGCAACATCGCACTCAAAACCGAGTGTTTAGAGCCATTGTACAAAGTTGTTCCTTTGTCATTAATCAGTTCCTGTAATGACTTGGGTTTACCTTTGAACTCCCTTGCAATATCTTCCACCATTTCATCAAACTCCACATTGCCATCTAATTCATTTCCCACATTCATGTTCTCCATTTCAATAGTTTCAGAGGGATCCTCAACTACTTCCCTATGCCATACACAACGAGTGTAGGTAGTTTGAAAACTCCTCATTACGAGATGCTCACGCATCTTCGTTCTCCCTAGATAGGCATCATTTATACAATCCTTACATGGGAACCGTGCTCGTACCCCACCTTTTTTAGAAGCATCTTCAAATGCTCAATAAATAAATGATTCTACCAAGGTCATGTACTTGAGCGATTTTCTAAGGTCATTACCAATGAGTTCATCTTGATCAATTTTCCTACAAGTCAATTACAATGCAACCAATGACCATTCATTCAAAAATTATCAATCCCATATCACAAACCTTATTTGAACATATATATATATATTTGAAATCATTACAACCCTAATATTTGCAAGGCTACAAATAAATAGTTTGAAATAAACTAACCTCTTTCGTTGGAGTATGAAATCCCTTCTTCATTAATGGACAAGAAAATTGGAGCAAAATCTTCACACAATTTTGGAAATGTGGGTATTAAATGAGTAGGGCACATTTTTTATATTTCCGCAGTTTCCTAACTTAGAAATAGATGACAAGGAATGGCAGAGCATGAATAATTAGTTTCCAAGATCGGAATTTAGGTCAGACGTATTTACGAGTTTAGAATAGTAATCTTCTCTACAGTACCAGAAAACCTATGGTTTACGAGTTTGGAACTCCAGTCGTTCCTCGTTTTCGATATCGAAAAAGGGTAGTTTTAAAAGCGGTTATGAGTAACTACCTTTAAAACTGGCCATTACAAAACTGCCTTAAAATTTAAAAAAACCCACCTTCATATTACTCCCCCGGGTATGAAACGCTCTTTTCGAGCTCAGAAACCCCTCTGGAAGTAAGTTTTCGACAGATTTTTTAAAACTACCTTCCTTTGCTGCCTTCAACAGAAGCTTATTCACTAGTGTATTGTAGAACATGGTTGGGGGGGGTTTACTAACAACTACAAGCGTATAAGATCCCGTAACATGATCGTTGACATATAAACCTACTCTAGTGCTTATGACACATAGTGTGGTCCATCAACATACCTGTCACGTAGGGTGCTTTGGCAATCTTTTATTGGCACCACATCTTTAACTAGGGGAGTGCAACCACAGCCCTGCCATTGTGCAGATCTATTTTCCCACTTACGATTATGTCATAGGCACTCCACCACGAATGCCTAGGCCTACAAAGGCAAAGGAATATGCACCTTATTGATGGCTCTAAGGTTTCGAATACGCTAACCCCAGTTTGCAACTAATGTTATCACTAACCGTAACACCATCGAGCCAACTCACCAGCTAAGACTAGTGTATGGTCGATCATAACATTGACATGGAAACCCACTGACATGTTTCATTATGTGTGTGTTAACCATTACATTGCGCATATTTTTAGCTAGTTTTATTTAGTGGATTGCTAGTATTAGTTAAGTTTACTTAATAAGGAGTTAAGACAACCATGTTTGGTTTTCTTTTATTAATCCCACTATTTGTAGACTTAATTGGTATTAATGGACATATTTTATCCATGGTCTCCTTGATCTTCCTTGTGATCATCTTTAGTAGGTCGCCCGTGGGTACTTTTTGGTTACATTATATATTAAGGCCGTTCGTAAGGGTGGTAGAAGATATTGAAGGCCGTTTACAAGGATGGCAGAAGAGATCGAAGGCTATTAACCTCTAAAATGGTAGAAGATGAAGGCCATGAGCATCAATGCGTAACAGAAGGGGATTGCAGCCAAAGATAGGCGGCATTGGAACTCAAAACGACCAATGGAGAAATGGTGAATCGTGGTCCAATGAGTTTCGCCAAATTCTGAGGACGATCAAAAAAGAATCAACCTTTGAAATGGTTTCCATCGGATTTTTCTTCTAAAGAACTGTAAAATTGACTACTAAAACTCTCAAATCGGACTAACGGTTCACCCGTGGCAAAGGAAACAAGTTAAGCCGGCTGAAGCACAAATGGGTCGGTGATGGCCGTTCATGGATTATACCAACGGCCCATGCCAAAGGATTTTTCCCACGCCAAAATGATCAACACAGGGCCATGGTGTGAGGTAAAGGTTTGTGCCAAAATGTTCCGCGCGAGGCAAAGGTCCGTGCCAAATTATTCCATGCAAGGCAGTGGCGCAGCCCACACCAAACACCACGGGCCACAAGCATATATATCAAGTTCCCACCGAATCAACTAAGTATGGGTGTGAGACATCCCATTCTTAATGTTTCGCACCATTCCAAGTCTATGATGCAAAGACCAGCAGGCGGGGCGTGGGAAAACACATGGTCCACTCCAAGTTTCTGAGCGGATCAACCTTTCTGACCACAACCCGTGCCAACGGCCACGGGCGCGAATTAGAATCCTCAAGATCAAGACACTGATAGCTCCCCATGCCAGACGTCATGGCCCGTGCTAGAGGTACGAGGTAACCCATGCCAATCCCAGCGTACCGTGCCACATGAAGAGGTGTGACCTGTTCTAGATCTCACTGATGAGCTAAGGACAATGACACGGAACAAGCCACGCCATCCACGACGGCTCCTGCCAAGGTCAGCTAAATTATGGCTTCTCCCTAATTTGGTCATAACACTCTGAATTTTTATTTTTTATCCCTCTACCATATATCAAAAACTTTGTCTTTCCGAGATCTCTCGAACACACTACACCTAAGCTCCAGGAGGTTCACATATTTGAGCAGTTTATTCAAGAATGATTCAGCCACACGAGGAAAGGGGTGAGTAGGTTTTGACCTAAATTTGGCCTATTTTGGGCCTATTTTTATGCCCAATCTCCTACTACTATATATAGGAGATTTAGTCTTCTAGTAAACCCTAAGAAGGTATAATGTAGAGTTTTCCTCTCTCTAGTTTAGATAGAAGGAAGAGGAGAGTACTTCTTCTTCTTCCATCTCTTTTTCTTAGCTTTTTCATTTCATCTTATTTTCTTAGATTCATGGAATCTAACCTAATATATTCCATGGATCTATTTTGTAGAGTAGTTTATAGCTTGGGGATAAATTGTAGGAGCATGGCCTAATCTATTTGCTTTTGGGGATTCTTTAGTTCTTCCTAAGTTTGTGTTCATGATATTATTATGATTGTGCTTGATTATTTAAAATTTATGAATAGTACACCACATATAAGCACACACTTTGGGTTATATTCATGTATGGTACAAATATCGATACCCCCATAGGAAGAGAAACTTGAATGTTAGAATGGGTAAGGGAAAACATGTCTGAGTGGGTGTGTGCACAGGGGATTCGAGAATGCTCTGACTTACTTGTCATCGCATCAGTCTTAGCTGAGTTTGAAAATTTTTCTGAGAGGTTATGGGTAGAGATAGGAAATAGTAGCAAGCAAGGGTTGTAAGATGCCTTAGATCATAGATGAGATATCAACGACCCTTGGGCTTAATTGATAGGACCCACGGGAAGTAGTACATTTGTAGTGGAAGCCCGGGACATAATTGCACGGGGGAGAAATAGACCTACAATAATGGTCGGACCTTGTTGTAATCTCATAATTATGATGGCGGTGTCGATAGAGGGTTACGAGAGTACCCATCGTGACAGGGATGGGGAAACGTATGACATCATCCACACCACGTATTATAAACACTCCATTAGGTTTGACTAAATATCTGTGTGAATGAATCGAGGATAAAAGCATTAGATTGACCATGTTGCTCAATGATTCCCCAAGTGCTTAGTTTAATAGTGTACTTTGCTTTTTTAGTTTTATGCTTAGTAGTTGCTAGACTGAAAAACCAACACCCCCCCCCCTCTTCCTGCATGTTTGCTTTACTAGTTATTCCTTTTACTCATACGGATTGACGACCCTTATGAGGTTGTGTTTTGATTGGTACATTAGACCTAGCATCTTTGTGGAAAAACCCAGGGCTTACCACTAACTACCCTCTAGGTAGTGTAGCTATGAGAATAGGGTGCAGAATTACAGATTTTATCTTCTGACCCCCCAGCCTCCGCCTGGATTAATAAGCTACGATTAACGACCCCGGTGGGAGGTAGGTCACCTATATGTATACATGATGAGACGTCAGATGCATATATTTTCTAAAGTATTTAACATCCCTCTTGCCATTTTTTGTTGTAAGATTTCTAGATTTAGGTAGGTTTACATCATAAGGGGGTTAGATGACCATTTTTGGTTTTCATATCTAAATCCTTTATTTTGTAACCTATGTTTAGTCTAATGGATTTTTGGTTCTTACGAGTATCTAGATTTATTTTTATGAGATTAATTTATAGATAACTCATGAGCACTTCAGAGTGGCTTAGTGAAGGCCACAAGCCAAAACGTGGTAGAAGATAGAAGGGTCAAAGAAGGAAGACAAAGAAGCAGATGATTTGTGACCCAAAAGTGTGAACAAAGTTCTTAGAATTATCAGAGAAAAACAAACCTCAATGGTGGTACCATTGGATTTGTCTTCTTGAGCACTATAGAATCAACTACAACACCCCAAAATTAGAGCAACGGTTCACCCAAAATGATGCAAAAACCAATTAGCTAACCAGCCAGGTGAAGAAAATTGTGTTGCACGGGCTGCGCCTAAACCGCGTGCCCGTGCGAGAGAATTAAACTGTGGTGTAGGTCATCGCTCTAGAAACACGCACCCACATGAGAAGAACCCTCTCCCTAGCATCCCATCACCCTCGCATCATAGGTCAGCAACCTCAAGTCAGCCTCGTACACTAGTGCCACAGACCTAGCAACGCGCGCCTCGCGCAATCTGCTGCGTTTTTACCTTCTCTTTTACCAACTTGGGCTATAAGTATTCCCTTTTCTTCCCTATTTTCCAAAGCTTGACTTGGGCTCCCAAAACCCTATTTTCACCCTTTCCTCCCATTTTCTTTTTCTTTCTTTGTAGATTTGTGTTCTATGTATGAGTTTTGATTATCTAGCTTAGTTTTGTACTTGGGAGTAATTAATTGAGACTTCCCTGCTAATGTCCCGAGAATAATTTATATCTATCTATTGCTTTCTTTACTGTGCATTTATGTAGCTTTGATGTTGGTTGTTAATTTCATTTATTTGATTGGAAGTTTGATAATATGTGATGCTTGTATGATAGCTTCTTAGGAATGGGTAAAAGTAGTTAATTTCCCCTCCTTTGACATGGAATCCAACAGCATGAGCTAGAGCTTCTAATTTGGTTTATGATTTGATAATTGCTAGATGAATATGATGATGTTGAACTCTTTTTCATGTTTTTTTAAGTAGAAAATAGGAGAAGTCTATAAACGATGAACGTTCTTGACTAATCTTGTGTAATTGCATGAATTGGTTCAATGGTTAGAAATGGTGGTGTTACCAAGATTGTTGATTCTTCGTGCTCGATGCCATTAGTGGGATAATTTTATCCATTTATCGACTAAAGAAGTCATTAGTGAGGTTTGACAAGAGATGTCGAATTCACTCTTGCAAACTACTACCTAGAAACATAGAAGATTTATCTTCACAACAAGTAGTCAAAGTAATGAGTAGGTTATATATTCAAGGATTGTTAAGAGATTTGTAAGTGGAAATCAACTGCCTCAAAGGCTTTGTCTTTTGTAGTTTTTAACCCATTTTCTTAGTTTGTTTGATGATTAGCATAGTTACTTGATGTTTCTAGTTATCTTGTCTTTAAATTCATAACTTAGGAAAACCAACCAACAAAATCCCCCTCCCACCCCCCTTTTACTTTCTTTTATATATCTATATATATCTACCTCTAGTCTAATATCCAACTTATATGTTTAAACGCTTATGAAAATCCTCCTTCTTCGTGGATGACCCTGACTTGCCATTAACTACTTAGTTGCAGATTGTAAGCATTTAGGGCTTATATATTTAACTTTGAGAGGTACGGCGACGACCTCCCAAATTTTGCTGCCGCTGCCGGGGAAGAGGCATTTATTTTTAAGTGTTTGGGCATATTTGGTTTCATATTAACTAGTTTATTTTATTTTCCACTTCTTGGTGGTTGTTTTTGTTTAGAGTAGGTATTGCTTGAGTTATTGGTGAATTTTTTTGAAGAATCCTTGCAATATGATTCCGGACTTTTGAAAAAAGAAAAAAAATTTAAAAAATGGAACGTCTCACCTTGAGGGAACTAATTATAATAAGACAGGCACAACAAGCCAGGTTTTGTAGGATTGTCGTTCCGACCATCCTACCGAGTCTTGGTATTTGTTGAGAGAGAAGCGCTATGAGGAAAAAAGAACCTTTTGTTTCCAAAACCAAAGGTACTATGAACAGTGCTACCAAGAGGTTGGAGATATTGGTTTTCAAGGGCAAGAAGCTCAAGAGTGGTATCCAAACCATGACTATTACGATACTGAGTGGAGTGGTAATCCTAATTGGTGGTATAAGAATGAGCCAGAAAACCAACAATACTATCAAAATAGTTATCCCCACCACTATACACAGTACCCTAAGACCAAGCCCTAGAAGAAGGTTTAAGTTTGACAAATGAGGAGATTATGAATGCAATAGCAATCTTAACCATCCAAACCAAGACTAATGAAGAATTGGAAACCCAAATCTCCTCTAGTCTTGAGGCTTTGGAGAGGCATGTGAGCAATTTATTGGAAGTGGTGACCCGAATGGAAGCTCGTTATTCCAAAGATACACCATTCTCTAGTTGAATTCGAAGATTCGGTGAGTGAGATCACCATGAGAAATGAGTTCGTGTTCGAAGAGAATGAGGAGTCGATTGTGGAAGACAACGAAGTGGATGAAGAGGTGATTGTTCTACATTTATTATTCTTTATATCATCACCCCTACCCCCTCCCCACCTAGTGAACCAACTCCACCATCTTTGAAAGTTTTGAGGGAGATAAGAGAGGATCCAAAAGCCTATCCCAAGCCTCCTAACCATCCAACTCCTTTTAAACCATCTCCACCTCCACAAAATTTTCCTCTTGAAAGTTTTGTACGCCCACCTCTCTATTTTTGGATGATCATGGTGAAGGGGTTCAAACCTTAACCATATGGATAACACTAGGGTCGTGCCGATGACCTTAAAAATACGGAGCTTCTTGGGAAGCAATCCAAACTTTTAAGTTAGGTTAGTGTTTTTCTTTTCTTGAAAAAAAATCATCAGCCATGTCCTCAAACCTTACCCAAAACCATAAGAATACCACCACAATCCACCACCAAAAACCACTACCAAAACCACCATCAAGGAGTACTACTAGTTGTTATCTATTGTGAGTGTTGATCGGTATTTGCATAGTGTTGGTTTCATAGTGGATGGATCAAAGTTTCATATTGGGCGGAGTTCGAGTACATGGAGGAGAGAACATTCATTGAGGAGTGAGTATTGCCATCATCGGGAAGGACATTCAAGGTCCTAGTTGTGAGTAGTTTTTCTCTCTCCCTCATTTCTTTATCTTGTCCTTTTCATATTGAGGACAATGCTTGCTTCAATTGTGGGGAGGTAAAGAGGGATATATCTCATGGTATTGTATTGTAGTGCGCAAATTCTCCACTTTTAGGTGTTTTGTTTAAAAAATGAAAAAAATTGAAAAATTTTCCCACTAAGTTGAAAATCAGTGAGGGCAACTTAGGCAAAGGGAGGCCCGGATATGTTGAAAATGCAAAAGGGAAACCTATGCAAAAATAAGAAGCCGAATGGTATGGAAAAAGGTGAGGGTGAGCATTGAAAAAAAAATGGGAAGCTAGGATGAAAACCCTAGAGGGCTCCTAGGAAAAATGAGAGAAATTTTATGCTTCTCTTGATTTATTGATTGGGTGCCTTTTTTGGAAACGTAAGTTAGTTTGCCATTATATGTATACCTCACTTTTGTATGGTTTGTCAGTTGCTTAATTACCTTAGGCTTTGGGATGTGAGAGTGTGAGAGATTCTTATATCTTGGGGGTTAGGGTAGTCTAGGAATATGATGTTGAAATATTTTGGGAAAACTTTTGCATGCTATTTTACGCTTTCATCTTTGCTTGTTCTTGTTTACTCAAGGACGAGTAAAGGTTTAAGTGTGAGGAGATTTGATGAGACAACAAATGCATGTATTTTCCAAAGCATTTAACATCTCTTTTGCCATAATTTTGCTGTAATATTGCTAGATTTTGGTAGATTTACTTCATAAGGGGTTTAGATGACCATATTCCATTTTCATATCTAAATCCTTCATTTTGTAACATATGTTTAGTCTAATGGATTTTTGTTCCTTTCGAGCATCTAGATTTCTTTTTGTGGGCTTAATTTGTAGATTTATCATGAGCACTTTGGAGTGGTTTAGTGAAGGCCATGAGCCAAAATGTGGTAGAAGATAGAAGGGTTGAAGAAGGAAGACAAAGAAGCAAATGAATTGTGACCCAAAATTGTGGACAAAGTTCTTAGAATTATCGGAGAAGAACTAGTGGTACCCTTGCATTTGTCTTCTCGAACACTATAAAATTGACTACAAGAACTCCAAAATAGAAGCAATGGTTCACCCAAAATCACATGAAGACTAGCCAACCGACCGGTCGGGTGAAGAAAATCGTGGAGCGCATGTTGTGCCTTTAACCGCACACCTGCGCAAGAGAATTAAACTGTGGCGCACGTCCTTGGTCCCAAAATGCGCACCCAACGCCGGATCCCATGCACCCACACAAGAAGCACCTTTACCCTAGCAACCCAGCACCCTCGTGTTAGCCTCGCGCACTCGCATCACCGACCTAGCCGTACGCTCCCCCACGCAGTCTGGTGCATTTTGACCTTCTTTTTTACCAACATGGGCTATAAATATCCCCTTTTCTTTCCCATTTTCCAAAGCCTAAATTAGGGCTCCCAAAAACCTAGTTTTTCACCCATTCTTCCTATTTTCTTCTTTTTTATTTGTAGATTTTTGTTCTATGTTATGGGTTTAGATTATCTAGCTTAGTTTTATACTTGGGAGCAATTAATTGAGATTTCCCTGATAATGTCTTGAGAATAATTTCTATCTATCTATTGCTTTCTCTATTGTGCATTTATGGAGCTTTGATGTTAGTTGTTAATGTCATTTATTTGATTGGAAGTTTGATAATATTCAATGCTTGTATGATAACTTGTTAGGAATGGGTATAAGTAGCTAATTTCCCCTTTTTTGACATGGAATCCAAGAGCATGAGTTAGAGCTTCTAATTTGGTTTATGATTTGATAATTTCTAGATGAATATGATAATGTTGAACTCTTTGTCATGTTTGTTTTAGGTAGCAAATAGGATAAGTCTATGAAATTTGAACGTTCTTAACTAAACTTGTGTAAATGGATAAATTGGTTCAATGCTTAGAAACGGTGAAGTGTTTATATGTGTTACCAAGATTGTTGATTCTTCATACTCGATGCCATTAATGAGATACTTTAGCCATTTATCAGCTAAAGGATTCATTAGCAAGGTTTGACAAGAGATGTTAAATTCACTCTTGCAAACTACTTTATAATAAGGACATAAGATTTATCTTCACAACAAGTAGTTAAAGTAATTAAGAGGTTGTAGATTCAAGATAGATAAGAGGTTTGGAAGTGGAAATCAATTGCCCCCAAGGCTTTGTCTTTTGTAGTTTTTAACCCTTTTCTTAGTTGGTTTGATTATTAGCATAGTTACTTGACATTGCTAGTTATCTTGTCTTTAAATTCATAACTTAGGAAAACCAACAAACCAACCCCCCCTACTTGCTTTTATATATCTTTATATATCTACCTCTAATCTAATATCCACTTTTATGTTTAAACGCTTAAGAAAATCCCTCTTCTTCTTGGACGACCCTGACTTGTCATTATCTACTTAGTTGTAGATAGGAAGTATTTAGGCCTTATAAATTTAACTTTTAGAGGTACGGCAACAACCTCCCAATACACTAATACGGTTCAAAACTATCATTACCTGCATACATCTAGGTTTCACTCCCAGGGAGATATCAATAGATGTGCCAACATGAAATTAGACTAAGGATTATGCCAACATAGTGTGACAATTATGAAATTAACAAAAATCATAAGGACAAGCCAATATAATATTCATAAGCAGTGATGTGCACCGCATTGCATGCGTTAACCAATGGATTTAGTATAATAATTAGCTTGTTTTACCTGTTGGATTGCTAGTGTTAGTTAGGTTTACACGACAAAGGTTTAGACATCCATGTTTGGTTTTCATGTCTAAATCATGCGTGTTGTAGACTTAATTGATACTAATGGATACTTAGTATCCTCGGGCATCAAGATCTTCATTTGTGATCTCATTAGTAGGTAGTTCGTGGGTACTTTTTATATCTTTGTATAGAAGGCCGTTTGCAAGAACGGTTGAAGATATCGAAAGCCATTCACAATAATGGTAGTGAAATGAAGGTCATGGAACCTAGAGCATGGTAGTAGAAGGATTGAGTTAAAGATAGGCATAATTGGAGTTAAAAGAGGCCAATGAAGAAATGGAGGATTGTTGTCCGAGATTTGCACAAAGTTCTAGGTGTGATCTGAAAAGAAACAATCCTTGAAGGTGGCACCATTGGATTTTTCTTCTTAAGCATTATGAGACCGACTACAAGAACTCCCAAATTGAACCAACGGTTCATCCGTAGCAAAGCAAAGAAGTCAACAGGCCAAACCAGCCACGAGTAGCACGGAACGTTCACAGCCAGCATGAGGCCAAGCCATACACAGGCCGTACCACAACACACAGCTCATGTCAAGGGCCTTTGGCACAAGCTATGCCATCCAGCATGGGTCATGCCATCCTCTGGTGGTCATTTCCTCAAGTCAACTTTTCACCAAAAATTTGGTTGAGTATAGGTGCGGGATGTTCCGTTTAACCCATTCTGCATCGTTGCAAGTCACAAATGTCAAGACCATGATATTGGGTGTAAAAAATGATGCAGCTCGTGCTAAGAAACTGAGAGAAACAAGGATCCAATTGACGACCTGCGCCAAACAACACGGGGTACATATCAAAAGTGCAAAAATGAAGCTCGAGATGATGGCCCGTGCCAATTGACACGGACTCTACCAGCACATCCATTCCAAGACTGGAGCCATACACTAACATGAGCCACACATCTCATGCCATGTTCTATTGGCTACACCGGCATAAGGTCATGTCAGCGGTATGGGCCGTGCCAGACACTGCGCCTCGTGTCAGCGGTGGCTAGGGTTTCTGGCCCATTTTAGGCCTATTTTAAGGCCCAATCCCCTACTACTATACATAAAGCCCGTATTCTACCAGGGTTTATGTATTAGATCAGATTTTGGATTTCAAGAGTGGCTTAGAGAGAGAAAAACACTCTCTCTTCTCTCTAGGTTCTTTCTCTTTCTTTTCTTTATTTTGCTTTTTCCCAAAAGTGTGGAATTCAAGGCAATACTTTAATTCCATATTTAGGGAGTAGTTTAATAAACTTGGGGTTGTATTTTTAAGTATGCTTTGATTATGATATTTTGAAATTCAAGAGTCCCCTATCGCTATTCCTATGAATATTTGTGCTTGAACTTGTGTTTTCTGTTGTTGTTTGATCTTTGCTATGTCATTATGAAGATGCATCCTTGCATATACGCTAGTGTAAAATTGTGTTAGGCTTCATTGCTATCTTGGGAGTGTTAGAATTGTGGAGAAGGTTAAGAACACTTCCTTTGAGAGAACATACTTATATGAGTTATACATGATTCTAATTCGCTAGTTGTGTGAGAAGTCACATATTGGGCGGTTGATTCGGCAAGTCCCAACGAGGAGAATTCCTTGTCTTAACTTGGTAGATTAGTGTGATTATTTGTAGTGACAAGAATTGTGCAAACTCTAGAGTCATCACAAGGTGTCTTTTCCTTTGCCTATCTCGACCTAGGGATTGAGATCCACAGTGGAGTATCCGGGATGTAATGCACTCACTACATATCTAACGGTTGTAACCTATGCGAGGAATTTCCTTTTTAGGTGGCCTTTTTATTTCTCTAAGTGGGGGCACGTTAGCATTGGGAGTGAAGTGACGGGGAATAGTCTGCAGCATCACTGGACTAGGGAACATTCCCCAATTTACTGAGATGGTGAAATATAGAACTGTGGTAATTACCATGTGTGACAAACGAGGGGAAATACCTGGCTATCTCTAAAATGTGTGACATAGTTATAAGAGAGTTGGTCTAGCCGTTGAAATTTTATGTTCTAGATGCGGCGTACAACGGAAGTGCACCCCCAATACTATTGGGGAGACATTTTCTAAAAATTTCTAGGACTAAATTGATGTCCATTTGGGAACCTTGATTCTAGAAGATTATGTGGACAAAGTGGAACTTGACATCTATAAATCTAGGCATGATTCAACTAATTCTTCTTTTATGTGCAAAGGTTTGAGCCTATGTGATGAGAATGATTTCCATGAATCTTCTTATGTTACTAATGAGCATGAATACTTGGATGAGTTCCGTATTTATGATATTGTTGATGAGTCTGATGAATTGTATAATGTTATTGACAATATGTCTGTGCTAGACTGTTTTTCCATGCTAACTAACTTGCGCGGGAAATGAAGAGTGTCTATGGTTTAAAACCTCCTCGACCTCCTCCTAACCCCAAAGTGATATTCATGGACTCAACCTTGGCAAGGCATGGAAATTCATTTACAATCGCATACGAGAGGTTTGAAGGTAAGTATGACACATTGTGAAGGCCTCTCCAAAATGATGTCATCGTGGGTGGAGTCGCTGATGGTGATTCTGGAGACCCACGGGTTGGTGGTTTTAACCAAAAGTGCATGAAAAAGAAACAAGTCTTGAGGACGACAATAAATATACGGTGCTTCTTTTTGCTTTGATTTAGTGTTCTGAGTAGTGATTAGATAGGTTTTCATGCTCTTGTTTGTGATGGGATTTTTGAGATGAAACTCTTGTTTGATTGAAAATTTGAGTTCGAGTCTCGTGATTGTTTTTGGGTGGAATTAGATTTAGTGGGTGACATAGTTTTTCGAAAAAAAAGAGTGGGAAAAACTAAGGAATGGGTCAAAATTTGTGGCAACCTCATACCCAGGCCTGACACAGTCTGCGCCAAGTACCACGGTCCGTGCTAGGGAGTTTGGCACGAGGGGGCCTCACGTTGAATATTTGGCACAGACCATCGACTCGAGAGGGGTCTGTGCAGGAAGATTTGGCATTAGGGGAAGGGGGTCTATGTCAGGTACGTTCACAAGGAGGTATCTATAACATTTCCCCATTTCCGCTAACAAATTGTTCCAAAAATGAAAATTTAAAAAAATTCTGAATTTCAAATTTAAAAATGCATTTTTGGTTCAAAATTTTTTGAAAGTCCCTAATTATTTAGGATTTTTCATGCAAATCGTACTTCTAACATCCCTTTGAATTAATTGATTGGTAGGTGTAGATAGGTTTCTTAAGAAGCACTCAATAACCTACATCAAGTGGACCATATCTTTTGGACCAGGTAGGTGTAGATAGGTTTCTTAAGAAGCACTCGATAACCTACATCAAGTGGACCCTATAGTTCCTAGCTACTCTATGGCAGATCAGGGGCGAGGATGGACATTGGGCGATGAAATTCAATCTAGATGATAAGAAGTACATCATGAAACACCAAGAGGTAACTCACACATTTGGATGGAAGACCAGTAGAGATGTCCTGAGAACACACCATCAAGGGATGTCTTTCTCCCTTGGGAACTTTTGGAGGCAGCTGAGAGGGAAGGAATGGAAGAATATATGCAAAAGCACTGCCTTGGTTCATTCAACATTATTTCACGTTCACCGGCTACTAGAAATGGGAGTAATTTTGCCACGGTGAGCTAACATACTGTCCTGGTATGAATGTTCATTTCCTTTGGGTAATGACTCGCGAGGGTAACTTTTACCCAAACCTAGTAAGTGCTTTTATACAAGAATGTGTGGCGGTCGAAGATAAAAAGAGTGGGAAGATTCTTGTGGGTTGCATGGTAGGACGATGGCACAGTACTTAGGGAATCTGGTCACTCAATGTGCATTGGCAAACTTGGGTAGATCGAGATCTACGTACACCATAGAGAAGTTGGCCAAAGCCTTCATGGTAGCACCCACGACGTTAGAGGGTAGGTTAATGTGGTTGTATGGTGGAGCAAGTACGTGCAGCTTCATGGTACTTCCTCAGCCAGAGCGTACTTCCATCACCCATGACATATACTTGAATAAATTTTTCCTTTTTCCCAATCCACACCTTGAGAGGAAGTTTTATAGAGTTCAAGCCAGCCCAATGATAGATGTTGAGGAGGCCTAGGGTGAGACCTCTTCGAGAGCACCTCCTAGTCACTCTCGCCCATCTACTGACATCATTGACCGACTACACTCACTTAGGGATCAGCTTTCAAGCTCTTCCCAAGTGTTGCAAGAGGTCCTCCAAGAAATAGGAGGTGTGAGATTTCAAATGGAGGAGCTTACCACAAGGATGTATTCTATCAAGGCCGTAATTCAAGCAATAGGGTACATTGAGAGGAGCAGCATGAGGCACGAGGAGGAAGGCCCTTCGGGGCTGCAAGAGTGAGTGTCACTATTTCTCCCAACCTCACTTATGTTTTTACATGATTTTTGTTTCCTTAGGGACAATTCATGGTTTAAGTGTGGGGAAGGTTGTAGTGAGCACTTAGGGAATTTTCGTTTTGGGATTCTTTGGTGAATTTTGATGTTTTTCTTGGTAGCTTTTGACATGTCATTGATAATTTTGGATTTTCCTTGTTGTGGGATGCTTTTGAATAGCTAATTGGTGGTATGAATTGCTAGGTAGGGTACCTAGTTCGTCTTGGGATAGGTGTTTTAGATCATTCGGTGGTGTAATTTTTGTGTTGATCTTATCTTTTGTAGTATGAAGCCCACCTTGGGGAAATTTTTTGCTACAGAAAAAAAAACTAAAAATTTTGAAAAAATGAAAAAATATAAAAACCCGAACAAGTTGGAAACCCGAAAGGGAAATTTGGATAACATTGGGAAAAGCCCGGAGAGGTAGAAAGGCCTAGGTAAAAGTGAGAGGCTAGGCCCGGCTAGGCTTACGATCCTAGGGAAAAATGAGAGGCCTTGTGGAAAAAGGTGAGAAGTGAGTACCCTTTGTGTGTTAAAGCTAGTATGAAAACCCAAAAGGGGACCTAGGAAAAATGAGAGAAATTGAGAGAATACAAAAAACTAGGTTGATGATTGATGAGCCGTCAAATGCATGTATTTTCCAAAGCATTTAACATCTCTTTTGTTATATTTTTATTATAAGATTGCTAGATTTAGGTAGGTTCACATAATAAAGGGTTTAGATGACCAATTTTGATTTTTATATCTAAATCCTTCATTTTGTAACCTATGTTTAGTCTAATGGATTTTTGGTCCTTACGATAATCTAGATTCCATTTTGTGAGCTTCATTTGTAGATTTCTTGTGATCCCTTTGGAATGGTTTAGTGAAGGCCACGTGCTAAAACGTGGTAGAAGATAGAAGGGTTGAAGAAGGAAGGCAAAGAAGCGGATGAATTGACACCCGGAAGTTTAGACATATTTCTTAAAACTATCCAAGAAGAATCGGCCTACAAGGGTGACGTCATTACATTTGTCTTCTTGAACACTATAAAATTGACTAGAACTCCCAAAATGGATCAACGGTTCACCCGTGGGAAGCAAAACAAGAAGGCGCAAATTGTAGCTCGCCCGGGCAGAAATGGCATCGCCCGGGCGGAAGGATCTGAATTTTGGGTCGAGACCTCCGCCGCCCGAGCGAGGCAATTTCTATCCGGGCAATGCCTGCTGCATTTTGACCTTCTTTTTTACCAACTTGGGCTATAAATAGCCCCTTTTCTTCCCCATTTGCCCAAGCCCAACTTAGGGGGCTCCAAAACCCTAGTTTTTCACCATTTTCTTCCATTTCTTCTTCTTTCTTTGTAGATCTTTGTTCTATATTATGGGTTTTGATTATCTAGCTTAGTTTTATCTTGGGAGCAATGGATTGAAGCTTCCATATCTATGTAGTAAGAACCATATCTGTCTATTTAGTGCTTTTACTATTGTGCATTTATTGAGCTTTGAATGTGAATTGTTAATGGCATTGATGTTGTTGGAAGCTTGAGTATATGAATTGCTTGTATGATTACTTGTTATGGTTGGGAGAAAGTAGCTAATTCTCCCCTCTTTTAATGTGGAATACAAGAGCACGAGTTAGAGCTTCTTAATGATGTTGGTGTGTTGATAATTGCTAGATGAATGTGATGATGTCGAACTCGTTGTCATGTTTGTTTTAGGTAGCAAATGACAGAAGTCTATGAATGTCGATCGTTCTTCACTAATCTTGTGTAAATGCATGAATTGGTTAAATGCTTAGACACGGTGTAGTGTTTATAAGTGTTTCCAAGCTTGTTGGTTCTTCGTGCTCAATGCCAACAATGGGATACTTTTATTCGTGTTTCGGCTAAGGGAGCCATTGGTGAGTTTTGACAAGAGATGTCGAATTCACTCTTGCAAACTACTATCTAAGAAGGATGGAAGATTTATCTTCACAACAAGTAGTCGAAGTAGTAAATAGATTGTTTCACTCGTTCTTGAAGCCTTTGTTATTTAGCATTCATGTGTTCTTAATGCTATGTTTTACTTCATTTATGCCATGGTTTGTTTGAAAATATGAAGTGTTTCTATGAATTAAGTGTTAGGGAGTTAGGAATGTAACGAATTCCTTAGCTTCTTTGCATGAAAATCTAAGAACATGAACTTAGAACTTCTTGTGCATAATGTGTTGTGATTCTTGCTAGATAAGTATGTTAATGTGGATTGTTCTCATATTTATCCTATAGATGCAATGAAAGGTTGAACCTTGAATGTGGTTTGTTCTAGGTTTAGCCTAATGAATGCTATGTTTGATTAAATGGCTATGTCTTTGGTAGAAGACTTGTTGTTGTCAAATCTATGGTCCTTCATCCATAGGTAACAATTGTGATAGGATGAGTGAATGGTTCAATGATCTACATCTGGTCTGGAAGTGGATGTCAATTGCCTCCAAGGCTTTGTTTTTGTAGTTTTAAAACCCTTTTTCTTAGTTTGTTTGATAAGCATAGTTACTTGACTTTTCTAGTTATCTTGTCTTTCAACATTCATAGCTTAGGACCACCAAACAACAAAACCCCCCTTTTTACGTGCTTTCATATGTGTATATATATCTACTCCTAGCATAATATCAACCATTTATGTTTAAACGCTTGAGAAAATCCCCCTTCTTCATGGACGACCCCAACTTGCCGCTATCTACTTAGTTGTAGATAGAAAGCATTTAGGGCTTATAAATATTAACTTTGAGAGGTACAGCGATGACCTCCCAAATTTTGGTGCCGCTGCCAGATAGGTAGAAAGGCCTAGGTAAAATGAGAGGCCATGTGGAAAAAGGTGAGAAGTGAGTACCCTTTGTGTGTTAAAGCTAGTATGAAAACCCAAAAGGGGTCCTAGGAAAATGAGAGAAATTGAGAGAGCACAAAAAATTAGGTTGATGATACATTTTCCTCCTTAGTTGTAACTAGGTCGAGAATCTAGAGTTATCCATATTTTACAACCAAGTTGACGACTCTTGGATTTCCTTGGTGGATTGTTACTGGGAGACCCTTTGGTTGCTTTAGGGATCATTTTGGGAAAAGTAATCTAGCTTGACTCTATCTTCTTTGCTTACCCCTTTCCACATTTTACCTTGGAGGGTTAGATTACTTAATTTCTTCGGGGAGTGTGAGAGTTGTGAGATTCTTACTCTTTTTGGGGAAAATAGGTTAATCTAGGAATAAATTGAATGTCTCAATTAACTTATGCATGCACACTACATTTCACTTAATTCTTTTTTTGTCCTTATTTACCCGAGGACGAATAAAAGGTTAAGTGAGGGGGGTATGATGTGTTTCATTATGCATGCATTAACCGTTGCATTCGGTGTAATAATTGGCTTGTTTTATATGTTGGATTGCAAGTATTAGATGAGTTTACATGACAATGGGTTTAGATGGCCATGTTTGGTTTTCTTGTCTAAATCCCGCATTTTGTAGACTTAATTGGTACTAATGGATATCTCGTATCCACCCTAGATCTTCCTTTGTGATCATCCTTAGTTGGACGCTCCTGGATACATTTTATCACATTCTATGTGAAGGTTGTTCACAAGGACGGTAGAAGATATTAAAGGCCGTTTGCAAGGACGGTTGATGTGCTTCATTATGCGTGTGTTAACCATTGCATTCAGCGTAATAATTGTCTTGTTTTATATGTTGGATTAATATTAGTTGCTTTTACGTCACAAGGGGTTTAGACGGACATGTTTGGTTTTCATGTCTAAATTCCATGTTTTTTAAACTTAATTGATACTGATGGACATCTAGTATTTATGGGCATCTAGATCTTCCTTTGTGATCATCCTTAGTAGGTAACCCATGGGTATTTTTTGTCAAATTCCATGTGAAGGGCATTCGCAAGGGCTGTAGAAGATATTGAAGACCATTCATAATGAAATGGTAGTAGATGAATGTCACTGACATTAAATCATGGTAGAACGATATTGGAGTCAAAGATAGGCGGCATTGAAGTACAAGACGGCCAACGAAGAAACAATGAATCTAGTTCGATGAGTTGCACCAAAGTCTGAGAAAGATCTGAGAAGAATCAGCCTTTAATGTTGATTTCATTGGATTTTTCTTCTTGAGAGTTATTAAATTAACTACTAGAACTCTCAAATCGGACTACAAGTTCATCTGTAGCGAAGGAAAGAATTCAGTCGGCCAAGGTACAAATGGGTCAGTGTGGACTACTCATGAATGGAACCAATGGCTCACACTAGACGACATGATCCGTGCCAAATATCTTTGGTACGGACCATCCCAAGGCCCGGCCCTGACCGTGCCAAACTCGATGGGCCATGCGTGCAAGTTCCAAGTTCGCTCAAAATGGCTAAGACCAGCTGGTGGGATGCGAAGAATTGAGAGGCCCATGCAATATTACTGAGCAAAACAATGTTTCTAGAGACGGTCCGCGCCAAACGTCACGGCCCGTGGATTAGAAGTGCAACAACAAGGATGCTGTCGATGGTCCACCCCAAACATCATGGTCCATCCCAAAGGAGACAATACAGACTGCGCCAGACACCATAGTCCATGCCAAAGGAGTCGACACAGACTGTGCTAGATCACGCGGCCCGTGCTAGCACAGACCAAACAGGGCACACTAGATTTGGTGTCCCGCGCCGGATGGGGCTAAACTAGGGTTTCACACTTTTTGGCCTATTTTGAGCCTATTTTAAAGCTCAATCCCCTACTACTATAAATATAGCATCAGTCTACTAGGGTTAAAGATCATATTTTATTTTTTTACTCTGCATCTTGTAATTAGGAGAGCATTCTAGAGAGACAAACATTCTCTCTTCTTTCTTTCTTTCTTTCCTTTTTATATTTCTTTTATCCTATGATTTAGAATTGAAATCATTTGAATTCCATGTCTAGGGACTGGTTTCCATAACTTGGGGATAATTGTATTCATGTGTGGATTTATGCTTTTGTGAGATTCCCAGTTCATCCTAATTATTGTACTTATGATATTATAGTGACTTGTTATTGAATGTTAGAATTTCATAAATCGTACACTCTATTAAGCTTACACTCTATTATATATTTATATTGGTGAAAATAATTTATACCCCCCGGGGAAGAGAAATCTCAGATGTGTAATGGGTAATAGTGTACGGGTCCGCGTGAGTGTGTGCACAGAGGGTG
The DNA here is from genome assembly GCA_037428765.1 of Rubia yunnanensis. Taxonomy (NCBI): domain Eukaryota; kingdom Viridiplantae; phylum Streptophyta; class Magnoliopsida; order Gentianales; family Rubiaceae; genus Rubia; species Rubia yunnanensis. The sequence goes on from CM075064.1 coordinate 66,819,938, forward strand.
TCGAGTATTGTGTCTATTATGTTTGCAGCACACCAGTCTTAGTTGATAACGTAAAGTGGGTTATAGTTAGAGATAGTGAAAATTAGAAAGCTAGGGTTTTAATAGGATCTAGAGTCATAGATAAGGCACCTACTTCCCTTTGCCTCCTTTATAGGCCCAGGGATTAGAGCATACATGGTGGAATACCCGAGACGTAATCGCACGTGGGAGAAACAGACCTATAAAAATGGCCGGAGGAACTTTTTGTACTCCCTTAATTATAAAGGTAGTGGCAATAGAGGGATATGAGCGCACCCGACGTGACAGGTACAAGGAAGTTTATTACATAAACCACACCACGTGTTATGAGCACTATATTTTGTTTGTATAAATCTCACATGTGAATGAATCAAGGATCAAAACATTAAACCAACCATGTTACACAAGCATTCCCCCTAGTGTTTAGCTATATAGATTACTTGATTTTGTAGTTGTTAATTGAAAAACCATACCCCCCCCCCTTTTGTTTACTATACTATCTATTCCTAGCAACTCGTAAGGATTAACAACCCGCACAAGGTTGTGTTTAATTGATTTTTAGGCCCTAACATCTCTGTGTACATACCTAGGGCTTACCGCTAACTACCCTATCGGTAATATAGTAGTGAGCTGGGTGCAGAAATAAAAATTTTATCTTAGACCTCTCAAAGCCTATGCTCGGGTTAATTAGCTACGATTAATAACCCTGGTGGAGGCGGGTCAATGGTAGAAGAGATCGAAGGCCATTCACACTTGAATGGTAGTAGATGAAGGCCACGAACATCAAATCATGATAGAAGGAGATTAGATCCAAAAATAGGCAGCATTGGAGTTCAAGGCGGCCAATGAAGAAATGCTGAATCATGGTCCGATGAGTTGCACCAAATTCTAAGAACGATCCAAGAATAATAAGCCTTCATGGTTGATTCCATTGGATTTTCTTCTTGAGTGCTTTAAAATCGACTACTAAAACTCTCAAATCAGACTAACAGCTCACCCACGGCAAAGGAAAGAAGTTTAGTCGGCAAAGGTACAAATGGGTAGGCCCAAACTGATCATGGATGGCACTAACGTCCCACAACAGACGACGTGGTTCACACCAAATTTATTCGGCATGGAACGTTCCAAGGCCTGGAGCATACCGTACCAAACTCGATGGGCCATGCACGTAAGTTCCAAGTTCACTTAAAAATGGCTAAGTATAAGCGCGAACCGTCCAATTTTCAGCGGCCCCGTGCCATTTCAAGTGAAAAATGTCAAGACCAATCGATGAGATATGAAGAATTTAGTGTCCCGTGCTAAATTACTAAGAAAAACAAGGTTCTTGATGATGGTCTGTGCCAAATGTCATGGCCCGCGGATCAGAAGTGCAAAAAAAGGGATGTTTTTGGCAGCTCATGCCAAACGTCACGATCCATGCCAAAGATGATGACGAGGACTGCGCCAAATGATATGGTCTACACCAGAGGAGTCGATGAGGATTGCACCACATCCTACAGCCCGTACCTACAGGGACTAAATGGGACATGCCAGATCTAGCACCCCGCACCAGCACGGACCCAGTACACAGCACGGATCACGCCATCCCCTCCAGGCGGTGGCTCAACTAGGGTTTCACACTTTTTGGGCCTATTTTTAGGCTCAATACCCTACTACAATAAATATAGCCTTAGTTTACTAGTTATCTTATCTTTCATTTTTTTACTCAACATCTTGTAATTAGGAAAGTATTCTAGAAGAGAAACATTCTCTCTTCTTTGTTTCTTTTCTTTATATTTTGGTTTCATCCTATGATGTGGAACTCAATTATATTTTAAATTCCATGTTTAGGGAGTAGTTTTCATAGCTTGGGGATAATTGTATTTATGTGTTGATTTATGCTTTTGTTAGATTCTTAGTTCATCCTAATTATTGGGCTTGTGATATTGTTGTGACTTGTTCTTGAATGTTAAAATTGCATGAATAATACACTCCTTTAGCATACACTCTAGTCTATATTCATGTAGGTGCAAATATTGATGCCCCCCCAGGAAAGGAAAACCTTAGATGTGTTAATAGGTAGTGGGGTGATGGGCCACGTGGGTGTGTGCACGGGGGTCTTTTTCGAGTTTTACTTTTCTATGTGGCACCACACCATTCTTAGCTAATTACGTAAAGTAATCAGATGGGTTACGGGTATAGATAGTAAAAGTTAGCAAGTTAGGGTTGTAAAAGGCCCTAGTGTCATAGATAAGGTGCATACTTCCCTTTGCCTCATTTATAGGACTAGGGAGTAGAGCATCTATGGTGGAATTCCGGAGACGTAATGGCACGGGGGAGAAACAGACCTACAACAATGGTCGGACCTTGATGTGTTCCCTAATTATGAAGGCAGTTTCGATGGAGGGTTGCATGCATACCAGACGTGATGGGTACGGGGAAGTGTATGCCATCGACCATACCAAGCGTTATGAGCACTATATTAGGGTTGTCTAAATCTCACATGTAAATGAATCGAGGATCAAAGCATTAAATCAACCATGTTATGCCAGCATTCCCCAGGTGGTTAGCTATATAAGTTACTTGCCTTTTACTTTCATGTTTTGTAGTTTTTAATCAAAAAACCAACCCCCCCTTTTACTGTACTATCTATTCCTAGCAACTCGTACGAATTGACAACCCAGACGAGGTTGTGTTTAATTGATTTTTAGGCCCTAGCATCTCCGTGGACATACCCAGGGTTTACCACTAACTACCCTATCAGTAGCATAGTAGTGAGTTGGGTACAGAACTTTAAATCTTATCTGTGACCTACCATCCTCTGCTCGGGTTAATTAGCTATAATTAACAACCTCGAGTGGAGGCGGGTCAGGAACTGAGAGGTCTTGTAGAATACCTTTTCAAATCTCAGATCGGAGGCTATAAAAAGATCTTCCAATGCGTTATCTAAGTTGATAGATGTGTGTTTGGGTTGTGGCCATACCATGAAATTGCACACCGTACAACCAAATCAAACGTTCTTCAAATGTGGTAGGGACAACCATCAACGCCCTTGCTAGGTTTTCCATTGTGTATATTGTTAATGAGCTCCCTAAGTTTGGCATGGCAAATAGAGAAGGAACTGGATATCCCAAGTGTTGGGCTAACAGTCCGACCATGCCTCCCATTGGTATCTTGCCACCCTTCTTCTTTCCAATGGCTAAGCATTCCTCCATGAAGGCATCCATCAAATTTGGGTGGAAATTCCCTTCCGGGGACATCGCTTAAAGGATTTGGATGTCCCAGCTAGGGAATTGTGAGATCCCTCTGTGGCAAAACTCTCCCATAGATAAAAGTCATAGGATGTATCACAAAATTGAGTAGACTATTGTGGTACTCTTGCAAAAGTGTTTCCTCTTTGTGCCGATAAGAATCCTCCAAAAAATTCTTAATGAGAACGGAAGGCCTTGTCGATGTGTCCTTGGAACTTCCTTGTCACATTTCCACTCAAACGCTTGAGCGATCTCCCTATGTGTTATGGTGTACTCCTTGTTGTCTAGGTGGAGTATAACATTGCTAATTTTTCTCTCATCTCTCTCCTTCTCCACCCCTTCTGTAATCGTTTTTCTATCGTAGAGACCGGTAACGGCCACATCTCCTCCGTTAACGGCTCTCTCTCGCCTTGACGAGAGAGTTGCTCCGTTTATCGGAAACCATGGCTGACAAAACAACAACCACAAAGGAAATGACGTATCCACATCCTAACTACTATTCCCCAAAATCAATACCTCACAAAACTCTCAATATCGCACATCCCAATGTTAAGGTCAAATGAGAAGTTTCCCATAAGCCCCATTCCTAAATCTACCCAAACCATATCAACCCATCAATTCATTGATATCCCTAAAACATCTCCAAATCCTGAATTGACAATCCCAAATCCAATGGTATAAGGTGAAGCTAAAGACATGTATAAGGTTCAAAACACATGCTCCACTTTATATCAATGTATCAACCTCAAAATGAATCATATTAACGATCAAGAGTTTCATAACTTACTTCGTCTTTTCCCTCTAAATTTTCCACTCCCAGAAGGTCCTCAAGATGTCAAGCTACCTGATCCATCCATATAGTCACCACAACCTTATGACTCCAACGCTGACAAATGAGTGAACACTTAACATTTTTCAATTTCTCTCGTTTTCTCTCATTTTGCCTAGGAGCCCTTTTGGGTTTTCATCCTAGCCACACGTCATGTTTTTGTTTCTGGCTTACATCTCACCTTTTTCCACACATTTAGCCTCTCATTTTTTCCTAGCTCGCCCTCTCGGGTTTTCAACCTATCAGGGCCCCCAATGTTTCCTAATATGTCCTCTCAAGTTTTCAACTTAGCGGGATATTTTTATTTATTTATTTTTCATTTTATATTTTTTTCAAATTTTTCAAAAATTTTCACATTTCTCCAATCTAAAAAGTAGCAAAGTACTTTCCAAATGTTAAGGCTAAGAAAAGTATCAAAGCCAACATTATCCAAGTACATCAAAAGAAAAAATCCCAAAAAAGGGAAAATTACCCAAAACAAAACAAAAGAGTTATCCAAAAGTATCTTCAACCCCAATCACCTCAAAGTAAATACCCCTCCCCATATTTAGAACACTAAATTGCCCTCAATGTACACAATAGGGGAAAAAACATACAAAGCGAAGTATGGAAAGGGTAAGGATATGGTGCTCACAAATCACTGATGTGAGTAAGAAGGGTCACTGCCAAAATAGCACTGCTGATAATGAGCCAGCCACTCTGTGCTCCTCGGCCTCCTAGCTCTCCGCCTCTTCGCTCCCGGATTGGGGCCTAAGACACCGCCTGCCTGGGACTGCATCTAATGGATGCGAGCTGACAAATGATCAATCTCCTTATCCATATCGATCAAGGTCTGGGAGACAAACATATTATGCTCCAATATCATGCTGTCCCAGTGGCAGAATCCATCCTGTATAGTCTGCATCATCCGCTCGTAGAAGTCCTGTGGAGGCTGGTAATAGTGAGGTGGCACATCGTCCTCCTGCATCGGCTCGGTCTCTGGTGGAGGCTGTGGGGAGTGCTACTGGGAGTGTTGTTGCTGTTGTCGCTCAGAAAAAGATAGGGTGCTATCATTGCACTAGATGGGAGCTGGGCCAAGGTCACGGAGCTCGCGCTAGAAGTTATCTCTACAGGAAGAGTCGGGTGAAATTGCCAAGTCTCCTAGAGGTGTATCAAATTTTAGCTTCGTCTTGTTGGGCTGAGGAAGTGTCATGAATGTGACCTTCCTGGTGCCATACAACCAGGGAAATAGCCCTGTGGTCTATGTTGCACTGAGCATCTCAAATCTAACTAACCTATCAGCAGTGATAAGATAGGAAGTGTGCCTCCCTAAGTGCGGAAAGTCAGCCGAAGGAACCAAACCTAAGTACTCTGCTAAAAGGCCTATCATGCCTCCGACCATGATCTTTCCCTCTGGCTTTCCTACCACCTTCACAATTCTCTTCATCCACAAATCAGCCCACAACCTGTATCTTGGTCCCTCACTTGTTAAGTGCCATAGAAAATTAATGCCATTGCCTGGCACATTCGTCGTCTCTACGGAGCAAAGTACTGTGCTAGCAAACAGTCGGTGCACATAACTGAGTGCAGGGTGGATAATAGCACTACTCTTATCACGGGAGTTCTTTGGCTTCATATTGATGACATTCAAAAATTGCATGTCATCCTCGATCGATCGCTCCTGGGCATGTGGGTCTAGCATGGCCCATATCTCCGCAATGCCAAATCCAAATGCCTCCTCAATCTATGAGATGGTCATTTGCCTAGATATATTATCCAAGTGGAAAGAAATGGACCTCTCGCATGGTTAATCACCTATCATGTTGCTTATCCAAACCGTGGACAGGAACTCTAGCGTGTATCTCCGGTAAGAGGGTGCTCTTCTACTCATTAACCCTTCCAGTCCCCCCTTGGCAAAAGGAAGCATTTGACAGGATGGGTGAGCCTAAGAGCATCTAGTGTGGGTACGTCTACAAAGCTCACCTCCTTGAGTTAACAACTCGCCAGGGCTTCCCACCTTTCAGTATAGGACCCGGTGATCCGGGTCAAACCCATGTACCTATCCAGTGGAGGAGGTACAGGGCTTGATTCTGGAGCTGGTGGTGGAGGCAAAGGTGGAGCAGCGGTACGCCCACTTCGGGGTGGAGCCCTTGGTCTCTCTATGGGGGCCATATCTAACAACCACAGTAAACAAGTCAAACGCACAGGAATATGTGTATATGCAATATTCCAAATTCATACTCAACCTTAAACTAGTTCATCATCACAAGCCAAATCAAAATCAAGTTAACTAGTTCAAGTCCTAATCACAATTGCATATATAATCCATATTATGTCCTACAAGCCCATATTCTTAAGTCCATGAAGTTCCCACATAGTTGAAATCAATATGCTATATCTGAAAAATACAGTTGTGCTCAACTAGTTTAGCAACCATTAGTACATTCACAATGTCAACATTTACGTCCCATGGCTAAACTACCCTAAGCAAAATAACATTTTATCCAATTAACAACTATGTTTCAGCAAGGGCTAACATGCCTCATATCTAGCATAAGTCACATTCCATTTTCAGCGAAAGCAACACAAATGCACACAATCCAAAATCAAACAAGCACAATACAATCCAAACCGCAACCACAAAATATATGATCCAAACGCAACCACAAAATATACAATCCAAACCGCAACCACAAAATATGCACACAATACCCATCAAATTAAATTGCAAGCACAATATATTCACCAAAATCAAACAAGGTCCAACAATTTCATTTCCTAAGGCACCGCACATAATCTACACAATATCTAATAAATATAGTATACATTCATAATCATAATTGAAGCTTAATAAAGTGAAGAAATGTACCACTTAGATGCTTTGGAAGAAGAAAGGAGGAAGCCCACAATCAATTCGAAATCGAATTGCTCAAATTTTAGGGTTTGTGTTCTTCAAAGTTTTATGGTGATTTATGGGTGGAGATTGGGAAGAAGGGATGGGAGTATGAAGTGAGAGCGGTGAGATTGTGAGCGGCAGCGAAATGGTGAGAATCGGTGAAAAGGAGAAGATTGGAGATTGTGTGGCGAAATGGTGAGAGGTGACAGTGAAATGGAGATTGTGTGGCAAAAAATGAATGAATCTGCCCATTTTTTTAAAACAAAGGTGTACGCTCGTCGTGACTCGCTAAGTGTTCATTGCAACTCGCGATGGGTATGGAGGGCTCAGGTCTGGCTAGGCTCGAGGATGAAAGATGATGTCTCGTGGGGCATTGGCCTTCAGATTTGAGAGGCAAGTGGTTCTCGAGGGATTAAAAGGCTTCACTGGTCTCTAGGGCTTATGGCCTAGAGGCCCGAGGTCTCAAGAGGGTGATGTCTTGAGAGATAATAGACTTTCGAGTTTGGCTCGAGTTGAGGTCTTGTGGCCTCAAGGACCCGAGGTCTCGAGGGGATGATGTCTCAAGGGATTATGGGATTATGGGTTTGACTAGTCTCGAGTTAAGGACTTTGGCTCGAGCCGAGGGCTTCAGCTCGAGTCGAGGGCTTGCAGCCTCGAGCCGAGGGCTTCAGCTCGAGTCGAGGGCTTCAGCTCGAGTCGAGGGCTTGCAGCCTCGAGTCGAGGACCTGAGGTCTCAAGGGGATAATGTCTCGAGGGATGATGGAATTATGGGTTTGACTGGTCTCAGGGGCTGATGTCTCAAGGGCTTCGGCTCGAGTCGAGGGCTTGGGCCTTGAGGACCTGAGGTCTTGAGGGGATGATATATCATGGGGTGATGGGATTATGGGTGGGGCTGGTCTCAAGGGGCTTAAGAGCTGGTCTCGAGGGGGCGATAGGGATGATGGACTCTCGGGTTCAGCTCGAGTCAAGGGCTTATGGCCCTGAGGACCCAAAGGTCTTGAGGGGATGATGTCTCCAGGGATGACGGACTTACGAGATTGGCTATAGTCGAGGGCTGGTCTTGAGGGTCTCTGGATATGAGGACCTATTGTCTCGAGGACCCATTGTCTCGAGGGATGATGAATTTTAACACAAAATTTCAGATTATGTTGCGAATCGCGATCACCTCATCGCGACTCACGATGGTCTGTCACGACTCGCGATGAGGCCATCGCAACTCGCAAAAAGTGGAGGCCTGGAGCTGAATTTTAACACAAAATTTTTGATTACGTCACGACTCGCGACCACCTCATCGCGACTGGCGAAAAGTGGAGGCCAAGACCTCCATTTTTCAGCCAAAACCCCTAATTCGGTCGCGACTCGCAACCACTTTGTCGTGACTCGCGAAGGTCTATCGTAACTCACGATGAGGCCATCCCAACTTGGGAAAACTGGAGGCTAAAAGCTGAAATCTCACCAAAAACTACTGAGCCGTCGCGACTCGCAACGGACTACTAACCTGGTACTTAGAAAATTTTTCTCATTCCTTCTCTTGTCCAAGTCTTTCCTTCTTAACTCCATGCATTTATCCCTTCAAAAGTCCAATACCTTGGCTTCAAAATTGCTACAAAATCATGGAAAAACAACCCGTGAAACGTACAAAACAAAACAATGAAACTAATGACAAAATCCAAAATCAAGCAACATCAACGGAAAGTCACGAATGACGATCCAGATGATCAAAAACAAGTTTATTTAATGTTGTCTACACAACTTACTCCTCTTCTTGGAGTTTACTCACAAAATGAACCGAGATGATCGGTCCCTTTTCCTCGGCCAGGGTCAAAACAATTGGGATTCGCATCGTCTCCCAACAAAACCTCTTTCAAGTAGCTTAGGGTTTCTTCATGTTCTCTTAACATCTCCAACAACTCACCTTTTTGTTCCATGGTGATCTCAAGCACGTAAGCATTCGAGTGTAGCTCACTTTTTCCAAGGGATGAACATTTAAGAGCTTTCGGTGGTGGTTTGCACTCTTCCACCAAAGTCTTCTCAAGAGAAGGAGGGAAAAACACCCTTACTGGCTTACCCACAGACACACAAAAAGGGTTGGATGTTGCATCCCCAAGAGTGCATTCGATGTTTCTTTCCTACAAGTTAGTACTAACAACATTTGAAATCAAATTATCACTCAAAACATCATCTATGGCAACATTTAAGGAACTACCATTTCTGGGCTCAATTTCATCTTGCCCTTCGTCATCAATATCATGAATAGTTTGGCAAGAATGATATCTACTAGGGTGATCAATAGAATTATTAGTGTCAAATTCTACCCCCCGCCCCTTAAATTCCATGGTCAATGTTCCTTTATGCACATCAATTATGGTTCTTGAAGTCTTTAGAAATAACATTCCTAAAAGAATGGGTTTAGCACTATTGTCACTTCCCATTTCAAGAACATAAAATTCTACGGGTAATGTCAAAGAATTCACTTTTACCAACACATCCTTCACAATACCTTTTGGGTATGTGCTAGAGTGATCGGCTAGTTAGATGACAACTTCAGTTTTTTGCAAATTACCTAGATTTAGACTTTTATACAAGGAGTATGGGATTACATTGATTGAAGCCCCTAAATCTAACATGGCCTTATTAACACATTTGCCTCCTATCTCACAAGGGATTGTAAACATTCCTGGATCATCACATTTGAGGGGCATTTCATCATTGAATACGGCGGAGACATATTCACTCTTCACATTCTTTTTCTTATTTTTCAATTGTTGTTTCCTATTGATGGTACACAATTATTTAAGGAATTTAGCATACCTATGAGCTTGATTCAAAGCAGTTAAGAGTGGAATATTTACCTCGCATCTACGAAAGACTTCGTAGATGTCCTTGTTGTCCTCCTTGGTCCTCCTATCCTTTAATGTCTCTGGAAATGGTGGTTCCAGCACATAGATAATGGTTTCTGCTCCGCTTTATTTCTTGTGAGGTGAGGATGAGGTCTCGAGATTTGATCTTGGTCTTGGCACAAATGTCTCCACCTCTGCTTCTTCTCCTTTGCTCCCCTTGGCCAACTCATCGGCCTTCTTCTCATGATCTTCTTCTTTCTCAACCTCTTGCTCAACGACATATCTAGCTCTGGGCCCTATGACCTCCCTTCCACTTCTCAATGAGATTGCACCCATATTTTTTCGAGGATTGATCTCCGGTTGGGAGGGAAGTTTGCCTTTTTCTTGGGTCTCTAACCGATTCACCACTTGAGCTATTTGGCTCACTTGAGTTTCCAATTTTTTGATGCTAGCCTTGGCTTCATCTTGGACTTTCTCACTTTTCTCCGCACATATGCCCAACCGGTGAATGGCTTGCATCACCTCATCCTTCGTTAGCCCCGAGCTCTCCCCTTGGTCTCGGGAGCCTTTGAAATTGTTGTTGAGGTGGCCTATATTGTTGTTGTTAAGGCCGATATAGTTGAGGATTTTGGCTTCCTTAATAGTTTCCATACCAGAGGTTCGGGTTATCATGATTTCCCAAATTGTATGGCCAGTTTTGGTACCCTTGATAACCTTGGTAGCCTTGGTGACCTTGGTGGCCTTGCCCACCTTGATATCCTTGGTAGCCTTGATTCCCTTTATATCCCATGGCACTCACCTCCTCAACATAGTCCTCTTGCAAAGTATGGCAAGTGTCCGTAGGATGCGCCAAGTAACGAATTTCACATGATTTAACATGTGGCGCATTCCCAGGCTTCACCATCAACGATTTGACCATAGATGCAAGGGCTGAGACTTGATCCTCAAGCTTCCCACTATTTAAATAGTCACTTGCGGCATTGGATTTATCCTTCTCAAATCGGCCCTTGAACTAAAGTTTCTCGATTCTTCTGCTAGCTCCTCATACAATTACATAGCATCGGAGGATATTTTGTTTCCAAGGGTGCCACCACAAGAACTTCTTACCAACCTTTGATCTTCATCAAGAAGGCTATTGTAGAAGTAATAAACCAAATCCCCCTACGAATAACCGTGATAAGGGAAACTTGCAAGAAGCTTCTTGAACCTCTCCCAATAGTCAAAACTTTGTTTTCATATCGAGCCAACACTTGATTTTCTTGAGCGGTAGATATTGGAGCCAATCTCTTGCACCATCCCTTAGTGTGAACGAAAATGTCTTCAACTTATAGAAATCTTCATCCACTCCATGGGGAACCATACCACCACACAAGAAGTGAAATTTGGTGAGGTGTTTTTTGGCATTCTCTCCTTACCTACCAAGGAAAATGGGTAGCATGTTGATGAACCCAGTCTTTAGCTCAAAGTGCCTATTTTTTCCAATCACGGGATACTCGATGCACATTGGTTGTTGATCGAGGTTGGGGGCCATGATGTCTCTTACCAAAGCTTGCCCCAAAGGAATCTCCCTTTGGTGGAGAAGAGGAGCTTGCCCTTAGAGAGGCGGATGTTGAGGTCCCCCTCACGAATGCTCATATTCGTGCTCCAATTGATGTTCTATAGAGAAAGATGTATCCCCAAAATGGTCACTAGGAGGGGTGTTATTCACACTTTCTAAAGAAATCCTCCTATCCCATCTCAAATTCAACTCTAACTTGGGGTCATAGTGTAGGGGTTCTTATGAAGAGGATCGCATACGAACCATACACCAAGAACTCGAAAAATACGTCTCCAAGCCAAGTGAATGGAAAATCAACTAAGAAATTAAAATAAAATAAAACTAACAAATATTTACAATTAGCGTATAATCACACATAATATGCCCAAACACTTAAAAATAAATGCCTCCTCCCCGACAGCGGTGCCAAAATTTGGGAGGTTGTTGTCGTACATCTCAAAGTCAATACTTTTAAGCCCTAATTCTTCCTATTAACAATTAAGTAGATAATGGAAAATCGGGATCGTCCATGAGAAGATGGATCTTTCAAGTGTTTAAACATATATAGGAGAAAACATACTAGGCATATACGTACATAGATACATATAAAAACATGTAAACAAGGGGGGGTTTTGGTTGGTTTGATCCTAAGTTATCAAATCAAAATACAATAACTAGAAAAGCAAGAGAATTATGTTAATCATGCAATACAACTAAAGATACAACAAAAACAACAATCAACGGAACCTTGGGCGCAATTGACTTCCGCTTCCAAGCCTCTTATCCATCATTGAAAATGCAACCTATTTACTACTTTCACAACTTCTTGTGAAGACTAAAATTCTATCCTTCTTAGTTAGTAGTTTGCAAGAGTGAATTTGACATCTCTTGTCAAATCTCACCAATGACTCCCGTAGTTGAAACACGACTAAAAGTATCCCATTAATGGCATTTAGCATGAAAAATCAACAAGCTTGGTAGTACTTATAAGCACTACACTGTGTTTAAGCATTTAACCAATCCATGCATTTACACAAGATTAGTCAACAATGATCGACATTCATAGACTTCTCTCATTTGCTAAAAGCAACAAACATGACAAAGAGTTCAACAATATCACATTCATCTAGAAATTATCAATCCATCAACACAATCAAAAGCTCTAAATCATACTCTGGGATTCCTATCCAGAAAAGGGGAAACCAACCCATTTCCCCAAACCCTAACAAGAATATCATACAAGTACTTCATATACTCAAGCTTTCAATAACATTAATGACATTAACAAACACATTCAATGCTCCATAAATGCATAATAGTAAGAGTATTAAATAGGGTAAAAATTGTTCTTAAGACATGGGCTTGGAAGTCTTAGCCAATTGCTCCCAAGAACTATATTTAGCTACAAGAGTTCATACTAATTAATGCTAAACAACCAAACATAATACAAGAGAATTCAAAGATGAAAATGGAAGAAAATTTTAAACAGTACCAAAAATACAGATGAAGAAGATATGAATGAGAGGAAAGAGAGTGCAATTTATAGTACAAAAAGGATAAGGTTAGATTCTGGCCACCCGTTGGTCGTGACTCGCGATGGGCTCGTCGCAACTCGCGACGAGGCTATTGCGACTCGCAACAAGTGCTAGAATATAATCCTATTTTCTTTTCTTCTTCTTGTGGTAAACATTTATCTGCATAGCAATTCCTCCCATTTTTCAAGTCTTCAAGGTCTTCAAAAATGGTCTTTGATGGCCTCCGTTCTTTATGTATTTGAAGCAAGTCTTAAAAAGTCTTCAAAAATGTGATCTTTAATGGCCTCCAATCTTCATACCTCAATGTTCTTCCCTTGTCACGCAAAATCCACTTAGAAGAGGTAAAAGAGCGTAAAGTTGCTCTTACACCTCCTAAGAAAATTTCAAGGTAAAACACAAGCTCTTGATAATAAAAGAGCACAAAAGTAACCCAAAATAGTACTAAATTATGCATATAAAATGGACATATCAGGTGTGCTCGCAACCCTCCATCAACACCACCTTCGTAATTAAGGGAGTACAACAAGGTCCAACCATTGTTGTAGGTCGGCTTCATCCCCCTGCGATTACTCCCCAAGTTTCCACCATGAATGCTCTACTCCCTAGGCATATAAACTAGGCAAGGGGAAGTTAGCACCTTATCTAGCTTGCTACTTTTCACTATCTCTGGCCGTAACCCATTGAACCACTTTACATAATCAGCTAAGACTGGTGTGTTAGAACATAACATGCCCAATACTCGGTATCCCCCATGCACACACCCACGCGGACCCATGCCCCGTTACCCATTACACATCTGAGGTTTCGCTTCACCGGGGGGCATCAATATTTGCACCAACATGAATGTAGACTAGAGTGTGTGCTTATATGGAGCGTACTATTCATGAAATTATATTATTCAAGGGAAAGTCACAATAATATCATAAGCACAATAATTAGGATGAACTAGGAATCTCACAAAAGCATAAATCAACACATGAATACAGTTATCCCCAAGATATGGAAACTACTCCTTATACATGAAATTCAATTAAATATTTAAATTCCACATCATAGGATGAAAGCAAAATAAAAAGGAAAGAAAGAAAGAAGAGAGAATGTTTCTCTCTCTAAAATGCTCTCCTAATTACAAGAGTAAAGTGAAAATATCATCCAACTTCTAACCCTAGTATACTATGGCTTATATTTATAGTAGTAGGGGATTGGGCATAAAAATAGGTCCAAAATAGGCCAAAATGTGTAAATCCTAGTTCAACTGGCGCCTGGCGCGGACCATCATGAATGGCGCAACCGGCACTGTGTTCCAGGTTTGTGTTGGTGCAGGCCACAATATCTGGCTTGGTCTGTGCTTGCTCCATTGGCATGGACCATATACTCTGGCACGCTTCGTGCATACCTCTTGGCGCGGGTCATGTTATCCTCTTTGGTTCGTGTCCAGGCGGTCTGCATTGTTTGGCGCATTGTTACAGGGTAGGGCTTATCACCCAGCCTTAACGCAACCATATGCCCACATACATGCCACGACCGTGTTGCGGTCCCATGCCGCTCAATGCATGCCTGTGAGCTAGCCTCTCTCTACCGCACCGCACACACCTCTAGGCTATCCAGTGTCAACTGCCTAATCTCTCACGGCTCGTGATGTCCCCCTTTGTGCATATGACGTGCTGTGGACAATGCCAGAGCCATTCGTGCGAATCGCTCATGTGCGCAGTGCCCGGTCGCCCGTCAAGCCCACACACTAAATGTTGAGTCACGGCATGAAAAGATATCTCCTAAGCTCCTTGCTCTAGAAATCTTCTTTTTTGCTTGTAATAGCTTAGCTAGTAGTGTAGCTTAGTTTCCTTCTTCAAGGTGCAGGCCTTTGTGCCGTATTTTCTTTGACCTTCTTTTGTCTTTGTACTCGGTACTCATGAGAACGTTTGTACAGCATATATGTGGAGTACTGAGCTACCCACATCTGGTTACCTTTTTGCAATATATTGAAAAAAGAGCATTTTCTCCCCAGTTTTTGGGCCTTGTATTGCATTGTTGGCTTTTGTGTGTGAAGCCTTGCTCCGAATCTAAACTCGTGTGTGTATTTCCACTGCATACTTGACCAGGTTCCTCTAAAGGCTTGGTGTGCTTAGAGCAACCAAGCTGAGTGTGATGTATGTGGGAAATTAGGTGGTATTCATGACACTCTAGCATGGCTAGGCATCATGATTAATCCCTTCAGAGGGTGACATGTGACAATTAATATCAGAGCTCAAGCAGTTCTTAAGCGCATAGTGAAAGGCCGTCACTATACCGAAGAAGACAGATCGGTTGGAGAACATTGAGAGACCTCTCTTTGGTGAGGCATAAGAGTCCGAAAACCTAGCTGATTGAGTGGATCAGACCAAATCAGATGTTTCCATTATCAGTAGAGACATCGAGGTGGCCAACGCAAAAGTTGCACATCAGGATGAGGAGATTGCTGAGTTGAGGGAAGCTTTGGCATCTTACTAGTTAGATATTACTGGGTTGAGAGGCATCATCGAGAAGTTTGGTAGAGACGTGTGCATACTCATGCAAGATGTGGCCAACTGTCCCAAGGTGGACGTGGTGGTGTCTATGTTTTGCACAAATGGAAAGTCCCTTAGCCTAAAAAATATGGCGGGGCACGTGACGCAAGAGAGCTTGATAACTTTATGTATGATTTGGAGCAATAATTTAACGCAAGCGGGATGTACCTAGAGGGATATGGTATATTAAGGTGGCATTCCCAAGATGCAGAGTTAAAGGCAGGAAACCTGGCCATCGACATATGGGATGAATTGAAGCTTAAGGTAAAGCAACAATTTATGCCCACCAATGTGAAGGAACAGACATTGTTGAGACTTAGGACCCTGACGCAGATCGACTGTATTATGGGTACGTGTTGGTTTTCCAGGATTGAATACTCGACTTGCCTGACCATCTGGAGGAGTATAAACTCCATGACTTCAGCCAGGGATTGAATTTGTGGGCTAGACTCGAGCTAAGGAGAGCTTGTTGAACTGAATATAACTCAGTGGTGGCGTTCGTTGAAATTCTAAATGACTATGGGGGCGGAGGATTGCAAAGAGTTGATAGGTATGTGGATGGTTCTATGGTTACCAAGGTGGCCAATGGTTTGGGTGCAAGTTCTCCCAAGTTGGGGAGTAACTTTAGACCTAGTCTAAGCAGTGTAGGTAGATACAAGCCCAATTCGGGTGCGGGAAGGAATGGAGGAAACCCTAGTGCAAGTGCGGCTAGTTGAGCTGAGTCCAAACCAAGGTGAGACGAATAGACCGGGAAGGTGCAACTTGTGTGTTGAATGTTCAAAGGGAATCATGCCCTTGTTGATTGTCCAACAGAGCAAAGGATCACTGCTATGTTGCTTGAGGACTATAGATAAATCAGAGAAGCACTGAGTGAGGTAGTTCAGGAGCATTTGATTGGGAGTCTGGGCCTGAAGAGGAAGAACCATGCTCCATGGGGGAGTTGAATCTGTGGTGTAATTCCATGGTGAGATCAATAGATCCAGGGTGATTGAATCCATTAACGGAGCCTAAGATCAACTGGTTGGTTGCTACTATGCAATCAAAGAGAGCTACGGCTCACTCAAGTATAGCAAAGAAGACCGCACCTAAACTTGATAAACCTGAGATTTTCCGTGTGAAACCAATGCATCGAACCGATGGAGCATTGATGTACATAGATATGCGTGTGAATATAAAACCCATCCGAGCAATGGTCGACATTGGAGCTAGCCATTTGTATGTCTCAGAATCAGAGGCATCAAGATTAGGGCTCAAGTCGAAGAAAGTTGTGGGCAGGATGAAGGCCGTTAACAGTGAAGCCCAATCACTGTTGGGTGTTGCAAGGCGATGCTTGGTCAAGTTTGGAACCATAGAGACAACAGTGGATTTCCATGTCGTTAAAATGGATGACTTCAGTTTAGTCCTCAACATGGAATTTCTAAGAGATGCACGAATTTTTGTATACCCATATGGCAACTGCCAATCCATGCCTGGTTAAAGAGACTGCGAAGATTTTACTCGGGGGTAAAATCTCAGCTTTGAAGCTCGTTATGTGCATAAGACAAGATGAGGATTGCAGTTCAGCGGATCCCGATGGAGAGAACAGAAATGAAGGGTCAGAAGGGTCTACACCAGTAATAAGTTTGCCCAATGGATCCGAGGAGCTTTGTGAAGCAAGTCTAAAGATTAAGCATGTTGTGGGTCGCTCCCTGGCTGTATGGGATGAAGATTTGTTAAGCAGGGAGGATTTGCGGAGCTTTGTGAAGCAAGTCTGAAGACTAAGCATGTTGTGGGTCTAAAGACTAAGGAAGATTTATTTTGTCTTTGTACCTGGTACTCGTGAGAATGTTTGTATAGCATATATGTGGAGTACTAAGCTACCCACATCCAGTTACCTTTTTGCAATATATTGAAATGAGCATTTGCTCCCAAGTTGTTGGGTCTTGTGTTTCATTGTTGGCTTATGTGTGTGAATCTGTGCTCCTAATCTAAACTTGTTTGTGTATTTCCACTGCATACTCGACCACATCCCTCTAAAATCTTGGTGTGTTGAGAGCAACCTAGATGAGTGTGACGTACTTGGGAAATTAGGCAATAGTCATGACAATCTAGCACGGCTAGGCGACACGGTTAATCCCCTTAGAGTGTGACACGTGACACATGGGCTGCCATTAGAGTCCTCGTTTTTGCACTTCTGATCTGCAGGCTGTGACATTTGGCACAGGCTATCATCAAAAACCTCTGTTTGCACAATATAATTGCATGGGCCACTTGATTCATCACATCCCACTGGCTGGTATTGACATTTTGCACTTGTCACAGTATGGGCCATAAAAAATGGGATGGCCCGCGTACATACTTAGCTATTTTGAGTGGATTTTGAAAGTTATGCACGTGGCCTGTCAAGTTTTGTGTGGTCCCCACTGGGCCTTAGCACGGTATGTGCCAAAGGTATTTGGAATGGACCACATCGTCTGGTGCAGGCCGTTGGTGCCATCATAGTGGTCTGCGCCGAACCGTTTGTACTTCAGCCGGCTGAACTTCTTTCCTTCGCTACGGGTGAACCGCGAGTCTGTTTTGAGAGTTCTTGTAGTCTATTTTATGTTTCTTGAGAAGAAAAATACAATGGAATCAACCTTGAAAGCTTATTCTTCTTTGATCATTCCCAAAAGTTGGCACAACTCTCTCGGACCACGATTCTCCGTTTCTTCATGGGCTGCCTTAAACTCCAAATACACCTATCTTTGGCTCCAACCTCCTTTTGCCACAATTTAATTTTTTTGGCCTTCGTGTACTACCATTTTAGTGTGAATTGCCTTTAATCTCTTCTACCGTCCTTGCGAACGGCCTTCAATATCTTCTAAAGCCCTTGAGAACGGCCTTCACATAGAATGTAAAAAAAAGTATCCACGAGCGACCTACAAAAGATGATCACAAAGGAAGAACTAGGAGCTCGTGGATACGAGATGTCCATTAGTACTAATTAAGTTTACAAAATGCGGAATTTAGACAATAAAACCAAACATGGTCGTCTAAACCCCTAGTCAGGTAAACTCAACTAATACTAGCAATCCAACATATAAAACAAACCAATTATTACGTTGAATGCATTGGTTAACACATGCATAATGGTGCACATAAGACTCCCCACACTTAAACCTTTATTCGTCCTTGAGTAAATAAAAACAAGAAAAGTGTTAAGCAACATGTAGCATGCAAGTATAAGTTATCCAATACATTTAACTAATTTCCAAGCTACCCCAGTTCCCCCAAAGAAGTGAAAATAATCACAACTCTTACACTTCCTGAAGATCCTAAAGCAACCTATCCACCTAAAATAAAAATGTGGAAAAATATAAGCCAAGAAGATAAGTGTCAAGCTGGCTTACTTCTCCCAAAATGATCCCCAAAAGCAATCACAGAGTCAGCTCCCAAAAACAATCCACTAAGAGAATCAAAAAGTCATCGACTTGGTTGTAACATAGGGTTAACTCGTGATTCTCGACCTGGTTACAACCAAGGAGGCAAATGTATCATCAACCTAGTTTTTTTTTGTTTTATCTCAATTTCTCTCATTTTTCGTAGGAGCCCTTTCGGGTTTTCATCCTAGATTTAACACTCAAAGGGTACTCACTTCTCACCTTTTTTCATACAGCCTCCCAATTTTTCCTAGACTTGTAAGCCTAGCTGGGCCTAGCCTCTCACTTTTACCTAGGTCTTTCACCTATCCGAGTTTTTCCCAATGTTACCCAACTTGCCCTTTTGGGTTTCCAACTTTTCCAGGTTTTTATATTTTTTGAAATTTTTTTGGTGTTGCAAAAAAATTGCCCCAAAAATGGGCTTTCATACTACAAAAGATAAGATCAAAACAAGAATTACTCCAATAATTTCCCAAAAACATCCCCAAAAACAAACTACTAAAGGTACCCTCACACCTGAAAGAACCAAAATTTCAAATGAGGGAAAGGAACAAAAACACGGAAAAGATAGTTATCGAGAAATCCAAAACAGTAAAACATAGGTTAGAGGAAATACTAGCAAAGAAGATACCACCATAAAAGATGTTCCAACCTCTCTCCCACACTTAGTTAATGCATTGTTCCCAATGCATGTAACTAAGGTGAAGGAAAGGTCAAAACATAGGAAAAATCACTCCCTCTTGAGATGTCTAGCCCATGGTCCCTGCCCATACGGAGGGTCATGATAGCTCTCTCTGATGCCTACACTCCTTAACCTGTCACTAATATCCATGATGCCCTCTTGGAGTGCCCCCATACTGCCCGACAGATACTGTAGCTGACCATCAACTCTGTCAAATTGTGAAGCCATGTCCCAGTGGTGGTCGTCTAGCTAAGCTCTTACAGTGGCCAACTCCTGGCTAACTCCAAAGATGGAATGCTACAAGAACTATGCCCAATCTTACTGGTGCTACTGTGGTGGCTCGGTCCACATAGGGTAAGTAGAAACAGAGGCAAAACCTAGTTACCCATGCTCTCGAAAAAGGCTGTAATCAGGGTGTTGCCATGAGTGAGTTCAATTATGAGAATGGTTGGAAGTACTATGTCTGTGATGCTTAAAGATCGGAGGGGACCTATGGCTTCCACGCCTACTAGACTTCGAAAAGTCCCAATAGTGAGATGAGATAATGTGCCTATGGGGACCACCAGCGCCATGCCCTGTGGAATGATAAGACTCCTGGTGAATGCTGATATGCCCCTGAAAAGGGGATAGTCCTCTGAATACCTGTTGGAAAGGTGGCGTTGGCATTATGAGGTACTCCATAGGTGGTGGCATAGCATGAGATGGAAGTGGTTGCTCAATGGTGACATCAATGGGAATTTGATGCTCTAGTTGTCCCAAAATCTGCTCATGTTTCTCATACTCCTCCTCATAATCCTCATCTCCCGGATCGTGCTTCCTTAAAACTACCTCCAAATATACATCGAGCTCAATGATAAGATCTAATAACCTGAAGGACTTGCTCAACTTAGTTCTCTCACTCTAGGAAAGCCTCATGAATCTCCATTTCTTATGCATCCAGAAGATGGAACCACACTCTTTCTTTATGAACTTTGCCTTTTCCATGACCGGAAGAGTGAGTGTAAAGGGCATACCTGGGTTTTCCCTCATATTCTCACTCTCCAGAAACTTGAAGTACCTCACTAGAAGTGTAACCATTCCTCCCATCGATATCTTCCCAGTGCTGCCTGATGAGAAAGTTAGATCCATACTCCCAGAGATAAACTCATCTACCAAGTTGGGTAAATCTCTCCTCATATGCATAGAACATAGGAGAATCATGAATTCCTTATCAGTGGAGGTGGTGGCCTCCCCATGGAAACTAACTATTGAGGTCAGCAGCCTGGCTACGTATCTCAGTGCTGGGTGAACTATGTCGCTGATCTTGCTCTTCTTTCCCCTTATCTGTCTGGTTATGGCACCCCAGAATGGAACCAAATCACATGTTTATGGCTCCTGGTACCCTTGCACCTTTCTCCACTCCTTCCATTTGAAGATTTCTTCCAGCTGTTGAAAAGTCAAAGTGCGGGTCTCATCTCCCAAATGGAAGGTGGTATAGCGCCCTCCATGTCTGTTTTGTAACTTCTTAACAGTGGCTAAAAATTCCAGGGTGCATCTAGTGTAGGTGTATTCGGACAGGGTGGTGAACTTCTTCATCCCTAACTTACCTAGTAGAATCCAGACAGGTTTGTAGAGTTTGAGACCCTTAAGAGTATCTTCACCTACAAACTTTGTCTCTAAATGGGGTGCTCCATGAGATACTCCCACCTTTCCATATGAGCTTCAGTAAGGGTAGTCAATCCCATATAGGGGGGCCTACTAGCCTCTTCTCTCTCCCTCTGTACACGAGGCATGATGTCCACAAAAATATAGCTGCTAAACACAGATAGAATATGGCACAATTTTCCTCCAACTACCCCCAACACAAAATAATACCCCCCAATAAATCTATCAACCACACTAATCACAAAAAAATTCACAAGCATGCAAGAACAATCCTACAGTAAATACACTAATCTGACTCTTCGAAATAAGAGTAGGTTCGACCAAAAATACCTCAAATGGAAAGTGTGGTGAAATATACTCTCAAGGAACCTGAAATACCTCACCTAGGCTGAGTCCAAGCAACTCCAACATCTGGAAAAGAATCAAAATTTTGGCTTCCCTGGGAAAATACCAATCTGTGGCCGAAACTTCTTCTAATAAACTTCTCAAATTCGTGGATTTTCTGGGGCTGAGGTTTAGTAGGTTGGATAGAGCTCAGAAATATGAACATTCTGATATATGGTGGAGAAAAATTGGATTAAAAGTGAGAGAGTTATGGCCAAATTAGTGAGAGAGGAGGTGGATGGAATTTTTGTGCAAGAGAGGGAGGAGATGAGTTGGTAAGCTAAAGGCTGGTGTGGGAAAGGGGTATGGACCGAGGGGTATAAATAGGAGATAGGATGGGCTAGGATTGGCTTAGGTGGGTGAGTGGCATATATCCCTAAGCTAGATCTATGTCTAAATATGGCTTCGTGACAGGCCTGCATCCGTTTGTGCCATCCACACGCTAGCCTCATGCTGGACGTAAATAGGTAAATAGTATAGACGGTGGAACCTGCAGTGGAGCCCTAAATGGACCCCACCAAATACAAAAGAATCCAACCCTAGGCTACATAGTAAACCTAAGGAGTAAAATCCGAAAGAGGTAGGGGGGGGGAATAGTAGAGTGTAAATCCAGAAGACAACACTCAACTATCCCCCCCCTTTTGTCCAAATAAAATAACAACCAACCCAATGCAAGATAGCCGAGCAGAGGGAGCACAAAAACAACCTGGAAAAACACAGGCTATAACCCAAATGATGGGGTGAGAACAAACTCACTACCCATAAAACAAATCCGCTTCTACCCCTAACAAATGGGGCCTTCTTCAATCCAATTCCGAAATGCAACCGAGAAGGGTCTCGGGTCTTGAAGTATTATAGTATTTGGATCGTTGATGAAGGGACTAAGAACCGAGAACGGATAATAAGAAAATCCTAATGCAGCCGAGGGTGTCTCGGGTCTTGGATGTCGCATATAATTTGAAGCCGATGAACCAAATGGTCAACCGCTTCTACCATATACATCCCTAAGATGAAGAAAGAGGGATGTTATTGGCCTTCTGGCATTCTCCTTTTGCACCGAAGCTGATCCTATGGGCCAAGATGAATGAGGCCGTGCCTCGGACCTTAGTGTCTCCCAATAAAACCAACTTCCGAAAGATGTGAGAATGGATGCACTTATACCGCGTGCACCAAGCGTGGCGAGTATGTACTCGCCCACTCCATTTTGAGCAAATGGACAGCTATATGCTATTTTAACACAAAGTGTAGCGCGAGCATAAAGCGCATAAATAACCGTCAAATCAATAGTAAAAACTAGGCTTAGGAGAAAGAGTAAGAGGACGGAAATCCTTACTCTAAAACCTATTGCCTCCACCTGAATGCCGAGCTGCAAGTGCCAAAAGAAGTCCAAGAAAAACCATAGGCCAATCCGGACACCATCGAGCCCAAAAAAGCCTCTCCCGGCGCTGAAAACCGCATCATCAATCACTGAAAACCGCGCCAGAATAGCCAAACCGTGACACACCTTTCCAGCCTTCACTCGCCAAAACCATCTCCCTTGCTGGCGTCCTGCATCCCTTCGCCGTATCGAATTCCAGCGCTACGCCTGACGCCAGCACAGCGCCAGGAATGAAGCACCTTGACCCGAATTGTGAAGCACTTAGCACGTTGCCGCCAGCACCCTTCAATCTCCAAGCAGCATCTCCATTTAGAACAAGTGCTCCTCCGGAAACAGCCTATTCATCACCATGTAGCAATCCTTCATGATGATTTTCACCACTCTTTCCGAACTTGGTTGAGCACTATCCATAACCACATTGTTCCTTTCCCTCCAAAGGCGATAAACCGTGGTGATCAAGGCTAGTATACCAAACTTCTTTCGCATCTTGGAGCCCTTTACTTGCCTCTTCACCCAAGTCATGGAACTTTGGATTGAATTAGTTCGTCTCCTTAATCCAATCCAAGTCCGAATACGCCCCCAAACAACTTCAGAAAATTCACACTTGAAAAATAAATGCTCATTTGTCTCCTCTTCCAAATGGCACAAAGAGCATACCTTCTCCATGCTATCCCCTTCCTCCATCCGATGCTTATCTTTAGTATGAAGTCTCTGAATGACCGCCAACCAAGTGATGAATGAGAATTTCGGCGGAACAAACCCACGCCAAATACTGTTGAAAACCCTTTCACTTGATCGACCAACATCATAAACATTCCGGTATTTATGACGATGCATATGAAGATAAGCTGCACTGGTAAACTTTCCCGAGCCAGACCAAACGCCAAGATGGCCGATTACCTCTTGCAAGTCACCATTAAACATTGCGAACAATTCATCCCTGAGTTTGCAGAGGTCACCAAAGTAGCTCGAGTATCGTTCTCCCAATCTCCCATTTGCAATTCTCGGATTTAATCCCCAAAAATCTAGACCCTAAAGGTAGTATGAGTGAATCCATCGGACCCAAAGGCTATCCTTTTTCAAGTGAACATCCCACAGCCTTTTAGCCATTGAAGCCCTATTCCACGTAACAAAGTCCCTCAAACCGAGGCCTCCAAAAGACTTAGGCGCACAAAGTTTCTTCCATGCCACCTTCACCTTATGTTTTCCTCCCCATAAAAACCTTTTACATTTCTGTTCAAGAGCATCCATTACCGTAGTTTGTATAACGAAATTCTGGATCCAAAATCCCGCAATACCTCCAACAATTGATCTCACAAGTTCCAATTTGCCTGCATAGGAGAGGGTATGGCCCTTCCATTTAGCTATTTCCGAATCTACCTTTCCCAATAGTGTACCGAATTGTGTCACCTTCAAATTGCTAGAATCAAGTGGCATGCCTAGGTATCTAACTGGGAATGTCGCCCAAGGAATACCTGTGAAGCTCAAATCCTCCTTTATACCAACCCCAAAGAACTTCGACTTTGCTGCATTAATTCCCAAACCCGAAGTGCGCTCAAACTCATTCAAGGCGTCCATGAGTATATGTACAGAACTCGTGTTCGCCTTAGAAAAGAGCATGAGATCATCTGCAAAGGCCAAATGCGTGATCCGAAGAGTCTCGCATCTCGGATGGAATGTAAAATGCCTAGATGACGTCCTCCTTTTCAGTAATCTCGAGAAATACTCCATACAGATCACAAACAGGTGAGGCGACAAAGGGTCCCCCTGACGAATACCCCTCTGTCCCTGAAAGTGATCGCATAGTTTACCATTGACTGCAATCGAGAACGAAGAAGTGCACACACAGGTCATAATTCTGCTCGTTAGTCTTTCCGGAAATCCCAGTCCAAGTAAAACTTCTTATAAGAAATCCCAAGAGACTGTATCAAACGCTTTTTGAAGATCCACCATAATCATACATCTGGGCGAATTTCGAACTCTGCCATATCCCCGGACAAATTCCTGCGCTAACATGACATTATCCGAGATGTTTCTGCCCTTCACGAATGCTCCCTGACTAGGGTCAATAATAGCTGGTAAAATACCTTCAATCCGATTCGCCATAATCTTCGTGATAATTTTATAGACCACATTGCAACACGCAATTGGTCTGAAGTCGCCGACCTTCAAATTATCCGGCTTCTTCGGAATTAAAGCCACTGCAGTGTGATTAAGCTGCGCCAAAATGTCGCCTGTCTGAAAGAATTCCAGTACTGCAGCCGTAACTTCCTCTCCCACTGTATTCCACTGCTTCTTAAAAAATCCTGCCGTATAGCCATCCGGACCCGGAGACTTATCATCCGCCATAGCAAATAGCGCCTGTTTAACTTCAATACTCGCCACATCCTGATCCAAGTAGGCTCTTTCCACCTCGGTAAGCTTCGAACTCTCATCAAATATGCTCGGATCCGTGGCCACTCTGTCCCTCTTCATACCGAATAGTCCTTTATAAAACTCAGCAAATAACTCTCCCTTGCGACTATTGGAAGTAACAATCCGATTGTCACTGTCAATAATTGCAGGGATACCTCCTCCTTTTCGTGCAGAGACCATAGAGTGAAAATACTGTGATCCCTTATCCGCCTGAGTAATATGATTAATCCTTCCCTTTTGCGCAAGAAAGGAAGACTCCGCCAAATAAAACAACATTGCTTGCTTCTTTAACTTGCGCAATGCCGCAACATCATCCTCCGAAGCATACTTAGCATCAAATTCATCGAAAGCCTTGTTATACTCTGCATCCGCAGCCTTTGCCTTCTCGGAAATATGGCTTAAATCAAGTCGACCCAATTCCTTCAAGGGGTACTTCATACGAAATAATTTCCTGGTCACCGAAAACTGCTTAGTCCCTTCAACCGATGGACTCCAATAATCTTCTACAATCTGTCCACAATTCGGATGACCCAACCACATATTCTGAAAGCGAAAAGGCCTTCCCTTTCCATCAATCTCCTGCGACACATCCACCACCATGGGATAGTGGTCTGATTGAGCCGAGATTGGTAAGAAGGCTGTACGACAAGCAGCTTCATCCCAACCGTGATTCAATAGTACTCTATCCAGCTTCCTCCAAACCTTCCAATCCGCACTATGCCAGGTTAGATGTTCTCCCAAGGCAGGTGCATCCCTAAGTCCACACTTTACACAAACATCCTGAAATTCCCTCATCGGATATAGACTAGGTACATTAGTCCCATAATGATCTTCAACGCTAAGGATAGCATTAAAATCACCAAGGACCATCCAAGGCGCATTCAGGCTAGCTCCAAACGACTTCAACTCCTCCCATAGTGGTAAACGCGCCAAACGTCCTTCACTATGCCCATACACAAATGTGCAGAAAAACTCAATACCAGAAACAAGATTACGAACTTTCAGATGAATACATTGCGGCGTTTTCCCTAGAACATCAACCAAGAAGCCTTTCGGATCCCAGATGATTAATATCCTCGAGTTCTGCCACAGTTCAAAATTGTGCGTAAACTTCCAACCCTTAAAACTTTTCAGAAAAATGCGCAACACCTTATCCTCCATTTTTGTTTCCAACAAACCACACAGACCAACTCTATTCGTGGAGATGATATTTTTCACCCACCTCCTTCTCACAGGGGCCGATAGACCCCTGACATTCATTGCTGATGTATTCATTGGGAAACAGAGGTCCCTTATGGCTTCGGACCGCCGCCTTCAGTCGATTTACTTCCAGAACTATCTGAATGACTCCTTGTAGCTGATAGCATTCGCTGAAAAGGTTTCTGGATACCCTTCCCTTGCTCATTTAATCGAGTCCTACTCTTGCTTCTAGACCTAGTCAAAACCCCTGAATCGGAGGGAGGTCTACTCTTACTCTTACTCCTGTGCAATCTTGGTATTTTAGAGCCCCGAGCATCCGGATGAATCATCTGCTTAGGCCACACCCCTTTCTGAATGACTCCTTGTAGCTGATAGCATTCGCTGAAAAGGTTTCTGGATACCCTTCCCTTGCTTATTTAATCGAGTCCTACTCTTGCTTCTAGACCTAGTCAAAACCCCTGAATCGGAGGGAGGTCTACTCTTACTCTTATTCCTGTGCAATCTTGGTATTTTAGAGCCCCGAGCATCCGGATGAATCATCTGCTTAGGCTAGAACTCCTATCTCCTATTTATACCCCTCGGTCCATACCCCTTTCCCACACCAGCCTTTAGCTTACCAACTCATCACCGAGGGGCAAAATAGGAGTTCTAGCCTCATGCTGGAGCTGCTGTGGCCGGTGGTCCGTGTCCTCGTGGTAGCAACGTCAGCCTCGTGGTGACTAGCTTTAGCATGAACCATTATTTTGCCCAGGTTCGTGCCAAATTTCAGGCACGGACCACTCTTTTACCCAGGTTCGTGCCAAATGCTCGGCGCAGACCGTCCTTTTCCCAAGGTCCGTGCCAAATTTTTGGAGCGAACCATTTCTTTTTCCAACAAACTTTCTCTCGCACCTACATCCAAAAACACTAAAAACCGGAGTAATATTGTTTCACACAAATAATAGATGACTAAAATTTCCTAAAACTTTTCCTCAAAAAATCAAACTCACCCCTAAAATTTTAAAAACATTCAAAAAAATCTCCTACTTGAAATAAAAACAATGTTTCTTTAATGTCGTCTTCACGACTTATTTTCCCTTAATCTTTGACCATCCTTGAAACCACCAGTGACCACATCACGATGGATGGGTTGCCACATCATTCTAGGTTTACCTTTCACTGTTCAAGCGATGAACCAAAGAAACTCATTCTTCTCAAGCGTGGACATATTCTTATTGAGTTTGGTGGTCGGAAGTGACTTAACAGTTCTTAGTTCCTTACCCCGCTTCTTTCCCCAATGCACGTTCATCATGAGATTCCGAGGTAAAATACCCTCATTCAAATTAGAAGAAACATGCTCTACAAGAATAGTATCGCAAGATAGATCATTCAAAAAAGATAAGGCATGTAGAGTTTCAATATCGGAAAATATTTCATTTTGAGAATTTTCAAAATCTTGTTTTTTTAATTTCTTTTTCATTCATCATGAAAACAAAATAAGAAAAAGATAAAAACAATACTAACTACTCAACTAAGATGTTATGCTAACTGATACATAAGTTGATTAGCATCCCCGGCAGCGGCGCCAAAATTTGACCTGCCTCCACTCGGGGCTGTTAAAAACTGTAGATAAATTATCCCGAGCAAAGGCTGGTAGGTCAAAGATAGATATTTATAGCTCTGCACCCAACTCACTACTATGCTATCGATAGGGTAGTTAGAGGTAAGCCATGGGTATGTCCACAGAGATGCTAGGGCCTAAAATTATATTAAACATAACCTCGTCTGGGTTGTCAATCCATTTCTATTAACAACTACAAAACATAAAAGTAAAAAATCAAGTAATCTATGTAACTAAACACTTGGGGAATGATTGCATAACATGGTTGATTTAATGCTTCGATCCTCGATTCATACACATGTGAGATTTAGAAAAACCTAATATAGTGCTCATAACACGTGGTGTGGCCAATGGCATACACTTTCCCGTACTTGTCACACCAGGTGCGCTCGCAACCTTCCATCAACACTGCCATTGTTGTAGGTTTTTTTCTCCCCCGTGCAATTACGTCTCGAGCTTCCACCACAAATGTTCTACCCATAACCCATCGGACCACTTTACCTAATCTGCTAAGATGGGTGTGCTAGAATGTGATAGAAGCAATACTCGGCATTCCCCGTGCACACACCCACGCAGACCCATACCTTGTTACCCATTACACATCTGAGGTTTCTCTTCCCCGGGGGGGCATCATTATTTGCACCAGCATGAATATAGACTAGAGTGTGTGCTTATATGGAGTGTACTATTCATGCAATTATAACATTCAAGAGAAAGCCACAATAATATCATAAACACAATAATTAGGATAAACTAGGAATCTCACTAAAGCATAAATTAACACATGAATACAATTATCCCCAAGCTGTGGAAACTACTCCATATATATGGAATTCGAATAAAAATTTGAATTCCATATCATAGGATGAAATAAAAATAAAAAGGAAAGAAAGAAAGAAGAGAGAATGGTTCTCTCTTTAGAATGCTCTCCTAATTACAAGAGTAAAGTGAAAATATCATCTAACTCCTAACACTAGTAGACTAAGGCTTATAATTATAGTAGTAGGGGATTAGGCCTAAAAATAGGCTCAAGATAAGCCAAAAATGTGTATACTCTAGTTCATCTGCCACCTGGCACGGATCATCGAGGATGGTGCGGTTAGTGCCCTGTACCAGGTCTGTGCTAGTGCGGGCCTCTAGATCTAGTGCGGTCCATACTTGCTCCATTAGCAATGACCGTCTGCTCTGGTGTAGTTTGTGCATACCCCTTGATGCTGGCAGTGTCATCCCATGCGGGTCATGTTCGTGCGGTTCGTATCGTTTGGTACAGGCTGCCATCAGAGTCCTCATTTTTGCACTTATGATCTGCGGGATGTGATGTTTGGTACAGACTATCATCAGAAACCTTGTTTTGCTAAGCATGTTGGCATGGACCACTTGATTCTTCACATCTCATCGACTGTTCTTGACATTTTTCACTTGGAATGGCGCAAGCAGTCGAAAATTAGATGGTTTGCACCCATATTTAGCCATTTTTAGTGAAGTTTGGAAGTTATGCACATGGCCCGTCAATTTTAGCGTGGTTAGCGCCGGTCCTTGGCACGGTCCATGCCAAAGGCATTTAGCACAGACCATGTTGCCTGGTGTGTGCCATTGGTGCCGTCTTTAAGAGGTCCGAGCCGACCCGTTTGTACTTGGGCCAGCTAGACTTCTTTCCTTTGCTACGGGTGAACCGTGAGTCTGTTTTGAGAGTTCTTGCAGTCGATTTTATGGTTCTTGAGGATCTAAATCCAATGGAATCAACCTTGAAGGATTAGTATTCTTGGATCATTCCCAGAAGTTGGCACAAGTCTCTTAAACCACGATTCTCCATTTCTTCATTGGCCTCCTTGAACTCCGATGCCGCCTATCTTTGGCTCCAACTTCCTTATAGTATGATATTATATCTGTGGCCTTTGTCTACTACCATTCTAGTGTGAATGGCCTTTAATCTCTTCTATTATCCTTGCGAACGGCCTTTAATATCTTCCACCACCCTTGCGAATGGCTTCACATAGAATGTAACAAAAAAGTATCCACGAGCAACCTACTAAATGATCATAAAGGAAGATCTAGAAGCCCATAAATACAAGATGTCCATAAGTACTAATTAAGTCCACAAAATGCGGGATTTAGACAAGAAAACCAAACATGGCCGTCTAAATCCATTTTCACGTAAACTTACCTAATACTAGCAATCCAACATATAAAAAAACCAATTACTACACCAAGTGCATTGGTTAACACATTCATAATGGTGTATTTCACTTTCCCTTAGGATGACCAATAGATCTCCACCGCTTGTGGGCATAATTCTCTCACAAGCAGACTCTTCTAAGTTAGCTTCTCTAGTTTACCAAACCTGGGTTCGAATGGAACAGCAAGGTTCCAGGGGTGCATAGGATCTATTTCTCTAGGTCCCACAATTACTAGGGAAACCTTTCACAAGGTGAACCTTTGACATGGTTGGGTAAAAGGTGAATAAACCCTTCTTTCCAGCAATTCGCAATTCATAAAACCAAATAAAATCCCCAACCTTCAGCTCCCTATTAACAATTCAACACACCTACTCATAACTAGTCACTAGGGCCACACATCTCAGATAAATTTGCTCAAGGGAAATGTCAAGTGTACCCAAAACTCACCTAACAAAATCCAGGACAGGCAAGGTCAAACCTTAAAGGAAATGATGTTTATAAACGCCAAAAAAGCCATGAGAAGGGTTCTAGAACCTCTCATCATCACATGCAACATAATCTTAAATTTTCCCAAAGACGGATAAATTTTTATTAAACTCACTAACGACTCATTATTTATAATACTATCAAATTCTTGGATACTTTGGCTAACTCCTTCTTCAGTCACACCTTCCTCCCCAATATCCACCCTTTCATCATAAGTCACCTCACCATCACCCACATTAGAACAGGTTACTAAGGAAGACGATTTGGAACGCACATATACCATATTTGGAACAAAGGAAAAGAAAAAGAAGGAATACCTTCAAAATATGGGAGTCAAGGAAATCCCACTTAATCTCAAGCAAAGCAAAACAATTTGAGGTACGCCCAATAAATTACCCTAGTAACTCTTTATATTCATAATAAACCATGCCTCCATTAAGTGCACTTTTTCAATAAGAATAGATTGCTTGGGTCAATTTAAAAGGGAGTCTACAATCGGTAGATGAGCCCCGTAATGATTAATTACCAAGCAATTAGCTAGACGTATCAACTTTCCTCAATTTTTGGAACAATGTATCTCGTCCCTTGATAGAATAGAATTAAATAGATTATTTCATCCACGAAGCCACACGTCACTTCATGTAAGCTCCACTAACTTTCCCCAAAATCAAACATACAACGTGTTCATTTTGAGAAAAGGTCACAAACAATATACCTTCTCTAGGCTTCGCAGTCGGGGGTCTTATGGTATATACCTAGTCTGAACATTATGGAATCTGTTACAGCCGGTTGACCTCAAGAAAGGAAGTGAACCTAACCAAGTCTGCTTGCAAGCAATCATCTCTACTTAAAAATCATAGAAGCACCACTACCACGATGTGCCCCACCAAGTCCACGATCAAGCACAAGATCAGAAAACAGAAAAAGCCACGATGGCACGACCTGGAAACCTATAAAAAGGAACAGAAGTGCATACTTAGGACAAGAAAAAGAACACAAAAAAACTTTTATATTTCTTTAGTCTAACTTGGGCGTTTAAGTTTCTCCCTGAGGACCTCCCCGAGGAGCTTCTTGCAGGTACCTGATGGGAGAAGTGGGTCGGTCAACCTTGAGGTTCATCCAATCTCTTTTTTTATCACTTTGGTGGTATAGGCTAATCAATTTTCTTACAAGACATAACCCTATGGCCTAACAACCCGCACTTAGAGCATTTCACAGGCAGCCACTGAAAGTAAATAGGTAAATGTTGTAAATTTTTGGTTTCATCAATGCAGGCTATATTATCATCAACTGCAGTGCCAATTCTCAATCTGAACCCTAGCATAAGACCATTTATCATGCTCCATAGTTTGCATATCCAAGAGGAATGCATGTATACCTTAAAATAATACTTAGATTAGAAGTTTTCCAACAAACTACAGGAAAACTCATGCAATGGAACTCAGACAGGGACATTTGAGGCTCACTAAACTCCAAATTTTGGGTTGGAGTTACCTTTTCTAGGTCATAGTGATCCTCATTCACATTCGCCACGAAGT
Organism: Rubia yunnanensis; assembly: GCA_037428765.1. Lineage (NCBI taxonomy): Eukaryota > Viridiplantae > Streptophyta > Magnoliopsida > Gentianales > Rubiaceae > Rubia > Rubia yunnanensis. The sequence goes on from CM075064.1 coordinate 66,852,247, forward strand.
CATTCACAAAGCGCATGCAATAGTAACCGCTTTGCCATGGGGCCAATTCTTTTTTATGCTATGGATACACACAATTTTATTAGGAACACAAATAGATGTATTTATAGCAATAATTATGTCATGTTTATATTTAGATTCAAATTATAACCTTTATAGATCTCTAATAGAATGCCTTGTGGGGGTTGATTAAGTGATCCATCACACCTTTTCAATTGCAAATGAAATTGTCATCGAGGGCGTTTGATGTAATGGATCAAACCAGTACATCGTGCTTGTTGGAATAACGAACACGACGACCATCCAATGATTGCTAAAAAAATGAAATTTTCATTAATTTTTTATAATCCAATAATCTTTAATTTAAATCAAAACATTAGTTTTTTTTGTAAGGAAGTAGAGTCGACTCGCCTCTTGTAATATGATGTGACATATATTGAATTGTCATTTTTCATCAACCGGAAGCTCAAGTAGGCCAAATGCTCTTCCATCGCCACATGTTCATGTTGGATCTTGAAGGGGCAAAGAACCCCTATCCACCCTTTCATTTTGGATTTTTATTACATATGTAAAAGCCTACATACATAGTTAGTCTCGATAAATTTAGAGGAAACACAATAAATAAATAAAAAGTGTTGGACGTTCATTTTATGGATTCATTTATACTTATATGCAATGTAGTTGCATTACAGGTGGAGGGACATTATTGAAATGGAATAATGCCTCAAAATCCTCCTTCCGGATGATTGGATTTTCCTTGTAACCCAAAATACCAATTTCATCCATGGTAATTTTGTACGAAGATGAGGGAGGGTAAGTTTTCACAATCGTGTGGATATTTTTTAGAGACCCATCCTTGGATGGATTGAATGGAGGTGCCTTCACTCTGGATACACGGGATATTGTAGGTTTTGGATCCCCTCATGTTCTTGATGCTTTGGTTGGGCTACTATAGATTGCCTCAATCTACTTGGAAAAATTAGAAAACTTATGTAAATAGCTTTTGTATTTGCCCATAGCCTTACAGCTGAATTTATTTTTACCTTTTTGGGGGGCACCTTCTCCAAAATAGAGACCAAATGAAAGGGCCATTTAATAAATATTCACATAGCATCATCCACTATAGTTGCCTCTGCCTCTGGGATTGGAATATCTATACTATCAACAAGGCTCCTCGTGACATTAACCACCACGTTCTACTTTGCGACCGGCTTATGATGATGCAATTGTATGGATGTGTATACTTTACCTTCTGCCACAACATGGCTCTCACCATCAACATGCTCGGCAAGAAGAATGCACAAGGAATTATCCTTCAAAAAATGAATTGCTATTTAAGAAAAAATTATAAACTAATTTGAATATGAAAAGTGTAATATATTCACTTATACATCCATGTTCCTTTGTGTTGACTCTACTACTTTGGTCCTTAGTCAGTTAAATGCAAGAGGTGTTGTTAAAGTTGGAGAAGGTGGGGTAGCCCCACTATGTCACTCTGGGTGTTCATGGGTTGAGGTTTCCAGAGAAGTAGCACGAGGGGTCATTGAGGTTGTTGGTTTAGAACTTGCAATGATTTTCTCCAATTCAAGTGGCATTTTTCTCTCATTCAATTCTTGCGAGACATAAGCCACTAGTTGGCTTAATATGGATTTGAACCCATCAATCTCTCTTTGTTGACTATTTGACAAAATATCAACCTTAGATCATCGAGGTTTAACAAAGATGTCCTTATGTGTAGCGAGTGTGCTGACACCCCAGACCCTGCTCGAATGTTCTTCCTTGTTAAGCGCTACACCTAGTATGTCCTTCTTTCCAACCCCGACGAACTCTCCCAACTCTTGTTTTCTTTTTAAGTCCTTCTTAAAATTACCAATAATCATACTCATATAATAGGTAGAAATTATCTCAAACAATTTCACATACATTAATTCAGCTAAAATAGAAAACTCATAATTTGTTGGGCAACCACCTCCACTTCTTTGGTGTGGAACTGACCTTCCTTCTTCCCTCACTTTGTATATCCTTTTAACCATTTTTCAAATCAGGGAACCTCATCTGGTATAGGATATTCCGTTGAAATCCTCACCTTATCATCCGTCATCCCATGCTTTATTTTGTCAAACACTCTTGCCTCAAACATTTCCTTCATGATAATTCTTGTGACTAGTGTATACCCACCCCAACTCATGGTATGTCGCATCTTGTTTCATTCTGTGAATTCAACATGTTTAGCTCTGAGACCCTGACAAATCAGCCAATCAAGTGCGTGTTAAATGAAATGAACAAAACAAATAATGTGGTCAAAATGTATCGCAATTCCCCTGTCCATGTGCAACATCATTCACAGTTCAGTAGGTAATTCGTATCTTACAAATGGACAATGTGCGACACCAATGTGATCATCGATTGAAGACAGTACCTAATCTTTGTTGTCACACGATGTCGCTAGCCCCTATGTATCGACGGACACTAGTCCGATGGGTTCTATGCGATGTTGCATAGCCCATTATTAGTACTTATACTTGTGGAAAATAGGGACCAATACAATGATAAAGCATTCACAATCACAAAACACATAGACAGCTGATGTTTTAATCATAATAAAGTCATACATAAGTTCATTTAAGCATTAAAAAGATTGACACACTTTACAAATATAACTATGTATCCACTATGTATAAACCTCAAACCATGTAAATGTTAATCTCTTACTGATGCTCCATCCACCAGTTTTCTTGCTACAAAACCCTTCCAGCTAGAATCACTTACGAACGGATGCTTAATCCTTGGGTTGCAATGTTTCTTCTTCCTGATAACGTAATCCCTCGCCAATTTGGCTTTGAAATCTCTCTATCTCTCACCAAAGAGCCGTATGGTTCTAGTCTTCAACTTTTCCATGTCTTCACAATTAATTTCAAATGCTAATTCAAGGGCCTTGCATAGCTTCTCCTTGGAAGTCGGATTGACCTAAGGCCAAGACTCATAAAAGAAAATGTCAACCTTGTTCTAGCAATCAATCCTAGGAAACTTGACCACCAGTTTATATCCATGCCTATAGTATTTCCAATATGGTCAAATTTCATTGGACATTTCAAACCTTTTTTCCGTCATGTCTATTAACTTCTTGCAAATAGCCCTACCCTGACCTTTCTTGCATTTTTTTTATCAATTTTCCTCTCCTCCTCCTTCAAGAAATTTCCTCTTATTGTGGATTTCCACACCATGGCCTAAAAAGAAAGACAATAAATCACACAACACTGTGTCAACCACAACACACTAGCGAATTACACACACTAGATAGTGATTGCAAAATGGTATTAAATCAAGGATTTTACCACAACAACACCATTCATCCATTAAGTGACACACTATATACATGTTCGATGGGGGGGATCTCCACATGATTAAAAGAAATGAAAAAAAAAAGTATATCATGTCATTTCCATATCGAATAACCATAATTTGAAAACAACAAGAAGTGGTACACATATACACATAAAAAATGTAATCTTTAAAGTAACCACACACAGCCCTTCATGTATTGGCCATATGACAGAATAGATGATACATAAGACACAAAATAACAACAAACCCTCATTCAAAATTCAAGGTCAATGAACATAACAAGAAAAATATGATCACGTTTGCATGGTGTGAAAGATTAAACCTTACCACAATTTTGATTCATAAAACCCCCAACTTTGGTGACCTCAACATCCCCAACTTTGGTGTCGTCCATTTAGCATCCAATATGGAGATGGATGTGATTTCTTTTTAAATAGTGATAGTTTGGAGAAGAAATGAGCTGATTAATATTAAATTTGGTTCTTGGGGGATGGAGGGCACGATTTTTGGCAATAAATGCTCTTTTAAAGTTTTTGGGCCTTTTTTTGCTAAGTACGGTGCATACTTGCATTCTCCCGCCATACGTGCGACGTCACATGATTCATGCGACACCCAGTAATCATTTATTTTAGGTCTATTAGTGGGTCAAAAGCAGCCCAGTAGGCCAATCCTATATGAATGTCCAACTTCGCAATATGTTCGTTCCAGACTCTGATTATACAACATTTGGGCGACGTCGTTATCTACGTGGGTTAGAATTCATAAGTTGGGATTATTAAGGGACCAAATGGCCCATTTCACGTTTATGATCGACATCGATGTGTCTTCGACTTATTCTCGGTAGATGCGGGTATGTCTATCATAACCATAATTAGTTATAACATAGAACTTAATATTTTATCTTCAATAGTCAAACTCATTATTATTAGAGAAGTATAGCTACATTTATCAAAAATCTATACTGATTTATGTTTAAAAAAATTATCTGTCAAGTAAAGTGAACTCAGTCACCCACGTAATCATATACGTACATATCAGTGGTCAAACATTGCAGCCGGCTGTCCGTTAGAACATAAAAACAGTTGTGCCCATATAGGAGGAATTTTATTCATTCGATACATGATGACTTGTTTATGGCTTGTTATAGTTAATTTTATAAAAGACTGTAATGTTAGTTATACTTATTGAATTGTGAATTATCATTATCCCCACGAACACTCAATCTTCTAAAACTTTTCATATTTTGAACAGTAATAGTTCATTTATTGCATTTGTGTAGGGTGTGTCATAGCCAAAGTACCTACTAGATGATACTTATAGTAATTACAATGAGTTCTCCCCTGTATCTCATGAACAGTCAATACTATTGGACGATAATTTTTTGCCTTGCTAAAAATAAAAAGATTAACATTGTTAAGAGCCTTGCAAAACTAATGTTATTCAAAACAAGTGGATATCAGTTGTTATAATTATAAAGGTCAATCTTATTATGTATGGAGAACGGACCTATAGTATTACTAAAGAAATTGTACGAACATGTTAGATATTTAAATTGGTAATCATGTACAATGGGAGGCCATCGCCATACCTCAAAGTTAATATTTATAAGTCCTAAATGCTTACTATCTACAACTAAGTAGATAATGGCAAGTCGGGGTTGTCCATGAAAAAGAGACATTTTCTTAAGCGTTTAAACATATGAGGTTGATATTAGGCTAGAAGTAGATATATATATGTGTGTGTGTGTGTGTGCGCGCGCGCACTTATAAAATCGAGTAAATGGGGGGTTTGGTTGGTTGGTTTTCCTAAGTTATGATAACTAGCAAAGTCAACTAACTATGCTAATCATCAAACAAACTAAGAAAAAGGGTTTTTAAAACTACAAAAGCAAAGCCTTAGGGGAAATTGATATCCACTTCCAAACCTAATGTAGATCATTGAACCATTCACTCATCCTATCACATTTATTACCCATGGGGAATGCCAATAGAAGATCAACATTCATTCCTTCTTAATAGTAATTTGTAAAGACAAAAACCGACCATTTGCAAACCACATTGATGATCACCCTAGACAAACAGCGACCATAGGGGTATTTCGTCAATGGCATTATACACGAAGGACCATAGATTTGACAACAAGCAGCCTTCTACTAAAGACATAGCCATTTAACCAAACATAGCACTCATTAGGCTAAACCTAGAACAAACCACATTCAAGGTTAAACCTTTCATTGCATCTATAGGATAAATATGAGAACAACCCACATTAACATACTTATCTAGGAAGAATCACAACACATTATGCACAAGAAATTCTAAGTTCATGTTCCTAGATTTTCATGCAAAGGAGCTAAGGAATACATCACTTTCCTAACACCCTAACACTTCAATCATACAAACAATTCCTATTCACAAACAACACATGGAATAAATGAAGTAAAACATAGCATTAAGAACACATGAATGCTAAATAACAAAGGCTTCAAGAATGAGTGAAACAATCTATTCACTACTTCCTCTACTTGTTACGAAGATAAATCTTCCATTCTTCTTAGATAGTAGTTTGCAAGAGTGAATTCGACATCTCTTGTCAAACCTCACCAATGACTCCCTTAGCCAAAACACGACTAAAAGTATCCCATTGATGGCATTGAGCACAAAGGATCAACAAGCTTAGCAACACTCATAAACACTACATCGTGTCTAAGCATTTAACCAATTCATGCATTTACACAAGATTAGTCAAGAACGATCGATATTCATAGACCTATCTCATTTGCTACCTAAAACAAATATGACAATGAGTTCAACATCATCACATTCATCTAGCAATTATCAACACATCAACATCATTAAGAAGCTCTAACTCATGCTCTTGGATTTGACATTAAAAGAGGGGAGAATTAGCTACTTTCTCCCAAGCCTAACAAGTAATCATACAAGCAATTCATATTCTCAAGCTTCCAACAACATCAATGCTATTAACAATTCATGTTCAAAGCTCAATAAATGCACAATAGCAAAAGCACTAAATAGATAGATATGGTTCCTACTACATAGATATGGAAGTTTTAATTCATTGCTCCCAAGATAAAACTAAGCTAGATAATTAAAAGACATGATTAACCTACAAAAACTATGAAAAGAAAAAAGAGAAAAACTAGGGTTTTGAACCCAGAAAAATCGTAGGAGGACTAGTCTGTGAATAGGAGAGGATAAGGTGATTATTTATAGTACAAAAAGGCAAGAAGGATTTCAGGCCATATGCCTGCCGCGAGTCGCGATGGTGCCCCATTCCAGCATCTTGATTTCTTTCTTCTTTTTGTCTCATGTCCTCCTCTTCACTTCACTTTTCTTCAATTCTTCAAGTGTTCAAAAGCTCAAATACAAGTCTTCAAATCTTCAAAGGTATTCTTCAAAGTCTTCAAATAAATTTCCTTGTCACACAAAATCCTCTAGAAAAGTAATAAAAGTTGCTTTTAACCCTCCTTAGAGAATTTCAAGGCAAAATGCCACATTTAGAGCACAAAAGTGTACAAAACTGAATCCTAATAATCCTAATATTACCGTATAAAATGGGCACATCAAACCTCCCCGCACTTAAACCTTACTCGCCCTCGAGTAAGAGAAGATTCCAGCACACGAAGGAATTCATATGTCCATATCCCAAACTAATATTCCCCTAATCAAAACCTCACAAAAACTCTCAATATCATAAATCCCAAAATTAAAGCTCAAATGAGAATTTTTCATACACACAACCCCAATTCCTAAATCTAACCAAACCTACCACTTGTCAATTCACTACCCATAAAAGCGTTTCAAAGTCCCAAATTGATAACCCCAAAGTCCAATGACGCAAAATGAAGTTAAAACCATTTAGGGGGTTCAAGCACATACTTCACTTCATACCAATATATCAACCAAAATCCAATGACACAAAATGAAGTCAAAACCATCTAGGAGGTTAAAACACATACTTCCCCAATGCCAATATATCAACCAAAACGAAGTATAAAAGAATCAAGAATTTCATAACCATACTTTTTTTTCAACCCACTAAGTTATCCAATCCCAAGAGGTCTAAAGATGTTGAGCTACCTGATCCACTCATATGACAACCGTAACTTTATGACTTAAACGCCGGCAACTGAGTGAAATCATATCATTTTTTCTTTTTCTCTCTCTTTCTCTCATTTTGCCTAGTAGCCCTTTCGGGTTTTCATCCTAGCCACACGTTATATTTCTTTGGCTCACATCTCACCTTTTTCTACACATTTGGCCTCTCATTTTTTCCTAGGTTGCCATTTCAGGTTTTCAACCTATCCGGGCCCCCAATGTTGCCTAAGTTGCCCTCTCGGGTTTTTAACTTAGCGGGTTTCTTTTCTTTCCTTTTTTTCATTTTCTATTTTTTTCTTTTTCTCATTTTTTCCAATCAAAAGTAGTAAAAAGTATTCCAAATGAAGCTAGCATACATGTGTGTCCTCTAACCCCTCTCACACTTAAAACATTACATTTCCCTTAATGTAAACATGTAAGGTAAGAATAATAAAACTCAAGGTAAGAGGTAGAGTGACACCCATTTCTCCGTATATTTACCTGTGATATGGAGCAATCCCATGTATTTGTATAGAATCGGTCCTGAAATTGGTTTTGGAGCCGGAAGGGGGAGCAAAAGTGTTGTAGAAGAACTCACCCCTCGAGCAAAATTTTGTCTCCTTGGCCCCGTTTGATCAAGACTAACACCACAAAGAACAACATCAAACTCACAAGTACATAAGGATTTGTAATACTAGGTTTAGCATCAAGAGTTAATAAGCATAGTATTCTCAAAGAACAACCAATCTATCATGCAATCACCACTATAATATTGGCCAATAAAAATATCCAACATATATTGACACATATCAAGTGTCATTATAGAATATAGCAATTATAGACACAATGATGTAGTCGGCATACTACAATCAACAAAGATACTATAAAGATGCAAGAAACTTCATATGTCAATATATGTAAGATGATGGAGGAAAGAATGGAGGTGTGGTGGTTCTTGGGAGTATTTGGTGGAGAAGAAGAAAGGATTATGCAGTGTTTAAGCACAGTTGAAAAATGTTGGTTTTTCAATTGCGACTTGCGACAGCACTAGTCGTGACTCACGATGCATCATCTCGAGTCGCGACAGGTAGGGAGGGCTTGGATCTAACTGGTCTCGAGGATGAAAGATTTGGTCTCGAAGGGTTCGGGCCTGGCTGGGCTCGAGGGCTTAAAAGGCTTCACTGGTCTCGAGGGCTTCTGGCCTAGAGGACTTGAGGTCTTAAGAGGGATATGTCTCTAGAGATAATGGACTTTCAGGTTCGGTTTGAGTCTAGGGCTTGCAGCCTTCAGGACTTCAGCTCGAGTCGAGGGCTTGCAACCTCGAGGACTAGTTTCGAGAGGGTGATGGACTTTTGGGTTCAGCTCGAGTCGAAGGCTTGCGGCCTCGAGGACTTCAGCTCGAGTTGAGGGCTTGCGGCCTTGAGAACTTCAGCTCGAGTTGAGAGCTTACGGCCTTGAGGACCTCAGCTCAAGTTAAGGGCATGTGGCCTCGAGGACCCGATGTCTCAAGGGGATGATGTCTCGAGGGCTTCAGCTCAAGTCGAGGGATTACAGCCTCGAGGAGCTGGTGGCTTGAGGGATGATGGGCTCACGGGTTTGTTCCCTCGAGAGGGTGATGGGCTCATGGGTTTATGCCCTCGAGAGGGTGATGTCTTGAGGGGCTAGTCTCGAAGGGCTGGTCTCGAGGGTCTCTGGACACGAGAACCTATTGCCTCGAGGACCCGATGTCTCAAGGGGATGATGTCTCAAGGACCCATTGGTCGCGACTCGCGATGGGCTCTTCGTGTGTTGCAATGGGCCATCGCGACTCACAATGGCAAGATTTTCCAGCACTTAGAAAGAATTCAAACTTTTCTTACCAACATTCCAAGCTTTCTTCCCTTTTTCATGGATCTCATTCCTTCATCTCCTCCAGTGCAATGCACTTCACTTTGCTACAAAATCACAGAAAAACACACCGTAAAAAGAACAAGACAAAATAACAAAAACTAAACAACAAAAACCAAAATAAAGGCTGAATTTATTTACATCGTTGGCACGATAAAGCTCCGTATATTTAAGGTCGTGGGCACAACCCTAATGTTATCCATATGGTGAAGGCTTAAACCCCTTCATCATGAGTATCCAAAAGTAGAGAGGTGGGGGTACAAAAATTTCAAGAGAAAAGTTTTGTTGAGGTGGAGATTGTTCAAAGGGAGTTTGGTGGTTAGGAGACTTGGGATTGTCTTTTGGCTCCTCTCTTATCTCCCTCAAAACTTCTGAAAATGGTGGAGTTGGTTCAAGAGGTAGGGGTGATGATGCTAATGAATGTAGCACAATCACTTCTTCCTCCTTTTTATCATCCTCAACAACCAACTCCTCATCCCCTTCGAACTCAATATCATTTCCCATGGTGACCTCACTCACCGAATCCTCGAGTTCTATTTTGGATGGTGTATTTTCATAATCACGTGCTTACATTTGGGCCAATGCTTCTAATATACTCCTCACACGCCCCTCAATAGCCTCAACAATAGAGGAGAGCTGGGTGTCCAGTTCTTCGCTAGTAGAGTTGTTCAAGTTTTCTATTGTATTCATGACTTCTTCACGTGTCAAACTTGAACTTCTTTGTTGGGCTTGTTTTGGGGTATGGTATAAGGTGGTGATGGCCAACTATTTTGCTCTTATTGTTGGGTTTCCGGCTCATTCTCATACCACCAATCCGGATTACCACTCCATTCTGGATTGTAAGGATTGTGGTATGGATGCCATTCTTGAGCTTCTTTCCCTTGAAAACTAACATCTCCTACCTCTTGGTAGCAATCTTCATAATACCCTTGGTTTCCAAAACCAAGGATTCTTTCTCCCTCATAGTGCTCTTCCCACAACAAATAGCAAGACTCGGTAGGATGGTCGGAATGACACATCCTACAAAACCTTTCTTGTTGAGCCTCTCTTCTCATCATGAGTTCCCTCAAGGTGAAACGCTCCATTATTTTTATTTTTTTATTTTTTTTAAATTTTCAAAAATAAAAAATCATATTGCAAGGATTCTCGATAAAAATTTACCAAGAACTCAAGCAATACCTACTCCGAACAGGAAAAACCACCAAGGAGTGGGAAATAAAAATATAACTAGCTAATATGCAACGAAATACACCTAAACACTTAAAAATAAATGCATTTTCCCCGAAAGTGGCGTCAAAATTTAGGAGGTCATCACCGTACCTCTCAAAGTTAATATTTATAAGCCCTCAATGCTTACTATCTACAACTAAATAGATAGCGGCAAGTCGGGGTTGTCCACAAAGAAGAGGGATTTTCTTAAGCATTTAAACATATAAGGTTGATATTAGGCTAGAAATAGATAGATATATATATATATATATATATATATGTGCGAGTAAATGGAGGGTTTGGTTTGTTGGTTTTCCTAAGTTATGAATGTTAAAAGACAAGATAACTAATAAAGTCAAGTAACTATGCTAATCATCAAACAAACTAAGAAAATGGGTTTTTAAAACTACAAAAGCAAAGCCTTGGGGGAAATTGATATCCACTTCCAAACCTAATATAGATCATAGAACCATTCACTCATCCTATCACATTTATTACCTATGGGGAATGCCAATAGAAGATCAAAATCCATTCCTTCTTAATAGTAATTTGCAAAGACAAACAACGACCGGTTGCAAACCTCATTGATGATCACCCTAGACAAACAACGACCATCGGGGTATTTCATCAATGGTATTATACACGAAGGACAATAGATTTGACAAAGACAAGCCTTCTACCAAAAACATAGTCATTTAACCAAACATAGCACTCATTAGGCTAAACCTAGAACAAACCACATTCAAGGTTCAACCTTTCATTGCATCTATAGGATAAATATGAGAACAACCCACATTAACATACTTATCTAGCAATAATCACAAGACATTAAGCACAAGAAGTTCTAAGTTCAAGTTCCTAGATTTTTGTGCAAGGGAGCTAAGGAATTTGTCACTTTCCTAACACCCTAACACTTCAATCATACAAACACATCCTATTCTTAAACAACACATGGAAAAAATGAAGTAAAACATAGCATTAAGAGCACATGAATGCTAAATAACAAAAGCTTCAGGAACGAGTGAAACAATATATTCATTACTTCCTCTACTTGTTGTGAAGATAAATCTTCCATCCTATTAGATAGTAGTTTGCAAGAGTGAATTCGACTTATCTTGTCAAACCTCACCAATGACTCCCTTAGCCGAAACACGACTAAAAGTATCCCATTGATGGCATTGAGCACAAAGGATCAACAAGCTTGGAAACACTTATAAACACTACACCATGTCTAAGCATTTAACCAATTCATGCATTTACACAAGATTAGTCAAGAACGATCGATATTCATAGACCTATCTCATTTGCTACCTAAAAAAAATATGACAACGAGTTCAACATCATCACATTTATCTAGCAATTATCAACACATCAACATCATTAAGAAGCTCTAACTCATGCTCTTGGATTCCACATTAAAAGAGAGGAGAATTAGCTACTTTCTCCCAACCCTAACAAGTAATCATACAAGCAATTCATATACTCAAGCTTCCAACAACATCAATTCTATTAACAATTCATGTTCAAAACTCAATAAATGCACAATAGCAAAAGCACTAAATAGATAGATATGGTTCTTACTACATAGATATGGAAGGTTCAACCCATTGCTCCCAAGATAAAACTAAGCTAGATAATTAAAAATACATGATTAACCTATAAAAACTAAGAAAATAAAGAAGAGAAAAACTAGGGTTTTGAACCCAGAAAAATCGTAGGAAGAAGAGTCTATGAAGAGGAGGGGATAAGGTGAGCATTTAGAGTTAAAAAAGGCAAGAAGGACCGTCGCAAGTCGCGACGGGTTCATCGCGATGGTGCCCAATTCCAGCATCTTGATTTCTTTCTTCTTTTTGTCTCATGTCCTCCTCTTCACTTCACTTTTCTTCAATTCGTTAAGTCTTCAAAGGATCAAATACAAGTCTTCAAATGTTCAAACCTTCAAAGGTATTCTTCAAAGTCTTCAAAGATTTCAAACAAATTTCCTTGTCACACAAAATCCTCTATAAAAGTAATAAAAGCGTAAAAGTCGCTTTTAACTCTCCTTAGATAATTTCAAGGAAAAATGCCATATTTAGAGCACAAAAGTGTACGAAAGTTAATCCTAATATAACCGTATAAAATGGGCACATCATACAACATATCACATTTTGTACCCTTATTCATAGAAACATGTTACAAGATTAATAGTTTGAGAAAAAAGCGTTAGTCATAAATCTTCAACATTACAATCTGTAATCCTGTGCAACGTAGTACAATTATAAAGGGTAATCCAGTACAACGTGTCAAACCAAGTACCATTGTTCATTGAACCATGTGAGGTAATTTTATGCAACGTATCACATTTGGTACCTTGTTAACCGACTAACAGTCTTACTTCCACGGTGTTTTTCGAATGAGTTTTGATGAAGAGCTCAATGCTATGAACAACTAGAGCCAGATTAAATTGATGATCTCATTTATTTTTGGAAGTTAGATATTTATTATATCTCTGTTTGGAGATAAATTTCCCCGTGTCTTGCATTTGGGCTAGTGTTTGAATGAATTTGAGCCCAAAACTTTAATCAGCCCAGTATCATGTGCATGGTAGCTAGCATTTCATCATTATGTCGATGTGGTTGACGTTAAAGTAAGGATGTGTCTGTATAGGGGAATTTTTCCAAGCCCAAGATGTTCTGACAATTGGGCTAGCTGTTATATTTAGCCCAGTATCCCTGTTATCCGACATCGCCCAATATTCGTGTAGTGTACGGTAAGGTTAGGAATATATGCAAGGTTACAAATGTGTTTAAATGACATCGTAATGATGGAGTACTTAAAGGATCAATGCTGCAACGCATCTCATTCCAACAGCTCGATGTCACACATTTTCAAAACATCCCATTTCCAGAAAACCACCTCAAAATCGTCCAATCCAACTGCCATAACCACCTCCTTATTGAAAACCGAAGCTTTGCCACAGCTTTTTGTTTGTCATTACTCATCAACCATGAAGGAGAGCTCCATATTTTTCCTAAACCCATGTCAGATTTTTTCTATTATATATTGTTTTTGTTGTTTAGGAGTATGTTTTTAGTTATTATGTTGTCGAAATGTATAGATTAAGTTCAATGTGCAAGTTTGATTTTACATCTATGTGGATGATTAGGTTTTAGGGCTTCTTTACTAGTGTTTGATGTTGTTTTTCGGTGCATGGATGAAATGGGGTGGATGTGATGGGGTAAATATCAATTTTTTGCATATTTTCTTCGTATTGAGGGTGTTGTTAGCTTTTCTCGTAATGTTTAGGCATTTTTTACTGTTCGTATGTACGTTGCTAGAAATTTGGCCTTACCAAACTGCTTTGCAAGGTCGGACATTCATAAATTGATAAATGTTGTTGAATGAGCAACCTCGCAGTGGTAAATCGTGTCAGCCAAATTGTTATCGACAAGTCAGCGAGATCGTTCATGACATATCATTCAACATTAAATCAGTTCATCACATCACTGAGTATTGTTTAAAATGTTTCCCACCAGATGCCAGTCCAAATAACAGCTAAAAGGACCCAGATAAAAGGCAGTGAATGAAAACGAGCTATGCTACACTAATATTATGATGCAGAGGTAACTGAAGGAGGTGATATGCATGAAGCTAGGTGATGTACAACGGTTCCACCATGATGTATTCCTCGAGGCATTCAAATCATTGGGGATGGAGGGGCTGATTTGCTTGACAAGCCCACTTATGAGAGTTCTACTGCAATTTACTTGTCTCAGTATTGGGAAGTACATAACTCAAGTTAACGGCACTAATATGGTATTGACAAGTGAGATGGTGAACGAGGCTATTGGGTGTACAATTGGTCAAGATCCTGAAAACCCGATTAAAAGACTCCAAGTCTACTATCATGACAATTGGCCAAATAGGGTTGCTGAAGATGATGAGTCAGTAGCCCTCAACCCCAATATGATGGTCAAAAAGTACTTCAATATGAAATTGAGCAACCTAAATTTCAAATCGAGAGAAATTAAAATTGATGTCCTCAAGCTTAGGGAGAAGATGAAGTACTACCTTTTCTATCAGTGCCTGATACCGGCTGGCCATCCTTCTGAGCCTACAATCAATGGATCTGTCCTCTACTGGTACATATGCGGGAACAAGATTGTTGACCCCAGTTACACCATCACCCAGGAGATGCATATAGTGGCTGAATCCAATTAGAGAAGGATCCTCCCTTACAGCAATGTGATAACTGCCCTCATTGAGAAATAGAGTGTTCACATCTAGTCCTCCCAGAAGATCTCCCCAAGATTCTATGATGAGAACTATTTTGTCCAAAAGCATTGGCACTGGGAGATGGGTGTGTGGGTTGATCGTAACATCTCCAAGGGTGATCTTAATCCGGCAGCTACCCCTGGGCAAGAGGGGACTCAATCAGCCCCCGAAACTTATGGTATGAAAAAAAATTCAATTCGTAACTAAATTTATCAAATTAACTAATTATACAGTCTTACACTTTTTTGTAGCATCAAGGCTAAGAGGTAGTACCTAGAGCATCCTCCTGAAGGGATGGAGCAGGTGCAGGCTAATATGTTGCGTTTGGAATGAAACTAGGTGAGGATGATGGCGGAGTTGGCAGAGCTGAGGGCCATTCTTAACCATAGGGCTGCATGAGGGGGCAGTAGAAAATGAAGATGAATTGGTGGTTGAGAACCCAAATGATAATGCACTGGACACCGATGATAAGGCGGCGGATTCCAGCAACAGATCAGGGTCAGGCGAGGATGAGGAGGGCAGTGAGACTGAAAAGGAGGATGATCAGCAACCCCGGATACCCGAAGACAAGCTCTAATGTGATTATATGTTAAGTTCTTTGATGCAATGAATTTTATTAATGGTTTCTACTATTGTGGAGATTTATTTTGGTAGCGATTATATGCTAGAATTTAATTATGATATCATTTTGTGTATGGTACAATTTGATGCAATCATGTTTGATGTGTTGTTTATATTATTGATATGAGCTATTTTGTACTAGTCTCTTATGAACTTGGAATAATTCCCTTGTGGTTTTACCACTCTGAGTTCTGGTAAAATAGTTCAGCACTCAATTCATGAATCGATGGTTGGAACATGCAAAGTCGCATGCTTACCATAATACACTACTCGACGAGGTCTTACAGACAAGCCAGCGAGGTCACATGAATTAATTGGTTTTGGTGATTTAGGTACTGTCTTCAATCGACCTCCTTAGCGCCGATATAACTGACGCTGCAAACTCCTGTTTTAAGGGACTATGTGGCTATTGTGCAAGGTCTCACTAGAGTGCTCGTTCTAACTGATTCTTATGATGAGTAGTTGTGCAATGTCGGCTATTACATCCCCAAAACCCTTTCTTATGTGATTCGATCCGAAATGGGAATGCCAAATGGTTACCAATTATACAACTTTATTATCTCCATCGCAAACTTATAATCAAAAGAGAATGGGATAATGCAACATTTAGAAACTACATAATGGGAACAAATATAAGCCTTCTTTTTCTTCTTCTTCTTCTTCAATTATGGATGCCTCTCTAAACACCTTTCTTGTGGTCTCTCCTCAATGCTAGCTCCACACCAATTATCTCTTCCTGGCTGACATCACTGCCAAAGGGTGTTGTATCTGGAATAATATCTGACAATGAGGATGGACTAACCTCCCCCATAAATTGTATTTTCCCTTCAATGACCACAGATTTACTAGAATTGCAAGGATCATCTACATAAAAAAATGCATAGCTCGTGATGCTAGGATGTATGGATCGCCACTACAACGTGTCTTGCTCAAGTCGACAACTGTATAACCTAGCTCATCAAAATCGATACACCAGCATTGTTGTCAACCCATTTACATTTGAAAATTGGGACCCTAAAACTTGTATAGACCATTTCCCAAATTTCTTCAATCACACTGACCCACCGCGACCCGGGGTTGTTAATACAATCACAGCAAGCACAATTTAATTAACCCGGGCTGAGGCACTAGTCCCATGGGATGGTCAAAAATAAGATATATATTCTGCACCCATTCTCGCAACTAATGCTACCAAATGGTGGTAAGCGATAAGCCCTAGGTTTGTCTACAGAGATGCTAGGTTTCAAGTAAAAGTCAAAACACAGCCTTGGGTCGTCAATCTGCACGAGTGAAAGAAACAGCTACTAATGTAAACATGCAAATGAGGGGTGGTATTTTCAACTAACAACTACTAAGAATGAAATAAACAAACAAGTAAACTATTTATACAAGGCACTTGGGACTAATTTAGCAACATGGTAGTTTTAATGCTTCAATCCTCGATTGATTCACATATAGACATACAAAAAAATTTATCAATGTGTCATAACACGTAGTGTGGTTGATGGCATACACTTCCTCATCCCTGTCACAATGGGTGTGCTCGCAACCCTCCACCGACATCACCATTATAATTAGGGGAGCACAACAAGGTTCAACCGTTGTTGTGGCTCTGTTTCTCCCCCATGCTATTATGGCTTGGGCTTCCACCACAAAGGCACTAATTCCCAGTGGTCCTCTATACGCGAGGCTTTAGGTTCATAGGTACCTTATCTATGATACTAGGGTTTCAACACAACACCTAGCTTGCTACTATCAACTATCTATACCTGTAACCTATCGGAAAACGGTTAAGTAATCAGCTAAGACTGGTGTGATGGTATGTATATTAGGGTTTCCTCGAATCTCCCATGCACACACTCACACAGAATCGTTCCCCTCCACCCATTTAAACATCCAGGTTTCTCTTCCCAATAGGGCATCAATAAGTGAACCATACAAGAACATAGCCCAAAGTGTGTGCTCATATATGGTGTAGTTTTCATGCATTTGTCTCATTCAAGAAAAATCACAATAATATCATAAACACAAAGATAGATGGAATTTAAGGAATCTCATAAAGCATCAAAAGCTACACATGTGCCAAATATGTCCCAAGCTTAGTCTAACTACTCCCTAGACATGGAATACAAATAGATATTTGAATTTCACATCTTTGGGATGAAACAAGAAGAAAAGAAAAGGGAAAAAGTACAAAACCTACTAAGGAACTCCTTCCTTCTCCCAAATACTCTCCAAGTTACAAGATATGAATTATCTCGCCTAATGTACTTTAAAATAAGTAGCCTAATGTATTTTAAAATAAGTAGACAAGGGTTATATACATAGTAGTAGGAGATTGGGCATAAAAATAAGCCCAAAATAAGCCAAAAGTGCCAAAACCCTAGGTCAGCCGCCTAGTTTTCATGAATCAGCTTAGATGCCACGGTCCATGAAGCCTTCAAGCGTAAACCACCAGATCTGGTACGGTCCATGAACATTCACAGCCGCAAGAAGCCAATGCTCATGAAACTGGGCTCATGCCACGGTCCGTGAAGATCTTCGCGGACCACGAGCAGCACAAAGGATTTTGCTCAGACGTTTTCATGGACCAGCTTCCTTTTCATGGACCATGAATAGCACCACGGTTTCCACTCAGTAGTTTTCATGGCCTGGTCTCCTTTTCATGGACTTCGAGCAACATGGGTGTTTTCTAAGAACTCTCATCACGGTCCGGGAAGGTTTTCACGGACTGGCTTCCATACTTAGCCAAATTTCTCATTCATGCTTCATGGCCCGGCTTCATTGTCATGGACCAGCGTTGTTTCTTTGTGTAGGGTGGACCGTGGGCATCTTCATGGCCCGCTGATGCTTCGTGTAGCACAGAATGTCACGGGTCGCTGATCCTTCATCGGCTAAACTTAGTTTGCTTGCCACGGGTGAACTGTTAGTCCGAATTGGGAGTTCTAGTAGTCGATTTTGTATAACTCAAGAAGACAAATCCAATGGAACCATCTTTGAAGGTTAATGTTTCCTGGATCATTCTCAAACTAAGGCAACACTCCTCGGACCATGATTCACCATTTCCACCTTTTGCCTTCTTGAACTTCGAAGCCACCTATCCTTGGCTTCAATCTCCTTCTACCACGCATTGTGCTTATGGCCTTCATCTACTACCATTCAATGCGAATGGCCTTCAAATCTTCTACCTTTAAAAGCAAATGGCCTTTGCAAGAATGTAATGTAACAAATAGCATTCACGGGCGACCTACTAAAAGTACTTATAATGAAGACCAAGGAGCCCGTGAACACGTATGTCAATAATCACTAATTAAGTGTACAAAACGTGGGATTTTTAGAATAGAAAGCCGAACATGGTTTTCTAAACCCCTTATCATGTAAACTCAACTAATGTTGCCAAATTGCCAACCAAAAGTAAATAAAAACTAGAAAAAAGTGTTGTTATAACCCTATTTAGTTTACATAAGTGCCAATATAACCCTCTCTGAAAACTTTTAGCCGGAATTTTATAAAATTACATGTTTTCCTTTCTGAAAAAAAATAAATTACAAAAAAAATAGGAAATGATGTTACTACCCTTAGACTCATCAATACTCCGCCGCCGGATCGCCACTGGATTAGGTAGGATTATATCAGCACATTATGAAAACTGGTAGGGTTAAATCAGTACATTTCTAAAATTTATAGGGTTATATCAGCACATTAGTAAAAATGTAGGGTTATATCAGCACATACTATAGGATATAGGGGTTTTAATGATATTTTGTTTATTTTGTTGTGTTTAGTCTGGATTGATAATTGGATGGCCTTTAGTGTTGTGTGCGATTGTTATTTTGATGTGTTCTTTGACCTAAGGTTTTTAATGTTGATAAGTTTTGAAATGAGACTATGATATGTGATAATGGTGTTTAATATTAATAATGGTGTCATGATGTCAAATTTTATGTTGTATAAGATATTGTTATGATGTTATAATGGTGTATATGATGATGTGGTCGCCCGTTAAGTCTAGTTGAGTACCACACACTTAATATTTATAATATGTGCTGATATAACCCTATAAGTTTTAAGAATGTGCTGATATAACCCTACAAACATTAGAAATGTGCTGATATAACCCTACAAACATTAGGAATGTGCTGATATAATCCAACAAGATTTCATAATAGGCTGATATAACCCTACCTGTTCCAGCGGTGGTCCCGGGGTGGTTCGATGAACTATAAGGGTAAAATTATCCACCTAATTTTAGAGTTAGCCCAAAGGGTATTTTGGTCAGTTTACATAAAGTCAACGCCAAAAAATTAAGGTTAACACCAGAAATGGGTTCTGAGGGTTATATTAGCACTTTCATTAACTAGTTAGGGTTATATCTGAACTAAAAATTATCATAGGGGTTATATTGACACTTACTCAAGTAGATAAGGTTATATTGACACTTATCCCTAAAAACTACGTCAAATGCATTGGTTAAAGCATGCATAATGGTGTAGATTACACACCATAATACGACATGTTCCCGTGCACTGAATTCTTATCCTTTGAGCTTCTGACATGCAATGCTTCCGCAACTATACAAACGCCATTATTTTGTGTTGAGGTGTGTGTGTCATATTCAAGGGTTGAAAAGGTAAACCCATTCATGTCATAGCCAGTGAAAGAAATGGCCATAGTAGAAGACATGAAGGCTAACCAATTCAAGGCTTCACCGTGACTTTCTCCAACAACAGTTTACCCTAACCAATCAATGAAGGTGAAATTGTGTTCGGCAAGTACTTGCTTCTCCGATCAACCGAGGTGCCTCTCTTTGATTGAGACCGTGTGCATATCCACGTAGAGGCGAACCACATCTAAATTTCACAAGACATACAAGCGTAATTTCATCAACTCGTCATGGGTTAATACCTGAGTGTACTTTCATAAGACATACAAGTGTTCCTTTTTGAAAACCTTTGCCCCCCACTCTATTTCCATGGTGCAATTTTGGTACGCCAACTGATTCTTCATTCTTTAAGAATTCCATGCAATATTCTACCGCCTCCTCGGTCACATACCTCTGGACTATACTGGCATCCAGGTGAAAATGATTTTTCAAATAACCCTTGAATATTTTCATATATCTCTTGAAAGGATACATCCAACGAAGGTAAACATGAATACAAATCAAAATTTCCCATACAACATGAACCAACGAGTGCACCATTATATCAAAGAATGAAAGGGGTAAATTCATATCCAACTTACACAACACGATAACTATTTCCTTCTGCAGTTCCTCCAATTTCCCATGCCTGGTCTCTTTACCAAAAAATTCCTTAAAGAAGCGACACAACCAGGTAATGCACTTCCTGGCGTGAGTTGGCAAGGTGGATCTAACTGCAACCGGTAGAAATTATTGAATCAGACAATGTGAATCGTTAGATTGCACACTCCCCAATCTCAATCCCTTTTCGGACATAAGATTTATTACCCGGGATGAGTAGCCCATCAGGACATCCATTGCTTTCAAACTAGAACATATCAGCTCTTTCTCTGCTTTTGACAGTGTGTAATAAGCTGCTAGCAAGTATGTCTTTGTCCCCTGCACCTGTGGGGCCAAATCAGGTCAATTCCCATTTCGACCATATCCTTCCTTGACTTCACACCATCCTTTGTCTTACCTGGGATATTCATTAAAGTACGACCCAAACTATCACATACATTCTTTTCAATATGCATCATGTCCAAACAGTGTCAGACTTCAAGTTTCTCCCAATATGGTAGTTCAAAAAATATTGATCGCTTCCTCCAACTACTGGCTACCTTTGGTTTCCTCTTCCTCTTTCCAAGGTCATTACAAAAATCTTACAACATGTACAATATTGACGCACATGTTAATACATGAGGAGGGCGGACAACTCTACCTTTCCATTGAATCGATCACATTTATTCCTCCATCGATGAGTTGTTAGAAGCCATCTACGGTGACAAAGGTACATAGCCTTACTTCCATACCTCAAATTGCAATAATTTTTGCCATCTAAACAAATTGGGAAGGCCTTGTGTCCTTTCACGGAATAGCCAGAAAGTTTCCCATATGTGGGAAAGTCATTAACAATGTAGAACAACATCGCTCTAAAATTAAACTCCTCCTGCTGAAACCCATCATACATTGTAATTCTAGGATGCCACAACTTTTTCAAGTCATCCACCTAGGGGATAGGTAGATATCGATATCGTTGCCCAGTTTTCTCAGACTGGAGATCATTAGAGACAACATTATGTACTTCATTTTCATTCACAACCAAGTGGGCAAGTTGTAAATCATTACCATCAACGGCCAAGAACTATAATTGCTGCTCATATTACCAAACGAGTTTATTCTATCGGTGCACAAACCAAGCCTCAGGTTACATGGCTGGGAGATCGTTGTTGTACCTCTCAAAGTTAATATTGTTAAGCCATAATGCTTCTTATCTACAATTAAGTAGATAATGTCAAGTCGGGGTCGTCCATGAGAAGAGAGATCTTTTCAAGTGTTTAAACATACATAGGAGAAAACATACTAAGCATATACATGCATAGATACATATAAAAGCATGTAAACAAAGGGGGGTTTGGTTGGTTTTTTATCCTAAGTTATCAAATTGAAATATAACAACTAGAAAATCAAGAGAACTGTGATAATCATGCAATACAACTAAAGATACGATGTAAATGATAATTAATGAAGCCTTGGGGGCAATCGATTTCCACTTCCAAACTTCATATAGCTCATCGATTCATTCACTCATTCAATTACATTTATTGTTTTGGGGGAATGTTATCACTTCTCATTCAAATATCAACATCCATTCCTCCTTAAGAGTAGTTTGCAAAGACAAACAACGACCATTTGCAAACCTCATTGATGATCACCCTAGACAAACAACATCATAGGGGTATTTTTTTTTTTTTTTAAACCATCCTGAGATGGAGGGTATATATTGGCTCCCCAGACCGTTAGATATGCCAATAGGCGCACAATGTTCAAATACAAAATATCATTCCTTAGAATGTGAATCTTAAAAGTAATAGGTTGTAACCTATTCGTTTTTATCCTACAAGTAGCAAAGAAAAAACCTTAGCCGAGACATCCTCTATGTAGTCTATAGTTTTAGCCGAGACATCACAAACAGGTCAAAGAGTCGTACAGAACGAAACTTCTATTTGTCGATGATTTCTGGCCAAAAAACCATAGAGCTTGAGAGAAAGGTTGGTACTGTAAAAAAAAAACAGCAAAAAGTCTTCCCAGAAACTTCCTTAGTTGATTCCTTTAAGTTGTAGTATCCTCCTCTGCAGTATAAGGAATCAGTCTCTTCCTCTGTTCAAAGATTAGTTAATCCTGTCTTTCCATTCTTAGTCTGCTCCACCTGCAAATGCATAAAACAAAAAGCGAGCAGTATCCAGTAGAGATGGATATAAAAACCAGTTTAAAAGCTTCAGCCGAAGATTTAAATATTAGCTATGTTCCTATGTTCCAATTCTGATTCCATGTAACCCTGCTCTATCCAAATATAGCAAACCCTTTAAAAAAGAGGGAATATCTTCTAGATTAACATCTCCAGTTATTTTCCTTTTCCTAGCATATTTAGCCATATAATCTGCAGCTACATTTGCCTCCCTAGGAATGTAATGAATCAAAGTTCCTTTGTTCCATTTATTCAAAGTACAGCATAAGGAAAAAACTGACCAGTGACATTTTTTTGGGTTTTGGGATCCCATAACCGCATTAAAGCAGTCTGTCTCTACTGTGAAGGTTAAAAGATCAAGTTCTAAACCTAGGAGATAAGCATAGTGTATTCCAATAAGTTCTGCATGTAGAGGTGAATCAGCCTTAAAGTGATAAACTCTTAAATTAATCACCTCTCCCCTCCAGTCTCTAATTATAACAGCACTTGTAGATTCACAATCAGGTTTCCATGTTGCATCTGTGTTAAGCTTATAACCTACTGTTGGTTTTTCCCATCTTACTGCTGTGATTAAAATCTTATTTTTCTGATGTGGAGCAGGTATGATTTCCTTTTGTATTAGATGCTTATGCTTCTCTAGGCTACCATATTGAGGATTAGCAACAAAAATCTGGTAAACCTGTTCTTTAACATTCAAAAAGCATGAATCCACAGAGCATGATTGATCCTCAAACAAAATCTTATTCCTATATTTCCATATTGACCATGCTGTGACCATTGTAAAAGCTATTATCAAATTGGACCAGATCACAGAATCAGCTCTGATAGACAGATAAAAATCAATTCTATTCTTAAAATTACCAAAAACTGGCTGATTAATTTCCAAGACTTCATTGACCTTTTTCCAGATTGCAGTGGCAAAAGCACAAGAATTAAAACAGTGATTAAGAGAATCTGAGTGCACTCTACACATGGGACATATTGAGGCTAGAGAGAAACCAAACTTACAAATAATATTATCGAAAGGTAAAATTCCATTAAGGGCTCTCCAAACTAAAACTGACATTTTGGCAGGTATAAAGGATGACCAAACCTTATTTAAATGCCTAATAGTTACTCCTTTCTGTCTGCAGATGTTATAGGCTGAAGCTGTATTAAAATCTCCATTTGCTGAAGCTGTCCATATTAACCTGTCCTCATGTGAATGAGAAATTGTTACCACCTGCAAGAGTAGCATTGTACTGGTAGCCAAATGTGGCTCCAAAAAATGAAGATAAGAGTTTTTATTCATCACAAAAGTATTAAGATGAATGTCTGGGAAAGGTATTTCCTCATCTTGTGGCCATTCATATGTTAAAGCACCTTTTCCTGTCCAGTTTGCATTCCAAAAAGAGCAATCTCCATTTCCATAAATTACTCTAGACACACCATTAGCTAGTTCAGTTATTTGACAGATTCTCTTCCAAACATTAGATTTCTTATATGAATCTGGTAGTGTCCATAAATAATTTGCCCAGAGAGTGTTATTTACTTGCAATTTCCACCAAAGCTTGCAAGAAAAGGCATTAATAGTAGCATGTAAATCCCTGAATCCTGTACCATTTTCATGGGTAGGAAAACTCATTCTAAGCCAAGACCTCCATCTTTTCCTATGGACTAAGTTATCATCTCCCCAGAAAAAACCTGAGGCCATATTCTCCATTTTTCTTATAATTACCTTAGGTGGCTTTAGAACTGAAAACATATATGTAGGAATTGAGAGAAAACAGTGGTTTATAAGGATAATTTTGCCTGAAGTACTTAACCACCTATTCTTCCAATTATTTAAAGCTTTTTCCATTCTCTCTAAGATGGGATAATAATATATCTGTTTATTTCTACCTGAAAAGATGGGGATACCTAAGTAGGTGAAAGGAAAACTGCCTCTAGTCATACCTAGATTCCTGCTCAGTGCATGTATTCTATCAATAGCAGTATTTGGAGCAACAAAAAAATTAGATTTAGAAAATTTTATTTTTTGTCCCGCTGTTTGTTCATAAGCTGTAAGAAACTTTTTAAACCTATCCAGATTTTTTTTATTTCCATTAAGGAAAACAGCCGTATCATCCGCATACATTAGATGTGTAATCTGTGAACAGTTTTTAGGCAAGCTAAAATACTTTAGATAACCTAAACTAAAAAGTTTTTTTAAGCCCCGAGAGAAAGCTTCTGAAAGGATGTTATACAAAAAAGGAGAAAGGGGATCTCCTTGTTTGATACCTCTATTAGAAGCAAAAAAACCTGAAACAGATCCATTAATTAAAACTGAAAACCGTGCTGAGGATATGTTTTGCATTATCCTGTTGACAAAACTCCCATGGAAACCAAATTTCAGAAGAATTGAATTGAGAAAAGACCAAGAAACTCTATCAAAAGCCTTTTCCATATCTAATTTAACTATTATATTTGAGGCTTTAGATTTCCTAGAGAGTATTCTAGTCATTTCCTGCATCATTATGGTATTATCCGATATATCCCTCCCTTTCATAAATGCGCTCTGTTCCAAAGATATTATTTGTGACATATAAGGTTTAATCCTATCCATTAGCAACTTAGAGAAAACCTTATTCACAAAATTTGAAAGGCTAATAGGCCTGAAATCAGAAAAGTTCACTGGGACCGGTTTTTTAGGGATTAAAAATAACCAGGTGCTAGAA
Source organism: Rubia yunnanensis (assembly GCA_037428765.1). Lineage (NCBI taxonomy): Eukaryota > Viridiplantae > Streptophyta > Magnoliopsida > Gentianales > Rubiaceae > Rubia > Rubia yunnanensis. Next base: position 66,877,786 of record CM075064.1, read on the forward strand.
ATTGCACTAGGAATATTTCCGGTTTGTAAAAAATCATTTGCAGCATCTAAGAGGTCCTCTTTAATTGTATCCCAAAATGTAATATAAAAAGAACTAGAGAATCCATCCGGTCCTGGTGAACTATTTCTATTAAGTTCAAAGACTACACTTTGTAATTCCTTTATTAAAAATGGAGACAGAAGAGAGGAATTATCCTGATCTGTAATCAGTGCTGGTATCTCTTTCAGAAAATGCTGAAAATAAGTTCCTTGTTTTTGAGATGTATCCTCATTCAAAAGGTCAGTATAAAATCTCACTGCCTCATCTTTTATCAAGGTAGGATCAGTAATCCATATTCCATGTTTATCTCTTATTTTACAGATTCTAGCCTTTGCTCTCTTCTCTTTAATTGAATGATGAAAAAATTTATTATTTGCATCTCCATATTTTAACCAGTTTAACCTAGCTTTTTGCCTGAGGAAAATGTTTTTTTCTTTTTGAGCCCTCATCAGTGTTTGTTTAGATTTATTAAGTTCTGCTAGGATTAACTGATCATGATTTTGCTGAAAGGCTTTTTCCAAATCAGTAACTCTATTTTCCTGTTGGTCCAAATTTTGATCCACATTACCAAATTGTGTTTTGTTCCAATTTTTAATTTCCAACTTTAGCCTCTTAAGTTTGGCTACAAACCTAAACATACCACTGAAAGGAGTATCTATGTTCCAGTTAAGCATTACTAATTTCTGAAATTCCTCTCTATTCGACCACATTTCCTGATACCTAAAGGGTCTAGGTGCTAATTCTTCAGCAATTTGAACTGAAAGTAGAAGAGGAGCATGATCTGATGACATTCTATTTAAAACCTGAATTGAACTATTAGGAAATAGATCAAACCAGTCTAAAGTTGCCACTCCCCTATCTAGTCTTTGAAATATTAGGTCCTTACATCTATCTTTAAACCTGTTATTACTCCATGTGAAAGAATTTCCAACAGTTTGAATTTCATGCAAATCCATAAAACTAAGAAATCCATTAAACTGTTTCATACTTTTTTTTGGAGTGGACTTTCTGCCTTTGTATTCATTAACAGTTGTCACAGTGTTAAAATCCCCTATATATAATGTGTTAACCTCTTGCTTTCCTTTTAAATCAGACCATAAAAGCTCTCTTATTTGCCTATGAACACTTGCATAAATGAAAACACAGTTCCAAGTGCTAGAGGAGGCCACATCAGTAACTTTAACATTCACATATTGGTCAGTTTCATCAGCAATAGAGATATTGAAAGTTTCATTCCAGAATAACCAAATTTTAGCATGCTGAGCAGGATAAGCATTTCTGAAACCAATATTATGTTTAAATTCTGAAATTTTGAGTTTATCTTGCCATGGTTCGATTAAGCACAAAATGTCTAGTTTATGTTTGTTTTTTAGGATCTTAAGTCTATCCAAGGATGTACCTATTCCCCTAACATTCCAAACAAGTATATTTCCTATAATTGTGTGTTTAATCATTTAAAAATTTTTGGCATGGCTTTTTGTGTGGATCTAAGATTCCTACCAGTCTTAGCTGAATTTTTCCCTTTATTCCCTGATTTACCTGTTTCTTTTCCATTTTTTCCAACTACAGGGCTTAGCTCAGGCTCATTTAGCTTTAAATTTTCCTCCTCTGAATTAATCTGATCATTTGGCATTAAGTTTTCCTCCTCTACAACATTTAGCTCTAAATTAACCTGATCAGAGTTTTGATGATTCAGTTCACCTACCATTATTGTGGAAATCTCCTGATTAAGTCCTTGTTTTTCTATCTCATCACCTGAACCTAAAACTATGTTCCTGTTTACTTGTTCTTCAGAAAGTATAATTACTGGATTATCATGGGTCTCCAAAGATTCATGAAAAATCTCTAGAGTTTCCCCTTCTTGGTCCTGATCCTCACTGAGATTATCCAATATATTGAAAGCATTAGAAATAGAAACTGTGTTTGATTTAAAAGTGTTTTCCTGAATTGGAATAACTTCAGAGTGTATTGTTTTTCTCCTCCAAACTGTTGTGGTTATTGGCTTAGATATATCATCAAGAGAGTAGAATGAAGGTGCTTTTTTCTTAATACTAATTGGGCCAAGATCAGTGCTCAGGCTTCTATTTCCCTCTGTATTAATTTTCTGTTCCTGGAACTCCTTTTCTTTTTGTGATACTGTTAAATCAGAGGAGCCCTCTAGATTAACTAGGACTCTTTGTGCTATTGTTTGTTCTCCTTTAGCTCCCTTAGGTTGTTTATCTTCCCTCTTTTTCTCCATCTTTTTCCTTAGTTCAGGATGTAAGAAGTTACATCTATTACTAGTATGACCAGTTATCTTACAATGTGAGCAATAAGTAGGCAAATCTTCATATTCTATCGGATATTCAGCCACCTTATTTCCAACTCCTACAACAATTGTACTAGGAAGTGATGCTAACAGGTCTATCTCTACACAAACTTTAATGGCCGAGGGTCGGGTTAAAGCAATTGTTGCCGCATCCATCTTAAGAAAACGACCAATCTGACTACTAATTCCCATAATTGCTGAGTTATTATAGAACATAATTGGGAGTTTGTGGAAGGTTACCCAAACCGGTGCTATTGATGATTCCACTGACGGCGAGAAATCCTGTGTCCATTTTTGAACCTTCATGCTGAATCCATTGATCATCCATTGCCCTTTAATCCAGCACCGTTGGTAATCTTCTTGTTCCTGAAAACGAATAAGAATATGTCGGTAATCGATAGAACCCAATTGAAATTTAGACTTAAAACCTATCGATTTAAAAGCCATGTGAATAGCCTCCATATTTGGTTTCCCACGAAGAAATTTCCCAACAAGCGCATTCTGATAATGCGCAGCTAGCAGTTCTCCCTCCTCTGGAGGAAGAATATACGCTACTTTCCCTTTAAATTCTGTAACGGGATGTAAATTGGGGGTATCAGGAAGTGACATCAGCAGTGGCGATGGTTTTGAATTTAGGGCTTGAGCAAAGCTTTTGGGGATTTGGGGGATAGGAGAATCGTAGTCATAGAAGGATTAGTGTCGGGATTCGGTATAGGCGCCGGTGACGCCATAGTCAATCACCGGAGGTGGCAATGGCTTCCACCAGAGGGGTTATAGCCGTTGTCTGTGAAGCAAATAGAAATAAAAGAAGATAATAAACAGTAGAATTAGTGTGTTTTTCGCACTGTAAATCGCCCACAGGAATAGTGTTTTCAACGAGTAAATTCTCCCCTTCACTTATATAGGGGTATTTCATCAATGGCATTTAACCCAAAGGACCATAGGTTTAATAATAACAAGCCTTCTACCAAAGACATAGTTATTTAACCAAACAAAGCATTCATTAGGTTAAACTTAGAACAAACAACATTCAAGGTTCAACCTTTCTTTGCATCTATGTGACAAATATGAAAACAAACCACATTAACATACTCATCTAGCAAGAATTACCACACATTATACACAAGAAGTTCTAAATCCATGCTTTTGGATTTCCATATCAAATGAGTTAAGAAATTTGCAACTTTCATAACACTCTAACATTTCAATCTTACAAAAATTTCATATACTCAAACAACCCATGGTATAAAGGAGGTAAAACACAACATTCATGGCATAATAAATGCTCTCCAATAAATGTTCATAAATGAGCAAACATAGAATCTTACTACATAAGCTTGGAAGCTTCAATCAATTGCTCCCAAGAACTAGATTTAGCTACAAGAGTTCATACTAATTAATGCTAAACAACCAAACATAATACAAGAGAATTCAAAGATGAAAATGGAAGAAAACAGGGTTTGAAACAATACCAAAAATGCAGCTAAAGAAGATATGAATGAGAGGAAAGAGAGTTCTATTTATAGTACAAAAAGGATAAGTTTAGATTCTGGCCACCCGTTGGTCGCGACTCGCGATGAGGCCATCGCGACGAGTGCCAGAATTTAACCCTGTTTTATGTTCTTCTTCTTGTGGTAAACATTTATCTTCATAGCGATTCCTCTCATTTTTCAAGTCTTCAATGTCTTCAAAAATGGTCTTCGATGGCCTCCGATCTTCATGTCTTTGAAGCAAGTCTTTAAAAATGTGATCTTTAATGGCCTCCGATCTTCATGCCTCCATGTTCTTCCCTTGTCATGCAAAATCCACTTAGAAGAGGTAAAAGAGCGTAAAGTTGCTCTTACCCCTCCTAAGAGAATTTCAAGGTAAAACACAAGCTCTTGATAATAAAAGAGCACAAAAGTGACCCAAAACAGTACTAAATTATGCACATAAAATAGACATATCAGTGGTTCATTCCCAAAGTTCGAAAAGGAAGCATCTATCTTCTTCCATTGATCACCATCAACCGAAGACTAATCACTTCAGTATCAACCACTTTCCGATTTGCATGAAAACTCAAATTCTTAGCATCCTCAAGATTTTCAAACAATCTTCTCAAATGAGGAATAATAGGTAGATACCAGACAGCCTTTGCGGGAACCTTCTTCGTCTACGATTTCCAATTTCTCCATCAACATCAACCTCTTTCATTTTTTTAAAATTAAAACCACCCCTTATAGTAAGGAGGGAGGGTTGTTTATGGGCTACCCCAGACCCAAAAAAGAAAAATGAGCACGAAGGGGGAGCATAGCTCAGTTCAATACAAGCATGACCAAAGCAAAACAGCTTGCTTCCAATAGTAACAGTGATGAGTGCCACACACGGCTCTCCTCGCAAATTAGTATTTAGGGTGGTTGTTCCCGTTTTAAGGTGATATGGGAAAGGATGCAGTTTAGCGAATCGTAAGTACGAAACTCAACTTAGCATCCAATGTATATCAGCCTTAAACCAGGAACACACAAACCACTAACCAAATAAGCAAAAGAATGGTAAGCTATTCTAGTCCTATGTACTGATCAGAAAAAATTATGCAGTGATCAAAACCGAATATGAGATAAGTGCACCAGTGAGATGAGGACCCTGTAGATGCTGCTCAAGCTGTGATTGCAATAATCATGGAGGATGATGGATTCTGATTGTGGGAAGATTAAGATTGTCCCCTGCTATTGCTTGTTTTAGAGTAATAGGAGCATCCTGTACTGAGATCTGGCCCCTCACTTCATTATGATCCAGTAAGCTTCTTGCCAGGGAGGCCAATAGATGAGCCACCTGATTCTGCTCCCTGTACGCATGAGTGAAAGAGATGTGTCTAGCTGCAGTAAGTTCCTTAATCTGCCAAATGAGTCTCTGGATATTCCAAGGCACCTGATTTGAACCATTTAAAATCTGGACACCCTGCAAAGAGTCCATTTCTACAATCAAGGGAAACAAGTTAAGTGAGATACATGTTTGGATCCCAGAGAGGGAGGCCCTTAACTCAGCAGTTAAGGGATCATATATCTGTTCCATTTTCTCCATTCCCATAAAGAGAATTTTGCCTGATGAGTCTCTGATAACAATTCCTCCTGCAGCAAAATTTAGCTGAGGGCAGTGTGCATCTGAGTTCATTTTGTAGCCTATATCTGGAGGGTTCCATTTGTAAGATTTGATCATCCTAGGTTTAGGAACTTTAGAGCTAGTGAAAATTCCTATGGCTTTTAAATGAGAGCAATCAGGGTGTTGAGTGATAGGATTTAGGGAGAATATAGACACAGCCATGTTCTTAATCTGTAGGATTGTGGACATTAGCACTATTGGTTTAGAATCATAGAGAAAACTGCATCTATCCTTCCATAGAAACTAGATTAGTAAGTTTGGCATAATATGACATGCACTGTTCTTTGATTTTGAAAATTCTGAGATTGTCCAGAACCATGATAATGCATGAAAGATATGGTCAAAATGTCTATAGGGGATTTCTAGGATTGTGAAAAGCCATTTCCAGAGTTCAGATGCTAGATGGCAGTGTAAGAAGTAGTGAGTTAGCGAATCTTCATTTTGACAGCAGATGCATTTAGAAACAACATGAATGCCCATCTTCCTAAGTTTTTCATCAAATGGCAGATAGTAATTAACCAATTTCCAAACAAAGACAGATATCTTTGGAGGAACCAAGGGATTCCAAATCTGTTTCATTGATCTAATCTCTGAACGTTTATTGGAAATTGATTTGAAAGCTGATGATATTGTGAACTTAGCTGTAGAGGATGGAGTCCAAACCATATGATCTTCCCTGTCAAAAAGAGGAAAAGGTGCTAACAAGGAGTGAAGCAAATCTGGATTAAAGCCATCCATTAGCTGAGGCATGAAAAGGTTCTTGTTCTCCTGAAACTGAGCAATTGTGAGTGTAGGAAAAGGGATATCAGAGTCTGCCTCCCACTGTTCTGAGAGGAACCCTGACCCTCTCCAGTTGCTGTTCCAAAAATTGGAGGTACCTTTTCCCACTTGTATTCTAGAAAAGTTCTCAGCTATACTAGTTATAGCTTTGACTCTTTTCCAAGAGTCTGATTGTCTAGTTGAGGGTGGTAAGGACCAAATGAATCTTGTCCATAAAGTGGATCCTATCTGAAGTTTCCAATAGAGCTTTAGAGAAAAACTATCAATTACAGTATGAAAGCATCTAAATCCAAATCCATTTTGGGATAAAGGATAACATAAATCCGGCCAAGCTTTCCAATGTCTTTTTTCCCCTTGGTCTGAGTTCCCCCAAATAAAATTACTGCACATTTTTTCCATCATTTCAATCATGTGTTTGGTAGGGGACATGACACACCAAACATGCTGAGGGATAGAGGCAATAACATGTTTAACTAAAATAATCCTACCAGCCATATTCAACCACTTGTTGTTCATTTCAGAATTCGGCCACTTAGTTTTTCAATGATAGGCTGAAAGTAAGCATTAAGCTTTCTCCCTTTGAAAATAGTTACTCCTAAATAAGTGAAAGGAAAGAAACCTTGTGACATGAGAGTAATGCTTCTAATCATCCCGGTTCTTGCAACACTAGTTTTGTTTCCCACATAAAAAGCACTCTTGGTAAAATTGACTAACTGACCAGAGGCAAGTTGATAGTGCTTTAAGAATAGAACTAGGTTTTTTAGGGACTTCTTAGTTGCCTTGATGAAAATGACAGTGTCATCTGCATAAGACAAATGAGAGATCTCCAAAGAACCCCGGGGAACTACAAATCTGTCAATGAAACCTAAGTGAAACATGTTTTTTAGCCCCCTATTTAGAAGCTCAGTAATGAAGTTAAACAAAATAGGGGAAAGGGGGTCCCCCTGTTTGAGCCCCCTTGTAGCCTTAAAAAATCCATATGGAACTCCATTGATTAAGACAGAAAACCAGGCAGCTTGAATATTTCTAAGTATCAGTGAGACAATGTGTCCATGAAAACCATATTTCAATAGGAGAGAGTTTAACATAGGCCATGATACTCTGTCAAAAGCTTTAGACATATCAAGTTTGAATATAGCATTTAAGCTCTGTCCCTGTTTATCTAAAAGCCTAACCAGCTCCTGCATTATCAAGATGTTATCTGATATTTCTCTTCCCTCTATGAATGCAGACTGCTCCTCTGATATACATTTATGACTCAGCAGCTTTAGTCTCTCACTCAGTATTTTCGACAAGATTTTGTTAGAAAAATTAGAGAGACTTATGGGCCTATATTCAGAGAAAGATGTAGGGGTCTGAACTTTGGGAATGAGAGCAATCAGTGTGCTTGAAAAAGATTTTGGCACAGGAACCCCACACTGAAAATCCTTAACTGCAGCTAGTAAGTCAGATTTTATAATGTCCCAGCAAATCCTATAAAATTTTCCATTAAAACCATCTGGACCAGGTGCACTATGTTCTCCTAAATCAAAAACTGCCTTCTTTAATTCATCCATTTCCACCAGTTTGAGTAGTGAAATGTTATCTTCCTCTGTAATGGGGGATGGGATATATCTCAGGAAATGGAGGTGATCTTGGCCAGAGAGATCAAAGTTGTCATCAGAGAGAAGGTTTTTGTAAAAAGACACAGCAGCCACACCAATACTATCCTGATCATTACACCACTGACTGTTATCAATTTTTATTTTATTGATCCTAAGTCTAGCATATTTATCTCTGACTGAGTGATGGAAAAATTTGGTGTTTTTGTCACCATTTTCTAACCAATTGATCCTAGCTTTTTGTTTCCAGAAACATTGCTCCTGCTGTAGAACTTTTGAGAGTTCAACATTAATTTGTGATAAACAAAGAAAATCAGCTGGATCAGCAGATATGTCATATTTCTTTTCCAAATCCATTATATCTGATTCCATTGATTTGATCTTATCAAAAATATTTCCAAAGTGTTGTTTATTCCAGTTCTTTAGGTGCCCTTTAAGTCTAGATAGTTTAAGTGAGAACCCTAGCATACCCTGTGAATCAATGGGAATCCTCCAGTTATTTTCCACCTCTGGTAAAAATGTTGGGTCTAGAGTCCACATATTTTGAAATTTAAATGCTTTTGGGTATGATTTCTCAGAAATATTGGCATCTAAAACTAGTGGGGAATGGTCAGAAGGAAGCCTACCTAAAATCTGAATGGAGGAGTTTGGGAATTTGGTAAACCAGGCTGAGTTTACAATAGATCTATCCAATCTTTTAGCTACCTTATGTTCCAACTTCCTACCATTAGTCCATGTAAACGGATTACCCATTGTTGTAATGTCATTCAGGTTATTAGAATTAAGAAAAGCATCAAAATCATTTATGCAGTTTATATCAGGAGATGATTTACCTCTATATTCACTAATATACCTGATGACATTAAAATCCCCAGTAAGTAGACATGGAAGAGAGGTCCTAGTTAAGCTATTTTCAATATCACTGAACATTTTTTACCTCTCTATTCTATCATGAAATCCATAAATAGCATACAGGTGAAATTCAATATCATGGATAACATGAGATACAGATATCAAAGAGAATTGCTCATGGACTTGGATCATAGAGGCAGTAAAGTCATCTTTGAACATTATCCAGGTCCTTGAGTCCAGGGAGGAAAAAGCACATTGAAAACCTAGCTCATTTTTTAAGTGACCTAGTTTTCCAATATGCTGTTTAGTTTCTACTATGACCAGTATTGAGATACTATGGATTCTGACAATTGATTTCAGCCTCAATAATGATTTCTGTATTCCCCTAGCATTCCAAGTTAAGAGCTTTATATTCATTTTTTACCTTGGGATCTGGTTTTGGCACGAGAGGATATTGAAGTGGAAACAATATTAGGTTCTTGGAAAAAGGTTCTAATATTGTCATGCATAATAGCAAGCTTCCCAGGATCATGCCTAGGATCATGTAATTTCAGGTGATCAGTGGGACTAGGATCTGTAGATTATGAGGGTGTACCTAATGAGGTATCGTGTAATATGGTGGCTGATGTGTCGGAGTCCCCCTCTAGTTTTTTCTGTTTGTGCTAGGAGTTGGTAGCTTGATCACCTTGCTTGTCCTGCTTTGGTAGAGGTAGATCAGTGGTTGTGATTGGGGTTTCCATATCTTGGTCCTGAGTTCCATCAGTGGCTTGTTGTTGTGGTTGTGATGCTAAGTCATGCTTGACCCCAGGAGCTACAGGATCTTGTTGTTGCTCATCAGGAGAAACCTCCTTATCCTCTTGTAATGTCTGCACTTCTTGTATTTCTTGCAAATCCATAGCTTCCTGAAGTTTTGAGAATTTAGAGGAGAGAGTCAGCTGGAATTCTTTAAATTGTTGGGAAACAATAGCTCGATTAAAATCAAAGGAAGCAGGAGTCTTAGTCTGTGTGAAGGAGTGCATAAGATCATCAGTAGATGTCCAATTCGAGTGATCTCTGTTTGTCTTGCTTTTCACTGGCATCCACTGCATTGAGGATGGGATATTGTATGGGGTGACCAGATCTGGAATCTTCTTAGCCAGTGTGACAATTTGTTGATCTTCCAGAGGGGTGTCCACCACATCAATTATTTCTATCATTTCTGGAGCATCTTGAGCACTGGCCACTTCCTTCTGAATGATTGGCAACTTGCCAATCTGTTTTGCAGTAAGAGTGACAGAAGGTGAAATAGCTAAAGGGTTTTTGGGGATGGTCTTAGGGGCCAGAGTATAGGATTTGGTATCCTCTTTGGTATTATGAGACTGTGAGGTACCCATGAGAGGTGCTTGATTATGAATATGATGTGATGGTAGAGCTGAAGCCTGTTTTGGATGAGCTTGGGCTTTAGATTACTTAGGCTTATCACACTCCCCATATCTGTGACCTATTTTGGAGCATTTAGTACAATAGAAAGGATGATCCTCATAAGACACAGTGTACCATCTGCTATCAGTTTTTTAACCCAGCCTGATTCTATCAACCTCTTTCAATTTGAACCTTGGAGCATTGCATTTAGGGCAATCCACCGCATGCAAGTGTTCTCCCCTATACAAGATACAACCGTTTCGACAAGCATGTATCTTTTCATGATCCAAGCCCATTGGACATAGTACCTTCTTTGACTCATGTACCGTTTCGGGTAATCTATTGACAACCGGAAGCATTTCTTTCAACACTTTCAACAAAGAAGAGAAACCGACATCACTATAGGAATACTTAGCTTTGACATACATCGACTATAATGTAGCCTTCAATACAGTCATTCCTTCGGGACATCCATCGTACAAAAGTGTCTCTTTATACTCGTGGAGTTCTGAAATTCTTTTAGGATCTCCACGGTAATTCTTAACGATCTCCTCAACCAACTCATCCATCCTGTCATCCTTCTCGGCCTCTCTTTCATTTCTAGTATGCTCATCCACATTCTTCCCATGCCAAAACCAAATTTTGTATGTTGGATTAAAACCGTATATAAATAAGTCTTCCTTCAAAGAAATTGCTTGTTCATGAATAGCGGTGTTCCGACACTTCTTGCAAGGACAATATACGTAAGACAAATTCTCCTCGAGGCATTCGCAAATGCCTATTCAATGAAGTTGGCTACAAAAGATTGATACACATCGCTTGTTCAATCTTCAATGAAACAATGAATTTAATCCATAGACATTCCTACAATACAATAATAAGTACACACATTTTATTTTTTTTTATTCGTATTTTATTTAACTATTTCATTTTTACTTTAATTTAATAGATATTTATATTATATATATTTATTTGTATCTTTATTTATTTGTATCTTTATTTGATTTAATATAGATTTTAATATATCTAATATTGTAAATAGATTTTAATATATCTATGTATATATATGTCTATATATATGTATATATGTGTATATATATGTATATATATGTGTATATATATGTGTATATATGTGTATATATATGTGTATATGTGTGTATATATGTGTATATATGTGTATGTATATATATATGTGTATATATGTCTTATCTCATCACTCTTTAAATCTTTGTATGGAAGCTGTTTTCATTTATGCCTTGAGAAACAGAGATGGTCGGAAAGAACTATGGAAAGATTTAGAACCAATTTCTAAAGGAGAAACAATTTTCATAGGGGATTTTAATACCATAACCAATGTGGCTGAATATAGAGGTCCGTCTAATCCGGCTCTTGGTAGTATTAGAGACTTCAACACATGGATAAACTCCAATGGTATTCAGGAAATAAACACGGTTGGGAACCTGTTTACTTGGAGCAACTCTAGGCTTAGAAATCCAACCTCAAAAAGATTAGATATAGGACTTTGTACCCTAGCATGGAGTTCCAAATTTCCCTCATCTTCCATACAGATTCTTAATAGGAATACCTCAGACCACTCACCCCTCCTTCTACAGCTATCAAACCTAATCCCTTCATTTCCTAAACCTTTCAGATTTATTAATGCTTGGTTCCAAAGGACAGAGTTTATTGGCTTAATTCAGGATAATTGGGAAAAACCTGCCCAGGATTATGGTATGATGAGATTCTATCTAAATTGATCAGACTTAAAAAGTTGATTAAAATATGGAACAGAGAGTCATTTGGTAATATTGACTCCAATGTCACTCTAGCTGAGGAGGCTTTAAGAATTCAGGAATCTACATTTGATTTAAACCCTAGCCTCCCTGAACTGGTTAAACTAAATCAGAAAAAAGCTGTTTTACTTAGGGCTCTTAAGGAGAAAGAAAAGTTTTGGAAATAGAAAGAAAGACTTAAATGGCATAAACTAGGGGATAATAATACTCAATTCTTCCATAAGGTGGTCCAGGAGAAGAACTGTAAGATGCAAATAAATAAAATCAAAAATGCTGCTGGTCAATGGTTAATTACACAAAATGATATCCAAAAGGAAGCAATTGCCTTTTATTCTGATCTTCTAACTGAACCTGACCAAAACATTGATGATACCTTCTCCTCCCACTTTCTAAGTCAAATTCCCAAACTGTTAAATGACTCAGATAACCAAACTTTATCTGCTCTAGTATTGGAATCTGAACTGGAACTTGTAATTAAAAATTTAAACAGCAACAGCTGCCCAGGGCCAGATGGTTTCACCACTAGGTTTTATAAAAAATGCTGGTCCTTTATTAAATATGACCTTATGGAGGCAGTCAATGAATTTATCTTAAGGTCTACCATTCCGAAAGGGATTTCTAGTACATGGATTACACTCATTCCCAAGAAGGCAACACCTAGTACTTTTGGTGATTTTAGACCAATCTCCCTATCTAATGTACTTAATAAAATATGTTCTAAAGTTCTGATGGAAAGGCTAAAACCTTTTATGGACAAGCTGATATCTCCTAACCAGTCATCCTTTTTAAAAAGGAGGGACATTTCTGACAACATATTATATCTACAGGAAATGGTCAGACTTCTAGATAAGAAAAATAGGATTCCTAACTGTATCTTAAAATTGGACTTAATGAAGGCCTTCGATAGAGTAAACTGGCAGTTTCTTAGGATGATTTTGATTAAATTTGGCTTTAATGGGAACTTTTTAAAGGCAGTTATGAGTAATTTATCACAGGCACATTTTTCAGTTCTTGTTAATGGGACTCCAGTTGGTTTCTTTAAAGCTTCTAGAGGGATTAAACAAGTGATCCACTCTCTCCTTTTCTGTTTAATATTTTTACTGAAGCTTTCTCAAGGAGTTTAGCATACATTTTTTCTACCAGTAAACTATCATGTTTCAGTTTACCTGCCTCAATACCTGCTGTGTCACATTTAACGTATGCAGATGACACCATCATCTTTATGCAAGCATCTAAATCTAATCTCATAAGAATAAAAGCCTTTTTAGATGTATTTGAGGTGACCTCAGGACAGAAATTTAACTTTGATAAATCAGAATTCTATCTTAGTAAAAGGGCATCAAGTTTTAAGAACACTCAGGTTAAATCTATTCTGAAAATGAAAACAGGTTCATTCCCATTCAAGTACCTGGGATGCCCCATATTTCGGGGAAGAACCCTTAAAAGGTATTTTCAACCTTTAATGGCTAACTTAGACTCTAAGCTCCAAAGCTGGAAGAATAAGTGGCTAAGTGCTGGGGGAAAGTTGGTTCTAATTAAACATTGCCTTTACTCCCTGCCACAGCATTTATGGGCTGTAACCTATCCTCCTAAAATAGTAATCAGCACAATTGAGAAAAGATTAGCAAGATTCTTTTGGGGGGAATCAGATGGAAAAAAGAATAAAATCTGGAAAAAATGGTCTGCCATTGCTGTTCCAACTGATCTAAATGGGCTTGGTTTCAGGTCTGTCAAGGCCATAATTGATACTTGTTCAGCTAAACTTTGGTGGAAAAGCCAATTAGGGTCTACTCTTTGGTCAAAGCTAATCTAGGCCCTTCCAGTTTCACACAGAAAATCAGTAACATGGAAGAGGATTCTCTACATTAACTATTTTACAGAGCAAAACTCAGTAATCATCCATGGGAAGGGTTATTGCATTTTTGGCTAGCTAATTGGTGTCCTCAGGGTCCTCTGTGCAATATCATCCCAGACCATATTGTTGAAGGAAATCCATTTCTGACAGTAGCAGATTTCATACATAACAAGTCAACTGTACTGCCTCAGATTTGCTTCTTGTTAGAAAATGATACTTTATCTTTTTTGCAGGGAGCTGAGCTGGTTCCAGAAAGAGATGACAGATTAGTCTGGAAGCTGGAAACATCAGGGAACTTCACATCGAAATCAACCTACAAGGAACTCACTTATGAATCAGGTAACTTCCCTGTTTCTAAATTCATTTGGAATAAAGCCTTGCAAAAAAAGATCTCAATATTTACATGGAAATTGTTGCAATCCTTCCTTCCATTTGATGAAGTGCTTATCACTTTAGGGTTTAAGTTAGCCTCCAAGTGCCCGGCCTGCTCTAATACAGACTCAATTCAACACTTCTTCATTTCATGTAATACTGCTAAGGCTGTCTGGGAAAACATTGCTTCAATAGTCCATTTCCACCTAAACCCTAGGCATTCCCTAATAGAAAGATTCTTCATTTTCTAGAATACTGATGATTTGATGAGTTGGAAACATTTTATCTGTAAAATAATACCATCACTGACCCGCTGGTCTCTCTGGAAGGCTAGGAATAATTTCCTATATGACAACAAGCCTTTCTCCACTGAACTAATTTCTAAGGAAGTTCATGATTTGATCAAACTGGCACTACTAACTACACCAAAGACTTACTTTGCACAGTCTGTTATGGTTTCTTCTTTAAGTCATTGGGCTCCTTTTACTAGACCTCCACCGAAGCCTAACATACTACTGTTTTGTGGGAAACACCCCCTCTCGGGTCAATCCAAATTAACATTGATGCCTCTTGGTATCCTGATAAGGCAGCAGTAGGAATGGTAGTCAGAGATAGCTTAGGTGATTTGATTGATTTAGCTTCGGCCCCTATTGATGCGGCCTCCTCAATTGAGGCAGAAATGAAGGCCGTCCTGTTTGCTACAGAAAAATATAAGGGTACAGGACACATTTACTATTATGAAACTGATTGCATGATGGCTGTGAACATGATTAATGACCCTTACTCTGCCAATTGGTCCCTCTTTGATTTGGCCTATAAAGTAAATGCTATATTAGGTGATTCTCCAATTCATCATGTTTTTAGGGAAAGTAACTCTGTTGCAAATACCATTGCTAAGCATCATAACTGCCACCTTCAATGCTTGCATCTCAGCTCCATTCCACAGCATATTCAGGGCCTCATTGCTTTTGACAAAAGGAATTTTCCTCATGTCAGAGCACACCAGCATAACTTTACTTTGGATTGATACTGCTAATCGAGTTGCTCTCATGCAGGTGGCAGCTCTTGGCATCCAACTAAACTCGATGAAGGAACACATGTGGTGCTGAACAATCTCCACTCTCCTACTGCTGGATTACTAATTTTAAACCTTATGTAGTTTCATGATATTGAAGTTACCTGGCCAAAGGTGAGAATTCACACAGGGGGTGGAGATTCTCCCTTTGGATCGTAACTTCACTACAGCTTCTACTGTATAGCTGTCTATATTCATAGATTAGGACTTTTGGAGGCAACAATGTTGTCTCATTAACTCGGCACCTAGATACTCATCATGTAACAATGGTTAATCTTTTTAGGGCTTGGGGACCCCAATATATGACTCCCCCACCTAAGGGTGATTTCGTTAAAAAAATATATGTATATATGTCTATATGTATATATGTATATATATATATATATGTATGTATATATATGTATATATGTCTATATGTATATATGTATATATATATATGTATATATATGTATATTTGTATGTATATATATGTATATATGTATGTGTGTATGTATGTATATGTATGTATGTATGTGTATATATGTATATATATGTGTATATATATATATGTATATATGTATGTATATATGTGTGTGTGTGTATATATGTGTGTATATAAATTGAAACCCATATACAATGAAATGCCTAGTTTCAATTAACCCATACTTAAGCACATCCTCTCATATAAAATAAACTAACGTAGAACCTAATTTGAAGATGAAACTACATATTTGTGATATTTGAAAACTTACTTGGTAATTGAGCACAATCAACAACCATATTGGCCACCTACAAGGATGTGGATTTGAACTTCAAAGAGGGAACTCATAATGGGGATAAATTTATGGGGTATTATATGATTGAATTTGGTCAATGGAACCAAAGTCACTGACTAATTCTGGTCGTATGCGACGTCGTTGTAGGTCATCGACTCTAAGTCGGTCAAAACAATATACTTAGCGAGATCGGTCATGTCACGATCTAGTTATACTACATGATCTGACCAACCCAACCGACGTTGTACATACATCAATTATTCTTTTTACTTTGATTGTGAACATTATTTACCCCAGTTTCCATACAACTGAGGTAAAAAATCAATTATTTACCTCAGTTTTTTAAACCGATATAAATAATACTTTTTACTTCAAAAAAAATCAACTGAGGTAAAAGAACTTTTCACCTCAATTTTTTTGGGTTAAGAAAAAAACTGAGGTAAAAGTGGCGAAGTAATAGGTATGGTTTCTTGTAGTAATTCTAAAATCAATATTGGCTTCTCATTAAAAAGAAGCATACCTCTCTCCATAGCTTCATCCATGTGAGATTTGTGAGCAGACTTGACCAGAAAGATCCCTGAATTCAGCCTCCAAATCTTCTGGATAGGCTTCTGTCTCCAGACTCTTCTAAAGAACCCTTCAGCCACTGTAAAGAGAAGGAAGCTCCCCATGATCTTGCACAGCACATTTTCCTCCCACCTTTTGATAGCGTCTTGCACCTCATTCATCGGTATAATTGAGGTTCATAACCTACATTTGCTGTTGGATAGGGAAATTTGCTGGTTCCAATGGTGCATATTATGAAGATAGGGAAAATGACAACCCAAACTCCATTTCGTGAGAGGCTTGATAAGTTGGACAATTTACCACCATCCCTCCTATCTAAGTACATACAAAACTAGAGGGAACATTGTCCTACAAACCCACTCGACCATATCAACTCCAGTACAAAGTACTTGGCTAATGTAATGCATATATTTCGCTCCATGAAACTGACCAAAACCAAGCCCCCTCTTCTACTACGAGGTACCGTGAATAAACAGATATCCCAGGAAACCGATAAGAAACAAGACACCCCAAATGCTTGCAGAAGCACTTACTGCAGCCGCAGAAGATTTTGATGCAGAAGCATTAGTTGTTTGTTGCATTAGTTGAAATTGTTTTCTGGGTCCCAGTAGCCATGTAGAGGCAATTGTCATAGCTTGGATTCTTATCAGTTCTGACCCCATTTCCTCCAAAGCTGCATGCAATATCAGTAGCCCCGTTCATCTGGTAGTAACTGTTGAAAGCATACGACGCATGAGATACAAGGTTGTCAGGCTCGAAACAAGGTTGACTAGGCTGAATGGCCGAGCAATCTACATTCCCAGAACCGCCACAGGCCCAATTTAGGGCATTCTTTAGGTCAGCATCGGTAGCATTGGGAGATGCAATGCACCATGTTCCGTTTGAACTAGTGATGTTTGCACCAGTTGAGATATCCACTGTACCCTTCCCAGTGAAATCAAGGCTGTAAACGCTCGTCTGGTCCGGGAAAAACAAGCCCCAGTTCCTCTCAGATTCCAGCCCTGGCTTTCGGTTCTCGTTGAACAGAGAAAATATGTACGCATCCAGTTCATCCCCAGACTTTGAGGGAGTACCAGTGTTGTTGATCAAGTGGCGAATCAGATTCGTGTTGTAAGTCTGAGCATTGTCTGGAGTTGCTGCTGTTTCTTTCGCGGATCCCTTAGAAGGCCAGCCCGTCTCAGTAACCATTATCTTGATGGTTTTGAAGTTCAGAGCCATCAAAGCATAGTTGATAGCATCAATCTGAGCATCAAACATGTTTGTGTAAAGCAACCCTGTATTTGGGTCGATTACTTCTTTTTTTTTTTAAGGTTAAGCCATCCGTGGATGGGGGAAATTATATTAGGCATTCCCAAGCCATTAAAAAGAAACCAAAATTAGTTGTAGCCGTAGCTAATATTTAATATACAGATGCGAGCAGTAAACACATAAAGCGATGAAAGAGAAAAGCTTTTAGTCTAAGTAGAGGTCATCAGAACTTATCAGTGAATCGAGTTAACGAAACACAAGGCAGTCCGAATCCTTCTACATAGAGCTAATAGCATATCCTCTACTAACGGTGAATGCTATTAGAACACCCTAACTAATGTAATTCCTATCAGGAGAGATCAGGAGGATGTATATGTCAGTCCATGCAGAAGAGGAAGAACATCATCAGATGCACCATCCGTTGCTACCCAAAAATCCATCTTCATTTGCCCTCAAAACTGGAGCACAGTATGTAGTCTCCTTTTGGTAAACCTGGAGCAATGTCACATCCCCGAGTATATATCCTGCATCAATAAAGCATAATCAGCAGCATCCGAACTAGTTCACTATCCGTAATGTCGGAGTACCCATTTGATCGAGTCTAATAAGCCCCTGGGTAGAGTTAGGAAGATCAGAGAAAGTAAGAAAATAAGAGGAAGATTGAGTTGACAGACTATTTTTTGCTAAGTTGTGCGCAACCAAGTTTGCCTCTCTGTAAATATGAACTAAATTAAAAGCACCTAGAGATTGGTGTATGTCATTAGCCAGTGTAAACACCTTCCAATTAGCCTTTCTAGGATCATTTACAAATTGAACAGCACTGAGACAATCAGTTTCTATAACAACAGGTAAGGAAATATGTGAGAATTTATGAATGGCCAGCCTAATTGCCTTCAATTCTGCTTCAAGAGGAGAGGAAGCACTATCATATGCAGTAAAAGCTCCCATAAAGGATCCTCTACTATCCCTAATTATCAGTCCAATCCCACATAAATTTGTATGACAACACCAAGAAGCATCAACATTAATCTTAAATCCTGAACAAGGCCTCTCCCATGCAATTTTATAGATTTTTGGCTTCGGAGGCCTTTTGATCAGAGGCAAGAAAGAGTGATGAGCAATACTCACATCCATAGGAGATCTAATGAAAACTGGTTTAGAGCAAAATGTGTAAAATATTTGATCCCTAATTTGATGAAGAATTAGATCAGTGGAAGGCTTTATAGACTCATGAAGGTATTTGTTTCTCATCTTCCACAAGTTCCAACAGGTAATAACAGCAGCAATTCGAACCATATTGGAATGTAGTGAACTTAGGGTTGGAAAAGTGATATAGCATGATAATCTCTCCCAAATGGATGTAAAACTTCTTTCCCTAATTCCCATAAAATGGTGAATTGTCTTCCAGACTTTTATAGCAAAACTACAGGTGTTAAAGAAGTGCTCCAAAGAGTCTTCATGCACATTGCACATACAGCATTTAGAGGGTAAACTAAATCTCAGATTCTTGAGGATGTTATCAAAAGGAAGAAAAGTGTTTGTCAATTTCCACATAAAAACTGAGACTTTTTTTCAATTCTTTGGTTCCAGAAATGCTGAATAGATGCAGAAGAACCTGATGTATTGCAAAGTCTGAGGTAAGTAGCTTTAAATGAGAATTCCCCATTGATGCCTGGTTTCCAAATCAGCCTATCATCCCTATGTGGAAATAGATTTGCATCCTGCAAAAGAATAGTTACTTCAGATGGTAGACAAGGCTTGATATTGTTAATAAAATGGATTTTATTAGATATAAAATCAGAAACTGTGCAGTCAGCTGGAATATCAATCGAGTTTATGTCACAGTGATCCATTAGCGGACCGATATCTAGCCAATTCGATGTCCAAAAATTGCATTCCCCCTTCCCTATAATAACTCTAGAATTAGCTTCAGCCCAAGAGTTGACAGAGCAAATTCTTTTCCAATTAGGGGAGGTCCTAAGTGAGGGGGGAAGAGCAGCCAGTAAGTGAGTCCACATGGCCTCTGCTTTTTGGTATTTCCACCAAAGCCTAACTGAGCAAGTTTTGATAATGGTGGATAAGGATCTGAATCCTACACCATTTTGATTAGTTGGTAAGCAAAGTGCAGACCATTTTCTCCAAACTCTCTTAGGGTTCAATTCTGTATCCCCCCAAAAATACTTACTCAGTTTTCTTTCAATGAGTCTAATTATCAGTTTGTTAGGCTTTAAAACTGACCAAATGTGTTGAGGTAAAGAGTAAATGCATGCTTCAATGAGTGTAATCTTACCTCCCATGGAAATCCATTTATTTTTCCAATTTCCAATCTTACTGTCAATCTGCTCAAGGAGAGGTTGAAAATAAAGTTTCTTTACTCTCCCTGTGAAAATGGGTACTCCCAGGTATGAAACTGGAAGAGCCCCAATTTTCATTGCCAAAATCTTTTTAATATAGTTAACTTTCTGTACAGATGCATGTTTCCCTATGAAGATATCACTCTTGTTATAATTGATTTTTTGGCCAGTGACTTCTTCAAAGGTAGACAGGAAAGCCTTTAGCCTAATCAAAGTTAGTTTAGTAGCTTTAAAGAAAATAACAGTGTCATCAGCATATGAGAGGTGTGAGGTTCTAGGAGGATTACCAGGAAGGTCAAAAAAGGACAACTTACCATTGTTGAAGATGAAATCCAAACTCCTAGAAAAGGCCTCTGAGAAAATGTTAAACAAAAAAGGAGACAGAGGATCGCCCTGCTTAATTCCCCTAGTGGATTGAAAAAAACCAACAGGCTTACCATTTATAAGAACAGAGAACCAGGCCTGTGACAGATTTTTCATAATGTAAAAAATGAACTTAGCATGGAAGCCAAATTTTGCTTAGACATTATATAAGAAAGACCATCTAACTCTATCAAAAGCATTTTTAAGATCTAATTTAACAATGCAATTTGGATCCCTTCTTTTCCTATTCAGAAATCTGAACATCTCCTGTAGGTAAATTACATTATCTGAGATGTCTCTTCCATGAAGGAAGGCTGTCTGATTGGGAGAAATGATCTTGGGCATGAAAGGCTTCATTCTCTCCATAAGAATTTTAGAACAAATCTTATTTATGACATTAGAGAGACTTATAGGTCTATAATCTTCAAAAGTAATAGGGGTTTTTTTCTTGGGGATTATGGTTATCCATGTACTCCCAATACCCCTAGGCATAGAATTAGCTGAAAGAAAATCATGAACAGCCAAGAGTAAATCATTTGCAATAATATCCCATGATTTTATGTAGAAGTTGGCAGTGAAACCATCAGGGCCTGGGCTACTGAGTTTATTAAGACTGAAGACAATTCTTTTTAGTTCAGATAATGAAACCGGTTTCAGGAGTTGCTCATTGTCCTCATGATTGATCAGTTTTGGTATATGATTTAGAAAGTGAGCTTGAAAGACTGAACTATCTGGGGAACTGTCATCAAGGAGAAGATCTTGAAAAAAGTTAACAGCCTCTATCTCAATATCATGAATGTTATCTAACCACTGGCCATTTGTACTCTTAACTTTAGTAATCTTTAGCCTATTATTCCTCTCCTTCACAGAATTGTGGAAAAAGCTTGTATTATTGTCTCCCTCCCTTAGCCATTTCACTTTAGCCTTGTATTTCCAAAAAAAATTTTGTTCAGCAAGAGCCCTAACAACCTTAGCCCTGGCCTCCCTTAATTTTACCCTCTCAGCTTCAGAATCATTAAGATCAGTTTTAAGTTCCTGGGCCTGCATAGCTAATTCAGCTTGAACTACATTATCATGTATGTTACCAAATTTCTCCTTATTCCAAATTTTTAGTACCTTTTTAAGTCTAATCAGCTTCAGATAAAAAGAGAGCATTCCTGAATTAGGTAAGGGTATTTCCCAGTTCTGTTTGATGATCTCCGAGAATTCCTTTCTTTTATACCAAGTATTTAAAAATCTAAAAGGCCTAGGATTAGAAGGGATATCAGTGCCTACTGTTAACAGCATAGGGTTATGATCAGAGCTAACCCTATTCAGAATCTGAACTGATGAATCAGGAAAAGATTGAGACCAAGAGGGAGTGCATAAACCCCTATCTAATCTTTTAACTGTAGGACACCTAAGTCTATTGTTGGTCCAAGTGAACAAATTGCCTACAGTATTGATTTCCTCCAACGCAATTGCATTTATAAAATCATTGAAATCCTTCATACTACCAGGCTTGGGAGAAGAAGGACCATTATACTCATTTATAGATGTAATTGTGTTGAAATCTCCAATGAGCAATGAATCAGAATGAGTATAGGATGTAAGATCAGACCACATAGATTTCCTCCCAGATCTAGTTCTAAGTCCATAAATAAAAAATACATCCATAGTCTTTTGAAGGTTAATGCAGTTCAGATTAACTGCAAGGAACTGAAGGTTATCTTCTTTCACTGTTAAAATTAGGCTTGATTTCCAGAAAATCCAAATCTGGCCACTGTTAGCAGGGATGCAATTATCATACTTCAACAGTTGTCTATACTCATCACATTGTATGTTATCATGTTTAGGCTCAATTAGACAAAGGAGTTCAAAATTGTGCCTATTGATCAGATTGAGAAGTCTTAGCATGGATGTGTCCATTCCTCTAATGTTCCAAACCAGCATTTTAATCTTTACAGTTGTATTAGTCATAGATAAACATTGCCAGAGCTTTTTGATCTTGTCATGATGGTATTTTTCTGTGAAAAGAAAGACTCAGTTTTCATTTTATTTGAGATACCCAAAGCCTTTTCTTTGTTCTTCTTTACCTGGTTAGAGACTGGGGAAATGTCCAGACTTACCTGCTCAGCCTCATCTTGAGAGCCTTGATATGGGTCAGTGGAGGTATTAAGTGAGGCAGAAGAATCCACATTGATTGCATTATCACCATGGAATGCCATTTCACTGGATAGTTCGTCCTCAGCCAAAGGTAGGAACCTGTTTTCTTTGTTTTTCTGCTGAGAGAAGATAAAATTTTTTGCAGCAATGATAGAATTGAAAGGAGAGAAAGATCTGCCACGTTTACTAGGTAAGTCATCCTTAGCAAATACAGTCCTAAGGTTAGGAGGGGCAGAGAGGGAATGTTTAGTCAGCTGAAATGATGAACTGGAAATAGGGGAAGACTTTTTTGAGATGGGAGAGCTGATCAGAGTTTTATTGGCTTCAGTTGACTAGGAATGCTGATGACCATCAACTGCTATTTGATTAACCAAAGGATGAGGCTCAGAGACATCCTGATGAGGAGGCTCATGCATGGCACAAAATGTAGGACTCACATTCTCAAGTATAACTTCTTGGAGGATTTCAAAGGGGGCCACAGACACAGGAGGAGTTCTAATTAGTATCTCTTCAGTTACAGTATCCCTTGTTACTCCTTGTTCAACTAACTTTTGTTTAGGGACATATTTAAATTTCTGAGCATTAACGGATTTTTCCTTTTCCATAACTGACACACCAGAAGATCCAGCTTTTGTGATAACATCCTAATCTGGAATTAAGTTCCCTACATCATGTCCTTTGTAGGTTAGATTTTTATCATCCTTAATGGTTTTGCTATGAACCCTTGTTCTTTTGAGCTCAGGGTGCAAGTAAATACAGGAGTTATCCTCATACCCTAAACACTTACAGTGAAAGCAGTAGGGAGGGATATCTTCAAATTCCAACGGGAGTTTAACCACGTTATATTCATTACCATCTTCCTCTATTCCTACTCTTATGAATGTGGGTAGTTTCTTTTTTAGGTCAATTTCCACACACATTTTAACACACGAGGGCCTTGAAAGTGCTGCAGTTGCGGCATCTACTTTGATAAAGTTACCAATTTGATTGCCCATTATTTCTAGCATTGCAGAGTTGTAGAAATAAACAGGAACATGAGGAATAGAGACCCAAACCGGGACAATCGATGATTCTGTCTCAGGGGAGAAATCAGGCGTCCATTTGAGTACTTTCATTTGGGCGTGATTGAAGCTCCATTGCCCCTTCAGCCAGAGTCGTTGGTAGTCATCTTTCTCCTGAAAATGGATTAGCACATGACGGAAATCAATTGAGCCAATCTGAAATTTACCTTTGAAGCCCACTGAATTGAAAGCATCATTGAGTTGAACCATGGTCGGTTTGCCCCTGGCGAACTTCCCCACCAGAGCGTTATTGTAATGAGATGCAAGGATGTCAGCGTCTTTACGGCTAACTAAGCAGGCAATATCACCTTTGTATATTGTTTTGGGCACGATCTCTGGATTAGAGGGAAGGGAGTCACAGAGAGGGGCAGGCCGATTTGCTAAGGCCTGGAGGAAGGATTTTCCACCTCCACGACCGGTCGGAGGAGCCGCCATAGCGGCGGAGTTATAACCGTTATCAGACCGTTATCAGGAAGAAGGAGGAAGAGAGGAGGAAGAGAAAATTGAAACGACGGATGTTACTGCATTTTGGTGAGATCGCACGTTAATCGCACAGAGGTACAGTGATGAGAAAGGGTCTGATTGTATCTTTCTATGATCAAGGCTCTTTTAAGATCTGACACCAGTTGATAAATTGAACGCACATGAGAATTGTAGGAAGGAGTTCGAGGGTCGATTACTTCAGATGATGACTCGAACAATGCATAATCCAGGGACACACCGCTTGAGGAATCCCTGTAGGCATAGTACGGATATATATCGACCATGAATGATGACTGATTCTCAGCAAGAAACTCTAACAAGGGTCTTAAAAAGAACGCATAGCTGCTATTGAATGCCCCAGCAGAAGGTGGAAATGACCGCGACAAAACACCCAAAGAATGAGTAGTGGAAACCTTTATCCTCTTGTGAAGGCCAGTTTTTCTCAGGGCTGTGTACACATTCTGCATAGCTGGCACCACCATGGCAGTCACATTATTTGGCATCTCTGTGCTTTCAGCCCCAACAGTAATGTGTGTGATCTTCGTAGCAGGATAGTAAGGAAGAATGTTGTTCTTTAACCAAGTATCAGCGTTTGATTGGAACTGTGAAAAAGGTAACAAGTCTAGATTCGGAATGCCAATCATCAGCTCAATTCCAGTGTTTGCAAAGGCCTTGAGAACCTGGATGTTGGAGTCATAAATCCTCACATATGTAATGTTGTGAAGCTGAATCAACTGAACAGCTTTATCTGGAGGAGGGAGATCATCGGCATTTCTTCCATAGCAAATTCCAATCTTACCCCCCTCCGAAATTCCGAGCAGAAGTAACAGCAAAGAAGCAGCAAATGCGAGCTCAAACCCCTTTCCCATTGCAATATGTATTGTATTTTCCCGGTTTCTTGGAGCCCTTTTATGCGTTTAACTTCACTCTGCCATTGCAACGTCTCTATTCAGTGTGTCTGTGCGAAACAACCCCCCCCCCCCCCCCCCCCCCCCCGCGACCCATTTCAAACCAACCTATTGTATTCACATCACCTATATCTTCAAAAACACCTAAAATTTGCTTTATAATAATAATTTAATCTTAGAAACTTTAAAATTATTTACATAAAAATACTATAACTAAGATGTGTGCATTATGAATTCATTATAATTTATTATATATTAAATTCACGGGTATGTAGTGGGTTTATTGGGGCCAAATAGGGATAGGACAAATGCGAACTAATATTCAAACTCAGTCCACTATCCATGGGCCACAACAGGTATCATGTTCATATAAATATCTATCACACCCCATCAAAATCACCTCTATACCCACTCCATTGGGGTAGATGCGAGATGGACCTTCACCAAATCACATCACATTGTCATCCGTAAAATCGTCTTTATCCACAACCCAACATAACTCACATTTTATAATTTTTAATTTCTCTTCTCACATACACATCAATAATCTACTAAAAAACAAAAATTTATTTTCACACTTTATCAACAACCGAGCACAACCCAACTTTTCAACTTATTTAATTATTTTAAAAGTCTATATATTTTTATGTTATAATATTTATTAATAACTATATATTGCTAATTAATATACAAATAAATAGTGAAAATTAAATTAAAGTTAACTACGAAAAAATAATATTGAAATAATTTTAAAAGATAAATTTTAATAAAATAATTTACAATAATAAATATTTAAGTGTGGAATTTATTTTTTATAGAAAATTACAAATAATTACAACAAATTACGCAACACCAAACTTTTAATCTTAATCCTGAGGATTCTAAGTCACCAAATTGAGATCAAGCTGGAGAGTTTAATAATTTAGCAATATAAATGAAGAAAGTTTGTAACAATTATAAATAATAAATAGAACAACAATATTAAATTAAATTAAATTAATCAAATGATTAAATGAGGTAATTTAAGTAATTATGATATAATTATATTCTATTTATAAAAAAATATTTATTAATATTATAATGTTAAAGTCTCAGAAAATGCGACATGTGCATAACCTTATGGACATGCTAGGTACATGTTTGAAATTAATAAAATTTGGTTATTTTCGCAGGCCAAGCCATTTTTGTATCCAAAAAAATATCCAAAAAATGTACGTCAATTTAGAACCTTTTTGTACCACCTTCTTCCCCCCTTCCTCCCAGCGCCACCTCTTTCCTCCTCCTCCTCGACGCCACCTTCTCCTCATCCTCCTCCTAGTGCCACCTCCTCCTCCTCGGTTCCATTGTCTTTTCTCTCCGACGATTTTTTATTCTTGGCACCGTTTACTTTGGGATTGACTTCTGATTCTTCGAGCTTACAGATATGTGAACATGGTGTTTAGTGAGATTGTGGATTCCTAACAGGTTATCTGGTGTGTGCTTTGTTTTGTTGGATTTTCTCTGTTTTGTACTTTGCTCAGTTTCTTGAGCTCTGACTTGGTGTAATTCAATGGCGAAGATGAAAGTTGGAACTGCCCGTTATCTATATGATTATTCTGTGTCCTGCTGAATATAGCATGACCGAGTTGTTGATGTGTGTTTCATGTTACACGTTATTTTTTTTCTCTTACAATGGTAGAATTTATGTAGACTGGTTGTATTTCATATTTTTCTCAATAGAGAACTACTATGATTTTAGGGGAAATGACAGTTGTACATAGGTAAGGTAATAATCATCGATATCTTTTGTTGTACTTGTTAGTTTTACTGATGTTGCAGACCAAAAAATTAAATTTTATCTCAAGACATTTACGAATGAGATTGGAAGTCAGTTATGCTAGATTTCTTTTATATACTTGGAAATGATTCTATTAAAGTGTATGGTTCCCAAGCCTTTAAATTTGTGTAGCTACTTGGTTTTTGAATGCATTAATGCTCCATAGTTTCTTACCGTATGTAGTTTTCTATGTTGAGTAAGCCACAATTTGTTCTGGATTTGTCCATGCTACATGTCTCATTGACATTCAGTTGGGATTTAGATTGTTGCATTAATTATTTCTACAGAGGTAGCCGTTGAGTACTACTGTCTGCGCTGTGATGAAAAGAAGGATCTTGTTTCGCACACTGAAAAGATGTTAAAAAGATCCTATCGAATGCGTTGGGAAAGGATCGACGGACGAGCAACCGAGATGCCAACGAATGGTGGCTGAGACGTTATAGTATGCATGTGTTTAGTTATATGTTGAAATTGTTAATATTTAGTGTGTAATAGTTAGTTTTATTGTGTATGACATTTTCTTTTCATTTATTTTTTATTGTTCATTTTAAATTAGGAACTGCAACTGTTTAGTTACATGTTGCATTATTTAGTATTCAGTGTGTACAAATTAGTTGTAATGAGTATGGATTTTTCTTTTTATTTGTAGTTTCTAGTTCATTTTAAATTAAAAACTGTATTTGTTTAGATATCAAATTTTTTTAAGATTCAGTGTGTACTAGTTTGTTATACTGTGTATGACCTTTTGTTTTCCTATGTTGTTGATTGTTTATTTTGAATTAGAAACAATATTTGTTCACTTATATGTTGCATATGTTAGAATATAGTGTGTACTTGTAGCTGTACTATGAATTACTTTTTGTTTTCATTTATTGTTGATTGTTCATTTTTAATTGAATGTTACATATGTATACTTAGATAGTGCATTTGTTAGTATTTGGATAAGCTCACATACCTTAAACACCAATAGATTATTTCATAATCTAAGGCATAATTAACAGAAAAAATTATAACAAGTATAATCTAGCAAAGCCAAATGGAGACACAGTTGCATTTGAGATGACACAAGGCGCGGTTCGTCCAATAAACCAGCACATTAGGGCACAGCATAATTGCCTACAAAACAAACACATCTAAAAAACACAAATAAAGCAGCAGCAATCAAGAATAACGAAAACTGAAAGGGAAATGCGAACCTCTGTGTGACCTGCCTCCCCCTGAACCCGGTTGGAGACGGTGCTGTCAGAAGATAGAAATTTATAGTTCTACACTCGTTCCTACTGCTACGCTACCTATAGTGTAGTTAGCGCTAAGCCTTGGGTTTGTCCATAGAGATGCTAGGACTAATTTATCAACTCAAAACACAACATCGTACGGGTCGTCAATTCGTACGAGTGAAAGGAATAGCTAGTAAAGCAAATGTGCAATTAGGGGGGTTTGGTTTTTCAAACTAACAACTACAAAACATGAAAAGTAAAAAAAACACAAATACTATATTAGCTAAGCACTTGGGGAAATCATTGAGCAACTTGGTCAATCTAATGTTTTTATCCTCGATTCTTTCACATAGAGATCTAAACAAACCTAATAGAGTGTACATAACACGTGTGTGGCCGATGGCATACACTTCCCCGTCCCTGTCACGGCGGGTGCTCTCGGAACCCTCCATCAACACCGCCATCGTAACTAGGGGAGTACAACAAGGTCCGACTGTTGTTGTAGGTCTGATTCTCCCACGTGCGATTACGTCCTAAGCTTCCACCACAAATGCGCTACTCCCCTCGGGTCCTATCAATTAGGCCCAAGGGTCGTAGGCACCTTATCTATGATACTAGGGTTTCTTGTAGCTCCAAATTGCTACTATTTAGCTATCTCTACCTAGAACCTCTTGGATAACTTTACAAAGTCAGCTAAGACTGGTACAATTGTAAGTGGATCAGAGTGGCCTCGAATCTCTCGTGCACACACTCACGCGGACGCATTCTCCTCCACCTATTCAAACAACCAGGTTTCTCTTCCCAAGGGGGCATCGATATTTGCGCCTAGCATGAAAACAACCCAAAGTGTATGCTATATATGTGGTGCAATATTCATGCATTCAAACTCAAAAGCAAATCACAATTATATTACGAACACAAAATTAGGAGGAAATAGAGAATCTCAAAAGGCATAAAGATTAAACCAAGTCACTACAATTATCCCCAAACTATGGAAACTACTCCCTTGATATGGGATTCAAATAAAGATTTGAATTCCACATCTTAGGATCAAAGCAAATAAAAGAAGAAAAGATAAAGTTTCCTAAGGAGAGAAGCCCCCAACTACTCTTTTAAAAGTGAAATCTAAAGTGTAAGGTCTTAAAACCTAGTAGAAAAAGATTCTATATATAGTAATAAGTGATTAGGCCTAAAAATTGGCCCAAAATAGGGTAAACACTAGCCCAGCTGCCGCCCAACACGGGGCATCACGGATGACGCGGCCTGTGGCATGTACTTGGCGTGGGTTGCGTTGATCTATGGGTGTGGGGCACCTGTTCTTGAGAATGGCACGGATCATCATCTTGGTGTGGGGTGTGAGGGTTGGCGTAGGTTGAGTTGTCTCTTGGCACAAGCCATGTCAATCTCTGTGGGACGCTGAAACTTGAAGTCATGATCTGCACCCGTGGCTGTTGGTGCGGGCCATGGTCAGGATGGGTTCCTTTCTCGGAAACTTTGGCGCAGGCCATGTGATTTCCCACACCTCACCGGCTGGTCTTGGCATAATGGACTTGGAATGGTGCGTGATGCCTAAAATGGAATGTCTCACGCCCGTACTTAGCCGTGCAGAGGGGTCGTCAATTCGTGCTTAGAAGACCATCATGTATGGCGCAGGTCGCCAGTACCTTGCGTTGGACTCTTTGGCCCTGGGCATCTCATTTTGTGCGGGCCATTGGTGCCAAACCATGAACAGCCCACGCCAAATTGTTGGTACCTCAGCCGGCTGAACTTGTTTCCTTCGCTACAGGAGAACCATTAGTCCGATTTGAGAGTTTTAGTTGTCTATTTTATAGTACTCGTGAAGACAAGTCCAATGGAATCAGTCTTCAAGGGTAATTCTTCTTAGACCGTTCTCGGACTAAAGCACAACTCATTGGACCATGATTTCCCGTTTCTTCGTTGGCCACTTTGAACTCTATAGCTGCCTATCCTTGGCTTCAATCTCCTTCTACCACTCATTGATGATCATGGCCTTCATATACTACCATTCTAATGTGAATGTCCTTAATTTCTTCTACCGTCCTTACAAACGACCTTCACATAGAGTATAAACGAAAAGTACCCATGGGCGACCTACTAAAGATGATCACAAGGAAGATCAAGGAGCGCGTGGATACAAGATGTCCATTAGTACCAATTAAGTCTACAAAACATGGGATTTAGACAAGAAAACCAAACATGATCGTCGAAACCCCTTGTCACATAAACTCAACTAATACTAGCAATCCACCAAGTAAAAGTAACTAAAAAGTATGTCAAATGCATCAGTTAACGCACACATAATGAAGCAGATCACACTCCCTACACTTAAACATTTTCTCGTCCTTGAGTAAATAAAAGACAAGAAAAAGAATCAAGTGAAATGTAGCGTGCAAGCATAAGTTAACCAAGGCTTTTAACTTATTCCAAGATTACAATGTTTCCCCCAAGAAAGTAAGAATCTCACAATTCTCACACTCCCCAAAAAACATGAGTAATCAAGCCACCCAAAAGTAAAGTGTGGAAAAAGGCAAGCCAAAAAGATAACTCCCAAGCTAGCTTACTTTTCCCAAAAATGATCCCAAAAGCAAACAAAGAGTAGTCTTAAAAAACAATCCACCATGGAAACATGCATTCAACGTAGTGTTTTTTCTCTCAATTTCTCTCATTTTTCCTAGGAGCCCTTTCGGGTTTTCAACCTAGCTTTAACACAAAAGGGTAGTCACTTCTCACCGTTTTTCACACAGCCTTTCATTTTTGCCTGGGCTCGTAAGCCTAACCAGGCCTAGCCTCTCATTTTTACCTAGGTCTTTCGACCTATCCGGGCTTTTCTTCATGTTACCCAAGTTACCCTTTCGGGTTTTCGACTTTCATTTTTTCAAGTTTTCTAATTTTTTTGGTGTAGCACAAAAATGCCCCAAAAGTGGGCTTCTTACTACAAAAGATAGTCAAAACATAAAAATACACCACCAATTTTCTAAAACATCCTGCCCCATGCAAACTAGAAATCTCTAGAATAGCATGTCATGCCACCAAAATGTTCATCCAAAATCATCCCTCAACAAACAAAATCCAACATCTTAAACTAACAATAAAAACTACCAAAGCAAATAATGAAATTCACCGAGGAAATCCAAGAATGAAAAGTCCCTAAGTGCTCACTACTCCCTCCCACACTTTGCCCATGCAAATTGTCCAATGCACAAAAATCATATCAAAATATAAGTTAGGTAGGGAGAATAGTAATACTCCTTGAATCCGTGTCCAATGAGATTGAAAAATCCTGCAACCAATAATATGAAACCCAAACGTAATTCCATTCCAAACAAATTTCTCAAAAATACACACTCATTCAAGAATTATGCTTTAAATAACATCATTGCAATGTCAAATGGAGCACATATAGACAAAGAATTCAATGGTTCACCCAAAATGTGAAGCTATGACTTGTAAGACTCACTCAAAAGAAGTAAAAATTGCTAATTTTTGGAAGAGAGCTTCACTTTTCGAGTTTTACCTAGAGTGTGTGAGAATGAGTGTTTCTTGAGAAGAAAGAATTTTTAAGATAGGGATGGGATTTAGATTTCTCAATCTCTAGGCCAACAAGGTGAAACAATTAATCTCCAAGGGATATTAGAAGCATTCTCAAAAATCCTAAGGAATTAGGGAATTTCAAAATTCTTGAACCAAAAATGCATTTTTGAATTTGAAAATCAGAATTTTTAAAAATTTGCATTATTAGAACAAAGAAAATTTGAAAAAATTAGTGTAGTTCGCAAAAGGTGCCTAGCGCGAAGCATAGGCTCGCACCGAATCACCTGGAACAAAGCTTAGCCTTGCGCCAAACCTATGGCACGAGGCATACCGCTCATGTCCCAACACGAAGCATAGCCTCTCGTCGGACTACTTGGCACGAAGCATGCACCAATATTTTTCTAATCCTTGGTTTTTTCCCCTCTTGCTAAAAAGACTATGTCACCCAAGAGCTCAAATTCTCCCCTCTTTTAATGTGGAATCCAATAGCATGAGTTAGAGCTTCTTAAATGATGTTGGTGTGTTGATAATTTCTAGATGAATGTGATGATGTCGAACTCGTTGTCATGTTTGTTTTAGGTAGCAAATGAGAGAGGTCTGTGAATATCGATCGTTCTTGACTAATCTTGTGTAAATGCATGAATTGGTTAAATGCTTAGACATGGTGTAGTGTTTATAAGTGTTGCTAAGCTTGTTGAATCTTCGTGCTAAATGCCATCAATGGGATACTCTTAGTAATAAGGGAGTCATTGGTGATGTTTGACAAGAGATGTCGAACTCACTCTTGCAAACTACTACTTAAGAAGGATGGAAGATTTATCTTTACAACAAGTAGTTGAAGTACTGAATAGATTGTTTCACTCGTTCTTGAAGCCTTTGTTATTTAGCATTTATGTATTCTTGATGGTATGTTTCACTTTATTTATGCCATGGGTTGTTTGAGAATATGAAGTGTTCTTATGATTGAAATGTTCGGGTGTTAGGAAAGTGACGAATTCCTTAGCTCCTTTGCATGAAAATCTATGAGCATGAACTTAGAACTTCTTGTGCATAATGTGTTGTGATTCTTGCTAGATAAGTATGTTAATGTTAAGTCAAGTAATGAATGTGATAGAATGAGTGAATGGTTCAATGATCTACAATAGGTTTGGAAGTGGATATCAATTGCCCCCAAGGCTTTGTTTTTGTAGTTTTAAAACCCCTTTTCTTAGTTTTGTTTGATGATTAGCATAGTTACTTAACCTTGCTAGTTATCTTGTCTTTTAACTTTCATAACTTAGGACAACCAACCATCCAAACCCCCTTTTTTTACATGCTTTTATATGTATGTATATATATCTACTCCTAGCCTAACATCAACCTTTTGTGCCTAAACGCTTAGGAAGATCCCTCTTCTTCGTGGACGACCCCGACTTGCCGCTATCTACTTAGTTGTAGATAGTAAGCATTTAGGGCTTATAAATATTAACTTTGAGAGGTACGGCAATGACTTCCCAAATTTTGGCGCCGCTGTCGGGGAAGGGGCGTTTATTCTTAAGTATTTAGGTGTATTTTGTTGCATATTAGCTAGTTGTTTTTATTTTCCACTCCTTGGTGGTTGTTTTTGTTGGGAGTAGTTATTGCTTGAGTTCTTGGTGAGCTTTTATCAAGAACACTTGCAATATGATTTCGGACTTTTGAAAAAAAACTTTTAAAAATGGAGCGTCTCACCTTGAGGGAACTCATGATGAGAAGAGAGGCTCAACAAGCAAGGTTTTGTAGGATGTGTCATTCCGACCATCCTACCGAGTCTTGCTATTTGTTGTGGGGAGAGCACTATGAAGGAGAAAGAACCCTTGGTTTCCAAAACCAAGGATATTATGAAGAGTGCTACCAAGAGGTAGGAGATGTTGGTTTTCAAGGGCAAGAAGCTCCAGAATGGTATCCATACCACAATCCTTACAATCCGGAATGGAGTGGTAACCCAGATTGGTGGTATGAGAATGAGCCAGAAAACTAACAATACGAGCAAAATAGTTGGCCATCACCACCTTATACCGTACCCCAAAACCAAGCCCAACAAGGAAGTTCAAGTTTGACACGTGGAAGTCATGAATACAATAGCAAACTTGAACTCCTTTACTAGTGAGGAGCCGGACACCCGGCTCTCCTCTAGTGTTGAGGCTATTGAGGGGCATGTGAGGAGTATATTAGAAGCGTTGGCCCGAATGGAAGCTCGTGATTCCGAAAATACACCATCCCAAATCGAACTCGAGGATTCGGTGAGTGAGGTCACCATGGGAAATGATTTTGAGTTCGAAGGGGATGAGGAGTTCGTTGTTGAGGATAGGAAAATGGAGGAAGAGGTGATCGTGCTACATTCATTAGCATCGTCACCCCTTCTCCCACCTAATGAACCAACTCTATCATTTTCGAAAGTTTTGAGGGAGACGAGAGAGGAGCTGAAAGATTATCCCAAGCCTCCTAACCACTCAACTCCCTTCAAACCTTCTCCACCTCAACAAAACTTTCCTCTTGAAATTTTTGTACCCCCACCTCTCTACTTTTGGAAGCTCATGGTGAAGGGGTTCAAGCCTTCACCATATGGATAACATTAGGGTCATACCGATGACCTAAAATATACGGAGCTTTATCGTGCCGACGACGTAAATAAATTCGGCCTTTATTTTAGTTTTGTTGCTTAGTTTTTGTTGTTTTGTCTTGTTCTTTTTATGGTGTGTTTTTCTGTGATTTTGTAGCAAAGTGAAGTGCATTGAAGTGGAGGTGATGAAGGAATGAGATCAATGAACAAAGGAAGAAAGCTTGGACGGTTGGTAAGTAAAGAAAAATCCTAAGTGCTGGGATGCCCTGCCGTCGCGAGTCGCGATGGGTACGTCGCGAGTCGCGACGAACAGGGGAGCAAAATTCACTCCCAACACTAACTTTCCGCGAGTCCTAGCATCGCGACTTGCAAAAAGTTGGTGTTGGGAGTGAATTTTGCTCCCCTGTTCGTCGCGACTCGCGACGTACCCATCGCGACTCGCGACGGCAGGGCATCCCAGCACTTAGGATTTTTCTTTACTTACCAACTGTCCAAGCTTTCTTCCTTTGTTCATTGATCTCATTCCTTCATCACCTCCACTTCAATGCACTTCACTTTGCTACAAAATCACAGAAAAACACACCATAAAAAGAACAAGACAAAACAACAAAAACTAAGCAACAAAACTAAAATAAAGGCCGAATTTATTTACGTCGTCGGCACGATAAAGCTCCGTATATTTTAGGTCGTCGGTATGACCCTAATGTTATCCATATGGTGAAGGCTTGAACCCCTTCACCATGAGCTTCCAAAAGTAGAGAGGTGGGGGTACAAAAATTTCAAGAGGAAAGTTTTGTTGAGGTGGAGAAGGTTTGAAGGGAGTTGAGTGGTTAGGAGGCTTGGGATAATCTTTCAGCTCCTCTCTCGTCTCCCTCAAAACTTTCGAAAATGATAGAGTTGGTTCATTAGGTGGGAGAAGGGGTGACGATGCTAATGAATGTAGCACGATCACCTCTTCCTCCATTTTCCTATCCTCAACAACGAACTCCTCATCCCCTTCGAACTCAAAATCATTTCCCATGGTGACCTCACTCACCAAATCCTCAAGTTCGATTTGGGATGGTGTATTTTCGGAATCACGAGCTTCCATTCGGGCCAACGCTTCTAATATACTCCTCACATGCCCCTCAATAGCCTCAACACTAGAGGAGAGCCGGGTGTCCGGCTCCTCACTAGTAAAGGAGTTCAAGTTTGCTATTGTATTCATGACTTCCTCACGTGTCAAACTTGAACTTCCTTGTTGGGCTTGGTTTTGGGGTACGGTATAAGGTGGTGATGGCCAACTATTTTGCTCGTATTGTTAGTTTTCTGGCTCATTCTCATACCACCAATCTGGGTTACCACTCCATTCCGGATTGTAAGGATTATGGTATGGATACCATTCTGGAGCTTCTTGCCCTTGAAAACCAACATCTCCTACCTCTTGGTAGCACTCTTCATAATATCCTTGGTTTTGGAAACCAAGGGTTCTTTCTCCTTCATAGTGCTCTCCCCACAACAAATAGCAAGACTCGGTAGGATGGTCGGAATGACACATCCTACAAAACCTTTCTTGTTGAGCCTCTCTTCTCACCGTGAGTTCCCTCAAGGTGAGACACTCCATTTTTAAAAGTTTTTTTTTCAAAAGTCCGAAATCATATTGCAAGTGTTCTCGATAAAAGCTCACCAATAACTCAAGCAATACCTACTCCGAACAAAAACAACCACCAAGGAGTGGAAAATAAAAACAACTAGCTAATATGCAACAAAATACACCTAAATACTTAAGAATAAACGCCCCTTCCCCGGCGGCGGCGCCAAAATTTGGGAGGTCGTCGTCGTACCTCTCAAAGTTAATATTTATAAGCCCTAAATGCTTACTATCTACAACTAAGTAGATAGCGGAAAGTCGGGGTCATCCACGAAGAAGAGGGATCTTCCTAAGCGTTTAGGCACAAAAGGTTGATATTAGGCTAGGAGTAGATATATATACATACATATAAAAGCATGTAAAAAAAGTGGGTTTGGATGGTTGGTTGTCCTAAGTTATGAAAGTTAAAAGATAAGATAACTAGCAAGGTTAAGTAACTATGCTAATCATCAAACAAAACTAAGAAAAGGGGTTTTAAAACTACAAAAACAAAGCCTTGGGGGCAATTGATATCCACTTCCAAACCTATTGTAGATCATTGAACCATTCACTCATTCTATCACATTCATTACTTGACTTAACATTAACATACTTATCTAGCACGAATCACAACACATTATGCACAAGAAGTTCTAAGTTCATGCTCATAGATTTTCATGCAAAGGAGCTAAGGAATTCGTCACTTTCCTAACACCCGAACATTTCAATCATAAGAACACTTCCTATTCTCAAACAACCCATGACATAAATGAAGTGAAACATACCATCAAGAATACATAAATGCTAAATAACAAAGGCTTCAAGAACGAGTGAAACAATCTATTCAGTACTTCAACTACTTGTTGTGAAGATAAATCTTCCATCCTTCATAAGTAGTAGTTTGCAAGAGTGATTTCGACATCTCTTGTCAAACCTCACCAATGACTCCCTTATTACTAAGAGTATCCCATTGATGGCATTTAGCACGAAGAATCAACAAGCTTAGCAACGCTTATAAACACTACACCATGTCTAATTATTTAACCAATTCATGCATTTACACAAGATTAGTCAAGAACGATCGACATTCATAGACTCATTTGCTACCTAAAATAAACATGACAACGAGTTCGAAATCATCACATTCATCTAGCAATTATCAACACACCAATATCATTTAAGAAGCTCTAACCCATGCTCTTGGATTCCACATTAAAAGATGGGAGAATTAGCTACTTTCTCCCAACCCTAACAAGTAATCATACAAGCAATTCATATACTCAAGCTTCCAACAACATCAATGCAATTAACAATTCACATTCAAAGCTCAATAAATGCACAATAGCAAAAACACTAAATAATCAAAACATAGATATGGAAGCTTCAATCCATTGCTCCCAAGATAAAACTAAGCTAGATAATCAAAACCCATAACATAGAACAAAGATCTACAAAGAAAGAAGAAGAAATGGAAGAAAATGGTGAAAAACTACGTTTGAAGCCCCCAAGTCGGGCTTAGAGGCTTGGGAAGAAGTGGGTGAAGAGGTATTTATAGTACAAGAAAAAGGGGAGAAAAACGCAGGCTGCAGGGCAAAATTCGCGACGAAGCATCGCGAGTCGCGACCGGATCAGTAAAATTTAGTCCTATTTTGTTTTGCTTCCTCCGGGTGAACCGTTGATCCATTTTAGGAGTTCTTATAGTCGATTTTATAGTACTCGAGAAGAGGAATCCAATGGTACCACTCTTGGAGACTAATTCCTCTCGGAAAATTCTGAAAACTCTGCTTCAAAACGTAGATCATTCTTCACCCTTTGCTTTGCTCTCCTTTCTTCACCTCTTCAACTCTTCATATCTTCAAAAAGCTCAAATGGAAGTCTTCAAATCTTCAAATATATTCTTCAAAGTCTTCAAAGTTTTCAAAGTCTTCAAACAAATTACCTTGTCACACAAAATTCTCTAAAAAGTGATAAAAACGTCAAAGTCGCTTTTAACCCTCCTTGGATAATTTCAAGGCAAAATGTCACATTTAGAGCACAAAAGTGTACAAAAGTTAATCCCAAAAACCCTAATATAACCGTATAAAATGGGCACATCATCACCCATCCAATTTAATTCCATTCAAAATACAATCAAGAGTCTCGAACTCAAATTTTCAAACCAACAAGAGTTTCATCTCAAAATTCCACATAGCAAAACAAGATTCATGCCAACGCTATCTACTCAATAATCAAAACATGAATGCAAAACAAACACCTTTTATTTATTGTTGTCCTCATGAATCATTTTCCAAAAATTGAGTTTTCATGAAGTTGGTTCACCAAGGAGGGGATCACCCTCCCTGATCATGTTCAAAACTCCCCACTCGAAGTAAGGTTTCAATCTTTGCCCATTAACTGCCAATGTTGTGCTATCATTTTCATTCTTAACCCCAATCGCTCCTTAATCGAGCACCTTTGTCACTTCATACGGCCCTTCCCATCTTGATCTTAGTTTTCCTGGAAAGAGACGGAGCTAAGACTGGTAAACGAGGACTCTTTGTCCCACAAAGAAGTCCTTCTTCACTATACCCTCATCATTTATAGCTTTCATTCTCTCTTTATAGATCAACGCAGTGTCATAGGAGTTGCTTTTGAGTTCTTCAAGTTCTAGTAACTGCGACTTTCTATGCTTCCCAACTATACTTAAGTCTAGGTTAAGGTGTTTAGCTGCCAAATGTGTCTTGAATTCAAGGTCAATGGGGAGGTGGTATCACTTTCCAAAAAGGATCTTGTAAGGTAACATACCAATTGGAGTTTTGTATGCAGTACGGTAGGCCCAAAGAGCATCATCCAACCGAGCAGTTCAATCCTTTCGAGATGTATTCTCTAATTTCTAAGGATGTCCTTGATTTTGCAGTTGGATATTTCTGCTTGGCTATTAATCTATGGGTGGTTGGCAGTGGAAGTCATATGGGTTACTCCATATTTTTCAAGCAACGTTCCTATGACCTTGTTGCAAAAGTGGGTTCCTCTATCGCTGACCAAGAATTAGGGTACACCAAATCGTGAGAAAATATTGGATTCACGGTTGCTGCATCATTTTTCTTTGTGGTTATTGCTTCTACCCACTTGGATATAGTCTACTAGCACTAATATGTAGTAACGTCCATTGGATTTTGGAAATGGTTCCATGAAATCCATGCCCTGCATATCAAAAACCTCTACTGGCATCGAAAAGGTTTGGGGCTTCTCATTTTTGGATGAGATGTTCCCTATCCTTTGACATTGGTCGCATGATGACACCAAAACTTTAGCATCTGACAGTATGGTAGACCAGTATAGACTATAGTATGTTACTTTTTTTTTGCGGTTCTTTTGTATCCAAAATGCCCCCTACTTGGGATGCATGACACATCTTAAGGATGTGCCTTATCTCATCAACAGGGATGCATCTTCTAATTTCTTGATCAGAGCAGTGCTTCCACAAGTAAATGTCCTCCTAGTAATATTCCTTTGCTTCATTCATTAACCTCTCCTTTCTTGATTTGTCAAAATATGAGGGAAACTCTCCGGTAGTGAGGTAATTCACTATGTTGGCATACCAAGGGTGGCTAGTTGTTATCCCGAATAGTGCTCGTCAATGAATTATTCCCGAATGGGTTCCAACCTTGTTTTTTCCTTGGCTGGTTCAAGGTCCTCAAGGACTTGTAGTCTACTCAAGTGGTCTGTGACTGGGGTTTCAGTTCCCTTCTTGTCCCTTACCTCTAGGTCAAACTCACTTAAAAGAAGTATCCACCTAATGAGCCTCGGCTTAGCTTCCTTCTTCGTCATCAAATGACGAAGTGCTGCATGGTCTGCGTATACTATGACATTGGTTCCCAAGAGCTATTAAAGGAACTTTTCTAGGTCAAAGACTACGGCTAGTAACTCCTTCTCGGTGGTAGAGTAGTTGACATGAGCTATTACTGACGCATAGTATATGACATGTGGTGCTCTACCAATCCTTTGGCCTAAACCAGTGCCTACAGCATGACCACTCACATCGCACATAATTTCAAAGGGAAGAGACCAATCTGGGGGTCGGATGATTGGGGCAGCCACTAACATGTTTTTCAAGGTGTCAAAAGCCTTTTTACACCCTTCATCGACAATGAAGTTGATATCTTTTTGCAGCAATTTTCACAGAGGTGAGGATATTTTGGAGAAATCCTTAATGAAATGATGGTAAAAACCAGCGTGACCTAAGAATGATATGATATCCTTGACATTGGTGGGGTAAGGTACGGATTTGATTGCGTCGACTTTAGCTTTATCAACTTCTAAACCTTGAGCCGACACCCAGGACTATACCTTTTTCACCATGAAATGGCACTTTTCAATATTCTGTATGAGGTTTGTGTCCATACATCGCTCTAGCACGAGTGCTAAATGGTGTAGACATGAATTGAAGGAATCTTTCAAAATTCGAGTAATAAAACTTGTGCTTCTATAAAAAAAATAGCTGCACATGGCTACCTCATTTGATTTTTTAAAAATCCTTAATTCAACCTGAGAGCAAATTCGAACAATTTAGTCTAAGTACACAACACCATTTGTTCACCCTGTGTTGAAATTACAACAACTGGTGCCTTAAAAACGACATAGCACATACTCTGTTTTCACCCTACAACAATATTCACAACCAATAATATGTATAGAACCAGTTTTTCAAAACCAGCACTTCGAGTTTCCCTCTTTTTTTGCGCTAAATACACTATTTCTTAGTTGTTTCCCAGTTCAAGCACTAGTTATGTGTACACCCATATGCGATACCGGTGCTATTTATTATATATCACACCAGTTTAATGCAGCGGTATCCAAAAACTGGTGTTGGAAATAAATTACAGCACCATTTTTCTGAAACACCTGTGCCAAATAAGAAATTAGCACCGGTTTGGAGGGTCTCTAGGGATCATACTGGTGCCATAGCACCTGTTTTCCAGTAGTGATACATAACAAATTACAAATATTAAAAGAAAGGAAAGATACCGTCTAAAAATTAGTAATTTTTAATATTTCCTTCCTTTTAATATTTGTAATTTGTTGTGTAACACTACAGGAAAACAAGTACTATGGCACCAGTATGAGCCTTGGAAACCCTCCAAACCCGTGTTGATTTCTTATTTGGCATTAGTATTTCAAAAAAACTGGTGCTGTAATTTATTTCCAACACCAGTTTTTGGATATTGTTGCATCAAACCAATGTAATGTATAATAAATAGCACCAGTATCGCGTATGGATGTACACATAACCGGTGGTTGAACTGGGCAACAGCTAAGAAATAGTGTATTTGGCGCCAAAAAAATGAGGGAAACTCTAAGCACCGGTTTCTATAATTATTAGTGGTCGCAAGTACTGTTGCAGGGTGAAAACAGAGTATGTGCTATGTTGTTTTTAAGGCACTAGTTGTTATAATTTCAGCACCGGGTGAACGACATGTGCTATGTACTTAGACAAAAAAATTTGGATTAGCTCTTGGGTTGAAACAAGGATTTTAAAAAAATCAAACGAGGCAGCCATAAGTAGCTACTTTTTTTTATAGCTGCACCAGTTTCGTTAACTTTTAGCACCACTTCTAATTTTGGTGCTGGCCCTTTAGAAATTATTTTGCAAGTATGTTCTCTGTTTGGGATAAAAGGTTGAAAAATTAATGCAACACAGCCTCAAGCAGTTGCCTTTACTAGTCTTAGCACCGGTTTATTGGCTTCATACCGGTGCTACTAAATTTAAGTTCTGAAATTTGTTCAGCTCCACGGTGAACTGCTCTTCATTTTCTAAATTTTGGAGAGCAAATCTAATCCATCTTCCCTATAACTTCAGACTCCCAAGCTCTCCAAAGGATTGAGGTGAGTTCTCTTTCAAACATTGCTCTTATATTGTACTATATTATTAATCATGAACCCAAATTTTATGCAAAAATGACAACTTTTTTCAATGTTAGTTCACTTTGCTCTCCAACATTGTTCGATATTGTAATCATGTACATAGCGTTAATGTGTAATAAATACATCTATGTATATATATTGGATTTGATAGACTCAACATTGAGGGTTTGTTGATGTTCATGAAAGTAAGTATTCTATAGGTTTTTATAGTTGCATGGTAGGTGTTTGTTGAAATGCCTTTTGACATTGTAGGATATGACACCCAAAACTCCCTACAAGAGGACACATGATGCATTCCCTTCCTCTCCGGAGGTGCAATCCAATGCTGAACAATAGGAGAAGAGGTTCATTTTGGAGCAGGCAAAATTAATGGCACAAACCTACAAACAAAGGCGACATTTTTCGGAGAGAGGAATCAAAAATGCGCCCCCCCCCCCCTTGAAGAAACTATCCAAGCACTTGGGTGGAATAAATTGTGTGACATGCCTCCAATGTTAAACCTTAGCATAGTGAGTGAGTTCTATGCTAATTTGCGGTGTGGTGGAAGGTGGACTGAGGCATTCTGTCGTGGGAAAATGGTGAAATTAACTGCAGATTCCATAAACGAGTTGTACGGGTTGCCAAATGTTCCCCCGAGGAGGATGAATTTCGTGCATTCTACTACTATACCGATGAGGGTTGGGATTTTGACAATCCCACAGAACAGGGAATCGTGAGGACGGTAACTAGGAAGGGAACCGATGTCGAGTCTATTGTTAAACCAGGTTGGAAAAAGAAGCCAAAGAAGCTACTCACTCCCAAAATGAATAGATGGTACCAATTTTTAGCATCCAGAATTGACCATGTCACAGTGAACACTGAGGTTTTTATAGTTGCATGGTAGGTGTTTGTTGAAATGCCTTTTGACATTGTAGGATATGACACCCAAAACTCCCTACAAGAGGACACATGATGCATTCCCTTCCTCTCCGGAGGTGCAATCCAATGTTGAACAATATGAGAAGAGGTTCATTTTGGAGCAGGCAAAATTAATGGCACAAACCTATAAACAAAGGCGACATTTTTCGGAGAGAGGAATCAAAAATGCGCCCCGCCCCCCTTGAAGAAACTATCCAAGCACTTGGGTGGAATAAATTGTGTGACATGCCTCCAATGCTAAACCTTAGCATAGTGAGTGAGTTCTATGCTAATTTACGGTGTGGTGGAAGGTGGACTGAGGCATTCTGTCGTGGGAAAATGGTGAAATTAACTGCAGATTCCATAAACGAGTTGTACGGGTTGCCAAATGTTCCCCCGAGGAGGATGAATTTCGTGCATTCTACTACTATACCGATGAGGGTTGGGATTTTGACAATCCCACAGAACAGGGAATCGTGAGGACGGTAACTAGGAAGGGAACCGATGTCGAGTCCATTGTTAAACCAGGTTGGAAAAAGATGCCAAAGACGCTACTCACTCCCAAAATGAATGGATGGTACCACTTTTTAGCATCCAGAATTGACCACGTCACAGTGAACACTGAGGTTCATAGTATGAGGCTAAGACATCCATACGCCATTAAAAAAATTCCGATGGAATTTGGGTAAGAAAATAGTGTACGAGTTGAGACATGGTGCAGAGAGAACTAGTTGTTACGGTTACTGCATCCTAATCTCCGAACTGTTCACAAAAGTAGGTGTCCCCCACTATCCGCTCGATATATACGGGCATCCAATGGGTAAGATTACAGTAGACACTTTCTTCAAATTCCCTCAGGACCATGTGGGTCCTACTTTAGAATCTAGAGTCGTAGCATTGGAGGTGGGTGTACAAAGTTTGCTGACGGAATCACAATATCAATGGTCCTGGTGCGATCACATGAGAAATGTATTTCAATGCCAGTTCCCGGACGCAATGAAAGCAGTTGAACCTTTTCCTACATATCCATGCTCGGGTGTTGGGGGGAGCAACGTTGGGACTAGCTCTGAAGATGCACACATGTTGGATGAAGAGCCGTTTGTTAGATATTATTCTTGAATTTCGATCCTCGTTGTCTTTATAATACTATTGTTTTGCAGTGATTATATTTTCGAGAAAGGCTTGAAACAATTCTATGTTATTTTGCAGACAAACTATAGTTATTATCTACTACTTCAAGGATTATCATGCTTTTACATTAATCATTTGGTATTAAAGAAATATGATTTTTTGTTTATATTTCCGAACCTTTTTGTACAATTTTTCCTAGGACATGTACTACTAATTTTAAATTTATACATTCGAATATTCCATTGGACATAATTCATATATTTAGGAATTAAAAACAAGAATCAAGTGTTTCAAATCAATGCTCAAGGTGAAACTTAGTTTTGGGCAACACTGCAATTAATGAAAATGTAGCACTTGTTATCTATGACCAGTTTTGACCTAATTAAGTCGTAATCGTGTAGTTATGATCATACAATACTTAACTGCACTATTGAATTGACAATTTTGTGTTTCAACAATTTCAAGATTCTTGGAGGGACCTAAGTGCAAAAGATAAAAAATTGACTCGGACCTCCTAATTCAATTCTGCTAAAATACAATCCTACATTGCTGGGCCCAAAAGGAAATTCCTAGACCGAATGAAAAAAATATTCAATATTTGGTGTCAATAAATAACAAAGAAAACTTTCCTTTAGAACTTCCTAACTTCTAACTCATCTATAGTCAGATAGTTTAGCACATATGCTAGCGCTTTACCAAATTAAAATAAAACATGACATTCTTTTTTAAAACATATATTAACCAAAGAATACACAATGTGGTGTTATTTGGCCACCAGTAAGGATTTGAATTTAAGTTTTGGGCAACAGTGTTTTTTTCACAAAGTTCTAATTGGAGGGTTTGTAGATATCTGTTGGACACAATTTTGAAGCACGAGCTCTATTGAGTGTTGAATTGAATATTTTTTAGCTCAATTGGATATTAAAAAAGTGGACAAAACCCCCCTGATAGGGACTTCAAATGAATATGTAGAAATAGTTGTACAAAAAATCAGCACCGCGTAGGAGTATTTATTAACAAGTGCTAAGTTATTTTGGATGTACCAGATGAAAAAAATTGGTAAATTTTGGGGGGGGGGAATTTTTTATTCTGTATGTACATATT
The DNA here is from genome assembly GCA_037428765.1 of Rubia yunnanensis. Lineage (NCBI taxonomy): Eukaryota > Viridiplantae > Streptophyta > Magnoliopsida > Gentianales > Rubiaceae > Rubia > Rubia yunnanensis. The sequence continues at coordinate 66,922,695 of CM075064.1, forward strand.
CAGCATCGGCTCGACTGTGCCATCAGCACTGGTTACAAAACATGGTGCTAGGATTCTACAACGCATCGGGATTAAGTAGCATCAAGCAGATATTGTAACCATATTATAGCACCGATCTTCAATTATAGCACCGATCTTCAATTATAGCACCGATCTTCAATTATAGCACCGATCTAAAAACTGGTGCTCCACAGTTAGAAAAAAGTTATATGTCTGCTCTCGGATTGTAAAAAAAAATAATACCCACACAACATCAAGCAACTGCTTTATCCATATTTCAGCATCGGTTTTCCTTTCTAGCACAAGTCTGACTACCAGTGCTCCATAGGTAGAAAAAAAATTACATGTCTGATCTTGGGTTGTAAAAAAATTTAATTGCAAAGCACCATCAGGAAGCTGTATTAATATGAAGTTAGCACTGGTTTAGTTAATTCATAGCACTGTCCCCGTCATTAATGAAGATCTCATCTAGGTATAATCTAAACCCTTGATTTCTACATGCTAATTTAATTTGAACCCTTCAAAAATTGTCTATACAAAGCAAACTTGAACCCTAAAGCTACTCACTCCCTCATTTTCCTCTCATCCTCATATTTCACCACCTCTCAATTACCGTCGCCGCTTCCTCCTAAACATCCAGCCATTACCGCCGCCGCCTCGTCCCTCCTCCCTCCTCCCTCCATGACTGCATTCTTCCTGTTCATTACCACTGCTGCCACCTAAATATCCGGCCATTACTGCCGCCGCCTCGCCTCTCCTCCCTCCATAACCGCCTTCTTCCTCCTCCCACCTCTTCATTCATGTTTTAATGATTTTGTTTTTTTTGTTGGCTGTGTTAGATTTTTTTCTAGGTCATTATTTTTTATAGGTCAATCTTTTCGTTTTTCTATTTTGTTGGGTGTGCTGGATTTTCGATCATGTTGTCTTTTAAGGGGTGTGTGAGATTTTTTCCATTTTTTCCATTTTTGGGTTGTGCAACATTTTCTACATTTTGTGATGAAATTGAAAGTGTATTACATATATATAGACATACATATATATACATATATAGTTACTTGTGTATGGTTTGATATTTAGGTTTTTTTGCCTGAAATAATTTTGAGAGCACCTGTGATATATATATATATATATGGTTTTGCCATGTTTAGGGGTTTTTTCATAATAATTTGTATCATGTTGAACATTTTTGTACACTATGATACAAATTGTTCTATAAACTGTAGAATTTATAGCCCGTGATATAAATTATAGAATTTGTACCTTGTGATAATAACTATGATTTTCCATTCAACTATGTACGACTTTGAAGGTTTTTTCTGTAATTAATGTGATATAGTTTATTGTTGGATGCTTATGTATTTATGTTTTAGTTTTAAATGTGTCGAACAACTACAATGTTTTTAATGAATGACGAACTAGATTAAGGTTTACAGGTCTTTTTCCGTGTTTTGATTATTTCCAGTTGTTGTATAAAATGTTGAGATATTGCAGTCTACCAGCGCCAAGGAAATGTGGAGTGTTTGACATGGTTTGTTTATACATTCCATATTTCCTTGGTCCTGTAAAACTACTTCGTTTCGACATTTTAAATGAATAAGCATTAGTTAAAGGGCACTGCGTTTGTTGCATTCGATTCATGTATTGCCCTCAAACTATGTAATGTTTCTTCCATTACGAAAAGTGTTGTAACATTTGTACAACTCCGGAATTCAAATTGTGGAGAATTGTAGTGTATAAGCACCAAGGGATTTGGCGTGTTTATCTGTTTAAACAATAGGGATACACACCATAAAGCCTTGGTACTTAAATGCTGCAACATTTCAACATTTTAAATCTTTTTCAAGTTCATGCTTAAACTGTAGAAATGTTACAGTCTATCAGCGCCAGAGAATCATGACGTGTTTGACATGGTTTGTTTTTACACGCCATGTTTCATTGGTGCTGTGAAACTGCTTCATTTCGACATTTTAAATGGTCTTCAATGGCAAATCGTGCTGTGCACAAACTTAATGGAAATAGCATTAGCACCGGTTTACATGTCTTTTTGCGTGTTATGATGATTGTAATTTGATGTTTAAACTGTGGAGATGATGCAGTCTATCAACGCCAAGTAAACATGACGTGTTTCACATGGTTTGTTTATACATGTCATGTTTCATTGGTGCTTTAAAATTGCTTCATTTCGAAATTTTAAATGGTTTTCCATGCTAACTGTTAATGCGAACAAACTTAACGGAAGAATAATTAGTTAAAGGGCACTGCATAGGTTGCTTTTAATTCATGTAGTGCCCTCTAACTAAATAATGCTTCTTTCATTATGAAACAATTCTATAACATTTGTAGAACTCCACAACTTCATGTGTGGAGATTTTGCAGTGTATGAGCACCAAGTAGACATGGTGTATTTATCATTATCTGTTTAACATTGTGTGTTTAACATTAAATCAGCGTTAATGTTAAATACATTAAAACATTTTTATACACACCATGTTTCCTTGGTGCTTAAATGCTGCATCATTTTGATATTTTAAATTGTTTTCTTCAAAAAATCGTAGTAATTTTGTGAACAATAGATATTTCCCCCGGTAAGAGGAGCGTATAGTGGCAAGGAGATAAACGTCACGGATAAAAGATGTGAAGTTTTGGTGAACGTGTTTTCCTAACAAACCAAGACTTCAGTGGACTTAGTGTATTTTCAACGTGTATTTTATTGGGACACAGTTTCACCTGTTGTCTTAAGTTATATCATGTTGATGGATTGCTTTTTTCCACTAGAGATTCTCACATTTTCAAATGCTCTTGCTTACAATCAATTTAATTTTCCCCGGGTTTCAATTCCGGGAGGGTCGGGAATAATTTAAAAGGGATATTGCAATTTTTTTTTTAAAAAAATAAGCACTGGTTTTACAAATAATAAAACCGGTGCTTAGACATCCATCTCCAAAGCAACAACACTGAAAAATAAAAAACAACATTGTGCTGGTTTTTGTATTTTTTTATTCTGTCATGTTCTAGGCACCGATCTATGTTCGTAACCAGTGTTGTGTAAGAACTCGTGACCATTAACGAGGACTCAGTATTCAACACTAGCATCTCAAATATCGGTGTTGTAATATCGAACTTTCAGCATCGGTTTTTATAACCGGTGTCATAGTAACTAGATTTTAGCACCACCCTACTTAGGCACCGATCGACAGGAGACATGAACGACTGGTGCCATATCCTCCAGTGACCGGTGCCATAGGGGGGTGCTTGCAGTAATGTATGTCTAATAAAATAATTTTTTGTTGAATCTTTATTAAATTAATGAGTTTTATCTCATATAAAGAATCTATAGTTATCACATCTAAAAATATTTGAATTTGAATTTCTTGAATTGGTGTATTAATTATTTATTAAATATTTTTTTGTTTTTTAAAATTTTATATTGTTTGTTTGTATTTCTTTTATAGAGTGGTTGTTTAAAATGGTACCAACTTTTAATTGAAATTCATAGTTTGGTGCCTAAATGTTGAGTTGGTTCTTTAAAGGTATCCACTTATTCATTTATGTTCAAAGTGGTACCTTTCAGTAAAACATAGACAGCGATTTGGATCAAAATTCTGACATAATGGTGTCCACTTTTAACCAAAATATACTTTTTTGGTATAATAATGAAAAAATGGGTACTTCTTAAGGTTTTTTTAAAAAAAAAAAAGGGTATCAAACTGTGAATTTCACTTTAGAATGAGTACCATTCTGGACATTTTCTCTTCTTCTAAATGAGATTTTTTCCTATTATAATTATATACTGTGATATATTTTTCTAGATTTTATAAAAGAAAATTATTTTATTATTAATTAATTAATTTGGTTTTATGGTTAAATAAATAACAATTTAAAGATAATCGTGTAATAGAGATAATTTTATAACATAATAAAAGATTGAGAAAATATAATAGAATCAAAATTCTTAAAGAATATGATGGAATATACTTTTTAGAGAAAAATATAGAGAAAACCATTGAAATAAATATAATGGTAAAAGGTTGTTGTAGTAACGGAAAGATAGAGAAAATTATTGGATACTTCATCTGTCTTACCATTATTGGCATATTTACTTTTTTTCTAAGTGAAACTTGGTAAACTTTAACCCTAAATATAAAATTAATATATTTAATAAAAAGATATTGTTAGATTTATTTTAACATTTATTTTCTAAATACAAATATTTTATGCGAAATTGTTATATGTAGATAGAGATATTAATGGTCATACATGATTCTTGAAAACTGTGAAAAAATAAAGAGAAAAGTACTAAATTACCCTAGTTTTTGGCTGAAATTGCCAATATTATCAGAAAGTGTTAATCTAACCTTTGACTCCGCTGACTTTTTATTTAAGGTCTTGATGGCCGAATTTTATGGAAAAGACAATTTTGTCCTTGTTAAAAAAGAAAATGAAGAGAAAGATGAATATGCCCTCAGATTATTTCCTTATTCCGATTGTTATTATTGACGGAAATGTTTTTACTTCAAACCCTTCCGCCACCTCTGATGCAAACACCAGATCTAGTGTAGGGGAGGAGGGTCGCGGTGACGGTCGGCGGGGGTGGGGGAAGAGCGGTGGTCTCGGAGAGAAGGAGGGCCGCGGAAAAGGGGGTGGAGGGTGAGAGCGAGGAGGGAGGGATGAGGAAAGAGCGGTGGAGGGTGAGAGTGAGGAGGGAGGGAGGGAGGGATGGGGAAAGAGCGGTGGAGGGGGAGGGGGAGGGCGAGGGCGAGGGCGACGGTGGGCGACGTCGACAACGACAGAAACGTTGGGGATGATGATGATGATGTGTACGACGGGGTGAGATGAGAGAATTGGTGGTGGACTATGACGGCGACCCTAAACCCTAATTTGTTTCCGATGGTGGCGAGAGCTGAGGGAATTGGTGGTGGGCGATGGTGGATGCCCTACACCCTTTTTCGTTTCCGATGGCGGCGATGAAGTTTACCTAATTGAAGTTTACAGAGTGTTGCGCTTGGGTCTTATTTGGCCCTCCTATTGTCTAGAAAGTAAGCTATAAGGGTTGGGAAACCAGGATTATCAAGCTAGAGGCTGAGCAACATAGGTTAGAAGATCTTAGGGTTGGGAAACCAGGACTATCAAGCTAGAGGCTGAGCAACATAGGTTAGAAGATCTTGCCAAGAGGTTGTGTGGGAAAAAAGGTTCTCGAGAGTCATTTTGCAATTTGGCAGAAGCCTACTATTCATTTTCACTATGACCAAAAGATGAAATCTTGGAAAACTATGCAATTATGTGCCAAAGGCAATCCAGATCGTGCTTGGTAAGTTTAGTTTCTCATTTCAGTATCTAGAAATATGTTGTGCAATGTACATCAGACTGTTTTGACAGAAGAGGCCAAGCTTGTACATCGTGATTGATTTCTGTAATAAATTGCAAAGAAAAAAACAAAATTGATTTATGTAACTGCTAAGATCTTGGACATGTTTGTGACTGGTAGAGTTGAGCATTTCAGGTACAATTCCGGCAATTCCGGCGGTGGGCTGTGGGCTGTGGGCGATGGTGAGGTATGGTGGTGCTAATAAAGTCCTTTTCTAGTGTTTTCCAAGCACGCTTTGGTCGTCGGCGGTGGCTATTCTTTTACCTCTCCCGGTCGTTGTTTGTCTGTTTGTCCCGACGCTGACTGCTCCTCGATTGATGGGCTTAAATGCTTTCCTCGCCGTGACGATTCATTGTCTGTCAGGTTCACTCGCCATCATGCGGTGGTTTTGTTTCTCGAATCGTCCGTGGGCTTCTTCTGTTCAGTGGTTGGAATTGATGAATATTTGTGTCTGTTGTGTTACCTCTTCTTCATGAACATAGCCGCTTCCGGCGGCGGCGACAGAGGTTTCTGGCGGCAGCAAAAGGAACAATGACTGCGAAGGGTGAGGTGGGTGGGTTTTGAAGCAGACGGGGTATAATGGGTATTAAATTTTCAGTTTTGTTTCGATCATTTTAGTTTTTAGTCAATGTTGAAATTAGAAAATTTGGATATATTGGCATAATTTAATAAAAAATTAGGATTTGATTGATACAATTGTAATAAGTTTGAGTTAAATTAACACTTTTTTATATCGTAGAATTATATTAACAATTTTAATTAAAAATTATGATTATAAATATGTTTGGTCCAGAAGTAAACGTGTAGGATAGGGGAAGCATGCTCCTCTGACAGAAGAAACCCTATCTTATGTGTGCTAAAAGATAAAAAAAAAACTTAGCTACGAGGCCGCAGAACAGAAGCAAAAAAGAAAATGATAATGAACAATCTTTCGAGACTCCAATCTCGGTGCTTCTCTTCCGTCCCTTCTCCCCTGGCCCAATTTCTCATCTCCACAATCCACCATCAACAATTCTCCGCGCACTGCACCCTTCTATCCGAATCCTTCACAAAAGATCCCGAGAAAATTCCCTCCACACTACAAAAAACCCAACATTTGAATGTACAACTGCCAATCGACAAGCTGTTTTTGCCCCCAGATACCGACCCTTGTTCTTTGGCAGGCCCTTTGAGTAGCAGGGTTTTAAACGGCTCTAACATCGTGCTTAGCAACACGTATGCCGGCGATGTTCAAGTCGAGTCTGCTGAGTTCATAAAGAGCAGTGTCAAAACCGAGGCCTGCCCGCCTTCTGGTGGGCTGCCTGAGTTTGCTCTTGTCGGGAGGTCTAACGTTGGCAAGTCTTCTCTTCTCAATTCACTCGTCAGACGAAAACGCCTGGCTCTCACTTCCAAGAAGCCCGGTACGTGTTAGCCATCACATCATTCAATTAGCTCGGTAGCTTTTGTTTGCCATCATTTTATACATTTCCGGGGATTATAGTTTTGATTCAGATGTTTATTGATGGATGATGTTCGTTTTAAAATGAGTGGCATGGGATATAGAAAGACTTTCAATTTACTAATCGGCTTATGGCTGATTAATTAGCTCATGGATGGACTGAACTGGTACACAATGCGAGGATAACTACCCTCTGGTTTCTTGGAAACTCGAACCAAGTTGTTGAACAGGCACAGAGCCATATTTATTCAAAACACTAGTATTAATAGAAGGTATCATATCATAACTTTGTGTAGTGGGAAGCAAATCTGAGATTCTGACTTCTTTCAACCCCCTTATATACTTAACTGTTTCCACCTCATTTCATTATTCCTGAAAAGTATACCTGCAATGGTGGATTTCATTTTCCTGATGGAGTCTTCCCAGCTGTTTTTTGTTATCTTATTGAAAGTGTTTTCTTCTAACAAAATTCTCATCGATAAAGAATCTCTTTTTAACAGAATTACTGTATATCTCTTTTTGCAGGAAAAACACAGTGTATTAATCATTTCAAGATTAATGACAGCTGGTATCTTGTGGATTTGCCTGGTTATGGGTAAGGACTCTTGAAACTTGCTAAACCATCGTTTAATTAAGTTTATGCCATGACATTGGCTACTAGCAAAGATTAAATAAATGTTATATCTAGTAAATAAGTTCAAAGAAAAGCTTGGTGAATCATGAGCTGTGGTGCACCTAGTTGCAAGACCTCAACAATCCTCTGAGGTGAAGACTGACGTTGAGGAATCACAATTTTCTGCAAATTTTTGCCTTCTACTGCTGTAAGGTATTCATGTAAATCACATCTTGGTCTAAAGTGAAGCGGTTTCAACTATGCTAAAATTGATAACAGGAAGTGCGGGTAGTTCAATTATTGATGGCACAGGCTGAAGCTCCAAACCAGATTTTATTATCCAGAAAAGTGTTTTCCTCCCTCCCCTGTATCATGAAATAAGTTTTGATAGATGAGGCAGACATTGATGCAGTAACTATAGGATGGTAAAATGATTTTGCTTAATTTCAAAGGCTCCAGTTTGTGTGTAACTGTGATTATAGCAGTAGTCTGTTGTGGTATTAAAGTGTTTCTTTGTAAAAGCCAATTTCACTGTGTTAGTACGAACTTTGTCAAAGTGTATAGGTATGCAGCTGCACCTCAGGAATTTCGAACAGACTGGGATAAGTTCACCAAAGACTATTTCCTCAACCGTCCAAACCTTGTATCGGTATTTCTTCTGATAGATGCAAGTATTCCAGCTAAAGTAATCGATCTTCAGTATGCTAGTTGGCTGGGAAAGAATCAGGTGATTGACCTTTTTAGTTTCCTTTAGAAGAAAAAGGACTAGAAAATGTGTTAAAGAAGGAAAATATCTGCTCCACTATCATCAATTTTTCAGTTGTTCATGGACTCGATGTCCTCACTTATGTGCACAATTGCATCTCCGCCTTTCTTTGATTTTGCTCAAGTCATTCTTCTTCTTGCTCAAGTGTATTCTAATCAAGAAAGTGTTTCCTTATTGTTTCAGATCCCAATGACGTTGGTTTTCACCAAATGTGACAAGCGGAAAAAGAAAAAGAATGGGGGGAAAAGGCCTGAAGAAAACGTTCAGGATTTTCAGGATTTAATTCGTGGCTATTTCCAGTCTACTCCTCCTTGGATTATGACCAGCAGCGTAACCAATCAAGGTCGGGATGAGATACTGCTGCACATGTCTCAACTACGGAACTACTGGCTCAAGCATTGAGATTTAAACCTCACGGATCACCCAAAAAAGAAGACCAAGCTAATTCACTATAATTCTTATAAATTGCAACTATCGAACTATCTTTTTATCTTAAGGGAGAATGCTCTTCTGCAGTTGGATTTCGTCGTGCATGGTCCTCTTTTGTTCTTTGCAGCATGTCATCAAGATATATTGATCAATGAGTACTGAGAGCCAGCCATATTGTGATAATAATAATAGAACTGGAAGAGAAGATTATGGAGAGATTGAAAGATGCATACATCAGGTGTATGACTGCTACTATGTCGAAATCACAGAATCAATTTCAAGGTAAAACAAGAAAATTGTATTTAACAGAGAAGATTACAGGACAGAAAAGAGGGAAAAGTTCAAGGTTTAGAGAGAAGGAAGAAAGAATCGGGAAGGGGAGGTTGTGTCTGCTCTTACATTCAGAGGTTAATTAAGAGAAGATTAGAGGCAACTAGATTCTAGAGGGAGTACCTGAAATTGAAAGAAAACATTAGAAATGAGCTGAGATCATTCTGGAAATAATAGACGGGGCAATTTATCCCAATAACTATTGGGACCCATTAAATACAAGCTAATGAGTTAATGGGATGAGAAATTTCCTCGTTTTCTAGTTTTGAGATTATGATCATATGTGTATTATAGTATTGGGTTACAAGGAGAAATGGGATTGAGATCCAAATTTTCCCATATACCCACTAAAAATTGGATAATTATGGGTACCAAATTAATACCCGATCAATCCTGTCTTTTGATAAAGATATTATTAGTGTAATTAGACTCCACTCAAGCGTGAATGTTTTTTACTCTTTTCTGACTATTATTGTTACAATTTACAAACTTCATCAGATTTCTAACTACGACTGTAAATAAGTTTGTTTGAGTTTAACTTGTTTAAAACATCTTGGTTTGATTCAATTGAACCTGTAGATCAAGATTCACCTCGAGCTCGAGTGAAATTAATTTAGTTTGAGCTTGAACTCGAGCCATGAATAAATATATTATATTTAATAAAAATGAAAATATATAATATGTTGGCTCTGTAAACTCGACGAGATTAACAAACAATAATAGTTGGGTTCGAGCTCGAGCTCGAGCTCAAATACTGTATGACCTTGAGTTCGAATACTGTACGACCTCGAGATCAAATATTGTACGAGCTCGATCAAATTGGAATTCAAGTCGAGATTTGACCGAGTTGTTCGCAAACAGTTTGCTTCGTTTACACCAGAACTGTTCACGAGCTTGAGCTTCGTCACACTAAGGATGTAAACGAACCGAACTGCTTACGAGCATCTCTATCAAAACTTGACTCAAATTCAAGTTTGACCGAATTCGAGCGCGCTCGAACCAACTCATATAGTATTTGAGTTTGAGCTCAAATTCGAATTCGAATTCAATTAACAATGGTTGTTAAACTTGTCCGACTTATCGAGTCAACATAATATATATTTAATATATACTATTTACTAAAAAATATTTAAATGTATATTAAAAGAAAATTTTTATTTAATCATGGCTCTAGTGCAAAATCAAAACGGAGCTCGAATCAAATTAGCTTCACTCAAAATTGAACTCGAGTCAAACAAATTTCATTCAAAATTGAGCTTAAGCCAATATACTACAGGTTCACACGAGTTTGAGTCGAGTTGGAACTCGAGATATTTTAAACAAGTTGAATTCAAATTAGTGGTTGTTCGAGCTCGACTCATTTATGGTCCTGAGTGTTGTAGAAATAAAATGAAATGACACTAATTGTATCATGTCCGGTGGCAAATTAGAATATAATTTAAGCATGTGAATGAGTGACGATCTGTTTAATAACACCGAACTATTAGGCTACTAATTTATACACGCATTAAAGGTGTATAATTTGTGAATTATAGTGAATTTTTATGTTAAATATTTACGTATGCATTTAATTGGATAATTTTGGGTATTTATTGGATATTTGTTGAGTTCTCATTGAGTTGGTATAATATGACACCCATTGAGATCAAAATTAATAATTAACATAATCATTCTCATTCTATCCAATCTCAAAAGCTAATGAATATTTAATACCCGATCCCATTAATTATCCATTTATTAGTTTCCATCTCATTTCTTCCTAACCCCGCCCAATTAACTCCTCTAGGAAACAATTTGTCATCATCTGCTCTTTTGCCTCGTGAGTAGCTTGTCCTCGAGTTGTCAAAAAGGTGAATAATACTATACTCTCTCTGTTCCAACTAAACTGTACTTTTACTATTTCAAAGTCAATACTGTCAAGGTTTGACCATGTATTTAAATAGATATATAAACAATAATATTATATGTGTCATATTGTTTGATTCGTCTTAATAAGCCGTTTTTAAATATTGAATTTTTATTTGCTATTATTATACGTGTTAATGATCAAATATGTTTCTTGAATACCATGAAAAAGATTCTATGCAGCTCAGTGTAGAACGGGGTGAATAATTGAAATGAGGATGTTGAGAGGAAATAAATAATAATAGTGTTGTTCATATTGTTTAAAGGAGTCTTCTCTTTAGTACCCTTTCAGGTTCCACCAGTACAGAATCATCAGGATCATCAGGAAGAGGCCGGACAGTAGAAGTAGCAACCGAACCGACGTGTTTCTTGAATAGACCAGAGAACTTTGGAGTAAACTTCTTGTTAATGTTTTTGAAATTTAGTTTTACCACTTTTTCTAGTACTTACTAGTGTGTTCCAACATTACTAATCTAACCAAGTGCATAATAACGTAAAACGTAAAGAACACATGACTTGGTTACGCAGTTCGGGTAATCCACCTACATCTGCGAGGCCTGATCCAGTTCAGAATAAATCCACTAATTAGAAAGATATAGTACAGAGTACAGGTTACAAAATACTTATCTTTACTAACTATAATGTGTGAATTCTGCTAGCTCCCCTAACTAGGATCCGCCTTGATCAGACTCCCTCTAATCTCGAACTCCGTCGATGCAGGATCTCCTCCTCCCGAGGAATTAAGGTTTAAGATTCTGAACTTTGTGCATCAGGTCAGGTATGTTGAAACACAGTAATCTGACTCTTTGCAATTCTCGAAAGTCTCAAAAATCTATATGTAGATTTTTGCTCTATTAAATCTGTGAGTATGCAGTCGTGTTTGTCCCAATTTATATCCCCGAACAGGTTGGAATACTCATTGATTATCTCCACAATATTCCTATTCCAAATCTGCTTCTTGAAGCATATCCAAATCCCATAAATAAAGGGATTTACCTTATATCAATCTATCCCATATATTCGAATATATCATCTCCTTATAAGTAGGGATTTTTCATAAATCAATTATGCTTCACACGCCTGATATACATAGCCAAATATACGAATTCCATAAGTTATAAAATACTCCAATATTTTGGCTTTGATTTCCATAATTCCTTGGCGTGAATTATGCTGATTACAGCATGTTCCAACATGGAAGAATTTTCGGTTAAAAAATAAGTTCACACAAAATTGCCAATCAAATATTCACTTGCATATCCCTTGACTTTACAATCTCCCCCTTTGACATTTTTGTGGACCCATAATAGCTTGGACATGTAATTTCCAACGAAACACTTCCATCATAAAAAACATAGGCTTTCATCAAAATAGCAAAATAATAATCAACAGAATACCCGAATTCCCATACATATGAAATCCGAAAACCAGAAACCAGAAATCCAAAACATAAATGTCATTACATCCAAATTGAACATAATAGTCACATCCAACATCCAAAATCACTCCCACTGGGATCATACATAGGCCAAAGGCAACATCAAAAACATCAAACTAACAGCACCAAGTAAGCTCCCCCTGCATCAGACATCAACTCAAGCTTCCAACCGTGACTTCTCTGCCTCTAGACTAGTTTTTTCTGCCTCCAACACAGCCATTTGTATACCTATAGCTCTAAGTCTAGCATTCAGAACAATCAGCCTAGCCTTCTTTTCTGCTGCTGATGAAGAATTCGATCCAGATGGTTTCCACGGAAGATTATGCACATGCCTTAACCCGAACGTCTTCTTGTTGGGCCTAAGAAATTCTGTGTCAATAATTACATCCGAAGCTTTTCCCTTCACTTTCGCACTTTTGGCTAGTGCAGATATCAGAGCAGGGTAAATCACTGCATCATTGAACTTGGGAGCAGTAGCTTGTCTAACTAAATGCTGCTGAATAAGTAGTCCAAGGTTGACATCCTTCTGTGTTCCAACACAGTACAGCAATTTAGCCATTTCCCTTGTCAAGGCTGTGGTATTAGTAGAGAGCAACCAACAATGTACAGCCACTTGATATAATCCAAATAATCTTGAAGACAAGCAGGATGCTTGTGAATATCCAGTTGCCGGCCACTCAACCTTATACCCGCCAGAAATAACAGCCAATATTTGATTATCAGACACTCCTAAGTCTTCAGGAAAATCTCCCCCTATCTCAGGTGTCTTAAGACCCATCAATTTGTTAATCCTAGTAGCAGAGACATCTATGATCTTCCCTCGTACATATACCCTACCATACCATGGGGAACTTATCTCTAAATTACCAGTCATAAGGTTAGAATATACCTCAAGTACAACCTGCCTGTTGTACAGTAGCTGGATCGTGGCTGCAGTAGTCATGCCAATTGCTTTCAGATAGTCCGAAAAACCACTATCCTTGTAAGCTTTTACATCTACAGGTCTTTTAGCAATGACCTTCCTTTCTGAGAAAAATTATCCCATATCTTCACCCTTTGAGTCAAAATATACAACAGAATAAGCCTTGCTTACAGAGGGGGGAGGTATGACTTTCTTCTTCGTGCAGCCATGCCTTCTCTTGCTCTTCTTTGCCTGGGCAGAAACCTTAACTTTAGAAGCCTTTCTCTTGCCTTTAACCATCTGATAGAATTTTTCAAGCACCTCATCACTTGAGTATGCTAGATCTGGAATTTCCTGTGTTGGAACACTTCCTGAACCTTCAGCCTCATTCTTCTCCTCGGATTCTCCTTCAGGCTGATCATCTTGATCCAAATCCTCATCAGTCTCATCATCACTCTCAAAGACATACTTCTGATTAGAAAAATATTCATCTGATGACTCAGAATTCAGATTATCCTGCATCTCATCATCTGCACCCTCCAGATCAGTATCAGAATCTAAATCCATATAATCATGTTCACCATCCTGTGTTGGAACACTGTCATCACTGTCTAACAGCTCAATGATGATGGGCTTTCTTAATTCTTCCATCCTTTTGGAAGAATTCGAATCATAGAATCCCACTTGCATTTTGTCTCTGTTTCTCACAACTTCCCTTCCAGCCACTTCACTGTCATTTATTTCTCTCAAAGAAACAAAACTCGGCAATGGAATATAGCAATGCACATAGAATCTGTCTTTTTCTCTAAATTCAGCACATCTTCCCATCACAAATTTCACATTATAATTCTCAATCCTCCTTATTCCACCTATGTTACCGGTCACTAACTCTTTAACTTTAACAGTCAGATATTCTCCTGTTATACTCCTAATCTTTGTTAAATCTATGGCAACTCTGTTAGGCTCAAGCCATTCAAAGATCTCACCAACACTTTTACATTCAATACCCATGAATTTTAATGGAGTAGGATCAGGACCAGTTACCGTGGGTTTCTTTTTCTTGATTCCAGAGGATTTTTCTTGAGAATCGGTTTCAACTCCGGATTCCCCATTCTGTTTACCGTTGCCGGAAGCCTCTTCCTCTTCCCTTTGTTCTTCAGCTTGCTCAGAATCTACTTCAGCTGTCTCCTTGACCTCATCTGATTCTCTTATTTCTTGGTCAGTACAATTTCTCTTTCCATCTGACAAAACCAATTCCAAATTTGTTGAACATTGATCTTCCTCCATAGTATCTGGCACCTCTGGTTCATGCGTGGGAGAGTTTGGAGTAGACATTCTTTAGCACACTACAGCGATGGAGAAGAGTTATGAAGTACCAGAATTTTTCGGCAGGGATTTGGAGAGGAAAATATCGGTCGAGAGTAGAGGGATACGAAAGGATTTTTGGGCAAGTTTGAATCCCACTTTAACTCTTCATCTATTAACCTCTTTTCCCGTGAAGCCCCCTTTATAGATTTCCCAAACTTGTAATGATGATACTTTCTTCACTTGCAAGTCAAGTTGTCATTCCAAAAATAACTTCCAACACACCATACTAACCCTCTCCTATTTTTGTACAACCTTGCTACCTTCCAATTTTTCTAAACAAAAATAACCAACAAAACTATTTACAGGAAAAATAATTACAGTAAAAATTACCTCAGATTTGACAAACACCTAAGTGTTGTCGAAGGCTCTCAAAAGAGGTGGCATCCAACAGCTTTATAAATATATCAGCAAATTGCTCGTGTGTTGGAACATAGACTACTTCCACTTCCTTTCTTTCAACCAGATCTCTAATAAAATGATGCCGTATGTCGATATGTTTGGTTCTCGAGTGCTGAACTGGATTCTTTGAAATATCAATGGCACTTGTGTTGTCACATAAAATCTTTAAGGATCCTTAATGAATTCCATAACCTTTCAACATTTGTTTCATCCATAATAATTGTGCACAACAATTCCCTACTGCAAGATACTCTGCTTCTGCAGTAGATAGAGAGATCGTGTTCTATTTCTTGCTATACCAAGACACCAGATTTGTTCCAATAAAGAAACATCCACCTGTGGTACTTTTTCGATCATCAGCATTACCAGCCCAATCAGAATCACTGTACCCAATCAACTCTGAATCTTGACTCTTAGAATACCAAACACCATACTCAGAAGTCCCACTTACATATCGAATAACCCTTTTAACTGCAGTGAGATGAGATTCCCTAGGGTCAGCTTGAAACCTTGCACATATCCCAACACTGAAACATATATCTGGTCTGCTTGCGGTTAAATACAATAAGCTTCCAATCATACCTCTGTATAATTTCTGATCAACCGCAACTCCTTTTTTCTCCTTCACCAATTTATCAGAAACACCCATTGGAGTTCGAACTGCTCGAGCATTAATCAGACCGAACTTCTTAACTAGATTCAAGGAATACTTACTTTGATTTATGAATAAACCATTCCTTCCTTGCTTGACTTGCAATCCCAGAAAGTAAGTGAGCTCTCCAACCATGCTCATTTCGAATTCAGCTTGCATAATGGTAACAAAATCCTGTACCATAGATGGTGAAGTAGAACAAAAAACTATATCATCCACATAAATTTGAGCAATTAAAAACGTTGAAGCCTTGTCAAGCACGAACAACGTGCGTCTACTCCCCCTCGACGATAACCTTTCTGAAGAAGAAAGTTAGTAAGTCGTTCATACCATGCCCTAGGTGCTTGCTTTAGACCATATAAAGCCTTTTTGAGGCGATATACATGATGTGGATAATGAGGATCTTCATTAGGTTGTTCCACATATACTTCTTTATTCACCACTCCGTTTAGAAAAACACTCTTGACATCCATTTGATACAAAGTAAAGTTCATAGAGCATGCAATAGCTAGTAAAATTTGGATAGACTCTAACCTAGCAACATGCGAGAATGTTTCGTCGAAGTCGACACCTTCCACTTGTGTATAACCCTGAGCGATAAGTCTGGCTTTGTTTCGAGTGATTAAGCCATCCACATCTGATTTATTCTTGAAGATCCACTTCGTACCAATGACGTTAATGCCTTTAGGCGAGGAGTAAGGTACCAAACATCATTCAGTGTAAACTGACCAAGTTCATCTTGCATTGCAGCAATCCAATACTCATCAAGTAAGGCTTCTTTATAGTTCTTGGGTTCAATGAGGGAGACAAAACAGTACAATCCAGCTAGCCTACGATAATCCACTCGAGGAACTGATCGAGTACTTCTCATAGTGGATTCTGATTGGTCCTGTGTTGGAACAGGGGGGGGTCAGTAACGGGGGACAGTGTTCCAACATGGTCAGCTTCGGCAGAGTTAGGATTATTATGCTCAGTTGTTCCAGCACGTTGGTGAAGGTCAGATTCGACTGATGGATCTGCCTTGTCTGAGTTTCGAGACTGTGTTGGAACATGAGTGTTGCTAGGTTCTTCCTCTACACCTTCTGGTTGTTGTTTCTTCTCTGAATCATCCACAATAACATTTATGGATTCCATGAGAGTGTTGGTTTGATGATTAAAAATTCTATAGGCACGGCTGTTGATGGAATACCCGAGAAAAATTCCTGAATCACTCTGATTATCAAATTTTGCCAACTGTTCTCTATCTCTGAGAATATAGCATGTGCTCCCGAACACATGAAAATATGAAACATTTGGTTTTCTGCCCTTCCAAATCTCGTAGGATGTCTTGCTGGTGAATGGTCGAAGATACACTCTATTGATTGTATAACATGCTGTATTGATTGCTTCTGCCCACAATTTCTTATGAATATCTTTTTCTGCTAACATAACTCGAGCCATCTCCTGCAAGGTTCTGTTCTTACGTTCTACAATACCATTCTGCTGAGGAGTAATGGGAGCCGAAAATTCATGCTGGATTCCAAGCTCATCACAGAAGTCACTGAATTGTACATTCTCAAATTCTCTACCATGATCACTTCGAATTCGAATTATCTTCCCTACTGGACTCCCCTTTTCAGTTTGTAACTTCACTACAAGGCTTCTAAATACTTCTAACGTATCATATTTTTCTTTCAAAAAAGCTACCCATGTAAATCTGGAGAAATCATCAACACATACAAAGATATACTTCTTCCCACCTATACTAGGTGTATTGACTGGACCCATCAAATCCATATGCAATAATTCCATATTTCTAGATGTAGTAATATACTGAACTGAAGAGTGAGGAGATTGAATTTGTTTACCTTGTTGACATGGTCCACATACAATTCCTTCCTTGCTGGTTAAGGTAGCCATTCCTCGTGCAGATTTCACATTTATGATTTTCACCAATGTTTTTTAATTGATATGACCGAGCTTCCTGTGCCACAGAACTCCTTAATCTTGCTTCGAAATCATGCACTGTACTCCATGTTCCAGTAGATAGCAATTGTCTGTGGATCTTATTCCTGAAAGAATTGTGTTTTCTCCATGCTTTAGTATACATTTATCCTTCTGAAATTCCACCACCATGTTATCGTCACACAGCTGGCTTATACTTAACAAGTTTGCCTTTAAATCTTCAACAAATAATACACTTGTGAATACTGGAAACCCTTCAATTTTCAATTCGCCTTTTCCAATTACTTTGCTTTTCTTTCCATCACCAAAGGTTACATATCCGCCATCATATGGAGTAATGTTCGTGAAATATTCTGGAGTGCCAGTCATGTGGCGAGAACAGCCGCTATCAAAGTACCACGAATCTCTGGAATAGGCTATGAGAGAAGTGTGTGCAACCAGACATGAGTTAGATCATTTAACAATCCATACTTTTCTGATCGATTTTACTGTATGAATATTGCCTATGTTGGAACATGGCAGAGGTTGTCGTCCTGTCATTTAATCTCTGATCAGTCTTCTGCACTGTTTTCAGCATATCCTTAATACGTACAGTATCTACAAATGAGTGGCTTTCTTTGATGAGGCATCCCATACTTCCGTTTCACTTCTCGAATCTTAGCCCTGAGGGTTGCGGGTTTTCATGCGATTCAGTCTTGGGTTCTTTCCCGTATCCAATCCCGTGTCGATCACCAAAGTTTCTTCTCATATCCAAAATATCATCAAGGTTTGCCTTTCCAGAATTTAATTTAAGATAGTTGCTTCAGACATCTCGGCCCTCTTGACTGCTGCTATCAGTTTGTCATTCAGTTCTTCATTACTCTTTTCAAGTTCTGCAATCGTGAATCATAATTCTCTTTCACTTTCCATTAAATTCCTTTTTTCTTCGTTCATCTCTTTGTTCGTGTTGGCTACTTGAACCCACATAGCATACATTTTTTCATAGGTGCTGTAGATTTCTTCATCACTTACAGACAAATCATCATCTTCGTTGCTGTGTGCATAGTTCATTACCTTTGTTCAGTGTGTTGGAACATTGATCCTCTGATGTATCATGACCCTTGCTCCAAAATCTACGTAGTTACTGGTAAGTTCCTCTTCGTCCTTCTCTTCATCTTCATCTTCACTCCAAGGGGTGACATATGATTTTCCTTGTTTCTTGCGAGTGTTAGCACATTCAGCCTGAATATGACCATATCCTTCACATTCTCTGCATTGAATTCGTCCAGCCTGTTTTGGTTCATTGTTATGATTTCTCCCGAACTGCGGATTCCTTTGTTCAAATCTCATTTCGCGATTATTACTCGAGTCTTGTTGTCTTCGTCTGTTTCCGCCAAACCTTTCCTGAGATTTCTTGCTGACCACCTTCTTTAGCATTCTCAAGAAATTCTTTGTGATAAGTGCAAGTTTTTCAATCTCATCATCGCTCTCAGACTCGTGATTTTCCTTAGCTGGAGACACTTTGAATGCGAATTCCTTAGAGACTCTTTTTGTAGATTGCTGGAATGTCATCTCATATGTCTGTAATGAACCCATTAGTTCATCTAGGCTCATGGTGGCTACGTCTCTTGCTTCCTCTATTGCTGCTACTTTCATTGCAAACCTTTTGGGAAGAGATCTCAAGGTCTTTTTCACCAGCTTTGTTTCTTTGTATACCTTTTCCAGTTGATAAGCCATGTTGGAGATATCCCTGAGTTTTCCATTGAATGTAGCAATAGTGTCGTCCTCCTCCATTTTGAGTTCTTCGAACTTAGTAGCCATCATCTGTAGTTTCGATTCACGCACTCGACTAGTTCCTTCGTGAGCAGTCTATAGAATATCCCATGCTTTCTTTGCTTGGTGACATGTAGATATAAGCTTGAACTAATTTTCATCAACTGCAGTGAAGATCGCATTAAGTGCCTTCGAATCGTCAGAGATTCTTTGAGGTCATCTGGGTTTCTGTCATGGGGTTTCTGCTTCCTTTGACTTGACTCTCCTTCTACCGCCTTAGAACTTGTATCAGCATCTTCTGTAGGATGATTCCATTCATTCTCAACATAAAACCATGCCAGTTCATCCAGCGAATTGATGAAGACTCTCATGCGTGCCTTCCAACAGTTGTAGTTGTTGCCTTCTTGCAGGGGTGGTCGAGAGACTGAAGCTCCTTCTCTTGTCCTTATGGTAAAACTGGATCTCACTTACCTTGAAACAACCAGGGGAATAATAAGTGACCAAGCTCTGATACCAAATGAAATTTAGTTTTATCACTTTTTCTAGTACTTACTAGTGTGTTCCAACATTACTAATCTAACCAAGTGCATAATAATGTAAAATGTAAAGAACACATGACTTGGTTACGCAGTTCGGTGTAATCCACCTACATCTGCGGGGCCTGGCCCAGTTCAGAATAAATCCACTAATTAGAAAGATACAGTATAGAGTACATGTTACAAAATACTTATCTTTACTAACTATAATGTGTGAATTCTGCTAGCTCCCCTAGCTACCGATCCGCCTTGATCAGACTCCCTCTGATCTCGAACTCCGTCGACGCAGGATCTCCCCCTCCCGAGGAATTAAGGTTTACGATTCCGAACTTTGTGCAGCATGTCAGGTATGTTGAAACACAGTAATCTGACTCTTTGCAATTCTCGAAAGTCTCAAAAATTTATATGCAGATTTTTGCTCTATTAAATCCGTGAGTATGCAGCCGTGTTTGTCCCAATTTATATCCCCGAACAGATTGGAATACTCCTTGATTATCTCCACAATATTCCTATTCCAAATCTGCTTCTTGAAGCATATCCAAATCCCATAAATAAAGGGATTTACCTTATATCAATCTATCACATATATTCGAATATATCATCTCCTTATAAGTAGGGATTTTCCATAAATCAATTATGCTTCACACGCCTGATATACATAGCCAAATATACGAATTCCATAAGTTATAAAATACTCCAATATTCCGGCTTTGATTTCCATAATTCCTTGGCGTGAATTATACTGATTACAGCATGTTCCAACATGGAAGAATTTTCAGTTCAAACATAAGTTCACACAAAATTGCCAATCAAATATTCACTTGCACATCCCTTGACTTTACAGTTTTCACTGAGAGACTTTTTGCTTATACTCCGAATCATCCACTGAATAAATCATTTCTGAACGTCCTCTTTTCTTTTCTTTTTTTTAATCAAAACAATCACGTAGAAATGAGAGATTATATTGGTTGCTATTAAGGAATTAAAATATTATTTGTAATTATAATTATGTTATATTACATTTTCCTAGATTGTATAGGTATTCTGTACCATTACATAATGTACCCTTATATCATGAATACAGACACATATTATTACCATTATTTTCTACATGGTATTAGAACCAAAAATCTTGAAACCCTAACAAAATATTCTGCTGCGTTTCTGAGCCACCGCTACCGCCGTCAAGCGTACATCGATCCACGCTCTGTCGCACAGCTGCCGCCGTCGATCTGTTCTGTCGTTCCCCAATTGCCATAGCCACCGTCTGGCCGTGGAAATCCATGCACTGCTCATCCTGATTCGATCAGCCTAAGCGTTAAGCCACACACGCCGATCTCGAAGCTTCCGCACCACCGCGTTCCCGTCACACACCACCGTCGGTTCGATTTGTCGCTGGTTACTGCACCTGTTGCTGATCCGTACCTAACTTTACATGATGTCTATTTCTGAAGAACATGCTCGTATTGATGTTGCACCTGAGGTTCCAAAACTTCAGGATATGAGTGGTTATGATGTGATTACGACTTTATTGAAGCAGTTGCAGTTGCAATCTGGCCCTCAGACTACTGTACCTATTGGTCATCTGTCGACTGATCCTTACTTTATTGGTTCTGGCGATGGTCCTGGTTTGGTTATTATATCGAACATACTAAATGGTCGAGAAAATTACATTGAATGGTCTGACGTGATATGCCGCACGTTCCTTGCTAAGAATAAGATTGGGTTCATTGATGGATTCATTACCAAACCCATGATGGTCATCCTGATGCTGCTGATTGGCCTTGGGTTAATGCTACTCTTGTCTGCTGGATCTTGCAAACCCTGGATCCAGTGTTGAGATCTTCTACAAGCTTGTTTGCCTCTGTTAAGGAACTGTGGGTTGACCTGAAGGCACAATTTATTCTTGGTGATGGTATGAAGGTTTTGCAAATGCAAGAGGCTTTTCAGAGTTGCAGGAAGAACGGTCAGCCCATCAACATTTACTTTCGCAAACTGAAGAAGTTGTTTGTAAACTACCACTGCATGCGGCCTCCCCTAGTTTGTGACTGTGAAGATAGCTGATGTGTCCATTTTATATGCATTATTTAGTAGTATTTAGGATCACTTTTGTTATATTTTTGGTGTGAGATTGCTAGATTTACGTAGGTTTACATAATGAGGGGTTTAGATGACCATTTTCGGTTTTTATATCTAAATCCTTCATTTTTGTAACCTATGTTGAATCTAAGGGATTTTTGGTCCTCATGAGCATCTAGATTCCTTTTTGTGAGCTTAGTTTGTAGATTGCTCATGAGCATTTAGAAGTGGTTTAGTGAAGGCCATTCGAAAGGATGGTAGAAGATTGAAGGCCACTCACAAAGTGGTAGAAGATAAAGTGACGAAAGGAGACTAAAGCAACTGGTGAAGGATGGTCCAGGGTTTTCAGAATTTTCCGAGAAGAATCAGCCTTCAAGAGTTGTACCATTGAATTCCTCTTCTCGAGCACTATGAAATCAACTACAAGAACTCCCAAAACGGATCAACGATTCACCCGGAGGAAGCAAAACAAAACAGGGCTGGATTTTACTGATTTCGTCGCGAGGCGCGAGTCACGACATCAGCGCGAATTCAGCCCTGCAGCAGCATTTTTTCTCCCCTTTTTCTTCCACTATAAATACCTCTTCACCCCTTCTTCTCCATAGCTCTAAGCCTGACTTGGGGGCTCTAAAACCCTAGTTTTTCACCATTTTCTTCCATTTCTTCTTCTTCCTTTGTAGATTTTTGTTCTATGGTATGGGTTTTGATTATCTAGCTTAGTTTTGTACTTGGGAGCAAAGGATTGAAGCTTCCATTACTATGTAGTAAGAACCATTTTTATCTATCTATTTGGTGCTTTTGCTATTATGCATTTATGGGTATTGAATGTGTTTGTTGATATCATTAATGTTGTTGAAAGCTTGAGCATATGAAATACTTGTATGAATTGCTTGCTAGGGTTTGGGGGATTTGGGTTAATTTCCCCCCTTTTCTTGTTAGGAATCTATGAGTATGATTTAGAGCTTTTGATTGTGTTGATGGATTGATGATTGCTAGATGAATGTGATGATGTCGAACTCTTCGTAATGTTTGTTTTAGGTAGCAAACGAGAGAGGTCTATGAGCGTCGACCGTTCTTGACTAATCTTGTGTAAATGCATGAATTGGTTAAATGCTTAGGCACGGTGTAGTGTTTATAAGTGTTGCTAAGCTTGTTGATTCTTTGTGCTAAATGCCATCAATGGGATACTCTTAGCAATAAGGGAGTCATTGGTGAGGTTTGACAAGAGATGTCGAATTCACTCTTGCAAACTACTACCTAAGAAGGATAGAAGATTTATCTTCACAACAAGTAGTTGAAGTAATGAATAGATGGTTTTACTCATCCTTGAAGCATTTGTTATTTAGCATTTGTGTATTCTTGATGGTGTGTTTCACTTCATTTATGCCATGAGTTGTTGAGAATAGGAAGTTTTTGTATGATTGAATTGGTTAGGTGTTAGGAACGTGACGAATTCTGTAGCTCCTTTGCATGAAAATCTATGAGCATGAACTTAGAACTTCTTGTGCATAACATGTTGTGATTCTTGCTAGATGGGTATGTTAATGTTAAGTCATGTAATGAATGTGATAGAATGAGTGAATGGTTCAATGATCTACATTAGGTTTGGAAGTGGATATCCCTTGCCCCCAAGGCTTTTTTATCTTTATAGTTTTAAACCCCTTTTTCTTAGTTTTGTTTGATGATTAGCATAGTCACTTGACTTTGCTAGTTATCTTGTCTTTTTACTTTCGTAACTTAGGAAAACCACAACCAACCAAACCCCCCCATTTACTCGCTTTTTATGTGTGTGTATATATTTACTCCTAGCATAATAACAACCAATTGTGCTTAAACGCTAGAGAAAATCCCTCTTCCCGTGGACGACCCCGATTTGCTGCTATCTACCTAGTTGTAGAAAGTAAGCAAAAAGGGCTTATAAATATTAACTTTGAGAGGTGCGACGACCGCCTCCCAATAGCAAAGCACTGTGCCATTGCAATCTTTCTGCGAGAGTTTTTCGAGAAAGAGAGAGAGAGAGAGAAGCATTTGATCTATCAATTCATCTCTGGTCTCGATGAAGGCTTTCACACCTTGCGATCACATATCATGAGCATTGATCTGATGCCACCTGTCATGAAAATGTATGCGCTTGTTCCCCAAGAGGAGAATCATCGAGCTGTCATCCGAGCTCGCGAGCCTTCTTTTGACTCTATGGCATATGCTCCATGATGCCCACCACCTACAAGTTCTTTGCTAGTTGTTTTTTCTACATCTGATCGCAAGAATCTTGTTTGTACACATTGTTATTGCAAGGGTCAGGACAAAGATTTATGTTTCCAGATCATTAGTGTACCAGAATGGTTCAAGGAATTGAAGGAGAAAGCCAGCACCGCCAGGAGGACAGCACCAGCCTCTCGGCCGACCGCCACCACCATGAATGGAGAATCTTCCATGGCTCTTTCACTCCTGTTACCGTTCGCTGGCGCTGCCTGGCCTAGCGGCGATGGCTTCCTCTAGCCACGTCTCTACCTGGTCTACTTTTGGCCCTGCTCTGTCTGATGACCAATGGAGCACGACCATGCATTTATTTAATTAGTTTAATTCTCTTACTGACAATGGGTCAGGTAAGTCTACTTTGCCTTGGATAATTGATTCGTGATCCTCATATCACTTGACCGGTGACAAGGGTTCCCTTACTGATATTACTTCTGCTATTGACACTGTGAATTTTATTCTGCCTGATAGCTCTGTGTCATCTACTACCCAATATGGTTCTATTTTCTTTGGTGTTGTCACTCTTACTCATGTGCTATATATACTTACTTTGCGGTGCAACTTATTATCATGCTCTAGATTGTTATCTTCCTTAAAATATCTAGCTTTGTTTACTGAAAATTATTACATTTTATAGAAAATCAGTACGAGGAAAGTGATTGGCGTGGGTGAACAGAAAGAGGGGGTGTTTTGGCTTCGTCTGCTTGATACTCGTGATCCTATCCCGCAGTCTTTTCCAACAGTTGCTTTAGTGTCTTCTTTTGATTTATAGCATTAGAGTCTTAGGCATCCTTCCTCTACGGTGTTTTCTATAGTGTCTTCTATTGATTTTAGTAATAATAAGACTTATGTTCCTGCTCTATATGTTATAGAACAAAACAGACTAGACAAAGTTTTTCATTGAGTTCTACAAATGCTACTGCACTATTTCAATTAATACATTGTGATGTTTGGGGTCCTTATAGAACACCATATTCTAGTGGTGTATTTTATTTTTAACTATAATTGATTATACCCGAGCTGTTTAGGTTCATTTATTAGTGGCTAAGTAAGAAGTAGATTCTAGATTTTTGGAATTTTATGCCTTGGCGAAGAACTAATGGGTCCGAACTATACTGCGTGTTCGGGCTGATAACAGGACTCGATTTTTGCCACTGAGACCTCATTTTGCTACATCTGAGATCATTTTTGAGACATCTATGGTTGATACACCACAGCATAATGGTCAAGTTGAAAGAAAGCATCGCCATTTACTTAATGTGGCTCATGACTTACAGTTTCAAGCCAGTCTTCCAGTTGATTTCTGGGGAGAGTGTGTTCTTACTGTTGCTTATCTAATTAACCGGACACCACTGAAGTATCTCAATGGTCGTACTCCCTTTGAGTTTCTCTATAGTCAAACTCCAAAATACTCATCCTTAAGGGTTTTTTGGATGTTTTTGTTTTGCTGCTCATGTTCCTACATATCGTGACAAGTTTGCACCAAGAAGTCGGCATTGTTTGTTTCTTGGTTACCCTGCCGGAAAGAAAGGATATTGCCATTTTGACCTAGAATCCTACGTAATCTTTACCAGTTGGAATGCAGATTCTTTTAAAGACCAGTTCCCGTATTCCGCAACTCCGACATCGGCTTTATCAAAAGACCCCAACGGTGCCACCACCTCACCGACCTCTTTATCACCGCTTCCGAAGTCGCAGACCATTGTCGTTGACCCCATACAGTCACCCACTGCCGGACGCTACTGGTTCTCCGATGTTGGTTGCCGCTGGTCCTTCATCGCCGGCTATCGTCAGCCCCCTATCGTCGGTCGTTGCCAGCTCATCTACGTCGGTCGCCACCGGTACATACCTGCCGGTACTCATCGGCCCAGCCTCGGTGGACATGGTTCCATTGCCGGATCCCGACCAAGACCATTGGACTCCACTTCTTGCCCGGCCAGATGTTGCGTCGCCAAGGACTCTGCTGCCTCACGCGCCACCAGCAACAGAATCTCACGCACCAATTTTTCAGCCCCCTTCCATGGCATCTCCAGCTTTGGATAGTTCCACCGCTGAGTTGCCACCTATCAGATAGAGTCTTCGTGCTTACCGATCTCCTTCTCATTTGGAAGATTATGATTGTGACTATTATGCCTGTGCTCTTACTACTGAAGACCCCTCCCCTACTACTACATTCACTCATGCGTCATCACCATCCTTAGGTGTTCTCTATCCTGGTACTGACTCTGTAAATTGTGATAATTATGTTATTATGCATTCTAGATTTTTGGGTACAGTAACATCTAGTGCACATCCCATCACTTATTCTGAGATGTCACGGCATGCTCATTGGCGAGATGTTATGACTAAAGAGCTTACTGCGCTTGAGCATAATCAAACTTGGACTTTAACCCCTCTGGCTCTGGATAAGAAGGCGATTGGTTGCAAATGGGTTTACCGGATGAAGTTTAAGTTAGATGGTACTATTAAACATCATAAGGCGCACATAGTGGTTCTCGAGAATCACCAGGTTGAAGGGATTGATTATACAGAGATATTTGCTCCGGTTGCAAAGAAGAGTTATGTTCGCATATTCTTATCTGTTGCGGTCATTTGTGGTTAGGAACTGCATCAGGTGGATTTCCATAATGTTTTCCTACATGGTGATTTGCATGAAGAGGTTTTTATGCGACCCCCACCGGGCTATGTCGTGCCTCATGGTCAGGTATGTCGCCTTAGAAATCTCTTTATGGCATTCTCCAAGCTCCTAGAAATTGGTTTGCCAAATTGGCTCAAGCTTTACGAGTGTAAGGCAGGTTACTCTTTGTTTATCTTTTCCCCTGGATCCCTTTCTTTGCGTGTTCTGGTTTATGTGGATGATTTAGTCATTGCTGGTAGCTCTTCTGCGCTCATCTCTGAGTTCACGATATACTTGAGTTCTTGTTTCTATATGAAAGATCTTGGCTCACTTAAGTATTTCTTGGGCATCGAGATTGCTAAAAGACTGGAGGGGATGTTTCTTTCGCAAAGGAAATATGCCTTGGACATTTTATATGATACAGGTTTATCTGCTTCTAAATCGATTGACTTTCCGATGGAGAAACAACATGATTTGGCGCGTGTTGAAGGTCCACCTTACCAAGATCTTGAGCAGTGCAGACGACTGGTTGGGCGCCTGATATACCTGACGATCACACGTCCTGAGCTTAGTTATTTGGTTCATACACTTGCTCAATTTATGAAGTCTCCTTGTGTTCCTCACCGGCAAGCTGCAGTTCGTGTGTTGCACTACTGGAAGAGCCATCCTGGTCAAGGTTTATTTCTCTTTCCAGTAGTGCGTTACAGTTGACTGCTTACTGTGATTTAGTTTAGGATGTATGCCTAATTACCTGGTGTTCTCTTTTTGGATATTTTGTGATGATTGGTGATTCTTGGAAGACCAAGAAGCAACCTACTGTTTCTTGGTCTTCCGCTGAAGTGGAGTATCGTGCTATGGCTGTTACCTATTGTGAGTTGTTATGGCTTAAGTTTTTGCTGAAAAACTTAGGGGTAATGCACACTTCTCCCATGGGACTGTTTTGTGACAGTCAATTTTCTCTTCATACTGCGGCAAATCCAGTGTTCCATGAACGTACAAAGCATATTTATTTTAATTGTTATTTTTTTCAGGATCTTGTTCAATCTAGCACTATTGTTACTCAGCATATCCGCACGTCAGGCCAACCTGCGAACTTGTTCACTAAGGCCCTCAGACATAACCAGTTTCATTCCCTGCTTGGGAAGTTGGACATTTCTGATCCCCATGCTCCAACTTGAGGATGAGTATTAAGGATTTAAAATATTACTTGTAATTGTAATTATATTCTATTACCTTTTCCTAGCTTGTATAGGTATTCGGTACCACTATAATGTACCCTGAGATCATTAATATGGAAACACATTATTACCCTTATTTTCTACAGCAGCCCTAACCATTTCCAATCAAATGGTAGATAATACCCAAATAGACAGATGTTTGGCGAAGCGGAGAGTTGAACCCTTACAAAATGTGAATAAGGAAAGTTAATGGATGTGTTTCCACTGATACTACTCTAACTCCTGTGTTGTGATAATAGTGGTCTGACAACCTTCTAGATTCAAATTGAATATGAACATGAAATAGCTGACTTGAATACACTCACTACTACAAAGAAGCTGCAAACTTGGATATCCTTCATCTTCTTCAAACTTGATCTGGGGCTTGAGCAAAAGCAAGGAGCTATTTTTGTATCCTTCATATTCTTCTAACTGGAGCAGGGCTTGGGCTGGGTCTCGATCTGAAAATGAAGCTGAAGCTAGAGCTGGGACAAAAGTATGAGTTCGTAACGATAGTACTTTAAGCGTATCTTATTGAACCACCATTTTTGTGCTAGTGTCAGGATGTTTGATCCTCACCCGCAAGGTCATTCAAAACCTTGCGGGAGAGCAATTAACTCGTGGGCACGTTTTAAAGATATAAATTTATAAGTTGCTCGTGTGCTCACTACTAACCACTATAGAGTAGTTAGTGGCAATGTGGGGTCGTCCACAAAGATACTGGAATTTAAAAATTAACTACACACAACCTACAATTGGACGTCACTGCGATTGTGTGTCAGGAATAGCTAGTATTGTAAACATACCGTTCCTTGTCGATTTAGATCAAACTACAATTGCGTCGGGGACTACCGATAATAACAGATAAGTAATCATGTAGCACGCAACCAAGTTTGACACGGCAAGATAAAGTATAAGCTGGTCATCCACATACAATATCACAATAATTAACATTCACATAATATCACAATAATTAACATTCACATAATATCACAATAATTAATCACAGTTTGATAAAGTACACGCCATACTTAATTCTTATGAAAAAAAATTAACAATAATAATCACAATATTAACATAATATTTTATGCCTAATATAATTTTACCAAATAACACATTTAAAACAATAAGCACAATATAGCATACGATATTCACTTTTTAATCCAATTCAAGTTAGAGAGATGAAAATACCCACCTTAATTTTATGTAGCCTTAACCTAGTTTATTTATTAGATCCAAAATAATTGTTATCAGCTACAAAGAATGTTGGTTGGTCGGTCCTGAAATTTACTAATTTGCTGAGATGGGGTTTTGATAACCTGAAATAGTGTTTATTTTTTATGAAGTAGTGTTTTTTTCTCTTCTGTTTTCTTCCCGGGGAGAGAACATGTACAAGCTTGTGCCTTTCTTATGCTTGTTTGGGACACACGTGTCTCTCTCACAACAAATTGAAAGGTATGTCTCCTGCAAATCGTCTTACTGTAAGATCAGGGACATTTGAGTAATAGTAGATATATGAAATATGATAGTTTCAGATGTGGGGTTAAAGAACAATTATTTAAGAGTCGGTGTCCATTATAAAAGAAGTGATGAGATCTGGGGACTAAATTGATAAATAGTGAAAAGAAAATAGAGTTCTTCATTTCTCTCATTTCTGTACATTATTGTTCACTCCGGCATCGCCTTACAGTTTTTCAGTCGACGAAGAAGGCTAATTCAGTGTTTTGAGTTATGATTTTCCATCCCGTTTCATCTTTATCTCGGCTCGCTTCCTAGATCTCTGATTCACGGCGGTGCTACATCAATATTTTGGCTTATTTGCAGTTCCACTTTTAAATTTTTACGGCGATTCAATGTTGGGTTTTTTCAATGGGTGGTACGCGCGATACCGGGGTAGAGGAGGACTGAATAATGGTCAAATTCGATCAGCAAAGACACAGGTGTCAAACTAAGGAGACAGGAGAGGCCGACAGTTTGGTTTTCTTGGATTTCTTGGATTTCTTGGATTTCTTGGTTTTCTTGGTTTTTTGGGCTGACAATTTACTACAGCCCACATATACATAACGATACATCTTTTTTTTTTATGAACACACCCGAAAAGGTGGGGGTTATATATTAAAGGATCCCCAAACCTTAGTAAAAAATACATACAGTTAAAGTGATCAGTAGGAGCACTGAGACAACATGGTTGCCTCCAAAAGATACCTATCTATGAGTACAACTAAACTAGTTATCTATTCTAGAAACTAACTAAAGTAGATGTGGTTAGTTGTTAAAGTTTTGATTCCAAAGAGAAGAATCTCCACCCCTGTGTGAATTCTTTCTTTAACCAGGCAACTTTAAACCAGAATGAAAAAAAACCAAGTATTCCAAGGTTGCCTCCAAAATTAATGAATTGGGGGGAAGGATGGAGCTGACAAGTACTTGAGGACATGCGTAGTAGTAATTCCCGAGAAACTGGTGCTGGGTAGTAGCTCGGGATGCCATCCGATTAGCCTGCATAAAAAGACAACTTATCAGCAGTATCAATCCTTATAAGGGCCATTTTTCTACATTCTTATATGAGGAGTATGGTCCTTGTCTAAAGAGATAAGGCCTTTGATATGTGTTGGAACATTTGAGAGATTGAGGCTTTGATTATGGGAGGAGTGGTGCTTGGCAATTGCATTAGCCACAGAATTACATTCCCTGAAAACATGTTTAAGTATGGCACTGCCTAAGAGGGATTTAACTTTATAAACCATATCAAACAGTTGCCAATGTGCAGAATAGGGATCATTTAACATTTTAACTGCCAGCAAGGAGTTTGTTTCGATAGTGAAAGTGTTGTCCAATTGTGGAAAATTGTGGCAGGCAAATAGTATGGCTAGAATTTCAGCTTGGAGTGGAGAGGCAGCTGAAATAGTCTCTGATTTAATCAAGATGGGTGTACCAGAATTATCCCTTGCAATTAGCCCTACTGCAGCTTTGTTTGGGTACCATGAAGCATCAATGTTAACTTTTATGGATCCGGTCTTAGGCCTTTCCCAGAATACAGTATATATAATAGGCTTTGGGGGAGGTTTAAGATATGGGATCAGATGCATAAGGGAGTGTGGAGTAGCTGTGAGGGAGACCAGATGTGAAGGTTTAGTGTAGAGAGACGGTTTTATTAGATCCTGCACTTCCTTACATATAAGGTCTGTAGAAAATAATTTATGATCAAACAAGAATCTGTTCCGAGCTTTCCAAAGACACCAGCATATCAGAGAGGGGAGAATATAACAAATCAGTTGGTGCCACTTAAAGAGATCATTGCAATTCCAGAAAACAAAAAATCTATCACTAATGGAATGTTGGTCACTAAGGTGAAAGTGAACTATAGATGCCATGTTATTCCATACAGATTGGGCAACATGACATGATATGAAAAAATGTTGGATAGAATCTGAATGAGTACATGCCGGGCATTTTGAAGCTAGACTAAAGCCACATCTAATGAGCACATCATCAAAAGGAAGAAAAGAGTGCAGCATTTTCCATGTGAATATATAGATCTTTCTCTGTAATGCAGTGTCCCATATGAATTTACATACAAGAAAATTACCTGGTGATAGTGTAAGAATCTTATATGCTGACTTGAAGGAGAAGACTCCTAACACTTCTGGTTTCCATATCAGTCTATCATCCCTGTCTGGTGTAGTTACTGCTCCCTGCAAAAAGGAGAGAGTATCATGATCCAGGAAAGGTACAATCTGGGGTAAAATAGTAGCTTTGTTTGTGATGAAATCTGCCACAGTACAATATGTCAATGTAGAAGATATATGACTGAGAATATAGTGTAGAAGTGGACCATTGGGGCACTAGTTAGCAGTCCATAAATTGCAACTGCCTTTTCCATGGATGATAAGAGAATTACTTTCCGCAATGGAGTTTAGAGAGCAGATTCTTTTCCAAGTCACAGATTTTCTATGAGAGTGTGGCAAGGACCATAGAAATTTAGACCATAAAGAGCTACCTAACTGGCTTTTCCACCACAGTTTGAGTGAGCAGGCATCAATTATAGCTTGGATTGATCTAAAACCTAAGCCATTCTGGGTTATTGGTACAGCTAAATCAGCCTATCTTTTCCAAACTTTATTTTTTCTACCTTCCGATTCACCCCAAAAAAATCTAGTCAATTTTTTCTCTAATGTTCTAACTATGTGTTTTGGGGGTTTAGTTACATCCCATAAATGTTGTGGTATAGAATACAAGTAAGATTGGATTAGGATCATTCTACCCCCTGAGCTCAGCCACCTGTTCTTCCAATTTTGCAATTTTTTATCCAAATTTTCCATCAAAGGTTGGAAGTACCTATTCAATGTTCTGCCTTTAAAAATAGGGCAGCCTAGGTATTTGAAAGGAAATGAGCATTTTTTCATTTTCAAGATCGTCTTTACCTGATTAAGTTTAGCAGATGTGGCCCTCTTACTTATGTAGAAATCTGATTTTCAAAATTTAATTTTTGGCCTGAGGTGTACTTAAAGATCTCTAAGAAAGCTTTGATCTTAATGAGGTTAGACTTAGAGGCTTGCAAAAAAATGATTGTGTCATCAACATACATTAGATGAGAGGCAGCTGGAATTGAAGCAGGTAGTTGATAATATGAGAGATTATTATTTTGAATTATAAAAGACAAGCTCCAAGAAAAAGCTTCTGAGAATATATTAAAAAGGAAAGGAAAGAGTGGATCACCTTGTTTAATACCTCTTGTGGCTTTGAAAAACCCCACTGGGTTGCCATTGACAAGTACTGAAAATGAGCTTGAGAGAGATTTTTCGTAACAGCATTTAAGAAGTTGCCATGGAAACCAAACCTTATCAAAATATTTCTGAGAAAATTCCAGTTTACTCTATCAAAAGCTTTTCTTAGATCCAACTTAAGTATGCAGTTAGGAACTCTACCATTTTTATCTAAAAATCTAATCATTTCCTGCAAATAGAGAACATTATCTGCAATATCTCGATTTTTTAAAAAGGCAGATTGGTTTGGGGAGATCATTTTATCCATATAGGGTCTCAAACGTTCCATTAATACCTTTGAGCATATCTTATTCAAGACATTTGAGCATACCTTTGAGCATAACGATACATCAAACCTAAATATTTTAAAAGATCATGTTAAAATATTAAAACATCAAACGTAAATAATTAAACATCTTTTTTTTTAAAATGAAACCATCCGGAGATGGAGGGGAATTTTATTTGGCCCCCCTAAACCATTAAAAAGAAACATTCACAAAATACATGTAGCCATCGTTAAGTTTGGATCATATGAGATACGTATGAGAGTTGGAACACTCTCGAACCAACCCTAGTTGATTCCATCACATCACATAAATGTATTAGAATGCAAAAAGAATAAAAATAGTGAATTTTAAATAAAACATTAAAATTTCATAGCAAACTAAGATTAGTTAAGTTAAAATTTCAACAAATCTACACCCATAAGATAAATAAAACTTCCAACATAAATAAATAATCTTATTAGTACAAGACACAAATAATAATAGGAGTAGTTAGTTTGAAAGTAACTATCGATCTAAATGAATAAGCATCAATATGTAAATTTGAGAGATTAAGTGAAAAATAGTTGAGTGATATTAGAAACCTACAATATCATGAAATAATCATTTTAAAAGTAACTAACATCAATCTAAATAAATAAAACACCAATATGTAAATTTGAAACATCAATATGTAAATTTGAGAGATTGAAAGCCTACAATATCATGAAATAATCATAACATCCATCTAAATAAATAAAACATCATTATGTAAATTTGAGAGATGGAAAGCCTAAGATATCATGAAATAATCATAACATCCATCTAAATAAGTAAAATATTAGTGTATAAATTTAAGAGTTCGAGGGAAAAATAGTTGAGTGATATTAAAAGCCATATCATTAATTTACGATAACATCAATCTAAATAAATAAAAGATAAATACAATAGTACATGTGTCCTTGCTCCATCCCTATCTATCTCAAGAGATAATATATCCTCATATCCTATTATCACTCTGTGAATCTCTAAACCATTAAACCAACAAATATGTAGCTCTATCACTATATAAATTCTTGGAATACTTCTAATTTCTTCGTAGATGCTTATGCTTCTTGGAAAAAGTTTTCTTGATGTAGAACAACCTAACTGATGCAGAACAAACCAATCACACCTTGCAGCCTGTAACAACACGAATTATGGCTAAATCACTTTGAAATAATGTTATGATCAACTCAAATCATTGCAAAATCATCCTCAAACCCTAAAACATCACAGCATTGACCTACTTCAGAACAACTAATCATCCTCAAACCCTAAAATATCACAACCAATCACATCTGCATCAACACAAATTATTGCTAAATCACTTTGAAATAATGTTATGATCATCTCAAATCATTGAAAAATAATCCTCAAACCCTAAAACATCACATCCATTGACAAAACATCAACCTACTTCAGAACAACAAATCATCCTCAAACCCTAAAGTATCACAGTCAATCAACCTGCATCAAAACAACCAATCACACCTGCAACAACACGAATTATTGCTAAATCACTTTGAAATAATGTTACCATCAACTTAAATCATTGCAAAATCATCCACAAACCCTAAAACATCACCTCAAACCATAAAATCATTACCGCCATTGACAAAACATCAACCCACTTGATGCAGAACAAGTAATGACACCTGCAGCAACACGAATTATGGCTAAATCACTTTGAAATAATGTTATGATCTACTCAAATCATTGAAAAATCATCCTTAAACCCTAAAACATCACAACCATTGACAAGCAGCACCAATTAAAAGAATTATTAAACTGCTATTCGAAAAACTTATTAGGATCAATTCAAATCATTCTAAAATTAGCATTAAACCCTTAAAAATCACATTCTTAAATAAGACACACAAATCAAACAATATCAATAAAAAAACCAGCAACACAAATCAAACAACATCATCAATTCAAATCATTCCAAAATTAGCCCTTAAAAATCACACCTTTAAATCAACAACACAAATCAAACAACATCAATAAAAAAACCAGCAACACAAATCAAACAACATCAATCTTGTTAGGGTCAATTCAAATCATTCCAAAATCAAACTTCTAACACTAAAACATCACACTCTTAAACCAAAAGTACAAATCAAACAACATCAGCCATCACACTCTTAAACCTAAACCAGCAGCACTAGCAGTACAAATCAAACTACATCAATAAGAAGAACTAGCGGATCAATCAAGAGACCAGTAGCACAAATCAAACATTAATCAAAAGAAGAACCAGCGGTAATTGCAAAACAAAAAAAATCAAACAAAATCATTAACAAATCACGTATTCCCTCATACTAGTACAATCATACCTTAAAATAATAAATAAGAATAAAAAATATATATAACCATTTTTAAAAGTGACAAAATAGTATGAAATCTTTAAACACAAATAAGATAATCACACAGTTTAACTATACTTTGTAAACATTATGTCAAACAATTAATACTTTACCAAATTGATCTCAAATTTATAACATCAAATATAAACCAGAAAACATCATGTCAAACAATTAAAACTTCACAAATTTGATCTCAAACTTATAAAATCATATACATAAAAAGATAAAAATATCAAATTAGAACGGAGCATAAAGCTACCTTGAAAAGTGCCTTTGCAACCACTAAAGCAACTGCAAATCATGAAATTGCAGCATCTTCCCTTATATACATAAAAAATTAATATCTGATGATTAAAATTACGCAGTAAATTCTCCAACCGTTCACACACAAACTAAACTCATTTAGGAAGCAGTGATGCACATATTAAATTGATCAAGACAAACGATGTGAACACCTACCTTCTTAGAGAAAGAAAGTAAATAGGCACATTAAAGCACTGAGATTGAAGTGATTCTGCTGGATTTTTCTTGATGAATAAATCTCTAATAGTGTGAATAGGAAGAACATCGATATTAGATGGTGACAACGACGAAGACGTGATAGTGGTGACAATTGTGGCAACGCGATGACGATGATGGCGTTTGCGGCGGTGGTGGTGACGAGGAAGTGATGGCGCCATTTTCTTCTTCTCCTCTCTCTCCAGATAGAAGAATCGAGAAAAAGAGGATTGCATCTGTATAATTGGGAACACAATTTTCCAATCAGCCTATTAAACCTTCATATTTGCAAAGAGAACCCCGTAAACATAATAAAATTATAAAAAGTACCCTATCTCCATTTAATATGTTAAGTTTCCTATTTTAACCCCCCTCTCACCATGAGATGGTCTTATAAAAGACATTGTCCAAATTGAAAGGTGATTACCCATGTTTAGGGTTTAGGACACATTTATAAGGGGTAGGCTGTTATTTACTTAGTTTTCTTTTCTTTTCTTTTTTAATCATTGATTATAAAATTTACTAGATAACACCCGTGCTTTGCACGGATGAAAATTTGAATATTATTATATAAATAAATATACAATATTAATATAATTCACAAAGTCTTCTTTTAGGCAGCCTAAACTTTAGACCAGGGACTATTGTGCAACTATAAGAAATTTCATTCGGGATGGAGTTTTATTAAAATATGCTGATGAATTTTGGGACCTATTGTGTAATTATCAAAATACTAGATATATCACAAAAATATCCTGAATTTTGATTTTTATTTTTTTAAGATCCCGATCGGAACCCCCTCCGCCGATTGGAAACTACCACCTAACGCCGGCAATCACCATCGGGCGTCGAAATCTCACTGTTTTTTGCCAGAATTTGCCAATCTTCTTTTCCCGTTGGTTTTCCCTCGATTTTTGCTAGATTTTCGCCGCATCTACCTTCGTTTCCTATTGCAAAATTGCCAGTTTTCATCGGTATTTCTTCTCCTCTGGCGAGCTCATCAAATGCTCTGTTGTGTCGTACCCTGGCTCACCGGCACACCTATTCGCAGTGATTCTCTGGTGTTCATGGCGGAGTAATGTAACGACGATGGTGCTAGGGTTTACAGTCCTCGACGACAACCACAATTAAAGGCGAGAAGATGCATAGAGATGGGGAAGCGACACACATAGACAATGAGGCAATGTACGGATACGATATTCAATGCGACGTGACAAACACTGTGATTGCACAGGCAATTGAGGAAGAGATGTTGAATGATTGTTGGCGACGACAGAGGACCTGATAGAGGCAAGGCAATGGCACGCGCGTGAGATCCACACACATCTTTTAAGAAGAAGCTCGCACGTTTAGACATGCATGGATGGCGGCGATGTCGGTGGCATCGGACGGTGGCGGCGGAGCTGAGCTTTGGCGTTTGAGAGGTGTATTGTGTTCTACTTTTTTTTTCAAATACTTGCTGAGGTTTAATAACTACTTGACGAAGATTTTTTTCAACAATGTTTGTTTGGTCTAGTGGTTAGTATTGTTGTTGTTGAGGTCTGAGGTTTCATATTCGAGTCTCTGTATAACCTTTATTTTGAAGAATATATGTTCTTGATGTATATGGTGAGGTTTAATATTATTTGACTGCAGGACAATGTTATTCGGAATTGCTTTTCTCTCTTCTCTCTCCTCTTTCATCCCCTCTGGAATTGCTTTCTACTGTAGGGACCGAAAATGGTCACATCTCCGCCGTAAATGGCTCTCTCTCACCTTGATGGGAGAGTTGATCCGTTCATTAGAAATCATGGGTGATAAAGCAACAACCACAAATGCTAAATCCTTCATCGCAGCACTTCAATCGAAAGCCCCTCCACTCCTTTCAGCCCTACCAAACAACCCAGAGATCACCCCAAAATCTGAACACCTCAGAGAACCCGCTTGTCTATACTCGGATGATGATATATCCACTCTCTCAGCTCACTATACGAATGCCCTCGTTGGTAAATTCACCAAAGGGAGATTATCCATGGAGCAAATGGAAGGAGCTTTCAAGACGGTTGATTTCTCTGGGAAATACCAATTGCGCTTGACCACAAGCACATACTCATCCGCTTTGAACTCCCAAACTACTATCAATGCTGATGGATCAAAGGTCTGTGGAGCTTCAACGGAGTTCACATGAAGATCCTCAAATGGTCGCCTGACTTCTCCACACAGAAGGAATCGCCGATCGTCCCAATTTGGTGCACAATCAGGGAAGTTCCCCTTTACTATTACAATACTTCATCTATAGAGGCTATTGGAAATAGTATTGGAAATTTCATCAAAAAAGATTTGGCTACTGAAATGCTAACTAGACCATCAATAAGGCTCTGTGTCGAGATAGACCTGCAAAAACCCCTAAATCATTTCATAAGATTAGGCTCTATCTCAAACAATAGGAAATATAACATTGAATATGAGGACATACCCCTGTATTGTGAAAATTGTGCTAAATTAGGACACTCACTAAACCAATGTAGAGGTTTAATCCAGAACAACACAGCTCCACAATGGCAACCCACAGGGAACAAGTTTGAGAAGATGCCTAAAATTGTCATTGATCCACAACCTACTAACATCAACCATCTCAAAGACCAGCTACTGCATAAAAAAGCCACTACTAACCCTACACTGCAATCATCCTCCTACATACCCAAGCACCTGGAAACTAGCCCTGCTAAGACTACTGCACTGCAAGAAGTCAGCCCGGAAAGTAACACAACATCGACACCTCATCCATCCCAAGTCCTTGACCTCACAGACTCACCCCAAGCTGATCCAGAATCACCTACTACAGATTTGATTAATGCAACAGCACTACCAAGTCATAACAACACTCGCAAAGTCTATGCTCAGGATGATATACAGATAAGGTCCCAAAAATCTATTTTCCATAAATTCTCTCACACTAATCCTCCACTTTCTCAACATAGAAAGATGGAAAATAGATTTTCTGTTCTGCAGGACACAGTGGTACCCCCAGAAGCAGAAGAAGAATTGGACCATCCACCACACCAAACATTGCTAGGAGAAATGGAGGAAGAATGACCTCTCCTGGATGACACAATTACAATACCTGGGCTGGTGAATGTTCAATCTCAATCAACAGGTAATATAAACACTACAGGTAAGTCCAAATCTAGGAAGAACACTTACCTGAATCAGCTAAATAAGATGATGCTAAGATCCAATACTAAAAGCCACAAATCAGGTGAACAATGACATACACCACTTCCATTAATTTTCTGGTCTGGAACCTTAGGGGCTTAGAGGCTTCAATGCTTAGATTAAAACACATCATCAAAAAAAATTTTTGGCCTGCTGTGTATAATAGAGCCAATGCATGATAACAGTAAATGTCACTCCTATATGGAGAAACTAAGATATTCCCATTTCTTACCTCTTCAAAATGGGAAAATATGGTTGTTTTGGAATGATGATCTAAATGTTGCCTTACTCTCCCAACATGAGCAATTTTTACATGTTAAAATTAACCATGTAATAACAACAGTTGAAATGGATGCTGTTTTTGTCTACGGCCTTAGGAATAGGGAAGGCAGGAAGGTTCTATGGCATGAACTGAGTCACCTTCCAATTTCATAAACTATTTTCATAGGCGATTTTAACACAATTTCTTCACTTACAGAATACAGGGGACCTTCCAACCCCAACCTAGGTAGTATAAGAGATTTCAATAATTGGATAACCTCTAAAGGAATTCAGGAAATCAATACGGTGGAAAATCTCTACACATGGACTAACTCTAGATTGAGAAAACCCACTTTCAAAAGACTAGACAGAGGTCTTAGTACCATGCAATGGAATGCTAAATTCCCAGCATCTTCCATTCAAGTACTAAATAGACAATCCTCAGACCACTCCCCTCTTCTTTTGCAAATCTCATCCACAGTCCCCTCCCAACCAAAGCCCTTTAGATTCCTTAATACATGGTTCAACAGACCAGAATTTACAGAATTGGTTAGGAATAACTGGGCCAAACCAATCCCTCACCAAGGAATGCTCAGACTTTATCTTAAATTAGTTAGGTTAAAAAAGGTAATTAACGTCTGGAATAAAGAATCCTTTGGAAACATAGATTCCAATGTATTAGTTTCTAAAGAAATTTTCATTTTCCTTTTGTGTGTGATTATCACTGTTTGTGTGTGCGATTGGAGTGCGACTCTGTGTGCGATTCACTGTTTTTCTCTCTTAACCCCAATTCTTCTTCCCTCATCTGATTAGTCTCTGTATGAATCGTTGGTGCCGGATAACCTAAGCCGATAATGGCTATTTTGGCCTTTAACAGTTCTTAACGATGTCGGCATCAACAATTCCGGCCGTTCAGGAAACCAACAAGGCTACCCAACCTCCTCCTCCTGTTTCCTTCGCAGCTATCCTACAAAACAAATCTCCACCGTTATCAAAGCTATTACCTAGAAATCCTGAACTTATCCCCAAATCACAACACCTAGGTGATGCAGCTTGCTTATACTCAGATGAACAAATAGCTAAGCTATCCTCGCACTATGCAAATGCCCTAGTTGGCAAATTCACCAAGGGTAGATGTTCAATGGAGCAACTGGAACAATTCTTCAAAACAGTGGGCTTCACAGGTAAGTATCAACTTGGTTCTCTGGATTATAAACATGTTCTTATTAGGTTTGAATTACTTAATGACTATCAACGAGGATGGATGAAAGGAGTCTGGAATTTTAATGGGATACTCCTCAAGATGTTAAAATGGACTCCAGAGTTCTCAATTCACAAAGAATCACCTATTGTCCCAGTTTGGTGTACAATTAGAGAAGTTCCGCTATACTACTATAACTCAGCTTCAATCGAATCCATTGGTAATAGCATAGGTAGCTTTATTAAAAATGACCTAGCTACTGACATGCTCACAAAACCTTCAGCTATTAAATTATGTGTAGAGATTGATCTCCAAAAGCCTCTATGGATTATATTAGACTGGGATCAGTAACTAACAACAGGAAATATCAAGTAGAATATGAAGATATTCCCCTTTACTGTGATCATTGTGCCAAATTAGGGCATTCTAAAACTCAATGTAGAGTCTTTTCCCCCAATCTTAATGTCAAAACTATTGATAACATTACAATTCATGGCCAGCCCCAGTGGCAGGCTACTGGGAAAAATTTTGATATACCCCCGTTGATTTCCTCAACTGATCAGATTGACTCAACAGCTCCTGAGAAAGATATGAGCCCAATCCTAGAACTATACCAACTCCCTTCCTAAACTTGCACTCTAGCACTTCCTTAGGGACTACTGAAGCCCCTGCAATTGTTAATGCTAATCCCCTAGACATTCGTTCTAGTCCTAAAGCACACTTCACAATAGATAATTCTATTTCCAAGCTGCTAAAGGAAACGGCTTTAAAAAATTTTACTCCAGCAGCATATGCCACAGATGATATCCAGGTTGGGACAATCCTCTCATGCCTGAATAGAAACAATAATGTAACTCCCTCTCTACAAGATAGAATGGGGAACGGATTCTCTGTTTTGCAGGATGAACTAGAAGAACCTGTTCCAGATCAGGAGGCAACTTCAAATCTCCAGGCTAGTTTGAGCTCATCACCAACCCAGGGGCAGAACCTTCTGCAAGGTAAGGCCAAAGGTAAAAAATCTAACTACTTTAGCCAATCAATAAAATGATGCTTAGATCATCAACTAAAAGTCATAAGTCTAGTGAGCAATGATAGGTTCTCTCTCAGTAAATTTCTTAGTATGGAACATTAGGGGCATGGAATCTTCAATGCTGAGGCTAATAAACTTAGTTAGGTTAAAAAAAATCCAACTGCTATGCATTATTGAACCAATGCATGATAACTCTAAATTTCAATCTTATATGGATACACTTAACTACTCCAATGGCCTGACTTTGTATAATGGTTAAATTTGGCTTATGTGGTCTAATTTGGTTATAGTTACCCTTCTCTCATCTGATGAGCAGTTTCTGCATGTTCATATATCTCATAGATCTATTATTTTACATATGGATGCTGTTTTCATATATGCACTTAGAAATAAGGAAGGTAGAAAGGCATTATGGAAAGAATTGTCAGCTATTAACCCGGGTGACACTATTTTCATAGGAGATTTTAATACTATAACCTCCCTTACTAAATATAGAGGCCTTAGCTCTCCCTCTTTAGGTAGCATTAGAGACTTTAACACATGGATAAGCACCTCGGGTATTCAGGAAATCAGTACAGTTGGTAACCTTTTCACCTGGTGTAACTCCAGACTTAGGCATCCGACCTCAAAAAGGCTAGATAGAGAACTCTGCACCATCTCTTGGAATTATAAATATCCTTCCTCTTCTATCCAAATGTTGAATAGACAGACTTCGGATCACTCTCCTCTTCTCCTCCATATTTCTAATTTGACTACTCTTAACCCTAGACCATTTAGATTCCTAAATGTATGGTTTAATCGCCCTGATTTCACCTCTCTAATTAAGAGGAACTGGGAAAAACAAATGGTAGAGACTGGTTTACTTGGATTTTTCCTAAAATTGATCAGAGTAAAGAAGGAGATAAAAAATTGGAATAGAGAATGATTTGGGAATATTGACACTAATGTTATTAATGCTGAAGAATCCCTAAGAATCCAGGAGTCGGTTTATGATTTAAATCCTTCGGACCCTGAACTCATTAAATTAAATGAGAAAAAAGCATTATTACTGAGAGCTCAGAAAGAAAAGGAAATGTTTTGGAAACAAAAGGCTAAATTGAAATGGCATAGGTTAGGTGATACACAATTCTTTCATAAGGTGGTACAAGAGAAAAATTGCAGGTTGCAGATATCCAAAATTAAAAATAGAGATGGTCAATGGCTCAGTTCTCAAATTGATATCCAGAAGGAAGCCATCTCCTATTACTCGGACATGTTAACTGAACCAAATCAAGGACCTAATGATACTTACTATTCACATTTTTTGAGTCAAATTCCTCACATTATTACTGCTCAGGATAACCTAGAATTAGCAAAACCATCCTCAGAATCTGAGGTTGAGGCAGTAATTAAAGGATTAAGTAAGAATAGTAGCCCGAGTCCAGATGACTTTACCAGTAAATTTTATTCTAAGTGCTGGCCCATTATAAAATATGATCTAGTTGATGCAGTTAATGATTTTATTAGGGGTTCAGCCTTTCCTAAAGGCATATCCAGCACATGGATAACCTTAATACCAAAAAAAACTACTCCATGTTCATTCGATGATTTTAGGCCGATTAGCCTATCCAATGCTCTCAATAAAATCTGTTCTAAAGTTTTAATGGAAAGATTAAGACCCTATATGGAGAAATTGATCTTCCAAAATCAATCAGCTTTCATGAAAAATAGGGATATTTCGGATAATATTCTCTATCTTCAGGAAATGGTTAGATTTCTTGACAAAAAGGCTAGAGTTCCTAACTGTATTCTAAAGCTAGATTTACAAAAAGCATTTGATAGAGTAAATTAGGATTTTCTCAAAAATATTCTTATGAAGTTTGGTTTTGATGGACAATTTTTAAATGCTGTAATGTCAAATCTCTCACAAGCTTATTTTTCTATACTTATTAATGGTAACCTAGTGGGCTTTTTCAAAGCCACAAGAGGAATTAAACAAGGTGATCCCCTCTCTCCCTTTCTCTTTAACATTTTTTTGGAAGCTTTTTCAAGGAGTTTATCATTCATTTTCGATAATAGTAAACTCTCATACTATCAGTTGCCATCTTTAATTTCGGCAACCTCTCACCTTATGTATGCTGATGATACTATTATCCTTATGCAAGC
Organism: Rubia yunnanensis; assembly: GCA_037428765.1. Classification (NCBI taxonomy): domain Eukaryota; kingdom Viridiplantae; phylum Streptophyta; class Magnoliopsida; order Gentianales; family Rubiaceae; genus Rubia; species Rubia yunnanensis. The sequence continues at coordinate 66,966,464 of CM075064.1, forward strand.
TTCAAAATCTAACCTGATCAGGATTAAGGCTTTTCTTGACATATTTGAATTCACTTCAGGCCAAAAGTTTAATTTCCATAAATCTGATTTCTACATTAGTAAAAGGGCATCAACTATCAAAGTAAATCAGATGCGGTTTATATTAAAAATGAAACAGGGATCCTTTCCATTTCAATACCTAGGCTGCCATATTTTCAAGGGTAGAACTTTGAATAGATATTACCAACCTCTGATGGAAAAGCTAGATAAGAAGTTGCAAAATTGGAAAAATAAGTGGCTAAGCACAGGGGGTAAATAAATTCTGATTAAAAGCTGCTTATACTCAATGCCACAGCATTTATGGTCTGTAACTAGACCCCCAAAATATATAATCAAAACTTTTGAGAAAAAACTAGCAAGATTCTTTTGGGGTGAGTCAGAAGGGAAAATAAATAGGATATGGAAAAAATGGGCAGATTTAGCAAAACCAACTTCTCAAAATGGCTTGGGGTTTAGATCCATCAAAGCTATAGTAGATGCATGCTCCCTTAAGCTGTGGTGGAAAAGTCAGTTAGGTATCTCCTTATGGGCAAAACTACTGTGGTCTCTGCCCCACTCTCATAGGAAATCTGTTACATGGAAAAGAATTTGTTATGTTAATCCTATAGCAGAAAATAATTCTATGATTATCCATGGTAAAGGTAGCTGTAATTTTTGGACTGCTAATTGGTGTCCCAATGGCCCATTGATTAATAATATTCCCAGTCATATCTATGATGCATTACAGCACTGCTCTGTATCAGATTTCATCAGAGATAAATCGGATACATTAGTTTAGATTTCTCCTTTCCTGGAAAATGATACTTTGTTGTTTTTGCAGAATGCTGAGGTTGTGGAGGACAGAGAAGATAGGATTATATGGAAACCGGATGCATCTGGCACCTTCTCATTCAAATCTGCATATCGGACTCTCACAGGCTCATCAGGTAATTTCCCGGCTTCAAAGCATCTGTGGAATGCTTTACTGCAGAAAAAGATTTCTATTTTTACATGGAAAATGCTTCATTCCTTTCTTCCTTTCGATGATGTGCTTATTACCTGTGGATATAGTATGGCTTCGAAATGTCCAGTTTGTTGTCACTCGGATTCAATTGAACACTTCTTTATATCTTGTACATTGACTAAATCGATATGGAATAATATGGCATCTCTGGTTCATTTTAACCTCCCTGAATATCATTCCATTTCTCAGAGATTTTATCTCTTCTGGAACTGTTTTGACCTATCTAAATGTCATCAATTGATATGCAACATACTCCCTTCCCTCATCTGTTGGTGTCTTTGGAAAGCTCGGAATAGATACATCTTTGATCAGATTCCATTTTTAGCTGAACTTATTTGTAGGGAGGTACGTGACCTGATCAAACTATCCTTTTATTCCAACCCTACACATCTGAGCTCTCCTACTGGTTTTCCACAACCACTTAAGCATTTAATCCCTCACCTTAGGCCACCTCCTAAGACAATTATACAGACTGTTTGCTGGGAAAAGCCTGGTCTGAACTCTATTAAAATTAACACAGATGCCTCATGGTTTTCTCATATGGCAGCAGTTGGGGTTATTGCGAGGGATAGCTCTGGCAATCCACTCTTCATTAACTCAACCACAATCACGGCTGAATCTCCTCTTCATGCTGAAATACTTGCCATACAATCTGCTTGTCTAACATTCCAACATCTGGATGATTCTTTAATCATTAAATCCGATTCTCTGTTAGCTGTTAATATGATTAATGATCCACACTCTGCTAACTGGAAACTTTTCAATTCGGCTTATGAAGTTAATGGCTTATTATGTGGAGCTGTGCTTAAACATGTTTACGGGGAATGTAACTCAGTGGCTAACGCAATTGCAAAATATCATTCGTTCCATAATCAGTCACTTAACCTTTCTAATGTGCCAGTTTATATAAAAGGTCTCATTTCCTTAGATAAGAAGCAATTTCCTCACATTAGATTGCAAAAACATGGCTATGATAGGTGTTGATACTGCTGATGGAAATTTTTACATGCAGGAATAAGTTGGATTATGATGAATCGGTATGAAGTGATTCCCTTTAGTCCTCAAACTGCTGCTTTCTTGGCTCTAATTTGAAGGCCATAACTTTGGTTCTGTCTTCATTTATGCTTTGCGCACCATGATTCCTGTCGTTCATTCTACAGCAATGACAAAAATAGGAACATTTCAGGAAGTATTGTCTGAAGTATGCCATCCTTGGTTCACTAACTACTACTTCTAACTGCCTGCTTACTGACAGATTTAATCACAGTAGTTGCCTGGCCAAAGTAAGAATTAACACGGGGTGTGGAGATTCGTTGACTTTGGAATCGCAGCTACTTCTTTTAGGCATTCCCAACAAACTTGTATAGATTACAACCTTAGTACTAGACATCGCTTTTGGAGGCAACGATGTTGCCTTTTGTAAAAACTACTGTCACTATTTATATGGTTTATTCTTACTGGTCTGGGGCACCAATATATCAACCCCCACCCTTGGGTGCTTTCATTCAGAAATAGTTGCTGAAGAAAATTTAAAACTGCAGGAGATAAATTATGACTCCACAGGCACAAATGCAGAATTAATTAAACATAATGAGAAAAAGGCACTGCTAATAAGAGCTTTAAAAGAAAGAGAAAAATTTTGGAAGCAGAAATCAAGAACTAACTGGACCAAACTTGGAGATAATAACACAGAATTTTTCCATAAATCAGTTCAGGAAAAGAACTGCAAGCTACACATCTCAAAAATAAAAAATAGACAAGGTCTTTGGTTAGACAATCATATTGACATACAGGATGAGGCTGTATCTTTTTTATTCTGGCCTGCTCTCTGAACCTAATCAGCTTAACACTACCATATATTATTCCCATTTTCTCAGCCAAATTCCAATAATAATGTCTCCCCAGGACAATCAGTCTTTGTCTAAACCGATTTCATAAGAAGAATTAAAAATAGTGGTAATGAGTCTGAATAGGAATAGTAGTACAGGTTCTGATGGTTTCACCTCAAAATTTTATGCTAAATGCTGGGATATAATCAAACAGGACCTAATAGATGCAGTAAATGACTTCCTGCTAGGCTCAGAAATACCAAGAGGAATAAGTAGCACATGGATAGCCTTAATACCCAAAAAACAGACACCCTCCTCTTTTGATGATTACAGGCCTATTAGTCTATCAAATGTTGCAAATAAAATATGTTCTAAGGTGCTAATGGAAAGAATGAAACCATACATGGAAAACTTAATCTCCCCAAATCAGACAGCCTTCATGAAAAATAGAGACATCTCTGATAATGTACTCTACCTCCAGGAAATGATTAAGTTCTTAGACAAGAAAAATAGGGTACCAAACTGCATTTTAAAGTTAGACCTTAGAAAAGCCTTTGATAGAGTTAATTGGCAATTTTTGGAAAAGGTTCTCAATAAATTTGGTTTCACAGGGAGTTTCTTAAATGCTGTAATGAATAACCTTTCTCAGGCTTATTATTCTGTTCTTATAAATGGTAATCCTGTTGGATTTTTCAGAGCTACAATGGGCATCAAACAAGGTGATCCTCTATCTCCTTTTCTCTTCAACATTTTCTCTGAAGCTTTCTCCAGAAGCTTATCTTTTATTTTCACGAATAGAAAACTCAGTTACTATCAGCACCCCTCTGGCATTACACCTGCATCTCATCTGAGTTATGCTGATGATACTATCATTTTCATGCAAGCCTCAAAGTCTAATCTGATCAGAATAAAAGCCTTCTTGGAAACATTTGAACTAACCTCTGGGCAGAAGATAAACTTTGATAAATCTGATTTATATGCTAGCTCAAGAGCAACAACTGCTAAGATAAATCAGATAAAATCAATTTTAGGAATGAAAAAAGGAGTCTTTCCATTTAAATACCCGGGACGTCCAATTTTCAAAGGTAGGACTTTAAATCTATATTTTGAACCTTTGTTGGAAGCAGTAGATAGAAAGCTCCTAAATTGGAAAAATAGATGGTTAAGTTTGGGAGGCAAAATGGTGCTCATTCAGTCTTGCCTGTACTCCCTCCCACAGCATATTTGGTCAGTCCTAAAGCCCCCTAAACAGATAATAAAGGCACTGGAAAAGAAAATGACAAGGTTTTTCTAAGGGAAACAGAAGGCAAACTACACAAAGTTTGGAACATGATACTTTGACTTTCTTGCAGGATACACAACCTCACACACAAAGGGATGATAGACTTATATGGAAACTTGAAGATACAGGTATCTTCTCCTTCAAATCAGCCTATAGAGGCCTTACTCAGCAATCAGGTAATTTTCCAGCCACTAGATATATCTGGAACTCCAGACTACGAAAATTTTTTTCCATTTTCACATGGAAGCTTTTGAATAATCTCCTTCCTTTTGATGATGTCTTAGTCCAATGTGGTTTTAGCTTAGCTTCGAAATGTCCTGCATGCAATCATCCTAACTTAATTGAGCATTTTTTCACTTCATGCCATCTGGTTCAAGCAGTTTGGGATCAAACTTCAGATATTCTGGGGATCCAACTGCATACATTAGACAGCTTAACTCTAAGGTTTTTTGCATATTGGAATAATACTGAACTCTCTAAGGTGCATAGAGATATCTGTAGGATGTTGCCATCTCTGATATGCTGGTCATTATGGAAAGCTAGGAATGCCTTATATTATGACAACAAAAAATTTTCACAAGCACTAATTAGTAAAGAAGTGAGAGATCTTATCTTTCTTTCTTTCTCAGCCAAACCTGCTCACTCCAATGTGTATCTTACTAGAAGCTACCCTATTCTCTCCTTAATTCCGCCTCTGAGACCACCACCTAAGCCTTCTATATCCACTATCTTTTGGGAAAAGCTGCCACAAAACAGTATAACTGTGAACGTGGATGCATCCTGGTCCCCCAACATGTCCACAATTGGCCTTATAGCTAGAGACTGGACTGGTAAGCCGTGCCTAATTCAATCTTTCACTACCAATGCTAGTATGCCTCTAGAGGCTAAAATGAAGGCCATCCAGGCAGCAACTAGATGCTTCTCTAGTTTGGACCCTGGATGTTCTTATATAGTGGAATCAGATGCCATGCTTGTGGTGAACAAGATAAACAATCCAAGTAATGCCAAATGGTCTCTATATGTCTTAGCTTTCCAAACCCACTCCAAGCTTGACCAGGCTACACTAAGACATGTCTACAGGGAATGTAATGCAGTTGCTGATGCAATCTCAAAGCATAAACCGACCCACCCTTCACAACAAAACATTAGCATCTCTAACATTCCAGCATTCATCAGAGGTCTTATCAAACTAGACAAAAATGATTTCCCTTACATCCGAACACAGAAGCATGCTGCTAAATAATAGATACTGCCGAGTTTTTCTTTCCTTCTGTGCAGGGACACATCATGGATGTCAAATTCAACCGTGGACAAGGAACAACATGGAGAAACAATGAAGGCAATGGAACTGAAGATTATGATCACCTTCACCGGTATATAGAATTATTACTAGGGTTTCAGTGGTAAGTTGCCTGGCCAAAGTTAGTGATTAACACAGGGGGTGGATGTCGCTCACTTTGGAGACGCAACTTCCGGTACCTCTAGCATTGTGCATACTACTTCTTCCCTGAGCTTGAAGTATCGAGCACTCAAGCAGGGAGCTCTCGTGCCCTGGAGTCCTCGAGCACTCATGCTTTAATGGCCTCGAGCATTGGAGCCCTCGAGCTTTGGAGCACTCGAGCAGTGGATAACTCGAAGGAAATGGGACTGAAGATTTTTGTGGTAAGTTGCCTGGCCAGAGTTAGTGATTAACACAAGGAGTGGAGATCGCTCACTCTGGAAATGCAACTTCCGTTACCTCTAGCTATGTACATAGACTATTTCTTTCCTTCAGCCTGGAACATCGAGTACTCGAGCCTGGAGCCCTGGAGCTTCGAACACTCGAGTCTGGAGCATCGAACACTTGAGCCTGGAGCCCATGAGCCCTGGAGTACCCCAACCACTCATGTTTTTCGATCCCTCGAGACTTGGAGCCCTCGAGCCACGGAGCCATCGCGCACTTGATATCTTGAGCACTCAAGCTCTCGAGTACTGTCGCCCTCAAGACATCAGGCACTTAAACCATCGAGTCTCGAAGAAAGGACACTTTTGGAGCCTCGAACACTGGATCCATCGACCTTTCGAGTCCTTGACTAAAGCTCTCAAACTAACCAACCTCAACACTGGATACATAGAAGCCCTCGAGCACCGGAGCCCTCGAGCACTGAAGCCCTCAAGGACTGGAGACCTTTCAATCACATCGAAACTGGAAAACTAGAAGTCCTCGAGCACTGGATCCTCGAGCACCCAAGCCATCAAGCACTCAAGCAATCGAGCCCCGGAATCATCGAGTTCTGGAGCTTTGTGCCCTCGAGCCTGGAGCACTGAGTACTCGAGCCTGGAGACCTCGAGCTCGGGAGTCCTCGAGCACTAATGCTTGGGAACCCTTGAGACCTGGAGCCCTTGACTCATGAAGCCCTCGAACAACCTTGGAGACCTCGAGCACAAGCACATGAGCCCTCGAGCACTAAGGCACTCGAGACCTAGAACCATCGAGCCTCGGAACCCTCGACTATTGGATACCTCAAACTATTAAGCCCTCGAACACTCAGGCCCTCGAGCACTGGATACACACAAGCCCTTGACCCCTTCAGCACTGAAGCCCTCGAGTACTCGAGCAGTCCTCAACCAATCGAGCACTCGAGCCATTGAAACCATCGAGCATGGAGTTCTCGACCACTGGATACCTCAAACATTCAAGCCCTCGAGTACTGGATAACTCAAACTCTCGAGCCTCCAGCCTAGGCGTTCTCGCACCCGAACCCTCGAGCACTTGAACAACAGAGGAGTTGAGCATTCGAGCAGTCGAACCATCGAGACTCGACCCCTCCAGACCTCGACCTAGCAAATACTACTTCCTTTACATCTCATCCACATGTCCACTAGAATTAGATCATTCTTTTGAAGGCAACAAGGTTGCCTTATCGATGTAATATTCCAAAACATCATTGTACATCTTTTGGTTCTACATAGGTTTGGGGAACCTAATAAATATTCCCTACCTCAGGGTGCATTTATAAAAAAAAATATTATTTGACTGAGTATATGTTCAATAAAAGTCTATGGTGTAGTGGTTGTTTCTCTATGCTTTGAGGTTAGTGACCTTGGTTCAAATCCCACTAGGTTTTTTCTTAAAAAAGAATTTGTATTGTTGAGATACTATAGCTTTTTGTTGATGTATGTAGCTTTTTTTCTCTTATTTTGATGTTTTTCATTTTCCAGGTGAGGTTTAATTGATATGAGTTGATGTTTTACAATTTTTTTGGGTGATATCGATTGATATTTGTAGTTTTTTAATTTCTCATGTTGATGTTTTTTTATTTTTCATTTTTCATTTTTCGGTTGAGGTTTTGGTAATATGAATTGATGTTTGTAGTGTCTTTTTTCTTATGTTGATATTTTTCATTTTCCGGATGAGGTTCAAGTGTTAGGAGTTGATGTTTGTAGATTTTGGGTAATGTAGATTGATATTTGTAATTTTTTTATAAAAAAAGTGTTGATATTTTATGATTTTTCAGAGTGAATAATTTATGCTCTTGAGGTACCGTAAATTTTTTTGTTGATGTTTTTAGTATTTTTCTCTCATGTTGATGTTTTTCATTTTCTAGATGAGTTTTAGGTGATAGGGGTTGGTGTTTGTAGTTTTTTTGGTGATATGACAGATGTTTTATAGTGTTTTTTTCCTTATGTTGACGTTTTTCATTTTTTGGGTGAAGTTTAGATGATAATAATTGATGTTTTTAGTTCTTGGGTGATATAGGTTGATGTTTGTAGTTTTTTGTTTAAAAAATGATTATTTAGCTTTGTTGATATTTTTATGATTTTCAGTTGATTTTTTGTTAGTTGTAGTTGATGTTTTTTTTTTCATTTTTTGATTGATTTTTATTTGATTTTTATATATTTTTTTGCGGTTTTATTTATTTATTTTAAATATATTTTTAGCTGCAGTTTTTTAGTTTTATAATTTTTTGTTGATGTTCTGCTACTTTTTGCTGATGTTTATAATTTTTAGTTCGATGATCGTATTGATTTATTTTGCATTTTAAAACATTTAAAAAATATTTTTTGAATTGTTTTGAATTTTTTTTGCAAATTGTGGATGATGGAAAAATGATGAAAAAAATTGGACCTAAAAGGCCTTGGAAAAATATTAGTGATAAGTCCCTGTAAAATAATAAGAGATAGGCCCCTATAAAAATATTAGAAATAGGTCTCTAGATCCAGAATATTGTTAGAATTGCATAAAGGCCCCTGCCTAAATTTTAGGCTGCCTTATATGAGACCATCTCAATATAATTTAATTAGTTGAGAAAAATATTAATAAATACCACTTTAGCAAAATAACATTATTGTTATCAACAATGCATGCATATTGATTCCATAGAATATGATAAATGATCAAAGTTTTGAAGATTTGATTGTACTATCTTGCCATTGCACGGTTTATGATAAAAAAAATATATTTATTAGTATCATACAGTTTTTTACAAAATTTTGAAAAATATTTTAATTGATGATAGTTTTTACTAATTAAACTTTGTGCAATTGAGTTATAGGTGTCCAATTTCTTCTTCTTTCAATATCTTTTTTTAAAAAAATATTGTGATTAATTGATAAAATTGTGCTATTTTCGACCAAAAAACGGACATTCTAGAGATCTCTTTTTGAATTAAACATTCTAGGGAAGACCGGAAAAAAAACTTTCGTGGTCAACAAATATCGTACTCCGTAAATGATTGGACAAATTCAGGCAGCATCAGTGGCTGACTCCTGCACAGACAAAAAATGGACATTCTATTATCACTTATTGCATTTGCCTCACGTGCATTTTTCAAACGACCCCAATTAATCAAATTGGCGTTCAATTATTGAGAATAGACATTGTACTAGTTGTTTCATGCAAATATAGACCACACATGGGCCATGTACGATGACGTTTCTAAGCATAGTTTAATTTTAAAAAATTTGCAGATTGACCCTAAGCATTTCATTCGACCCCTTCAAGCACTTTTCCACCAGCCCAAATGGAATTTTCCATTGCTCCAAATTGAATAACTAACGTTTTTGTACCTCAACGGTACTGATGAACCCGCAAAGTTGATTGTATGCATTTATTGCAATTAGGTCCCCCTAATTGTGACATGCGGTTACGACGTGTTAGGAAACTACAAAAATTATCAAGTTGAATATTCCCGGATTAAATCATAATTGAAACATATTTGTGCTCGGGTGGTGGTTCGTCGTAAAGTGCTAGTAGGTGTTGTAAAGTACATAGTATGGGTTCACTCCAATGTTTCTATATGTAATCTGAACATCTTCGTTTCCCCACATGTTTTACTTGGAAACACAAAAGGGTTGTTTTGTGGACCATCTGGTTTGATCGGATTGCAATTTTGATTTACGAGTAAACTTTTTACTTTTTGCAATTTAGTCCCTCCAAGAATCTTGGAAGGGTTAGAATATAAAATTGGGTCCACATATATGCAATTCAATACACAACCATTGTGTTAATGAATTTGTAGACCCAACTAGTAGACGAACGGCCCTGTAAAACCAACAATGAATGCTTGCACTATATTTTCCATAATTACACTATTGCCCATAAATTTACTTGGGGAACCTCCATAGCTCCCAATGCTACAATCTTTTTTGCAATTCTAACCATTCTAGGAATATAATGCCACATATTCGGTGGTCCTGAAGTAAAAAAATAGGTCAACTACATTTGGCCTATCTTTTTGGTCTTCATGAGTGTATTTCATGGACAGAATTTTAATAAACGTGGCACACAAATTTTTTTTATTCAATTCATCATCGTGCATGTTTATCAAAAGTAAGAATGTCAAACTGTCTAAGTACAACACAGTCAAAGTTGAGTACAGAATCTCATCTTCCTAACCGCTAATACAAGTTTTCTATATTGAGAAAATGGTTCTACCCCATCAGTTGGTCCTGTTTCATCACCATCATGGGTACTTTTGCCAACGTCCATGTCCTCGACATTGCCTGCATGGAAGGTTGGAAAATTTCTAACTGCTACCACGACGTTAGGAAATTGATACGTCATAACCTTGGCAATATGTTCCTGTCAGGATCTTTGGTATTTGGATTCTTCAAGTAAGTTTGCTACACCGAACTCCAATGCAGCAACTCTTGATTCAATAGTAGTGACAGACATGTCAGTTGGCTGTCTATAGATAGAGTCTACGCAAATCTTACCCATTGGTTGGCCATAAACATCATGTGCAAGGGCACTAACTCATGCTCTTGAACAAAGCGCAGAGATGATACTGCAATAAGCATAAGATCACATCTGATCCCGTTCCCTCTGCAACATAGGAAAAAATTGACGACCAACATTCCATCGAAGCTCCTTCTTTATTGCATACAAGAAGGTGAGGCGAAGTTTGTGAACTTCTGTGTTGACAGTTACTGGATGGATTCTAGATGCCACAAAGTGGTACCGCCCATTCATTTCCAGAGTTAGAGTTTTCTTAGGTATTTTGCTCCAACCTGGTTTGACCAACTCGTCTATGTCCATACCTGCCCCTAGTTACTGTCCTAATGATCTCCTTCTCAATTGGTTGTTGTAGAATATAGCCGTCATCACCTCGAAAATGTAGTGCGAGAAACTCGTCTTCATCGTTTGGAACATTGGGCAACCCAAACAAGCCATTGATATATTCTGGTGTCACATGGAAAGTCTTACCTCTATAATACACGTGATCGTAGCTTGGCCCGCACTTCAAGTTTGCATAGAACTCACTTACAATGGTCAGGTTAAATGGTTGCGAAGTCTCGCGGAATTTTTCCCACCCAAGCTTCCGGATAGTTTGTTCAAATGGGGGAGATGCTTCAATTCCTCTCTCTATGTGATGATGCAGTCCTTTGTAAGATTCATGGAGCAACCTAGCCTCCTCGGACATGAACGTACCATCCAAGTAAATGTGCAGTGATACTTCGGCAATGATGGGGACGTTAAATGGCGTATCATTTTCAAATTGGATTTTGGAGGCATTTCCTAAGAAACACATTGAGGCATTTCATCAAACACCTTACATTCAAGTCAAGCTATTCATGATGTCACATTCTCAATGATTCTATTTCATATTCAATTGCTAATTAATCATACAATAGAGACATTGTAGTGGTTTACCTAATTATATGCCAACCTACGTAGGATTTCACCAAAGATGGGTAGTGATGGAGATGGTATGGTGTGAAAGATATAAATTCTAAGTACTGTGAAAATGGGGTGCTGATTGGGTTTTTAAAAAGGGAACATTTTTAGGTATTATACATATACCGGTGTAAAATGAGGCCTAAAGCAGCGGCTTTAGGCTGCTTTAAATAATAAAATTTTATCTAATCCGACCTGAGAGTAAATTTTACAAAATTTTTCTAAGTACCCAGCACTGGTACAATTACCGGTGCAAATGTTACAAAAACTAGTTGCTTTTGCTGCTTTAAATGCCAAGAAATTGATATTGTCGGACCCGGGAGCAAAAGAACCAAAAAATTTCTAAGTACCGTGCATCGGTAGGAGTATCGGTGTGTAAGTACAAAATATAGTCCCTCGCTTGTTTTTCTACATCGGTAATTTCATCTATACCGGTGTAAAAAATCAACACCTATTAGAAAATTTAATCTCAATTTAAACACATTTACACCGGTTCAATTCATAAACACTCCATTGAAATCATGGATCATACCAACCAATTCATAAAAGAGTGTCAATCAAATACATTACACGCTAAATCACTAATGATCATACAATTTTTCACAAAATAATGTCACAAAAACAACGGTCAGGAATGACCGATCTATTGCTTCTGCTTCAAGACATTGTCCCCACCTACTAATTCGCCTCTCTCATCATCCCACAACCCATCGCCGTGAGAACGCCTTCAAACAATGGGTCCCCCAACATCTTCCAAACTGGGAAATACCAATGGAAACTCAGGAATTAGTTATGGCGAGTTGATCAATCTTCTCATCAAAGTAAAACTGCTTCCCATGCAACACCACATGATACTTCTCATTTGAAAGGTCCTTGATGTAAAAAACCTTTCGTGTCTGGGTAGCTAAGATGAACTTGTCATCTTTATATCCTATACGATACTAGTCGACCAACGTGAACCCCATGGGCTTCTCAACAACAACACCGGAACCGTGTTCCACCCAACGACACTTGAAGACAACAACCTTGAAATCTACATAATCCAACTCTCAAATTTCCTCAATTGCCCCATTGAAAGGCATCACAGCAACAACCAGATGTTTATCTCTCTTGCTTTCCTGCCACATGGATTCAGATTCAATATATACACCACTATTTTGAGTGGTGCTCTTCTCGTCCTTCGCCAATGTTGAGAAACTGAAGCCATTAATGTTTTTTTTAATTTTAAGCCATCCGTGGATGGGGGGAATATATTAGGCTCCCCAAACCATAAGAGTGTTTGCCATAATTGGCGCGATATGAAGATTAAACATTACGAAAAGTCATCTATAAGATGATCCAAGAGCCCAAAAAAAACTCTTGAAGCAATTAGACTCTTGCTACCAAAAGCGGAGAATACACCTATTCTAAGCTAATATGAAAGATTAGTATCAACCATATTCTAAAAAGGGGAATTCCCCTGGTTCCTGTAAACCGGTATATCACGAACAGGTCGGGGAGTCGGGAATCGAAAACCCAGTTTGTCAATGATAATCAGTCAGGAAGGAAAAAAGGAGTAATCCGTGAGTGGGACAGAAAGAAAGAGATTTCGGTGGGGGAGGTGAAGTAGTAGGCCGGTCTTTAGAAATCCAGTTATTGATGCGCATCCACAGCAAAAACTGAAAGTATTATCTTCGCCTGGTAATGACTTCAAACCTGCAGTTGGGAGAAAAACAAAAACAACAGTATCTTTTCTAAAGGAATTGGAAGAAAGTGATATGAGTGAGTATGTAGAAATTTCATGGCAAAGATATGAAAGCAGCTGGAAGAGAGAGCTAAGGGTATAACCAATGTATAAATCTAATTACTCTCCTAGAAGAGAACTAATTCTGACTGCAGGGAAATTTTTTTTGTCCAAGTGAATGAGACCCCTGAGAAAATTAGGAGCATTTTCTATATATAGATCTCCCTGAAAGTTCATGTCCAAAGCATACTTCGCCAAATAATCAGCTGAAGTGTTAGCTTCCCGGGGAGTATGTTGGATCGGATGAACTAAATGTTTAGCAAAAAGATTGCAGCAATTAGAGAAGACTCTCCACAGGCATGTTATAGGATTCTGAATTCCCTTAACTGCCAGTAAGCAGTCAGACTCAATAACACAACAGTTTAGTTCCAATTCAGAGCATAAATCATATCCACATTGAATGGAAAATAGTTCTGCATGTAATGAGGAAGGAGAATGAAAGATGTGAACTCTCATTTTAATCACATCCCCCTTCCAATCCCTTACTATGACTGCGAAAGAAGATATCGTCTAACGGTGCCATGACATTAATGGAAGAAGCCATTAATGTCATAACCAAGGTATTGTCTAACGGTGCAGTTCGGCTTCCTTGCAAACGCCCATAGTTTACTGGGCATCCCGTTAACATTACAATGATTGTAAAACCAGTTAACAAACCTTGACGAATGCTCAACCTAAATGTTATTCGGGGGCCAGTCTGGATGAATCTCTTCTAACAGGGTAACCTGTTATTCAACATATGTTACAGTCTCACTACTATTATGCAATACATACAGGTGAACGGTCATCAACTCAACGTGATAGGGTGTATGAAGCATACCCTTGAAACATGGAATCCCATTCCGCCTTCCACAGTGGGGTCCTCCAAGAACACCAACCACTCTTCTTCCAACCTAAGTTCACTGTACAATACTCAATAATCTCCTTAGTGACGTACCTCTGAACAATGAAGGCGTCGGGTCGACTACAGTTATGAACATAACCCTTGAAAAAAGCTATGTGATGCTCAAAAGGGTACATCCAATGCATTCCGACAGGCCTGCTCATATGTATCTCCCCAACCAAGGTGCACAAAGATGTCAAAGAATGACGGGGGAAAATAATTCTCCAAATGGCATAAAACAACGGCAGCCTCTCGATCTAGTTCATCAAGCTGTTGCCTGCTTATATTTTTCCTGCATATCAAGTTAAAGAAGAAACACAAATGCATAACAAAAAATCTAACTTCCTCTTCTGAACACCCACGTATTGCTACGGGAAATATTGTTGCATAAGGACATGAAAATCATGTGATTTCAAAGCTTTAAAATGCAACTCATCATTCACAAACCGACTAACATTGGAGGAGTAACCAAAAGGTACCTTCATTCCTTGGATGCTCTCACACACCAATCTCCTCTCAGCAACTGACATATTTTAAGGAGCGAGGGGAAGGTACGTTTGCTTCCCTCTTACCTCTGGTGCCCGATCCAACCGTATACCAAGGTCAACTAAATATTTCCTCGCTTTCAAGTTATCCTTAGTCTTCCTGGAAATGTTCAGAAGCATCCCAATTAGACTCTAACAAAAATTCGTTTTGATATGCGTGACATCCAAACAATGGTGAACATCCAAATCTTCCCAGTACGGCAAATCGAAGAAATGGACCATTTCTTCCACGATCCGTCTACAACCCCACCACCCTTTGATAACTTCTTACATAGAACAACATTCAATTTCTCCACCTTTTTCTAAATAGCTACACTGGTCAAAGGTTTGGGTGCCTTTCACCTTTCCTTCCCACCAACGAATGCAGCCGCATTCTCTTGCAACTTGTGACCTACAGGTAGGAATATATGGTGACCCAAATAAACAGTCTTCCACTCATTCATCAATTGATGGTAATCTGTCTCATCCTCGCAAACTGGGCAAGCCTTGTAACCCTTGACCACATACCCGGAAAGGTTACCATATGCCGGGAAATAATTTATGGTACAAAAAAGCATCACCCTCAATGTAAACTCTTCACCACTATAACCATCAAACATTAAGGTGCCTTCCGACCAAAGCACCTTCAAATCTTCTATCAAAGGGGCAAGATAAGTGTCTATGTCATTTCCAGGTTGTTTCGGGCCTAAAATCATGATGGGCATCAACACATATTTTCTTTTCATGCACAAGTATGGGGGAAGATTGTAAATGGCAAGCATAACCGGCCATGAACTCTGTTTCGAGGACATATTCCCAAATGGATTCATACCATCAGCACACAAAGAAAATCTCAAATTCCTAGGTTCGGATGCAAAGTGTGGATACATCCTGTCAAATTGCTTCCACTGGTCTGTGTATGTCGGGTGTCAATTTATATCGTCATCTTTGCAACCTCCCCTAGCAACGTACCACATCAAGTTCTTTTCATCCTTTTCATTCTTAAACAACCTTCTCAGCCTCGGAATAATGGGAAGATACCACATACATTTTGCGGGCACCCGCTTCCTCACCGGCATAACATACTTTTCACCGACAGCCACATTTCTATTCTTCTTATAATGTGACACATTACATATTGGACAAAAAATCTTATCCTTAAAGTCACCCCAATATAGGACACAATCTTTTGGAAAAGCATGTATCTTTTCATACTTCAATCCCACCGGACACATAATTCTCTTAGCTTCATAAAGGTTATCAGGAACCCCGTTATCGGGTGGAAGCTTTTCATTCAAAAACTTAAGCAATTTATTCATGCTAGTATCACTCCATGACCCTGCACCTTTCAAATAAGACAACTCCATCAAACACGATATGACCATTTCTTTCTTCTTGCAACCGGGATACAGTGGTGTATCCTTCTCACCGATGAAGTTAGCCAAAACCTCGGGCCTCCCTCTAAACTCATTAACAACCTCCTCACACATGTCATCCAAATTAGCATCCCCAAAACACTCTCCCTCACTACTAACTCTCACTTTCGGTGGTGATTTTTCCCCATGAAAGGTCCACACAACATAATCTTTCGCAAATCTCCGGCTATACAAATGGTGTTTGAGGGTGTCCTTATCAGTACGAATTCAATTTCCATAATTACGATAGGGACATATATTCGCTTCTCTCGACTAAAAGCATGCTCCAAGAACTCATCCACAAACATAATATATTCATTGCTTACCCTACTAACGTTGGCATACACATGCTTACGCCTCTCGATGATGCGATACAACTCTGCATATCAATAAATGTCAATCAAACTTCAACACATTTAATACAATAGAATTTTCCATTATGATTTCCTAATCATGCAATATCATAAATGCACAATATACACCAACATTACAATTTCAACATTCTTAACATGTCCAACACTATAGGAATAAAAAAACCATAGCCTTATAACTACAACAACCTTGAGAACAAATCACAAACTAATATTTACAATTCTACCTCAATCACCATCAAATGATCAAACACAAAATGTAAATATCTCTACTAGCCAAAACCATACATGAAATCCTTAACACCCATAAATGCAATTCAAAAAAGGTACCTTCAAGGGTCTTCATTGTGGAGAAATAAATGTCTTCATCAACCAAAAAACACCATTAATGAACCTCTTATTCCAAAAATTCCATTTTTAACCCATTAAAAAGGGAGTAGGTGAGCCTTGAATGCTATTTTCTACATCGGTATTTAGACTTTTCCGGTGCATTTGAAGCATTTTACACTGATAAAATCCTTTACCGGTGTAGATTTTCAGCCAAAAGGAGCATATTTTCCTGTCCTGCATCGATACAATCACAACACCAGTGCGAAAACTAATAGTTTTGGGGCAAAAATTAAAGAGTAAGAATTTATTTTTGCATCGGTATTAAGAAAATACTGGTGCATGATCAATTCCTACACCGATGCTAATTGTAACTAGTGTACAAATGTAAATTTTTCCCATTTTTAAAAATTTTTGCACTGGTAATTTCCCATTACCTATTTAAAATTTTTACCTCTTTGTGCCAAATTAATAAAAAGGGTAAATAAGTACACACTGGTAATCATGTACCGGTGCACATGTTAGCAATTACACCGGTACAAATACCTATTCGAATAATACCAGTGCAATATATTTAACATTGGTACACCAGTAGAACCAACACCAGTGCGAAAATAGGTGAACTTTACACCGATTGACAGGATATCGGTGCGTATGTACTTATTTGCACCGATACTGATGTTAAAATGATAAATACCGGTGCAATTGGTTACATACGCATCGGCATACCCGTACTCATGAATTTATACCGGTGTGTATGTACCTGTTTTTTAGTAGTGAATGAATGCTATGTTTGGTTAAATGACTATGTCTTTGGTAGTAGGATTATTATCAAATCTATGATTCTTCGTGTATAATGCCATTGATGAAATACCTTTATGGTGTGGTTTGCCTAAAGTGATTATCAATGAGGTTCGCAAATGGTCGTTGTTTGTCTTTGTGAATTTTACTCTTAAGAAGAAATGAATGTTGATCTTCAATTGAGAAGTTTTAGCTTTCCCCATAGGTAACAAATGTGATAGAATGAGTGAATAGTTCAATGATCTACATGAGTTTTGGAAGAGGATATCAATTCCCCCCCAAGGCTTTGTCCTTTCGTAGTTTTAAACTCCTTTTCTTAGTTTGTTTGATGATTAGCATTGTTACTCTACTTTGCTAGTTATCTTGTCTTTTAATTTCATAACTTAAGAAAACCAACCAACCCCCCCCCATTTACTTGCTTATATATATATATATATATATATATATATCTACTTCTAGCATAATATCAACGTTATATGTTTAAACGCTTAAGGAAATACCTCTTCTTCATGGACAACCCCGACTTGTCATTATCTACTTAGTCGTATATAGGAAGCATTTAGGACTTATAAATATAGCTTTAGGAGGTACGACGACGACCTCCCAATACTATCACCAGTCACATATTGATATGTACTAAAATATGTCATTTCTAAATATTAGTTAACAAAAATAAAATAAATTCGCATAAATAAACACAGTCTTGGGAAAGACCGCCTTTCCATTGGCATACACAAAAAGACGTAGTTGAATTAGGGTTATAGAAAGGTAAAATATTTTAATTGCAATATTAAAAATTTATTATGCAGTGTGCAGTAGTTATAAGTTTATGACTCGGTCAATGCAATCCAAAAATTTTATCTTGATTTCTTTTAATTTGCAATTTTAACCTGGGTCTTTCCATAACTTATGGAAAAATTATCTTCAAGAGATGGATTCTGAGAAAAATTTCAAATAAAATTGATAAATTGTTAAATAAACCATTGAAAGTATTTACACTGATGTTATATTGATTTTATAAAGTTTATAAATAATTAAATAAAATTTGAAAGTATTTACATTTTATACTGATTTTTGTCTTAAAATTAAATTTTATTAGAAAAACTTTTATATATATATATATATAATTTACTCCATCTATTATTCTATATGTTTAACATAGTAATTTTAGATATTTTTGTAGACAAACTAAATTACGTGGAAAGAATTGGTCGTAGTGAGTAAATAAAGGAATAAGTAGATGAAAATAATTCACTTATTACCATGAAATGAAGTTTGATAATATTAAAAAGATAAACCAAAATGAAAAGTGTACCCGATTTAAAAATATATATTGTAAAAAATAAGTATCATGAAAGAATTTCCCTTACAAATGGAGATTGAGAATACAAAAAGAATATGCATTCTCCTAAATAAGGTATGGTTAATTACTCATTAATTGAAAAGAATTGAAGTATGAAAAGAACATTGAAAATGGGGGAGGGATTTTGGGAAGTCGTCGTCGTACCTCTGAAAGTTAAATTTATAATCCCTAAATGCTTCCTATCTACAACTAAGTAGATAATGGAAAGTCGGGGTCGTCCACGAAGAAGAGGGATTTCCTTAAGAGTTTAAACGGATAAGGTTGATATTAGGCTAGAAGTATATATATATATATATGTGTATATATATATGGAGAGAGAGAGAGAGATAAAAGCAAGTAAATGGGGGGGTTGGTTTTGTCCTACGCTATGAAATTAAAGACAGGCTAACTAGCAAAGTTAAGTAACTTTGCTAATCATGCAACAAACTAAGAAAAAAAAGATAAAAACTACAAAAGACAAAGCCTTGGGGTCAATTGATATCCACTTCCAAACCTAAAGTAGATCATTGAACCATTCACCCATTCCATCACATTTATTGCCTATGGGGAATGCTATCACTTCTATTTAAATAGATAGACATTCTTTTCTTCTTACGAGTAATTCACAAAGATGTTCAACGACCATTTGCAAATCTCATTCATAATCACTTTAGACATTCAGCGACCATAAAGATATTTCATCAATGGCGTTATACACAAAATACCATAGATTTGATAACAACACACTTTCTACCAAAGACATAGTCATTTAACCAAAAAAAGCATTCATGAGATCAAGCCTAGAATAATCAACATTCGAGATTCAATGTTTAGATAAAACCTAGAACAATCAACATTCAAAATTCTACCTTTAATTATTGCTTCTATAGGATAAATATGAGAACAATCCACATTAACATACTCATCTAGCAAGAATTACAACACATTATGCACAAGAAGTTCTGATTCCATGTTCTTGAATTCTCATGTCAAAGAGCTAAGAAATTTGCAACTTTCCTAACACCCTAACACTTCAATCATTCAAACACTTCATATACCCAAACAACTCATAGCATAAATGAAGTAAAACATAGCATTAAAATACATGAATGCTAAATAATAAATGTTTCAAGATAGAGTGAAATAGGGGGTTCTTACTACATAGATATGGAAGGTTCAATCAATTTCTCCCAAGAAAAAACTAACCTAGATAGTGAAAATGCATAATTAATCCCAAAAAAACTAAGAAAAGAAAGAAGAAAAACTAGGGTTTGACACCCAGAAAATTACAGGGGAAGAAGACTTAGGAAGAGAGGGAGAGAGGATAAGGTGAGTATTTATAGTACAAAAAAGTAAGAAATGTTATGGCCACCCATCCGTCGCAACTCACGACCAATCTATCGCGAGTCGCGACCGAGCCAAGTTTTAGCATCTTCATTTCTTTCTTCTTTTTGTTTCAAATCCTCCTCTTCACTTCACTTATCTTCAATTCTTCAAGTGTTCAAGTGTTAAAAAGCTCAAATGAAAGTTTTCAAATCTTCAAATCTTCAAAGGCATTCTTTAAAGTCTTCAAACAAATTGTCTTGTCACACAAAATCCTCTAGAAAAGGGATAAAAGTGGAAAAGTCGCTCTTAACTCTCCTTAGAGAATTTCAAGGAAAATTGCTACATCTAGTGCACAAAAGTGTACAAAAGTGAATCTTAAAAGTTCCAAAATAACCATATAAAATGGGCACATCAAACCTCCCCGCACTTAAACCTTACTCGCCCTCGAGTAAGAAAAGATTCAAGCACAAAAAGGAATTAATATGTTCACATCCTAAAATAATATTCCCCCAATCAAAGCCTCACAAAAACTCTCAATATCATATATCCCAAAATTAAAGCTCAAATGAGAATTTTTCACAAACACAACCCCAATTCCTACATCTAACCAAACCTACCACTTATCAATTCACTATCTATAAAATGTTTCAAAGTCCCGAATCAATAATCCCAAAGTCCAATGACACAAAATGAAGTTAAAACCATATGAGAGGTTAGAGCACATACTTCACTTCATACAAATATATCAACCAAAGTCCAATGGCACAAAATGAAGTCAAAGCCATATAGGAGGTTCAAACACACACTTCACTCTATACCAATATATCAACCCAAAAATGAAGTATACAAAGAATCAAGAATTTCTCAACTTACTTTGTTTTCCCACAAAATTACCCAATCCCAAGAGGTCTCAAGATGTTGAGCAACCCAATCCATCCATATGACAACCGCAACCTTATGACTCCAATGCCGGCAAATGAGTGAAATCATAGCAGTTTCCTTTTTTTCTCCTTTTCTCTCATTTTGCCTAGGAACCCTTTTGGGTTTTCATCCTAGCCACACATCCTGTTTCTTTGGCTCACATCTCACCTTTTTCTGCACATTTAGTCTCTCATTATTGCCTAGGTCGCCCTTTAGGTTTTTGACCTATCTGGGGCCCCAATGTTGCATAAGTTTCCCTCTTAGGTTTTCAACTTAGCGGGTTTTCTTTTTAATTTTCTATTTTTCCCCAAAATTTTCAATTTTTTCTTCCTTTTTCTCATGTTTTTACAATCTAAAGTAGCAAAAAGCATTTCAAATCAAGCCTACTTGCATGTGAGTCATCTAACTCTCCCTGCACTAAAAATATTACATTGCCCCCAATGTAAACATGTAAGCCAAGAACAATAAAACTCAATGTAAAAGGTAGAGTGACTCCCATTTCTTTGCATAGTCGCCGGTGATATGGCACAATCCCATGTATTTGTATAGAATCGGTCCCAAAATTGGTTTCAGAGCTGAAGTGGGGGAGGAAAAGTGTTGTAGAAGAGCTCACCCCTCGAGCAAAACATTGTCTCCTTGGAGCCCTTTGATCAAGACTAACACCACAGAGAACAACATCAAACTCACAAGTACATAATGATTCATAATACTTGGTTTAGCATCAAAAGTTAATAACCATAGTATTCTCAAGGAACGACCAATCCATCATAAAATCACCACTATGAAACTATCCAATAAATATATCTAACATATATCAAAAAATATTCAAGCGTCATTATAGAATATAGGAATCAAAAGCACAATGACGTAGTCCGCATACTACGATTAACGAAGGCATTATAAGGATGCAAGAATATTCATGTCTATATATGTAAGATGGTGGAGGAATGAGTGGAAGTGTGGTGGTTCTTAGGAGTATTCGGTGGAGAAGAAGAAAGGATTATACAGTGTTTAAGCAAACTTGAAAATCCAGTCTCTCCATTCCAACTCGCGACAGTACGTCGTGACTCGCGATGCCTTATCACGACTCACGACAAAGCCATTGTGACTCGCAACATCTTGGGTCTGTGAGCTCACTTCTTTCAAAAATTGTTCTGATTCCATTGCAACTTGCAACAAGTTGGTGTTGGAAGTTTATTTTTGCTCCCATGTTTGTCACTTGCGACATATCCTTCACGACTCGCGACAGACAGGGTTTCCTAGCAC
Source organism: Rubia yunnanensis (assembly GCA_037428765.1). Classification (NCBI taxonomy): domain Eukaryota; kingdom Viridiplantae; phylum Streptophyta; class Magnoliopsida; order Gentianales; family Rubiaceae; genus Rubia; species Rubia yunnanensis. Next base: position 66,988,735 of record CM075064.1, read on the forward strand.
GTAAAAAAATAATTCTTCCCTTTCTCACGGATCTCATTCCTTCATCTCCTCTAATGCAATGTGCTTCACTTTGCTACAAAATCATAGAAAAACACACCGTAAACTGAAAAAGACAAAGCAGCCAAAAATAATTAACAAAAACCAAAATAAAAGCCAAATTTATTTACGTCGTTGGCACGACATAGCTCTGTATGCTTAAGGTCATCGGCATGACCCTAATGTTATCCATATGGTGAAGGCTTGAACCCCTTCACCATGAGCATCCAAAAGTAGAGAGGTGGGGGTACAAAACTTTTAATAGAAAATTCTTGTGGAGGTGGAGATGGTTCAAAGGGAGTTGGGTGGTTAGGAGGCTTGGGATAGTCTTTTGGCTTCTTTCTTGTTTCCCTAAAAACTTCCAAAAATGGTGGAGTTGGTTCACTAGGTGGGGGTAGGGGTGATGATGCTAATATCTGTAGCACAATCACCTCTTTCTCCATTTTTTCATCCTCGACAACCGACTCCTCATCCCTTTCGAACTCGAACTCATTTCTCATGGTGACCTCACTCAACAAATCTTTGAATTTGACTTGGGACAGTGTATTTTCATAATCACGAGCTTCCATTCGGGCCACCGCTTCCAATATACTCCTCACATGCCCCTTAATAGCCTCAACATTAGAGGAGCTCCGAGTGTCCAATTTCTCACTAGTCTTGGCCAAGTTGTTCAAGTTTTCTATTGCATTTATGACTTTCTCACGTGTCAAACTTGAACTTTCTTGTTGGGCTTGGTTTTGGGGTATAATATAGATGGTGATGGCCAACTTTTTTTCTGTATGGTTGGTTTTCTGGCTCATTCTCATACCACCAATCTAGATTACCACTCCACTATGGATTGTAAGAATTTTGGTATGGATACCATTCATGGGCTTCTTTCCCTTGAAAACCAACATCGTCTACCTCTTGGTAGCACTCTTCATAATACCCTTGGTTTTGGAAACCAAGAGTTCTTTCCCTCTCATAGTGCTCCTTTCTCAACATAAAGGAAGACTCGGTAGGATTTTTGGAATGACACATCCTACAAAACCTTGATTTTTGAGCCTCTCTTCTCATCAAGAGCTCCCTCAAGGTGAGACACTCTATTTTTTTCCGAAGGTCCGGAATCATATTGCAAGGATTCTCGATGCGATCAATTCTACCTCACCAGTCTACCGACACATTTCCAATTCTTCTCAACCAGTCCATCCATGGGGCCTTTCCAATGTGCTCCGATGGAATTCAGGGACTAAATCGCAAATTAAATCTGTCACTAGATCATATTGAAGAAGATGAAATCTTAATTTCTTTGATTGTAAAAACTACTGTAGTCGAATCGGAATCTGTTGGACAAAACACAATTGTAAATGCCGAGATTTAACTTCAAACAACTGAAATTCAGTTGCAAGAAGATACAATACTACTGAATTCAAATCAAGGTATGATTTTCTCTCATCCGTCTGAAATTATAGTGATGAATTGCAATCGATGTCAATATAGCTATTTTTGAAACTTCCGCACACTGAAATTCGACTATTATGAACATGTGGAAACATTAGCAATATAAACTACCTGCCGCCCAAAAGTTTTGTGTACTTTATGTATTTATTAACTTAAAACATGTATATGTTACAGTAAAACATAAATTATATTAAAATGAACAAAACACAGATAATGCATATATCAATTTCAAATTATGACAAACTAGTGCATTGTTCAGATTATAACATGTACAAAATGCACTACACTTTGCATATGTTACACTACAAGTAGTATTTATTATGCTTATCTAAACAGAGCTTTTTTAATTTTCTAATATTAAGTAACTTCCTGAAGACTCTGAACAACTTACATTAGAACATGCATATCTTACATTAGAAATTGTATTCTTTATCGTTACATGTATATATTTTCCAAATTTAAATGAAATTGATGCCACTGAAAATCTTACTGGCGTAAAAGTAAAGAATTTGGAAGCAATACATTCTCTATATAAGAAGCATGCAAGTGCTATTGGATTTGGCTACAAGTAAGACTGTCAAGGTCTAAACAACAAAAGGCAGATTCACGAACAGTACTACAGGTGCACTTCTAGAGGCCAACCTAAAAACCTGCATTATCAGCCATGTTTCTTGCATGGATAATGGAAATCATTCTGAAAAGAAGAAGAAGATAAAGAGAAAGGACCAAATTATAAAAATAGGATGCCTAGTTGAAATTAGAGTGAAGCTTAAGCAGGATTACTACATCGTGGCTCACCACATCACCCACAATCATCAATTAATGAGACCAGCCTGACAGTATCTCAGTAGGAGTGAATGGAGGATTATAGAAGGCAAAGGAAAATCCATCAAAATAAAGGAACAAGCAGGTTTAAAACTTAATGTAGGCTACAAATACATGTCTTTTGAAGCTGGTGAAGGAGAAAATATAGGGCATACGATAAAAGACCACCTTAACTTTGTGAGTTAACTTTGAATAAAAGAAATAGAAAGTGGAGATGCTTAGAAACTTGTTGATACACTCATGGAAATCAATAACAAGGACAAATATTTCTTCTTCAAAGTCAAGTTCGACGAGGAAACAAAACTATCTGCAGTATTTTAGAGAGATTCAATGATTCTAGAGGACTACAAATTCTATGGAGATGTCACCATATTTGACACTGCATACAGAACAAATAAGTATAACTTTATTTGTGCGCCAATAGTGGGAATCAACAATCATTGGAACATAACAATGTTTGCATGTGCTTTTATTGCAAATGAGTTGGCTGATACTTTTGTGTGGCTCCTCAACACTTTCAAGAAACCAATGGAAGGGAGGGAATTTGTCACAATATTCACAAATCAATATCCTACAATGGGAAAGGTAATAAATGAGGTATGTTATGAATTTTTTTTACTTACAGTTCTGAGCGCTGAATATGATCTATTAGAAACTGCACCTTAAAGTATGTATTAAATAGGTTATAAGTGTCACTTGTTAGTTTAGAAATTAGGTTTCCTGAAAATGATGCAACTTCAGAAATTTTATTGCTTACAGACTAGAAACTGACCTACAACTTCCATTTCTTGGTACAACTTTCAGGTCTTCCAAAACACAAAACACAGGTTGTACTTATGGCACATAAATCAGAATGCAATACAACATTATGGGAGATTAAAGAAAGATGAATCGTTTAAAAGCACTTTAGACTACTGTATTAAAATATGTGGTGATCCAGCAGCATTTGAAGAAAAATGGACCTCGATGATCGCCACTTACAAGCTGGAAAGTAGCACCTGATTTCAATGCCTATACAGTATCCGTGAAAATGGAGCATGACTTTCATCAAGGATATTTTCTCAGCATGCATTTTATCATCACAGTGAAGCAAAAGCACCAACCATGCCCTATGCTTCAGTGCAAACAAAATAACTACACTCACTCTCTTCTATGAGCTCTTCAACTAAAAAATTAGAAAGTGGAGAAATGAAGAAGAAAAGGAAAATACTTGTGCAAAAGCAAAGCTAGATTTTGAAAACAAAGCAGGTATGTTTACATTAAGAATATGTATTAATTAGCCTAGAACTTGAAATTGTTAACATACCGTGTGCATTTGTTTCCCAACTGCTGGGCCTGTACAGGCTTGGTTAAACATGTTGCTCATGTTTACACACTTGCATTGTACAAAGGATTCAAAAATAAATTTTCTCTAGCAATGGAAACTAAGGTCAAGGAAGTGTTCTCAGAGCCACCGTCAAGAAAATATGAAGTCAGCCTAGAACATGACGAATCTAAATACAAGACAGTCGAGTACAAAAATGAAGATGGACTAATTGAAGTACAATGCAAATGTCAATGCTTTGAGGTGTCAGGTATGGTGTGCTTTCACATTCTTAGAGTATTGCACCTCCACTCCATCACAGATATACCAGAGAAGTACATCCTTAAAAGATGGACCAAAAAGGCCAAAACAGATGTATGGGACAAGGTTCTTGGCAAAGGAAACAATTATCAGAACATCAGTGGTGTAGTTTCATGGAGGAATCATATGTCCGGCAAATTCTACAATCTAGTTCTAAAAAGAGAAGGAAACTCATAATCTAGAAGCTCTCTTGAAGAGATGTTTGACACGTGCTCACCAAAAATAGATGATTTTTTGGCATCAAAGACCAATGTCATTGAACAATCAGCCACAAGTAGTCAATGCAACTCAACCATAAAAAGTGCACCTAAGGTACTGGATTCAGCCCAAGTGAAGACAAAAGGAAGAGGAAAAAGGCTGAAGTCAGGCTTGGAAAAGAAAAAACCAAGGAAGAAAATATTGAATTTGGCACAAAAATATTAGATGTGAAGACACTGTAAAAAGTAGCATTGTTTAAGATACATGTTGCATTTATTTACCTATATATTGTATTTGTTTAATATCAACTTAAAAAAAATTATACACTGAATAACATACTGTATTTTTTAGCTTACAACTATAAATTATCAAATTATAATTTCCATTTGTTTTGCTTGCCCAAGTACCTACCATTGTTTCACAAAATTTTAGTGATGTGAAACTACTGAATGCCAAGTAACTGATGTATAATTACTTAGCTTACAACTGTAATTTATTAGCATAAGAATTGCATTTATTTTCCTATGAGCTCAAAAAATCAACACAATAAACCAAAAAATATAACTAAAATGTGATTGGTATTAATAAGCATACAAATATTACTTCTTAACATTCAACATGCACTTGTTTCCTAAAAGCGACTTACATTATATTTCACATAATTTTAGTGATATGAAAACCACTGAATACATGTAGGCTTACTTAGCATACACCTGTAATTTATTAACCTATCAATTGCATTTGTTTTCCTATAAGCTCAGCAAATCAACACAATGAACCACATGAAAGAATTGAAAATTCAACTTTGTATTAATAAGCATACAAATAGTACTTCTTAAACATTCAACATGCATTTGTTTCATACAGCCTTCAACAACAAAACAAATCCTAAAACAGTGTCTCAAATTTGCTTAACATATCACCAAAAAACCAATCAGTCAAGAAAAAAGCTTATTACAAAGCATCCAAAAACAATTCAAAGACGCTAAAGCTATAGATGTTCAAGTCCTTCAATCCCAATGGAGAATGAAGGAATCATAGCACGAGTTTTCCTCATGTATTCTTCAACTATCTTATCAACCCACTCATGTTCCTTGGGTCTTCCATAATTTCCTATGTGGTATTGATATGCTCAGGATCCTTATTTGTTGTGGTTGTGCCTTCTTGCTGTGGTTCTGATTAGTGGTTGTGCTTGCACAATTGGATTGGCATTTGCCCTCTCAAGGTTTTACACCAAAACTCGTGTAATGACCACTATGTCTCGTTTGGAAACAAGACATGCCCTATGTAGAGGCTGGCAGAAAAGAAAAAAAAGTTAATTAAACAAAAAATCAAAAACTGTGTAAAAAAAGAATTATAACATTAGCTTTAAAACAACATGCACTAAATTTAAATAAGTGTAAAAAGACAAAAAAAACTTACATCACCGGAAGCTTTCTCAATATCCTCATTGCTCATCACACCATTTGGAATGTGGTACGAAATGATTCCAGGCTCATGAACAATTCCATCAAACGTAACAGACAGAGTACGCAACCCCTCACAACCAACTTTCTCATTGTGAATTCCCTCATATTGCTGTTGGCTACTACTTTTTTCTTTCACCCTCCCATCCTTGGTCAAAGGATACCCAACCTCTACCATAATCCCCTTATCATAACCCATCTTCTCAAGATAACGATCCCTCTAAAACAAATATTTGTTCGACCAATGCATGTACAAGGGCAATCTAGTAGGGTCAGACTAAACCTTAATAGGGAACCTATAAATATAAGCCAAGAACTATACAAACACACAACCACCAACACAAGACACATCGCTTTTACCAGAACCATATTTGAAGCTACTAACACCCTCACACAACCGATCAAGCACTAATCCACACCAATCAAGACTCTTAATAGTCCCAACATTCTCTAAAGCACCAACAAGCTTAAAATCAAACAAATTTCTTGTAGTTGGGGCCAAGAAAGTACACATGACATACATAACAAAATATCTCTTAAAATGATCACCACCGTCACCTAGTTTAATCAACTTATCAAACATGTGAGATATTACCAAGTCTATCAGAATTTAACTAAGACCTCCATCTATCCCTAATATCCACATCTCTTGACACCCCCATCCCATTATTCTTCACTAAACCAACAGGACACCCCGGAATCCTAGGAATACAAAATATGTCAAAGACGTCATCGGGGGTAATGATGTACCTTGAGCTATCTATTTATTTAACACAACCAACAAGATCAAACCTACAAAAAAATGAAGTCAGCCTAGAACAATATAAAATCAGCATAGAACAATATGAAATCATCCCACGGAATCAAACCTGTCAACCAGCCAAGGAATGATTCCAAAAGGGAAAGATGAAATGTCAAAAGCAAGAAGTCTACCAAAACCTATCTCTTCAACATCTATCCTTTATTCTGGAGCGAGCATAGCAATTAAAGATTTAAGCTTCGAAGGATAGCAACTAGTTGAGAATTTTTTAGCTAACCTAAAAAAAATTAAATATGAAAAGTGTAAGCATACATGTCTTGAAAAGTGTAAGTTTAAATCTAACACATAAAGATCAGTCACACATGACATACTTAACCATGACATCATGAATATTACCATATGCAATGTTTGAACAAACAAAAACAATTTATAAATAATAACATTCAAGACAAAAAATATTGGCAAGATCATTTAGATAGGCATAAATAACAAATACACTATGAATGTTAACATGTGCAACATTTAAACAAACAAATACAGTTTCTTATCAACATGTAGGAAAATAAAAACTGAAGACACAAACTGTGAATAACAAGTAAACACTGAATAGTATCAAATGCAGCATTTTATGAAACAAATACAGGTTATAACATATTAAAATGACACTGTAAATAGGAAAAAACACTTACGTTTTACCCTCCTCATCAATACGTTCAACCACCTACTTCTTCGGATAGTTGCATTGTTGTTTCGCAGGTCTTTCCTCAGAAGCAACCATTTTTCCCAACCCCAAAGCTTCACCAACGCTACTGTTTACGTTCTTCTTCAAACTAGGTTTTTTAGCAACTTCAACACCTTTCTTTGACTTCTCAACATACTCCATCACAACCCCAGCAGATTTCTTCACAAAAACTTTCTTTGCATTTGTCTGCTTCACGACCACAGTAGGTGACTTTGCAGTTGTTTCTTTTACCTTCCTTTTCAAATTTCCAGTAAGGGAATCACTAAAAATTTGTTTACCCTTGTGCTTGATCAACATATGAGGTGAGGACCTCTCCTTCAAAACCAACTGGGGACTTCTTCTTCAAACCAACAGGTGACTTCTCCTTCCGTCCTTCAAAAGAGACTGCCACAGTAGGTCGACCATGGTCACTCTCACACACATCCACAGTAGGTTGAGCATCCTCACTCTCATTCCTAGAATCCTCACTCCAACCCACAGCCACATCAGGTTGAGCAACCTTACTCTCATGCGCAGCTATAGCAGCTCGAGCCTTCTCCCTCTCAATTGCATCCAAATCATAAAGATGTTCATTTATAAAATTTGTAACCATACTTTCAGTAATTGAACCATCCGTTGAATAACCCTAACCATTATCCCTGGACCCACCTTCACCATCATCCTTAACATCCCTGGAACTACCTTCACTAGCATGTACAACTTTCTTCTTAACTTATTCATTCTCTTTCCTATGTAACACATTCAAATCACTAACACACTCAGCAAAACATGTATCAACTTTAGCATCAATTCCTTCTAACAAATTATTCCCCTCAACACCCTCAGCACCCTCAACACCAACCTCTTCAGCATTCCCTGAAACAGCCCTAACAACTTCACCATCAACTTCAACCCCTTTACCATCAACACTAACATTGGTAACATCTCCCCCAACCTCAACTCTTTCACCACCAACATTAGCATCATCAATCATCACATCCCTAATATCTTTCTTCACTAACCCATCGTCATTAATCACATAATCCTCATCAACGGCCTTAGCACCCTCACAACCCTCTAAACTACCAACATCTTCCTTCTTTACATCACCAGCCAATACACCCCCATCAACTCCTCCAGAGACCTTACCAATCTCTACACCAGAGTTCTCCTCAAAAACCTTAGAACCCTCCTCACAAACCTTAAGGCCCCAAGCCTCATCAACACTAACTACTTCTCTACTCATTCAAACTACATCACTCAGCAAAGTATAATAGTCAAAGATTTAGGTTGATCCACCTTCATTAGACTTGAATTTCTTCACAGTAACATTCATTCTTCTCTTCTTTAGCTCCCCAGCAGTAACAACAACAGGAACATCTGGAGTAGCAGAACCACAAATCCTTGTAGACCAATGTGCCAATGACACAACTACACAACAAAACAGAAACACAAACTGTATAAGCACATTGCCAATAAAAATAACAAACATAATCACATAAATAAAATACAATATTTAAAGAAAATAAACAACTTCTAGAATTGTAGAACTGCTCATTCTTCTTCAGCTCAATTTGAAGAGAAGATTCATTCTTCTTTTTAGATTTCCTAACCAGCAGCTTAGAAGCTACACAACATATCATATTTGAATAAATAAATATCTATATATAAGCAAATAAGTTAATAAATGTATGCAGAAAAATTACAATGACGTTCTTCTATGTCAGGTTCTTCAGTTTGAACTGTATCTTCACCTCCTTCAGACATAGCTAAAAATAAGCATATATCACACAGTCAGAAACTAATGCATAGAGCATACTAACATATGCAAGTTGTAATAAAAAAATGCATGCATACTCTAATAGTAAGTAAGCAACCTAATCCGACGAACACACAATGTAACTAACTGATGCATAGAATATACTAATATATGCAACTGTTAATGAAAAAAATGCATGCATAGTTGGACAGTCAGTAAGCTACATAATCCGACATACACATTATAACTAACTTATGCATATAGTAAACTAACATAAGCAAATAAACAACTTGTAATGAATCAAATACATCCTATCAAATCAGAACGAATAACAATAAGTAGCTAACAATTAGTGAAAATTAAAACACAGACTAAGTAACTAGTACATATGTTAAACTAACATATACAACTTCTAAGGCAATAAGTGCACATTATAACAATCAGTGGGTTGACTATCATCCAGTAAAAATTGAAAAATAAAGTAAGTAACTAATACATATATTACACTAACACATGCAACTTCTAAGACAACAAATGCACGTTATAAAATAGAGTCAAAACATGTAGATCTGACATACAAATTAGAAAAATAGAATAACTAATTAATACATATGGTATACTAACATATGCAACTCCTAAGACAACAAATGCACATTAAAACAATAACTAGACTGGCTAACAGACCATTACCGTTTGCCCTACCCATAGACTATAGCAAATAAAAAAAATTCCTTAAATCATAACGATAAACGGTTATCAAGAAAAAATGCAGAAGAACGGCGATGAAATTTGAAAACCTAGAATCTTAGACTTACCGATTGCTATCACTGATGAAGAAATTGATCGGCGAAGTTGAAAGGCAAGATTGCAGCGAAGTTAAACGGTGAGATTACGGTGAGATTTTGTGAAGAACACAGATGAAATTGAAGAAATTGAATAGAGAAGGAATGGTGTAAAAGAAGATGAAGTTTTACAGTTGTGAAAACATAGAAGAAATTCAAGCGTGAGGGGACACAGTAAATGGGTAACAGTTTCCAAGAAAAACTGTTCAAAATTGCAGAGAAAATAAAAATAAAAAAGGAAAGAATTTATGATTTATACTAACTACCCCATTTTCTAATTAATTACAATCTGAACCCCTCAAAGAAATAGTAAACTAGATCTCCCTGTTTGAAAGGATGGTATGGGCAGCTCGCTAGCAATCTCTTGAAATGATCCCAATAATCATATAACAACTCGATAGCCCTGATCTGCTTCATTTCACGTGCATTAACCAATGTATTTGGCATACTTTTTATTTACTTTTACTTTGTAGATTGCTAGTATTAGTTGAGTTTACTTGACAAGGAGTTTAGACGGGCATGTTTGGTTTTCTTGCCTAAGTCCCACGTTTTGTTGACTTAATTGGTACTAATGGACATCTAGAATACATGGGCTCCTTGATCTTCCTTGTGATCATCTTTAGTAGGTCGCCCATGGGTACTTTTTGTTTACATTCTATGTGAAGGCCTTTCGTTAGGGCAGTAGAAGATATTGAAGTCCGTTCGTAAGAACGTTAGTACAGATGAAAGCCATTCACATTAGAATGGTAGTAGATGAATACCAAAATCATCAATGCATGGTAGAAGAAGATCGAAGCCAGAGAAAGATGGCAATGGAGTTCATAGCGGCCAACAAAGAAACAGGAAATTGTGTTCCGATGAGTAGTGCTTAAGACTGATAACGGTCCAAGAAGAACAAGCCTTCAAGGCTGGTTCTATTGGGATGCCCCATTTTAGGCATCCCATACCATCCTAAATCCTTTATGCCAAGACCAGTGCATGGGTGTGGGAAATCACATGGCCTGGGCCAAAGCTCTTAAGTGAGCATCTTTGCAAACCACGACCAATGCCAATGGCCACGGGCGCAGATAAGGACTTTAAGTTTCAGTGCTCTCACAGCGCCCCACAGTAAAGGACACGGCTCGCACCAGGTGTCAGACGCAACCCACGTGAAGCCTCATGCCCCACACAAGATGAAGACCCATACTACACCCAAGAACTGGTGCCCCGCACACATGAAGCAACACGACCTGTACCAGTCCTCGCGTCTTGCGCCAAGTACAAGCCACAACCTGCATCACTTGTGACGCACCGCATCGAGTGATGGGTGAGCTAGGGTTTACCCTATTTTGGGCCTATTTTTAGGCTTAATGTCCTATACTATAAATAGAACCTGTGTCTACTAGGTTTTCATATCTCATACTTCATTTACAAGAGTAGTTTGTAGACTCTCCCCTTAGGAGAAACTTTATATTTTTCTTCTTTTTATTTTCCTTTGATCCTAAGATGTGGAATTTAAATCTTTATTTGAATTACATGTCAAGGGATTAGTTTCCATAGCTTGGGGATAAATTGTAGTGACTTGGTAATCTATATGCTTTTTGAGATACTCTAGTTCTTCTTAATTTTGTGTTCATAATATTATTTTCATTTGCTTTTCAGTTTGAATGTATGCATATTACACCACATATATAGCACACACTTTTGGATGTATTCATGCTAGGTGAAAATATCGATGCCCCCATGGGAAGAGAAACCTGGTTGTTTTAATGGGTGGAGGAGAACGCGCATGCGTGAGTGTGTGCATGGGAGATTCGAGGTCACTCTGATCCACTTACCATCACACCAGTCTTAGCTGACTTCGTAGAGTTTTCCGAGAGGTTCTGGGACTTAGTAGCAAGCTAGAGTTAGTATCGTAAATAAGGTGCCTACGACCCTTGGGCCTAATCTATAGGACTCGACGGGAGTAGAACATTCGTGGTGGAACCCTGGGACGTAATCACACAGGGCAGAATAAGACCTAAAATAATGATCGGGCCCTGTTGTACTCCCTTAATTACGATGGTGGTATTGATGGATGGTTGTGAGAACACCCGTTATGACAGGGACAGGGACGTGTATGCTATCGGCCAACCCCCCACCCCTCCTATTTACATGTTTGCTTGACTAGCTATTTCTTCACTCGTACGGATTGATGAACCATACGAGGTTGTATTTTGATTTGATACATTAGACGTAGCATCTTTTAGAAAAACCCAGGGCTTACCGCTAACTACCTTATAGGTAGTGTAGTAGAAGGAACATGGTGTAGAACTATAAATTTCTATCTTCTAACCCTTACCACCTCCAACTAGATTACTTCTAAGTTACGGTTTTAACAACCCTGGGGGGAGGCAGGTTATAATTTTTGTGCTGCTTCCAGGGATTCTATCAGCTTAGGTATTAACTTAGGCATAACGTGCTACTAGAGTAGTTAGTTTAGCTTTTATTTTATTTGTTTATATTGTTGATTCTTGGCTGGAGCTGTTGTTATGGTTATTTTGTTACCTTTTGATCCATTTTCTACTGTTGTATCCAGAAGGGTGGGTATTGTTATATCTAGTTTATGGTAGATACGGGTGCCACTAACCTAGACATCTTACATTACCTGACTGAGAAAACAGGTGCTTGGAGAAGAAGGAGGAAAAGAACTAGGGCATAAGTTCAACTGAGGTAGGAAGTAGTAGTAAAAGATCCGCTAGCAATGGCGAAAGATTACCGCACCCTACGGGAGCTCATGGAGCCTAAGCATCACCTTCCCTCCATTACCCACCAATGTGAACTGTGAGCTAAAGAGTGGCATGATCCATTGACTTCCTACATTTCATGGATTGGTGGGGGAGGACCCGAAAAAACATCTTTCGGAGTTCCATTTGGTGTGCATGAACATGAAGCCCCTGGGAGTGTCTGAAGATGACTATAACCTAATAGCCTTTCTATTTTCCCTTCAAAGTAGTGCCAAAAATTGGCTCTACTACTTGCCACTGGGGTGCATTGGATCATGGATGGATATGAAGCGGAGGTTCCTAGAAAAATACTTTTGGCGTCCAAGTCGGCCGGGTTGAAGAAGCAGTTGTCGAACATCACCTAAGGTGACACTGAGAGTATGTATGATTATTGGGAGTGCTTCAAGCGACTTTTGGTGAGTTGTCCTTACCACCCATTCAAGGAAGAATATTTGGTGTATTACTTCTTTGAGGGATTGTGCAATAATGACATATGGATGGTGAATGTCGCTTGCAAAAGTTTGATAGCAAACAAGATCCCCAAGGATGCAATGACCCTCTTTGAAGAAATGGCAAATGGTATGCGGCAATTTGGCACTAGATCAAGGGTGAAGATCTTGGATGAATCCACACACTCACCTAAGTTAGAGGAGCAAGTCCAAGCTCTTTCTTCCATGATGAAGGAGCTTTTGCGAGAAAAAGTGCATCAAGTCAAAGTGTGTGGAATTTGCAACCTTAACCACAATTCTGAAGCGCACCCCGTAGTCGTAGATAATTAACAAAAGGTGAAAGCAATTGACTACAACAACTGAGAAAGACCACAACTTTCTAGGGGTTAACCACATGGGTTCTGAGGGAACCAAGGAGATGCAAGACCGGACCCTGTTGCAAATTTATTCAATCCGAGCTATTGAGATCATCCTAATTTCTGATGGAGAGATGACAACCAACCTCAAGGGTATCAAGGAGGACAAGATCCACCTCAACCATATCCTAGAGGTGAAGGCCCTTCTAACAAGCATGCATCACTTTACAAATTAGAACGGGGATGAGATCTTGGAAGCTATCAGTCAATTAGGGAAGAAACATGAAATCTTTGTGGAGTGGACAAGGCGATAGATTGAGGACCTTGGAAATAGAACTTTCTTAAGCATAAAAATTGTAGAAGTTCAAGTCGGGCAACTTACAACCTCGGTAAGCCGAATTGAGTCCAAGGAGTCCGACAAACTACCTTCCCAACTGGAGGTCAATCCAAGGAATGTGAGCGCACTTAAGTTTAGAAGTGGGAAGGAAGTTTGTGAGACTGAGAAGAAGATAATGCAAGAAGATGACAAAATAGTTGAGGCTACAAAGGGACGCTTCGAAGATGAGAAGATTGTGGTCAAGGAAGCACCCTACAAGGAGCTTTCACCGCCCAAGGCACAAGTCACCATTCCACCTCCATTTCCAAATACTTTGAGAGGACGGCTAAAGGTGGTGTTTGATGGTGCGAACATTCAAAAAGTTTTCGAAAAGGTCGAGGTAACCATTCCTATCTTGGAATTAATTGAACATGTGCTATCATATGCTAAATTTCTTAGAGTTTCATGCACAAATAAAAGGCATAGTCCAACCAAGAGATTAGGACATTTGAAAATGGGAGGATTCGCCATTTTGAACCATAAGAACTTGCCTAAGAAATGCGATAACCCTATAATATTTTCTATACCTATCTCTTCAGGTGGTAAACTTGTGGAACATGCCATGATAGATCTAGGTGCATCCATTAATGTTATCTTGTTTGGTCTATATGAACGCCTAAAAATAGGTGAGCATAGGGATACTAGAGTAAATTTCCAACTGGCCGATCATTCTCAAGCTAGTCCATGTGGACTAGTAAAGGATGTGATGGTGGAGTTGGCAAATTGGTGTTTCCGGCAGACTTTTATGTCTTAGACGTGGTGCACGATGGAAGTTCACCCCCAATGCTTTTGAGGACACCTTTTCTTAAAACTTCTAGGACTAAAATCGATGTCCACTTGGGAGCCTTAACTCTAGAAGAGGACATGGATAAAGAGGAATTTGACATCTATAAATCTAGGCATGATTCAACAAAGTTTTCTTTGATGAGCAAAGGTGTAACCTTACGTGATGAGCATGATAAATCTTCTTGTGTGACAACGAGCATGAATGTTTGAGTGAATCCTATGTTGATGATAATGATTATAATTATGATGAATTGCATGATGTGATGGATGATATGTCGGGGCTAGATTTTTTTCTATGCTACCTGATTTGCAGTGTGAAAGGGAGATGATCGAGAGCTTAAAACCTCCTTGACCTTCCTTAATCCGTGAAATGACATTCATGGACTCAATGATAGCAAGACATGGATATTCATTCCTATTGGCAGACAAAAGGTCTGAAGGTAATGATGGCTCGTTGTGGAGACCTCTCCACGACGATGTCATCGATGGTGTATTCACCGATGGCAATTCTAGAGACCCACAGGTAAGTGTTTCTAACTAGAATGCATGGAAAGAGAAAATAATTCGTGTGGTCGACAATAAATATACAGTGTTTCTATTGCTTTCGTGTTTTGATTAGTGAATAGATAGTGTTTGCATGAATCTTATTTTGTAATATGGATTTTTTAAATGAAAATCTTGTTGGTTTTGAAATTTGAGCTCAAGACTCGTGATTGTGTTTTGAATGGATTTAAATTGGACAGGACATAGTACTTTGAAAAAGAGGGAAAAAACAAAGGATTAGGAAAATGGTGGTGAATGCCTCTTGCCATGTAGGCTGGCGCGAGGCAATGCTTCGTGCTGAGACTGGAATGGCACAAGGCTATGTCTTATGCTTGTTGTTTGGCGCGAGGATTTGCTTTGTGCCAAGTGGTTTGGTGCGAGGCTCTGCTTCGTGCCAGGTACTTTTTACGCACTACACCAATTTTTCAATTTTTCTTTGTTCCAATAATACAAATTTTCGATAATTCTGATTCTCAAATTCAAAAATGCATTTTTGGTTCAAGAATGTTGGAATTCCCAAATTCCTTAGGATTTTTTAAAATACTTCCAAAACCAATGGAATTAATTGGCTTTTACTATTGTCCCCTTAATTGAGCATTTTAAAATTCCATTCTTATCCAAATTATACCTCTCACCCTAGTCCCCTAGGCTGAAATTATAATCCCATGGTAGATTTCTCCACCTAATTATCTTATTTGACACATTCTTTCTTCTCAAGAAACACTCACTCTCACACACTCTTGGTGTAACTCAAAAAAATGAAGCTTTTCTTCCAAAAGTTAGCAATTTTTGCTTCTTGTTTTGTGGATCTTGCAAATCTTAGCTTCAAATTTCGGGTGACCCATTGAAATTTATACTTATGTGCTTTATTTGAAATTGTAGTGGTGTTATTTAGATTATGAATCTTGAATGAGCGTGTTTTGAGATATGTGTTTGAGTTTGTATGCATAATATTTTGTTGAAGAGGATATTGGGAGGATTGTTGTGCTATTATTCTTAAGATATGATCTTTGGTGCCGGGTGATTTGGGAGAGAGTGAATCTTTATTGCATAATCTTATTGATGGGTTGGTAATAACTTACATGTGTTTGTTGTTTGATGAGGAATGTTCTTGTTTGAATAGCCCACATGTTTAGATTATCATATTTTGAATGTTTGGGTTATTTGGGAGAATGTTATCTTATTGAATTGTAGGCCATGCTTTGTTTATGATCATATCACCACCCTTGTCCTCATTTTGTTAGGATGACACCCAAGAAGAATGCCTTGGAGAAGGGAAAATCCACTAGGGTAAGAAGAGGAAGAAGTCGGCGAAGGTTGCAAACCTTAGCCAATGACTTCCATTCTTCGTAACCCCACATTTGTGACCGAGGAGTTTTTGGGGTTTTCCAACATTTCTAGGACTGCAGCCCAGAGGTGGAAGAACTTGAGAGAGCTAAAGAGGAGTATTTTAGAGACGGGGTTTGCTTGCAAGGACACCTTGACGGCTCTAGGTTTACTCGAGCCTATTACTTACATATTGAGCCGAGTAAGTCTAGAGGGGTTTATCGAGAAACACTCCAAGACGTACATTAGGTGGACCCTAGAGTTCCTGGCTACTCTATGGCCAGTCTTAGATGATGATAGAAGCAAAGCGATCAAATTTAACCTGGACAATAAGGAGTACAAGATGACCCACCGGGAGGTAGCGCGAGCCTTTGGTTGGAGGTATGGCAAGTAGATCCAGAAAACACACCGATAAGGGTTACCTTTCTCTCTTGGGCTCTTTTGGGTGCAATTGGCGGGCACGGATAGAAGAACATGTGCAAGAGTACCGCTATAGTTTGTCCGACGTTCCATTATAATCACCATTTCTTGGCTATGGGAGTTTTTTCCACAGTGAACTAATGCGATGCCCAGGTCTAGATGTCCATTGCCTTTGGGCAATGACTCCTGGGGGTGACTTTTACCCAAACTCGGTAGGGTATTTTGAGCAGGAATGTTTAGCGATGGGAGATATAAAGAGTGGCAAAATCTCTATGAGAGGCATGGTTGGTCATTTGGTGGAGTATATAGGTCATCCGGTCACACAAAGGGCTCTAGTTAACTTAGGGAGATCGGGCACAAGGTACAACATAGAGAAGTTAGTGAAGGCATCCATGGTGGGATCGATGACATCAGAGGGTAGATACATGTGGCTCTATGGCGGAGCGATCAAGTGTAGCTTTATAATTCTTCCACAATTGGAGTGCACCACCATTGACCATGACACAAGCTTGGATAACCTACTCATTTTACTGGACCAAAAATTTGAGAAGGAGCTCTATAGAGTTATGGCCTACCCGGAGATAGATGTTGAGGAGGCTGAGGGCGAATCCACTCTAAGAGCACCTCCCAGTCGCTCTTTCTTATTCATGGACATCATTGACCACTTGAATTCACTTGGGGACAAGCAAGAAGGCCCCTTGGGGCCGCGCGAGTGAGTATCACCATTTCTCCCTACCTCACTTATGTTTTGGCTTGATTTTTGTGCATTGGAGACTATGCATTGGTTAAGTAAGGGGAGGAAGCAGTGATCAATTAGGGAGTTTTCATTCTCGGATTTACTCGGTGCATTTCATGATTTTCTATGGTAGTTTTTCTTCTTGTTAATTTATAATGTTGGTTTTTGTTATTTGAGGGATGATTTTTGTTGAACATTTTGTGGCATGGCATGCTATGCTAGGATTTCTAGTTTTCATGGGGTAGGATGTTTTAGTAAATTGGTGGTGTATTTTTTATTTTTGACTATCTTTTGTAGTATGAATCCCACTTTTGGGCCATTCTTGTGCTACACCAAAAAAATTGGAAAAACTTGAAAAAAAATACAAAAACCTGGACAAGTAAAAAACCTGAAAGGGTGACTTGGGTAACATGAGAAAAAGCCCGGAAAGGTCAAAAGGCCTAGGTAAAGATGAGAGGCTAGGCCCGGCTAGGCTTATGAGCCTAGGAAATAATGAGAGGCCGTGTGGAAAAAGGTGAGAAGTGAGTACCCTTTGTGTGTTAAAGCTAGGATGAAAACTTGAAAGGGCTCCTAGGAAAAATGAGAGAAATTGAGAGAAAGCAAAAAAAACTAGGTGGAATGCATGCTTCTACAGTGGATTGTTTTTTAAGACTACTCTTTGATTGCTTTTGGGATCATTTCGGGAAAAGTAAGGTAGCTTGAAACTTATCTTTTTCGCTTACCTTTTTCCACATTTTACTTTTTGGTGGTTTGATTACTTATTTTTTTCAGAAGTGTGAGAGTTGTGAGATTCTTACTTTCTTGGGGGAAACAGGGTAATCTTGGAATAAGTTCAATGCTTCTGTTAACTTATGCATGCACGCTACATTTCGCTTGATTATTTTTCTTTTCTTCTGTTTACTCGAGGATGAGTAAAGAGCTAAGTGTGAGAAGTTTGATCTGATTCTTTTTGCATGCATTAATTGATGCATTTAGAATACGTTTTAGTTACTATTACTTGGTGGATTGCTAGTATTAGTTGAGTTTATGTGACAAGGTGTTTAGACGACCATGTTTGGTTTTCTTATCTAAATCCTACATTTTGTTAACTTAATTGGTACTAATTAACATCTAGTATCCATGGACTCCTTGATCTTCCTTGTGATCATCTTCAGTAGGTCGCGCATGGGTACTTTTTGTTTACATTCTATGTGAAAGCCGTTCGTAAGGGCGGTAGAAGGTATTGAAGGACGATCACAAGGACAGTAATAGAGACGAAGGCCATTCACATTAGAATGGTAGTAGATGAAGGCCATGATTATCAATGTGTTGTAGAAGGAGATTGAAGCCAAAGATAGGCAGTAACGGAGTTCATGGCGGCCAACAAAGAAATGGGGAATCATGTTTTGATGAGTTGTGGTTAAGTACAAGAATGTTACAAGAAGAATTAGGATTCAATAATGCTTCCATTGGATTCTTCTTCTAGAGTACTATAAAATCGACTACTAAAACTCTCAAATCGGACTAACAGTTCTCCCGCAGAGAAGTAAACTAGTTTAGTCTGTAAACGCACCAATGGGTCAACGTGGGCCATGCATGGTTTGGTACCAATGGCCCGCGCCAAAGAAGATTCCCCACGTAAAGGAGACCAATGTGAGGCTATGGTGCAACTCGTGCCAGAGGCCACGGGCTGCCAATGCAAAGTGAAGAACCCCCCGATGCAGCTAAGTATAGGCATTGAATGCCCCATTTTAGGCGCCCCACACCGTCCCAAGTCCATTATGCCAAGACCAGCATGTGGGGTGTGGTAAATAACACGGTCCGTGCCAAATTTTCTGAGCGAGCACCCTTGCTGACTACGGCTCGTGCCAAAGTTTCTTAGCGAGCACCCTTGTTGACCATGACCCGCACCCCGCATAAGATGAAGAACCCCATCACACCCAAGAACTAGCGCCCCAAGCCTATAAAGCGACATGGCCCGTGCCAATCCTAGCAGCCAGCGCCAAGTACAAGCCAATGGCCGCATCATCTATGACACCCCGCTCCGGGCAGTGGCTGAGCTAGGGTTTAGCCTATTTTGGCTTATTTTGAGCTTATTTTTAGGCCCAATCTCGTAATACTGTAAATAGAACCTTTGTCTACTAGGTTTTCATATCTCATACTTCATTTTCAAGAGTAGTTTGTAGATTCTCTCCTTTGGAGAAACTTTATCTTTTTCTTCTTTTTATTTTCCTTTGATCATAAGAAGTGCGATTCAAATCATTATTTAAATCCATGTCAAGGGAGTAGTTTCCATAGCTTGGGGATAAATTGTAGTTACATGGTTGATGTGTCCATTTTATATGCATTATTTAGTAGTATTTAGGATCACTTTTGTTATATTTTTGGTGTAAGATTGCTAGATTTACATAGGTTTACATAATAAGGGGTTTAGATGACCATTTTCGGTTTTTATATCTAAATCCTTCATTTTTGTAACCTATGTTGAGTCTAAGGGATTTTTGGTCCTCATGAGCATCTAGATTCCTTTTTGTGAGCTTAATTTGTAGATTTCCCATGAGCATTTAGAAGTGGTTTAGTGAAGGCCATTCGAAAGGATGGTAGAAGATTGAAGGCCATTTGAAAGGATGGTAGAAGATTGAAGGCCACTCACAAAGTGGTAGAAGATAAAGTGAAGAAAGGAGAGCAAAGCAACGGGTGAAGGATGGTCCAGGGTTTTCAGAATTTTCCGAGAAGAATCAGCCTTCAAGAGTGGTACCATTGGATTCCTCTTCTCGAGCACTATGAAATCAACTACAAGAACTCCCAAAACGGATCAACGGTTCACCCGGAGGAAGCAAAACAAAACAGGGCTGGATTTTACTGATCTGGTCGCGACTCGCGACGACAGCGCGAATTCAGCCCTGCAGCAGCGCTTTTTCTCCCCTTTTTCCTCCACTATAAATGCCTCTTCACCCCTTCTTCTCCATAGCTCTAAGCCCGACTTGGGGCTCCAAAACCCTAGTTTTTCACCATTTTCTTCCATTTCTTCTTCTTCCTTTGTAGATTTTTGTTCTATGTTATGGGTTTTGATTATCTAGCTTAGTTTTGTACTTGGGAGCAAAGGATTGAAGCTTCCATTTCTATGTAGTAAGAACCATTTTTATCTATCTATTTGGTGCTTTTGCTATTATGCATTTATGGGTATTGAATGTGTTTGTTGATATCATTAATGTTGTTGAAAGCTTGAGCATATGAAATACTTGTATGAATTGCTTGCTAGGGCTTGGGGGATTTGGGTTAATTTTCCCCCTTTTTCTTGTTAGGAATCTATGAGTATGATTTAGAGCTTTTGATTGTGTTGATGGATTGATGATTGCTAGATGAATGTGATGATGTCGAACTCTTCGTCATGTTTGTTTTAGGTAGCAAACGAGAGAGGTCTATGAGCATCGATCGTTCTTGACTAATCTTGTGTAAATGCATGAATTGGTTAAATGCTTAGGCATGGTGTAGTGTTCATAAGTGTTTCTAAGCTTGTTGATTCTTCGTGCTAAATGCCATCAATGGGATACTCTTAGCAATAAGGGAGTCATTGGTGAGGTTTGACAAGAGATGTCAAATTCACTCTTGCAAACTACTACCTAAGAAGGATAGAAGATTTATCTTCACAACAAGTAGTTGAAGTAGTGAATAGATGGTTTTACTCATCCTTGAAGCATTTGTTATTTAGCATTTGTGTATTCTTGATGGTGTGTTTCACTTCATTTATGCCATGAGTTGTTTGAGAATAGGAAGTTTTTGTATGATTGAATTGGTTAGGTGTTAGGAACGTGACAAATTCTGTAGCTCCTTTGCATGAAAATCTATGAGCATGAACTTAGAACTTCTTGCGCATAACATGTTGTGATTCTTGCTAGATGGGTATGTTAATGTTAAGTCATGTAATGAATGTGATAGAATGAGTGAATAGTTCAATGATCTACATTAGGTTTGGAAGTGGATATCCCTTGCCCCCAAGGCTTTTTTATCTTTATAGTTTTAAACCCCTTTTTCTTAGTTTTGTTTGATGATTAGCATAGTCACTTGACTTTGCTAGTTATCTTGTCTTTTTACTTTCGTAACTTAGGAAAACCAACCATCCAAACCCCCCCCCCCCATTTACATGCTTTTATATGTATGTATATATGTCTACTCCTAGCCTAATATCAACCTTTTGTGCCTAAACGCTTAGGAAGATCTCTCTTCTTCGTGGACGACCCCGACTTGCCGCTATCTACCTAGTTGTAGAAAGTAAGCAAAAAGGGCTTATAAATATTAACTTTGAGAGGTGCGGCGACAACCTCCCAATGGTAATCTATATGCTTTTTAAGATTCTCTAGTTCATCCTAATTTTGTGTTCACAATATTATTGTGGTTTGCTTTTGATTTTGAATGCATGAATATTACACCACATATATAGCACACACACTTTGGGGTGTATTCATGCTAGCTTCAAATATTGATGCCCCATTGGGAAGATAAATCTAGTTGTTTGAATGGGTGGAGGAGAATGCATCTGCATGAGTGTGTGCACGGGAGATTCGAGGTCACTCTGATCCACTTACAATCACCAGTCTTAGCTGACTTCGTAAAGTTGTCTGAGAGGTTCTGGGTAGAGATAGCTAAATAGAATTAAGCTAGGGTTATAAGAAACCCTAGTATCTTAGATAAGGTGCCTACGATCCTTGGGACTAATCGATAAGACCCAATGGGAGTACTGCATTTGTGGTGGAAGCGCGGGACGTAATCATATAGGGAAGAATCATACCTATTAAAATGTTCAGACCTTTTTGTACTCCCATGATTATGAATGTGGTGTCGATGGAGGGTTGCGAGAGCACCCACCGTGACAGGGACTGGGAAGTGTATGTCATCGGCCATACCATGTGTTGTGGACACTGTATTAGGTTTGCTTAGATCTTTATGTGAATGGATAAAGGATAGAAACATTAGATTGACCAAGTTGCTCAATGATTTCCCCAAGTGCTTAGCTAATATTGTAGTTGTGTTTTTATTTTTCATGTTTTGTAGTTGTTTGTTTGAAAAACCATACCCCCCCCCCAATTTTCATGTTTACTTTACTAACTATTCCTTTCACTCGTATAGATTGATGGCCACTACGAGGTTGTGTTTTGAGTTGATATATTAGACCTAGAATCTTTGTGGACAAACCTAGGGCTTACCATTAACTACCTTATAGGTAGCATAGTAGTTGGAACAGGGTACAGAACTATAACTTTCTATCTTCTAACCCTCGCCACCTCTAACTGGGTTGCTTCTAAGTTACGGTTTTAACGACCCCAGGGAGAGGCAGGTCAAGCCCCTTAGGTGATATTCCACATTTGCTTCTTCAGTCTGGCAGATTTGGATGTCGAAAAGTACTTCTTCAAAAACCTCCTCTTCATGTCCATCCATGAACTTATGGAACATGGGGGTAAGTAGTAAAGCTAATCCTTAGCCCCATATTGAAGAGAAAATAGGAATGATCTCATATTGTTAACATCCTCCAAAACACCCGGAGGCTTCATATTCATAAACACCAAGTGGAACTCCGAAAGTGCTTGTTAGGATCTTCCCCTGCCATCCCGTGGAAAGTGGGGAGACAGTGTATCATCCCACTCTTCAATTCCCAACTCACATTGGGCGGCAGTGAGGGGAAAGTAATGCACAATGGTTGGCTCTCCAAATTCGGAGCCATGAGCTCCCTTAATGTCCTACTATCCTCCGCCATCCCTCGCGACTCTTTTACCAACACAACCGGTCTAGGTTACTTTAGCTCTTCGCTTCCTTCATTTCTAACTACCTATGTTATTAGTCAGGTAATGCAAAACTCCTAAGTTTTTGGTGTAAGTATGTACCATAAACTAGGGACTAACAGTACCCTTCCAAAGGCAACACTAGCAAATAGATCAAAAGACAACAAGATAACTATCACAAAAGCTCAACACACGAACTAACAAAAGAAAACAAAACAGAAGCAATACTAACTAATCTACTAACGTGTTATGCTAACTGACAGTTAAACTGATTAGCATCCCTATGGCAGCACCAAAATTTGACCCGCCTCCACTCGGGGTCATTAATTGTAGCTAATTAACTCGAGCAGAGGCACCGAGGCCAAAACTTTATAGTTCTGCACCCAACTTACTACTATGCTACCGATAGGGTAGCCCCAAACTCTGGGTATGTCTACAGAGATGCTAAGGCCTAAAAGTCAATTGAACACAACCACGTCCGGGTTTTCAATTCATCTATATTTCTAGGAATATATAGTTTAGTAAATAGGGGGTGGTTTTTCCACTAGCAACAAAGAACATGAAAGTAAAAGCATGTAAACTATATTAGCTAGACACTTGGGAAATAATTGTGTAACATGGTTGATTTAATGCTTTCATCCTCTATTCATTCACATATAAGATATGCTCAACCTAATCTAGTGCTCATAACACATAGTGTGGTCGATGGTCAGCACTTCTGCGTACCTGTCACGCTGGGTGTTCTTGCAATCTTCCATCGGCACCGCCTATGTAATTAGGGGAGTACAGCAAGGTCCAACCATTTTTGTAGGCCTATTTCTCCCCCATACGATTACGTCTTGGGCACTCCACCACGAATGCTCTACTCTCTAGGTCTATGAACGAGGAAGGGAAGTAGGCACCTTATCTATCACACTAGGACCTCCTATAACCCTAGCTTGCTACTTTTTGCTATTTCTACCTGTAGCCCTTTAAACTACTTCAAATAGTCAGCTAAGACTGGTGTGCTAGCAATGTAATATTAAAACTCAGAAAAGACCTGTGTGCACACAATCACGTGGACCTGGACCCTGTTACCCATATCATATCCGAGATTTCTCTTCCCCGTGGGATTTCAAAATTTTCACCAACATGAATATAAACTATAGTTAGTGCTAATAGAGTGTACTATTCATACAATTCTAACATTTAAGAACAGGTTATAATAATATCAGAAGCACAATAATTAGGATGAACTAAGAATCTCACAAAAGCGTAAATCAACACATGAATACAATTTCCCCAAGCTATAGATCTACTCCCAAGACATGGAATTCAAATATAGATTTAAATTCCACATAATAGGATCAAAGAAAAATAAAAGGAAAAGAAAAAAAGAAGACGGCATGTTTCTCTCTCTACGATTCTCTCCAAATTAAAAATGAACTAATGAAATATGATCTAACCTCCTTAACCCGAGTAGACTAAGGCTATATTTACAGTAGTAGGGGATTGGGCCTAAAAATAGGCCTAAAATAGGCAAAAAATGTGTAAAATCCTAGTTTAGCTGCCACTAGCATGGTCTGCGCCGTCTCTCTGGTTTGTGTTGGCGTGGGGCGCCAGATCTGGCGTGGCCCATTTGATCCGCACTAGCACAGGCCATGGAATTTTGCTCAGGTCGTGCCATCTTATACAGGTCATGTTGGGTGTCATCCCCATCGTCTAGCGTGGCTTATCATTAGGATAGTCATTTAGCTCAGTATTTTGTGCGGGCCGCTCAATTGCTCACATCCCACCTCTAGTCTTGACATTTTGCTCTTGAAATGGAGCAGGCCGGCGAAAATGGGACGGTTCATGCCCATACTTAGCCATTTTTGGAGTGAAAAGAGCACTTGGGCACGCGGGGAGTTGTAATTGGCACAGGTTGTGTCGTATAGCGCAGCCCGTTGGTGCCAACCATGAGCGGTTTGTGCCGACCCATTTATAGTTCAGCTGGCTAAACTTCTTTCCTATGCTACGGATGAAGCGTTAGTCCATTTTCAGAGTTCTTATAGACGATTTTATGGTTTTCAAGGAGATTAATCCAATGAAATCAACCTCAAAAGCCGATTCTCAATAAATCATTCCCAAAATTTAGTGCAACTCTCGGACCACGATTCTCCATTTCTTCCTTGGCCTTTCTAAACTTTAATGCCGCCTATCTTTGGCTTCATCATTCTACTACCATGATGTAGTGTATACGGCCTTCATCTACTACCATTCTAATGTCAATGGCATTCTACCTCTTCTACCGTCTGTGCAAATGTCGTTCAATATCTTCTACCATCCTTGCCAATGGCCTTTACATAGAATGTAATGAAAATTACCCACGAGCAATATACTAAGGATGATCACAAAGAAAGATCTAGGTGCCCATGGATACAAGATGTCCATTTGTACCAATTAAGTCTACAAAATGCAAGATTTAGACAAGAAAACCAAACATGGCCGTCTAAACCTCTTGTCACGTAAACTCAACTAATACTAGCAACCTAACATATAAAACGAACCAATTATTATGCTGAATGCAACGGTTAACGCACGCATAATGAAGCACATCAGATAGACACAATTCAAACCTTGCCTTATCCTACTAAAGTGTGTGAAGTGCATTTTTTTTCTTGGTCATGTGAGATTCTATCACTGGTTCATAAAGGATTTTTCAAATATTTCATCTCCTTTGTGCAATTTGTTGCAAAAGAAGATAAAATTTGGGGTGGATGAGGTTTGTAAAGGGGCCTTCGATACAAGGTACTAGTGTGATGATATTATATTAATGTAACACTGCTATGTCAACAATAATATGCTAAGCTAACAATTGTAACCATCATAATAGAATATCTATAACACAAAAAAAATATTTTTTCACACATTCTTTAATGCGACACTTTTATGTGGAAGTATTTCTTGGTTAACTAGACAATTTTAATGTATTTAAATATATGATATAACACATGAAAATTTGTTATGATAGGTCCAGTATATGTACACACTATTGTGTTGTTATTATGTATATCACCACAGTATATGGTGTTCCGAAAAAATTTATTCTAAAATCCAAAATTCATCTATTGCTACACTTTTTTGTATCATCGATACCTATTGTTACGCCAATACTAATGACACCGGAAAAAAATGTTACCATAGAATAAATGTCACAATAATTATGTTTTTACGACAATTTCACATTTTACAAAAGCCCCATTTTCTAGTAGTTTTCATACCCTCGATTGTGGTACATTTAATCTTTTCTTTCACCTTGTCATCATAAAGATTAGAATTTTCTCTCCTTTCATCCAGCAAATACAGGTCCATGCAGACTTCTTCATCGTTATTTTCTTCCTCTCATTTGGTTGTCCAAAGTCTAGGCAAGCCAACTATAGCTGGTATTACCGATTATATCCTGTAAACCATATTAAACGATATTTCTCCTGTTGTCGCTCCCTAGGTTGTTCGATATAACCAAATTATATTGAGTAATTCGTACACCAAATCACCTTCAACCTCAACCGATTATACCAGTAATGATCATCCTCTTGGTAACTTTGACCTGGTCGTTGGCATGGGGGTGATCCATCGAAGTGATTTTCTATTGGATACTAAAGTCTTCACTCCACCTTTTAATGGGATTGTAAGTGAATTGCCTCTTATTATTTGCGATGATAGTCCTAGGTATTTTGTACCTGCAAAGTATATTTCTCCAACAAAAGTCGATGCTACTCATACCTTTCAGGTTGGTTAACGTATTAGCCTTGATCCATTTTGTGAAATAGTCATTGGGTACAATCACATACTTGACTCCTCCAATTGAATCCAGAAATGATGCTACTGAATCAACTCCCTATTTCTTGATCAGTCAAGATCTATGGAATGCCGTCATCTCTTTCTAGAGAACATGTGTTACTAAAGCATGTTTTTGACATGGAACACGGGTTTGGATCAGCTTGAAAAAGTCCTTGAACATTTTTGGCCAGTGGTATCCATCCTACAATAACTTTTCAACGATTAACATGGCTCCTAGTGAGCTTTGCAAACTCCTTGGATGAGGATTTTGCTTCCTCCAACACCACACATCGTAAGAGGGGCATCAAGTACCCTCTCTTGTACAAGATGTCATTCTATATTATGCATCTTAGCGTTTTGACTTTTGAGTAATGTGTCATCCCTTAGATATCTTATGATTGACGTCATCTAGTTCTCTTCTTCGTTCATGGCCATTAAAATGTATCCCCTAAAAAAACTTTTAGGGGATCTTAGGCTTAGATCAACTTCTGCTAACTTGGTCGAAGCATCAGCCTTCTGGTTCCACTTTCTTGGCTCCTGGGTTAAGTGATGTGTTCATTTTATATGGTTATTTTGGGACTTTTTGAACTCACTTTTGTACACTTTTGTATTCTATATCTTGTATTTTCCTTGAAATCCTCTTAGGAGAGTTAAGAGTGACTTTTGTCCTCTTATTATTTTTCTAGGGAATTTTGTGTGATAGGAAAATTATTTCGGGATTTGAAGACTTGAAGACATAAGAAGTGAAGAAGTGGAGAAGAAGACTTAGGCTAGAAAAGGAAGCTTTGAAGATTCAGCAAATTTATCTGTTGCGAGTCGCGACAAGGCTGTTGCGAGTCGCGACAAGGCTGTTGCGAGTCGCGACATTGCTGCCAGCTACCTTACTTTTTTCTTTTGTCCTGTACTATAAATACCAACTTTTATCCTCTTTCTTAAAAGCTTCTTCTTCCAATGTTTCCCCTTTTGAAACCCTAGTTTCTCCTTGTTTTTCATCTTATGTTTAGTTTGATTATTATTGTTAGTATGTATTGTAGTAGCTAAGCTAATCTCTTGAAAGTAGTTGATTGAAGCTTCCATACTCATGCAGTGAGAATTCCTATTTCACTCTTTCTTGAAGCATTTATTGTGCCATTAATGTGAATGCTTACTTGATTTATGCTATGAGTTGTTTGAGAATATGAATTATTTGTATGATTAAGTGTCAAGGTGTTAGGAAAGTGTACAATTTCTTAGCTCTTTGGCATGAAAATCTAAGAACATGGAATTTGAACTTCTTGTTGTGTAAGTGATGTTAATATTTCTTATTGATTATATTAATGTGGTTTATTATCATATTTGTCCTAAGGTAGCAATGAAAGGTTGAATCTTGAATGTTGATTGTTCTAGGTTAAACCTTGTAAATTCTTTGTTTGGTTAAATGACTAGGTATTTGGTAGAATGCTTGTAGTTGTTATCAAATCTATGGTTCTTTGTGTATGATATTGGGAGTTTGTCACCGTACCTCTCAAAGTTATAATTTATAAGCCATAAAGTGCTTTCTAAATACAATTAAGTAGATAATGGTAAATCAAGGTCATCTGCGAAGATGAGGAATTTTCCTAAGGGTTCATGCATATAAGGTGGATGTAGGCATAGATACACATATATAAAAGCAAGTGAATATGGGGGTTTTGGTTGGTTTTTCCTAAGTTATGAAAGTAACTTATGAGAGAGCTTAAGGCTAGACAAAAGATGAGGTGATGCAAGCCATTCATAGGTTGAGTTTGTGTGCGGAGAAGGGAAACAAATTCCAAGATGAAGCAAAGGTGAGCATCAAAAACTTGGAAACTCAAGTGAGCCAAATAGCACAAGCCTTGAATCAGATGGAGACATGGGAAGAGGGAAAACTCCCTTTCTAACTGGAATTGAATCCCTGCCAAAATGTTAGTGTTATTGCTTTGAGAAGCGGTAAAGAGGTTGGCACTCCCCGGGTGGTGAAATTGTTGAAGATGAGCCTAGAAGAGTTGAGGTGTTTGAAAAAGAGGTGGAAGAAGAGGCTGAGACATTGGCCAAGGAGAAAGCAAGGAAGGGGAAGGAGAAGGAAGAGGAGGCCATTGTTGAAAAACCAACCTCCATTCCTAAACATTCATCCCCTCCTCACAAGAAGGAAAAAGTAGTGGAAATCCCTCCATATGTGTCGGAACCACCATTTCCAGAAGCTTTGAAACACAAAATGAGGAAGGAGGACAACAAGGACATCTACAAAGTCTTTCGTAGATGGGAGATAAATATTCCACACTTAAATGTTATTGAACAAATTCCTAGATATGCCAAATTTCTTAAGGAATTATGTGTTGTGAATAGAAATCAAAGAGCCAAGAACAAGTTGAAAAATTAGAAAAGTGAGCATGTTTCTGCCGTGTGTCAAAGGGAGTTATACCCTAAGTGTGGCGATCCCAGAATATTCACAATCCATTCCATAATAGGAAACACACATTTTGAAAAATCCATGCTTGATCTAGGTGCATCAATTAATGTGATTCCTTAATCTTTGTATGAAAGCCTCAACTTAGGTACTTTGCTCAATACCAGGGTGGTAACCCAATTGGCCGATCATTCTAGCACATACCCTAAGGGTATTGTTGAGGATGTGTTGGTTAAGGTGGATTCCTTGGTATTCCCTCAGATTTTTATGTCCTTGACATGGAGGATGATAAACATGTCTCCCCGGTTTTATTGTGAAGGCCATTTTTGCAAACTTCAAGGAAGATGATTGATGTGCACAATGCTACCCTTACCATGGATTTTGATGGGATAAAATTAGAGTTTAACATAAATGACTCTATGATGTATCCTAGTGAAGAATAAGCATGCCATGCTTTAGATGTTGTTGAACATGTTGTGCAAGATGTTTTTGAACTAAGTGGTGATGGTTCTTTGTTAGTTGCTTTAAAATGTGATAGTAATGATGCATACAACGTATATTCTATGAGCACTAACTTGAAGGAAAGCTTTAAGAACTTTAACTTTCTTGAAGGGATGAGATCAACTCTCTCAAACCCTCCTTCTCTATCCTTAGAGGAGCCCAAGAAGCTGGAACTCCTTCCATCACTTGTGAAAGCCCCGGGGATTGAGTTTAAAACATTGCCAAGTGACCTCTTTTTTTTTAATTTAAACCATCCGAGGATGGGGGGAAAGATGTATTTGGCTCCCCAAACCATAGAGATGGCAAAATGCCTGAAGATTCATACATGTGTACAGAAGATCATCCTTATGATGATCAGAGAGCAATCAGTAGCTCCAGAAGCAAGAGTATTTGCTATCAAAAGAGATATTACTATCTGAAATAGCTAATCGTGAAGCTAATCTATAGAAAGTACCCTTCTATAGATATCTTTCCGATGTTTTCCATAAACAGTTCGGCGAATCGAGAAATCGAAACCCCAGTATGTCCGTGGAAATCAACAGGAAAGAAACTATAGAAAGAAGATTAAGAACAGCCAGCAAAGTGTGTAAGGATCGTTGGTCCGATAGATGGCTTGATTTTTTTTGTCCCGAGTAGTTTGTCCAGAGTAGTATAGTCATATCTGAGTCCAGTGATAGTAATCTGCATGATCCATCAGAGTCCGACAGAGGCCAATCCTGAAACGAAACAGAAGAGCAGCGTAGATTCCATTCCAGAGAAATAGGAACTGAGAGCAGAGTTGAATCCATAGAGTAGATTGCATAGAGTAGATTGAAAGCAGTTAGAGTAAATGAACATCTCAAAATCAAGAGCCTACTCGTATGGAAGGAAAACCAAGTCTGTCTAGAGAAATAAGACCTCTGAGCACAGGGGGTGCCAACTGAATATCTATGTTACCTTGTAGATTATTCTGCAATGAGTATTTAGCCAAGTAATCTGCAGCACTATTAGCCTCTTTGTGGATGTGTGTAATTGGGAATTTCATATGCATAAGGTTTAGTGCACTGCAAATAGAGAAGTTCCTCCAAGGGGCAATCATCGGATTATGTATTCCTCTTACAGCAGTTAAGCAATCTGATTCCAATTCACAATTTTCAATATCTAATTCTACATATATTTCATATCCAAACTGAATAGCTATCAATTCAGCATGTAGTGGTGAAGGGGATTGGAAAGTTTTAGTTCGCATTGTAACCACATTCCCAAACATATTCCTAACTACTACAGCCGAAGAAGCTGAACCAAACGTTTTCCATGAGGCATCTGTATTGATCTTAAATCCTAAGGAAGGTTTCTTCCATGTTACAGCAATAAAAGGTTTCCTTCTCTTGGAATAAATGTTAGGGATAATGTTGGACTCTATCCAATACCTGTTCCTATCTATTTTACCAAATAGGTGATGCACAGTGAATATATCATGGATGATGCATTTAATCTCATGTAAGCAGGCTGTAGGGGAGAATAATTCATTATCGTAAATGATTTTGTTCCTCTTTACCCACAAAATCCATATTGTAACCAGGAGTGAAGCAGTGATAATATTAGAATGGATCTTTGTATCAGCTTTGAAAGAGAGGAAGTAATCAACTCTGTGCTTCAATTTTTCAAACAAAGGTTGCTGCAGATGTATCAAATCACCCACTCTCTCCCAAACAGCAATAGAAAATGGACATGAGTTGAAAAAATGATCTAGGTTATCAGTGTGATTCATACACAAAGGACACATAGATGCAATTTGGAAACCTTGCCTGGCTAAGATATTGTCAAAAGGCAGAATGCCATTGATTGCACGCCACAGTAAAACTGACATTTTCCTAGGGATAAAACTACTCCATACCTTAGAAAGGTGTCTGATTCTGAATTTTCTTCGCCTGAAAGTGTGGTAAGCCGAGCTTACTGTGAACCTGCCATTGATGTTTGGAGTCCAAATCAACCTATCCTCATGTTGATAAACCAATTCTGCAACCTGCAATGTGGCAATTTTATTGGTAGCCAGATGTGGCTCCAGCTGTGGGAGGAGGTTAGCTTTATTTTGTATGAAAAACCTTAGGGAGATATCCTCGAAAGGGATATTATGCCCATCAGGCCATTCATAGAAAAGTGCCCCCTCACCAATCCAATTCGAGTTCCAGAAAGAGCATTCTCCAAGTCCATATATCACTTTAGAGAATCTGTTAGCCTTAGCAGTGATATGACAAATTCTTTTCCAAGTATGAGATGTTTTATAAGAGTTGGGGAGTAACCATATTAAAGAGGTCCACTGATTTTTATTAGCCTGTAATTTCCACCACAATTTACATGAGAATGCATCCACTATTGCTCCTATATCTCTTAAGCCTAAACCATTTTCATCTATTGGTAAACTCATGTTTTTCCATGATCGCCATTTTTTCCTATCAGTATTATCCACTTTCCCCCAGAAGAATGTTGAAGCTATTTTTTCTATTTTCCTTAGGACTATCTTAGGAGGGCTCAAAATAGAAAAGATATGAGTAGGAATCGAAATTAGGCAATGGTTAATAAGTACTAACTTACCAGCACTAGAAAGCCACCTATTCTTCCAATTGTTAATTGTCTTCTCCATTCTTTCTAGCAGCGGCTTGTAGTATACCTGCAGATTATGACCATAGAAAACGGGAACTCCCAGATACTTGAAGGGAAAAGTGCCTTGTACCATTCCCAATATTCTCTTAACAGAAAGAATGATATGAGGAGGGGTTTTATGTGAAGCAAAGAATTCAGATTTCCCAAAATTAACTTTTTGACCAGTAGTCTGTTCATAAGCATGTAAAAACCTTTTAAACCTCTTCAAAGTTGTAGGATTAGCTTTGAGAAATATTGCTGTGTCATCTGCATACATTAGGTGAGTAACAGTTGAGCAAGATTGAGGTAAACTGAAATGTTGGAGATAACCAGTGTTAAACATCCTTTTCAGAACTCTTGAGAAAGCCTCAGATACCAGATTATAAAGAAAAGGGGATAGGGGATCTCCCTGTTTTAGCCCTCTGGAAGATTTAAAAAATCCTGAGGTGGCTCCATTAATTAAGACAGAGAAGTGAGCGGAAGCTATATTACTCAATATTATTTTAACAAAGTTTCCATGAAAACCAAAATGAAGAAGTATAGAGTTGAGAAAAGACCATGACACTCTATCAAAGGCCTTTTGCATGTCAAGTTTCACAATTATATTATGAGCCTTTGATTTTCTTTTTAAAATTCTGGTCATTTCCTGCATTTGGAGCACATTATCAGTAATATCTCTACCGTTGATGAAAGCACTTTGTTCAAGAGAAATTAATGAGTGCATTAAAGGTTTGATCCTTTCCATTAGCATTTTTGAAAACACTTTATTAATAAAGTTAGATAGACTAATTGGTCTAAAATCAGAGAAGGAGATTGGGATGGGTTTTTTGGGGATCAAGGCCAACCAGGTGCTGGATATGGCTGTTGGGATATTTCCTGAAAATAGGAAATCATTTGCAGCATCCAGCAAATCATTTTTGATGGTTTCCCAGAAGGTTGTATAAAAACTGCCTGAGAAACCATCAGAGCCAGGGGCACTACTTTTGTTCAAATCAAAGACAGCATGCCTAAGTTCCTGAATTGTAAACTGTTGAAGAAGAAGTTTGTTTTGTTCTTCAGAGATGACCACTGTTATTTCATGAAGAAAATAGTTAAAATAGGATCCTAATTTTGGAGGGGATTCCTCATTTAATAAGTCTTTGTAAAAACGGATGCCTTCCTCTTTAATCAGGTTAGGGTCAGAAATCCAGTTACCTAAACCATCTTTTATTTTGCTAATCCGGGACTTGGCTCTGTTTTCCTTAATGGCATGGTGAAAGTAACTTGTATTAGCATCTCCAAACTTAAGCCAATTTAGTCTAGCCTTTTGTTTTAAGAAAATGATCTTCTCTTTCTGAGCTCTAAGCAAAAAGGCTTTAGATTTATTCAGATCGGCTAAATCCTGTTCATTTTGAGTTTGTTGGAAAATTATTTCCAATTCACAAACTCTCTCCTCAGCTTGGATGAGGTTCTGATTAACATTCCCAAAACTTTTCTTGTTCCATTGTTTAATTTCCAGTTTAAGCCTCTTAAGTTTATGAACAAAACCAGTCATTCCTCTTAAAGGGGATATTAAATTCCAATTTCTGATCACAATATCCAGGAAATCTTGCCTATTAGACCACATATCCTGATATCTGAAAGGCCTAGGAATCATTTCAGAAGCAGATTGTATAGACAAAAGTAGTGGGGAGTGATCCGATGTAATTCTATTTAAAACTTGTATAGAGCTATTAGGGTATAGATCCAACCAGTCAAGATTACAGAGTCCCCTATCTAGTTTTTGAAAAATGAGGTCTTTACATCTGTCCTTAACACGATTATTACTCCAGGTAAAAGAATTTCCTACAGTTGTAATATCATGCAAATCAGAGCAATTAATGAAGTCATTAAATTGTTTCATGCTTTTATGAGGAGTGGTTTTCCTTCCTTTGTATTCAGTAATTGAAGACACCGTGCTAAAATCACCAATATATATGGAAGGTTCAGACTGTGGAGTACATAAATCTTTCCAGAGATTTTCCCTCATGTTCCTATGAACACTAGCATAGATGAAGAAGAAATTCCAACTAAATGAGGTAGCTACATCTGAGATTCTAGCTTGTAGAAATTGATTCGATTCTCTGATACAGGTTAAGTGAAAAGATTGATTCCATAGAATCCAGATTTTAGCAGTTTGAGCTGTAAGAGCATGAGTGAATCCCAGGTCATGCTTTAAAGTATGAATATGTTGATTATCATGCCAAGGTTCAATCAGGCAAAGTATATCTATCTTATGGTTCAACTTTAGGGTTTTTAGTCTATCCATGGAAGATCTGTATCCTCTAACATTCCACACTAAAAAGTTTCCTATGATTGTGTATCTAATCATTTAAACACCATTGGGATAGCTTTGTGTGAGGATCGAAGCTTCCTAGTTTTGATAGTAGAGGCCTTACTAATAGTATCTAAAGACTCCTTTCCTTTTTCACTACTATCAGTTGATAATATCAGATTTGGAGTACCAACCTTAGTGTGTACCTTAGTGTGTTCCACATTTGTGTGTTGGTCAGCTTTGCTTGGTATATCAATTGATGTTTCCTTCTGTGCTTGGTCCTGCTCAAGATCTGCTGGTGATTTTGTTGCTGATGTGAAGATTTGATCTGGTCTATCATTTTGTTTATTGCCTGGAGTTAGATGTCCCTCTGTCCTAGTTGCTGGTGAACCTGGTATACCTGGGTGGGCTACTTGCTCATGTGTTTCCAGAGATTCGTGGAAGATTTCCACAACTTCTCCTTCCTGTTCTTCCTCAGTGAAGACATCTAAGGCATGAAAAGCATTAGAAATTGACACAGTATGTGTTAGCTCTAGATCTTCAACTAGGGATCTGTCAGACTGTTTACTCTTTTTTCTCCAAATAGTATTTGTAATAGGCTTTGAAATATCATCCAGAGAGTAGAAATCAGATCTTTTCTTATGAGTAGTGATAAATAAGTTAGAACTGTTATCCTGGTGATGGACTAATTGATAACTTTGTTTTTGACACTCAAATTCTTTCTGAGATACAGTTAGAGCCGAAGAACCTACTGCATTTTCCTTTGCTATTTCCTCAGGATGTAATTGCTTCTCGGAGACTAAATTATCCTGAGTGTTACTGTCAACCTTCCCAGTTTTTGGTTTAGTATCTATGGCCTTCCTTTTTAACTCAGGGTGGAGGAAAGTACATTTATCCTGATTATGTCCAACAATCTTACAGTGAGTGCAATAATATGGCAGTTCCTCATATTCTATTGGATAATCTGCAACCTTATTCCCTATTCCTACAACTATAGATGCTGGTAGTTGAGACTGAATATCAATTTTGACACAGACTTTAATAGCCGAAGGTCTAGTTAGAGCGGCAGTTGCAGCATCCATTTTTAAAAACCTACCAATCTGACTACTCAATCCAATGATAGCAGAGGTATTGTAGAAGTGAAGAGGAAGTTTGTGAATCGTTACCCACGCTGGGACAATCGAAGATTCGGCTGATGGTGAGAATTCGGGTGACCATTTCTGAACTTTCATCACTGCCCCTTGGATCATCCATTGCCCCTTCATCCAGCATCGCTGATAGTCTTCAGGATCCTGAAACCTAATTAGCACATGACGATAGTCAATTGAACCTAGCTGAAATTTAAATTTAAATCTGATTGACTTGAAAGCAGTATGAAGAAGCTCCATCGAGGGCTTTCCCCGATTGAACTTTCCCACCAATGCGTTCTGGTAATGGGACGCCAGACGTTCTCCTTCCTCTTGAGGAAGGATGAACGCAATCTTCCCTTTGTATTCTGTTACCGGGTGTAGATTTGGTGTGTCAGGAAGAGAATTAAATAACGGCGGTGGCTTGGCAGTTAGAGCTTGGATGAAGCTCTTATTGGTAGCGGTACCCAACTCCACAGTGGGAGTGGGCATCGGCGATGCCATGGACGGAAAATATTACCGTTAATGTCAATGAACAGTGTCAGGAAATGGGAAGAAAGGGATGAAGAGGAACAGTGGTGTGTTTATCGCACGTTTTTTCGCCAAAATTCGCACCTAGTGTTTTTCAAGGAACATATACACTTTTTTGTAAATATGCCAAGTGACCTCAAATATTCATTTCTTGGGGAAGGGGAGACACTACCAGTTATCATTTCAAGTAAGCTCACCCAAGAGCAAGAGGAGAAATTAATGGTAGTATTGCAGAAGAATAAGGAAGCAATTGGATGGGCTATTTCTGACATCAAGGGCATAAGTCCATCCACTTGCATGCATCAATTTTTTTTGGGGAAAGATACAAGACCCGTACGATAACCCCAATGCCGATTGAACCCACATATGATGGAGGTGGTGAAGGCGAAAATCCTCAAGTTGCTCCAAGCAAGCATGATCTATCCAATCTTGGATAGTAAGTGGGTAAGCCCAACTCAAGTGGTGCCCAAGAAGATTGAGATGACAATAGTCGAGAATGAGAAAGGTGAAATGGTGCCCACCTGAGCCCAAAATGGGTGGCGTGTTTGCATTGACTACTAAAGGCTAAATGCGGAGGCCCGGAAAGTTCCCTTATTGTTGCTATTCATTGACCAAATGCTAGAAAGGCTAGCAAGCCACCCTTTCTATTTATCTTTGGATAGATACTCGGGGTATTTTCAAGTGGCCATTGCCCGGAAAACTAAGAGAAGACAACCTTCACATGCCTCTTTGGTACGTTTACTTACCGGCGTTTACCTTTTGGGCTATGTAATGCCCCCGCTACTTTCCAAAGGTGTATGGTAAGTATTTTCTCGGAATTTGTTAAAAATTTTATTGAGGTATTCATTGATGATTTCAACTTTCAAGGTAATTCTTTTGACAATTGCTTAGCAAATTTAGCACAAGTTCTTTAACGTTGCATTGATACTAATCTTGTGTTAAATTCTGAGAAATTTCATTTTATGGTAGAGCAAGGAATTGTCTGAGGCCATGTTGTCTCCTCTAAGGATATTGAGGTAGACAAGGCAAAGATAGACATGATTCAAACTTTGCCTTATCCTATTAATGAGCGCAAAGTGCACTATTTTCTTAGTCATGTAGGATTTTACCGTCAGCTCATCAAGGACTTTTCAAAGATAGCATCTCCTTTGTGCAATTTGTTGCAAAAGGAGGTGGAATTTTTTATGGACGAGGGTTGTAAAGGGACCTTCGATACATTGATGGAAAGGTTAGTCTCGGTCCCTATCATACAACCCTTGGATTTGTCTTTGTCCTTTAAGATCATGTGCGATGCTAATGATTACATCGTCAGAGTGGTTCTTGGTAAAAGGGTGGGGAGAGTGCCTCATGCTATCTACTATGCATCCATATCCCTCAATGAGGCCCAAAGGAACTACTCCACCATGGAAAAGGAATTGTTTACGTTGGTATTTTCTTTTGAAAAATTTTGATCTTATATGCTTGGTACAAAAGTTATTATGTACACTGACCATGCAGTGCTTCGTCATTTGATGATGAAGAAAGAGGCCAAGCCAAGAATGATAAGATAGATCCTGCTTTTGAGCAAATTTGAGTTGGTGGTGTGAGATAAGAAGGGCACGGAAAACCTTATGGCCAATCATTTGAGCTGGTTAACTTCATGCCAAGGCATTGAGGTAAATTCATCAATGAAGGAGCAACTATGGGAGGAGTTCCTTGATGAAAATTTGTTTGCAATTAGGGGCCCCCAACCGTGGAATGCCGACATTGTAAACCTTCTTGTCTCCTGTAAATTCCCTCATCATTTTTTTAAGGCTCAAAGAGATAATTTAAGAAGCAATGCTAAATATTATGTGTGGGATGATCCATTTTTTTTGAGACATTGTGCTGATCAAGTTGTTAGAATATGTATCCCATATAATGAAGTGCATTCAATTCTTGAGTTTTGTCTCTTATACATGTGGCAGTCATTTTGGAGCAAAGAGAACTGCTAGGAAAGTTTTTGAAAGTGATTTTTATTGGCCTATATTGAATAAGCATACATATACCTTTTGCAAATCTTGTGATGAATGCAAAAGAATAGGAAATATCTCCTCTCTGAATGAAATTCCTCAAAGACCTATTTTTTATTGTGAAATTTTTTATGTTTCTGGCATTGAATTTATGGGACCTTTTCCTAATTCTTGTGGCTTTACATATATTCTTCTTTTTGTTGATTATGTTTCGAAATGGGTTGAAGCAAAACCCACTAGAACTGATGATTCTAAAGTGGTTGTAATTTTCTTAAAAGATAACATATTTTCTAGGTTTGGGGTTCCCCGAGCCTTTTTTAGTGACCGTGGCACCCACTTTTGCAACCAAACCATGGAGGCACTTTTGAAGAAATATGGAGTCACTCACAAGACATCCACCACCTATCACCCATAAACCAATGGCCACGACAAAGTTTCCAATAGGGAAATCAAGTCCATCCTTCAAAAAATGGTTAACCCTAACTGGAAATATTGGATTTCTCGATTGAACGATGCCTTGTGGGCAAATATGATGGCTTAAAAGACACTAATTGATATGTCATCATATTGGTTGGTCTTTGCTAAGCCATGTCACCTGCCGGTGGAAATAGAGCACAAGTCTTATTGGGTGGTCAAAGAATTCAACATTGATATAGATGAGGCCGCTTTGTATAGAAAGCTACGATTGCAAGAATTAGATGAGGTCTGAAGGGAGTCCTATAAGAATGTCGAGATCTATAACCAGAAGACAAAGGTGTAGCACAAAAAGATAATTACTAGGAAGGAATTTGACGTGGGTCAAGGTCCTCCTATTTCAATCCCGTATTCGCCTATTTACCGGTAAGTTGAGGTCACGGTGGATTGGTCCTTTTGAGGTGGTAAAGGTGTTCCCGCATGGTGCAGTGGAAATCTTAGATCAAGCTAAGTCCAATACCTTTAAGGTAAATGGACAATGGTTGAAACCTTACCACGAGAGTTTTGTGCCATATGAGAGAGATGATGTTGACCTTCTTGATCCAGCTTGTGAATAAGCTCCGAGAAGGGGAGTCAGTCATGCTGACGACAATAAATAAACTTGATTTTGATCATCCAGATCGTCATGCATGACTTTCCATCGATGTTATTTTAATTTGAATTTTTGTCATTAGTTTCATTATTTGGTTTTGTTCTTTTCACAGTTTTCCATGATTTTGTAGCGATTTGAATAGAATGGAGCTGCTGGATTTGTGCAGGAAGGAAAGCAATGAGAAAGGAAGGAAATCTAGAACATTGGATAACATTGAAAAAATATTTCTAAGTACCAGGCATGTTGTCCATCGTAAGTCATGACCACTACATCACGACTCGCGATGAGATCAGAAATTTCTCACAAAATGTGAGCCCTCGGGCTTAAGATGCCGTGACTTGCTATGGTCTTATTGCGGGTCACAATGTTTTGGTCGCGACACGCGACCAAATCAGGGAGAACTTGCAAAAATGTTGGCTTTCAGGGTTAACATTTAGCTAGTCACGACAGTCCCATCGCAACTCACGTCCAAAAAGTTGACCTTTTGTGACTGGTGACCTTCCTATCGCAAGTCGTGAGGTGTTCATCACAACTCACAACGAGAGTGCAGAGACCCTTTAAAAAATGGGCAGAGCAGTATTTTTCTTAACCCTTTCTTCCCTCTAACCGTTCCTATCCTCCATCTCATCCCTTCACACCACTCTGCCACTCACTTCTGGCCACCACTCACCACCATATTTTTCTAGAAACCCTTCCTAAACACTCCCCAATTCATCTCCACACCACATTCACCCACATTCAACCAAGAATTTAGCCAAATTTCCTCAAGAACACCCAAACCCTAGAATTTGGGAGTTTGGCAATTCCGGGTAAATTAGACTAGTTTAATTTGTGGGCTTGTTTCATCCATCCTCCTATTCACTCTATTGGTACATTTCTTCACTCCCTTGTGCTTAATTTGTAATTTTTTTGTTAATTCATTATGTTGGATATGGGAAAAATTGTGATTATCTTGGGAGCCTATGTGAATTTGATATTGACTTGTTGATATTGTGGAGGGATTTAACTTTATTAGGATTTGGACTGTGGGATGACATTGTGCTTGAATTGTGCTTAGTTGGTCAAAAACATAAGTGAATTCATAAATTGTGTGGCTATTTTAAGTCTCAAGGTTGATATTGTTGGATTTGTTTAGGAATAGCCTATGCTATGGTGGATTGTTGGACCCTTATGCAATTTTGTGTTTGTGGATTTGAGGTGATTGAGATTTTAATTATGGGATAATGTTGATGCATGATTGATATAAGTTTCTTATATTGACATATTTTAGCCAAAAACGTAGTGAATGCATATTGATGAGGATTTTGACAAGTATTTTGACAAATAATTATGTTTTTGGCTATAACATGTGTTAAATCAACAGTTTAGTGAATGTTAGCCTTTTCATTATCTCAATGTTGTGGGTGACTTGCAATGAATGACCTATGGTATGAACTTGAAATTGTTGGCATGTTAAATGTGACATGGATTATATATGCAATTGTGGTTGACTCTTGAACTAGTTAGCTTGAACTTTATTGTTACATCTTGGAAGTTGTGAGGTTGGCTAGACTAGTTTGGAGTTGATTGTGATCTTAAATTATTGCATATGTTTATATTCTTGTACATTTGACATGTTTGCTGTGATTGATAGACATGGCCCTTACCAAGAGATCTAGGGCTCCTCCACGAGGTGCGCACACCGCTACTCCACCTCTATCTCTGCCACCGGCTCCGAAGCCGAACCATGTACCTCCTCCTCCAGACTGGTACATGGGTTTGACTCAGATCACCAAGTCTTACACGGATAGGTGGGACATCTTGGTCATCTGCAAGCTCTTAGAGATGAGATGCTCTTGGGCTGATAGAGTCGGTTCACTACCTCTTCGCCAAAGTAGGATTGGATAATTTCATAGGCATGAGTGCCCCCACCTATCGACGCTATACATTGGAGTTCTTATTCACCGTCTGGCTATGCAGCATGCGAAATGATGTGCCGTATGAGAAGTACGACACCTTCCACTTGGATGATGTACCCCGAGAGATGATAGCCTTGCAGATATAGGCAGCCTTTGGATGGGACATGGCAGAGGTTCGGGCAAGGTTGGACCTAGAGGCCCGAGAGCACCTGGTCGAAGAAGACATGTTGTTTTAAAGCATAATTAATAGAAGGCCGAAGAACTCCCATGACAAGAGCAACATCATTATCCATCCCGCACTCTATTTCGTGCGCAAGTTCTTAGCGGGCACAGTGTTATGTATGTCAGAGCCGACAAACATGCCAGACAGTGATATAGACTTCCTCTAGCATCCGACAATTGAGGGGATGAGATATGGATTGTGGGATGAGTTATGGATGAAGAGAGTTTTTGAGGTGGCTGAGAAGCCAAAGGGCAAGACTACCATGGGGGTATGATTACCCTCCTAGTAGAGCACTTGGTTTTGGTTGCCCCGAATGGCTTCTTGCGCTTGGGTATAAATTCTTCATATCTCGTCACTATGGAGAGGATAAAGAGATTTGGCCTAATCGACACCACGGAGGTTCCAGGAGTGTACCATTGGTTATATGGGGCAAGCAATCTCATATTTATGATACTTTCTTAGTGCCATAGGACCAAACTAGAGTTGGATACCCCAGCCCAGGATTTGGCAATAGCACCAGATACTTCACGTAGAGTGGGTCTTAAGTGAGAGCTCAAGAACCTACCCTCACCTCTAGCTCTGACTGATGAGGGTGCTTTACCATCCACTGAGCAATAGGGTGAGCAGCATTCTCAATCGCCTCCACCACAGACTGAGCCAATACAGGATGATCATTTGCCTCCTCAATTCCCGAAGCCTTCACCTAATTTTTACGAGTGCCTGATGCAGGCAGTCAAGCATGGCTTCTATGGATAGGTTGAGCATAACCTGTTCGTCTCACAGGCCTCATAGAGATGGATGAGGAGATTGAGTATCTCTCATCTAGGATTTCAGAGATACAGATGCAGGCTAGTGGTGCCCCAGACCCTGATTCCAGTAGAGCAGTGAGGCAGAGAGAGAGGCGTCAGAAGAACACCGATTGGATGGTGCATTATCAGTATACCTATGGCAGGAACTCCGACGATGGTGCCGGGCCATCTCATTTCTTATTTGAGCTTATTGTTTTGCACTCCCCATCCTTTGATTTGTATGTTTTTGCCCTATTTTTTCTACATTGATGGCAATGTAGCGTTTTAAGTGTGGGGAGGGGTATTCACTGCTTTTATTGTTTTGCTTTGGATTTCTTCTCTTTAGACTTGGATGTTTTGGGATGCTTTTCTTTGTTTTGGGATACTTTCGTGTGATGTATTTGGATGCTTTGTTAGCTTTGACATGTGAAAGCTTTTTGCTACTTTTTGATTGGAAAAACATGAAAAAATGAAATTTTGAAATAAAATATAAAATGAAAAAAAAACAAAAATAAAAAGAAACCTGCTAGGTTGAAAACCCAAGAAGGCAACTTAAGCAACATTGGGGGCCCATGTAGGTAGAAACCCCGAAAGGGTGACCTAGGAAAAAATAAGAGGCTAAATGTGCGAAAAAAGGTGAGATGTGAGCCAAAGAAACATGATGTGTGGCTAGGATGAAAACCTGAAAGGGCTCCTAGGAAAAATGAAAGAAAGAGAGAAAAAAGGGAAAATGCTATGATTTCACTCATTTGCCGATGTTGGAGTCACAAGGTTGTGGTTGTCATATGGATGGATAGGATAGCTCAACATCTTGAGACCTCTTGGGATTGGAAAATTTAGCGGGGAAAATGAAGTAAGTTATGAAATTCTTGATTTTTGATATACTTCATTTTTAGGATGATATATTAGTATAAAATGAAGTGTGTGTTTGAAGTTCATGCATACTTTTGGCTTCACTTTGTGCCATTGGATTTGGGATTGTCAATTTGGGACTTAAAGATGTTTTTCTGGATATTAATGAACCGATAGGTTGATATGGTTTAGGTAGATTTAGGAATGGGGGTTGTGAGTAAATTCTCATTTGATC
This sequence comes from Rubia yunnanensis, assembly GCA_037428765.1. Lineage (NCBI taxonomy): Eukaryota > Viridiplantae > Streptophyta > Magnoliopsida > Gentianales > Rubiaceae > Rubia > Rubia yunnanensis. The sequence continues at coordinate 67,032,230 of CM075064.1, forward strand.
TTAACCTTTGAATATGTGATATTGATATTTTTTTTAAGGTATTGATTTGGGGGAATAGTAGTTAGGATGTGGGTACGTGAATTCCTTCGTGTGCTTGAATCTTTTCTTACTCGCGGGAGAGTAAGGTTTAAGTGCGGGGGGATTTGATGTGTCCATTTTATGTGCATACTTTGGGACTCTTTGGGATCACTTTTGTGCTCTTTTGCTATCAAGAGCTTGGGTTTTACCTTGAAATTCTCTTAGGAGAGTTAATAGCGCTTTACATTTTTTTACCTTTTCTAAAGGGATTTTGAGTGACAGGGAAAGAACATTGAGACTTAAAGATCAAAGGCCATTGAAGATCATCTTTTGAAGACTTCAAAGATTTCAATATTAGCTTTGAAGATTTGAAGACTTGAAGACTTGAAGAATTGGAGGAGTGCGTAATGGATTGAAGGCTAGAAGATAAGAGGAAGAAGAAAATGTGTTATATTCTGGACGCCTGTCGTGAGTCGCGATGACCCTGTCATGACTCACGATGAATGGGTGGCCACAACACTTTATCCTTTATCTTGTACTATAAATAGCACTTTATCTCTTCTCTTTCCTCACTTCTTCACCAACCCGATTTGGTACAGTTTTAAGGCCTAGTTTCCTCACTTCTTCACCAATCCAATCTGGTACAGTTTCTTTCATTTTCATCTTTTCTTTAGCTTGTTTAATGTTTGTGTTGTTGTTGTTAATTAGTATGGGTTTGAGTAGCTAAATCTAGTTCTTGGGAGCAATTGACCAAGTCTTCCAAGGACATGTCTTAATACTCTTGCTATCTTGCATTTATGAAGCATTGAATATGATTTGTTAATGTCATTAATGTTCTTGAAAGCTTGAGTATATGAAATACTTGTATGATTGCTTGTTAGGGTTTAGGAAAAAGTAGCTAAGTTTCCCTCTTCTTGATATGAAATCCAAGAGTGTGAATTAGAGCTTTTGATTGTGTTAATGGGTTGATAATAGCTAGATGAATGTGGTGATGTTGAACTCGTTGTCACGTTTATTTTAGGTAGAAAATGAGAAAAGTCTATGCATGTCGATCGTTCTTGACTAATCTTGTGTAAATACATAAATTTGTTAAATGCTTAGAAACGGTGTAGTGTTTATAATTATTGCCAATCTTGTTGATTATACATGCTCAATGCTATCAATGGGATACTTTTAGTCATGTTTCGACTAAGGGAGTCATTTGTGAGGTTTGACAAGAGATGTCGAATTCACTCTTGCAAACTACTATCTAAGAAGAATAGAAGATTTATCTTCACAGCAAGTAGTGAACGTAGTAAATAGGTTGTATGTTCAATGATAGATAAGAGGCTTGGAAGTGAAAGTCAATTGCGCCCAAGGTTCCATTAATTGTTGAATTAATCACCTTTTAGTTGTTGCATGATTTGCAAATTTAACTTGCTTGTTAGTTAACTTGTCTTCTAATTTCATAACTTATGACCAACAACCAACCAACCCATCCCCCCTTCCCCATTTATGTATTTTTATATGTATGTGTATATCTATTCCTAGTATGTTTCCCGCTTTATATGTTTGAAAAGATCCATGTTCTTTGTGGACGACCCCGACTTGCCATTATCTACTTAATTGTAGATAGAAACCATTGGGGTTTAAAAATATTAACTTTGATAGGTATGGCGATGACCTCCCAAACACTCTATTAGGTTTTTCTAATCTTATATGTGAATGAATTGAGGATCGAAGCATTAAATTATTCATGTCACACAATGATTCCCCAAATGTTTAGTTAAATAGATTAATTGCTCTTGGCTTTTATGTTTTGTAGTTATTAATTGAAAAACCAACCCCCCCCCCCCCGGTTTGCTTTACTAGCTATTTCTATCACTCGTTTGGATTGACAACCTGTACGAGGTTATATTTTAATTGATTCTTAGGCGCTAGCATCTCTGTTGACATACAAAGAGCTTACCGCTAATTACCTTTTTGGTAGCGTAGTAGTGAGATTGGGTGCAAAATATAAATATTAAATTTGAACCCCTTTGACCTTGGTACCTTTGCTCGGGTTAATTTGCTACAATTAACGACCCCGAGTGGAGGTGGAACAAATTTTGGCATCATTGCCGGGGATGCAAGTGTCAGTTAGCATAACGTGTTAGTATTGTTTTTTTCTTATTTTGTTTGCATGATGAATGAAAAAGAAATTGAAAAGGGAAAATTTAAAAATTTCCAAAAAGAAATAATTCCTGATATTGAAACTCTACATGCCTTATTTTGTTTGAATGATCTATCTTGTGGTACTATTCTTGTTGAACATGTTTCTTGTAATTTGAACGAGGATATTTCACCTCGGAATCTCATGACTAACGTGCAGTGAGGAAAGAAGCGGGCTAAGGAATTAACAATTCCTAAGTCTCATCTGACCCTCAAACTCAATAGGAATATATCCACGCTTTAGAAGAATGGGTTTCATTGGTTCATCACTCCAAAAGTGAAAGGTAAACCTAGAATGATGTGGCGACCCACCCATCATGGTGTGGTCACTGGTGGTGTCAAGGATGGTGATTCCGGTGACCCACCAAGCAACTCTTTTTAGTTTCAAAGATTGAGGGAAAAATAAGTCGTGAAGATGACAATAAAGAAACATTTTTTTTATTTCGAGTAGGAAATTTCTTTCCAATATTTTAAAAATTTTAGGGGTGAGTTTGATTTTTGGAGGAAATTTTTAGGAAATCTTAGTCATCTATTATTTATGTGGAACAGTACTACTCTGGTTTTTAATGTTTTTGGATGCAGGTGCGAGAGAAAATTCATAGGAGAAAGAAGGACCGGTGGTCCGTGCCCGGAGGTTTGGTACATATTGATGGTTTGTGCCCAAAGAATTAGCACGAGCCTATGCTTCATGCCTAAAGTTTGGCACGGACTAGGGCAAAAGGATGGTCTGTGCCAAAACTAGTCAGCACGAAGCTGATGTGGCTGCCACGAGGACACAGACCACAGGCTGTGGGAACTCCAACACAAGGGTGGCGTGTGGATGGCGCAGACGGACAAGGTACTGGCATGGAGCCAAGGGTAGGCACAGATCTAACCTAGGGATTCATTTCATCCACCTACCTAAGTCGATCCTAACCCAGCCTATCCCCCTATTTATAACCTCGTACCCATACTTTTCTTTTCCAACAGCAGCCTTCAGCATACCAACTCCTCTCCTCCCCCTCTCTCACTATTTTGGCCATAACTTTCTCATTTTTCGTCCAATTTCCCCCTACCATATATGAAAATTTTCCTCTTTCCAAGTTCTATCCAACCAACTAAGTTTTCGACCCCAGAAAATCCTTGAATTAGAGCAGTTTATTAGAAGAGGTTTTGACCACATATTGGTATTTCTCTGGGGAGCTGAATTCTTGATTCCTTTTAGGACATTGGAGTTATGTTGACTAACCCTGGGAGAGGGGCTGCATAAAACTCGAGTGGAGATTCTTTCACACTCACCGTTTGAGGTAATTTTGGTTTAACTTACACTTATTTGAAGGAATCAGATTAGTGTATTTACAGTGGGGTTGTGCTTGCATGCTTATGAAATTTTGGTGATTAGTGTTGTTGGTAGATTTACTTGGAAGATATTATTCTATTTTGAGGGTAGTTTCAGAAAATATTGTGCTATATTCTGTCTGTGCTTAGTAGATATATTTCTTGGACATCATGCCTCTTGTACATAGGGAGAGGAGAGAACCTAGTGAGCCACCCTATATGGGATTGACCACCCTTACTGAAGCCCTTCGGAGAAGGTAGGGTATCTTATAGAGCGCCCAATTTTAGAGACAAAGTTTGTAGACGAAGAGACCCTCAATGATCTCAAACTTTACAAACCTGGCCAAATTCTGCTAGGAAGATTAGGAATGAAGAAGTTCACCACTCTGTCTGCCCCCACCTACACTTGATGTACCCTGGAGTTCTTAGCTACTTTTGAAAGGTTTCAAAACAGACATGGAGAATGCTATATCACTTTTCATCAAGGAGATGAACCCTGAACCATGACATATTATCATCTAGGAAATATCTTCAAATGTAAGAAGCAACAAAAGGTGCCTGGTTACAGGGAGCCGAACACATGTGATCTAGTTTAATTTTGGGGTGCCATCACCAGATAGATAAGTAGAAAGAAGAGAAATAACAACGACATAGTGCATCCCGCACTAAGATACGTAGCCAGGCTGCTGACCTTGATAGTTAGTTGCCATGGAGAGGCCACCGCCTCCACTGACGATGACTGCAAGATTCTTCTATGGTCTATATGCATGGGGTGAGCTTGCCCCAACTTAGTTGATGAGTTTATCTATGGGAGTATGAATCTCCCTTTCTCATCTCCCAACACTAAGAAGATATCGATAGGAGGAATGGTCACACTTCTGGTGTGATACTTCCAGCTTCCGAAGAGTGAGGATATGAGGGAAAACCCAGGTACTCCCTTTACACTCACTCTTCCAGTCATGGTACATGAGATTCTTATAAAGAAAGAGAGGTTCCATCTTCCAGATATACAAGGGGGAGAGATTCATGAGGCTTCCCCAGAGTGAAAGAACCAAGCTGAGCAACTCCTTCAGTTTGTCAGATCTTATCATTGACCTCAGTGTAGGTTTAGAGGCATATTTACGGGAGCACGATCCAAGAGATGAGGATTCTGAGAGGGAGTATGAGCAGCGGGAGCAGATTCCGGAGCAGCCTGAGCATCAGATTCCCATTGGTGTCACCATAGAGCAGTCACCTCCACCTCATACTATGCCACCACCTATGGAACACCTCCTAGCGCCACCAACACCTTTCCAACCGATATTAGGAGGAACACTCCCTTTTCTGGACCAATCAACATGCATGAGAGTTCTTATCATTCCACAGGCCATTGCACTATTGGTTCACATAGGCATAACATCTCATCTCACCATCGGTATTTATTGGAGCTTAATAGGCACAACATCCATGGGTCTCCTCCACCCTTTGAGCCTCACAGACATAGTATTTCTAGCTCCTCTCGTCATTGAGCTCACTCATGGTAGCATCCACAGTACAACCATTTTCGAGAGCACGGGTTGTCGGGTTTTCAGTTTGTTGCTTCTTATCCCATGTGGACCCAGCCACCACACTAGCAACGGCTAGATTGGCCACAATCCTTAAAGGATTCCACCTTTAGGGTGAGGCATGACTTGGCCACTACTAGAGCTCAGCTAGAAAACCATCATAGGGATACAGTTGCATGATTTGAAAACGTTGATGGTCAGCTGCAGAATCTGTCAGAAGGTATGTGAGCTCTCCCCTAGGGACTTATGGATATTAGTGATAGGTTGAGGAGTGCAGGCATAGGGGAACACTATATGGTCCTCCTCACGGGCAGGGGCTAGGAGCCATGTTTCGCAGGAGGGAGTGATTTTCCTATAATTTTAACCATCCATTCACCTTAGTTACTTGCGTTGGAGACAACACAAGAAACTAAGTATGGGGGTGGGGTGGGGGTGGGGTGGAACATCTTTTATGATGGTATCCCCTTTGCTAGTATTTCCTTCAGCCTATGTTCTATTTTTTTGCATTTCTGGATAACTATATTTCCCATTTTGTTTCTTTCCCTCATTTAAATTTTTGTTGTTTTTGGTGTGAGGGCACCTTTTGTAGTGTTTTGGGGATGTTTTTGGGAATCATTGGTGGTGTAATTTTTGTTTTTGTTATGAGTCTATATTTTGTAGTGTGAAGCCCACTTTTGGGGCAATTTTGTGCTACACCAAAAAAATTGAAATTTTTGAAAAAATGGAAAAAATATATATATAAACCCGGACAAGTTGAAAACCAGAAAGGGCAACTTGGGTAACATTGGGAAAAACCTGGATAGGTTGAAAGACCTAGGTAAAAGTGAGAGGCTAGGCCTGCCTAGGCTTACAAGCCTAGGCAAAAATGAGAGGCCGAGTGGAAAAAGGTGAGAAGTAAGCATCCTTTGTGTGTTAAAGCTAGGATGAAAACCTGAAAGGGCTCCTCGGCAAAGTGAGAGAAATTGAGAGAAAACAAAAAAACTAGGTTGATGATACAATTGCCTCCTTGGTTGTAACTAGGTCAAGAATCACGAGTTATCCCTATGTTACAACCAAGTCGGCGACGCTTGGATTTCCTTGGTGGATTGTTTTTGGGAGATGACTCTTTTATTGCTTTTGGGATCATTTTGGGAAAAGTAGCCTAGCTTGACACTTATCTTCTTTGCTTACCTTTTTCCACATTTTAATTTTGGGTGGTTAGATTGCTTATGTTCTTCGGAGAGTGTGAGAGTTGTGATATTCTTACGCTTTTGGGGGAAACAGGGTAATCTAGGAATAAGTTGAATGCCTCGGTTAACTTATGCCTACACGCTACAATTCACTTAATTCTTTTCTTGTCTTTATTTACTCGAGGATGAGTAAAGGGTTAAGTGTGGGGGTGTGGTGTGCTTCATTATGTGTGCATTAACCGTTGCATTCGGCATTATTATTAGCTTGTTTTATGTGGTGGATTGCTAGTATAAGTTGAGTTTACATGTAGGGGTTTAGAGGACATGTTTGGTTTTACGGGCTCCTAGATCTTCCTTGTTATCATCCTTAGTAGGTTGTCAGTGGGTACTTTTTTGTAACATTCTATGTGAAGGTTGTTCGTAGAAGCGGTAGAAGCTATTGAAGGCCATTTGCAAGGATGGTAGAAGAGATCGAAGGTCATTCACCTCTAGAATAGTAGTAAATGAAGGTCAGGAACATCAACTCGTGGCAGAAGGAGATTTGAGCCAACGATAGGTGGAAATGGAGTTCAAAGCGGCCAGCAAAGAAATGATGAATTGTGGTACGATGAATTGTGGTCTGATAAGTTGCACCAAAGTCTAAGAATGAACCGAGAACAACTAGCCTTCAATGCAGATTCCATTGGATTTTTTTCTTGAGTGCTATATAATTGACTACTAAAACTCTCAAATTGGACTACCGGTTCACCCGTAATGAAGGAAAGAAGTTCAGCTGGCCAAGGTACCACAGGTCATCACGGACCGCTCATGGGTGGCACCAACAGCCCATGCTGGAGGAGTTGGTCTGCGCCAAAAGATTGAGCACGAGGGAAAGGTGCCGACCGCGCCAAACACCATGCCCCACACTTACATGTTTCAATTTTCACTCAAAATTAGCTAAGTATAGGTGCAGACCATCCCATTTATGATGGCCCGCACTGTTCCAAGTGCAAAATATTGAGACCACCCGGTGAGGTGTGGAGAATCAAATGGCCTGTGCTAAGTTACTGAGCAAAGCAAGCCTCTAGATGACGGTCCACGCCAAGGACCACTTTCTGCAGATCATAAGTTCAAAACCAAGGCTTCCAGACAATGGCATATACCAAAGGCTATGGTCCGTGCCAAAGGAGTTGATGTGGACCGCACCAGATCCAGTGGCCTGCGCCATCAAGGACAAAGTACATGGCGCGGACTGTATCATCCGCAATGTTCCACGCCAGGCGGCGGCTGACTTAGGGTTTTAGACATTTTTGGCCTAGTTCAGGCCTATTTTTAGGCCCAATCCCATACTCCAATAAATATAGCCTTGGTTTACTAGGTTAAAAGAGTTAGATCATCTTTAGACTTCATCTTGTATTTAGGAGAACATCTTAGAGAGAGAAACACTCTCTCCTCTTTCTTTTCTTTCTTTTTCTTTAAGCTTAGACCCTAGGATGTGGAATTCAAATCTTTATTTGAATTTCATATCTATGGAGTAGTTTCCTTAGCTTGGGGGTATATTGTTGCCATGTTTTATTAATGCTTTTGTGACTTTTGTTGGATTTGTCCTAATATTTGTGTTTATGATATTATTGTGACTTGTTCTTAAATAATAGAATTGCATGAATAGTACACTCCATATAAGCATACACTTTAGTCTATATTCATGTTGGTGCAAATATTGATGTCCCCTTGGGAGGAGAAACCTGGAATGTGTTATGGGTAATGGGGTACGTGTCCGCGTGGGTGTGTGCACAGGGGATCCGAGCAATACTCTGAATTATATTCCATCACACCAGTCTTAGCAGATTACATAAAGTAATCTGATACATCATGGGTAGACATAGTGAAAAGCAGCAAGCTAGGGTTGTAAGAGATCCTAGTGTTATAGATAAGGAGCCTACGTCCCTTTGCTTAATTCATATGCCTTAGGAAGTAGCTCATTCGTGGTGGAAGCTCGAGATGTAATCGCACGGGGGAAAATAGATCTACAACAGTGGTTAGACCTTGTTGTACTCCCCTAATTGTGATGGCAGTGTTGATAGAGGGTTGCGAGCGCACCCGACGTGAGAAGTACGGGGAAGTGTATGACATCGACCACACCACATGTTACGAAACACTCCATTAGGTTTGTCTAAAGCTTACATGTTAATGAATCGAAGATCAAAGCATTAAATCATTCATGTCAAACAATGATTCCCCAAGTGTTTAGTAAAATAGATTAATTGCTTTTTACTTTTATGTTTTGTAGTTATTATTTGAAAAACAAATCCCCGCCCCCTTGTTTGCTTCACTAGCTATTCCTATCACTCGTACAGATTAACGACTTGTACAAGGTTATGTTTTAATTGATTCTTAGGCTCTAGCCTCTCTGTGGACACACCTAGGGCTTACCGCTAACTACCTTTTAGGTAGCGTAGTAGTGAGATTGGGTGCAGAATATAAATATTAAATTTGAACCCCTTTGACCACGGTGCCTTTGCTCTGGTTAATTTGCTACAATTAACGACCCCGAGTGGAGGTGGGTGACTAATAATTAAACATGAACTAAACATAATCCAAAGTAAAATAAGATGAAAACAAAGAGAAAACTAGGGTTTCAAGCTGTCAAAAGTCGGGGAGAAATAATTGGTGAAGAGAGGATAAATTTTGCTATTTATAGTACAAGAAAAAGAACAAAATATTCTAGCTACATAGCTGTCGCGACTCGTGACATATTCATCGCAACTCCTGACGGATGCCAAATACAACAGCTTCATTTCTTTCTTCTTCTTATCTCATGGCTTCCTCTCCACTTCACTTCTCTGCAAGTACTCAAGTCTTCAAAAGATTATATTCATGGTTTTCACGGCCTTAGGTCTTCAAATTTTGATATAATTGCCCTTTCACACAAAATTCCCTTGAAAAGTCATAAGAGTTCAAAAGTCGCTCTTAACTCTCCTATGAGAATTTTGAGGTAAAATACAATATCTAGATAACAAAAGGACACAAAAGTGAGTCCAAAAGGTCCCAAGATAACCATATAAATGGACACATCAAATTGCCCCTCACAACCTTACTCGTCCTTAAGTAAGAAAAGAGTTAAGAACACAAAGAGATTCACATATCCACATCCTACACTAATATTCCCCTAATATATACCTCCTAAAACTCTCAATATCATAAATTTCAAAACCATAGATCAAATGAGATTTTTTCAAACACAACCCCAATTCCTAAATCTACCAAAACCTACCACTTATCAATTTACTACTACCCATAAAAACATATCCAAATCCCAAATTGATAATCTCAAAGTCCAATGACACAAAATGAAGTCAAAACCATATAAGAGGTTCAAGCACATACTCCACTTCATATCAATATATCAACCCAAAAATGAAGCACACAAAGAATCAAGAATTTCACAATCATCTTCGTTTTCCCGCTAAGTTACCCAATCCCATGAAGTCCTATGATGTTAGGCTACCCGATTCATCTATATGTCTGCCGTAATCTCATGACTCCAATGCTAGCAAATGAGTAGAAATGTAATATTTTTTTCTTATTCTTTTATTTTCTCTCTTTCTCTCATTTTTCCTATGAGCCCTTTTGGGTTTTCATCCTAGCGACACATCATGTTCTTTGGCTCACATCTCACCCACACATAGTCACTCATTTTTACCTAAGACACCCTTTTGGATTTTTGACCTATCCGGGCCCTCGATATTGCCTAAACTGCCCTCTTGGGTATTCAACTTAGCGGGCTTGCTTTCAATTTTTAATTTTTTTTAAAAAAATTAGCATCTCATTTAAATTTTTTAGCCTCTCATTTTAATTTTTTAAACTGCTATCTCACCCACGCTTAGCCTCTCTTTTTAGTTTCTTTAATTTTTGAATTTTTCTCATGTTTTTCCAATCAAAAGTAGCAAAAAGCATCCAAGATTAAGATTACATGCATGCAAGTCATTCAAACCCTCCCCACACTTAAAACATTACATTGCCCTCAATGTAAACATAAAAAGGAAAAATGATAAATATCAAAGTAGTAAGCACAAATAACTCACAAACAAGACCGGCGTGAAGAACCACCATCACCGAGGTAGCGCCGCTCACACTATGCAATCAACTCCCCCATGTCTCATGCGCCTATCCTGACGCCTCCCCGGCTCGGGATCCGGGACTGAAGTGCCGCCAATCTGTATCTCAATGTGATAGACCTAGGATGAGAGACAATCAATCTCCTCATATGTGTCCATCAGGCTTCGGGATATGAAATGGTTGTGCTTGGCCTGCCCGCATAAGCCAGCCTCCACTTTTTGCATCAATTTGGAGTAAATGTCTGGGGGAGGCTGAGGGAAATGAGAATGTGCATCGTTATGCATCTGCTCAGGTTGTGGCTAGGGTGAAGAATATGGTCAACCATGCACGTGCTCATCCTGCAGTGGAGGCTAATTGAAAGGAAGGGTGTCCTCCTCGGTCTGGACTGGTGGTGGAGGTAGGTTTTAAAGCTCATGCTCAAAACTCACCCCGAACATTGTATCCAGCTCTATCGCTAAGTCAGAAACCAGTGTCTCCACCTTCATCTTAATCTGATAGGACAGCGGGAGCTTCATGAAGGTGATCTTGCTTGCCCCATACAACCAGTGGAATGCGCCTGGCTCAGTTGTGGTCTTAATGAGGTGAAAATTCACCATCTGCGCCGAGGTGATGTAGTATGCTTCACCCTTGCCCAGGCACTGAAGACATGGAGGAGTGTCGATCCGCAAGTGTTGTGCAAGAAGGGTGATTATGCCCCCCATCGATATCTCACTCTTTGGCTTCTCCGCTGCCTCGATAACTTTGTCAACCTACAACTCGGGCCACTTCCCGTAGCACGTGCCCTCGCTAGTCAAATGCCATAGGTAGTCGATCTCCTCGGTGGGCACATTCATCACCTCAGCCTGACAGAACAATTTGGTCTATAAGAGGCAATGCATATAGCAGAGCGTAGGGTGAATAATGATGTTATTTTTGCCTCTCACATTCTGCACTTTCTTCGTCAAGGTATAACAGAACTGAATATTCTCCTAAAGATTGCGGGACGATGCCTCTGGATCAAATCATGCTCTAATATCCAGCGTGGACCATCCAAAGGCCGCCTCAATGTCCAAGAGGGTCATCTCATAGGAGTGGTCATTGAGATAAAATTGGATGAACCTCTCACAAGGCTCCCCGTTCCTCGAGCTGTACACACACACACCGTGGCAAGGAACTTCAGGAAGTATCTCCGGTATATTGGTGCAGCGTGTGTCATGAACCCTTCTAAGCCTCCTTCAATGAGGAGGCACGGGACCAGCTCTCTCAAGCCCATGGCCTCCAATGCTTGCTCATTGAAAAAGTTCATCTCCAGGATCTTCCATTTAGCCAACCAGTCCCACCTCTCCACATAGTTACTGGTGATCCGGTGCAAACCTATAGATCTCTCTGAAGGTGGCACCGGGGTTGGCTCGAAAGCTAGTGGGTGAGATGGAGGTGGAGTGGATGGATCCACGCCTCGAGTAATTACCGATTTATTTGTGGCCATAGCTATCATCAAATAAAACAACGTCAAATGCACAAGAACATAAGAGATATGATCATGAAATCTTCACTATGAAATTATCTCACAAAAATGTTCAACATATAGTGATCATCATCTAAGCATAATTATAGAATTTAACAATCGCAGTCAGAATGATGTAGTCGATACATTACAATCAATAAAAAGTAACTATAAGGATGCAAAAATGTTTGTATGTTCATACATGTAAAATCCAAGCATAGTCCATGGTTAGATAAATTCATCAATATACTTATGTCCTACTTCACCATGCTTGGTCATGTATTGAAAATCACCAACAAATTGAGATCATCATATAGCCAAAAATTACTTATGCAATGCCCAAAAATAAGATATAGCCAAGAACACAACACTTAGCATATTTACAAAATTCCAACTTAAATCATGTTCAATCAATCACATGCCAATATCAAGCTATAAGCATAATCTCCACAATCCACATCCATACAATATCCACAAACATGTCACATATCTACAGATTTCATAATTTCACCAAAAGTATCAACTACACCAATATCACAATTAAAGAATGTAAAAGTGAGAAAACGTACCAAATAAATGTGTAGGGTGATGGAAAGAGTGAGACCACAAGTAATCCTAGCCCTAATCAAATCAAATTTGTGAATTCCCCAAAACCTAGGGTTTCAAAATTTTGGATGGTTGGGTCGTATTTGGGATAATTGTGAAGTGGAAAGGGAGTGATATTCGGTCAAGAATGGGGTGGCCAAAATGGTGGACAAATGGCGAACAGATGGTGGTCTTGAGGCTGAAGACAGCAAAGAGAGAAGAGAGGCTTGAAGGAAAATAAGGGTTCTACCCGTTTATTTTTAGAATAGGTACAGTGTCGCAACTCGTGATGGATTGGTCAAAGGCTAGGCAAAAGTCAAACATATATCACCATCGCGATGAAACGTCGCGACTCGCGATAGAATGAACCTGAGAGTTAAAATTATTCAGAAAAGTTTCTAAATTTGGTTGCGATCACGACAAAGCCATCGCGACTCATGAAGATCTGCCGCAACTCTCGACAAATTCTTTGCGCTCACAAAAACCTTCAACTAGGAGTTCACATTTTCACAAAAAACTATTATTTTGATCGCGATGGAAATGTCAAGACTCGCAACCAAATGGTTCTGAGAGTTGGTATTTTCACAAAAAAAAGTCTGATTTCAATCGCGATCGTGAAGGAACCATCGCAACTCGAGAGAAAATGTCGCGACTCATGATAGATTCTTTGCGACTAGCAAAAAAAATGGAACTGATAGTTCAGAATTTGGTAAAAGGTTTCTGATTTCGGTCGTGAATCGCAATCCTCTTTCGCGACTCGTGAAAAAAATTGACTGGGAGTTGCAAACTTCCTCTGTTCGTCACGAATTGTGATAGACAGAGCTTCCCAATACTTAGGAAAAATTTTCATTACCAACTTTCCAAGCTTTTCTTCCCTTCTCATGGCCTTCACTCATTCTAATACACTTGACTTAGCTACAAAATCAAGGAAAAACACTATAGTGAAAAGAATAAAAAAAATAACAAAGAAATCAAAAAAGAATCAAATGGAAACAACATTGACGGGGAGTCGGGAATTACAATCTTGATGGTCAAAACCAAGTTTATTTAACGTCGTTGGCACAACTTACTCCCCTTCTTGGAGTTTACTCACAAATATGATCAAGAAGATCAACATCTTCTCCTTTTAATGGCACAAAACTCTTGTGGTAAGGTTTTAAGCATTGTCCGTTGACCTTGAAGGCCTTGGACGTAGCTCAATCTATAATCTCCACCGCACCATGCAGGAATACCTTCACCATTTCAAAAGGGCCACTCCACCATGACCATAGTTTACCGGGAAATATGCGGAGGCCGGATTGAAATAGGAGGACATTTTGTCCCACGAAAAAGTCCTTCCTAATGATCATCTTGCCATGCCATGGTCTTCTCCTTGTAGATCTCAGATTTTGCATAGGACTCACTCCTTATCTCCTCAAATTCTTGCAATTACAACTTACTATGAAAATCGACCTCATCTACATCAAGGTTGAAGCTCTTGACCGTCCAATATGCCTTATGCTCTATCTCTACCGGTAAATGGCATGGCTTTCCAAAGACTAACCGGTATGGTGAGATACTGATTGGTGTCTTGTAGGCTATCATGTATGCCCACAAAGAATCATTCAACCAAGAACTCCAATCCTTTCAGTTAGGATTAACCATTTTCTCAAGGATGGACTTGATTTCCCTATTGAATAATTCAGCTTGTCCATTATTTTATGGGTGATAGGCGGTGGAGATCTTTTGAGTAACGCCAAAATTCTTCAAAAGTTCCTGGGAGGTCGTCGTCGTACCACTCATAGTTAAATTTATAAGCCCTGAATGTATCTCGACCGCACTACCGTCATCTACGAAAACTCAATGGACGGTTGCATTTCCAATTTTTGTTATGATGACCATTGGATGGTTATGCGGTGAAGCGTTGGGTACTGCATCCTCTTTGCTGAAGGTAATTGCTTCATTTGGGCAGAACCTTTTATCAACTGGTTCTTGTGGAGGGGAGTACATTTCCATGGCCTTCCATGTGTTGTTGGACAACAAGTCTATGGAACCGTGTATAGAGAAGATAATTGTCTATGATGTTTCACTATCCATGTTGTCGTTGTACTCTACAGCCTTCATCATTTTTTTATTCTTAGCCATTGTTGCCAAAGTACCTTGGTTTCATAGAGATGGGTTCTGTGTCTTGCTTGTGTCCCCATACTGACTTATTTCTTCTTTTCTATATTGGCCTAAGTTGCCATTCCTCATATTTCCTCAATCTGTCTCCTTAGGTCCCTGTAATACTCTATATCATGGCCATGATCTTTGTGAAAGGCACAATAAAACTCTCATGATCTTTTTCTGGCAGTCCAATCATTGGTTCTAGTTCACAGAATAGATCCTTATTCGCTAGCCATATTTCTTTCCTTGTCTTCGTTAAAGGAGTATCTTGAAATGGAGAACCCTGCGAGCCTGGCTCTCTTCTTCTAAAAGTGGTGTTTACTTTTCCTCTTTTAGGCCAGGTTTTTTGTGAATCATCCATTGTTCATTTTTCACCCTATTCCTTCTCTATATTTCGATTGCCTGCCTCTTCTATTCGCACATGTCGTTCAATCATTTTTAGTAATTCCCTTGGGTTTTTCAACATATTCTTCATTAGTTCCTTGTAAAATTCTCCAAATCTTATGCCTCCTATAAAAGCACCTAATGACGATTGAAATGACAAATCTCGAACTTGTAGGCTCTCCGTGACGAATCGGCTATGATACTCAGCGAGACTTTCATCGCTTCATTGTGCTATATTGTTGAGATCCGCAATCGTTCTAGTGAACTTCTACTTTTGGTAGAAAGGTCCCAAAAATAAATTGGACAGTTGTGCCCAAGACTCGATACTTCCGCGTGGACGGTCTTTGTACCACATAATCGCAGTGCCTGATAGAAAGACGGGAAATGCTTTGTAAACTAGTTCTATGTCTGCATCCCAGAATCTCATATTGTTTCTGTATGAATGTAAGAACTCTTTTGGATCCATGGTACTATAAAAAACTTTAACGTGTAAAGGAAGCTTGAAATATATAGGCATCTGGAAGTCTTGTAAATGTGGTGCGAGAGGCGAGTTATCTGTATCATCTTCTACGATAATGTCACGCAGTTCTTCTTCATAGCAGAGATGTTTGCGTTCTTGATTTGCCCTTTTCTCTGGCCTTGGGGGGTTTTGCCTCAAAGTCTTCAAGAATTAATCGTACAAATCCTCCTTGTTTGCTTCGAAGAATGTTGTAAACGCCCATTTTTCCTTATCACGGTTTGGAGATTTTGCCTCCTCTGCTTCCTCCCTGTTTCTTCTTTACTAAATCATTTCTCTTGAATATGTGTATAATGCTGCTGGTGGTGTGTTCCCACATTTTGTCCCGGTATTTGCTCTTGTGACTGATGGTTGTGGCTTTTTGCACTCCTAGTGAACGCCATTGCTTACCTGAGCAATCTAAGAATGAAAGGAAAAAAAAAATTTCCCACAGACGAGGCCAAATGATATGGTAGCCTATCCAGATAGCCTCTTCTTGGTTTACCTTCTTTGATTCCTTTACCTGCAAATGTAGCCCCAGAAGTGATTCTGGGAAAGCACCTCCGACGATCAAGTCATTCCTCTCTTCAAGAAATGGAATTTCTCTATATCGTAGCACTTACCTTAACTCCTACATAGCTTGTTGTATTTATAGGCTCATTCCCTTTGCAGTTCCATGTTCTTAGGAATTTGAGATCATGGACATGCCACTTCTACCAAGTTCCTCTGTCATGGCCTTTGTGTTTGTTGTGTGTCCCATTTTTTACGGCCCACGTTCTCTGCCACGATTTATGATTCGTGATTCTTGTGTTTGTTGCGTCTACCTGTTTCTTGTTTTGGACCGAAGCTTGGAAAGATAATGTTGGGTTGGGCCTAGCGACTCTCAGCCCTTTGATTGTTGGGCCACACATACACCATAAGCCCCCTAGCCATGAAGATTACAAGAAGCAAAGCGATGGTGTTATTTGTAGCCTAAATGTGAAGTGATGTTACTGTTGTACAAAATGTTCGTGATAAAGAAACTACGTTAAGTCTTGCAAAGTGATGTAGTTTTATTGGCTGTAATTTTATCTTTGATCACTCTTCAAATTTTAAATTTTTGAATCTTGATCTCCATATGACAAGGCAGTATTTACGGTGAATTTGTTTTTGAAATTCGCAATTTGCTCCCCGTTATTTAGCATTCTAGCCTGAAATTCTCTGACATTTGTTATCGCTATATCTCTTAAATGGGAAATTTGAAACGAAGAATTTAATGTAGCCCTTAATCAATGTGCTGTCTTTTAATATACCATTACCGTCTCGATATAAGCAAAAAAAGTACTTTGCTTTTTGCCAGATACCCATCATTATGCTTTCCTCTTAAACTACTCCTTTTATTGTCTATTAAACTCCTTTCTTCGTCTCATTTCAGCTTCTCCTCTCCATTGACCAGAGTTTGTCTTCCTGTACTAATTCCTAAATTTTCTGTGTGTAATCCACTCTCAGCTCCTTCAAGAGTAAGTTCCCTTGTTTGAATTATTTCTCATATCAATACTGTGTTGTTTGGGATTGGAGTACTTTCATTGGTTCTGGTTATCTGTGTAACTTATTTCCGATCATCTTCTCCGGCCTGTTTTCTGTAAATCCTTTTTGTACTAGATTTGTTTCCATTGAATTTTAACTAAAATTATTACCCAAACCATTGAATGGACAATATCTCACATGATATTTTTATTATAAATATATTAATTTATATTTACGGTCAAGGTTTACCAAGTTTTACTTAGGAAAAGTAAATATGGCAATACTCGCGGGACGGGGTGAGTTTGTAACAACTAATGACGAATGATTGTTTATGTCATCAAATATTACCTATTACAATATTGTAGAGAATCGATGTCTCCACGATTAACCCCAGACGTCGCACAAACAGGTACATCGACGACACCTTACCGACTTTGCATAAATCGACATCGATATTTTTTGTGAGACATTGGCCCATCAAAATGATGTCATATTGGTCATCGTTCTACATCAGCATGCATACAACATGAGTGCCCCACATTGCGCGATGTCTCTTACAAGCGACAACGATGTCGTTGTTATTAAGATCGACGTCGGCTTGCATGAAGTTGCAACATTTCCTCTCCCATTGTCTGCCTTCTTGCTCTAACTGATCGGTCCCTATACATGTCAGCGTCGTCCTGAACAAACTCGCAACTATGGTTTCCTATTTTTAGCTTTCTTTCTTGGATCAGTGACCCATCTCCACTCGGGGTCATTAATTATAGCTAATTAACCCGAGCAGAGGACGGTGGGTCAAAGATAAAATTTATATTTTGCACTCAACTCACTACTACGCTACCGATAGGGTAGTTAGCGGTAAGCCCTGGGTATATCCACACAGATGCTAGGGCCTAAGAATCAATTAAAACATAACCTCGTACAGGTCATCAATTCGTACGAGTGATAGGAATAGCTAGTATAGCGAACAAAAAAGGGGGGCTTTTATTTTTCAACTAACAACTACAAAACATAAAAGTAAAAAAGCATGTAGTCTATTTAACTAAGTACTTGGGGGAATCATTGTGTGACATGAATGATTTAATGTTTTAATCCTCGATTCATTCACATGTAAAATTTAGAAAAACCTAATAGAGTGTTCATAACACATGGTGTGGCCGATGGCATACCCACCGGTGACCTACTAAAGATGATCATATAGAAGATCTAGGAGCCCGTGAATACAAGATGTCCATTAATACTAATTAAGTCTACAAAATGTGGGATTTAGACAAGAAAACCAAACATGGCCGTCTAAACCCCTTGTTATGTAAACTCAACTAATACTAGCCATCTGCCAAAGAAAACAAGATGAAAACTATGCCGAATGCAATGGTTAATGCATGCATAATGAAGCACGTCAATCAACATTGGTCACAAAACCGAGGTAAAAAATACTTTTTACCTCCGTTATGAACTAAGGTAAAAATGTATTTTTTACTACGCCAGTATTTACCTCAATTTTTTTGGCACTAAAAACCGCTAGTAAAAAGTAATGTAGAATCAAGGTAAAAGGTCATGTTTATTGTAATAAATGTATCGGAAATCAGAATCATGACATCAGACATTTCTTCCAAAGAAATTACTTCAAAGTCAACAGTAAGCACTAAAATTTTCTTTTAGAGTAACATTAACCAAATCTAAATTCTTTTTGTTTCATAAAACATTTTGATTATTTTAAAACAGCTCAAAGTCAATATTCAATGAGTTTTCAGTAACATCAGAGTTTAATTTATCAACAATTTGAGAATTATCAATTGGAACATCAAAAGTAGATAAAGGAGAAGCATTTTTTTAGAGTATTGAAGGTAACCTATGATCCCTGAACATGGATCATTACTTTAGAACTTGAAACTTCACTTTTTTCAGTTGTTTGCTTCCTCCCATAGTACTATTGGATGTGGTAGCATCCTTCTATTTCTCCTTTCATGCTTTTTGAGATACCAAAGACATAACAGCTTGAGAGGAAAGAGTGGTCATCTTTGTTTTTAAGTACAAGAACATAAATCTTTTCAATAGCTCTTGCAGAAGAGGAAACATCAACCCCTTTACTTTTTGACCTAGCATGTTTTTCATTTGGGTTGGTTTTATTACCTAGATGTGGAAAAGGAATGGAATCTTAAGTCTCCAAGCTATGTATTTGGAATATGTTTTATCGTACCTACAAATAGAGACTGTGTGCCCTAGTAGGCAGTTAGAGCAATATTGTGGAACACCTTAGTATTCCACATATTTTCATAAACCTATACAACAAAAACTTAGCCAAAATCTTTCTAGTAAGGGTTTTTTTACATCAACTTCGACACCTACCTTAGCAACATGAGGTCTAGTCATATTAATTGTGGCTTTGTCAACTCTAACTGGTGTCTCCAATATGTTTCCTATGGACATCATTGCCCAACAATCAAAAAATTGTTAGGGCAACCCAAACAGGGGCTACTGGAGAATCAACATTAGGATTGAATTTAGGAATCCATTTAGTCATACGAATTGAATAAAAACCAAAGTTCCAAACTTTATCGAGCCAACATCTATATTAATCATCAGGCAAGGCAAAGTTAATCAAAACTTGACGATTATCTAACAAATTGAACTATGTCGAACCTTTAAAACATGTTGTTTGAAAATCTTTTCTAATTTTATCCATTTGGGGGTGACTACGGGAGAACATACCCACCAATGTCCATCGGAGCGGAGCCTTGAGCTTATCACATTCTACATCATTAAAATGAAGCCTTGGCTCACTGAGTTGATCTATCTTGGGTTTAGGATTGAAGGGAGTTCTAGGGTTTCAATTGGGGATTAAGGCTTGGATTTGGGGCTCTGTGAAGTTCATTATTTAAGGCTTGTATATAGGAAAAAGGGAGGTTAGTATCGTGTGGAGGCTCCGCCATCTAGGCTTTGCCGGAGACTCTAGAAAGTAGGTTTCCGATAAAGTTCAAAGAGAAAGAAGTATAATCGCCTCAGAGAAGAGGGAGTGCATAAAGGTCCCGCCTAAAAAAATTTTAAAAATTATTTTATCATGTTGTGCTGGCAATTAAAAGAGTTTTTTAACAAATCAATATATTACAACTTCTAAAAATAATCATTAAATTAATTAGATGCATCGATTCAACAATAATAATTAAAAGACATCATTGTAAAATAACTAGTTCTAAACATATTTTCTTTTGAATATTTTTGAATTATGTGTAAAAAAAATTAACATTATAATTGAGCCTCTAACATCTTGCTCTGATTCCGCTACTGAGTGCAATGTATGTGTGCATGAGAATTAGACAATGGAAGAAACCACTCTTGTGATATCTATCCATTTAATACAATATAACTCTCAATCTCTCTCTTCCATCTCCCCAAAAGCAACCACAAATAAACCACTTCATGGACATCACTTAATTTTCTTTAGTCTACTCATTAATTTTACCTTCAATATTTAATTTAAATAAATTTATCCATCCAAAATAATTTAAATGTGAAATTTAATACTACAATTTTAATTTGAAATTTTAATTTAATTTAATTTTTATAATTTAAATTTTAAATGTAATATTTTTTAAAATTATTTTAAGAATTAAAATTAAATAATAGTAAAAAAAGAAGCAAATTATAAAACCAATTTTTTAAAAAAAAATTGTTGGGACACGTGCCACCATAGGATTGGGCCATGTGTCTCATGCAAATAAAATTTCAAAAAAAAGGCTGATGACTTAGCGAGACACGTGGCACAATGAAAGCATGCCACATGTCCCATAAGGGGACAAAAAAAGGCCCGCACACTAGCATGGGCCCAAGCACACATGGATTGTCAATATGAGTGCGATTTCTATTTTGCTCCACCCTCTGCTCGATTTCTTTACAAAAAAATCACAAAGAAACCTCCCATTGTGAGCTTTGTGGTTTCTTTATTGTTTCTTTTCAATAAGAAACAAAAAAAAACCCACTGCAATGCTCTTACTGTATGTTTGTGCAATTTCCAGTATATAGCAAGTCCAACCACCACATTATTCATTTTTTTTATATATTCTTTTGTAATTGCTCATCGGTAGCTATTCGACCTCTTTTTTTAAAAAAAGTAAATCCACCTATGATGGTGGAGGGTTTGGCAGACCCCTACCCGTTTATTAATTAAAAATAAAAGGTACATAAAAGAGGGATACTTAATACCTTACCACTCTAAGAAGTTTATATCTGAAGATCTTTAATCTATACAAGTCCTGATATCTAACCTAAAGATCATCGGATAAATAAAACGTCGAAATAGAATAACAGTACTATTGTTATCCTCACAGATTTACAACTGATAAAATATTCATTAAAAATAAGTCCAAATTCTAGATCTTAGCCTGCTCGAACGTAATGGAAAGATTCTCAGTCGAGCTTCACTTGTCCAAGTATTTTTTTGGCAGACATGCAGTGTAAAAAATTGATTTACCTGATCTTTGCTGGCCAGCTTTGAAAGTGAATCAGCAGCTCCATTTGCCTCTCTAAAAATGTGCTGAATTGTGAAATCTACCTGCTGAAGAAGCTACCAAATTACTCTCATTTGTTGTAGACATTTCCATGGGATATTGTACTGCTTGCACCATTCTGACCAATGTTTCTGAATAAGTTTCCATCTCTACTTTGCTAATATGGTGGTTTTGTGCTAATCAAATTCCATGCATCAAAGCTATGGTCTCAGCCTGCAAGATAGAATCAGCTTTGATAAACTTTGATAAAGCCATAATCACTTTACCTCTGTGATTTCTTATGATGCATCCAATGCCTGCATTTCCATTCTTTAGACAATAACCATCACTGTTTAACTTATAATTAGAGGGTAAAGCCCATCTAATGATTCTATTGTTTTCTAAATTTTTTTCTTTATGATAAAGCAGCTTGGGGATGTTGGGCAAATCCCATTAAAAATCCAGTTTGAAATCCAATAGAGTATTATTTATGTGATGCAATATTCTAATGATGATATTTCTTGCCACTAGCTTTGTACCCTCAAAGTTATAAGAATATCTAGCACACCAAAGATACCAGATAATAACACAAGGTATGATTCTAACTAGCTCAGCAAATACGGCATCAGTAGTATCAAGATTCCAGTAGTGATAGTATCTATCCCACAAATACTGAAATTCATTTATACTCAGGCTAAAAACCATTTCAATGGTATCCCAGATTTTTTGCACCTGTCCACAATGATTAAAGCTGTGATGTATAGACTCAAAATCATTGAAGCAAAAACATTTTGATGGTAGATGAAACTGGAAGTCTTCTTCTACATATGGGAAGACTATTAACCTGTTAAGTAGTTTTTAGTTCATGTAGCTTTTTTTTGGCATTAAATTAGATCATAGATGTTTAAAATAAGGTATTTTTATTTTTCTTGGTCTAATTAACTCATAAGCTGATTTTAATGTGAGCTGACCACTTTGTGTTAATTTCCATGTTATTTTATCTTCATACTCTGAGAAAATTCTATGATCCAAATTCAGAAAGTTGATTGTGTTATCAGGATGCTTGGCTCTGAAAATATTTACATAGAATGATTTGTTGGATAAGAAATCAACATATGATATATCTGGATATAGTACTTTTGATGTGTTCTGGATTTGGTCTATTAAAGGACCAACATCAGTCCAGCTTGCATACCAAAAAGAGAAGGAGTATTTGCCAATCTGAACTTGTGTATTCACTGTTGCTATTTGTTGAATCTCTTTGATTCTTTTCTATGTTTTTGAGGTCTTATGAGTGTCACACATAGACCACATGGTTTGGGCCCAAAGAGAATTCCCTTGTTGTAATTTCCACAATAATTTGATGGAGAAGTTTTTAGTTAGAGTGTTTAAATTTCTAATGTTTGATCCATTTTCATATGTTGGAAACACATAGTTTGGGATATAATTTCTATGTTTTCTTCTTTGGATCACTTTCAGGATTGGATTCAGAGTTCCAAAAGAATCTAGCTAGAGTTATATAGATCTGAGTTATTATATACTTGGTTGGCTTCATGACACTTAATAAATGAACTGGCAGTGTTTCCAGAACATGTTTTATTAATACTGCCTTACCAGTTGGGGACAAAAGTTTGTTATGCCAATGGTTAATTTTTGCTTTGATTGAGGTTAGCATTCCCAAGAAGAAAGAGTTCTTTGTTCCACCTGTGTAGATAGGGCATCCCAGATATTTGAAGGGCAGAGAACCTTCTATCATTTTTGTTTCTTGTTTGATTAAGTTAATGATTCTATTAGGTGTGTGTTTTGAGATGTAAAATGATGATTTCTCAAAGTTAACTTTTTGCCCTGTTGCTAACTCAAATGATTTTTTAAAACGGATTACTATTTTTAGACCAATTTTAGAGTATTTCGGTAGAATTGCTTTGTCATCAGCAAAGGAAAGATGTGTATATGTTTTCATTTTGTAGGGTAGCTTATATGACTAAATATTTCCATGGTTGAATAGGAAGTTTAGGTTTTTAGAAAATGCTTCATCCATCAAAATAATAGAAAAGGTGATAGGGGATCTCCTTGTTTACTACATCCTAACATTTTTGGAAAAAAATCCCAAAGAAACCATCAGGCCCAAGTGCTGATTGGCTGTCCATGGATTTTATTACTTCCGTCAATCCTAGGAATGTTATTGGTTTGGTTAGTTTTGGGTTTCAGTTACTACTTCTGTAATGTTTTCCAGGATCTATGCAGTATTTACTCCTGAAGGATCTTGGTGTTCTTCCGTTAGGAGCGTAGAAAAGTATCTGATGGCTTCATTCTCTATTTCTTCTGGTTGATGTAGCCATTGACCTTCATTGTTTTTATTTGAAGAGATTATCTATTTTTTATGTTTGTTTTGAACTAGCTGATGAAAGAATATTGAATTGGTATCACCTTCTTTCATCCATTTAAATCTTGATTTTTGTTTCCAAAAAATCTCTTGATTAGTTAAAGCTTGCCTTAATTTTTCTTTTGCCGAATTCATCACTTGCAAATTCTCATTTGATTCTGAATCTTGCAAGTCATTTTCAGCTTTTAACACCATTTCTTCACAAATTTGAACACTGTAAAAAATGTTCCCAAAGGTGGTCTTATTCCAGACTTTTAGAGTGTTCTTTAATTATTTTTATTTAAATTCTAATCTGTGCATTCCTTTTCTATTGGTGCATATATTCCAAGCATCTTTAGCAGTCTTCATGAATGTTGTATGATTGATCCAGAATTCTTGAAATTTGAATGGTTTTGGATTAGATCTTGGAGAAGTTTCTGAAATGTGGAATATTAAAGGAGTGTGGTCAGATTCCTCTCTTGCCAGTGTTTTTATCATAGAATCTTGAGACAATGACCACAATAGATTATTGGATATTCCTCTATCCAATCTTTTCCAAACCCTCCCTTTTGGCCTAATTCCAGTCTAGGAAAATAGGCTTCCGGAAGTAGGTATTTCAGTCATATTTTGGGCATTTAGAAATTTGTTGAAATTTCTAATACATCTCTGGTCAGGTATGGATTGTCCTAAATACTCCTCATTCTTTGAGATTACACTGAAATCTCCTATTAGGCATAGAGGTTCCTTGTTCAGTTGTGCTAAGATTTGCCACATCTTATTTCTCTCTTTGATGGTGTGTTTAGCATAAATAAAGCCCATTTGTCACTCTGTTGAAAGTTCCTTTGTTTTGATTTTGGTTAGGAGAAGTTGTTCATCAATGGAGATAATATCCACTGATATTTCATCATCCCATAGAATCAAAATTTTACAGTTTGCAATGGCAAAAGAATTATTGAATCCAAGTTCTCTTGCTATGGTTTGAGCTTGGTCACAGTTTAGCATTGGTTCATTTAAGACACATAGTTTGATTACATTACGTCTTTTAATATTTTTTAATCTGGTTTGAGTAGGCATATTCCTTACTCCTCTTATATCCCATACACATATATTTAGACCTATCATAAATGTGTTTTGGAAAGACTAAAAAATGAATGGGTAAAAACCATTTTAGGAGTAGAGGAATAGCCTTTCTTATAGTATTTCTTCTGCTTGTTTTGAGTTCTGATTCAGAAAGCTTTACTGTGCTGGTAGTTTCTTCAATCAAAGCATTAAATTTTACCTGAGCAACAGTTAAGTTGGCTTTTAGCTCTTCAAAATTCAGTTTTTTCTTGGTTAAAAATTTGCTCTTTCTGTCTATTAGAAGTTTTTGTATTAAACCACTCTAGATTTTTAATAGTTTCTTATTTGAAGATAATGGAGGGAAGTATCCTCCATTAATCTCTATAAAACCTCCATTTGATTATGAATTAATCAATTTTTGGTTAGTCCTCGGGTCAACAAGGGGATCATTTCTGATCTGATTCTTCTTTGGATCAAAACATGATAGAGTAGTATGATTCAGAGTTGGAGAAGCATTTTAATCTATCCTATCAGAGATTTCCTCAAGCTTACTATTTGATGTTGCTACTAAGTTGACATTGTTATATCCATCTACTTTTGTATTTATCAAGTTATCAACCTGAGTATTTTCCAAGATAGCATCCGTAGCATTAGTTGATTCTTTATTAGTTTGCTTATTCCCTCTTAACAACTACGAACTAGTAGATAGAATCATAGAAAGATCAAGGATAAAACCACATTATAGGAATTGATCAAAATTGAAGACTTAGGAATTGTGGCTTCTTGAATAGAGTGATTATTCTCAACTAACAAGTTTGAGGTTAGAGATGGAAGCACAACCTTTCCAATCTTTTCTCAGTGTTCAAAGTAGCAGAATTTTTATTTTGAAGCAGAGATTGAACCTGGGATCCTTGTTCAAGGATTAGAACTTCAGAACTTGCATCTTTATATGCTTGAGTGGTGATCTGCATTCCATTAATAACAGTCTCCTTGTCTTGCATCAACTTCTTAGAGAGATTATCAGATTGATTCTTATTCTTATGAATATAAAATTTCTCTTCTGTTGAGAAACCATATGAGGAAGGACCATGCCCTTTACCCTTATTTCTTCCATGTTCATCAGTGGGAATGGATTTATTACCTGTCTGATTACCTGATTCCTTTGGTCTCCAAGAAGTGAACTTGGATGTATTCTTATCAAACTTGCACACATAAGATGTATTCCCTAGTTTAAGGAAGTTAGAACAATACATAGGTACTCCCTCATACTCTACGTAATGCCAAAAACCTATGTCTCTAAAACTTAACCATATTCTATCCAACATAAGCTTAGTAACACCAAGTTCAACACACCCTTGCAACATGTGGTCTAGTTCAATTTAGTGAGGCCTTATCTACCCTTATTAGAGTACTATGAGATTATCAATAGACATTAACACCCAGTAATCAAAGAACTGTTGTGGTAAATCATACAGAGCAATCCAAATAGAGACAATAAGGGAGTCTGCATTAGGGTTGAAATTAGGAACCCAATTGGTCATTCTAATTAAATACGATCCAAAATTCCATATCTTGTGAAGCCAACAACGATAATAATCATCAGGTGATGGAAAGAATATCAGAACCTAGAGATTATTTAGCAAAGTAATATCTGTGTGGCCTTTAAAACCCGCAGCATGGAATTCCTTCCTGAGTTTATCCATTTGTGGCCAGCTTCGAGAGAACTTCCCTACCAGCATCCAACGGAGAAGGGCTTCCAATCTCGAGAATTTCTCATCTGTAAAGTGTAGTCTAGTTTCTCCCAGATGCTCTATTTTTTATTTTGGATTGAAGGGAGCGCTATTTTTGATTGGATTTTTTATCGGGTTAAGGTTTAGGGCTTCTCTCGAAGTTCATCTATTCGGGGCTTGAGCATAAGAAATGGGCGGATTAGGGGCAGTTGGTGGCTCCGCCATCATGGCTGTGCCGGCGTAGAGAAGACAGAGGAGCAATTTGTGAGATCGCCGATCCAAGAATCTCGGAGCAATCTTAGAGGAGCACGATCCTATTTTAACTAAACTCTCCTGTGTAAAAAGTACCATTCGACCACTCTCCTTATTCTTCAGCCATAAATTATGTTGCGTTGTTTCTCATCTAATTTTTATTTTAATCCAAAATATCACCCACATTCAATCTTGAGAAATTTTTCTGTTAAATCGACTAACAATTAGATTAAAAATGGAAAATCTAAATTTAATAATTTTTAAGGTTAAATTATAATTATTTATACATTACGATACATTTTATTCTAAGTTATAGGAAACTGATTTATGTATAATAAAAACACTACATCACCCTCTTAATTCCATAGATTATAAAATGACCCATCTAATGGTGACTTTGTATCAATCTTTTCCTAAGTAAATGAATAAAATGAAAATTAACCCTCCTCACAATGCCCAAGGTTTAAAGCAGCACATTGGCCCAATAGAAAACCTAGTCCAACCCAGCTTCAGGGAGCAAACCCTAACCCCTTACTCCCAAATATAAATCCCCCAAGTCACGTTGGACGACAGATTCGATATCAGCCGTCTCCATTCTTCTCTTCATCAATGCCCAAAAAACAGAAAGATGGCGATTCTTGTTAGCCGCCTGTTTCAGTATTCATTTGCCCAACATCTATTATCATCCTGATTATAAAGAGGATAACAGTGACATGTTGCGCATCTTCCACCTCCAAGGCCTCTTTGAGTAGCCATCTGGAACAGCTATTCAACTTCCACATCTGGCTTAGTTAAGGGGCACAGAGTATGAGTGGGATTCAAAGGTTTTTTTTGAATTTCCCACAGAGGCGTTTTGAAAGGATCTTTTTATCTGATAAAATGTCCTTCAAAAATCCTTGTACATCACTTCTTATTATGTTGATCCTTCCATGTAGAATTACTTATTTGATGCGTACCATTCTGAATCATGCGAGTGGCTGGAACTGCCTTCGAATAACTGAAAGGTGCTCACATACCTATCAGTTCAGACAGAGGCACATATAACAAGTGAAGCTTTTAAGTCTTTCTGAAATGAATGGCTTTGGGTAGTGAGTATTTCTCCTTTTCCTTTCCTTATTAGCTTCCAATATTCTTGCATTTTTAATAGATTTGTATGCACTCTTCTTTGTAGTAGAGTTTTACCCGATCTAGAGATACTGCTGGTTGGCTGATTATATCAGTTTCTTACCAACTCGTTCCCTTGAAGCAAAGTTAATCGTGTTGCTCCTTTTAATGCCGATTCTGTGAACGGCATAGGAAAATATTGGGACAGCTACATTTTGTTTCCACGCGCATTCCTGTAAAGGAAAATATTGGGACAGCTACATTTTGTTTCCACGCGCATTCCTGTAAATTCTGACTATGATGATCTCACTACAGATTACAGACCTGTAATGATTTGCGGGCATGATCGCATTTCAAAGAACATCCAAGGGACTGGGTTTGGTTTGCATTTGTTGCCCTGTTTATTATTTTCTACCATGTGGCTTGTGGCTTGCTTTTATATATGATGTTAATCACCATTTTTTGGTGCCTTACTATGACAAGCAAAGCTATAGAATCGTTTCCCTCGCTATCCTTGGCTTTCATTTGATGGGGCGCTTGGACGTTGGGAAACTACATTCACTGCATTTTAAAACATTTAATGTTTTAATTAATTATATTAATTTGTAAAATGACCTTTTAAAATTTAATTTAAAATAAAAAAGTCTACTAAGAATTTACTCTTAGTAAGATTTGAATGTATCTGATATCTTTGATGATTGGAACCTTGATTTGTCTCTATGTGTTAGACAAAGGTAAAGCAACACGGAATACAGTGTTTCCTCCTGGGTGTCCTTCAAGCTTTGGCATTCTCGCCTAGGACATGGGCAGTGGTCATCTTTGGTTGAAAACACTAAACATATGTTGCGTGCGTTCTGGATTTAGTACATTGTGATTTGTGAGGTCCTTCATTGGTTTTATCTAAAACTGGTTTTTCTTTATTATGCTTTTTTGTGAATGATTACTCTTGTTTAATTTGGTTTTTTCTTGCTGCATTGCAAATTTGAATTTTTTGAAACATACTTACAGTTTGAGACTTTGGTTTCAACCAACTTTCTTCCACCATCAAGGTTTTTCAGAGTGATGGAGACACTGTTTTCAAACATGTGTTTGCGGTCCCATTTTGCCTCAAAAGACATTCACCATCAAGTGTCATGTTTGTATATGAGCAGAGTGAAAACATTGTCATGTTGTGGGGATGGGGCTTACAAAGCTATTTCATTCGCATCTTCTGCTTTCCCGTTGAGTTGATGCCTTTGCCACTGTAGTTTATACTATTAATTGGTTAACTACTCTGGTTTTACAAGTTGTCTCTCCCTATCGTCTTCTCTATCCACCGGATCATATTTACTCAAACTTTCATCCTTTCAGTTGTCGAGTATTCCCTTTTGTTTGCCCTATGGTCGATCTCCAAGCTATCTCTTCGGAGCGATCCTTGTGTTTTCATTGGATATAGCTATTGTTATAAGGGTTTCCGTTGTCTTGACACTACCACTGGGAAAATGTCACCTGTCATGTGCGATTTGGCGAGAGTTGTTTTCCCTTTGCCTTCTTCGCTTCAATGTCCTCACTCTCAACTTTGGATGTCTCTGCTTTTTTGGATGATGATGGTGATTCTGGCTCCTTGCCTCCAGTTGTTCAATTGCTTTCTGTGCCCAGTTTAATTTACTTATCCGATTCCAATTAGTTCACACCTGCATGATAGCTTCCTCCTCAGTTCCTGTCGGCAAGCTTACCATCCCCGGCTGTGCCTTCTCCTGCCATTGCCATCACTCCTTTCGCGCCTTTTTTGTCCGTTCGACGTCTCCACCTTCTTGGTCTTGGCCGAATTCCTAGAGAATGGTTACTCGGACGACCATTGGTGTTATTCAGTGATGAGAATACTGGTATATTGTTGCCCATGGTCTTCTTGCTGCTCTTCTTACTTAGTCTGAGCCTTCCGATTATTGTTTGGCTCTTAAGGATCCCTCTTGGATAGCTGCTATGGATGAAGAGTCGCTGCCCTTAAAGGACAGCACACTTGGGATTTGGTTCCTCACCCATTAGATGTCAACATTAATGGCTTCAAATGGGTCTATTGACTGAAGAATTGCCCGTATGGCACAGTTGATCGGCACAAGGCTCGACTTGTTTTACAGGGGTTCTCGTAGATTTCGGGTCTTGATTTTGATCACACTTTCAGTCTTGTGGTAAAAGCTTCCACTGTACGCACTGCCCTTGCCATTGCTACGATGCGCTCTTAGCCCCTTCATCACCTGGATGTCAAGAATGCTTTTATGAACGGTGTTCTTGATACTCCAGTCTACATGACGCAACCTGTTGACTATAAGGACCCACTTCATCCCGATTACGTCTGTCGTCTAAAAAAGGTCATTTACGGTCTCAAGCAAGCTCCTCGGCTTGGTTTTCAGTGCACTACGTCTTTGCTTTACCTTCTGGTATATATTGATGACATCATCCTCACTGGCTTCAATTCCATGCTCCTCCGCCCATTCATTGATAGGACACATCGGGAGTTCGTTATTAAGGATCTTGGCGCTCTGCATTACTCTCTTGGCATAAAGGTTTCACCTACTTCGTTGGGCTTACTTCTTGGACAAGCTAAGTATGCTCGAGATATTCTTACTCGTGCCGGCATGTCTGATGCTGTTCTGGTCACATTACTTTTGTTCCTAGTTTGCAGTTACATAACTCCACCAGTTCTCGTTTTCAAAATATGACTCTTTACTGATCCCTGGTTGGTGCTCTCCAGTACTTGACGATCACTCGTCCAAACTTGGCTTTTTCGGTTAACACCGTTAGTCAACTTCAGGACCTATGATAACTTTGCTACGGTTACTCGGATTCTTCGATATGTTCTCGGCACGTTACATTTTGGTCTTACTTTTCGCTCTGCAAGCACTCCAGAGGTATTAGGTTATTCAGATGCTTATTGGGCTCGTTGTCTGGAAACTCGGCATTCCACGTATGGTTATGCAGTCTTTCTCAGCTGTAATTTGGTCTCTTGGAGCGCGAAGAAGCAATCCACCGTCTCTCGCTCTAGTACTGATTCAGAGTATGTCTTGTTAACACTGCTTTGGAGGTAGTTTGGCCATCTCTTTTGCTTCGCGATGTTCGTGTCCCGCTTTCCAGTTCTCCACTTATGATGTGACAACAACAGTGCCATTTTTCTGGCTCAGAATTCGATTGCACACAAGAGGGCGAAGCACATCACATCGATTATCATTTTTTTCGTGAGTTGGTCTCCTCTGGCAAGCTTTGCTTTGCCCATGCTTCCACTGCTCTTTAGATTGCTGACATTTTCACCAAGGGACTTTCACGTCCCCTGTTCGAATTCTTCAGGTCCAAGCTTTGCGTTGCCGAGCATCCGGCACTTCGCTTGATGGGGGGGGATGTTAGAGTGAATCAAGATTGATTTATTTGATTGATTCTAGATAAGTCTTGTTGACTAAGTCAAGGTCTTAGTAAGACTATTTCCTTTTGTATTCTATTTATTCCTGTCAGCAATAGATTATTTCTTTACGACAAATACATCTTGTCACTTTTATCGATACTTTTATTATTAATTATGTCTTTTTCCTTTCCATCTCCATTCCCTAGGAAATGATAATGAAAAGTTTCATTAAGAGCTGGGTTCTGGAAAGCCAAATCTTGAAAGGAAAGGTTGCTCAACAACTACCACTTTCTCTCTGAAAGAGAGAATTTTCAATTCACTTAAGGCGGGGGCAGCTACAACCAGAAATAGGACAGCTACAACCACTAGAAAGGGTGGTTCACTAAAGGTGAGGTTTCTACAATTAGAAATAGGGCAGCTACAACCACTAGAAAGGGATGATTTTCAATCCACCTAAGGTGGGGGCATCTACAACCACCAGAAAGGGATGATTTTCAATCCATCAAGGGGCAGCTACAACTAATAGAAAGGGATGATTTTCAATAAGGATAATTTTCAATCCACCCAAGGTGGGGGTAGCTACAACCACCAGAAAGGGATTGATTTTCAATCCACCGGGGGGGGGAGCTACAAACCATAAGAAAGGGATGATTTTCAATCCATCGAAGGTGGGGGCAGCTACAACTAAAGTGATGATTTTCAATCCGGGGCAACTACAACCACCAGGAAGGGATGGTTTTCAATCCACCGAGGGGCATCTACAACCACGGGAAAACTTGCCTGACCTACTAGCGAAAATAATGATCATCATCTTGAATACAAATCAGTAGCTACAAATTGGAAAGAAATATTATCTTAATTGAAGATTATCAATCACTAACTACAAATTGGGAAGAAATATCATCTCAAGTAAAGATCATCTTCTCGAATACAAATTAGTAACCACAAATCAGTAACTAGATCATAAGACAAAGATTATACCTTATTTCCCTATTGAAATTGACTCTTATTTTTTTGACACTTTTTTCAATTAGAGTTTGAATGCAATTTAAATGAATGTATAAACAATAATATTATTGAATATGTTATACTCCCTTTGTTTCATTGTTAATTGCTTAATTTAACTTCCAAAAGTTAAATTAGTCCAACTTTGACCATTAATTATTATATATATGTTGTTGGATTCATCATAATTTTATATTAAATTTCTAATTTTTTAACACATAAATAAAAATATTAATAGTTATAAATTAGTGTAGTTGACTTTTAAAAGATTAATGAAGTAATTAATGGTGGAACACAGGAAGTACGATACTTTAAATTTGTCATAACAAGTACTTCTTACGTCCCATTTTGAAGTTCCTACCCTTTTTCAGTTTTTTTTGCACAGAATTATTTTTTGGTACGCTAAACTTTGACCACATATTTGAATAGGTATATGAACAATAATTTTATTGTATGTGATATGATTAGATTCACTGTAACATGTAGTTTCTAAATATTAAAATTTTGTGTGGGACAGATGGAGTAATTATTTTTTGCACAAACTTTAAAATAAGTTTATGTGTCATCCTTTTAATGAGTGATGAGAGTGAGCCTATATTAATCAAGAGAAGGGAGATTTATTACCATATATTTATTGCTAAATATAGAAAGTTTAGAACTAGGAACTTTATAGTGGAACGTCCAAAAAAATGTAGGAAATTTGAAGTGGGAAAGGTAGGAACTATCAATATATTACATGAATGAGACGTTAAGGGACATATGCTCAAAATATGTATTCCTGAGTGCTTATGCTGGTGCATGGTTGTATTTGTAAAGAAGTTTGAGACACTACAAAATCTGGCTTAACAAATGAGGAAAAAGTATTGGTGTACCTTTTCTTTTTTGTTTAAAAAATAATAATTATGGGGCATATCATTTGGCTCTCCAATCCATTGAAAACTAAAAAAAAGAGATTACAAGTGATTTGCTATGACAAGAATTTACATGTGGAGGAACTATTGTTCCCATCAAGCGAGAAAAAAGATGTAAGACCTTGGATATACTACATAATAGTATATCCACTTTCTTTTGATTCCACGCAAACGAAACTCCATTCCTTGTGTCGCTTCGTAGTTGACCAGGCAGGGAAGTACTGAGGCTAAACGATTTAGCCTTCAAAAGAGATGAGAAAGTGTTGTAAAGAGAATGATTACAAGGAGTGAGTATCCTACATGTAGGATCCTAATTCCTACTCCAATCAAATCTTCTTTTTGGGAGATTAGTTCCAGCCATTGATCTTTTGTACAAAAGAGCCCAGTATCTTCAGTGAATCGAGCCAGTAAATGAAGTTGGAAAATCAAATACA
The DNA here is from genome assembly GCA_037428765.1 of Rubia yunnanensis. Taxonomy (NCBI): domain Eukaryota; kingdom Viridiplantae; phylum Streptophyta; class Magnoliopsida; order Gentianales; family Rubiaceae; genus Rubia; species Rubia yunnanensis. The sequence continues at coordinate 67,065,882 of CM075064.1, forward strand.
ACCTCATCGGAGCTTGTACAAGCCGTTTCTCCCTGCATAGAAGAAGAAAACAACAATACTCGTGTTCGATATAATAGAGAAGAAGAAACAGTGCATACCAGACAAATGCCATGGCAACAGATAAGGTCAACATGGTAGATAATTTTGGTGCACCTTAATATGGCAGTAGGATTGTAAAGCATTTCAACACACATAACTACTAATAAGTACCTTATAGTGAAAGCATTTCAATAATTACTAATGAATAGGCACATGATATTGAAAGCAGTATCAGAGCAGCATTAAATGAATGTAGCCCCAGTTAGGGAGGGTGGAAATCCCTGAATCTGATAGATGGCATGACTATTTTATCCAAATGAATAAGTCCTATAAGTTTTCTATCAAAATGTGATGAATCGATGTTACCCAAATCATCTGGAAATATTAAGTGACCAAATTTAGCAATGTAGTCAGCTGGTTTATTCCATTTTCTATGAATGAACATTAAACAGTTTGACCTAGTAGCATTTTCACTTTGAGTGCTACAGAGTACAGTTCAAAGGGAGCTACTAGTGGATTGTTTATCATTTGAATAGCTCTTAAACAGTCAGATTCATAAACCAATCCACTGAATTTTTCTGACATTGTTGTTTGGATGGCTAACTGAATACTGATCAGTTCAGCCTCCAAAGGAGATTTAGCTCGAGAGGATAGAAAACTAACCTTGATTACACGCCCTCTATGATTTCTAAATAGCAGTCCATGCTTACTAATTGAGGAGAAAGATGCATCTATGCTACACTTATAACCTAGAACTGGAGGAGACCAAACTACAGGTATTTGAGGTTTATTTTTTCTTTCCAAAGTATGGCATTAAACCTGCCATCATCTAGTAAATATCAAATTCTGAGCTCTTGAAAATTGGGAAAACAACAAAGATATTGAAACACATTTCATTTATGCAGTGCACTACTGAGTCAATGGTTCAGGCCTTATTATCATAGAGGAAAGTAATTTTTTCTTTCCACAAGTGCCAGAAGGTGACTGAGGCAACAGTAAGAACTACCATTTTTTGGGACTTAAAATGAGTGTCAAAATATATGTAAGAGTTGATTCTGTCCCACACTGAAGGGTATGTTTGGCCAGCTATGTTCATGAGAAGATGCATTTTAGACCACACAGAGAATGCAAATTGACATTCATTGAAAATCAAGAGAATCAACTTGATTACAGAATGGACATTTAGAGGCCATATTGATGCCTATTGATAGGAGGGTGTTATCAAATAGCAAGAAGTTATTCATGAGTTTCCACATGAAGATAGAGAGATTACCTGGTATACTTTGCTTCCAGACCTTATCTATAGATGGTCTTAGGGTTGCTCTTTGTCTAAGTTCCAGGTATGGACTCTTAATGGTGAAAGCACCATTTTCAGTTGAGGTTCATATGAGTCTATCCTCTTGTTCTGGGATCAGTTGAGCATCCTGCATAATTGATAAGACATTGGTAGCCAGAATTGGCTCCAGAGTGGCCATGTACATCAGCCTATTAGCTAAAATTTTTTCCAGTGAGATATGAGGGAGTGAAGGGTTCTGATCTGGCCATTGATAGCACAAAGCTCCAGTACCAGACCAGTTTCCATTCCAAAAACTATTGCTGCCCTTGCCTGGGATTATCTTTGAGTGTGAGTTACATAACCCAGTGACTTGACAAATATTTGACCAAAGAGGGCATTGTAGTGTAGAAGCAGGGATAAACCACAAGAATTTTGTCCATACTCTGTCATTAATTTGCATTTCCACCAGAGCTTACATGAAAAAGCAAAAATGAATGTGTGAAGATTCCTTGTACCTAAACCATTTATTTTATTGAGAAGCATGTTTTTCGCAAGGATCTCCACACCTTCTTATTTCCATGCTCAAATTTCTCCAAAAACATGTTGACGCTCTTTTTTTTTCAAGAAGCTTAGCTAGGGATTTTGGGGGTTTTGTGGTAGCAAAAATATGTAGAGGTATAGACATGAGGCATGTTTTGATTAAAGTTATCCCATCTACTTAGTTTAACCAGATGTTTGTCCAGTCATTAAGTTTTGCATCTATAGCTTCAATTAGATGATTATAGTTAGACAACTTGTTTTTTCCCCTGAAAATGGGGACTCCTAGATAATTGAAACACTCTTGGCATTTTTTCGTACCTAGGATGGATTGAACAAGCCTGTGACTGACGTAGAGGCTTTTGTGGGGAGATAGTACTCACTTTCGCAGAATTTTATCAGTTGGCTAGATGTGGACTGATAGGCTTGTAGGATTTTTTTTATTTCTTTCAAGTTCTGTTTTCCAGCTCTCAGAAAAATCACGTATCATCATCATACATTAGATGTGTGATTTTAGCTGGGTGAGTGGAGCATTGAAAGTACTCTACTTTCCCTACCTGAAAATATAGCTTTATAGCTCCAGAGAAGGATTCAGTGAGAACATTATACAGAAATGGTGACAATGGATCACCTTGTTGAATGCCTCTGAAGGCTTTAAAAGAGCCACAAGGGGATCCATTAAACAGAACTGAGAAGGTGGCAGAGGAGATCTTTGTTAAAATTAATTTAACAAAGTGACCTGAAAAGCCAAATTGTAGAAGAATGAAGTTTAAGAAACCCTCAGAAACCATATCAAATGCCTTATGCATGTCAAGCTTAAGGATAATATTTTGGGTTTTGCACTTTTTATTGAGTAGCCTATACATCTGTTGCATTTGGATTACATTATCAGAGATGTCCCTATTTTTTAGGAAGGCAGACTGTTCAATTGAAATAAGGGATTTCATAATGGGACCTATCCTATTCATTAAAAGCTTAGACAAGATTTTATTAATTAATTTGGACAAGCTTATTGGTCTGTAGTCTGAGAAGGTTTTTGGGGTGGGGATAAGTGTGATCCATGTGGCTGAGATGGCTTGGGAAATTGGTTGACCTTTGAGGTATGAGTTGATAAAATCCAAAAGGTCATTTTTGATATAGTCCCAAGAAAAAGTGTAAAACTTGTTGGAAATCCACCAGGGCCAGGTGGGCTGTCTGGATTAGATCCAAATACAGTAGCCTTGACCTCCTCCATATCAGCAGGTCTGATTAAATCATAGTTTTGTTGAGTGGAGATGATAGAATGAATCACTTTTAAAAAGTTGTTCCAGTGGAATGCTGTGTGGTCTGAAGCACCCTGGGATATAAGATTTTTAAGGAATGAAGCACCTTCATCTTCTGTTTAAGTTTGGTTACTAATCCAAGAGCGATCTTGCTTTTGGATTGTTGAGATTAGGTTTTTGGTATTTTTCTCTTTTGGTAGACATATGGAAGAATTTGGTATTACTATCACCAAGTTTAATCCATTTTTCTTAGAGTTTTGGTGCCAGAACATTAATTCTTCTTTTAATGCTCTTAAAAGGGAGGCCTTTGCCGGGTTAAGCTTAATTAAGTTGATATCTGATTGGTTAGTAAGATACTCTGTCTCAGCTTCAGAAACCAGTTTTTCAGCCATAGAAATATTTTGATGAATATGACCAAAATGTTCTTTATTCCATGTTCTGAGAGTCTTTTTAAGCCTTTTAAGTTTGAAACTAAATCTTTCCATGCCTTTTAAAGAGAATGATTTATTTCAGTCACTGCTAATGAGGTTTCCTTAGTCTTGTTCCCTGTTTAACCACATTAAATGGAACCTGAAAGGTTTTGGCCTTCTAACATCAGCAGTCTGAAGTTTAAAAGTAAGGGGAAATGATCTGATAGGACCCTATTTAGACCTTGGATTGATGAGTTTGGAAATCTATTGATCCATTCCTGGCTAAGTCCTTTGTCTAATCCTTTGAAAACCCTACCTACTTCCCTATTGTTAGTCCATGTGAATTCACATCCAACAATGGTAGTATGTAGGAGTCTTAGGTTGTCAATGAATTCATTAAAATCTCGAATACTTCCTCTATTAGGAGTATCTCTATATTCATAAATCGAGGAGATGGCATTAAAATCTCCAATCACCATGAGAGGATGGGGAGAGATGGAGTCATTTAGAGCTTTCAAGTTGAGCCAAAGATCTTTCCTTAGATCTCTGGATGTTTTGGCATAAAGAAACACTCATAACTAGGGAATCCTAGTGGCAGACTCTATGATTTCCATAGCAAGGAATTGAGTATACTGGGAGTGAAAGGTTAGCTTAATCGAATTGTCCCATAATAGCCAGATTATTTTATTATCAGCCTGGAAATGATTTTTAAAGGCTAATTTAAATTTTAAACAAAAAATGTCCTGGTCATTATGCATGGGTTCAATTAGGCAGATGAGAGATACTTTGTGTCTAAGCACTAGAGATTTAAGCCTGTTAAGGGATTTATTGTATCCTCTACTATTCCAAATTAAAAATTTAGCTACAGTTATATGTTCTGACATTTAAAATTTAGAGGATTTAGTTGTATTGGATGATCTTAAGATCATATTTAGGCCTAAAAAACAATTTTCCAGTTTCTTATTTTTTGAGTTAGAATCTGAGATAGCTAAAGACAAGTTATCTTTAATAGAAATAGAAGAACCTGTCATATCAGTGCTTTCCTTGTCTAATGAGGATGAGTAGATCACTATATCCATGGCTTCGGTGTAATTCAAAGCTGGGGAACTACATTTCTTGCAATAGGTTGAGTGCTGTGATTTGTAACCAACTTCATCTATATCCTGCAAAAGAGAAAATGAGTTGTTAATTCTCACAAGTTCTTCATAAGAGATGATAGCAAGTTTCGCTGAATGAGATAAAATGAAATCATCCTTTGCCCAGGATTGCTATCAGTAGAGTTAAAGGGGATAGGGGGATCCTGAATTTTTGCAATAAGGCTAGCTTCTTCTAGAGTGGTGAGTTTCTCTGATAGAGATTCCTGGTGCTGATCTAGGGCATCAGAGGGGGACCTGGTGTTGGGAGGACATCATAGTGGCCTTTAGTTTCTCCCAGATTGAGAGACCTGATGGATCACTCCGAGCTCGTGTTCCTGCTTTAGACTGAGAGCCTTTTTTAGGATGGTTCGTTTCATTATTATGGTTCCTTGAACCATATATCCAGCCAATGTTTTGAGGTGCTTCTGTGTGGGAGGGGGTAGGGAGAGGGGTGGAGGGCTATGCTATGGGCAGGTTCAGGCTTGGAGGTTGAGAGTGTTTTGGACAAAGACCCCGTGGAACATTTTTATTAGGACCAGTGGGAGGAATACCCTGGGAATATGAGTGAAGAAATATTCTATAGTTATTAGAGATATGGCCTAGTTTGTAGCAAGTAAAACAGTACTGAGGCTTGGATTCATAAGTAATATTATACCATTTATTCTTTGCAATAGAACTAAGCCTAATTCTGTCAGGTAACTTTACTCTCAAACCAAATTCAACACATGTTCTAATGGTTGATGGTATGGTTAGGTTTTTGGTGGGAGCATCTACTTGAACAAAGTTATTCATTGAGCTACCAATTGCAACTACAACTTCTGGGTGGAAAAAATGAGTAGTGGGGTAATCTATGCTAAGCCAGATAGGGAAAAATGAGGGTTCCTCATCTTAATCAAAATCTGTGGTCTATTTATGTATACGCATTGAAAATTGACCAAGATTCCAAACAGGCTTACTCCAACACCTCTGTCGATCCTCCGCTAAGTTGAAGGTGAGCCGCACGTGCTTGGAATTCATCCATGTGACCTGGATATCATATTTAAAGCCAATTGAAGCCATGTGTTTTTGGATGAACTCTAAAGCCGGTCTGCCTTTTGAGAACTTACCGATAAGAGTGTGGTTGAATGACATCACAATTTCTTAAATTTCAGATTGCGGAAATAGGCAAGCTATTTCTCCTTTGTATTAGAACAACGGGTGGAGCGTAGTTTTGGTTGATTGGGATAAGGAATCTGGTTTAGGTTGGATTGGTTCATTAGGTTTTGGGCAAAAGAGGGCGGGCTCAGACAAGGAGGTGGAGCTGCCATTGGCGCTTATATAGGAGAGGATATCAGTGGTGGTTCTGTCGTGATATAGTTGTTATCGGTAGGGGTGATTGTGGTGAATAGTGTAAAGTTAAATGAAAGATATGAGAGAGAAGAGGGCATTCAAGTAAAGTTAAATGGAAGGTAAATTTAAACGGAATTCAAGTCTAGTATTGGTGTATCTGAAACTTGGCATGTTTAATTTTTCCAAGTCAAATTTGGTAAAATTTTCCAAGTCTAAATATAAATTAATATACTTATGATAAAATATCATATGAAATATTGTTGGATTCAATTGGCTAAGTCATTAACATGATATTGTTGAAATATTGTGAATATCATAGTGTTTTAGGGATTTAAATTGTTGAAATAAAAAAAATGAACTTTCATGCTTGATTTAAGCTTTATATTCCTGTAAGATGGATGGTATGTATATTCTATGAATACACCGTAATTTCATATGCGATATGTTATCATAACATGCTTGATTGCCAACTTGGGAGTGTTGAGTTAGGCCTATTGTAGGTTCATGAGTACCGGTTTGTGAGTGCATGCATATATGATCGAGAGTACCGTTCCGATCGTTAGAGCCTAAGTTGATTGGATCATTATGTAATAATGTTCATGTTAGGGATGAGATCCCTAATGGGGGTGTAAAAACCCTCGGTGTACCCCGATATGATGAGCATGATTGTAGCAACTAGGGTTGTCGTGTAGCAACCATAGTCATTTCAATCTTAGAGTTATCACGAGGTGCTTATTCTTTTGCCTCTATAGGTCTAGGGAAAAATGTCCATAGTGGAGTTTCCGAGATGTATATTCCTTACTCTCATACCTAACAGTTGCTACCTACGCAAGGCGACAATTCAGTCATTTGATCCTTTAAGGGGGGGGAGCCTTTGCATCGAGAGTGAGTTTTACAGGGAAGGAATTACGGTATCCAATGGTATGATCAAATCATTTTCCATAATAATGGAGGGGGTAGTGATAGCCAATAAGATGCCAATGAACCTTTGTGTGACAAATATTGGGAATGACCGACTATCACCCACACTATGTGACACAGAAGACATGAGATAGGTTTATATGTCTTGTATGCATAGAATTTAGGATCAAAGTCATTTACCGATCATGTTATGCAAATATATCCAAGGCTAGTTTAATATAGTTTAATATCTCTCGTTTGCATGATTTGTAGTCGTTAGATAAAAACCCCCAATCCAATGTTTGTAGCACTAGCTATTCTCAACACACAATCAGAGTGACGCTCGATTGTGAGTTGTGTCAAGTTAACTTTCCAATTCTAGCAAATTTGGACTTGCCACTAGCTACTCTCTAATAGTTGGTAGTGAGCATACGAGCAACTTATAAATCTTATCTTTAATCTCCAAATGCTCAACGGGTAATTGATCTCCCGAAAGGTTGGTTTGTTAACGATCCCATGGAGTGGGGATCAAATTTTGGCACTTCTGTCGAGGATGCTAGTTTAAATTTGATTGCTAGCTTGCATGACTAGTTGGCAGTAGTAGTTTTCTTTTTTTAGCTTTTGTTGGTTATTGTGTTGAGCTTTTCACTAGTTATTCCTAATACTCCTAATTTGTTTTGCTAGTGTTCTCTGTTGGACATGTAGTGTATTTCTTCTTGTTTATGGTACACACCCGTACCAAAAACTTAGGAACTTTACCCTATCTACCAGAAAATGCAGGTGGTCGGAGAAGGAGAGATAGAGAAGAGGTTTCATAGGGACCAACTGTTTGTGTAGAAGTAGGGAGATAAGCTATGGTGGAAGACGATAGAATGCTTAGGGAGTTGATGGCTCCAAATCTGGAGAGTCAACCCCTTTGTATCTTCTTCCCACCCTTACCACCCAATGTTACTTGCGAACTCAAAAGTGGAATGATGCAGTGTTTGCCCACCTTTCACGGGATGACCAGGAAGGATCCCAACAAACATCTCTTAGAGTTTAATTTGGTTTGCACCAATTTGAAACCACCGGGGGGGGGGGTGTTAGAGGAGTATTACAATTTGAGGTCCTTTCCTTTCTCACTGAGAGATACTGCTAAGGAATGGCTTTACTACCTCCCACCGGGCTGTATCACCTTGTGGATGGATATGAAGCAAAGGTTTCTAGAGAAGTATTTACCAACTTCAAAGTCTATTGGATTGAAGAAATAGTTGTCCAACATTTTGCAACTCCCCGAGCGAGTCTTTGTATGAATATTGGGAGCGATTCAAGTGTCTATTGGCAAGCCGTCCTTATCATTAGGAAGGAAATCTAGTGTACCACTTTTTTGAGGGCTTGTGGGATGAAGACATGCGAATGGAGAACGCCGCATGCAATGGTTTGATAGCGAACAAGAGCCCCAAGGATGCTATGGCCTTATTCGAAGAAATGAAAAATGGGTACACAATATTTTGAGAGCCGATCACGGGTGAAGACACTGGAAGAATCTACTCACTCATTGCCCTAAGCTTGAAGAGCAAGTCCAAGCTCTTGCTTCAATAATGAATGAATTCATGAAGGGGATGACTCATCAAGAAGAAGTGCAAGATATGGAAATTAGATCATCTGACCGACATGTACCACAAGTTGTGAAGGACTTTGAGGAGGTAAAGGCTTTGGACTTCAACGGAGGCAATAGGTAGTATGATAGGGGAAACCAAGGGTTCCGAGGGAACCAAGGAGAGCGTCAAGATCCCTGCGTCGATTCCTTCAACCCGAGGTAAAGAGACCACCCAAAATTTTGATGGATAGATGACAATCAAGGACACAATCGTTGGGGGGGGAGCTCCACCTCAAACCTGTCCTAGGGGTGAGAGGCCTTTGAACAACAATGGTCCTATCTATGAGTTGGATTGGGAGGAGATCTTAGAGGTGATTGTGCAATTGACTAAGAAGAGTGATATGTTTTCGGAGCACACAAGAAGAGAAATTGAAGAGCTAGGCACGAGGGCTTTCTCTAGCATCAAGAATCTTGTGGTGTAAGTTGGCCAACTTGCCATCTCGGTTAGCCGGCTCAAGGCCAGAGACTCTGGCAAGCTGCTGTTCTAAATTGAAGTAAATCCATGAAATTTGAGTGCGCTAAAATTGAGAAGTGGGAAGGAGGTATGAGAAGCCAAGAAGGAGATTGTGTAAAAATATGACAAGATTGTGGAAAACAACAAGGCTGCATTTGAAGAGGAAGAAATAGTCATTGAGGAGGAGCCCACACAAGAGCTTCCTACCACCAACGAAGATCAAATCCACTAAGTCTTAAAAAAGGTTGAGGTTAGTATTCCACTCTTAGACGTAATTGAGAAAATTCCATCATATGCTAAATTTTTGAAGAATGCTTTCACCAAGAGAAAGACTAAACCTATTAAAAATGTAGGCCAATTGAAAATAAGAGGAGTCGCCACACTAACTCATAGAAATATTCCCAAAAAGTGTCCTATATATCTAGGTGGTTGGTTGATTAAGGAGGCTTTGATGGACCTTGGAGCTTCCATTAATGTTATCACCTATAGCCTATTTGAGACTCTTGACTTAGGTAAACTTAGGGACACTAGGGTGATAGTTCAACTAGCCAATCATTCCCAAGCAATCCCTAGGGGGATAGTAAGGGATGTTATGGTTAGAGTGTGTAATCTTGTTTAGGTGGACTTCTATACCCTTGAGGTGATGCATGGGAGGTCATTGCCATACCTCTCAAAGTTAAATTTATAATCCCTTAATGCTTACTAACCACAACTAAGTACATAGTGGCAAATCGAGCTTATCCACGAAGAAGAGGGAATTTCTTAAGCGTTTAAACATACAAGGTTGATATTAGGCTAGAAGTAAATATATACAGATATTTAAAAGCAAGTAAAGGGGGGGGGGGTGGATGGTTGGTTTTGGTCCTAATTTATGAATTTAAAGAAAAGATAACTAGCAAAGTTAAGTAACTACGCTATTCATCAACCAAACTAAGAAAAAGGGGTCAAACCTACAAAAGATAAACCCTTCAGGGCAATTGATATCCACTTTCAAACATAATGTAGATTATTGAACCATTCACTCATTCCATCACATTCATTACCTATGGGGAATGCCAAAAGTTCCCAACATTCAATTCTTCTTAATAGTAATTCATAAAGACAAACAACGACAATTTGCAAACCTCATTGATAATAACTTTAGGCAAACCACACTCTAAAGTTATTTCATCAACAACATTACACACGAAGAACCATAGATTTGATAACAACAAGCCTTCTACCAAAGACAAAGGCATTTAACCAAACATAGCATTCATTAGGCTAAACCTAGAACAAACCACGTTCAAGATTCAACCTTGCATTGCATCTATAGGATAAACATGAGAACAATCCATATTAACATATTTATCCAGCAAGAATCGCAACACATTATGCTCAAGAAGTTATAATTCTATGTTCTTGGATTCTCATATCAAAGAGAAGAGAAATTTGCAACTTTCCTAACACCATAACACTTCAATCATACAAACACTTCATATACTCAAACAACCCATAACATAAATGAAGTAAAACATCACATTAAAACACATGAATGCTAAATAAAAAAAATGCTTCAAGAAAGAGTGAAATAGAGGTTCTTACTACATAGATATGGAAGCTTCAATAAATTTCTCCTAAGTACAAACTAACCTAGATGATGAAAAGACATAATTAATACTACAAAAACTAAGAAAAGAAAGAAAAAAACTAGGGTTTGAAACCTAGAAAATTGCAGGAGAGGAAGAGGAAAATGAGTAGAGGATAGTATTTAGTATTTAAAGTAAAAAAAGGTAAAGAGGATTTCTGGCCACCCAAAGTTTGCGAAGCATGAACAAATCTTTGCTCGTCGCAAAGACTGCAGAATCAGCAACCATAGTTTCTTTTCCTTCTTGGTTCAATTTCTTCTCTTTACTTCAATTTTTTCCCATTCTTCAAGTATTCAAATCTTCAAAGCAAGTCTTCAAAGTGTTCAAAAGGTGATTTTCAATGGTCTCCGATCTTCAAGTCTTGATGCTTTTTCCTCGTTACACAAAATCCACTTAGAAAAGGTAAAAGAGCGCAACAGTCGCTCTTACCTATCCTAAGAGAATTTCAAGGCAAAATAAAAGCTCTAGTTGACAAAAGAGCACAAAAGTGATCCCCAAAAGTCCTAAAATATACACATAAAATGGATATATCAATGCGCGGCGAAGGTGCATCCCCAATTCTATTGGGGTGACCATTTTTTGAAAGAATCAAGGACTAAGATAGATGTCCACTTGGGAACATTGATCCTAGAGGATGGCATTGATAAGGTTGAGTTTGGCATTTATAAATCTAAGTATGAACCCTCCACTTCTTCTCTTGCATACAATGGTATAAGCCCGTGTGATGGATTTGACCAATTTGATTAATCTTGCATTGGTGATGACAATGAGAGTCTTGATGTGAATGATGAGAGAAGGCATGTTTTGAGCTTTGATTTTGATGAAAATATTGATGAAACTTATGCCAAGCATGATCTTAGTGATAATCTTTCCATGAATAGTGTTTGTGATTATATGCTACCTAACATTGAAACCTTGCATGTTCTTTCTTCTTTGAATGATAATGTTGATGATACAAATTTTGATACATATGATGTTATTGTTCCTTGTGCTATTAAGAATGCTTGTCTTCCAAATGTGAGCACTAACATGCAGCGGGTAAGGATACATGCTAAGGAGTTTAAACATCCTAAATGCCTCCCTATGCCCAAAATAAACAAGATTGTATCAACAATTGTAAAGGATGAACTTGTTTGGTATGTGGAACCTAAGGCAAAAGGTAAGTCTCGTGTGATGTGGAGACCCGTCCATAGGGACATGGTTGTGGGCGGGGTCGCAGATGATGATTCTGGAGACCCACTAATGAATTTTTCGTAGTATTGAAAATGAATGAAAAATAACTTGTAAGGACGATAATAAAGAAAAAAAATGCTTTTATTATGTTTAAGTAGGTTGTGAAATTTGTCATGTGACTTTTGGAATGTGTTTGTCAAATTGGTGGCATTTTAGTGATTTATAGTCATTGAATTTTAAGCTGGAACAATATTACGCTTGATTTTTGTGTTTTTAGGTGCTGGAAATTTTGCAACAAAATTGAAGTGGCCTTAGCACGGGCGATGCCAAGCCTCATGCCGCATGCCTAGCATGAGGCATTCAAGCGGCACCTGCCGAGCCACATGAATGCCGCCCGTACCACCTAGAATGACCAATTGGCTGGCGCAAGGCCCCTGTATAACCCTTGTGCCCTTGCTCCAGCAGAAACACAAACCCAATCATGACCCTCATATCTCCCGAGCCTAAAATCTTCACATCTCTCTCACTTCTTATCCAAATTAGACAAAATTTTCCCAAAATGCTCCCTTCTAAAATTTGGACAAAACCCACCTATAACCCGATCCAAAAACAACCGAGAATTGTCCAGATCTGAAGAAATCCTGTTCGGCCAATTTGAGTTCTTTCTCAAAGAACTTGAATTTCTTTCCAATTTGAGCGTTGAAGATTGCTGGGATTTTCTCTAGACGAAGTTCTGCACACTCCACGAGCCTCAATTGATCAAAATCTGCCACCGATTCCCGATTCGGTGCAATGGACGAACCCCCTATTTAGAAGAATTGGAAACTTTTGATTTTTTTTTGGGTTGTTGAAATTTCATGTTAAGAACATTGGGTAGAGGGCTTGATTGTGATTTTTGGCATTGTATTATTTTGTGGGCAAGTTTTGGTTGTTGGGTAGTTGGATTGGGATTGTGATTTGGGCTGTTAGTATATTGTTGGATTGTTTGTGTTACTTTTTTTTGCTCTTGAGATGCCAAGACAGAGAGTTGACCTGAGTGTCCCCTTCATGGAATTACAAACACTCAGTCCAGAACACTAGGAGAGATGAGAGCGTCTTTTGGGATGCCTTATCTTGGAGACCAAGTTTGTGGACAAACAGGTTATCTGCTTCATTTTGCGTGTTTTAACCGTTACATTTGGCATACTTATGGTTAGTTTTAGTTGGTGGATTTCTAGTTTTAGTTGAGTTTACGTGACAAGGGGTTTAGACGGTCATGTTTGGCTTTCTTATCTAAATCCCGCATTTTGTAGACTTAATTAGTACTAATGGACGTCTTGTCTCCACAGGCTCCTAGGTCTTCATTTTGATCATCTTTAGTAGGTCTCCCGTGGATACCTTTTGGTTACATTCAAGGATGTTAGAAGAGGCGAAAGCCATTCACATTAGAATGATAGAAACTGAATGCCACGAACATCAATACGTGGTAGAAGGAGATTGAAGCCAAAGATAGGCAGCTTCAGATTTTAAGACGACCAAAAGAAAAAATAGTTAATCATGGTTCGAGGAGTGTTTCCTTAGCTCGGGTACGATCCAGAAATAATTAGCCTTCAAATTTGGTTCCATTAGATTGTTCTTCTCGAGTACTACAAAATTAACTACTAGAACTTCCTATTTGGAATAACAGTTCACCCGAAGCAAGAAAACAAAGTTCAACCAACGAAGCATTAGCGGCCGGTCACAGTTCGCCCATAGTCAAGCACCAGCGGCATCTGACAAAGCACACGACCCACACTACATGAGGGACACCTTAGGATCTGTGAAAACCCGCATCAGACCTTCACAAAGCAAAGAGCCGGATCGTGACAAAGACCTCGGACTATGGAGCTTAGAGATGAAGAATTGAAAAATTGGCTTAGTGTGGAGCTGGACCGAGAAAACCTTCACGGACAGTGAAAAAATTCCTTAGAAATACCATGTACTATTTGCTGTCCTTGAAAACCTCCACAGACCGTGATTAAACCCTGAGAAAAAACCGTGTAATGTTCGCGGTCGTGGCACGAGAGCTTCACAAACCGCGCTAGATCCCATGGACCGCATCTATGAATGTTCACGGACCATGCCAGATTTGGCGCCCCATGCTTGAATGCTCCATGGACCGTGACCTCCGTGTCGGTCTGTGAAACTTGGCGGCTGACCTAGGGTTTTGCTATTTTTGGCCTATTTTGGGCCTATTTTTAGCCCCAACCTCCTCCTACTATATATAGGAGCCTTAGTCTTCTACTAAACCATACCTAGGCATAATGTAGATTAGCCTATTTTTAGCACCAACCTCCTCCTACTATATATAGGAGCCTTAGTCTTTTACTAAACCATACCTAGGCATAATGTAGATTAGCCAAGGTCTTTCAACCTATCCGGGCCTAGGCTCTCATTTTTACCTAGGTCTTTCAACCTATCCAAGATTTTCTCAATGTTACCCAAATTGCCACTTTGGGTTCAACTTGTCTGGGTTTTTGTATTTTTTTTTCATTTTCCAAAATTTTCATTTTTTTGGTGTAGCACAAAATTAACCCAAAAGTGGCTTCATACTACCAAAGATAGGATCAATTACAAAAAATACACCACCAATATTCTAAAACAATCTACCCCATGTAAACTAGGAACCCTAGCATAGCATGTCATGCCACCAAATTTCCATCCAAAAACATTCCTCAACAATCAAAAACTAAGACCACCAACAAACTAGAAAAACTACCGGCAAAAGCATAACATGCACTGAGGAAATCCAAGAATGAAACTCCCTAGGTGCTCACTACTCCCTTCCCCACACTTAGCCGATGAATACTCCCTAATGCAAGGAAAATCATGTCAAAACATAAGTGAGGTTGGGAGAAATAGTGACACTTACTCTTGAGGCCCCAAAGGGCCTTCCTCCCCCTCGTGGCTAGTGTTGCTTCTCTCAATGTATCCTGTTGCTTGAAGAGTGGCCTCAATGCAATCCATCCTCGAACTAAGCTCCTCCACTTGCATCCTTACTCCCCCTATCACTTGGACTACCTCTTGCAGCACCAGGGTAGAGCTCAAAAATTGATCCCCAAGTGCATGCAATCGGTCAATGATATCCGTGGATACGCGATAGTGGCTATGGTGTGATCTCAAAGATGTCTCACCTTCAGCCTCCTCAATGTCTATCTCTGGGGTGGTTAAGACTCTATAGAAATCTCTCTAAAATTGTTGGTCCGGCTCAATACATAGGTCATCCAAATATGTGTCATGGTTGATGGTGGTGCACTCTGGCTACGGATGTACCATGAAACTACAAGTGCTCACTTCACCATAAATCCATACATATATACTCTCAGATAGTCCATTCCATCATACGACCCGTGGGACCAGACACCACAACATGAACCATAGTGGATGCAATCTTGGAGAGATTCCATATTTAGGGTCCAACAGGATATGAGCCTCCTCACGGACAGGTTTGATTATCATGAGGATGAGACAGCTAATAAGTTCAACAGGGTGAATGGGAAGCCGCATATTAGGAGGATGGACATGGGTTTACTCCACCATGGGATGCATTAGGATGATTGCTTTCACTAGAAGCCACACGAGCAGGGGCATAGAGCCAGGCATGACGGACGTTGAGGAGTTTGGGTGTTTCCAACCTTTTTCCTACCTTAGTCACATACATTGGGGACAATACATGAACTAAGGGCGGGGAAGGGAGTTGGAACACTTTCATTGGGTGGCATCTTTTTTACCCTTATCTTTTATTCCTATTCTGTTTTGATGTGGATGATGCATGTTTTCTCATGTTTTCTTTCCCTCACCGCCTTTGAAATTTTTTTTATAGGTGTGAGGGCACCTTTTTGTAGTGGTTTGGGATGTTGGAACCTTTGGTGGTGTTAGCTTTTTTTCCTTATTCTAATTGTAGTATGAAGCCTACTTTGGGCATTTTGTGCTACAAACAAAATTGACAAATTAAAAAATGAAAAAAACCCAACTAAGTCCAAAACCAAAAAGGGAAACTTAGTAAACAATGGGAAACGCTCGCATGGGTTGAAAAACCTATGCAAAAGTGAGAGATCAAATGGTGTGGAAAAAAGTGAGAAGTGAGCTTTGGAAAAGAAAAAAAATGTGGGATGCTAGGATGAAAATTCGAAAGGGCTCCTAGGCAAAATGAGAGAAATTGAAATTTATCCTATGCTTCTCTTGGATTGATTGTCTTAGTTTCTTTGCGATACGAGAGTGAGAGATTTTTATGTCTTCGGGGGCTGGGGTAGTCTAGGAATAAATTTTGGGTGTTTTGGGAAATTCTTTGCATGCTATGTTTCACTTGGATATTTTCTCGTTCTAGTTTACTCGAGGACGAGTAAATGTTTAAGTGTGGGGGATTTGATGGGACGCTAGAATCATGTGTTTCCTAATGCATTTAGCACATCTTTTGGTAGCTTTTGTATAGTGGATTGCTAGGTTTAAGTGGGTTTACATTACAAGGGGTTTAGATGCCCATTATTGATTTTCTTGTCTAAATCCCTCATTTTGTAGCTTATTTAGATCTAATGGACACTATGTCCTTACGAGCATCTAAATGTTTTGTGAGATTATTTGTAGATCGCTCGTAAGCACTTCAGAGTAGCTTAGTGAAGAACATTTGCAAGAATGGTAGAAGATTGTTGAAGGCCATTCACAAGAATGATAGTAGACAGAAGACTACACACTTAATTTTGGTAGTAGATGAGATGTCACAAAGAAAAAAGAGTCAAATTCTAGAAGGAGTAGAAGACTGGCACGACCCGTATACATTTACCCAGCCCATGCCAAATCGATGACTTTCGAGACTAAGTCCTAGCGCATTTTGTGTGATTTTGTACGGTTCATGCCTTCATACGGTGAAGACCGGGACCTCCAGTTTGAGTCCTGCAACCAATTGCACTGTTGTGCCATCAAAACCTGAAGAAGATGACTCCAGACGGCGGTCGGCGAGATTCTGCATGGGCCGGGATGCTCAGACTGCCAAGAACACTCTCTAGTCGGTGACCCACATGACTTTGTGTAGGCCGCACGATCAGTTTGGTCGAGGAACACCTCCAGTTCATGACCCGTGTACTTTTGCACGGGGCCGTAGACGTGGGCCGTGTACTATTGCACGACCCATGCCGACGTGGCTGCTAGGGTTTCCCCTTTTGTTTTGGCTTCTCTAAGGCCTATTTCCACCTACTATATAAAGAGGTACTTGTCTACTAGGGTTTAAGAAGAAGTTGTAATTTCATTTTACTAAAGGCTATTTCAGCTAGCCCTGGGCCGCCCACTCCAGCCGACACCACAACCATCATGTGAGAGGTAAGTCACGGTAGCCCAACGCCAGGACCCAAGCTGGAGCCAGTACTCACCGCGCACCAGGAGCCCACCTGCCACATGGCCCAGAAGGCCATGCTTTTAAAAGAGCTCTCAATAAAATAATTCTCTCTCTAGCTCTGGGGCGAAAAAAGAAGAAAAAAGGCGTAGCCTTTCTTCCTTTCTTGGAGGCCGATCTCTTCAATTTCATTAACTTTCCACCGATGAATTATGGTTTAACGGATTCTATTCTTGATTCCGCACAAAACTATATGCAATTTGTGGTGAGTTTTTGATCTTATTCGGTCTTGGAGTAGGGTTTGAATTCGGCAAAAGATGGTTCTTGGGGGATCTTGATCATGATTGTTGGGTTGTTCGCGGATCGGCCTCGGATTGGGGGTTGCAAGGGAGATCACATCGATTTCTTGCACAATTCCTAGTTCGAGAAGGTGATTTGGTTGAAAAAATCCGAACTTTTTTGGGTTTTGACTTGGATTTGGTTGCGCAAAGGTGTATAAAGGGTTTGATTAAAATTTTCAGCACACTTTTTAATCAAATTCCTACCACCTTCATCGGATTTAGCAAGGACTTGGCGATTTGGAGTTGGAAGCATCAATCGGACTCAAGGTTTTGATCAGATTTGCTTGGAGATCATCACGGTTTTCAAGTTTTTCGATTAAACCTTTTGCGGTTTGATTGTTTTTCAATTTGGAGCATTGTTTATGTGTTTTGATCCCGACTTGGGTGTTGGAGGTTTTCGGTTTTCAATTCATATAATTTGTTTTTGAAACCGAATGATCATGGGGTTATTTCGGGTTTGATTTCAAGCTTTGCGAATTGTTATTGCTTGTTTTCAATCTGATTTGGTGCTTAGTTGTTTATTGTTGAATCCGATCGGTTTGTGTTGATTCCGATCGGATTTTGCTATTTTTGTGTTATTCCGATCGGTTTGGGTTAATTCCGATCGGATTTGTGCTGTTTTGTGTGCTTGTTTGTTCGAACTTCTTTGGTGAATCCGATCTGTCTATCGGAATTCACACTTTGGGGGTTTGATCGTAATGGTGATTAATGGTGAGAATTCTACGGTTGGCAAGAGCAAGTCTAATCAACGGAAAAAAGGAATTGCCGAGGGTGTTCGTAAGGAAAATCAGAATCAACAAGTGCATCCAAGGGAATGGAATGATCCGAAGCTTGAGAGAAGACGGAGATGGGATGATCCAGAAATTCTCATGAATAAATCGACTATCGAGATTGTTGAAAACAATGGAGATAGTGTCGATTTTGTGCTCACTGAGGATGAAGTTCATAAGGACCTATACAAACCCTTCTATGGTTTTTTGGGTGTCTTCCCGGGTTTCTTTCCCGGGATGTATGCAATTCGAACTCTTCTGGTAGCAAATTGGAAGGTTGCATGTACCATTCGGATCAAGCAAAATGGATATGTCACGTTCATGTTTAACAGTGCTGAAAACAGAGATTCGGTGATGAATGGTCCTGACCATTATCTCCATGGGAAAAAACTGTTCATGCTTTTGGTTGAGGAATCCAGGCAGTATGATGCACAAATTCAAGGCACTAAGCCAGTCTGGTTAAGGATGGAGCACTTGCCAAAAAGTTATTGGCATAAGAAGGCATTGGAAAAGATTGCAACTTCATTAAGTGATCCAATACTAATGGATAATGGTACTCTTGAGCTAAGGGGGTATTATGCTCGCCTTTTGGTTTGGATTGACACTTCGAAACAGCTCAAAGAGGAGGTAAGCTTCCGCATTCCTTCTGGAGAAGTGTTCACGCAGAAAATCATCTATGACTACTGTAGACCTTGGTGTACGAATTGTGGTGAAAACAATCATCTCATGGAAGATTGTGATGACTATTGGAAGGCCAAGGAGATAGATCGAAAGATGACTACGGAAGATAACATGGATAAGAGGCTGAAGACAAAGAAAATTTGGAGATCTCGTAATAATGACCGGGTTTGGGTTCGGAAGATGCAAGCTGAAACCATTAGAGATACTCTAAGTTCAAATTCGATTGGAGGGGAAGAGCATGTGATCATTGAGGATGCTTCTTCGGACAATGAAGAGGTAGAGAGGCAAAGGAAAGGAAAGGGAAAGTTGGTTGAAGGCATAGTTCAAAGCATCGAGAAAGTGGGAATTGCTCGGAAAGGGCCTGGTATAACAATTCGGGGTGTGCAGGATGAGGCCGTTGTTGCGTTGCCTGCATCGCCAGCCCCTGTACCAGCAATCAAGGGTGCTGGAAACCGTGGCATTGGCGCTAAGGTTGCCCAGGCAGCGCCTGATGTTAGCGCTGGAAACCGTGGGAATGGTACGAAATCTGCCCAGGCAGCGGCTAAGGATGATAACGCTGAAAACCGTGGAGTTGGCACTAAGGCGCAAGCAGCGCCTGGAGCTTCTGGCGTTGGAGATCAAGCACAAACAGCGCGCGGTAGAAGCACTGAGCGCCAGAAATCCAGCACCCGTACTGCCAAGGAACCCGATAGGCAGCAGCAAGCTTTTGGAGATGATGACAATCCGATTGATGGGGCTGGAAAATTGCCTAAGAAGATGATTCATCTGGATGCTAGAGGCTCAAAAATTCCAAGAGTGCACAGAAGTAAGAGTAATAGTAGGCCTCCCCCCACCCCAGGGGCTTTGACAAGGTCTAGAAGTAAAAGCAGGACTCGCATCATTGAGCAAGGGAAGGGTTTTCAGAAGCCTTTTCAACGTGTGTTATCAGCTACAAGGAGTCACTCTGACAGTTCTGGAAGTAAATCACTGGAAGGCGGCGGTCCGAAGCCAAAAGGGACCTCTGTTTCCCAATGAATACATCCGCAATGAATGTCAGGGGTCTCTCGGCCCCTGTAAGGAGGAGGTGGGTGAAAAATATCATCTCCACAAATAGAGTTGGATTATGTGGATTGTTGGAAACGAAAATGGAGGACAAGGTGTTGCGTATTTTTTTTAAAGAGTTTTAAGGGATGGAAGTTTACGCACAACTTTGAACTGTGGCAGAATTCGAGGATACTCATTATCTGGGATCCGAAAGGCTTCTGGGTTGACGTCCTTGGGAAGTCTCCGCAATGTATTCATCTGAATGTTCGTAATCTTGCTTATGGTATTCAGTTTTTCTGTACATTTGTATATGGCCATAGTGAAGGACGTCTGGCGCGTCTGCCACTTTGGGCGGAATTGAAGTCATTTGGTGCTAATCTGAATGCTCCATGGATGGTTCTTGGTGACTTTAATGCTATCCTTAGTGTTGAAGATCATTATGGAGCTACTGTTCCTAGCCTGTACCCAATGTAGGAGTTTCAAGATACTTGTGTGAAGTGTGGACTACGGGATGCGCCAGCCCTTGGTGAGCACTTAACCTGGCATAGTGCGGATTGGAGGACTTGGAGGAAGCTTGATAGGGTGCTTCTGAATCACGGTTGGGATGATGCTGCTTGTCGTACAACTTTTCTCCCAATCTCGGCTCAATCAGATCACTCTCCTATGGTGGTAGATATGTCGCAGGAAATTGCTGGAAAAGGGAGGCCTTTTCGCTTTCAGAATATGTGGTTGAACCACCCGAATTGTGGACAATTAGTAGAGGATTATTGGAGTCCGTCGGTTGAAGGGACTAAACAATTTTCGGTGGCCAGGAAACTGTTTCGTATGAAAAACCCATTTAGGGAGTTGGCTAAGCTTGATTTAGATCACATCTCTGAAAAGGCCAAGCGTGCGGATGCGGAGTACAATAAGGCTTTTGATGAATTCGACGCTAGGCTTGCTTCGGATCAGGAGATTTTGGCTTTGCGAAAATTAAAGAAACAAGCTATGCTGTATTATCTGGCGGAGTCTTCTTTCCTCGCTCAAAAGGGAAGAATAAACCATATCACGCAGGCGGATAAGGGATCACAGTATTTTCACACTATGGTCTCTGCAAGGAAAGGAGGAGGTATCCCAGCGATTACTGATGGTGAAAATCGGATTGTAACTTCTAACAATCGCAAGGGTGAACTATTTGCAAATTTTTACAAGGGTTTATTTGGGACAAGGAGAGATAGACTACCCACGGATCCGAATGTTTTTGGTGCGGGTCATAAGCTGTCGGACATGGATAGAGCTTACCTAAATCAGGAAGTTGAGGGTATTGAGGTACAGCAGGCACTGTTTGCAATGGCGGATGATAAGTCCCCGGGACCTGATGGTTATACGGCCGGATTCTTTAAGAAACAGTGGAATATCGTGGGTGAGGAAGTGACGGCTGCGGTCCTGGAATTCTTTCGGACAGGTGACATTTTAGCGCAGCTTAATCATACTTCAGTGGCATTGATACCGAAGAAGCCTGATAATCTGAAAGTCAGTGACTTTAGACCAATAGCATGCTGTAATGTGGTCTATAAAGTCATCACGAAAGTTATAGCAAACAGGCTTGAGGGTATTTTACCAGGGATCAATTGTGGGAGGTATTGCGGGATTCTGGATTCAGAATTTTATAATACAGTCTACAGTCATGGATGCTCTCGAGCAGAAGTGTAAACGCTTCCTATGGGGGGGTAAGCATAAAGCTAAGGTGGCGTGGAAGAAACTTTGCACACCCAAATCTTTTGGCGGCCTCGGTTTGAGAGATTTCTTCACGTGGAACCGTGCTTCAATGGCTAAACGACTATGGGATATTCACTTGAAGAAATATTGTTTGTGGGTCAAATGGATCCACTCATTTTATCTTCATGACCAGGATTTCTGGGGATTAAATCCGAGAATTGCAAATGGTCGATTGGGAGAGAGATACTCGAGTTACTTTGGTGATCTTTGTAAGCTCAGGGGTGAGTTGTGCGTAATGTTTCAAGGTAATACGCAAGAGGTGATTACCCATCTTGGCTTATGGTCTAGTTCGGGTAAGTTTACTAGTGCGGCTTATCTCCATATGCATCGCCATAAATATCCGGGTGTTTATGATGTTGGCCGATCAAGTGAGAAGATCTTTAACAGTATTTGGCGTGGTTTTGTTCCGCCTAAATTCTCATTTATCACTTGGTTGGCGGCAATAAAGAGGCTACATACCAAGGACAAGCATCGATTGGAGGAAGGGGAAAGTATGGAGAAGGTATGCTCTTTATGCCAACTGGAAGAGGAGACGAATGAACATTTGTTCTTCAAGTGTGAGTTTTCTGAGGTTGTATGGGGGCGCATAAGAACTTGGATTGGTTTAAGGAGACGAACTAATTCAATCCCAAGTTCCATGACTTGGGTGAAGAGGCAAATTAAAGGTTAAAAGATGAGAAAGAAGTTTGGTATTTTAGCCTTGATCACCACGGTTTATCGCCTTTGGAGGGAAAGGAATAATGTGGTTATGGATGGTGCTCAACCAAGTTCGGAAAGAGTGGTAAAAATCATTATGAAGGATTGCTACATGGTGATGAATAGACTATTTCCGGATGAGCACTTGTTTCACATGGAGGGTTGATGGGTGCTGGTTGCGGGTGCTTCACAACTCGGGTCATGGTGCTTCATTTCAGGCGTGGTACTGGGCGTCAGGAGTAGCTCTGGAGTTTGCCTATTGATGCGATGCAGGGCGCCGGACAGGGCGATGGCTTGTGTGATTGGCTGCTGGATCCAGCATCACGGTTAGGTTCCCTTGGCGCGGGTGATTGGATTTTTTGTGGGACGATTGATGCGGTTTTCAGCGTTGTGAGCGAGCTGCTTTGCGCCCGATGGAGTCCAGATTTGCTACGGTTTTTCTCGGTTTTCTAGTGGCAACATCAGCTCGTTTTTCTGGAGGAGGCAATAGGTTTTAGAGTAAGGATTTACACTCCGATACTCTTTCTCCTAAGCCTAGTTTTTACTAATGATTTAACGGTTATTTTTTGCGCTTTATGCTTGCGCTACACTTTGTGTTAAACTAGCATTTAGCTGTCCATTTGCTCAAAATGGAGTGGGCGAGTACATACTCTCCACGCTTGGTGCACGCGGTACAAGTGCATCCATTCTCCAATCCTCATGAAGTTGCTTTGATTGGGAAACACAAAGGTTGGAGGCACGGCCTCATTAATCTTTGCCCATAGGATCAACTTCAGTGGAAAAAGAGAATGTCAGAAGGCCAATAACATCCCTCTTTCTGCATCTTAGGGATGTAAATGGTAGAAGCTGTTGTTCATTTGGATCATCGGCTTCAACTTTCTTGCGACATCCAAGACCCGAGACATCCTCGGCTGCATTAGGATATTCTTATCATCCGACCTTGGATCATAGTTTTCTTCATCAACGTTCCAGTAAATATACCAGTCAAGACCCGAGACTCTACTTCTCGGCTGCATTTTGGAATTGAAATGAAGAAGGCCCCATTTGTTAGGGGTAGAAGCAGATTGTTTTGTTTATGGGCAGTGAGTTTGTTCTCACCTCATTATTTCGTTTGTGTTATAGCCT
Organism: Rubia yunnanensis; assembly: GCA_037428765.1. Lineage (NCBI taxonomy): Eukaryota > Viridiplantae > Streptophyta > Magnoliopsida > Gentianales > Rubiaceae > Rubia > Rubia yunnanensis. Next base: position 67,089,403 of record CM075064.1, read on the forward strand.
GTGTTTTTCCAGGTTGTTTTGTGCTCCCTTTGCTCGTCTATCTTGCATTGGGTTGGTTGTTATTTTATTTAGACATAGGGGGGGGGGGGAATGGGAGAGTGTTGTCCTCCGGACTTACATTCTTCTATTCCCCCCTACCTCTTTTGGATTTTACTCCTCAGGTCTACTACGTAGCCTAAGGTTGAATTCTTTTGTATTTGGTGGGGTCCTTTTCGGGTTCCACTGCAGGTTCCACCGTCTATACTATTTACCTATTTACGCAGAAGGCCATGCTTTGAGCAAGGACATCCCACACGGTCGCTTACGAGCCTCGAACTCGGGGTTCCCCCCTGAATCAACTTGTCCCAACCGCTGGGGTACACCCGTGGGTGTGTAATTTCATTTTCCTAGTTCTAAGAGTAGGTAGAGAGAGAAAGAGACTACCTCTTCTCTTCTCATTTACTATTTCCTAGTTTTACGCCTATAACATTGAATCCAATGATTGAATTGGGTTCATTGTCCATGGATTAGTGTAATAACTTGGGTATTTATTTGTATTAATGACTAGGAGATGCTTTTGTGAGTATCTAGATCTTCCTATATCTTATGTCTACGAATATTAATGTTTTATTTGTCTTATATTCTTGTAAGATGCATGCTATGTATATTATATGATGCACCATAGTTTCATATGTGATATGTTATTTTGCTAGGTTTGATTGCTACCTTGAGAGTGTTGGGTTAGGCCTATTGTAGGTTCATGAGTACCGGCTTTGTGAATGCATGCATATATGATCGAGAGTACTGTTCCAATCATTAGAGCCTAACTTTATTGGATCATTGTGTAATAAGGTTCATGTTGGAGACGAGATCCATAATAGGGGTGTAAAAACCCTCGGTGTACCCTGATAGGATGAACATAATAGTTTTTGTAGCAACTAGGGTTGTTGCGTAGTGACCATAGTCGTTTCAACCTTAGTGTCATCACAAGATGCCTATTCCTTTGCCTCTATAGTCTTAGGGAAAAGTATCTATAGTGAAGTGCCCAAGATGTATTTTCCTTAATCTCATACCTAATGGTTGCTACCTACGCAAGGTGACTGCTGAGACACTTGTTCCGTTAAGCAGGGGACACGTTAGTATTGGGAGTGAGTTTCACGGGGAAGGAATTGTGGTATCCAAAGGTGTGATCGAAAAAACTTCCCTAATGACGGGGGCGGTGGTGATAGCCAATAAGATGTTGATGAACCTTTGTGTGACTGACATTGGGAATAACTGGCTATGAGATAGGTTTATATGACAGATATAAGATAGGTTTATATGTCTTATATGCGATAGAATCTAGGATCAAAGTCATTCACTAGTCATGTTACACAAATATCCCCAAGGCTAGTTTAATATAGTTTAATCTCCCACTTTTGCATGATCCGTAGTTGTTAGATAAAACCCCCCAATCCTATGTTTGTAGCATTAGTTATTCCTGACACACAATCAGAGTGACGCCCGATTCTAAGTTGTGTATAGTTAACTTTCAAATTCTAGCATCTCTGTGGACGACCCCGAACTTGCCACTGGCTTCGTTTTAGCAGTTGGTAGTGAGCATACGAGAGCAACTTATAAATCTTACCTTTGATCTCCCAGCGCTCGGCGGGTAAATGATCTCTCGAAAGGTTGGTTTGTTAACGACCTCGCGGAGTGTGGATCACATGTCCTCGTATATTCTAACAGGGAGGCTGAAAGAAACCTAAAATTTTTGTTGATAATTATCAATAGTGTTTTTTTAAACCACATGTATACATACGAAACATTACATATATATATATATATATATATATATATATATATATATATGTTATAAAGGAAGCATTACATAAGGACTTCCCTAGCTTATTAGCTACATTGTGTTCACTAGAAATTAAAGAACGATTAACCTTGATGTATATCTACGTAAATGCCTTGAGCAATTTTAGATGAACCGTTCCCTTGATCTCCCAAATTTTTGATTTCGGTTTTGCTATTGAGGCTGCTAGAATTGTTGAATCCGTACACTAGTAGATCTGTTGGTTCTCTTCTTAGATTTGCTTATATTGCTTTCAGATAGAATTCAGTTTCTGCTTGTAAAGGTGGAGTAAAAACGAAAAAAATCTGAACCGGATATCATTTGCCTTCACGTAGCATCATGATTATATGAAATACTTTATGCCGGTGTCCCTAAAAACCTTTGTTTCAGAAAGGATCCATCAAAGGTGACAACATGAATATAATTTTAAATCCCTTGATTATGCAAATTCGTTTCCTGGGCTAGATGATTCATTTGTGGTTACTGATGTTGTGCTATATAATTCTCCTGCCATCAATCTCCATTGTATCTAACATCGATTGATTTAAAATGTTGAAAGTGTTCCTTGCATTCTGCCAGCATGAGAAAGTATCTTTTATCTCATTATTTAGAACTCTTGCATTTCTTTATTTCTAGATTTCCCACAGAATGCAAATTGATAACTTGATAGCCTCTTTATCCAGAGCCAGTATGGTCCATTGTATGAACCAGTCATTAACATCTTGTTGTGGAACAACATTGAAATCAAATCCTAGGGATGAGATTCTTTATATTCTTTTTGTATCTTCACAGCATAAGAATGACTGTGTTTCATTTTCTTCTTGTAATTAACATTTGGAGCATATTGTTTAACTGTAATTTCTCTCTGTGCCAAGTTCTCTGCAGTTGGGAGAACTGTGTTTATCATCCTTTATATGAATAATTAGAGCTTATGTTGGGATTTTGAGATTCCATAATAATTTCCAGAATTTCCCCAAATCCGGTGAACTTGATTCTGATTAGGACACATTTCTTTCAGAATCAAGTGGCAAGCCTTCTTTTTAGTGTATGATCCATCCTTATTTGGTCTATATATATATGCTTATTTGACTTAGTAGAATTTATATTAGTGTGTGTCACCATAATACTTGGAATAATATCCCGTGGGAATATTGATCGAATCAGTGCTAGTCTCCATTGATTCTACTGTGTGATAAGATCAACAACCTTTAGGGCATGGGTAGTGGTGGTCTCTTAAAATTAAAAGACCGCTTAAGAGATCGAAAACCACCACAGCGGTGGTCTCTTGAGTGGTCTCTTAACAAGACACCACTCACTAGGCTCTTGGTAAGAGCCCGGTTAAGAGACCATGCGGCCTGACACAAGCACATGGGCTTGCTTTGCGTTTCTTTTTTTTTTCCACATAAATAGGTAAATAGTATAGACGGTGGAACCTGAAGCAGGGCCCAAAAAGGACCCCACCAAACACAAAAGAATCCAACCTTAGGTAAACCTAAGGAGTAAATCCGCAAATAGGTAGGAGGGGGGGGGATGAGAGGGTGCAAATCCGAAAGATAAACACTCCCCCACCCCCCCCCCCCCCCCCTTTTAACAATGTAAAATAACTACCAATCCTAAGCAAGGAAAACTAGCAAAGGGAGAACAAAGCAACCTGGAAAAACACAGGCTATAAAACAACCGAGAGAATGGGGTGAGAACAAACTCACTACCCATCAACAAAAATCCGCTTCTACCCCTAACAAATGGGGCCGTCTTCATTTTGATTCCAAAATGCAGCCGAGAGTTGTGTGTCTCGGGTCGTGAACTAATGTAGTTGCTGGAACGCTGATGAAGTAACAAAAATCCAATGTCAAGTGATTTGAAATCCTAGTGCAGCCGAGAACCTAACTCGGGTCTTGGATATCTCATAAAAGATTTGAAGCCGATGATCCGAATTGCACCATACTGGTACTGATGAATATCTGCTTCTACCATAGACATCCCTAAGGTGGAGATAGAGGGATGTTATTGGCCTTTTAGCATTCTCTTTTGGCACCGAAGTTGATCTTATGGGCAAAGGTTAATGAGGCCGTGCCTCCAACCTTTGTAGCTCCCAATCAAATCAACCTCCTGAGGATGTGAGAATAGATGCACTTATACCGCGTGCACCAAGCGTGGCGAGTATGTACTCACCCACTCCATTTTGAGCAAATGGACAGCTGTATGCTAATTTAACACAGAGTGTAGCGCGAGCATAAAGCGCATAAATAACCGTTAAATCATTAGTAAAAAACTAGGCTTAGGAGAAAGAGCATCGGAGTGTAAATCCTTACTCAAAAACCTATTGCCTCCTCTAGAAAACCAAGCTGCTATTGCCACTAGAAATCCGAGAAAAACTGTAGGCAAACTGGACTCCATCGAGCGCAAAGCAACTCACTTCCGGCGCTGAAAACCGCATCAATCGGCCCACAAAAACCCAGCTCCCGCGCCAGGAGATCCTAACTGTGACGCGCAGTTCCAGCAGGCAATCGCACAAACCGTTTCCCTTCCTGGCACCCTGCATCCTAGCAATTGGAAAAATCCAGCGCAACTCCTGACGCCCAGCACAGCACCAGGAATGAAGCACCAAGACCCGCAACGCGAAGCACCCAGTGCGAGGCAGCCAGCACCCATCAACCTCCAAGCAGCTTCTCCATCTAAAACAAGTGTTCATCCGGAAATAGCCTGTTCATCACCATGTAGCAATCCTTCATGATGATTTTCACCACTCTTTCAGAACTTGGTTGAGCAACATCCATAACCACATTATTTCTTTCCCTCCAAAGGCGATAGACCGTGGTAATTAAGGCTAAAATACCAAACTTTTTTCGCATTTTTGAACCTTTAATTTGCCTCTTAACCCAAGTCATGGAACTTGGAATTGAATTCGTCCGTCTCCTTAATCCAATCCAAGTCCGTATACGCCCCCATACAACCTCAGAAAACTCACATTTGAAAAACAAATGTTCGTTCGTCTCCTCTTCCAGATGGCATAAAGAACATACCTTCTCCATACTCTCCCCTTCCCCCAATCTATGCTTATCCTTGGTATGTAGTCTCTTTATTGCCGCCAACCAAGCGATAAATGAGAATTTTGGCGGAACAAACCCACGCCAAATACTGTTAAAGACCTTTTCACTTGATTGGCCAACATCATAAACACTCAGATATTTATTACGATGCATATGGAGATAAGATGCACTAGTAAACTTCCCCAAACTAGACCATAGACCGAGATGAGTAATTACCTCTTGTGTATTACCTTGAAACATTGCGCACAATGCATCCCTGAGCTTACAAAGATCACCAAAGTAGCTCGAAAATATCTCTCCCAATCTACCATTAGCAATCCTCGGATTTAATCTCCAAAAGTCCTCCCCTTGTAGGTAAAACGAGTGAATCCATTTGACCCATAGGCTATCTTTCTCCAAATGGATATCCCATAGCCTTTTAGCCATTGAAGCACTGTTCCACGTAATGAAGTCTCTCAAACCGAGGCCGCCAAAAGATTTAGGTGCACAGAGTTTCTTCCACGCAACCTTTGCCTTATGCTTACCTCCCCACAGGAAGTGCTTACACTTCTGTTCAAGAGCATCCATGACCGTAGACTGTATAACAAAATTCTGAATCCAGAATCCCGCAATACCTCCCACAATTGATCTCACAAGCTCCAATTTTCCTGCATATGAAAGAGTATGACCCTTCCAATTCGCTATTTCCGAATCAACTTTTCCCAGTAGAGTACCAAATTGTGTCACCTTCAACTTACTGGAATCAAGTGGCACGCCTAGATACCTAACAGGGAATGTCGCCCATGGAATACCCGTGAAACTCAAATCTTCCTTTATGCCAACTCCAAAAAACTTCGACTTTGCAGCATTGATTCCCAAGCCTGAAGTGCGCTCAAATTCGTTCAAGGCATCCATGAGTATGTGTACTGAACTCGTGTTTGCCTTAGAGAAGAGCATGAGATCATCTGCAAAAGCCAAATGCGTGATCTGAAGTGTCTCGCATCTCGGGTGAAAAGTAAAATGTCTAGAGTCCATTCTCCTTTTCATTAATATCGAGAAGTATTCCATGCAGATCACAAACAGATGAGGCGACAATGGGTCTCCCTGGCGAATACCCCTCTGTCCCTGAAAGTGATCACACAGTTTGCCATTAACTGCTATCGAGAATGTAGAAGTGCGCACACATGTCATGATTCTGTCAGTTAGCCTTTCAGGAAATCCCAGTCCAAGCAGAACTTCTTCCAGGAAATCCCAAGAAATTGTATCAAACGCTTTCTGTAAATCCACCATAATCATGCATCTAGGAGAGTTACGAACCCTTCCATATCCCCGAATGAACTCTTGCGCAAGCATTACATTGTCCGAGATACTTCTGCCCTTTACGAATGCTCCCTGACAAGGGTCAATGATCCCTGGAAAAATACCTTCAAGCCTGTTCGCTATAATTTTTGTGATTACTTTATAGACCACATTGCAGCACGTTATTGGTCTAAAATCACCCACCTTTAGATTATATGGCTTCTTCGGTATCAATGCCACCGAAGTGTGATTAAGTTGCGCCAAAATATCTCCTGTTTGAAAGAATTCAAGTACTGCAGCCGTAACTTCCTCACCCACGGTGTTCCACTGCTTCTTAAAAAATCTGGCTGTATAGCCATCCGGGCCTGAAGACTTCTCATCCGCCATTGCAAATAGAGCTTGCTTTACTTCAATACTTACCACCTCCTGATTAAGATAGGCCCTATCCACATCCGTGAGCTTATTGCCTGCGTAAAAAATGCTCGGCTCAGTGGGAACTCTATCCCTCTTTGCACCAAACAAACCTTTGTAGAATTCTGCAAATAGCTCTCCTTTACGACTATTAGAAGTTACAATCCGATTGTCACTATCTATAATTGCTGGTATAGCTCCTCCTTTTCGTGCAGAGACCATAGAGTGAAAATACTGTGATCCCTTATCCGCCTGAGTAATATGATTTATCCTTCCCTTTTGCGCAAGAAAAGAAGATTCCGCCAGATAATACAACATAGCTTGCTTCTTCAAACTTCGCAGTGCCGCAACTTCATTGTCCGAAGCAACTTTAGCATCAAAATCATCAAACGCCATGTTATACTCCGCATCTGCATGCTTAGCCTTTTCGGAAATATGATTAAAATCAAGCTTACCCAATTCTTTCAATGGGTTTTTCATCCGAAATAATTTCCTGGTCACCAAAAATTGTTTGGTCCCATCAACCGACGGACTCCAATAATCCTCTACTATTTGCCCACATTTCGGATGATCTAACCACATATTCTGAAATCGAAAAGGCCTACCCTTCCCAAAAATTTCCTGCGACATATCAACCACCATGGAGGAGTGGTCTGATTGAGCCGAGATTGGTAGAAAGGTTGTGCGACAAGCAGCATCATCCTATCCGTGGTTCAAAAGCACCCTATCCAGCTTCCTCCAAATCTTCCAATCCGCACTATGCCAGGTTAAGTGCTCACCCAAAGCAGGCGCATCTCTTAGTCCACACTTTACACAAACATCCTGAAACTCCTTCATTGGATACAAGCTAGGAACAGTAGCTCCATAATGGTCATCAACACTAAGAATATCATTAAAGTCACCAAGAACCATCCTAGGAGAATTTAGATTAGCACCAAATGACTTCAATTCCTCCCATAGTGGTAAACGCGCTAGGCGCCCCTCACTATGCCCATACACAAATGTACAGAAAAACTCAATACCAGAAGCAAGATTACGAACTTTCAGATGAATACATTGCGGAGATTTCCCAAGAACATCGACCAAGAAGCCTATCGGATCCCAGATAATGAGTATCCTCAAGTTCTTCCACAGTTCAAAATTGTGCGTAAACTTCCATCCCTTAAAACCCTTTAAAAAAATTCGCAACACCTTATCCTCCATTTTCGTTTCCAACAAGCCACACAGTCCAACCCTATTTGTGGAAATGATATTTTTCACCCACCTCCTCCTTACAGGGGCCGATAGACCCTTGACATTCATTGCTGATGTATTCATTGGGAAACAGAGGTCCCTTTTGGCTTCGGACCGCCGCCTTCCAGTGATTTACTTCCAGAACTATCTGAATGACTCCTCGTAGCTGATAACATGCGCTGAAAAGGTTTCTGAACACCCTGCTCATTAATTCGAGTCTTGCTTTTACTTCTAGACCTGGTCAAAGCCCCTGGAGTGGGGGGAGGCCTACTCTTAATCTTGCTCCTATGCAGCCTTGGAATTTTTGAGCCTCGAGCATCCAGATGAATCATCTGCTTAGGCAATTTTCCAGCACCCTCAATCGGATTATCATCATCCCCAAATGGTTGTTGCCGTTCAAAAACCGAGGGCGGCGGAATGGTTGAATTTTTAGCACGGCCATTGCTGAGTATCGGGCGTTCAACGCTCCTGCCGCGCACTGCCTGGACACTCTTGCTGCGCGCTGCCTGGGCGCTACTGCCGCGCGCTAGGGCACGACTTCTTGCGCCGGTACTTGCAATTCCAGTGCCAGTGCTTGTAACTCCAGCGCCAGTGCTTGCAATTCCAGGCGCTGGCGATGAGCCCAGTTGTGCTGGCAGCACAACAATATGCCTATTAACCTCATCCTGCAAGACGCCAATGGTAATACCAGGTCCCTTTTTAGCACTTCCCGCTTTCTCAATACTATTGACTATACCTTCAACCAACTTTCCCTTCCTTTTCCTTCGCCTCTCAACCTCCTCATTGTCCGAAGAGGCATCCTCAATGATCACATTCTCCTCCCCTCTAACTGAATTCGAACCTAGAGTATCTCCAGTGGTTTCAGCTTGCATCTTCTTAACCCAAACTTGGTCATTATATCGAGATCTCCAGTGTTTCTTTCCCTTCGCCTTCATATCCTTGTTATCCTCAGTAGGCCTCATTTTCTCCATCTCCTTGGATTTCCAGTAATCATCGCACACTTCCATAAGATGATTGTTTTCCCCACAATTCGTGCACCAAGGTCTGCAATAATCATAGATGATTTTTTGCACAAACACCTCACCAGTTGGAACACAAAAGCTCACCTCCTCCTTGAGCTTTTTGGATGTGTCAATCCATACCAAGAGATGTGCATAGTAGCCCCTTAACTCGAGAGTACCATTGTCCATAAGGATAGGTTCTCCTAGTGAAGTAGCAATTTTCTCTAATGACTTCTTGTGCCAATACGCCTTTGGCAAGTGTTCCATCCTTAACCAAACTGGCTTAGTGGCTTGGATGGTCGCATCATATTGCCCAGAATTGTCAATTAACATCATGAACAACTTCTTTCCATGGAGATAATGATCAGGACCATTCATCACCATATCTCTATCTTCAGCACTGTTAAACCTGAACATGACATAACCATTCTGCTTGCTCTGAACATTACATTGCACCTTCCACTTGGCCACCAACAGAGTTCGAATTGCATACATTCCCGGGAAGAAGCCCGGAAACACACCCAAGAATCTGAAAAAAGGTTTATGGAGATCCTTATGTATCTCTTCATCCGTGAGCACAAAATCGACACTATCTCCATTGTTTGCAACAACTTCAATAGGCGATTTATTCATGAGAATATCAGGATCATCCCATCTCCTTCTTCTTTCAAGTTTCGGATCATACCAATCTCGTGGATGCACTTGATGATTCTGCCTCTTATTGCCATCACCCTCAGCCATGTCTTGCTTCCGAGGATTGTTATTACTCTTAGCACCCGTAGAGGCCATGGGTGAAATCCGATAGACAGATCGGATTCACCAAACAACCGAGAACACACCAAGCAAAAATACACTAATCCGATTGGAATTAGCCCAAACCGATCGGAAACACACTAACAATACACAAAATCCGATCGGAATTAACCCAATCCGATCGGAATATGCAATAAACACAAAATCTCCAAAACCGAATTCAACAAATAAGCAAGAAAAAATCGCAAATCTTGCAATCAAAACCGAACTAACCCTAAGATCAATCGGAATTAACAACAAATTTGAACTCAAAACGTATTACTCCAGACACCAAATCGGATTCAGAAAACACATAACATCATGCTCCAAATCGAAAAACAAGCAAACCGCAAGTAGTTGAATCGAAAAACCTGGAAACCGTGGAAACCGTGATCTCCAAGCAATCCGATCAAAAACTTTGCGTCCGAATTGTGATCCGATCAAAATCTCCAAAACCTCGTGCTAAATCCGATGAAGATGGTAGGAATTTGATTAAAAAAGTGTGATGAAAATTTTAATCAAACCCTTTATACACCTTTGCGCAACCAAGTCCAAACCAAAACCCAAAAAAGATTGGATTTTTCAACCAAATCTCCAACTAGGACAAGGACTCCAAGCAAGAAACCGATCCGATCTCCTACCCAACTCCCGATCCGAATCCGTATCCAAGATTAACACCAAAATCACGAACAAGATCCGCCAAGAACTCTCCTTTGCCGTATTCAAACCCTACTCCGAGGCCGATTAAGATAAAAAACTCGCCACAAATTGCATATGATTTTGTGCGGAATCAAGAGTTGAATCCGTTAAACCATAATTCATCGGTGGAAAGTTAAAGAAATTTGGAGAAATCGGCCTCCAAAGGATGGAAGAAAGGCTGCGCCTTTTTTCTTCTTTTTTTGCCCCAGAGCTAGAGAGAATTTTTTATTGAGAGCTATTGAGAGCTCTTTCACCCTTTTTTTTTTGCCCGAGTGGGACACATGTCGCCCCCTGAGTGGGCCACGTGTACCACTCAACCGCACTTATTTTTTTTGAATTTTTCTTGCGGACACGTGTCACACCCATGGATTGGGCCACGTGTCACCCATGAATTGGGCCACGTGTCCGCAACGGTATTTTTTTTGGAGGAAGCTGAAATTGAAATCTGGGGGACACGTGGTCCAATAAGGGGTCGACTCATGTCCCCCCAACGGCTGGAAAATGGCTATTTTTCTGAATGGGACACGTGTCCCATTCTGGTGGCGACACGTGTCCCTGACAATTTTTTTAAATTTTTTTTATAATTTCTATTTTAATTTTTATATTCCATTCTCCTACTCTTTTTGCCTATAAATATGGACCATTTCAACTCATTTCACCACACTACTTCCAATTCAAATTCTCTTATCTCACAAATTCATCTTCTATATTGTAATTCATTTATTGTGATGGATCCAAGAAGAACGTCGAAAGGCAAAGATCGGGTAATTCCAAATTCTTTCAATATGGAGAATTTTTCACAAAATCCGAATTATCGTCCATTTCCAAATTCAAAATTTAGTGAAAATTCTCCGAACATCCCTCCCCACTTTTATTTCAATTCTCAACATTCACACATGAATTTTCAAAATCAATGCCACTCTTCCCAAAACGCATACATGAACCCTCCTTACCCGAACCACTCCCAAAATGCGAACACCCAATCGCAAAATTCGTACCATAATTTATATGGTCAAAGCTTTCATGCTCCACATCTTGATGCTATAAATGAATTGGGAGCATTTTCACCCCGAGGAGGTCGCGGTTCACCGGGTCAAAATTTTGGTGGTGAAGATGGGCGACAATATGGAAGTCACGATGTTACGGATGGTAAGCCTTATTTTAATGTGTTTTATTTCAATTATGAAGATTCTAATTTATAATTCATTTATATTGCCTTCATTTCCCTTTGTTATATTTTAAAATAAGTATATTTGAACATGAAAAATATATGTAGCTAGTATATGCATTTAGTGTATGCATTTAGTATATGCATTTTAATATGCAATCTAGTATATCATTTGAACAATCAAGTACATCATCTAATATGTTCGTGTATTTTAAAATTTCATAAGCATAATTTGAAAGTTAGTATATGTTTGAGAAAAAAAATCAGCCTTCTCTCCACCTCCGAATTCTCTCCATCTCTGAACACTATTCACTGTCGACAACGTCTCTATTTCCGCTTCTTCTATGGCGGAGCCACCGCAGGACCGCGGTGGCACGACTCCGAATCGTAGCTTCCTTCAGGCCCTCAACACTAAACCAACTCCGCTCCTCTCCTCACTCCCCTCCACCCCCTCCATTAAACCAGTTACGGAATACAAGGGGAAGATTGCTTGTATAATCACCCCGGAGGAGGTCGCGCAACTGTCAGCTCACTACCAGAATGCCTTGATTGGAAAATTCGCCAAGCTCAAGCCATCAATGGAATTCCTGAATGAGGCTTTCAAATCGGTTGGTTTTAAAGGAAGATTCCAACTCGGCTCTATCGACTACCGACATGTCCTAATCCGATTTGAAGACCCAGAGGACTTTCAGCGGTGTTGGATGAAATCACAGTGGGCTTTCAAAGGTGCATATATGAAGGTATTCAAATGGACCCCTGATTTCTCTCCTGAGGCTGAAACCTCCATAGTCCCTGTTTGGATTACACTTCATAAAATTCCCCTATTTTGGTATAATTCTGCCATGCTAGAAATAATCGGGAATACAATAGGAAGGTTTATCAAAACTGATGCTGCTACCCTAGGTGTTACGAGACCCTCTGCTGTTAAGATATGTATAGAAATTGATCTAATGTCCAAGCTGCATACTTCTATCTCACTGACAAATGGTATTGCTCATGAAGTTGCTGAGTATCCAATTGAATATGAACAGCTACCATTATACTGCAAACACTGCAAAAGACTTGGTCATGAGGTTGTTGAATGTAGGATCCTTCACCCTGACCTTAGGCCCCTCACAGCTAAGAACAATAATCCCAAACACTCCAATCAAAAACCCCCTCAGGTTAACTCAGTTTGGAAAGCAATCCCAAATAAGGAACCTAGTTCTTCTGGTGTTACTCCCTCAGAGAAAGCCACTACAATCTTGGCACAGAAAGAAGACAAACTCCCCACTCCATCTTCCACAGTTCAAAATGGTGATCATCCTTACTTAAGCAAGGATATAGTGGGGCCTGTTTCTCCGTCTAAGAATACTCAGGAAAACAAAGCTCCTACACAGCAAGCTCAAGTTTTCTCTCAAGATAACCAGAGTCTGAATATTTCTAGAATATTTGATCCAGTAGTTGTCCTGATTGAAGAAGAGACCCTCCCTATGGATTTTTTAGACTCCTCTGCTCAATCAGTTCCGGTTTCTCTTCTAGACGAGCAAAGGATACCTGACTCTCAGACCTCAACTCCTCAAAGAGTCCAAAAATATGCTGCTGATGACATTTCAGTGCATCCAGGTAAGTTGCCTATCTCTCCTGATAATCCTTTTAATACTAACAGGTTTGCTTCTTACTCTCAACCCAGATCCTCAGGAAATAGGTTTCTACCATTAATTCATGAAGAGGAGGAGAACTCTGAACAGGCCTGTGATCATCAATCTCCTGAAACTGAGGTACAATGTGACATACCCCAGGTACAAGTTGACTTCTTACCTGAGGACAGTCCTCCTCCAACCCCCCCCATTGTCATGACTAACACTTCTCAGACCACTTCTCCTACACACAAAAATGTTGAACCCACTCATGGGAAAGTTCCCACATATTTCAATCAGATAAATAAGATTCTCACCAGAACAGCCACAAAAAGCCTTAAACATAAAAAATAATGATTAGTACAACCTTAGGAATTAACATTTTAGTCTGGAACATTAGAGGCATGGATACTTCAATTTTGAGACTAGCTAGACTTATCAGAATACATAAATTGGAAATGATTTGTCTAATTGAACCTCAACATAACAACAATGAATGTGATTTTTATAGACAAAAACTTCATTTTGATCACTGCTTGTATGCTGTCAACTGTAATATCTGGCTTATGTGGAACTCTAAGATTGACATTGCTCCTAAGGTTGATCATAATCAATTCATCTCAGTACTGATAACCAGCCATACACTTAATTCCTCTACTGAGGCTATTTTTGTTTATGGTTTGAGGACAAGAAAGGAGAGGAAAGACTTATGGTCTGATCTTAAGACAATGACACTGTCTGATACCCTCCTGATTGGTGATTTTAATGCTATGGCCTCTATTAATGAGTATAAGGGGTCTTCTACCCCTAACCTTGGTAGCATTAATGACTTTAGTGGTTTTATTGACTCTATGGCTTTGCTCCCTATCAATACTGTTGGGAATTTTTTTACTTGGACTAATGGTAGGAAAAGTACTGGAGCTAATAGACATACGGTGGAGAGGTTAGATAGAGGTTTATGCTCCTCTCAATGGATCTCTAAATTTCCACAATCTTCTATCCAAGTTCTCAATAGGAATACCTCTGACCATTGTCCTCTCTTACTCAGAATCAGTAACAATTGTCCCTCTGTCCCTAGACCTTTCAGGTTCATCAATACCTGGTTCAAGAGGAAGGACTTTATGGATTTCATTAAATTCCATTGGAGTTCTCCTTTTCAAGGTCAAGGAATGCTAATTTTTTTTCTCAAGCTGAATCACCTTAAAAAACACCTTAAACTGTGGAATAAAGAGATTTTTGGTGATATTAATGCAAATGTCATACAAGCAGAGGAAAATCTGAAAGTTCAGGAAATTGAATTTGATCTTAACAGCACTCCTAGTGAGCTAATTAAGTTAAATCATGCAAAAGCTATGCTTACTAGGGCTCTTAAAGAACAAAATAGTTTCTGGAAACAAAAGGCCAAATTGAGATGGTTGAAAGAGGGTGATGAGAATACAAAATTTTTCCATAATACTGTAATGGAAAAAAGATGTATGCTTAATATCACAAAAATCAGAAATTCTGATGGTACTTGGTTAGTTAATAGCTCTGACATAGAAAATGAAGCAATTTGTTTCTATCAAAAGCTTTTGACTGACCAACCACACTCAGATCAGGGACTCTTCTACTCTCATTTCCTGTCCCAGATTCCCAATCTGATTACTGAGGAAGAGAATGCTTCTCTCATTAGTCCAGTGACAATTGAGGAATTAAAAAAAGTTGTTTTCAGTCTGAACAAGAGCAGTAGTCCTGGTCCTGATGGCTATACAGCAAAATTTTTTATGAAAGCATGGGATATTATCTGTTCAGATTTACTAGTGGCATCTAATGATTTTCTTTCAAGGTCTATCATTCCTAGAGGTATTTCTAGTACTTGGATCACAGTGATTCCAAAGAAACAAACTCCTACTAGTTTTAATGATTATAGACCTATTAGTCTTTCAAATGTGACAAATAAAATTTTCTCAAAATTACTAATGGAAAGACTCAAACCATTGATGCCTAAATTAATTAGTCCTCACCAATCTGCTTTCCTCCAAAATAGAGACATCTCTGACAATGTCATCTATTTAAAGGAAATGATCAGATTCTTGCACAAAAAATCTAGAGACCCTAATTGCATTCTTAAGCTAGATCTAATGAAGGCTTTTGATAGGGTGAGTTGGGCTTTTTTAAATAGTATACTTCTTAAGTTTGGTTTTCATGGGCAATTTGTTCATTGTATCATGAAAAATCTTGCAAATGCTTGGTTTTCAGTTCTCATAAATGGCAAACCTGTTGGTTTTTTTACTGCTTCCAGAGGCATTAAACAAGGGGATCCTTTATCACCCTTTCTGTTCAACATATTCTCTGAAGCTTTTACTAGAAGTCTAGCCTATATTTTTGAGTCTGGAAAGCTGCATTATTATGCTTTACCAAGGAATGCTATACCTATTTCTCATTTAAGCTATGCAGATGACACTATTGTCTTTCTCAAAGCTTCAAAAAGGAACCTGATCAGAATCAAAGCATTCCTAGGTATTTTTGAAGAGGTCACTGGGCAGAAAATTAACTATGATAAGAGTGACTGTTTTGTGAGTAAGAATGCCACTCAAGCTAAACTCAGACAAATTAGGAATATTTTGGGTATGAAATCAGGTATTTTACCTTTTAAATACTTGGGTGTTCCTATACACAGTGGTAAAATTCTCAATCTTCATTTTCAACCGGTTATGGAAATGATTGATAGGAAACTGAAAAACTGGAAAAATGTGTGGCTATCTACTGGAGGTAAGCTGACCCTTATAAAGTCATGTTTATACTCTATACCTCAACACATTTGGGCAGTGATGGAACCCCCCAAACAGATTATTAAGAAAATTGAAAGAAAGTTTGCTATCTTTTTTTGGGGGGAGACAGATTCAGGTCCAAAAAAATCATGGAAAAAATGGGATTCTCTTTGCCACCCTACTGAACAAAATGGTTTAGGACTGAGATCTCTAGCTGCAATCATTAGAGCTTTTTCTTGTAAACTCTTGTGGAAATACCAATTAGGTGTAGCTCCCTGGACTGTTTTCCTTAACTCTCTTCCTGAATCTCATAAAAAATCTCAGAACTGGAGGAGGATTTGTAAAATCAATCAATTTGCAGAATCCAATTCCAGGGTGATACATGGTCAGGGACTCTGTAATTTCTGGACTTCTAATTGGACTGGTTTTGGCCCCTTAATGGACTTCTATTACCCAAATGAGACCCAAAGTCAGTGTACTGTTGCTGATTTTATTAGCCACAAGGACACTCTTCTCCCACTCCTGCAACTAGTGCTCCCTGACCATATCATTAATACTATCAAGTCTGCCTCCATCTGTGAACACAGACCTGACAAACTAGTGTGGAAGCCTGACTATATTGGGAACTTCTCTGTCAAAACAGCATATCTCAAACTGAGACCCCCTACCAATGCTTTCCCTGCTCTTAGAAGTATATGGGCTACTCATATTCAAAACAAAATCTCAGTTTTTATGTGGAGGCTCTTAAATGTACTACTACCATTTGATGATATTCTTGTGCATTTTGGCTTCCACCTCCCCTCTAAGTGCTGTTTTTGCAATAATACTGATTCTCTGCATCATTTTTTCAATACATGTGCTATCTCATCCATGGTCTGGAAGGAAGTTCATCAAATCTGTGGTATTTCATTTTTTGAATCTGAAAATTTATGGGATAGACTGGCCAGTTTCTGGGCAATTACTGGTCTATCAAAAATCCATACCAGACTGATCCATACTGCTCCCATCTTTGCCTGCTGGTCTTTGTGGAAGGCTAGAAATAGGAAACTTTTTGATAACCTCAATCCTCATTGTCATACTATCATTAAAGAGGTCAAAGACAACATTTATCTATCCTTTTCTGCCTTTCCCATTGACATAACAAGACAGATTGACTATGAACTTGCTTCAGAAGGCTATATTCCACAGATTTTTAAGCCTCCAAAACCTCACATTATCACAGTGACTTGGCAGAAACCTGAATTGGACATAAAGATCAATGTTGATGCCTCATGGCATCATTCCAAAAAGGCAGGTATTGCTGTCATCATAAGGAATAAGCATGGTTTTGTTCAAGCCAAGGGGTACTTTGTTACTGCAGTTTCCCCCTTGCATGCTGAAACTTTAGCTATCCAATATGGGGTACAGTTAGCATTACCTTATGCAAGTCAACAGGTTGTGATTGAATCTGACTGTCTAAATGCTATTAATATGATTTTACTACCATCTGTTAGACACTGGAAACTCCTTAATCTTATGGACAGCATTCACATCTCTTTGGGGAGTACTAAACTGATACACACTCTTAGACAAGGAAACCAACCTGCTGATGATCTTGCTAAGTTCATGTTACTTACTAAGACTCATCAATCTTTCAGCTGGTCGAATTTGCCTGCAAGAACCAAAGGGCTTCTCTGTCTTGATGACTTAGGGATTCCTACAGTTAGATCCCTTTCTTAGGAGAATTGATGCTACTAACTGTTTGTTCTTATGTTTTTCTTTCACAGGACATTAAGTTTTTGTTTCACTGACACCACTATCAATTTGAGGACTTCTATTTGCTCCTTCAGCTTCAGTTTGGATGCGGCCTTTGTTTCAGAATTCAAAAACCTCTCTCGGCTGCACCCCCACTCCTGCATTTGGTGCTGTTTTACTTTTCTTTGTTAATTTTGGTACCAGTCTTGTCTCCTGCTCCTATTATCCTAGAGATATAGGTGGCTAAGTGGTGTTTCGATTCGTTGATCACCGACCTGCTCCTTATTATCACTAGGTATAGTGAGATAGTCGTCCCCTTCACATTGACTTTTGGGAGCAATTGTTTTGCTTCGGGCTCTTGGCCTCCTTTAGTTTAGGAGTTATTTTGTACTGACTGAGCAGTTATGGCTAATTACTGCTTTTCATTATTTTAAAAGGGTTTAGGGTGCCCAATAAATAGCCCTCCACCGCATGGTGGTCTTCATTTAAAAAAAAAAATAGTATATGTTTGAGATTTTTTTTGCTTTGAAAAAATGATTTATTCATTTAGGAAATGATGTAGGTGAAGAAAATGATGAAGTTGCAATAGTGTCTGGGAGTAAGGTTATGAAGAAGAAAGGTAGCCGGGACAAATGGAGTGTAGAGGATGATAAAATCCTATGTGGCGCATGGTTCGAGCATTCCACCGACTGTGTGGTGGGTACATGTCAAAATGCTAGTTTGTTTTGGTCTATAATTATGCGCGATGTGAATCAGTATGCAAATTCCAACCGGTTAATGAAGTCGTGCAAGTGTCGGTGGTAAAAAATGGCTCACGATATTGGCAAATATGTGGGGTGTGAAAGTAAAGCCGCGCATCACTTCAGTCGGGGCGGGAGTGGCTCTAGCCAAGGAGATATAAAGTCATGGACCCTGAACTTGTTTGCAGATGAAAATGATGGGTAACAATTTTTATTCTTCCATTGTTATGACGATTGCAGAAGGAACCCTAAATTCATAGCACAATATGGCCCAAAGGATACTGATGGAGAAGAATATTCACCACGGGTGCCATCAACACCCCGTAGTGGCGATGTTCCTTAAGCTATGCAATATCCATCCAGACCTATTGGTGTTAAAGCCGCTAAATGCAAGGCAAGGGGGAAAGGAAAAGCCAGGGCAAGAACAACAAATGATGAACAATCAAAAGAATCCGCTAGAATGCAGTGTGCGGCCGCAATTGAAGCAGCTACAAAAAAGGTTGATATACTTGCGGAGAGTGAAAGAGCTAAAATGGAGTACAACATAGCACATCGGGAGTTCGTTGAAAAACAATCAGAGCGGGATAAACTGATAGCTAACACTAAACTCCTTGATAGTTTGATTCAAAAGGGAGAGTTGTCCGCGGCAGAGGAAGCACTGTGAGATAAATTAATTGGGGTAGTCTATGGTGGAAATTAATTGTAATAGGTTGTTGGTAATAATTGGACAGACTAGACCATACATTTGTCATTGGTTTTTCATTGTAATTGGTTTTCATCATTTCATTTTAATCGGTTCAATTCACGGGTTCAATTCATCAAGTGGAGTTGTCATGGACACATCCCATCCATTCACATGGGTTCAATTCATCATTTCAAAGCCACAAGACCAAAATAGTGGAGTTGTCATGGACACATCCCATCCATTCACATGGGTTCAATTCATCATTTCAAAATCACAAGACCAAAATAGTGGAGTTGTCATGGACACATCCCATCCATTCACATGGGTTCAATTCATCATTTCAAAGCCACAAGTCCAAAATAGTGGAGTTGTCATCTATATAAATGGGTCATTTGTTTACCTTTCATTCCAACCCCGAAATTCAATTCTTCTACCAATTCCTTTCTTCATCACAACCACGTCTTCTTCTAATTCCCCTAACAACGATGATGAGCTTCACTTTGGAGAATCATCAAACCCATCAACCTATGATATTCTCGGTTTCCTACCTGATACCGATCCTGAGACAATGAACTTGTTCTTGAATTTTCCAGAAATGGATAAACAATGGTACGTAGCCATTGAGGACGAGAGTGCTCAAACTTCTCCAACCTTACCAAAGAAAACCAGAAATCATATCAGAAGAGATCGTGTTCGAGCACAGGAAGTACTCCAGAGGCAATATTTTGCTCAACCTCCTGAAAGAATGTACAACGACCAACACTTTCGTCAAATGTTTCGTATGTGGAAAAATGTATTTGAACGTATACTGGAAGATGTCACCAACCACGATCCTTATTTCAGACAAAGGCCTGATGCAACTGGTAATCAAGGATTTTCGCCACTTCACAAGTGCACGGTGGCAATGCATCATTTGGCATATGGTTGTGGATACGACCAACTGGATGAATGCTTACAAATGGGAAAAACAACGGTTAGAGAAACGGTGTCTCATTTTGTGAATGCAATTATTGCCGTATACCATCCAACATACCTCAGACCAACATATCAGGAGGATATTGCTCGCCTGATGCACGTAGCTTGTGGACGTGGATTTCCAGGTATTCTTGGTAGTATTGATTGTGTGCATTGGGAATGGAAAAATTGTCCAGTGGGTTGGAAGGGGCAATTTTAGGGTAGGAGTGGACGCGCCTCAATTATTTTGGAAGCAGTCGCCTCCTACGATACATGGATATGGCATGCATTTTTTGGTATGGCAGGGTCAAATAATGATATCAACGTCCTAGACAAGTCACCATTGTTTGATGACGTATGTGAGGGGAGAGCTCTATGTTTTCCTTACGAAGTCAATGGTCGCAGCTACGACCAAGGGTTCTATCTGACAGATGGAATCTATCCTAATGGGCGACCTTCATGCCAGCATATATGGCTCCAAATGACCCCAAGAAACAACTCTTCACAAAGCGTCAAGAAAGTTACCGGAAAGACATCGAACGTGCTTTCGGTATTTTACAAGCTAGGTTTTCCGTGATCCGCAGCCCAGCATGATACTGGAATGTCGAAACGTTGGGCAATATTATGATAGCTTGTATCATACTGCACACCATGATAGTCGAAGATGAAAGAGACACATATGGGTTGCAAGTTCAACCAAGTGATTATGACCAAATCGACGACTCTCATTGGCATTATAACGCCGAGCGGCATGCTGATCTTCCGACTTTCAGGCAAAATTGGAGGGATGTGCGCAATAGAGCTAAACATGACCAGTTGAAAAATGACCTTACGGAACATCTTTACCAGCATTTGGGTGGTCAAGATTAAGATGACGATATAGTTTCGTCATCCATGTTTTTTTGGTCAGACTAGATCACTATTTAGTTTTTTTTCTATTTTTAATAATTGGTCGGATTAGACCAATATTTTGATTTTTAAATTTTAATATTGGGTTGGAGTAGATCAATATTTTATTTAGTATTTAAAGTAATTTTTATAGTTGTTATAATTGGTTTCGCGCACTTTTTATGTTTTCCATATTATTTTATAGAAAAAATGAATTCTCATAATATTTATTTATTTAATTTCATTTTAATAGTTTATTAAAAAAAATTGAAATTCATTTTATTTTTTACACTAAAGCATGGTATTGACAAGAACGAGAAAAACAAATTATTTAACATATTTTTGAAAAATGAATTTATATTTATATATTTTAACATTATATTAAATTTTGCATTCAACTTATTTTTGGTGGATATATTTTTTTAAAATAAAATGTAATGGTTAAATTAATGAGTAGGATAGAGAAAATCAAGTGGGTTCCATGAATAGTATATAGTGGTCTCTTAAGCATTGTGGAGAAAAAAAGAGGTTGTCTCTTAAGTGGTCTCTTAAGCTGAGGTGGAAGAGAGAGAGGGAGAAAAATAATATATTTAATTGATAAGAGACCGGTAGTGGTCTCTACCACTGCCCATGGCCTTAGGTTGGTGTGTAAACCAATGGCTGGTTTCCCTGATAATGAATTTTGTATAGTTGGTATCCATTGGTTAGTAATTCTGATATGTTTCCCACTTTTGATCTGCCATGCCAGATTATCTTGTATCACTGATATAGCCCATAAAATGGACTTCCTTCCCCATGGATCTGAGGCTTTAGGAATCAATGTCACAAACTCCCTCTTCCTTATGTATTTCTATCTCTGTATACCTTCCCAAGTAAGGAATTGTTCCGTTGTGATTGTCCAAGGATGCTTCCCTAGAAGTACCTTGTTCATGGCTTCCATCGAATCCTATAATGGAAAACACCCGAGGGTGGGGGTTGATATATTTGGTACCCCAAGCCAGAAGAGAACCATAGTATAGTGAATGAACTTTACAGAAGGCAACTGCATTGCCCGCAAAAGTAGGTCTATGCTAAGAACTGTACATAAACCGAAATATCGGTCAAGTTTAGTTTGTTGTGATTCCAAAGCTACGAATCTCCACACCCCGTGTTAATTCGCACTTTGGCCAGGCAACAAACTAGTAACTGTCCAGCTATGAAGTGATATAGCAAGAGTGGGATAACCCTGGTGATTGAGTCAGGTCTTTATACTCAGAGTGGCCATTGATCTCGAAGAGATCTCCGAACAGCAGCACGCCAAGGTCAGTACTTGTAATCAGCTATCCAAGGTGAGTTCAGTCAAGAGGAACCTGCATGATTGAAGGAGAACCCTCAGCAGTATCCATTCTATGACAAGCAATGTATGGAAGTCCTAATTTGGGGAGTTTGATTCTTATCGAGTGCAATGAGACCCCTAATATGGACAGGAGCATTATTAAGATGCAAAGTCAGATTTTGTGCAGAGTGATATTTAGCTATTGCATCTACCACGAGATTTCCCTATCTAGGAACATACTTAAGTGCAGCACGACTAAGAAGCTGATTAACTTTGTATACAACATCAAATACAGCCCAATGAGCAGTGTAAGGTTCACATATCATGTTGACCGCCAATAAGGAATCAGACTCAATGATAACAGATTCATCCAAGTTGTTATAACTCAGACAAGCAAATTTAACCGCAAGGATTTCAGCAAGAAGAGATGAATTAGCCGAGATAGAAGCAGATTTAATCATTATAGGTGAACCAGTACAATCCCTTATAATTACCCCAACTGATGCCTTATTCGGGAACCACGACGCGTCAGTATTAATCTTAATGCAATGTTGTGTAGGTTTCTCCCAGCATACAGTTTTAATAATCGGTTTCGGAGGAGGTCTGAACTGAGGGAATAGATTTTTTATAAATTGAGGCATGCCATTTGTGGATTTCATGAATGTAGGATTAGAGAACAGAGCTAGCCTGATAATATCAATAGCTTCCCTACAAGTGTAATCAGCAGACAAGGGGATCTGTTCAAAAAGATATCGATTTCTAGATTTCCATATGCACCAGCTAGTAATGGTAGGAATTATGTTGCAAAGCAGCTGATAGCCTTTAGGAAGCTCCTTACAATTCCAAAAAGTGAAGAAGGTTTGAACTAAGGATTGAGGTTCAGGTAGTTTGAATTGAACCAAGGAGGCCATGTAGCTCCATACAGATTTGGCCAGAAGGCATGTAATGAAAAAATGTTGTAGGGAATCCCTATGGCAACAAAAAGGACATTTCGATGCAAGACTAAAACCACATGTAATGAGCACATCATCAAACAGTAGTAGAGAATGTAGCATCTTCCAAGCAAAAATAGAGATCTTTTTTTGTAAAGCCCTATGCCATAGAAGTTTGGAAACCAGAGAATTACCCGACGAGCCAGTGATTGCACGATATGCCGATTTGGAAGAAAATTTTCCAGTAGGATCAGGCTTCTAGATAATCCTATCTTCTCTTGTTTCTTCAAGTTGAGCTTCCTGCAGAAATGAGAGAGTATCATTTTCTAGATAAGGAGAAAGCAGTGGCATAATGTTAGCTTTATTCCTGATAAAATCAGCCACAGTATAGTACAGAAAAGGAGCTGTAATATGATCAGGAACATGGTCAATTAGTGGACCTATCATGCACCGGTTTGATGTCCAAAAATTGCATAGCCCTTTACCATGGATTATAATGGAATTTTGTTCAGCAAAAGGGTTAACCGCACAAATCCTTTTCCAGGTGACTGATTTTTTATGTGTATCAGGAAAGGACCATAACATTTGAGCCCATAATGTGTTACCTAGTTGACATTTCCACCACAGTTTAAGGGAGCATACATCCAAAATATTACGAATTGACCTAAAGCCTAAACCACAGTTGGAAATTGGAGTTGCTATGTGAGCCCATTTTTTCCAGACTTTATTTCTTTTTCCATCTGACTCACCCCAGAAGAACCTGGACAACCTTCTTTCTAGGCTCTTGATTACTGATTTTGGTGGTCTAGTTACACTCCAAAGATGTTGAGGCATTGAATACAAGCAGGATTGAATTAGTATTAGTTTACCCCCTGAGCTTAGCCACTGATTTTTCCAATTTTGAAGCTTATTATCATATTTCTCCATAAGTGGCTGGTAGTACTTAGTAAGTGTTCTACCTTTAAAAATAGGGCATCCTAGATACTGAAAAGGAAGGGAGCCTTGTTTCATTTTTAGGATCATCCTGATCTGATTAATTTTGCCAATTGAAGCCCTCTTACTAATATAGAAATCAGACTTATGGAAATTAGATTTTTGGCCAGAAGTATATTCAAAAACATCCAGGAAGGCCTTAATCCTAACAAGATTTGATTTAGATGCTTGCATAAATATAATGGTGTCATCAGCATACATAAGGTGTGTGGCTGCTGGGATTGGGGATGGTAACTAGTAATATGCAAGCTTGTTATTGTGAAAAATGAAAGATAAACTTCTAGAGAACGCTTCAGAGAAAATATTAAAGAGAGAGGGGGATAGGGGATCACCTTGCTTAATTCCTCTTAAGGCCCTAAAAAAACCAACAGGGTTGCCATTGATAAGTATTGAAAAGTAAGCCTGTGAAAGATTAGACGTCACAGCATGCAAAAATTTTCCTTTGAAACCAAATTTCAGCATTATGTTTCTCAAGAAATGCCAGTTTACTCTATCAAATGCTTTCTGCAAATCTAACTTCAGAATACAGTTAGGTGTCCTAGCTTTCTTATCTAGAAATCGAATCATTTCCTGGAGATAAATGATATTATCCGATATGTCCCTATTTTTCATGAAGGCCGACTGATTAGAGGAGATTAGATTATCCATAAATGGTCTAAGCCTTTTCATTAGAACCTTAGAACATATTTTATTGAGAACATTAGACAAGCTGATAGGTCTAAAATCATTAAATGAGCAAGATTTTTGATTTTTGATAGGTCTAAAATCATCGAATCCTCATTCTTCTTTTGATTTGCAGATTTTTGCCCAGACTTTCCAATGCACTTTGTTCTTTACTGGTTCTTTACCCCAAGTAAATTCTGCTACCAATTTATCTAGTTTTGTAAGGATATTTTTTGGTATTTTATAAACCCCAACAGTGGCGGAACCAGAAATTTTTTTCAGGGGAGGCTGATAAATATTAATGAAATTTAATTTTTAAAAATTCAACTCAACAATAATGAAAAATACTACATAATATAATAAATCGAGTACCATACAAAAATATTTTTACAAGTTCACTAAACTACTAAAATAACTACTTTCTAATGCTCGAATGATTAGAAGTAGAACTAGGAAAAGGTTGGGGCAACAGATATATACGAGACTCCATGGTTTGAAAACGTTGCATAATCGGTTCATTCTCAATCTTAACAAAAACATCCTTTTCAATGTATACCGTCATAACATCATTCAACCATTCATGTCCCATTCTATTACGAAAATTGGTCTTGATATTCTTCATGGCAGAAAAAACCCGCTCAACTGAAGCAGTTGCAACTGGTAGAACTAATGCTAACTCAATAAGACGATATACCAATGAATATAGTACCATGCTAAGTGATCGAATCATATGTTGAGCAAGACTTCCAAGATCATTGATGACTGAATAGGTATCATCATCTCTCACATCATGAATGAAGAAATCAAGTTGTTGCTCAAGTTCTAAACGATCAACCAGGGAGAAGTAATCCAAATAGAGTTCAGCAAGGCGAAGCAAATTACCAACATCAAACATGGAAAATCTTTCTCTCGGATCGAGGCATGCAATACAAGTGAGTAATTCCGAGCTTGCTTTGCAAAATCAATGATTCATTTCAAGAATCATCCTGTCAACGGTCTAGTATTGAAACAATAAAAAATATAACAATAAGATAAAAAAATACATATAAAATATTATAAACAAAATAAATTAAACTATGTAAATATTAAAGTAGTACCTGAAGAAAAATATCAACACGGTAGAAATCATGATTGGTTAACACACGTCGTCTAGAACGGTGACGAATTATCCGTTGTGCTTCCATCACGTCTGATGTAATCTCATGCTTCACACAAAACGTGTTGACTCCATCCAATAATTTATCAAAACCAAAATCTCTGAATTCTTGCAATTCAGTCTTCATTCTATTCATCATTCGCACTGCCATCGAAATATTTTGATCTCATTGTTGCTAGGCAAGGGACAATTGACTTGTAGCTCTCAATAAATGCTTCATAAAAAAATACAAAATACAAATTCACAGCTCTACATTCTATCAATCAAACCCTTTGCTGTAGAGGCATTTTCATCTAAATTGCTATGCTCACAGATATTAAGAAGCACTTGAATAATTGAAGACCACATAGCCTCAAAACAAAGAATAGTACTGTAATGTGATCCCCAACGTGTATCACCAGGCCATCTCAAACTCATTTCTTGATTTTTGCCTCTTCCACTAACATTCTCCCCACTCTCCAATGCCTCTACAAGTCTAGCATGTTCTAATTTCACAAGCATCTCTTTTCTAACACATGAACCTCCAACTCGATTCACAGTTTTAACAAGATACCAAAAAAATTCACCCACAGATAGAGTACTATATGCAACAGAAACAACAACCAATTGAAGTTGGTGAGAGAAGCAATGAATATACCTTGCAGAAGAGTTTTCTTTCAATATCAAAGCTTGCAATCCATTAAACTCCCCTCGCATATTTGAAGCCCCATCATATCCTTGGCCTCTCAACTTTGACAAGGAAAATTTCTTATCTACAAACAGTTGCTTAAGAGCCTCCATCAAAGTAATAGCTTTAGTATTGGAAACATGCACAAGAGCAAGAAAACGCTCAAGAATACATCCTTGTTTGTTGACATATCTCAAAACAACCCCAGTTTGCTCTTTTATTGATGCATCTCTAGCCTCATTAACAAGAAGAGAAAATACACTATCTCCAATGTCATTAACAATAGCATCAATTACCTCGCCAGCACAAGCACTTGAGAGCTATTTCTGGACTCTGGGAGATGTCAACTTGCAATTTCCGGGAGCATTTTCATTCATTACCTTAGCAACATCTTCACTTCGCTTGCAATACCATTCAACCAATTCAAGATAATTACCCTTGTTGATGGAATCCCAACCTTCATCATGACCACGAAAAGCCAAACCTTGATTTAACAAGTATCTTGTCACATCCAAAACCGCATTCAAATGTGTGCGATATGCCTTTTTTGCTTCAGTAAAATGACCATCCAAAAAATGTGAGATACTTTACTTTTGAAGGCTAAAATTTCTCAATTTGATTGCTGCACCATGATGAATTCCATCCACATTCCTAGCATGTTTCCTAAATACTTTAAGGGCATTCTTCCAATTCATCACCCCATCCATAGTATATGCCATCCCCTTTGCTGAATTCTTAAAAAGATAGCAAGGAAAACAAAAGGCCGCATCCTTTGAAACATTATACTCCAACCAATTAAATTCATCAAACCAACCCTTTTGAAAACTTCTAAATTCATCATTGAACATTGTCTTGGGAAAAGTATGATTCTTAGGTTGGCAAGGACCTCTTAATATATATTCTCTCAGCACTTCATCTTTAATAGAAACATCAATCTCTTCAATAGGTTTACGTAGCCCGGGATCACTTATCACATCATTCTGATTGAATTCTACACGAGATTGTTTTGTACTACTACCCTCTTCATTGTGCCTTTGTTCATTAGATTCATTCGATCTCTTTAAAGATGGAGATCCGCTACTTCGAATTAAAAATTTATCCATAACCTATTAAATATCAAAAAGGGAAAATATGTAAATTGATTTATTTTTAAAAAATCTAAAAGAGTTACAAAACAATAACAAATTGAGATAACAAAAATTTATAAAATCATATTCATCTAAACTCAATTTAAAAAATATCCCTAATTGATAATTCCATAAATCGATTATGACAATTTCATTTTCACATACAATTATACAAAATAAATCAAACAATTATAATTTCAACTAAATTTCAACTAAATTCGACTAAATATGCAATTCAACTAAATTTCAACAATCATACAACCATATAACTTCAATTCGACATCCAATCTAAAAATCATGTTCACATAAATTTAAGTTTTGAAGCAAAAAATAAAAAAGAGAATAAACCCTAAAATTAATAAATCTTAGCATAAAGTGAAGTAGTCTACCAGTGGTTTGGAGAGGCGGAGTCCGGCGTGTAGAGGCGGCAGGACGAGGAAGCTTCCGGCGGCGCCGCGGCGGAGACCTGGTGGTGGACCTGGCGGCGGCGGTGACAGATGGATGCTCTGCTCTCGGCTGAGGAGGATGCTCTGCTGCTCTGTTCTCGTTCTAATATTTTACGAAAATGGATTATTGGTTTCATGGTTTGGGTTCAGTTTTGGCCCAATCCATTTCTCCATTTCATTTTTATTTTTTATTTTTTCTTATTACAAATGAAACGACGTAGTTTCACTAACGTGAAAACGATGTCGTTTTATTACTTAAGCATAAAAAAAGAGAAGGTCACGACACGGCCTTCTTCTCCGAGCAGATGCCTACCAGTTGCTGGAGATGCGCTCGACGGCCAGACCGACTCCTTCTACCTCTGGCCGGCGATCTAGGTAGGGCTGGAGCCCTACCTCGCGTACCATTGGTTCTCCCCTGAACCCTAAGAGGATGTATTTCCACTGAAGACAATACTCAATTTTTCCCAGATAAAATGGCACAATTTTCTTTTTTGTCCGTCCCCACAATAATGGCACAATTTGAAAACTATCTAAAATGGTAAAGAATAAATATGTTTTAAAATTTCTATAATGTCCTCTTTAACTTCAACAACTTTCAGACTGGGCCCATTGCTTTCCCAAAATATCCTTACTTTTTCACATTTACTCCTTGCAACATCAAATTGCATAAAAGAGCGAACCAAAAGAAAATGTGTCATTTTATCTGGTACGAAGGGAGTACATATTTTTCCAAAGTGATCCAGGTAAAGACAATAATTTTGTGTTCGAAGAAAAGAGCCTTTGCCTAGACGCAGTAGTGATTGGGAGGCCTACCGACTGGGAAGGTATGTTGTTTTACATTTTAGATTTTATAGGAATATTTGGTAACTTATTTAATATTTTATTTTTCTTGATGGTGTTTTGTATTAGGTTTGGGAGATGGTTTTATTGATAATTAGGGAATACGTGTGTTGGGCAATCACCCCATGAATAATGGTTCTGGTGGCTGTGAAAGACTTAGTGGCGTTTCTCTTCTCAGATGGAGTTGGAACTGAAGGGGCTATGTACTCTATGCGAGGAAAATAAATCTATGATTTTGGCTCTTCGTCAAGAGTTGGTGTTTTTGAAGAGGGTAGGTCTAATGGAGATGAGTATTATGGATGATATGTTGGTTCTAGGGGTGGGTTCTAGAGTAATCTGGCTTCGTAATTTGTAATCTACTGTCGGCTGGAACTTATGACCCTCGTAATTTTGTGTTATTAATGTTTGATTACCCTTTTCCATTTATGCTAACAAATATCATGATTTTAACTTTTCATATGTGTGGTTTACTCTAAGTATGCTAAAACCATCATGGGTTTCTAGAAGTAAAAATAGTATACAATTGCTCGTGGTTCTATGAGGTATGGTCATTCTAACTAATCGAAGCTGAAATAGGATGAGCTTATTGCTAAATATGCTAAAACCTTAAAATTTTATTGGTTCATTCTTGGGGGGTCTAGATGACACCTCTTGGTCCCACGAGGTGTGAACTTGTATTAACTGACTAATTTAGCTGTTTAAGCCCTATGTAACTTTGAAGCTAAGTATGTCCTTATCTTGGTCATTCAAGAAAAGTTAATAGGAAATCTGAATCCTTTGGTACTACTAGTGAGGTATTCTAAATGGCAGTGTGAGAAATGTGTTGTTTTTTATTCTTGTTGTCAAGGCATATTCTGTGCGTTCTGTAAGGCTGATCCTACCTTTGATAGTTAACAGGGGAATAGTGTGATTTGTGTTAAATAAATGTTTATGATCGTGTCTACTTGTGGTATGGTGGCTTGGCCTTTCTCATATGCTGAGCCTAGAATGGGGTTTTACTAATAGTTTGTGCCTCGAGGTCTAATCCAATTTGGGTTGACTTACATTCTAGTTGTGTGGTGGCTAGTACTGGTACTGGGTATTATAGTGCTAATGCTAAGGTCTTAAATGTGATAAAATTATACCTCAAGAAACTATCTAGGTAATTGGTTCTACTAGTATGTTAGTATCCCTAGTTTCAAGGAATAAGTAATACTATAGTGGTGTAAGTTTATGTTCTTTAGGTGCACTGGTATTTGTTATTCTTTTGGGATGTGATTTGTTATGTTTGTGATTGATGTGTGCCATGATGTGTGTGATTTGTGTGTGTGAAGTGGAATGGAGTACTGTTCGTGATTGATGTGTGCCATGATGTGGTGATTTGTGTGTGTGAAGCGGAATGGAGTACTATTTGTGTTGCAAGGCTGGTGATATTCTAGGCGTATGCAAAACCACAATCAAGTTTCTTCCGATGTGTTGTGTGTGTGTGTCGTGTTATTGTATGTGTGTTGTGTGTGGAAAGAGGACTAGAGTACTGCTTGTGTCATGAAGTTGGTGGTTATTTAGGCATATGTGAAACCTCAGTCTCCTTCGTGCATATGTGTTATGTGTGTATGTGTTGTGTGTGGAAAGCGGAGTGGAATACTGCTTGTGTCGCAATGCTGGTGGTTTTCCAAGCATATACGAAGTCGCAGTCTCCCTCCTGCCTATATGTGATGTGTGTATTTAACAGAGACAGATTCAAACATTTTCTTGTGTTGCTACACTGGCGATTTTCCGGTGGTATGCAAAGCCACAATGTTTTTTTCATCATTCTTATGTGTTAGTTTGGTGCATTTGGACGATCCTACAGAGTGTGTTTCTCCAAGGTTCGCTCAGTGAGTGGCTTTGTGAATGTGTGTGATTACCATTTAGGCGTGTGACTGTTAAAATTATAAGTGGGTTGACTAATCCTTATTGGCAGTGCTAACTTATCCCTTTTTAAAGGCTGAAGTAAAGGGTTGGGTAGACGTGGGTAGGTATAAAGTCACAACTTTCTAGGGGATAGAATGATGTTATCCATATACCATATGTACATGTTATCTCTATAAAAGGATAATTGTATTAGGTGTTGTACTCAATTGTAGTTTGTGTGTGCCTGTGTTGTGATGAGTTACAGGGAGGCCATCGCCGTACCTCTCAAAGTTATACTTTTAAGCCCTAATTCTTCCTATCTACAATTAAGTAGATATGGCAAGCCGGGGTCGTCCATGAGAAGAGGGATCTTTTCAAGTGTTTAAACAAACTAGGCATATACATACATAGATACATATAAAAACATGTAAACAGGGGGGGGGTTGGTTGGTTTTTGACCCTGATTTATCAAATTGAAATACAACAACTAGCAAAGCAAGAGAACTATGCTAATCATGCAATACAACTAAAGATACGATGTAAATAATAATTAACGAAGCCTTGAGGGCAATCGACTTCCACTTCTAAACATCCTATAGCTCATTGATTCATTCACTCATTCAATTACATTTATTGTCAATGGGGAATGTTATCACTTCTCAATCAAAGATCAACATTCATTCCTCCTTAAGAGTAGTTTGCAAAGACAAACAACGACCATTTGCAAACCTCATTGATGATCACCTAAGACAAACAACATCATAAGTGTATTTCATCAATGACATTTAACCCAAAGGACCATAGGTTTGATAACAACAAGCCTTCTACCAAAGACATAGTCATTTAACCAAACAAAGCATTTATTAGGTTAAACTTAGAACAAACAACATTCAAGGTTCAACCTTTCTTTGCATCTATATGACAAATATGAAAACAATCCACCTTAACATACTCATCTACCAAGAATTACCACACATTATACATAAGAAGTTCTAAATCCATGCTTTTGGATTTCATATCAAATGTGTTAAGAAATTTGAAACTTTCCTAACACTCTAACATTTCAATCTTACAAATATTTCATATACTCAAAAAACCCATGGTAGAAATGAGGTAAAACACAACATTAATGACATAATAAATGATCTTCAATAAACATTCATAAATGTGCAAATATAGAATCTTATTACATAAGTTTGGAAGCTTCAATCAATTGCTCCCAAGAACTAGATTTAGCTACAAGAGTTCATACTAATTAATGCTAAAAAACCAAACATAATACAAGAGAATTTAAAGATGAAAAATGGTAGAAACTAGGGTTAGAACAGTACCAAAAATGCAGAAGAAGAAGATCTGAACGAGAGGAAAGAAAGTGCTATTTATAGTACAAAAAGGATAAGGTTAGGTTCTGGCCACCCATTGGTCGCAACTCGCGACGGGCGCCAGAACTTAACCTTGTTTTCTTTTCTTCTTCTTGTGGTGAACACTTATCTCCACAATGATTCCTCTCATTTTCCAAGTCTTCAAATCTCTGAAGAAAGTCTTCAAAAATGGTCTTCAACAGCCTCCGGTCTTCAAGTTTTCTTGTCTTCGAAGCAAGTCTTCAAAGTCTTTGAAAAGTGGTCTTTTAATGGCCTCCGGTCTTCAAGCCTTCATGTTATTCCTTTGTCACGCAAAATCTCCTTAGAAGAGGTAAAGGAGCGTAAATTTTCTCTTACTTCTCCTAAGATAATTTCAAGGTAAAACACAAGCTCTTTATAATAAAAGAGCACAAAAGTGACCCCAAAAAGTACTAAATTATGCACATAAAATGGACATATTAGTTACTCTCTATATTTGTTCTAGTTTTGTGCTTTGTGTGTTGTGTTGTTTCTAATGGTTGTTGTGAATATGTGTAAGTTGTAAGCTTCTTCTAGAGAGCATGGTATGAGTTCCCGAATGTTGTTGTAACTTGACTCAAAGATCTTATTGGTTTATTGGTAATCTATCATAGATAGGCTATTTAGAGGTATTATCAATGTTTTAGGTGACACAAATTGGGGCAGCATCCTCTAACAGATGTTTAAAGGAAGCTCATACAAGCTTGTAAGTATATTATTAACTTTATTATTTTTCCCCTAAATCTAGGATGTGTAACTAATATTTTCATCTTTGTTTGTAGGATCGGCGATTGAGATTAGCGGATTGGGGTATAGGGGTTAATGGTGTTCTGCACCTGCTATACCCTACATCAACGGGTCAGGGAATACTAAGACAAAAAAAATCCTAGGCTCTCTTTGGCTTGGCTCTAGGGGACAACTAGGCTACAAAGCCGGCAAAGACACTTGACTAGCTGCAGCTGTTTGTTCGAATATGTGGTAATTGGGTATTGTATACTACTAGCATGAATAGTGCTTACATGGTATACTTTCCCACTTTTCGGCCGAGCATCCTTTTGAGGGTGCTTTATACGGGACACTATCATTGCCATCACCATAGCTTCCCATATGGTGCAGATCTGACGACCTATGGAACTGTACCAAGTTGGGTTGGCTCTCGACGTTGGTTCTTACTTTTTTTACTATGTATGGAGCATATATGTTTTGCTGCTCTTAATTTGCTAAATGTTGAATTGGATTATACTAGAAGAGTGGAGGGATTGAGTTTGTCTCTCTGCTTTGTTTAAGGTTATATAGGTTCTATCTGAGGCTTATGTATGTTAGAGTATCCCACACTGAAAATGGAGAGGTTAGATTTCTGACATATAAGATTGGTGGGTTATTCCTCCTATTACCAATTAGTTTTAGAATGAAACCTCACTGGGCTTATGTGCTAGGTCTTCTGAACGTCCATTTTCCCTATTTGAGCTTGTGTCTGATTTCTATATGATATCAGGAATGGTTCTATGTAGGTGATTGAAGGGCCCTTTTTGGTTTGGTTGTTTGGTTGATTATTTGGGTTAGTTTGGTTCGCTCAAATTATTTGATTGATTGTTTGGTTTAGTGTGTTTCGTTTGTTTAAGTGCAATGGCTCGAGACTCACCGTTTACACTTGCGGGGGTGTGTTAGAGAGTCCCACAATGAAAGTGGAGAGGTTAGATGTCTCACATATAGGATTGGTGGGTTACTCATCCTATTAAAAATTGGTTTTAGGATGGAACCTCACCAAGCTTATGTGTTGGGCATTCTACACGTCTCTTTTCCTTATTTGGGCTTGTGTCTATTTTCTATAATGTATCCTGATCCACCTCCCCATGGGGTTGCTACGCAGAGATGCATTGGATCAAAGATTGCTCCCATTCCTACTACTAAGATACCTAGAGGGTAGATAGTGGCAAGACCGGGATCATCCACAGAGATGTTAGGAATCTAAAAGTTAACTGCAAACAGTTAAAATCGAGTCATCAATCTGATTATGTGTCAGGAATAGCTAATATTGCAAAAAAAGTTTTGGGGGGATTTTATCTAACAAATACAAGCATACAAGATCACAAGAGAGTAAAACTATATATAACTAGCAGTTGGGGAATATTTTCATAATATGACCAACAGTATATTTCAATAATAGATTCAATCACATTCAAGACATATAAACCTATCCTAATGCATATGGCACAGAGTGTGGTCGATGGTCAATACTTCCCCCTATCTGTCATATATGGGTTCTATTGTATTCTTCCATTGACACCGCCTCCATAATTAGGGGAGTGCAACAACATTCCTGTCTGCTAGGCAGATCTGATTCTCCCCCGTATGATTACATCCCGAGCACTTCACTATGAATGCTTCTTCTTAGGCCTACAGAGGAAAAGGGATAGACACATTATCATAAACACCAAGGTTGAGAATCGTGCAAACCAAAGTTTCCTACTATGCTATCTTTATTTGTAACCCTTTGGGCCAACTTTCTAGCTAAGACTAGTGTACAATCATTGTCACGTTGACTCGGTAATCCACATGCATACACTCATACAGTTTCAGACTATCGCTACCCTTATTACATCTAGGTTTCACCCCTCGGGGGATATCAATAAATGCGCCAACATGAAAGTAGACTAAGGTGTATGCCAACATGGTGTAACAATAATGCAATTAATAAGAATGTAAAACACAATTCAACATATTGTTCATAAGCATATATAGATAGGTAGATCTAAGAATCTCACAAAATAACTACCAAGTCATGAATAAAAATATAAATCCCCAAGTTAAATCAATACTCCCAAAGCATTGAACCCAAATATTTCATTGGATTCAATGCCCCTGGGCAAAATCAAGGAAAAACAAAGTTAGAGAAGGGTTAATCCCTTTCCCCCATAGCCTACTCTTCGAAGAATGAAACAAATGAAATCCAAAAGTTAAACCCTAGTAGAAATAGGCTTATATATATAGTGGTAGGGAATACGAAAAAGGCTCAAAATGCAGCCCAGCCAAAATTTGCACTGGTTTTGCTATAGCACACAACCCGTGTTGGCTGGGTCTGGCATGACCCGTGCTCCCTAGCACGGGCCACTGACCGAGGCTTTGTCTTAGCTGTTCTAATGCGCACTGCCAGGTTATTCAGCACGGGCTGTCGAATGATTGTTCTTCATCAATCAGTTAAATGGCACGAGCCTTGTAAATCCTTGCGGGCCATCGGCTGGGATTGATATCTGAGAATAAAAATGGTGAAACTGTGTAAATTATCACACCCAGTGGGATGGTCTTCAAATGTTGGAATTGAAGTGACACAGGCCATGTAAAAGGGCACAACTCATGTCCATACTTGGCTGCACAGAGCTTCTGGTTGGCACATGCCGTGCTGAACCAAGTGGACCATGCTGAGGGTCTATAGCATATCTGTGTAGGGTGGTACAACTAGTGCTATTTGGCATGACCATGCTAATTCTTCAAGAGTTGTACTTCGACTCCCTTCCTTTTCTGGCTTGATTCTATCTACTACAACATTTTGACTTGTGGCCTTCTGTCTACTACCATCCTAAGTGCTCACGAGAAACCTACTAATAAACTCACAAAAGAAGAACTAGGTGCTCCTGAAGACAAAGTGTCAATTAGATCCAATTAAATCTACAAAACTCGGGTCTTAGATAAGAAAACTAAAAATGGTCATCTAAACCCTTTGCAACGTAAACCTAACTAAAACTAGCAATCAACCAACCAAAACATAATAACAAATGTGTCGAATGCATTAGTTAACATATTGTTTTAGTCGCAGATCAATTCCCCCACACTTAAACCTCTAGTCATCCTGGAGTAAACAAAAACTAGCAAAGATATAAGAGGAAAGTAGCATACAAGGATAAGTTAACCAAGACATTCAACCTTATTCCTAGACTACCCTTGTTCCCCCAAAGATGTAATAATCTCACAACTCTCACTAAACTAAAGTAAATTATACAATCGATCATACCAAGAAAAAGGCAAGGTATACATGACAAGTGTCAAACTAACTTACTATCTGCCAGAGACAATCCAAGAAATGTTGAAACTAGTTTTCGACTCCTCTCAATTTGTCTCATTTTTCTATAAGCCCTTTTGGGTTTTCATCCTAGCTTAACACACAAATTGAACTCACTTCTCACATTTTTCCACACCATGGCCTCTCATTGTTTCCTAGGTTTTTCAACCTATCTAAACCTTTCCCATTGTTGGCTAAGCCGCCCTTTTTGGTTTTTGACTTAGCCGAGTATATATATATATATATTTCATTTTTAAAATTTTTTTTGTGTAGCACAAAATTCCCCAAAGATGGGCTTCATACTAAATGAAGATAAGCGATAAAAAAAAGACACCACCAAAAGTGTTCCAAAACATCCCCGAACAAACTACAAAAAGGTGCCAACAAAATACAAAGGAATCTTGTTGAAATTTCTAAGTGCCTAACTACTCCCTACCACAAACTTAAACCATTCATTGTTTTCCAATGCAACATGAAAAGTAAAAATCAGAGTGGAGTAGGGGAAAATAGTGGCACTTATTCTTGCATTCCAAAGGGCCCTCCCTCAAACATCTCTCTTCGTGTCTTATACTCCTTTATTCTTGCCTCATCTCTTGTCTCTCAATGGGGACTAGGTTTTGGAAACCATCAAGTCTTGAAATATGAAACCTCTCAATGAACTGCTCAATTGCCTCCTCTTGAACATTGGCTCTCTCATCCATGATAGCAAACTCTTCCTCCTTCCGCTCAATGGACTCTAATATAACCCCCCAAGGTCTCATGGTTTTACCATAACATCCATCCTACTCCAAAATTATTCCATTTGTAAGCTTATTCTTCCTAACACTTGACCAACATCTTGCACTATTTGGGTTGACAACGTAAGTTGTTACCCAAAAGTGTGGAATTGGTCAAGTAACTCCGTGGGTAGGGCACCTTGAGTAGGCGGTTCTTTAAATGAAATCTCGCCATCCTCCTCTGCATCCATGTCTGGAGATGAAAGGATGTTGTAGAATAGCCTCTCGAATCTTGAATCAGGGGCTATAAAAAGGTATTCCAATATGGTATCTTGGTTGATGGCTATGCATTCAGGTTGTGGAAGGATCATGAAGTTGCAGATCGTAGAAACACTATACAACCAAATTAAGAGGTCTTTCGAGGTAGTAGGAGCAACCATTGATGCCCTCGCTAGCTTGTCCATTGTGTATCTTGTTCCTGAGTGTCCTAGGTTGGTCACAACAAATGGACAAGGAAGCAGATGTACCAAGTGTTAGGCTAGAAGTTCGACCATGCCTCCCATCGGTATCTTTCCACCCTTCTTCTTTCCTACGGCTAAGAATTCCTCTAAGAAGGCCCCACTAAATTGGGGTAGAAATTCCCAATGGAGGTCATCACCCAAAGGGTTTGGATGTCCCTACTAGGGCATCATGAGATCTCTCCATGGAAAAACATGGAAGGACTCATAGATAAGAGCCATTGGAAGTATCACAAAGATGGGTGGACTATTGTAGTAATCTTGCATAAGTGTCACCTCTTCGTGCCCGTAAGAATCCTCCAAAAATTTCTCAATGAGAACGGAAGGCCTTGTTGGTATGTCCTTGGAACTTCCTTCCCGTATTTCCACCAAAATGCTCGAGAAATCTCCCTATATGTCATGGTGTACTCTTTATTTTCCAGGTGGAAATGGATGATTCTCCTCCCATCATTGCCCGTTGATTGCTCCAAGGTCGCCAAAAAAATACAATTTCCATCTCATATAGGTTTTGGAGTGCTTATCTAGGAAACCCTCTAGGCCTATCCTACCTAACAAGTAGGTGACCAGTTCAAGTAGGCCTAGTGCTCCTAGAGTCTCCTTGCATGCAAACTTTGTCTCCAAGTGATGAGACGTCAAATGCATGTATTTTCCAAAGCATTTAACATCTCTTTTGTCATATTTTTGTTATAATATTTCTATAATTAGGTAGGTTTACATGATAAGGAGTTTAGATGACCATTTTCGGTTTCTATATCTAAATCCTTCATTTTGTAACATATGTTTAATCTAATAGATTTTTGGTCCTTAAGAGCATCTAGATTCCATTTTTTGAGCTTCATTTGTAGATGTATCATGAGCTCTTTGGAGTGTTTTAGTGAAGGCCACATGACAAAACATGGTAGAAGATAGAAGGGTCGAAGAAGGAAGGCAAAGAAGCGGATGAATTGTCACCCGGAAGTTTAGACAAAGTTCTTAAAATTATCCAAGAAGAATCAGCTTACAAGGGTGGTGTTATTGGATTTTTTTCTCGAGTACTATAAATTCGACTACAAGAACTCCCAAAATGAATCAACGGTTCACCCATGGGAAGCAAAACAAGAAGCTGCGAATTTTAGCCCATCTGAATTTTTTGGGCTGAAACCTCCGCCGCCCGGGCGATGCCATTTTTGCCCGGGCAGGAGCCTGCTGCATTTTTTTGGTTTTTCTTGACCTAATTAGACTATAAATAGCCCCATTTTTTCCCCATTTTCCTAAGCCCGACTTGGGGGCTCCAAAATCCTAGTTTTTCACCATTTTCTTCCATTTCTTCTTCTTTCTTTGTAGATTTTTGTTCTATGTTATGGGTTTTGATTATCTAGCTTAGTTTTGTACTTGTGAGCAATTGATTAAAGCTTCCACACCTATGTAGTAAGAACCTCTATTTCACTCTTTCTTGAAGCATTTGTTATTTAGCATTCATGTGTTTAAATGAGATGTTTCACTTCATTTATGCTATGGGTTGCTTGAGTATATGAAGTGTTTGTATGATTGAAATGTTAGGGTGTTAGAAAAGTTGCAAATTTCTTAGCTATTTGACATGAAAATCCAAGAACATGAAATTAGAATTTCTTGTGCATAATGTGTTGTGATTCTTGCTAGATAAATATGTCAATGTGAATTGTTCTCATGTTTATCCTATAGATGCAATGCAAGGTTGAATCTTGAATGTGGTTTGTTCTAGGTTTAGTCTAAAAAATGCTATGTTTGGTTAAATGGCTATGTCTTTGGTAGAAGGATTGTTGTTATCAAATATACGGTCCTTCGTGTATAATGCCGTTGATGAAATACTTTTATGGTGTGGTTTGCCTAGAGTGATTATTAATGAGGTTTGCAAATTATCGTTGTTTGTCTTTGCAAATTACTATTAAGAAGGAATGAATGTTGATCTTCGAATGAGAAGTTTTAGCATTCCCCATAGGTAACAAATTGATAGAATGAGTGAATGGTTCAATGATCTACATTAGGTTTGGAAGTGGATATTAATTGTCCCCAAGGCTTTATCTTTTGTAGTTTTTACCCCATTTTCTTAGTTTGTTTGATGATTAGCATGGTTACTTAACTTTTCTAGTTATTTTTCCTTTTAATTTCATAACTTAGGAAAACCAACCAACCATAACCCTCCCATTTACTTGCTTTTATATATCTATATATATATATATATCTACTTCTAGCCTAATATGAACCTTATATGTTTAAACGCTTAAGAAAATCCCTCTTCTTCATGGATGAACCATCTACTTAATTGTATTTAGTAAGTATACATGGCTTATAAATTATAACTTTGAGAGATAAGGTGATGACCTCCCAAATTTTGGCGCTGCTGTCGGGGAAGAGGCATTTATTTTAAGTGTTTGGGCATATTTGGTTGCATATTAGCTAGTTGTTTTTATTTTTCACTTCTTTTTGGTTGTTTTTTATCAGAGTAGGTATTGCTTGAGTTCTTGGTGAACTTTTATCAAGAATCCTTGCAATATGATTTCAGACTTTTGAAAAAGAGATTTTTTTTTTAAAAAAATGGAATGTCTCACCTTGAGGGAACTCATGATGAGAAGAGAGGCTCAACAAGAAAGGTTTTTGATGTGCTCATTTTATACGGTTATATTAGGACTTTTAGGATTAAGTTTTGTGCTCTAAATGTGACATTTTGCCTTGAAGTTCTCTAAGGAGGGTTAAAAGCGACTTTTACACTTTTGCTACTTTTCTAGAGAATTTTGTGTGACAAGGTAATTTGTTTGAAGACTTTGAAGACTTTGAAGGCTTTGAAGAATACCTTTAAAGATTTGAAGGCTTGTATTTGAGCTTCTGAAGATTTGAAGAATTAAAGAAGTGAAGAGAAGAGGAGGATATGAAACAAAAAGGAGAAAGAAGAAATGGTGTTGGAAGTGGAGTCCTTCGCGAGGCCGTCGTGACTCGCGATGGACAAGTGGTCAGAAAATCTTCTTGCCTTTTGTACTATAAATACTCACCTTATCCTCTCCTCTTTAAGAACACGGATCCAGCCCCTTCTTCATGCATTTTTCTGGGTTCAAACCCTAGTTTTTCTTTCTTTCTTTTCATAGTTTTTGTAGGTTAATCATGTCTTTTAATTGTCTAGCTTAGTTTTATCTTGGGAGCAATGGATTGAACCTTCAATTTCTATGTAGTAAGAACCACACACACACACACACACACACACACACACACACACACATATATATATATATCTATATCTATTTGGTGCTTTTGCTATTGTGCATTTATTGAGCTTCGAATGTGAATTGTTAGTTACATTGATGTTGTTGGAAGCTTGAGTATATGAATTGCTTGTATGATTACTTGTTAGGGTTGGGAGAAAGTAGCTAATTCTCCCCTCTTTAAATGTGGAATCCAAGAGCATGAGTTAGAGCTTCTTAAATGATGTTGGTATGTTGATAATTGCTAGATGAATGTGATGATGTCAAAATCATTTCCATGTTTGTTTTAGGTAGCAAATGATAGAAGTCTATGAATGTTGATCATTCTTGACTGATCTTGTGTAAATGCATGAATTGGTTAAACGCTTAGACACAATGTAGTGTTTATAAGTGTTGCCAAGCTTGTTAATTCTTCGTGCTAAATGCCATCGATGGGATACTCTTAGTACTAAGGGAGTCATTGGTAAGGTTTGACAAGAGATGTCAAATTCACTCTTGCAAACTACTATCTAAGAAGGATAGAAGATTTATCTTCACAACAAGTAGTCAAAGTAGTGAATAGATTGTTTTGCTCATTCTTGAAGCCTTTTTTATTTAGCATTCATGTGTTCT
The DNA here is from genome assembly GCA_037428765.1 of Rubia yunnanensis. Lineage (NCBI taxonomy): Eukaryota > Viridiplantae > Streptophyta > Magnoliopsida > Gentianales > Rubiaceae > Rubia > Rubia yunnanensis. The sequence continues at coordinate 67,130,729 of CM075064.1, forward strand.
TAATGCTATGTTTCACTTCATTTATACCATGGGTTGTTTGAGAATAGGAAGTGTTTGTATGACTTAAGTGTTAGGGAGTTAGGAAAGTGACGAATTCCTTAGCTCCTTTGCATGAAAATCTAAGAACATGAACTTAGAACTTCTTGTGCATAATGTGTTGTGATTCTTGCTAGATAAGTATGTTAATGTGGATTGTTCTCATATTTATCCTATAGATGCAATGAAAGGTTGAACCTTGAATGTAATTTGTTCTAGGTTTAGCCCAATGAATGCTATGTTTTATGAAATGGCTATGTCTTTGGTAGAAGGCTTGTTGTCAAATCTATGGTCCTTCGTGTATAATGCCATTGATGAAATACCCCTATGGTCATTGTTTGTCTAGGGTGATCATCAATAAGGTTTACAAATGGTCATTGTTTGTCTTTGCAAACTACTCTTAATAAGGAATGAATGTTGATCTTCCATTGGCATTCCCCATAGGTAACAAATGTGGTAGGATGAGTGAATGGTTCAATGACTTAAATTAGGTTTAGAAGTGGATACCAATTGCCCCCAAGGCTTTATCTTTTTTAGTTTTAAAACCCCTTTTTCTTAGTCTTGTTTAATGATTTAGCATAGTTGCTTGACTTTGCTAGTTGTCTTGTCTTTTGACTTTCATAACTTAGGACCACCAAACAACAAACCCCCCTCATTTACATGCTTTTATATGTGTATATATATCTACTCCTAGCCTAATAGCAACCATTTGTGCTTACAAGCTTGAGAAAATCCCCCTTCTTCGTGGACGACCCCGACTTGCCGCTATCTACTTAGTTGTAGATAGTAAGCATTTAGGGCTTATATATATTAACTTTGAGAGGCACGAAGAAGGCTTCCCAATTTTGTAGGATGTGTCATTCCAACCATCCTACCGAGTCTTTCTATATGTTGAGAGAGGAGCACTATGAGGAGGAAAGAACCCTTGGTTTCCAAAACCAAGAGTATTATGAAGAGTGCTACCAAGAGGTAGGAGATGTTGGTTTTCAAGGGGCAAGAAACCCAAGAATGGTATCCATACCATAATTCTTACAACTTGGAATGAAGTGGTAATCTAGATTGGTGGTATGAGAATGAGCCAGAAAACCAACAATACAAGCAAAATAGTTGGCCATCACTATCTTATACCATACCCCAAAACCAAGCCCAACAAGGAAGTTCAAGTTTGACACGTGAGGAAATCATGAATGCAATAGCAAACTTGAAAAACTTTACTAGTGAGGAATCGGACACTCGACTCTCCTATAGTGTTGAGGCTATTGAGGGGCATGCGAGAAGTATAATGGAAGCTTGTGATTCCAAAAATACACCATCCCAAGTCGAACTCAACGATTTGGTGAGTGAGGTCCCCATGGGAAATGAGTTTGAGTTTGACGGGGATGAGGAGTTGGTTGTCGAGGATGAAAAAATGGAGGAAGAGGTGATTGTCCTACATTCATTAGCATCGTCACCCCTACCCCCACCTAGTGAAACAAATCCACCTTTTTTTGGATGTTTTGAGAGAGATAAGAAAGGAGCCAAAAGACCATCCCAAGCCTCCTGACCACCCAACTCCTTTTAAACCATCTCCACCTCCTAAAAAATTTCCTCTTGAAAGTTTTGTACCCCCACCTCTCTATTTTTGGATACCCATGGTGAAGGGGTTCAAACCTTCACCATATGGATAACATTAGAGCCGTGCCGACGAATTAAAAATACGGAGCTTCTCGGGAGGTAACCCGAGTTTCTAAGTTAGGTTAGTATTTTTCTTTTCTTGAAAAAAAAATCCTCAACCATGTCCTAAAACCCTTATCCAAAATCACAAGGATACCACAACAATCCACCACAAAAAATAACTACGAAAACCACCATCTAGGAGTACTACTAGTTTTTGTCTTTTGTGAGTGATGATCGGGATTTTCATAGTTGTGGCTTCGTAGTGAATTGATCAAAATTTCATATTGGGAGGGGTTGGAGAACATGGAGGAGAGTACATTCATCGAGAAGTGAGCGTTGTCATCACCGAGAAAGACTTCCAAGGTCCTAGTTGTGAGTATTATTTTTTCTTTCTCCATTTTTTCTTTATCTCGTCCTTTTCACATTCAGGACAATGTGTGTTTCAAGTGTGGGGAGGTAAAGAGAAATATATTTCATTGTATTGTATTGTAGTGTGCATATGCTCCACTTTGATTTGTTTTGTTTGAAAAAAAATGAAAAATTAAAAAACAATTCCTGCTAAGTTGAAAACCCGAGAGGGCAACTTAGGAAAAAGTGGGAGGCCCGGATAGGTTTTTTTTTTAATGAAAACACCCGAGGGTGAGGGATTATACATTAAGGTTCCCCAAGCCTTAGTGAAGGATCAATAGAATATACCTGGAGAGTGATTAGTTTAGAATGAGCATTCAAGCAACTTAGTTGCCTCCAAAAGTCCTATCTATCTATACCTAGGATGTATAAGCAATTTTCGAGACAAACGGAATAGATATTGAAGTTGCGATCCAAAAGAGAGAATCTCCACCCCTTGTGTTAATTCTCTCCTTTGGCCAGGCAAATTCAATCACAAAATGTCGATGTCTAAACTAAAGAGGTTCAAAACCAGGAGTTAGGTTAATGGTTAAACTAAATGAAAGTTAAAGAGAAATTATTATCAGCTCCAAATTAGGAACTTTGCAGCAACGTTGGGAGTCCTTTAGTATGTTACTGGGGTGAGCTGCAACTCCAGATCATCGTCCGTACCCAGGAGCTGAAGAAGTAAAGACTAGTAGATGGAGATTTCTTGCGGGTTTCCCTTGGTAAACATCAGTAGGCACAGACCAATTCAGATATCCATAAAGTGCTAGATTGACAGCAAATTGATCTGGAGACCTGCGAAAACAAAACCACATCTTAGCAGCATCTATTCAGAACCATTTACACTTTTAAATACTCGAATATGTGTTGTGCATTCTTTGTCCAAAGTAATAAGGCCTCTGATGTACATAGGGAAATTAGTTAGATAGAGGCATTGATTTTGATTAAAATGGTGCTTGGCTATAGCATCAGCTACAGAATTACACTCTCTAAATGCATGTTTGAGTTCAGCTCTGCCAAGGAGGGATTTCACTTTAAAAACCATGTCAAAAACTTGCCAATGTGCAGAATAAGGGTCATTAATCATGTTAACCACGAATTTAGAATCAAATTCAATTATGAAAGTGTGATCAAGATGAGGGAAAATATGGAAAGCATGTAAAATTGCTTTGATTTCAGCATGTAATGAGGATGCAGCAGAAATGATTGCTGAACTAATATGTATAGGGTTACCCGAGTTATCCCTAGCTATAAGACCAACTGATGCTTTGTTAGAACACCAAGATGCATCCACATTAATTTTTATAAAACCAGTCTTAGGCCTTTCCCAGAGTACAGTCGATATGTTTGGCTTAGGGGGTGGTCTAAGCAGGGGGGAGAGATGCCTAAAGGATGATGGAATAGATGCAGAAGATAGCAGTTTAGGAGGACACACATGTAATGTTAATTTAATCAAGTCCTGCACCTCTTTACAAATAAGATTCAAAGACAGAGGCTTATTGTCAAATAAGAAGCTATTCCTAGCTTTCCAGAGACTCCAACACACCAAAGAAGGCAGAATCTTACAGTAAATTTGGTGAAACTTAGGGAGATCATAACAATTCCAGAATAGATAGAATCTTTGAGGAATGGATTGTTGAGCATTAAGGTTAAACTGAATTAGAGAAGCCATATTCGACCAAACAGCATGTGCCATGTGACAAGAGATAAAAAAATGTTGGATCGAGTCCGACTGATGACAAGCAGGACATTTCAAGGCTAAACTAAATCCACAAGTAATGAGCACATCATCGAAAGGAAGAAATGAATGCAACAGTTTCCATGTAAAAATAGAAATCTTTTTCTGAAGTGGAGTGTTCCATAAGTATTTACTTACGGGGAAATTACCTGTTGATTGAGTGAGGGCCCTATAGGCTGACTTAAATGAAAAGCTACCTGTGAGTTCTGGTTTCCAAATCAGTCTATCTTCCCTGTCCAATGTGAGTTCAGCAGCCTGTAAAAAATAGAGCGTATCATGTTCCAAGAAGGACAAAATCCGGTCTAAAATATTATTTCTGTTGCTGATGAAATCAGCCACAGAGATATCAGGCATAGCAGAGAGAATACTATCTGGAACGTAGTTAAGAAGAGGGCCATGTGGGCACCAGTTGGCAGACTATAAATTACAGCTGCCTTTGCCATGGATTATAGTAGAATTATTTTCAGCAAAAGAGTTAATGAAACATATTCTTTTCCATGTCACTGATTTCTGTGGGATGGTGGAAGTGCCCATAACAGTTTAGACCACAAAGAGATACCTAGTTGGCTCTTCCACCAAAGTTTAAAACCCAAAAGGGTGACCTATGAAAAAAATGAGAGGCCAAATGGTGAGGAAAAAGGTGATGTTGAGCATTGAAAAAGAAAAATGTGTGAAGCTCTGATGAAAACCCAAGAGGGCTCCTAGGTAAAATGAGAGAAAATGAGAGAAATTGAAAAAAAAATTATGCTTCTCTTGATTTGTCTATTGAGTGGCTTTTTCAGTGGAGTAAGTTAGCTTGGCATTATATATATACCTCACTTTTGTTATGGTTTGTTGGTTGTTTAGATTATCTTAGGCTTTGGGATGTGAGAGTGTGAAAGATTCTTATGTCTTGGGGGTTAGAGTAGTCTAGGAATATGATGTTGGAGGTTTTGGGAAAACTTTTACATGCAAGTTTACGCTTTGATCTTTGTTTGTTCTTGTTAACTCGAGGACGGGTAAGGTTAAAGTGTGGAGAGATTTGATGAGATGTCAAATGCATGTATTTTCCAGAGCATTTAACATATATTTTGTCATATTTTTGTTATAAGATTGCTAGATTTAGGTAGGTTTACATGATAAGGGGTTTAGATGACCATTTCTGGTTTTTATATCTAAATCCTTCATTTTGTAACCTATGTTTAGTCTAATGGATTTTTGGTCCTTACGAGCATCTAGATTCCATTTTGTGAGCTTCATTTGTAGATGTCTCGTGCGCCCTTTGGAGTGGTTTAGTGAAGGCCACGTGCCAAAACGTGGTAGAAGATAGAAGGGTCAAAAAAGGAAGGCAAAGAAGCGGATGAATTGTCACCCGGAAGTTTAGACAAAGTTCTTAAAATTATCCGAGAAGAATCAGCCTACAAGAGTGGCGTCATTGGATTCATCTTCTTGAGCACTGTAAAATTGACTACAAGAAAAAACAAAATGGATCAACGGTTCACCTGTGGGAAGCAAAACAAGAAGCCGCAAATTGTAGCCCATCTGAATTTTTTGGGCTGAAACCTCTGCCGCTCAGGCGACGCCATTACTGCTCGGGCCGGGAGCTAGCTGATGTTTTTTGGTTTTTCTTGTCCAAATAAGACTATAAATAGCCCCGCTTATTCCTCATTTGCCTAAGCCCGACTTGGGGTCTCCAAAACCCTAGTTTTTCACCATTTTCTTCCATTTGTTCTTCTTTCTTTGTAAATATGTTATGGATTTTGATTATCTAGCTTAGTTTTCTACTTGGGAGAAATTGATTAAGGCATCCACATGTATGTAGTAAGAACCTCTATTCCACTCTTTCTTGAAGCATTTGCTATTTATCATTCATGTGTTTAAATGTGATGTTTTATTTCAATTTTGCTATGTGTTGTTTGAGTATATAAAGTATTTGTACGATTGAATGTCAGGGTGTTAGGAAATTTGAAAATTTCTTAGCTCTTTGACATGAGAATCCAAGAACATGGAATTAGAATTTCTTACGCATAATGTGTTGTGATTCTTGCTAGATAAATATGTCAATGTGGATTGTTCTCATGTTTATCCTATAGATGCAATGCAAGGTTGAATCTTGAATGTGGTTTGTTCTAGGTTTAGCCTATAAATGCTATGTTTGGTTAAATGGCTATGTCTTCATAGACCCTCAATTGTGTTCATCTTCACACTGTTACTGTGTGCGAATTTTATGCGATTTTAGTGCGAAAAACACACCTAACCTCTTTCTTCTTCTTTCTTCATCATCGTCGTTTGATAATGGTCATATCCCCTGTACTGGCCACCGATCATGGCGTTGCCAACGCCAAACCCAACTCCAGATACTCTACTCGCCAATAGCAAAAGCTTTCTCCAAGATTTAAATACTAAACCTTCCCCGCTCTTCTCATCTCTTCCCGATACGCCAAATCTACATCCCATCACTGAATACAAGGGAAAGATTGCATACATTCTCCCTCCGGAGGAAGGCGATCTTCTGGCCTTACACTATCAGAATGCCCTGGTTAGGAAGTTCAACAGAGGGAAACCGCCAATGGAGATTTTACAAACTGCTTTCAAATCAATTAGTTTTAAATCAAAATTTCAGTTAGGCTCAATTGATTATCGTCATGTTTTAATCAGATTTCAGGATTGCGAGGATTATCAGAGATGCTGGATGAAGGGTCAATGGATGATCCAAGGCTCGGTCATGAAGGTCCAGAAATGGTCTCCGGATTTCTCTCCAGTTGCAGAATTCTCCATTGTTCCAGCATGGGTAACAATTCATAAACTACCTATTCACTTTTACAATACCTCTGCAATTATAGGTATTAGTAGTCAGATAGGTAGATATCTTAAAATGGATGCAGCCATAAATGCCCTGACTAGACCCTCTGCCATTAAAGTATGTGTAGAGGTTGACCTCTTGTCTCAGCTCCCATCCACAATTGTTGTAGGAATTGGCAACAAAGTAGCAGACTACCCCATTGAATATGAGGAATTGCCTTCATATTGTACACACTGCAGGATAATTGGTCATAGTCAGGCAAACTGTAATTTTTTGCATCCAGAATTGAAAAAAAATAATACTATCATACCCACAGTAAATGAGAACAAGGAAACTAAAATCCCTGCAACTGGTGACCCTCAGAAAGAGTTAGTTTCTCCCTTTACAATTGATGTCGAGGGATCATCAACTTTATCTGTTTCTCAAAAAGATTTTGATTTTCAAACACAGAAAAAGACTTCAGGTCTCCAACATGAAATCAATCTTTCCTCTTTTAATGTTAGTCATACCAAAAGAAATGCCCCGTTTTACTCCTTGGATGACATTTCTAAACCTATCACTACATTTTTCTGGAGAAAAAAGAAAAAATAGATTGAACTATCCCCTATCCAGGAAGATTTAAATTTAACTAACACTGTCAGAATATCAAATGCTTTTCAAACATTAGATGCTCTACAGGATGAAGAACAGGAAGGAGAAGTAGTAGAGATTTTCCATGAAACTATGGAATCACAGGAAGCTTTTGTGCATCTTTCAACAACTGACAAGATAGCATCCTCAGACCAGGTAGTTCACTCAGAGCAGGTTTGCATTTCTACAACCAAAGCACCTGCTAACCCCGAGGACTCTTTGGATGGGGAAAAGAAAGGGGATCAAAGCACAACTGAACAGATCACAAATGAAGATCCAAGCACTCATACAAAGGTAAGCCCCCTCAAACTGATACCTGATCTAGATACTATTGAGAAAAGTGAGGACAAGTTTGGAAAAAATAATAAGGTCTCAGCTACTAAACTTAGGAAACTCAGATCCTCACAAAAAGCAACCCCTATAGGTTTTAAATGATAAAATACACCATTATGGGGAATTTATTAGTCTGGAACGTTAGAGGTTATGGAACATCAATGGATAGATTAAAGGCCCTTAAATTGTCTCATAAGATTGATATTCTCTGCTTGATTGAACCATGGCATGACAAACATAATTTAAACACTTTGATGCATGAACTAGGTTACAATTCTGCCCTCCCTGCCCAGAATGCAAAAATTTGGATATTATGGAACCATGCTTTTAGCATAGTCAGTTTAAAGGAATCAGACCAATTTCTACTAGCCAGAATCTCTGATAATGCTACATCTGTTAGCTGGAACTATTTTTTCATCTATGCAAGTGTCAGTAGACAACCGAGGGAAGATTTATGGAATGATTTAAAAACATCTACCCTCGATCCCTCCATATACATAAGGGATTTCAATACTGTTTCTTCTGTTACTGAATATAAAGGAAGGAAATCAATACCCAAATGAAGCATGAAACAGTTTAATGAATTTATAAATAATATGGACTTGCATGATATCCCTATGGTAGGAAACTCTTTCACTTGGAGTAATAATAGATACAGGAATAAAGGCAAGGACTTATTGTTTCAAAGATTAGATTGGGGCATTAGTAACTTACATTGGTTGGAACTTTTTCCTAATAGCTCAATTCAAGTGCTAAATAGAATGACATCAGATCACTCCCCTCTACTTCTATCTGTTTGCTGAAGAATTGGCACCAAGGCCTTTTAGATATCAAGATATGTGGTCAAATAGATAAGATTTTCAGTCTTTAGTGGTCTCCAACTGGAATTTAATATCCCCCCTATGAGGGATGTATAGGCTAGTTGGCAAACTTAAGAGGCTAAAGCTTGAAATTAAAGAATGGAACAAAAATAACTTTGGAAATGTAGATAAAAATTTGTTGGAATCTGAGATAAAATTCAATGAACTGGAAATAAAATTTCAACAATCACAGGATGAGTCGGTTCTTGCAGAACTTATTAGGTCAAAAGCCCTACTTCTGAGATCCCAGAAAGAAAAATATATATATTTTTAAAGCAAAAGGCTAGGCTAAATTGGCTTAAGCATGGGGATGCAAACACTAGCTACTTTCATCACACCATTAGAGAAAAGAGAGCTAGATCAAGAATTAGTAAAATTAAAGAGGGTAACGGGAACTGGATATACCTCAATTAATCAAAGATGAAGGTGTCCATTTTTTTAAAGGAATTACTTAATGAGGATGCTCCTCAAAAAATGGGAACTTATCTATATCATTTCCTAAAAGAAATCCTAAAGTTATCACAGATCAACAAAATCACTTTTTGCTTCAGCCTTTCAATATCCAGGAACTCAAATTTGCTGTTTTTGATTTAAACAAATCTAGTACTCCTGGTTCTGATGGATTTTCTGGTGAATTCTACACCTATTTCTGGGACACCATCAAAGATGACCTATTAGAAACTGCAAATGATTTTCTAAGTAATGGCAATATCCCAAAAGCCATCTCTAGTACCTGGCTCACCTTAATTCCCAGAAAACCAATCCCAATCTCTTTCTCTGATTTCAGACCTATCAGCCTATCAAATTTTGTTAATAAAGTTTTCTCTAAAATGCTAATGGAAAGGATCAAACCACTGATGAACTTACTGATTTCCCCTGAGCAAAGTGCTTTTATTAAAGGAAGGGATATTTCAGATAATGTCATCCACATGCAGGAGATGACTAGAATTCTATCTAGAAAATCAAAGGCCTCCAATTTGATAGTTAAACTTGATATGCAAAAGGCTTTTGATAGGGTTTCGTGGTCATTCCTGAACTCCATCCTACTCCATTTTGGTTTTCATGGTAATTTTGTTAAAATCATCATGCATAATATAGCTGCTGCCCACTTTTCAGTTTTGATCAATGGAGTGGCTTCAGGTTTTTTTTGCATCCTCTAGGGGCATTAAACAAGGAGACCCACTTTCTCCTTTTCTGTACAATTTACTATCTGAAGCATTTTCAAGAGGATTAAAATTTTTTTTTAGTTTGGGATACCTAAAATATTTCAGTCTACCCCTTTCTTGTTCCCCAGTTTCCCACCTAATGTATATGGATGATACATCTGTTTTTTTGAATACTAAACCTACTAATTTGAAGAGGTTCAAAAATTTCTTAAAAGCATATGAACAAACCTCAGGTCAAAAGGTCAATTTTACTAAATCTGAATTCTTTGTAGATAACAACACACCTTTAGCAACTGTACAAACTGTTAGAAGGATTCTGGGAATGGAGAAAGGCTTATTCCCTTTCAAATATCTAGGAGTCCCTATTTTTGCTGGTCGAAATTTACAGGTTCATTACCAACCAATACTGGAAAGAATGGAGAAATCAATTAACAATTGGAAGAATAGATGGCTATCCACTGCTGGTAAGATCATATTGATAAATCATTGTTTTCTTTCAATTCCCACGCATATTTTTGCTGTTTTAAGTCCTCCAAAGATAGTTTTAAAAAAAATGGAGAAACTTGCCTCGAGTCTATTTTGGGGGAACTGTCACAACTTAGAAAGAAAAAAGTGGAGATCTTGGAAAAAAATGAGTCTACCTGTAGAAGAAAATGGAGTAGGTTTTAGGGATTTATATGCCATAGTTGATACCTTTTCATGTAAGCTGTGGTGGAAACTGCAAAAAAACAATACTCAATGGTCATCTCTTCTATGGTCATTACCTATCTCTTATAAAAAATCACACACTTGGTCCATAATATGTAAAGTCACTGCTAAGGCCAACAGTTTTTCTAGAGTAATTCATGGTACTGGTGATTGTTCTTTCTGGAATGCTAACTGGACAGGTGATGGAGCTTTTTATTATAAATGGCCCCACGAGATGCATACCCCATTCGAGGATATCTCTCTCAAGTCTTTTATCAATAACAAAGTTGCTATCCTTCCAAAACTGGAGCCTTACTTGGCTACCAATATTTTTACTCTTTTGCAGGATGTAAAATTGGAATACTCTCATGAAGATAAGCTTGTTTGGACGCCAGCCATGGATGGGAATTTCTCAATAAGGTCTGCATAAAGCATTTCCAGACAAAAAAAGGTAAAAATCAGACACTTCAACAAGGTTTGGTCACCTTTCATTCCAAAAAAGATGTCTGTTCTTCTGTGGAGAGCCCTTAACGGTCTGCTCCCCTTTGATAATATATTATGTAGGTTTGGTTTTTCTTTAGCTTCTAAATGTCATCTTTGTCAGAATCATGCTGATACACTTGATCATTTTTTTAATTCATGTCCCTCTTCCATAGCTGTATGGCAAAGTGTAAATAACCTTTTACAGCTACAACAAATTGTTTTTGTGAATTTAAAGGGCAGAGTGGAATATTATCTGTCTTTCAAGGCTGAATCTGGTTTCTTTGGATTAGTAGGAATAAAATTATTTTTGATAACAAATCCTTCTCCAAAGATGTATGCTTTCATGACATTAAAGATACGATCTATCAAATTTTCTCAGCTCATAATTTGATAGGTAATATAGAAAAGCATAATTACTGGTTGCAGGCAAATATAATTCCTCAATCTCTCAAAAGAAGAAAAAATCTGTAATTGCAGTGACCTGGAATAAACCACCAACTGGGTATAAAATTAATACTGATGCTACATGGTTAACTGGTGGTCTATCTTTCTCTGCTGTCATAGTTAGGAATGTGAATGGGACTGTGATTAAAATGAGAGCAAACACTTTCCAGTCTGCATCTTCTTTACATGCTGAACTTTTTTCCATTCAAAGTGGATATGATATTTGCTCAGAACTGACTTTAAATTGTTGTGTGATTGAATCTAATTGTTTAATGGCTGTTAAGGGTATCCAAAACCCAATGATTTCCCCATGGAGAACTTATTCCATCTGCAGTGCCCTTAATTCAAAACATACCACATATCCAATCCAACATATTCCTAGGGAAGCCAATTCTGCGGCTGATTTCTTGGCAAAATTTGCTTTAGAAAATAACATACAGGGTGATTTAGACATTCATGAAGTCCCTCTCTTCTTTAGGGGACTCATAGCTCTCGATAGCAAAGGTTGTCCTGGGATTAGAATAGGAGCTTCAATGGATTCCAAATGGAATTAGAACATTTGTCTACAAGATTATATGGTTACTATATCTTTACTCTCCAGTTTTGGATACAAAATTTTAGTACCATACTAAATTTATTTTCAAACTAGAACAGAGACTGCTGCTTCTCCTTTCTGTTTTCTTACAGGTACATGCTTTTTTGGAAGGTGGAAATATCATAGTTCCTCCAAGCACGCTGGACTCTGGATTCCCACCAAGCCGAACTATGGACCTCCACCAACAATACTTCAACATCACTGTACTATCCACCAGTCAGGTTCACAGGATGATATCCCTCCTCAACATGATGCTTTGATCATCACTCTGTTGGAGAGGATCAAGAAGACTTCAGATTATCGGCTACTTCTCATCACATTTTGACTACGGTCAAGCTGGGATTGATGCTATTGATACACAAGGCGTCACTAAAAACTCACCGCAACTCTAGCTCGAGTTTTTGATTTTATCTTTCATATGATAGTACGTAGTTGCCTGGCCAAGGGAAAGAATTAACACATAGGGTGGGGATTCTTTCTCTTGGAATCGAAACTACCGTACCAATTTTGACGTACAAACTACTCGAACAGTCATAATTTTTTAAGCTGCTAGGTAGTATTTTAGAGGCAACAATGTTTCCTCAATGAGCACTTTTGTACTGATTAACTGTTATAAATAGGCTTGGGGAACCTAATATAATCCCCCACCTTTATGGTGCTTTAAAATTTAAAAAAATGGCTATGTCTTCGTTAGAAGGCTTGTTGTTATCAAATCTACGGTCTTTCGTGTATAATGCTGTTGATGAAATACCTTTATGGTGTGGTTTGCCTAGAGTGATTATCAATGAGGTTTACAAATGGTCGTTGTTTGTCTTTGCAAATTACTATTAAGAAGGAATGAATGTTGATCTTCGAATGAGAAGTTTTAGCATTCCCCATAGGTAACAAATTGATAGAATGAATGAATGGTTCAATGATCTACATTAGGTTTGGAAGTGGATATTAATTACCCCCAAGGCTTTATCTTTTGTAGTTTTTACCCCTTTTTCTTAGTTTGTTTGATGATTAGCATGGTTACATAACTTTTCTAGTTAGTTTTCTTTTTAATTTCATAACTTAGGAAAACCAACCAACCAAAACCTCCCCATTTACTTGCTTTTATATACATACATATATATATATATTTACTTCTAGCCTAATATGAACCTTATATGTTTAAATGCTTAAGAAAATCTATCTTCTTCGTGGACGGCCCCAATTTGCCACTATCTACTTAATTGAATTTAGTAAGCATAAATGGCTTATAAATTATAACTTTGAGAGGTATGGCGACGACCTCCCACCAAGATGATCTTCTTGGGGATATTTAGAAATATCCATCTCTGGGCTGCACTTCCAGAAATGTTGGCCAATCCTTTGAATTCCTCAACAACAAAGGCGGGGTTAGGAGGAAGGGAAGTTTCTGGCTCTTGTCTCCCAACTCTAGCTGACTTATCTTTTTCTCACCCGGGCGGTTGTTTCCTTTTCTGGCTTACTTATTTTTGAGGCCATTCTATCAAAACAAGAAGAAGATGTTAATGACAAAAATATACAAGGATATGCATTATTTATCATTCAAAAGAACATTCTTTCTAAATAGCCAACACATTGCTAATCATGCCATTTCAACATAAAGGCTATTCAATTAAGAATAATTCTCCCTAAATAGCACACATGGTAAATCATATCACCTCCTCAAAAAGATAATTTAATCAAGAATCATTCCTCCTAAACAATTATCACATGGCAAATCATATCACCTCAACACAAAAATCACACACTTCCCCCACACTTGAATCAACACCAAGTCATTCACATAGCCCACAAACTTCCTAAAACACCTCAAGATTTTGCAATTCAAGTTTCATCACAACACATTCATGCTATAGAAAGCAAGTGAACACAAAGTTCAAAGAGTTACCCAAAATTTGAAGCTAAGAGTTGAAGATCCACACAAGAAGAAGCAAAAAGCGCTCTCCTTTGAGAGAAAAAGCTACAATTTTTTGTGTTTCTCAAGAGTGAAGTGAGAGTGAGTGTTTTTGAAGTAATTAAAATGAGTTAAATGATTCATATAGATAGAGTAATGTACTATGAATTTTAATTTCAGAAAATCCACGCTCATCCAAAAGTGGGTTATTTAGGAGAGAGGTACAAAGGAGATAGTGATGGTTTAGGCAAAAATAGAAACTTTAGGGGACAAAAGTATCACTTAATTAATGCCGGTGGTAACGTTTAGTATTGTACTATTTACACTACCAATCCCAGGGAATAAAAATATTTGCTATATCAATGTTTAGTATTGGCTAAAAAATTGAATTTTCAAAATTTTGCATTTTTGCCCCATATACAGTATGTCACGTGACCCGCCTCTACCCGGGGTCGTTAATATTAGCTAGGTAACCTGGGAGGAGAATGTGCAATCAAAGATAAATTTATAATTCTGCACCTGTTCTCACTGTTAAGCTACCAAGGGGTAGTAATCAGCAAGGCTAGGGTTTGTCCACAAGGATGCTAGGGCTCAAGTACTAGTTAGAACACAACCTCGTGCGGCTTACCAATCCGCATGAGTGAAAGGAACAACTAGTAATGTAAACATGCAATTGGGGGGGGGTGGTATTTTCAACTAAAAACTACAAAACATGAAATTAACAAACGAGTAAACTATTTAAACTAGGCACTTGGGAATTGTTTAACAACATGGCAGTTCTAATTCTTTAATCCTTGATTCATTCACAAAAAGACTTACAAAAGGCCTATCAGTGTGTTCACAACACGCGGTGTGACTGATGGTATACACTTCCCCATCCCAGTCACGGTGGGTGTACTCGCAACCCTCTATCGGTATCACCATCATAAATAGGGGAGTACTACGAGGTCCGAACATCGTTGTAGGTATGTTTCTCCCTCATGCTATTATGTCCCAGGCTTTCACCACGAATGCAACTACTCCTCCCGTGTCCTATATACGTTAGGCCCAAGGATCGTAGGCACCTTATCTGTGATACTAGGGTTTAACCACAACACCTAGCTTGCTACTATTAGCTATCTCTACTCACAACCTCTTGGACAACAGTTACGAAGTCAGCTAAGACTGGTGCGATGGAAAATAGGTCTGAGCATTCTCGAATCCCCCATGCACACTCCTACGTGGATGCGTTCTCCCCTACACATTCTAACATCTAGGTTTTTCTTCCCAAGGGGGCATCAATATTTGCACCATACATGAATATATCCCAAAGTGTGTGCTTATATGTGGTGTACTATTCATGCATTTATAGCATTCAAGAACAATCACAATAATATAGTAAACACAAGATAGGGTGAATCTAATGAATCTCATAAAGAAAATACAATATAAAAAGTGCCAAAATGAATCCCAAGCTAATCTAACTACTCCCTAGATCTGGAATTCAAATATGGATTTTAATTCCACAACTTTGGGTCAAAGAAAAAAAAAAGAAAAGAAAAGATTAGAAAACCTACAAAGGGAACTCCTTCCTTCTCTCCAAATATGATCCAAAATATGTTCCAACCCCATTTGAATGAGTAGACTAGGGTCATATATATAGTAGTAGGAGATTGAGCCTAAAAATAGACCCAAAATAGGCCAAAAGTAGCAAAACCCTCGGTCAGCTGCAAGGTTTCAAGGACCGGCACGGATGCCGTGGTCCGTGAACGTTATAGCTGCAAGAAGTGGGATCTGGCACGGTTCGTGAAGCTGGGTTCGTGCCATGGCCCATGAAGGTTTTCATGGACCACAAGCAGCTTACGATTTTTTCTCAGTGTTTTCCCATGGTCCGTGAAGGTTTTCACGAACCATGAGCAGCTCATGGTCTATGCTCAGAACATTTGTCACGGCCCGTGAAGGTTTTTACTGACCGCGAGCGGATTGCGTTCTTGCTTATCACTGTTCTCACAGTCCATGCTCCCAATAATTATATAGGCTCTCGGTCGCTCCTTGTGTGATGTTAGACAATTTCTTCTCCAACCCAATTGACTTATATGTCGAAAAATATTTTTTGAAGAATTGCCGCTTCATATCCATCCACGACCCAATGTAATCCCATGGTAGATAATACAACCAATCTTTTGTTCCATCTTGCTGTGAAAAGGGGAATGCTCTCAAGTTGTTATCATTTCCTGACACTCTCGACGGCTTCATATTTGTGCATACCGAATGGATTTCTGACAAATATTTGTTCGGATCCTCTCCCGCCACATTGTGGAAAGTAGGAAGGCAGTGTATCATACCACTTTTTAGCTCACAAGTCATATTTGGCAGAAATGGTTGGAATTTGATACATAAGGGCTGGTTCTCTAAGTTTTAAGCTATAAGATTTCTTAAAGTGCGGTTATTTTCCGCCATCTTGTGCGATGCTTCCTTAAATTTAGTTCTCTTTGTGCCTAGGTTGAGCCTTTGATCTAGTTCTCTTTCTCCTTCTCCTGCGATTACCTGTGGAATTAGTTAGAGAATGCAAAACACCTAGATTCGTGGTACGGGTATTAACCATACCCTAGGGTCACACTATCCTTCCAATGTCACAATAGCTAACAGAATCAAAATAACATGAAAACTATGACCAAAACTCAACTTGTAGAATACAAAACAAACAAAAGGAAAAAAATATATTAAAAGACACTACTAACTAATCTACTAACACGTTATGCTCAACTAATACCTAAACTGAATAGCATCTTCGGCAGCAGAGCAAAAAAATTGACCCTCCTCCACCCAGGCTCGTTAATTATAGCTAATTAACCTGGTCGGAGGGCGTGCAATCAAGGATAAAGTATATAATTCTGCACCCGTTCTCACTGCTAAACTACCAAGGGGTAGTAAGCAGCGAGCCCAAGGTTTGTCCACAAGGTTACTAGGGCTCAAGTACTAGTTAGAACACAACCTCATGCAGGTTGTCAATCTGCACAAGTGAAAGGACTAGCTAGTAATGTAAACATGCATTGGGGGGGGTGGCACTTTCTACTAACAACTACAAAGCATGAAATTAGCAAAAAAGTAAACTATTAATAATAGGCACTTAGGAATCATGTAGAAACATGGTAGTTCTAGTGCTTTAATCTTAGATTCATTCACATAAAGACTTACAAAAGACCAATCAGTGTGTGCACAACACGTGGGTGCAAGCCATCGTAATTAGGGGAGTATATCGAGGTTCATCCATCGTTGTAGGTCTGTTTCTCCCCCGTGTTATTATGTCCCGGGCTTCCACCATGAATGCAAATACTCCTCCCAGGTTCTATATACGCTAGGCTCATACAACGCAACACCTAGTTTGCTACTAGTTGCTATCTCAACTTGCAACC
Organism: Rubia yunnanensis; assembly: GCA_037428765.1. Taxonomy (NCBI): domain Eukaryota; kingdom Viridiplantae; phylum Streptophyta; class Magnoliopsida; order Gentianales; family Rubiaceae; genus Rubia; species Rubia yunnanensis. The sequence continues at coordinate 67,147,833 of CM075064.1, forward strand.
TCTCGGACAATAATTACGAAGTCAGCTAAGACTGGTGCGATGGGAAATAGGTCAGAGCATTCTTGAATCCCCCGTGCACATACCCACGCATACACGTTATCCCCTTCCCATTCTGATATCCAGGTTTTTCTTCCCAAGGGTTATCAATATTTGTACCATACATGAATATATCCCAAAGTGTGTGCTTATATGTGGTTTACTATTCAAGCATTTATATTTTTCAAGAACAATCACAATAATTTAATAAATACAAAGATAGAGTGAATCTAATGAATCTCATAAAGCAAATAGAACATACCAATAGAAAAAATTAATCCCAAGCTAATCTAACTATTCCCTAGACATGGAATTCAAATATGGATTTGAATTCCACATCTTTGGGTCAAAGAAAAAACAAAAGAAAATATTATAAAACCTACAAAGGGAACTCCTTCCTTCTCTCCAAATATGATCCAAAATATGTTCCAACCCCCTTTGAATGAATAGACTAGGGTCCTACATATAGTAGTATGAGATTGGGGCTAAAAACAGGCCCAAAATAGGCCAAAAAGTTGCAAAATCCTAGGTCAGACGCCAAGGTTTCATGGGCCGGCACGGATGTCATGTTTCTTGAATGTTTATTGCCTCAGGACGTGAGATACAGTGTAGTCCTTGAAGCAGGGTTCGTGATATAGTGAGTGAAGGTTTCAACGGACCTCAAGCAATATACGATTTTGGCTTAGAGTTTTCCCACGGCCCATGAAGGTTTTCACGGATTTCGAGTAGCTCATGGTCTCTGCTCAGAACATTTGTCACAGCCCGTGAAGGTTTTTACTGACCGTGAACAGATTGTTTTCTTGTTCAACACTGCTCAACACCGTGCTAGGTCTTCTGCACGTCCATTTTCCCTATTTGGGATTGTGTCTAATTTTTATATGGTATCCGGGATGGTTCTATCTAGGTGATTGAAAGCCCCTCTTGGTTTTGTTGTTCAATTGATTATTTGGTTTAGCTTAGTTTGTTAAAATTATTTGATTGATTGTTTGGTTTAGTTTTTTTGGGTTTGTTTAAGCGCAAAGGCACGGGGCTCACCAGTTACACTTGTGGGGGTGTGTTAGAGTGTCCCACATTGAAATTTGAGAGGCTAGATGTCTCACATATAAGCTTGATGGTTTACTAATCCTATTACAAATTTGTTTTAGGATAGAACCTCACCAAGATTATGTGTTAGGATGAACACGCCCATAGATACACGTTTTCCCCTACCCATTCTAACATCCAGATTTTTCTTCCCAAGGGTTATCAATATTTACACCATACATGAATATATCCCAAAGTGTGTGCTTATGTGTTGTGTACTATTCATGCATTTATATTTTTCAAGAACAATCACAATAATTTAATAAACACAAAGATAGAGTGAATCTAATGAATCTCATAAAGCAAATAAAACATACTAATAGCCAAAATGAATCCCAAGCTAATCTAACTATTACCTAGACATGGAATTCAAATATGGATTTGAATTCCACATCTTTGGGACAAAGAAAAAAAAAGAAAAGATTACAAAACCTGCAAACGGAACTCCTTCTCTCTAAACATGATCCAAAATATGTTCTATACCCCTTTTAATGAGTACACTAGGGTCCTACATATAGTAGTATGAGATTGGGCATAAAAACAGTCCCAACATAGGCCAAAAGTTGCAAAACCCTAGGTCAGCCGCCAAGGTTTCATGGATTGGCACAGATGCCGTGTTTTGTGAATGTTCATTGCCTCGGGACTTAGGATCTAGCATGGTCCTTGAAGCTGGGTTCATGGCACAGTCCGTGAATGTTTCAACGGACCTCAAGCAACATACAAATTTTCTCAGTGTTTTCCCACGTTTCGTGAAGGTTTTTACGTACTGCGAGTAGCTCATGGTCTCTGCTCAGAACATTTATCACGACCCGTGAAGGTTTTCATTGACCATGAGTAGATTGTGTTCTTTCTTAGCACTGCTCAACACCATGTTAAGTCTTCAACACATCCATTTTCCCTAGTTGGGCTTGTGTCTAATTTCTATGTTGTATCTGGGATGTATCTATCTAGGTGATTGAAGGCTCCATCTTGGTTTGGTTGTTTGATTGATTGTTTGGTTTAGCTTGGTTTGTTCAAATTATTTGATTGATTGTTTGGTTTAGTTTGTGGGGGTGTGTTAAAGTATCCCACATTGAAAGTGGAGAGGTTAAATGTCTCACATATAAGCTTGATGGGTTACTAATCCTATTACAAATTTGTTTTAGGATGGAACATCACCAAATTTATGTGTTAGGATGAACACTCCCACGCGTACACGTTCTCCCCTACCAATTCTAACATCAAGGTTTTTCTTCCCAAGGGTTATCAATATTTACACCATACATGAATATATCCCAAAGTGTGTCCTTATATGTGGTGTACTATTCATGCATTTATATTTTTCAATATCAATCACAATAATATAATAAACACAAAGATAGAGTGAATCTAATGAATCTCATCCAGCAAATAGAACATACCAAGAAACAAAATGAATCCCAAGCTAATCAAACTATTCCCTAGACATGTAATTCAAATATGGATTGGAATTCCACGTCTTTGGGACAAAGCAAAAAGAAAAGAAAAGATTGCAAAACCTACAAAGGGAAATAATTCCTTCTCTCCAAATATGATCCAAAATATGTTCCAACCCCCTTTGAATGAGTAGACTAGGGTCCTATATATAGAAGTAGGAGATTGAGCCTAAAAACATACCCAAAATAGGCCAAAAGTTGCAAAACCCTAGGTCAGCCGCCAAGGTTTCACGGACCGGCATGGATGCCGTGGTCTGTGAATGTTCATAACACCAAGACGTGAGATCTAGAACAGTCCTTGAAACTGGGTTCATGCCAAATTCCGTGAAGGTTTTCATGGATCTCAAGCATTATACAATTTTTGCTCAGAGTTTTTCCACGGTTCGTGAAGGTTTTCATGGACTGCGAGTAGCTCATGGTCTCTACTCAGAATATTTGTCACAACCCGTGAAGGTTATCACTGACCGTGATCAGATTGTGTTCTTTCTCAACACTGTTCTCACTGTCCATGAATGTTTTCACTGACCGGCTCCATACTTAGCCAAATTCTTCAACTCTTCATCTTCAGGCTCCACGGTCTGAGGTCTTTGTCACAGCCCGATGCTTTTTCCTCATGAAGATCTTGTCCAGGTCTTCATGGATCCCCTGGAACTCTTGTGTAGTGCGAGCCGTGTGCTTTGTCAAGGTCCGTTGGTGCTTGACCATGGGTGTTCTGTGACCAGCCGCCGGTGCTTCATCGGCTAAACTTCATTTGCTTGCTACGGGTGAACCGTTAGTCCTAATCGGGAGTTTTAGTAGTCAATTTTGTAGTACTCGAGAAGAAAAATCCTATGGAACTGGCCTTGAAGGATAATTCTTCCTAGATATTTCTATAACTAAGGTAACACTCCTTGGACCACGATTCACCATTTTCTCCTTTGGTCATCTTGAACTTCGAAACTGCCTATCTTTGGCTTCAATCTCCTTCTACCACACATTGATGTTGTGGCCTTCATGTACTACCATTCAAATGAAAATGACCTTCAAATATTTTACCATTAAAGAAAAATGGCCTTCGCAAGAATGTAATTTAATAAATAGCATTCACAGGCAACCTAGTAAAGGTGCTCAAAATGAAGACCAAGGAGCCCGTGAACACGATATGTCAAGAATCACTAATCAGGTATACAAATTGTGAGATTTAGAATAGAAAACCAAATGTGGTTGTCTAAACCCCTTGTCATGTAAACTCAACTAATATAGGAAAATTGCCAGCCAAAAGTAACTAAAAACTATTTCAAATGCATTGGTTGAAGCATTCAAATGGTGCAGATCAGACTCCCCACACTTAAACCTTTACTTGTCATTAAGTAAATAAAACAAAAGAAAAAGGTTCAAGCATAATGGAGCATGCAAAAATAGCCAATGTATTCCACTTATTCCCAAGCTACTCTAATTCCCCCAAGAAGGTGAAAATCCTCACAACTCTCATACCCCTGGAAGTTCCTAAAGCAACCAAACCATCCAAAGAAAATAAATGCGTATGGAAAAAGATAAGTGACCAAAGATTGGAATAAAGCCAAGCTTACTTTTCCCAAAGTAGTCCCAAGAGCAATCAAAGAGTAATCCTCAAGGAAAGAAATCCACCAAGGAAATCCAAAGACCGTCGGCTTGGTTGCAATATAGGGATAACTTAATATTTTCTACCTAGTTGGAACCAAGGAGTCCAATGGTAATAATTCCCAGGGGGAGAATGACATTCCTTGGCGATGAGTCCGTGGAATATCCTAGACAGTTTCCACCCAAAAGATAGTGCCACCTTTCTATAGGTCATTTGGCACTCCTTGTCATCCAAGTTGAACTTAATCGCCTTGCAACCCTCCTCATCTTTGACCTTCCAAATAGTTGCTAGAAACTCTAAGGTACACCTTATATAGGTTTTCAAGTGCATGTCGAGAAAATCTTCTAGGCCCACCTGACCCAAAGGATAGGTTGCGAGCAAAACCAGTTTCCTATAGGCTCCTCTTTGGTTCTCTCAAATTCCTCCATCTCCGGGCTGCAGTCCCAGTAATGTTGGTCAAACCCATAAACTCATCGGTCACAGACTTGCAGTTACGAGGAAAGGGAGTTTCCGGTTTAAGATTTGCGCCTTTTACCGACTTCTTCCATTTCTCACCCTGTGAAGACTTCTCTTCCTCCGAAGTACCCTTTTCGGAGGCATCCTAACAATATGAAGGAGAAGAATGATAATGTGATAATAAACAATGTATGGCCATGATATCATACCACAAAGAACATTCTCCCCAAAAGACTAAACATTCAAAGCATGGTGGTATAATCATAAAGGCCATTTAAAACAAGAATATTCCTCATCAACCAACAACATCATGTATGCCTTTCACCAACCCATCAATAGATTAATGCAAACAAGATTCATATTCTCTATGAACACCCAACAAATGAAGAAAACATCTTTCAAGATCAATATCACATTAAAGACTCCCATAATTTCATCATCACAAGATTGGACACACAAACCCATAAAACATCACATTAACACATGGTCATTCAAAAATCATGTTTTTCATAACAACCCCACAATGTCAATCAAGCATATATACAAAGAGATCAAAGGGTTACCCAAATTCAAAGCCAATAAGTGTAAGATCCACACAAGAAGAAGCAAAAATTGCTAATTTTTGGAAGAAAAGCTTCACTTTATTCGAGCTCACCAAAGAGTGTGTGTGAGTGAGTGTTTCTTGAGAAGAAAGAATGTGTAGATGATGAAATTATGTGGAGAATTGTACAAGGAGAATAAAATTTCAGCATACGTGAAAAAGAGTGAGAGGTACAATTTAGATAAAGATGGAATTTCTAATTAGGGGACAAGTAGTACAATTAATTAATGTGGGAAGTACTATCTGCATAAAAAATCCTAAGAAAATAAGAAATTCCACTTCTTGAATCAAGAAATGAATTTTAAATCTGAAATCAAGTTTCCTTTTAGAAAAATTGCATTTTTGAAACAAGTTGGGGGATGGAAAATCGAAATTTGACAAAAAGAATTTTCCGCCCAGTTTTCCATCTTCATGAGACAAAGTCTCGGGACCATCATCTTGGCACAAGACCTGGCTTTGTGACAAGCATTGTCACGAAGCAAACCCCATATTTTTCATTATTTCTTAATTTTTCTCAACTTTTGAAAGATAACTATGTCGCACATCAAAATCCATTCCATTTACACATAATCACACATTTTCACATCTAGATTTTCAAATCAAGCAAGAATTTCATTCAAAGGATTCTTTATTTTAAGCAAGACATGCAAAATCTACCAAGTCAATACTTAAAACAAGAAAACAAAAGAACCACGTATATTTATTGTCGTCATCAAGACTTATTTCCTCTTCATGCATTTTAATTTGAAGCACTTACCGGTGGATCCCCTAAATCTCCATCGGCTACTCTTCCTACGATGACATCGTTGTGGAGAGGTCTCCACAATGAGGCATCCTCAACTTTTTAGCACTTGTCGGTACCTAGAAATGTCTCTCCTTGCATTTCTAACATTGACTCCATGAATGTCATTTTTGGGTTGGGAGGAGTTTGAAAAGGTATCAAATTCTCGACACTTTCCTTTTCATGTTGGAACTTGGTTAGCATAGAAAAATAATCTAGTATGGACATATCATTGAACAAATGATGGAATTCATTGGGGTCCTTCCACAAAATTATCAACAAGATATTCATGCTCTTTGGTAACACAGGAAGGCTCAATAATATCATGCTGATCAAACAGTGTCACACCTTTGCACATAAGAGAAGGACTTGTTGAATCATGCTTAGATTTATAAATGTTTAGTTCCACTTTGTCTATGTCATCCTGTAGAGTAAAGATTCCCAAATGGACATCAATTTTAGTCCTAGAAATATTTTAAAAAGGTCTCCCCAAAAGGATTGGGGGTGCACTTCCGTCGTGCGCTACGTCTAGGACATAAAAGTCTACCGGAAAAACCAACTTGCCTACTCGCACCATCACATCCTTCACTAGCCCATGAGGGCTAGCTTGGGAGTGATTGCCGAGTTGAACAATCACGCTAGTCTCTTTAAGTTCACCAATTTCAAGACATTCAAATAGACTAAATGGAATCACATTGATAGAAGCTCCTAAAACTATCATGGCATGTTCGACAAGTGTTCCACCTAAAGAATAGGGATAGAAAACATTCTGGGGTCATCACATTTCTTAGGTAAATTTTTATGATTCAAAATGGTGATTTCCCCAATTGTTAGCTTCCCTAACTTCTTAAGTGGTCTACACATTTTCTTAGTACATGCAACCTTAAGAAAGTTGTCATATGAAGGCACATTATCAATCAATTCCAAAATAGAGATAGATACCTCCAATTTTTTGAAGACCTTCCAAATGTTGGCCTCATTTGTCTCCACCTTCGGATTTCCCCTCAATGCACTTGGAAATGGAGGTGGAATAGCAATTTGTGCCTCGGGTGGTGGAAGTTCCTTGGAGGGTGCTTCCTAGAAAACTATATCATCTTCTTCGAAATGTGCTTTGGTGGCCTTCACTAATTTTTCATCCTCTTGCATTACCTTGTTCTTAGTTTTGCAAACTTCCTTCTCACTCCTTAGCTTAAGTGCACTCACATTCCCTGGATTCACCTCTGGTTGGGAAGGTAGGTTTCAAGACTCTTTTGCTTCAAGTTGGCTCACCGAGGTAGCAAGTTTTCCAACTTAAATCTCAAGGTTCTTGATACTTGAGAAGGCTCTAGTACCAAGGTCTTCAATTTCCATCCTAGTCCTTTCCAAAAATATCTCATGTTTCTTCCCCAATTGCCCGATGGAATCCATGATCTCTTCTCCATCCGACTTGTAAAGTGTGGTATGATTGTTGGATGAACCTTTACCCCTAGGATAGGGTTGAGGCAGTGCTTGTCCACCCCTATATCCTTGAGGTTGATTATCATCCCTCCATAAAAAATTAGGGTGATCTCTATACCTCGAATTGGATGTATTTGCATAGGGTCCGATATTATATCACCTTGGTTCTCCCGGAACCCTTGTTGTTGACCCCTATAAAATTTGGGTCCCTCCCAATTGTTGTAGTCTACGATTATTCACTTCTTGTACATCACTAAAGACGTTGGGGCAGTTTTTGGAGTGGTGGTCGAGGTTGAAAAATCCACACACCTTGACTTGGTGCACCTTTTCTTGCAAAAGATTTTTCATCATAGATTCTAGAGCTTGGAATTGTTCCTCCAACTTTGGTGAGTGTGCGGGTTCATCCAAGACCTTAACCCTAGCCTTTGTACTAAATTGCCTCATCCCATTGGCTATCTCTTCATAAAGTGCCATCGCATCCTTTGGGATCTTGTTGGCTATAGAACCGTTGCAAGGGGCATTTACCATCCTCATGTCTTTGTCGCAAAAGCTATTAAAGAAATGATAGACCAAATCTCCTTCCTTGAAGGGGTGTTAGAAGCAAATAGCTAGGAGTCTCTTGAAATGCTCCCCATAATCATATAGGATCTCGGTCACTCCTTGTGTGATGTTAGAAAATTGCTTCTTCAACTCAGCCTACTTGGATGCTGAAAAATGTTTTTCCAAGAATCACCGCTTCATATCCTTCCATGACCCAATGCAACCCGACGGTAGATAATACAACCATTCATTTGCTCCATCTTGCAGTGAAAAAGAGGAATGTTCTCAAGTTGTAATAATCTTCCAACACTCCCGGCGGCTTCATATTCGTGCATACCAAATTGAATTTCAAAAAATGTTTGTTCAGATCCCCTCCCGCCATACCGTGGAAAGTAGGAAGGCAGTGTATCATCCCACTTTTCAGCTCACAAGTCACATTTGGCGGCAATGGTGGGAATGTGATACATAAGGGTTGGTTCTCTTAGTTATGAGCCATAAGATCTCTAAAAGTGCGATTATCTTCAGCCATCTTGTGAGATGTTTCCTCAAAATTCAAACCCCTATGTTGAGCCGCCGATCTAGTTCTCTTTCTCCTTCTCCCCCAATTACTTGTGGAATTAGTTAGAGAATGCAAAACATCTAGATTCGTGGTATGGGTATGTACCACAATCTAGGGTCACACTATCCTTCCAATGTCACAATAGCAAACAAAATCAAAGTAAGAAGAAAACTATGACCAAAACTCAACTCGTAGAAAACAAAACAAACAAAAGAAAAAAGAAGACACTACTAACTAATCTACTAACAAGTTATGATCAACTAATACTGGAACTGAAAAGAATCCCTGGCAGCGGCACCAAAATCTTGACCCGTTCTCACTGCTAGGCTACCAAGGGGTAGTAAGCGGTAAGCCTAGTGTTTGTCCACAAGGATGCTAGGGCTTAAGTACTAGTTAGAACACAACCTCGTACAGGTTGTCAATTTGCATAAGCGAAAAGAATACTAAGTAATGTAAATATGCAATTAGAGGGGGGAGGGGGTTGGTATTTTCAATAAACAACTACAAATTATGAAATTAACAAACGAGTAAACTATTTATACTAGGCACTTGGGAATCATTTAGCAACATGGTAGTTATAATACTTCAATCCTCGATTCATTCACATAAAGACTTACAGAAGACCTATCAGTGTGTTCACATCACGTGGGTTCGTTCGCAACCCTCCAATCAGTACCGCCATCGTAACTAGGGGAGTACAACGAGGGCCAGCCATCATTGTAGGTTGATTTCTCCCCCATGCTATTATGTCTCGGGCTTCCACCATGAATGCAACTACTCCTCCTGGGTCCTATATACGCTAGGCCCGAGGATCGTAGGCACCTTATCTGTGATACTGGGGTTTCAACATAACACCTAGATTGCTACTATGAGCTATCTAACCACAACCTCTCAGACAACAGTTACGAAGTCAGCTAAGACTGGTGCGATGGCAAATAGGTCAGAGCATTATCAAATTCCCCGTGCACACACCCACGCCGACACATTCTCTCCTACCCATTCTAACATCCAAGTTTCTCTTCCAAAGGGGGCATCAATATTTGTACCATACATGAATATATCCCAATGTGTGTGCTTATATGTAGGGTACCATTCATGCATTTATAACATTCAAGAACAATCACAATAATATCATAAACACAAAGATAGGGTGAATATAATGAATCTCATAAAAAAAATAGAACATACCAAGTGCCAAATTGAATCCCAAGCTAATCTAACTACTCCCTATACATGGGATTCAAATATGGATTTGAATTCCACATCTTTAGGACAAAGCAAAAAGGAAGAAAAGAATAGATTATAAAACCTACAAAGGGAACTCATTCCTTCTCTCCAAATATGATCTAAAATATGTGCCAACCCCCTTTGAATGAGTAGACTAGGGTTCTATATATAGTAGTAGGATATTGAGCCTAAAAATAGGCCAAAAGTAGCAAAACTCTAGGTCAGCCGCCAAGGTTTCAAGGACCGACACAGATGCCATAGTCCGTGAATGTTTTAGCCGAGAGATGTGGGATTTGGTGTGGTCCGTGAAGCTGGGTTTATGCCACGGTCCATTAAGGTTTTCACGGACCGCAAGCAGCATACAGTTTTTGCTCAAAGTTTTCCCACGACCCGTGAAGATTTTCACGGACCCCGAGCAGCTCATGGTCTCTACTCAAAACATTTGTCGCTGATCGCAACCAGATTGTTTTCTTGCTCAACAATATTCTCATGGTCCGTTAATGTTTTCACGAAACGGCTTCATACTTAGCCAAATTCTTCAACTCTTCATCTCTAAGCTCCAAGGTCCAGGGTCTTTGTCACGGCCTAGTGCTTTTGCCTCGTGAAGATCTTATGCATATCTTCACAAATCCCTTGGAACTCTTGTGTAGTGCAGGTTGTGTTCTTTGTCATGGTTCATTGGTTCTTGACCATGTGGGGTTCGTGACCAACCGGCGGTGCTTCGTCAGCTGAACTTTGTTTGCTTGTTACTGGTGAACCGTTAGTCCTAATTGGGATTTCTAGTAGTCAATGTTGTAGTACTCGAGAAGAAAATTCCAATGGATCTAGACTTGAAGGCTAATTCTTCATGGATCATTCTTGGACTAGGGAAACACTCCTTAGACCACGATTCACTATTTTCTCCTTTGGCCATCTTGAACTTCGAAGTCGCCTATCTTTGGCTTTAATCTCCTTCTACCAAGAATTGATGTCATGGTCTTCATCTACTATCATTTAAATGTGAATGGCCTTCAAATCTTCTACCGTTAAAGAAAAACGGCCTTCGCAAGAATGTAATATAACAAATAGCATTCATGTGCGACCTACTAAAGGTGCTCAAAACGAAGATCAAGGACCACGTGAACAAGATAGGTCAAGAATCACTAAATAAGTATACAAAACATGGAATTTAGAATAGAAAACCAAACTTGGTTGTCTAATCCCCTTGTCATGTAAACTCAACTAATATCGACTAACCGCCAACCAAAAGTAACTAAAAACTATGTCAAATGCATTGGTTAAAGCATGCAAAATGGTGCAAATTAGCACGAGGCAGTGACAAGATCCAGGCCACATGGTAGCCTTGTGTTAACTCGGTTTAACATGGGGCAGCCTTGTGGTGACTTGACCTGACATGAGCCGTGTAGTTACACGGTAATGCTCCCCTTGTGCCTCCCTTTTTCGAAAACTTTTTGACCCAAAAAGTCATTTCCTTCCAACTAAAAAACATGAGACTCGATCTTAGATTTAACAATCAACAAGAGTTTCGCACCAAGATCCTTTGTCACACACAAAAAAACATGCAAAAATCTAACTACCAAAAAACATAAAAGCAAAGCAAGAAAAAACACAGTATTATTATTGTCGTCCTCACAACTTATTTCCTTTCATGCATTTCAATTAAAATGAACCTACCGTTGGGTCTCTAGAGTTTCCATCAGTGACAGCACCCATGATAACATCCTTGTGAAAAGGTATCCATAATTGTCATCCTTACCTTTATGCCCTTTTATCGCCATAGAGAGTATATGTCCATCCTTAGCTAATATAAAATCCCTAGCTATTTCCTTGGGTTTAGGAGGTGTTCAGGGGGTTTTATGTCCTCACCACTCTCTACTAACCACTTCAAGTTAGTGAGCATAGAAAAACAATCCATGATATACATATCACTACTAAAATCATGCATAGCATAAGTATCATCAACATGATTATCACAATCAGTATGATTTTGCTCATCACTCTCATCATTATCAAGGAACTCATCTAGGCATTCAATCTCATTAACAATGCAAGGATCATCACCCCGAACAAGTTCATCACACAAAGATATGTCATTGCACATAAGAGAGGAAATAGGTGAATCATGCTTTGACTTATAAATTTTAAATCCTACCTTATCAATGTCATCCTCTATAAACATCTATCTTTCTCCTTAACATTCTTAGAAAAGGTCTCCCCAATAAAATTAAGGTGCACCACCATCATGCACCACGTCAAAGACATAGAAGTCCATCAGAAACACTAAATTACCTACCCTAACCATTACATCCTTCACTAAACCTTGGGGGCTGGCTTGGGAATGATCAGCTGGTTAAACAATTACCTTAGTTTCCCTAAAACTGCCTATGTTTAGGTTTTCATAAAGTATAGAATGGATCACATTAATAGATGCTCATAAGTCTATCATTGCATTTTTCACTAGTTTCCCACCTAAGGAGATGGGAATGGAAAACATCTCGGGGTTGTCACATTTCTTAGGAAAATTCGTATGATTTAAAGTAGTGATTCCCCATATTTTCAAGTGTCCTACCTTTCTAGTTGGTTTATTCCTCTTTTTAGTACATGCATTCTTAAAAAGTTTAGCATAAGAAGGAACTTTCTTGATTACATCTAAGATAGGAATTGTTACCTTTGGCTCTTTTGAAGATTTTCCGAATGTGTGCCTCATTGGTTGCCACCTTCGACATTCCCCTTAGTGCATGAAGAAAAGTTAGCGGAGGGATCATCAATGCCTAGGTGGAAGGGGGCTCTTTGGTGGGCTCCCCTTCAATAACCATTTCCAGCTCTTCAATGTTGGTTGTGCTGCATTCCACAATCAAATCATCCTCTTGCACAATTTATTTTTTGGTCTCACACACCTCTTTCTTGCTCCTTAGCTTCAATGCACTCAAATTTCTTGAGTTCATTTTAGGTTGGGAAGGTAGGTTGCCGGATTCCCTAGCCTCAAGTCGGCTCACCAAGGTGGCAAGTTATCCAACTTGGACTTAGAGATTCTTTATACTCAAGAATGCTCTAGTGCATAGATCCTTAATTTCTCTCCTTTTCCACTCCACAAAAATATCTCGTTTCTTTGCCAATTGGCCTATTGTATCTAGGATCTCCTCCCGGTCCAGCTTGTATGAAGAGGCCTTTTTGTTTGAAGGCCATTATCCCCTCATGTAGGGTTGAGGTAGTGCACGTAGGTTGTACCCTTGACCTTGGTTCTCCTCGCACCGACAAAAGCTGGGGGGATAGCAATATTTAGGGTTGAAGGTATTTGCATGGGGATCTTGACATTCACCTCCTTGGTTCCCCCAAAACCCTTGTTGTTGTTGCCCCCTTACGGGATGCCTATTTCCTCCGTTGAAATCCAATGCATTCACTTCTTCAAAATATTCCACTACTTGCAGAAAAGTGTCCGTGGGATGATCTAGACTGCATATACTGCACACCTTGACTTGATGAGCTCTCCCCTTTATAAATTCTTTCATCATCGAGGCAAGTGCTTGAACTTTCTCTTCCAGTTTGAGAGATTGATCCGGCTCATCCAATGTCTTCACTCGAGACCTAGTGCCATTTTGCCTTGTTTCATTGGCCATTTCTCTGAACAATGACATTGCATCCTTCAGACTCTTGTTGGCCATGGAATCACTGCACCCGCATTGTACATTCTCTTATCTTCATCACAAAGCCCTTCGAAGAAGTAGTACACATAATCTTCCTCCTTGAATGCATGGTATTGAAACCTTACCAACAATATCTTAAACCTCAATACTCGTAGGGGGACTCATTTGCCATTTGAGATAGTTTTAAAAGCCATTTCTTCGAGCCTGTGGACTTGGAAGCCAAAAAATAATTTTCACGGAACCTCCGCTTCATGTCCATCCACTAGGTGATGCATCTCGACAGAAGATAATATAACCAATCCTTAGCTTCATCCTTCAGCATGAAAAGAAACAGATCACAAGCTGTAATCTCCTTCAAAAACTCTAGGTGGCTTCACATTAGTGCACACTAGGTGGAATTTAGACAAGTTTTTATTTGGATCTTCACTGGCCATTCCATGAAAAGGTGGAAAAAATTGGATCATACCATTCTTAAGCTCATGATGTGTACCGTATTGCATGTGAAAACCAATGCTTTTGGTATAATAATTGGCATGTTTTACTTATTGGTTTGCTAGTGTTATTTGGTTTACACGACAAAAGGTTTAGACGACCGTGTTTTGTTTTTGTGTCTAAATCTTGAGTTTTTTTATTGATACTAATGGACACTTAGTATCCACAGGCACCTAGATCTTCCATTTTGATCTCATTAGAAAGTGACTCGTGGGTAATTTTTATCATCTTTGTAAAAGGCCATTTGCAAGAACGTAAAAGATATCAAAAAACCATTCACAAGAATGTTAGTAGATGAAGGCCATAGAATCTAAAGCATGGTAGTAGAAGGAGTGAGCTAAAGGGAGGATGATTTGCAGTTCAAAGAGGCCAAAGAAGAAACAAAGTGATTGTTGTCCTAGAGTTGCACAAAGTTCTAGGAAAGATCTGAGATGAATCAGCCCTTGAGGGAAGCACCATTGAATTCTTGTTCTTGATTGCTATGAAATTGATTACAATAACTCATAAATTGGACCAATGGTTCATCCGTAGTGGAGAAAAGAAGTCAGTCGACTAATCAAACCACGGGCAACACAGATCGTTCATAGCCAGAACGAGGCTCAACCACGTACAACTCATACCATGTCACACAGCACGTGTCAAGGGACTTTGGCACAAGCCGTGCCAACCAACATGAGTTGTGCCGTTCCTTGCGGGTGGGCCATGTCCATAAGTTATTTTTTCACTCCAAAATTTGGCTAAGTATGGGTGCAGACTGTTCTGTTTCACACGGTCCGTATTATTTCAAGTCACAAATGTCAATACTAGCCCACGGGGTGTAAACAATGAAGTGGACCATGCCAAAATACTGAGGAAAATGAGGATCCATTTGACGGCCCGCACTAAACGACACAGGGTGTGGATCACAAGGTTAAAAATAGAGCTCCAGGTGATGGCCTGTGCTGGCACGAGGTACATGGCCCATGCCAGGATAGGCATCTCGCGCTACCATGAGCCACATGACCCATGTCGGGACCAATGGGCAATGTTAGCATGAGGCCACGTCGGCCACTAGGGTTGTTCTAGACATTGTGCCCCGTGCCGGTTGCAGCTACTAGGGTTTATGGACTATTTTTAGGCTCAATCCCCTACTACTATATATATAGCCTTTAGTATACTATATTTTATTTTCTAGATCAGATTTTTAGATTTCAAGAGTGTTCTAGAGAGAGAAAAAACTCTTCCTTCTCTCTAGGTTCTTTTTCTTTTCATCTTTTTATTTGTCTTTTGCCCAAAAATGTGGAATCCAATGCAATACTTTGATTCCATGATTAGGGAGTAGTTCTATAGCTTGGGGATAATATTTGTAATCATGTTTTTTTTATGTTTTGTGAGATTTATTAGATTTTCTTATTTCAATGTGCTTGTGATATTATGTTGGCTTGTTCTTGAATTGAATGAATGATACACTCCATTAGCACACACACTAGTCTACATTCATGTTGGTGCACATATTGATACCTCCTAGGGAAGAGAAACTTGGATGTGATATGGGTAGCAGGGTAGGCTCACGTGGGTGTGTGAACGTAGGTGTTCCGAGTTTACCGCTACGATGACAGCACACCAGTCTTAGCTGGCAAGTTGGTCTGAGGTTTCCGGGTAGAGATAGTTGGGAGGTCGTCGCCATACCTCTCAATGTTAATATTTATAAGTCCTAAATTCTTACTATTTACAACTAAGTAGATAGCGGCAAGTCGGGGTCGTCCATGAAGAAGAGGGATCTTCCTAAGCATTTAGGCACAAAAGGTTGATATTAGACTAGGAGTAAACATATATACATACATATAAAAGCATGTAAATGGGGGGGGGTTGGTTGTTTGGTGGTCCTAAGTTATGAAATTAAAAAGACAAGATAACTAGCAAAGTCAAGTAACTAGGCTAATCATCAAACAAACCTAGAAAAAGGGGTTTAAAACTACAAAGATAAAGCCTTAGGGGCAATTGATATCCACTTCCAAACCTAATGTAGATTATTGAACCATTAACTTATTCTATCACATTCATTACTTTACTTAACATTAACATACTTATCTAGCAAGAATAACAACACATCATGCACAAGAAGTTCTAAGTTCATGTTCATAGATTTTCACGCAAAGGAGCTAAGGAATTCGTCATTTTCCTAACACCCGAACACTCCAATCATAAAAACACCTCCTATTCTCTAACAACCCATGGCATAAATGAAGTGAAACCTAGCATCAAGAATACATAAATGCTAAATAATAAATGCTTCAAGAACGAGTGAAACAATCTATTCACTACTTCAACCACTTGTTATGAAGATAAATCTTCTATCCTTCTTAGATAGTAGTTTGCAAGAGTGAATTTGGCATCTCTTGTCAATCCTCACCAATGACTCCCTTAGGACTAAGAGTATCCCATTGATGGCATTTAGCACGAAGAATCAACAAGCTTGGCAACACTTATAAATACTACACCGTATGTAAGCATTTAACCAATTCATGCATTTACACAAGATTAGTGAAGAACAATCGACATTCATAGACCTCTCTCATTTTCTACCTAAAAAAAACATGAAAACGAGTTTGACATCATCACATTCATCTAGCAATTATCAACACACCTTCATCATTTAAGAAGCTCTAACTCATGCTCTTGGATTCCACATTAAAAGAGGGGAGAATTAGCTAATTTCTCCCAACCCTAACAAGTAATCATACAAGCAATTCATATACTCAAGCTTCCAACAACATCAATGCAATTAACAATTCACATTCAAAGCTCAATAAATGCACAATAGCAAAAGCACCAAATAGATAGATATAATGGTTCTTACTACATAGAAATGGAAGCTTCAATCCTTTGCTCCCAAGATAAAACTAAGCTAGAGAACTAAAATACATAATTAATGTACAAAAACTAAGAAAAGAATGAAGAGAAAACCTAGGGTTTTAACACCCAAAAACGCAGAAGAAAGAAATGGGAAAAAGCTGTTGAAGTGGAGAGGATAAAGGGAGTATTTATAGCACAAAAATCAAGAAGAAATTCAGACCACTTGTTCGTTATGAGTCGCGACGTGCTCGTGACGAGCTCGCAATGAACCATCGCATGGCATGACAGTCTCGCAGCAAACACAAATTCCAGCATTATTTCTTCTTTCTCTCTTATATCTCATATCCTTCTCTTCTCTTCACTTCTTCAATTCTTCATATCTTCAAAAAGTTCAAATCCAAGTCTTCAAATCTTCAAATCTTCAAATCTTCAAAGATATTCTTCAAAGTCTTCAAAGTCTTCAAACAAATTACCTTGTCACACAAAATTCTCTAAAAAGTGATAAAAACGTAAAAGTCGCTTTTAACCCTCCTTAGATAATTTCAAGGAAAAATGTCACATTTAGAGCACAAAAGTGTATGAAAGTTAATCCCAAAAGTCCTAATATAACCGTATAAAATGGGCACATCAATAGTACTTAGTAGCAAGCTAAGGTTTTAAGCGGTCCTAGTGCCATTGATAAGGTGCCTATTTTCCTTTATCTATATAGGCCTAGGAATAGAGAAATTGTGGTGTAGTTCCTGGGACGTAATTGTACTGGGGAGAAATGGATCTGCATAGTGGCATGGCCATTTTTGTACTTCTATAATTACGGAGGCAGCGCTGATAGAAGATTGCTAGAGCACCCTAAATGAAAGGTATGGGGAAGTGCTGACTATTGACCATACTATCTATTATAAGCACTAGAATAGGCTGTTAATGTTTTATATGTAATAGAGTCAAAGATCAAAACATTTCAACCACGTTACACAAATATTCACAAAGTGTTTGTCTATATAACTTTATCTTTCTTTAGTTTTTATGTTCATAGTTGTTAATTGAAAACCCAAAATCCCCTATTTTACAATTTGCTATTCCTAACACACGGACGGATTTACAACCCGGATGTGGTTGTGTTTTGTTGGCCATTAGACTCTAGCATCTCTGTGGACAAACCTAATCTTGCGACTAACTACCCCATAGGTGGCTTAGTAGTGAGTTTGGGAGCAGAATTATAGATTTTTATTTTTGACCTTCCTTTCAACTATTTGGAACCCCTTCGCTTGGGTTAGCTACAACTCATTTTAATGACAAAATTTTGGCACCGCTACCGGGGATGCTAGTTTTAAAATTTTAGTTGTCAATTTGCGTAACACGTTAGTTGAGTAGTTAGTGTTGTTTTTGTTTTGTTGGTTTTTATCGTTAGGCCTCTGTGATAGTAATCTTGTTACTTCTAATCCTGTTTGCTAGTGTTTCTTTTAGTTTGGTATTGTTGATTCCTCGATTATGGAACATACCCATGCCACTAACTTAGAGATTTTACACTCTTCAATAAAGAATGCATGTAGTAGGAAAAGAAGTAGATGGAGAACTAGAGTGGGGGTTCCTCCAGAACTAGTTTTATTAGTAGATGAGCTACTTAAGATGGCAGAAGACAAAAGGACATCGAGGGAGCTTATGGCTCCAAATCTGGAGAACCAACCTTTGTGTATCACCTTTCCCCCATTGCCACCGAATGTGAACTGTGAATTGAAGAGCAGGATGATACACCATCTCCCCACTTTCCACGGTATGGCCGGGGAGGATCCCAACAGACATATGCCAGAGTTCCACCTTGTTTGCACAAATATGAAACCTCACAGGGTATTGAAGGATGACTTCAACCTGAGGGCATTCCCATTGTCATTTCAAAATTCCACTAAAGATTGGTTGTATTACCTTCTTCCTAGGTGTAATACCTTGTGGATGGATATAAAGAGAAGATTCCTTGACAAGTACTTTCCAGCCTCCAAGTCCGCGAGATTGAAGAAGCAGTTGTCCAACATTACTTACAATGCTAATGAATCTTCGTACAAGTACTGGGAGAGATTCAAAAGAATGTTGGCTAGCTGTCCGTACCACTCATTCAAGGAAGGCAACTTGGTTTATTATTTCTTTGAGAAGTTGTTTGATGAAGATATGAGGATGCTTGATGCCGCGTGCAAAGGATCGATTACCAACAAGAGTATGAAAGATGCTCTGGGACTTTTTGAATAGATGGTTTATGGGATGCTGAAATTAGGTACGAGGTCAAGGGTGAAGAATTCGGAGGAACCAACTCAATCTCCCAAGTTAGAGGAGCAAGTATAAGTTCTTGCTTCAATGATGAAGGAACTCTTGAAAATGAGGGTTCACCAAGTCAAGGTTTGCGGTTTATGCAATCTCAACCATCACACCGAGGCTTCTCCACAAGTAGCAGAGAACTTAGAAGAGGAGAAAGTAGTGCAGTACAACAATGAGAATAGGCAACAGTTTGCTAGTGAGCAACAACAACAAGAGTTCTGAGAGAACCAATGAGATGCAAGGAAAGACCCCTACGCAAACTCTTACAATCCAAAGTACCAGGACCATCCCAACTTCCGTTAGAGGGAGAAAAACCAAGCTCAAGGGTACCAAGGCGGACAAGCTCCACCTCAACCCTATCCAAGAGGTGAGAGTCTTTCTAACAACCATACCTCTCTCTACAAGACGGACTGAGAAGAAAGTTTGGAAGCCATCGGCCAATTGGGCAAGAAGCATTGGGTGTTCACGGAAAGAACAAGGTATGAAATCAAAGATATTGGCAATCGGACCTTCTCAAGCATAAAAAATCTCGAGATCCAAGTCAGGCAGCTCACCACCTTGGTGAACCTACTTGAAACCAAAGAGTCCATGAAACTTCCTTCCAAACCAGAGGAGGTTCATGAGCCCAAAAAGGAAGTTTTGCAAGAAGATGATAGGATCTTGGAGGCTAACAAGACCAATTTTGAGAAGCATGACATTGTTGTCGAGGAAGCACCCTCCAAGGAGCTTCCACCACCCGAGGCACGAGTGACCATTCCACTGCCATTTCCAAGTGTGCTAAGGGAGAAGCTAAAGGTGGCAAAAAATGATGCAAACATCCAGAAAGTCTTCAAAAAGGTTGAGGTAACCATCCCTATCCTAGAGTTGATCGAACATGTGCCATCATATGCTAAATTTATGAAAGTTGCATGCACTAAAAAGAGAAATAAACCAACTAGGAAGTTAGGACACTTGAAATTGGGAGGATTTGCCATTCCAAACCATGAAAACATACCTAAGAAATGTGACGACCCCATAATGTTCTTTATTCCTATCTCCTTAAGTGGAAAGTTAGTTCAAAATGCCTTGATAAACTTGGGAGCATCCATTAATGTGATTCCATATAGTCTTTATGAACGCCTAGATTCAGGTGAACTTAAGGACACTAGGGTGATTGTCCAACTCGCCGATCGCTCCCAAGCCATCCCTTGAGGGTTAGTGAAGGATGTGATGGTTCGGGTTGGAAAGTTGGTGTTTCCGATAGAATTTTACATCCTTGACGTGGCGCACTAAGCCTATGTACCCCCAATACTATTGGGGAGGCCATTCCTTAAAACATCAAGGAAGAAGATTGATGTCTGTTTGAGAAAACTAACCCTAGAGGATGATATTGATAGGATGGGGTTTGGCATCTATAAGTCTAGGCATGATTCACATAACTCATCTTTTTTTTGTAAATGGTAACCTTATTTGATGAGCATGATCAATGTGACCCTTCTCGTATGACCAATGAGAATGAATGCTTAGATGAATTCCTTGGAAATGATGATATACATGATGAGTCCTTTACATTGCATGATTCTAGTGATGGTATATCTATATCAGAATGCTTTTGTAAGCTAACTAACTTGCAGCATTTAGGAGATAGTGGCAAGGGCATAAAAACCCCCCGACCTTCTCCTAAATCCAAAGTAAAGGCAGAGGAATCAACATTAGTAAGGTGTGGGAATTTATCTTCTCCGACAATAAAGGAGGTTAAAGGTAAGGGTGACACATTGTGGATACCTCTCTACAATGATGTTATCATGGGTGGAGTCACCGATGGTGACTCCAGAGACCTAGCGGTAGGTTGTTTCATCTAAGATGCTTGAAAAAGAAATAAGTCGTGAGGACAGATATAGTGTTTTATTCTTGCTTTGGTTTCGTGAATTGTAGTGGATAGAATCTTCATGTTTTTGTTTGTGGTGAGGATTTTGAGATGAAACTTTTATTGATGTGTAAATTTGAGTGCAAGTCTCATGATTTTGTTTGGATGGAAGTATAGCTTGTTGGATTACAAAGTTTTTTGAAAGAAAGGAGAAAAACTAAGGAAAAGGGGTCAACATATTGGTAGCCTTGTGCTAGGGCTTAGCATGGCCCATTCCACAAGATACGGCTTGTGTCACAGTACCTCAACATTCAGGGTCTCGTGCCTAGGCTCAGCACGAGCCTTTCCACAAGATATGACTCGTGTCACAACCCCTCGACATGTGGGAGTTTGTGTGGGTGCTCTAAACACAAGGGTACACGTATTGGCACCCTAATTGAGCTTTCAATTGGATAAAAAATGAATATTTTTTCAAAAAGTCTGAATTTTGAGCTAAAAAATGCATTTTTGGTTCATAAATTTTGAAATCCCCTTATTCCTTAGGTGTTGTGGTATTCCTGACGTGTCCATTTTATGTGCATATTTTAGTACTTTTTGGGATCACTTTTGTTATCAAGAGCTTGTGTTTTACCTTGAAATTCTCTTACGGGAGGTAAGAGCGACTTTACGCTCTTTAACCTTTTCTAAGTGGTTTTGTGTGACAAAGGAAGAACATGTAGACTTGAAGACTGGAGGCTGTTGAAGACCACATTTTGAAGACTTTGAAGACTTGCTTCAAATATTCGAAGACTTGAAGAATGAGAGGAATTATTGTGAAGAAGAGTGCTTGCTACAAGAAGAAGAAAAGAAGACAACATTATGTTCTGGCGCCCCTTGCGAGCCATGACGTACGGGTGGCTAGAACATAACCTTATCCCTTTGTACTATAAATAGCATTTTTCTTTCCTCTCTTTCATTCATCTTCACAAAACCCGACTTTGTCACTATTCAAACCCTAGTTTTCCACCATTTTCATCTTTTATTTCTCTTTTTTTTTGTTTGGTTTGTTAGCATTAATTAGTATGAACTCTAGTAGCTAAACTAATTCTTGGGAGCAATTGATTGAAGTTTCCAAACTTATGTGGTGAGATTCTTTATTTGCTTATATATGAACATTTATTGGAGAGCATTTATTATGCCATTAATGTTGTGTTTTGCCTCATTTATACCATGGGTTGTTTGATTATATGAAATTCTTGTATGATTGAAGTGTTAGGGTGTTTGGAAAGTTGCAAATTTCTTAGCTCATTTGACATGAAATCCAAAAGCATTGGTTTAGAACTTCTTGTGCATAATGTGTGGTGGTTCTTGCTAGATAAGTATGTTAATGTGTATTGTTCTCATATTTATCCTATAGATGCAAAGAAAGGTTGAACCTTGAATGTGGTTTGTTCTAGGGTTAGCCTAGTAAATACTTTGTTTGGTTAAATAACTATGTCTTTGGTAGAAGGCTTGTTGTTAACAAACCTATGGTCTTTCATGTGAAATTCCGTTGATGAAATACCTCTATGGTGTTTTTTTCCCAGGGTGATCATCAATGAGGTTTGCAAATGATCGTTGTTTATCTTTGCAAATTACTATTAAGAAGGAATAAATGTTCATCTTCGAATGAGAAGTGATAACATTTCCCATAGGCAATAAATGTAATTGAATGAGTGAATGAATATATGATATTTAGGAAGTTTGGAAGTGGAATTAGATTTCCCCCAAGGCTCCGTAATTGTTGATTTATTCATCTAATTAGTTGTTCTTGCATGATTAGCATAGTTCTCTTGCTTTGCTAGTTGTTGTCTTTTAATTCATAATTTAGGACCAAAACAAACCAACCCCCGCCCCCCATTTACGTGCCTTTATTTATATATACATATATGCTTATATCTAGTATGTTGTCCGACATATATGTTTAAATAGTTGGAAAGATCCCTTTTCTTGTGGACGACCCCGACTTGCCATGATCTACTTATTTGTGGACAGGAAGCATTAAGGCTTAAAAATATAAATTTGAGAGGTACGACAACAAACTTCCATTTCCCAATCCGGCCGATTGATCATTGTTCACGATGGTGTGCATGCAAAAGAGATGCCGGAAGTGGTTCTAGGGAAAAGACTCTAACGCTCAAATCAGCACTTCATTTTCAGAATCAAGCTTCTTCAGTCTGGTTGCAATTACCTCTATTCGTGTCCTCTCCATTTATTTTATAGTATGTTATGAAAGTGGCTCCGTATTTCTCATTTTTTCCATCATGTGCTTTATTGTGGCTCCGAGAAGGATGGTTTGTGGCCGACACCTGATCATGGTCTCCAGTTTTCATGGTTCATGGTTTGACTCTGTCTCAGCTCGCATCGCAGGTTAGCCTCGGGCCCATTTGCAGTTTTAGGCCCATGGCCTAGCATTTGGGCTAGGTATAAACCATAAGCCCCTAGCCATATAGATTAAAAAACACAGAGTAATGGAATTGATTGTGGTTTGATATTGTTCATCGACAAACTGTTCGTCATTTAATGCTACCTTCGTAGTCATTGTGAATTGACATTAGCTTTTTGGCTTTATCTTTTCCTTGATCCCTCTTCAAAATTTAAAATTTTAATTCCTTTTCCTTTTTATGTTTATGATTAGGCTATTTGTACAGATTTTGTTTCTAAAGGCCGATAATCGATCCTCATTTTTTGCTATTTCGTTCGAATTTTTTCTGATGTTTGTTCTCCCTTTACTCCTTAAATGAGGAATTTGAAACAAATATTTTAATTTTTCCCTCATTCATTGCACTATCTTTTCATGTACCACCGTCGTTTTGATATAATCAAAAGGTAACTTGCTTTTTGTGTCAGATTATCGTCATTGCATTTTTTGAACTGATTGTCTTCCTTGATCTTGCCAATTCTTTTTGATATTTAAGTATCCCATATCATTTTTATTTTGGTTTGTCTCCTCTGTAGCCCAAACATTCATCTCCTCCAAGCATCCCTAGGTTTTCTGCGTATCATCTTCCCTAATCTTCTATAAGAGTAAGTTTTGTCCTTAACTTAATCTCCAATTCCTTTGCAGCATTTTCAGGACTTAATAAGTTGAATTTCTTCTTTGATTTCTGGTAATTTAAGTACGTTTTTTTTTCTTACTACTTTTTGGTCATCTTCTCCGGTGCATCTTCTGTTGAGCTTTGCTATGAAAAACTAGTGTCTGCAGTCTTTTACCCTAATTAAGGCTCTTATTGCCAAATCTAGGATCCTCGTTTATCCACTTGTCTTCCTCTAACTACGTTGAGTATCCTGTAGAAGATGTACACTCCGATGGGGATTCCGGTCATGTCACCTGATCCTCTACCATATGCAGTATGTTGTATGGTTCATATCTACATGACTTGTAGAACTATTTCCCATTTTTAGCTCCTTTTAAGCTTCGCCCTCCTGCAAATTCTGAATGCTTTCGAACTTCTCCGCCTAGCTATATATCATGTTATTTATCCTATTTTAACTTTGGTCTTTATTTTCCTCTCCCCTAACATGTGGTTGATCTTCTCTATTCGTACAAAGTTGCGTTGTCCCAATTTCACCCCAAGGGCATCGCCATCATAATGAGGTTTCTTCAGGTTTTTCAAGAAGTGGACATTCCTTTTATTCTGTGATTGCTAGGGTTGAGCTTGTGAGCGGTTTCCTTAGTAATATTGGTTTGTAGCATACAAAAAATTTTTTTTTATAAAATTAAATTAAAATCCCAAAG
This sequence comes from Rubia yunnanensis, assembly GCA_037428765.1. NCBI lineage: Eukaryota > Viridiplantae > Streptophyta > Magnoliopsida > Gentianales > Rubiaceae > Rubia > Rubia yunnanensis. The sequence continues at coordinate 67,172,482 of CM075064.1, forward strand.
TGGTTGTGCCTTCTTGGAACTACAAGGTTCCCAAGACTAAACTTCCTTGCTTGAGTGTCAGTACTGCTGAGATGGAGATAGTGTTCACACTTTGTGCTCATGCACAACATCTCCATCATGCTGACTCTAATGCTAAAGGTGTTTGTTTGTTAATGTTTTGATCTGTTTGATCTTTATTCTCTCTTATTTTGGTGAACGTTTACTTTTTTTGTGTGTTCATTTGATCTATGATGTTCATTTTATTTTAGACATGGATCTAGCTGGAGGTGATATTGACAAATTGCTCTATGATGGCGATAGTGGGAAGGTGTCTGAGACTTTTGTTCAGCCTGATAATGCTGCTGCAAGTAACACCACCCGATAGGGTGTTAACAAAATGGGCCCTGGTAATAAGGGTAAGTCTACTAAGGGTGGGAAGATAGGTAGCCATAGCTCTATTGGTGGAACAAGGAGAAGAAACACAAGAGGGATATGAGGGATGGTCCTTCAGGACATTCGCTTTCCCCTGTGAAAAAAAGGTGTGGTAACTTAATCTGGTTCGCAAACTCTGGCTCGAACTGAGAATCTTCTAGCGGAGGGGATGATATCTGATATTCTCTCCAACATCTCTCTGCTCGATACACTTATTGTGGTAAGTTTGCGGCTAAAGTTTAGTGACCTTTGCTATACCTTTATACTTTGTATGTAAAATGTTGACTAACTTTGTCCCATGTGTTATTGTTTTGTAAGGTTGGAGAAAATCTTCAACTCATGAGTTAGCGGCTTTCTAAGTTCTCTCCAGTTGATGAGTCGCTCATGGAGAAGTATATAGCACAAGAAAAAAAAAGTGAAACTCTTGAAACTTCCCTTAAAGCCGGCCAAGAGCGTGCTTGGGTTGCGGAGGCGGAAGTGACTCAGCTTTGTTCTAAGTTGGAGGAGATGTGCACCAATGAACCTACTTCTCCTTTTACCCTCAAATTTTGGTAGATCGGCTCTGCAAGACCAAGTCTTTCTATAAATTATTTAAGGATGTTTCTAGCAATGCTCGCACCGTTGGTTACTGCCAGGCTGTGAAAGATCAACATGAGTGGAATCCAACTTGTACACTGAAGAGTCTGCCTTCTCTGAAGAAGTGTACTGAGACCTTAGAGAAGCATATAGAAAAGCTCAACTAATATTTTATCGAAAATATTGCTAATGGGGGGCATCCCTATGCTTTGCTCTCGCATCTTGCCGGCCTTCACTGTCTTCCTTCTACGGTTGAGCTAAATAGCCGTGAGCTAGATTATCTGGAAGATCTTCCATTTAAATCTCACATTGTTACTCCAACTCCTAAGCGCGATGCCAGTGTGGTAACTGGGGTTAATACGAGCATTGAAGCCTCCGCTCAATAACCAAGAAAGGAAACTCTCACTCAGTAACCTATCTAGGAAGCTGCTACTATCATCTTTCAGCCTTTGCCTACTTCCACCTCCGAAGTTAGTTTATTCCTAGTGTACTGGGATTTTTGGTTTTTTAATTGTAATTTAAGAAAATATTATGGTGTACGTTTGTACTATTTGTGTGATTGTGGTTACTACTGTTGTTTTATCATTCATCTTTTGCAACCTCTCATCATACCTATTTATATGCAGGGTTTCAATATTTTGATTGATCATAAGTTTTTGAAATGTCATGACTTTCTTGGATATACGGATAATTTTTCTGATCGCTATGGATTTTTGCCCTCTGATTTTCAATGCCCTATTGGATTGCTTCATGCTACTCGGTCCTTCACTAAAGAATATGAAGATATTGTTTCTTCTGACCATTTCTCTCGTATGGAGTCGCTTACATTATGCCTTGGGTGGAAAATTCCTATTCCAAATGCATATTCATTTGCATCTACAACGTGTCCTTGCAGTCAGTTTGTTCTTGATGGTTACAATGTTGAATCGCATGACAAAGATATTGTTCGTTGGTTGATTGATCTTGAATTCGCTCGTGTGTACATGCAATCTCTTAATCTCACTGCTCGCATCCAAGAGTGGGCATTTTCTCTAAGTATTCATCTAAAATACATGCTTCTGGGTATTAATGATCTTGGAGCGAGGTGAGGCAAGGCTATAAAAGACACCCATAATGTTGTGCGCAATTTATGTGGGATTTCCAACTAGTAGAATGGTCTTATTCAGCGTCAACAGTTGGCCATGAAGAAGATGCACCGGTAATAGAAAGAGGCTAGGTATCATGGTGCGAGCAAGACTCGCGAGGTCCATTAGAAGAAATTGATCATTGATAAACAATTTGCTCGCATTGATGATTTTTTTGACAAGTTGAAGAAAAAGCCGGATGAGTGTGATCACTTTTCATCTTTTGCACTCAGTTGGCAAAGTAACTTTGATGAACAATTTGCTATAAACACACAGATATGAAGTGAAAATGAGCAACTTTGTGTTGAATGTGATCGGCTTGATTTGTCAGTGCACCAATTCAAGCAAGCTTGTGTTGAGTACAAAGATAGACTTCAAGCTCTCCCTTCTTCGTCTTGCAGAGCTACTAGTCATGGATATCTTACTGTGGGAATGAACAGGAAAATGATTAACTTTTTTGAGGTTGTATGATCATATATTTGCAGCCTAGATGATGAAGTACATAATTTAAGGGCTGAAATGAAGTGGTATCAGGAAACTGTTAATGTTGTAAGTATGCAGTTGGACCACGAGGAGTTTGGCCCTTAACCGACTTCAAGGCGTATTATGCTAGGTATCATGGTTATATGGAGCTAAAGGATCAATATGCAATCCTTCTTATTTACACATGAAATAGTGATATAACCATATGGTTAGCGAGGAGCATGAGGCTAAAGAAAATCGGCGTAGGGCTAAGCACCTCCATCGTGAAGCTGAGCACAATCGTCGCTTAGGTGGTTTGTTTTCTTCTAGTTCATCATGAGTATCTAGGCGTAGATAATATGTAATTATTTTTTCTTCCAAACAATGATGTTGTTTTTGTTGCAGTTTCTAGATGTTGTGGTTGTCCTTTTTCTGTCTTCAACTTTTGAATGCTCTTAAATGCGTGATTCTCTTTTATTCATAAGATCTCTTTCTCATATATCTATTATTCATAAGAACTCTGTTTATCATTAATCTGCAAGATCTATAGCTTGCTTTAGTCACTGTTTCATAGGTATATCTGCCATGTAGCAAGATCTATTGCTTACTTTATTGACAGTGTGCAGTGTGCAAAGCCGCAAGATCTATTGCTTTCTTTAGTTGCTGGATTAGATCTAGGTTTACCTGGTAGCAAGATCTATTGCTTTTTTTATTGATAATGTAAAGTTACAAGATTTATTGCCTGATTTTGTCACTTCGTTGTGAGCATTCTGCCTTATTGCAAAGTTAACGACTTGCTTTCCTTTATATTTTGCAAAGAGACAAGTTGAGTGGCTTTTATAATTGATACTTATGCCACTATCATCATGTGTTCGTCTGTTAAGAATTTGTGACTTAGTTTTGTGACTACAAAGTATAGCTGTTTGAAAAGAAAAGACTGTACTCCAAAAGATTTATATTGTAATAATATCGCCTTCATTGCAGTACAAGGGAACGAACACCACCAATGATTATATCATGGTTTCTATACATGAAAACTATATTTTCTTGCCTCTTTTCTGATTCTACACATAAAAATTTCTTAAGTTGACTATGTGCCAAGTGTTAGAAACACTGCTACCATCCATTCTCTCTAGGTCGTAGCAGCTGGATCGGTGCGTCTTTCCACATCGAGTACAACTTTCCTCTTTCCTCAGCTAGGCTAGCTTAATTCTTCCTTAGTACCAGATCGCCAATGTGGAAATGTGTTTCCTTGATTTTCTGGTTGTAAGCTCTGACCCTCATGTCATTGTACTTTGCTTCCTTGATTGCCGCTCTCTGTCTCTTTTCTTTGAGTTCATCTAAGTCCAAATTCACCATATCTGGGTTGATTTCTTCTTTATGTTGCTCAACTCGAAGGCTTGATTGTCCTATTTCAACTGTTATTACTGCTTTGTGCCCATATACCAGATTATATACAGTGTTTCACCTGTTGGTTCTCGCACTGTTGTTCTGTATGACCACAAGGTATTGGGTATCTCATCAACCCAGCTTGGTCACTTTCCATCCAATATTTTTTGGATACCATGAATGATCATTCTATTCATTTTTTCTACTTGAACGTTCACTTAGGGGTGAGCTATAGAAGTGAATGTTTTGCACGATTCCTAGTTTGAAACACCATTTTTTAAAAACCCTACTTGTGATCTGCATGCCATTGTCGGTGATGATGGTTTGTGGTACTTCAAAGAGACAAACTGTATTCTGCTAGAAAACATTTCTCGCTGCTTCCACTGTTACTCTTCCTAAAGGATTCACTTCTACCCACTTTGTGAAGTAGTCGACTGCCTTTTGGAAAAGGTCCAAAGAGATCAATTCCCCATTTATCAAAAGGCCAAGCTTCATACATTCTTGTTAATGCTAACTATGGCTTGTGTGATATTGAAGCTTTTATCTAGAAGGTTTTGCATTGAAGGACGAAGTTGTATGCATAATTAAACATGGTTGGCCAGCAGTATCTAGCTCGAATGATCTTCTTTGCAATCATTCGAGATGCGATCCACACAATCCTTTGTGTACTTTTTTCAAGATTTTGCCTACTTGTGATGGCCCCAAGCACTTTATCCATGGAGATAAATATCTCTTCTTGTACAAAGTTCCATCTTTGTAAACATAGTTATGGGATTGCATTTCTAGCTTCTTGGCTTGTACCTTATCTGTTGGTAGCTTCCCCTTGTCAAAGTATTCAATCAATGCATCATCCAATTTACTTCCTGTGCTTGAACTATTGACATGGTTGTCCTCATCGTGCTTCTAACCAGAATGACTTGTACTTTCACATCTTTATGTTTGGCTAATGACTTAAAACCTACTGTTGCTAGCCTGCTTAAGGCAGTTGCCTTTATATTTTCACTTCTTGGGACGTGTTGGATGTTGAAGTACTCAAGGTTAGCAATGAGTTGATGAACCCTGGTTAAGTATTTCATCAATTTCTCTTCTCGCACTTCGTAATCTTCTCGTACTTGCTAGACCACTATCATTGAATCACCAAACGCTCGAAGGCTCTTCACTTTCACGTCAACCGTGAGATCTAAGCCACATATTAATGCCTTATACTCAGCTTCATTATTGGTGAGTGAGAAATCAAAGTGAAGTGAGTATCTGTATTCTCCTCCGTTCGAGTTAATCAACAGCGGTCCTGCTCCGCATCCTTCCTTGCTAGATGTCGCGTCTATAAACAACTTCCATGCAACGTCTTCCCATTTGGCCTTTCCTTTGTCTTTGTCAAGAAACTATTGTGTTTTCACCTACTGTGCCCCCAAGCTTGTCATTCAGTGATGACATATACTAAAGCTTGTGCTTTGATTGAGGTTTGCAGTTGAAATTAAATCTTGAAATGTCCCAATTCAAGGGCCCATTTAGTTGTTCTCTCTAATGACTAGGGCTTATTCAAGATATTCTTGATTGGGTAGTCAGTATAGACAATAATCATATGACTGTGGAAATATATTCGTAGCTTTCTTGCTGAATATATCAATACTAGGGTCAACTTTTTAATTGGAAGATATGACCTTTTTGCCTGCTGCAGTATTCTGCGGGTGTAGAACACTGGTATCTGTTTCTTACCTTCTTGCCTTACCAGGACTGAGCTTACTATGTTAATTAAAACCGGAAAATACAAGTATAGTGTTTCTCCCGAATTGATTCTTTCAACGTTGAGAGTGTCTGAAGTTGGTCCTTCATTGATTTGTATGCCGAGTGACACTTTTCACTCCAGCTAAACTTCTTGGCCTTTTTGAGGATTTTAAATAGTGGGAAGTGTCTTTTGGCTGCTTTTGACACAAACCTATTGAGCGAAGCCAGTGATCCCATTAAGATTTGGACTTCCTTTACTGTTCGTGGTTAAGGGAGGTTAACGATTGCTTGTATTTTCTTTGGATTAGCCTTGATCCCCTTTGAGGATACCTTGTATCCTAGGAATTTACTTGCGCCAACCTTGATTGTGCATGTTTTTGGATTTAGCTTTATTCTAATTGCACTTAATGTGTCCAGGGTTTCTTTTAAGTCATTCACGAAGCCACATGTTCATTTGCTTTTTTATGACCATATCTTCCACATATACCTCTAGTTACGAAACGCATTATCAACCATCCGATATGTTCCACCTGTATTTTTCAACCCAAATCACATCTTCATGTAGCAAAATATCCCAAAACTTGTTATGAAGGAAATTGTTTCTTCATCTTCGGGGTTCATCAATATTGATGATTCCCTTTGTAGGCATCCAAGAATGCAAGGACTTCGTACCCCAAGATTGCATCTATTAGATGATCAATCTTTGGCAGGAGGTAACAATCCTTTGGGCATACTTTGTTTAGATCGGTGAAATCTATACACATTCTTCACCCAGAGTCGGCCATTTTCACCATCACCGGGTTCGCCAGCCATGTTGAGTATATCACCTCCTTTATGATCCCAACTTGCAACAATGCCTTCACTTCTTCCTCGTTTTCCTTTTATCTATCACTAGAGAAGCTTCTTTGTTTCTACTTGACTGGCTTGATCAAATCAACGATGTTTAAAAAATGAACTGCCATACTTGGGTCAACTCCTCCCATGTTCTATACACTCCATGTGAATGTGTCCTTGCGATCTCTTAGAATTTGTATCTGATGTGGTAGACCGCTCAGGCAAGTTGGTTATCCACTCCAAGAATCTTCTTACCTGCAAACTTATCCCGAAAATGATTGTGAGAGAAGGGTTTTGACAATCAAGTCAGTCTTCTCTTTCCAGAACTAGAATTTCTAGAGATAGTTGCACTCACCTTAGCTCCTATCAAGCTTGTTGTACTTATAGGCTACTGATAGAGTTATGATTCCATGCCTTCAAGAATTGAGATCGTGTTTGTCGTTCGTTCCTTTTTTCTCAGTCCACGTTCTTTGACATGACTAGAAGTCCCATGCATAACTGATCTATGCTTTTGGGCTGAAATGCTTTAATAATATTAGGCTGGGCCTAATGGTCATCAACCCTTCAACCGCTGGGCTGCATGTACACCATAAGCCCCCCCAACCATGATGGCTGGGCAACATGGAGCAATATCTTCAAAGTGACTATATGCAAACCAAAATTGTACCAGCCGGTTGGCATTTGGTCTTACCTTCGTAGGAAGTGCAAAGTGTTGATGGCTTCGTGGCTGATACAAATTTTTCCTCTACAATCTTTTCATCCTCTACAACTTACGTTCGAAAGGGTCAGGACTCTATCAGTGTTTTTCAGTTTTTGTTTCCGTCTTTTCCTGAAGTTTGGTGCTTCTTCTATATCTTAAATTTGGAATGTCAAAGGAGTGGTTTCATTTAGTGCAATGTCAATTCAACTACTTCCGCCACCTCGATATGTGCAAAAGGTAAATCACTTTTGCATCAGTACGCCATCATTGTGCTTTTGAACTTACTGCCCTCCTCAATTCTTCCATTTCTTTTCTTTGTATTTCAAGTATGGAGGCCGTTTGATTGTGTCGGTGCTATCCTTCATTTCCTAGAAGCTTCATCTTTTTCGATCTAACAAGTATTCTTCAAAGTCTTCAAAAAACTTACATTGTCACACAAAATATTCTAGAAAAGTAATAAAAGTGTAAAAGTTGCTCTTAACTCTCCTTAGAGAATTTCAAGGCAAAATGCCACATCTAGAGCAAAAATTGTACAAAAGTGAATCTTAAAAGTCTTGATATAACCATATAAAATGGGCACATCAAACCTCAAGACATTTTCTTGCTTCTTTTAAAAATGGGAGTAATGACCAATTAGGTTCGCAAACCTTGGTGCGAACAGAGAGCTTTCCAGTAGAGTGAATGATAACTGATATATTGTCTAACCTATCTTTACCCAATACACTGGTTGTGGTAAGTTCACTATTGAATTGTAGTAATGTTACCTACATTTTGGTACTTGGTATGTGAGTTTCCACCTGACTTCGTTTTACGTGTCCTTCTTTTGTAAGATTGGCAGAGGGCTTGAGCTTGCGCATAATAGCCTTTCAAAATTTTCTCCTATTGATGAGTCTCTTTCGAAGAAGTATAAGCCCTAGGAAATCAAATGTACGAGTCTGGAAGCTTCTCTTAAAACCATCGAGGAAAGATAGAAGACTGTTGAGGAGAGAGCAAACACTGCTGAGGAAAAGATGAGCGATGCTGAGGAGCGCGCCAGGCTCGCTGAAGAGGAGGCAACTTAGCTTCGTGTTAAGTTAAAGGAGATGCGTACTAATGGAATTACTTCTCCTAAATACCCTCAAATTCTTTTAGATCGACTATGTAAAACAAAGTCTTTCTATAATTTTTTCGAGAACACTTCCAAGGAAGCTCACACCGTTAGTTACTATGAAGCTATAAAGGATCAGAGCAAGTGGAATCCCACTATTGACTTGATGATGTTGCCTTTGAAGAAGAATTGTGCTGAGACTCTGGAGAAGAAGAAGGCAAAGTTGAACAAGGCCTTTATTGAAAAATTTGCTGATAGGGGACATCCATATGCTTTGCTATCGCATTTTACCAATCTTGCCTTCTTTCTGTGGCCGAGCTGAAAGAGTGCAAGGTGGATTATCTGGAAGATCTTCCATTCAAACCTTACACTAATTTTGTGAATCCTAATCTTGATGCTAGTGTGGACAATGAGGTTGATGCAAGCACTAACCCCTATTTAGTAGCCGAGTGAAGAGAATCTCTCTCAGCAGCTAAGCCAGGAATCTACTGCTATTTTTTGCTTCTTGGATTTTAGATTGTAAACCTAAAAAAATATTTTGATGTGTGTCTGTACCATTTGTGCGACTTTAGATATGAAAGTTGATATATTTGTTATGTTCTACGCTTTCTCATTACCTTTACTTATGTGTAAGGCTTCAATATTTTGGTTGATCATAAATTCTTGAAAATCCTCGACTTTATGGGATAGAATGATTATTTTTGTGATCCTATTAGCTGGCTTATTCTACCCCATCATTCACCGTAGAGTGTGAAGAAGTTGTTTCTTCTGACCTAATTTTGTGTATGGAATTGCTTCCCTTAAGCATTGGGTGGCAACTCCCTATGTCTTCTTCATCTCCTTCTTCACCTACCAGTTGTCCTTGCAGTAAGCTCATTCCTGATGGGTATAATGTTGAATTGCTTGGAAAGGACATTGTTCATGGTTTGGTTGATTTTGAATCTGCTGGCAAGTACTTACGATCGCTTAACCTTCCTGTCCATGTTCAAGAGTGGACGTCATGTGTAGGTATATGTTTCAAGTATATACTTCTGGGTATCAGTGAACTTTAAAAGAAGTGAAATATGAATGTGAAGGATAACTAGGATGCTTTGTACGATTTCCATAGGATTTTAAGCGAGAAAAACAGTTTTATTCATCGACAACAGTTGAACATGGTGAAGATGCTCCATCAACAAGTATAAGCTAGAGATTACAATGCAAGTAAGACACGCGAGGCTCATCTCATTGATAAACAATGTGGTTGTATTGATGATCTGCTGGGTAAGTTGAAGAAAAAGAAGGATGAGTGTGATCACTTACCAAATTCTGCTCTTGGTTGGAAGGAAAAGTTTAATGAGCAGTTTGCTATAAACACACAACTGCAAAGTGAGAATGAGGAGCTTCGCAGTGAGTGTGGCTGACTTGACAAATATGTGCATCAACTTGAGCAAGCTTATGTTGAATATAAAGACAAAATCCAGGCTCTCCCTTTGTCATCTAACATGGCTACTGGTCGTGGAGATGTTACAATGGAATGTGATGGTCAGAGGATTAACTTGTCTGAGTCTCCCTAGAAAAGGAGATACAGTACTTGAGAGCTGAAATGAAAAGGAATGAATAAACTGTTAACATTATGAGTATACAATTGGATCATAATGAGTTTGGCCCCACCCGTGACTTCAAGGCGTACTATGCTAAACATATTGAACAGATGGAGCAACGTTGTTTTACACAGCCTCTTGCTTATTTGCACATGAAGTAGCGTTATGAGTTTTTGGTTAGTGAAGAAGAGACCGCTAAAGTGAAATGATGTAGGTCTAACCATTTTTATCGTGAATTTAAGTGTGGCCGCCATTGCAGTGGATTGTCATCTTCTGGATCTTTGCGAGCCTCGAGGTATAGATAGATCTATTATGTTGAACTACTTATCGTTTCTTGTAGTGTTTATTAAATTTTCTCATGACTCTGTGAAACTTGCAACTTCATTGTTGCTGAATTAGATATCATTCGTCCTCTTTAATCATGTGAGTTTTTGCTAGGGAAGTCCAAGGTTGGTTGGCTGATCTATAACTTTCTTTAATTGCAGTTTCGTAGGCATATCTGTTTTGTGACAAGGTTTATTACTTGCTTTGTTTGGAGTATGTAATGTGCGAAACTGCAAGATCTATTGCTTTCTTTAATCGCTGTATTAGAGGCATATTAGCCTAATAGAAATATCTATAGCTTGGAATTATGTATTTGGCAAAGTTACCAGATATGAAGCTTGCAAAGATCGCAAGTTGTGCAAGATCTATAGCTTGCAATTGTTTTATTTGCAACGTTACAGGATCTAAAGCTTGCAATGATCACTAGTTGTGCAATATCTATTGTTTGCAATTGTTTGATTTATGAAGTTGAAAGATCCAAAGCTTACAAACCTTTATAATTCTGTAAAAGAATTTAGCTTGGTGTTGGCCAAACTACTTGACTCGAAAAGCGTTAACGTGGGTGTTTTGATCGTAATATGATATAAAGAAATATATTCTATCATGTATAACTAAAGAATGGGAAATATGATCGTGGTCCAGCAATGTGGTTTTTTTGTATTGATAATATACTTCTGGAATAATGTCGCGACTTAAACAATTGAAAGAAAGAAACCAAGGATAATATCCTGGCATCTGTACATGTGGATATTTGCTACCTTCTTCTTCAAATCTAGACATAAAACTTTCTTTAGTTGATCACATGCCACGTGTTCGGAACACTAGTACCATCCATCATTTCTAACTCGTAGTTGTTGGACTTGTGAACTTTTTTGACTTTTTAGGGCCCTTCCCACTTTGGGCATAACTTTCCTCACTCCTCTGCTAGACTAGCTTCATTGTTTCTTAGAACTAGGTCGCCATCTGAAATCGTGCTTCCTTCACTTTCTGATTATAAGCTCTCGTCATCCTTTCCTTGTACTTAGCTTCTGCAATCGTTGCCAGATCCCTTTTCTCCTTCAGTTCATCTAGTCCCAACCTTATCAGGTCTAAGTTATCTTTCTCCTTGTAATCCCATACCCAGAGGCTTGGATTGAAAATTTCCACTGGTATAACTACTTTGTGGCCGTAAACAAAACAATTGGGTGTTTTCCTTGTTGGTTCTCGAACAGTTGTTCTATACAAACATAAAGTATTTGATCTTTCATCCACCCATCCTGTTCACTTTCCTTCTAGCTATTTTTGGATTCCTTAAATGATTGTCATATTCATTACCTCTACTTGTCCATTAGCTTTATGGTGCACAACAGAGGTGAAATCTGGAGAATTCCAAGCTTGGAACACCAATCCGTGAATAAGCCGCTTGTGAACTGCGTACCATTATGTGTTACAATGATATGTGGCACCCCAAAGTGACATACTATGTTTTGCCACACGAATTTCCTAGTGGCTTCAACTATGACTCGCCCCAATGGTTTCGTCTCCACCCACTTCGTAAAGTAGTCGATTGCTACAACTAGGAATTTTGCGTTGCTTTAGCCTCTTGGGAATGGTCCAACTAAGCTAATCCCCCATTTATCAAATGACCATGCTCCATATACTCCTATCAAAGGCGCTTGTGGCCTATGTGACAGCGAAGCGTTGATCTGGAAACTTCTACATTTAAGTACGAGTTGTGCACGTCATTGAACATAGTCAGCCATTAGTATCCAGCTCGAATGACCTTTTTTGCTATCATTCTTGCTCCCTGATGCATTCCACACAGACCTTCATATACCTCTTTTAAAATTTCTACCGCTTGAGCTGGTCTTACGCATTTTGTCCATGAAGACAGAATGCTCTTCTTGTACAAGGTCGCATTTTTTAGGTGTAATTGCTAGAACGTAACTCCAATTTCCTAGCCTGCACCTTATCCTCAGGCAGGGCTCCCTTTGGGAAGAAATATATTATTGGCGTCATCCAGTTTACATCATCTGTTTGAATTGCCAACACAATAGTTGACACCATGCTTCTGACTGGAATGACTTCTACCACCACATCTCCATGTTTGTGAGAGAGTCAAACCCTACTTTTACTAGCTTGCTTAGTGCATATGTCTTTGTAGTTTTTCTTTATCGTACATGCTATATTTCAAAGTACTTGAGCAGGGATATGAGTTGTTGAACTTTCCTTAAGTATTTCACCAACTGTTCTTCTCGTACTTGATAGTCTCCTCGTACTTGTTGGACCACAATTAGCAAATCACTAGACACTTGAACACTCTTAACCTTCTATCTGATTGTAAGGTCTACTTTATAGATCAAGGCTTCATATTCTGATTTGTTATTAGTAAAGCAAGAAATCAAAGCATAGTGTGTGTTTGTGTTTCATTTGGGTTTACGAATAGCAATCCTGCCCCACATTCTTCTCACCCGGACGCACCATCAATGAACAATGTCCATGCCACTTATTCCCATTTTGTCTTTCCTTCATCGACCCTCAGGCTCTGATATATGCTCACTTTTTTTGCTACTTCACTGGTCATTTCTGCAATGATGCCTGCTAGTGCCAGTACTTTGATCTTTGTTTGTGGTTGGAGTTAAATCTCAAATTGGCCTGATTCCAGGGCCCACTTTGTCAATATGCCTAATGATTCTGGCTTATTGAGGGCATTCTTGATTGGAAAGACAGTCTAAACCCTAATGTGATGAGCATGGAAATATGTTCGCAGTCTTTGCACTGAGTACACCAAGGGTAGGGTTAGTTTCTCCACTGGTATGTACGCTTTCTCTGCATTCTTTAATATTCTACTAATGTAATAAACTGGTATTTGTTTCTACTCCTCAAGATGAACTAAGACAGAGCTGACCACATTCCGTGAATTGCTAAATATAAGTATAACGTTTCTCCAGGGGTGTTTGATTTTAGAGTTGGTAGTGTTAGAAGTTGTTCTTTTAAACCATCATATGCTTTTGGCATTCTTGACTCTAGCTGAACTTCTTGGACTTTCTTAGAAATTTGAATAGTGGAATATGCTTCTCCTCTGCTTTTGAGACAAACCTATTGAGCATTGCCAAGGACCCAATCAGAACTTGTACCCATTTGACAGTTTGCAGTTGAGGAAGATTAACTATGGCTTGATTTTCTCTAGGTTGGCCTCGATTCCCTTTGAGGAAACTTTGTATCCTAAGAATTTTCCTGCGCCTACCCCAAATACACACTACTTAGGGTTGGGCTTCATCCCTATGGCACTTAGTGCGTCCAACGTCTCTTGCAAATCCGCAGCGAAGCTATTTACCCTCCTACTTTTGATAACCATGTTGATGACATATAATTTGACATTTTCCCCTATTTGATTACGAAATGTGTTATCCACTACTCACTGGTATGTTGCCTCTGCATTTTTCAGCCTGAATGACTTCTTTACGTAACAGAACATCCTAAAACTTGTTATAAAAGCTATTTCCTCTACGTCTTCCGGGTTCATTAATACTTGATGATGTCCCTTGTACGCATCCAAAAATGCTAGCACCCGATACCCTGAAATCGCCTCAACTAGCTAATCAATTGTTTGTAGAGGATAACAATCCTTGGGGCACACTTTATTCAAATCCGTAAAATCAATGTACATCCTTCATTTTGCATCTGACTTCTTCACTATAACTAGGTTTGCAAGCCATTTTGGTATGACCTCTTTTACTATGCCAACTTGAAGCAGTGCTGTAACCTTTTCTTTGATTGCAATATTCATGTCGCTAGCGAAGTTGCGCTACTTTTGTTTAACCAATTTAACCTTATCACTGATATTCAAAGAGTGTGTAGCAATGTGCAAGTCTACTCCTCCCATGTTTTGAACAGTCCATGCGAAATTTTCTTTGTGTCTTTGCAGGATTTCTATGATTACCTTCTTCTCTTGTTTAGGAAGGTATTTCCCTACCCTTACACACTTTGAGCTATCTTCGCTAACCATCATCATTTTATCTCCTAATATTCCCGCCTTCAATACAATGACCACGCGTTGCCTCGCAGTTTGCTAGTTTCCTCCTATAGTTGCAATTTCGGCTGGAGTTGGGAATTTCATGACCAGTGGTAAGGGGACCATATGACCTTTGCTCTATTCATCCAAGGTCTTCTCATGATAGCATTAAACATGTTTGGAGCATCCATAACTACGATGTCACACATGATGGTGCAATTTCTTCCGCTTTCCCCAATAGTGACAGGTAGTTATATATTGCCCAAAGGCGTTTCTGATTGTCCTGTGAATCCAACTAGCGAGGACGTGGATTTTTTTAGGTCCATTCATTTGAAACCTAGCCTGTCAAAATAGTCGACAAATAGTATTTTAACTGCACTTCCATTATCTACGAACACTCTGTGTACCGTAGCATTTCCAATTTTTGCTATAAGGACCATGGTGTCATTGTGAGGTGAAGCGTTTGGCACTGCATCCTCTTTGCTGAAGGCGATTGCCTCATCCGATCAGAATCTCTTGTCAACAGGTTCTTGTGGGGAAGAGTATTGTGCTCTAGCTTTCTAGGCATTATTGGACAACGACTTCGTAGATCCATGTATAAATAAGATGACTATTTTTCATACTTTATCACCTTTATCCTCCTTGCAATCAATCACTGCAGTCATCTTTTAATTCCTTGGCAATGTGGACGATGTCCCCCGATTCCTTGCTAAGGTGTTCACTGTTGTGGTATTTTCTCCATATTGGCATCCCTCCTCTTCTATATTGACCTAAGAGGTCTTTCCTCAAGTTTTCTTCAATTTTTCTTCTTAGGTCTCTACAATACTCGTTGTTATGGCTACGGTCCTTGAGGAAAGCACAATAAAATTCCCTGGATCTTTTTTCTGGTGGTGTTAGCATGGGTGTTGGTTCTCAGAATAAACCCTTTTGTGCTTTCCTTATTTATTTCCTTGGCCTTGTCAAAGGTGTATCTTGAAATGTTCTAGCCTGTGAACCTAGTTCTCTTCATTTGAAAGGGATGCTTCCCATTCCCTTTTTCATGAAACCCTTCTATGAATACTCTACTTCTATCATTCACTTTTCGCCTCTTTCTCGCTCTATCTTACGATTGTTTGCTTTTTCCATTCGTATATACTGCTCAAACATCTCGTGTAGCTCACGTGGGTTTTCATGCATGTTCTTTGTTATTTCATTATAGAAATCTCCTGATCGCAAGCCTCCTAAGAACGTTTCTGATGATGATTGGAAGGACAAGTCGTGAACCTACAAACTTTCTATAGCAAACCGATTATGATATTATGCTAGGCTTTCATCACTTCGCTAGGCTATGTTATTGAGATCCGTGATCGTCTTAGTAAAATTTTGTTTCTGGTAGAAGCTACCTAGGATTAGGTCAGACATCTGTGCCCAAGATTGGATACTCCATTTGGAAGGTCTTCATACCAAGTGATTGACGTTCCTATAAAAAGATGCGAAATGCCTTGCAGACTAATTCGATGTTTTCGTCGCAAAATCTCATGCTATTTATGTATGAGTACCAGTTTGTTTCCGTCCTCACGATCACCACACTCTAGATTCATAGGTTTGTGTTTGTCGTTCGTTCCTTGTTTCTCAGTCCACGTTCTCTAGCATGAATAGAAAGTCCCATGCGCAATTGATCTATGCTTTTGGCCTAAAATGGTTTTGCTTGTTTATGGAATAATATTAGGCTGGGCCTAGTGGCCATCAACCCTTTAACCACTGGGCTACATATACATGAGTATCACTCTCTGTTTCTCGCGATCTGGAAGATATTTCCCTATTTTGACACACTTAGATCATCATTGTTGTAAAAAATGACATCTTCAGTTTGTTCTCCAATTTCTACTGGATGATCCACCTGGTTAAGTGAGTCACTATTGGTGATATTACTAACCATTTTTGGTTGTTCCGTAGTTCTTCCTGCTTTCATTGCGATGACCATACATGTTCAGGCAGTCTGTTGGTTTTCCCTCATTGTTTCAATCCCTATTGGGGTTGGGAATTTCATGACTAAATGGTACGGAGAGCATATTTCTTTCGCTCTATTCATCCACGACCTACAAATAATAGTGTTAAACTAACATAGAGAATCCATGACAACAAAGTCACAGATTGTGGTGCAGTTCCTCTCATTCTCCTTAATTGTTACAGGTAGCTGAATGTTGCCAAGTGGTGTCTCCAAGTCTAACAAAGCAGTCCACGAAAAGGATTTCTACCACGCTTCCATCATCTACGGATGCTCTATGAATAGTTACGTTACCAATTTTAGTGATAATGAATATGTGATCACTGTGTGGTGAGGCATTAGGAACAACATCCTCTTCGCTAAACATGATTATTTCGTCAATAGTTAATATTTTATCCAGGGGCTCCTGTGGAGGTGAATACCTGGCCTTAGCCTTCCAGGCATTATTTGATAAGACTCCATTGACCCATGTATGGAGAAAACTATTATTTTCGGAGCTTCATTGGGCACATCCTCTTCATAGTCTACTGTTTCCACCATCTTTTGATTTATGTTATGTGTTCACTGTGGCTTGGGCTTTGGCCATTGAGCTTCCTTCCTTTCTCACTTCGTTGTATCTATTACAACCATATTCCTTCCTGTATTGTCCAAGACAACCATTTCTCAAGTTTTCTTCTATCTGCCTCTATAGATCTCTGCAATACTTGATATTGTCACCGTGATCCTTATGGAAGGTGGAATAGTATTCTCTTGATCTTTTCTCTGGAGGCACTACCATAGGCACTGGTTTGCGGAATAGATCTTTGTTCGCTTTCCAGATCTCTCTTCACAAATTTGTTTGCAGTGTTTCCTGGGATATGATGTTTCGTGTTCCTGCTTCTCTTCCTTTGAAAGAAAATTTTTCTTTCCCCTTCTTTTACAAATTTCTTTGCGAGTTCTCTAGTACTCTTTTCTGGCCTCGCTCTCGCTCTATTTTGCAGTTGCTGGCTTCCTCAGTTCTCACATAGTGTTCTATTATTTTTTGTAGGTCCCTTGGGTTTTGGCATGTTCATTGGTAGTTCCTTGTAGAACTCTCCCGATCGCATGCTCCCGATGAACGCGCCTAAAGAAGATTGAAACGACGAGTCCCAAACCTGCAAACTTTTTGTAACGAACCTACTATCATATTTTGGAAAACTTTCATCACTTCGTTGAGCTATATTGTTCAGGTCTGCGATTGTCTAGGTAAAATTTTTCTACTGGTAGAAACGTCCCAAAATTTGACAGTTGTGTCCAAGATGTGATACTTCCATTTTGTAAATCTCCATACCATGTGATCGCTATTCTCGACAAAAAGATAGGGAATGCCTTACACACCAACTCAATTTCAGCATCACAGAACCTCATGCTATTATGATAGGGATGTAGGAATTCTGTTGGGTCGGTTTTCCCATCATAGATTTTGATATGTAATGGCAATTTGAAGTCCTTTGGTATCTTGAAGTTGCGAAGATGTGGTGCTAGTGGTGACTTCCCTGCATCATCATCTGCTATTATGTCTCTCAATTCATCCCCATATTAAAGGCCATCATCGTTTTGAACAATTTTTTGACATACCCTTGAGGACTTTCATTTGAGAGTAGCTAGGAACTGATTATATAGTTGCTCTTTGTTTTCTTTTAGAAACGATGTGAACGCTCTTTTTTCCTTTTCCTTGTTCGTGTTAGAAGATTCTGCCTTTTCTTCATATTCCATGTCATTATCTAACGTGTTCTTGCTCTTTGCTAGAAATGTGATCCTGATTTTGGTTAGGATGTACATTCCTATTTCTCCCAGCTGTTTGCTCTTGAGTGTGGTGGTTTTGACTTCTTTCACTTCTGGTGAACATCATTATCAATCTTGTTGGGAATGAATGGTTGGAAAAAACATTCCATCACCACAGATAGTGCCAAATGTTGTGGTATTCCCGATCCGGCCGATTGATTATTGTTCACCACGGTGTGCCTGTAAAGAGATCTCATAAGTGGTTCCAGGGAAAAGACTCTGATGCTCAAGTTAGTACATCATTTTCAAAATCAACATTTTTCAGTCAGGTTGCCCTTACCTCTATTTGTGACCTCTCAATTTCTTTTATTTTATGTTATGAACGTGGCTCTACCTTTCTCAGGTTTTCCATCGTGGGCTTAATCGTGGCTCCAAGAAGGATGGTTCACGGATGACACCTAATCATGGTCTCTATTTTTCATGGTTCGTGGGTTGACTCTGTCTCAGCTCGCATCACGGTTAGCCTCGAGCCTATTTGCAGTTTTGGGCCTGTGGCCTAGTATTTAGGCTAGGTGTACACCATTAGGATTTTTTATGTAAATAGTACTTAAAAAATCTCTTGTGATTAAATAGATTGGTACTATTGTCCCCTAGATTTGCAATTTCAAAATTCTATCCTTATCTTAATTGTACCCTCCTCCTTATCACTCCTTTCCGAAAATTTGAGATACTTGATACATTCTCCCACTTAGTTGAATCATTTAGCACATTCAATCTTTTCAAGAAACACTCACTCACACACTTTCTTGGTGAAACTATAAAATTGAAGTTTTCTCTCAAAAATTAGCATCTTTGCTTCTTCTTGTGTGGATCTTGCAATTCTTAGCTTCAAATTTCGGGTAATCCTTCGAACTTCAAGTTTACTTTCTTTGTTTAGCATTTTGGTGATGTTATGTGATGCTTGGATCTCGAAAGTGAGTATGTTTTTGAGAAGTTGTTTGGGTTATGTGAATGATCTTGTGTTGAAGTAAGTATGAGTGGATTGATGTGCTATTGTGCATTGATGATATGATCTTCATTTCATGTGGTGATTTAGGAGTATGATTCTTTATTGCATGATCTAGTTGATGGGTTGATATGATTTTCCATGAGTTTATCATTTAAAGAGAAACTTTCTTGATTGAATAGTCTTTTTGTTAAGAAAATAAAAATTTGGAATCACTACACTATTTAAGATGAATGTTCTTTTTGAATGATATTGTGGGCATATCCTTGTGTATTACTGCATTACCACTTTCTCCTTATTGTGATAGGATGCCTTCAAAAAGGAATGAGCCAGAGAAAGAGACATCTTCCTGGGGTAAGAAAAGGAAGAATCTGGCTAAAGTTAGGAGAAAAGAACCGGCAACTTCCCTTCATCAAAACCCCACATTTGTGACAAAGGAGTTTATGGGGTTGACTACCATTTTTGGGACTGCAGCCCAGAGGTGGAGGTACTTGAATGGGCTAAAGAAGACCATTTTGGAGATGGGTTTCACGTGTAAGGATACTCTAGAAGCTCAAGGCCTACTCGAGCCCGTTACCTTATTTCTAGGCCGAATAGGCATAGACGGTCTTACAGAGAAGCATTGAAGACTTATATCCACCAGACCTTGGAATTCTTGGCAACTCTATGGAAAGTTACGGATGCGAAATGACAGACAGCTATCCCATTCCATTTGGACGACAAGGAATACATGATGACACATTAGGATGTGGCTCATGCCTTTAGATGGAAATATGGAAGGGATGTTCTGAAGACGCACTGAAAAGGTTTTCCATTCTGGCTTAGTAAATTTTGGAGGATCTTAACGAGCACAGATAGGAAGAACTTGTGCAAAAGCACCCTCATAGTTCACCCGGTGCTACGCTATATTCAATGCTTGTTATCTATGGGAGTATTTTTCCACGGTAAACTTACACAGTGCCTGGGTTTGGATGTGCATTATCTCTGGGCAATGACTCTGAGGGGTAACTTTTACATAAACTTGGTGGGAGTCTTTGTACAAGAATCATGGCAATGAGAGAGAAGCAAGGAGGAAATATCTCAATCGGAGGTATGGTAGGGCTCTTGTCTCAACATTTGGGCTATCCAATCCCTTGTCCATTTGCATTAGCAAATTTTAAACGCTCGGGGATGAGGTATAACATTAAGAAGCTAGCTAAGTCTTCTATCATTGTGAAAACTACCTCCAACGACCGATTTGTATGGTTTTATCGTGGTGCTACTACTTGCAATTTCATGGTTCTCCCACAACCAAAGCGCACCACCATCGACCATGAGACGAGATCGGAAGATTTATTTATAGAGGCCGATCCACCATTCGAGAAGGAGTTCTATAAGGTTCTATCCAACCCAAAGATAAAGATTGATGATGAGATTGGCAGGACTTCATTTAGAGCGCCGCCAAACCGCAACCACATACCAACAGGCCTTCTTGACCACTTTCGCACACTTGGGGACCGACTTGCAAGTTCTACCCAAGTTATGCAAGAGGTTGGTCTTGCGTTAGGAGGTATAGAATCATAAATGGAAGCCACCATGCAAGCTATGAGGTACATTGAGAAGAAGGAGATGATGCAAGAGAAGGATTTCCCTTCGGGGCCGCAAGAATAAGTGCCACTATTTTCCCAACTCCACTTATGAGTTCCATTTCATTATGATGCATTGAGAACAATGCATTATTTAAGTGTTGGGGGGGTAGTGAGCAGTTAGGAGTTTTCATTTTGGGATTCCTTTGTGTGTTTTGGTGTTTTTGGATTTTATTTGTTTTCAGGATGTTTTGGATGCAAATTTAGTGGTGTGACTTGGTAGCATTCATAATTTTTCTTGGAGTAGTTGTTTTGGAAAGTTTCGTGGTGTAAGTTTTTGTTTTTAATATCTTCATGTAGTATGAAGCCCAACTTTGGGGCATTTTGTGCTACAAAAAAATGAAAATTTTGAAAAAATGAAAAAACATATATATCCGGCTAAGTTAAAAACCCAAAAGGGAAACTTAGGCAACTATGAGAAAAGCTCGAATAGGTCAATAAACCTAGGTAAAAATATGAGCCTAGGCTCGGCTAGGTTTAAGAACCTAGGCAATAATGAGAAGCCGTGTGGAAAAAAAGGTGAGAATGTGAGCTCAACATGTGTGAAATCTAGGATGAAAACTTGAAAGGGCTCCTAGGAAAAATGAGATAAATTAAAAGAAAATGGAAACTAGGTTGATGATTCTTTGGCATCATCCTTGGTTGTAACTAAGTTGAGAATCTAGAGTTATCCTTAGTTACAACCTAGTCGAGGACCTCTTGGATTTCCTTGGTATTTTTTGGCTACGACTCTTGGATTCCTTTTGGGGAACTATTGGGAGAATACACTCATTATTTCTTACCTTTTTCTTCACTATATTTTGGGTAGTTAGGTTACTTTAGGATCTTCGGGGAGTATGAGAGATGTGAGATTCTCACCTTTATGGGGGAACTACGGTAGCTTGGGAATAAGTTGAATGCATTGGCTAACTTTCTTTGCATGCTATACTTCGCTTAGACCTTTTCTTGTTTTCATTTACTCGAGGAAGAGTAAAGGTTTAAGTGTGGGGGGATTCATGTGCACCATATTGCATGTGTTAACCAATGCATTCGGCATAATCATTGGCATGTTTTACCCGTTAGATTGCTAGGGTTGGTTAGGTTTACACGACAAAAGTTTTAGACTGACATGCTTGGTTTTCGAGTCTAAATATCATGTTTTGTAGACTTAATTGATACTAATGGACACTTAGTATCCACTGGCACCTATATCTTAATTTTTTACCTCATTAGTATATGGGTCTTGGGTACTTGTTATCATCTTTGTAGAAATCCTTTCACAAGAATGTTAGAAGATATAAAATATCCATTTGCACGAATGGTAGTAGATGAAGGCCAAGGACTCTAAATCATTGTAGTAGAAGGATTGAGCTAAAGAAAGGCAGATTTGAAGTTCAAAGAGGCTAAAGAAGAAACAGAGGGATTGTTGGCCGAGAGTTGCACAAAGTTCTGGGAATGATTCGAGAAGAACCAGACCTTGAGGGTAGCACTATTTGATTCATCTGCTCAAGTTCTATGAAATTGACTACAAGAACTATCAAATTGAACCAATCAATAGCGGAGCAAAGAAGTCAGCCGGCCGAAACCAGGCACATACAACACAGATCGTTCATTGCCAGCAAGAGGCTCAACCACGCATGACCCGTACCACGTGACACAGCTCATGCCAAGGGCCTTTGGCATGAGCCGTGCTAACCAACACACGTCGTGGCAAGCCCTAGGACTGGCCATGCCATTCCTTGCTAGTTATGTCCACAAGTTCTCTTTTCACTCCAAAATTTGGCTAATCATAGGCACGCACTGTTCTGTTTCACACGGTCCACGCAGTTTCAAGTCACATATTCAAGATATCTCATTGGTATGAAGAATGAAGTGGAAAGTGCCAAAATACTAAGAAAAACAAAGATCCAGTTGATGGCCCATGCTAAATGACATGGGGTGTGGATCAGAAGGTTAAAAATGGTGCTCTAAAATGGCCAGCGTCGGTGGATACGGACTGCACCGGTAAGAGGCACATAGCCCATGCCAAGATCGGCATCCCGCCCCAGCAAGAGCCACATGGCCCGAGAATCAGACCTTTAGGGTAGCACTATTTGATTCATCTGCTCAAGTGCTATGAAATTGACTACAAGAACTATCAAATTGAACCAATCAATAGCAGAGCAAAGAAGTCAGCCGACCGAAACCAGGCACATACAACACAGATCGTTCATTGCCAGCAAGAGGCTCAACCACGCACGACCGTACCATGCAACACAGCTCATGCCAAGGGCCTTTGGCATGATCTGTGCTAACCACCACATGCCATGGCAAGCCCTGGCCATGCCATTCCTTGTTAGTTATGTCCACAAGTTCTCTTTTCACTCAAAAATTTGGCTAAGTATGGGCACGCATTGTTCTGTTTCACACGGTCGGCATTGTTTCAAGTCATATATTCAAGATATCCCATTGGTATGAAGAATGAAGTGGAAAGTGCCAAAATACTATGATAAACAAGGATCCATTTGATGGCCCATGCTAAATAACATGGGGTGTGGATCAGAAGGTTAAAAATGGAGCTCCAAAATGGCCAGCATCGGTAGATACGGACTGCATCGGTAAGAGGCACATAGCCCATGCCAGGACCGGCGTCCCGCCCCAGCACGAGCCATATGGCCCATGTTAGGACCAATTGGCTACGCTAGTATGAGGCCACATCAGGCAACCCATGTTGTGCTAGAAGCTGCGCCCCCATGCCGGTTGTGTCTGCTAGGGTTTTTGGCCTATTTTGGGCCTATTTTTAGGATCAATCCCATATATATATATATATGTGTGTATATATCCTTTAGTCTACTTTGGTTTATGTTCTAGATCAGATTTTTAGATTTCAAGAGTGTTCTAAAGAGAGAAAACACTTTCTCTTCTCTCTAGGTTCTTTTTCTTTTCATTTTTTTATTTGTCTTTTGCCCAAAAATATGGAATCCAATGCAATACTTGCACACTAGTTAGTTGATTAAATGTTTCGATCCTTAACTCTATTACATATAAGACATTGAAAACCTATTATAGTGCTTTAACACATAGTGTGATCGATGGTCAGCACTTCCCCATAATTGTCACGTAGTGTGCTCTTGCAATCTTCCATCGGAACCGCCTCCGCAATTATGGGAGTGCAAAAATGTCCTTCCCATTGTGCATATCTGTTTCTCCCCCGTAAGATTACATTTTGGGCACTACACCACGAATGCTCTATTCCTAAGCCTACAAAGGCAAATGAAAATAGGCACCTTATCGATGGCACTAGGACAGCTTAAAACCTTAGCTTGCTACGAAGTACTATCTCTACCCGCAACCCTTCAGACTAACTTGCAAGTTAAGACTGGTGTGCTGTCATCGTAGCGGTAAACTTGGAGCACCTACATGCACACACCCACGTGGGCTGGCCCTGCTACCCATATCACATCCAGGTTTCTCTTCCCCAGGGGGTTTCAATATATGCACCAACAAGAGTTACCTCTTAGGTCTCAATGTGTATGTTTCAATGGTTTTGAGGGTATGTGGGTTTCGGTGGTACTTTGGTGGTGGTAGGGAAGTAATGGTAATTGGGGTGTAGGAAAGGAAAGTATGTGAGCTTCATGGGCCGTGCACGTCTACACACCCCATGAATTTGGGGTTTGGTTCTTCTCCTTGTCCACCATTTTGAGCATCACAAACCATGTACATCTACATGGTCCCTGAGTTGGACTCCTCATTTGCTCACCTTTCTCCAGGAACCATATGCTTCCTACAAAATAAACATGCACACCAAGTGTAATAGTGTCCCATAAACATAAAGCTACAAATAGGAAAACACACCAAAAATACTAAATTAATCAAAAAAATTCAAAGCTCGGGTTGCCTCCCAAGAAGCTATGTATATTTAAGGTTGTCACCACGACCCTAATGTTATCCATATGGTGCGGGTTTGTACCCCATCACCTTAGTCAACCAAAAATGGAGAGGTGGGGGTAAGAATCTTCCAAGAGGAAGATATAGTAGAGGAGGAATCAACCTTAGAGGTAATAGGTGGTTTGGAAGCTTAGCATATTCAATTGGTTTCCCTATGATTTCCTCTTAGGGCTGAAAATGTGGGAGTTTGTTCTATAGGTGGAGGTAGGGATGAAAATAAGTAATATTTTGAATTAAGTATAATCACCCCTTAGTCGATTTATTCATTCTCAACATACCATTCCCCATCCCCTTTGGATTCATCTACCAAACGTTCGCACTCAACTAGGGATGTTTCATTTTCCGAATATTTGGTTTCATGTTGGCTCACCCATTCCATGAAATCAAGCACATTCCCTTCAACTTTCTCAATGCTAGAGTATATTTGAGTTCCTAAATTGCTAATCTTGCTAAGCATTTGTGATTGGAGTAGGTCACTACTCTTGGCCACGTTGGCTAAAGCTTGAATAATTTCTCCATAATGTAATTTGGGAACCAATCCTAGGGATTGGTTTTGGGTCATTGGATAAGTTGGTGAAGTTCAACTATCTACCCCAAGGTGTTGGTTTCTCGATGCATTTCCATACCATGAATTCGAGGTACCACTAAACCTCGAATGTGGAGAGTTGTGGTATCAATGCCAATTTTAATCCCATTGGCCTTGGGAACCAACAACTTCTACCTCTCTCTCATATTTCCTCATCAAAGAGCAAGACTCCATAGGGTGGTTGCAATGACACATCCTACAAAATCTCACCCGTTGAGCCTGTCTTCTCCACATTTTTTCATTTTCAATTAAACACAAACAAGGAAAATGCCCAAAATAAGGAATCATAGTGCAAGGGTTCTTGGTTTGCACAGAGAACCCAAGAAATACCTACTGCGGAAAACAACAAACAAAAGAACAATACTAGCTACTCAACTAGTGTGTTATGCTAATTGACAATTAGACTAAATAGCATCCCCGGAAGTGGTGCAAAAATTTGACCTGCCTCTATTCAGGGTCATTAATTGTAACTAATTAACCTGAGTAGAGAATAGTAGTTCAAAGATAGAGATTTATATTCTACACCCATTCTCAATACTATGCTACCGAAAGAGTAGTTAGCGGTAAGTCATAAGTATGTCCACAAAGGTGCTAGGGCCTAAGAATCAATTAAACACAACCTCATACAGGTTGTCAATCCATACAAGTGATAGGAATAGCTAGTATAGAAACAAGGGGGGGGGGAGGAAGGGTTCATTTTTCAATTATCAACAAGAAAACATGAAAGTAAAAAAACAATTAATCTATTTAGCAAAACACTTGGGGAGTCATTGCGTAACATAGTTGATTTAATGCTTCGATCCTCAATTCATTCACATATAGTTTTAGACAAACCTAATAGAGTGCTCATAACATGTGGTGTGGTCAATGTCATACATACCTGTAAGTTAGGTGCGCTCGCAACCCTCCATCAACACTGCCATCGTAATTAGGGGAGTACAACAAGGTCCAACCATTGTTGTAGATCTGCTTCTCCCCTGTGCGATTAGGTCTCGGGCATTCCACCATGAATGGTCTACTCCCCAAGACCTATGAATGAGGAAAAGGGTCGTAGGCACCTTATCTATGACACTATGGCCTCTTACAACCCTAGCTTACTACTATTCACTATCTCTACCCGCTTCATATTGGATTACTTTACGTAATCAGCTAAGACTGATGGGATGGAAATAATCACAGTATTACTCGGATCCCCCGTGCACACAGCCACACGGACACATACTCCATTACCCATTAACACATCCAGGGTTTCTCTTCCCAATGAGCATCAATATTTGCACCAACATGAAAATAGACTGAGTGTTTGCTTATATGGAATTTACTATTCATACAATTCTAAGATTCAAGAACAAGTCAAAATAATATCATAAGCACAAATATTACAATGAACTAAGAAATCTCACAAATTACTAAACAACCATGAATACAGTTTATCCCCAGCCTATAAACCTACTCTCTAGAAATTAGATCCATAGAAAACATAGATTTAGATTCCATGGGTCTAGAAAAAGAAGAAGAAAAGATGAATAAAAAAGAAGAAAAGAGAAGGAAAGAGAAGAAGAACTCTAGAGAGAGAGATCTCTCCTCTTCCTCCTATCTACGTAGAAAATGAAAAAATATACATTATGAATACTTAGGTTTAATAGAATAGTAAAGGCTCCTTTATATAGTAGTAGGGTATTAGGCCTAAACATAGGCCCAAAATAGGCCAAAATTAGGACAAAACCCTCGCCGCCTTTCCCTCTTATGGTTGAATCTTTCTTGAATAAACTACTCAAATTCATGATTTTTCTGGAGCTAAGATTTAGTGGGTTCGATAGAGCTTGGAAAGATGAATATTTGATATATGGTAGAGAGAAATCAGAGGAAAAATGAAAGAGTTAGGGTCAAAATAGTGATAGAAAGGGAGGCTGGGGGGACTGTGAATAGTAATGTAGACCGTAAATAGTGCTCTGCACCGAGTCCATTGGCACGAACCATGGGATCTGACATGGTACATGCCTTCTCCTTTGTGAAGACCATGGCGTTGGGCGTAGTACGTGCCTCATTCTTTGTGCGGGCCTTGACGTCTGGCGCGTCCATTGTCCAAAACCTCATTTTGCTCGATATTATGGTACGAGCCGCTTGCTTCTTCACATCTCATAGGCTGGTATTTAAATTTTTCACTTGGAATGGCGTGGGCCATAAAAAATAGGACGGTTGGCACCCATAATTAGCTAATTTTGAGTGAAAATTAGAAATCATGTGTGAGGCCTGTCGTGTTTGATGCAGTCCACGCAAACGCCTTAACACGGTACATGTATAACCCTTGGCATGGTCCGTGCCAAATGCCTTTGGCATGGACCACATCATTTGGTTCGAGCCGTTGGTGCAATCAATGAACAGTCTATGCCGACCCGTTTGTACTTCGGCCAGCTGAACTTCTTTCCTTCGCTACGGGTGAACCGTGAGTCCATTTTGAGAGTTCTTGTAGATGATTTTTGGATTCTCGAGGAGATGAATACAATGGAACCAACTTGGAGGCCGATTCTTCTAGGATCATTTCGAGAAGTTGGCACAACTCTCTTGGACCACGATACTTCGTTTCTTTACTGACCGCCTTGAACTCCGATGCCACCTATTTTTGGCTTCAATTTCCTTATACCACGATTTGATGTCAATTGCATTTGTCTAATATAATTCTAGTTTGAATGGCCTTTGATATCTTCTACCATCCTTGCAAATGGCCTTGAATATCTTTTATTGCCCTTGCAAACAGCCTTCAAATAGAATGTAACACTACAACAACTATCACCTATTACCTCGTTTTTTTAGGCCTTTTTGCCTCAGTTTTTTGACCCCTGAAAAACTGAAGTAAATGTGGGAGAAGTAAAAAGGGTACTTTTTACCTCGGTTCAAAACCGAGGTAAAAAGTCATTTTTACCTCGATTTTTCATAAAAGTAACCAATGTATATAATCCACCACCGACAACCATGGTGATGTTAGTGCAAAATTTCTACACGTGTAAGGGTTGTCGACATCCCATATGACAGCGAGGTCGCATAGCATGATGACGTATATATTATTTTCTTTTCATTATTATTTATATCTTATATCGCATTAGGATGATCCGAGTTCGCAGACCAAGATTTATAACTGTGGTTTTTAACTGTGGTTTTTAACCGCGGTAAATAACATTTTTGACATCGGTTTTTTTTGCAGAATAACCATAGTTGATTCTAAAGTTTTGAACCGATGATCGACCACTGTGTGAAGTTGCGGTAACCGATGTCATTTGGTAATTTGTGATGTCGTTGTTGACCCTGGCTGAAATTGCATATTTTATTACGCGACTTTGCAAACTATGATTTTTAACTGCAGCTGTAAACCACTGTAAATCAAACATTTTTATTCGGCATTTTTTGGGAATAATGTCTGCAAGAATAAAAGATAGGACAAACAAAGTGTCAGTGATGTCACAAAGAATGATTACATAGACGATGTGTTAGCGATGTCTGAGAGTGGTTCGTGATTCATTGTGCAATGTCGCATGTTTTCTTGTCCCATTGGTACCCAAATGATAACTATATGCGACATTGCATAGTGTAGTTATGTTGTACCAAATTTTCTATTAAAGTGTGCGACTTTGGTAAATAACAGAAATAAAATATTTCATAAATAAAATATCCAGCGTCGAACACCCTTTCAGATTGAATGTTACCACACCATTCAACAGGACATAAAGATAAGAATGGGAAGCACTACACCATCCATACACTTAGTATGTTATCAAAAGTTTCACAAAATGCACTATACCACTGATACTCCTAGCTAGAGATCTATATCAAGGTGTCAAAAAATACCTTGGAAAGTATCAATGGGTATTTTAGAGAATGATGCTCTCACAAAAAAACCAACCTAATCTAACTTCCTCATGTCGTTGTTGGGTTAAGTAAATGCTTCAAATTCCTTACCATCATAAAGTTTGCCAAATTGTCACGTACTTCCTCCAATAGCTTGATGGTGTACGGTTCTCTGTCCTCATCAAAATATTAAAACAAGGTGTAATGTAAAAAATGGTACATAGGTTGTGCAAAGTCATATGATGTTATTTATTACATTCAACAGGTGAGAACAATAGATACCTTTTGTAGATCTAATTGATTCTCCCTAATTTTCATAACCAATTCCTTCATCAACCACATGCAATAGTAATGGTTTTCCCATGGGGCCATTTATTTCTTATGCTAGTCGATTGGACAAATTGTTCACAAACACACTGATAAGTACTTATGGCAATGGTTATTCCATAATATAATGTCAAATTGAATTCTAACCTTTAGAGACTTCCACGTAAATTCTTTGTGCTTGTTAATTATGTGATCTGTCACCACCTTTGTAATTGGGAATGAAATTGTTTCCGGCAGTGTTTAATGTAATGGATCATACTAGAATACCGTGTTACAAGGAAGAACAATGATGGCCACCATCCAATGTTTTCTACAAAAATGAAATCCCCATTACCTCAATAAAATCACATATTGATCAATAGAAACCAAACAATTGTAATAAAGTAAGTATATTTTATTCATTACTCATAATAAGGTGCAATATATATGGGATGGTCCTTTTGCATCATCCGTGAGCTAAAGTAGGCCAAATGCTCTTCCATCGCAACATGGCTAGTTGGATCTTCGTTTGGAAAAGAACCCCTATCCACCGTTTAATTTTGGAAATGGATTGTACATGGAGAAGCCTATAAACATGGTTAGTCTTGCTTGATAAAAGGAAAATGCAATAAGTATGCAGCTGAATTAGGTTAGGGTGATGCATTAATAATTACACACAATTTAGTTGCATTACAGGAGGGGAGGGGCAGATTATTGAAATGGAACAATGATACCGAATCCTCCTTCCTGGTAATTGCATCTACCTTGTACCCTAAAATACTAACTTCTTCCATGGGGATTTTGTATGAACATGAGATAGGGTGTGGTGTCACAATCGTTTGGATGTTCTTTAGGGAACCATCTTTTGTGGGATTGAATGGTGGTGGCCTGATTCTAGAGACATGGGACATTGTTAGTTTTGGATCCCCACATGTATTGGGCAATTTTTCTGGGCTGCTTATTACCCTTATCTTGGTCTACATGAAATCAACCATAAAAGTTATTTTCAAAACATTTGTCTCAACTCATAAGAAATAGTATATATATTATCGATGTTATACCTTTTAGTTGGCCTGTTCGATAAAATATCAACCAAACAAAGGGGCCATTCAACAAACATTCCTAACGCCACATTCACTATTTTAGCCTCACGTTCTGGGATTGGAAGAGTAATACCATCTACAAGGCTATTTGTAACATTGACAATGACATTATCATTCACGACCGACTTATGATAATGCACTCGTATTGATATACCTTCCACCACGATGTGGCTCTCTACATTTACACATTTGAAAAGTAGTATGCACAATTAATTATCCTGTAAATGTAGAGTCGGTAATTAGTGTAAAATAATTTGGAACATAATTAGTGTCATATATTTACCTATACCTTCGTGTTGCATTGGTTGGCCTCTACTAACTTCATTTTTTGTCTATCAAACGCTTGAGGTGTCGTAAAGGTCAAAGACGGTGGGATGAGCCTACTAAAAGGCTCCTAGATATCATGTGTTGATGTTGTTGGAGAAGAACGAGGTGGAGTTGAGGTTGTTGGTTTATAACATGCAATAATTCTCTCTAAGTCAAGTGGCATTTTCCTCCTATTCGATTCTTGCGAGACCTAGGCCACTAGTTGGCTCAGTGTGGATTTCAATGCATTAATCTCTATTTGCAGACTAATTGATGCAATATCAACCTTAGGATTTTGGGGTTTGACAAAAATGTCCCTATGCGTAGCGAGCATTCCGACACCCTGGACCCAGCTCAGATGTTCTTTCTTGCTAAGCGCAACCCCCGGTATGTCCTTCTTTCCAACACTAATGAACTTACCAGACTCTTGCTTCCATTTTAAGTCCTCCTAAAAATTACCAATAATAAATCTCATACAAATTTTACTTGAAAAAATTCATTCCTATCATATCATCTAAAACAGAAGCAAAACTTACAATTGTTTTGGAAAAAACCTCCACATCTTTGGTGTGGAAATTACCCTCCATATTCTTCCCACGCCCTTTGTAGCCTTTCAGCCATTTCTCAAATCAGGGAACCATATCGGGCTTGGGATAATCCATTGAAGTCCTTGCTTCCTCATATTTCCTTCCTAACTCCACCTTGTTGAACACTCTAGCCTCAAACATTTCTTTCATGATTATTCTTGTAGCTAGTGCGAAACCTCCACGACTCATGGTGTGGTGCATCTTGTTCCTTCATGCTAGTTCACTTTTGTTTCCTTAAACCCTGTAAAATCGTTAGAACAAATAGTTCATAATGCAAACTGATGTGTCCATTTTAGATGGTTATTTTAGGCTTTTTAGGATTAGGTTTTGTGCAATTTTGTGCTCTACATGTGGCATTTTGCCTTGAAATCATCTAAGGAGGGATAAAGGCGGCTTTGACGTTTTTATCACTTTTTAGATGATTTTGTGTGACAAGGTGATTTGTTTGAAGACTTTGAAGATTTTAAGACTTTGAAGATTTATCTTTGAAGATTTGAACATTTGGAGACCTTTACATTTGAGCTTTGTGAAGATTTGAAGAAGTGAAGAGATGAAGAAAGGAGAGCAAAGCAACGGATGAATGATGATCCAGGGTTCTCAGAATTTTCCGAGAACAATCAGCCCTCAAGAGTGGCACCATTGGATTCCTCTTCTCGAGCACTATAAAATCGACTACAAGAACTCCCGAAATGGATCAACGGTTCACCCGGAGGAAGCAAAACAAAACAGGGCTGGATTTCACTGCTGGTCGCGACTCGCGATGGAACTGGCCGCGACTCGCGATGACAGCGCGAATCCAGCTCTGCAGCAGCGTTTTTCTCCCCTTTTTTCTTCCACTATAAATATCTCTTCACCCCTTCTTCTCCACAGCTTTTGGCCCCTGTTTTGGGCCAAAACCCTAGCTTTTCTCTTCTTGTTTTCTTAGTTTCTATGTCTTTTGTTGTTCTAGAGTAGTTTTTGTACTTGGGAGCAAGGATTGAAGCTTCCATTTCTATGTAGCAAGGAGCATTTATATCTATCTATTTAGTGTTTTTGCTATTGTGCTTTTATTGTGCTTGAATGTTAATTGTTGATGCCATTGATGTTGTTGAAAGCTTGAATGAAATACTTGTATGAATTGCTAGCTAGGGTTTGGGGGATTTGGGTTGATTTCCCCCCTTTTCTTGTTAGGAATGTATGAGTATGATTTAGAGCTTTTGATTGTGTTAATGGATTGATAATGTGCTAGATGAATGTGATTGATGTTGAAATCTTCGTCATGTTCGTTTGTGTAGCAAACGAGAGAGTTATATGCTCTTGGATGAATGTACGTTGCACGTTCATCCAATCTCGTGTAATTGCATGAATTGGTTAAATGCTTAGTCATGGTGTAGTGGTCATAAGCATTGCCAAGCTTGTTGGTTCTTCGTGATTAAATGCCACCAATGATACCTTGAGTCGTGGTCGCGACAATGGGAGTCATTGGTGAGGTTTGACGAGAGATGTCGAACTCACTCTTGCAAACTACGAACTAAGAAGGATAGGAGTTTAGTCTCCACAACAAGTAGTTAAAGTATTGAATAGATGATTTTAACTCATCCTTGAAGTATTTGTTATTTAGCATTTGTGTATTCTTGATGGTGTGCTTTACTTCACTTGTGCCATGAGTTGTTTGAGCATAGGGAGTGCTTGTATGATTGAATTGGTTAGGTGTTAGGAACGTGACGAATTTCGTAGCTCCTTTGCATGAAAATCTATGAGCATGAACTTAGAACTTCTTGTGATTTATGTGTTGTGATTCTTGCTAGATGGGTATGTTGATGTTGAGTCATGTAATGCTATATGATAGAATGAGTGAATGATTCAATGACCTACATTAGATTTGGAAGTGGATATCCATTGCCCCCAAGGCTTTTTATCTTTGTAGTTTTAAAACCCCTTTTCTTAGTTTTGTTTGATGATTAGCATAGTCACTTGACCTTGCTAGTTATCTTTTCTTTTTACTTTCGTAACTTAGGAAAACCAACCAACCAACCCCCCCCCCCCCCATTTTACTTGCTTTTATTTGTGTGTATATATTTTATCCTAGCATAATATTAACCATTTGTGCTTAAGCGCTTAGGAAGATCCCTCTTCTCTTTGGACGACCCCGATTTGCCGCTATCTACCTAGTTGTAGAAAGTAAGAAAAAAGGGCTTATAAATTATCTTTTGCATAGGGGGTGCGACGACCGTCCGCCTATCAAAATGGCGCCGGTGCCGGGGAAGAGGCATTTATTTTTAAGTATTTAGGTGTATTTGGTTGTGTATTGGCTAGTTGTTTTTATTTTCCACTACTTGGTGGTTGTTTTTGTTCGGAGTAGGTATTGCTTGAGTTCTTGGTAATTTATTTTATCGAGAATCCTTGCACTATGATTCCGAACTTTTGAAAAAAAAAAGAATTTTTTTTTAATGGAGCGTCTCACCTTGAGGGAACTCATGATGAGAAGAGAGGCTCAACAAGCAAGGTTTTGTAGGATGTGTCGTTCCGACCATCCTACTGAATCTTGCCCTTTGTTGTGGGAAAAACACGATGACCGAGAAAGAACCCTTGGTTTTCAAAACCATGGGTACTATGAAGAGTGCTACCAAGAGGTAGGAGATGTTGGTTTTCAAGGGCAAGAAGCTCATGAATGTTATCCATACCACGACTCTTACAATCCGGAATGGAGTGGTAGTCCGGATTGGTGGTATGAGAATGAGCCGGAAAACCAACATTACGAGCAACCTAGTTGGCCATCACCACCCTATACCATACCCCAAAACCAAGCCCAACAAGGAAGTTCAAGTTTGACACGTGAGGATGTCTTAAATACCATAGCAAACTTGAACTCCTTTACTAGTGAGGAGCCAGATACCCAGCTCTCCTCTAGTGTTGAGGCCATTGAGGGGCATGCGAGGAACATATTAGAGGTATTGGCCTGCATGGAAGCTCGTGATTCCGAAAATACACCATCCCAACTTGAACTCGATGACTCGGTGAGTGAGGTCACCAATAAAAATGATTTTGAGTTTGAAAGGGATGAGGAGTTGGTTGTAGAGGATAGAAAAATGGAGGAAGAGGTGATAGTGCTACATCCATTAGCATCGTCACCCCTTCTCCCACCTAGTGAACCAACTCCACCATTTTTGGAAGTTTTGAGGGAAACGAGAGAGGAGCCGAAAGATTATCCCAAGCTCCCTAACCACTCAATTCCCTTTGAACCATCGCCACCTCCACAAAACTTTCCTCTTGAAAGTTTTGTACCCCCACCTCTCGACTTTTGGAAGCTCATGGTGAAGGGGTTCAAGCCTTCACCATACGGATAACATTAGGGTCGTGCCGACGACCTTAAAAATATGGAGCTTCGTCGTACCGACGATGTTAATTAAATTCGGTATTTCTTTTAGTTTTTGGTTTCTTAGTTTGTGTTTCTTGGTTTGTTTTTGTTGTTGTTTTGTTTTGTTCTTTTTATGGCATGTTTTTCTGTGATTTTGTAGCAACATGAAGTGCATTGCAATGAAGGAGATGAAAGAACAAGATCAATGAACGAGGGAAGAAAGTTTGCACAGTTGGTAAGAAAACGAAAAAAATTTTAAGCCTGGGATACCCTGCCGTCGCGAGTCGTGATGAGCTTCGTCGCGAGTCGCGACAAACAGGGGAGAAAAATCCACTCCCAGCACCAAATTTCCGCGAGTCGCGATGACCTCGCGATGCTCGTCGCGATGAGCTTCATCGCGAGTCGCGATGAGCTCAGAATTTTTGGGCTCTCGGAACCAACTTTCCGCGAGTCGCGACAGACTCGCGATGGGCCATCGCGAGTCGCAACAAAGAGGTCGTGAGTCACGACGTGATCAGAAAATTTTTCCAAAAATTATTCTCCCGGCCTCTACTTTTCGCGAGTCGCGACAAACCCGTCACAAGTCGCGTTGAATTTCGTCGCGAGTCGCGACCACTTCAGTCGCGAGTCGCGATGAAAATTCCAAGTTTTCATTTGATCTTAAACATTGCATGATTCTTCCTTCTTCTCCACCCAACACTACCAAGAACCATCACATACCTCTCATTCCTCCACCATCCTACATATATTGGCATATGAACATTCTTGCATCTTTATAGTACATTTGTTGATTGTAGTATGCCGCCTACATCATCGTGAACGTAAGTGCATATCTTATAATAATGCTTGTATACATGTCAATATATGTTGGATATTTTTAATGAATAATCTTATAGTGGTGGTTGAGAGTGGATTGGTTGTTCTTTGAAAATACTATGGTTATTAACAATTGATGCTAAGCCTAGTATTACAAATCCTTATGTACTTATGAGTTTAATGTTGTTCTTTGTGGTGTTAGTCTTGATCAAACGGCGCCACGGAGACAATGCTTTTCTCGAGGGGTGAGTTCTTCTACGGCATCTTTGCTCCCCCTTTCGGTTCCGAAACCAATTTCGGGACCATACAATTACATTGGATTGCGCCACATCACCGGCGACTTTGCGGAGAAACGGGTGTCACTCTACGCCCTTACCTTGATTGTTATTGATCTTGCCTTATATGTTTACATTGAGGGAAATGTAATGTTTTAAGTGTGGGGAGGGGTTAGAGGATTCACATGCATGCTAGATAGTTTTGGAATGCTTTTTGCTACTTTTCATTGGAAAAACATGAGAAAAGAAAAAAAAATATAGAAAAACAAAAAAAAAAGAAAAAAAAGAAAAATAAAATAAAAAAAAGAAAAAGAAAACCCGCTAAGTTGAAAACCCGAGAGGGCAACTTAGGCAACATTGGGGGCCCGGATAGGTCGGAAACCCGAAAGGGCGGCCTAGGCAAAAATGAGAGGCTAAAATGTGCGGAAAAAGGTGAGATGTGAGCTAAAGAAACACGATGTGTGGCTAGGATGAAAACTCGAAAGAGCTCCTAGGCAAAATGAGAGAAAAAGAAAAATTCTAAGATTTCACTCATTTGCCGGCGTTGGAGTCATAAGGTTGCGGTTGTCACATGGATGGATCGGGTAGCTCAACATCTACAGACCTCTTGGGATTGGGTAGCTTAGTGGGTTAGGAAACGAAGTGTGGTTATGAAATTCCTTATCTCTTTCTACTTCGTTTTTGGTTGATATATTGGCATTAGGTGAAGCATGTGTTTGAACCTCTTATATGGCTTTAGCTTCATTTTATGTCATTGGATTTTGGTGGATATATTGGCATTAGGTGAAGTATGTGCTTAAACCTCTTAAATGGTTTTAACTTCATCTTGTGTCATTGGACTTTGGGAATATCAATTCTAGGCTTTGAAATATTTTTATGGGTAGTGAATTGATAAGTGGTAGGTTTGGTTAGATTTAGGATTGGGGATGTGTGTGTGAAAAAATTCTCATATGAGCTTTTATTTTGGGATTTATGATATTGAGAGTTTTTGTGAGGCTTTGTTTGGGGGATTAGTTTAGGATATGGCCATATGAATTCCTCCGTGTGCTTGGATCTTTTCTTACTCGAGGGCGAGTAAGGTTTAAGTGTGGGGATGTTTGATGAGGCCATTTTATGCAGTTATTTTAGGGTTTTTAGGATGTGGATATGTCATTTCCTCCGTGTGCTTGAATCTTTTCTTACTTGAGGGCGAGTAAGGTTTAAGTGTGGGGAGGTTTGATGTGTCCATTTTAGATGGTTATTTTAGGATTTTTAGGATTAGGTTTTGTGCAATTTTGTGCTCTACATGTGGCATTTTGCCTTGAAATCATCTAAGGAGGGATAAAGGCGGCTTTGACGTTTTTATCACTTTTTAGATGATTTTGTGTTACAAGGTGATTTGTTTGAAGACTTTGAAGATTTGAAGACTTTGAAGATTTATCTTTGAAGATTTGAAGATTTGAAGACCTTTACATTTGAGTTTTGTGAAAATTTGAAGAAGTGAAGAGATGAAGAAAGGAGAGCAAAGCAACAGATGAATGATGATCCAGGGTTCTCAGAATTTTCCGAGAACAATCAGCCCTCAAGAGTGGCACCATTGGATTCCTCTTCTCGAGCACTATAAAATCGACTACAAGAACTCCCGAAACGGATCAACGGTTCACCCGGAGGAAGCAAAACAAAACAGGGCTGGATTTCACTGCTGGTCGCGACTCGCGATGGAACTGGTCGCGACTCGCGACGACAGCGCGAATCCAGCTCTGCAGCAGCGTTTTTCTCCCCTTTTGCTTCCACTATAAATACCTCTTCACCCCTTCTTCTCCACAGCTTTTGGCCCCTGTTTTGGGCCAAAACCCTAGCTTTTCTCTTCTTGTTTTCTTAGTTTCTATGTCTTTTGTTGTTCTAGAGTAGTTTTTGTACTTGGGAGCAAGGATTGAAGCTTCCATTTCTATGTAGCAAGGAGCATTTATATCTATCTATTTAGTGTTTTTGCTATTGTGCTTTTATTGTGCTTGAATGTTAATTGTTGATGCCATTGATGTTGTTGAAAGCTTGAATGAAATACTTGTATGAATTGCTAGCTAGGGTTTGGGGGATTTGGGTTGATTTCCCCCCTTTTCTTGTTAGGAATGTATGAGTATGATTTAGAGCTTTTGATTGTGTTAATGGATTGATAATGTTCTAGATGAATGTGATTGATGTTGAACTCTTCGTCATGTTCGTTTGTGTAGCAAACGAGAGAGTTATATGCTCTTGGATGAATGTACGTTGCACGTTCATCCAATCTCGTGTAATTGCATGAATTGGTTAAATGCTTAGTCACGGTGTAGTGGTCATAAGCATTGCCAAGCTTGTTGGTTCTTCGTGATTAAATGCCACCAATGATACCTTGAGTCGTGGTCGCGATAACGGGAGTCATTGGTGAGGTTTGACGAGAGATGTCGAACTCACTCTTGCAAACTACGAACTAAGAAGGATAGGAGTTTAGTCTCCACAACAAGTAGTTGAAGTATTGAATAGATGATTTTAACTCAAATATTAACCATTTGTTATTTAGCATTTGTGTATTCTTGATGGTGTGCTTTACTTCACTTGTGCCATGAGTTGTTTGAGCATAGGGAGTGCTTGTATGATTGAACTGGTTAGGTGTTAGGAACGTGACGAATTCCATAGCTCCTTTGCATGAAAATCTATGAGCATGAACTTAGAACTTCTTGTGATTTATGTGTTGTGATTCTTGCTAGATGGGTATGTTGATGTTGAGTCATGTAATGCTATATGATAGAATGAGTGAATGATTCAATGACCTACATTAGATTTGGAAGTGGATATCCATTGCCCCCAAGGCTTTTTATCTTTGTAGTTTTAAAACCCCTTTTCTTAGTTTTGTTTGATGATTAGCATAGTCACTTGACCTTGCTAGTTATCTTGTCTTTTTTACTTTCGTAACTTAGGAAAACCAACCAACCCCCCCCATTTTACTTGCTTTTATTTGTGTGTATATATTTTATCCTAGCATAATATTAACCATTTGTGCTTAAGCACTTAGGAAGATCCCTCTTCTCTTTGGACGACCTCGATTTGCCGCTATCTACCTAGTTGTAGAAAGTAAGCAAAAAGGGCTTATAAATTATCTTTTGCATAGGGGGTGCGACGACCGCCCGCCTATCACAAACCAACAATGTTAACATTCTTGGTAACACAATTCCCCTACTCTGACCGACATCAGACACCCATCAGTAAGTACATCGCATTTAGTGGCAGATAACTATGCAATTTCACACAAGTGGTCAATCTTGTGCAATTTCACGATGTTGCAAATGAGCTGACTTTATCGACCTATAGCACAATTACTAGTGAGCTATG
Source organism: Rubia yunnanensis (assembly GCA_037428765.1). NCBI lineage: Eukaryota > Viridiplantae > Streptophyta > Magnoliopsida > Gentianales > Rubiaceae > Rubia > Rubia yunnanensis. Next base: position 67,211,462 of record CM075064.1, read on the forward strand.
TCGCATGGTAAAAAACTACCACTATAAAGGCTGGACCTTTACCATTCTAGAACCCTTGCAATCATGTACAACATACAATTTCTGACGCTAACAAAAAATCTATACTAAGGCATAATCAAGTTTATCCAATAATATAATGCATGTGGAAATTTATAAATATGTGCACATTATGTATATACTTGTAAGCATGTCAATGTAAATTCCTTACCGGATTTTCATCCACTAGTTTTCTTGCAAAAAAACCCTTCCAACTCGATTCACTTATGAATAGATGCTAAATTCTGGGGTTGCAATTCTTCTTCTTATCGAACACGTAATCCCTAGCCAATTTGGCTTTAAAATCTCTCCATCTCTCACCAAAGCGCCATATAGTTCTCTTCTTCAATTTTTTTCATATCATCACACTCGATTTCAAAGGCATATTGCATGACCCTCCATAGTTTATCCTTGTAAGCATCATTGACATGAGGCCACAACTCATACAAGAAGATGTTTACCATTGTCCTAGAAATCAAACCGATGTAACTAGACCACCAATTAGTTTGCTCCCCTATGGAATTCCCAATGTGATCAAACTTCATAGGACATTTCATACCCTTCTCCACCATGTCTATCAGTTTCTTGCAAATTTCCCTACCCCGACCTTGCTTATGTCTCTTCGATTGATTCATATCTCCGCCTTCTTGGGGCTGTTTCCTCTTATCGTGGTTTACAACTAGAAGACCTAAATGTAGAGTTCAATAAACACAAACATAAATGATGAATGCAATATAGTATTTCATAGAAACATTTACTATGGATGAAAAGGAAACATAGCAGTCTTATACATACATGTCAATCCCTCGCATGGTACACAAAATACACACTTCATGTAGTGTTTCCTTGCCATAACCAAATGATGTAAATGAAATATTTGTTGTTAAATCCATATCCAAATAACATATATTAGTATGCTTCCACATGTATGTACAACATATTCACTTGAAAAAATAACATCTTTTATGAAAGCATAAAAACCTTGCAAGTTTGTTGTCCACAATCTTAAATTTCATGAAATGAAGAAGAATGAAACATCCCAATATCAAACACCCTTTCAATAAACGATCAAAAGGGATGTGGGAATAAACAATTTGATCAAGTAATGATAAAGATGAAAACTTACCACGTTTTGTATTCATGGAGTCCCCCACCATGACGACCTCATCCTTCTCCATTTGTTTCTCATTTGGGAATGATAGGGTAGTGGTGGATTTAGGTGTGTTTGGTGGTTGATTATTTGGTGGTGGAAGGAAATGGAGAAGATGAATATTGAGGGCTTTGGGGGGTGGAGGGCGTCAATTTTGTCAATAAATGTTTTTTCAAAGCGTTTTGGGGTTTTTTTACAAATATGGCGCATAAAAGTACTCTTCCGCCAATCATGTGATGTCACACATATTTTGTGACATGTTGATCGATATCACTTCTCGTCACCGTTTGAGTCAAAATTGGACTAATAGGCTGGTCCATGTTCAATATCCGACCTCGCAGATATATCGGTCAAACATCGGCATATAAGATTGAATTCGCAATCTCGATAATACATATGGTTTAATGAAAAGTCTTGGGCCTCTGGATGGACCAATTGCCCATTTCCCAAGAATCCGCAATGTCGCTCTCCGTTCGTACTAGAGTCACTACAAAATAATGTCTGAGAAATTTTGCATGTTAGGTTTTGAACTATTTTTTGAAATTTATGTGAAGGGAAAAGAAATTCCTTACCCATTGTTCCCATTGTAAGACAAGTTTATTGGAAATCTACGTGACAATAATTAGTTTGGAAGCTACCTTGTGAGAGCGTCAATGTTCTTTAGAACATGTACATTCCTTAACCATCGTACAAGGCCACTACGTATGTCTCCAACAACCGCATATTTGATCTCCAAAGGTTATCGCCTATTTCAATTAGAAATAGCTATTATGTTTAAGCTTAAGATATTTAACCATATTTCACAACTAATGCTTTCACAATATCATGTTCTTCATACAAGATGTTTTAAAGCATGGCATGGCCATTGACATTGGAGTAGCTTATAATTACCAGCTTAATTTTTTGATTACATAGTCTTTCAATTAAAACCCATGGACTACCAACCCCATTCAACAGGTGAAGCTATTAAAATTAACCCCATTAGACGATTATTGTTCTCAAAGACCTGTAAATTCCATTCTCATCTCATTTGGGGCTATAACTTCATGATGTGTAAATTATATTGGGATTTTAGTATAAGCCTATGAACATGAAACTAATTACGTAAGTTTCCAAGACTGGTGCGGGTTTGAAATGAATAACCAGTTTAACTCTAAATGAGTGTAGAAGTCTACTACGTACGTTAATTAGCCAATTGCATATTTGATCTTGTTGTAGGCCAATTGTTATTGCATCTTTCAATTATGAATAGGTATTTTGTTAAAGAACATGATATTCAACCATATTACATGACTAATGCTTTCACAGACGCTTGTTCTTAATAGGGTGTTTTAAGGTAAGACATAGCCATTCATGGTTGGAAGGTTCTAGAAGATTTCAAGGGAGGACCATATATTATTTTCATTTCAGGCAGTTACGTAGGAATATCATTTCAAGAGACCAATAAGTCAACCCTATCACACGAATCAGTGTTCAAATAGGATTTCTATCAATGATCGAAAGGATAATTGTACTCGTATAATCAATTAGTAGGATTTTCGATGATGAATAATTTAGAGATCGGGACATAACCATATTTAATTTTTCCTAATAATGGTACTATTTAACACCATTTTCATACCATTCATGTTGGCCCTACCAAATGGGCTAGCATATAATGAGAACATCGATGATATGTCAGACAATAATCGGTTATGTCAAAATTTGTGTTTGAAATCGAGTCAGGTTGTCTGTCACTACCACTGGAAAATCCAACAAGTTTTTACGTCTGAGTCAGTTGTAAAAATTGGCCTAGTGTTATATCTTAACGACATTACTGATATGTCGGTCACCCTTTGGGCTTGGTGAATTCACCATCGACAACACTACTTGACAATTCAATCCCACCTCGTTACCTACCAAAAATGGTTTGGGCCTCAGGTGAAACACATGGCCCATCACGTGCAATGTGCGGCATCGTATACTTTTTGCCATATTTATCGACCTATACAAAGTCATTCACGGCATTGTAGGTATCTTAAATACGATACTGTTTGTACCATGGTATATACACTGCTCGCCCCCAACCCCAGTCTCATTCTTAACTTTGACCTTGAAAATAAACCTTCTCCACCTAAACAAAATCACTCATCAACCATCGGAATCAGTCAAATAACCATCGATATTGACATATAAATTGTCAACAAAGAACCAAATAAGTCTCATTCCAGAAATCGTAACAACATTCAGTGAAGCAATCACCAGTATTCAAACCCTAGCGAAGGTAACAATTGTTTAACACATTTGCGCTGCTTGTTTGAATACTTTCATTTGGTTATTCAATTTGAAATACGTTATATGTACTTCAATGCGATGTATGCTCGATGTTATTTGGGGTGTCTACGAATTGGTTAGAAATTGGTGCATCTCTTTTATAGGTGGTGCAAATCTCGGTTCATACATGTCATTTATGTGTTCATATCTTGCATCTCGATTTTGGTTGCTTTCATATGGGGTTTTGAACACTCATGGTACTTTATTCCGTGTTGGTTTTTGGTCAGTTCTGTACAATTTTAGCACATATTGAATGGGTCGATGGTTATTGCAAGTTTGCACATTCATACTTATGAATCCAAGACTTTGCATATGACCCATCGGTCACGTCAAAGTGTCTGTGATGTATGTTCAAACTCATAATAAAATTTCATTCCAGTGCATTTTCTACTCTGTTTTACTGAGATTTTCAAATTTTTAATCAATAGATGTCTCTAGTGAATCAAATTGTGAAAAGGGAAAAGGGAAAGAGTAGTGAAGCAGGTTCATCCCACTCCAAAAAGGTGAGAATAATGGATTCCCCTCACTCGCTAACATTTGACAAGAAGCGCTTCTTTAAAGAGGGGAACGAGAAGCATTTTGAAATGTTGATGGAGAGGAGGGTAAACGAGGTTAGGGTCATGCAGGCAGAGGATGTAGAGAGGCTCAACTTGAACATTTTATTGGAGGCATTCAAACCTTTGGGAATGGTGAGGTTGATTTGTCATGATAAGCTAACCTACAAAATGGAGTTGAAGAAGTTCTACGTTAACTTCACGCGTCTAACCACCACAAAATATTCCACAAAAGTGAATGAGATGTCCATGGTCCTAACATTGGCAGTGGTCAACGAGGCAATTGGAGCTACATTTGGAGGAGATGATCAAGATCAGCAGGTTGCCCCAAAGCAAATATATTGTCGGGATGCTTATCCTCCTAGGCCAAACGAGGATGATCCAGCGGGGGCTCTTGACCCTTACACGATGGTGTAGAAGTACTTCAAGATTAATGTGGGTAGCATGACACCAAGGCCGAGGCAGGTCAAGATTGATGTGCTGGATATGGTGAACAAGATGATGTACAATATGATTGTACAAACGCTCATCCCTTCTGGACATCCCTCCGAGTACACTATCAACGGGATGGTATTGTTTTACTACATTGCAGAGAGGAAAGCAATCGACCCTGGTTTTACCGTCATCAATGAGATGGATGTTTCCCTCACTCCGAAGAGCCGGACCCTCCCCTATGGCAACGTGATCATTGCCCTGTTGGAGAAGCAAGGTGTTAGGGTCAAATCTAAAGTGAAGATTTAGCCAAAGTACTATGATAAGGGCTACTTCAACAAGAATAACTAGCATTGGGTGGCGGGCACATAAATTTCTTGCAAATTCCCCAAGAAAGTTCCTCCGTAGGCCAGGCCCAACGGTACTCCATCGGCATCTGCACCATCACAATCCCAAACCAACACTCCTATCACAACCTCAGGTACGAATTTAATTTTATTCCCACTCATTCGTAATAAAATTATAAACTTTATATTAAATTGAAAAAATATTTTTCTCTAAAAAGACTTAAAAGTAATGCATGGGTGATGCTTACGAGGGATAAGGCTAAGACTAAGGTATCGAATCAGGTAATGAATCACCTCATCCAGTAGTTAACCGCCGACATAATAGAGGTGAAGGCAATGTTGGCTGGTGTTATAAATGCAACGCATGTCCCCAACATGGCTTTACATGGAGATTTAGAAAATGAGGATGAGATAGAGGTGAATAGCGACGAGATGAGAGAGAATAGCGACGAGACAGAGAGGGGTGACACCGGGGAGACTATGCATGAGGCTGAGCTAAAGAAGAAGAAGAAGTGTAAGGAGGTTGTCGTGGCCAACGATAAAGATGGATAAACTCCAGCGGTAGCAAGACCGATACCTCAAGCGATGAGTCTATTCGTGTGAAAAGACTGGAGGACTAGGGGAGTAATACGTCTGAAAAATATCTCAACCCTCATCTTTCATCATGAAAATGGCATGATGAATGTTTGTTGGATTTATTAATGTGTGTTTGATGGTTGTTCTTGGATTAAGTGGATTTGATGTGTTTTGTTACATTTCATGATGTTTCAAGGATTCAAACAAAGTTTGTTTTATGATTGAATTTGGAATCCATGCATATTAGTATTTCTTTTCATCACTTTTTATGGTTTTAATGCTTTCTTGATATATGGTTTGCATTGGATTACAGAATATGTGGTTGGCTGTGGTGAACTTGGAATGATTCATTTAGTTGAATCATTCCTTGTTCTGGCTTAATTGGTTAAGGTGTGTGAGAGGTCATCGCCGTACCTCTCAAAGTTAATAATTTTAAGACCTAATGCTTTCTATCTACAATTATGTAGATAATGGCAATCCGGGGTCGTCCACGAGAAGAGGGATATTTTCAAGTGTTTACAAATATATAGGAGAAAACATACTAAGTATATACTTACATAGATACATAAAAAAGCATGTAAACAAGGGAGGGGATTTGGTTGGTTTGATCCTAAGTTATCAAATTACAGTACAACAACTAGCCAAGTAAGAGAACTATTCTAATCATGCAACACAACTAAAGATAAGATTAAAACAACAATTAACGGAACCTTGGGCGCAATTGACTTCCACTTCCAAGCCTCTTATCCATCATTGAACATGCAACCTATTTACTACTTTCACTATTTGTTGTGAAGACTAAACTTCTATCCTTCTTAGATAGTAGTTTGCAAGAGTAAATTCGACATCTCTTGTCAAACCTCACCAATGACTCTCATAGTCAAAAAATGACTAAAAGTATCCCATTGATGGAATTTAGCACAAACAATCAACAAGCTTGGCAACTTATAAACACTAAACCGTGTCTAAGCATTTAACCAATTCATGCATTTACACAAGATTAGTCAAGAACGATCGACATTCATAGACTTCTCTCATTTACTACAAGCAGCAAACATGACAAAGAGTTCAACATTATCATATTCATCTAGAAATTATCAATCAATCAACACAATCAAAAGCTCTAAATCCTACTCTTGGATTCCTATCAAGAGGAAATTAACCCATTTCCCCAAACCCTAACAAGCATATCATACAGGTACTTCATATACTCAAGCTTTCGATAACATTAATGACATTAACAAACACATTCAATACTCCATAAATGCATAATAGTAAGAGTATCAAATAGGCTACAGATTGTTCTTAATACATGGGCTTGGAAGCCTCAGTCAATTGCTCCCAAGAACTAAATTCTGCTACAAGAGTTCATACTAATTAATGCTAAACAACCAAACATAATACAAGAGAATTCAAAGATGAGAATGGAAGAAAAATAGGGTTCTAAATAGTATCAAAAACTCAGATGAAGAAGATGTGAATGAGAGGAAAGAGAGTGCTATTTATTATACAAAAAGGATAAGGTTAAATTATGTCCACCCATTGGTCGCGACTCGCGACGGGCTCATCATGACTCGCGACGGTCTCGCTATGAGGCCATCGCAACTTGCGACTGGTGCTAGAATTTAATCCTATTTTCTTTTCTTCTTTTTGTGGTAAACATTTATCTTCATAGAAATTCCTCTCATTTTTTAAGTATTCAATGTCTTCAAAAATGGTCTTCGATGACCTCCAGTCTTCATGTCTTCAAAGCAAGTCTTCAAAAGTTTTGGAAAATGTGATCTTTAATGGCCTCCGGTCTTCATGCCTCTGTGTTCTTTCTTTGTCACGCAAAATCCACTTAGAAGAGGTAAAAGAGCGTAAAGTTGCTCTTACCCCTCCTAAGAGAATTTCAAGGTAAAACACAAGATCTTGATAATAAAAGAGCACAAAAGTGACCCAAAACAGTACTAAATTATACACATAAAATGGACATATCAAACCTCCCCACACTTAAACCTTACTTGCCCTCGAGTAATAAAAGATCCAAACATACAAAGGAAATGACGTATCCACATCCTAACTACTGTTCCCTCAAATTAATACCTCACAAAACTCTCAATATCACACATCCCAAAGTTATGGTCAAATGAGAAGTTTCCCACAACCCCTATTCCTAAATCTACCCAAACCATATCAACCCATCAATTCATTGATATCCCAAAAACATCTCCAAATCCCGAATTGACAATCCCAAATACAATGATACAAGGTGAAGCTAAAGACATGTATAAGGTTCAAAACACATGCTCCACTTTATATCAATATATCAACCTAAAAACGAAGCATATCAACGATTAAGAATTTCATAACTTACTTCGTCTTCTCCTACTAAATTTTCCACTCTCAAAAGGTCCTCAAGATGTCAAGCTACCCGATCCATCCGTATGGTCAATGCAACCTTATGAATCCAATGCCGGTAAATGAGTGAACACTTAACATTTTCAATTTCTCTCATTATCTCTCATTTTGCCTAGGAGCCCTTTCAGGTTTTCATCCTAGCCACACATCATGTTCCTTTGGCTCACATCTCACCTTTTTCCACACATTTAGCCTCCCATTTTTTCCTAGGTCACCATTTTAGGTTTTCGACATATCTGAACCCCCAATGTTGCCTAAGTAGCCCTCTCGCATTTTCAACTTAGTGGGATTCTTTTTATTTATTTATTTATTTCAAAATTTTTAGCATTTTCACGTTTTTCCAATCCAAAAAGTAGCAAAGTGCTTTCCAAATGTTAAGGATAAGAAAAGTATCAAAGGCAACATTATCCAAGTACATCAAAAGAAAAACATCCCAAAACCAAAGGGAAAAATATCCAAAACAAATCAAAGGAGTTGTGCAAAAGTATCTCCAACCCCAATCATCTCAAAGTAGATACCCCTCCCCATAATTAGAACACTACATTGCCTTCAATGTAGAGAATAGGGAAAAAATGTACAAAATCAAGTATAGAAAGGGTAAAGATATGGTGCTCACAAGTCACTGATATGAGGAAGAAGGGCCACCGCCAAAATAGCGCTACTGATAATGAGCTAGCCACTCCGTGCTCCTCTGTCTCCTAGTTCTGTACCTCTCCACTCCTAGATCGGGGCCTGAGACACTGCCTGCCTGGGACTGCATCTCATGGATGCGAGCTGACAGGTGATCAATCTCCTCATCCATGTCGATCAAGGTCTGGGAGACAAATACATTATGCTCCAATATTATGCTATCCTGGTGGAATCTATCCTGCACAGTCTACATCATCCACTCATAGAAGTACGGTGGAGGCTGGGAATAGTGAGGTGGCACATCGTCCTCCTGCATCGGCTCTGGCTCTGGTGTAGGCTGCATGGAGTGCTGCTGCTGGTGTCGCTCAGAGAAAGGTAGACTGCTATCATCACGCTAGAGAGGAGCTGGTCCAAGGTCCTAGATTATACACTGGAAGTCATCTCTAAATGAGGAGTCAAGTGAAATCGCCAAGTCTCTTAAAAGTGTATCAAATTCCAGCTTCGTCTTGTTGGGCTGAGGAAGGGTCATGAATGTGACCTTCCTTGCGCCATACAACTAACAGAATAGCCATGTGGTCCATGTGGTAGTGAGCATCTCAAATATAACTTACCTCTCACCAGTGATAAGATAGGACGTGGGCCTCCCTAAGTGCAGAAAGTCAGCCGGAGGAACCAACCCCAAGTACTCTGCTAAAAGGCCTATCATGCCTCCGACCATGATCTTCCCCTTTGGATTTCCTGCCACCTCCATGATTCTCTTCATCCAAAACTCACCCCATAATTCGTATCCTGATCCCTCACTCGTTAAGTGCCACTGAAAGTGAATGTCATTGTCTGGCACATTCGTCGGCTCCACGGAGCAAAGTACTATGCCAGCCAATAGCTGGTGCACATAACAGAGTTCAGGGTGGATAATGGTGCTACTCTTATCATGGGAGTTCTTTGGCCTCATGTTGATGACATTCCAAAAGTGCATGTCATCCTCGATCGATCGCTCCTGGGCCTGTGGGTCCAGCCTGGCTCATATCTCTGCGGTGTCAAATCTAAATGCCTTATCAATCTGTGAGATGGTCATTTTCCTGGATATATCATCCAAGTGAAAAACAATGTACCTCTCACATGGTTGATCACCTCTCATTCTACTTATACGGACCATGGACAGGAACTTTGGCGTGTATCTCCGATAAGAGGGCGTGCTCCTACTCATGAACCCTTCCATTCCCCCTTGGCGAGGAGGCATCTGACAGGCTGGGTGAACCCAAGTGTATCTAGGGTGGATACATCAACAAAGCTTATCTTCTTGAGTTGACGACTAGCTAGGGCCTCCCACCTCTTAGCATAGGACCCGGTGGTCCGGGTCAAACCCATGTACCTAATTGGAGGGGGAGGTACAGGGCTCAATTTTGAAGCTGATGGAGAAGTCGGAGGTGGAGCGGCGGTGCACCTGCCTCATGGGGAGCCCTTAGCCATATCTAAACACTATATCAAACAAGTAAAATGCACAAGAATATGTGTATATGCAATATTTCAAATTCATACCCAACCTTAAACTAGTTCATCGTCACAAGCCAAATCAAAATCAATCCAACTAGTTCAAGTCCTAATCACAATTGCATATAAAATCCACATTATGTCCAACAAGCCCATATTCTCAAGTCTATGAAGTTCTCACATAGTTGAGATTAATATGCTCTATCTCAAAACCATAGTTGTGCTCTACTAGTTTAGCTACCATTACTACATTCATAATGTCAACATCTATGTCCCATGGCTAAACTACCCTAAGCAAAATAACATTGCAAAGCACAATAACATTTTATCCAAGTAAAAACTACGTTTAATTAAGGGCCAACATGCCTCATATCTAGCATAAGTCACAATCCATTCTCAGCCAAAGCAACACAAATGCACAGAATCTAAAATCAAACAAGCACAATACAATCCAAACTGCAACCACAAAATATACGATCCACACCGTAACCACAAAATATGCACACAATACCCATCAAATTAAATTGCAAGCACAACATATTCACCAAAATCAGCCAAGGTCCAACAATTTAATTTCCTAAGCATCACACATAATATACACAATATCCAATTAATAGAGTATACATTCATAATCACAATTAGCGCTCAATGAAGTGAAGAAATGTACCACTTAGATGCTTAGGAAGAAGAAAGGAGGAAGCCCGCAATCAATTCGAAATCAAATTGCCCAAAGTCACAAAACCCCCAATCTCTAGGGTTTGTGTTCTTCAAAGTTTTTATGGAAATTTATGGTGGTTGTGAGCAGTGTAAGATGGCTGTTAGCAGTGGTGAGCGGCAGCCGCTTGGTGCGGGGAAGACAGAGGAAGGTGAGGAAGGTTAGGAGCGGTGGCGAAAAATGTGAATATGTTTGTGGAAAAAAGGGTTTTGCCCATTTTCTTTAAAGCAGACCTGTACGCCCATCGTGACTTGCAACGTGTTTATCGTGACTTGTAATGGGTAGGGAGGGCTCGGGTCTGGCTAGGCTCAAAGATGAAAGATTTGGTCTCGAGGGGTTCGGGTCTGGCTAGGCTCGAGGATTAAAGATTTGGTCTCGAGGGGCTTGGGTATGGCTGGGCTCGAGGATGAAATATTTGGCCTTGAGTGGATAAAAGGTTTCACTGGTCTTGAGGGCTTCTGGCCTAGAGGACCCGAGGTCTCGAGAGGTTCGGCTCATAGCCACGAGGGTTTGTGGCCTCGAGGTCTCGAGAGGTTCATCTTGCGACCTGAGTCGAGGGCTTGCGGCCTCGAGGGCCCAAGGTCTTGAGGACTGGTTTCAAGAGAATGACGTCTCGAGGGGTGATAGACTTTCTGGTTTGGCTCGAGTATACGGCTTGTGGCCTCGAGGTCTCAAGGGGGCAATGTCTCGAGGGCTGGTCTCGAGAGGGTGATGGACTTTCTGGTTTGGCTCGAGTCTAGGGCTTGCGGTCTCGAGATGATATTTTGAGGGCTGGTGTTGAGGACTAGCCTCGAGAGGGTGATGAACTTTAAGGTTTGGCTCGAGTCAAGGGCTTAGGGCTTTGAGGTCTCGAGGGGGTGATATCTTGAGGGCTGGTCTTGAGGACTGGTCTCGAGAGGGTGATGGACTTTTTGGTTTTGCTTGAGTCAAGGGCTTAGGGCTTCGAGGATCTGAGGTCTTTAGGGGATGATGTCTCGAGGGCTGGTCTCGAGGACTGGTCTCGAGAGGGTGATGGACTTTCAGGTTTGGCTTGAGTTAAGGGCTTAGGGCTTCAAGGATCTGTGGTCTTGAGGGGATGATGTCTCGAGGGTTGGTCTCGAGGACTTGCCACAAGAGGGTGATGAACTTTCAGGTTTGGCTTGAGTCAAGGGCTAAGGGCTTTGAGGATCGGAGGTCTCAAGGGGATGATGTCTCAAAGGGCTGATGGGATTATGGGTTTGACTGGTCTCAAGTGGCTAATGTCTCGAGGACTTGCGATGAGGCTATCACGACTCGTGAAAAGTGGAGGCCGGAAGCTGAATTTTAACACAAAATTTTTTATTATGTCATAACTTATGACCACTCCCTTGTGACTTGCGACTCGCGATGAGGCCATTCCAACCCACGAAACATGGAGGTCGAGACCTCCATTTTTAGCCAAAATCCCTGATTTAGTAGCGACTCACGACCACTTCATCGTGACTCATGGCAAAGCATGCGAGGCCATCGCAACTCATGAAAAGTGGAGGATGAAAGCTGAAATCTCACCAAATATTACTGAGCCAGTCGCGACTCGAGACAAACTACTGACCTGGTACTTAGAAATTTTTCTGATTCCTTTTCTTGTCCAAGTCTTTCCTTCTTGACTCCAAGCATTTCTCCCTTCAAAAGTCCAATGCCCTGGCTTCAAAATTTCTACAAAATCATGTAAAAACAACCCATGAAAAGCATAAAGCAAAATAATGAAACTTAATGACAAAATCCAAAACCAAACAACATCAACGGAAAGTCACGAATGATGATCCAGATGACCAAAACCAAGTTTATTTAACGTCGTTGGTATGACTTACTCCCTTTTCTTGGGTTTTACTCACAAACTAGATCGAGGAGATCAACGTCCTCTCCTTTTTCTGGAAATAACTTCTCGTGGTAAGGTTTCAAACGTTGTCCATTAACCTTGAATGCATTGGACTTAGCTCAATCTAGAATCTCCACCGACCCATGCGGGAATACCTTAACCACCTCAAAAGGACCAATCCATCGGGACCTCAACTTACTTGGGAATAGGTGAAGGTGAGATTGGAATAGGAGGAGCTTCTGACCAATGTCAAAATCCTTCCTAATGATCATCTTGTCGTGCCAGACCTTTGTTTTCTCTTTATATATTTCGACATTCTCATACGACTCCCTCTGGATCTCATCCAGTTTATCCAACTATAACTTCCTATGAAAGCGGGCCTCATCTATATCAAGATTGAATCCTTTGACCGCCCAGTAAGCCCTGTGTTGAATTTCCACTGTTAGATGACGGGGCTTACCAAACACTAACCAGTATGGTGACATATATATTGGTGTCTTGTAAGCCATCCTATATGTCCACAAGGCATCATTCAACCGAGAACTCCAATCCTTCCGGTTAGGGTTAACCGTTTTTTGAAGGATGGACTTGATTTCTAAATTGGAAACTTTGGCTTGCCAGTTGGTTTGTGGGTGATAGGCGGTGGATGTCTTATGAGTGACGACATACTTCTTCAAGAGTGCCGCTATGGTCTGATTGCAAAAATAGGTGTCACGGTAACTAATCAAGGCTAGGGGTATCCTAAACCTAGAAAAGATGTTATCTTTAAGGAATTCTGCAACCACCTTAGAATCGTCAGTCCTAGTGGGTTTTTCTTCAACCCACTTTGACACATAATCAATGGTAAGAAGAATATATAGAAAGCCATAAGAACTAGGGAAAGGTCCCATAAAAACTAAGGAATGGTCCCATAAAGTAAATACCCCAAACATCAAAGATTTCACAATACAAAATAGGCCTTTGGGGCATTTCATTCCTGGTGGAGATATTTCCTACTCTCTGGCAATCATCACAAGACTTGCAAAAGGTGTATGCATGCTTATTCAATGTAGGCCAATAAAACCCACTTTCTAAAACTTTCCTAGCAGTCCCCTTTGCTCCAAAATGACCGCCACATGCATGAGAATGACGAAATTCAAGAATTTAGTGTACTTCATTATCAAGGAAACATCTCCTAACAACTTGACCTACACAATGTCTCCACAAAAAGGGATCACCCTACACATAATACTTAGCATCACTCTTTAATTTTTCCTTTTGAGCCTTAAAAAATGAGGAGGGAAGTCACCGGCGATAAGAAAATTTACAATGTCGGCATACCACGGTTTGAGATCCCTAATGGTGAACAATTGTTCATCAGGGAATTCCTCCCGTAGTTGCTTCTTCACTGTGCAGTTTACCTCAATGTCTTCGCATGGAGTCAACCGGTTCCAATGATCGGCTACAAGGTTTTCCGTGCCCTTCTTGTCTCGCACTTCCAATTCAAATTCGCTCAAAAGCAGGATCCACCTAATCAATCTTGGATTGGCTTCTTTGTTTTTCATTAAATGATGAAGTGCTGCATGGTCAGTATACACAATAACTTTTGTACCATGCAAGTAAGATCAAAATTTCTCCAAAGAAAATACCACTGCTAGCAACTCCTGTTCGGTGGTGAAATAGTTTCTTTGGGCTTCATTGAGAGATATGGATGTGTAGTAGATGGCGTGAGGCTCTCTCCCCAGCCTTTGACCAAGCACTACTCCAATGGCGTAATCACTCGCATGGCACATAATCTCAAAAGGAAATGACCAATCCGAGGGTTGTATAATAGGGGCCGAAATTAACCTTTCTTTCAATGTATTGAAGGCTACTTTACAACCCCCTTCCATCACAAATTCCACCACTTTTTGCAAAAACGTGCATAAAGGAGATTCTATCTTTGAGAAGTCCTTCATGAACCGGTGATAGAATCCTGCATGGCCAAGAAAATAGCGCACTTCCCGCACATTAGTAGGATAAGGAAAATTTTGAATTGTGTTTATCTTTGCCTTGTCAACCTCAATACCCTTAGAGGAGACAACATGGCCTAAGACAATGCCTTGCTCTACAATAAAAAGCACACTTCTCAAAATTTAACACAAGATTAGTATCAATGCAACGTTTAAGAACTTGTGCCAAATTTGCTAAACAGTTGTCAAAAGAATTACCATGAATGGTGAAATCATCCATGAATACCTCGACAAAATTTTCAACAAATTATGAGTAAATGCTTACCATACACCTTTGGAAATTTTTGGGGGCATTACATGACCCGAAAGGCATACGCCAGTAAGCATATGTACCAAAAGGCACATGAAGGTGGTCTTTTCTTGGTCTTCTGGGGCGATAGCCACTTGAAAGTATCCCGAGTACCCATCCAAAAAGCAATAGAAGGGGAGGCTTGCTAACTACTCAAGCATTTGATCAATGAATAGCAACGGGAAGTGATCCTCCCGGGGTTCCTCGTTTAGCCTCTGATAGTCAATGCAAACACGCCACCCGTTTTGAACTCGGGTGGGCACCATTTCACCCTTCTCATTTTCGACCACCATCACCCCACTCTTCTTGGGTACCACTTGAGTTGGACTTACCCACTTGCTATCAGAGATTGGATTTATCATGCCCGCTTGGAGTAACTTGAGGATTTTCACCTTCCCCACCTCCATCATAGGTGGGTTTAAATGGTTTTGGGGTTACCGGACTAGTCTTGCATCTTCTTCCAACAAGATTCTATGCATACAAGTGGATGGACTTATGCCTTTGATGTCAGAAATAGTCCATCTAATTGCTTCCTTGTTTTCCCGTAACACTACTATCAACATTTCTTCTTGCTCTTTGGTGAGCTTTCTTGAAATGATAACCAAAAGCGTCTCCCCTTACCCAAGAAAAAAGTACTTGAGGTCACTTGGAAAAGGTTTAAGTTCAATCACCGGTGCTTTCAAAAGTGACGGGAGGAATTCCGGTTCCTTTGGCTCCTCTAAGAGTAGAGGAGGAGGTTTTGGGAGACTCGGTTTCATTTCTTCAAGCAGGTTAAAATCCTTAAAGCTTTCCTTCATGTTAGTGCTCATAGAGTATACATTGTGGGCATCATCACTATCACATTGCAAAACAACTAACAAAGAATCATAACCACTTAGTTCAAAAACATCTTGCACAACTTCTTCAACAACATCTAGGGCATGGCAAGCATGTTCTTCACTAGAATACTTCATAGAGTCATTTATGTTAAACACTAATTTTATTCCATCAAATTCCATGGTGAGGGTACCCTTATGCACATCAATCATTGTCCTAGAGGTTTTCAAAAATGGCCTCCCCAACAAAATTGGGGCGGCATGTTTATCATGCTCCATGTCAAGGACATAAAAATCCATGGGGAAAACTAAGGAATCCACCTTAACCAACACGTCCTCGACAATACCTTTAGGGTATGCACTAGAATGATCAGCCAACTGGATTACCACCCCGGTTTTGTGAAATGTGCCCAAGTTGTGGTTTTCATATAAAGAGTAAGGAATCACATTTATTGATGCACCTAAATCAAGTGTATCATTTTCAAAATGTGTATTTCCCATTAATGCAAGGGATTGTGAACATGCGAGGATCGCTACCTTTAGGGGGTAGCTCTTTTTGACACAAGGCGGAAACATGATCACTTTTTCCATTTTTAAACTTATTTTTGGCCATTTTCTTTCTATTAAAAACACATAATTCCTGGAGAAATTTAGTATATCTAGGAATTTGTTCAATGGCATTCAAGAGGGGGGTATTTTTCTCACATCTAAGAAAGACTTCGTAGATGTCCTTGTTGTCCACCTTCCTCCTTTTGTCTTTCAAGGCTTCCGGAAATGGAGGTTCCGGTACATATGGAGAGATCTCCACCATCTTTTCTCTTTTGTGAGGTGGAGATGAAGGTTCCGAGATTAAGGTTGACTTCGGTCTTGGTGCTAATGTCTCCACCTCGATTTCTTATTCCTTGCTCTTTTTGGCTAACTCTTCAGCCTTCTTCTCATGGGCTTCTTCCTTCTCAACCCCTTTTTGAAACACCTCACTCCTCATAGGCTCCTCTTCAAAAATTTGATTATCCGGTGAAGTACCAACCTCTCTACCACTTCTCAAAGCAATAGCACTTGCATTTTGTCAAGGGTTGATCTCCGGCTGGGAGGGTAGCTTACCCTTTTCCTGGGCTTCCATCCGATTCACCACTTGAGCTATTTGTCTCACTTGAGTTTCCAAGTTCTTGATACTCACCTTTGTTTCATCTTGGAATTTATCACTTTTTTCCGCGCACATGCCCAACCGGTGAATGGCTTGCATCACCTCATCCTTTGTTAGCCCCGAGCTCTCCCCTTGGTCTCGGGGTTTGTCTTGGAACCTTTGAAATTGTTGTTAAGGTGGCCTATATTGTTGTTGAGGAGGCCGATAGGGTTGAGGGTTTTGGGTTCCTTGAGGGTTTCCATACCGGAGGTTTGGGTTATCACGATTTCCCGAATTGTACGGCTGGTTTTGGTACCCTTGATAACCTTGGTAGCCTTGCCCACCTTGATATCCTTGGTTTCCTTGGTAGCTTTGATTCCCTTGATATCCCATGGCACTCACCTCCTCAACATAGTCCTCTTGCATAGTGGGGTAAGTGTCCGTAGGATGCGCCAAGTAACAAATTTCACATGATTTAACATGTGACGCATTCACGAGCTTTGTAATCAACGATTTGACCATAGATGCAAGGGTCAAGACTTGATCCTAGAGCTTTACACTATTTGAAGAGTCACTTACGGGCATTGGATTTCTTCTTCTCAAATTGGCCCTTGAGCTTAAGTTTCTTGATTCTTCCGCTAGCTCCTCATACAATTGCATAGCCTCGGATGATGTTCTGTTCCCAAGGATGCCACCATAAGAACTTATCTCCAACCTTTGATCTTCATCAAGAAGGTCATTGTAGAAGTAATAAACCAAATCCCTCTCCGAATAACCGTGATAAGGGCAACTTGCAAGAAGCTTCTTGAACCTTTCCCAATAGTCGAAGAGAGAATCTTCATGCCATTGGAGGATGTTGCTTATTTTCAAGCTTCTTCAAGGCGGTGGATCTAGAGGACTGAAAGTATTTGGCTAGAAACTTTATTTTCATATCAAGCCAACTCTTGATACTCTTCGGCAGTAGGTAGTGGAGGCAATCTCTTGAACCATCCCTCAGTGTGAAAGGGAATGCCTTCAACTTATAGAAATCTCCATCCACTCCATGGGGGACCGTACCACCACAAAAGAAGTGAAATTTGGTAAGGTGTTTGTTGGCATTCTCCCCATGCCTACCAAGGAAAATAGGTAGTATGTTGATGAACCCGGTCTTTAGCTCAAAGTGCCCGTTCAGTCCAACCACGGGATACTCGATGCACATCGGTTGTTGATCGAGGTTGGAGGCCATGATGTCTCTTAACAAATCTTGCCCCAAAATAATCTCTCTTTGGTGGAGAGGAGGAGCTCGTCCTTGGAGAGGAGGATGTTGAGGCCCCACTCCCAGATGCTCATCTTTGTGCTCAAGTTGATGTTCCATTGAGGAAGATGTATCCACAAAATGTTCACACTTTCCAAAGAAAGCCTCCTAGCCCATCTCAAATTCAACACTAACTCGGGGTTGTAGTGTAGGGGTTCTTATGAAGAGGATCGCGTACGAACCATACACCAAAAACTCAAACAATACGTCTCCAAGCTAAGTGAAAATGGAAAATCAACTAAGAAATCAAAATAAAAGAAAATTAACAAATATTTACAAATAGCATATAATCACACACAATATGCCCAAACACTTAAAAATAAATGCCTCTTCCCCGCCAGCGATGCCAAAATTTGGAAAGTCATTGCCGTATTTCTCATAGTTATACTTTTAAGCCCTAATGCTTTCTATCTACAATTAAGTAGATAATGGCAAGTTAGGGTCATCCACGAGAAGAGGGATCTTTTCAAGTGTTTACACATATATATGAAACATACGAAGTATATACATACATAGATACATATAAAATTATGTAAACAAGGGGGGGTTTTGGTTGGTTTGATCCTAAGTTATCAAATTAAAGTACAACAACTAGCAAAGTAAGAGAACTATGCTAATCATGCAACACAACTAAACATAAGGTGAAAACAACAATTAACGGAACCTTGGGCTCAATTGACTTCCACTTCCAAGCCTCTTATCCATCATTGAACATGAAACCTATTTACTACTTTCACTACTTGTTGTGAAGACTAAACTTCAATCCTTCTTAGATAGTAGTTTGAAAGAGTGAATTCGACATCTCTTGTCAAACCACACCAATGACTCCCATAGTTGAAACACAACTAAAAGTATCCCATTGATGGCATTTAGCACGAAGAATCAACAAGCTTGGAAACTTATAAACATTACTTTTTTTTAAATATAACCATCCTAAGATGGGGGGATATTTATGGGCTCCCCAAACCGTAAAAGAGCTAGAAATAGCATCATGAGTTTGTTCATTACAAAAGGTCATCTGATTGATGATCAAGAGCCCTAAGAGCACTTGTAGCGAAAAACTTGCTTGTGGAAGCAAAATAAAACCTCCATACAGGATGATCAGCAAAAAAAATGTAAGTCTAAGTTCCAGACTGGATCAGAAACAGATTTTCTAAGCCCTGAGATATCACGAACGAGTCGGGGAGTCAACATTTGAAACCCCAGTTAGTCAGTGATATTCAGACCGTAGGAAATATGTTTAAAAGCCTCATAAAGAGCAAGCATGGATTCAGATTTGTCCTTCAGCTGAGAAAGGAAGTAGCAGCAGCTACCCTTAGCAGTGTCTTCATCCAAAAGTCAGCAAAATGCAGCGGGAGGAGATGTCCGCAGTATCAGAGCGTCAGCATCAGTTCCCGAAGGAGTCTTCTGGTACCTGAGATATGAAGAAGAAGATAGCAGTATCTATACTCGACAACTAGCAGCTCAGGGATAGGCATAATCAGAGAAGCTTCAGCTCAGAGAGAGTCATAACCATAAAATTACTTAGATAGTCCTGCAAGAAATGTTAGCCACAGCAAAGAGGGGGGAACGTAATTTGTTGCCACTCTAATCCCAGGGACTCCAGAGATATCTAGGGCAAGGAGACCTTTAAAGAAAATTGGGACTGACATAATATCCACATCTCCTTGGAGATTGTTATCCATAGCCAATTTTGCCAAAACATCTGCAGGATGGTTAGCTTCCCGGGGGATATACTGGATAGGGATTGAGAGCTGTGCCCTGTGTAGTGTACTACAGATTGAGAAAACTTTCCAAGGACAAAGGGATGGATTGATAATCCCCTTGACTGCAGTTAGGCAGTCTGATTCAATAATACAGTTGTGCAAAGAGAGTTATGAACAGATATTATAAGCACTTTGAATAGCTAGAAGCTCAGCATGTAAAGGATCAGAACTTTGAAAAGTATTAACTGTCATTTTGATCAAGAATCCCCTCCAATCCCTTACAATCACTGCAGTAGCAGATTGACCACCAATTTTCCAGGAAGAATCCGTATTTATTTTGTAGCCTCTATCTGGTTTTTGCCATTTTACAATCGATATCAGTTTTTTCTTCTTACTAGAAATTTTAGGAATGATATTAGCCAGAATCCATCTCTTGTTCTTTTCAGTATTTCCATAAAATTGATGAGCAGTAAATATTTGGTAAATCATCCCTTTGATTTCAAGGAAACATGCTTCAGAAGAGAAAGCTGTGTTTTCAAAGAATATTTTGTTCCTATAGATCCATAAGAACCAGACTGTAGCCACTAGGGAAACAGAAATCAGGTTTTCATGTATCTTGGAATCAGCTGGATATGCTAAAAGAAATTGTACTCTATTTTTAAAACTACTGAATCCAGGTGAAGGTAGCTGTAACAAGGAGAGGACCTTTTTCCATACAGCATTGGAAGATATGCATGAATTAAAATAGTGATCAAGATTGTCAGAATGATTCATGCAAATAGGGCATCTGGAAGCAAAAGAGAAACCAAAACTGTTAAGTATGTTGTCAAAAGGTAATAGGCCATTTAGGACTCTCCATAATAAGACAGACATTTTACCAGGAAGAAAAGAAGTCCAGACCTTAGAAAAATCTCTGATGCATGATTTCCGTATTATGAAAATTGAGTATGCTGACCTGAGTGAGAAGTTTCCATCCAAATTAGGAGTCCAGACGAGCTTGTCTTTGTGTGTGTATTCCAAAGTAGCCACCTGCAGGGAATAGATAATGTTGGTAGCCAAGTGTGGCTCCAGAAGTGGTAGGAAAGATAATTTACCCTCAATGAAAGATCTGAGGGAGATATCTGTAAAAGGTAGATCAATGTGTTCTGGCCATTTGTAAATTAAAGCTCCATTACCTATCCAATTTGCATTCCAAAAAGAACAATCTCCTACTCCATAGAGGACTCTAGAAGCACTGTTTGCAATAGCAGTAATTCTTGTAATCCTAGACCAGGTATGAGATTTTTTATATGAGTCAGGTAAATACCATATAAGAGAAGCCCACTGAGTATTGTTATGTTGCAACTTCCACCACAGTTTACAAGAGAAAGCTTCTACTGTTGCATTTAGATCTCTAAATCCTAAGCCATTTTCCTGAACTGGCAAACACATTTTCTTCCAGGTTCTCCACTTTTTTTCCCCATGTTCACCCTTCCCCCAGAATAGACTCGAAGCAGCTCTCTCCATTTTTTTAGGATTATCCTAGGGGGTCTTAAAACTGCAAAAATATGAGTAGGGATGGAAAGGAGACAGTGATTAATCAAGGTGATCCTACCAGCTAAGGATAGCCATCTATTTTTCCAATTGTTAATCATTTTTTCCATTCTTTCTAAAACTGGAAGGTAATGGACCTTTAAGTTTCTACCAGAAAAAATAGGTACACCTAGATATTTGAAAGGAAAAGACCCTTTCTCCATTCCCAAAATCCTCTTGACAGTGAGAACAGTTTGAGGAGGGATGTTCTGAGCTAAGAAAAACTCAGATTTGGAGAAATTGACTTTTTGTCCGGATGTGCTCTCATATGCTAACAAAAACAGTTTAAAAAGTTTCAGATCACTTGACCTGGTGGTAAAAAATATGGCTGTGTCATCAGCATACATGATATGTGTGAGGGAGGAGCATGTAGTGGGGAGACTAAAATATTGCAAATAACCATCTGAAAACATTTTCTTGAGATGATAGCGGGCGGTCGTCGCGCCCCCTATGTAAAAGATAATTTATAAGCCCTTTTTGCTTACTTTCTACAACTAGGTAGATAGCGGCAAATCGGGGTCGTCCAAGGAGAAGAGGGATCTTCCTAAGCAATCAAGCACAAATGGTTGATACTAGGCTAGGAGTAACTATATTTACACACACTTAAAAGCAAGTAAATGGGGGGGGGTTGGTTGGTTGTTCCTAAGTTACGAAAGTAAAATGACAAGATAACTAGCAAAGTCAAGTGACTATGCTAATCATCAAACAAAACTAAGAAAAGGGGTTTTAAAACTACAAAGATAAAAAGCCTTGGGGGCAAGGGATATCCACTTCTAAATCTAATGTAGGTCATTGAATCATTTACTCATTCTATCATATAGCATTACATGACTCAACATAAACATACCCATCTAGCAAGAATCACAACACGTTATGCATAAGAAGTTCTAAGTTCACGCTCATAGATTTTCATGCAAAGGAGCTACGGAATTCGTCACGTTCCTAACACCTAACCAATTCAATCATACAAGCACTCCCTATGCTCAAGCAACTCATGGCACAAATGAAGTGAAACACACCATCAAGAATACATAAATGCTAAATAACAAATGCTTCAAGGATGAATTAAAACCATCTATTCAATACTTCAACTACTTGTTGTGGAGACTAAACTCATATCCTTCTTAGTTCGTAGTTTGCAAGAGTGAGTTCGACATCTCTCGTCAAACCTCACCAATGACTCCCGTTGTCGCGACCACGACTCAAGGTATCCCATTGGTGGCATTTAATCACGAAGAACCAACAATCTCGGCAATGCTTATGACCACTACACCGTGACTAAGCATTTAACCAATTCATGCAATTACACGAGATTGGATGAACGTGCAACGCACATTCATCCAAGTGCATATAACTCTCTCGTTTGCTACACAAACGAACATGACGAAGAGTTCAACATCAATCACATTCATCTAGCACATTATCAATCCATCAACACAATCAAAAGCTCTAAATCATACTCATACATTCCTAACAAGAAAAGGGGGGAAATCAACCCAAATCCCCCAAACCCTAGCTAGCAATTCATACAAGTATTTCATATCCTCAAGCTTCCAACAACATCAATGAAATCAACAATTAACATTCAAAGCACAATAAGAGCACAATAGCAAAAACACCAAATAGATAGATAAAAATGCTCCTTACTACATAGAAATGGAAGCTTCAATCCTTGCTCCCAAGTACAAAAACTACTCTAGAACAACAAAAGACATAGAAACTAAGAAAACAAGAAGAGAAAAGCTAGGGTTTTGGCCCAAAACAGGGGCCAAAAGCTGTGGAGAAGAAGGGGTGAAGAGGTATTTATAGTGGAAGAAAAAGGGGAGAAAAACGCTGCTGCAGAGCTGGATTCGCGCTGTCGTCGCGAGCCAGCCCTATTTTGTTTTCCTTCCTCCGGGTGAACCGTTGATCCGTTTCGGGAGTTCTTGTAGTCGATTTTATAGTGCTAGAGAAGAGGAATCCAATGGTGCCACTCTTGAGGGCTGATTCTTCTCGGAAAATTCTGAGAACCCTGGATCATCATTCATCCGTTGCTTTGCTCTCCTTTCTTCATCTCTTCACTTCTTCAAATCTTCACAAAGCTCAAATGTAAAGGTCTTCAAATCTTCAAATCTTCAAAGATAAATCTTCAAAGTCTTCAAACAAATCACCTTGTCACACAAAATCATCTAAAAAGTGATAAAAACGTCAAAGCCGCCTTTATCCCTCCTTAGATGATTTCAAGGCAAAATGCCAAATGTAGAGCACAAAATTGCACAAAACCTAATCCTAAAAAGCCTAAAATAACCATCTAAAATGGACACATCATGAGACTTCTAGAAAAAGCCTCAGACAGAATGTTATACAGAAAAGGGGATAGAGGATCCCCTTGCTTGATGCCTCTGGAGGAAGAGAAAAAACCAGATGTCACACCATTCACTAGAACAGAGAAGTGTGTAGCAGCAATGTTGTGCATTATAAGTGCTACAAATTTTCCATGGAAGCCAAATTTTAGTAGGATTGAATTTAGAAATGACCAGGAGACCCTGTCAAAAGCCTTTTGCATATCTAATTTAACTATCAGATTTTTTACCTTAGATTTCCTAGACAATAATCTGGTCATCTCTTTCATTAAAATGACATTATCAGAGATATCCCTCCCTTTGATGAATGCACTCTGCTCAGGAGAGATCAGAATGTGCATTAAAGGTTTAATCCTCTCTAGAAGCAGTTTAGAAAAAACTTTATTAACAAAGTTAGATAAACTGATTGGCCTAAAGTCTGCAAAAGTTATGGGGATTTTCTTTTTTGGGATTAATGTGAGCCATGTACTTGAAATAGCTTTTGGGATGTTACCATTTATTAAGAAGTCATTTGCAGCAAGCAAGAGATCTTGTTTGATGGTTTCCCAGAAATGAGTGTAGAATTCACCTGAAAATCCATCAGAGCCAGGAGCACTGGATTTGTTAAGATTAAAAACTGCAAAATGCAGTTCCTGTATGCTAAAGGGGTTGAGAAGTAACAGATTTTTTTCTTCCGTAATGAGTTTAGGAATCTCCTTAAGAAAGTGGTTATGATAGGTTCCTTCTATTTGTGGTACATCCTGATTAAGTAATTCCTCGTAGAACCTAACTCCTTCCTCTTTGATCAGTTTAGGATCTGAGATCCAATTACCAAGTCCATCCTTAATTTTGCAAATTCTTGATCTTGCTTTTTTTTCTTTAATGGAATGATAAAAGAAACTAGTGTTTGCATCCCCATGTTTAATCCAATTAAGCCTAGCCTTTTGCTTAAGGAAAATGTTATGTTCTTTCTGAGCTCTAAGAAGGTCAGCTTTAGATTTTGTGAGTTCCATTAAAATTGCATCATCAGGTGAAAGATGGAAAAGTATCTCTAGTTCATTTACTCTATTCTCAGAAATGATAAGATTCTGATTCACATTGCCAAAGTTAGACCTATTCCAATCTTTTATAACAGTCTTCAGTCTTTTAAGTTTATAAACCAGATTATGCATCCCTTGAAAATTAGATCCCAAATTCCAATTTGAAACTACCAGTTCCTGAAATTCAACTCTATTAGCCCACATTTCTTGGTATCTGAAGGGCCTGGGAACCTGCTCTAAAGCAGATTGAATTGAAAGCAGTAAGGGAGAATGGTTAGAGGTTAGTCTATTTAGGGCTTGTATGGAGCTGTTGGGAAATTGTTCAAACCATTCTAGGTTACTAAGTCCTCTATCAAGTCTCTGGAACTGTAAATCCCTACACTTATCTTGATATCTATTATTGCTCCATGTGTACGAATTACCTACAGTTGGTATTTCATGCAAATCTTTACTGGATATGAAATCATTGAATTGTTTCATACTCTTTCTGGGGGTGGTCTTTCTACCCTTGTACTCTGTAACAGAAGTTACAGAGTTAAAATCACCTATGTAGACTACTGGATCAGGCTCAGAAGATACAGACACAGGCATAGAAGACTGTAAATCAGACCATAATATTTCCCTTAAAGATCTATGAACACTGGCATAGATAAAAAAACAAATCCAGGAAGAAGAGGTAGCTCTTTCCTCTATTTTAGTTTTTATGAACTTTTCTGACTCCTGTAAACTTTGTATGTTGAAATTATGATTCCATAGGAGCCAAATTTTTGCATACTGAGCACATATTGCATTTTCAAACCCTAAAACATGCTACAATTTTATCAAATCTTGATTATCATGCCATGGTTCAATTAAACACAGGATGTCTATATTGTGTTTCATTTTGAGAGTCTTTAATCTATCAATTGAAGTACCATAACCCCTAACGTTCCAAACTAAAATATTACCATGTTTGGTGTATTTTATCATTTAAAACTAGTTGGGGTAGCTTTTTGTGATGATCTTAAAATCCTTTGTTTACTAACATTAGCCTTGCTGTTTTGTGTCAGTGTAACATCACATTTCTCCTTAGTTCCAGAGTTTGAGATACCTACCTCCTGAAGAGCATTGTCATGACTATTACCTGGAATATCATGGTGATTTGTGGATTCTAGCACTAGATTTGCCATATGAACTGAGGGATCCTCTTGCACCGCTACAGTTGGTGTCACTACCAGTTCCTCAATAGGCTGCACAGGTACCAGGACAGAGGGATCACCTTGCACAGCATCTGGTGTTATCACTACCTGTTCCTCAATGGCCTGCTCAGTTATATCCTGTGTTTCTAATGACTCATGGAAAATGTCAACAATCTTTAAAAACATTGTCCATATCATTAAGATCATTTAAAGATTGGAAGGCATTTGAGATTGAAACCACATTTTTATGACATGGAGCTTCTTCTATAAGGGTAAGTACTGATTGTTTTTTCTTTCTCCAAAAGAAGTTTGTGATTGGTTTTGAGATATCATCTAGAGAGTAAAAGGTGTTGTTTCTCTTCAACTGATTGGCTTTATATGGATTTAGATTCTCCATTATTAAAACCGGATTTTTTTTCTGAGTGTGAACATCTTTTTCTTTTTGTGACACTGATAAGGTTGAAATTCCTTCTACTTCCACTGTGGCTTGTGGAATATTACCTACATCCGACCTAGATTGATTCTGTGCTGGGGGTTTCCTAACCTGAAATTCTTTGATTTCACCTTTTTTTGTTTTGTTGTTTCTCAGTTCAGGGTGCAAGAAATTACATGTTAGGTGACTATGTCCTATTATCTTACAATGGGAGAAGTAAAGGGGCAATGATCATATTCTATGAGGTAGTCTGCCACCTTATTTAAAATTCCTACGACAATAGTAGAAGGAAGCTGAGCCAACAGATCGATTTCTACACAGACCTTAATAGCAGAGGGTCTAGTTAGTGCCTTAGTGGCAGCATCCATTTTCAAAAACTTGCCAATTTGACTACTGATTCCTATAATAGCTGAAGTGTTGTAAAAATGGATTGGAAGTTGATGAATCATTACCCAAGCCGGAATTACTGAAGACTCAGCTGTTGGAGAGAAATCTGGTGACCATTTCTGTACCTTCATCATCGATCCATGGATCATCCATTGTCCTTTCATCCAGCAACGCTGATAGTCATCATTGTCCTGAAAACGAATCAAAACATGACGGTAGTCAATTGAACCTAATTGAAATTTAGCATTGAAACCTATTGACTTGAAAGCAGTAAGAAGAGTCTCCATAGGAGGTTTCCCTTTGTTGAATTTTCCAACCAATGCATTCTGATAATGCATTTCCAGGAGATCGCCTTCCTCTGGTGGGAGGATAAAGGCGATCTTACCCTTATACTCAGTGATGGGATGAAGGTTCGGAGTGTCAGGAAGGGATGCTAAGAGAGGAGATGGTTTCGAATTAAGAGCTTGAAGAAAGCTTTTATTAACCGATAGGGGAGGAATTGGAGGGGGCGTAGGCGTCGGAGACGCTATCGTTTGTGACCAGAACCAGGAGGAGGCTCTGGAAAATGACCTTTATCAGGCTAAGGTGAGAAAGAGAGGAAGAAGAGAAGGGACAGAAGATGTGTGTGTGTTTCGCACGTTTTTTCACCCGCAGTAACAGTAAATCGAGAGCAATTAGTGACTCGCACAAGTTTATTAGTAAATGACAATTTTGGCACACACGTTTAGATTTTATAAACATTACACCATGTATAAAGCACTACAACTTATTATATTCATCTAGCAATTATCAATCCATCAACACAATCAAAAGCCCTAAATCATACTCTTGGATTCCTATCATGAAAAGGGAAAATCAACCCATATCTTCAAACCCTAACAAGCATATCATACAAGTACTCCATATACTCAAGCTTTCAATAACATTAATGACATTAACAAACACATTCAATGCTCCAAAAATGCATAATAGTAAGAGTATCAAATAGGCTACAAATTGTTCTTAAGACATGGGCTTGGAAGCCTGAGTCAATTGCTCCCAAGAACTAGATTTATCTACAAGAGTTCATACTAATTAATGCTAAACAACCAATCATAATACAAGAGAATTTAAAGATGAAAATGGAAGAAAAATAGGGTTCTAAACAGTACCAAAAATGCATATGAAAAAGACATGAATGGGAGGAAAGAGAGTGCTATTTCTAGTACAAAAAGGATAAGGTTAAATTCTGGCCACCCGTTGGTCACGACTCGCGACGGGCTCATTGCGACTCTTGACGGTCTCGTGACGAGGCCATCGTGACTCATGACGGGTGCTAGAATTTAATAATGTTTTCTTTTCTTCTTCTTGTGGTAAACATTTATCTTCATAGC
This sequence comes from Rubia yunnanensis, assembly GCA_037428765.1. Taxonomy (NCBI): domain Eukaryota; kingdom Viridiplantae; phylum Streptophyta; class Magnoliopsida; order Gentianales; family Rubiaceae; genus Rubia; species Rubia yunnanensis. The sequence goes on from CM075064.1 coordinate 67,239,465, forward strand.
AATTCCTCTCATTTTTTAAGTCTTCAATGTTCTCAAAAATGGTCTTCGGTGGCCTCCGGTCTTTATGTCTTCAAAGAAAGTCTTCAAAAGTCTTCAAAAATGTGATCTTTAATGGCCTCCAGTCTTCATGCCTCTGTGTTCTTTCCTTGTCATGCAAAATCCACTTAGAATAGGTAACAGGGAGTAAAGTTGATCTTACCCCTCCTAAGAGAATTTCAAGGTAAAACACAAGCTCTTGATAATAAAAGAGCACAAAAATGACCCAAAATGGTACTAACATAAGCACATAAAATGGACATATCGGTGTGATGATTTTAGAGGTCAATTGCACACTTGCGACGTCGTACTATATTTGCACACCACTGGTTTAGTAGGGACGAGGGGATACCAATAAAGAGGTGACTTTGCATGTAACAATTGAAATAAGCTATTTTAGGCACTGATTCCGACTAATGAGTCAGTACGATATCTCAATGAGTAATTCTCTTTAAAATTGTTACTCAGTGATAAGTAGTGTGAATTCGTATTCCCATGTTCACGATCAGTATTGGAACATTGCAACTTCGCATGCTTTGTGTCGCATTAACCAAATTGAAAATCGACTAGCGTGTGATGTCTATTTTTAACTTCCCGTACACTATCATATAGCTTCACCATTGGGATGAAATGGAAAGACAATTGATTTTTTAGTTACATATAAATATGAACAGTTACAAAAACAACTAAAATAATATGTAAACCCAATTTATGTGTTCTTCTTATGCTTCTTAGATTTTGGGTATATTTCAATCCACATGTCTTCTTCATGGTCTCTCCTCAAAGATAGATCCACCCTATATGTTTCATCCTGCCCAACGCTACTAGTGCTTGAGGAACTGTGTGGACTAATTTCAGACAGCGCAGATGGACAAGAATCACCCTCAAATTGACTTTTCCTATGAATGAACACTAATTTTCTAGAATCACTCAGATCAACAGCATAAAACACATGAGTAGACTGCGATGCAAGAATTTAAGGATTGCTAGTAGAAGGTGTCCTGCTCAAATCGACGACTGTAAAGCCTAGGCCGTCCACCAATACACCAGCAGGGCTATTAACCCATTTGCATTTAAAAATTGGTACCTTGAAACTTATGTAGATTAGTTCCAATATTTCCTCAATCACACCATAGTAAGATATGTTCCCATACACGCGATTCTTATCATTCGCGTTGCTTACGTGTAAAGCTTTGGCAACTGCACCGAAACCACTATTTTGTGTAGCGGTGTGTGTGTCCCATTAAAGGTTTGAGAAGGTAAACCCATTCGTGTCATAGCCCGTGAAGGAAATCACTGTTGCAGAGGGCATGAAGGATAAAAAATTCAAGGTGCCACCATGACTGTCTTTGACCTATGTATCGTGTAACCAATCTATGAAAGTGTGATTTTGTTCACCAAGTACTTGCTTCTCTGACTAACCGGGGTCCCACTCCATGATAGTGGCCATGTGCATATCCACATACGGGTGAACCACATCTGATACTAGATTGCTCATCAGATACTAGATTGCTAACACTCGAAGAGTAGTCTGTCAGGACAACCATACCTCTCAGGCTGGAACATACCAACTTCTTCTCAAGCTTTGAAAGCGTGTAACAAGAAAATGGCAAGTAAGTCTTCGATCCCTGGGCCTCAGGGGCCAATTCAGGTCTAATTCCCAATTCAACCATATATTTCCTAGACTTCACACCATTATTTGTCTTACCGTGGATATTCATCAAAGTACCAACCAAATTATCATGTCCAAATAGTGTCAGACGTCAAGGCTCTCCCAAATCGGTAGTTCAAAAAAATGGAATGCTTCTTCCAACTACTGGCAACCTTAGGTTTCCAGTTCCTCTTTCCAAAGTAATTTCAAAACTTATGCAACATGTTTGAGATTAGCGCACTTGTCAATACGGGAGGAGGGGAACCAACTCTACCTTCCCATCGAACTCAACACTAAGTTTCCTCCACAGATGAGTTGTTGGAAGCTATCTCTAGTGCCTAAGATATACCGTCTTACTTCTGTGCCTCAACTAACAATAATCCATTCCTTCCAAAAAAAAATAGGGCATGCTTTGTGACCTTTAACTTAATGGATAGACAAGTTTCCATATATGGAGAAGTCATTAACCATGCAAAAAAACATGGCTCTAAAGTCAAAGTCCTCCATTGAAAACCCATCATACATTGTAATTCTAGGTTCCCAAAACTTTTATAGGTCATCAACCAATGGGGATAGGTACACATTGATATTGTTCCCTAGTTGCTTAGGACTAGAGATCATTAGGGATAACATAATGTAGTTCCTTTTCATGCACAACCATAGGGGAAAGTTGTAAATCAACACCATCACCGGCCACAAACTATGATTGTTGGTCATATTGCCGAACATATTTATTTCGTCCGTGCACAAACCAAGCATCAAGTTACGTGGTTCATTCCCAAATTCGGGAAAGGTCGCATCAATCTTCTTCCACTGATCACCATCGGCCGGATGACTAATGACTTTAGGATTAACCACTATCTGATCTGCATGCCAAGTCAAATTCTTTGCATCCTCAGGATTTTCAAAAAATCTTCTCAATCGAGGAATAATAGGTAGATAACAAACAACCTTGACATGATCCTTCTTCGTCCGCCGATTACCACTATCTTTATCAATAACCACCTCCTTCAATTTGAACCTTGGAGCATAGTATTTCGGGCACTCCACCGCATTTAAGTGATCACCCCTATATAGGATACAATCATTTCGACAAGCATGTATCTTTTCGTAATCCATGCCCATCGAACATAGTACCTTTTTCGCCTCATATACCATTTATGGTATTCTATTTCCATCCAAGAGCATTTCTTTCAGAACTTTCAACAAACCAGAAAACCCAACATCACTGTAGGAATACTTGGCCTTCACATTCATCAACTATAATGTAGCCTTCAGTACTTTCATTCCTTCAGGGCATCCATTGCATGGAAGTAATTCATTATGTCCTTGCAATTCTGAAAGTCTTTTAGGATTGCCACTATACTTCTTAACAATCTCCTCAACCAACTCATCTATCCTATCATCCTTCTCAGCCCTAACTTCGTTTACAGTATGATCATCCACGTATCCCCATGCCAAAACCAAATTTTGTATGTTGGATCAAAACCGTGTATAAATAAATCATCCTTCAAACAAATTGCGTCTTCATGAATAGCATTTTTTTGACACTTCTTGTAAGGACAAGACACATACAACAAATTCTCCTTGGAAGCATTCGTGAATGCATATTTATTAAAGTTAGCTACAAAAGATTAATACTCCATGCTCGTTCAATCTTCATCAAAACAATGGGTTTTATCCATTGTCATTTCTACATATTACAACAATAAGTACACATTGTTTAACATCCTAGATATTAGCAACAAATTAATACAATCACTAACATTTATTCAATTCATGGAGCCCTTAAACATATACATAAATATATGTGTCGATGTTTAAACCGTTATATATCATGGTCCGAAACACATATACATATAACATCAACCATATATATGCAATGCCTACATTCAATCAACCTATAGTTAAACACATCATATCAATTAAACTATAACCTAGAACCAAATTTGAAGATGAAAATACAAATTGAGGAATGGAATACTTACTACTTGAGTGGGGAGTTGATTATATAACAACCACAACCATATAGCCCTCCTTCAATAATGAGAAATTGGATTTTGTAGAACCATCTTCAATGGGGAAGAAAATTTAGGGAATTTTTATTGAAAATGGTAAAAGGACCAAAATAATACTGACCAAGTCCTGAAAAATGTGACGTTGCTTTTTCTCACCGATAATAATCGGTCAAATAAACTATAAGTACGATGTCAGTAATCTCATAAATGACTAAAACTACATGAAAGACACATGTTGGTGACGTCGCACCAACGTCGGTCAATCTATTTACTTCATTTTTTAATGACATTTACCTCAACTACCTTAGAACTGAGGTAAGAAACCAGTTATTTACCTCAGTTTTTCATAACCGAGGTAGTTAATATTTTTTTACTTTGAAAAAAAACAGAGGTAAAAGAATTTTTTACCTCAGTTTTTTGGGCTAAGGAAAAAACCAAGGCAAAAAGGCTGAAGTAATAGGTATTGTTTCTTGTAGTGTAACGAAAAGTATCCACAAGCAACCTATTAAAGATGATCAAAAAGGAAGATCTAGGAGCCTGTGGATACAAGATGTCCACTAGTACTAATTAAGTCAACAAAATGCAGGATTCAGATAAGAAAAACAAACCTTGACATCTAAACCCCTTCTCAGGTAAACACAAATAATACTAGCAATCAACCAAGAAAAATAAGCCAATTATTATACCAAATGCATCGATTAACGCACACAAAATGGTGCAGATTATTCATCGTGGGTGGAGTCCACCGAAGGCAATTCCGAAGACCTATAGGTAGGTGTTTCTCACTGAAATTGCATGAAAAAGAAATAAGTCATGAGGACGACAATAAATATACGGTGCTTATTTTGTTTCGTGTTTTGAGTAGTGATCTTATAGCTTTTTGTATCATTTTGTTTGTGTTGAGGATTTTTGAGATAAAACTCTTGATTGATTTTTAAATTTGAATTCGAGTCCCATGATTGTGTTTGGATGGAATTAGTTTTAATGGGTGACATAGTTTTTTGGAAAAAGAGGGAAAAGACTAAGGATTAGGTAAAAATTTGTGGCAACTTGATGCCAAAGCCTGACACGGTCCGTGCCAAGGAAGATGCACGAACCATGCAAAGGAGCATGACACGAGGGGCCTCGTGCCAAAACATTTAGCACAGACCACTGGCACGAGGGGGTCCATGCCAGGTGTATTCCACACGAATGTATGTGTATCAGTTCCCCATTTTCGCTGGCAAATTGTTCCAAAAATGCAAATTTTTGAAAATTTTGAGTTTTAAACATAAAAAGGCATTTTTGGTTCAAAAATTTTGAAATTCCCTAATTCCTTAGAATTTTTTATGCAAATTGTACTTCCAACATTCCTTGGAATTAATTAATTTGCACTATCGTCCCCCAATTTGCAATTTTCAAAATTTCATTCTTATCCTAATTGTACCTCTCTCCCTTATCATCTATGCTGAAATTCCAAATCTATGGTACATATCTTAACCTAAATGAATTGTTTGACTCATTCTAACTCTTAAGAAACACTCACTCACACACACTCTTGGTGATACTTGAAAATTTGAAGCTTTTCTCCCAAAATATAGCAACTTTTGTTTCTTTTTGTGTGGATCTTTCAACTCTTAGCTTCAAATTCCGGGTATTCCATTGAACTATTTTTTTTATTTTCTATTGAAATTGTGGTGGTGTTATGAAAAATATGATTCTTGAATGAGTGTATGTTGTTGAGATATGTGTTTTAGCTTGTATGGAAATTGGGTGGTTTGGTATGCTACTATGCTTGGATGTTATGTTCTTCATGTGTGGATAATTTTGGATTCTTGTTTAAATATCCTTCATACTTGGATTATCATGTTTTGAATATATGTTTAGGCTATTTAGGAAGGATCTACTTGTTAAATGATAATGTGAGCCATGCCTTGTTTGAGATCATATTACCACTTTTTACCTCATTTTGTTAGGATGCCTCCTAAAAGGAATGCGTTAGTGAAGGGAAAGTCCTCCCGGGGTGAGAAAAGGAAGAAACTGGTGAAGGGTGAAAACCATGAGCCAGTGACTCCCATTCTTCGCAACCCCACGTTTGTGACCAAAGAGTTTTTTGGATTGACTAACATCTTCATGAGTGCAACTTGGAGGTGGATAAATTTGAGAGAGCCAAAGAGAAGTATATTAGAGACTGTTTCTGCATGCAATGGTACACTGGTGGCTCTAGGCTTACTCGAGCCCGTGTCCTGTCTATTGGGCCGGGTGGGTTTAGAGGGGTTCTTAGGGAAACACTTTAAGACCTACATCAGGTGGACCCTAGAGTTCCTAGCTATTCTTTGGTCGGTCCCAGACAAGAATGGACACAAGGTGATCAAATTCAATCTCAATGATAAGAAGTATTAGATGACACACTTAGAGATAACATGTGCCTTCGGATGAAAGTACATAAAAGAGATCCCTAGGACACACTATCAAGGGGTGCCTTTTTCTTTCAGGAACTTTTGGAGGCAGCTGACAGGGACTAATCGAATGAAACTGTGCAAGAGCACTGCCTTGGTTCATCCAACATTTCGTTACGTTCATCGGTTACTTGCAATGGGATTTTTCTGCCTTGGTGAGCTAACACAATATTTGGGTTCAAATGTTCATTGCCTCTTGGAAATGATTCCCGAGGGTAATTTCTACCCAAACCTGGTAGGGAACTTTGTACATGAGTGCACGATGATAAGGGGAAGAAAGAATGGTAAGATATCTATGGGCGGCATGGTAGGTCTACTGGCACAATACTTATGGCATCTGGTCACACAGAGAACGTTAGCTAACTTGGAACCATCAGGTACAAAGTATAACATTAAGAAGTTAGCCAAGTCGTTCATGGTGGGACCTATGACATTGAAGCATCGGTACATATGGCTTTATGGTGGGGCGAGCACTTGTAGCTTCATAATACTTCCTCAGCCGGAGCACACCGCCATCAACCGTGACACATGTTTGGATGAACTATTTATTGAGTTGTACCAGAAATTGGAGAGAGAGAGATATATATATTATTATCCACCCCGGAGATAGACGTTGAGGAGGCCAAAGGGGAGACCTTTTCGAGAGCACCTCCTAGCCGCTCTAGCATATCCACTGACATCATTGGCTGACTACACGCACTTGGGGATCAGCTTTCGAGCTCTACCCTACTGTTGCAAGAGGTAGTCCAAGAGATACGAGGGGTGAGAATGCAAGTGGAGGAGCTTAGCATGAGGATGGATAGCATCGCAGCCGCGATTCAAGCAACATGAAATATTGAGAGAATCACTACTAGGCATGACGTGGAAGAAGGCCGTTCTGGGCCGCAGGAGTAAGTGTCACTATTTCTCCCAACCTCATGACCCACCTCCACTCGAGGTCATTAATTGTAGCTAATTTACCTGAGCAAAAGGTCAAAGATAAAACGTATATTCTGCACCCAATCTCACTACTATGCTACCAAAAGGGTAGTTAGTGGTAAGCCCTGGGTATGTCCACAGAGATGCTAGGGCCTAAGAATTAATTAAACAAAACCTCGTACAGGTCATCAATCTGTACGAGGGATAGGAATAGCTAGTATAGCAAACAAAAAGGGAGGGTTGGTTTTTCAAAAATCAACTACAAAACATGAAAGTAAAAAAAACAATTAATCTATCTAGCTAAACGTTTGGAGAGTCATTGCGTAATATGATTGATTTAATGCTTTGATCCTCAATTCATTCACATAAAAATTTATAAAAACCTAATAGAGTGCTCATAACACGTGGTGTGGTCAATGGTTTACATTTCCCCGTACCTATCACGTTAGGTGCGCTCATAACCCTCCATCGACACCACCATCAAAAATCGGGGAGTACAACAAGGTCCAACCATTGTTGTAGACTTGTTTCTCCCTTGTGCAATTACGTCATGGGCATTCCACCACGAATGCTCTACTCCCCAAGTCCTATGATTGAGGGAAAGGGTTGTAGGCACCTTATCTATGATACTAGGGCCTCTTACAACCCTAGCTTGCTACTTTTCACTATCTGTACCCACTACCTATTGGGGTACTTTATGTAATCAGCTAAGACTGGTGTAATGGTAAATAATCAAGAGTATTACTTGGATCCCTCGTGCACACACCCATATAGACACGTACTCCATCACCCATTAACACATATGAGGTTTCTCTTCCCAAGGGGGAATGAATATTTGCACCACAGTGACTATAGAATAGAATGTGTGCTTATATGGAGTGTACTATTCATGCAATTCTAGCAGTCAAGAACAAGTCACAATAATTTTATAAGCACAAATATTAGGATAAACTAAGAAATCTCACAAAACATTAATCAACCATGAATACAATTTATCCCTAAGCTATAGAGAATACTTCCTTTACTTGGAATTCAAATAAAAATTTGAATTCCAAGTCATAGGATGAAATAAAAATAAAAAAGAATGAAAAATAAAAAATAGAGAATGTTTCTCTCTGTAGAATGATCTTCTAATTACAAGAGTAAAATGAAAATATGATCAAACTCCTTAACCCTATTAGACTAATTTTTATATTTATATTAGTAGGGGATTGGACCCAAAAATAGGCTCAACATTGGCCAAAAACTTGTAAAACCTAGATCAGCTGCCACTTGGCGCGGGCCATCGCAGATTGCGCAGTTCGCGCCGCGTACTACGTCCGTACTGGCGTGGGCTGCCAGATATGGTGCAGGCCATTTGCTGTGGCATGGTCCATGCATCTCCCATGGAACAATCCATGTCACGACCTGCGGTTCGTGTCCGTGCGATCCACGTTGTTTAGCGTGGGCTACCATCGGAGTAATTACGTTTGCACTTCTGATCTACAAGACGTGATTTTTGGCACTATCTCTCATCGAAAACCTCGTTTTTCTCTGTAAATTATCACGTTCCACTTGATTCTTCACATCCCATTGGCTGGTCTTGACATTTTTACCTGGAACGGCGCAGGCCATCAATAACGGGACAGTCTGTGCCTATACTTAGCCAATTTTGAGTGAAACTTGGAAGTCATGTGCGTGGCTCATCGTCTTTGGCATGGTCTGTGGAAAAATTTTGGCATGATCCATGCCAAAGGCATTTGGCATAGAACATATCATCCGGTTCGGGCCATTGGAGCTATCTATGAACAGTCTGTGCCGACCCGTTTGAACTTCGGCTGACCGAACTTCTTTCCTTCGCTTCGGATGAACTGGAAGTCAGTTTTGAGATTTCATGCTGTCAATTTTATGTTTCTCGAGGAGATGCATCCAATGGAACCAACCTTGAAAGCTGATTCTTCTTGGAATGTTCTCATAATTTGGCACATTGTCTCGGACAAAGATTCTCTGTTTCTTCATTAGCCGCCTTAAACTTCAATGCCACCTATCTTTTGCTCCAATCTCCTTCTACCACGATTTGATATACGTGGACTTTTTCTACCTCCATTCTAGTGTGAATGGACTTTGATCTCTACTACTGTCCTTGAACGACCTTAAATGTCTTATACCGCCCTTGTGAATGGCCTTCACGTAGAATATAACAAAAGGTATCCATAGGCGACCTACTAAAGATGATCGTAAGGGAATATCTAGGCGCCCATGGATACAAGATGTCCATTAGTTCTATTTAAATCTACAAAATACGGTATTTAGATAAGAAAACCAAACTTGGTCGTCTAAACCCCTTGTCACGTAAACTCAACTAATACTAGCAATTAACCATATAAAACTAAAAAAAATATGCCGAATGGATTGATTAACACATGTATAATGGTGCACATCAGACTCCCCACACTTAAATTTTTACTCGTCCTCGAGTAAATAGAAACATGAAAAGGCTTAAGCGACATGTAGCATGCAAATATAAGTTAGCCAATGCATTCAAATTATTCCCAAACTACCCTAGTTCACCCAAAGAAGTGAAAATCATCAAAACTCTCACACTCCTCAAAGATCCTAAAGTAATCTATCCAACCAAAAGTAAAAATGTGGAAAAATATAAGCCAAGAAGATAAGTGTCAACCTAGCTTACTTTTCCCAAAATGATCCCCAAAAGCAATCAAAGAGTTATCTCTAAAAATAATCCACCAAGTAAATCCAAGAGTCGTCGACTTGGTTGTAACATAGGGATAACTCATGATTCTCAACCTAGTTACAACCAATGAAGCAAATGTATTGTCAACCTAGTTTTTTGTTTTCTCTCAATTTCTCTCATTTTTCCTAGGAGACTTTTCGGGATTTCACCCTAGATTTAACACACAAGGGTACTCACTTCTCACCTTTTTCCACATGGCCTCTCATTTTTCCTAGGCTCGTAAACCTTGCTGGGCCTAGCCTCTCACTTTTACCTAGGTCTTTCAACCTATCCGGGCTTTTCCCAATGTTACCCAAGTCGCCCTTTTGGGTTTTCAACTTGGCTGGGTTTAATTTTTTTTACTTTTTTCAATTTTTTTTGTGTGGCAAAAACATTACCCCAAAAGTAGTCTTTCGTACTACAAAAGATAAGATCAAAACAAAGTTACACCACCAACGTCCTAAAACAACCAACCCCATGCAAACTAGGAACCCTACCTAGCAAGTCATTCCACCAAGTATGCATAAAAAAACACCTCACAATAATCAAAATCCCAAAACACCAAACAATTAAGAAAAACTACCAAGGAAAAATACAAAATTGCACCAAGGAATTCCAAGAAAGAAGACTCCCTCAGTGCTCACTACTCCCTCCCCACACTTAACCAATGCACTATCCCTAATGCAACAAAAGCCATGTAAGAACATAAGTGAGGTTGGGAGAAATAGTGGCACATACTCTCGCGGCCCCAAAGGGCTTTCCTCCTCACCGTGCCTAGTGCTGCTCCTCTCAATGTATTATGTTGCTTGAATCGCGGCCTCGATGCGATCCATCCTTGGGCTAAGCTCTTACACTTCCACCTCCACCCCTTCTATCGCTTGGACTATTGCTTGCAACACTAGGAAAGCTGATCCCTAAGTACGTGCAGGTTGTTAATGATGTTCGTAGATAGGCGAGAGCGGCTAGGAGGTGCTCTTGAAGAGGTCTCACCCCCAACCTCCTCAACGTCTATCTTCGGGGTGGTTAATACTCTGTAGAACTCTCTCTCATAGTGCTGGTTGAACTCAAAAAATAGGTCATCCAAACATGTGTCATGGTTGATGGTGGTGCGCTCCAGCTGAAGAAGTACCATGAAGCTACAAGTGGTTGCCCTATTTTAAAGCCATACAAACCGATCCTCCTATGTTGTAGGTCCCACCATGAATTCCTTGGATAACTTCTCAATGTTATACTTTGTACCTTATCGTCCCAAGTTAGCCAACACTCTGTGTGTGACCGGATGCCCTAAGTACTATGCCAGTAAACCTACCATGTTGCCCATATATATCTTACCACTCTTTCTTTCCCACATCATTGTGTACTCATGTAGGTTCGAGTAGAAATTACCCTCATGAGTCATTGCCCAGAGGCAATGAACATCCAAACCCTGACATTGTGTTAGCTCACCGTGGTAAAAAACTCCCATTTCCAGTAACCGATGAACGTAACAAAATTCCGGATGAACCAAGGCAGTGTTCTTGCATAGATTCTTCCGATTAGTCCCTGTCAGCTGCCTCCAAAAGTTCCCGAGAGAAAAGGAATCCCTTGACAGTGTTTCATAGGAATCTCTTTGTTATACAACCATCCGAAGGCGCGTACTATCTCTCAGTGTGTCATCTAATACTCCTTATCATCAAGATTGAATTGATCACCTTGTGTCCATTCTCGTCTGTGACCGACCAAAGATTAGCTAGGAACTCTAGGGTGCACATGATATAGGTCTTAGAGTGTTTCTATAAGAACCCCTCTAGACCTACCTGGTCTAATAGACAGGACACGGGCTTGAATAAGCTTAGAGCCGCCAGTGTGTCCTTGCATGCAAAACCGATCTCTAATTTACTTCTCTTTCGTTCTCTCAAATTCCACCACCTCCGAGATGCAGTCACAGAGATGTTCGTCTATCCCATAAACTCTTAGGTCACAAATGTGAGGTTGCAAAGAATGGTAGTCACTGGCTCATGGTTTGCAGCCTTGACCTGTTTCTTCCTCTTCTCACCCAGTGATGACTTTCCCTTCTTCGACACATTCCTTTTAAGAGTAATCCTAAAACAATGAGGTAAAGAGTGGTAATGTGATCTCCAAAAAGGCATGGCTCACATTATCATTTAACAAGTAGATTCTTCCTAAATAGCCTAAGCATTCAAAACATGATAATCCAAGCATAATGATATTTAAAAAAGAACATCCTCATTGAACAACTGTCTCATACAAGTTATCACCAACCCGTTAATAAGACTAAGAAATTAAGATTCATCTTCTCCCAAATCATCTAACACATGAAATAACATAACATCCAAGCATAGTAGCACATAAAACCACCCAATTTCAATTAACACAAGATAAAGCATACAAGCCCAAACACATATCTCAACAACATACACTCATTGAAGAATCATGCTTTTCACAACACCACCAAAATGTCAATAAAGCATGTAAACGAAGTGTTCAATGGATTACCCAGAATTTGAAGCTAAGAGTTGAAAGATCCACATAAGAAGAAGCAAAAGTTGCTACCTTTTGGGAGAAAAGCTTCAAATTTCAAGTTTCACCAAGAGTGTGTGTGATTAAGTGTTTCTCAAGAGTTAGAATTTGTCAAATGATTTATTTAGGTGAACACGTGTACCATAGATTTGGAATTTTAGCATAGATGATAAGGGAGAGAGGTACAATTACAATAAGAATGGAATTTTTGGGAAGATAGTAAAAATTAATTAATTCAAGTAATGTTGGAAGTACTATTTACATAAAAAAATCCTAAGGAATTAGGGAAATTCAAAAATTTTGAACCAAAAATGCATTTTTAAGTTCAAAACTTATAATTTTCGAAAATTTGCATTTTTGTAACAATTTGACAGCGGAAATGGGGAATCAGTACAGATACATCTTTGTGGGATACACCTGGCACGGACCCTTCCTTGTGCCAAATCTTCCGGCAGGACCCCCCCGTGTCGGTAGTTTGTGCCAAAATTTTTGGCACCAGGCCCCTCGTGCCATACTCCTTGGTACGGTCCATGCATCTCCCTTGGCACGGACCGTATTAGGCCTTGGTAGGAGGTTGCCACAAATTTTTACCTAATCCTTAGTATTTTCCCGCTTTTTCCGAAAATATATGTCACCTATCAAAACTAATTCCATCCAAACACTATCATGAGACTCAAACTCAAATTTACAATTCAAACAAGATTTTTATCTCAAAAATCCTCAACACAAAAAAAATCAAACAAAAACCTATCTAATCACTACTCAAAACATGAAACAAAATAATCATCGTATATTTATTGTCATCCTCACTACTTATTTCTTTTTCATGCAATTTCAGTAAGAAACACCTACCGGTGGGTCTCTGGAATTTCCATCGGCGACTCCACCCATGACGACATAATTGTGGAGAGGTCTCCACAATGAGTCATACTTACCTTCGGACCCCTTGTATGTCATAGAAAATGAATCTCTGTGTTTGGCTAAGGTTGAGTCTGTGAATGTCACTTTGGGGTTAAGAGGAGGTTGAGGAGGTTTTAAACCCTCGACATTCTTCCTTTCCCACTGCAAGTTATTTTTCATGGAAAAACAATGTAGCACAGACATACTATCAATCACACCATACAATTCAATAGACTCATCAACAATATCATCAGCACGAAACTCATCCAAGTATTCATGCTCATTTGGAACACACGAATTTTCATGGAAATCATGCTCATAACACAGGATTACACCTTTGCACATAAAAGAAGAATTAGTCGAATCATGCCTAGATTTATAGATATCAAATTCCACTTTGTCCACATCATCTTTTAGAGTCAAGGTTCCTAAATAGACAACAGTTTTAGACCTAAATGTTTTAAGAAAAGGTCTCCCCAAAAGTATTGGGGGTGTACTTTCGTCGTGCGCCACATCTCGGACATAAAAGTCCACCTGAAAAACCAACTTGCCAACTCGCACCATTACATTGTATACTAGTTCATGAGGGCTAGATTGGGAGTGATTGGCGGGTTGGACAATCACTCTAGTTTCCCTAAGCTCACCTATTTCTAGGCATTCATATAGACTAACTGGGATCACATTGATGGATGCGCCTAAGTCTATCGTGGAATTTCCAACAAGTTTTCCACCTAAGGATATAGGAATAGAGAACATTTTGGGTCGTCGCATTTCTTAGGCAATTTTTTATGGTTTAAAATGGTGACTCCCCCCAATTTTAAATGTCCTTCCTTATTAGATGGTCTACTTCTCTTTTTTGTGCATGCAACTTTAAGAAACTTAGCATACGATGGAACATTTTCAATTAATTACAAGATAGGGATTTTTACCTTGACTTTATCAAAAACTTTTCAAATGCTTACATCATTGGTCACCACCATTGGCCTTCCCCTAAAAGCATTTAAAAATGGAGATGTGATAGTAACTCGTGCCTCAGGCGGTAGAAGCTCCTTTAAAGGTGTTTCCTTGATTACAATCTCATCCTCTTTGAAGTGTGCCTTGGTAGCCTCTAATACCCTATCATCCTCTTCCATCACCTTCTTCTCGGACTCTCAAACTTCTTTCCCACTTCTCAAATTAAGTGCACTCACGTTCCTTGGATTGACCTCCGGTTGGGAAGGGATTTCTCTGGACTACTTGGCTTCAAGTCGACTCACCAAGATGGAAAGTTGCCCAACTTGAACTTTTAGATTCTTGATACTTGAGAAAGCTCTACTTCCAAGTTCTTCAACCTCACGCCTTGTCCTTTCCGCAAAGATTTTATGTTTCTTCCCTATTTGACCAATAGCTTCTAAGATCTCTTCTCAATCTGATTTATAGATCGATACATGATTGTTGGAAGGGCCTTCACCTCTAGGGTATGGTTGAGGCAGGGCTTGTCCACCCCGATATCCTTGAGATTGATTATCCTCCTTCTATTGGAAATTTGGATGATTTCGATAGCTTGGGTTGAATGAGTTTGCATAGGGGTCTAGCCTTGTGTCGCCTTAGTTCCCCCGAAACCCTTTTTGTTGACCTCTAGAAAACTATGGTCTCTCTCGGTTGCTTTACTCAATGGCTTTCCCCTCTTGCAAATATTCTACAACTTTGGGACACCCCTCGGTCTTATCATCTAGGTTGCACAGACCGCACACTTTGACTTGATGCACTTTTCCTCACAAGAGCTCCTTCATCATAGAAGCAAGAGCTTAGACTTTCTCCTCCAACTTAGGTGATTGTGTGGGTTCATCCAAGACCTTAACTCTTGAACTTGTGCCAAACTACTACATACAGTTGGCCATTTCTTCATAGAGGGCCATTGTGTCCTTAGGGCTTTTTTTTGGCATCGAACCATTGCAAGCGGCATTCACTATTCACATATCTACATCGCATAGACCCTCTAAAAAATAATATACTAGTTAACCCTCCTTGAAGGGATGGTAGGGGAAACTTGCAAGCTATTAATCTCTTGAAGCGCTCCCAATAATCATACAAACTCTCGGTAGTCCCTTGGGTGATGTTTGACAGTTGTTTTTTCAGTCCATCGGATTTGAACGGCAGAAAATGCTTCTCTAAGAACCTTCACTTCATCTCCATTCAAGAAACTATACATCCTGGGGGCAAGTAGTAGAGCCAAGGAAAGGGAAAAAGGGAAGGCTTTCAGATTTTAGTCATATTCAGAAACTCCCAATGGTTTTTTTTCTCGTACAAACCCAATGGAACTCCAATAAATGCTTGTTTAGGTCCTCCCCACCATACCATGAAAGGTGTGAAGACAGTGTATCATTCCACTCTTTAGCTCACAGCTCACATTTGTTGGTAATGGGGGAATGTGATGCATAGTGGCCGACTCTCCAGATTATGGGCCATAAGCTCCCTCAAGGCTCTATTATCTTCTGTCATTTTGTGTGGTCTTCTACCAAAACTACTGGCCTCGGTTGAACTTCTGCCCTAGTTCTTCATTTCCTTCTCCTCCGACTACCTGTGTTATCAATTGGGTAGTGTAAAACACCTAAGTTTGTGGTACAAGTATGTACCATAAACTAGGGCTAACAATACCCTTCAAAAGACAACACTAGCAAATGGATTAAAAGGTAACAAGATAAATATCACAGTAGCTCAACACATGAACTAACAAAATAAAACAAAACAAAAGAAAATACAAACTACTCTAATAACATGTTATGCTAATTGAAAATTAAGCTAAATAGTATTGTGCTTCAGTTTGCTTGCATTAACCATTGCATTCGGCATATTTTTTTAAATTGTTTTTTTTGGTGGATTGCTAGTATTAGTAGACGGCTATGTTTGGTTTTCTTGTCTAAATCTCGTGTTTTGAACACTTAATTTTTACAATGTATATCTTGTATCCATAGGCTCCTAGATCCTCCTTGTGATCATCTTTAGTGGGTCGCCCGTGGGTACTTTTTTGTTACGTTCTATGTGAAGGTCGTTCGTTAGGGCAGTAGAAGATATTGAATGGTAGATAGAAGGTAATGCACCTCTAAAATGGTATTAGACAAAGTCCACGAACATCAAAGTGTGATAGAAGGGGATTCGAGTCCACAATAGGTGCCAACCGAGTTCAAAGCGGCCAACGAAGAAACAAGGAACCATGGTCCGATGAGTTGTGCCAAAGTCTAAGAATGATCCAAGAATAAATAAGCTTTAATGCTAATTCCATTGGATTTTTCTTCTCGAGCACTATAAAAATAAACAACTAAAACTCCCAAATCGGACTAATAGTTCACCCAAAGTGAAGGAAACAAGTTCAGCCGGCGAAGGTACCACAGGTTAGCGTGGGCCATTCATGGTTAGCACCAACGGCCCATGGCAAAGAAGTTGGCCCATTCCAATAGTGTTCAACATGAGGCAATAACGCGGGTTGTGGACACCACTTTTTATCCTCACTTAAAATTGGCTAAGTATGGGAGCAAACCATCCGATTTATAATGGCCCGCACCGTTCCAAGTCAAAGATATTGAGACTAGTCAGAGAGGTGAGGAGAATCAGGTGGCTCGTGACAAGTTTATGAGCCAATCAAGTCTCTAGACGACAGTCTGTGCCGAGGGTTGTGTACCGCACGATCAGAACTCCAAATCCTGCCTTCCATATTACGACCTGCGCCAAAGTCCATGGTCCGTGCCAAAGGTGTTGGCGTGGACCAGGCCAGATTCGGAAACCCAGGGCACCAAAGAGCAGCGGCCCGCACTGCATGAAGCACCACATACCAAAGGCATTGGAATGGATCACACCAGATCCAGCTGCCCGTGCCAACACGGACAAGTACACAGCGCGAACCACAAAAGGTGGCAGCTGACCTAGGGTTTTAGACATTTTTTGCCTATATTTTACCTATTTTTATGCTCAATCCCTTTCTACTATAAATATAGCCTTAGTCTACTAGTTTGAAAAAGCAGAGGGAGATAGATTCATATTTAGTTCATCTTGTAGAAAGAGAAACACTCTCTCCCCTTTTCTTTTCTTTCTTTTATTTTGCTTTAATCCTAGGATGTAGAATTCAAATCAGTATTTGAATTCTGTATATATGGAGTAGTTTCCATAGCTTGGGAATAATTTTATGCGCATGGTTTAATCTATGTTTTATGAGATTCAATAGTTCATCCTAATTTTGTGTTCATAATATTTTTGTAACCTGTTCTTGAATGTTTAAATTGTATGAATAGTTCACTCCATAAAAGCACACACTTTAGTCTATATTCATGTTGGTGCAAACATTGATTCCCCCTTTGGAAGAAAAACCTAGATGTTTAAATGGGTAATGGGGTACGAGGATGAGTGGGTGTGTGCACGAGAGACCTGAATCATACTCTGAATCATTTTCGGTCGAACTAGTCTTAGCTGATTACATAAAGCAGTCCGAGAGTTTACAGGTAGAGATAGTAAAATGCAGCAATCTAGGGTTGTAAGAAGCCCTATTGCCATAGATAAGGTGCCAACGGCCTCTTGACCTAATTGATAGATTATTGGGAATTAGAGCATTCATGGTGGAATGCCTGGGAAATAATCAGACGAGGGAAAAATAGATATATAATAATGGTTGGACCTTGTTTTACTCCCTAATTTTGATATTAGTGTCGATAGAGGATTGCAAGTGCACCCAACATGATAGATATGGGGAAGTGTATGCCATCGGCCACACCACGTGTTGTGAACACTCTATTAGGTTTGACTAAATCTCTATGTGAATAAATTGAGGATCAAAAAATTAAAGTAACCATGTCGTGCAATAACTCCCCGAGCATTTAGCATTATAGATTAATTGTTCTATTTTACTTTTATGTTTTGTAGTTATTGAATTGAAAAACCAAGCCCCCCCCTTCCTATTTTCTTTACTAAATATTCCTATCACTTGTACGGATCGACAACCTATACAAGGTTATGTTTTAGTTGATTATTAAGCCCTAGCATCTCTGAGAACATACCCAGGGCTTGGCACTACCTACCTTTTTAGGTAGCGTAGTAGTGAGATTGGGTGCAGAATGATAAATTTAAATTTGAATCCCTTTGACCTTGGTCGCCTCTACTCGGGTTTAATTTGCTATGATTAAAAGACCCTTAGTAGAGGTGGGTCAAATTTTGGTGCCTTTATCAAGGTTCCTATTCAACTTAAGTGTCAATTAGCATAACTTGTTAGTAGAGTAGTTAGTATTTGCTTTTTTTTTGTTTATCTTTCATAATTTGTGTTGAGCAAGTATGATTGTTATGTTGTTACCTTTTTATCTGTTTGCTAGTATTGTATTCTCAAGGGTATTCTTATCCCTAGTTTATGGTACACACCCGTACCACAAATCTAGGCATCTTACACTACCCGACTGGGAACACGAGTGGTCGGAGGAGAAGGAAGTGAATAACTAGGGCTTAAGTTCAACCGAGGAAAGTAGTATTGGTATAAGAACTTCAAAGAATGGCGGAAGATAACCAAATCTTAAGGAAGCTTATGGCCACTAATCTGGAAAGCCAGCCACTATAAATCATGTTTCCCAAATTACCACTAAACGTGAGCTGTGAGCTAAATAGTGGAATGATCCACTATCTTCCCACCTTTCATGGTGTGGAGGGGGAGGACCCAAAGAAATATCTATCGAAGTTTCACTTGGTGTCTACGAACATGAAGCCACCGAAATTTTCTAAAGACGACTAAAATCTTAGAGCCTTCCCATTTTTCCTTCAAGATGGAGCTAAAGATTGGCTCTACAACTTGTTGCCAGGATGCATAGGTTCTTGGAAGGTCATGAAGTAGAGGTTCTTAGAGAAGTATTTTCCGGCATCTAAATCCGTTTGGATAAAGAAACAACTGTTAAACATCACCCTAGGGGCTGCCGAGAGCTTGTATGATTATTGGGAGCACTTTAAGAGATTGTTAGAGAGTTTCCCCTACGATCCCTTTAAGGAGGGGGATCTAGTGTATTATTTATTCAAGGGGTTATGCAATGAAAATATGTGAATGGTGAATGTCTCTTGCAATGGTTTGATTGGAAACTAAATCCCTAAGAATGTAATGGCTCTCTTTGAAGAAATGACTAATGGTATGTGAAAATTTAGTACAAGGTCAAGGGTTAGGGTCTTGGTTGAACCCGCACAGTTACCTAAGTTAGAGGAGAAAGTCCAAGATCTTTCTAATATGAAGAAGAAGCTCTTGCGAGGGAAAGTTCATCAATTAAATGGGTGCAGGGTGTGCAACTTAGACCACAACACTGAGGTGTGTCCCGAAGTCGTACACAATTTTCAAGAGGTTAATGTCATTGAGTACAACAATCGAGAGAGATCAAAGTTTTCAAGGGGTTAACCATGAGGGTTCCGATGCAAGGCCATATCTATATGCTAACTCATTCAACCCAAGGTATCAAGATCATCCAAATTTCCAATGGAGAGATGATAACCAACCTCAATGATATCGGGGTGGAAAAGCCCCATCTCAACTATAACCTTGAGGTGAAGGCCCTTCCAACAATCATGCCTCGATCTACAAATCGAATAAAAAATAAATCTTAGAAGTCATCAGTGAATTGGGTAAGAAACATGAAGTCTTTGTGGAGAGGACAAGGTGCGAGATTCAAGACCTTGGTAATAGAGCTTTCTCAAGTATCAAAAATCTTGAAATTCAAGTTGGGCAACTTGCCACCTCGGTGAACTAACTTGAAGCCAATGAGTCTGGAAAACTCCCTTCCCAACCGAAGTTTAATCCAAGGAATGTGAGTGCACTCAAATTAAGAAGTGTTAAGGAAGTTTGTGAGACCGAGATGAGGGTTATGCAAGGGGAAGGTAGAGTATTGGAGGCTACCAAGGCACACTTCGAAGAAGATAAGATTGTGGTCAAGGAGGCACTTTCCAAGGAGCTTCCACCACCCAAGGCACAAGTTACCATCCCACCTCCATTTCCAAATTCTTTGAGGGGAAAGCCAAAGGTGGTGACGATGTAACCATTTGAAAAGTTTTCGAAAAGTTTTCGGTAACAATCCCTATCTTGGAATTGATTGAAAATGTGCCATCATATACAAAATTTCTTAAAGTTGCATGCACAAAGAAAAGAACTAGACCAAAAAAGAGGTTAGGACATTTGAAAATGAAAGGTGTTTCCATTTTGAACCATAAATTTTTTCCTAAAAATGTGACGACCTCAGAATGTTCTCTATCCCTATCTCCTTCGGTGGAAAACTTTTTGAAAATTCCATGATAGATTTAGGCGCATCCATCAATGTGATCCCATATAATCTGTATGAACACCTAGAAAAATGTGAGCTAAGGGAAACTAGAGTGATTGCCCAACTTGCCGATCATTCCCAAGCTAGTCCTTGTCGACTAGTAAAGGATGTAATGGTGCGAGTTGACAATTTGGTTTTTCCGCCAGAATTTTATGTCCCAGATGTGGAGCACGATGGAAGTACACCCCCGATACTTTTGGGGAGACCTTTTCTCAAAATTTCTAAGACTAAAATTGATGTCCATTTAGGAACCTTGACTCTAGAAGATGATGTGAACAAAGTAGAGTTTGATATCTATAAATCTAAGCATGATTCAACAAATTCTTCTTTTATGTGCAAAGGTGTGACCCTATGTAATGAGCATGAATTCCATGAAACCTCTTGTATTACCAATGAGCATGAACACTTGAATGAGTCCCGTGTTGATAATATTGTTGATGAGTCCAATAAATTGCATGATGTTATTGATAGTATGTTTGGTTTTTCCATGCTAACAAACTTGCAGTGGGAAAGGAAGAATGTCAAGGGTTCAAAACCTCCATGACCTCCTCCTAACCCCAAAGTGACATTCACAGACTCTATTTTAGCAAAACACAGAGATCCATTTCCTATCACGGATAAGTGGTCCGAAGGTAAGGATGGCTCGTTGTTCAGACCTCTCCACAATGATGTCATCGTGGGTGGAGTCATCGATGGAAATTCTGGAGACTCACAGGTAGGTATTTCTAACTGGATTGCATGAAAAGAAATAAGTCGCGAGGGCAACAAAAAATATACGACGTTTCTTTTTTGCTTTTGTGTTTCATGTAGTGATTAGATAGATTTTGCATGTTCTTGTTGCAATAAGGACTTAGAGATAAAAATCTTGTTTGATATGAAAATTTGAGTTCAACTTTAATAAATGTGTTTAGATGGAATTAGATTGATGGGTGACATAATTTTTTCGAAAAAAAAGAGAAGAGGGAAAAAACTAACGAAAAAAAAGAGAAGAGGGAAAAAGCTAAGGATTGGGTAAAAATTTGTTGTAATCTCGAACCAAAACCTGACACGGTCCTCGCCAAGAGCCTTGGTCTATGCCAGGAGTGTTGGCAGGTGACCCACCTCGACCCAGGGTCATTAATACAGTTGCAGTAAGCACACTTTAATTAACTCGAGCCAAGGCACTAGTCCCATGGGATGGTCAAAGATAAGATTTATATTCTACACCTGTTTCTCGCTGCAAGGCTACCAAAGGGTAGTAAGCGGCAAACCCTAGGTTTGTCCACAGAGAGGATAGGGTTCAAGGAAACATTAAAACACAGTCTCGTGCGGGTCGCCGATCTGCACAAGTGAAAGGAATAGCTAGTAATGTAAACATGCAAACAGGGGGGGTTGGTATTTTCAACTAATAACTACAAGCATGAAATAAACAAACAAGCAAACTATTTATACTATGCACTTGGGAATAATTTAGCAACGTAGTAGTTCTAATGCTTCAATCCTCAATTCATTCACATATAGACATACAAACGACCTATCAATGAAGGTAAGGTAAATAAAAAGAAACCGTGATAGTCGACGGGAGTGGGAACATTGGCCCAGTCCCTTAATACATGATACCTAATAAACTACCCCTGATCTAGATGATAAAACCATGTGGAAAAAAATGCTAACCCCTTCGTAGTGATAGGGGCCTGAAGAAACCATCCATGAAAATACAGAGGGGTATGAGAACAAACTCACTAGCCCCTCACTCCATACAACTTCCATGCAACCGGCAGTGTGAACCGGCTCTTGAGCAGTGGTTTGCTCCCCACGGTTGTTTTCCAAATCGAGAGTGGTCTCGGCCTTCAAGTGAAGTAGTATGTCTTCTTCTCTGGGAAGAGCTGGCACACCGCTTCTACCATGTACACCTCTAAGATAAAGATAAAGAGGTGTTATTGGCCTTCAATAACGATCTCTGGATGAGTGCCGAGGTTTTCTCTTTGGGGTTGGGAGCTGGTTGACCATAGTCTGTGGTGCTCCCAAGTGTTCCAGTAGATAGACCTCCTAGTGATGAAGAGACAGGTATGACTTCTACCACACACACCTAGCGTAACGGTTTTGTAACCGTTCTTTCCATTTAGGCAAATGGATAGTCTAATTCCATTTTACACTTTTCAGTACAGTGCAGGCAAATAGCACAACCATTAATTCCGAGTGATACCTAGCAAGGGGTTAATTAATTATTGTACGCAAAATTAATTAGCCACTTACCCGATCTGAATAGTCATGCAGCCAGATGAAGAAAGGCTGCAGATTCCTGAGTACGCAACCAAATGAAGAGAGGCTGCTGTTCTACACTCGTGTGGCCGAAAGTGAGGCCCCAACTGAGAATCCTTTAAATATTGACTATGGAGACAATTTGGTCCAGAATGTACGTGGCTTATATTTATTTATTTTTTTCCGCCATGCTAGAGGATAAACATATGGCAGTCGAGGTCTCGAGAGGTTGAACCCTTTTGAGGCTGAAGGAGTCCAGCCCTTCGAGGGTATAATACTCCATTCCTTTGAGGCCAGAGACCTCAACCACTTCAAGGTTAGAATACTCCAGCTCTTCGAGGGTAGGATACTTTATCCCTTCAAGGCCAGAAGTCTCCAACCCTTCGAGGTCAGAATAGTCAACCCCTTCAAGGGTTGAATACGTCGACCCTTCAAAGCCAGAAAGCTCCCACCCTTCGGGGTCAGAATACTCAACCCCTTCGAGGACAAAATACTCCTTCCCTTCGAGGCTAGAGACCTCCAACCCTTCAAGGTCAGAATACTCCACCCCTTCAAGGGTAGGATACTCCGTCCTTTCAAGGATAGAAGTCTCCAACCTTTCGAGGTCAGAATACTCAACCCCTTCGAGGGTAAAATACGAAGTCCCTTCGAGGCCAGAAAACTCCAACCCTTCAAGGTCAGAACACTCAACCCCTTCGAGGCCTTCGAGGTCAGAGTATCACATCCCTTTGAGGCCGGAGAACTCCAACCCTTCAAGTCACAACGCTCCGACCCTTCGAGGTCACAACACTCTGACCCTTCGAGGCTAGAGAACTCCAACCCTTCGAGGTCAGAACACTCCAACCCTTCGTGGTTAGAACACTCCAACCCTTCAAGGCTAGAAAACTCCAACCCTTCGAGGTCAGAGCACTCCGACCTCTCGAGGCTAGAGCACTCCAATCCTTCGAGGTCAGAGCACTCCGACCCCTCGAGGCTAGAGCACTCCAACCCTTTGAGGTTAGAGCACTCCAACCCTTCGAGGTCAGAGCACTCCAACCCTTCGAGGTCAGAGCACTCCAACCCTTCAAGGTCAGAGCACTCCAACCCCTCGAGGCTAGAGCACTCCAACCCTTTAAGGTCAGAGCACTCCAACCCTTCAAGGTCAGAGCACTCCAACCCTTCGAGGTCTGGGCACTCCAACCCTTCGAGGTCCGAACGCTCCAACCTTTCGAGGTCTGAGCACTCCAACCCTTCGAGGTCGGAGCACTCCAACCCTTCTAGGTTAGAGCACTCTAACCCTTCGAGGTCAGAACATTCCAAACCTTTGAGGTCAGAGCACTACAACTCTTCGAGGTCAGGGCACTCTAGCCCTTCGAGGTTAGGGCACTCCGACCCTTCAAGGCCAGAGCATACTATTTCAAACTCAATCATCCCGAGTACTCGAACTGCCAGTCCTTCTATCCTTTCACTTACCACTCAAACCACTATTCGAGGGAAAAAGAGGCTAGGGTTTTAGGCCACAGATCCAATCTTCACCCTTGGTGGGTCGTTTGACCTTGGTGGCACCAAAAAATTTGTCTCACGCTCGGAACTGAATCCTCGCCTGAAATGCATTTTTCCGGCGCCAATAATGAGAAATCTGCTCCTTCCATTTGTCTTGATCTGGGCATTATCATGGGATTGAAAAATGAGGACAACACGGTGAGCATTTCATCATTGATAATTCCAACTCAAGTAATTCACCATGGTCGGCCACCAACAGCTCTATTCTACCAACACACAGCAAAACATCTCCTAACATCCATCTTGAATCTGATTAATCCCAATGTAAGAATCCCATCCGGCAATGATATTTAAACACCCAAAATGAAGAGTTCCTTATGAGTGTTCATGAGAAAAGGGGATAAATTTGGTTTCTTGGCATAAAACAGAGCATGTTAGGTATAAATTCTAAATAAATCAAGCAAACAAGGATGGGCGTTATCCGGGGTCTGAACACAAGTGAGGCTGGGGGGTTACTGGGATCTGGGCATAAGCAAGCCCAAGGAGACAACCGGGTTCTGAACACAAGCCAGAGGTTGCCCAGGGTCTAAATACTCGCAGAGCCGGAAAGTGTCCGGGGTCTGTATACAAGCAAGGCTGGGGGGTTATCGGGATCTGGACACCAGCAAGGCCGGGTGGATAACCGGGATCTAAACACAAGCAAGGATGGAATTTGCCCAGGGTCTAAACACAAGCAAGGCCGAAAGGTGACCGTGTTCCGTTCACTAGCAAGGCCGGGGGACTAGACCGGGGTCTGAACACAAGCTAGGCTGGTGAACTGCCCGAGATTTGAACACAAGTTTACCCAAATCAGTTATGCACTCAACCCAACAAACTAACAATTTTACGCCAGAAACCTAGCATTATTACGATCCCACATGAACTTCATATATACTATCCATCATCAACAATATATTTTTCATACAAATCCGCACAAAGACAGATAGTCTACCACTCAAATCCGCACAGATTCCTCATAGAAAACCAACAGTTACTTCAACCCAAATTAGATCTACCCACGAAAGATGAAAACTTATTTGGGTAGGGATAGATCTTCATCTACGGATTTCAGATCCATGGCCGTAATCCGTGGTGCATTCGAGTCTTTAACCAAAAAGCTCCAATCTTTAAGACCGATAAGCATGTCTCTTCCAAGAAAACCCATTGTGAAGCTCTGGGTCTTCAAAATCTAGGTTCTAAAAGTTCAAGATTTGAACTTCAAGAACCAAAAAGCTCCAATCTTCAAGACCGAAAAGTAGGTCTTCTTCCAAGAAAACCCATAAAGAAGCTATGAGTTTTTGAAATCGGAGATCAAAAGTCAGATCTTCCTCCCTAAAATTCCATATTCGAACTTTATGACTCTAAAATAAATAAACCTAGATTTGGATTTCTCAACTTTGAACTACTACAAACCATCCATTGGAAGAATCCCGGCAAGGAATCCAACATGAGTGCTGGATTCCTCACCGAAAATGAGGAGACGTGAGTGAGGAACGAGAAGAAAAAGAATCTGATGTGATGGAGAGAACTGTGTCCTTTTTCTTTTTGCTCTAAACGACCTATCAATGTATTCACAACACGTGGTGTGGCCGATGGCATACACTTCCCCATCCCTATCACGGTGGGTGCGCTCGCAACCCACCATCGACACCGCCATTGTAATTAGGGGGGCACAATAAGGTCTGACCGTTGCTATGGTTTTGTTTCTCCCCCGTGCTATTACGTCCCGAGCTACCACCACAAATGCACTAATTCGTAGAGGTCCTCTATACATAAGGCCTTAGGTTCATAGGCACCTTATCTGTAATACTAGAGTTTCAACATAACACCTAGCTTGCTACTATCAACTATCTCTACCAGTAACATATTGGAAAATGGTTAATTAGCTGAGAATGGTGTGATGGTATACATATTAGGGTTATCTTGAATCTTCCGTGCACACATTCACGCAAAATTGTTCCCCTCCACCCATTCAAACATACAATTTTCTATTCCCAATGGGCATCAATAAGTGCACCATATATGAACATAGCATGTGTGCTCATATGTGGTGTAGTGTTCATGCATTTGTCACATTCAAGAATAATCACAATAATATCATAAACACAAAGATACATGGAATTTAAGAAATCTCACAAAGTATCAAAAGGTACACATGTGCCAAATATGTCCCAAGCTTAATCTAACTACTCCCCGGACATGAAATTCAAATATAGATTTGAATTTCATGTCCGGGGAGTAGTTAGATTAAGCTTGGGACATATAATTACACATCTTTGGGATGAAACAAGAAGAAAAGAAATGGAAAAGGTACAAAACCTACTAAGTAACTCCTTTCATCTCCCAAATGTTCTCCAAGTTACAAGATATGGATTTTCTCTCTTAATGTCTATGAAAATGAGTAAACTAGGGTCCCATAGATAGTAGTAGGAGATTGGGCCTAAAAATAGGCCCAAAATAAACTAAAAGTGCCAAAACCCTAGGTCAGCCGCCTAGTTTTCACAGAACGGCTCGGATGCCGGTCTATGAAGCCTTCAAGCACAGACCACTAGATCTTGCATGGTCCATGAACATTCATAGCTGTGGGAATCCACAGTTTGTGAAGTTGAGCTCGTGTCACGGTCCGTGAATGTTTTCACAGATCGTGAGCAGCATCACAGTTTCCACTCAGTAGTTTTCACGGACTGACCTTCTTTTCACGAACTACGAGTAGCATGTGTGTTTTCTTAGAACTCTCGTCACAACCCGTGAAGATTTTCACGGATCATCTTTATACTTAGCCATATTTCCTGAACTATTCCCTTCCATACTTCACGGCCCGACCCCATTGTCACGGGTGAACCATTAGTCCAAATTGGGAGTTCTACTAGTCAATTTTGTAGTACTCAAGAAAAAAAATCCAATGAAATTAGGCTTGAAGAATAATTCTTCCTGGATCATTCTCGGAATAAGGCGAAACTCCTCTTACCATGATTCACCGTTTCCACCCTTTGCCATCTTGAACTTTGAAACTGCTATCCTTTGCTTCAATCTCCTTCTACCATGCATTGATGCTTGTGGCCTTAATCTACTACCATTCAATGCGAATGGCCTTCAAATATTCTACTGTTAAAAGCAAACGGCCTTCGTAAAAATGTAATGTAACAAATAGGATTCACGGGAACCTACTAAAGATACTTTTAATGAGGACTTTTAATAAGGACCAAGGAGCCCATGAATATGATATATCAATAATCACTAATAAGTGTACAGAACATGGGATTTACAATTGAAACCAAACATGGTTGTTAAAACCCCTTGTCATGTAAACTCAACTAATGTTGCTTAACCGCCAACGAAAAATAAATAAAACTACGTCAAATGCATTGGTTAAAGCATGCATAATGGTGCAGATTAGCATCAGGGGATGCCTCATGCCAGAAAGTTTGGCACGAGGGTTGGTTCATGCAAAACGTTTGGCACGGGGCATTGGGTTGTGCTAGAGATTTGGCGGGAAACCTTGGTTTGTGCCAAGTACCATTTTCCGCTGTGAAATTGATCCAAAAATGCAAATTTTACGAAAATTCTTAATTTCTAACTCAAAATTGCATTTTTGGTTTAAAATTTTTGAAATCCCCTAATTCCTTAGGATTTTTTATGCAAATAGTACTTCCTACATCCCTTGAATTAATTGACTGGTACAATTGTCCCCTAATTTGCTATTTTAAAAATTCCATTCTTATCCTAATTATACCTCTCTCTTATCATATATGCCGAAATTCTAAATCCATGGTACATTTTTCCACCTACTTTTATCATTTGACACAATCTTCCTTCTCAAGAAACACACACTCACACACACTCTTGGTGAAACTTGAAATTTGAAGCTTTTCTCTCAAAAATTAGCAATTCTTGCTTCTATCTTGCGTGGATCTTGCAACTCTTAGCTTCAAATTCTGGGTAATTCATTGAACTCTTTATTTATATGCTTGATTGACATTGTGGTGGTGTTATGAAAAGCATGATCTTCGAATGATTATGTGTTTTTGGGATATATGTTCGGGATTGTATGTATAATCAGGTGTTGAAGAAATATTTGGTGGTTTGATGTGCTATTATGTTGAATGATATGTTCTTCATGTGTTGGGTAATTTGGGAACAGATGAATCTTGATTGCATAGTCTTATTGATGGGTTGGTGATGACTTACATGAGATTTTTGTTCAATGAGGATGTTCATGATTAAATATCCTTCATGCTTGGATTATCATGTTTTGAATGTCAAGGCTATTTAGGAAGGATCTACTTGTTAAATGATAATATGATCCATGCCTTGTTTTGAAGATCACATTATCACGTTAACCTCATTTTGTTAGGATGCCTCCAAAAAGGAATACATCGGAGAAGGGAAACTCCACACGGGGTGGGAAGAGGAAGAAATTGGTAAATGGTGCAAACCATGAACCGGTAACTCCTACTCTTTGCAACCCCGCAGTTGTGCCCGGTGAGTTTATGGGACTATCCAATATCTCCGTGACTGCGGCACGAAGGTGGAGGAATTTAAGAGAGCCAAGGAGGAGTATATTAGAGACCGGTTTCTCATGCAAAGACACACTGATAGCTCTATGGTTACTCGAGCCCATGACATATCTATTGGGATGGGTAGATCTAGAGAGGTTCTTAGAGAAACATTCTAAGACTTACATCAGATGGACCCTAGATTTCCTAGCTACTCTTTGGTCATTCATGGACAAGAATGGACACAAGGTGATCAAATTCAATCTTGATGACAAGGAGTATCAGATGACACACAGGGAGATAGCATGTAGCTTCGGCTGGAGGTACGGCAAGGAGATCCCTTGGACACACCGTCAAGAGATACCTTTTTTCTCTCAGGAAATTTTGGAGGCAGCTAACAGGGACTAGTGAGAATAATGTGTGCAAGAGCACCGCCTTGGTTCATCTGGCATTTCGTTACGTTCACCGACTATTGGCAATGGGGGTTTTCTTCCACGATGAGCTAACACAATGTCCGGGTTCGGATGTTCATTGCCTTTGGGCAATCACTCCTAAGGGTAACTTCTACCTGAACCTGGTGGGCAACTTTGTACATCAGTGCACAACGGTAGGGGAAAGAAAGAGCGGTAAGATATCTATGGGAGGCATGGTAGGTCTACTGGCACAGTACTTGGGCCATCCGGTCACACGGAGAGCGTTGACTAACTTGGAATGATTGGGTACAAAGTATAACATCGATAACTTAGCCAATGAATTCATGGTAGGACCTATGATATCGGAGGGTCGATATGTATGTCTTTATGGTGGAGCAAGCACTTGTAGTTTCATGGTACTTCCACAGCTGGAGAGCACCGCTATCAACCATGACACATGTTTGGATGATCTATTTATTGAGCCGGAATCACACTTTAAGAGAGAGTTCTATAAAGTATTAGCCATCATGGAGATAAAGATTAAGGAGGCCGAGGGTGAGACTTCTTTGAGAGCCCATCATAGCCATTCTCGCCTATCCACGGACATCATTAACCGACTGCATGACCTTGGGGACCAGCTTTCGAGCTCTACCCTAGTGCTACAAGAGGTAGTCCAAGCGATATGAAGGGTGAAGATACAAGTAGAGGAGCTTAGTTAGAGGATGGATTGCATTGAGGCCGCTTTTCAAGCAACGAGATACATTGAGAGGAGCAACACTAGTCACAATGAGGAGGAAAGCCCTTTAGGGCTGAAAGAGTAAGTGTCACTATTTCACCCAACCTAACTTACGTTTTACATGGTTGTTCTTGCATGGAGGACTATGCATCAATTAAGTGTGGGGTAGGGAGTACTGAGCACTTAGGGAGTATCATTCTTGGATTTCATCGGTGCCTTTTATGCTTTTCTTGGTAGTTTTTCTTGTTTTTGATGATTTTGGTTTTTGATTGTTGTTGTATGTTAATGGATATTTGGTGGTATGATATGCTATCTAGAATTTCTAGATTGCATGGGAATTATTGGTTTTTAGGATATTGGTTGTGTAATTTTTACTTTGAGTGTATCTTTTGTAGTATGAAGCCCACTTTTGGGAAACTTTTGTGCTACACCTAAAATAATGAAGATTTTGAAATAAAAATGAAAAAATATAAAAACCCAGACAAGTTGAAAACTCGGAAGGTAAAATTCGGTAACATTGGGAAAAGCTCGGATAGGTCAAAAGACCTAGGTAAAAATGAGAGGTTAGGACCGGCTAGGCTTAGTCTAGGAAAAAATGAGAGGCTGTGTGGAAAAAGGTGAGAAGTGAGTACCCTTTGCATGTTAAAGTTAGGATGAAAACCCAAATGGACTCCTATGAAAAATGAGAGAAATTGAGAGAAAATAAAAAACTAGGTTGACGATACATTTGACTCCTTGGTTGTAACTAGGTTGAGAATCACGAAATATCCCTATGTTACAACTAAGTCGACGGCTCTTGGATTTCCTTGGTGGATTATTTTTGGGAGACAACTCTTTGATTTCTTTTGGAGATCATTTTGGGAAAATTAAGCTAGTTTTACACTTATTTTCTTGGCCTACCTTTTTCCACATTTTACTTTTGGGTAGTTAGATTGATTATGTTCATCAGGGAGTGTGAGAGTTGTTAGATTCTTACCCTTTTTGGGTAAAATGGGGTAATCTAGGAATAAGTTGGATGCTTCAGTTAACTTATGCTTGCACGCTACATTTCGCTTAATTCTTTGCTTGTCCTTATTTACTCAAGGTCGAGTAAAGGGTTAAGTGTGGGGGGTCTGATGTGCTTCATTTTATGTGTGTTAACCGTTACCTTCGGCACAGTTTTTAGTTTCTTATATTTGGTGGATTTCTAGTATTAGTTGAGTTTACGTGACAAAGGATTTAGACGGTCATGTTTGGTTTTCTTGTGTAAATCCCGCTGTTTGTAGACTTAATTTTTACTAATGGACATCTTAATTTTTACTATGACACTAGGGCCTCTTACAACCCTAGCTTGCTACTTTTCACTATCTCTACCCACAACCTATTAGATTAAATTATTTAATTATCTTAGAATGGTGTGATGGCGAATAATCAAAGTATTACACGGATCCCCCGTGCACACACCATGCAGACACGTACAGTACTACCCACTAACAAATCCGATGTTTCTCTTTCCAGGGGGGCATCAATATTTTCACCAACATGAATATAGACTAGAGTGTGTGCTTATATGGAGTTTACTATTTATACAACCATGAAAATTATTTATGAAAATTATTTATCCACAAGCTATAGAAACTACCCCCAAGACATGGAATTCAAATGAATATTTGAATCCAACATCATAGGATGAAAGAAAAATAAAAAGGAGAGAAAAAAAAAAGAAGAGAGAATGTTTCTCTCCCTAGAATGCTCTCCTAATTACAAGTGTAAAATGAAAATATGATCCAACTCTTTAACCCTAGTATACTAAGGCTTATATTTATAGTACTAGGGGATTGCGCCTAAAAATGGGCCCAAAATAGGAAAAAAATGTGTAAACCCTAGTTCAGTAGCCGCCTGGCGCGGAACGTTGCGGATGGCGCAATCTGTACCGTGTACTACGTCTGTGCAAGCACGCACTGCCAAATCAAGTGCGGTCCGTGCTTGCTCTATGGCGTGGGCTATCTGCTCTGGCTCGGTCTGTGCATCTCCCTTGGCGTGGTCCGTGTCACCCCCCGCGGGTCGTGTCAGTGCGGTCCGCGAAGTTCTGCGCAGGCTGCCATGAAAGTTATCATTTTTGCACTTTTGATCTACGAGATGTGATTTTTTACACAGACCATCATCAAAAACCTTGTTTTCCTTAGTAACTTAGCACGGGCCTCTTGATTCTTCACATCCCACCCATTGTTCTTGACATTTTTAACTTGGAACAGTGTGTGCCATTGAAAAAATGGCGGTTCGTGCCATACTTAGCTGATTTTCAGTGAAACTTAGAAGTCATGTGCATGGACCATCGTGCTTGGTGTGGTCTATGCTAATCCCTTGGCACGATCTGTTCCAAAGGCATTTGGCATGGATAACGTCATCCAGTGCGGGCCGTTGGTGCATCTATGAACGGCCCGTACCGACCCGTTTGTACTTGGCTAGCTGAACTAGGTTGAGAATTATGAGTTATCCCTATGTTACAACCAATTAGGATTGTTTTTGGAAATGACTCTTTAATTGCGTGTGGGGATCATTTGGGGAAAATTAAGCTAGTTTAACAGTTATCTTCTCGACTTATCTTTTTCCACATTTTTACTTTTGGGTGGATTGGTTACTTTAGGATCTTTGGGGAGTGTGAAAGTTGTGAGGATTTTCACTTCTTTGGGGGAACTAGGGTATCTTAGGAATAGGTTGAATGCATTCGCTAACTTATATTTGCATGCTACATGCCTCTTAAGCCTTTTCTGTTTTCTATTTACTTGAATATGAGTAAAAGATTAAGTGTGTGGAGTCTGATGTGCACCATTATGCATGTGTTAACAAATGTATTTGGTGTAATAATTGGTTTGTTTTATATGGTTATTGCGGGTACTGGTTGAGTTTATGTGCCAAGGGGTTTAGATGGCCATGTTTGGTTTTCTTATCAAAATCCTGCGTTTTGTAGACTTAATTGGTACTAATAGATTAACTGTATCCACGGGTTTCTAGATCTTCCTCTGTGACCATCTTTAGTAGGTCGCCCGTGGATAGTTTTTGTTACATTCTATATGAAGGCCGTTCGCAAGGGTTGTAGAAGATATTGAAGGCTGTTCGCAAGGACGGTAGTAGAGATCAAAGGCCATTCACACTAGAATGGTAGTAAACAAAGGCTACAAACATCAAATCATGGTAGAAAGAGATTGGAGCCAAAGATAGGCGGCATTTGAGTTCAAGGTGGTCAATGGAGAAATGGATAACTATGGTCTTAGAGAATGTGCCAATTTTTGGTTACGTTCCAAGAAGAATCAGCTTTCAAGGTTTGTTCAATTGGATTTGTCTCCTTGAGAACCATAAAATCGATGGGAGGTCATCGGCGTTCCACTCAAATTTAAATTTATAAACCCTAAATGCTTCAAATCTACAACTAAGTAGATAGTGGAAAGTCGGGGTCGTCCACGAAGAAGAGGGATTTTCTTAAGCGTTTAAACATATACGGTAGATATTATGCTAGAAGTAGATATATATATATATATATATATATATGAAAGTAAAAGGGGGGGGGGGGGGTTTTCTTGGTTTTGTTCCTAATTTACAAAATTAAAAGACAAGATAACTAGCATAGTTAACTAACTATGCTAATCTTCAAACAAATTAAAAAAAGGGGTAAAAACTACAAATGACAAAGCCTTGGGGGCAATTAATATCCACTTCCAAACCTAATGTATATCATTGAACCATTCCCTCATTCTATCACATCCGTTACCTATGGGGAATGCTAAAACTTCTCATTTGAAGATTAACATCCATTCCTTCTTAATAGTAATTTGCAAAGACAAACAACAACCATTTGAAAATCTCATTGATAATCACTCTAGGCAAACCATACCATAAAAGTATTTCATCAACGGCATTATACACGAAGGACCATAGATTTGATAACAACAAGCCTTCTACCAAAGACATAGCCATTTAACCAAACATAGCTATCATTAGGCTAAACCTAGAACAAACCACATTCAAGATTCAAACTTGCATTGCATCTATAGGATAAACATGAGAACAATCCACATTAACATATTTATCTAGCAAGAATCACAACACATTATGCACAAGAAATTCTAATTCCATGTTCTTGGATTCTCATGTCAAAGAGCTAAGAAATTTGCAACTTTCCTAACACCCTAAAAATTCAATCATACAAACACTTCATACACTAAAATAACCCATAGCATAAATGAAGTAAAACATCACATTTAAAGACATGAATGCTAAATAATAAATGCTTCAAGAAAGAGTGAAATAGAGGTTCTTACTACATAGGTGTGGAAGCTTCAATCAATTGCTCCCAAGTACAAAACTAAGCTAGATAATCAAAACCCATAACATAGATCAAATATCTACAAAGAAAGAAGAAGAAATGAAAGAAAATGGAAAAAAAAACCTAGGGTTTTGGAGCCCCCAAGTCGGGCTTAGAGAGTTGGGGAAGAAGGGGGTGAAAAGCTTTTTATAGTATAAGAAAAAAGGGAGTAAAAAGCAATTTGCAGTGCAATTATCGTGAGTCATGGTGCCTCCGTCGTGAGTCGCAACCAGATCAGTAAACTTTTGAGCTCTCCGGTCAACATTTCGCGAGTCGCGAAGGAAAAATGTCCAGTTTTGTTTTGCTTCCTCCGGGTGAACCGTTTATCCATTTTGGGAGTTTTTGTAGTCGATTTTATAGTACTAGAGAAGAAAAATCTAATGGTACCATTCTTGTAGGCTGATTCTTCTCGGAAAATTATCATAACCCCACTTCAAAACATAGATCATTCTTCACCCTTTGCTCTGCTCTCCTTTCTTCACTTTATCGTCTACCACTTTGTGAGTGGCCTTCCATCTTCTACCATAATTTCCAATGGCCTTCACTAAACCACTCCTTAATTCTCATGAGCAATCTACAAATTAAGCTTACAAAAAAAGAATCTAGATGCTTGTAAGGACAAAAAATTCATTAGACTAAACATAGGTTACAAAATGAAGGATTTAGATATAAAAACCAAAAATGGTCATCTAAACCCCTTATCATGTAAACCTACGTAAATTAGAAATCTTACAACAAAAATATGACAAAAGTGATGTTAAATGCTTTGGAAAATACATGCATTTGACGTCTCATCAATCGACTACAACAAATATCAAAACGAACTCACGGTTCACCTGTAGCAAATGAAAGAAGTTCAGCCGGTCGAAGTACAAACGGGTCGGCATGGACTGTTCATGGATGGCACCAACGGCCCGCACCAGATTACGCAGTCCATGCCAAATGCCTTTGGCACGGACCGTGCCAAGGTTTTTGTGTAGCCCACACCAAACACGATGGGCCACACACATGACTTCCAAATTTTACTCAAAATCAACTAATTATGGGTGCAGACCGTCTCGTTTTCGACAGCCTACACCATTCTAAGTGCAAAATGTCAAGACTAGCCGGTAAAATGTGAAGAATCAAACGGTCTATGCTAAGTTACTGAGCAAAACAAGGTTTCTAATGACAGTATGTGCTAAATGTCATGTCCCACAGATCAGAAGTGCAAAAACAATGACTCTGATGACGGCCCGTGCCAAATGACACAGACATAACAGACACGAACCGCAAGGGGTGACACAGACTACGCCAAGGGAGATGCACGGACCGCAGTAGAGGAGATGGCCTGTGCCATGGAGTAAGCACAGACCACTCCAGATCTGGAAATCCACGCCAACACGGATGTAGTACACGTGTGGACCGCGCCATCCGCGACCGTCTGTGCCAAGCGCGGCCAAACTAGGGTTTAAATGATTTTGGCCTATTTTGTGCCTATTTTTAGGCCCAATCCCCTACTACTATAAATATAAGCCTTAGTCTACTAGGTTAAAAAAGAGGAGGATATTATCTTAGATCTAATTTTCACATTCTACTCTTGTAATTAAGGAGCATCTACACAGAGAAACACTCTCTCTTCTTTTCTTTCTTTCTTTTTATTTTGTGCAAATCCTAAGATGTGGAATTCAAATATTTATTTGAATTTCATTTCTAGTGATTATTTCTATATCTTGGGGATAAATTGTATTCATGGTTGATTAATGTTTTGTGAGATTTCTTTGTTCATCCTAATATTTGTGCTTATGATATTATTGTGACTTGTTCTTGAATGTTATAATTGCATGAATAGTACACTCCATATAAGCACACACTCTAGTCTATATTCATGTTGGTACAAATATTGATGCTCCCTTGGGAAGAGAAACCTTTGATGTGTTAATGGGTAATGGGGTACGTGTCCGCGTGGGTGTGTGCACGGGAGATGCGAGTAATACTCTGCTTATTTTTCATCACACCAGTCTTAGCTGATTACATAAATTAATATGATAGGTTGTAGGTAGAGATAGTGAAAAGTAGCAAGCTAGGGTTGTAACGGGCCCTAGTGTCATAGATAAGGTGTCTATGACCCTTTGCCTCATTCAAAGTCCTTGGGGAGTAGAGCATCCATGGTGGAATGCCCGTGACATAATTGCACGGTGGGAGAAACAAATCTACAACAATTGTTAGACCTTGTTGTACTCCCCTAATTACGAAGGCGGTGTCGATGAAAGGTTGCGAGTGCACCCAACGTGATAGGTACGGGGAAGTGTATACCATCGACCACACCACGTGTTAGAAGCACTCTATTAAGTTGTCTACATCTTATATGTGAATGAATCGAGGATCGAAGCATTAAATCAACTATGTTACGCAATCATTCCCCAAGTGTTTAGCTATATAGATTAATTTCTTTTTATTTTCATGTTTTGTAGCTGTCAATTGAAAAACCAAACCTCCCCCTTTTGTTTTCTATACTAGCTATTCCTATCACTCGTGCGTATTGACGACCCATACGAGGTTGAGTTTGATTGATTCTTAGGCCCTAGCATCTATTTGGACATACCCAGGGCTTACCGCTAACTACCC
This sequence comes from Rubia yunnanensis, assembly GCA_037428765.1. NCBI lineage: Eukaryota > Viridiplantae > Streptophyta > Magnoliopsida > Gentianales > Rubiaceae > Rubia > Rubia yunnanensis. The sequence goes on from CM075064.1 coordinate 67,276,319, forward strand.
TTTTGGTAGCATAGTAGTGAGATTGGGTGCAGAACTATAAATCTTTATCTTTGACCCTCTCATAAGCCCTCCGCTCGGGTTAATTAGCTACAATTAACAACCCTGAGTGAAGGCAGGAAATTAATCAACCACAAATACAATTTATCCCCAAGCTATGAAGAACTACTCCCTAGACATGGGATTCAAATATAGATTTGAATTCCACATTTTTGGGAAGAAAGCAAAATAAAATGGAAAGAGAGGAGAGAAGAGAAGAGAAGATAATATTTAACTCTCTAAGTTGCTCTCCAAATTACAAATGAACTAAGGAAAAATTATCTAACTCCAAAGATTCTTAAACCCTAATAGACTAAGGCTCTATTTATTGTAGTGAGAGATTGGGCCTAAAAATAGGCCAAAATTAGGTTAAAACCCAAGTCAGCTGCGACCGACACGGACCAACGCAAATGGCGCAGTCTGTGCCACTAACTTGCCTCATGCTAACGCGATTTGCAAGATCCGGTGTGGGCTGTTTGCCTCATTCTGGCATAGGGTTCGCGATCTAGTGCAGGTCATTTGCATCGTTGAGGTAAGGTGCGAGATCTGGTGCGGGTCATGCTGGGCATGATCCGTATCTTCTGGCGTAGTTCGTTGTCAGGAGAGTTATTTTTGTACTTCTACTCCACGGGCCATGTCGTTTGGCGCAGGCCATTATCAAAATCCTCATTTTGCTCAGTGTTTGGCACGGTCCACTAAATTCTTCACATCCCGCTAGCTGGCCTTGACATTTTGTACTTGAAACAACACAAGCCGCATAAAACGGGATGTTTCGTGCCCATACTTTGCCATTTTGGAGTGAAAAAGGCACTTTGAGCTTGCGACCTGTAGGAGTTAGTACGGCCCATGCCTGGTTTTGGTACAGCTTGTGCCAGAGACCCTTGGCGCAGGTCGTATGTCATGGTGCAGGCCATTGGTGCCTTGTTTGGTGCCGATCATGAGTTGTCTATGCTGACCCATTGATGTTTTGCCTGACTGAACTTCTTTGCTCCGCTACGGATGAACTTTCGGTCCTTTTTGAGAGTTCTTATAGTTGATTTGATAGCGATCTAATAGACAAATCCAATAAAACCAAGCTCAATGGCCTATTCTTCTCGGATTGTTCCCAGAACTAGGCACAACTCTTGGACCAAAATCCTCTGTTTCTTCATTGGCCGCCTTAAACTTCAGTGCCATCTATCTTTGGCTTCATCCTTCTACTACCATGATGTAATGTTCATTGCCTTCATCTACTACCATTCTAATGTGAATGGCCTTCGATATCTTCTACCGCCCTTGTGAACGGCCTTCGACATAGAATGTAACAAAATGTACCCACGAGCGATCTAATAAGGATGATGAAAAAGGAAGATTTAGGTTCTTGGGGATATAAGGTGTCCATCAGTACCAATTAATCTACAAAACGTGGGATTTAGACAAGAAAACCAAATATGACTATCTAAACCCCTTGTCACGTAAACTCAACTAATACTAGCAATCCAACATATAAAAACAAGCCAATTATTATGCCAAATGCAACGGTTAATGCACATATAATGAAGCACATCACGCGCCAAGACACATGGTCCGGGTCAGCACGAGGCTAACCGTGTAAGCACCAAGATGCACGGCCCGAGCCAATTGCGGCTGCTAGGGTTTTTTACCCTATTTTGAGGCCCGATTCCCTATTAATATATATAGGAGCCTTCAGTATTCTAGGGTGAACCAAGCAGGCATAATGTAGAATTTTTTTCTCTCTAAGTAGGTAGAAGGAAGAGGAGAGTTCTCTCTCTCTAGAGTACTTCTTTTCTTTTCCTTCTTTTTTTCTCTTCTTTTCTTCATCTTATTTTCTTAGATCTATGAAATTTAATTCAATATTTTCCATGGATCTATTTCGTATAGAGTAGTTTAATAGCTTGAGGATAATATTTTTATTCATGTTTTGACTTGCGTTTTGTGAATTTCCTAGATCTACCTATTTCTATGTGTTTGTGATATTATGGAGCAGTGATGTGCATATGAATATTTTAATAATTTATTTCTCAAAGAATTTTCTTATTAATAAAACTTGCACGTACCAAGCACGAAAACATAAATATCATGTACGCGTGTATTAGGCCCAATGTTCTTTCTAAGCTACTGGACCAAGTTTAGTTAATATTTTTTCTAGTTTGACTTGTGGTTTTCTATCTAATTTCATATTATATCTAGTTTTACCATATTAGTTATCTTGTTGACAAAAAAATCCGTCTCAATATTTGTGCAAAAATATGTTTTCATATAAAAACCAAATAAACAAAAATAATTAATTATTACTTCACTCTATCTTTGAATCAAATCATAAAATTATTAATTTCCATATTAAAAAAGCAAAAATAACTAGTATAGGAATGGGTATTAAATGCTATGTTAGAAGGCGGTTCTAAAATATTTTGTAGAACCGCCTTTTGTGATACATTCAAATATAAGAGCAACTCAGTAAAAATACATTCTTTCCACGAACTCCCTACCTTCGTCTTCCCCCAAATTCCTCCCTTTGGATCCAATGTCCCTTCTTTGTAGATAGTGTGTTGCGGACGATTTCTTTGGATTGTGTGTTGAAGACGATGAAGACGAAGGTGTCAATCTAGTCAAAATTAAGCCCCATTACATTACTCTCCTACCATAGGGTATCTTGTGTAACTTCATGATATTTGGTAACAAGAACTTCTCTTTAGTACTAGAATGCTAGGAGGAGGAGGTGTGCTTAAAAGCATGATTTTTCGTAGGTTTTAATGTGATGAGAACGAGAGATTGGTGCATTTTTTTAATGAAAACACCCGAGGGTGGGGGAGAATATATTAGAGGTTCCCCAAGCCTTGTCCCAGATAGATAAATATGCATTTAGAGCAGATTGTTCAGAATAAGTAATGAAGCAACAGGGTTGCCTCCAAAAGTCCTACAAATCTATACTACATTATGTGAACAACTATCCAAAGACAGTGGATAGGTGTCGAAGTTGCGATCCAAAAGAGAGGATCTCCACCCCGCGTGTTAATTCCCTCTAATGGCCAGGCAACTTTAATCACAAAATGAGAAAGCCTACACTACAGAGATGAGTAACCAAAAGTAAGGTAAATGGTGAAACAATAATCTGCCTCCTAAGACTAGTGGGGATCAGCTCCAATGATGGATTTGTGCCAAAGGTATAGTAGATAGAGACAGTAGGGATGGTACATGGGAGAGAAAAGGTCCCAAACTTACTCCCCCCTCCAAATCATGTGTAAAACAACAAACAAGCTGGAGCTGCCAGCACAGGAATGCCAACACCGGACTCCTGAGTGAGTGCGTCAGAAAATGCAACATCCATTCTCCCATAAGTAGAGCAGCCGAGTAGTCCTGTAACCTGCAGAAACCAAACCAGAGAACCAATATTTAGCAGTATCTATTCCTAAACCTTTATAGTCTTGGAGACTCGAATATGAGGTACATTTTCTCTATCCATAGAAATTAGCCCTCTGATATCGGGTGTAACATTTGTCATATGGAGGCTTTGGTTATGATGAAAATGATGTTTGGCAATAGCATGAGCTACAGAATTACACTCCCTATAAGCATGAATCAATTCAGCTCTTCCGAGTAAAGATTTTGCTTTGAAAACCATATCAAAAACTTGCCATTGTGCAGCGTAAGGATCATGGATCATATTAACTGCAAGTTTAGAATCTGATTCTACTATAAAAGTATGATCAAGATGGTTGAAAGTATAGCAAGCCAGGAAGATTGCTTCGATTTCAGCATGTAAAGAAGATACAGCCAAAATAGTTGCCGAACTAATCATGATAGGTTGGCCTAAACTATTCCTAGCTATAAGACCAACAGAAGCTTTGTTAGAGCACCAAGATGCATCCACATTAATTTTAATAAATCCAGGCTTAGGCCTTTCCCAGTAAACTGTCATTATATTTGGCTTTGGGGGAGGTCTAAACAAGGGGGTGAGATGCTTGAAAGATGGAGGGATTGAGTTAGTAGATAATATCTTCGGAGGGCACTCACTTAGTGTCAATTTAATCAGGACATCAACCTCATTACAGACAAGATTCACCGAGAAAGGGTTATGGTCATACAGAAAATTATTCCTAGCTTTCCATAGACTCCAACATAGCAGAGAGGGGAGAATCATACAATATATTTGGTAGAACTTAGGTAAATCTTGACAGTTCCAAAATAGATAGAATCTTTGGGGGATGGAATGTTGAGCATTAAGATTAAACTGAATCGAAGAGGTCAATTTAGACCAGACAGATTGAGCCAGAGGACAAGAGATGAAATAATGTTGGATAGAATCCGACTCACAACAAAATGGACACTTAGAAGCTAAACTAAAACCGCATGTTATGAGTACATCATCAAAAGGGAGGAAAGCATGTAATAGTTTCCAAACAAAGATGGAGATCTTTTTGGGAAAAAGAGGGTTCCATAAATACTTAGTAGCAGGAGAATTACCTGTTAATTAAGCGAGAGATCTATAGGCAGACTTAAATGTAAAATTACCCGTAGGTTCTGCCTTCCAAATCAGTCTGTCCTCCCTGCCCTGTGTAAGTTCTGCACCCTGTAGAAATAAAAGCGTATCATGTTCCAGAAAAGATGAAATTTGGTTTAGGATACTATTTTTGTTAGCTATAAAATCTGCCACAGAGATACCAGCCAAAGCATCAGATATACTATCAGGAACATGGTTAAGCAAAGGTCCCTGTGGACACCAGTTGGCAGTCCAAAAATTACACATTCCATTTCCATGAATAATGGAAGAATTGTTTTCAGCAAAGGAATTAATATAACAGATTCTCTTCCATGTTACTGATTTTCTGTGGGATGGTGGAAGAGACCATAAAAGTTTAGACCACAATGAAGTACCTAATTGACTTTTCCACCACAGTTTAGCCGAACAAGAGTCTACAATGGCTTTAACAGATCTAAAACCTAGACCATCCATATTTGTAGGTTTTGCAATTTCTGCCCATCTTTTCCAAACCTTATTCTTTTTTCCCTCTGATTGTCCCCAAAAGAAATGAGTCAGTTTTTTCTCAAATGTTTTAATGATGCCTTTTGGGGGATTGGTTACCATCCATATATGCTGAGGAATTGAGTATAAACATGATCGAATTAAGATCATTTTCCCCCCTGAACTAAGCCATTTGTTTTTCCAATTTTGTAGCTTAAGATCTACATTGGCCAGGAGGGGGAAAATATCTATTTAAAGTTCTTCCTTTAAAAATAGGGCACCCTAAATATTTAAAAGGGAATGAGCCTTTTTTTCATTTTTAAGATTGCTTTTACCTGATTCATCTTAGTCATTGTGGCCTTTCTACTTAGGTAAAAGTCTAATTTTTCAAAGTTAAACTTTTGGCCCGAGGTGTACTCAAATACTTCAAGAAAGGCTTTGATCTTAATAAGGTTTGGCTTAGATGCTTGCATAAATATTATCGTATCATCCGCATACATCAAATGGGAAACTGCAGGAATTGAACCCGGAATCTGATATGTTGCTAAACTTCTATTCAGGAAAATAAAAGATAAACTCCTAGAAAAAGCTTCTGAAAATAAATTAAAGACAAAGGGGGATAGAGGATCACCTTGTTTGATTCCCCTTGTTGCCTTGAAAAATCCCACTGGATTTCCATTAACAAGTACTGAAAAATAGGCTTGTGACAGATTGTTCATAACAGCTTTTAAAAAATTCCCCTTAAAACCAAACTTAATCAAAATCTGTATGAGAAACTTCCATCTAATTCTATCAAAAGCTTTCCTAAGATCCAGTTTAAGTATGCAGTTAGGGGTTCTGTATTTCTTATCCAGAAATCTAATCATTTCTTGTAAATACAGTATGTTATCCGATATATCCCTATTTTTCATAAATGCTGTTTGGTTTTGGGATATCAGATTTTCCATGTGAGGTTTCAATCTCTCCATTAGCACTTTAGAGCAAATCTTATTCAACACATTTGTTTTAATGAAATAGCACCCGAAGGTGGGGGTTGATATATATGGTACCCCAAGCCAAAAGAAACCAGAGTAGAGTATAGTAATAATTTACAGAATGCATCATCATTGTCTGCAAAATGAGATGTCCATCCTAAAACAGTGTTAGGTTAGTTACGATTCCAAATCTACGAATCTCCACACCCCGTGTTAATTCGTATTTTGGCCAGGAAACTAACCTAAAATAGATCCAAGTGAGGGGAGAAATGGTAAAATGGTGTCCATGAGGACTGAGTCTTCTTCCGAGCCGATAAAAACTTTCCGTTTGGTGCAGTGAAGGCCGAGAGTTCCTTCGCGTAGATAAAATCTGAGTGTACCTTCCTGGAGATAATGGATTGGTCCATAGAAGTACCCTACAAGAGGAGCAAGAATCATTAGCAGTATCAATTCTAACCGGAGTTAATTCTAATCTGAGGTAACTGATGCATGTCTAGCTCGATAAGTCCTTTGATATGCACCGGGAGGTTAAGTAGATTTAAAGACTGGTTATGTGCAGAATGGTATTTGGATATTGCATCAGCAACCATATTCCCTTCTCGGGGTATAAAGTCAAGATTAGCATCTCCCAGAAGTTGATTCACTCGGAAAGCCACATTAAAAACATTCCAGTGTGCTGAGTATGGGTCATTGATCATCTTTACTGCCAATTGAGAATCAGATTCAATAGTAACAGATTTGTCCAAATAGCAGCAATTTTTACATGCAAGTTCCACTGCTAGTATTTCAGCCAGCAAAGGGGAGTTAGCTGAGATTGAGTCAGACTTAACAAATAGTGGAGTGCCAGTGTTATTCCTTATGATTATCCCTACAGTTGCCTTATTAGGATTCCATGAAGCATCTGAATTAATCTTAATACACTCATTTCTTGGTTTCTCCCAATAGATTAGCTTTATTATCGGTTTTGGAGGGGGTCTTGGATGAGGAAGTAGGCTCTGAATGGGATGAGGTAGTCCTGTGTAAGATTTCAGATAAGTGGGATTAGCCAGCAGTGTTAGCCTAATGAGTTCAAGGGCCTCTTTACAGATGTAATCTGTAGTGAAGGGGATTTGTTGAAAAAGAAATCGATTCCTTGCCTTCCAAAGGGACCAGCAAATAATAGGAGGAAGGATATTGCAAATCAGCTGGTGACTATGAGGAAGGTCTCCACAGTTCCAAAATGTGAGAAAAATTTGAATTAGGGACTGGGGATCAGTAATGTTAAAAAGTACCAGAGAGGACACATGTTTCCATACTGATTTAGCCAATGAGCATGAAGTGAAAAAATGTTCAATTGAATCAACATGACAGCATGCAGGACATTTTGATGCAATGGAAAAACCACATGAAATCAGTATATCATCAAATGGAAGCAAGGAATTCAGCATCTTCCAAGTAAAAATTGAAACCTTTTTCTGTAGGGCAGTGTTCCATAACAGTTTAGATACAGGAGAATTACCTGCTACTGTGGTCAGTGCTCGATAGGCCGATTTGGAAGTAAACTTACCTGAAAGATCAGGTTTCCAGATGATCCTGTCATCTCTAGCCTGGATTAGCTCAGCTCCCTGTAAAAATAACACAGTATCATGTTCAAGGAAAGGAGAGACCTGGTCTAGAATTTCTGCTTTATTCCTAACAAACTCAGCCACTGTGCAGAATTTAAAGGATTCAACTATATGGTCAGGAACCGAGTTTATTAATGGTCCAGACATACACCAATTTGCAGTCAAAAAATTACATGAACCTTTCCCATGAATTATGAATGAATTTTGCTCAGCCAATAGGTTCACAGAACAGATTCTTCTCCATGTTATAGATTTTCTATTAGACTCAGCCAGAGACCATAGCAGATTAGCCCAAAGTGTTTTCCCCATTTGACACTTCCACCACAACTTAAGTGAACAAACATCTAGAATAGCGTTGATAGATCTAAACCCTAGACCACCTTGGGAAATTGGAGTAGCCAAATTTGCCCATTTTCTCCAAATTTTGTTCCTTTTCCCTTCAGTCTCTCCCCAGAAAAATCTAGCCATTTTTTTCTCTAGGGTTTTTACTATTGCTTTTGGTGGTTTTGTTACTGACCATAGATGCTGAGGCAAGGTGTACAGACAGGACTGGATCAGAATGAGTTTACCCCCAGAACTCAGCCAAAGGTTTTTCCAGTTTTGCAGTATCCTATCAACTTTTTCCATAAGTGGTTGGAAATACCTCAGAAGAGTTCTTCCTTTAAAAATTGGACAACCTAAGTACAGGAAAGGAAGGGAACCCTATTTCATATTAAGTATTGTCCTTATCTGATTAATTTTCCCATTTGAAGCCCTTTTACTAGTGTAAAAATCAGATTTGTTAAAGTTGAACTTTTGTCCAGAGGTATATTCAAATACATCTAAAAAAGCCTTAATCCTAATGAGATTGGATTTAGAAGCTTGCATAAAAATTATGGTATCATCCGCATACATAAGATGTGTAGCTGGTGGGATAGCAGATGGAATTTGATAATATGAAAGCTTATTGTTTTGAAAGATGAATGAAAGACTTCTAGAGAATGCTTCAGAAAAAATATTAAAGAGAAAGGGAGAGAGTGGATCACCTTGCTTTATACCTCTAGAGGCCTTGAAGAAACCCACTGGGTTACCATTAATAAGAATGGAGAAGTATGCATTTGAAAGATTAGACATGACAGCATTAAGAAATTTACCACTGAAACCAAATTTCATCATAATGCCATTGAGAAAGTGCCAATTTACTCTATCAAAAGCATTCATTAAGTCTAGTTTCAGGATACAATTAGGAGTTCTAGCCTTTTTATCAATAAACCTAAACAGTTCCTGAAGATAAATTATGTTATCCGAAATATCCCTTTTTTGCATAAAGGCAGATTGATTAACTGAGATAATTTTTCCCATATATGGTTTTAGCCTTTCCATTAACACCTTGGAACAGATTTTATTAAGTACATTGGAAAGGCTAATGGGTCTAAAATCATCAAAAGAGCTAGGGGTGGGTTTTTTTGGAATTAAGGTAATCCAAGTACTGGATATACCTCTAGGAAGAGCAGAACCATCAATGAAATCATTAACTGCCACAATAAGGTCAGATTTTATTATAGTCCAACATTTAAGGTAGAATTTAGGGGTGAAACCATCCGGCCCGGGACTACTGTTTTTACTCAGACCTTTAACAACTGTTTCCAGCTCAGTTTCAGTAACAGGTTTAGATAATTCCCAGTTGTCAGTCTTAGAAATTACATTAGGAATCTGGCTGAGAAAGTGGGGATAGTAAAAATCATTAGGCTCCAGATTAGGTTCCTTTAGCAGATTACTATAATATGCAATGGCTTCATTATTAATGTCTGATTGAGAGCTAAGCCATTGACCTGCTTTATTTTTAATCTTGGAAATACTAAGTCTGCTGTTTTTCTCTTGGACCACTTTATGAAAAAACTGAGTGTTGTTATCCCCTAGCCTATGCCATTTTAATTTTGATTTTTGTTTCCAAAATTTCTCCTTTTCCTTATGAGCTCTCAGCAGTAGAGCCCTTTTCTCATTAAGTTTTATAAGCTCACCAGGTAGGGGATTAAGATCAAAAACATATTCCTGAATCCTAAGGCATTCCTCAGCATGTGAAATGTTTAAATCAATATTCCCAAAGCATTCTTTATTCCAAATTTTTATTTCTTTTTTCAGCCTGATTAGTTTTAGAAAAAAACCAAGTAGACCTGATTGTCTCATTTCCTTATCCCAGCTTGACTTAATTAAAGGGATAAAATCCTGTCTATTGAACCATACATTAAGAAACCTAAAAGGTTTAGGATTGTGATTAATCAAGTTTGAGATCTGTAACAGCATGGGGGAATGGTCTGAAGTATGTCTGTTCAGGATTTGTATGGAGGATGAGGGAAACAGATTGTTCCAAGATATAGTACACAATCCTCTGTCCAGTCTTTTAGATGTAGGGTTTCTAAGTCTAGAGTTACTCCATGTGAACAAATTCCCTACTGTGTTTATTTCCTGGACTCCTAAACAGTTTATCCAAGTATTAAAGTCCCTAATGCTACCTAATGAGGTAGAACTAGGGCCCTTATATTCTGTGATGGATGTAATAGTATTAAAGTCACCTATAAACATGGTGTCTCCTAAGGTAATAGGTTCCAGATCTTTCCACAGATTCTTTCTACCTTCCCTATTCCTAAGGGCATACACAAAAACTGCATCCATTTCAAGATTAGTAATCTGATGCTTTATATGAACAAGTAAAAATTGCTCATTTGCATTCAGCAGATTGACTACCATTAGATCTGTCCACATAAGCCATATTTTACTATTAAACAGTGCTAGGCCACTAGAAAAGTGCAGTTTGTCTTTATATGAGTCTAATTTGGAGATATCATGCATAGGTTCAATTAGGCACAGCAACTGAATCTTATTAAGTTTAATTAGATTAGTTAGTCTCAACATAGATGATTTCATACCCCTAATATTCCAAACTAAGAAATTATTTGTAGGAAAACCATTCATTGTTCACCAGACTTATTACTTTTAGTAGATGACCTAAGCATCATTTTATTGATCTGGCTGAAATAATTGGTTTTCTTACCTTTAATCTTACCTTGTTGGGGTCATCTAGACTGGTAGAGGAGTTGAGGTCAATTGGTTTTCTTACCTTTAATCTTACCTTGTTGGGGGTCATCTAGACTGGTAGAGGAGTTGAGGTCAGCCTGATGTGAAGGATTAACCACTTGATCCAGCATAGGTTCTTGATGAGCAGTATGTTCAACCATCTCATCCTGTAAAATAGCAAACCTGTTTCCCATATGTCCTTGTGAGGACTGATTAGTAATTTTATGTCTATCCACATTAACAGTAAGAGTTCCAACATGAATATCATCAATAGCATATGGTCTTGGAGTAAAACTTGTGAATGCAGTATCATGTAAGAGTTTGGATATGGAGTTGTCACTACTATAAGGTTGGTTAGACCTAATAGGGTTAACAGGTGTGGAATCTTTGTCATTGATTGGGTCTCTAATCGTTTGGATTGGGGGACTGGATTGAAAGTTGTTAGAGGAGGAGGGCTTTTCCATCTGACTGACTTCTTTCCCATTATCCAAGCTGATAGATTCTGTCAAATCTTTGGTTGAAATCAAGGGAGGAGTATCAAACTTTTTCCCGGTTGCCTGCCACAAAGGTTGGTTAGTAATTAAATTTTGTTCAGGCTGGGTGGCACTTTGGTTTGGGCAAACAGCTCGACATTGATTTACTGAATGGCCTAATTTTTCACAGTGGTTACAGTATAAAGGGATGTCTTCATATTCAATGGCAAATTTTTTGTTATTAGTTATTGACCCCAATCTGATATGTTTGCACAAAGGTTTCTGGAGGTCAATTTCCACACAAAGTTTAATGGCTGAGGGTCTGGTAAGCATATCCGTGGCTAGGTCAGTTTTGATGAAGGATCCTATGCTATTACCTATTGACTCAATGGATGCTGTATTGTAGTAATACAGAGGAACTTCCCTAATAATACACCACACAGGGACTATAGGTGACTCTTTGTGAATTGAAAACTCAGGTGTCCATTTTAGCATTTTGAGTAAAATACCACTAAAATTCCATACACCTTTCATCCAACAGTGCTGATAGTCATTAAGAAGTTCAAAACAAATAAGAACGTGCTTGTAATCTAATGAGCCAAGCTGGTACTTACCTGAGAAACCTACAGTTTTGAAGTGTTGTTCCAACTGGTCCATGGTGCATCTCCCTTTGGTAAATTTACCTACCAGAGCATTGGTGTAATGGGATGACAGTTTGGCAATTTGTTCTTCGGAATATAAACAGGCCACGTCGCCCAGGTGATTGACTTTGGGGATTAGCTCGGGATTATTAGGTAGAACTTTAGCTAGTGGGGGAGATTTGGTTTTTAGGGCAGCAGCAAAGGATAGCGGTTGGGGAGGAGGGGGAAGGGGATTAGGGTTAGGGATTTCGGGGACATTTTGGGGTTGGGGATTTTCCATGGATGTAACCGTTAACGGAAAAAAGCCGTTACCGGCGGCCTCTCTTGAACAGCGGCTAACCTGCAAAGGAGATCGGAAAAAACAAACAAGAAGAAGAGGAAGAGATTAAGTGAAAGATGAGAATGGAGGTATATCGCACCGAAATCGCACCACAGTCGCACCAAGAAAACCGTTAGAATGTTTCCTTTCTTGTTCAAAGGAAATTTGATAAGCTAATTGGTCTAAAATCCTCAAATGAACATGGTGTTGGTTTTTTTGGTATGAGGGTAATCCAAGTACTGGAAATTTCCCTAGGAATTTCAGCACCAGCAATAAACTCGTTAACAGCATCAATCAAATCATGTTTAATTATAGGCCAACATTTAGTATAAAACTTAGGTGAAAAACCATCTGGCCTAGGACTGCTCGTCTTTTTTAAACTCTCAATGACACATTCTAGTTCTGATTCTACTACTGGCCTGGCAAGAGCATGATTATCATTATCATTTATAATACCAGGTATCTGACTTAAAAAATGAGAATAATAGGTATCATCAGTGACTAAATGAGGTTCAGTTAGTAAATCAGAAAAATAGTCAATTGCTTCCTTTTGTATGTCTAACTGGGAATTAATCCACTGACCCGCCCTATTTTTTATTTTGGTTATCTGAAGTTTGCAGTTTCTTTCTTGCACAACCTTGTGAAAAAAAGATGTGTTGTTATCCCCGAGCTTATGCCATCTTAATCTTGCTTTCTGTTTCCAATATTTCTCTTTTTCCTTTAGTACCTTAAGCAGTAGAGTATTTTTTTCATTTAGTTTAACACGCTCAGAGGATGAGGGGTTCAAGTCATAATTAACTTCCTGGATTCTTAAGTCTTCCTCAGCCTTTTTAACATTCAAATCTATGTTTCCAAATTTTTCTCTATTCCAACTCTTTAAAACTTTCTTAAGTCTGATCAATTTAAGATAGAATCTTAACATACCAGTTTCAGCCATAGGGGATTCCCAGCTATCACTTATCACACAGTTAAAATCATCTCTTTGAAACCAGGCATCAATAAATCTAAATGGCTTAGGATTGGAAGAGGTCAGATTGGAAACCTGAAGGAGAAGAGGGGCATGGTCAGAGGTTTGTCTATTTAAAATTTGGATCGAAGAGGATGGAAATTTAGTGATCCAAGAAATTGTGCTTAGGCCTCTATCTAGTCTTTTAGAAGTAGGGTTCCTTAGCCTAGAGTTACACCATGTAAAAAGGTTTCCTACCATATTAATTTCTTGAATTCCATTCGAGATGATCCAGGAGTTAAAATCTCTAATACTTCCTAAGGCCGGAGAACAAGGGCCTCTATATTCAGATAATGAAGTTATCGAGTTAAAATCTCCTATGAAGATAATATCACCCTTTGGGATAGACTGAAGTTCAGACCATAAAAACTTCCTACCGAGAGATTGGTGCGTTGAGAATGGTGTTTTAATGGTTTGAGATTTATTTTTATTGGTATTTGTAGGAGTTGCGGATGATGGGAAGGAAATGGAAGAGTTCCAACTTTTTAACAACTTTGAATCATGTATCAATTTAAAAATTAAATAAATGATGCTTTTGTAAAGCTGCCTTCTATTACGGCAATGGACGACGGTGCAGAGACGGCAACAAGAATCAGTGGTCTTTAGGAGTAAGGAACCATTTTTTGAGTTATTCCTCCACTAGTAAATGTACAATAATATATTGATTAATTCCAATTACAATTCTAAAAAAATATTTAGGCCCTAGTGGTAAGCAAATTTTGGCTTTTGAATTTTACAAAATTTTGAATTATGATTTGATTTTTCAAAATTCTTATTTTACAGAACTTTTTATGGTCTAAAGGTTTGAGATTTAATTTATTTTCCAATAAGAATTAGAGTTCTATTTAGTAATACAACACTGCGAGCAGGAAGGTGCACTTAAAAAAGTATGATTTCGGGTGTTGAGATTGATGGGTTTATAGTTTTTGATGTGGTGAGATTGAAAGATTGATGTGTTAAGAAACGTGCTTGCATGGTTTTGGATTGATATTGATTAGTAACTACATGTGTTGCTGATGACAGGAGGAAATGGGAAGAGGTGTTGGTTCAAAGGTTCATCAGAGCTCTCTTGGTTCCAATCAAAATTAAGAGCTCCAACTTTATTTTGCACCCTTCTAATCCAGTTTCGAATTTGGAACTAGTTGTGTGACCATGTTCAAATTGCATTGTATAATTAATACTTCTAGAAGTGACACTAATCAAGAATATTTAGCCTTTGTTCTTTTCAACTTAACTCGGTTCAATTTAAATAAGTATAATTAAATTATTGACATTTATTTCACTTTAATAAGTTTATATTTCACCATCAAATTATTAAAAATATATTTTATTTTTATGTTTTCTATTTATAACTAAATGTGCACGTTCCCTGCATGCATGCACCACTGTATTCATGGCCTTACCTATATAGTGACAAAACAAACGTCAGAAACTACAACGGCATGTTGCATGCATGTATCTTGATCTAGAGTTTTCTTTCTTGTTCCATTTTTAAAGATTTTTTTTGCATGAACTGTAACGTAATCTAAGGCCATCTCTATGTGTTAGGTGAATTATTCTCTTTAGCTAAAATATTTAGTGAAGAGAGAAAAAAACCCCAACCCCAACCATGTTTTATCCAAATTGATTAGCAAAATATAGGGAGCTAATGAAAAAAAATACAATTTGTCTCAATGTTTTCAACATATTGTCTACGTAAAAGATCGATGGCCCTAGATTATGTTAACAAAAGAGAATGCTTCAAAAAAAACTTTATTGACAATTTTAGGAAAAGAGAATGATTCAACTAATTCTTAGAGAACGATGGCCCTAGATTATGTTACAATTCATGCAAAATAGAATTTAAAAAAGAAGAAGAAGAAAGATGGATAAAACTCTAGATCGAGGATACATGAACATGCCACGTTTATAAGGATACATGCAGACAATTTCAACAATAAAAATCTTGATGCAGACCAGATTCGTGATTCCATTTCATGACCTTATATGACACGTGTAAGCCAACTGCACGACTAAGGTTCATGAATCCATTTGCTGATGATATGGTTTGTGAATACATTATCTTTGGTATTTTAATTATCTCCGCTCCATGAAAAATACCTTCTCGGTTCTTATTACATAAGTTTAACTATTTTATGCAAAATGAATTGGATCAAAACAAGCAGGTATGTGCTTGCTTGATAGTTGACACCTATGTTTTTGTGCTTGAAACAGACATGTTCTAAATAATAAAAAAATTCCTTTGAAATGAAAGTTATTAAAATATGTAAAAAAACTCATTGTGTTTTACCCTTTTACTGTTTTTTTCTTATTTCCTTTGGTGTTAGGCTACACAACAAAATTGCACTTGAAATTGTTGTTAGGCATGTCCTAATTTTGTGCTATGCCATTTTGCTACTTACGTCAATCATTTTCTAGTTTCATTTTTCCTTGTTTTTATGTTTTCTTTTTAATTGCACATCTGAGGCTATTTGTTTGAGTAATTTATTTGGGTTCATGATGGTTGAGGTGGGGCGAAGGAGTCACAAAAGTTTGAAACCCTAAACCTAACCCTAACCTCCACATGGCATCCTCGAGTCACAACCAAACACGGAATCCTTACAATGACGCTTGTGAGAGGTATATCATCTCAACATTTTTAATAACGGTTTCCATATATCTGTACACATAGCATGCTATTTTATCTATCATATACAATAGTTGGACAACCTTTTCAAATTTGTTTAATCATAATTTTTTTATCAAAGTATTAACTTCATCTAGTTTTGGAATGGAATTATGTTCTTCTTTGTTAGACATCACTATATTGTGCTTCTAACTGCGTGCGATTTCTAAGTGCGATTTCTCCAAAACGATATTTTCTACGTCGTTTCACTCTTGCTCCGTTCTTGCTCTCCTACCTTTCTCTGGTTTCCATCTGATAACAGCTATATTCTCGCTCTGATACCTCTCTTCCGCCGCTATGGCGGCTCCGCCGTCTGGTAGCGGTGGCTACGGGGGAGGAAAATCCTTCCTCCAGGCCCTTGCTAATCGCCCTCCGCCCCTTCATGATTCCCTCCCCTCGAACCCGGATATTAAACCTAAAGTCCAATTCAAAGGGGAGATTGCGTGCCTTGTCACCCGCAAGGATGCTGATACTCTCGCTTCTCACTACAGCAATTCTTTGATCGGTAAGTTTGCCCGAGGGAAGCCGACGATGATTCAACTAAACAATGCTTTTAATTCTGCATGTTTTAAAGGCAAGTTCCAGATTGGCTCAATTGACTACCGCCACATCCTCATCCGATTCCATGAAAAGGAAGATTACCAACGATTCTGGCTCAAAGGACAATGGTCTTTTAATAACTCTCAAATGAAGGTCCTCAAATGGACTCCTGAATTTTCACTGGAGGCAGAATCGTCGATTGTGCCGGTATGGGTATCAATCCCTCAAGTTCCTGTTTATTTTTATAACTCCTCTATGCTTGAAGTTATTGGGAATCAAATTGGGAAATTTATTAAAGTTGATGCTGCTACTGAGGCTCTGTCTAGGCCTTCTTGTGTCAAAATGTGTGTGGAAGTCGACCTAAAAAATAAATTACCAACACATATTAGAGTGGGAATTGAAGAGGAAGGTAATGAATTTAATGTGCGCAAATTACCTCTAGAATATGAGGATATCCCACCATATTGTTTCCACTGCAAATGTATAGGTCATGAGGACAGTTACTGTGTATATTTACATCCTGAACTTAAGAGAATTTGGACTAAAAAAACAGAGCTCAATACAATGAAAACATCTGACGCTCAACAGATTAATCTAACTCAGGTTGATTCTCTTAAAGCAGGGAGCTCTGGAGTTTCTATAATGGAAAAACAAAAAAATTCTCAAACTCAGAAAATGATATATGTTCCTAAGAAACTCTCTAATGCTGAGCAGGACACTAATAAGACTAACCATTGTGGCTCTGATCCCCTAATGGCTCCACAGATTTCACTGATTCCTGATGATGTGACAAAGGATCTGCCAGTACATATTGGTAGGAATGATCTTATTGACTGTACTAATGAGTTGTCATGTCATGAAGAGAGCCAAGTAGTGACAATAGAAAAAGACAATGTGAATGATAAATTGATCCCACAGCTTAGTAAGATAATGCTGGTCCCTCCTCATGACATGACAGAAAAAGGTAATGATCTTAACACATGTACTAACCAGAATGCTCATATAGTCTCTGGAGGAGATCTTTCCTCCCACCTTTTTGATGGGGGTACCTCCCCTCCTGTTCCCCCCTCTGTTTATAGTCCAACTATGCATTTGAACAAGATATCTCAATCTGATCCTACTAACCTTAGGAAAGTCTTTGCTAAGGATGATTTGCATGGTAAGCGAGGTAGGTCTTTCTCTCCTTTCAATTCCATTATTGCTGCAAAAAACTTCATTTTTTCTCAGCAGAAACATAAGGAAAATAGGTTCTCTCTCTTGGCTGATGATGAGGCATTGGCTGATGATCTACACATTACTGAGGATCCTTTACAAACGGGCATACTGGAGGGAGTTTCCCTCTCAGCCTCCCTAGAAAAAAATGATGATCTGGTGCATAAGGTTAGTCCCTCTCCCCCTCTCCAAGGTAAGATAAGGTCTGATAGCTCTGAAAGGAAACACTCAAAAAAAGGTAATGATTCCTTCTTTTCATAGAAGAATATCATTATGACCAGATCAAAAAGCTCCTCTAATGTATCCCCATGAATAGTACATCCAATAAGCTTAAAATGTTGGTTTGGAACATTAGGGGCATGGATACATCCATACTAAGGCTCTGTAATCTTTCTCAAAGGCATAAATTTGATCTTATTTGCCTAATAAAGCCTAAACATGACAACTCTCAATGTGATTCATATAGACAGAGACTGAAATTGGATTACTGTCTCTCAGCCAATAGTGGTCAAATCTGGTTGTTCTGGTCATCAAGTTTAACACTAATGGTTAAAAATGATAATCTGCAGTTTCTAGCAGTTAATTTGAGTTGTGCTAAGCTTAACAAATCAATGGATGCATTCTTCATTTATGGTCTTAGAACTAGAAGTGGAAGGCTTCCCCTTTGGTCAGACCTGAGCTCTTACAGTCACTCTGAATCCCTATTTATAGGAGATTTTAATGCCATTTCTTCTATTAATGAGTATAAAGGTCCATCCTCTCCAAATTTAGGTAGCATAAGGGATTTTAATGGCTTCATAAATGGTTTGGCTTTGGAAGAAATTAACACTTCTGGTAATCTGTTTACCTGGTCAAATAACAGACTAAGATCTCCCACAATTAAAAGATTGGATAGAGGTTTGTGCACTCAATCTTGGTCTTCATGTTTTCCTGAGTCTTCTATTCAGATACTAAATAGAGCTAGCTCAGATCACAGTCCTTTGTTATTAACTGTAGGTAGTGACTCTCCTTCTTGTCCTAAGCCTTTTAGATTTCTCAATACATGGTATAAGAGGAAAGAGCTTAATGAAGTCATTAAACAAAACTGGGATATTCCTGTAAATAATACTGGAATGTTAGCTTTTTATCTTAAGTTAGTCAGACTTAAAAGGATTCTCAAAATCTGGAATAAGGAAAAATTTGGCAACATTCATGATAATGTGATCCAAGCTGAACTAACATTACAGGCTCAAGAATCTTTAACTGATATTTCAGGATCTTTGCCAGATCAGGTTAAATTGAAAGAGGCTAGGGCTAGGTTAGTTTTGGCATTGTCTGAACAGAAAAATTACTGGAAACACAAGGCTAAAGTAAAATGGTTGCAAGAGGGAGATAACAACACCAGTTTCTATCATAATTCTATAAAGGAAAGAAATAATAGACTGAAAATTACAAAGATAAGAAGCAAAAATGGACAGTGGCTAGACAACATTCATGATATTGAAATGGAGGCTATTAATTACTACCAGGAACTTCTGAGTGAGGAATCTTCCACTTTCAGCTCTCCATTTCAGTATCATTTTCTGAATCATATCCCATGTTTGGTCACTGAGGCTGATAATGATAATCTACTGCTGCCAGTTTCTTTGGAAGAGCTTAAAAAGACTGTCTTTAGTTTGAATAAATCTAGCAGTCCTGGTCCGGATGGTTACACTGCAAAATTTTATGTCAAGTCTTGGAACATTATTGCTATAGATCTACTACGTGCTGTTCAGGATTTTTTATCTTCATCTATTATGCCTAGGGGCATAGGAAGCACATGGATTACTATTATTCCAAAGAAGAAAAAACCAATTTCCTTTGATGATTACAAGCCTATAAGTCTCTCTAATGTGATTAATAAGATTTGCTCTAAAGTGCTTATGGAGAGACTTAAAGCTATTATGCCTAAATTAATCTCCCCTAATCAAACAGCATTCCTACATGGCAGGGACATTTCAGATAATGTTATTTATTTACAGGAAATGGTAAGGCTGCTCAATAGGAAGAGAAGGGAACCTAATTGCATAATAAAATTAGATCTCAAAAAGGCTTTTGATAGGGTTAGATGGTCTTTTCTATACAAAGTACTTGCTAAATTTGGTTTTCATCCAAAATTCATTTTCTCAATTATGAAAAACCTTTCTCAAGCTTGGTTCTCTGTTCTTATTAATGGCAAGCCTTGTGGTTTTTTCCAATCTTCTAGGGGTATTAAGCAAGGGGATCCTCTATCCCCATTTTTGTTTAATATTTTCTCTGAGTCATTTTCCAGGAGTATGGATTATATATTCCAAAGTGGTAAGCTTTCACCCTATGACCTGCCAGGTAATCCTCCAAGAATTTCACACTTATCATATGCTGATGACACTGTCATTTTCTTTAAAGCAAATAACTTAACTTTGGTAAGATTAAAAGCCTTTTTATCTACCTTTGAAGAAGTCACTGGACAATCAATTAATTATAGTAAGAGTGACATTTTCATAGGTAAGCATGCTACTGTTCAAAGGGTGAATCACATTAAGAGAATTATGGGAATGAAAATTGGTACTTTTCCATTCATGTATCTAGGTGTTCCAATTTTTACTGGTGCTGCAAAGAAGATCTACTTTCAACCCCTTTTTGAGCAGATTGATAGTAGGATTGGTAATTGGAAAAATAGGTGGATAACTACTGGTGGAAAAATTATACTAATTGAATCCTGTATTTATTCAATTCCCCAGCATATCTGGCAAGTAATTAAGCCTACAAGTTTGATTGTTTCCACCATTGAAAAAAAATTGAGTAGATTTTTTTGGGGTGAGAATGATCATAAACCAAAAAGAGCATGGAGAAAATGGACTGCTCTTTGTGCATCAACTGATCAAAATGGCTTGGGTTTAAGAAGTATAAGGACAATTGTTAAAACTTGTTCTGTAAAGTTGTGGTGGAAATTTCAGTTGGCAGATACTTTATGGTCTCACTTGTTGGCTAACCTTCCACCATCTTACAGAACCTCCCCTAATTGGAAAAGAATTTGCTCAGTTAATTCTTGGGCAGAAGCTAACTCAAGGGTAATAATTGGAAATGGTGAATGTAATTTCTGGAATGCAAATTGGCTGGGGATTGGGATTTTATCTGATTTGTGTGATCAAAATAATATAGGAATTGATGAGAACTGTTCTGTTGCTGAATTTATAGCCAATAAATCTAGCCTTATACCTTTAATTCAACCATTTCTGCCCCCTGATATTACTATTCTTTTGCAGGACTCAAGAACCTGGCCTCATAGACCTGATAGACTAATCTGGAAGCCAGGTGCTGATGGTAATTTCTCATTCAAAGCTACTTATTTGTTACTTTGTAACAACTCAGGTCAGTATGCATCTCCACTTCATTTCTGGAACTCTAGATTTGAGAAAAAAATATCTGTGTTTATGTGGAAAGTGACAAACTCTCTTCTTCCTTTTGATAATACTCTTAAAAATCTCAGAATCAGTTTGGCCTCTAAATGCTGTATGTGTAATTTACATGAGGATGATCTAGATCATTTCTTTAACTCCTGTGAGTTTTCCTTGAATGTTTGGAAAACCATACATCAGTTTATGGGAATTAGGGACAGGGATTTTCATTCTGTGTGGGACAGATTATCTGCTTACTTATCCCTCCCCACCCTATCTAAATTACATTCCATTATTGTGAGAACTGCAGCAATTTATACCTTCTGGAATTTATGGAAGATGAGGAATAGATTTATTTTTGATTCAGTTAAGCCCTCATCTTCCATAGTGCTTCAGCAGATTAGAGATCAAATTTTCTATTCATTCTCTGCTAAACCAGTATATATAGTCTCTCCACTTGATCTAAGTATTGCAAACCACTCCTACTTGCCTCTCATTAAAAGACCCCCAAAGCCTAAAATCTGGAAAATTGCATGGGTCAGACCAAAAACTGGTTTTAAAGTAAATGTGGATGCTGCTTGGTGCTGTAAGACGAATAAGTGTGGCCTTAGCATGATCATTAGAGACTGTAGAGGGAGTTTTAAGGAAGCTTATACCTCATTTACTAATGCAAAATCTCCCCTAGAAGCTGAGTTAAAAGCTATTTTATTTGCTACTCAATTTTCCACTCCTCTGTCCACTGTCTGCATGGAATCAGACTGCCTTAATGCTGTGCTATATGTTACTGCTCCATTAAGATCCCCCTGGGAATTGTTTGATTTAGCAGATGAGATTCATTTTTCTTTGGGTGATATACACATTATGCATACATTTAGGGAAGCCAATCAGGTTGCTCATTTGTTGGCAAAAACTTGCTTGTCACAAAAATGTAATTTGGCTTTTCCACATTTTTCTTTGCTTCCTAACCTAGTCTAGGGCTTAGTTAGGCTAGACCAAATGAATACTCCTTCTCTGCGGATTGCCTCCTAGTTTGGATGCTACTCAGTAAAAAAATTTTTCTTGCAGATCAAATGTTGATATCAGGCTTCATGCAAAGATGGTCCCCTGCTGCTTTTGAAGATGGTTCTGCCCATCATGACTGTAGTTGGATTCGGACCTAGATGGTTTGGTTACTCGTGTTGATAAGGATGGATATCTTCGCTTCCAATTTTTTCTAACGCCCACCTCTCTTTTTGGTATATATCCGAGAGTCATCTGCAAGCAGCTAGATTAGGTTTCGATTTCTACTTCAGGCCAGTATGTGGAGGTTAGCTCTTTATTTATGTGGAGAGGGTTTCGACTGCCTTGTGTTTCTTCTTGGATTCACTAATAAGTTTCGATCCTTTCCACCATAGATAAAGAGGCCTCTCCTCCGACTTGATGCTAATATGTATTTCTTCTCATTCTTTTGGGGGCAACAAGCGTTGCTCTGATAGCCAGTGATCATTCATGTATATCCTACTATTGCTTCGGCTTTTCTTTACTGTCTATTTTTTCGGCTCGGGAAGGCCTAATAGAATTTTCCCCCATCTACGGATGGTTTTAATTAAAAAAAATATATATGTTCTTCTTTGTTTTTATTGTAAATTCAACTAGAAGTTTTTTTTTCATGTCCTTTTCATATCATGTTAATGATATTAAAATCAACATCCACTTACTACATTTGTTGATGGTCTAGAGTAATGTAAGGTTCTTTCCATTTTCTGATAACAATGTGTTTGTTGTGACTTGGCCTTCTTACTCTAACTCTATTCTCTTAAAATATCAATCACTTTATAAAAAAATGATTTCGATCGAAACAAGTAGCCACGTTACATGCACGCACAAATATAGTGGTTCGTGAATACATGGAACATGCACGTTTACTTATAATTAGAAAACATAAAAAAATATTTTTTAATGATTTGATGGTGAAGTATGTATTTACTAACTTAAATTATACTTCAATGCACTTAACTAATTTGAACTCCGTTAAGTTGAAAAGAACAAAACCTAAATATTCTTGATTAATGTCACTTTTTGTCTGTACAATGCAATTTTAATGTGGTCACAACCTGATTCCAAATTTGAAACTGAATTCGAATGGTGTTAAAAAAAATTGGAACTCCTAAGTTTTATTGGAACTGGAGAGCTCTGAAGAACCTTTGAATCAACACCCTTACCCATTTCCCTCCCATCATTAACAATGATTACAGATACCAATCAATATCAATCTAAAACCATGCAATCATCTTTCAATCTCACCACGTCAAAACCTACAAATAAATCAATATCAACACTCAAAATCATACTTTTTAAGCGCACCTTCCTCCTTGCAGTGTTATTTTACTACAAAGAACTCTAATTCTTATTGAAAATAAATTAAAATCTCAAACCTTTAGAGCATAAAAAGTTCTATAAAATAGGAATTTGAAAAATCAAATCATAATTCAGAATATCGTAAAATTCAAAACCTAAAAGTTGCTGACCACAGGGCCTATATTTTTTTATAATGTTGTATGGAATTAGAAAATATTATATTACATTTACTAATGGAGAAACAACCAAAAAATTATTGTTCCTCATGCCCAAAGATAGTGGATTCTTATGTCCGTCTCTCCACCGTTGTCCATTGCCGAGACCGGAGGCAGTTTTACAAAAGCACCATTCAACCTGTTCTAAATTTGAAATATGATTCAAAACCATTTAAAAAATTGGACCTCTTCCATTTCCTTCTCATCATCCGCAACGACTACAAATACCAATAAACATTAATCTCAAACCATTGAAACACCTTTCTCTATGCAACAATCTGTTGTTTTCATCACATGAAAACCTATGAATATCATACCTTTTAAGCACACATTCGAGGAGCATTGTAATACTAAAGAGAACTTTGGATCTTGTTACAAAATATTTCTGAAGTTCCCTGAGATATCCCATAGTAGGGGAGTCATGCAATAGGGCTTTTGTCGTCACTTTCCTCTCTATCGTGTGTAGCACACTGTCCAAAGAAATCATCCACATCACACTATCGCCAAAGAAGGGACGGTGGATCTAAAGGTAGGAATTAGGGGGAAGCCGAAGCTAGGGAATTTTTGGAAAGAATAGTTTGGAAAAAGGAAAGTAAAAAGGGAGTCATAATTAGGATATGGTGTTTATATGGCCCAGCTAGCAAAGCTAAGGGCTGCCATGCACAGCCCAATGGCGAAGTCAAACTTTTTCAAACCCAAGTCATCTTAAACTTAAGCATACACTACGGAGAACATGGACCGTTAAAGGAGGAACTAACAACGACCATGAAAGCCACGAACCGAGAAAGTTGAGATCGTGATACACCCCATGATCTACTTTCCTAAAAATAGGGAAACGCGTTCAGGTCTGTCTATAAATACACCAAATAGACAAGAGGCTAAGGTAAGCGTTACTATTCTGAGAAATTCCATTTCTTAAAGAGAAGACTGACTTGATCATCGGAGGTGAACAACAAAGAAGCTACCAGAACAACCAAGTAATTTTGGTGGCATTTGTAGGGACATGGAATTTTTTCTTTTTTTCTGGTTGCTCAGGTAAGCAATGGTGTTCACCAAGAGTGAAAAAAAACACAATCATCAGCACAAGAGCAAATGCTTGGACAAAAAGGGGGAACGCACCATCAGCAGCATCATATCCCAAGTAATGAAAAAGAGCCCAGTAAAGAGGAAACAAAAGAGGGAGAAGAGAAAGCGGAATCTCCAAATGTGTGACACTGAAAAATGGGCATTTACTGCATTCTTATAAGCGAACAGGGAAGACCTGTACGATCAAGTTTTGAAGACTCTGAGGCAAACACCCCCAAAGCCAGAGAAAAGGGTAAATCAAGAATGCGAACATCTGCACTATGAAGAAGAACTGCGTGACATTGTCACAGAAGATGATGCGGATAAGTCGCCTCTTGGACCGTATTTGCAAGATTTAAGATGCCAAAATATTTCAAGCTCCCTCTACACGTTAAATTCTATGATGGTACCATGGACCCAAAAGAGTTCTTGCATTCATATAGAAACAACATGAAATTCTGGGATGCAAACATAGAATTAGTATGCAAGGTGTTTCTCATCTTTCTATTAGGAATGGCGATCACGTGGTACGAAGACCTTCCGAACGGAAGTATCAAGTCTTGGGCACAGTTTTTCAGATCTATTTTTAGGACGTTTCTATCAGAAATAGAAGTTCACTAGAACGATTGATGCTCTCAACAACATAGCACAGCGAAGCGATAAAAGCCTCGCGGAGAATCATAACTGATTTGTCATGGAGAGCCTACAAGTTTGTGACTTGTCATTTCAATCGCCATTGGGTGCTTTTACAGGGGGGTATGAGATCCATAGAATTTTACAAAGAGATGACGAAGAACATGCCAGAAAACCCAAGGGAACTACAGAAAATGATTGAACAACATGTGCAAACAAAGTAGGCGAACAACCAAAAAATAGAAAAGGAGTGAGGCGAGAAGTGAGAAGCGAACAATAAAAGATTTGGAGAAGAGCTGGACTAAAAAGGAAAAGGAAACATTGTTTTCAGAAGAGAAGAACCAGGATTGCAGGGTTTATCATTCCAAGATACGCCTCTAACGAAGAAAAGGAAGGATATATAGCCAGCAAATAAGCATCTATTTTGAGAGCCAGCACCAATGATCTCACCGCCAGAAAAAAGATCTAGGGATTTTTATTGTGCCTTCCACAAAGATCATGGCCATGACATTGAGTATTGCAGGGACCTAGAAGACATATTGAAGAAAATCTGAGGTATGGAAACTTGGGCCAATATAGGAAGTAACAAGTCTGTATGGGGATAAAAGTAAGACAGTGAACATGTTTCCTAGAAACCAAGGTACTGCGACCACAATGGCTAAAAATCAAAAAATGATTGTGGCTGTAGAATACAACAACAACATGGATAGTGAAGCATTGGAAACAATTATCTTCTCTATACACAGATCCACGGAGTCACTATCCAACAATTCTTGGAAGCCCAAAGCAAGATATTCTCCCCCACAAGAACCAGCTGATAAAAGGTTTCGACCAAACGAAGTGATTACCTTCAGCGGCCTTCAGGGAAAATGACAGGCTGGGCTTCAAAAGAACATACCTAAAAAATTCCACATCTTTGATGGTTGGATTCACAGTGTGAGTAGAGACACCTCTAGGAAATATACAGTTGCATGTAACAATCAGGGAGAACTGGAAAAATTGCACCATCATGTGCGACTTCATGGTTATGGACATCCCTAAGTACATTTAACGTCGTAATTGGAAGACCATGGATGAACATAGCTAAGGAAATTTTATCCCCTTATCACCTGGTAATGAAGTTCCCAACCGCAGCTGGAGTCGCAACAATTAGGAGTAACAAGCAACCAGCCAGGCAGTGCATATTCATAGCAATGAAGGCAGAAAGATGGGAGAAAGGTGAAGCTGGTTAACACCATTTTAGGAGGTAACTTACTGGAACAATCAGACACATCAGTGGACTTAAGAGAAGAAACAAAGTTGGCAAGCCTAGATGGTGAAGACAATTTCAAATGCGTAAAGGTTAAAAGCACCTTCCAAGCGAAGAAAAAGCAAAAATTATTCAAATTTTGCAAAGCCACGGGGATACTTTCGCATGGGACGCACAGAACATGGGAGAAGTGAGCCCAGACATCGATACTCATTCATTGAGTATCATTAGCTTGGTCAAACCTTTTAAACAAAAATAGTGTTGCTTTGCTTAGCAATAGGCAAAAGGCGATCGAGGAGGAAGTTGCATCGTTGTTGCAAGCCAGTATAATAAAAGAAGTTATATACCCAAAATGGCTAGCAAACCCAGTCATGGTGAAGAAATCAGATGTTTCTTGGAGAATGTGTATTGATTTCACGGATTTGAATAAAGCATGTCCATAAGATTCCTACCCCTTTCCAAAGATCGATCAACTAGTAAAAGCGATTTCAGGATACAAATTCTTGGCATTCTTGGATGCATACAAAGGACACCGCCAAATACTGATGAACCCAGATGCTACAGAGAAAACAACCTTTATAACAAGCTTCAGAATGTTTTGTTATGTAAAGATGCCGTTTGGACTCAGAATGCTGAAGCAACATACCAAAGAGTGATCGATTAGGCATTCCAAAGCCAAATAGGGAGAAACTTTGAAGCTTATGTTGATGATATGGTGATCAAGAGTAAGAAGGTATGAAGCTTTGTTGCAAACTTAAAAGAAACTTTGGACACATGGAAAGCCATAGGGATGAAGCTCAACCACAAGAAGTGTGTAATTGGATTGGGTGCTAGAAAGTTCTTAGGATACAGGGTTTCTTCAAAAGGTATCGAAGCTAACCCATAAAAGATCCAAGCTATAGCAAATCTCCCTCGGTCGTGAACGGTTAAAGAAGTGGAAATCTTAATAGGATCACTGGCAGCGCTTAGCCGCTTCGTATGAAAGGTAGCGGAGAAGCATTTTTCACTTTTTGAAGTGTTAAGAAAGGCAAGAAAATTTAGTTACACCAAAAACTATCATAGAGCATATGATGGGTTAAAAGACCAACTACAAGCATTACCAATATTGAAATCACCCCCACCTGGAGAGACATTGTACTTGTACTTAGCGATCTCACAAAACACTGTCAGCTCGATGTTGGTTTGCCTGGAAGGACAGAAGCAAGTTCCAGTTTATTACATCAGCAGAATCCTGTAAAAAGCAGAGAAGGCTTACATGCCAGTTGAAAAGATAACTTTAGCCTTGGTGGGAGGTCATTGCAGTACCTCTCAAAGTTAAATTTATAAGCCCTAATGCTTCATATCTACAACTAAGTAGATGATGGCAAGTTGGGGTCATCCACGAAGAAGAGAGATCTTTCTAAGGGTTTATACATATAAGGTTGATATAAGACTATAGATAGATATATATATATATATAAGCAAGTAAATGGGGGGGGGGTTGGTTTTGGTCCTAAGTTATGAAATTAAAAAACAAGCTAACTAACAAAGTCAAACAACTATGCTAATCATGCAACAACTAAGAAAAATGGGTAAAAACTACAAAAGACAAAGCCTTGGAGGAAATTAATATCCACTTCCAAACCTAATGTAGATCATTGAACCATCTACTAATTCTATCACATTCGTTACCTATGGGGAAGGTTAAAACTTCCCAATTGAAGATCAACATTCATTTCTTCTAAATAGTAATTCACAAAGATGGTCAACGACCATTTGCAAACCACATTGATAATCACTTAAGACATTCAACGACCATAAAGATATTTCATCAATGGCATTATACACGAAGAACCATGGATTTGATAACAACAAGCCTTCTACCAAAGACATAGCCATTTAACCAAACATAGCATTCATTAGGATAAACCTATAGGATAAATATGAGAACAATCCACACTAACATACGTATCTAGCAAGAACTACAACACATTATAAACTAGAAGTTCTAAGTCCATGTTCTTGGATTTTCATGCCAAATGAGTTATGAAATTTGCAACTTTCCTAGCACCCTAGCATTTTAATCATACAAACACTTCCTATTCTCAAACAACCCATGATATAAATGAAATAAAAAATCAAATTGAAACACATGAATCTTAAATAACAAATGCTTCAAGAAAGAGCAAAATAGAGGTTCTTACTACACAGACATGGAAGCTTCAATCAATTGCTCCCAAGATTAAACTAAACTAGATAATGAAAAGACATGATTAACCTACAAAAACTAAGAAACGAAAAAAAAAGGAAAACAAGGATTTTGAACCCAAAAAATTGCAGGAAGGAGAGGAGGAAAAAGAGAGGATAGGATTTAGTCTTTATAGTACACAAAAAGGCAAAGAAGATTTTTGGCCACCCAGAGTTCTTGATGTGGAAACTAATCTTCGCCCGTCGCGAGAACTGTAGTCTGCAATCCTAAATTCTTTCCTTCTTGGTTCAAATTCTCCTCTTTACTTCAATTTTCTTCCATTCTTAAAGTCTTCAAATCTTCAAAGAAAGTCCTCAAAGTCTTCAAAAGGTGATCTTCAACTGCCTCCGATCTTCAAGTTTTGATGTTATTTCCTCGTCACACAAAATCCATTTAGAAATGGTAAAAAAAGTGCAAAAGTTGCTCTTACCTCTCATAAGAGAATTTCAAAGCAAAACACAAGCTCTAGTTGATAAAGAGCATAAAAGTGATCCCAAAAAGTCCCAAAATATGCACATAAAATGGACACATCACTTAGTTTATTTAGCACGAAGATTGAGAACGTATTTTCATAGTCACCGCATAGTGGTTTACACAGGGTTTCCAATCAAGGACATCCTCACTAAGATCGAGTCTTTAGGAAGATTAGCAAAGTGGGCCTCAGAACTAGGTCAATTTGAAATACAATTTCAACCTAGAACAGTGATCAAAGCACAGACATTAGCAGACTTCATTGCATAAATGACAAGCAAAGAAACACAGGGGGAAAGCGTATAGCAGAGTTTGAAAATTGACAAAGGAAAGACAAGATGGGAGGAAGTTGCTTGGACGTTGTTCATTGATGGTGCATCCAGCAAGGAAGGTTGCGGAGTAGGATTCCTATTGGTAGACCCAAATAGGGGTGAACACAGACACTCATTACTAATTGATTTTTTGCTCACTAAAAACAAAGCAAAATACGAGTATCTAATTTGTGGACTAGATATCACTGTCAGAATGAAATTCACAAGCGTTTGAGTGTCCAGTAATTTGCTAAGTGTAGTCCAACAAGTGCGAGGTGATTATGAGGTGTGAGAAGACCAGTTGATGAAGTATTTAGGTAAGGTGCAACAACTCATAGCCTAGCTTGAATATTTCGACATACAACACATCCCGTAGAGAGAAAACACAAAGGCATGTGGGAGGTCGTCGCCGTACCTCTCAAAGTTAGTATTTATATACCCTCAATAATTATTATCTACAACTAAGTAGATAGCGGCAAGTCAGGGTCATCCATGAAGAAGAGGGATTTTCTCAATCGTTTAAACATAAATGGTTGATAATATGCTAGGATAAGATATATATATATATATATATACATATAAAAGCATGTAAATGGGGGGTTTGATTGGTTGGTTGTCCTAAGTTATGAAAATTAAAAGACAAAATAACTAGAAAAGTCAAGTAACTATGCTAATCATCAAACAAACTAAGAAAAAGGGTTTTGAAACTAAAAAAACAAAGCCTTGGGGGCAATTGATAACCACTTCCAAACCAAATGTAGATCATTGAACCATTCACTCATCCTATCACAATTTTTACCTGTGGACGGAGAACCATAGATTTTGCAACAACAAGCCTTCTACCAAAGACAAAGCCAGTCAACCAAACATAGCTTTTATTAGGCAAAACCTAGAACAAACCACATTCAAGGTTCAA
Source organism: Rubia yunnanensis (assembly GCA_037428765.1). NCBI lineage: Eukaryota > Viridiplantae > Streptophyta > Magnoliopsida > Gentianales > Rubiaceae > Rubia > Rubia yunnanensis. The sequence goes on from CM075064.1 coordinate 67,306,625, forward strand.
CCTATCATTGCATATATAGGATAAATATGAGAACAATCCACATTAACATACTTATCTATCAATAATCACAACACATTATGCACAAGAAGTTCTAAGTTTATGTTCTTAGATTTTCATGCAAAGGAGCTAAGGAATTCGTCACTTTCCTAACTCCCTAACACTTAATTATACAAACACTTCCTATTCTCAAACAACCCATGGCATAAATGAAGTAAAACATAGCATTAAGAACACATGAATGCTAAATAACAAAGGCTTCAAGAACGAGTGAAACAATCTATTCACTACTTCGACTACTTGTTGTGAAGATAAATCTTCATCCTTCTTAGATAGTAGTTTGCAAGAGTGAATTCGACATCTCTTGTCAAACCTCACCAATGACTCCCTTAGCCGAAACACAACTAAAAGTATCCCATTGATGGCATTGAGCACAAAGAACCAACAAGCTTGGCAACACTTATAAACACTACACCGTGTCTAAGCATTTAACTAATTCATACATTTACACAAGATTAGTCAAGAACGATCGACATTCATAGACTTCTCTCATTTTCTACCTAAAACAAACATGACAATGAGTTTGACATCATCATATTCATCTAGCAATTATCAAAACACCAACATCATTAAGAAGCTCTAACTCATGCTCTTGGATTCCACATTAAAAGAGGGGAGAATTAGCTACTTTCTCTCAACCCTAACAAGTAATCATACAAGCAATTCATATACTCAAGCTTATAACAACATCAATGCCATTAACAATTCACACTTAAAGCTCGATAAATGCACAATAGCAAAAGCACCAAATAGATAGTTATGGTTCTTACTACATATATATATGTGTGTGTGTGTGTGTGTGTGTGTGTGTGGAAGCTTCAACCCATTGCTCCCAAGATAAAACTAAGCTAGATAATTAAAATACATGATTAACCTACAAAAATTAAGAAAAGAAAGAAAGAAAAACTAGGGTTTGAACCCAGAAAAATGTAGGAAGAAGAGTATGGATTCGTGTTGTAGAAGAGGAGAGGATAAATTGAGTATTTATGGTACAAAAAACAAGAAGAGTTTCTGGCCATTTGTCCATCGCGAGTCGTGACGGGCTCGCGACGGCCTCGCGATTGACTCCAGTTCCAGCACCATTTTTTCTTTCTTCTTTTTGTTTCATGTCCTCCTTTTCTCTTCACTTCTTCAATTCTTCAAATCTCAAAAGCTCAAATACAAGTCTTCAAATCTTCAAAGGTATCCTTCAAAGTCTTCAAAGTCTTTGAAGTCTTCAAACAAATTACCTTGTCACACAAAATTCTCTAGAAAAGTAGTAAAAGTGTAAAAGTCGCTTTTAAGTCTCCTTAGAGAATTTGAAGGGAAAATGCCACATTTAGAGCATAAAAGTGTACAAAAGTGAATTCTACAAGTCCTAATAATACCGTATAAAATGGGCACATCGAACCTCCCCACACTTAAACCTTACTCACCCTCGAGTGAGAAAAGATTTAAGCACACGAAGGAATTCATGTGTCCACATCCTAACTAATATTCCCCCAATCAACACCTCACAAAAACTCTGTATATCATAAATCCCAAAATCAAAGCTCAAATGAGATTTTTTCACACACACAACCCCAATTCCTAAATCTAACAAAACCTACCACTTATCAATTCACTACCCATAAAAATGTTTCAAAGTCCCAAATTGATAATCCCAAAGTCCAATGACACAAATTGAAGTTAAAACCATATAGGAGGTTCAAGCACATACTTCACTTCATACCAATATATCAACCAAAATCCAATGACACAAAATGAAGTCAAAACCATAAAGGAGGTTTAAATACATACATCACCCAATGCCAATATATCAACCAAAACAAAGTATAAAAGAATCAAGAATTTCATAACCATACTTCGTTTTTCAACCCACTAAGTTACTCAATCCCAATAGGTCTAAAGATGTTGAGCTACCCGATCCATCCATATGAAAAATGCAACCTTATGACTCCAATGCCACCAAATGAGTGAAATCATAGCATTTTTTTTCTCTCTTTCTCTCATTTTGCCTAGGAGCCCTTTCGGGTTTTCATCCTAGCCACACATCATGTTTCTTTGGCTCACATCTCACTTTTTTTCGTACATTTTGGCCTCTCATTTTTTCCTAGGTCGCCCTTTCAGATTTTTGACATATCCGGGCCCCCAATGTTGCCTTAGTTGCCCTCTCGGGTTTTCAACTTAGCAAGTTTTCTTTTCTTTCTATATTTTTTTCAAAATTTTCAATTTTTCAAAAAACAATTCTATATTTTTCTTTTCTTTCAAAAGTAGGAAAAAGCATCCCAAATGAAGCTAGCTTGCATGTGAGTCCTCTAACCGCTCCCCGCACTTAAAACATTACATTGCTCTCAATGTAAACATGTAAGGCAAGAATAATAAAATTAAAGGTATGAGGTCGAGTGACACCTGTTTCTCCGCATAGTCGCCAGTGATATGGCGCAATCCAATGTAATTTTATAGAATCGGTCCCGAAATTGGTTTCGGAGCCGGAAGAGGGAGCAAAAGTACTGTAGAAAAACTCACTCCTCAAGCAAAACGTTGTCTCCTTGGCGCCGTTTGATCAAGACTAACACCACAAAGAACAACATCAAACTCACAAGTACATAAGGATTTGTAATACTAGGTTTAGCATCAAGAGTTAATAACCATAGTATTATCAAAGAACAATCAATCCATCATGCAATCACCACTATAAGATTGTCCAATAAAAATATCTAACATATATCGACACAATCCAAGCATCATTATATAATATAGAAACTAAAGACTCAATGATGTAGTCGGTACACTACAATCAACACAGATACTATAAAGATGCAAGAATTTTCATATGTCAATATATGTGACATGGTGGAGGAATGAATGGATGTGTCATGGTTCTTGGGAGTATTTGGTGGAGAAAAAGGAAGGATTATGCAGTGTTTAAGCTCAGTTGAAAAGTTGGATTTTTCATCGCAACACGCAATAGCACTGGTTATGACTCGTGATGCATCATCGTGAGTCAAGATAGGTAGGGAAGGCTCGGGTTTGGCTGGGCTCGAGGATGAAAGATGATGTCTCAAGGGGCGTTGGTCTAGAGGGGCTGAAAAGGTTTCACTGGTCTCGAGCACTCGAGATCACGCGGAACCCACGGTCTCGAGGGTATGATGCACTTTTGGGTTCAGCTCGAATCGAGGGCTTGTGGCCTCGAGAATCTGAGGTATCGAGGGCTTTAGCTCGAGTCAAGGGATTGCAGCCTCGAGAACCCGAGGTTTCAAGAACTTCTGCTCGAATTGAGGGGTTGTGACATCGAGGGCTTCGGCTCGACTTGAGGAATTATGGTCTTGCGGGATGATGGTCTTTCAGGTTTATCTCGAATCGAGGTCTCAAGGGAATGATGTCTCGAGAACTGGCCTCGAGAGGGTGATGGACTATCAAGTTCTGTTCGAGTCAAGGGCTTGTGGCCTCGAGAACCTGAGGTCTCGAGGGCTGACTGGTCTCGAAGGATTGATCTCGAGAGATGATGTTCTCGAGACTCATATCTTTTCGAAGGGCTGATCTTGTGGCCTCGAGGACCCGAGGTCTTGAGGGCTTCAACTCGAGTCAAAGAATTGCAGTCCCGAGGACCTGAGGTCTCAAGGGAATGATGTCTGGAAGGTTTCAACTCTATTAGAGGGCCTGGGGCCTCAAGGACTGATGTCTTTTTGGGTTCAGCTCGACTCGAGGTCTCGAGGGCTATCTCGAAGGACTGATCTCGAGGGATAATGGTCTCGAGACTCATGGCTTTTGGAAGGGCTGGTCTTGCGGCCTCAAGGAATGATGGTCTCGAGGGATGATGGTCTCGAGACTCATGGATTTTGGAAGGGATGGTCTTGCCGCTTCAAGGACACAAGGTCTCGAGGGCTTCAAGTCGAGTCGAAGGATTGCAGTCTCAAGGGCCTGAGGCCTCGAGGGAATGATGTCTTAAAGGTTTCAACTCAATTCGAGGGCCTATGGCCTCGAGGACACAAAATTGGGGATTATTCACTATGGTTTTAATTTTGGGAGGTCGTCGCCGTACCTTTAAAAGTTAGTATTTATAATCCCTAAATGCTTACAATCTACAACTAAGTAGATAGCGGCAAGTCGGGGTTGTCCACAAAGAAGAGGGATTTTCTCAAGCGTTTAAACATAAATGGTTGATATTATGCTAGGGGTATATATATACACATATAAAAGCATGTAAACGGGGGGGGGGGGGGGGAGGGGGGTTTATTGGTTGGTTGTCCTAAGTTATGAAAATTAAAAGACAATATAACTAGCAAAGTAAAATAACTATGCTAATAATCAAACAAACTAAGAAAAGGGGTTTTAAAACTACAAAAACAAAGCCTTGGGGGCAATTGATATCCCCTTCTAAACCAAATGTAGATCATTGAACCATTCACTCATCCTATCACAATTGTTACCTATGGACGAAGAACCATAGATTTGGCAACAACAAGCCTTCAACCAAAGACATAGCTAGTTAACCAAACATATCATTCGTTAGGCAAAACCTAGAACAAACCACATTCAAGGTTCAAACTTTCATTGCATCTATAGGATAAATATGAGAACAATCCACATTAACATACTTATCCAGCAAGAATCACAACACATTATGCCCAAGAAGTTCTAAGTTCATGTTCTTAGATTTTCATGCAAAGGAGCTCAGGAATTTGTCCCTTTCCTAACTCTCCAACACTTAATTCATACAAGTACTTTCTATTCTCAAACAATCCATGTCATAAATGAATTAAAACATATCATTAAGAACACATGAATGCTAAATAACAAAGGCTTTAAGAACGAGTGAAGTAATCTATTCACTACTTCGACTACTTGTTGTGAAGATAAATCTCCATACTTCTTAGATAGTTTGCAAGAGTGAATTTGACATCTCTTGTCAAACCTTACCAGTGACTCCCCTAGCCGAAACATGACTAAAAGTATCAATTTATGGCATTGAGCAAGAAGAACCAACAAGTTTGGAAACACTAATAAACACTACACCGTGTCTAAGCATTTAACCAATTCATACATTTACACAAGATTAGTCAAGAACGATCGACATTCATAGACTTCTCTCATTTGCTACCTAAAACAAACATGACAACGAGTTTGACATCATCACATTCATCTAGCAATTATCAACACACCAACATCATTGAGAAGCTCTAACTCATGCTCTTGGATTCCACATTAAAAGAGGGGAGAATTAACCACTTTCTCCCAACCCTAACAAGTAATCATACAAGCAATTCATATACTCAAGCTTTCAACAACATCAATGCCATTAACAATTCACATGCAAAGCTCAATAAATGCACAATAGTAAAAGCACCAAATAGATAGATATGGTTCTTACTACATAGATATGGAAACTTCAACACATTGCTCCCAAGATAAAACTAAGCTAGATGATTAAAATACATGATTAACCTACAAAAACTAAGAAAATGAAGAAAGAAAAACTAGGGTTTGAACCCAAAAAAAATGCAGGAAGAAGAGTATGGATTCGTGTTGTTGAAGAGGAGAGGATAAGGTGAGTATTTATAGTACAAAAAGAAAGAAGAGTTTCTTGCCATTCATCCGCCGCGAGTTGCGACGGCCTCTCGGCGGACTCCAGTTCCAGCACCATTTTTTCTTTCTTCTTTTTGCTTCATGTCCTCCTCTTCTCTTCACTTCTTCAAATCTTCAAAAGCTCAAATACAAGTCTTCAAATCTTCAAAGGTATTCTTCAAATTGTTCAAAGTCTTCAGAGTCTTCAAACAAATTACCTTGTCACACAAAATTCTCTAGAAAAGTAGTAAAAATGTAAAAGTTGCTTTTAACTCTCCTTAGAGAATTTCAAGGCAAAATGCCACATTTAGAGCACAAAAGTGTACAAAAGTGAATTCTACAAGTCCTAATATAACTGTATAAAATGGGCATATCAGCAGGCGCATTAAGCAAGCTAGCAATAGCATGATTTGATTCCCTGAGTGGGTAGAGAGACGTCATCATGGAAGTCATCCTAATCAGAAGCACCATGTAAAGAATTGTGTTAACAATCCAAGGAGATGAAGTAAGTTGGATGACTCTGCTAATGGATTTCTTCACGAAAGGGACTTTGACGGCCTCTTCCTCACTAACCAAATGCTCATACCACCACTTTATATGCAAATAAGTGGGATGGCATATAAAAACCTCTCTGATCCATATGCCTAAGATGTTTACCATAGTATGCCTTAAAGTCAATAATGGGGCCAAACTTCTTGCAATCTAATTGCATACTCTTGACATTGACGCTTTCTTCATATCTTTTCATCTCGGCCTTCAGGTCTTGTATTTCCTTTTCTAAGGATCGAATATGCATCCGAACAGACTCGGACAAGTTAATCCTTTGATCACCAAGTTCCATGGTAAAATCCCCACGAAGTTGATGGGAGAGCGTGGAGTTTGTCTTTATATTCAACACAAACTTGTTCAAGTTAATGCTCATATCTATCAAGTCGGTCGCACTCAGCGCGAAACTTGTCAACATCACTCTGTAGCTGTGTGTTAATAGCAAACCACTCATCACACTTTGTCTTCTAACCAACGGCAGTGGTTGAAAGGTGATCGCATTCCTCCAACTTTTTCTTGAACCAATCATATAAGTCATCACTACAAATACAATGCTTGTCTATGATCAACATCTTCTGGTGAACTTCATGTGTCATATCTGCAGCATAGTTTCTAGTTTTCTCATTTTGACGAAGCATCTTAACCATGTTCAACTATTTCCAATAAATAAGATCATTCTACTCGGTGAAAATTCTTCTTAAATTGCAAACAGAATCCTGAGTCTCCTTCACAGTCTTACCCCACTTTGTTTCAAGATCATGAACACCTAACAACATATACTTCAGACGAATGCCCGGGGTTAATGCCCATTCTTGAACATGAACAGGAATCTTGAGCAAATTCAAGTACACAGCAGCTGATTCAAGGTCAAATAAACCACGAACAATATCTTTGCCAAGCGATGCAACATTATAACCATCGGGTATAAGCTTACTACAAGGACATGAAGGGGAAGAATGCAAAGTTGATAAGGATGTCGAAATTTTCCACCCAATGTGCAATGGAATATAATCCACTTGGGACAAGCGGTTGGGAGAAATGAGCTAGAAATACTCTTTCAATTTAAGCTTAGTTGCTTCATTTAGATTCATAGGGAAGCATCCAGAAGAAGGCGAGAAAACATTGTCACAAGGATAACGAGCGTAGCAACCCAGATATTCAAAGCTTTTCAAAAACTTTCTGTCAACCAAAATATCAAAGCCCTGCAAATAAATAAATATAAAAACATTGGTCAAATTATAAATATCAAGCACAGTGATCTAATTAGTTGCCAATGATACAAAAATCATACAAACATACTCCACAATATCTTCATAAAATTACATAAAACTAATAGAATATGCCTCAAGTTTATGGCTCTTGATTAACTTTGGAAGGAGATGAAATCGAAGTATGGGCCACGATAGTAGCATCCTCAATGCTAACATGATCAGCGGGAACTTAGTTGCTCAACCCTCCCTTAGGATGCGCAACATCGTTCTCTATAGTATCTTGACCAGGTTGGCGATCTTTAGAGTTAGAAGAGTTGAAAAGAAGCTCCTCGTAATAATTAATCGTACATTTCTTCCGATCAGCTGCGGGTGGAAGTGTTGGCAGGCTAACCAGATAAGACAGCAGTGTGAAAGGATAACCTTTGTCGGAGACGCTCTTCACAAATCCATCATTAAGAATTTTGGTATGTTCTGCCAAAATCTTCTCTGACTTGGCTAGCCTGGGAAACTTAACAAGCTTCGTGGTTGGATTCAGCTTCTTCAGCTAAAGAAAATCCTAGCAATAACCAACATCATGAGCATTAGCTGAGACTTCCTCGAACAATGCATAATAAGGATTAGTCTTCAAGATTCGCTTGACCAATAGCTGAGGGTATCCAGGTGATGTGGGACTATTCGTTCGCATCTTCTCCAACTGAAAGTGCATCTTTCCATCTCTCTTTCAACGCTCACAACACGCTCCTCGGCAGCACGTGCTCGCTTCTCGGCATCCTTAGCAATTGTACTCAAAACACTACACTTAGTTTTACAAGCATGCAGCTCCGCCAGTATGGCTGCTTCCCCTTTGCCAAAGCTAGAAACTTGTTAGCTAACGAGTTGCAAGCTCTCACTAACATTAATTTTAAAGCACACCAAGAGTAAGAAAGGTTATACAACAAAACAAAGAACTCCAAAAAATGATAAATGCTTCAACATAACAAGAACATGCCAAAGTTATGGTTTTTGAAAGGGATAGCTTGGCGAGTGTAGCAGGAACAGCCCCCTCTGAGAATAAGTTGTGGCTCAGCAAGATAGAAAGCGGAGGAAGTTGGCCAGTGCAATCCTTCTTCTTCACAGGTCCCAAATTGGCACAAGTATTTTTAGTTCGATCTTTGCGCCTTCTCTGTTGGGCCTTCCCCTTAGGTTTTTGTTTACCATTCTTAGTGGTTTTTTTTGTGTGACAGCCAGATGCGATCTACTGAGTACTTGTGTCAGCAGTAATCACTTCATGAGGAACAGCCTCAATGTTTTTACCGCCCTCATTGGCCAAGGTCTCTATCTCTTCATCCTCATCATCAGAAATGAACTTCCTCTAAGAGGTGTGTCATGTTAGGTCCATATCTACGACGAAAAAGTGGATCCAGTTAAATAAGAATATGAACATAAGAAGCAATGCAGAAGCAAATAGTTAAGACAAGCATAGGAAAGTGCAATGGAATGATGGCTACGCGATATTACAACCTCGAAATCAGCAGTTAGACAATCGCTAACCTTTGGAAGCTTTTCTTTCAAAACGCCATAGTTCTAAAGTGAAAAAGCTAAACCACTATTGGGATCAAGTTTTATGTAGAAGAACTTTTCACGCCACACCCCACAGTTATTCGGGAACCCACTAATGAACTCAATAGTGAGGATCACAGGGTATAGAATGAATTCATTAGAAAAATTTTTAATTTTGCGAAGATGGAAAAGGTCACCAGCCTCTTTGCAAACATGATAAAAGAATACAAAGATAGAGACATATTTGGGAAGAAATTGAAATAGGCAGACTTTATAGTAAAAAAGAAGATCCAACACATGCTGAGGCAGAGGAAATGAAAGCCCAAACTTTTGGAAATTCAAATAACATGAAAAATAACCGGGAGGAGGAGTGTGAACACCCTCAGAAGGCTCATGTGCCTTAAGCTCTTACGAGTGTAAAAGGAGAAAGTACTTTTCAATTCCTCAATATAAGAATCTATGAGAAGGCTACGAATAATGAAAGATCCGGCATGATGGTCGGAAACCTCCATGAAATCAACATCCGATTCATGGGTGTTTGGAGCAGGAAGCCCGGGGTTGTTGGAGGTAGACATTGATGAGTTCAAATCCCTAAAATAACGATGAGCGGGGGTGTCAATTAAAGGACAAAAACCACAAAAACCCTATTTTGGCCAGAATCGAGAACTCAATCACAGGGAAAGAAAGTTACACTACAAGAAGCACAGATCCACAGATTGAAAGCTTTGATTATTGCTTAAGAAAAAACAAAATAAAAAAGAGATACAGAATAACTTATTGTTGCAGCACGGAATGCAAGAGAAAACCAGGAAGAATTTAGGAGATGGAAGAAGGCGAATGGATCTGAACCTTCAAAGGTATTAACTATAACAGTAGAAGAGCTAAAAGACAAAAAGGGAATAATATGCAATCATGACTACCTGACATAAAGTAGGCTACCTTTTTGGATTCTCGAGATAGCGGCAGTAGGAATACTCTGAATTTGGGCAATTTTCAAAAGCTTTAAATTCAATGTAATTATAGGGAGACGTAAGTGAAATGACATCGCACTAAATTGACAAATGATAGCGATTATGAAGGAGCAATCTCAGTTGTCATATTGTAACGGATAAATTTCATAGGGATAAGATATACTTTGAATTTTGAAATTCAAATGAGTGCGTGAATCCAAGAAAAGGCAACATTCAGCCTAAAAGCATTGAACACTTAATAAGAACAGTTCACATCGCAGTGCAAGAACTGGCCATTTCACTGAGGGTTAAATTAAGACTATGAAAAGAACATGGCATATAGAAAAACAATGCTAAAGAGATTCTCATAGTTTCGGATCAGAACTCTCCAGAGTCCTGGCCGCAGCTTCTCATAGTTTCGGATCAGAACTCTCCAGAGTCCTGGCCGCAGCTTCTCATAGTTTCGGATCAGAACTCTCCAGAGTCATGGTCGCAGCTTCTCCTATTCCAAGAAACTTGTTACTTTTACTTTTCCCATAAAACTCGTTTTTGTTTATGTTTATTATTCCCATAAAATCTGATTGAATACTAATTAAATTCTACCACTTTCATTACTTTCCTTTTACTTTTTAATTTACTTTAATTACTGCCAAGTTAAGTTTCATCAACATGTTTTAATTTGGCTGAATTCTAAACTTTTGGGCCCTTAAAATTAATTAAATTAAAAAATAATTAATTTTAATATATATTTTTATATATATAAAACTCACCTGAGTGAGGGGGTGTATATTAGGCTCCCCATGCCTTTCAAAAAATAAGATGGTAGAAGAGTACATCAATAGTTCATTGCGTGTAATCTATAGTGGAAGCTAATTACAAGATGATGTTAACCCAAAACCTTCATCTAAAACCCTATCTCGATGAAGGAGATGGCCCTATATCCCGCTCGAGGACAGATTATGGCCTTACACTTACTTGACTCCACACCCCAGTGTCGACAAGAAGAGGTGACCTTCCATAGAGCGCCCCTTGCAACTATCTTCCCCCGAAGATAATTACTAAAATTTGTAAACTCCATACAGCTGTTGAATTGCTGATACTCCTCATCATATGGTTTAGACTAGAATGTTCCTCTCTTCTGCACCTTTCATATGGTTGATACTTGAAAGTCCCTCGCTTCTGCACCTGAAACAGAAACTGACAGCCAACAGTAAACAGTTCGAGACAAAGATATCCAATTATTTCCATGCATTTTAGATGGTACATAATCAAATCATATCATAATGTAAAATAGCAGAACTATTTTAATCCAGCAGAAACTGACAGCCAGCAGTAATCCGAATATTACATGCTAAAAAATCAGCTATCTTCTTGTTAGAGAAGGTAAAGAGTGTATCCACAATTATTATAGCTTTCAACTCTCTAGGTAATTGCGTAAAACATTTGAAAGTGTTTACCTGATTTGAGCTGCCCATTTTTGCTAGGAAATCTACTGCTCCATTGGCTTCTCTATAGATATGATGTATAGAGACATTAACCTTTTTCATTAGTTCCCAGATTGTCCTTACTTCCGCTATGATGTTCCAGTGAGGTTGGAATTGTTTTCTTAAAACCTTAATTTGCATTTGGTTGTCACTTTCAATTCGTAAATGATCAATACCCATAGAGATTGCCATCTGTAATCCTGATCTGAATGCCCATGCTTCAGCATGAAAGGGAGAGGGGCTACATATCTTCTGAGCATCTGTTATTAATATATTACCTACAGAATCTCTTATAATTGTTCCAGTTCCTGCCTTATTTGAATCTTTCCATGAACCATCTGTATTTAGTTTGTAGAAGGGTGGTGTAGGAGCTTTCCAGGATACACTAACAATGCTGCCATGTTTTTGATGATTGTTAATTAGTAACCTTGGTAAGGCATTTGATAAATCCCATTTGAAGTTTAGTTCGTAGGCTAACAAAATATCATTGAAGAGGTGTAAATTTTTCCTAAACATATGTATGATGTTAGGCTTTACACTTTCATGATAGTGTTTGTTCCTAAAGCACCATATAGTCCATACTACTAAACAGGGGATAGTTCGAATCAGTTTCTTGTGATCTGAAAAGGTAGTGTAATTCCAGTAATGAAAATATCTATCCCACGGGTATGGAGTATGCTTTGTTGGAACATTGAAGACAGTATCTATCCATGTCCATAGTTTCTTAATTTCTTTGCAAGAATTAAAACTTTGGCGTATACTCTCTTCATCTCCATAACAAAAACAAAAAATTGATGGTAGATGGAAAGATAGATCCTCTAATACATCAGGACATGAATGAATCTGTTTAGCATTTTCCAATTCATAAAGCATACTTTCCTAGGCATTAATGAGGACCAGAAATGATTTAATAAGGATACACCTATTCTCCTAATTTCGATCAGTTCATATGCACTTTTCAAAGTGAACTTTCCAGTTTCAGTTGGTTTCCATATTAAAACATCCTCATATTCAGGAAAAGTGGCTTGATCTTTGTCCAGTTCAGTAATTATGTATTATAGCAAATGAGGTTTCAGCTGGTTGATATATAGTTGTCTATTAGATAAAAATTCAGCAACTGTTAACTCAGGGAAAGGATCAATTAGATTGTTATCCCATACAGTGGACCACAAGATGACCAACCAGAGGCCCAAAAAGAAATTTCCCCTTTCCCTACTTGTATTTTGGAGTTCATAATGGCTATATCTTGAATTTCTTTGATTCTCTTCCAGGTTTTGGAAGTTTTGTGGTGATCTAGAATTGACCACATAAATTGTGACCAAAGAGACCTTCCCACTTGCAGCTTCCACCATAGTTTAATGGAGAAACTTTGAACCAGTGTTTCAATATTTTTAAAACCCAAGCCATTTTCTTCAATTGGATAACACAAACTTATATAAGATCTCCAAACTCTCTTCCTTTGTGAGGATTCTGAGTTGAAGGTCCATAAGAATTTACCAAGTAGTTTGTGAATTACATCAATAATATGTTTAGTTTGTTTTAAAACTATGATCTAATGTAATGGAATAGAAGACAATACATGCTTAATCAGAATTAGTTTTCCAGCTTGAGATAGAAGTTTATTTTTCCAGTTATTAATCTTTGACTGTATTGATGATATAATGCTTGAGAAGTAGACATTTTTATTCCCACCAATGTATACTGGGCAGCCTAGATATTTAAATGGAAAATTGCCTTGTAACATTCCTGTTGAACTTTTAATATCACCAATAATTCTGATGGGGCAGTGTTTGGCAATGTAAAAAGAGGACTTTTCAAAGTTTATATTTTGGCCTGTAGCCATTTCATAAGATTGTAGAAAACAAGTTAGTGTTTTAAGTCCCAATTTTGAATAATTCATTAAGATTATAGTATCATCTGCAAAAGACAGATGAGAGATCTTCTTAATGGGATTAGGTAGCTATAGAATTTCAGGTTTGAGTACTGAAACAGGAAATTTATGTTCCTTGAAAAAGCTTCTGCCATTAAGATCTTTAGAAGTGGAGATAATGGGTCTCCTTGTTTTAACCCCCTAGTTGCTTGGAAGAAACCATAAGATGAACCATTTATCAAGATGGAGAAAAAGGTTGGTCTTAAGTTTTTCATTATTAGGTCTATTATTTTGATTGAGAATCCAAACTGACCTAATAACTTGTACAAAAAAAACCAAGAGACTCTATCAAATGCTTTCATCATATCAAGCTTTATAATCATGTTAAAACCTTTGGTTTTGGAATTAATGAATGAAGCTAGTTCTTGCATTAGAAGAATATTTTCTGAAATATCCCTTCCTGCGATAAATGTTGTTTGTTCAGGGCTTATTATGGAGTCCATAATTGGCTTTAGCCTTTCAGAGAGGATTTTGGTTAATATTTTATTAATAAATTTATAGAGACTAATTGGTCTGTAGTCTTTAAAGGAGGAACAAACCTCTTTTTTAGGAATTAGGATGATTAAAGTGGCTGAAATTGATTTTGGAATGTTGGATGAAATGAAGAGGTCATGTATAGCATGTAGGACATCTGTGCTTATGATGTGCCAGCATTTTTTATAGAAAAAACCAGAGAATCCATCCGGCCCTGAAGCTGAATGTCCATTCATTGTTTTAACTATGTTTGTTAATTCTTCAATGGTTACAAGTTTAATGAGTTGTGAGTTCATTTCTTCAGTAATTTGCCTTGGAATATTTTCTAATAACCAAGCAGTGTTAATGCCAGGGGAATCTTTGAACTCTTCCTGTAATAAATTAGAAAAGAACTTAACACCCTCTTCTGCAATTTCCTCTTGTGTATTTAAAGATATACCAGATTCAGTTTTAACTGAGATTATGGATTGTCTATTATGCTTAGATTTAACTTTTTGATGGTAAAATTTTGTGTTTTGATCACCATAGTTTAGCCATTTTACTCTAGATTTCTGCCTCCAGTAAATTTCCTGATTCTTTAGAGCCAAAGCTAACTTTGATTTTGTTTTATTTAAGTTTTCCAAGTTAGCTTTTCATTCTGTTGAGGACAGATTCTGCTTGAAGAAGATCTTCTTCACAAGCTTTGACTGTATCAAAAATATTTCCAAATGTGTGTTTATTCTAAAATTTAAGAGCATTTTTAAAGTTTTTTTAGCTTAAATAAGAAATTTTCAATTCCCAGTTTATTTGAGGGGATGTTCCATGAATCTTCTACAATCTTCATAAATGATGGATGATTTATCCAACATTCTTGGAACCCAAATGGGTTTGGTTTATTAAATAATTTAGGTTCAGCTATGGTAAATAGTAAGGGGGAATGGTCTGATTGCCCTCTTGCTAATGTTTTAATGTCGGATTCTCTAAAAATGTCCCACCACATATTGTTAGATAATCCTCTGTCTAACCTTTTCCAAACTCTTCCTTTGGATCTCATACCAGTCCAAGTAAAAAGTGATCCTGATGTGGGAATTGTAGACACATTGGCTTTTTTTTGGAAATTATTAAAATTTTGTATACTCTTTGTTTCAGGCTGAGATTGACCTAGATATTCTTCTATGGAGCTTATTACATTAAAGTCTCCTATTAAACTTAATGGTGAATTTTTATGGTTCAGCACTTGTTTCCACAGTTTATTCCTTTCATTTACAGTATGCTTGGTATAAATGAAACCTGTGAAACAATCTTGTGTTAAGAATTGGTTTTTGAATTTGGTTAATATCATTTGCTCATCCACTGAGATGATATGCATTTGAATTGAATCATCCCACAGAATCCAAATTTTACAATTTGGATCTGAGAAATGATGTTCAAAGTTAGTCTAGAAGGCTACTTTCCTGATGGAGTTGGCCTCTAACATTGGCTCAATTATGGTTAGGATATTTATTTTATGTCTTTTTTTAATATCTTTCAACCTATTTATAGTGGCAGAGTTACCCACCCCCCCTTGCATTCCATACACATGTTTTCAAACCTGTCATTGAGAAGATTTGTTATGTGTCAACGTTGAACGGGTAAGAACCATTTTTGGGGTTTGAGTATAAGATTTTTTGTTGTATCTTTTATTCTTATTAGATTCCAAATTGTCCAAAACATCTTATGAGTTTATTAAATGGTTGAAGCTATTCTGTGATTCTTTTAGAGTGGATTTAGAGTATTCAATATCATCACCAGACAGAGTGTCATGAATTGGCTTATTAGTAATTGAACTTCTGAGTTGGAAGATAGAAGTGGAAAATTTCCTCCATTTATTTCTATAAAAGCTTCTTCTGTGCTTTCGGTTTCAACCGTAGCATTGTTTAACTCAGAAATAAGGTTTTCCTTATGAATCGTATTAGGGATGGCTTCAGATAAAAGGGGAGTAATTAATGTCTTGATTGGTATTGAATTTTCAACAATATGATTATTTCTGCTCATATGATCATTAGCAGTTAATGGAACTGCTTGTTTCATATGTATTAAATCAAGGTTTATAGGAGAGAAATAATCTGAGTTTTGTTTCTTAGTAAAACCTTCAGTACATACAGGTAAATTACTTACTGAAATATTAGCATCATGTTCCATAGTAAGTGCTCCTGTGTCTTTAATGTTTATATTATTAACAACAAGATCAGTGCTCAGATTAGCTTGTGGTGAGTTCCCTGTGTTCACATTTTCAGTAAAGTGAGTGTTTATGAAAAGAACCTAGGAACCTTCACCAAGATTCGAGACTTTAGAACTTGAAATTTTTGCTTGATTTGTCTCCTGTGCTTCTTTCTGAACATCTTTATGAGCAGGGGTATTGTTGCTTTGGTTTGAAACCTTATTTAATGTAGCTTTTGTAGCCTGCATTGGAATGTTAACTTTGTTCCTACTGATAGGTATATATATTTTATCCTAAGAAGTTAAACCTGAAGAGGAAGATTTTGTGCCATTACCAGTAGGCCTTCTCTGTTCACCTTTAGTGTTGGCTATGTTACCTGTATTAATGGAAGGTCTCCAGGCATGAAGTGTTGATTGGCTTTGGTCATTCCTACAGGAGGAGTTAGAGTGGCCTAATTTGAGGCATTTAGCACAGTATTCAGGCATACCCTCGTATTCTAAATGCTGCCAGAATCCTACTCCCCTATAATCTATCCAAATCCTTTCCAACTGTGTTTTCATGATATCTATTTCCACACAAACCCTAGCTACATGTGGTCTGGATCGACTCACAGTAGCTTTATCTACCTTTACTGGTTTTCCTATAATATTTCCCAACGATAGCAATACCCATTCGTCAAAGAATTGTTGGGGGAAGCCATACATAGCAATCCATATGGGGCATACCGCATTTGGGTTAAAGTTAGGTTCCCATTTGGTTATTCTAAGTGAGTATGAACCAAAATTCCATACCTTGTGAAGCCAGCATCGATAGTAATCCTCTTGCAAGGAGAATCGAATCAGTACCTGAAGATTGTCCAAATGCGAGATGTCTGTTTGGCCTTTGAAATCAGCAGTTTGGAAATCCCTTCGGAGACGATCCAATTGGGGTCTACTCCGAGCAAACTTTCCGATCAGTGTTTGTCGTAGTGGAGCCTCGAGCCTTTCACATTCGTCGATGTTGAAACTCAGACCTAGTTCCCCTAAATGGTCTATCGGTTGTTTTGGATTGAATGGATCTCTAGGTTGGGAAGGGATGGAATCAGTGGTTAGGCGGAGAGGTCGTAGCAATTCTCTGTCCAGGGCTTGTTTGTAGGAGAAGGCCGGTTGAGGTTCTGGCGGCAGTGGTGGCTCTGCCATGAGGCATTGCCGATAGCAAGGTGATGATTTAGCGGTCAGGAGGAAGGGGCCACAAATCGCCACAAAGAAATCGCCACAAAGCGTTCGTAGGTGATCTTTCTATAAATTGATAATTTTAATATATATATATATAGAGAGAAAATATGTATTTTTGTCCCCCTAAAATGTTGGACATTGGGCGGTCACCCAGCTTCGTCCGCTCATTGAACCTGCCCTACGTGCATGATATTTATGTTTTTGTGCTTAGAACGCGCAAGTTTTAATAATAAAATTATTTGTCAATATAAATTATAATAATATTCATATGCATTACTCCCTTAAAATGTTGGACATTGGGCGGTCGCCCAGCTTCGCCTGCTCATTGAACCAGCCCTACGTGCATGATATTTATGTTTTTGTGCTTAGAACGTGCAAGTTTTAATAATAAAATTATTTTACAAAATAAATTATAAAAATATTCATATGCATTATTAATAAAAATAGTATTAGATATATTTTAGTTTTATATTGTTTTAGATTGTTTTAGATTTATTTTAGCTTTATGAATGGGATTTGTTTTTATCACTGACAGAGTAATAATATAAACATTATTGACTAACGTTGAAGGATCCCGAGGCAATAATTTTTGTATGTGCGAAAAGGTGCGAAAAACACTCTACCAACTACTTCAATTTTCTCTTCTTCTTCCCCCTCTGCACCTGACTCTGTACCGATAACGGTCGGATTCTGGGCCACAACCATATCTATGGCGGCTCCTCCGCCAGGTCGCAATTGTACGGCGGCGGTAAAAACTTTGCTACAAGCCTTAAACAACCGTCCCCCACCACTACATGCTACTCTCCCGTCTAATCCAGAAATCGTCCCAAAAACCCAATATAAGGGAGATATTGCCTGTTTCGTTTCCCGAAAGGAAGCTGAAGCCTTAGCCATCCATTATCAAAATGCTTTGGTTGGAAAATTTGCGAGAGGAAAGCCAACGATGTCAGCTCTCAATGAAGCTTTCAAATCGGTGGGATTCAAGGGCAATTTCCAGCTTGGATCCATTGATACCAGACACATCCTCATTCTTTAGGACAAGGAGGACTACCAGAGGCTATGGATCAAAGGACAATGGATATTCAATCACGCGCCGATGAAAGTTCTCAAGTGGAACATCGACTTCTTGCCTGAGGTTGAGTCGTCTATTGTTCCGGTATGGGTTAATATTCCACAAGTTCCAATTTTCTTCTACAATACTGCCATGATTGAAACTATGGGGAATCAAATAGGGGAGTATATTAAAATGGATGCTGCTACAGCAGCTTTATCATGACCCTCAGTGGTTAAAATGTGTGTAGAAATAGATTTGAAAAGAAAAATCCCAACATTCATTAGAGTAGGGATTGAAGAGGAAGGAGTGGAGTACAATGTGGTTAAATTGCCTTTAGAATTTGAGGATCTACCATTGTACTGCCATCACTGTAACTCTATTGGTCATGACGACACCCACTGCATCTATCTGCACCCTGAACTTAAGAGACCTAGGAACAATAGGATAGATAAACTCAACCACAGACATATCGGAAGTGATGATCAACAGAGGGTTTCTGAAGATCAGGGTATAAAAAATGGATATAAGGCAGAGGGCTCTGGTGTTACTGCATCTGAGAAACTAAGAACCTTGGCAAAGCAGAAGTTTAAATATGTTCCAAAGGGATTCATAGTGTCAGAAGTGAATGCTGAGACAAATAACTGTGATGCCTTACCACAGAATGAGGAGATGCTTAAGGATTCAGTTCCCCCTCTAAAATCCTCAGTTGGGAATAAAAAGATTACTAACATGGGCAAGGATACTCAGGTTGAAGAGCAATTATCAGATATGTACACTCCGGATCAGGTCATTAATATGGATACTGTTGGGGTTAATAGGGCTCCCATTGTGGACTGCCCCATAGATACCCAAGATGAGCATACTGAATGTGATCCCCCAAAACATCAATTCCATAAACATCTGAGTACACAGTCTCTATCCACTCCACCACACCTCAAATCAAAAAAACCTTTGGCCGAGGATGACATTCCTATCAAAAGAGGTAAGGCTTTCTCACCTTTTCACTCAATTATGGCAGCTAAAAACTAAATTTTCTCCCAGCAGAAGAATAAACAGAACAGATTTCTACCCCTGGAGGTAGATGAGATAGTAAGTGAAGAAGAAAGTGCTGATCCAATGCTTGCTGACACTCCTGAACCTGACGCAACATCTGAGCCTAGCATGGAGAACATAAGGAGTCAGGAGCAAATGAGTCAGAAGGATACTACTGCTGCTAAAGACACAGACACTGTCCCAACTCAGGCAAGCCAGGTAAGTCCCTCTAATTTGCATCCTAAAAAGGGACAACTGAAGGGAAGGAAGCAACCAGAGAATCTATCTAACTATGGTAATGAGACTTATTTAACCCAGTTAAATACCATCATGACCAGATCAAAAAGCCTAAATAATGTTTCCCTATGAATTGCACAACTCTGAAGATTAAAATGCTGGTTTGGAATGTTAAGGGCATGGACACTTCGATGATTAGATTACATAATCTAATTAGTAGGCATAGATTTGAGCTATTATGCCTTATTGAACCCAAACATGACAATTTGCAGTGTGATAAGTACAAGCAATTATTACAATATGATAACTGTGTCACTGCAACAAATGGCCAAATATGGATTTTCTGGACTTCTAACATTACATTGACAGTTAAATGTGACAACCTTCAATTTCTTGCTGTTACATTACATAGCTTATCTTTGAATGCAAGTATGGATGCTTTCTTTATATATGGCCTAAGAACTAGACATGGCAGGAAAAGTTTATGGTCTGATCTCAAATCCTGTACACACTCAGAATCACTTTTTATAGGAGATTTTAATGCCATAACTTCTGTAAATAAATACAAAGGCCCTTCTGATCCGAAATTGGGTAGTATGAGAGATTTTAATGAATTCATAACTACTATGGGACTGGAAGAAATCCAAACTGTGGGTAATTATTATACTTGGACCAATAATAGACTAAGGAATCCCACAGCAAAAAGATTGGATAGGGGGTTATGTAATTCTCCTTGGTCCTCTGCTTTCCCTGCTTCTTCAATACATATCTTGAATAGGATATCTTCGAACCATAACCCCATGCTCCTTACCATTGGCAGTGACATCCCATCCATACCCAGGCCATTCAGATTTTTGAACACATGGTATAAGAGGAAGGAATTTAATGAACTAATTAGACATAATTGGGATCTCCCCTTACATAAATCAGGAATGACTGGATTTTATCTTAAACTAATCAGATTAAAAAAGATGTTGAAAATTTGGAACAAGGAGCATTTTGGGAATGTACATGATAATGTTGTGCAAGCTGAAAATACTCTCCAAATACAGGAACACATATATGACCAAAATGCCTCCATTGATAATCTGATTCAACTTAAGAAAGCCAAAGCAAAAGTAGTGATGGCCCTTGCAGAACAAAAAAGTTTTTGGAAACACAAGGCAAAACTCAAATGGTTAAAGGAAGGGGACAGTAATACTAGTTTTTTTCACAATTCTGTGAAAGAAAAAAATAGTAGGCTAAAGATTACAAAAATTAAAAGCTCCAATGGTCAGTGGCTAGAGGATATACAGGAAATTGAAAAAGAGGCCATTAAATACTACCAGGAACTATTAACTGATGATAGCCTCCCTGATAGTAATCTTTTCCAAACACATTTTTTAAGCCAGATTCCAAAACTAATCACACAGGAGGATAATGATAAATTGCTGCAACCTGTCACACTCTCTGAACTTAAGGATATTGTATTTAGTCTTAATAAAAATAGTAGCCCTGGATCGGATGGTTTTACGGCTAAGTTTTTTATCAAGTCTTGGGACATAATTGCAACTGATTTGCTCTCTGTTGTACATGATTTTTTATCTACAAATAGTATACCTAGAGGCATTAGCAGCACCTGGATATGCATTATTCCTAAAAAGAAAGTCCCAATATCCTTTGATGATTATAGGCCACTGAGTCTTTCTAATGTAGTCAATAAGATTTGCTCCAAGGTCCTAATGGAAAGACTTAAACCTATAATGCCTAAGATAATTTCACCACACCAAACAGCTTTCATCAAAGGTAGAGATATTTCGGATAATGTCATATATTTGCAAGAAATGGTTAGATTTTTAAATAGGAAGCAAAGCCAACCAAAGTGTATAGTGAAACTTGACCTTAAAAAGGCTTTTGATAGAGTGAAGTGGTCTTTCCTAAACTGTGTATTGGCTAAATTTGGATTTCATGCTAAATTTATTTTCCATATTCTGAAAAATATTTCACAAGCTTGGTTCTCCGTACTAATAAATGGTAAGCCTGCTGGTTTCTTTCAATCTACGAGGGGTATCAAACAGGGAGACCCTCTCTCACCTTTTCTGTTTAACATTTTTTCTGAGGCTTTTACTAGGAGTTTATCTCATGTTTTCCAGAATGGTAAATTAGCATATTATGGATTACCAGGTAATGCTCTGCCAATTTCACACTTATCCTATGCTGATGACACTGTCATTTTTTTAACTGCTACAAATAAGACCTTGATTAGATTTAAGCTTTCTTGAGCACTTTTGAGGATGTAACTGGTCAGCATATAAATTTCAGCAAGAGTGACATTTATATAGGGAAACATGCTTCTATCCATAAGGTTAACTATATAAGAAAAACTCTAGGCATGAAACTTGGGGCATTGCCTTTCACATATCTGGGAGTACCTATATACACTGGGGCGGCAAAAAAGATTTACTTCCAACCCCTTATGGAGCAAATAGACAGCAAAATAGGTAGTTGGAAAAATAGGTGGCTCTCTGCTGGGGGGAAAATTACTCTAATACATTCATGCATTTACTCAATCCCACAGCATATATGGACAGTAATAAAACCACCTAAAGTGATCATCTCTATACTGGAGAAAAAAATGAGCAGATTTTTCTAGGGTTATGGGGATCTGAAACCTAAGAGAATATGGAGAAAGTGGGAGGATCTTTGCTTTCCAATTAATCAAAATGGACTAAATTTTAGATCACTCACCACCATAATAAATACATGCTCTGCTAAGTTATGGTGGAAGTTTCAAAAAGCTGAAGCATTATGGACTTATCTCATTGCCTCTCTGCCACCCTCTGCAAGGACCTCTCCTAATTGGAAGAGAATCTGCTTGATTGATAATTGGGCAGAATCTCAAACTAGAGTGATAATTGGCAGAGGCGATTGTAACTTCTGGACAGCAAATTGGTTGGACATAGGACCTATTATGGATCTATGTGATCAAAATAGTGTTGACATTCCTACAACCTGTACTGTCTCAGAATTTGTTGCTGAAAAAATAGCACTGCTTCAGAAGATTTCTCCTTTTATAACTTCTAATGTTCTCTCTCTTCTTCAGGACTCAAAACTTTCACTACACAGACAGGACAGTCTTATCTGGAAGCCAGGCTTAAAAGGTGAGTTCACTTTCAAATCCACATACCAAAAGCTCAGTATACAAAGAGGTACTTCTCTTTCTATCCAACATCTCTGGAGTCCTAGAATAGAAAAGAAGATTTCTATATTTATGTGGAAGATGTTGAACTGTCTTTTGCCTTTTGACAATGTGCTAAAAGGATTAAGATTCAGCTTGCCTTCAAAATGCTGTTTGTGTAATAATGATGAAGATTCACTGGATTATTGCTTCAATTCTTGTCAATTCTGTGAACAAATATGGGGTAAGATACATCATTTTATGGGTATTAGGGGAAGGTTTTTCTCTTCATTATGGGAAAGGGTTTCATTCTATCTTACCTATCCTGGACTAAGTGCTTTACATTCAAACATGATTAGAACTGCGGTTGTAATCACTTGTTGGAACATATGGAAGATGAGGAACAAATGCTTATATGACTGTGCCATACCATTAACAAGCATTGTTATCAAGCAAATAAAGGATAAAATATTCTATACTTTCTGTGCAAAGCCTGCTTACATAGCTTCAAAACTTGACCTGGCCATTGCTGAGCATTCATACTTGCCTCTGATTAAAGCTCCACCAAAGCCAAAAAATTTTAAGATTGCATGGACTAAGCCAACTATAGGATATAAGATGAATGTTGATGCTGCTTGGTGCTGTCACTCTAACATGTGCGGTCTTGGCTTGATTATCAGAGACGCTAGAGGCTGTTTTATTGCAGCCTATACAGAATACATACAAGCTAAATCCCCTTTGGAAGCTGAGCTTTTGGCTATTAGATTTGCATTGACTAAGTCTGCTACATATCATGATCCGGCTATTATTGAATCAGATTGTCTTACTGCAATACATTTTGTGAGAGATCATTTACAAGCACACTGGAATTTATACCAGTGGGCTGATGACATTCACCAGAATATGAGGGATATTAGATTAGTGCACACTCATAGACAGGCTAATTTGGTGGCAGATTTACTTGCTAAAATATGTCTCAAAGCTCAGATAGGTTCATCTGTTCACAGACTTTCTATGCTTACTAATACTATCCAAGGATTGGTACGGCTGGATCAGATTGGCATACCCTCCCTTAGGATGGTAAATTGAATGGAGGCTACTCAAGTATGTTGTTTTTCTTTTGCAGGTAGATACGGGTACTGAAGGCTCTAGGACTACAAGACTCTTCTGTATATAGATAGGCTGCATATGAAGAAATTGAAGGAGGGTTGCATATATGATTTGCACACGGATGCACATGGACTAACAATTACTTTGAGGAACTGATCTCTTTTGGTTGACTATTATAGAGGATACATTGTTTGAAACTTTGTGGGATGTCTGACTGTCTTGTGTTTCGTAGTACGATTCACTAATAAGTTCGACGATCTTACAATAGCTTCAATACTTTTGGAATCCTCTTAAAATAGGCCAATAGAGAATTTCATTTTGGAAGCAATAATGGTTGCTTCAACAGCCAATGACTCACGTATATAAATACTAACTATGATACATTCATAACTTATTTGTATGTTTTTCCTGTTCTGCTTTTATATGGCTCGGGAAGGCCTAATATAATTTCCCCCATCCCAGGATGGATTTTATTAAAAAAAAACTAAACATGGAAAATATTTTAAAACTAATTTTAACTTTAGATATACATCTCTTGAAATTTGTTTTGCAATGTAGGAATGATAAACAAACATAAAGTTATATTTGATCTGTTTACAACATCAGTCAACCGAAACTAAACCCAACTCCTATAAATTCTTTCTTTCTACAGTGATTTTTTTTAAATGAAAACCACCATGAGGTGGAGGGAATTATATTGGGCACCCTAAACCCATAAGATTAAAAGAAACTAACAACATTTAGCCCTGGACGCTCAATCAGTACAAAATAACTACTAAGCTGAAAAAGAAGCCTAGACTAAGAAGCAAAAGCTATTGCTTCTAAAACAGTGGAGTGGATCTATAGGACAAAAAATTCCTATCAGATCAGACAAACCATGAGATATGCCTTGCTTTCTATACCTAGAAATTATAAGGAGCAGGTCGGTGATCGACGAATCGAAACACCACTTAGCCACCTATATCACTAGGAAAATAGGAGCATCAGGCAGAATGATACAAAATGTACAAGTACAACTATGAAGCACCAATGCAAGAAATTGGGGTGCTGCTCAGAATGGGTAAGGCAGATGAGTTGCTGCAACTAAAGAAGCAACAGGGCTGAGTGATGAGCAGATTGAAGTAGAGTTTGGGACAAGAAGGCCTGAAGCTTGAAGCCTGAATAGAAGTCCTCTGTTTGAATGTTGCTGCAGTGTAGCATCAGTTCCTGACAATGAAACAGAAGAAAGCGGTTAGTAGCATCAGTTCACCAAATAAGGGGATCTAACTGTAGGAACTTCCAGGTTATCTAGACAGAGTAACCCTTTTGTTCTTTCTACAGTGATACCAATGCGCTGCCATTTTTTATGACGAGAATCAGCGGCGGAACTAGGGGGGGCGAGGGGGTGCTAGCGCCTCCCCTAAGATCCGGCGGCCCGGAATTTAGGCCTAGAGCCACCGGAGACCACCGAATTCCGCCCCCCCTTGAGTCGTCGGTGCCGGAGCCCGGAGCGAGGCAGCAAAGAGGTGAGAAGCTCAGGCACGCGCAGGACGTCGAGAAGCGAGGCAGCAAATGAAGAAGATGAAGTTTTTTCACTTTTTTTTTTGGTATAACTGAACAAAACGACGTCGTTTTGGCTAAGTGAAACGACGTCGTTCTGCTTAGCTGGTGGAAAAAAAATAGAAGGCCAATTGGGCTCAGCCCAATTGGCCCAAACGATTGTTAAATAACTAATGGCGGCCTAACCTAATTAATAGGTGTTAACAAGCTGAGCTTTTGCCACTTTGCCTCCAAGTCTCCAACTCCAAGCTCACGTTGCCTCCAACTCCAAGCTCACTTTGCGTCCAACTCCAAGCTCCACCGCCCAGGCTCCACCTTCCACCGCCGCCGGCCGCTTGCCGCCATCCCTTCTACAACCACTATCGGCACCAAGGTATCAAGAGGGGCCAATATATTTTTGTTATGTAATTTATGTTGAATAACTTGAATTTGTATGAAATTGTGAATATTAAATATAGATATGAATAATTTAGTGATTGTGTTGAAATTGTGAAATTGTGCTAAATATAGATTTGAATAATATGACATATTTAATTTGACATATTTAATTAGACATATTTAATTTAACGTATTTGCTAAAAATGTAAGCGTTGTTTGTTAAAAATTATTTTATTTAGCGTTGCAAAAAAAAATTAATCTCATTTTCGCCCCCCCTAAAATTTACTCCTGGTTCCGCCACTGACGAGAATGCCACGGCCCGGGAGCTGAACCCGATGTATATATACTCCCTCTGGTCCTCTTATATTGGCCTCAACTTTTGAGCACAAATTTTTTCAAAAAGATAAATCAATGGTAGAGATTGTATTGGAAGTGTAAAAAGTAAAATGAGTGGATGAAAATATTCTAGAATTTACCAAAAGTGGAAGGAGGCCTAAATTAAAAATCATCCCAAAAT
Source organism: Rubia yunnanensis (assembly GCA_037428765.1). NCBI lineage: Eukaryota > Viridiplantae > Streptophyta > Magnoliopsida > Gentianales > Rubiaceae > Rubia > Rubia yunnanensis. The sequence continues at coordinate 67,332,780 of CM075064.1, forward strand.
GAAAAGTAGGCCAATATAAGAGGACCAGATGGAGAGATGGAGTATATGAATATAACTGGATAGCAAAGCTAGCCCTAACATTTTGCGATCCACAGAGATATAATGGATTCTTAATCTCCTCGAGTCTGTTGTATTCTACTTTTAATTGTTTTTGCTTAATTCATTTTGTAATTGGCAATATTCAAACAGATTTCAACAGATAAGTTTTTTTTTGTGTCAATTAAGATAGCTAATACGGTAAAACCATATATCATATGAAAAAGCAAACATAAGAAAAGGGAAAATAAGAATAAAAAATGATTGACGTAAGTAGCAAAATAGCTTAGCATAAAATTATGATAGACCAAGCAGCAAGTTCAAATGCCCAAACATTATTCTTAGTGCAGTTTTGTTGTGTCACCTAAGGCCACGGAAGTGAATGAAAGTCTTGTCTGCATCAAGATTTATTTTCCTGAATGGTAAATCTAGTTTAACTTAGTGGTTTGAGATAGTTTTTACCCATTGAAATCATAATTTTTAACCAACCAAAATAATTTAATATCGTTTTAAAAAAGTTTAAATAAATGTTAATTTATTTTTAAAATGGAAGCTACGTACCTATGAGTTTCAAATGAATTAAACCTTCATTGGCATAAAACCCAATCATATCGACTGTGGAGACCATCGGCTGTGGAGACCAATGCTTCTATATCATCATCCACCAGCAAACTCTAAAGTCCAACCTCTTTTACACTACTATACTTGATAGGAGAAGTATCATTGGAATCATTATGGGTTAAATTGGTGAATGTTGTAGTGTTTGTGTATTGCAGCCAACTCTATTATTGAAAGAAACGTCCATTTTCTTATGGTGGTGATCATAGCTATACATATTTTCCAGATCAAGTAAAAAGGGTTTATTTTGTTTTTTCAATATGGGATAAAATTGGGATGGTGAATATCGATGGAAGCGGAAAGTTTTATAGATCGTGGAATAGAGAAAAGGGTACCTGTGGAACAATTTTTGCGCATTTATTACCTCCAATTAATAAGGATGAGTAAGCAAGCACTCATCTTTACAAGTTAGAGAAATTGATGAACTAAATATCTTTTTTTTTAAAATTAAATTCACCTGTGATGGTGGGGGGTTTGACAGACCCCTAGTCGTTTATTAATTAAAATAAAAGGTACAGAAAAAGAAAGGGACGTAATACCTTACCTCTGAGAGTTCATCTGATGATCTTTAATATCTATACATTGACCTGATACTAACCTAAAGATCAACAGAAACAAATGTGGAAAAACAAATACAAAGTAACCAAATGACTACTCTTATCTAATTTGAGGAATTCCTTCCGCATCTAGCTTCACTTGACCAACTACTATTGGAGACAAACCTTCAGAAACATAGACGTTATTTACCTTCTCTCGGCTAGCCATTTTTGCAAGGGAGTCAGCGGCTCCATTTGCCTCTCTGAAAATGTGTTGCATTGAATAATCCATATGTTGAAGAAGATTCCGTATCTTCCTCATCAGCTGTTGTAACTTCCATGGAATCTTGAATTGTTGTTGAATCATACCATGTAGGACTTTTGAATCAGTTTCTATGTTAATACAATTGATGCCACGCTCTTGAGCTAGATATATACCATGTAATAATGCTGTTGTTTCGGCCTGCAAAACAGATTCAGCCGATATGGACTTTGATAAAGCAACAATTACCTGACCATCATGATCTCTGATTATGCAACCGATACCAGCAGCACCATTGCTAAGATAAGAACCATCAGTGTTTAGTTTATATTTTGAAGGTAATAACCACTTAATTATTCTTATTGGTCTCTGTCTTTTGGGTTTCTGATATAAAATTTTTGGAATATAAGATAATTCCCATTTAAAGTCCAGCTTGAATGCCAACAAGGTGTCATTAAAATGATACAGTATTCTTTCGAATATGATCATTATATCTGGCATTGTACCTTCAAAAATATAAGTACATCTGGCACACCACAGGTACCAGATTACTACACTCGGTAAGATTCTAATTAACTTAGCGAAAGATCCATCACAGGAGGAAACATTCCAATAAAAATAGACTCTATCCCACAATAGTTGAAATGTGTTTGTAGACAAACTGAAAGCGGTATCCACTAAGTGCCAGACTTGTTTTACCTTAACACATGAGTTAAAACAGTGATGGATAGATTCTGAATCATTTAAACAGAAGCGGCATCTTGAAGGTAGGTGAAACTGAAAATCCTCAAGCACATCTAGTAAAGCTATTAGTCTATTTAAGAGTTTCCAGTTAAATAAACTAACTTTCTTTGGTAAAAAGTAAGACCACGGATGAGTGAAAGAGGGGATATTCAGTTTCTTCTTTCTTATCAGTTCATATGCTGATTTTAATTTGAATGTTCCAGTATGAGTTGGTTTCCAAATAAGTGAATCCTCATAGTTAGGGAATAGTTTATACTCCAGATCCAGAGTTAGAAAAATATGGTCAGAAAGCCAATTCCTAAGATGTGTAAAATAGAACACTTTATTATTTATGAATTCAGCTACTGTAAAGTTGGGGTAAGGAATTTCCAAAAAGTTCAGGAGGTGGTCTGTTAAAGGTCCCAATGTAGTCCAGTTTGCATTCCAAAAGGAAACCAATCCAGATCCAAGAAGGACCTCTGTATTACACAGTGCTATGTGTTGAACCTCCTTGATTATTTTCCAAGTTCTGGATGTTTTATGAGTGTCACTCACAGACCACATGATTTTTGCCCACAATGATTTCCCTAACTGAAGTTTCCACCACAGTTTGATGGAAAAAGATTTTGTTAAAGTGTTCAAATTTTTAAATTTTAAACCATTTTCCTCGGTAGGGAAGCATAAATTAGGATATGATTTCTAGATTCTTTTTTTCTGGTTATTATCTGAGTTAGAGTTCCTGAAAAATCTTGCAAGTGTTTTATGAATTTGACTTATAATGTGTTTGGTTGGTTTCAACACAGTTATAAGATGTATTGGCATGGAGGTCAGTACATGTTTAATCAATATTTCCCTTCCAGCTGGAGAGAGAAGCTTGTTATGCCAATGGTTAATTCTATTTTGGACTGAAGTTAGCATTCCATGGAAAGGGAATTTTTAACTCTTCCTGTGAATGTAGGACATCCCAAATACTTAAAAGGCAGGGATCCTTCCAGCATGTTTGTTTCATGTTTGATCAATGTTATGATTCTGTTAGGTGTGTGTTTTGAAATATAAAAAGAAGATTTCTCAAAATTAACTTTCTGCCCAGAAGCTAATTCATAAGATTTCAGGAAACTAATTATTGTTTGTAATCCCTATTTTGTGTATTTTAAAATAATAGTTGTGTCATCATCATAGGAGAGATGTGTAGATGATTTCATCCCGTAGGGTAATTTGTAAGGCTGGATATTTCCAAATTGATAAAGAAAATTCAGGTTCTGTGAAAAAGCTTCAGCCATTAATATGAAAAGCAAAGGGGATAATGGATCACCCTGTTTTAGACCTCTTGAAGCAGAGAAAAAACCTATTGTTTTTCCATTAATTAATAATGAAAAATATGCAGATCTTATGTTTCTCATAATTAAATCAACTAGGATAGGTGAAAATCCTTGTTTGATCAGGATTTTGGCTAAAAATGACCAAGAAACTCTGTCAAATGTTTTCATCATGTCCAGCTTGATAATCATGTTAAAACGTTTTGTTTTTTAATGTAAGTGATTGGTTAACTCTTGCATGAGAAAAACATTATCAACAATTTCTCTTCCAGAAACAAATGCTGATTGTTCTGGGCTGATTATCTGATCTAGATAGCTTTTAAGTCTTGTTGAGATTATTTTTGAGAAGATTTTGTTTGTGAAATTGCATATGCTTATAGGTCTATAGTCTTTAAAGGATGAGCACACATCTTTTTTGGGTATTAGAATTATTAGAGCTAATGAGATGGCTGTGGGAATGACTTTTCCAGCAAAGAACTCTTCCACTGCCATCAATACATCAGATTTGATTATTTCCCAACATTTCTGGAAAAAGAAACCAGATAAGCCATCTGGTCCTGGAGCTGAGTGGCTATCCATGGAGTTAACTATGTTAATTAATTCTTCCATAGTAATTTGTTTGAGTAAATTTGAATTCATTTCATTAGTTACAACTCTTGGAATATTTTCCAATATCCATGTAGTATTAATTCCTGAGGGGTCCATTTGTTCATTTGTAAGAAGTTTAGAGAAGAAGCTGATAGCTTCTTTTTCTATATCTTCTATTTTATTTAGCCATGTGCCATCATTATTTTTTATTGTTAGTGTGTACACTCAAAGCAGTCCAAGTGATTAGGCCTCATTCCAGTCCAAGTGAACAAACTACCAGAAGTTGGGATTTCAGTCATGTTTTGGTCATTAATGAATGTGTTAAAATTCCTTATACTGTTCTGATTAGGGATTGATTTACCTAGGTATTCTTCATTCTTAGTGATGACATTAAAATTGCCTATTAAACATAATGGTTCATTTTTCAGATTTGCTAAGACTTGCCATAGTTTATTCCGTTGCTGAATTGTGTGCTTAGCATAGATAAATTCCAGTTGACATTCCGTTGATAGACTGAAGGATTTAATTTTCACAATAATAACCTGGTCTTCTACTTTACAGATGTCTAATGATAGCTCCTCATCCCACATAATCCAGATTTTACAAATTGGGTTTGCGTAAGATTTGCTGAAGCCTAATTCTTTGGAAATGTTTTGTGCTTGATTAGGGTTCAATAAAGGTTCCATTAGGGCACAAAGTTTGATTGTGTTACGTCTTTTAATATCTTTTAATCGGATTTGAGTAGGTTTGTTACCTATTCCCCTTATATTCCATACGCATATATTAAGACTAATCATGGATATGTTTTGGAGAGGTTCAACGAGGAACGAGTGAAAACCGATTTAGGTGTGGAGGAGTAATCTTTTTTGGTATACTTCCTCTGTTTATTTTTTACCTCTGTGTGGCTAAGTTTAAGAATAGTGTTGAATCTTAATTGGTCTTTAGTTAGATTCGCCTTTATTTCTTCAAAATTAAGTATCCCTTGTTTCAGATAGTTTTCCTGTTGCCTCATAGAGGTTTCTGTATTAAGCTAGTCAAGATTTTTAAGAGATTTCTTACTGGATGATAAAAGAGGGGAGTTACCTCCATTGATTTCTATATAATCATTAGTATCATCCAAGTTAGAAATGTTCTGGATATCTATTTGGCAAGTATCTTTAGCATTGGATTTAATAGCTCTATTTTCTTTTTCCTGGGTATGTTTACCATCTTCTACACTAAGATTAGGATGGGAAATGATATGAATCTCCTTGCGAAGACTCACGATTTTCGGAATTAATAACTTTGATCTAGTGAAGGGATCTGCAAACCCGCACTATCTCGCACGAAATTCAGGAGTCTAGCCCTCGGGGTGCGCCTAACTTCGAGTTCCTCTCTAACTAGCCCCCAGGATCATATTACAAGGTTTATTGATACTTAACTAGCCCTCGGGGTTAAGCAACAATGGAATAGCTCGCAAGCAAAGAGTATGAACTCAAAAGGTTGTACATTTGATTGATGAAAGGTTCTAATTTTCGTCCATAAGGCCTCCCTTTTTATAGGGTTACAATCTTGCCTCAAACCCTAATCACAAATGGAAACTGAATCGACTTATGGCAGCTTTAAGAAGCTAAAACCATATCTAACTAAAATACCTAAAATAAATGGTAATCTAAGGTAATCTGGCTGAATTCTTCAAGAAGTAACCTTGAAGAATATTACCTTATCTAATCTTACCAAATCTAATTCTAATCAGAATAAAACTGAATATACTAAACCTTAATGGACTGTATTTTTGCAATTCAGCTCTTCAAAGCCCACATGGCCGAGCTATCAGTCCAATAAACCCAAAATGAAATAATTTTACAATGATCACACTACCTCATTAAAAACCCAGTGGGAAAAAAGAGTATAGTGTTCTTCATGATGTCTTCAGTTCGTCGACAATCTTGAATAATGAATCCAAGATATCGATGGTGACTCCTTCTTCACTTCTTCATCATAAAGTTGATCCATCAAAGCATTTAAAGCACATCAAAGCATTTGATATTCGTATCATTCCCTCCCGGATCAAAAAGTTTCGTCCTCGAAATGGGAAGCATATAACCTGTAAAGACATCTTTGAATTCCTGTAACAACTTAACAAACCGTGAAAACATATCTACAGGAATATCTTCTTTGAAATAGTAACTTTCTTTAAAGGACATTATAAAAACAAAAGAATGATTAGTCAAAGATCGATTCACATCTCTTATTGAAGCATAAAACGATTTACTAGAATCAGTAGATAGTTCATGTCTCATCATATAAATAGAAAGTAAAGGACTAAGATGTGAAAACAAGACTTTATGCAACTTTTCATAATCATTCTGCGACTTACCTATCTTACCTACCTTAGGATCGACCTGGAACTTGTCTTTGGCGACATTTATTGTCTTTTTGGTGTAATTGAAACTATTTTGGTCGAAGTTACTTGCTCCTTGTGGGGGAGTAATTTTAGCAACATCTGTGGAATACGCCTCAAAAAATTCTTGTGTTTCAGGACCTTTCTCACCTCTGTCAACAATGATGATTTCATCATCTATTTGTTCTTCGTCGGTGTCATACAGTGCATGCATATCATCATCTTCTTCCTTCTCCATTGTTGTTATAATTCGTTCATGGGGACAGTTATTGTGAACATATCCTCGTTCATTACAATGAAAACATGTAGGAGTGTTAGAAGAAACTGTATCTGACAAAGTAGAAATTAATTTACCTGTATCTTGGCTAAGAGACTGATTGTTTGCGATCATTCTTTGATCTGTGGGTTTCAATGGTGGATTTGAGTAGGTTTTGGTTGAATTAAGGTGTCCTAGGCCACCCAAGTTCAAATTGCTACAACCCCTGGTCGAATTTGGGCTTCTGAAATCATAGAATTGCCTTTGACTATCATAGCCGAAATTAGAGCTTCCACTGGGCCTTAATGTTGACTCAACCAACCCGGCATTGAACAATAAATCTTGCATGGAAACATAATACTGGAGCTTAACTGGAACTTGAAGATTTTCTCTTAAACCTTCAATAAACTGATTCTTTATAAAGGCATCGCCAACTCTTCACATAGCTAATTCAAGATCTTGCCAGTATTCATCTACACTGCGATTTCCTTGCTTCATATTGTTGAGATACGAATTTTGCTCCATCAAATATGTTCGTGGAACATGATGTAATCGAAGCTTGGTCCTCAATCTCTCCCAGGCGGAGATAGGTTTCTTTCCGGCAAGATATCTTGATTCTTTCAAATTCTCCCACCACTCTGTGGCATAATGGGTGAAAGAATACTCCGCGACCTTGATCTTATATTTCTCACGGTAGTTTTTGACATCAAACAGGTTCTCGATCTGCCTCTCCCAATCCAAGTATTTCACCAGATTGTGTCGACCGTCAAATCTAGGAATATCATACTTCAAACCTTTGATGTCACAAGCAGATTCAACTTGTCTTGTAGAACGAGGTGTCGTTGGATTTGATAACTCATCTACCCTCCTAGACAATCTCTGAACCTCGCTCATTATGGAATTTATGACATTCATGGAATTTATTTTAGGTTTATTGTTGGGATTGCCAGCAAATGGCGGGACGAATGGATCGTCCGCCATCCCTGCTAAGAAGAAACAAACCGTCAGGAATAAATTCCCCCCTTCCCCTTTGTTTAGTAAGGTCACTCACCAAGTGTATAAAACTCACAACTCACAAGGCAAAGGCTAATGCGAGGGCAAGTGATCAATTCACCGCAATTCAAAGCAAACTATGGAGATGAGTACTGCAGAACTTATTTCGAAATTTAAAAATATATAAACTCAAAAATTTGGCTCTACAATCTGGAATTCCAAATTCTACAAAGAATAAGGAACAAAACACAATTTGAATGGCACGAATCAAAGCTGTATTGAATGAATTATGACCAAAACAAGATTGCTTTATATAGGCGACAAATAGGTTCCGAAAATTCAAGAACAAATTGGAATAGGAACTTAAATCCAAATCCCTTGTGGAAAAGGATTTTAATGACTTACTTGTCCCTCAAGTCAAAAAATTCAGATCAAAACTCCTCCCTCAATTGGCTTTTATTTCCTTTTTCTCTTCCGATCGGGGTTTTGACTTTTCTTTTCCTTTTTCAAACCGGATTCCTTTTTCTTTCCTTTTTTTTAGCCACAATTCATTTTTTTCCTTTTTTTTTGGTACTATAAAACTCACATACAGAATGTTATTCCCCCAAGAAAAATTTCGGTCACAATTACCAAAATTTCTGGAAATTGCAAATCTGCCCCCAAACTTTTGAAAATTGCAAATCTGCCCCAAATTTCAGATTTCGAGTCCTAAATTCCGATTTTGAAACCCAAAATCTGCTACCTTTTTGTTTTTGATTTTCAAAATTTTTTGGAACAAGAATCGCCGATACAAAACTTGGAATAAGAAAACTACGACAACTTCCTCTTGATTCCAATGAACTTCGAGGTATTCAAGATCGTAAGGATCAAGAATATGACACTATATATATGGAAAATGACACAAGACTCCTTTTTTTAATAAGGTGTAATCAAGAATCAAAGAACAATTCTAGATCACGGAATCAAAGAACGATAACAAAAACAAATAGGATTATGAGCATGCAATAATTTTCAAAAGAGTTGATGAAAATATCACAAGCACATAAACTGTTTGAGCTACTAAAAACTACGAAATTGACCGGGAGGTGAAGGGGGATAATACTTGTTAACTCTCAGACCATTCGACGTCCTCTTGACTCGATTGATGAAGGTGAAGGCGGATAGTAATACCAAATTATTCTAACTCTCAGACCCTTTAACGTCCTTCGACTCTAGATTTAATCCTCCTGGTAAGAAAGATCAAACAAACACATTTAAAACACGACACGAAAGAGTATATATATATATATATATAATCAAAAATAAATTAATGCAAACTCGAAACCCCTTTTTTTCTTTTACTTTTTTTCGGCCTCAGTCGATCCTTCGCTTTGCTCTGATACCAACTGATATGAATCTTCTTGCGAAGACTCACGATTTTCGGAATTAATAACTTTGATCTAGTGAAGGGATCTGCAAACTCACACTATCTCGCACAAAATTCAGGAGTCTAGCCCTCGGGGTGCGCCTAACTTCGACTTGCTCTGTAACTAGCCCTCAAGATCAGATTACAAGGTTTATTGATACTTAACTAGCCCTCGGGGTTAAGCAACAATGGAATAGCTCGCAAGCAAAGAGTATGAACTCAAAAGGTTGTACATTTGATTGATGAAAGGTTCTAATTTTCGTCCATAAGGCCTCCCTTTTTATAGGGTTACAATCTTGCCTCAAACCCTAATCACAAATGGAAACTGAATCGACTTATGGCAGCTTTAAGAAACTAAAACCATATCTAACTAAAATACCTAAAATAAATGGTAATCTAAGGTAATCTGGCTGAATTCTTCAAGAAGTAACCTTGAAAAATATTACCTTATCTAATCTTACCAAATCTAATTCTAATCAGAATAAAACTGAATATACTAAACCTTAATGGACTGTATTTTTGAAATTCAGCTCTTCAAAGCCCACATGGCCGAGCTATCAGTCCAATAAACCCAAAATGAAATAATTTTACAATGATCACACTACCTCATTAAAAACCCAGTGGGAAAAAAGAGTATAGTGTTCTTCATGATGTCTTCAGTTCGTCGATAATCTAGAGTAATGAATCCAAGATGTCGATGGTGACTCCTTCTTCAATTCTTCATCATAAAATTGATCCATCAAAGCATTTAAAGCACATCAAAACATTTGATATTCAATATAGGCTAAGACGGATGGAGAATTAAAAATAAACATTCAATATATATACAATGCACATGCATGGTGCACCACAGTTGCAATATAAGAATTCCCCCCTAGTAGAATGTTCCTCGATTTTAGGTCACAGTGCACGAACCCTACTTCTAGCACGAAATCCCACCCCTTAAGAATTGACCTCGTGTACAACTTCACCTCATTACACGGCTAAAAATACATATGCAAACCCTTATTTTCCATCCACCATAGGAACCTATTTCCATACCTTTTCCTATATTTGTCATCATCGAATGGTTTCGCGTTCAAGATCACTTTCAACTTTTTTGTCATTTTGGAAAACTTTGGCTGATGAAAGTTTAAGAACGCATGAAAAGAGCAAGATCTTCAAAGAAGTATATTTCAAATGTTTGAGTGAATCTTTTAAACAAGATTTTAAAATTCCCTTTTCAACAGAACATGCACTGAATTTATCAAAACTTGCACATTCCATGTACGACCACGAAGGAATCACGCACGCATGCATTGAGCTAACCAAAGTAACTTCAAATCTAGTTGACCAAATTCTTGTAAAAATGATTTTCAAGCGTGACGTGTGATTTACTATTGAATTTAATATGATAACTTCATCAAGTATCGATATTTTTTTTTAATTTAAAACCATCCTGGGATGGGGGGACTTTATTAGGCTCCCCTAGCCAATCTTAATAAGCTAGAATTGGCTCGTAATGTCTGAGAACTGTTCAAGATACACAAGGATCATTCGAAGATCATAAGCCTAAAATCTTGAAGCAAGTGCTTGCTTTCAAAAGTGGTAGTACCTTTTCTAAGCTAGAGGAAAGATTGTAATTCATCTATGTAACTTAGTTGACATACCGCGAACTGGTCGACGAATCGAAAATTCGAGACGCCTATTAGTCAACAGTATGCCTACCAAGAGTTAACTCAAGAAGAAGATGTCCCTAAGTTTCAATATTTCGAATCTGCAGTGAGGCCAATGCAGTAAACTTGTATAATTCAGCTCGCAATGAATGTATGATCCAGCTTAGTTCATTTCCTATCCCTCCGTTCTGGCATTTTACCTGAAATGAAATGCAGCAAAAAGCAGTAACCGGGACTAATAGCAATAAGAAGGAAAACAATAAGCAGTAACCGGGGCTAATAGCATCAAGAAAGAATACAATAACAAATTAGTCCTTCAAATCTATGTCCTATTGATGTCCATGTATGATCCAACTCGCAATGCAGGGAAACCAATGGAGTCTAAAAATATCAATTCCCGAAGGAACTGAGGAATTGACCTAATCTCAATATCACCTTGCAAATTATGTTTCCTAGCAAATTTTGCCAAGAAGTCAGCTGCCATATTAGCTTGTCTATGTATGTGCTTAATTGAATGAGATGAAAGAAGAGCATGCAGTGTATTACATATGGAAAAGACTCTCCAGGGACTTCTGTTAGGATTTAGTATGTTGTTGACCACAGTTAGACAATCAGTTTCATAAACACATAATCCTAATGCTAATTCTGAACTTATCTCATATCCCATCTTGATAGCCAGTAATTCAGCTTGTAGAGGAGTTGGACAATTCAGTTTTTTAACTCTGAGTTTGACCACCTCCCCCCTCCAGTCCCTTATAATTACAGCAGCAAAGGTAGATCCAGTACTGATCCAAGAAGCATCTGTGTTAATCTTAAAGCCAGTGTTTGGTTTTTCCCATTTTGCTATAGTTATTGCAGGTCTATGTTTCTGATAAATTTTTGGAATGATGTTAGCCTGCACCTAATGTTTATGCTTCTCCCTGTTCCCTTGAATTTTATGAGCTGTGAAAATAGTGAAGAGAGTCTGTTTAATTTCATGGATACTATTCTCACTTGTTAAAGTTCTATTCTCAAAAATGTATTTGTTTCTGCCCGTCCATAATGTCCAGATTGTAGTTATAAAAGCGGCATTTATCAGTTTGGAGTGTATTTTTGATTCCGCATTATAAGATAGATAGTACTCAGCCCTACTCTTAATATTTGGAAAACTAATATTTGGTAGCTTTAGTAGGGAGTGAATACTATACCAAACTGATAGGGATCCAGGACATGAGTTAAAGAAATGATCAAGATTATCCTTATTGCATAAACAGAAAGGGCACCTCGAAGCTAAATAAATTCCCATCTTACTTAGAACATTATCAAAGGGTAGGATACTGTTTAAAGCTCTCCAAGTAAGTATAGACATTTTACCAGGAATGTAAGAGGACCAGACCTTGTGAAAATGTGTGATTTCAGGGTTCCTTTGTCTGAGAATGTTGTATGCAGATCTGATGGTGAATTTCCCATCTGTTGTTTGAGTCCATACCAGCTGATCCTCATGAATATGCTCCAGCTTAACTTCCTGCAATGTATTTATAATATTGGTAGCCAAATAAGGCTCCAGCCTTGTTAAGTAGGCAGATTTGTTATTAATGAAAGAACTAAGAGTAAGGTCTTCAAAAGGAATGTCCCTATCCACAGGCCAGATATAATATAGTGCACCATTTCCCATCCAATTTGAATTCCAGAATGAACAGTCCCCTTTACCAAAAATGATCCTACTTAAACTGTTTGCCATTGGGGTTACAGATTTTATTCTGCTCCAGATTTGTGATTGTTTATAAGTTTCAGGTAGAGTCCATAACAAAGAGGACCATTGAGTCTCATTTTTCTGTAGCTTCCACCATAACTTACATGAGAAAGCTTCCACTGTAGCTTTCAAATCTCTTAGTCCTAAACCGTTTTCAATTACAGGATAGCTCATTCTTTTCCATGATCTCCAACATTTCCTACTCTCCTGATCAGATTTTCCCCAAATTAGACTAGATGCCATCTTTTCCATTATTTTGAGAACTATCCTAGGTGGTTTAAGGACTGCAAACAAATGTATTGGAATTGAGAGGAAGCAGTTATTGATCAGAATGATTTTACCAGCTAAAGTTAACCATTTGTTCTTCCAATTGGTAATCATCTTTTCCATTCTCTCAATTACTGGCAGATAGTGCACCTTTAAATTCCTACCAGAGAATATAGGGACTCCCAAGTATTTAAAAGGAAAAGAACCTTTCTTCATTTCTAATATCCTTTTAACTACTTGGACATTCTGCTGAGAAATTTTATGGGAAACATAGAATTCTGATTTAGCAAAATTAACTTTTTGACCTGAAGTGTTCTCATAAGCCTTCAGAAAATGTTTAAAGTGTCTTAAATTTTGAGGCTTAGAATTGAGAAAAATAGCCGTGTCATCTGCATACATAAGATGAGTAAGTGGAGAACATGTTCTGGGCAGATCAAAGTGCTGTAAATATCGTATAGTAAACAATTTTCTCAAACCCTTAGAAAAAGCTTCAGATAAAATATTATACAAGAAAGGAGAAAGGGGATCACCTTGTTTGATTCCCCTAGAAGAGGAGAAATAACCAGATATAACACCATTTATTAGAACTAAGAATTTAGCAGATGCGATGTTTAGCATGATCAGTCTAACAAATTTTCCATGAAATCCGAATTGAAGTAGAATGGAGTTAAGAAAAGACCAAGAGACCCTGTCGAAAGCCTTTTCCATATCCAGTTTGATTATCAAGTTTGATATCTTAGACTTTCGGGAGAGTAATCTTGTCATTTCATGCATTAGAATGACATTGTCCGAAATTTCCCTTCCTTTAAAAAAAGCACTTTGCTCAGGGGAAATAAGTAGATGCATTAAAGGTTTAATCCTCATCATTAACACTTTAGAGAAAACTTTGTTAACAAAGTTTGATAGACTAATAGGCCTAAAATCTGCAAAAGTGTTAGGAATGGCTTTTTTGGGTATTAAGGTGAGCCAAGTACTAGATATTGCCGTTGGAATGTCTCCAGTATTTAAAAAATCATTGGCAGCACCCAAGAGATCATTCTTAATAGCATCCCAGAAAGTTAAGTAAAATTCACCAGGGAATCCATCAGGGCCAGATGAGCTATTTCTATTAAGATCAAATACTGCTTCTTTCAGTTCATGTAAGTCAATGGGGTTTAGCAGTATTGAATTCTGTTGTTCAGTTATCACCCTAGGAATCTCTTGAAGAAAGTACTTTAGATATCTCCCATCATTGTGTTCTGTATCATCAGTCAGAAGATTCTGAAAAAATTTTACTCCCTCCTCTTTTATCAAGTTTGGATCAGTTATCCAGGTACCCTCACCATCTTTAATTTTAGTTATCCTAGCTCTAATTCTCTTTTCCTTAATCGTGTGGTGAAAATATATTGTGTTAGCATCACCTTCCTTAAACCAGTTTATCCTAGCTTTTTGTTGCAGAAAAATGTTGTATTCCTTCTGAGATCTGAGGAGCAGAGCTTTAGATTTCAATAGATCCTGTAAAACCAAATCATCCTGCGATTGCTGATATTGAATTTCCAATTCATTAACTTTAAGTTCAGACTTTTCCAGATTAAGATTAACATTTCCAAAAACAGTTTTGTTCCACTCTTTAATTACTGTCTTAAGCCTTTTTAACTTGTGTACAAAATTTTTAATTCCTACCATGGATGAGGGTAATTCCCAGTTAGAAGCAACAACATCATAAAATCCTTCTCTATTAGACCACATCTGTTGGTATCTGAAAGGTCTTGGAGCTACTTCTACAGCGGATTGAATAGATAAGAGAAGAGGGGAGTGATCTGATGTATTTCTGTTTAGAACCTGTATGGAGCTATGAGGGAAATTCTCTAACCATTCTAAGTTACCTATTCCCCTATCAAGCCTTTGAAAAAGAAGATCCTTCCCTTTATCTTTATATCTATTGTTACTCCAGGTGAAAGAGTTACCAACAGTAGGTATCTCATGCAAGTCCATCATAGTTAGGAAATCATTAAATTGTTTAATGCTTTTCCGTGGAGTGGATTTCCTACCTTTATATTCATTAACTGAAGCAACAGTATTAAAATCACCAATATAAATTGAAGGGTCTAGTGCAGTAGTTTGTAGTTCTAGCCACAGTTTCTCTCTCAAATGTCGATGGACACTCGCATAAATAAAATTAACATTCCAGAAAACTGAAGAGGCATTATCTGTTACTCTAGCTTGTATGAACTGGTCAGATTCTTTTAAAATTGTCAAACTGAAATTCTGATTCCATAGGATCCAAATCTTAGTAGTGAGTGCATGGAAAGCATAGTTATAACCGAGTTCATGTTTCAGCTGGCTCAGAAATTGATTATCATGCCATGGTTCGATTAGACATAAAATGTCAATCTTGTGTATCCTTTTTAAAGATTTTAATCTATCTCTTGAAGTGCCATAGCCCCTAACATTCCAAACTAATATTTTATCTACTTTGGTGTACTGAATCATTTAAAACTAGGGGGGAGGCTTTTTGAGAGGATCTTAATTTCCTTAAATTAGTGAGTGAAACATTAGTATTTTTGCCTCTTTTGTCATTTCCTTTCTTCAATTTATCTGGAGGAGAACCACTAACCTGAGGTTGAACTTTTTGCTCTGTAGCAGAGTTTTCCCCTGAAGTGCATAAATCATAGATTATACTTTGATCTTGCTCTATAAGGTTGCCCTGCACTACTGCTTCAACTGGATTACTCTGCTCTTCAGCTGTATTTTGCAAAGGGGACTGATCCTCATTACTGCCCTTATCTGCATTCACCTGAGGTAAATGAACTTCATGTGTCTCCAAGGATTCATGGAATATGTTGACTGCTTCTTCCTCTTGTGCCACATTCTCTTCATCCTGTAATTCAGTTAGAGTATGGAAAGCATTTGATATGGATACAATGTTCCTATTAAGTAAAACCTCTTCCTGAGCTGGAAGAGGTTCCAGTGGAGCTGGAGGTCCTTCTGACTGTTGTGACTTTTTTCTCCAAAAGAGGTTTGTGATAGGCTTAGAGATATCGTCTAGGGAGTAAAAAGGTTTATTTCTTTTCTCATGTAACTCCATCTTTTCTCTCCTATAATTAGTTCTACCCAAATTACTTTCAGTTCCCTAAATTTGTATCTGAAATTCCTTTTCCTTCTGAGAGACTGATAAGTTTGATGGCCCTTCCTGTTCCAAATGTCCATTAGAGTCTTTACCTAGTATATTCTGATCTACTGCAATTTGTTGAAGATCTTTACCAGAATCTGAAATAGCTTTAGTAACATTTACTTTAGCTAAAGTCCTATTAATTTTCTTTAGTTCAGGATGCAAGAAATTGCAGTTAGCCTGACTGTGTCCTATGATCTTACAGTGACTGCAATATAAAGGTAACTGATCATATTCAATTTTATAGTCTGCAACTTTATTACCAATTCCTACTACAATAGAATTTGGGAGTTGGCTTAGAAGATCCACCTCAACACAAACTTTTATTGCAGATGGTCTAGTTAGAGCTTGGGTTGCAGCATCCATTTTCAGAAAATTCCCTATCTGACTACTGATGCCTTTAATAGCAGAGATATTATAGAAATGTAAAGGCAGTTGGTGGATAGTTACCCATGCTGGGACAATTGATGATTCTGCAGTGGATGAGAAATCTGTAGTCCATTTCTGAACCTTCATCAATGCTCCATGTACCATCCATTGGCCCTTCATCCAGCACCTTTGGTAATCCTCGCAATCCTGAAATCGAATGAGAACATGTTTATAATCAATTGAGCCCAATTGAAATTTAGCCTTAAAGCCTATAGATTTAAATGCAGAGGCGAGATTATCCATGGACGGTTTCCCCCGATTGAACTTTTCAACCAAGGCGTTTTGATAATGGGAAGCAAGTATCTCGCCTTCCTCCGGGGGAAGGATGTAGGCCAATTTGCCCTTGTATTCTGTAATTGGGTGAAGATCAGGCGTATCTGGAAGGGTGGTTGTGAGTGGTTTCGGCTTGGTATTCAGAGCTTGTAGAAAAGATTTGCCCATGGCTGTGTTGGGGTCAGGTAATGGGTTCGGTGTCGGAGACGCCATCTCCGTCGACCAGTATCAGAGAAACAGTATAACGACTAAAGAGCCGTTAGGCAGAAAGGAAGAAGAAGAAGATGAACAGTAGTTAAAATGTAAGCTTAGTGTGTGTATCGCACTTTTTTCGCACACAGTTCTTTATTTTTTCTGTTCTAGATTGAGCAGTATCTTTCTGTTATCTTATCGATAAATATAATTAAAGTGAATTTTTTTAAAATTAAGTTCTTCGAATATAATATCTTCACAATCTTGGACTAATTAGTTGAAGTTTAGAAAATTTGTTGGATTTACCCCGATCTTGAGATGAAAGAGAGAAAATTAATCATTTCAAGATAGAGTGATATGGCGACTTAACATTCATAAATATCATCACCCATTGAGATTTTTCTGCATATAATGCAATTAAGAATACTTCACTCCATAAAAGAAGAAAATCCATTCCAATCAATTCAAATTACCAGTTCGAAAGAACATGATGATCTGACTATGCATTGGATTTAAATCAACGAAAATTATTAATTGTATCATATGTGGAGAAAGCAAGATCAACCATGTGTCATTGTCACGGCTATTAACACATATATGCAAACCCTCATTTCCCAAGTAGAAGACCCATCTGCCATAGGAACCCGTTGCACGATAAAATGACTTCACATTCCTAATCCTTTCACCCAAGCGACATTTTGGAAAACTTACTCTTGGCAACTAAGCCACCACGGTCGGAGAAAGGCGGCAGATTGCCGCTTCCGCCACCACACCGCGACCACTCCTGAAACCACCGCGACCACTCCTGAAACCACTACCTCAACTAAAGCTGGCAACACCATGTCAATTCTGATTTTGAGATTGATTTGAGGCTGAGAAAGCAACAGGAGAAACATCAGAACATGGGTGATGCGAAGTATGAGTTTTTGAAGAAAACTCATACAACTGAGTTTTGGCCACCGCATCAAAATACCTGGAGGAGGATCAATGTTCATTAAATCATTTGCAAACTCGATGAAACAAGAATACAATCCTCAAAGGAAGCACAAAATATTTTTATCATCAGGCACGAACTATCCCATAACATTCAAATCATCCAAAAGATTTTTTTAGCGAGCATAATATTCCTACACATGGAAACAATCCTAGTGCAATGATATCATGTTGACTAAAATATGAAGCTTATGAGTTCAGGAGCAATTTTTAGAAACAACACTGAAAACCTTCAAAACCTAAGCAGATGTCTTAGATCCAACCAGAACCGACATTGATGCGACACTGAGAGAGTAGTGTATCAATCTCTTGATATGCTTATCTGTCTTACGCGAAGTAAGAACTTCAGTGGAAGGAGCAATATTGGTCGTGGTGAATTCACCGATTGTCATTGAAGAGGTGGATAACGAGGTTGATGATGAATCATGAAAACATGGATTCATGCTATCAAAAAAAGTTGAGAAAATCAGGAGACGCCAAGAGAGATGCAACTTTTGTTGGACATATATTGATTATATCATGCGAAAATTAAATAACAAAAATTGAATGAGCAATTAACATATGCAGGAATAATAAACTTCTATTAATTATCCAAGCATACAATCGAAAAGCTTAAATTACAAATAATCAAAGCATAAATCATGTTTCAAGTAATCACAAAGTGATGGAGTCACGAGTAACACTCGCTGCCCTTGAAACGAATGAGTCCCGTCGTGGACATCGTTCCCTAGGATAAAACCATCGAAGGTAATTTTAACGAGTAAAAATTACCTCGGAGTCACACAAAGCCCGAAGGACTATCACCGACAAAGACAGAGAAAGAAGATAAGACTCAAGTTTAGAAGTAGGGGGGAACTTGAGAATGGTGCGAGTTTTCTGTCTGACATAAAGGCTCTATTTATAGATGTCTAAGAAACCCTATGGGAAGATACGTGAAAGATCTGATTCCCGTAATCAGAGAAAATATTCTCTAACCAACAGATTCTGGAAAGATAAGAATATCATATTCCTTATCATGATTAACCGCATATCAAATCTCAGATATTCCATACGTGATTCTTAGAATATTTGTTACGCGGTTTGGGCTTTCTGGAGACTTCCACACGATCCAAACGCATTTTAGACAGTCAAAAAATTACAGAACACTTAGTACATGCGAATGAATTTCCGCCTAAGTTTCCATTCTTAGAGTGACTCTTTGAGCATACATATCTCATTCACCCTTTATCCGTTTTGAGAGTTTAAACAGTCGATTTTATAGTACTCGCAGAGGAGAATCCAAAAACGACATCCACTGACTCTAATTCAGTTCGAGCCCAACTCAAAACTAAGTCCAAAAGTTGACGAAATTCAACTTATTTTACAATCATTTTCCAACAATCCCCCACATGAATAGATATTGATGTGGAATCAGAACAATCACGCCAGACACGGAGTTTGACTTGGTGATAGATTCATTTCGATAGCATAAATGCTGCATAGGATAAGTAGGTGTCACCCTTTGAACTTTCCCTTGAGAGAGTACACTTAGCCCACTGGTTAGGAAGTAGACGCGATGTCCTTGAACTTCCCCGACCGCTTGTGTGAACGACAATGCACTTCCCACAGACATCTTTCCTAGCCTTTGTGCTTTCCTCGGTTGTGTCCATTAATCAGGCCATGGCACACGCCTAGTTCTGTAAGGTTTCTAAAGAATTGCGTCCCTACAATTCTCTTTCGAAGCTACCACACTTCTCGCTTACATAGGTGATTCTTGGCGTAAGAGCAGTTCCGTAAACTATTGCACTCTTTCCAGTACTACACACTCGATGCCTTGAATCATTAAAAGCAATTTAATGCTTAACCTTCATTCACATCACTGTTTCTTCATCATAGGAATAAGACATGAGGTATGAAACCCCCATAGTGATCGCGATGGGTCTTTGCAGTTTAGTTGTCCCTTTGAACCTAGATCTTGGGATCTCCAGTCACATAGGTTGGGTGTCCACGTACGTAACCCACCATTTATTGGACTTAGTCATATTCCTTTCGATGAGTTCTCAACTAACTCTCGATTCAATTTCTTCATCAAGAAATTAATTCAATCTTTTCGTCAAAGAATCACAACTCTTATCATATTGACCTTACGTAGTCAACACCGATAATTCTCGTAGAGAGTAGTCATCCAATGGTAAAGTGTCTCTGTCAAGACACACCATCATCGATATGGCTTTACGCTACACCAATAAGCATACAAGTGCTTTGGTCATCCTAGGGTATATCTTTCCCAATTTTTTTGTCCAACACAATGGACAGAGATTCCTCTACGAATCTAGCAAGAGAGAATCATTTCTCTACACAACTTAAGCCATATCCACGAGTCTCACACACAGCTTGTTGCCAGCGATCATTTTTGGATAACTCGTGTATCATCTTACTATCCATTGTAAGAATTGTCTAATGTGCACTTTAATAAGTACAACAGACTATCAATGACTCTTGAGTTCTCTTCTTAAGAGACACCTCACCTTTACAAAAAGGTAACTCATAATGTTTAGAGTCATTCCATTGAATACGACATGTCTCCAAAAGACTCAATCATTGTATCAATTTGACTACCAATGAGAAAGTATCAATTCAAAGACATAAATGACATGGTCATTTTCCGTGTCTTTTAGCATATCTGCCTTCATCAAACTCATTGATTTAATATCACTGGCTACAGCAATTAGTTTGGTCACATGATGGATCATTTAGGAGCATTGAGCTTTTCATTTTGCTCTATTCAAATTTTAATATCTAAATCTCCAAATAACCATTTAGGTCCATTAGATGTACTTCTATCTTTCACAAAGCCTTGATAGCAAGTACCATCACCTTTGGACTCATTCTCACGTCTAGAGAACACCCATCAAGTACACAAATATACTTACTAATTGTTCAAATCTACTAGTACTCTAGTGATTTGCACTCATGGTAGATCAATCTCTCTATTGATCACCACTTTCCACAAAAATTATTTCATGGAATCTCGTTTCCTTCGTTGGTTTATCCCCGATCCTTAATGATTCCATCTATTGACTCTTAAGTCCATTTAAGATAAATCAGGATCTTTAACAGAAACTTCCACAAAATACACTTTCCATCAAGATATATTTCTAGTTTCTGCATATTATTTCTTGTGAATTTCAAGAAATTGATAGCACTTCAACATTGTGCATATCTAGTAAAGATACTGTTTAAGTATTCCTTTTACTACATTTGCAATATGCCAACCCACACATTCGAAAGAACTTTTAGGATGGCCCTATGAGGAGCTTTATTTTCCTCCTTCTTGGGGTATCTTATTTAAAAGATCGCCAACCAACTTAAAGGCTCCCCCACAACGCTTGATCATTTCTAGCAATTTCCTTCAATCACCAAATGACCTTGCAAATGTCTACATTGTGAATCACATCCCCCAAAGGATTCTATGTATTCACATCATGGTCACAGATAACCTCATATGTTTTCTGTGCATCACATAAGTAGTTTCGTTAATATACAAACCCAACTTACTAAAAGTCTGTGTATTCAATAATGAATCAAACACTAGGTTCTTACCCATAAAGTTTCTTTTTAGGGCTAGATCCTTTCAACAATCAAAACACCTTCATGTATTAACCTTTTATCTTGAAAGTCTCTCTTATTCCTTTAACTCCCTTAGGATTAGAGATAACTAAACTTCCCGATCTCAATTAATCGTTCTTCCTCGCATGACCAATACCACAACCGATGTAGTATCAATCAATCGAGGATTCGATTAACTCTCACTAGGGCGCAGTGTGAGTTTACCAACTCCACACAATTTCATGCCCATTTTAAACCCAAGTTTCAGTACAACTGTACTTTACTTTCAAACTACTCAAATTAAATTTGAATGCCTTTATGCTCGAAACACATTCAAGTCCATTGCTCGACTCAAGTTTGAGTGCATTGCTTGACTCAATTACGGGTTTACCCTTTTTGGTCCGAGTTAAATTCCTCCCGACTTGAACAACTTGATTCAAGTCTCTCGTGACGACTTTTCATCTCAAGTACCTATCAAAATTCATATGGTCGTTGAATTTTTAGGTTTTTCGTCTACCCCCCACATTGGGCTGGTTTTATTAAACATCCCACACGTGTTAAGTTTCTCAAAACCTTGTGTCTTGGGGTTCCTAGACCAAATGTCTTAGGATTCCTCATCTCAGAATTCTAAGGCTTTCCAACCAAATATCTAGAGAATTGACCAAATGTCTTGGGATTCCATATCTCATGATTCTTAGATTTTTCAACCATAAATCAAGAGATTTGACCAAAAGTCTCGGGATTCCCATTCTCAGGATTCTTAGTTTTCTCAACCAAATTCTTGAGATTTTTCCCTCAATTCTTTGATTACAAACAATCAAAGGTTTTTAGCATAGTCATGATAACTCATGCTTTAGGGTTTATACCATGATTCACAAGAACCAATACCCTAGACATAGTCGTAAACTAATGTCTTCATGTTCACATTTATCAGGTCATATAAAATAACCAGAATATGTCGAACTTCGAGCCCATATGCTCTATCTGTGCAATCTAACAATTGTCACTCGTGAGCCATATGCTCGTAAGCGATCAATCAAGATAGCCAATTATCGGGAATAGTCTTGTCAAATATTTCATTGCATCAAAAGGCACTTTCCCAAACAATTAATATAATCATAGCATATAAAAGCAGCACAATTTTAGACACATCATAGATCTAAAATTTCCGTTTATGCAGCTAAATCAAGTCCCTAAATGAACGAGAATACATCATGGATCAAATAACCCAATGTCACATACTTCATTCATGCACGAATATATTACACTCTTGCCGAGAGATGTCATGTTTAAGTGCAAATGAAGTTTACCATTTTATTGCATGCGATTCTCAGACCAAGCAGATAAAAGTCATGAATCACTAGCAGCACATTCTCATACAAAATGTGGTTTTAAATCTTTTATCCAACATGAGCAGCCCACACAACCAAATTACTATACCATGCATAATAGGTATTTCAACATTTGATCAAGTATTTAAACAAATACTATAACATTTTGAGGGCTTAGGAAATTTAAATGTCTCATAATTTCCAAACACACATGTACTGCTTTCATGTAATTTCATAATTAAAAGGAATAGTAATGCTCGATTCAATATTCCAAATTCATGACATTTTTTTTTCTAACTTTAAGCTATTCATGCAAAGAATCAACTTTGATTTATTACCATATCAACATTTAATCTCATAAGCATGAATATCACGGAATTAGAATATTTCCATAATTACGCCATACATGCTCAACTCATTTTCCCACATAATCAAGTGATTAATATAACCAAATCCATTAACTATCAAATTAGATAGCCTTAGTGTACTGGACATATATGTGCACATATTATTCACATAACACTCTTTGTAACAAAGTCTTGTTCACGTCCAGATTCACGCAAATGGTTATCAAATATAATCCAAGCAATATATGTATATAAAGCATATGCCATGATTCACGTGTATACGTACCATAGTTTGCAAAACCGTGGTTTCAACTCTTAACTCTTTCATGTTGTCAAGCAAATCCTGTTGTATCTCCATGCCAAGTTTTTCATCCACGAGAGATACCGCCGTATATACTAGGATTCACCAATGTGTACATACAAAAAATATTCATCGTTAAATATATGTACACATCAAATATTGTAGTATAATATTTTAAACAATTATACATAACAAATTGCTCAATATGATTTTGTTCTAATCCTCCCCGAAAAGTAAGAAAGTCCGCATATTTTGACCAATTCAAGGTAAAAAATGGAGTTGCCCCTTCGGCAAAACTCGGATAAAGTTGAGCCAAAAGATCCCGATTCAATATGATTTTGTTGTAAATAACCAAAACCATTAGCATGCATTTTTACGCAATTAGCATGCGCATTAATCATTCCGACGAGCATATCAATATTTACGCAGACATGCACTTCAATTTCCAGCATGCAATCTCATATTTGGAATATATGTTTGGGAAATTCAGCATGCAAGCAAATCAATTTCGTGGAAAAATTACGTTACAATCATGCATGCATTTAGCATAACAATTTCAAACAAATTATGCATACTAGCAAATTTCGTTTGCAACATACAGTAACAATCATGCATCGCATACAATTTCCGCATCAATATAAATCAACAGATATCATTCGTTTCAAGACTGTTGGACATATATTGATTATATCATGCGAAAATTAAATAACAAAAATTGAATGAGCAATTAACATATGCAGGAATAATAAACTTCTATTAATTATCCAAGCATACAATCGAAAAGCTTAAATTACAAATAATCAAAGCATAAATCATGTTTCAAGTAATCACAAAGTGATGGAGTCAAGAGTAACACTCGCTGCCCTTGAAACGAATGAGTCCCGTCGTGGACATCGTTCCCTAGGATAAAACCATCGAAGGTAATTTTAACGAGTAAAAATTACCTCGGAGTCACACAAAGCCCGAAGGACTATCACCGACAAAGACAGAGAAAGAAGGTAAGACTCAAGTTTAGAAGTAGGGGGGAACTTGAGAATGGTGCGAGTTTTCTGTCTGACATAAAGGCTCTATTTATAGATGTCTAAGAAACCCTATGGGAAGATACGTGAAAGATCTGATTCCCATAATCAGAGAAAATATTCTCTAACCAACAGATTCTGGAAAGATAAGAATATCATATTCCTTATCATGATTAACCGCGTATCAAATCTCAGATATTCCATACGTGATTCTTAGAATATTTGTTACGCGGTTTGGGCTTTCTGGAGACTTCCACACGATCCAAACGCATTTTAGACAGTCAAAAAATTACAGAACACTTAGTACATGCGAATGAATTTCCGCCTAAGTTTCCATTCTTAGAGTGACTCTTTGAGCATACATATCTCATTCACCCTTTATCCGTTTTGAGAGTTTAAACAGTCGATTTTATAGTACTCGCAGAGGAGAATCCAAAAACGACATCCACTGACTCTAATTCAGTTCGAACCCAACTCAAAACTAAGCCCAAAAGTTGACGAAATTCAACTTATTTTACAATCATTTTCCAACAACTTTTTCATGCTAGATCAAGTAATTAGATCCGTCCATGTTTATGGAGTTCATATGGACCAACGAATGAAATTGAAATGTCACCATGAAAAAACCTAAGATGATTTGCAACATGAGAGAAGAGTCCATCAGCTAAAGCGGCCTAAGTTGATGAGTCGGAACGATCGATGAAAGGGATTGGACAGAGTGGTGGTAGAGCGAATGACGGGAGTGGTTTGGCGCATAGCATTCAACGATCCGTGAACAAGAAGGGCAAACAGCGAACGAATTTAAAATTTAGGGTTTGGGATTTTGGTAAATTCGGAAGAAAATGGAATATGAGTCAGAGAAATGGCTATGGCACCTTGATACAATATAAAATTCTCAATGATAGGATTGTGTGTATTGACATTGATAGATGAATACAAAAGGTATCACAATTATATAAGAAATACGATATTACAATCATAGTAGAAAGGAATTAATTTTCTTATCCTGTATCTATTTTATTAGTGTCTTCAATCACATACAATGTAAAACTGATCCAACTTCCCAGAGGGATTAACCAAATTATTCTTCTAAGAGAAATTTGCATCCGCTCTTACAACTCATAAGTACATGTGAAATTGTGCTTAAGTACTTATGCTAACTTTCTATATTACACAATTCATTTAACAATTACCTAATGCACATGTACAAATAACATAATTTCAATATTTTATAAAAGGTTTAGCGCAATAAATGTTTCATTCCAAAAGAAATTTAAACACTATATTTTTCTCTAAGTCTTTACAATATAATTTATTTCAATATTCATTTATACTGCATGTAAATATTTATAAATTATTTTTGAAAAGGAAAAAAAATAAATTTCACATGCACGAGCAAGCAGATACGCAACACATTAAAATCCTATAAATGAATTCAAGAAACAAAGTCACACATTACAATTCAAAAGCCGGCTAACAAATTTTTATGGACTTTTTCTTTTTCTTCATTTCCACAGTTATAAAGCTCTAATAATAATAAACCGCATCCGCGTCAGGACTTCTTCTGTGTGCAAATTATAAGTGCGATTTCTCCAAAACGAACTTTTCTACGTCGTTTTCACCCTTGCTCTGTTCTTGGTCTTCTTCCTTTCTTTGGTTTTTCTTTCTGTTAACGGCTATATTCTCGCTCTGTGTGCGATTCCTCCGCTGCTATGGCGGCTCCGCCGTCTGGTAGCGGTGGCTATGGGGGAGGGAAATCCTTCCTCCAGGCCCTCGCTAATCGCCCTCCGCCCCTACGTGATTCCCTCCCCTCGAACCCGGAGATTTCACCTAAAGTCCAATTCAAAGGGGAGATTGCATGCCTTGTCACCCGCAAGGATGCTGAGACTCTTGCCTCCCACTACAGCAATTCTTTGATCGGTAAGTTTGCCCGAGGGAAGCCGACGATGATCCAACTAAACAATGCTTTTAATTCTGTAGGTTTTAAAGGCAAGTTCCAGATAGGCTCGATTGACTACCGCCACATCCTCATCCGATTCCATGAAAAGGAGGATTATCAACGATTCTGGCTCAAAGGACAATGGTCTTTTAATAACGCTCAAATGAAGGTCCTCAAATGGACTCCTGACTTTTCACCGGAGGCAGAATCGTCGATTGTTCCGGTATGGGTATCAATTCCCCAAGTTCCTGTTTATTTTTATAATTCTTCTATGCTGGAAGTTATTGGGAATCAAATTGGGAAATTTATTAAAGTTGATGCTGCTACTGAAGCGCTGTCTAGGCCTTCCTGTGTCAAAATGTGTGTGGAAGTTGACCTAAAAAATAAATTACCAACACATATTAGAGTGGGTATTGAAGAGGAAGGTAATGAATTTAATGTGCGCAAATTACCCCTAGAATATGAGGATATCCCACCCTATTGTTTCCACTGCAAATGTATAAGTCATGAGGACAGTTACTGTGTATATTTACATCCTGAACTTAAGAGAATTTGGACAAAAAAACCAGAGCTCAATATAATGAAAACATCTGATGCTCAACAGATTAATCTATCTCAGGTAGAGTCTCTTAAAGCAGGGAGCTCTGGAGTTTCTATTATGGAAAAACAGAAAAATTCTCAAGCTCAGAAAATGATATATGTTCCTAAGAAACTTTCTAATGTTGAGCAGGACACTAATAAGACTAATCCTTGTGGCTCTGTTCCCCTAATGGCTCCACAGATTTCACTGATTCCTGATGTTGTGACAAATGATCTGCCAACTCATATTGCTAAGAATGATTCTATTACTTGTACTAATGAGTTATCATGTCATGAAGAGAGCCAAGTAGTGATAATAGAACAAGACAATGAGAACCCACAGCTTAGTAAGGCAATACTGGTTCCCCCTCAGGATAGGACAGAAAAAGGTAATGATCTTAACTCATGTACTAACCAGAATGCTCATGTAGTCTCTGGAGAAGATCTTTCCTTTCATGGGGGTACTTCCCCTTCTGCTCCCTCCTCTGTTTATAGTCCAATTATGCATTTAAACAAGATATCTCAATCTGACCCTACTAACCTTAGGAAAGTCTTTGCTAAGGATGATTTGCATGGTAAGCGAGGTAGATCTTTCTCTCCTTTTAATTCCATTATTGCTGCAAAAAACTTCATTTTTTCTCAACAGAAACATAAGCAAAATAGGTTCTCTCTCTTGGCTGATGAGGCATTGGCTGAAGACCTACCCATTACTGAGGATCCTTTGCAAACGGACATACTGGAAGAAGTTTCCCTCTCAGCCTCTCCTGGAAGAAATGATGATCTGATCCATAAGGTTAGTCCCTCCACCCCCCTCCAAGGTAAGAAAGGATCTGATAGCCCTGAAAGGAAACAATCAAAAAAAGGTAATGATTCCTTTTTCTCACAAAAAAATATCATAATGACCAGATCAAAAAGCTCCTCTAATGTATCCCAATGAATAGTACATCCACTAAGCTTAAAATGTTGGTCTGGAACATTAGGGGCATGGATACATCCATACTAAGGCTTTGTAATCTTTCTCAAAGACATAATTTTGACCTTATTTGCCTAATGATAACTCTCAATGTGAGTCATATAGACAGAGACTGAAATTGGATTACTGTTTCTCAGCCAATAGTGGTCAAATCTGGTTGTTCTGGTCATCAAGTTTAACTTTAAGGGTTAATAATGATAATCTGCAATTTCTAGCAGTAAACTTGAGCAGTACAAAGCTTAATTACCCAATGGATGCCTTCTTCATTTATGGTCTTAGGACTAGAAGTGGAAGACTTCCCCTCTGGGCAGACCTGAGCTCTTACACTCACTCTGAATCCCTATTTATAGGTGATTTTAATGCCATCTCCTCTATTAATGAGTATAAAGGTCCATCCTCTCCAAATTTAGGTAGTATAAGGGATTTCAATGGCTTCATAAATGGTCTGGCTTTAGAAGATATTAACACTTCTGGTAATCTGTTTACCTGGTCAAACAACAGACTAAGATCTCCCACAATTAAAAGATTGGATAGAGGTTTGTGCACTCAATCTTGGTCTTCATGTTTTCCTCAGTCTTCTATTCAGATTCTAAACAGAGCTACCTCAGATCACAGTCCTCTGTTATTAACTGTAGGTAGTGACTCTCCTTCTTGTCCAAAGCCTTTTAGATTTCTTGATACATGGTATAAGAGGAAAGAGCTTAATGAAGTCATCAAACAAAACTGGGAAATTCCTGTAAATAATACTGGAATGTTAGCTTTTTATCTTAAGTTAGTCAGACTTAAAAAGATTCTTAAAATCTGGAATAAAGAAAAATTTGGTAATATTCATGATAATGTGATCCAAGCTGAACTTGCATTACAGACTCAAGAATCTCTAACTGATATTTTAGATTCCTTGTCAGATCAGGTTAAGTTGAAAGAGGCTAGGGCTAGGTTAGTTTTGGCATTGTCTGAACAGAAAAATTACTGGAAACACAAGGCTAAAGTTAAATGGTTGCAAGAGGGAGATAACAACACTAGTTTTTACCATAATTCTGTAAAGGAGAGAAATAATAGACTGAAAATCACAAAAATCAGGAGCAAAAATGGACAGTGGCTAGACAACACTAATGATATTGAAATGGAGGCTATTAATTACTATCAGGAACTCCTGAGTGAGGAATCTGCCACTTTCAGCTCTCCTTTTCAGTTTCATTTTCTTAATCAGATCCCATGTTTAGTCACTGAGGCTGATAATGAAAATTTACTGATGCCAGTCTCTTTGGAAGAGCTTAAAAAGATTGTTTTCAGCTTGAAAAAATCTAGCAGTCCTGGTCCGGATGGTTACACTGCAAAATTCTATATCAAGTCTTGGAACATTATTGCTATAGACCTTCTTAGTGCTGTTCAGGATTTTTTATCTTCATCCATTATGCCTAGAGGCATAGGAAGCACATGGATTACTATTATTCCAAAGAAGAAAACACCAATTACCTTTGATGATTACAGGCCTATAAGTTTCTCTAATGTGATTAATAAGATTTGCTTTAAGGTGCTTATGGAGAGACTTAAAGCTATTATGCCTAAATTAATCTCCCCTAATCAAACAGCATTCCTACATGGCAGGGACATTTCAGATAATGTCATTTATTTACAGGAAATGGTAAGGCTGCTCAATAGGAAGAAAAGGGAACCTAATTGCATAATAAAACTAGATCTTAAAAAGGCTTTTGATAGGGTTAGATGGTCTTTTCTATATAAAGTACTTGCTAAATTTGGTTTTCATCCAAAATTCATTTTTTCAATTATGAAAAACCTGTCTCAAGCATGGTTCTCTGTTCTTATTAATGGTAAGCCTTGTGGTTTTTTTCAATCTTCTAGGGGTATTAAGCAAGGGGATCCTCTATCCCCTTTTCTATTTAATATTTTCTCTGAGTCATTTTCCAGGAGTATGGATTACATATTCCAAACAGGTAAGCTTTCACCCTATGACCTGCCAGGTAATCCTCCTAAAATCTCACACTTATCATATGCTGATGACACTGTCATTTTTTTTAAAGCAAATAACTTAACTTTGGTAAGATTAAAAGCATTCTTATCTACTTTTGAAGAAGTCACTGGACAATCAATTAATTATAATAAGAGTGACATTTTCATAGGTAAGTATGCTACTGCTCAAAGGGTGAATCACATTAAGAGAATTATGGGAATGAAAATTGGTACTTTTCCATTCATGTACCTAGGTGTTCCAATCTTTTCTGGTGTTTTAAAGAAGATCTACTTTCAACCCCTTTTTGAGCAGATTGATAACAGGATTAGCAATTGGAAAAATAGGTGGTTAACTACAGGTGGAAAACTGATACTAATTGAATCCTGTATTTATTCAATTCCCCAACACATCTGGCAAGTAATTAAGCCCACAAACCTGATTATTTCCACCATGGAAAAAAAATTAAGCAGATTTTTTTGGGGTGAGAATGATCATAAACCAAAAAGAGCATGGAGAAAATGGACTGCTCTTTGTGCATCAACTGATCAAAATGGCCTGGGTTTTAGAAGTATCAGAACTATTGTTAAAACTTGCTCAATAAAGTTGTGGTGGAAATTCCAGATGGCAGATACTCTATGGTCTCACTTGTTGGCTAACCTTCCACCATCTTATAGAACCTCCCCTAATTGGAAAAGAATCTGCTCAGTGCATCCTTGGGCAGAACCTAATTCAAGGGTAATAATTGGAAATGGTGAATGCAATTTCTGGAATGCAAATTGGCTGGGGATTGGGATTCTATCTGATTTATGTGATCAAAATAATATAGGAATTGATGATAATTGTTCTGTTGCTGAATTTATAGACAATAAATCTAGCCTTATTCCTTTAATTCAACCATTTCTGCCACCTCACATTACTCTTCTCTTGCAGGACTCAAGAACCTGGCCACATAGACCTGATAGACTAATTTGGAAGCCAGGAGCTGATGGTAATTTCTCATTCAAAGCCACTTATTTGTTACTGTGTAACAACTCAGGTCAGTATGCATCCCCAAGTCATTTCTGGAACTCTAGAATTGAGAAAAAAATATCTGTGTTCATGTGGAAAGTGACAAACTCTCTTCTTCCTTTTGATAATACTCTTCAACATCTAAGAATCAGTTTGGCCTCTAAATGCTGTATGTGTAACTTACATGTGGATGATCTTGATCATTTTTTTAACTCCTGTGAGTTTTCCCTGAAAATCTGGAAACCTATACATCAGTTTATGGGAATCAGAGACAGGTTTTTTCATTCTGTGTGGGATAGACTATCTGCTTACTTATCACTCCCCACCCTATCTAAATTACACTCCATTATTGTTAGAACAGCAGCAATTTATACATTCTGGAATCTATGGAAGATGAGGAATAGATTTATTTTTGATTCAGTTAAGCCCTCATCTTCCATAGTGCTTCAGCAGATTAGAGATCAAATTTTCTACTCATTCTCTGCTAAACCAGTATATATAGTCTCTCCACTTGATCTCAGTATTGCAAACCACTCTTACCTTCCTCTCATTAAGAGACCCCCAAAGCCAAAAATCTGGAAAATTGCATGGGTCAGACCAACAATTGGGTTTAAAGTCAATGTGGATGCTGCTTGGTGCTGTAAGACAAATAAATGTGGCCTCAGCATGATCATTAGAGACTGTAGAGGGTGTTTTAAGGAAGCATATACCTCATTTACTAGTGCAAAATCTGCCCTAGAAGCTGAGTTAAAAGCTATTTCATTTGCTATTCAATCTTGCAATTCTCTGTCCACTGTTTGCATAGAATCAGACTGCCTTAATGCTGTGCTATATGCTACTGATCCATTAAAATCCCCTTGGCAACTGTTTGATTTAGTATATGAGATTCATCTCTCTTTGGGGGATATACACATTATGCACATATTCAGGGAAGCCAACCAGGTTGCTCATTTTTTGGCAAAAACCTGCTTGTCACAAAAATGTAACCTGGCTTTTCCACATTTCTCTCTGCTGCCTAACCGAGTCCAGGGATTAGTTAGACTAGACCAAATGAATACTCCCTCTCTGAGGATTGCCTCCTAGTTCGGATGCTACTCAGTCAAAAATCTTTTTTTTTCCCTTGCAGATCAATGGTTGATATCAGGCTTCATGGAAATAGGACTACCTGCTGTTTTTGTGGCTGGATTCGGGCACAGATGGTTTGATCACACATGTTCATATGGGTGGATTGGCTACTACTCTTCTTTTGCAAGCAGCTAGCTTAGTTTTACATTTCAACTTCAGGCTAGTATGTGGAGACTAGCTCTTTATTCATGTGGAGAGGGTTTCGACTGCCTTGTGTTTCCTTTTGGACTCACTAATAAGTTTCGATCCTTTCCATCATGGATAAAGAGGCCTCCGACTTGATGTTTATATGCTCTTTTCTTTTCATTCTTTTGGGGGCAACAAGCGTTGCTCTATTAGCCAGTGAGCATTCATGTATATCCTACTATTGCTTCGGCTTCTTTTTTCTGTCTATTTTCTCGGCTTGGGAAGGCCTAATAGAACTTCCCCCATCTACGGATGGTTTTGATTAAAAAAAACAGTTATAAAGCTCCAATCTTTATCCAAAACCTCTTTGTTAACTCCCTCAAAGCGGTTTTCAGCTGGAATACAACTAGTTCTTGGTTTGGAAATCATCTTTTGGTTTCACCGAGTCTTTTTATTCTCACTCATTTTGGAATTGGGACACTTTAAATTTTTTACTCTTTCTATTTTCTAAGGGAATAGTTGATACTGCAAAAACTTTCCTACAAAGCGGCCTGCGCAATTGGTAGATGTTTCCAACACTTGCTAAGATGGAATGATTAAAATCACAAAACTCAAACTACGCGCTAGCAAAGAACGCCTAACGGAGGTCCTCGGTCCCATTTCACGCGGCCTTTGGATGTTCTCATAGGCCTGCACAGTGACCTCTTTGCCAGCCCCCAACCGAGCGAATCAGCCCGCGCGCCCTGCACACTTTGCTACCCATTTGACTTTTCTTGACCTACTCTTTACTATAAATATCTACTCTCTTATCCTCATTTTTGTTTGCCGAAAATACTCTCCCAAAAACTCTAGTTTCTCCTTCATTTTCACCAGTTCTCTTTTTCTTTATCTATGAATTTGTCTATGAATGTTAGGATGATTTGTATTAGCTAAACTTAGTCTTTGGAGCAATTGATTAAAGCTATCAAGCCAATGTCTTGAGAACTCTTTATGACCTATTTAATGCTTATGCTATTGATGTGTCCATTTTATATGCATAATTTAGTACTATTTTGGGTCACTTTTGTGCTATTTTATTATCGAGAGTTTGTATTTTACCTTGAAATTCTTTTAGGAGGGTAAGAGCAACTTTACGCTCTTTTACCTCATCTAAGTGGATTTTGTGTGACAAGGGAAGAATACGGATTTAATGAAGATCGGAGGCCATTGAAGATCACACTTTCGAAGACTTTTGAAGGCTTACTTCGAAGACATGAAGACCAGAGGCCATTGAAGACCATTTTTGTAGCCATTGAAGACTTAAAAATTGAGGGGAATTACTATGAAGATGAGTTTATACCACAAGAAGAAGAAAAAGACACAATGCAAAATTCTGGCACCCGTCGCGAGTCGCGATGGCCTCGTCGCGAGCCCGTCGCGAGTTGCGACCAACGGGTAGCCAGAATTTCACCTTATCTTCTTTGTACTATAAATAACACTATCTTTCCTCTCATTCTCATTCTTCTGCATCTGCGATTACAGTACTGTTTGAAACCCTTTTTCCTTCCATTTTCATCTTTGAATTCTCTTGTTTTATTATTAGCTGTTTAGCATTGATTAGCATGAACTCTTGTAGCTAATCTATCTCTTGGGAGCAATTGACTAAGGCTTCCAAGTCCATGTCTTAAAAACAATTTGTAGCCTATTTATTACTCGTACTATTATGCATTTTTGGAGGATTGAATGTGTTTGTTGATATCATTAATGTTATTGAAAGCTTGAGTATATGAAATACTTGTATGAATTGCTTGTTAGGGTTTGGGGGAAATGGGTTGATTTCCCCCCTTTCTTAATAGGAATCCATGAGTATGATTTAGAGCTTTTGATTGTGTTGATGGATTGATAATTGCTAGGTGAATATGATAATGTTGAACTCTTTGTCATGTTTGTTGCTTGTAGAAAATGAGAGAAGTCTATGAATGTTGATCGTTCTTGACTAATCTTGTGTAAATGCATAAATCGGTTAAATGCTTAGACACGGTGTAGTGTTTATAAGTGTTGCCGAGCTTGTTGATTCTTCGTGCTAAATGCCATCAATGGGATACCTTGAGTCGTGTTTCGACTACGGAAATCATTGGTGAGGTTTGACAAGAGATGTCAAATTCACTCTCGCAAATTACTATCTAAGAAGGACAGAAGTTTAGCCTTCACAACAAGTAGTGAAAGTAGTAAATAGGTTGCATGTTCAATGATGGATAAGAGGTTTGTAAGTGGAAGTCAATTGCGCCCAAGGTTCCGCAAATTGTTATTTTCATCTTATCTTTAGTTGTATTGCATGATTAGCATCGTTCTCTTGCTTTTCTAGTTGTTGTACTTTCATTTGATAACTTAGGATTAAACCAACCAAACCCCCTCCCCCCCTTGTTTACATGCTTTTATATGTATCTATGTATGTAAATGCTTAGTATGTTTTCTCCTATATATGTTTAAAACACTTGAAAAGATGTCTCTTCTTGTGGACGACCCCGACTTGCCATTATCTACTTAATTGTAGATAGGAAGCATTTATGGCTTAAAAGTATTAACTTTGAGAGGTACGGCGACGACCTCCCAAATTTTGGCACCGCAGCCGGGGAAGAGGCAATTATTTTTAAGTGTTTGGGCATATTATGTGTGATTATATGCTATTTGTAAATATTGGTTAGTTTGGTTTTATTTTGATTTCTTAGTTGATTTGCCATTTTCACTTGGCTTGGAGATGTATTGTTCGAGTTCTTAGTGTATGGTTCGCACGCGATCCTTTTCACAAGAACCCCTACACTACGTTTTATATGTAAATGGGCATTTTGAGCTAAAGACTGGGTTCATCAACATGCTACCCATCTTCCTTGGTAGGCAAGGGGAGAATGCTAACAAACACCTCACTGAGTTTCACTTCTTGTGTGGTGGTACGGTCCCCCATGGAGTGGATAAAGATTTCTATAAATTGAAGGCATTCCCGTTCACACTGAGGAATGGTTCAAGAGATTGGCTCCACTACCTACCACCCAAGAGCATCAAGAGTTGGCTTGATATGAAAACAAAGTTTCTAGCCAAGTACTTCCCGGCCTCGAGGTCCGCCACCTTGAAGAACGATATAAACAACATCCTTCAGTGGCATGAAGAATCTCTCTTCGACTATTGGGAGAGGTTCAAGAAGCTTCTTGCAAGTTTCTCTTACTATGGTTATTCGGAGGGGGATTTGGTGTATAACTTCTACAATGGTTTTCTTGATGAGGGCCAAAGGTTAGTTAGAAGTTCTTGTGGTGGCACCCTCGGGAACAAAACATCCGCCGAGGCTATGCAATTGTACGAGGAGCTGGCGGAATAATCACGAAACATTAGCTCAAGGGCCAATTTGAGAAGGAGAAATCCAATGCCTGTGAGTGACTCTTCCAATATTGGGAAGATAGAGGATCAAGTCTCGGCCCTTGTATCCATGGTGAAATCTTTGATGACAATGCCTGGAAATGCGCCACATGTTAAATCATGTGAAATTTGTTACTCGGTGCATCCTACAGACACTTGCCCCACTTTGCAAGAAGACTACGTCGAAGAGGTGAGTGCCATGGGGTATCACAGGAATCAAGGATACCAAGGCAACCAAGGGTATCAAGGTGGTCAAGGCTACCAAGGTCACAAAGACTACCAAGGGTATCAAGGGTACCAAAACCGGCCATACAATTCGGGAAATCGTGATAACCCAAACCTCCGGTATGGAAACCCTCAAGGAAGCCAAAACTCTCAAACTTACCGGCCTCCTCAACAAAAATATAGGCCACCTCAACAACAATTCCAAAGGCTCCAAGACAAACCCTGAGACCAAGGGGAGAGCTCGGGGCTATCAAAGGATGAGGTGTTGCAAGCCATTCACCGGTTGGGCATGTGCACGGAAAAAAGCAAGAAATTCCAAGATGAAGCCAAAGAAATCATCAAGTACTTGGAAACCCAAGTGAGCCAAATAGCTCAAATGGTTAACCGAATGGAAGCCCGGGAAAAAGGTAAACTTCCCTCCCAACCGGAACTCAATCCTAGACAAAATGCAAGTGCTATCGCTTTGAGAAGTGGTAGAGAGGTCAGCACTTCACCGGATAATGATATTTTTGAAGAGAAGCCCAAGAGGATTGAGGTGTTTGAAAAAGGAGTTGAGAAGGAAGAAGCCCATGAGAAGAAGACCGAAGAGTTAGCCCAAAAGAGCAAGGAAGAAGAAAGCGAGGTGGAGACATTGGTGCTAGGACCAGAGTCAACCTCTGTTCCGGAACCTTCATCTCCTCCTCACAAAAGAGCAAAGATGGTGGAGATCCCTCCATATGTACCGGAACCCCCATTTCCGGAAGCCTTGGAAAACAAAAGGAGGAAGGAGGACAACAAGGACATCTACGAAGTATTTCGTAGATGTGAGGTAAACATCCCACTCTTGAATGCCATTGAAAAAATTCCTAGATATGCTAAATTTCTTAAGGAATTATGTATTGTGAATAGAAAACAAAGGGCCAAGAATGACTTGAAAAATGGAAAAAGTGAGCATGTTTCCGCCTTGTGTCAAAAAGAGCTACCTCCTAAATGTAGCGATCCCGACATGTTCACAATCCCGTGCATAATAGGAAATACACATTTTGAAAAAGCTATGCTTGATTTAGGTGTATCAATAAATGTGATTCCTTACTCTTTATATGAAAACCTCTACATTGCACAAAACCGGGGTGGTAATCCAATTGACCGATCATTCTAGTGTATACCCTAAGGGTATTGTCGAGGATGTGTTGGTTAAGGTGGATTCCTTAGTTTTCCCCATGGATTTTTATGTCCTTGACAAGGAGCATGATAAACATGCCGCCCTGATTTTGTTGGGGAGGCCATTTTTGAAAACCTCTAGGACAATGATTGATGTGCATAAATGTACCCTCACCATGGAATTTGATGGAATAAAAGTAGAGTTTAACATAAATGACTCTATGAAGTATCCTAGTGAAGAACATGCTTGTCATGCCCTAGATGTTGTTGAAGAAGTTGTGCAAGATGTTTTTGAACTAAGTGGTAAAGATTCTTTGTTAGTTGCTTTACAATGTGATGTTAATGATGCCCATAATGTATACTCTATGAGCACTAACTTGAAGGAAAGCTTTGAGGATTTGAACCTGCTTGATGAAATGAGACCGAGTCTCTCAAAACCTCCTCCTCTACTCTTAGAGGAACCTGAGGAACCGGAATTCCTCCCGTCACTTGTGAAAGCGCCGGTGATTAAACTTAAACCTTTACCAAGTGACCTCAAGTACCCTTTTCTTGGGGAAGGGGAGACGCTTTCGGTTATCATTTCTAGCAAGCTCATCAAAGAGCAAGAAGAGAAGTTGATGGTAGTGTTACAGGAAAACAAGGACGCAATTGGATGGACTATTGCTGACATCAAAGGCATAAGTCCATCCACTTGTTTGCACAGAATCTTGTTGGAAGAAGATGCGAGACTCATTCGACAACCCCAACGCCATTTGAACTCACCTATGATGGATGTGGTGAAGGCGGAAATCCTCAAGTTACTTCAGGAGGGCATGATCTATCCAATCTTAGATAGCAAGTGGTTGAACCCAACTCAGGTGGTACCCAAGAAGAGCGGGATGACGGTGGTCGAAAATGAGAAGGGTGAAATGGTGCCCACCCGAGTTCAAAACGGGTGGTGCATTTGCATTGACTACCAGAGGCTAAATGCAGAAACTCGGAAGGATCACTTCCCGTTGCCATTCATTGATCAAATGCTTGAGAGGTTAGCAAGCCACCCCTTATATTGCTTTTTGGATGGGTACTCGGGGTACTTTCAAGTGGGCTATCGCCCCGGAAGACCAAGAAAAGACCACCTTCACGTGCCCCTTTGGTACGTTTGCTTACCGACGCATGCCTTTCGGGTTATGTAATGCCCCCGCAACTTTCCAAAGGTGTATGGTAAGCATTTTCTCAGAAGAGTAGGAAATATCTCCACTAGGAATGAAATGTCCTAAAGGCCTATTTTGTATTGTGAAATATTTTATGTTTGGGGTATTGACTTTATGGGACCTTTTCCTAGTTCTTGTGGCTTTACATATATTCTTCTTGCTGTTGATTATGTGTCGAAGTGGGTTGAAGCAAAACCCACTAGGACTGATAATTCTGAAGTGGTTGCAGAATTCCTTAAAGATAACATCTTCTCTAGGTTTGGGGTACCCCGAGCCTTGATTAGTGACCGTGGCACCCATTTTTTCAATCGGACCATAGAGGCACTCTTGAAGAAGTATGGTGTTACTCACAAGACATCCACCGCCTATCACCCACAAACCAATGGGCAAGCTGAAGTTTCCAATCGGGAAATCAAGTCCATCCTTCAAAAAATGGTTAAACCTAACCGGAAGGATTGGAGCTCTCGGTTGAATGATGCCTTGTGGGCATATAGGAAGGCTTTTAAGACACCAACTGGTATGTCACCATACCAGTTAGTGTTTGGTAAGCCCTGTCATCTACCGGTGGAAATTCAGCATAAGGCTTACTGGGCAGTCAAAGAATTTAATCTCGATGTAGATGAGGCCGGCTTGCATAGGAAGTTACAATTGGATGAATTAGATGAGATCCGAAGGGAGTCCTATGAGAAAGCCAAAATATACAAAGAGAAGACAAAGGTGTGGCACGACAAGATGATCATTAGGAAGGAATTTGACATTGGTCAGAAGGTTATCCTATTCCAATCCTGCCTTCACCTATTCCCAGGTAAGTTAAAGTCCCGATGGATCGGCCCTTTTGAGGTGGTTAAGGTATTCCTGCATGGTGCGATGGAGATTCTAGATCGAGCTAAGTCTAATACCTTCAAGGTTAATGGAAAATGTTTGAAACCTTACCACTAGACTTTTGTGCCGGAAAAAGGAGAGGACGTTGATCTCCTTGATCCGGTTTGTGAGTAAGCTCCAAGAAGGGGAGAAAGCTCCAAGGAGGGGAGTAAGTCATGCCGATGACGTTAAATAAACTTGATTTTGATTATCCAGATTGTCATTCGTGACTTTCTGTTGATGTTGTTAGTTTTGAATTTTTATAATTAAACTCCATTGTTTTGCTTTATGCTTTTCACGGGTTGCTTTCTCCATGATTTTGTAGCAATTTTGAAGCCAATGCATTGGACTTTTGAAGGGGGAAAAACTTGGAGTCAAGAAGGAAGGACTTGGACAAGAGAAGGAAGTAGAATTTTTTTTTCTAAGTACCAGGTTAGTGGCCTGTTGCGAGTCGCGACCATACCATCGCGAGTCGCAATGGGCTCAGAAATTTTTTGTCAAATTTTGGGTTTCAGCCTCCACTTTCTGTGAGTCGCGACCATATCGTCACGAGTTGCGATGGGCTCAGACATTTTGGGAAAAAAGTCAGCCCTGGGATCCCACTTTCCGTGAGTCGCGATGACCACATGAGGCCTCGTCACGAGTCGCGACCATATCGTCGTGAGTCGCGACGGGCTCAGAACTTTTGGGCAAAATTCAGCCCTCGGATCCCACTTTCCGCGAGTTACGATGACCTCGTGAGGCCTCGTCGCGAGTCATAATGACCTCGTGAGGACTCTTCGCGAGTTGCGACGAACACGTTGCGAGTTGCGATGGTCGTACAAATCAGTTTTAAATGACGGGCTAAACCCATTTCGCCACACATTTCCCACTTCTCTTTCATCTTCTCCACTGCTCTTCCATCTTCTCCACTGCTCTTTCATCTTCTCCACTGCTCTTTCATCTTCTCCACTACTCTTTCATCTTCTCACCGCTGCCACTGCCACTGCCACTCACCGTCGCCGCTGCCGCTCACCACCGCCGCTCGTCGCTCACCGCTGCCGCTCGCCGCTCACAGCCGCCGCTCACCGCTCACCGCCGCCACCTCTACCATTCACTACCACCACCCTATACCACTTTCCTTTCTTCCCAATCTCCACCCACAAATTGCCATAACTACTTTGAAGAACACAAACCCTAGAATTTGGGGGTTTTGTGACTTTGGGGTATTCGAATTGATTGTGGGGTTCCTTCTTTCTTCTTCCTAAGCATCTTAGTGGTACACTTCTTCACTCTATTGAGCTCCAATTGTGATTACGAATGTATACTCTATTTATTGGATATTGTGTAGATTGTGTGTTATGCTTTCGAAAATTAAATCGTTGGACCTTGGTTGATTGTGGTGAATATGTTGTGATTTCAATTTAATTTGATGGATATTGTGTGCATATTTTGTGGTTACGGTGTGGACTGTATATTTTCTAGTTGCTTTCTGGACCTTATTATTCCTGCTTGATTTGGGAATGTATGCATTTGTGTTGCTTTGGCTGAGAGTAGATGGTGACTTATGCTAGATTTGAGGCATGTTGACCCTTGATTGAACATAGTTGTTATTAGGATAAAGTGTTATTGTACTTTGCAATGTTATTCTGCTTAGAGTAGTTTGGCCATGGTACGTGGATGTTGACATTGTGAATGTGCTAATAATGGCTAAACTAGTTAAGCACAACTGTGATTTTGAAATATAGCATATTGATTTCAACTATGTGAAAACTTCATGGATTTGAGTATATGGGCTTGTTGCACATAATATGGATTGTATATGCAATTGCGATTAGGACTTGAACTAGTTGACTTGATTTTCATTTGGCTTGTGATGATGAACTAGTTTAAGGTTGAGTATGGATTTGAAATATTGCATATACACATATTTCTTTGCGTTTGACTTGTTTTCTGTGATTGATAGATATGGCCCCCACGAAGAGACCTAGGGCTCCCTCACGAGGTGAGCGCACTGCCGCTCTACCTCCACCTCCCCCACCGGCTCCGGAATTGAGCCCTGTACCTCCCCCTACAGATAGGTACATGGTTTTGACCAAGATCACCGGGTCCTATGTGGAGAGGTGGAAGGCCCTGGAGAAGCACCAACTCAAGGAGACTAGCTTTTTCGATGTGCCCATATTAGATTCCTTCGGCCTCACTCAGCCTGTGAGATGCCTCCTTGCAAAAGGGGGAATGGAAGGGTTCATGAGTAGGAGCGCGCCCTCCTAATGGAGGTACACGTTAGAGTTCTTGTCCACGGTCCATATAAGGAGCATGAGGGTGACCAACCATGAGAGAGGTACATTGCTTTTCACTTAGATGATATATCTAAGAAAATAACCGTCTCGCAGATTGAGGAGGCCTTTGGATTTGACATTGCAGAGATACGGGCCAGGTTGGGCCCACAGGCCCAGGAGTGATCAGTTGAGGATGACATGCACTTTTAGAATGTCATCAACCTGAGGCCGGAGAACTCCCACGATAAGAGTAGTGCCATTATCCACCCTGCACTTCATTATGTGCACCGGTTATTGGCTGGCATAGTACTTTGCTCCGCGGAGCCGATGAATGTCCCAGACAACGACATTCACTTCTTATGGCACTTGAAGAGTGAGGGACTGGGATACAGGCTATGGGCAGAGTTATGGATAAAAAGAGTCATGGAGGTGGTAGGAAAGCCTAAGGGGAAGATCATGGTCGGAGGCATGATAAGCCTTTTAGCAGAGCACTTGGGATTGGTTCCCCCACCTGACTTTCCGTGCTTAGGGAGGCGGACGTCCTATCTTATCACCGTTGAGAGGCTAGTTAGATTTGAGATGCTCAGTGTCACGTGGACCACGGGGCTCTTCCATTGGTTATATGGTGCGAGGAAGGCCACATTCATGGCACTTCCTCAGCAGAGCAAGGCAAAGCTGGAATTTGACACACCTCTGGGAGATTTGGAAATTTCACAAGACTCCTCATGTACAGATGATTTCCAGCATGAGCTTCGTGACCTCGACCCAACTCCTGTCTAGCGTAACGATAGCACTCTACCTCCCTCTGAGCGACAGTAGCAGCACCACTCCACGTAGCCTCCACCAAATACAGAGCCCATACAGGAGGATGATGCTCCACCACACTATTCCCAGCCTCCACTAAACTTCTACGAGTGGATGATGCAGACTATGCATGATGGGTTGCACCGACAGGACAACATGATATTGGAGCACAATGTATTTATCTCCCAAACTTTGATTGATATGGACGAGGAGATTGACCACTTGTCAGCTCGCATCCATGAGTTGTAGTCCCAGTCAGATGGTGTTTCAGGCCCCGATCTAGGAGTGGAGAGGTGGAGAGCGAGGAGGCAGAGGAGCACAGAGTGGCTGGCACAGTATCAGCAGCGCTACTTTGGCGGTGACCCTTCTTCATCACAACATTGATTTTGTGAGCACCACATCTTTACCCTTTCCATACTTCACTTTGTAAAGTTTTTCTCTATTGTCTACATTGAGGGCAATGTAGTGTTCTAAGTATGGGGAGGGGTATCTACTATTCTGAGGTGATTGGGGTTGGAGACACTTTTGCATAAGCTCTTTTGTTTTGTTTTGGATATTTTCTCCCTTTTGTTTTGGGATGTTTTTCTTTTGATGTACTTAGATAATGTTGGTTTTGATACCTTTCTTAGCCTTAACATTTGGAAATCAATTTGCTACTTTTTGGATCCAAGACATGAAAAAAAAATAATAATAAGAAAAAGAAAAAAGAATCCCGCTAAGTCGTAAACCCGAGAGGGCAACTTAGGTAACATTGGGGGCCCGGATAGGTCAAAAATCCAAAAGGGTGACCTAGGAAAAAATGAGAGGCTAAATGTACGGAAAAAGGTAAGATGTGAGTCAAACAAACATGATGTGTGGCTAGGATGAAAACCCAAAAGGGCTCCTAGGCAATATGAGAGAAAACGAGAGAAATTGAAAAACGTTAAGTGTTTACTCATTTGCTGGCGTTGGAGTCATAAGGTTGCGGTGACCACACGGATGGATCGGGTAGCTCGATATTTTGAGGACCTTTTTGGAGTGGAAAATTTAGCGGGAGAAGACGGAGTAAGTTATGAAATTCTTGATCATTAATATGCTTCGTTTTTAGGTTGATATATTGATATAAATTGGAGCATGTGTTTTGAACCTTATACATACCTTTAGCTTCACCTTTTATCATTGGATTTGGGATTATCAATTCGGGATTTGGAGTTGTTTTAGGGATATCAATGAATTGATGAGTTGATATGGTTTGGGTAGATTTAGGAATAGGGGTTTTGGGAAACTTCTCATTTGACTTTAACATTGGGATGTGTGATATTGAGAGTTTTGTGAGGTATTGACTTGGGGGATTAGTAGTTAGGATGACGATATGCCATTTCCTTCGTATGCTTGGATCTTTTCTTACTTGAGGGCGAGTAAGGTTCAAGTGTGGGGAAGCTTGATGTGTCCATTTTATATGCATAATTTAGTACTATTTTGGGTCACTTTTGTGCTCTTTTATTATCGAGAGCTTGTGTTTTACCTTGAAATTCTCTTAGGAGGGGTAAGAGCAACTTTACCCTCTTTTACCTCTTCTAAGTGGATTTTGTGTGACAAGGGAAGAACACGGAGGCAATGAAGATTGAGGCCATTGAAGATCACACTTTCAAAGACTTTTGAAGACTTGCTTTGAAGACATGAAGACCGGAGGCCATTGAAGACCATTTTTGTAGCCATTGAAGACTTGAAAATTAAGGGGAATTGCTATGAAGATGATTATATACCACAAGAAGAAGAAAAAGACACAATGCAAAATTCTGGCGCCCATTGCGAGTCACGACGAGCCCGTCGCGACCAACGGGCGGCCAGAATTTCACCTTATCTTCTTTGTACAATAATTAGCGCTCTCTTTCCTCTCATTCTCCTTCTTCTGCATCTGCTAATATAGTACTGTTTGAAACCCTTTTTCTTTCCATTTTCATCTTTGAATTCTCTTGTTTTATGATTAGCTATTTAGCATTGAACTCTTGTAGGTAATATATCTCTTGGGAGCAATTGACTAAGGCTTCCAAGCCTATGTCTTAAGAACAATTTGTAGTCTATTTATTACTCTTGCTATTATGCATTTATAGAGCAT
Organism: Rubia yunnanensis; assembly: GCA_037428765.1. Classification (NCBI taxonomy): domain Eukaryota; kingdom Viridiplantae; phylum Streptophyta; class Magnoliopsida; order Gentianales; family Rubiaceae; genus Rubia; species Rubia yunnanensis. The sequence continues at coordinate 67,376,859 of CM075064.1, forward strand.
TGAATGTGTTTGTTGATATCATTAATGTTATTGAAAGCTTGAGTATATGAAATACTTTTATGAATTGCTTGTTAGGGTTTGGGGGAAATGGGTTGATTTCCCCCCTTTCTTGATAGGAATCCATGAGTATGATTTAGAGCTTTTGATTGTGTTGATGGATTGATAATTGCTAGGTGAATATGAAAATGTTGAACTCTTTGTCATGTTTGTTGCTTGTAGCAAATGAGAGAAGTCTATGAATGTTGATCGTTCTTGACTAATCTTGTGTAAATGCATAAATCGGTTAAATGCTTAGACACTGTGTAGTGTTTATAAGTGTTGCCAAGCTTGTTGATTCTTTGTGCTAAATGCCATCAATGGGATACCTTGAGTCGTGTTTCAACTACGGGAGTCATTGGTGAGGTTTGACAAGAGATGTCGAATTCACTCTTGCAAACTACTATCTAAGAAGGATAGAAGTTTAGCCACAACAAGTAGTGAAAGTAGTAAATAGGTTGCATGTTCAATGATGGATAAGAGGTTTGGAAGTGGAAGTCAATTGCGCCCAAGGTTCCGTAAATTGTTATTTTCATCTTATCTTTAGTTGTATTACATAATTAGCATCGTTCTCTTGCTTTTCTAGTTGTTGTACTTTAATTTGATAACTTAGGATCAAACAAACCAACCCCCCCTTGTTTACATGCTTTTATATGTATCCATGTATGTAAAAGATTAGTATGTTTTCTCCTATATATGTTTAAAACACTTGAAAAGATCCCTCTTCTCGTGGACGACACCGACTTGCCATTATCTACTTAATTTTAGATATGAAGCATTTAGGGCTTAAAAGTAATAACTTTGAGTGGTACGGCGACGACCTCCCAGCTATTAAGAATTTATGGAGCTTTGAATATTGATTGTTAATATCATTAATGTTGTTGGGATTTTGAGAATATGAATTGCTTGTATGATTGCTTGTTAGGGTTCATATAAAGTAGCTAAGTTTTCCCCTCTTTTGATATGGAATCCAAAAGAATGAGTTAGAGCTTCTAATGGTGTTGATGAGTTGATAATTTCTAGATGAATGTGATGATGTTGAAATTCTGTCATGTTTTGTTTAGGTAGCAAATGAGAGAAGTCTATGAACGTTGTACTTTCTTGACTAATCTCGTGTAAATGCATGAATTGGTTCAATGCTTAGACATGGTGTAGTGTTTACAAGTGTTACTAAGCTTGTTGATTCTTTGTAACTCAATGCCATTATTGGGATATCTTTAGTCGTTTCTCGACTAAAGGGATCATTACTAAGGTTTGACAAGAGATGTTGAATTCACTCTTGCAAACTACTATCTAAGAAGTATTAAAGATTTATCTTCACAACAAGTACTGAAAGTAGTGAATAGGTTGTAGATTGAAGGATAGATAAGAGGGCTAGAAGTGGAATTCAATTGTGCCCAAGGTGCCGTAATTTGTGTTTTACTCTCTTTTTATTAGCTTGTTGCATGATTAGCATCATTACCTTACTTTGATAGTTGTCTTGTCTAGTTGTCTTGTCTTTCAATTCATAACTTAGAGAAACCAACCAACCCCCCCAATCTTTACTTGCCTTTTTGTATGTATGTTGTTAATCTATATCTAAGCTTGTATTCACCCTTATATGCAAGAACACTTTGGAAACTCCCTCTTTTTCGTGGACAACCCGATTTACCACTATCTACTTATTTGTAGTTAGGAAGCACTTTAGGGCTTATAAATTGTAACTAAGAGAGGTACGACGAGAACCTCCCACAAGTCACAAACACATGTGAAAATATGCCCACTTCTTATAAAAGGCTATTAAATCAGAGGATTTTTTTTTGAAAAGTTATACCCATGTTAATGGGGGGGGAGGTTTATTAGGATCCCCAGTCCTGTAAGCAATAGGTTTGACAAGGTTACAAGAGATGGTTCAAGATATGACTTGAATGCAACAGAATTTACTTTGTACAAAAGGCTTATGAATGCCGATATGTAAAAGATCCTATTACAGAGGAAAATATTGTAGATGATTCCAATTGTTATACCTCCACCCCTCGTGTTATTGTAGAACAATTGGCCAGATCTACGAATTTTTCCTAAGTAAGCTATTAGTGTTTGAGATGTTGTATACATAATATAAACAAAAAAATTTTGTCCAAAATTTTTGATTGAGTTCAAAATCATGTCTGACCAAAGGAGTGATCAGAGGCTTTCCATGGTAGAGAGAAAACAGAAATAGTGAGCCTCGTTCATTATCTTGAAGCTTCAGTTTTGCGCATTCATAACAGGATGTTTGAAATGCTCTCTTATCTTCTAATTAGGCTTGGAGTCTTTTGATTTCATCACGTGCATTACCTATAAAATATAAATCACAGAATCAGTAGCATCCGTTCAAAACTCTCAACTGTGCAATCTTATGTATGGAGTTCCAGCCATGTTAGCATAATTAGTCCTCTTGTTTTGATATCCAAATTATGACAAGAGAGAAGGGAAGAGGAGGCATGTGGCATTGTGTTTTCCATTTTGGCTAATCTATCAGCAACTAGATTACCTTGCCTATAAGTGTGGGATAGTTCAACATCTTGCAGTAATGAGCATATGGTAGCAGCAATATGATAACATAGCCACAGATCATTAAATGGTTCTCTAATTGAGTTAATGGCTAGCAGACAATCTGATTCAAGGACAAAATCATGAATATGTATGGCTAAGGCAAGTTTATAACATTCTAAGATAGCAAGCATTTCAGCATGAAGGGAGGAGACAACCTTAACACTTAGCATTTTAGCCCGTATAAATCTACCCTCATTATCTCTAGAAATTATTCCCAGTCCACTAAAAGTGTTGTTCTTACTCCATGTAGCATCCACATTGATTTTAAAATTTCTTGGTTTCGACCAAGTTACAGTGAATATCTTAGGCTTTGGAGGTGGTGCAAATTTTGGTATTAAGCCTGAGATATACTAGCATATGTCCTGAGTTTTGCTACCGAGAGTGGGCTTATTTGTGAATGCAGAAAAGAAATCATCTCTGACTTGGTTTAGTAAGTTCAGATGTTGACATTTTCTGTCTTCATACAAGAAAGAATTTCTTTCTTTCCGTAAGTTCCAGCATATTAGTGAGGGTTCCATGTGTGTGATGGCTATGTGTATTTTGCTTGTATCAGTTAAGGTCCAGTAAAAGGTTTATCTCTCAAAGATAGATTTAAAATTAGGAGGTCTCCCTAAAGTGCTGTTCAACCAATCCTAAAGGTATGAAGCAAATATGCAGCTACTGAAAAAGTGGGACATTGCGTCAGATTGGTCAAAGAATGGACATTTAGATGCAAGCTGTATATTTGGAAATATCAATATGTCATCAAATGGCAGTGAATCATTCACCAGTTTCCAGATGAAAATAGATTTTCTTTGGGAGTTTGTTATGCCAAACCTGCTTTAAATTTCCCAGCTGTGTTCTCTTTTGTGCAATGGTATTGTAACTGCATTTGAAAGTGAAATTACCATGCACTGAGGGTGTCTATATAAGTCTATCTTTTATGTCTTCATGAATTTGGGCTTCTTACAAAAAGGAAATTAAATCAGTAGGCATCTGTGCTAAAGTAGGGAGATATAGAGCTTTATGTCTTATAAATTCAGCAATGGTTAATTGATTCGGGATATTAACTGGAGGGTTGTGCTTTGCAATAGGGCTATAACCTGTCCAGTTTGATGAGAGAAAGTTGGCTAGCCCATTTCCATGAATTACCCTTGTATTTTCCTGAGCAATGTGGTTGGTATTAACTATTCTCTTTCAGTTAGGTAAGTGTCTATGGCTCTGTGGAAGAGACCATAGAAACTGAGACCATGAAGTGATTCCTAACTGAAATTTCCACCAAATTTTGATGGAGAATGTGTTTATTATGTCCCTAAATTTCCTGAGTCTAAGTTAATTTTGTTCAAAAGGGTTGCACATTTTGTCAAGACTGATCCACACTTTTTATCACCTAATTCAGAATTACCCTAGAAGAACCTTGTTTTGATGACTGTTTGTTGTGGGTTCATAATTGCCCAAAGATGATACGGTATAGAATACATAACTGATTACTTAACCATTTCTTTTTCCAATCTTTCAGTTTTCTGTCATAAGTCTCAAATAATGGTTGGAAATGGGATATTTTAGTTCTACCAATGTATGTGGGGCATCGAAGGTATGTGAATGTCATATTTCCAGGCATCATGTTAAGTTCCTTCCTGACCAGGTGTTTTTGAGCTTGGCTGTCATGTCTACTTAAGAAAAAATATTTTTTTCAAAGTTGATCTTCTGTCCAGATGTGAGGTCAAATATGTCAATAAAGACTTTGAGCCTAACTAATGTTGCCTTAGTTGCATTTAGAAACAGTAAAATGTCATCTGTATAACTAAGGTGGGAAATAGGTATAGCAGAAGGAGGTAGTTTAAAATACCTTAGTTTTCTGTTATGTAAATAGAAATAAAGACTTCTGGAGAAGGCTTCAGAAAAGAGGTTAAATAATGAAGGGGACAAGAGATAACCTTGCTTTATCCCTCTTGTGGGTTGGAAAAATCCATCCACTTTACCATTTACTAGTATAGAAAACCAAGGAGAGGAGATATTAGACATAATAATCCGAATAAACTAAGTACAGAAACCAAACCTATGTAGAATTGCTTCTAGGAAGGACCATTTAACTCTATCAAAGGCTTTAGCTATGTCCAATTTTAGTATGCAATTGGGGGAAGTAGATTTGTTGTCCAAAAACCTTAGCATTTCTTTAAGGTGAATTACACTGTCTGCAATTTCCTTATCTATTTATGAAAGTAGTCTGGTGAGGTCAGATTAGTTTAGGCATTAGATGTGTTAATCTATTTACCAACAGCTTTGAGAATATTTTATTCATAAATTTGGATAAAGATATGGGCCTATAATCTGAAAAGGAGACAGAAACCTTGTTTTTAGGGATCAAACAAATCCAAGCACTTGAAATAACAGGAGGGATATTGTCCCCTTTCATGAAGTCTATTACAGCTTCCTTAATATCCTGGGATATAATATTCCATGAATGTGTAAAGAAATGGGCTGTAAAGCCATCAGGGGACAGGAAATCCATTTTGATTAAGTGAGAAAATAATTTCTCTGATTTGAATGAGGGTGGGCTCTTTTTGTGACGACTGATTTTCATCAGGTGTTACTAAATTAGGAATTTGGACTAAGAAGTGATTTTGAAATTTTTTGGATTCTAATTTTTCATCATATTTAAGCAGGTTCTGATAGAAAAGAATTGCTTCTTTTTCTATCTCTGCTGGAGTGCCAGTCCATTGACCTATGCTCAGTTTTATTTTGGTGATGTTTTGCTTAGTTCATTTTTGTCTCACTGAGGCATGGAAGAATTTAGTATTTTCATCTCCATCTTTCAATCATTTGAGCTTACCTTTCTATTTCCAGAAAAGCTTCTCCGCATGGAGTACTTTCAGTTACAAAGCTTTTTTCTGATTTAAAACTATTGAATCATATGTGGAGGTAGAGTTCTCAAATGTAATTTCTTGGGTTCTAACTTCATCCTTATCCTTTTTAATGTTTTCATTAATGTCACCAAAGGATGATCTATTCCAAATTTTAAGTTCTCCTTATTCTTTTAAGCTTTAAAAAGAGTTTCATCATTCCTCATTCTCTCAGTGGCTGTTCCCATCTGTTTTGAGCAACTGAAAGGAAATCTGCTCTTGTTTTCCACATGTCTAAGAACCTAAATGGCTTGGATTAAGATGGCTGACTGCTACCTACTTTTAATAGTAATGGGCAATGGTTAGATGTAAGCTTATTTAAAGTGTGAATGGAGCTGTTTGGAAAGTTAATAAACATTAATCATCAGCAACACCCCTATCTAACCTTTCTAATGTAGGTTTAGCTCTCCTATTTGACCATATAAAGGAGTTTCCTATGGTGAATATGTGTTACAAATTATTTGTTTTGATGAATTCAGAGAAATTAATAATACTTTTAGGGTTAGGTCTAGATGGACCTCTGTATTCATGCACAATGTTAATAGCATTAAATCCACCAATTAAAAAATTGTTATCAATGTGTAGGTCATTCAGGTCTTCCCACAGTTCCTTTCTATCTCTCCTATTGGTTGCAACATGTATAAAAACAACATACATTTGTTTCTGAAAAGAGGTTAGGGAGATTTTAGCATAAGTGAGCTGTTTATTAATAGTTTTGACTCGCAGTTGGATACCATTGTTCCATAAGAACCAAATATCATTACTGACTGAGCTAAAAGCATTATCAAAACCAAGCCTTTTCCTATAGTTATAAGTTTGATCACAGGTATGTTTTGGTTCCAGTATACATACAAACTGAATTCTATGTATCATGATGAGTTTTTGAAGTCTGGTTATTGATGTGTCAAGTCTTTAATGTTCCATATCAAAAAATTGAAGATTAATGTTTGTATCAATCACTAAAACTCACTATTTTTTTTTACATTTTGAAGATGATCTAAGATTAATCTTGTTTAGCTTATTAAACAGGATTCTTTTACGGGTCTTGTCATTAGTGATTTTAAAATTTATGGGAGTTAGGGCACTTACCTCCTCCAATAGATGCTCTTGGAAACTTGTTTCAGCCTGATCTTCACTACCAGAGTCATTTTCCAGCACACTAAACCTGTTTTTGCTACACGGACTTGATTCATTGGAAGGGTAATCAGTAGAAAGGTTAGTATCATCAGTAAGACTGGGCATTGCCTGGTCATTCTTTGCTTGGTTTTGGATGATTGGCATAGAGGTTATATTATCTATGAGAATTTTATCAGAAACCATCCTAGTCTTTTAAACTGGTTATTTAGGGGTATCAAATGTATCAATTTCCATCAAATTTTGATCCTCTAGTTCTATGTTATTATCCTAACTGATGTCAATCCGTTTACTATTTTTGGAGTCATGAGCTAGGTTTGTGTTAGTATTTATTCCAGGAGGTGGTGAGTGAATCTGGACTGGGGTTGCATCAGTGGGGTTTGCATGGGGTGGGGTTGGTTTAGTTGTTTGTCCATGCGCTTCATTATATTTTTAGAAGATTGATATACCAAAACCATGTTGCTGCTGGACGGTCTTGGCAGGGATAGATGGTTGGTGGGCAGGGTTAAGCTCAGTATTCCTGGGAGTAGGATATAGAACTAGTTTATAGAATGGTTTAGGCCTAGTCTTTAGCATAAGTTCAGGGTTCAGAATTTTACATTTGAGCTTATCATGACCAATATTTTTACAATGAGCTTGGTAAAGAGGTAGATTGTCATATTCAATGATAAATTTCTCATTCTCAAACACAGGACCTAACCTGATAGAGGTAGGCAATTGGGCTTGAAGGTAAACCTTTTACACAGAGCTTTAGAGCTGATGGCCTGGTTAGCTTCTCTGTAGCCAGATTAATCTTGATGTAAGATCCTACTTGATTTCCAATGGCCACTATTGCAGAAGTGTTGTAGTAGTAGAGCGGGACATTGCAAATTGTGATCCAGACAGGGATAATGGAGCTTTCTGTATTTGGCTTGAAATCAAGTGTCCAACGAAGAACCCTCATATTGATTCCATTGAAGGACCAAACTCCTTTCATCCAGCATCACTGGAAGTCCTATTTTTTTGGAATCGGGGTAGGATATTGCGGAAGTCAATAACCCCCAGTTGGTAGTTTCCCTCGAAGCGAATTGTCTTGATATCGGCCTCAATTTTCTCCATTGCCAGTCAACCTTTGGGGTAGTTACCTATAAGAGCATTCTGGTAGTGACACGATAACTCAGCCATTTGGCTATTGGTGAATAGGACTGGGGGCTCTCCCTTATAATTTGTGGTAGGTACAAGGTTTTCAGTTGATGGGAGAGATTGAGAGATTCAGAGGGCTATGTGATTGGAGAGCTTAGGAGAAGGATTTGGGTGGGTTTGATGCCGCCATGGCGGTGGTTGATATATCAACCAGAGGCGGAGGTATAGTGGTGATACAGTGGTGTTGGTTGAAAGTAAGCCGTTTATTGCCCTTTAGTTAGTGTTTTAGAGCGAGGCGAGAGAAAAGAGTTTTAGAGAGAGAGAGAGCAATTATAAGCAATGATTAAATCAGAAGAATAACCTAATGCATGCGCATCAATAAAATAATTACACTTCAGGGTAGCAAATTTCATGTGATATACTCACTCCGTTCATTAAAATATATTTTTTTATTATAATGAAATGCTGACAATTATATTCCCACTGATTGTATTGCTATTTATTTTGAAATGATAATATATGTTTTAATTTCATGAATTAATTTTCCTCTTCAAAGGGATACATGTATTAAGATAGTGACTTATCACATACTAAGTATGAAATTGACATGATTTCCTGAGGTTAAGATGGCCTTTGCGTTGTTCAGATACTTTCTTTTGGTTTGGTTTAAATATGGGTGCTTGTTTTTCTTAATGATGAAAAAGAAGCTGCAATTTTGATTGATTCGTCTTCTCTTTTCTATGTTGCTTGCTAAACTTAGCCTTCTAAGGATAATTCACTACTGTAATAATTCCCTTGATAATCCACTTGGGGCACTACTAGAAAAAATTACATTATTATAAATAAAATTGATATTAGACACATAAACATTAAATGAAATTTATAAAAATATCATCATTTGTAATAAAATAACGTTAAAAAAATTTAAACTACAAAGAAACCTCCATAAGTTTACTTAGTTGTATAAAGCGATTTTGAAGGGTGAAGGTTTCTTGCCCCACATTATTATCATCAATACTGCTAAGAATGTTGCAATGAAGATAATTTTATTTTGCCAAGAATGATTTTGTGCCATTTGTGTCATTTTAGGTACCGGGGTGGTTTTATATATAACTCTACGAGAACCAAACTCATTTTACAATTTTGAAGGAGGATCGCGAGCTTAAATAAGTGGTTGCATGAGTATTTCTTTGGCTAGTGTTGATCGTCGAGTGTTTTGTGGCACACGTTCCTTTCTAGTACTGGTTGTTTTTGCCATCTTAATTTCTTCCCACCGACTACATTGAACTGAATTCAAATTAAGTACTATTCAAAAACAAAATCACACATACACTATCAACATTAGAAAATTGATTGTTTATTTTACAAAATAAGTGAATTTATCAAAACATGCACTATCATTGCACTGCCACACATGTTAAACATACTTAGGCATAGGCTTGCCCAAAGATATTTTCAATCCATTAGACCACAATCTTATAAGAATTATTTTTTAGTGTGACGTGTAATTTTAAATTTAATTTGATGATAGCTTCACCAAGGATGGGTAAATATAATTAGGGTGAATTTATATATGTTTGATTTCTCTCTTTTTATGATATATTTGAATCTTAAATCAATTACCCATTTAAAAAAAAGAAATTGGTGGGTGAACCACTATTTCAAAATGAAAAACAGATAACTAACAAGTGTAATAATTCCCTTGATAATCCACTTGGGGCACTACTTTAAAAATAATTACATAATTATCAACAAAACTGATATGAGACACATAAACATTAAATGAAATTTACAAAATATCATCATTTGTAATAAAATAATATAGAAAATATTTAAACAAAAAAGAAACCTCCATAAGTCTACATAGCTATAAGAGCGAGTGTCACGGAAGGAAATTTCTTGCCCCATATTATTACCGTCAATACTGCTGAGAATGTTGCAATGAAAATAACTTTATTTTGCTAACAATGACCACATGTCATTTGTGTCATTTCAGCTATTGGTATGGTATTAAATGTCACTCTACAAGAACCAAACTCATTTCGCAGTTCGGATCCTTCACTCCTACATATTTCGAAGGAGGATCACAAGCTGGAAGAAGTGGTGGAATGCATATTTCTTTGGCTAGTGCTGATCGTCGCGTGTTTTGTTGTACATGTTCATGTCCAGTACTAATGGGTGTGGTCATCATTATTTCTTCCCACCAACTACAAAGAATTCAAGTCGAATTAAATACAATTAAAACACAAAACAGAACATACACACTAACATTAGAAAATTGATTTATTCTTTTATAAAATAAGTGATTTTATCAAAACATGTACAATCATTGCACTGTCAGAGAGGTTGCACATACTCAAGCATAGGACTGCCATAGATATTTTAAATCCACTAGACTATAATCTTGTAAAAATTATTTTTCAATGTGATGTGTAATTTTATATTTAATTTGATGATAGCTTCACCACGGATAGGTAATTATATCAAGGGAGAATTTATACAAATTTGAGTTCTCTGTTTTTATAATATCTTTGTAATCTTTAATTAATTAGCTTTTTAAAAATATATATTTGGTGGGCCAACAACTATTTTAAGATGAAAGAGGGATAATTCACGAGTTTAATAGTTCCCTTTATAATCTACTTGGGGCACTACTAGAAAAAAATACATAATTATCAACAAAACTAGTATTAGACACACAAACATTAAATGAAATTTAAAAAATATTATCATTTTTACTAATGTAAAGTAGAAAATATCTAAAATACAACGAAACCTCCATAAGTCAACTTAGTTATATAAAGCGAGTTTGACAGGTGAAGGTTTCATGCCCCACATTATTATGGTTAATATTGTTGCCAACAAATGACCTTGTGCCATTTGTGTCATTTCAGCTACTGAGGTGGTTTTAAATGTAACCCTACGAGAACCAAACTCATTTCACACTTCGGATCCTTCACTCTTGTGGATTTAGAACGAGGATCAAAAGATGGAAGAAGTTGTGGCATAAGTATTTATTCGGCTAGTGCTGATCGTCGCATGTTTGTTGTAGAGGTTCCTGTTTAGTACTGGTTAGTGTGGCCATCATAACTTCTTCCCAGCAACTACAATGAAATGAAGTCAAACTAAGTATTATTCAAAGAAAACACAACTCACATACACTATAAACATTAGAAAATTGATTTATTCTTTTATAAAATAAGTGATTTTATCAAAACATGTACAATCATTGCATTGTCACAGAATTTGAACATACTCAAGCATAGACCTACAAAAGATATTTTAAATCCACTAGATTACAACCTTGTAAAAATTATTTTTAAGTGTGGTGTGTGATTTAATATTTAATTTGATGAGAGCTTCACCAAGAATGGGTAAATAAAATTAGGGTGAAGTTATACAAATTTGAGTTCTCTCTGTACAATATCTTTGTAATCATAAATTAATTTGATAGTTTTTATAATTTTGGTGGGTAAACCATTATTTTAAGATGAAAGAAAGATAATTCACTATTGTAATAATTCCCTTAATAATCCACTTGGGGCACTGCTGAAAAACATAACATAATTATCAACAAAACTATATTAGACACAAACATTAAATGAAATTACAAAATATCATCATTTTTAATAAATAAATGTAGAAAATATTTAAACTAGAAATAAACCTCCATAAGTATACTTAGTTGTAAAAATTGAGTATGACGGGTGAAATTTTCTTGCCCCGCATTTTTACTGTCAATCAGCTGAGATTGTTGTAATGAAGATAATTTCATTTTTCCAACAATGACCACGTGCTATTTGTGTCATTTTAGCTACCGGGGTGGTTTTAAATGTCACTCTACGAGAACCAAACTCATTTCACAGTTTGGATCCATTACTCCTACGAATTTCGAAGGAAGATAATGAGGTGGAAGAAGTTGTTGCATGAGTATTTCCTTGGCTAGTGCTGATCATCAGGTGTTTTATGGTACAGGGTTCCTGTCTAATACCGGTTGCTGTGGCACTCTTAATTTCTTCCCTGCAACCACAATGAATTGAAGTTGAATTATGTGGTTTTCAAAAACAAAAAACACATACACTATAAATATTAGAAAATTGATTTTTCTTTTAAAAAGTAAATGAATTTGTCAATACATGCACTATTATTGCACAGTCACAGAGGTTGCACATACTCAAGCATAGACCTGCCCAAAGATATTTTCAATCCAGTGGACCACAATCTTGTAAACATTATTTTTTTTGTTGTGACGTGTGATTTTATATTTAATTTGATGATAGCTTCACCAAGGATGGGTAAATAATTAGGGTGAATTTATATAAATTTGAGTTCTCTCTTTTTATAATAGCTTTGTAATCTTAAATTAATTAGCCATTTTTTAAAAATAAATTGGTGGGTGAACCACTATTATAAAATGAAAGAGGGATAATTCATTACTGTAATAATTCCCTTGATAACCCACTTTGGGGACTTCTGGAAAAATTACGTAATTATTACCAAAATTGATATTATACACGTAAGCATTATATAAAATCTAAAAAAATATCATCATTTGTAATAAAATAAGATAGAAAATATTTAAACTACAAAGAAACCTGCAAAATCTACTTAACTGTAAAAAGCGAGTTTGACTGGTGAAGGTTTCTTACCCCATATTAGTACCGTTAATACTGTTGAAACTGTTAGAATGAAGAAATTTTTTTTCCTCCAACAATGACCTCGTTCCATTTGTGTCATTTAAGCTACAAAGGTGGTTTTAAATGTAACCCTGCAAGAACCAAACTCATTTCCCAGTTCAGATCTTTCAATTCTACAGATTTCAGAGGAGGATCACGAGCTGAAAGAAGTGGTGCCATGAGTACTTCTTTAACTAGTGCTGATCCTCGGGTGTTTTGTGGTACACGTTCCTATCCAGTACTGGTTGTTATGGACATCTTAATTTCTTCATAGCAACTACCATGAATTGGAGTTGAACTATGTACTATTAAAAAAAAAAACACATACACTATCAACATTAGAAATTTGATTTATTCTTTTATAAAATAAGTGAATTTATCAAAACGTGCACTATCGTTGCACAGTCCTAGAGGTTGCACATACTCAAGCGTAGACCTACCCAAAGATATTTTCAATTCAGTGGACCACAATCTTGTAAAAAATATTTTTTGGTGTGACGTGTGATTTTATATTTAATTTGAGCTTCACCAAGGATATGTAAATATAATTAGGGTGAATTTATATAAATTTGAGTTCTCTCTTCTTATAGTTTCTTTGTAATATTAAATTAATTAGCTATTTGTTTTACAAATTTGGTGGGTCAATTACTGTTTGAAAGAGGGTAATTCACTATTGTAATAATTCCTTTAATAATCTACTTGAGGAACTTCTAGAAAAAATTAAATAATTATCAACAAATATCATCATTTGCAACAAAATGATATAGAAAATATTACTAGAAATTAATTTTGTCCCAGCAAGTACAATGAATTAAAGTTAAATTATGTACTATTTTTTAAAAAATAGCACATACACTATAAACATTAGAAATTTGATTTATTCTTTTGTAAAATAAGTGAATTTATCAAAACATGCATTATCGATGCACAGTCACAGAAGTTGCACATACTCAGGCATAGATAAACCCCAAGATATTTTCAGTCCAGTGGACCACGATCTTGTAAAGATTATTTTTCGATGTAACATGTAATTTTATATTTAATTTGATGATAGCCCACCAAGGATGGGTGAATATAATTAGGGTGAATTTATATAAATTTGAGGTCTCTCTTTTTATAATATCTTTGTAGCCTTTAATTAATTAGCTATTTTAAAAAAAAAATAAATTGGTGTGTCAACCACTATTTTAAGATGAAAGTGGGATAATTCATTACTGTAATAATTCCCTTAATAGTCCACTTAGGGAACTTCTCGAAACAATGTTTTAAACAAAACAGATATTATACACATAAACATTAAATGAAATTTACAAAATATCATCCTTTGTAATAAAATAAAGTAGAAAACATTTAAACTACAAAGAAGCCTCCATAAGTTTACTTAGTTGTATAAAGCGAGTTTGACGAGTGAAGGTTTCTTGCCACACATTATTATCGTTAATACCGCTAAGAATGTTGCAGTGAATATAATATTATGTTGCCAACAATGACCTCATGCCATTCATGTCATTTCAGCTATCGGGTTGGTTTTAAATGTAACCCTACAATGACAAAACTCATTTCCTAGTTTAGATACTTCACTCTTACAGATTTTGAAGGAGGATCGCGTGCTTAAAGAAGTGGTGGCATGAGTATTTCTTTGGCTAGTGTTTATCGTCGAGTGTTTTGTGGTACAAGTTCCTGCATAGTACTGTTTGTTGTTGCCATCTTAATTTCTTCCCAGCAACTACATTGTATTGAAGTCGAATTAAGTACAACTCAAAAACAAAATCACACATATACTGTCAACATTATAAAATTTAATTGTTATTTTTATGAAATAAGTGAATTTATCAAAACATGCACTATCATTGCACAGTCACAGAGGTTGAACATGCCCAGGCATATACCTGCCCAAAGATATTTTCAATCCATTTGACCACTATCTTATAAAAATTATTTTTCAGTGTGACATGTAATTTCATATTCAATTTGATGATAACTTCACCAAGAATGGGTAAATATAATTAGGGTGGAATTTATCTAAATTTGAGTCTTTGAATCTTAAATTAATTAGCTTTTTTTTGAAAAAAATGGTGGGTGAACCACTTTATTGAAATGAAAGATGGATAATTCACAAGTGTAATAATTCCCTTGATAACCCACTTGGGGAACTACCTGAAAAACATTACATAATTATCAACAAAATTGATATTAGAGACATGAACATTAGATGAAATTTACAAAATATCATCATTTGTAATAAAATAATGTAAAAAATATTTAAACTAAAAAGGAACCTCCATAAGTCTACTTAGCTGTGAAAAGTGAGTGTGGCGGGTGAAGATTTCTTGCCCCATATTATTATCGTCAATACTCCAAAAAATGTTGCAATAAAGATAATTTTATTTTGCTAATAATAACCACATGCCATTTGTGTCATTTCATCTACTGGGGTGGTTTTAAATGTCATTCTACAAGAACCAAACTCATTTCGTAGTTCAAATCCTTCACTCCTACGGATTTTGAAGGAGGATCACGAGCTGGAAGAAATGGTGGCATGAGTATTTCTTTGGCTAGTGCTAATCGTCACATGTTTTGTTGTACAGGTTCCTGTCCAATACTGGTTGGTGTGGCTATCATAATTTCTTCCCAGTAACTACAATGAATTGAAGTCGAATTAAGTACTATTAAAAGAATAAAAAGATTTTGAAGGCGGATACGAGCTAAAAGAAGTGGTGGAATGAGTATTTCTTTCACTAGTGCTGATTACTGGGTGTTTTGTTGTACATGTACCTTCTTAAGATCTTTCCAGCAACTACAATGAATTGAAGTCAAATTTTTTACTATTCAAAAACAAAACAACACATACACTATCAACATTAGAAAATTGATTTATTCTTTTATAAAGTAAGTGAATTTATCAAAACATACATTATCAATGCACAATCATAGAGGTTTCACATACTCGGGTATAGACTAACAAAAAGATATTTTCAATCCAGTGGACCACAATCTTGTAAAAATTACTTTTCAATGTAATGTGTAAATTTATATTTAATTTGATGATAACTTCACCAAGGATCTTTCACTCCTACAGATTTCGAAGGAGGATCACGAGTTGAAAGAAGTGGTGGAATGAGTATTTCTTTCACTAGTGCTTATCACCGGGTGTTTAGTGGTATAGGTTCATGTCCAGTATTGGTTGTTGTGGCCTTCTTAATTTCTTCCCACTAGTTATAATGAATTGAAATTTGACTGTACATTTATTGTGCTATTATATAGTCACAGAGGTGCACATACTTAGGCATAGACCTACACAAAAATATTCTGAATCCAGTAGACCACAATCTTGTAAAAATTATTTTTTGATGTGACATGTAATTTTATATTTAATGTGATGATAGCTTCACCAAGGATGGATAAATATATTAGGGAAACTTTATATAAATTTGAGTTCTCTCTTTTTATAATATCTTTGTAATTTTTATTAATAACTTTTTTTTTACAAATTTGGTGGGTCAATCACTATTTTAAGATGAAGGTTGAAAAATTCATTACTGTAATAATTGATCCTGCGATAATCCACTTGGGGAAATTCTGTTAAAAATTACGTAATTATCAACAAAATTGCTGTTAGACACATAAACTTATATGAAATTTATAAAATATCATCATTTCTAACAAAATAACATAGAAAATATTTAAACTACAAAGAAACCTCCAAAAGTCTACTTAACTGTAAAAAGCGAGTTTGACATGTGAAGGTTTCTTGCCCCACATTAGTACCATCAATACTGCTGAAAATGTTGCAATGAAGATGATTTTGTTTTGCCAACAATGACCTCGTTCCATTTGTGTCATTTATGCTATTAGGGTTGTTTTAAATGTAACCCTACAAGAATCAAACTCATTTCTCAGTTCAGAACTTTCACTCCTACAGATTTAGAAGGAGGATCACGAGATGAAAATAAATGGTGGTGTGAGTACTTCTTTTACTAGTGCTGATCATTGGGTGTTTTGTGGTACAGGTTCCTATCCAGCATTGGTTGTTGTGGCCTTCTTAATTTCTTCCCAATAGCTACAGTGAATTAACGTCGAATTATGTACTTTTAAAAAACAAAACAACACATACACTATCTACATTAGAAAAATGATCCATTCTTTTATAAAATAAGTGAATTTATCAAAACATGCACTACCATTGCACATCCACAGAGGTTGCACATACTCAAGCATAGACTTGCAGAAAGATATTTTCAATCCAGTGGACCACAATCTTGTAAAAATTAGGGTGTGATGTGTGATTTTATATTTAATTTGATGATAACTTCACCATGGATGGGTAATTATAACTAGGGTGAAGTGTTCTCTCTCTCTCCCTCTCTCTCTCTCTATATATAACTAGGGTGAATTTATATAAATTTGAGTACTCTCTTTTTATAATGTCTTTGTAATCATAAATTAATTAGCTATTTTTTTAAAAACAATTGGCGGGTCAACCACTATTTTAAGATGAAAGAGGGATAATATATTATTTTAATAATTCCCTAGATAATCCACTTGAGGAAATTCTGATAAAATTACATGTTTACAACAAAATTTATATTAAGACACATAAACATTATATTTACGAAAAATCATCATTTGTAATAAAATAACATAGAAAATATTTAAACTACAAAGAAACCTCCAAAAGTCTACTTAGCTATAAAAGCGAGTTCGACAGGTGAATGTTTCTTTCCCATCATTAGTATCATCAATACTATTGAAAATGTTGCAATGGAGATAATTTTGTTTTGCCAACAATGACCTCATGCTGTTTGTGTCATTTTATCTATGGGGGTTGTTGTAAATGTCACCCTACAAGAACCAAACTCATTTTTACAGTTCAAATCCTCACTCCTACAGGTTTCGTTGGAAGATCATGAGCTGGAAGAAGTGGTGGCATGAGTATTTCTTTGGCTAGTGCTGATCGTCAGGTGTTTTGTGGTACCGGTTCCTATCCAGTACTGGTTGTTGTGGCCATCTTAATTTCTTCCCACCAACTACAATGAATTGAAGTCGAATTAAGTACTAGTCAAAATAAAACTACACATACACTATTAACATTAGAAAATTATATTAATCTTTTATAAAAGAATGACTTTTTCAAAACATGCACTATCATTGCACAGTCACAGAGGTTGCACATACTCAGGCATAGTTCTGGCCAAAGATATTTTCAATCTTATGGACCACAATCTTGTAAATATTGTTTTTTTGGCATGACGTGTTATTTTATATTTAATTTGATGACAGTTTCACCAAGGATGGGTAAATATAATTAGTGTGAATATATATAATTTTTAGTTCCCTCTTTTTATAATATCTTTGTAATGTTAAATTAAATAGCCATGTTCTTTTTACAAATTTGGTGTGTCACCCACTATTTTAATATGAATGAGAGATAATTCACTACTAAAATAATTTCCTTGATAATCCACTTGGGGCACCGCTAGAAAGAATTATATAATTATCAACGAAACTGATATGAGACACATAAACATTAACTGAAATTTACAAAACATCATCATTTCTAATAAAATAACATAGAAAATATTTAAACTACAAAGAAACCTCCAAAAGTATACTTAACTATAAGAAACAAGTTTAATGGGTGAAGGTTTCTTGCCTCTACATTATTAACGTCAATACTGCTGAGAATCTTGCAATGAAGATAATTTTAATTTTCCAACAATGACCCCGTGCCATTTGTGTTATTTCAACTACCGGGGTAGTTTTGAATTTCACACTACAAGAACCAAACTCATTTCACAGTTCGGATCCTTCACTCCTACGGATTTCAAAGGAGGATCACGAGCTAAAAGAATTGGTGGCATGAGTATTTCTTTGGCTACTGCTGATCGTCGGGTGTTTTGTGGGACAACTTCCTATCCACTAGTGGTTGTTGTGGTCATCTAAATTCCTTCCCAGCAACTACAATAAATTGAATTCGAATTATGTAATATTCAAAAACAAAACAACACATACATTGTCAACATCAGAAAATTGATTTATTATTTTTATAAAATAAGTGAATATATCAAAACATGCATTATCATTGTACACTCACGGAAGTTGCACATACTGAGGCATAGACCTGGCCAAAGATATTTTCAATCTAGTGGACCATAATATTTTAAATATTGTATTTCAGTGTGACGTGCGATTTTATATTTAATTTGATAATAGCTTCTCCAAGGATGGGTACATATAATTAGGGTGACTTTTTATAAATTCTAGTTCTCTATGTTTATAATATATTTGTATTCTTAAAATAATTAGCTATATTTTTACAAATTTGGTGGGTCAACCACTATTTTAAGATGAAAGAGGGATAATTCACTACTTAAATAATATCCTTGATGATCCACTTGAGGCACTGCTGAAAACAATTACATAATTATAAACAAAAAGGATATTAGGCACCTAAACATTAACTAAAATTTACAAAATATCATCATTTGTAATAAAATAACACAAACAATATTTAAGTTACAAAGAAACCTCCAAAAGTCTACTTAACTATAAAAGGCGAGTTTGACGGGTGAAGGTTTCTTGCCTTACATTAGTATTTTCAATATAAACTAGAATATTGCAGTGAAAATAATTTTACATTGTCATCAATGACCTCATTCCATTTGTGTCATTTCAGTTACCAGGGTGGTTTTAAATATCACCCTACGAGAACCAAACTCATTTCACAGTTCGGATCCTTCAGTCCCACGATTTTCGAAACATGATCACGAGCTGGAAGAAGTGGTGACATGAGTATTTCTTTGGCTACTACTGATCATCGGGTGTTTTGTTGTATAGGTTCCTCTCCACTACAAGTTGCAGTAGTCATCTTAATATCTTCCCAACAACTACAATGAACTGAAGTCAAAATAAGTACTATTGAAAAACAAAATAACACATACACCATCCACATTAGAAAATTGATTTTTTCTTTTATAAAATAATTGTATTTATCAAAACATGTGTCATCAATGCACATTCACAGAGGTTGCACATACTCAGGCATAGACCAACCATAAGATATTTTCAATCCAGTGGACCACAATCTTGTAAAAATTATTTTTCGATGTGATGTGTAATTTTATATTTAATATGATGATAGCTTCACCAAGGATGGGTAAATATAATTTGGGTGAATTTATATAAATTTGACTTTGATCTTTTAATAATATCTTAGTAATATTAAATTAATTAGCTATTTTTTACGAATTTGGTGGGTCTACCACTATTTTAAGATGAAAGAGGGATAATTCATTAATGTAATGATTCCCTTGATAATCCACTTGGGGAAATACTTGAAAAAATTACATAATTATCAACAAAACTAATGTTAGACACATAAACATTAACTAAAATTTACAAAATCTCATCAATTGTAATAAAATAACATAGAAAATATTTAAATTACGAAGAAACCTCCAAAAATCTACTTAACTGTCAAAAGCTAGTTTAGTGGGTGAAGGTTTCTTTCCCCACATTAATACCATCAATATTGCTAAAACTTTTGCAATGATGATAATTTTGTTTTGCCAACAATAACCACATCCCATTTGTGTCATTTCAGATACTAGAGTGGTTTTAAATGTCATTATACGAGAACCAAACTCATTTCCCAGTTCGGATCCTTCACTCCTATGGATTTTGAAGGAGGATCACGACCTGGAAGAAGTGGCAGCATGAGTATTTCTTTGGCTAGTGCTGATCGTTTCCTGTTTCGTTGTACATGTTCCTGTCCAGTACAGGTTGGTGTGGCCATCATAATTTCTTTCCAGCAACTACAATGAACTGAAGTCAAATTAAGTACTATTGAAAGAAAAAACAATTGGTAGGTTGTTGTCGTACCTCTCAAAGTTATAATTTATAAGCCCTTTATGCTTACTAAATACAATTAAGTAAATAGTGGAAAATCGGGGTCGTCCACAAAGAAGAGGAATTTTCTTAAGCGTTTAAACATATAAGGTTCATATTAGGCTAAAAGTAGATATATATAGATATATAAAAGCAAGAAAATGGGGAGGGGGGGAGAGGGTTGGTTGGTTGGTTTTCCTAAGTTATGAAATTAAAAGACAAGCACTAGCAAAGTTAAGTAACTATGCTAATCATCAAACAAACTAAGAAAAAGGGGTAAAAACTACAAAAGATAAAGCCTTCGGAGTAATTGATATCCACTTCCAAACCTCATGTAGATCATTGAAGCATTCACTCATTCAATCACATTTGTTACCTATGGGGAATGTTATCACTTCCCATTCAAAGATCAACAGTCATTCCTTCTTAATAGTAATTTACAAAGACAAAAAATGATCATTTTCAAACCTCATTGACAATCACTCTAAGAAAACCACACCATAGAGGTATTTCATCAACAGTATTTCACATAAATGATCATAGATTTGATAACAACAAGCCTTCTACCAAACACATAGCCATTTAACCAAACATAACATTCATTAGGAAAAACCTAGAACAAACCACATTAAAGGTTCAACATTTCATTGAATCTATATGATAAATATGAGAACAATCCACATTAACATACTTATCTAGCAAGAATCACAACACATTACGCATAAGAAGTTCTAAGTTCATGTCCTTAGATTTTCATGCAAAGTAGCTAAGGAATTCGTCACTTTCCTAACTCTCTAACATTGAATTCATACAAACACTTCCTATTCTCACACAACACATGGCATAAATGAAGTAAAACATAGCCTTAAGAACACATGAATGCTAAATAACAAAGGCTTCAAGAATGAATGACAAAATCTATTCACTACTTCCACTACTTGTTGTGAAGATAAATCTCCTATCCTTCTTAGATAGTAGTTTGTAAGAGTGAATTAGACATCTCTTGTCAAACCTCACCAATGACTCCCATAGTCGAATCCCATTGATGACATTGAGCACGGAGAATCAACAAGGTTAGAAACACTTATAAACACTACACCGTGTCTAAGCATTTAACCAATTCATGCATTTACACAAGATTAGTCAAGAACAATCGACATTCATAGACTTATCTCATTTTCTACCTAAAACAAACATGACTACGAGTTCAACATCATCACATTCATCTAGCAATTATAAACATATCAACATCATTTAGAAGCTCTAACTCATGCTCTTGGATTCCATATTAAAAGAGGGAAAAATTGGCTACTTTCTCCCAACCCTAACAAGCAATCATACAAGCAATTCATATACTAAAACTTCCAACAACATTAATGCCATTAACAATCCACATTCAAAGCTCAATAAAATAGAGAAATAAATAGATAGATAGAAATGATTTTCAAGACATTAGCAAGGAAGTCTCAATCAATTGCTCCCAAGTACAAAACTAAGGTAGATAATCAAAACCCATAACATAGAACAAAGATCTACAAAGAAAGAAGAAGAAATTGAAGAAAATGGGGGAAAAACTAGGGTTTTGGAGCCCCCAAGTTGGGCTTTGAGAGTAGGGGAAGAATGGGGTGAAAAGCTATTTATAGTACTAGAAAAAAAGGAGTAAAAAAAAAGTTGCAGGGAAATTATTGCGAGTAGTGACGCCTCTATCACAAGTCGCGACCAGATCAGGAAAATCGTGAGCTCTCAGGTCGACATTTCGCGAGTCGCGACGGAAAAAAGTCCCATTTTGTTTTGCTTCCTCCGGGTGAATCGTTGATCCATTTTGGAAGTTCTTATAGTCGATTCTATAGTACTCGAGAAGAGGAATCCAATGGTACCACCCTTAGAGGCTGATTCTTCTCGGAACATTCTCATCATTCTGCTTCAAAACATAGATCATTCTTCACCCTTTGCTTTCCTCTCCTTTCTTCACTTTATCTTCTTCCACTTTGTGAGTGGCCTTCCATCTTCTACCATAATTTTCAATGACCTTCACTTAACCACTCCTACGTGCCCACGAGCAATCTACAAATTAAGCTTACAAAAAGGAGTCTAGTTGCTCATAAGGATAAAAAATTCATTAGACTAAACATAGGTCATAAAATGAAGTATTTATATATAAAAACCAAAAATGACTATCTAAACCCCCTATCAGGTCAACCTACCTAAATCTAGCAATCTTACAACAAAAATATGACAAAAGAGATGTTAAATGCTTTGGAAAATACATGCATTTGACGTCTCATCAACAACACATACACTATCAACAATAGAAAATTGATATATTCTTTCATAACATAAGTGATTTTATCAAAACATGTACCAGCATTGCACTGTTAAATAGGTTGCACATATGTGAATCTTCGGTCTCACCTGCCAAAGATATTTTCAATCCACTAAACTACAATCTTGTAATAATTATTTTTATGTCTGACATGTAATTATATATTTAATTTGATGATAGCATTACAAGGATGGAAAAATATAATTAGGGTGAATTATACTAAGTTCTTTCTTTTTATAATATCTTTGTAATCTTAAATTATTGAGAAACACTCATGTTCGACCACCTCACCATAGAAAATGGTGAGACCAGGGACCAATCTATAATAAATAGTAAGGGAGAAAAAAATGGGACCAGATTGCACATACTAGAAAATGGGGTTGAAAATGAATCAAAACTGGGTTATAACAAAAATGGGCCAACCTGATTTTCTCTCTCCTCCCATATAACTGTTAGATATCTTTCCTCCCAAAAATCAAGGAATTTCATCCCTCTTCAAACTCATCCCGAATTCATGCTACTAAACGCTGGATTCAAGCTCTTAAACTGCTGATCAATGCTCTGCAAATCTCCGGTTTAAGCTCGCGATTAAGCTCTGAAATCAGAATTTGCAATAGTTTTGCAAATATGACAAAATTGGATTTTGCGAGTGAATTTTGTGGAATTTTGCAATGGAAAGATCAAAGAACAACAAATTTCAATGCTTCTAAGATCTCCGAAGGTGCAATAATCGAGGTAATATGAAGTTTACGGTTGAAAATATTAGTATTCTGGTTGAAATATGAATTATATGAAATCTACGATCTAAGATCTTAGTTTTATGGTTTAAAACCTTAGTTTTAATGGTTGAAATCAACGATCTAAGGTGTTGCTGTTATAAACTATGGAAAACAATGCAATTCAAAGCAATGAAATTATTTTGTATGAGGAAGAAGGGAACGAATATGTTCAATCTGAAAATTCAACAAGTTTACATCCAGGTTTGGTTTTTGTTTCGTATATACAGTTAAACGCATGAAGAAATTGCATGAACACATGAACTAACGTATTTGTATTGTGGAATTTGTTTTTCCAGATTTGGAATTCAGTTATATGCATGATGTGAAGAAAATGAAGGCATTTTTAATTTATTGAAACGTATGAAGTAATATGATGAACACTAGATGTAACTGCATGAACACATGAAGTAATGTGATATTATTCTGATGGATAATTTCCCAGGGTCTGAAATTTGACTATATGCAATTTGTTGGGAAAATTGAGGTGTTTTTAATTTACTGAAGCGTATGAAGTAATATGACGAACACTGGATATAACTGCATGAACACATAAAGTAATGAGATGTTTTTCTGATAGACAACTCATAAGGTCTGAAATTTGGCTATATACAATTAGTTTGGAAAATATAAGTTTTTTTAAAAATATTTTGGGAAACGTATGAAGTAATATAATGAACACCGGATATAACTGCATGAACACATGAAATTAAGTGATATTATTCTGATGGACGATTCCACATGGTCTGAAATTTGGTTATATGCAATTTGTTGGAAAAATGTAAGTTTTTTTAAAAAAAATTTCTGAAACGTATGAAGTAACATAATAAATAAATAATGTAACTCCATGAACACATGAAGTAAAAAGATCAAACTTTTCAAGATGATCCATGAAGAATTCTATTACATGCATTTTGTTAAGAAAATTGTTATGTTTTAAAATTTACTTTAGCACAAAAAGTAATATGTTAAGTACACTATGTAACTCAATAAATAAATTATCTATTGTGCTTAATGTCTGGAATTTTATTTGTAAGATTTGTTATCAAAATATTTTGATATTGTACCTCTCTGTACATATTTATTAGTGACTAAATAACTATTTTTGAAGGCTGGACTAATTTGTTAAATACACGAACTAACCAATATAATAGTTTACGTAATGAGTTACTGAAAGGATACAATTTTACAGGACTAGATTTTGTCACCAATTTAAGCGACCTATCGAAAGTTGATGTCACAGATTGCTTCACAGGTTTGAGAGCAAAAACACTAATAGAGTTTCATGATTTGTATTGAATACAGTCAAATGCATTGGGATTTAGGGTGTCATGTTCAACACAAAGAGGTAAAAAAGACGGAACCATCCTAGAGAAGTATTTTGTATCCCTATGTCAGGTATACACAAAAGTGAAAAATGACACCTGACACACCTTCCATCAACAATATCATTGAAGAGAGCTTTGAGAAGGAAAGAAGAAAAACAAGAAAAAAATGTGGTTACGAGAACATGGGGCAAAGCTGGAATTTGGGTAAAATGTATCAATGGAGCCTGTGAAGTTTTCCATCATGTGACTTCTGACAATCATCCTTTCACTCGAGTCGAATGGAAGTATTTGCTGAGAAGTGAAAGGAGAATTACAGAGGAAGAAGGGAAAGCTATAGAAGGAATGGAAGGCGCAGGATTAAAACCTAGCCATGGATTCAAGTTTATGGCTTTTGAAGCCAGTGGTATTCAGAATCTTGGACACATGATTAAGGATCCTCTAAACTATGTGAACAAGTTGCGAAGACTCTGGATTACTGAATTTTAGATCTTTAACTAAATGAGAGATTTCATAAACCCTAGTAAAGTTGTACAAACTGATCAAAACTAGCCCTCGGGATCTTGAACGACTCAAGAATTGTGACACTAACTAGCCCAAGAGATTAGCTCACAAATCGAAAGTATTGATACTTAATTAACACTCGGGATTAAGAAACAATGAAGAAAGCTCGTAAGTAATGAGTATAACTAAAAAATTGATATATTTGATTGATAAAAAGGTGAGTAGTCATGGCCATAACCCTCTATTTATAAGGTGCAATATCGGCCTAAAACCCTAATCACAAACAGAATCTGAATTAACTTATGGTGGCTTTAAGAAGGTAAAACTATATCTAACTAAAATACCTAAAATAACAACTATATGGCCGAATTCTTCCAAGCTGATGAATACTTCCATATCTATTTTTACCAAATCTAACTCTAATCAGAATAAAACTAAATATGCTAAACCCCAATGGACCATATTTTGAATTTAAGCTCTTCAAATCCCACATGGCCGAGCTCATCATAAAAAATCCAAAATGAAATAATTTTACAATAGTTTACAGTGATTACACTATCTCATTAAAAACTCAGTGGGAAAAAGAGTATAGTGTTCTTCATGATGTCTTCACTTCCTCGACAATTAATCCAAGAACTTGTCAACTCTGATTTCTTCATTAATTTTTCATCATGAATTCCATCCATCAAAGCATATAAAGCAGCATCTCTAAGCTTTATCTTTGACCTAGTCATAGGTTCTGTCATGTGACTTAGAGGATCCCGAATATAACCTTTAAATGTTTTATCAAGTCATGGAATGTCTTCATCTATGGTGTTAGTAGTCTTGGCATCTCCATCGAAGGCGATGCTCAGGAAGTAATTCAAATAATCTCACAGAAGATTTTTCTTCTGAGTTAAATTGGATGATAATGGTAGGCTAACGACATTGTTGGAGGGACTCAATGATGAAAGAAGACTACTCCCTTTACGATGATCTAATGGTATTTGACACAACATATATGTATGGTTTAGATTTCGTAGAATACATTTAAACGCATGAAGTTACGGCATGAACACATAAAGCAGTATGTTACACACACGATGTAACTTCAAAAACACATGAAGTAAAAAATATTATTACACTGTCGAATTGGCTATTTACATTTTTAGAGAAAATTTGGCTTTTTAAAAATTGGCTAAAATGTACAAAGTAATTTTTTAGAGACACGATGTAACACCTTGAAAACCTGAATAAAAATGATATAATTCTGCTTGATAATTCACCAAGGTCTAAAATTGGCGTATATGTATTTTGTTGAGAAAAATAAGGTATTTTAAAATTTGCTGAAACGTACGAGTAACATATTAAATAAATGGTGTAATGGGAGGTCGTCGTCGTACCTCTCAAAGTTAAATTTATCAGCCATAAATGCTTCTTATCTACAACTAAGTAGATAATGGCAAGTTGGGGTCATCCACAGAGAAGAGAAATTTTCTTAAGCGTTTAAACATATGCGGTTGATATTTTTCTAGAAGTAAATATATATAGATATATAAAATCAAGTAAAGGGAGGGGGGGATTAATACCCACTTCCAAACCTAATGTAGATCATTGAACCATTCACTCATTCTATCACATTCGTTACCTATGGGGAATGCTAAAACTTCCCATTTGAAGATTCATTCCTTCTTAATAGTAATTTGCAAAGACAAATAACGACCATTTGCAAACCTCATTGATAATCACTCTAGGAAAACCACACCATAAAGGTATTTCAACAACGACATTATACACGAAGGGCCATAGATTTGATAACAGCAAGCCTTCTACCAAAGACATAGCCATTTAATCAAACATAGCATTCATTAGGCTTAAACTAGAACAAACCACATTGAAGATTCAACCTTTCATTGCATCTATAGGATAGACATGAGAACAATCCACATTAACATATTTATCTAGCAAGAATCACAACACATTATCCACAAGAAGCTCTAATTCCATGTTCTTGGATTCTCATGTCAAAGAGCTAAGAAATTTGTAATTTTCCTAACACCCTTATACTTCAATCATAAAAACACTTCATATACTCAAACAACTCATAGCATTAATGAAGTACAACATCACATTAAAACACATGAATGCTAAATAACAAATGCTTCAAGAAAGAGTGAAATAGAGGTTCTTACTACATAGATATGGAAGCTTCAATCTATTGCTCCCAAGTACAGAACTAAGCTAGATAATCAAAAACCATGACATAGAACAACGATCTGCAAAGAATGAAGAAGAAATGGACGAAAATGGTTATAAAGTAGGGTTTTGGAGCCCCCAAGTCGGGCTTTGAGAGTTGGGGAAAAATGGGGTGAAAAGCTATTTATAGTACAAGAAAAAAGGGAGTAAAAAGCAAGTCGCAGGGCAATTATCACGAGCTGTGATGCCTTCGTCACGAGTTGCAACTAGATAAGGAAAATTGTGAGCTCTCAGGTCAACATTTCGCGAGTCGCGGCACACTTGTCGCGACGGAAAAAAGTCCTGTTTCGTTTTGCGTCCTCCGGGTGAACCCTTGATCTGTTTTGAGAGTTCTTATAGTCAATTTTATAGTACTTGAGAAGAGGAATCCAATGGTACCATCCCTGAAGTCTTATTGGTCTAGGAAAATTATAAGAACTCTGCTTTAAGACATATATCATTCTTCACCCTTTGCTTTGCTCTCCTTTCTTCACTTTATCTTCTACCACTTTGTGAGTGACCTTCCATCTTCTACCATCCTTTCGAATGGACTTCACTAAACCACTCCTAAGTGAACATGAGCAATCTGCAAATTAATCTTACAAAAAGGAATCTAGATGCTCGTAAGGACCAAAAATCCATTAGACTAAACATAGGTTACAAAATGAAGGATTTAGATATAAAAACTTAAAATGACTATCTGAACCCCTTAGCATGTAAACCTACCTAAATCTAGCAATCTTACAACAAAAATATGACAAAAGAGATGTTAAATGCTTTGGATAATACATGCATTTGACGTCTCATCTTGTAACTGCATTAACACATGAATTAAAATGATCTAACTTTATTAAATGATTCGTCAACACACAGGACTAACAAACACAACTTGATTTGTGCTCCAATAGTATGAATGAACAACCACAACAATATAGTGATATTTAGATGTGCTTTCATTGCTGACGTGAAAGCTTCAAATTTCGAATGGCTTCTTGGTGTTTTCAGAAAATTAATGGGTGGTAAAGAGCCAGTAACATTATTTACAGACCAAGGTTCAGCCATAGCCAAAGCAATAAAAAAGATGACCATTCTTAAATTTAATTAATCTAGACTAATTTGGGTTGATATGCTTATATACTTACTTTTAGTTTTTAGTTCATTAGTTCTCGTGTTTGTTCAAAAAATCTTATGTATAATTCCAACATTCTTTCTAAAAAACAACACCTGATTATTGGAAAACAAATCACCTGATTATAGGTCTTTAGTTCATGTTTAATTTGTTTTAGATCATATGTTTATATATGAATTTATTCTGAACAAAATTATTCATGAAATTTTAAAAAATTTCACAAACAAGAGGCATAGGTTGTGCCTATGGCATTACACAAAATTCCATCATTCATTTTGGTGAATTAAAAAATATGGTCCCTTCAGGGAAGAATTTGAGGATTGTTTGAAATACTGTAAAAAAGAAGAAGAATTTGAAATGGCATGGAACAATATGATGATGAATTTTTAACTTGATGACAAGGAATGGATCAAGAGGTTTCATTCTATTAGAGATAAGTGGTGCCCTGCAATGAGCAAAGACTTTTTCTCTGCAGGAACTCTTTCATCACAACGAAGTGAGAGCACAAACAAAGCTTTGTCATTCAACGCCAGCAAAATGACCCCACTCAACAGGTTCTTAACCATCTTCAATGAGACTATTGATCGCTGGAGAACAAAGGAAATAGCAAAGGAAAATCAATACTCAAAATCAGTGCCCAAGTCAGCTATACATGGATCAAAACTACTCAAACATGCTGCTCAAGATTACACATTGTTAATGTACTATAAATTTCAGAAGGATAACAAGATTGCACAAGCAACGAAAGCACCTAAAGTTTTTTCCTCGGGATCGGAAACAAAGTATGAAGTCTTGAAGAAGATGTTACAAAATTTAAAATTGTGACCTTCACACAACAAAGTGGAATGGTGGAAATAAACTGCTCTTGCAAAAATTTTGAACAAAGAGGTATATGCTGATGAAATATAATATACATGTTTCCTCTTATGTTAATATCTTTGGTTCTTCTGTTTGGATCATTACCTCTTGGTTCACACTTTCATCTTTTTGTAAGCAGGTTTCATAGAAATTTTCTAATATTACATCTTATATATATTATTATTTCTTCATTATCATATTTAACTTTAACATGCAGGACATTATATGCTTTAGAGCTTTAGTACGGATGTTCATCTTATTAACTTGTACATATGCATGGTTATCTTTTTATACAAGGAATGCTCTCCTTTCACTGTATCCAAAAATTGCACATCAACTCAATCCATGAGATACCATCACAATACATTCTGAAGCGATGGACAAAGCTTGCTAAAATTCAATTATGGGACAAACTGAAAGCACCACAAGAAAACCAAGAACTAGACAAAATCAAAGACAAAGTTCCATGGCGACACCAAATGGTAAGAAACTACTACAATCTAGTCCTAAAAAGTGAAGGTCATGTAGAAACCCGGAAAATTCTTAAGAAAGCTTCAAAAAAGATAATGAGAAGGTAGGTCTCAAAAACTACCAAGGAACATGAAAATTCAAGCAGCGTAGCAGAATATTCCATCACTAAACCACCAACAATCTAATATCCATCTCCCACAAAGACAAAACGAAAAAGCAAGAGAATTGAAGGATGAAAGCAAAGAAAGAAACCAAAGACAAAGGAGTTCGGTGCCAAGACACCAAAACACAAGTCTAGACGTATGAGATTTATTTTGACATTGTATTTATATTATTATTTTGTACAATTAACTTAAATTCAGGGACAAATCATTTAACTTTCAATTTAAATGCTTTAAACACCTGAACTAAGGAATGCAAGTTAATTAGTAAAAATATATTCAACCAAGCAAACTATATTTGAGACTAATGACTCTAATAAATAAACTAAATGAAAATATACCTGAACGAATTTTAGAATAAATAAATGAAAATATGAGGGTCGAAAAATATACCACACCACATGGTTAGAAAATATCTAATTTTTCAACTAATTAAATAAATAACAGAACTATATACCTAAATAACCGAACAATATATCCAAAGGACACATGGCAATAAACAGAACAGTACATTAAGTAACAATCAGAAAAAGAAAGCAAATTTGGTAAAGCAAAATTTCAACATCCAAAATATCATTACTAAACAAACTGTTAAACTTTAATAGAAAGCTAAATCTATAAACAATGGAACTAAAGAGATAAACTTCATAGCTAAATTAACATTAGAATCATCTTTAAAAATTACAAGTTTCAATCCCGTTACGACAAAACAAATCCAACAACCTAGAAAATTAAACATTCAGAATCATTCATAATTTAAATTCAACAAATTCAAATATTCAAACTACACCATGACAAATTCAAATCACGTCATTCAAATACGGGTTCTTGCTAACATTTTAAACTCATTTCTTTGGGGATTGCACAACTGTGGATGTTCCTTCTAGGCCATCCAATTCACTATCAGAAAACAAGTTAAAAGTCGGGACGGGCTGGTTCTATGGCTGGTACCGTGTTCTTCTCCTCCATTTGTTTCAAGTTTCATCAACTATAGCAATGAACTTGTCATTCCAAATCTCTTGGGAATCATCTAAGTCCTCCTGCTGAATCTGAGTTTCACACTAGTCCTGCACTTGATTGCAAGTCGAGCAATGCCTCATCCAAGACATCACTCTTTACCTTCTCGAACCTCTCATACATATCAGCAATAACAACTTCAAAGTTACGCTTCACAATCATGAGAGACTCATCATAAGCCTACATAGGAAAATATCAATAAGTTTATACGGAAAACTAAACACTGAAGCACCTGGAAAAGCATACTAAATACCCAATGAAAGTAAAATAAAACTAATAAAAAATAGTTCATATAAAATTAACCATAGACAGTTCATATATAACTTGAACTAAAATATTAAACCCCTGAAAAAAAAGATTAAGCACATTAACTAATCATACTAGAAGTCAACAATATCAAATAATGAAACTAAGCACCTAAACTAGCACATAAAAAAAGTTAAACTAAATACTGAAAAACATAGAGAATCATCTTAAAAGCGAGAACTGACACAAAAAATACATACGGTAAACTTTTTAAACACTTACATTCTTAGCAAGAGTTTTAATCATGGAATTGGTCATAATTCCCTCCGGGATTTTGAATCTCAGCTCATTATTATCTTCAAGGACATTATCAGGCACCTTTTCCTTCCCATTCCGAGAAACTAGAGCTACAACTTCAGTTTGAACTGAAGGAGCTCCAACTTTAGGTTGAGCCATATAACCATCTTTCACTTTTCCAGCAGAACTGATTGGGTAGCCATACTTCACCATGATTGTCATGTCATAACCTCCTCCAATTTCCAACCACCTCACTCTCTCCCTCAATATTGCATTAGTCAAATGCTGGACTAGAGGAAGAGATGTTGGCTCCAACACACTACACACCGAAAATCTATGCAAATGCTCAATGAGAAGGATAAGGACACAAGGCTTACAGGTTTGGTATTCTTCATTGCTCTTATACCTCCTAATCATTGAAGCCATTTGATCTAAGACAAAAATACACCCATCGAGGTTTTAAATTTGTCAACATTATCAACGGCTTCAAAGATTTTCATATCTACCTTACCAGTAGATTTAGGAGCTAAAAAGTACGAAAAGCAATAAATGACAAAAAGCTTTTTAAACTCGTCCCCACATTCCTTAAGTTCAGTTGTCCTTGTTAAAAGCAATTGAATGAGTATATCCTTTTCTGTCTCCCTAACCAAACCTAGCCTTATAGTATCCCATAATTCCATGCAAGAATTTCTCTTCTGCTCAACTTTCTTACCAGGGTTTTAGGGCAAGCACATGACATCATATACATAATTAGCAGTAGCAAAGTACAAATCTACCCCCCAACAACTTGGACACATGTAGAAGGATTATAATTACTGACTTACCATGACACTGTACTCGTGGAAAGTGCAATCTCCAATCTTAGCTTTAAAAGACTCCCAAAAAAAACTCCTCAACACCAGCCTTCTGGTGATCAGTGAGATTAGCGCAAAGATCTGTCACCTTTACGTCCTGGCTTCCACGCATAAATTTCTATTAAATCCTAGAAAAACACATAATACAGTAAGTTAGTAAACATACAAACTATGCACCTAAATACCCAAACTAAGAGAATAAAAACATAAAGTAAACATAGAGTAATTGAAAACATAAATTTTAATTAATACACAACCAAATCATAATAAAGTAAAAACAAGCAACTTATTGTATAATAAAACTAAACAGTTAAACACATAAATAAAATGACCAAGTACATGAACTATTCATATTGAAAATATACACAAAAAGTTAATAAACAATGAAACTAGAAACTTAAACTAACACATCAACAATTATCATGTATAGTGAACAAAATACCGAAACACCAAAAGTAAAGGACAAAATACCTAAACAAGTAAAATTTTAAATAATTCAAGTTATTATGCAAAAACAAAACTGAAACATTCAAAATGAATGTCTACACACACAAAGTCAAATCATAAATACATAAAGTAATATAACATACCTAATACCATCAGGAAGCTCAATTTTGCAAACTTGTTTAGCATGTCATGTCATTTTTGTACCATCATTAGTATTCCCTGCTAAATGATGAGCAAGAACATTTATCTTCGACACATGTTTAGTAACTCCATGTCCAACCACAGAGTCTCCAAATTATTGTTTGTGCCCACTTCCATATCCAGCAGATGGCTTCTTCACAATGGGGCTTTTCTCAGCAGGATTCTTCTCAGCAGGCTTATTCTCACTAGGCTTTTTCTCAGCAGGCTTCTTTGTGGTGGGGTTTTTCGCTGCATGCTCCTTCACTGCAAGCTCCTTCATTAGGGGCTCCATCGTAGCTGACTTCTTCGCAGCTGGCTTTTTCGTAGTCGGCTTCTTTACATTTGCTTTCTTCACAACCGGCTTTTTCGCAGTCGGCTTCTTTACATCTGCCTTCTTCACAACCGGCTTCTTTCCATTCCCTTTATAAACATTTTGCTTCAATTCATTGTCCTCAACAACCTTTTTTTCCCTTTTCATTTTCATTCACCACTGGAGGAGGCTCATCAACAAAATCATCATCTGCAAGAAAATCCTCAGCAAAAAGTGTAGTTCGAACAACTTTAACCTTCTTCCCGACCCATTTCTTTCTGTAAGTACTCTTGCCTACAAAACACAAATAGAAAAAGGAAATCTTAATACTATATCAAAAACACAAATTAGAAGTGGAAAAATTGATAAATACCACGAGAAGTTTCACTTCTCAGTTCTCCAAAGATAACTTTTATCCCAACACTTATGGGATCTCAGCAACAATAGTATAACCTACAATTTTTTAAAATAAATTAACAAATAGTAAATAAATATAAAGTAATTATATATACCCAATAACTAATATATTAAATATAATCATCAACAACAACATTTCTTTCAATATCTGCTGCACAACCATCAACAACAGAATCCTTTCCAAGCTCTGATGCAAATACAAAGACTGATGAGTTTAATAGCATTACTTAAAATAAATACATATGAACTAATAACTCAAAAAAATAGTTAAAACTCATAATAATAACCACTATATATGGTCAATATTTGTTGAAGCAGGAGGACTAATGATCACTAGCTTCTCCATAACTACACGATAAAAATAGTTGATGTAGATTTTAAAGTGAAATCTCCAATATTAACTAATGAGTTAAACAACAGGACTAACATTTTATACATATGAACTAATGACTCAAAAAAAAGTTGAAACTCCTAATACTAGCCACTTTGTCCAATATTTGCTGAAGGTAGAGGAATAATGATCACACACTTCTCCACAACTACGTCATAAAAAAAGATTCAACTAATAGGTTTTATACATGAACTAACAGAATGATAAGAAATCATAAAGCATTAATCTAACCTGATTGTGTAAAATTTGTTGAAGCTGGAAGTGGAGGATTACTAACAACAATTTCAGCCTCAGCAATAACTACATAATACAAACAAATAATTTAAATGACAAAAATCCATCAATAAAAAATAAAAATAAAACAAAAAGAGACCAGAATAGATTAAATTTGCCAAGCTTATCTTGAGCCCCAATCAGATCCCATCCAGCTACAATAAAAAACAAAATATTTAAATACCAAAGGTATAGCACTAAACAGTAAAAGTAAAATAAAAAGAGACCTGAATAGATTAAATTTACAAAGCTTATCTATTCTACCTCAGATTTCTCCTTTCTTAGAACATGATACTCTAACTATTTTGCAGTTGGCAGAATTCACTGAAGATAGAGAGGATAGACTTATCTGGAAACCAGAGGTGACAGGAGCTTTTACCTTTAAATCAGCCTACAAGGCCCTTACTTTCTCCTCAGGTACCTTTCTTGCCAGTCATCTTATATGGAATCCCAGAATGCAGAAAAAGATATCTATTTTCACATGGAAACTGCTGCATTCTTTTTTGCCTTTTGATGATGTTTTAATAAAATGTGGCTTCAGTCTAGCTTCAAATGCTCTGCATGTGACCATTCTGATTCTCTCCAACACTTTTTCATCTCTTGTCCCCTGGCTTGATCAGTATGGAATGAGATGGCTGTTTTAATGGATTTTAACCTCAATAGCCGAGACTCTATAACTGTCAGGTTCTTTTTATTTTGGTATTGTCATGATCTTCCCAGAACGCACCAGCTAATTTGTAAAATGCTACCCTCTCTCATCTGCTGGTCCCTATGGAAAGCCAGAAATGGTTTTTATTTTGATAACAAAAATTTCTCCCCAGTACATATATGCAAGGAAAACCGTGATCTCATCTTCCTATCCCTCTCTGCCAAGCTTTGCCCCTCTATTTCATACCATTCTATGAGTCTTAGTTTTTCTCAACTAGACCACCACTAAAACCTACAATCTCTATTGTCTATTGGGAAATGCCAAAACCAAACAGCATAAAAATCAATGTAGCTGCCTCATGGTCCTCTACTAACTCCACTGTTGGTCTTATTGCCAAAAACAGTAATGGTATTCCATGCTTTATAAAATCTGCTATTATAACAGCTGATTCATCACTTCAAGTAGAAATCAAGGCTATTTTATTTACCTATCAGGCCTATCCATCTTTTGATAGCACTGTCATTATAGAATCAGACTCTTTGCTGGCTGTGAACATGATCAAGAATCCATATTTTGCAAACTGGTCACTATACCCTTTAGCTTTTAAGGTGCACTCCCTTTTTAAAAAATGTCACCCTTTGACATGTTTTTAGGGAAAGTAACTCAGTTGTAGATGCAATTGCTAAGGACCACCCTGCTCATATTAGTGAACTCTCTTTGAACCTTTCCAATATCCCTATACACACATGAGGACTCATCAAACTTGATAGGGATCACACACCCTACATTGGAACACATAGACATGACATTAAGTAGGATTGATACTGCTGATGTTCTCTTCTTTTTGGTTCTTTACAGGTACGTGTGCAGACTCCTCCATCTCCAGTAATCCTATGCTACTTCACAGTATTAGTTGCTGCCCCGCTCAAGATGTGACGTCCTCAATACCATACTAGAGCTCTTGCTGCTCCTACAACAATACTTTGGTTTTTAGGTTCCAACTTTGATATGCCTGAATGAAGTTGCCTGGCCAAAGGAAAGAATTAACACACGGGGTGGAGATTCTTTTCTTTGGAATCACAACTACCATTCCTACCCTTTCTTTTATCTCTAGATTTTAAAAAACTCTCTAATATCACTAGATGATAGGTATTCTTTTGGAGGCAACTATGCTGCCTCAATGATCGATCTGTACAAAGATTTACTTCTATGTATTTGCTTCTACAAAGGCTTGGGGAACCTTATATATCTCCCCCCACCCTAGGGTGTTTTCATTTAAAAAAAAGATGACATCCAACTAAAATAAAAAAAAGTTAAATATATAAGGTAAAGCACTAAACAGTAAAAGTAAAATAAAAAATAAAATTTGAATCATTAACAGATGATCCAACAACTTAATCTGGCTTATCCACACCCGATATACTACCACTTTTGAGCAATCTCTTAACAATATCAGCTATAAAAAGGATAATAAATTCTCAGCAATAGATGAAGCAATCATTTAAATACCAACAAAAATATGAAATAAAATTCCATTATATTTAAATTCTTGTTGTAGTACTTTTTTGCTGATTCTTTTTCCTTTTAAGAAGAGAAGCTTTAGAACCGGAAATTACAAAATCAATTAAAAGAAAAACATAAATATTAAAATACAAAATTTACAAACTAACAATATACATACCATCTTTAACAGTCAATTTAGACTGCAATCGACTGGATTTCCTCAAGCTAATAACATAAACACATAAATAAAAAACTAAAACACCTAAAGTCAACATAACTATGTGTATACACACACAGAAACAGAATTAAAAAAGACCAATATTAAGTAACAACCAAAATAACTAAACTAATCACATAAATAGATAAACTAACTCAAATTCAACTATTTCATTAAACCGATACAACATTTTTAAAACCAAATCATGTCCGAATCTACTTAAATAACCCCTTGCTGCTTCCAAAAGACAATGCAAACAGAAAATACGCAAACTAAAATGAGCCTAAATTAGACCACAATAGAGCCACAATGAAACCTGAACTAAACACATAAACAGGCTAACTAACCCATTATACACCGTTTCATACCACTGAAACCACAACAGAAATATAATAAAATAGAGCAACAACTTAAAATTTAGCAAACAGAGCAACATCAAACACAAAATATAGAAGTATCAATAAGAATGAAGAACTCATCAAATCAATCAACGATAAAATAGAAAAAATAAAGAAAAATGACACAAAACCCTAACAGTACAAAAAACAAAAAAACCTTTTGATTCTAGAGCGGATGAGGTAGGAAAAACGTCATTAACATTCAAGTCATCTTTACTAGCAATACCTTCTTTAGATTTCATCATATCTACAAAATAGCAAAAGGCAAATTGAAAACAAACAATATAAGGCCAAAATAACACATGCACGACCAGATTTACAGTGATAAATGGTGGAATCAACAAGAACATAACTGGAAACTTGAAGAAGCAAAAAGACCCAATTCGTACCTCTATCAGACCACAAAATCTAAAAAATTGTGAAAATCTTACCTCTATCAGACCGCAAAAGACACTCTGACGCAATGTAGGCTTCGAAATTGCAATTTTAAACTGAAATCAACCAGTTGAAATTGGATTTGATAGAGGGAGTGTGAAGAGGATTTTTAGAAGTTATGGTTTTCTGATTTTGTGAGTGAGAGAAAATGAAAAGAAAACTGAATAATTAATAAATTATATATTATATATAGTATTATCTTTAAGTCCCTAAAACTATTTAATTTTCTTATAGACCCATGGTCTCACCATAAGCTTGGGTGAGACGGTTTCACCCAAGTCTTTATATGAATTGATTGATTTTTTTTTACAATTTTGGTGGGTCAACCACTATTTTAAGATGAAATAATTCACTACTTTAATAATGCCCTTGATAATCCACTTGGGGCACTTCTATTAAAAAATTACTTATTAACAAAATTGATATTAGACACATAAACATTATATGAAATTTCCAAAATATCATCATTTGTAATAAAATACCACAGAAAATATTTCAACTATAAAAAAATCTCCAAAAGTCTATTTAACTATAAAAAGCGAATTTGGAAGGTAAAGGTTTCTTGCCCCACATTAGTACCGTCAATACTACTGAAAATGTTGCAATGAAGATAAGTTTGTTTAGCCAACAATGCCCTTGTGCCATTTTTGTCATTTTAGCTACCGGGGGTGGTTTTAAATGTCACCGTACGAGAATCAAACTCATTTCGCAGTTTAGATCTCTCAATCCTACTGTTTTCGAAGGTGGATCACGAGCTAGAAGAAGTGGTGGCATGAGTATTTCTTTGGCTAATGCTGATCGTGGGGTGTTTTGTGGTGCGGGTTCTTCTCTAGTACTGGATTTTGTGGCTATACTAATTTGATCCCAACAACTACAACGAACTGAAGTCTAATTAAGTAATATTCAAAAACAAAACAACCCATACACTATCAATATTAGAAAATTAATTTATTCTTTTATAAAATAATTTTACTTAACAAAACATGCATTATTGATGTACAGTCACAGAAGTTGCACATACTCATGAGTAGACCTACCCAAAAATATTTTCAACCTAGTGGACCGCAATCTTAAAAAAATTATTTTCCGGTGTGACGTTTAATTTTATATTTAATTTGATGATAGTTCACTAAGGATGGGGAAATTTAAATAGTGTGAATTTAAAATTTGAGTTATCTCCTTTTATTATATCTTCGTAATCTTAAATTAAATAGCTGTTTGATTTTACAAATTTGAGTTTAACAGGTGAAGATTTCTTGCCCCACATTATTACCATCAATACTGTTGAGAATGTTGCAATATAATAGAGATTTAAATCAATTAGAATCATGATAAGAAAGGAATACCCTTTCTGATAGGTTTTGTGTATATCTTGTTCCATATTTGTTTAGGTCTTGTATACCATTTGTACTCACTATATATATCAATACACACAACCACAATAATTTACATTCTATCATGGCATCAGTCATGTTTCTCTAAAAATTCCTGGCTTTTATCTCCCTCTTCCCAAAATTTCCAAATATTTTCCCAACCCTTTTTCCAATCACTGCAAAGGCTACCGGTGCCTACCACTTTCGCCTTCTGCCGTCGTCCGGCTGCCGGTTATCTCTGCTCCATCAGCTATGTTCTTCTTTGCAAATTGAACCTCTGTTTGCTCGCCATCTCTATTTTCGATCTCTGTTTTCCTGCTGCTACTCCGCCGGTCCTCTCCACTAATCTTGGTCGCCGATCGCCTTTACAAGATTCTTGGCCACTCCTAACTTCTCGGGTTTTCCGGTCTTCTTCTTCTATCATCATTCCCATTTATTTTCAAACTTGAGGTTTATCTTTTCTGAGATCCATGCACCAACTTATGTGCATTATTTGCACGTGCCCAAAAAAATTTGAATGTCTCCAGGATTCCCCTTTTGGCGCGTGAGACACACGCGCCAGTCACTTCACTGTGCGTGCATCTCCACGGTTACCCCATCCACGCGCGTGCCCTTCATGCGCATCATGCACCACATTGATTCTCGGCTTATCATTTTTTTGAGTTGAAGGATTTTTTTATCTCGCGAGTTGAAGGCTATCCGCGAGTTATTCACTTACAGTCAGAGCCTCGATCAGCGCCTCATCAGTACAAATTTCTTATATATATATATATAAACAGATTGTTTTTCTTGGTATTATGGCTCATCTTGACCAGCCATGATGTCAATGGTGTTATGTTCTAGGTCATGTTGTTTCTTCTTGTTCTAAATTACAAGGTAAATGGTACTGATTGCAATGTCAGTGGTGTAAAAAATTTTGGTCATTTTGACATGTCCTCGCTTGGTTTCTCAGGCTTCTTCTTCTGGCTCTTTACCGCATGCTCACTGGATAGCTGATTTTGGTGCGACCAACCACATAACTTCTTCTCAGTCTGCTCTTGATCGCATGACTCCTTATCCTGGTAACAATCATGTTATTATCGGTTATGATTTTGCTCGTAACATTACTCATGTTGGTCATTCTCAAGTCTCTGATTCATTATCCTTGTTTGATGTTTTGGTGGTTCTAAAAATTACTAAAAAATTATTGTCTATTAGCAAGTTGACTCGGGATATAAATGTGAAGGGTATGAGGTAGGAGACCGGATACCTTGTTCACTGGTATTTTCTTTACCTTTTGGTTATTTTTGTTATACCCTTTCACTATTTCGAATAAGCTTACTAAAGATGTTATTGGCAAAGGCCACCTTGATGGACGTTTATATGTTTTGGATTTTGGTGCTACTGCTTTATTAGCCTTTGTTGCATCCAGTGCTACTAAAGCATCTTATGAACTTTGGCATAGTAGACTGGGTCATGTTCCCACAACATCATATCTTCTTTGAGTAAGTTTGGATGTTTTTTAGTTACCAATTTGCTGTATAAGCCTCATTTGTGTTCTTATTGTGAGATGGCTAAAGGCAAGTGTCTTTCTTTTAATGATAATTTAAAATGCACACCACACATACTTGATTTAGTTCATTGTGATATCTGGGGACCCTCACGTGTTCTCCTGTGCCGGGTACCTTTATTATGTCATTTTTATTGATGGTTTCTCTCTGTTTACTTGGTTATTTCCTCTACAACGAAAGTCCAATTTTTTGGAGGCATAAATGCAATTTGAAGCTCTTGTTGAGAATCAGTTCTCTACCACCATTAAGGTATTTCAGAGTGATGGTGGAAACGAGTTTGTAAATCATCCCATGCAGACTCATTTTACGTCTAAGGACATTTATCATCAGCTTTCACATGCTTACACTCCTGAGCAAAATGGTAGGGCAGAGAGGAAGCATGTCATATTACTGAGATAGGTTTCTCGATGCTCTTTCATTCTAGCCTTCAACATTCATTTTGGTATGATGCTTTCTCTACGACAATCTATATCATCAAGAGACTGCCTACTCTGGTTTTATCTGGTCAGTCTCGACTCTCTGTTATTTTTAGCACTACACCTGACTACTCCAATTTTTTTCTATTTGGCTGTCGAGTTTTTCCTTATTTGAGGCACTATGATGCGCATAAACTGGCCCCTCGGAGTATATCTTGAATATTTTTGGGATACAGTTCTCAGTACAACGATTATCAATGTCTTGATCCTCTTACGAAGAAGGAGTATATCATTTTCCATGCTCGGTTTGATGATTTTTTTCCCAGCTACCTGTACTGGCACTGTTACAGATTCTTTACCACTGGATGTTTCTGTATTTTTGGAGCCTTTGTCAGTTCCATCATAAGTGTTTGGGTCATTGTCTACAGCACAACCACCTATTATTCTGGAAAATTCAAATGTTCCAACTGTGCGGGAAGCTCAGGGTTCTTTAGAAAATTACATTTGTTTGCCACAGGGCGGCCAACATCGTGTCCGCCACCAGTTAGCACCGCCAGCAAAGCCGATGATGCCACCGCCGTTGACTCACGCACTGGTCACCCCAGCTGCGCATGTACACCACGCACCACCTCACAGCCACCAACGTCTTCACCAAATTCATCGGCTGCCCTTGCTTCTCCTGAACCGTCATAACTACTACCTACTGGGCCACCGCCACCTGCCTCGGGTTCCATGCCCACCACCTTAGCTTCTGCACCATTATCGGGATCTGTGCCTTCACTAGTTACAGGTCCCTTCTCTCGGCATCCGATGACTACTTGCATGTGCACTGATTCTCTATGGTACAAGGATTTATCTCAATATGATATTTCTAGTTTACTGAGTGACTTATTTTCTAAGACTAAGCCCCGGAGTCATCGCTCGGCTGTCAAGGATCCTGAATGGGTTGCTACTATAGACTCAGAGATGGATGCTTTGCGCACTCAACATACATGGGGGCTGGTTCCTCGTCTTTTCCATACAAATATTGTTGGTTCAAAATGTGTTTATTGATTGAAGTATAAATCTGATAGCTCCCTTGAATGACAAAAGGCGAGGTTAGTTGCTCAGGGTTTTTTTGCAATTGCCTGGTTTTGATTATGATCTTACTTTTAGTCCAATGGTGAAGGCCTCTACTGTTCTTACTATTTTTCCATCCCTATTCATCGCAATTTGCCATTGCAACAACTTAATGTGAAGAATGTTTTTTTAAATGGCATTCTGGAGTCTCCAGTTTACATGGAGCAGCCTATTGGATACAAAGACCCTATGCGTCTTGATTATGTTTGTATTCTATGCAAGGCCATTTATGGTTTGAAGCAAGCTCCACGCGCTTGGGTTCGGCGTTTCAATTCCTTTTAGATGTGCCTGGGTTTTGTGTGCAGTTCTTCAGATACCTCATTTTTTTTCTCATAGGGTTCCTCCTAACTTTATTTATTGGTTTATGTTGATGACATTAATCTTACTAGGAATGATGGTCGTATTATTTGGAATTTTATTGATCGGGTTGATCAAGAGTTTAAAATTATTGATCTTGGCACTCTGTAGTATTTTTTGGGATTGAATGCTTTTCGTACTTCCAAAGGCTTATTCCTTGGTCAAGAAAGATATGCCAGGGACATTTTACTGTGAGATGGCATGCAAGACTCTGCGCCTATTTCTTTTCCATTTGTGGTTTTTTTGCAACTATCCAGCTCTTCCGGTAAGTCGTTTGGAAACCCCACACTTTATCGTTCTTTGGTTGGTGTGCGACGGTATCTATCGATCACACGTCTCGACTTGTCCTATGTTGTAAATACAACCAGTCTGTATATACAGGCTCATACTGATGACTATTACCAACCTGTCACTCAGATTTTGCGCTATGTTTGTGGTACACTCCACTATGGTCTTCAATTTTACGCAAACTCCTATGCTATACCAGTTTTGGGTAACTCTGATGTTGATTGGGCTCGTTGTTTATAGACTCGTAGGTCTACTTATGGTTATGCCATTTTCCTTGGTGGCAACTTGGGTTTCTGGAGTGCTAAGAAGCAGTTTACATTTTCTCATATGGAAAATACTGCTCTAGAGTTAGCTTTGTTGATGAATCTTCTTCGCGACTTACGCGTGATGTCATGTGCCCTGCCCATTTTGTTGTGTATTAATAATAATGCCCTCTTCCTGGCTCAGAATCCTGTTTCTTATAATAGAGCTATGCACATTGATATGGACTATCATTTTGTGCATGGGATAGTGTCTTCTAGCAAGCTCAAGGTTGCTCATGTTTCTACGGACTTGCAGCTTGCTGACATCTTTCCGAAGGGTATACCCCATCCTCAGTTTGAGTTTCTACATTCCAAGCTTCGCATTATGACCAGTCCTACGCTTCACTTGAGGGGGGGTAATAGAGATGTAAATCAATTAGAATCAAGATAAGAAAGAAATACCCTTTCTGATTGGTTTTGTATATATCATGTTCCATATTTGTTTATGTCTTGTATACCCTTTGTACTCACTATATATACATATCAATACA
Organism: Rubia yunnanensis; assembly: GCA_037428765.1. Classification (NCBI taxonomy): domain Eukaryota; kingdom Viridiplantae; phylum Streptophyta; class Magnoliopsida; order Gentianales; family Rubiaceae; genus Rubia; species Rubia yunnanensis. The sequence goes on from CM075064.1 coordinate 67,420,461, forward strand.
CATAGCCATAATAATTTGTGGGTTTTACATTCTATCACAATGAAGATAATTTTATTTTGCCAACAATGACCACGTGTCATTTGTATCATTTTAGCTAATGGGGTAGTTCTAAATGTCATTCTACGAGAACTAAACTCATTTCGCAGTTTGGATCCTTCACTCTTACATATTTTAAAGGAGGATAACGAGCTGGAAGAAGTGGTGGCATGAGTATTTCTTTAGCAGGTGCTGATTGTCGTATGTTTTGTTGTACATGTTCCTGTGCAGTATTGGTTGGTGTGGCCATCATAATTTCTTCCCACCAAATACAATGAAATGAAGTCGAATTAAGTACTTCAAAAACAAAAAAAAACACATACACTATCAACATTAGAAAATTGATTTATTCATTTATAAAATTAGTGATTTTATCAAAACATGTACAACCATTGCACTATCACAGAGGTTGCACATATTCAAGCATAGACATGCTAGAGATATTTTCAATCAACTAGACTAAAATCTAGTAAAACTTATTATTTGGTGTGACACATGATTTTATATTTAATTTTGTGATAGCTTCACCAAGGATGGGTAAATATAATTAGGGTGAATTATACAAATTCAAGTTCTCTTTTTTTATATCTTTGTTATCATAAATTAATTAGTTGTTTTTTTACCAATTTTTGCTGGGTCAACCACTATTTGAAAGAGGGATAATTCAGTACTTTAATAATTCCCTTGATAATCCACTTGGTGCAATTCTGATAAAATTACATAATTATCAACAAAATTTGTATTAGACACATAAAAATTATATGAAATTTACAAATATCATCATTTGTAATAAAATAGCATAGAAGATATTTAAACTACAAAGAAACCTCCAAAATTCTACTTAACTATGAAAACAAAGTTTGACGAATGAAGGTTTCTTGCCTCACATAAGTACCGTCAATAATGCTGAAAATGTTGCAATGAAGATAATTTTGTGTTGCCAACAAAAACCTCGTGCCATTTGTGTCATTTCAGCTACCAGAGTGGTTTTAAATGTCCCCCTACAAGAACCAAACTCATTTTGTAGTTTGGATCCTTCACTCCTATGGATTTCGAAGGAGGATCAAAAGCTGAAAGAAGTGGTGGCATAAGTATTTCTTTGGCTAGTGCTTATCATCGGGTGTTATGTGGTACGGGTTCCTATCCAGCACTGGTTGTTGTGGCCATCTTAATTTCTTCCCAGCAACTACAATAAATTGAAGTTGAATTAAGTACTATTCAAAAATAAAATAACACATACACAATTAACATTAGAAAATTATATTATTCTATTATAAAATAAATGATTTTATCAAAATATACACTATCATTGCACAGTCACAGTGGTTTTACATACTCAGGCATAAACTTGCCCAATGATATATTCAATCTAGTGGACCAAAGTCTAGTAAAAATAAATATTTGGTGTGAAGTGTAATTTTATATGTAATTTGATGATAGCTTCACCATGGATGGGTTAATATAATTAATGTGAGTTTATATAAATTTGAGTTCTCTTTTTATAATATATTTGTAATCTTAAATTAAATAGTTATTTTTTTTTACAAATTTGATGGGTCAACCACTATTTTTAGATGAAAGAGAGATAATTCACTACTGTAATATATCCCTAGATAATCAACTTGGGAAACTATTGGGAAAAATAACATAATTATCAAGAAAACTGATATAGACAAATAAACTTTAAATGACTTTTACAAAATATCATCATTTGTAATAAAATAACCTAGAAATATTTAAACTGCAAAGAAACCTCCAAAAGTCTACTTAACCATAAAAAGCGAGTTTGACAGGTGACAGTTTCATGCCCGACATTAGTACCGTCAATACTGCTGAGAATGTTGCAATGAAGATAATTTTGTTTTGTCAACAATGTCTTTGTGTCATTTATGTCACTCTACAATAACCAAACTCATTTTGCAGTTTGGATCCTTCACTCCTATGGTTTTTGAAGGAGGATCACAAGCTGGAAGAAATGGTGGCATGAGTATTTCTTTGGATGGATCTGATCATTGGGTTTTTTGTTGTATAGGTTCCTGTCTAGTATTGGTTGTTGTTGCCATCTTAATTTCTTCCCATCAACTACAATAAATTGAAGTCAAATTAAGTACTATTCAAAAACAAAACAATGCATACACTATCAACATTAGAAAATTATTTATTATTTGATAAAATAATTTATTTCATCAAAACATGCAGTATCATTGCATAGTCATAGAGGTTGCTGACCCATCTCCATTCGGGGTCAATAAAACCGTAGCTAAATTAACCCGAGCGAAGGATGGATCAAAGATAAGGGTTTATAGTTCTGCACCCAACTCACTACTATGCTACCAATAGGGTAGTTCGCGGTAAGCCCTGGGTATGTCCACAGAGATGCTAGGGCCTAAAAATCAATTAAACACAACCTCGTCCATGTTGTCAATCGGGGGGGTTTGTTTTTTCGATTAACAACTACAAAACATGAAAGTAAAAAACAAGTAATCTATATAGCTAAATACTTGGGGAATGATTTTGTAACATGATTGATTTAATGCTTCGATCCTCGATTCATTCATATGTGAGATTTAGACAAACCTTATATAGTGCTCATAACACGTGGTGTGGTTGTGATATATACTTCCCCGTACCTGTCACAACCACGTGGTGTGGCCGTGACAACCCTCCATCGGCACCACCTTCATAATTAGGGGAGTACAACAAGGTCTGACTGTTATTATAGATCTGTTTCTCCCCCGTGGAATTACGTCTCGGGATTCCACAACAAATGCTCTACTCCCTAGGCCTACAAATGAGGCAAATGGAAGTAGGCACCTTAACTATGACACTAGGACATCCTACAACCCTACCTTGCTACTTTTTGCTATCTCTACTTGCAATCCATCAACTACTTTACGTAATCAGCTAAGATTGGCATATTGGAATGCAACAGATGCAATACTTGGAAAGACCTTCGTGAACACACCCACGCGGACCCGTACCCTGTTACCCATCACACATCCAAGGTTTCTCTTCCCCCAGGGGCATCAATATATTCACCAACGTGAATGTAGTCTAGAATATGTGCTAATGGAGTGTACTATTCACGCAATTCTAATATTCAAGAACAAGTCATAATAATATCACAAGCACAATAATTAGGATAAACTAAGAATCTCACAAAATCATAAATCAACAAATGAATACAATTATCCCTAAGCTATGGAAACTACTCCCTAGACATAGAATTCAAATTAATATTTGAATTCAACATCATAGGATGAAAGCAAAATAAAAAGGAAAAAATGAAAAAAGAGAAAATGTTTCTCTCTCTAGAATGCTCTCCTAATTACAAGAGTGGAATGAAAAATATATAAGATCTAACCTGAAACCCTTGTAGAATAAGGCTATATTTGTATTAGTAGGGGATTAGGCCTAAAAATAGGCCCAAAATAGGCCAAAAAGTGTGAAATTCTAGTTCATCCGCCACCTGGCATGAACATTTGGGGATGGCGTGGTCCGCACCGTGAACCGTGCTACCGCGGGGCACCAGATCTGGCGAGGTCCATGCTTTCTCCATTGGAGCAGACCATCTACTCTGGCACAGTCCATGCACACTCCTTTGCATGGGCCATGTAATCCTCTTCTTTGGCATGATCCGTGCATACTCCTTGGCGTGGGCTGCCATCGGAGTCCTCCTTTTTGTACTTTTGATCCGTGAGGCATATCGTTTGGCATTGACCATCATAAAAAACCTTGTTTTTCTCATTAACTTGGAACAAGAACTTAATTATTCATATCCCACCACTGGTCTTGACATTTTGCACTTGGAACGGCGTGGGCCGTAAAAAATGGGACAGTCTACGCCCACACTTGGCCGATTTTAAGTGAAATTTAGAAGTTGTGCTCGTGGCCTATTGAGTTTGGCACGGTCCGCGTCGGGCCTTAGCATGGTCTATGCCAAAGGAATGTAGCGCAGACCACGTTGTCTGCTGCGGGCTATTGGTACCATCCATAAACGGTCCGTGTCGACCAATTTGTACTTCGGTCTGCTGAACTTCTTTCCTTCGCTACGGATGAACCATGAGTCTGTTTTGAGAGTTCTTATAGTTTATTTTATGGTTTTTGAGGAGAAAAATAAAATGGAACCAACCTGGAAGGCTAATTCTTCTTGGATCATTCCCATAATTTGGCATAACTCTCTCAAACCATGATTCTTCATTTCTTCATCGGCTGTCTTGAAATCCAATTCCGCCTATCTTTAGCTCTAATCTCCTTCTACCATGATTTGATGTGCATGGACTTTGTCTACTACCATTCTAATGTGAATAGCCTTCGATCTCTTCTACCGTCCTTGTGAATGGCCTTAAAAATCTTCTACCGCTCTTGCTAGGAACCCTACCTAGCAAGTTATGCCACCAAGTATACATCCAAAAACATCCCAAAACAATCCAAATCCTAAATCACCAAACAATCAAGAAACAATACCAAGAAAAATGCAAAATTGAACCGAGGAATTCCAAGAATGAAAACTCCCTAAGTGCTCATTACTCCCGCTCTACACTTAACCGATGCATTGTCCCCAATGCAACAAAAACCATGTAAGAACATAAGTGAGGTTGGGATAAATAGTGACACTTACTCTCACAACCTCGAAGAACCTTCCTTCTTGTAGCTCCTGAAGCTCCTCTCAATGTATCACGTTGCTTGAAGCATAGGCTCCATGGAGTCCATTCTTGCACTCATCTCTTCCAATTGTAATCTCATTCCTCCTATTGCTTGGACGACCTCTTACAACACTTGGGAAGAGCTTAAATGCTTCTCCCCAAAGGATTGCAATTGGTCCCTGATGTCCATGGATAAGCGAGAGCAACTAGGAGGTGCTCTCGAAGAGATCTCACCCTCAGAATCCTCAACATCTATCTCTGGGTGGCTACAACTCATTAGAATTCCTTCTCAAAATGCGGGTCCAATTCAATAAATAGGTCATCCAAACATGTGTCATGGGTGTTGGCGGTGCGCTCTGGCTGAGGAAGTACTAATAAGCTACAGGAGATTGCCCTGCCATAAAGCCATACAAACCAATCCTCCGATTTCATAGGCCCCACTATAAATACCTTGGCTAACTTCTCGATATTGTGCCTTATTCTTGATCGTCCCAAGTTAGCCAACGCTCGCCATTTAACCGGATGCCCTAAGAACTATGCTAGTAGCCCCACCATACCGTCTATAGCTATCTAACCACTATTTCTATCCCCCATCACCGTACGCTCTTGTATAAAGTTCCCTAACAGGTTCGGGTAGAAATTACCCTCAGTAGTCATTACCCAGAGGCAATAAACATCTGAACTCGGATATTGAGTTAGCTTACCATAGAAGAAAACTCCCATTGCCAGTAACCGGTGAAATTAACGAAATGCCAAATGAACCTAGGCAGTGCTCTTTCACATACTCTTCCGATCAAACCCTGTCAGATGCCTCCAAAAGTTCTCGAGAGAGAAAGGCATCCCTTGATGGTGTGTCCTCTGGATCTCTTTGTCATACCTCCATCCAAAAGCGTGGGCTACCTCTTGGTGCATCATCAGATACTCCTTATCATCAAGATTGAATTTGATCTCCTTATGTCCATTCTCATCTGTGACTGACCAAAGAGTAGTTAGGAACCCTAGGGTCCACTTGATGTAGGTCTTAGGTTCTTTCTCTAAGAACCCCTATAGACCTACCCGACCCCACCCAATAGATAGGACACGGGCTCTAGTGATCCTTGAGGTGCCAATGGGTCCTTGCATGCCAATCCAATCTTTAATATACTCCTCTTTGGCTCTCTCAAATTCCTCCACCTCTGAGCTGCAGTCAGGAGTGTTGGCAAGTCCCATAAACTCTTCGGTAACAAATGCAGGGTTGAGAAGAATGAGATTCACCAGCTTATGGTATGGGAAAATGTGAGGTGTGAGCTTTTGAAAGAAAAGAGAGGCTAGGATAAAAACCAGAGAGAGCTCCTAGGCAAAGTGAGAGAAACTAAAACATTCTATACTTCTCTTAGTTTGTCTATTTGGTTGCTTCTTTGGTAAAGTGAGATAATTTTACACTTGTAATATGTACCTCACATTTGATTGGCATGATGGTTGTTTAGATTATCTTAGGTTTTGGGAAATAAGAGTGTGAGGGATTCTTATGTCTTGGAGGCAATGGTAGTCTAGGAATAAAATGTTGGGAGTTCTGGGAAGACCTTTGCATTCTAGTTTATGCTTTGGCCTTTGCGTGTTCTTGTTTACTCGAGGACGAGTAAGGTCTAAGTGTGAGGAATTTGATGAGACGTCAAACGCATGTATTTTTCGAAGCATTAAAAATATCTTTTGTTATCTTTTTGTTCAAATATTTCTAGATTTGGGCAGGTTTACATTATAAGGGGTTTAGATAACCGTTTTTGGTTTTTGTACCCAAAGCCTTAATTTTGTAACCTACTTTGAGTCTAATGGATTTTTCGTCGATACGAGCATCTAGATTCGTTTTTGTGAGATTAATTTGTAGATCGCTCGTAAGCCCTTTGGAGTATTTTAGTGAAGGTCATTTGTAAGGATGGTAGAAGACTAAAGGTCACGAGTCAAATTGTGGTAGAAGATAGAAGGGTCAAAGAAGGAAAACAAAGAAGTAGATTAATTGTGATCCGGATGTTTGAACCAAGTTCTGGGAACGATAAAAAAATAACCAGCCCCCGAAGGTGGTACCATTGGATTCATCTTCTTCGGCGCTATAAAATCGACTATAACCAAAACAGACAAATGGTTCACCCATGGGAAGCAAAAAAAGAAGCCGCAAACTGCAGCCCCACCCGTACGGATCATCATCTGCCCAATTCTTTGATCTTGCCAAGATCAAAAAAATTAACCGAGGCCTCCCCCATCCGAGCGAGCTCATTTCCACCCTGCCGGGCTATCACTACACGTTTTTCTTTTCATTTTCCCCTCTCTTGTTCTATATAAAGAATTTTGGCCACCCACTTCATATCTTATCTTCATATGACCAAAAATCCTATTCTAAGAACCCTAGTTTGCTCTCTCCTTTCATCTCTTTTCATCTTTGTTCACATTTGATTTTTTTTATGGTAGTATAACTTTTATTTGCTAAACTCTTAGTTTTGGGAGCAATTGATTGAGGCTTCCTTGCCCATTTCTTGAGAATCATTTCCATATATTTAATGCTTTGTCTACTGTGTATTTATGAAGTTTTAATGTTAATTTTTTTCATGATTTGTGTGATTTGTGTATAATACTTGTTAGGAGTTGATACTTGCCAGTCCAGCGATGACCTCCCATTGACCCCCCCAGCGTCCGTGGGTTAACTCCTTTAATTATAACGACCATGCGGGTGTAGGTGAGATATCATACACCCTGGACTGAGTTTTATTACCAAGTTAACTTCTATAACCATCTTAAATCACGGGAATAACACAGAGCAGTCTTGATGACTTTTTTCTCTTCTTTTCGATGACAAGTGTTTAGAGCTTCCCAGACTGTGTAGAGACATTTTAGGATCGGTGCTAAAAGGCATTAATGAGGTGGACATAATGGATAACTATGGGAGGCATGGTCATTCTCCTAGGTTTAGGCTTGAGGCTCTGAGCAGACGAAAGTGACTGTGTTGGTGTAGACACTTAAAACTAAATATACACCCCTGATAACATCTTATTCTCATATTAGAGGGTTTTCGGTCCATTTGGTTGTATGGTGGGAAGATGACACAATTCATGGTACTTCCACAACCTTGGTCGACTACCAATGGGGGAGACCACACATTTAACTCTTTTTCCATCCACCTGCCTTAGGCTTTTAGCGTGAGGGTTCAGATTAGGAGGCCGAGTATCACTATGAGCCGATGGAAGAGCAATCTCAGTAGCATCCATCCCCACACCAGTACTTTGATGGTCAGTGTCTCATTTGCAACCATGACCACACAATTCTTCAGCCTACAGCATTCATCGTACCAACCGTATGACCAACAACCCTCTTTAAATCATTAGCCTACCCCACAACCTCCACTATATCATCAATATCAGCAATTATCTTCACCCAGTGGGGTCGTTTCCTTCATCACCAAAGAGACCGTGAAGTGTTGAGAAGGTCAAAGATAGAAATTTATAGATGTTTCTCCTATACTCACTACCAACCACGATAGAGTTGCTACTGGCAAGTCCAGAGTTATCAACAGAGATACTATAATTTGAGGGTTAGCTTTACATAACCCACAGTCGGGCATCACCCCAATTGTGTGTCGAGAGTAGCTAATGCTTAAGAACAGATAATTGGGGAGTTGTATCTAACACTACAAAACATGCAAGCAAAAGAGATTAAAACTATAATTACCTAGCCATGGGGATATTTTCATAGCATGACTAATTAATGACTTTGATTCTATATTCTATTACATGTAAGACATATAAACATATTTCATACCAATGTCACATAGTGTGAAGATGGTCGGGAATTCCCAATGTCTATCACACAAAGGTTTATCACTGCCATCACATCACTTATGTAAACAGGGACTGCGCTTCGATAAACCTTTTGATACCTCAATTCATTCACTGCCATCTCACACCCAATGCTAACCAGCCCCTACTTAAATGAGCTCAGCCTTGTGTAGGTTATAACTGTTTGATGAGAGCAGGAAAGTAAGTCCCGTGTAATCCACTATGGACACCAATCCTAGGCCTAGAGAGGAAAGAGAATTGGCATGTTGTGATGACTTTAGGGTTGTACCAAAACTCTAGTCCCTAAAATATATAATGCTTAATGTATCGGGTAAGCCAAGGGTTTCTCCTCGTTGGGTAGTCTAATGCTTCCAACATGCAATGACACATGAATATCTAGTTGGAATTAGAGTCTACTAATCAGGTATGTACTCTCAAGGTAGCATGAATGCACTCGCCTCCCCAGTACTCGCAAGCCTACAATAGCCTTAATCTAACACTTCCCAAGAAAGTATTCAATAGCCTAGCATGATATTATGATATGTATGAATTTATGGATGCTTCATAAAGAATAACATGGCATAAATCTTCAAAGAATGTAAACTACAAATCAAGTACAAATATTCATAGGTCATAAAAGATTGGGTAATCTAAAATCTCACAAAGTCAAAATCAAGTCATGAATACAATTACTAACCCATAAATGTATCTACTCTAGAGACATTAAGTCCTAAGAAACCATTGGATTTAATGCCATAAGGAAAAACCTAGAGAAATAAATGAAGAGAGGAGATAGCTCCTTCCTACCTACTACAATAATGGCTACTTGTTTCTACTTCTCCTACTTAGTTAAACCCTAGAGGACTAATGGTTGTATATATAGTAGGTAGGATTGGGCCTTAGAAAGGACAAAAAATTTAGGAAACCCTAGCAGGCACGGTGGCATAGGTCGTGCAATAGTGCACGGGTCGAAGACTGGAGGTGTTCCCAGGCTATTTTGAGCGTCCAAGATGTGCAAATCAGTGTGTCCCACCGTTCAAAGTGTGCATGCCACCTTCTAAGTGTGCGGGATGTGCAAGATTGCACGCCCTGCAGCCTGGACCTATGGTTCTTTAATTCTGAGTGTGCAGGCCGTGCAAGATTGCATGACTCGAGGTTTAGCCTTAACCTTTTTGGCAAGGAGCATGGTATGTGCCGTGGAATTATGCATAGGATGTGCCCGTCTTTGACTCTTCTAGAATCAACTCTTTTTCTTTGGTGCATATATTTATAATCACGCTTTGGCTCATGACCTTCAGTCTTCCACCATCCTTGTGAATGGTTTTATAAAATCTACTACCATTCTTGTGAATGGCCATCTAAAAAATTTCTTAAGTGCCAACGAGCAATCTACAAGTAAAGCTAAGCAAAACATATCTAGACGATTGTAGGGACCAAAAATCCATTTGACCTAAAGTAGGCTACAAAATGAGGGATTTAAATATTAAAATCGTAAACGGTCATCTAAACCCCTACAATGTAAACCGACTTAAATCTAAAAATCTACCATACAAAAGATAATAAAAGTGATGTTAAATGATTCAAAAAATACATGCATTTGAAGTCTCATCAAGCAACCACATCCATTCTCACATCAACAATATCAGTATCACCAGCCACAATGTGGAGTCCCGCCAGTCTACACTTAGGGACCATGGAGCAGTACATCTTTGGTACACTGCAGGCCATGAGTCATCAGCTTAGGAGGTAGAGCAACCAGATGGATAGTGTGATCCACACTTTTGATATCTGCGGGATGGAGATTCACTGCATGATTACCCGCATTCATGGTATAGGCTACCTTTTAGATGATAAGGGTAACCGATTGGTCTCCGAGAGTGAACGGCCATGATGAGGATCATAGAGATATTTTAGCTAGATGCGGTAGACCTGTATTAGTGGGGAGGGCCAATATGGTGAGGAGTGGCATGGATAGAGGGTTGAGAGACGCAAGCAGATGCATGCAGCTAGTTATGCCAGACATCTACCCAGCAATGAGGAGTAATAATGTTTTAGATTTTGTCCCTTGTGCACTTTGGAGCCTACAGTTGATAGATTGAGGACAATACATCAATTCAGTATATGGGGGGTTTGGAAATACTTTTTTTTTAGATTTTCCATGTTCTTTCCTTTGTTTGTTTGGTTTGTATGTGATCAGACACCTATGGATATTTATTTTGGATTTTGTTGTAAGTTTTTGATGGTTTTCTAATGTGAAAACTTATTTGTGTAATAAGTAGCTCCTTACGGAGCCTTTTTTACTTGAACATTTATTTTAAAAATAAAATATGAAAAAAGAACTCGCTGAGTTGAAAACCTTAAAGGGCAACTTAGGTAAAATTTGAGGGCCCCATATATGTCAAAAACCCAAAAAGGAGACCTATACAAAAAATGAGAGGCCTAGTGGTGTGTAAAAAGGTAACGTGTGAGCTTTGAAAGAAAAAAAAGAGGCTAGGATGAAAACCCGAGAGGGCTCTTAGGCTTATCGAGAGAAATTGAAATATGTAAAGTCTTTTCTTGTTTTTCCTATTTGTTGGTTCTTCAGGAAAAGTAAGCTTTCCTCTTGTTTTATTGTGGATTTTCATACCACACTCTATTATGGTATGATTTTTGTTGATTTGGTAGTTTAGAACATCTTAGGTTGGGATGTGGGGGTTTGTAAGCCTTTTTGTATTGGTTAGGAATAAGTGTGTTGATTGTGCTTTGGGAATATGTAGTTTAGAAAACAACTTTAGGGCTTTATTCGTTCTTACTCGAGGATAAGTGGGAGGTCGTCGATGTACCTCTCAAAGTTAGTATTTATAAGCCCTAAATGCTTACTATCTACAACTAAGTAGATAGCGGCAAGTCAGTGTCGTCCACGAAGAAGAGGAATTTTCTCAAGCGTTTAAACATAAATGTTTGATATTATGCTAGGAGTAGATATATATACATATAAAAGCTTGTAAAAGGGGGCGTTGGTTGGTTGGTATTCCTAAGTTATGAAAATAAAAAGATAAGATAACTAGCAAAGTCAAGTAACTATGTTAATCATCAAACAACCTAAGAAAAAGAGGTTTAAAACTATAAAAGATAAAGCCTTGGGGGATATTGATATCCACTTCCAAACCAAATGTAGATCATTGAACCGTTCACTCATCCTATCACAATTGTTACCTATGGACGAAGGACAATAGATTTGACAACAAGCCTTCTACCAAAGACCTAGCCATTTAACCAAACATATCATTCATTAGGCAAAACCTAGAACAAACCACATTCAAGGTTCAACCTTTCATTGCATCTATAGGATAAATGTGAGAACAATTCACATTAACATACTTATCTAGCAAGAATCACAACACATTATGAACAAGAAGTTCTAAGTTCATGTTCTTAGATTTTCATGCAAATGACCTAAGGAATTTTCCACTTTCCTAACTCCCTAACACTTAATTCATACAAACACTTCCTATTCTCAAACAACACATGGCATATATAAACCCCTTACAATGTAAACCTACCTAAATATAAAAATCTACCATACAAAAGATAATAAAAGTGATGTTAAATGCTTCAAAAAGTACATGCATTTGAAGTCTCATCAAGCAACCACATCCGTCCTCACATTAACAATATCTGTATCACCAGCCACAATGTGGAGTCCCGCCAGTCTACACTTAGGCACCATGGAGCAGTAGAACTTTGGTACACTGCAGGCCATGAGTCATCAGCTTAAGAGGCAGGGCAACCAAATAGATAGTGTGATCCACACTTTTGATATATGCGGGATGGAGATTCACTGCATGAGTACCCGCATTGATGATTTAGGTTACCGATTGGTCTCCGAGAGCGAACGACCATGATGAGGATCATAGGGATATTATAGCTAGATGCGGTAGACCTGTATCAGTAGTGAGGGCCAATATGATGAGGAGTGGCATGGATAGAGGGTTGAGAGACGCAAGCAGATGCATGCAGCTAGTTATGCTAGACATCTACCCAACAACGAGGACTAATAATGCTTTAGACTTCGTCCCTTGTGCACTTTGGAGCCTACGGTTGATGGATTGAGGGCAATACATCAATGGATATATATTTGGTTTGTATGTGATCAGACACCTATGGATATTTATTTTGTATTTTGTTGTATGTTTTTTATGGTTTTGTAATGTGAAAACTTATTTGTGTAATAAGTAGCTCCTTACAGAGCCTTTTTTTTACCTGCACATTTCTTTGAAATATAAAATATGAAAAAAGAACTCGCTGAGTTGAAAACCATAAAGGGTAACTTAGGAAAAATTTGAGGGCCCCGTATATGTCAAAAATCCAAAAAGGAGACCTATGCAAAAATGAGAGGCCTAGTGGTGTGTAAAAAGGTGGCATGTGAGCTTTGAAAGAGAAAAGAGGCTAGGATGAAAACCCGAGAGGGCTCTTAGGCTTATCGAGAGAAATTGAAATGTGAAAAGTCTTCTCTTGTTTTTGCCTATTTGTTGTTTCTTTGGGCAGAGTAAGCTTTCATCTTGTTTTTCTGTGGATTTTCATACCACACTATATTATGGCATGATTTCTGTGATTTGGTAGTTTAGAACATCTTAGGTTGGGATGTGAGGGTTTGTAAGCCTTTTTGTATTGGTTAGGAATAAGTGTGTTGATTGTGCTTTGGGAATATATAGTTTAGAAAACAACCTTAGGGATTTATTCATTCTTACTCAAGGACAAGTGGGAGGTCATCGCCATACCTCTCAAAGTTAGTATTTATAATCCCTAAATGCTTACTATCTACAACTAAGTAGATAGCGGCAATTTGGGGCCGTCCACGAAGAAGAGGAATTTTCTCAAGCGTTTAAACATAAATGGTTGATATTATGCTAGGAGTAGATATATATATATATATACATATAAAAGCATGTAAAAGAGTGGTTTGGTTGGTTGGTTTTCGTAAGTTTTGAAAATTAAAAGACAACATAACTAGCAAAGTTAAGTAACTATGCTAATCATCAAACAAACTAAGAAAAAGTGGTTTCAAACTACAAAAGATAAAGCCTTGTGGGCAATTGATATCCACTTCCAAACCAAATGTAGATCATTGAACCATTCACTCATCCTATCAGAATTGTTACCTATGGACAAAGGACCATAGATTTGACAAAAACAAGCCTTCTACCAAAGACCTAGCCATTTAACCAAACCTAGCATTCATTAGGCAAAACCTAGAACAAATCACATTCAAGGTTCAACTTTTCATTGCATCTATAGGATAAATATGATAATAATTCACATTAACATACTTATCTAGCAAGAATCACAACACATTATGCACAAGAAGTTCTAAGTTTATGTTCTTAGATTTTCATGAAAAAGACCTAAGGAATTTGTCACCTCCCTAACACTTAATTCATACAAACACTTCCTATTCTCAAACAACCCATGGCATAAATGAAGTAAAACATCACATTAAGAACACATGAATGCTAAATAACAAAGGCTTCAAGAACGAGTGAAACAATCTATTCACTACTTCTACTTGTTGTGAAGATAAATCTTCCATCATTCTTAGATAGTAGTTTTCAAGAGTGAATTCGACATCTCTTGTCAAACCTCACCAATGAATCCCTTAGCCGAAACATGACCAAAAGTATCCCATTGATGGCATTGAGCACGAAGAACAAACAAGCTTGGCAACACTTATAAACATTACACTGTGTCTAAGCATTTAACCAATTCATGCATTTACAAAAGATTAGTCAAGAACGATCGACATTCATAGACTTCTCTCATTTGCTACCTAAAATAAAGATGACAACGAGTTCAACATCATCACATTCACCTAGCAATTATCAACACACCAACATCATTTAAGAAGCTCTAACTCATGCTCTTGGATTCCACATTAAAAGAGGGGAGAATTAGCTACTTTCTCCCAACCCTAACAAGTAATCATACAAGCAATTTGTATACTCAAGCTTATAACAACATCAATGGCATTAACAATTCACACTCAAAGCTCTATATATGAACAATAGCAAAAGCACCAAATAGATAGATATGGTTCTTACTGCATAGATATGGAATCTTCAATCCATTGCTCCCAAGATAAAACAAAGCTAGATAATAAAAAGACATGATTAACCTACAAAAACTAAGAAAATAAAGAAAGAAAAACTAGGGTTTAAACCCAGAAAAATCGCAGGAAGAAGAAGCTGAATCTATCTTCTTTTATGAAGAGGAGAGGATAAGGTGAGTATTTGTAGTACAAAAAACAAGAAGAATTTCTGGCCATTCGCCCGTAGCGAGTTGCGTCGAGCTCGCGGCGACCTCGCGACGGACTCCAGTTCCAACACCATTTTTTTCTTCTTCTTTTTGTTTAATATCCTCCTCTTCTCTTCACTTCTTCAATTTTTCAAATCTTCAAAAGCTCAAATCACTACCACAAAGACTCCCCTCTAGTGCCGGTTTTTTACCACCGGTGCTAAAAATCTAATAGCACCGGTTTTTTAATTTTTAACACCAATTTTAAAAACTGGTGTTAATTTAACACCGGTGTTTTTATTTTAACTCCATTTTTTTAAAAACCAGTGCTAAATTTAACAATAACACCGGTTTTAAAAACCGGTGCTAAAAATTTGAAAATTTTATTTTTCCCGCTAAAGAAATAGCCAAAAAAATTTAAATAGCACCGGTTGTTAAAATTTTAGCACCGGTGCTAACAAAAAAAACTTGTGCTAATTTAGCACCGGGTGCTAACAAAAAAACCGGAAAAAAACTAGACCGGTTACTTAGGCACCGGTTTTTTTCCGAAAAAACCAGTGCCAGAACAAAAAAACTGGTGCTAGAGGTGGGTCTTTATGGTAGTGAATATAAGTCTTCAAATCTTCAAGCATTCAGAGGTATTCTTCAAAGTCTTCGAAGTCTTCAAACAAATTGCCTTGTCACACAAAATCCTCTAGAAAAGTAATAAAAGTGTCGCTTTTAACTCTCCTTAGAGAATTTCAAGGCAAAATTCCACATTTAGAGCACAAATAAACAAAAGTGAATTCTACAAGTCCTAATATAACCGTATAAAATGGGCACAACAAACCTCCCCGTACTTAAACCTTACTCGCCCTCGAGTAAGAAAAGATTTAACCACACGAAGGAATTCATATGTCCACATCCTAACTAATATTCCCCCAATTAACACCTCACAAAAACTCTCAGTATCATAAATCCCAAAATCAAAGCTCAAATGAGAATTTTTTCACACACACAACCCCAATTCCTAAATCTAACCAAACCTACCACTTATCAATTCATTACCCATAAAAACGTTTCAAAGTCCTGAATTGATAATCCCAAAGTCCAATGACACAAAATGAAGTTAAAACCATATAGGAGGTTCAAACACACACTTCACTTCATATCAATATATCAACCAAAATCCAACGACACAAAATGAAGTTAAAACCATAGATGAGGTTTAAACACATACTTCACCCAGTGCCAATATATCAACAAAACGAAGTATAAAATAATCAAGAATTTCATACCCATACTTCGTATTTCAACCCACTAAGTTACCCAATCCAAAGAGGTCTAAAGATGTTGAGATACCTGATCCATCCATATGACAACAGCAACATTATGACTCCAACGCTGGCAAATGAGTGAAATCATAGAATTTTCCTTATTTCTCTCTTTCTCTTATTTTGCCTAGGAGCCTTTCGGGTTTTCATTCTAGCCACACATCATGTTTCTTTGGCTCACATCTCACCTTTTTCTGTACATTTTGGCCTCTCATTTTTGCCTAGGTCGCCCTTCCGAGTTTTTGACATATCCGAGCCCCCAATGTTGCCAAAGTTGCCCTCTCGGGTTTTCAACTTAGCGGGTTTTATTTTCTTTCTATTTTTTTCATTTTAAATATTTTTTCAAAATATTTAATTTTTCAATTTTTTTCTTTCTTTTTCTCATGTTTTTCCAATCAAAAGTAGGAAAAAGTATTCCAAATGAAGCTAGCATGCATGTGAGTCTTCTAACCCCTCCCCGTACTCAAAACATTACATTGTCCTCAATGTAAACATGTAAGGCAAGAACAATAAAAATCAAGGTAAGAGGGAAAGTGACACTCATTTTTCCGCATAGTCACCGGTGATATGGCGTAATCCAATGTAATTGTATAGAATCGGTCCCAAAATTGGTTTCAAAACCAGAAGGGGAAGCAAAAGTGATGTAGAAAAACTCACCCCTCGAGCAAAACATTGTCTCCTTGGTTTCGTTTGATCAGGACTAACACCACAAAGAACAACATCAAACTCACAAGTACATAAGGATTCGTAATACTAGGTTTAACATCAAGAGTTAATAACCACAGTATTATCAAAGAACAACCAATCCATCATGCAATCACCACTATAAGATTTTCCAATAAACATATCCAACATATATCGACACATATCCAAGCATCATTATAGAATATAGTAATTAAAGACTCAACGATGTAGTAGGCATACTACAATCAACAAAGATACTATAAAGATGCAAGAATGTTCATATGTAAATATATGTGAGATGGTGGAGGAATGAGTGAATGTGTGGTGGTTCTTGGGAGTATTTGGTGGAGAGGGAGGAAGGATTATGCAGTGTTTAAGCTCAGTTGAAAAGTTGGATTTTTCATTGCGACTCGCGACAGCACTGGTCATGACTCGCGATGCATCATCGCGAGTCGAGATAGGTAGGGAAGGCTTGGGTCTGGTTGGGCTCGAGGATGAAATATGACGTCTCAAGGGGCTAAAAAGGCTTTGCTGGTCTCAAGGGCTTCTGGTCTGAGCACCCGAGATCTCGAGGGAAGGATGTCTCGAGGGCTTTAGTTCGAATCAAGGGCTTGCACCCTTGAGGTATCGAGGGTATGATGCACTTTTAAGATCAGCTCAAATCGAGGGCTTTCAGTATGGAAGACCCAAGGTTTCGAGGGCTTCGGCTCGAGTCGAGAGATTACAGCCTCGAGGACCTTAGGTCTCGAGGGCTTGTGGCCTTGAGAACCTGAGGTCTTGAGGGGTTGATGTCTTGAGGTCTTTGGCTTGACTCGAGGAATGATGGTCTCGAAGGATGATGGTCTTTCAGGTTCGGCTCGAGCCAAAGGCTTGCGGCCTCGAGGACCTGAGGTCTCGAGGGCTGACTAGTCTCGAGAGATGATAGTCTTGAGGACTCATGGCTTTTAGGGTTTGGCTCGAGTTGAGATCTTGAGGACTCATGGATTTTTTTGGTTCAGATCAAGTTGAGATCTTGAGGGATGATGGTCTCGAGGACTCATGGCTTTTCAAATGGCTGGTTTTGCGGCCTCGAGGACCCGAGGTCTTAAGGGCTTCAACTCGAGTCAAGGGATTGCAGTCTTGAGGACCTGAGGTTTCGAGAGGGTGATGGAATTTCAAGTTTGGCTCGAGTCGAGAGCTTGGTGCCTCGAGGTCTCGAGGGGCTGATGGCTTCGAGGACTCATTGGTCGTGACTCGCGACGTCTCATTGCGACTCACCGAAAATGGAGGCTGAGAGTTGAATTTAAGCATAAAAATTTTGATTACATCGTGACTCGCAATGGTCAGTTGCGAGGTCATCATGAGATCATCGCGAGGACATGATTTCGCAGCACTTAGGAAAAATTCAATCTTTTCTTACCAACATTCCAAGCTTTGTTCCTTTTCTCATAGATCTCATTCCTTCATCTCCTCCAATGCAATGCAATTTACTTTGCTACAAAATCATAGAAAAATACACCTTAAAAAGAACAAGACAAAATAATAAAAAATAAACAACAAAAACAAAAATAAAGGCCGAGTTTATTTACGTCATCGGCACGACAAAGCTCCGCATTTTTAAGGTCATCAGTATGACCCTAATGCTATCCATATGGTGAAGGCTTGAACCCCTTCACCTTCACCATGAGTATCCAAAAGTAGAGAGGTGGGGGTACAAAACTTTTAAGAGGAAAGTCTTGTACAGGTGGAGATGGTTTAAAGGGAGTTGGGTGATTAGAAGGCTTCGGGTAGTCTTTAGGCTACTCTCTTATCTCCCTCAAAACTTCTGAAAATGGTGGAGTTGGTTCAATAGGTAGGGTAGGTGTGGCGATGCTAATTAATGAGCACAATCACCTCTTCCTCCTTTTTATAATCCTCAACAACCAACTCCTCATCCCCTTCAAACTCAAGATCATTTCTCATGGTGACCACATTCACCAAATCCTCGAGTTCGATTTGGAATGGTGTATTTTCGGAATCACGAGCTACCATTCAGGCCAACACTTTTAATATACTCCTCACATGCCCCTCAATAGCCTCACTAGAGGAGAGCCAGGTGTCCGGTTCTTCACTAGTAAAATTTTTCAAGTTTACTATTGTATTCATGACTCCCTCACGTGTCAAACTTGAATTTCCTTGTTGGGCTTGGTTTTGGGGTATGGTATAAGGTGGTGATGGCTAACTATTTTGCTCATATTGTTGGTTTTCCGGCTTATTCTCATACCACCAATCCAGATTACCACTCCATTCTGGATTGTAAGGATTGTGGTATGGATACCATTCTTGAGCTTCTTGCCCTTGAAAACCAACATCTCCTACCTCTTGGTAGCACTCTTCATAATACCCTTGGTTTTGGAAACCAAGGGTTCTTTCCCCTTCATAGTGCTCTTCCCTCAACAAATAGCAAGACTCAGTAGGATGGTTGGAATGACACATCCTACAAAACCTTACTTTGTTGAGCCTCTCTTCTCATAATGAGTTCCCTCAAGGTGAGACGCTCCATTATTATATTTTTTTAATTTTCAAAAGTCCAAAATCATATTGCAAGGATTCTCGATAAAAATTTACCAAGAACTCAAGCAATACCTACTCCGAACAAAAACAAACACCAAGGAGTGGAAAATAAAAAACAACTAGCTAATATGCAACCAAATACACCTAAACACTTAAAAATAAACGCCTCTTCCCCGACATTGGTGCCAACTTTTGGGAGGCTATCGCAGTACCTCTCAAAGTTAATATGTATAAGCCCTAAATGCTTACTATCTACAACTAAGTAGATAGCGGCAAGTCGGGGTCGTCCATGGAGAAGAGGGATTTTCTCAAGCGTTTAAACACAAAAGGTTGCTATTAGGCTAGAAGTAGATATATATATACATATACATATAAAAGCATGTAAATGGGGGGGGGGGTTTGGTTGTTTGGTGGTCCTAAGTTAATATAGTTTAAAAGACAAGATAACTAGCAAAGTCAAGTAACTATGCTAATCATCAAACAAACTAAGAAAAAGTGGTTTAAAACTACAAAAGATAAAGCCTTGGGGGCAATTGATATCCACTTCCAAACCAAAAGTAGATCATTGAACCATTCACTCATCTTATCACAATTGTTACCTATAGATGAAGGACCATAGATTTGACAACAATAAGCCTTCTACCAAATACCTAGCCATTTAACCAAACATAGCATTCATTAGGCAAAACCTAGAACAAACCTGATGTGCCCATTTTATACGGTTATATTAGGACTTTTGGGATTCACTTTTGTATACTTCTGTGCTCTAAATGGGACATTTTGCCTTGAAGTTCTCTAAGGAGGATTAAAAGCAACTTTTACGCTTTTATTAATTTTCTAGAGAATTTTGTGTGACAAGGTAATTTTTTTGAAGACTTTGAATAATACCTTTGAAGATTTGAAGACTTGAAGACTTGTGATTGAGCTTTTGAAGATTTGAAGAATTGAAGAAGTGAAGAGAAGAGGAGGATATGAAACAAAAAGTGAAAGAAGAAGTGGTGCTAGACTTGGAGTCCATCGCGAGCACATCGGGACTCGTGACGGACAAGGGGTCAGAAATACTTCTTGCTTTTTTGCACTATAAATACTCACCTTATCATCTCCTCTACAGGACACGAATCCAACCTCTTCTTCCTGCATTTTTCTGGGTTCAAACCCTAGGTTTTCTTTCTTTTCTTTTCTTAGTTTTTGTATGTTAATCATGTTTTTTAATTGTCTAGCATAGTTTTATCTTGGGAGCAATGAATTGAAGCTTCTATTTGTATGTAGTAAGAACCACATATATATGTATATATCTGGTGCTTCTGCTATTGTGAATTTATTGAGCTTTGAATGTGAATTGTTTATGGCATTGATATTGTTGGAAGCTTGAGTATATGAATTGCTTGTATGATTACTTGTTAGGGTTGGGAGAAAGTAGCTAATTATCCCATCTTTTAATGTGGAATCCAAGAGCATCAGTTAGAGTTTTCTAATGATGTTGATGTGTTGATTATTGCTAGATGAATGTGATGATGTTAAATTCGTTGTCATTTTTTTTAGGTTGAAATGAGAGAAGTCAATGAATCTCGATTGTTCTTGGCTAATCTTGTGTAAATGCATGATTAGTAGAAGTAGTGAATAGATTTTGTCATTTGTTCTTGAAGTCTTTGTTATTTAGCATTCATGTGTTCTTAATGCTATGTTTCACTTCATTTATGCCATGTGTTATTTGAGAATAGGAAGTGTTGGTATGATTGAAGCCTTAGGGTGTTAGGAAAGTGACGAATTCCCTAGCTCCTTTGCATAAAAATCTAGGAACATGAACTTAGAACTTCTTGCACATAATGTGTTATGATTCTTGCTAGATAAGTATGTTAATGTGGATTGTTCTCATATTTATCCTATAGATGCAATGAAAGGTTGAACCTTGAATGTGGTTTGTTCTTGGTTCAGCCTAATTAATGCTATGTTTAGTTAAATGGCCATGTCTTTGGTAGAAGGCTTGTCGTTGTCAAATCTATGGTCCTTCGTGTATAATGCCATTGATGAAATACCCCTATAGTCTTTGTTTTTCTAGGATGATCATCAATAAGGTTTGCAAATGGTCGTGGTTTGTCGCTGTAAACTACTATTAAGAAGGAATGAATGTTGATCTTCCATTGGCATTCCCCATAGGTAACAAATGTGATAGGATGAGTGAATGTTTCAATGATCTACATTAGATTTGGAAGTGGATATCGATTGCCCCTAAGGCTTTATCTTTTGTAGTTTTAAAACCCTTTTTCGTAGTTTTGTTTGATGATTTGGCATAGTTGCTTGACTTTGCTAGTCGTCTTGTCTTTTAGCTTTCATAACTTAGGACCACCAAACACCCCCCCCCCTTTACATGCTTTTATATGTATGTATATATATCTACTCCTAGCCTAATAGCAACCTTTTGTGCCTAAACGCTTGAGAAAATCCCTTCTCTTCGTGGACGGCTCCAACTTGCCGTTATCTACTTAGTTGTAGATGGTAAGCATTTAAGGCTTATAAATATTAACTTTGAGAGGTAGGCGACGGCCTCCCAAATTTTGGTGCCACTTCCGGGGAAGAGGCATTTATTTTTAAGTGTCTAGGTGTATTCGGTTGCATATTAGCTAGTTGTTTTTATTTTCCACCCCTTAGTGGTTGTTTTTGTTAGGAGTAGGTATTGCTTGTGTTCTTGGCAAATTCTTATTGAGAATCCTTGCAATGTGATTTTGGACTTTTGAAAATTTTTAAAAAATAAAATAAAAAATAATGGAGCGTCTCACATTGAGGTAACTCATGATGAGAAGAAAGGCTCAACAAGCAAGGTTTTGTAGGATGTGTCATTCTGATCATTCTACCGAGTCTTGCTATTTGTTGTGGGAGGAGCACTATGAGGGGGAAAGAACCCTTGGTTTCCAAAACCAAGGGTATTATGAAGAGTGCTACCAAGAGGTAAGAGATGTTGGTTTTCAAGGGCAACAAGCTCAAGAATGGTATCCATACCACAATCCTTACAATCCGGAATGGAGTGGTAATCCGAATTGGTGGTATGAGAATGAGCTGGAAAACTAACAACACGAGCAAAATAGTTGGCCATCCCACCTTATACCATACCCCAAAACCAAGCCCATCAAGGAAGTTCAAGTTTGGTACGTGAGGAAGTCATGAATACAATAGCAAACTTGAACAACTTTACTAGTGAAGAACCGGACACCCGGCTCTCCTCTAGTGTTGAGGCTATTGAGGGGCATACGAGGAGTATATTAGAAGAGTTGTCCCAAATGGAAGCTCGTGATTCCAAAAATAGACCATCCCAAATCGAGGATTTGGTGAGTGTGACCACCATGGGAAATGATTTTGAGTTCCAAGGGGATGAGGAGTTGGTTGTTGAGGATGATGAAAAGGAGGAAGAGGTGATTGTGCTACATTCATTAGAATCATCACACGTACCCCTACCTATTGAACTAACTCCACCATTTTCGGATGTTTTGAGGGAAATAAGAGAGGAGCCAAAAGACTACCCCAAGACTCATCACCACCCAACTCTTAAAACCATCTCCACCTCAACAAAACTTTCCTATTGAAAATTTTGTACCCCCACCTCTCTACTTTTGGACACTCATGGTGAAGGGGTTCAAACCTTCACTATATGGATAACATTAGGGTTGTGCCGATGATCTTAAAAATACCGAGCTTTGTCATACCGATGACGTAAATAAACTCGGCCTTTTATTTTGGTTCTTACTGTATAGTTTTTGTCATTTTGTCATGTTCTTTTCACGGTATGTTTTTTTGCAATTTCGTAGCAAAATCAAGTGCATTGCATTGGAGGGGATGAAGGAATGAAATCCATGAAGAAGGGAAGAAATCTTGGAATGTTGGTGAGAAAAGATCGAATTCTTTCTAAGTGCTGGGAGGGCTTGCAATTGCGAGTCGCGATGACCTTGCGATGACCTCGCGATGGCTCCCCTTGCAAGGAGCCATCGCGAGTCGCGATGTGATTAGAAGTTTCATGCAAAAGAAAATCAGCCCTCAACTACCACTTTCCACGAGTTGCGATGAAGCATCACGAGTTGCGACCAACAGGTCCTCGAGACAGCATCCACTCGAGACCTCGAGTGGAGCCAAACCCAAAAAGCCATCAGTCTTTCAGGCCACAAGCCCTCGAGTCTAGCTGATCTTAATAGTGCAAGCCCTCAACGACCTTTGGTCCTTGAGGTCAGAAGCCTTCGACTCGAGTAGAAGCCCTCGAGGCCAGTGAAGATCTCGATACTTCAGGTCCTCGAGGCAGCAAGACCTCGACTCGAGCAGATTTGAAAGTTCATCAGTTCTCGAGGTCGTAGGCCCTTGAAGCGAGACCAACCCTTGAGACATCATCCCCTCGAGACCTCAAGGTAGCAAGTCCTCGACTTGAGCAGAATTTAATAGTCCATCACCCTCTCGAGGCCAGTTCTCAAGACCAGCCTTCGAGACATCACCCCTCGTGGCCTCGCAAAGTCCTAAGCTCAAACCAAACTTGAAAGACCATCATCCCTCGTGACCATCATTCCTCAAGTCGATTCAAAGCCCTTGATGATTCAACCCCTCGAGACCTTGGGCCCTCGAGGCCACAAGCACTCGATTTGAGCTGAGCTCCTCGAGACCTTGGGTCCTTGAGGCTACAAGCTTCGACTCGAGCTGAAGCTCTCAAGACCTCACCCCCTCGAAACCTCAGATACCTAATGCCAAAAACCCTTGAAGACCAGTGAAACCTTTTAGCCCTTCGAGACCAACACCCCTCGAGACGTTATCTTTCAACCTCGGGTCCTCAAGGCCACAACCCCTCGATTCAAGCTGAACCACTCGAGACCTTGCATCCTCGGGGCTGCAACCCCATGACTCGAGCTTAAGCCCTTGAGACCTCAGGTTCTTAAGGCTAAAAACACTCAATTCGAGCAGAAGTCCTCGAGACCTCGGGTACTTGAAGTTGCACTCCAACTCGTGATGAAACCCTTGAGACCTCGGGTCCTCGAGGCCACAAGTACTCGATTCAAGTAGAACCCAAACATGCATCATGCCCTCGAATCCTCGGGTCCCTACGACTAAAAAGCCCTCGACTCAAGATAATGCATCGCGAGTTGCGACCAGTGCTGTCGCGAGTCGCAATGAAAAGTCCAACTTTTCAGCTGAGCTTAAACACCGCATAATCCTTCCTTTTTCTCCAAATACTCCCAAGAGCCACCACATATCCACTCATTCCTCCACCATCTCACATATATTGACATATGAAAATTCTTGCATCTTTATAGTATCTTTGTTGATTGTAGTATGCCGACTACATCATTGAGTCTTTAATTGCTATGTTCTATAATGATGATTGGATATGTGGCGATATATGTTGGATATTTTTATTGGAAAATCTTATAGTGGTGATTGCATGATGGATTAGTTATTCTTTGATAATACTATGGTTATTAACTCTTGATGCTAAACCTAGTATTACAAATATTTATGTACTTGTGAGTTAGATGTTATTCTTTGTGGTGTTAATCTTGATCAAACGGCGCCAAGGAGATAACGTTTTGCTCGAGGGGTGAGTTCTTCGATGGCACTTTTGCTTCCCCTTCCGGCTTTGAAACCCATTTTGGGACCGATTCTATACAAGCACATTGGATTGCACCGTGTCACCAGCGACTATACGGAGAAGCGGGTGTCGCTCTACCTCTCACCTTGAGTTTTATTATTCTTTTCTTATATGTTTACATTGAGGGAAATGTAAGGTTTAAGTGTGGGGAGGTTTCGGTTAGAGGACTCACATGCATGCTAGCTTCATTTGGAATGCTTTTTGCTACTTTTGATTGGAAAACATGAGAAAAAGAAAGAAAAAAAATAGAAAATTTGAAAATTTTGAAAAAAAATTTAAAATTTAAAAAATAGAAAGAAAAGAAAACCTGCTAAGTTAAAAACCCGAGAGGGCAACTTAGGCAACATTGGGGGCCCAGATAGGTCAAAAACCCAAAAGGGCGGCCTAGGTAAAAATGAGAGGCCAAAATGTGCAGAAAAAGGTGAGATGTGAGTCAAAAAAACATGATGTGTGGCTAGGATGAAAACTCGAAAGGGCTCCTAGGCAAAATGCGAGAAAAAAAGAGAAAAGAAAAATGCTATGATTTCATTCATTTGCCGATGTTGGAGTCATAAGGTTACAGTTGTCATACAGATGGATCAGGTAGCTCAATATCTAGAGGCCTCTTAGGATTGGGTAACTTAGTGGGTTGAAAACGAAGTATGGGTACAAAATTCTTGATTCTTTTATACTTCATTTTGGTTGATATATTGGCATTAGGTGAAGTATGCGTTTAAACCTCCTCTATGGTTTTGACTTCATTTTATGTCATTGGATTTTGGTTGAGATATTGGTATGAAGTGAAGTATGTGTTTGAACCTCCTAATGGTTTTAACTTCATTTTGTGTCATTGGACTATGGGATTATCAATTCACGACTTTGAAACGTTTTTATAGGTAGTGAATTGTTAAGTGGTAGGTTTGGTTAGATTTAGGAATTGGGGTTGTGTGTGAACAATTCTCATTCAAGCTTTGATTTTGGGATTTATGATATTGAGAGTTTTTGTGAGGTGTCGATTGGGGGAATATTAGTTAGGATGTTGACATATGAATTCCTTCGTTTGCTTAAATCTTTTCTTACTCGAGGGCGAGTAAGGTTTAACTGCGGGGAGGTTTGATGTGCCCATTTTATACGGTTATATTAGGACTTTTAGGATTCACTTTTGTATACTTTTGTGGTCTAAATGAGACCTTTTTCCTTGAAGATCTCTAAGGAGGACTAAAAGCGAATTTTACGCTTTTATTACTTTTATAGAGAATTTTGTGTGACAAGGTTTTTTTTTGGAAGACTTTGAAGACTTTGAATAATACCTTTGAAGAATACCTTTGAAGATTTGAAGACTTGTAATTGAGCTTTTGAAGATTTCAAGAATTGAAGAAGTGAAGAGAAGAGGAGGATATGAAACAAAAAGAGAAAGAAGAAATGGTGCTGTACTTGGAGTCTATCGCAAGCACGTTGCGACTCGCGACAGACGAGGGTTCAGAAACCCTTCTTGCTTTTTCGCACTATAAATACTCACCTTATTCTCTCCTCTACAGGACACGAATCCAGCCTCTTCTTCCTGCATTTTTCTGGGTTCAAACCCTATGTTTTCTTTCTTTTCTTTCCTTAGTTTTGTAGGTTAATCATGTCTTTTAATTGTCTAGCGTAGTTTTGTCTTGGGAGCAATGGATTAAAGCTTCCATATCTATGTAGTAAGGACCACATATATATATATATATATATATATATATATTTGGTGCTTCTGCTATTGTGCATTTATTGAGCTTTGAATGTGAATTGTTGATGGAATTGATGTTGTTGGAAGCTTGAGTATATGAATTGCTTGTATGATTACTTGTTAGGGTTGGCAGAAAGTAGCTAATTCTCCCCTCTTTTAATGTGGAATCCAAGAGCATAAGTTAGAGCTTCTTAATGATGTTGCTGTGTTGATTATTGCTAGATTAATGTTGTGAAATTCGTTGTCATGTTTGTTTTAGGTGGAAAATTAGAGAAGTCAATGAATAACGATTGTTCTTGGCTAATCTTGTGTAAATGCATGATTAGTGGAAGTAGTGAATAGATTTTTTCATTCGTTCTTGAAGCCTTTGTTATTTAGCATTCATATGTTCTTAATGCTATGTTTCACTTCATTTATGCCATGTGTTGTTTGAGAATAGGAAGTGTTTGTATGATTGAAGCTTTAGGGTGTTAGGAAAGTGACGAATTCCTTAGCTCCTTTGCATGAAAATCTAGGAACATGAACTTAGAACTTCTTGCACATGATGTGTTGTGATTCTTGCTAGATAAGTATGTTAGAGTGGAATATTCTCATATTTATCCTATAGATGCAATGAAAGGTTGAACCTTGGATGTGGTTTGTTCTAGGTTTAGCCTAATGAATGCTATGTTTGGTTAAATGGCTATGTCTTTGGTAGAAGGATTGTCGTTGTCAAATCTATGGTCCTTTGTGTATAATGCCATTGATGAAATACCCTATGGTCGTTGTTTTTCTAGGGTGATCATCAATGAGGTTTGCAAATGGTCGTCGTTTGTCTTTACAAACTACTCTTAAGAAGGAATGAATGTTGATCTTCCATTGGCATTCCCAATGGGTAACAAATGTGATAGGATGAGTGATTGGTTCAATGATCTACATTAGATTTGGAAGTGGATATCGATTGCCACCAAGGCTTTATCTTTTGTAGTTTTAAAACCCTTTTTCTTAGTTTTGTTTGATGATTTAGCATAGTTGTAGATAGTAAGCATTTAGGCCTTATAAACCCTTTTTCTTATTTTTGCCGCAATCTACTTAGTTGTAGATAGTAAGCATTTAGGCCTTAT
The DNA here is from genome assembly GCA_037428765.1 of Rubia yunnanensis. NCBI lineage: Eukaryota > Viridiplantae > Streptophyta > Magnoliopsida > Gentianales > Rubiaceae > Rubia > Rubia yunnanensis. Next base: position 67,448,164 of record CM075064.1, read on the forward strand.
AAATATTAACTTTGAGAGGTACGGCGGCAGCCTCCCAATACCACATTCAAGGTTAAACCTTTCATTGCATCCATAGGATAAATATGAGAACAATTCACATTAACATACTTATCTAGCATGAATCACAACACATTATGCACAAGAAGTTCTGAGTTCATGTTCTTAGATTTTCATGCAAAGGACCTAAGGAATTCATTACTTTCCTAACTCCCTAACACTTAATTCATACAAACACATCCTATTCTCAAACAACCCATGGCATAAATGAAGTAAAACATCATATTAAGAACACATGAATGCTAAATAACAAAGGCTTCAAGAATGAGTGAAACAATCTATTCACTACTTCCTCTACTTGTTGTGAAGATAAATCTTCCATCCTTCATAGATAGTAGTTTGCAAGAATGAATTCGACATCTCTTGTCAAACCTCATTAATGACACCCTTAGACGAGACACGACTAAAAGTATCCCATTGATGGGGGGCAAGTGTTCTTCGGTATGTGAAGCAGAAGAGTAGTAGGCTAGGCTCGATGGACAAAAATTAATCACATTAGCTTTGAAACATCGATATATCTATTGTTCACATTATCTTCCTTCAAGAAATCAACATCATCAATGCACTACATGCTTCTATCTCCTGAAGAGCTATCCAGCAAGACCAGCTTTGTTGGGACAATTAATCCCGTTGCACAGTTCAAGATAAGAAAAAAGAATGCAGAAAAACAATACACATATTTTAACGTGGTTCACCAAACATGTTGGATACCTTCACGAACAGAAAAATATTAATCTTATTTCCCAAATGGATTAGACATATTACATATGTCAGGAATTACGTAAGGCAAGACCACCTAACCTAGATTACAGAAGGGGTGATTTGAAGACCATAACAGATGTCAACAAAACTCACATCTAACAACTCTAAATCTCCCTTTATTTATAAGAGTTCAAGTGCATACCAAAAGTCTTCCAAATGTCTTCCAAATCGTGAACATAACTCTTTGAATTCTCCAATTTCTGAATCAACCCTTAAGCTGCCCATTTATGATTGAAAACTCTTCAACTCTTATTAATTAAACTTTTGATATTTGAAGAGATACCCAATAATTTCCCTCTCGATTCAAAGTTCCAAATACAGAACAAGAGCCTGGTGTTGATAGACATGTATCCCAGATTCAGATGCACATTGATGGTGCAAGATGTACCAGATGCCTAACGGCTGTACCAGATGTACTAGATCCACAATGATTGTGCCAGATGACCAGACGTATGAAACGTACGGTGATGTGCCACATGTACCAAATGCACCTAACTAGAATAAACCCAACCAGGAAAGGATTTATCAGAACAGAGAAAATAGATTCCAAAAGTCCAACCAGGAAAGGCCCTGTGAAGCAGATAACAGAATAGATAACCATATTTGAAAAAATTTGACCAGGGAAGAACTTCTCAAATACAGCAACTCGGTAATCCCAGTAGGTGCGATAAAAATAGACGTCTTCTCCAAACCCGCCAACAGATCACCCAAGCTCAGATTTTTTTCATTTCATTTTTTCTTCAACTTGAAACGGAAAATTATCAACCAAAACTCGGATATCACTTATGGTATCACCACCTAGCTCTGATACAACTTGTTGGGAAAATTAATCTCCTTGCGCAGTTCAAGATAAGAAAAAAGAAGGCAGAAAAATAGAACATATATTTTAACGTGGCTCACCAAACATGTTGGATACATTCACAAACAAAAACATATTAATCTTATTGCCTAAATGGGCTAGATAGATTACATATGTCAGGAATTACGCCATGCATAACCATCGACCTAGATTACAGAAGGGGATTTGAAGAACATAACTGATGTCTACAAAACTCACACCTGATAAATCAACTCCCACTCTATTTATAAGAGTTTAAGTGCAGACCAAAAGTCTTCCAATTCATAAACATAACTCTTCGATTTCTCCAATTTATGAATCAACCCTTGAACTGCCCATTCACGAATGAAAAATCGTCAACTCTTATTAATTAATCTTTTGAGATTTAAAGAGATACCCAATGATATGTCCATTTTATGTGCATAATTTAGTACTATTTTGGGTCACTTTTGTGCTCTTTTATTATCAAGAGCTTATGTTTTACCTTGAAATTATCTTAGGAGGGGTAAGAGCAACTTTACGCTCCTTTACCTCTTTTAAGTGGATTTTCCGTGACAAGGGAAGGACGCGGAGGCTTGAAGACCATAGGCCATTAAAATCACATTTTCGAAGACTTTTGAAGACTTGCTTTGAAGACAGGAAGACTGGAGGCCATCGAAGACCATTTTTAAAGACCTTGAAGGCTTGCAAAATGAGAGGAATCATTGTGAAGATAAGTGTTTACCACAAGAAGAAGAAAAGAAAACATGGTTAAATTCTGGAACTCGTCGCGAGTCACGATGAACCTGTCGCGAGTCGCGACGAACCCATCGCGAGTCGCGACCCATGAGTGGCCTGAATCTAACCTTATCCTTTTTGTACTATAAATAGCACTCTCTTTCCTCTCATTCATATCTTCTTCTTCATTTTTTGGTACCGTTCCAAACCATATTTTCTTCCATTTTCATCTTTGAATTCTCTTGTATTATGTTTGGTTGTTAAGCATTAATTAGTATGAACTCTTGTAGCTAAATCTAGTTCTTGGGAGCAATTGATTCAAGCTTCCAAACTTATGTAGTAAGATTCTATGTTTGCTCATTTATGAACATTTATGGGAGAGCATTTATTATACCATTAATATTGTGTTTTATCTCATTTATGTCAAGGGTTGTTTGAGTATATGAAATGTTTGTAAGATTGAAATGTTAGAATGTTAGGAAAGTTTAAATTTCTTAACTCATTTGATATGAAAATCCAAAAGCATGGATTTATAACTTCTTGTGTATAATGTGTGGTAATTCTTGCTAGATGAGTATGTTAATGTGGTTTGTTTTCATATTTATCATATAGATGCAAAGAAAGGTTGAACCTTGAATGTTGTTTGGTCTAAGTTTAACCTAATAAATGCTTTGTTTGGTTAAATGACCATGTCTTTGGTAGAAAGTTTGTTGTTATCAAACCTATGGTCCTTTGGGTGAAATGCCATTGATGAAATACCCCTATGATGTTGTTTGTCTAGGGCGATCATCAATGATGTTTGCAAATGGTCGTTGTTTGTCTTTGCAAACTACTCTTAAAGAGGAATGAATGTTGATATTTGAATGAGAAGTGATAACATTCCCCATAAACAATAAATGTAATTGAATGAGTGAATAAATCAATGAGCTATATGAAGTTTGGAAGTTGAAGTCGATTTCCCCCAAGGCTCCGTTAATTATCATTTACATCGTATCGTTAGTTGTATTGCACGGTTAGCATAGTTCTCTTGCTTTGCTAGTTGTTGTATTTCAATTTGATAACTTAGGATAAAAAACCAACCAAACCCCCCTTTTGTTTACATACTTTTATATGTATATATGTATGTATATGCTTAGTATCTTTTCTCCTATGTATGTTTAAACACTTGAAAACATCCCTCTTCTTGTGGACAACCCCGAATTGCCATTATCTACTTAATTGTAGATCAAAAGCATTATGGCTTAAAAGTATTAACTTTGAGAGGCACGGTGACGAGCTCCCACACAACAAGCTTCAGGGTCGAAGAAATTGACGAAAAATTCAATTTGATTTGACAGTCATTTTGGCTTTTAAGATCACAGAATTCTTGATTCCTCTCGCAGTATGTGATGCAAGAAAATTATCATTTCTGCACCAATAGTGGTGGGTTAAATCAATGACTGAATCCCCCGCAATGATGATATGTGGTAGTTCAAGTGGCAGGCAGAAAATGAAAAGAAAACGTAGACTCTGAGCGCTAGTATGTAATATAGGTATGAATTTGGGTCATCTATGCATTTAAGTTAAATTTGAACTTATTATTGTCAATTATACACAAAGTAATCAACACATAATTAAGGAACACATTATTGATGAAGTATATAAATATACTGGTCAATTCCTTCAAAAAGGAAATTATTTGTTAATTTATTGTTCTTAATTTCCAATTTTCTTTAATTACCTTCCTCACAATAGATGATGATTGGATTATTTTCAACCAATGTTGTGCTTAGGATGAAAAAGAAAGCACCACAAAAGAACATGCTTAATGTTAATACAAAATTTGTTCATTCCTGTGTTCTTTGATCTCGGCCAAGAACCAGCTCCAATACCTACAAGAAGAACCCAAGGGTCAGACAGGTTGGCGTTGGCCAGACCTGCTCCGACGATCAAGTTAGATCGAAAATTCCTGTATGGTTTTGGAAAAAGTGTTCAGAAGCTTAGTGTCATAGAACATACCTTCTCCATATGCTATTTTCCTAGTTACATGGTGCGTTGGTGGCTGATGGGACAAGTCACATCCCATCATTCCTTTGACCGTTGCTTCCTGTAGTCCTCTTAGAGAAGTGTGGACTTTTATATGGCCTTGGGCCTTTCTGCGCTTCCTGGGCTTGTATCAGTGATGCCAGGGTTGTCAGGCCTAGACATTATCAAGTCTTCCCAACCCAAGATTTTTCTTCATGCCGTGAAGGGCATCGGACTGAATCAGGAAAAATCATCTTATGCCTAAGTTAGTTCCTGTTTATTCAAGGCGCGTGTCGCTTTGTATTTTGCGAGAAAAAAATGAATTTCCTTTTTTCTGAAAAGCCGTGACTTCAAGGAAAGTGTGGCCATACTTTGAACAGTCGTCTCCCCTATCATAATTGTCAGCACGCGTCCACCAATTGTGTCCTTTGTGTGCTCTGCGCCATAAATTTTGCTCCTTTTCAAGGTGAAGCGTAATCATTCCGAGACGTCGTCCTACTCCCAAGGCACCCTCTTAGGCCATGGGCAGTGGTAGAGACCACTACCGGTCTCTTACCAATTAAATATATTATTTTTCTCCCCCTCTCTCTTCCACCTCAGCTTAAGAGACCACTTAAGAGACAACCCCTTTTTTTCTCCACAATGGTTAAGAGACCATTGTACACTATTCATGGAACCCACTTGATTTTCTCTATCCTACTCATTAATTTGACCATTACATATTATTTTAAATAAATTTGTCCACAAAAAATAAGTTGAATGCAAAATTTAATATAATGTTTAAATATTTAAATTTAAATTCGTTTTTTAAAAATATGTTAAATAATTTGTTTTTCTCGTTCTTGTCAATACCATGCTTTAGTGTAAAAAAATAAAATGAATTTCAATTTTTTTGAAGAAACTATTAAAATGAAATTGAATAAATAAATACTATGAGAATTCATTTTTTCTATAAAATAATATGGAAAACATACGCAAAACCAAATATAACAATAATAAATTTGGACATCACATATTATTTTAAATAAATTTGTCCACAAAAAATAAGTTGAATGTAAAATTTAATATAATTATTAAATGAAATTAAAAGTTAAATAATAAGAGAATTCCATGTTTTTAAAATTGTATAAAAACCATTAAAATTGCAAAAAACTATTATATTTTTTTTTTTTTAAATGAAACCATCGTAGATGGGGGAAATTATATTGGCCTTCCCGAGCCGTAATAAAACCAAATTAGAGAAGCCAGAAGGCTAGGTTAATGTACAGACTGAGCGGATTGCTCCTGAAGCAACCATAAGTTGCTTCCAAAAGAATGAACTAGAGTATTTGGATGCTATAGGATGAACTCTCGAACTTGTTAGTGAATCGATGTCGAGACACAGGTCAGTCAGAGAGAACAACCATAAGCATAGTCTCTTAGTTTGCAAAAACAAGTGAAAACTAGCAAATTGTAGTGGAAAGAAGAAAAAACTGTGAGCTTTCTCATTTCCCTACTCAAAACTGGTGAACAACCTACTCCAAATTGGATGATCAGTGCTGACCATAGCATGCTCATTTAAGAGCTTGTAACTTGAGAATCTTGAGAGCCGTGTATAGGTTGTTGAAGCGAAAAGGATGCAGTAGAGCAACATAGACTTGAAACCTAATGTTGCTCGCAGCAACTGTGAGCTTGTTCTGAGCTGGAGCTTGATTTGATCCATCCATAGTGACCATCCTGAAAACCTGCATCCAAAAAATTGGAAGTTAGTAGCATCCGAACTTGTTTAGGATATCCCTAGGGAGAGTATCCTAAAAACCTGCATCCTGAAAACCTGCATCCAAAAAATTGGAAGTTAGTAGCATCCAAACTTGTTCAATATCAGAGTCCAGCAGTGAAAACCAAACATGAAAGAAAAACAGTAGCTTCCAACTAATGATCAATTCTCACAGAGGGAGTGTTCATTTGGTCCAGTCTAATTAGTCCTTGTACTTGGTTAGGCAGCAATGAGAATTGAGAAAAAACTAAGTTACATTTTTGTGAGAAGCATGTCTTTGCTAGAGAATGAGCTACCTGGTTTGCTTCCCTGAAAATATGCATAATGCGAATATCCCTTAAAGAGAGATGGATCTCATCTACTAAGTTAAACAGCTGCCAAGGTGATTTTGATGGATCATTTGCATATAGCACCGCATTCAGACAATCTGATTCCATACATACACTAGACAAAGAGTCACAGAATTGAATAGCAAACAGAATAGCTTTTAGTTCAGATTCAAGTGCAGACTTTGCATCAGTAAAAGATGTATATGCTTCATGAAAACACCCTCTACAATCTCTTATGATCATGCTGAGGCCACATTTATTTGTCTTAGAACACCAAGCTGCATCTACATTAACTTTAAAACCAGTTGATGGCCTGATCCATACAATTTTCCAAATTTTTGGCTTTGGGGGAGTCTTAATGAGAGGAAGAAAAGAGTGGTTTGCAATGCTGAGATCAGATGGAGAAGATATGTATACTGGTTTAGCAGAGAAAGAAAAGAAGATTTGATCTCTGATCTGGTCAAGAACAATAGAAGCAGAGGGCTTAACTAAATCAAAGATGAAACTATTTCTCATCTTCCATAAGTTCCAGAAAGTGTAGATTGCTGCTGTTCTAACAATGGTGGTATGTAATTTAGAAAGAGTTGGGAGGGATAGGTAAACAGATAATCTGTGCCACACAGAATGAAAAAATCTATCTCTAATTCCCATAAACTGATGAATATATTTCCAGACTTTCAAAGCAAACTCACAGGAGTTGAAAAAATGATCCAGATCATCCACATGTAAGTTGCACATACAGCATTTAGAGGCCAGATTAATTCTTAGATGTTGAAGAATATTATCAAAAGGAAGCAGTGAATTTGTCATTTTCCACATGAACACAGATATTTTTTTCTCAAATCTGGAATTCCAGAAATGACTTGGAGAAGCATACTGACCTGAATTGTTACATAGTAACAAATAAGTGGCTTTGAATGAGAAGTTACCATTGGATCCTGGCTTCCAGATCAGTCTGTCAGGTCTATGTGGCCATGTTCTTGATTCCTGCAAGAGAAGAGTAGTGTGAGGTGGTAGGAATGGTTGAATTAAAGGGAGAAAGCTAGGTTTATTATGTATAAACTCAGCAACAGAGCAATTATCATCAATAGCTATGCTATTTTGATCACATAAATCAGAGATCATTCCAGTTCCCAACCAATTGGAATTCCAGAAGTTACATTCTCCATTTCCAATTATTACTCTTGAGTTAGGTTCAGCCCAAGAATGCACTGAACAGATTCTTTTCCAGTTAGGAGATGTTCTATAAGATGGAGGGAGGTTAGCCAACAAGTGAGACCATAATGTATCTGCCATCTGGAATTTCCACCACAGCTTAACTGAACAAGTTTTAACAATAGTTCTAATATTTCTAAAGCCCAAACCATTTTGATCAGTTGATGCACATAATGCAGTCCATTTTCTCCATGCTCTTTTTGGTTTCTGTTCATTATCTCCCCAAAAGAATCTGCTCAGTTTTTTCTCCATGGAGGAGATAATCAGTTTTGTGGGCTTAATTACTTGCCAGATATGTTGAGGGATAGAGTAGATACAGGATTCAATTAAAATGAGTTTACCTCCTGTAGACAACCATCTATTTTTCCAATTGTTAATCCTATTATCAATTTGCTCAAATAGAGGTTGAAAATAGATCTTCTTTAAAGCACCAGAGAAGATTGGAACACCTAGATACATGAATGGAAAAGTGCCAATTTTCATTCCCATGATTCTCTTAATCTGATTTACCCTTTGAGCAGTAGCATGTTTACTGATAAAAATGTCACTCTTATTATAGTTAATAGATTGGCCCGTGACTTCTTCAAAGGTAGATAAGAAAGCTTTTAGCCTAATCAAAGTTAGTTTATTAGCTTTAAAGAAAATGACAGTATCATCAGCATATGAAAGATGTGAGATTTTAGGAGGGTTACCTGGCAGGTCATAGGATGAGATCTTACCTGTTTGGAAAATGTATGCCATACTCCTAGAAAAAGACTCAGAGAAAATATTAAATAGAAAAGGGGAAAGAGGATCCCCTTGCTTAATACCCCTAGAAGATTGAAAAAAACCACAAGGCTTGCCATTAATGATAACAGAGAACCATGCTTGAGACAAGTTCTTCATAACTGAAAAGATGAATTTTGGATGGAAACCAAATTTAGCAAGGACTTTATATAGGAAAGACCATCTAACCCTATCAAAAGCCTTTTTAAGATCTAATTTCATTATGCAATTAGGTTCCCTTTTCTTCCTATTGAGCAGCCTTACCATTTCTTGTAGATAGATGACATTATCTGAAATGTCCCTACCTTGAAGAAATGCTGTTTGGTTAGGGGAAATTAATTTAGGCATTATATCTTTAAGTCTCTCCATAAGCACCTTAGAGCAAATCTTATTAATCACATTAGAAAGACTTATAGGCCTGTAATCATCAAAGGAGATTGGAGTTTTCTTCTTTGGGATAATAGTAATCCATGTGCTTCCTATACCTCTAGGCATAATGGATGAAGATAGGAAGTCCTGAACCGCACTAAGAAGATCTATAGCAATAATGTTCCAAGATTTAATATAAAATTTTGCAGTGAAACCATCTGGACCAGGACTGCTAGACTTATTCAGGCTGAAAACAATCTGTTTAAGTTCATCAAGGGAGACTGGCCTGAGTAACTTTTCATTATCTGACTCAGTCACTAGAGATGGGATATGATTAAGAAAATGAGATTGAAAAGGAGAGCTGAGAGTTGCAGTTTCTTCACTCAGGAGTTCCTGATAGTAATTAATAGCTTCCATTTCAATATCATTAGGGTTATCTAGCCACAAACCATTTCTGCTCCTGATTTTTGTTATTTTCAGTCTGTTATTTCTATCCTTAACCGAGTTATGGTAGAAACTAGTATTGTTATCTCCCTCTTGCAGCCATTTAAGTTTAGCCTTATGTTTCCAAAAATTTTTTTGTTCAGATAGAGCCAAAACTAACCTGGCTCTAGCCTCTTTCAACTTAATCTGATCTGACAAAGAATCTGAAACATCAGCTAGAGACTCTTGATTTTGTACTGCAAGTTCAGCTTGAATCACATTATCATGAATATTACCAAATTTTTCTTTGTTCCAGATTTTTAGAATCTTTTTAAGTCTAATTAATTTAAGGTAGAAGGCTAACATTCCAGTATTGTTGACAGGAATTTCCCAATTTTGTTTGATGATTTCATTGAACTCATTCCTCTTAAACCATGTATCAAGAAATCTAAAAGGCTTTGGGCAAGAGGGAGAATCATTTCCTACAGTTAATAGCATAGGGCTATGATCCGAGGTTGCTCTATTAAGAATCTGGATAGAGGATTGAGGGAAACATGAAGACCAAGATTGGGTGCACAAACCTCTATCCAGTCTTTTTATTGTGGGAGATCTTAATCTATTATTTGACCAAGTAAACAGATTACCAGAGGTGTTGATGTTTTCCAAAGCCAAACCATTTATGAAACCATTAAAATCCCTTATACTACCTAAATTTGGGGATGATGGTCCCTTATACTCAGTGATAGAAGAAATGGCATTAAAATCACCTATAAATAAAGATTCAGAATGGCTATAGGAACTAAGGTCTGCCCAAAGGGGTAATCTTCCATTTCTGGTCCTAAGTCCATAGATAAAGAAAGCATCCATTGGGCAATTAAGCTTTATACTACTCAAGTTTACTGCTAGAAATTGCAGGTTATCTGTATTAACCTTTAGGATTAGATTTGAAGACCAGAATAACCAGATTTGGCCACTATTAGCAGAGAAACAGAAATCAAATTTTAGTTTCTGCCTATATGACTCACACTGGGAGTTATCATGTTTAGGCTCTATTAGGCAGATAAGGTCAAAATTATGTCTTTGAGATAGATTACAAAGCCTTAGTATGGATGTATCCATGCCCCTAATATTCCAGACCAACATTTTAAGCTTGGTGGATGTACAATTCATTGAGAAACATTAGAGGAGCTTTTTGATCTGGTCATTATAATGTTTTTTTGTGAGAAGAAGGATTCTTTACCTTTTTTTAATTGCTTCATTTGAGGACTATCAGATCCTTCCTTACCCTGATGAGTAGTGGAGGGACTAACCTTATGGCTCAGGTCCTCCATAGTACCTGGAGAGGCTGAGGATGAAACTACTTCCAGTGTGCCACTTTGTAAAGGATCTTCCCTAATGTGCAGGTCTTCATTCAATGCTTCATCAGCCAAAAGGGAGAACCTGTTTTGCTTATGTTTCTGTTGAGAAAAAATGAAGTTTTTTGCAGCAATAATGGAATTAAGAGGAGAGAAAGATCTACCTCGCTTACCATACAGATCATCCTTTGCAAAGGTTTTCCTACGGTTGGTAGGATCAGATTGAGATATCTTGTTTATCTGCCTAATTGGACTATAACCAGAGGAAGGAGCAGCAGGGGAAGTGTCCCCATACAAGGGTAGAACTTCTCCAGAGATTACCAGATCATTTTGAGTAGTACATGAATTTGAAACCTTATTTTTTCCTGTCATCTCCAGAGGGGGAGGGAGGGGAGGAACCATTGTTGCCTTATTAAGCTGTTGGTTCTCCTTGTCTTGTTCTATTATCAGTATGTGGCTCAGATCTTGATATGGCATCTCATTAGTACAGTTAATAGCATCAATCTTAGTGTTATGATCTAGCATATCATTTGTCATAGCATCATGAATCATTGTAGTTTGTAGAGCCAGTAGGGGAACAGAACCAGATGGCACAGAAACATTTGTCACAGGATCAGAAATCATTGGGGGAACAGATCCATTTGTCACAGGATCAGGAATCTGTAAGCTATGGGGAGCTAATAGGGGAACAGAACCAGAAGGATTAGTCTTATTGGTGTCCTGCTCAATATTAGGGACTTTCTTAGGAACATATACCATTTTCTGAGCTTGGGAGTTTTTCTGTTTTTCCAAAATAGACATTCCAGAACTCCCAGCTTTAAGAGACTCTAGTTGAGATGAGTTAATCTGATGAGCCTCAGGTATCTTGAACTCTGGTTTTTTTGTCCAAGTTCTCTTAAGTTCAGGGTGTAAATATACACAATAGTTGTCCTCATGACCAATACATTTACAATGAAAACAGTAGGGTGGGATATCCTCATATTCAAGGGGTAATTTTCGTACATTAAATTCATTTCCCTCCTCTTCAATACCCACTCTAATATGTGTTGGTAATTTGTTCTTTAAATCAACTTCCACACACATTTTGACACAGGAAGGCCTAGTCAGTGCCTCAGTAGCAGCATCAACTTTGATAAATTTTCCAATTTGGTTCCCGATAATCTCAAGCATGGAAGAGTTATAAAAGTAAACTGGAACTTGGGGAATTGATACCCATACCGGAACGATCGATGATTCTGCCTCCGGTGAAAAATCAGGAGTCCATTTGAGGACCTTCATCTGGGCATTGTTGAGAGTCCACTGTCCTTTAAGCCAGAATCGTTGATAATCTTCCTTTTCGTGGAATCGGATGAGAATGTGGCGATAGTCGATCGAGCCAATCTGGAACTTGCCCTTGAAGCCTACAGAATTGAAAGCACTATTTAGTTGGATCATCGTCGGCTTTCCACGGGCAAACTTACCTATCAGAGAGTTGCAGTAGTGGGAGGCAAGAGTCTCAGCATCCTTGCGCGTGACAAGGCATGCGATCTCCCCTTTGAATTGGACTTTGGGCGAAATCTCCGGGTTTGAGGGGAGGGAATCACGTAGGGGCGGTGGGCGGTTGGCGAGGGCCTGGAGAAAGGATTTTCCTCCCCCGTGGCCACCGCTACCAGACGGCGGAGCCGCCATAGCAGCGGAAGGATGACACTCCGATGAAGAAAAATATAGCCGTTAGCAGAGGAAATTGAAGAAGAAAAGAAACAGAGCAGGGGAAAACGACGACAGTATAGTCGTTTTGGTGATTTCGCACGGTTACTCGCACACAGTTACTCAATTTCGCACGATATAATTAATTAATGGTATCTTACCATGACCCAAGTTAAAGAAATCAAAAAAAAAAAAAAAAAAAAAAAAAAAAAACAAAAAACTATTATAACAACTATAAAAATTACAGAAAATACTAAATAAAATATTGATCTAGTCCGACCAATTATTACAATTTACAAATCAAAATTATATTAAAATTAGAATTCTTAAAAAATAAAAAAAATTGGAAAAAATTTCAAGAAAAATACGATTGGGACACGTGTCGCCACCAGAATGGGACACGTGTCCCATTCAAAAAAGAAGCAGCGTCCGGACAATAAAAATCGTTTCGGACACGTGGCCCAATCCCTGGGTGACACGTGTCCGCAACAAAAAATTTTTAAAAAAATTAGTTTAGGCTGAGTGGAACACGTGGCCCTATCAGGGTGCGACACGTGTCCCACTATGGTAAAAAAACAAACGCACGCAAAGGCTGACCAAGAGCCATGTGCTTTGCTCGGAGTTCATGGTCTCTTAACCGGGCTCTTACCAAGAGCCTGGTGAGTGGTCTCTTAACAAGAGACCACTCAAGAGACCACCACTGTAGTGGTTTTTGGTTTCTTAAGCGGTCTTTTAATTTTAAGAGATCACCACTGCCCATGCCCAAAGGCCTGGTGATCCCCCTTTGTATTTAATACTCGTCTCTCTTACTTCCTTACCTTTACCCTTCCATTTTCCTCTTGTTTCTCTGTCGTTACTGTGTTTCATTCCTCTATTCATAAGGTATCCTCTCCTTCTCTTCTCTTCACACTTTCTTGTTTCTATTTCTTAATCATAGGTAAGACTATGGGTGAGCCCAAAGAGAGCTGTTACTGCGATGTATCACCCGATGTAATCGCCTATGTTCATCGCCTATGCAAAATTATGTTCGCCGTTGACGGCACCCAATTTGGTGATTTTACCAATCCTATTATCCTCCCGAGGAATAAGGAAACATTTTTATATGTCCTGGACCATATGATAGCTGTCAACGTAGAGACCATTGCGTCTAGCGGGCTCCGCTTCCCCCTGTCCTCTTCTTTCAATCTGTTTAAGGGTATTTCAAACTGAGCCTCACCGATCTCCCCCTAATTCCGTCCAAATCCTCCTAGGGTTTGAAGTTTTATGCTTGGGGATGGGTTTCACTCCCACTATTCCCTTGTTTAGGATCTTTTGCCATCCTGTTGGCAATCCCCCTTCCTGGACGCACTTAAAATTCTAGCAGGGTGGCCCAAAATCGATAACCCATCTCCCTTCCTGGGTCAAGTGGAAAACCAAGTTTATTCACATGGAAATGGAATTGGTGTGGGGGAGGGAGGCTCACACTGGAGCTTTCCCTGCTGGCCTCACGACGAATCGGGGTGCTTGCCCTAGTCATGGGGAGATGGCATCCTTGAGCCAGTTTTCCTCCGCGTTAAAGGTATTGTCAGTGAAGTATGAGTTTACACTGAGTGACTCTGTTCTTTGTGGTGTCGGCTTGCCTTACTTGCCCATCGGTGTTACCCCCCTGGGTGGTCCTGGGGATCTCTGGGGTACAGGGCTAACTCTGCCTGTTTATTATTTTTGTTCCATTTTCTCTTCTGCACTAACTCTTAGTGTTTTTCTTCGCCTGGTGATTTCTCTTTTGTGCAGACATGTCAGTGGCCAGCCTTATCGGTGATTTTCCCGCTTGCAGCATTTGTGCACCACCTTTATGGTGCAACTAGAGCTAGAAGAGGTTCATGGTGAGTTGGCCTCCTCTCAGCGGGAAGTCTCTATGTTGTGCCAGACTGTGAATGATTTTACTGCTGATGCTCAAAGGCTCCGTCCAAGGGCCACCAATACGGAGGATAATCTGGAGTTGGAGCGTGGGGTGACTGGGTCCCTGCAGCTTACGGTAGGTGGACATGATGTTAAGGTGGCTCAAATTCACGCTTTCCGCGGCTTGGTCTTCTCGTGTGGTTTCTTGCACAGCTATTCCATAGTCTTGCAGAGTCAAAAGGCTTCCAAACTTCTAGTGGAAGCAATGTACAAGGCCTTTGATATTGCTGGCGAGGTGACCGATGCTGGTGCTCTTCGTGAGGCCATCGGGAAGGTCTTTGTTCCCTTCCGGGAACATAGCTTTTTTGAGTACTTCACATCTCTCCACCCTAATACAACCACTGTTGACCCTTTAGAGTATTATAATTCCTAGCTCACTGACCAGGCTTTGAACGTTACCTCTTCCTCTGAGACTGCCGACCGTAATGTCTCTGCCGCTTTGGAGGTATGTTTCTTCGATATAATTTCTAATTGTATGATTTATTCCCTTCTTTATCTATCATGTGTGTTTGCAGCATTTGTGAACCACCTTCGTGGTGCAACTAGAGCTAGAGGAGGTTCATGGTGAGTTGGCCTCCTCTCAACGGGAAATCTCCATGCTGCGCCAGACTGTGAAGGATCTTACTACTGATGCTCAACGGCTCCGTCCAAGGGCCACCAATACTGGGAGTGATATGGAGTTGGAGCATGGGGTGACTGGGTCCCTGCAGCCTATGGTAGATGGACTTGAGGTCAAGGTGGCTCAAATTCATGCTTTCCGTAGCTTGGTCTTCTTCCGTGGCTTCCTGCGCAGCTATTCCAAAGTCTTGTAGAGTCAGAAGGCTTTCAAACTTCTAGTGGAAGCAATGTACAAGGCCTTTGACATTGTTGGCGAGGTGACCAAAGCTGGAGCTCTTCGTGAGGCCATTGGAAAGGTCTTTGTTCCCTTCCGGGAACATGGCTTTTCTGAGTGCTTCACATCTCACCACCCTGATTTGACCACTATTGATTTTGTGGCCTGGAACCCAGACGAGGTTGCATTTGATGTCATGGAATTTTCAAACTTGGCTACAGGTCTAAATGGGAAGGTGCCGCAGGTTCCAATTGACAAGTTGGGCAGGCAGGGTGAAGATCAGGACGAGGCGCAGGGCGAGGCATAGCGCGAGGTCGTGGGAACTTCAGGAGCTTAAGTGCTTATTTGTATCTTTCATGTTTTTTAGCTGTCTGTATGTGAATTCCCCATAAGGGGGAAAAAATTTACTTCTGTTTGGAAAAGCTCCCTGGTTTATGGGTCAAAACTTACTTGGTTTTCTTTTGGGAAAGTCCCCTGGTTCATGGGGGAAAACTTTGGTTGGGGCACCCTGTTTTCCCCTTCATTCATTTAAAGACAAGGTGTTACAAGGTGGCCTTGGTCTAAGCTCCTTGGCCTATGCTCCCTCCCTCACAGTGCAGGCCGAATTGCGCAGGGTTTGCGAGCTCTATTAGCTTTGACCTCTTTTTGCCTATGTACCCCCGACACTCGTGATAATGTTTGCACTATACATATGTGGAGTAATGAACTTCACACCCAGTTACCTCATTTTGCAATATAAGTCAGATTGAGCTTTCTCTCCACCAAGTTAGTTTCTACTTGTATTGCGTTCTGAGTACCACGGTGTAGACACTCTACTCAAGTGTTTGTGTTTGCTGCTCTTTTCTCGGTGAATTTAGACTTCCATGTCCCTCTAAATGACTGGTGTGCTATTTAGCCACCCACTGAGTGCGACATCCTTCGAATCTAGGTGGACTCTTTGCACCCTAGCATTGAGTTTTTGACGGTTCTCCTGACCCAGAAGGGGAGACTCGTGATGGTATCAGAGCTTTAAGATCTTTGAGGAGAAGAAGAATTCTGAAGCAAGGTTAAAAAAAGACTAAGATGACGGAACATATGGGAGCACGAGTAATAAATGAGATCCAATGGGGAACGATTTGAGGCCTTTGGGAGGTCGTCGCCGTACCTCTCAAAGTTAATACTTTTAAGCCCTAAATACTTCCTATCTACAATTAAGTAGATAATGGCAAGTCGGGGTCGTCCACGAGAAGAGGGATCTTTTTAAGGGTTTTAAACATATAAAGGAGAAAACATACTAAGCGCATACATACATAGATATATATAAAAGCATGTAAACAAGGGGGGGTTTTGGTTGAGAGTTGTTCCTAAGTTAACAAATTAAAGTACAACTAGCAAAGCAATAGAACAATGCTAATCATGCAATACAACTAATAGTAAGATGAAAATAACAATTTACGGAACCTTGGGCGCAATTGACTTCCACTTCCAAACCTCTTATCCATCATTGAACATGCAACTTATTTACTACTTTCACTACTTGTTGTGAAGGCTAAACTTCTATCCTTCTTAGATAGTAGTTTGCGAAAAGAGTGAATTCGATATCTCTTGTCAAACCTCACCAATGACTCCCGTAGTCGAAACACGACTCAAGGTATCCCATTGATGACATTTAGCACGAAGAATCAACAAGCTCGACAACACTTATAAACACTACACCGCGTCTAAGCATTTTAACCGATTTATGCATTTACACGAGATTGGTCAAGAACGATCGACGTTCATAGACTTCTCTCGTTTGCTACAAACGACAAACATGACAAAGAGTTCAACATTATCATATCCACCTAGCAATCATCAATCCATCAACACAATCAAAAGCTCTAAATCATACTCATATATTCCTAACAAGAAAATGGGGGAAATCAACCCACTTCCCTCAAACCCTAGCAAGCATTTCATACAAGTATTTCATATACTCAAGCTTTCAACAATATTAATGATATCAACAAACACATTCAATGCTCCATAAATGCACAATAGTAAGAGCAATAAATAAGCTACAAATAGTTCTTAGGACATGGGTTTGGAAGCCTTAGTCAATTGCTCCCAAGAGATAGATTAGCTACAAGAGTTCATGCTAATCAATGCTAAACAGCTAATCATAAAAATAAGAGAATTCAAGGATGAAAAATGGAAGAAAAGGGTTTTGAACAGTACTTTAATCGTAACTGGAAGGGAGATGATAATGAGAGGAAAAAGAATGGTATTTATAGTACAAAGAAGATAAGGTGGAATTCTGGCCACCCATTGGTCGCGACTCGCGACGGCTCATTGCGACTCACGACGGGGTCGCGACGAAGCCATCACGACGGGTGCCAGAATTTTGCATTGTGTTTTTTTCTTCTTCTTGTGGCATGCAGCCATCTTTATAGTTATCCCTCTCAATCTCCAAGTCTTCAACGGCTCCAAAAATGGTCTTCAACGGCCTCCGGTCTTCATGTCTTCGAAGCGAGTCTTCAAAAGTCTTCGAAAGTGTAGTCTTCAATGGCCTCCGGTCTTCATTGCCTCCGTGTTCTTCCCTTGTCACACAAAATCCACTTAGAAGAGGTAAAAGAGCATAAAGTTGCTCTTACCCCTTCTAAGAGAATTTCAAGGTAAAACAAAAGCTCTCGATAATAAAAGAGTACAAAAGTGACCCTAAATAGTACTAAATTATACATATAAAATGGACACATCAAGCCTTCCCACACTTGAACCTTACTCGCCCTCGAGTAAGAAAAGATCCAAGTATACGAAGGAATTGATATATCCACATCCTAACTACTAATCCCCCAAATCAATTCCTCACAAAAACTCTCAATATCACACATCCCAATGTTAAAGTCAAATGAGAAGTTTCCCACAACCCCTATTTCCTAAATCTACCCAAACCATATCATCCCATCAATTCATCAATTTCCCTATGACATCTCTAAATCCTGAATTGATAATCCCAAATCCAATGATAAAAGATGAAGCCAAAAGTGTATATAGGGTTCAAAACACATGCTCCACTTTACATTAATATATCAACCTAAAAATGAAGCATCTTAGTGATCAAGAATTTCATAACATACTCCGTCTTTTCCCTAACCCACTAAGTTACCCAATCCCAAGAGGTCTCTAGATGTTGAGCTACCCGATCCATCCATGTGGCAACCGCAACCTTATGACTCCAATGCCGGCAAATGAGTGAAATCATAGCATTTTCCTTTTTCTCTCCTTTTCTCTCATTTTGCCTAGGAGCTCTTTCGAGTTTTCATCCTAGCCACACATCATGTTTCTTCGGCTCACATCTCACCTTTTTCCGCACATTTTAGCCTCTCATTTTTTCCTAGGCTGCTCTTTCAGGTTTTCGACCTATCTGGGCCCCCAATGTTGCCTAAGTTGCCCTCTCGGGTTTTCAACTTAGTGGGTTTTTTTAAATATTTTTTTCATTTTCTCATGTTTTTCCAATCAAAAGTAGCAAAAAGCATTCCAAAACAAGCTAGCATGCATGTGATTCCTCTAACCCCTCCCCGCACTTAAAACATTACATTGCCCTCAATGTAAACATGTAAGGCAAGAACAACAAAACTCAAAGCAAGGGGTAGAGTGACACCCGTTTCTCTGCGTATTCACCGGTGATATGGCGCAATCCCATGCACTTGTATAGAATTGGCCCCGCCATTGGTTTCGGAGCTGAAAGGGGGAGCAAAGATGCCGTAGAAGGACTCACCCCCCGAGAAAAGCATTGTCTCCGTGGCAGCGTTTGATCAAGACTAACACCACAAAGAACAACATTAAACTCACAAGTACATAAGGATTTGTAACACTAGGTTTAGCATAGATAATTAATAACCATAGTATTCTCAAAGAATAACCAATCCACCCTCAACCACCACTATAAGATTTTTCATAAAAAATATCCAACATATATCAACATATGTACAAGCATCATTATAGGATATGCACTTATGGTCACAATGACGTAGTCGGCATACTACAATCAACAAAAGTACTATAAAGATGCAAGAATGTTCATATGCCAATATATGTAGGATGGTGGAGGAATGAGAGGGTATGTGGTGGTTCTTGGGAGTGTTGGGTGGAGAAGAAGGAAGGATCATGCAATGTTTAAGAACAGATGAAAACTTGGATTTTCCATCGTGACTCGCGACTGAACTGGTCGTGACTCGCGATGCTTCGTCGCGACTCGCGATGGGACCATCGCGACTCATGAAAAGTTGAGGCCAGGAGCAGATTTTTAGCAAAAATTTTCTGATCTAGTCGCGACTCACAACCTCTATGTCGCGACTTGCGATGGCCCATCGCGAGGTCGTCGTGACTCACGGAAAGTTGGTGCTGGGAGTCAATTTTGCTCCCCTGTTCGTCGCGACTCGCGACGTACCCATCGCGACTTGCGACGGCAGTGCATCCTAGCACTTAGGATTTTTCTTTACTTTTTAACTGTCCAAGCTTTCTTCCTTTGTTCATTGATCTCATTCCTTCATCACCTCCACTGCAATGCACTTCACTTTGCTACAAAATCACAGAAAAACACACCATAAAAAGAACAAGACAAAACAACAAAAACTAAGAAACAAAACTAAAATAAAGGCCGAATTTATTTACGTCGTCGGCATGACAAAGCTCCGTATATTTTAGGTCGTCAGCACGACCCTAATGTTATCCATATGGTGTAGGCTTGAACCCCTTCACCATGAGCTTCCAAAAGTAGAGAGGTGGGGGTACAAAACTTTCAAGAGGAAGTTTTTGTTGAGGTGGAGAAGGTTTGAAGGGAGTTGAGTGGTTAGGAGGCTTGGGATAATCTTTCGGCTCCTCTCTCGTCTCCCTCAAAACTTCGAAAAATGATAGAGTTGGTTCATTAGGTGGGAGAAGGGGTGACGATGCTAATGAATGTAGCACGATCACCTCTTCCTCCATTTTTCTATCCTCAACAACCAACTCCTCATCCCCTTCGAACTCAAAATCATTTCCCATGGTGACCTCACTCACCGAATCCTCGAGTTTGATTTGGGATGGTGTATTTTTGGAATCACGAGCTTCCATTCGGGCCAATGCTTCTAATATACTCCTCACATGCCCCTCAATAGCCTCAACACTAGAAAAGAGCCGGGTGTCCGGCTCCTCACTAGTAAAGGAGTTCAAGTTTGCTATTGTATTCATGACTTCCTCACGTGTCAAACTTGAACTTCCTTGTTGGGCTTGGTTTTGGGGTACGGTATAAGGTGGTGATGGCCAACTATTTTGCTCGTATTGTTGATTTTCCGGCTCATTCTCATACCACCAATCCGGACTACCACTCCATTCCGGATTGTAAGGATTGTGGTATGGAAACCATTCTTGAGCTTCTTGCCCTTGAAAACCAACATCTCCTACCTCTTGGTAGCACTCTTCATAATATCCTTGGTTTTGGAAACCAAGAGTTCTTTCTCCCTCATAGTGCTCTTCCCACAACAAATAGCAAGACTCGGTAGGATGGTTGGAATGACACGTCCTACAAAACCTTGCTTGTTGAGCCTCTCTTCTCATCATGAGTTCCCTCAAGGTGAGACAATTCATTTTTTTTAAAAGATTTTTTTTCTCAAAAGTTTGAAATCATATTGCAAGTGTTCTCGATAAAAGCTCACCAAGAACTCAAGCAATACCTACTCCGGAAAAAAAAACCCACCAAGGAGTGGAAAATAAAAACAACTAGCTAATATGCAACCAAATACACCTAAATACTTAAGAATAAACGCCTCTTCCCCGGCAGCGGCACCAAAATTTGGGAGATCGTCGCCGTACCTCTCAAAGTTAATACTTTTAAGCCCTAAATGCTTCCTATCTACAATTAAGTAGATAATGGCAAGTCAGGGTCGTCCACGAGAAGAGGGATCTTTTTAAGGGTTTTAAACATATAAAGGAGAAAACATACTAAGCGCATACATACATAGATATATATAAAAGCATGTAAACAAGGGGGGTTTTGTTCCTAAGTTAACAAATTAAAGTACAACAACTAGCAAAGCAATAGAACAATGCTAATCATGCAATACAACTAATAGTAAGATGAAAATAACAATTTACGGAACCTTGGGCGCAATTGACTTCCACTTCCAAACCTCTTATCCATCATTGAACATGCAACTTATTTACTACTTTCACTACTTGTTGTGAAGGCTAAACTTCTATCCTTCTTAGATAGTAGTTTGCGAAAAAAGTGAATTCGATATCTCTTGTCAAACCTCACCAATGACTCCCGTAGTCGAAACACGACTCAAGGTATCCCATTGATGGCATTTAGCACGAAGAATCAACAAGCTCGGCAACACTTATAAACACTACACCGCGTCTAAGCATTTAACCAATTTATGCATTTACACGAGATTGGTCAAGAACGATCGACGTTCATAGACTTCTCTCGTTTGCTACAAACGACAAACATGAAAAAGAGTTCAACATTATCATATCCACCTAGCAATCATCAATCCATCAACACAATTAAAAGCTCTAAATCATACTCATATATTCCTAACAAGAAAATGGGGGAAATCAACCCACTTCTCCCAAACTCTAGCAAGCAATTCATACAAGTATTTCATATACTCAAGTTTTCAACAATATTAATGATATCAACAAACACATTCAATGCTCCATAAATGCACAATAGTAAGAGCAATAAATAAGCTACAAATAGTTCTTAGGACATGGGTTTGGAAGCCTTAGTCAATTGCTCCCAAGAGATAGATTAGCTACAAGAGTTCATGCTAATCAATGCTAAACAGCTAATCATAAAAATAAGAGAATTCAAGGATGAAAAATGGAAGAAAAGGGGTTTGAACAGTACCTTAATCGCAGCTGGAAATGCTATTACCTTTTTAGGCCGCAAATCAATTCAACATCATTTGTTACATTTTTGGCCTGGGGAGCTCAATAAAACCACATCACCTTGGGTGAGTCTTTAATTAATAATAATAAAAAAAATTGACTAGCCGCGCCTTTAAAACTTAAATTAAGAGAATTAAACTTGGTTAGAACCCATCAGTTAAATTTTTTTTGTTAAAGGTGGCGTAGAAAAAAGCGCAAAAGAATCAAAATTACCACATGATTAGGTATCGCTCCTCGCCTTTTTTTTGCAGCCGCACCGCACACATGCTTTTACCATGCACTTTGCATTTATCGTGCATGTGCTACCTTTTACTTTGTGCACTGCATTTATTGTGCGTATTCAGAGCATTATAATTATATTTTTATTATGGGAAAATCAGTCTCTTCCAACAATTTTGGCCAAAATTATCGTCAAAGAAAAACTCTAACTGGTCTAGTGTTAGTTTTGAACTTTTGAATAATTGAGGATTACTTTGGCACATTCGAATGAAATGTAGGATTACTTTCCCAAATTACATAATTTTGTTATCGTGCTTGGACTATTCTAGAATTACAACAAAGATTTATTTTGAAATGTATGATTATTCGAATGAAATTGGACTATTCTAGGCCGATAGTGTTTAATGTCATCATTCTTCCCTCCTGATTTTAGTTTTAATGCTTAGAATGTGGAACAAAGGAAAACAAATTAATTTATAATTTAGAACACTTGTTGAATGGGATTTTTAAGTAATTTATTATTTGATCTATGATCTGTTTGTTTAATATTATTTTAATATTATTGAATCCTTAATATTTAACCTATCATGTGAAATAAAGTTATAATATTATGATCATTCACAAAGCTAGAAGAAACTTTTGTGTAATGAATAATTTGTTTCAATCAAGCAAATATTTTTTTTGAAAACAAATTTTTAATAAATTCGAGTTGTTGACCGACTATTTCCCTAGGTGAAGGGCATCTCATACACAACAAAAAAATATTGTTCCAGTAATGTACTATTTATTGGTATTAAAGTGACTATTATTCGTTTTGGTCAGTGGCGGGCAAATTTGTCATACTAGCGGGCTGAAATAGTTAGGCCAATATAAATGTGCGAGGTCGGTCATAGGTAGGTTCCTTATCGCATGAACTGATATAGGTGCGACGTCGCCACATATGAGGCGTACATCACAAAGGTCAAAAACGGCGTCGTTCCGAAACAACTATAAATATGGTGTCATTCAAATTCAGTTCAAGCTTGTGTTCCCAAGTTTCCCGAGAATTCTAGAAGTATCCCACCCCCTCTTCTTTTCTATCTTGTCAAGGGTATGGATTTTATTCTCTTCTAACACCTACATTTTTGTAATTGTTAGTTTACAATGTTTGATCTATGGTCTGTGAATGGTTGTTTTTTTTGGTTTTCTAGTTCTTACTCAGATTTGTTAGAGTGGGATGTTTCCTTAAATGTAAACCTAGGTACTATGTTTTGGTATGTTTTGGTATGTTTTTGGATGTTTTTGTGTAATTTTCTGTTGTTAAATCATCATTTTTTCAAAGTTTCTATGTTTTTTCCTGTAGCTGCCTCTGATGCATGCGATGTCGGTAGTCTTTCGGTTACATGTTAGTCAATGCATATCATGTGCAATGTCCTACATTATTATTTCAAGTAATATGTTATTCTGCATGAGACTTTGCACCTATGTTGGTTTGACCATCGGTTAAACATATTAGTAACCGATGTCGCGTACATGAATTGGAGTTTACTTTAAAATTGTTTTTGCAACCTCGATTCTGCGTTGGTCTAGTTTTTGGTTTTGTTGACTATAGAGCGATCTCGCCGGTACATGTCGACCAAGCCACTATTTTGGAACGACATGTCCCTACGATGCTTGGCCAACGTCGCAGAGTGCATTTCAGAGCCAGGTTACTTGAAACATTTTCATTTTTGAATCCAGACAAATGGCTGGTTAAGGATCATCAAGTCGCCCCTTTTTCAAGGTCCTTTACACTTTTACATATATATATATATATATTTACTTAAACATATTCACAGTTTATCAGAGTTTATAATTTTTGATTTCGTATAGTTCTCCGTACAACGGAGCAACCCAGAGCGTCCTGTGTTCGATCTTGATCAAAATACAATGGCTACTGATAAGCAACTTTTCCACTGCACTCTGAAGGAGCATAACTTCGGAAAAAACCCAACTTTGGTAAGGCATTTTAAATTAATATTATTTTTTGTTAATTGCATATACATATACATATATATATATACATATTTCTATTCAATAAATTTTCTTTCTAACTTAGTACATCCCAAAAGACATTGTACCACTCTTGCCAAATCACAAGACCCCCATTGTTTTGAGGTGCTATGGGAAAGAATGATGCATGAACTACTCGAGGGGGGGGGGGAGTTAAGAATATCAAGGCCTTGTCCCCCAAGGGTTTTGGTGAGTTCCTTTTTGCAAACCACCTATGCATTGGTGGCACCTTGTTTTTCTAGGTCATAAAAGCTATGAGAGGGGGGGGGGGATTTTCTTCAAGGTCATCATAATGCGAGCTAACTAATAATTTATTGCAATTTTTGTTCTGTAGGCAGTAAAATAGTTATTTTTACAATTTTTGTACAAATTGTAAGGATAGTTTAATGGCTAATGTTTTTTATTATAATTAACTACCTTATTTTAACAATATATAAATGACTGTATGTGCGATTTGATCTGTGCATGATTTTTAAAACCATTTTCAACAGTACCATTCATCACCATTTTCTACAACTTTTATAAAAAACATTGGACAAATACTTCTATAGAACAAAGTCAATCATTTTCAAACAACTATAACCTCTAAAAGTTAACTGGGGTAAGAGAAAACAAAACATCAATCAAGCTGAAAATGCATGGGAACTTACCGTGTGACTGTGTGAAGGAAGCGGTTTGGTATGAGTGAAGTGGAGTGGAATGTGAAGGATTTTAAAGAGGGTACTTGATGTCTACGATAGAGGGGAGGATTTCTAGGGTTGAAATGATAATGGTAGCACACCATGATTACTACTGCAGTCCCTAATTGTCCTCTTACACTCCCCTAAATTAGTGGTGATGATGGGACATTGGGAGGAGAGAGAGATGCCAAAACGGGGAAAAATGCACGACCTTGACTTTCTTTTTTCCTTATTTTCTACCACCATTTTCAATAGTAACATAACAAAACTCACTCACCCTTTTAATTTTTGAAATAATACTTCTTCACTTTTCAACGTCAATTTTTTAAACTTTAACCTCTAAAAGTTCTATCTTTTACATAACTGTGATGTTGGCCTTGATCACATCATATGTCGATGTAAACAACATATAGTTCCATTTTGGCAGGCCATTTTAAACAACATATGCAACGACGCACACTATTCGGAAAAATTATTTGCTTCGTTTAGTATTATAACCGGGGTAAAAAACAGATTATTTACCTCAATTACCTCTTATCCGAGGTAACAAAATATCATTTACTTTGGAAAAAATTAACCGAGGAAAAATAAAATTTTAAGTCAGTTATTTGACCTAATCCAAAAAACTGAGGTAAAATGGGCGAAGTGATAGGTCCTTTTTCTTGTAGTGAAATAGAAAACAGAGAAACAAAATATGGATGCCGGAAAATGTATTTTAAATTTATTTTCTGGTACCTCATCATTCTATCAACCTACAAAACATAAATTAAAAAAAATCAAAGGCCCTAACCCTGAAAAATCTAACCAAATCATGAAAAAATCCAACAGTTTTCACAATTCAATGTCAAAATGTTTCAACACTTTTCACAGTTCAATGAAGAACTATTTGAAAACCTCTCGTGCTTACTCAATAATTTTTAAGCAAACATACCAAATATTTTATGGCTAGTAAAAAATACGCAACACTAAACACATATCAATGTCAAATCTATAGTTATATATATATACATATATATATATATGCTTAGTCAATAATTTTAAAGCAAACAAACCAAATATTTTATGGCTGGTAAAAAATATGCAACACTAAACACACATCAATGTCAAATCAATAGTTTATATATGTATATATATATACTGAAGTTATATAAATTCTAATAAAAATCCTTTTTTCCTTCAATCCCTTCTTTTCGTTCTTGAATTCATTCTGCCACCACCCTTTAGTCCTATCTTCCCTGTTTTAATTCTCATGTTGCTCTTTAACTTGTGATCACCCATGATCAACTCCTCATTTCTCTTTTCTATATTGCTTCAATCATTCTTGTTTAGATATGTAACCCACCACTTTCTCCCACCAACATCACCCAGATGAAGAAGACATAATTGAGAAAACTTATCATGTACATAGATTTCCATTAGATCCTAATCATCCAAAGGATAGTTAGTAAATTTCCATTACATGTCCATTAGAGAGCCTTCCATGAGTAAATCTGTGTTTAGACTCGGAGCAAGGTATGATAATTTTTGGGCGCGTTATATTTAGATTTTTTACGCTGCACAAAAATAATCATTTTAAATTAATTTGGATATTTTTTATTGGGTTCCTTATGTGAGTATTTATAACAATAAATCATAAATCCGGTCTAGATTTGTAGATCCATGTTCGTCTTATGTTATTTGATTATAATATTTTGGATATAATAGATTGAAACCGATATGGATTCATAGTGTAAGGGATATGGTTTTGGGAATTTTTATTTTGAGATCTGGATCTGGTCCTAGGATCCTAGGTTGACCCTAATGGTCAACCATCTCCCCCAATCCATGAACATGAGTCCCTCAATCTCCTCTCTTTCTCCATCCTTTTCCAGACCCACAATTTACTTTCTCACGTTTCAATTTTTCTAATATACACTCACCCTCCTCCCTCTCATCTCTCCCGACAACTCTCTATTTGTTCTTTATCACCCCGTTCATTTTTGAACATAAACTTGTTTTAGTTCAAGATAAATATTTGATTTTTTTTATTCTTGCCTGAAGGAGTCAAAAATTAGGTTTTGGTTATTAATTGAATATTATTTGTTTAGTTTTGATGTTTATATTCTTGAAAACACCTAGTCTTATTTCTTGGAGGGTTGGAACATCTCGTTTTATCTTTAACATTTTTGTGCATTTTCTTACTTCATTTTTCATGATAAACTTTGGTTTGAAGATGTATGTAGATATTGTGTTTGATTTTGGTTCGGTGAAGATAAATCCTTTTAAAAATTTGGTGAGGAGTTTAAATATTATTTCAAGATTGTTCTTGGTGTAGTTTTACAATTTGTTGTTCAAGTGTCCAAAAAAATCAATCGTTATGTACATTTATGATGGAATCTTAAGCTTTTGGGTCCTTTGTTCAGTTTCATGTATGTTTTTTAGATCTATTCTTATTAGGTTGTGTTAAACAAATACAATTTTTCTATGTTCGATTATTTGTGAAGGTTTTTGAACACATTATTTTTTTTCATATTTTGTAACACTTGAAATCAGTTATAGTTGAAGTCTTGCGTTATTTTGTTTTTCTTTTGTGTTTTTTGAGTTTTGGGTGTTAATATTTTTTTAATTTTTTTCTTTGGTTATGTTTGTTCAAGTATACTAGGTGTTACTTGAAGCATAATTTTTCCATAAAATAAAAATTTTGGGTACATGGGTTTTGGTTGCCTAAGGTTTATATATTAATTTTATTTTGGTGATTGGATTTTGTAATGTTTTTAATTTTTAATCATTATTCACTATGCATGTTTACTATTCATAATTTTGATTACTATGCATATGGCCGATTTTACCCCGCACGGTGCTTTTACTGTGCACATTTTAAGCATTATAATTGTTTTTTCTAGAAACTCGACTGGAATAAAATGCTGAATTGGAGCTAGATGTTTGTTAGCTTACTTTGCACATATCAGTTCTACGGGTGTTTGTCAACTTAATGTGCATATTTCAATTAATGTGCACATGTTAGCTGCTTTTATTGTGCTTAGTGCTTTTATTGTGTTCAAAGCTTTTACTATGCTCATTTTGTGCATTACAATAGATTTTACTACAGACTAAATTTGAATAAAATGATGAATTGGAGTAAGTGTCGCGAAGGGTCAGTTTTATGAGTAATGAGAGTTCGAGTAGAGCTAGGAGATCATGGAGGTGCTCTATGTGGATTGAATAAAGAAGTAGATTCCGTCTACATTGATGATTACAAAGACGCTAACTCTTTGCGATGTACTATCTGGTACTTTTGTATTATCTATCAACGAAACCTTTGAGCATGTCTTTCATCATTGGTCAGTTGACGACGTCAAGATTGTGTTGGATGAACAAAAATTTCAGCACATGGTGGTGAACGTTGTTGATAGAAACAGAATGGTGAAGACATTATTGAATTTCATCATTTTAAAAAAAGATGTAGAATGTAGAAGAGTACGGGCGTGTGTGTCTTAACTTGTTAGAGTATCAAAAGCTGGATGTGGGGTGATGAAATTGGACTATTGTTGAATGACAATAAAGATGTGTTTTGCTTATAGTATTTTGCAAGGTTACTGTTTGAGTATTTTCCAATTTATCAGTCAGAATAAAGATGTAATGAATACAACCGGTCTAATAAAAAGTATTCTTGTTTTTTTTGAATGAAAAACATGTTCTATTTTGTATAACATTTCGATCTTATTTTCAATCTTTTGAGTTCCTACAAGATCTTTATTGACTTTATAAATTTCTTGTGAAAGAAAACCAAATAGAAAGTAAAACACATTAGCATGGATCCTCGATACTTGTTTAATCTAAAAAGGTTTCCCAAATGAGCCTTTTCCATTTACAAAATAGAATGGTCATGTGTCCTGATAGAGGTTAGGCTCAAGAAGGACATTGTAGATATGGCAGCCCGAATAGGGGAATATTTAATGCTCAAACTTAATTACTACATTCGTGGGTAATTAAGGGCAATAATTAAGGAGTATGTTATTTAAGACACGGAGTATAAATACAAGGTACACATTTACTTATCATTAATTCCATCTTAATCATATTGGACGCTTGGACTAACTTAAGCATCGGTGTGTTGACCCCTGAAACCCCAGGGATAGTTTGATTGCAGGTTAGCTCAAGAAGAACCCAAGCCCATCAACTGGTCGGTGGTCGAAGACGCATCAATTGGCACTGACTGTGGGGATGACTAAGCTAGATCAAGGTTTGGGAAAGTTTATGTCCACAGTAGTTTGAAGGAGTGAAGATTCAGGTCAATAGGTACGGGGTCTAGATATTCACCAAGGTTAACATCGGGGAATTCAGAAGGAGGAAGCGGTGCCCGCATTGAGGATAGCGACATGGTTAATATTCAAACAATTAGAGCAAAGTTGTGAGTGGAACCTAGTACATGCATAGGCCACGAAGGGGAATAAACCTCAGTGGCGATTGGTGCAAATACCCTGGTGCCAATCCAGAATGATATACCAGGGCCCTCGAGGACTTTGGAAGTAATGGGAAATACCGGTCCTCTGCATGAGAGAGTGGTTGATTCGAGGGATGGAAGGTTTACAAAAGTTTCGGGAGGTTCGTATATGGAAGCCTAAGGCCAACATGGGCATGGGAATCAGAACGTGGGGATAGCAACCCCAAGTCAAGATATCGAACCAGCAGCTCAGGTCCTGGTTGTAACTGGTTATCAAATCACCCCTCCTCCGAGGGATGATAGAGCCACAATGGGGGCAGTACCGCCCTCTCCTTTGGGAATAACTACGGGGTTGGCCTCTCAACCCCAACCCCCGAGAGCCTACCCTTATCCGGGGTATGTTGGAGAACTGCTATAGGCTAGACCCGAGCCTTCCATTCCTGGTTATTCCCAATGTCTTGTATATACGCTACCTCAGCTAGCCCCATATGCTCCTACCCTTGACCTGCCCAGTCCAGGAGTAGCATATGGAATGATGATTTCTTCTGGTACGCAAGGATATGCGAGTATGGGAATCAGCCAGGGGCTGTACAATACTTATGTTCAACCGTCACCACCACCAGCATACACGAACCTCAAACCGCAGAGGATATCCCGAAATGTACCAACTCTGATGCTCAAGTTAGTCCAAGCGTCCAATATGATTAAGAAAGAATGAATGATAAGTAAATATGTACCTTGTATTTATACTTCGTGTCCTAAATAACGCACTCCTTAATTATCTCCCTTAATTATCCATGAATGTGGTAATTAAGTTAGAGTATTAAATATTCTCCTAAGCGAGCTGTCATACCTACGGCCCAATGGCCTTCTTGGGCCTAACCTCTGTCAAGGAAGAACCCAACCTCTCTATATGCCACAATTAGGTGGTAAAAATAAGGGGTTAAACCTGCCGGTGGGTTAGTCTGAACCCCCCTCGCATGCAAGTGAATCGTTAAGAAAGGAATTGGATAGATTGATCGGCCTCTTAGGCCAGGCTGCGGGGTCTCCTTTTAGCTCGGTGATCGCCAGGGTTTGATGGCCAATAGAAGTGAAGCACCCGAAAGGAATTCCCACATACAGTGGTGAAATTGACCCTCGAGAGTTCATACAAAAATTCTTGGGCTTGATGAGTTCGAGGGACTTCAATGAGAAGTTGGCATGCAAGCTGGTAGGCAGCTACTTGCGGGGAAAGGCACATGAGTTGATTAATAAGCCAAGGTGCTCGCTTCAATCGTATCGGGAGTTCATTCGAGCGTTATTGAGCCAGTACGCTCGGAAGAAGAAGTTTACCAAAACTATGTTAGAACTCTACGAGACAAAGCAAAAGCCAGGGGAAAGCACAGAAACTTTCTATCACCAGTATGTAGACGAAAGTTTAGGGGCGATAGAAACGATGAAGAATGAGGTGATCAAGTGGTACCTGCTAGAGATGCAGGACTTGGAATTATACAAGAAGCTGAGTACTAATACTCCTAAGACATTGTAAAAACTTCAAGAGGTCTTGGAGAAATATTCGAGGGTAGAGGAGGCAACTAGAAGGAAAAGAGATAGCTTTGCAGAGAAAGCAGGAAGAAATGTAGATCATAGGGGGAAAAGGCCAGTTGAACCCATAAGAACACCGTTCGAGAGGTATAATCCATTGCCTCCAACGCTTGGTGGAAGAACCCCTGCCCATATTTTAAGCGTACATATAAGGTTGTTCCAGAAACCCCCACCCTTGCGTAGTTCTCATAATTCACATGTAGCTTGAAAGGTAACAAATTGATACTGTGATAATGGGAGGTCATCGCCATACCTCTCAAAGTTAATATTTATAAGCCCTTTTTGTTAACTATCTAAAACTAAGTAGATAGCTGCAAGTCGGGGTCGTCCACGAAGAAGGGGAATTTTCCCAAGCATTTAAGCACAAAAGGTTGCTATTAGGCTAGGAGTAGATATATATGCATACATATAAAAGCATGTAAATGGGGGGTTTGGTTGGTTGTGGTCCAAATTATGAAATTAAAAGACAAACTAACTAGCAAAGTTAAGTAACTATGCTAATCAGCAAATAAAACTAAGAAAAAGGGTTTTAAAACTACAAAGGATAAAGACTTGGGGGCATTTGATATCCACTTCCAAATCTAATGTAGATCATTGAACCATTCACTCATCCTATCACAATTGGTACCTATGGGGAATGCCAATGGAAGATCAACATTCATTCCTTCTTAAGAGTAGTTTGCAAAGACAAACAACGACCATTTGCAAACCTTGTTGAGGATCACCCTAGAAAAACAACGACCATAGAGGTATTTCATCAACAACATTATACATGAAGGACCATAGATTTGACAAAAACAAGCCTTCTACCAAAGACATAGCCAGTTAACCAAACATAGCATTCATTAGGCTAAACCTAGAGCAAACCACATTCAAGGTTCAACCTTTCATTGCATCTATAGGATAAATATGAGAACAATCCACATTAACATTCTTATCTAGAAAGAATCACAATACATTATGCGCAAGAAGTTCTAAGTTCATGTTCCTAGAGTTTCATGCAAAAGAGCTAAGGAATTCGTCACTTTCCTATCATCCTAACACTTACAAACACTTCCTATTCTCAAACAACATATGGCATAAATGAAGTAAGACATGGCATTAAGAACACATGAATGCTAAATAGCAAAGGCTTCAAGAATGAGCAAAACAATCTATTCACTACTTCGACTACTTGTTGTGAAGATAAATCTTCCACCCTTCTTATATTATAGTTTGCAAGAGTGCATTCGACATCTCTTGTCAAACCTCACCAATGACTCCCTTATTACTAAGAATATCTCATTGATGGCATTTAGCACGAAGGATTAACAAGCTTGGCAACGATTATAAACACTACACTTTGTCTAAGCATTTAACCAATTCATGCATTTATACAAGATTAGTTAAGAACGATCAACATTCATTGACCTCTCTCATTATCTACCTAAAACAAACATGACAACGAGTTCGACATCATCACGTTCATCTAGCAATTATCAACACACCAATATCATTTAAGTAGCTCTAACTCATGCTCTTGGATTCCACATTAAAAGAGGGGAGAATTGGCTACTTTCTCCCAACCCTAACAAGTAACCATACAAGCAATTCATATACTGAACCTTCTTACAACATCAATGCCATTAACAATTCACATTCAAAGCTCAAAAAATGTACAATAGCAAAATCACCAAATAAATATATAAATGGTTCTTACTACATAGAAATGGAAGCTTCAATCCTTTGCTCCCAAGATGAAACTAAGCTAGACAAGATAAAAACATGATTAACCTACAAAAACTAAGAAAAAAAAGAAAGAAAATCTAGGGTTTGAACCCACAAAAAATGCAGGAAAAAGAAGGAGTAAAACCTGCCTGAAGAGGAGAGGATAAGGTGAGTATTTATAGTACAAAAGCAAGAAGAGTTTCAGACCACTCGTCCATCGCGAGTCACGATGTGCTCGCGATGAACTTCAATTCCAGCACCATTTTTGTTTCATATCCTCCTCTTCTCTTCACTTCTTCAATTCTTCAAATCTTCAAAAGCTCAATTACAAGTCTTCAAATCTTCAAATATTCAAATCTTCAAAGGTATTATTCAAAGTCTTCAAACAAATTAACATATCACACAAAACTCTCTAGAAAAGTAATAAAAGCGTAAAAGTCTCTTTTAACCCTCCTTAGAGAATTTCAAGGTAAAATGTCACATTTAGAGCACAAAAGTATACAAAAGTGAATCCTAAAAGTCCTAATTTAACCGTATAAAATGGGCACATCAAACCTCCCCGCACTTAAACCTTACTCGCTCTCGAGTAAGAAAAGATTCAAGTACACGAAGGAATTGATTTGTCCATATCCTAAACTAATATTCCCCCAATCAAAGCCTCACAAAATTTCTCAATATCATAAATCCCAAAATCAAAGCTCAAATGATATTTTTTTCACACACACAACCCCAATTCCTAAATCTAACCAAACCTACCACTTATTAATTCACTACCCATAAAAGCATCTCAAAGTCCCGAATTGATATTCCCAAAGTCCAATGGAACACAATGAAGTTAAAATCATTTAGGAGGTTCAAGTACATACTTCACTTCATACCAATATATCAACTAAAATTCAATGACACAAAAATGAGGTCAAAACCATAGAGGAGGTTTAAACACATACTTCATTTCATGTCAATATATCAACCAAAACAAAGTATAACGAATCAAGAATTTCATAACCATACTCTGTTTCCTAACCCACTAAGTTACCCAATCCCAAGAGGTCTCTAGATGTTGAGCTACCCGATCCATCCGTATGACAACCGTAAACTTATGACTCCAATGCTGGCAAATGAGTGAATTCATAGCATTTTTCTTTTCTCTTTTTTTCTCTCATTTTGCCTAGGAGCCCTTTTGGGTTTTCATCCTAGCCACACATCATGTTTCTTTGGCTCACATCTCACCCTTTTCCACACATTTTAGCCTCTCATTTTTGCCTAGGCTGCCCTTTTGGGTTTTTGACCTATCCGGGCCCCCAATGTTGCCTAAGTAGCCCTCTCGGTTTTCAACTTAGTGGGATTCTTTTTAGTTTTTTTCCCAAAATTTTCAATTTTTCAATTTTTTCTTTTTTTTCACATATTTTTCCAATAAAAAGTAGAAAAAAAACATTCCAAATGAAGCTAGCATGCATGTGAGTCCTCTAACCCCTCCCCACACTTAAAACATTGCATTGCCCTCAATGTAAAAATGTAAGGCTAGAATAATAAAACTCAAGGCAAGAGGTAGAGTGACACCCGTTTCTCCGCATAGTTGCCGGTAATATGGGACAATCCAATGTACTTGTATAGAATCGGTCCTGAAATTGGTTTTGGAACCAGAAGGGGGAGCAAAAGTGCCGTAGAAGAACTCACCCCTTGAGCAAAACGTTGTCTCCTTGGCGCTGTTTGATCAAGACTAACACCACAAAGAACAACATCAAACTCACAAGTACATGACATCAAGAACACATGAATGCTAAATAACAAAGGCTTCAAGAATGAGCGAAACAATCTATTCACTACTTCGACTACTTGTTGTGAAGATAAATCTTCCCACCCTTCTTTGATAATAGTTTGCAAGAGTGAATTCGACATCTCTTGTCAAACCTCACCAATGACTCCCTTATTAATAAGAATATCCCATTGATGGCATTTAGCACGAAGAATCAATAAGCTTGGCAATGCTTATAAACACTACACCGTGTCTATGCATTTAACCAATTCATGCATTTACACAAGTTTAGTCAAGAACGATCGACATTCATAGACCTCTCTCATTTGCTGCCTAAAACAAACATGACAACATGTTCGACATTATCACGTTCATCTGGCAATTATCAACACACCAACATCATTTAAGAAGCTCTAACTCATGCTCTTGGATTCCTCATTAAAAGAGGGGAGAATTAGCTACTTTCTCCCAACCCTAACAAGTAATCATACAAGCAATTCATATACTAAAGCTTCCAACAACATCAATGCCATTAACAATTCACATTCAAAGCTCAATAAATGCACAATAGCAAAAGCACCAAATAGATCTATAAATGGTTCTTACTACATAGAAATGGAAGCTTCCATCCTTTGCTCCCAAGATGAAACTAAGCTAGACAATAAAAAGACATGATTAACCTACAAAAACTAAGAAAAGAAAGAAAGAAAAACTCGGGTTTGAACCCACCAAAAATGCAGGAAGAAGAAGGAGTAAAAGCTGCCTGAAGAGGAGAGGATAAGGTGAGTATTTATAGTACAAAAAACAAGTAGAGTTTCAGACCACTCATCTGTGGCAAGTCGCGACGTGCTTGCGATGAGCTCACGATGGACTTCAATTCCAGCACCATTTCTTCTTTCTCCTTTTTGTTTCATATCCTCCTCTTCTCTTCACTTCTTCAATTCTTCAAATCTTCAAAAGCTCAATTACAATTCTTCAAATATTCAAATCTTCAAAGGTATTCTTCAAATTCTTCAAAGTATTCAAACAAATTACCTTGTCACACAAAATTCTCTAGAAAAGTAATAAAAGCGCAAAAGTCACTTTAAACCCTCCTTAGAGAATTTCAAGGAAAAATGTCACATTTAGAGCACAAAAGTATACAAAAGTGAATCCCAAAAGTCCTAATATAACCATATAAAATGGGCACATAAGATAATCACAGGGATTATGTCCATGGCACAAACTATTGCATGCAGTTAAGGATGGAGATTGATAGGTGTGAGCGGGAAGGACAATTTCAAGAACAAGAGCGTAGGAACCAGACAGTTCCATAAAGGCCCCAGATGAATCAGTAGTAGTCGTACAGAAGGAACAATAAAAAAATAGAGGTAGAGAATAGAGAAGGCCTCGAGAATAGGTGGTTCGAGACAGGGGGTAGGAAGGAAGGCAGGACGGGCACCGGAAGCAACATGGGGAAATCAAGGAAACCAAAATGGAAAAAACCCACCCGTCTGAATGGTAATCAACATCATCAATTTCATGGTGGGAGAGAGATCCTCGAATGCTGTTATAAGGGATGAAGCTTGAAGGCTTTGAGCGGAAGAGCACAGTTATAAGAGGTTTCGACCGGTTGAGACTATCACTTTCTTGGAAGCGGATGCGGTGCTGGACCAAATAGCCCATGCAGACCCTATGGTAATTTCAGCCATTTTTGGAATGTGCTTGATCGGAATGGTGTTCTTTAATGATTGGAGCGGGGTAGAAGTGATGCTT
This sequence comes from Rubia yunnanensis, assembly GCA_037428765.1. NCBI lineage: Eukaryota > Viridiplantae > Streptophyta > Magnoliopsida > Gentianales > Rubiaceae > Rubia > Rubia yunnanensis. The sequence goes on from CM075064.1 coordinate 67,484,256, forward strand.
GCTGAATGTTTTGACCAGCTAGACATAGGGCGTGGGAATTTGAAAAAATATGCTTCACCTTTATCAAGATTCACGGGAAATCCAATATTTCCCATATGAAAGATAACATTGCCTGTTTGAGTGGTGGATGGCGACAAGGGAGTGACCATCAGGTGTTGTTTCGTTGTTGTTGATGCACCTTCTCCTTATAATGTGATCTTTGGAAGTCCATGGATATACCAAGCTTGGGCGGTCTGGTGACCCTTCCACCGGATGATGAAGTTCCCAACTAAAAAGGGGGTAGTATCTATTCGAGGGGATTGGACTGTGCCACGAAGATGTAACAAAACGACAGTGTGAGAGCCGAGGAAACAAAGGGATGCAGCGGTAGTGCATGCAGAGGCAGGATTAGTTGATATAGTATAGATGGCCATTCAGGATATAAGGTCAGTAACTGTTTGGAAACTAATTCCTGAAGAGGTGAAAAAAGGACTACAAGACTTGTTAGGAAAATATGGAGATGTGTTCTCGTGGGATACATCTGATCTGACGAGGGTCAATTTGAGTCTTGCGTTGCATATGCTGAACATCAACCCCTCAATTAAGCTAGTGAATTAGAAGAGAAGGGTGTTCGCTCCCGAACGAGTGGAGGAAATTAATGAAGAGGTGGAGAAATTATTAAGGGCAGATGTGGTCGAGGAGGTCTTCTATCCCGATTGGATCGCCAATCAAATTATGGTTCCAAAGCATGATGGAGCATGGAGGATGTGTATAGACTTTACTAACCTAAATAAAGGTTGCCCCAAAGATAGTTACCCGTTGCCACCAATTGATAAGTTGGTGGAAGCCATTACTGGATACTGAATTTTGGCATTCTTTGACGCACATAAGGGGGGTATCACAAAATTCTCATGGCAAAGGAAGATAGGGAAAATACATCGTTAATTACAGATGTGGGCACGTATTGCTATAAGACGATGCATTTTGGGTTGAACAATGCGTAGGCTACTTATCAGAGGCTGGTCGATAGATTGTGCAGGGGATAATAAGGAAAAAATATGGAGATATATATGGATGACATGGTTGTCAAAAGAAAGAATTATGAATAATTTTTAAATGACCTAGAAGAAACATTTGGTAAGCTTTGGGGAGCTAATTTAAAGTTGAACCCGTCTAAGTGTGTCATTGGTGTGGGAGCAGGGAAGTTTCTCGGATTCATGGTCTCAGAGAGGGAGATCGATGTAAACTTGGAAAAATTTGAAGCTCTGAGGACAATGAAAACCCCACAACCGATAAAGGATGTGCAGAAGCTTAAATGATCTTTGGCAACCTTAAGCAGGTTCTTATCGAAGAGGACAATGAGGCACTTGCCTTTCTTTGATGTTCTTTGAAGGCCAAAGAAGTTATGGTGGAATGGCAAATGTGAGGAGGCATTCGAGCAGTTGAAGGAGCATTTGGGGACATTGCCTACCTTGATGAAACCAGACAAGGATGAGACGTTGTACTTGTATATTTCTGCATTACCGCTAGCAATTAGTGCAGCTTTGGTAAAATAAAAAGAAAAGGTTCAACATCCGATCTAAATTATTAGATGTGGCCTGCAGGGGCTGGAGACGAGGTATACGGTCCTCGAAATGCATGCAGCCTGAAAGTTGAGACCCTACTTCCAGGGACATAAAATAGTGGTTCTCACGAACCACCCTATTCGACAAATCCTGCTAAGGTCAAGATTTTCAGGAGAACGATGAAGTGGGTAGTAGAGTTGGGAGAACATGATATCTAGTATCAACCTTAAGCTGTAATTAAGGTTCATGCACTAGCATATTTTATAGTGGAAACAACATAACCCTTCGAAGCGTGTTTGGATCTCATTCAGAATGAAGAAAAAAAGATATGAAAGTTATATGTGGATGGTTTGTCACATTTAGGAGGAAGTGAAGCAGGGGTCCTACTAGCTAGCCCCGAGGTTAGAGATTATCCTTATGCATTGAATTTTACATTTAAGGAAACTAATAATGAAGCTGAGTATGAGGCATTGATCACTGGATTGCGCCTCGGGAAGGAGCTGCAAGTGGAGGAACTGGAGGTTTTCAGTGACTCTTAAATTGTGGTTCAACAGGTGAATAGAGAGTACGAGGCCAAAGACCGTAATCTGCAGAGATACCTTGAGGTAGTAAAGAACTTGTTAAAATTTTATACATTGACACAGGTTCTGAGGGAAAGCAATCATAAAGCGGACGCTCCAAGTAAGCTTTCTTCTTTGGATTTGGGAACCCAATCCTAGCAGCAACTACTCATGGAAACTCTGAGTAGGTGAAGTTTTGAAGAGCCTGAAGTGATAGCGGTTGAAGTGGAAAAATCATGGATGACACCGTTTGTGACATACATTTGATAGGGAGTCCTGTCAGAAAATGAAGTGGATGCCAGGAATATAAGGTTGAAAGCCCCAATGTACGTATTGCAAGAAGAAGGGTTATATAGAAGATGCCATTTGCAACCATTACTTTGATGCATTGATTCTCATGAGGCAGATTACCTCGTAAGGGAGGTTCACGAAAAGGTATGTGGCAGCCACTAGAGAGCTAGGTTAGTGGCAAAGAGGCTCATTCAAGCATGATTTTACTGGCCGATAATGTTCAAGGACGTGAACTGATATATTCAGGCTTGCCATCAGTGTCAGATACATGAACCTATTAGACATGTTCCACAATAAGAAATGTGAATCATTTATAGTTCATGGCCATTTGACAATGGGGGATCGATTTGGTGGGCCATTTTTAAGAAGCGCCAAGAAAATTCAGATATCTAATAGTGGATGTTGATTATTTCACCAAGTGGGTAGAGGTTGAGCCATTGACAAACATAAGGGGGAAAATGGTCATCTCTTTTCGCTGGAAGAATATTATGTGCCGCTTTGGAATCCCAAGGACAGTCATTACAGACAATAGAGCGCAGTTTTCTCAGGATCCTTTCAAGAAGTTGTGTGAGGAGCATAGGATCATGCAAAAGTTGACATGTTTTTACCACCCCAAGCCAACGGGTAAGTGGAAGTGACCAATAGACCAATAGTGAATGGAATATGAGTGTGCCTCGAGGGGGCAGAAGGTAACTGGATATGGGAATTACCCATTATTGTGCTCTGGGCATATCGGACAGCTGAGTCTTCCACTACTGTGGAAATGCCTTATAGTCTAGTATATGGCCAGGAAGAAGTAATTCCAGCAGAAATAGGAGTCTCTAGCCCAAGAATGATGGTTACTGCAGATGAGATGGTCAATCAGCAAAACTGATGTCTGGAGCTGGATCAGGTGGAGGAAAAGAGAGAGCTAGATTCTCTACATGAGGCTAAGTTCAAGGAATGGGTTAAAAGATACCATGAAAGAAGGGTAAAGAAGGTGTTGTCATAACCCAGGAGACTTGTTCATGAGGAAAATGAGAAAAGCAGAAAGGAACATGAGGGAAAGTTAGCTGTAAATTGGGAAGGACATTATAAAGTGATCGAATCGTTCCTGGGAGGAAGTTATGTTCTCGAACAGATGAATGGAGTTCGAGTGCCAAGAAGGTGGAACATTACCAACTTGAGAAAATACTACAAGCTATAATGTTCGAGTGGTTTGTTTTAAAGCGACGCTCTAGTTGGTGTTCAAGCATGTTTCTTTAAAGCGGCGCTCTAGATGATGTTTCCAGCTACGGCTGATGTTCGAGTGGTTTGCTTAAAAGCGGCACTCTAGTTGGTTTTCGAGTGGGTTGCTTTAAAGCGGTGCTCCAGATGATGTTTCCAGCTTTAGCTGATGTTCGAACGGTTTGCTTTAAAGCGGCACTCTAGTTGGCATTCAAGTGGGTTGCTTTAAAGCGGAGCTCTAGATGATGTTTCAAGCTACGGCAGATGTTCGAGTTGTTTGCTTTAAAGCGGCACTCTAGTTGGTGTTCGAGCGGGTTGCTTTAAAGCGGCGCTCTGGATGATGTTTCCAGCTACGGTTGATGTTCAAGTGGTTTGCTCTAAAACGGCACTCTAGTTGATGTTCGATCGGGTTGCTTTAAAGCGGCGCTCTAGATGATGTTTCTTGGTTTTCTCTAAAGAGGCACTCGAAGGTTATGTTGTACTTTCAAAATGATAAACTACTGGGTGAAATTTGTAGGATGTAAGTAGAAACACTGAACCTGGGTAAAATACTTGTCTCTAAACTTCTTAATTTCTACTTACCAGTCATGTTCATACTTCACTCTAACTAAAGAAGATGAACAAGGCGCCCCTATTCGAGGGGTAAAATATTAGAGATGGACAGAATATTAATTTTTCATTCAAACTCCAGAAAATATTTTGGATACAATATTTACACTAACGGTAATCCAAATTTATTCATCTACATGTATTTATTCACTGGGAGGAAATCCCGCTTGAAACAATTCTACAGTGAAAACAGGTTTTCCTAGCTTCTTCACATGTGCCTCTATTTCTTCGAGTTCTTCAAGCTTTATACCAGCCGCCCTTCGGATATCCTTCATTTTCTCCCCCACATAATATTTTGAGGAATCAAGTGGTGTGACGGCGATGGTCATACACTGTTTCTTTGTGGAAGGTTCAAATGGGGCCTTCGAGGATGACCCAGCACTTTTGCGGCATTTTGAGGAAGACCCTTGGTTAAATTTAGTCGATGGGAAGGTGACATGCAACTTCTTTAGCGAAAGACTTCTGCGACTGAGGCATAGAGCGAAACCTTGAGGGGCTGAACCCCTTTTCTTTCAGTTCTGGTAGCCAATCGAGAATGAGGTCAAAAACCTTCTTCTGCCGTAGAGTCCCATTCTCATGATCGTTAACCTCTTCCATCCAGTACAAAGTAGCTTTAAGTAAAATATTTTGAAGATAATCGGTGCTAATCAAGTAGGAGGTAGGAATTCCGTGGGAAAGTGTATGGGCACGAAGGCTAACTTCACGTGCGGCAATTTTTTCTTCATATTCAGCGAAGCACTATTCCATTTCTATGGCTTGTACCTTCCAGGCCTCAATTTCCCCAGTAAGTTTTGCATTTTTGGATAGAAGGGATTCCACCAAAGATCTATCTTCAACCAGAGGGCTTTCTCGAGGGGTGAAGGTATCTTCCAAGCGAGTAAGTTCTCTTCAACACTAGCCACTCTGCATTGAGCTAATAGGTGTTGTTCGGAAATTAATTCCCTCTGGGCTACCAGTCTACTATTTTTGCCCAAGAAACCAATTAGGCGCCCTTCCACTAATGAAAGTCTAGTTACAGCGGCAAGATAGGACTTCAGATAGCCAAACTTCAAATAAATTTGACGCATCAGTTCTTCATAAGCGTGATCGCGACCCTTGACCACTTCTAAAGGATAGGTATCATTAAATTTCTTGCTTAGGAAATCCTTGACCCCCTTGCAAGTAGGATGATCTTTAGATTTCCACAGCTTCATCTCAGCTTCGAGGTTATGGAGCTTGTCTTTCAAGGAGTCTTTCTCTTGGCTACACTTAGAAAGATCTCGAAGGGCGATCAGTAGCAGTTTACTTGTCTCATTTAGCTCTTTTTGGGAACTCGAAAGCTCCTCGCAAGTGCTCTGTATCACTATTTTCAATGAATTATACAACGAAAAGAAAACAGAGGTAAAACCTATAAGTCGCGGCATGAAGGAAAAGAAATATGTTTTCATTGATTTTCACGAAAATAGAGGGACCCTAAGTAAAAAAAAGGGAAGAAAAAATATTCTATAGTCAGGGACCAACCCTAGGACAATCCTCCTTTGATGTGGAAGCAATAATTTCTTCCACATGGTTGGTGGGGGAATCGTGCTCAGGGGAGGCATTTGTAGCCTCTGGAAGAGGGACTGCTAGAATCTCCTCAGCACTAAAGAACTACCTTTTTGCCTTGATGAAATCGAATAGGGCAAAGCGATGGCCGTTGTGTTTGATAGTTTCAACCCATTTTGCATCCAGGGTAGTTTCAACCCATTTTGCATCCAGGGTAGTTTCAAGCTCTGGGTTAACTAGTTCGCTCACCTGTTTGGCCAAATCTTCATAAAGAAAAGTGAACACTTGTGACTTTAAAAATTCATCAGTTGATTAAAAAGTCAGGTTCTCATCCTCGAAGGCAGAAACACAATGTGCAAGGTTCATTTTGACCCTTTCAAGTTCTCGAATTGTCCCATGCATTCGAGACCTCAAGGATAGTTTGATGACAGGTTAGTTCGACAAGAACCCAAGCCCACGAACCGATCGGTGATCGAAGACGCATCATTTCCTTTCCTTTGAAACAGTATTGGTACTTATGATACATCATAATGCTTGTCATCAGGGTTAGAATTAGGACCATATGGAAGAGAGACCATAATAAGAGAAATTTAGAATTTTTATTCTTTCAAAAAATTCGACTCATAAATTAAAGCCATAAAGTAGAAACTACAAACAAAGTAACCAAAAATAGATACCATAAAATGTGATTTACATCAACATTCTTGTACCTCATCATCCGACTAGCCACGCCTTTGAAACTTTAATTAAAAAATAAATGCCCTGACACTAAAAAATCTTACTGAATCATGAAAAATCCAACATTTTTCTACAGCATAGCAACCAACATTTTTCCCAATATTAAAATTAAAACTATAGAAAATTAAACTTAGTTAGAACCCATAAGTTAAAATAGTTTTTGTTATAGATGGAATAGAAATAAGCGCAAATGAGTCAAACTTACCACTTGATCAGATACCGCACCTCACCTTTTTTTGCAGCTGCACCACGCACATGCTTTTACCATGCACTATGCATTTACTGTGCGTGTGTTATCTTTTACTTTGTGCAGTGCTTTTATTGTGTGCATTCCAAGCATTCTAATTAGTTTTTGAACTATGGGAAAATCTGCCTCTTCCAACAATTTTGCCAAAATTACCGTTAGCGGAAAAATCGAAAGGATCCAGTGTTAATTTTGAACTTTTCAATGAAACGTAGGCACATTCTAATGAAACTTAGGGATATTTTCCCAATATTCATAATTTTATTATCGTGCTTGGACAATTCTAGAATGACAACAAAGATTATTCTAAAACTTCGGGTTATTCTAATGAAATTGGACTATTCTAGAATTACAACAAAGATTCATTTTCATTTAAAGTACTTCGCAAGTTTAGTGTTTGGATATTTTCCAATTTATCAGTATACATAAATATGTAATGAATACATTCGGTCGAATAAAAAATGTTGGTGTTTGTTTGAATGAAAAGCATTTTCTATTTTATTTGTGTAACATTTCTATCCTTTTTTTCGTTCTTACAAGATCTTTATTGATTTTATAATTTCCTTGTGGAACCAAATTAAATAGAAAGTAAAACATGTTAGCATAGATCCTTAGTCCCAGTTTAATCTAAAAATTTTGCCCAAATGAACCTTTTCCATTAACATCATAGAACTGTAATCTGTCCTTTTCCTTGATATGGTATGTCAGAATTAGGATCATATGAAAGAGGGACCATAATAATGGAGAAATTTAATTGAAAATTATATTATTGTAAACTCACTTATAAAGTCCCGTCATAAAGTAGAAACAACAAACAAAGAAAGGAAAAATGGATACCATAAAATGTGATATACATTAATTTTCTTGCACCTCATCATTCGATCAGCCTACAAAACATAGATTTGAAAAATTATTGTCACTCTCGTTTTTCTCTCAGGCAAGCTTTAGTGTAGTCAAGCTTCTTTCTCTCAGGCACGAATCCCTAGTTTTCAACGGATAACAAATTACAGCTCATCTTCCATCCCTCCGCTTGCCGTTAACGACTTCCTCGCCAGAAATGGCTAGCCCGTCACTTCGTCAGCTTGGCCAGTCACCTGTCGCTGGCCAGTATGGCCGCAACCACCAGTGAACAAACCCCACCCAAAACTTTTGCCACTGTTCTACAAAACAAAGCCCCGCCACTTTCCAAAATTCTTCCCAACAATCCAGAAATTACTCCTAAAATGAACCATCTGGGGGATCCCTCATGTCTGTACTCCGAGGAACAGATTGCCACTCTCTCTGCCCATTACGCAAATGCACTGGTGGGTAAGTTCACCAAAGGGAGAATTTCGATGGATCTATTGGAGCAGGCCTTCAAAACGGTGGGGTTTGAAGGTAAGTATCAACTAGGCTCACTCAATTTCAAACATGTTTTAATTAGGTTTGAACTGATAAATGATTACCAAAGATGTTGGATGAAATGTGTGTGTAATTTTAATGGCATTTCACTGAAAATCCTAAAATGGATACCAGAATTCTCTACTCATATGGAATCTCCAATAGTTCCCATCTGGTGTACAATTCGTGAAGTTCCATTATATTACTATAATTCAGCCTCCATTGAAGCAATTGGGAATAGCATTGGCAGTTTTATTAAGAATGATCTTGCCACAGATATGTTAACCAGGCCATCTGCTATAAAATTCTGTGTTGAAATGGACCTCCAAAAACCATTGAATCACTTCATAAGGCTGGGTTCGGTAACCAATAATAGGAAATACCAGGTTGAATATGAGGATGTACCCCTTTATTGCGATCACTGTTTAAAACTTGGTCATTCTTTGTCCCAATGTAAAGCTAAACATATGCCTAATGATGGAACAACTCAGGATACAAATCTAGAGACAACTTTACCTCAATCACATTGGCAGCCAACTGGGAAAAAATTCGAGAAAGCTCTTTTAATTGTAGACTCTGGGGATGAACCTTCATCCCCTCTGATTAATAACACTGAAGGAATATCTAATGGGCCTAACCATATTCTACCACACAGCTCCCCTTCCCAGGGTACTAGTAATACTCAGAGGTCTCCTATTACCAACACTCAGACTCAGGATAGCCCTGATATTTCTATCTTAAGGCTATTAAAGGATACTGCCATTCCTAAACCACCTATTCTGTCATATGCTAAAGATGATATTCAGATAGGATCCTTCTCAATTCCTATGTATAGTCCAAATCACAACATAGCGCTTTCCCAGCCCGAAAATAGGGCAAACAGATTTTCTGTTTTGCAGGCTTTGGAGGATTGCTCCAAGAAACAAGGAATAATTTCTGAGGCAGTGATACCTATGGAAGATGATCCAAACCATCAAAACCCTACTATGTCTTCTTCTACAGGTATGCAACAAGGTAAATCTAAATCAAAGAAAAACAATTATCTGAGTCAATTAAATAGAATGATGCTTAGATCAGCAACAAAAAGTACTAAATCTTGTGAACAATGATAGTCAACTCACATGTCAACTGTTTAGTGTGGAATCTTAGGGGCATGGACACATCAATGCTTAGACTATCTAATTTATGTAAGCTTAAGAAAATACAGCTGCTTTGCATCATTGAACCTATGCATGATAATAGTTGTTGTCTGGCATATATGCATAAACTTCCCTTTGCTCATAATTTAACATTGTATAATGGAAAATTTTGGTTAATGTGGACTAATTCACTTTCTGTCACTCTGCTTTCATCACATGAACAATTTATGCATGTCAATATTTTGCACCATAACTTTAATTGGCATATGGAGGCAGTATTTATTTATGCTCTTAGGAATAGGGATGGTAGGAAGAAGTGATGTGGCCATTTTATGTGGATATTTTAGGGTTTTTAGGATTAGGTTTTGGACAATTTTGTGCTCTGAATGTGGCATTTTGCCTTGAAATCATTTAAGGAGCGATAAAAGCGACTTTGGCGTTTTTATCACTTTTTAGATGATTTTGTGTGACAAGGTGATTTGTTTGAAGACTTTGAAAGATATCTTTGAAGATTTGAAGACTTACATTTGAGCTTTGTGAAGATTTGAAGAAGTGAAGAGGTGAAGAAAGGAGAGCAAAGCAACGGATGAATGATGATCCAGGGTTCTCAGAATTTTCCGAGAAGAATCAGCCTTCAATAGTGGCACCATTGGATTCCTCTTCTCGAGCACTATAAAATCGACTACAAGAACTCCCGAAACGGATCAACGGTTCACCCGGAGGAAGCAAAACAAAATAGGGCTGGAGTTACTGATTTGGTCGCAACTCGCGATGAAGCTCGTCGCGAGTCGCGACGACAGCGTCCAGTCAGCCCTGCAGCAGCGTTTTTCTCCCCTTTTTCTTCCCCTATAAATACCTCTTCACCCCCTTCTTTCCACAGCTTTTGGCCCCTGTTCTTGGGCCAAAACCCTAGTTTTTCTCTTCTTCTTTTCTTAGTTTCTATGTCTTTTGTTATTCTAGAGTAGTTATTGTACTTGGGAGCAAGGATTGAAGCTTCCATATCTATGTAGCAAGAACTCATTTTATCTATCTATTTGGTGTTTTTGCTATTGTGCATTTAGTGTGCTTTGAATGTTAACTGTTGATTTCATTGATGTTGTTGAAAGCTTGAGCATATGAAATACTTGTATGAATTGCTAGCTAGGGTTTGGGGGATTTGGGTTGATTTCCCCCCTTTTCTTGTTAGGAATGTATGAGTATGATTTAGAGCTTTTGATTGTGTTGATGGATTGATAATGTGCTAAATGAATGTGATTGATGTTGAACTCTTCGTCATGTTCGTTTGTGTAGCAAACGAGAGAGTTATATGCTCTTGGATGAATGTGCGTTGCACGTTCATCCAATCTCGTGTAATTGCATGAATTGGTTAAATGCTTAGTCACGGTGTAGTGGTCATAAGCATTGCCAAGCTTGTTGGTTCTTCGTGATTAAATGCCACCAATGGGATACCTTGAGTCGTGGTCGCGACAACGGGAGTCATTGGTGAGGTTTGACGAGAGATGTCGAACTCACTCTTGCAAACTACGAACTAAGAAGGATAGGAGTTTAGTCTCCACAACAAGTAGTTGAAGTATTGAATAGATGATTTTAATTCATCCTTGAAGCATTTGTTATTTAGCATTTGTGTATTCTTGATGGTGTGTTTCACTTCATTTGTGCCATGAGTTGTTTGAGCATAGGGAGTGCTTGTATGATTGAATTGGTTAGGTGTTAGGAACGTGACGAATTCCGTAGCTCCTTTGCATGAAAATCTATGAGCGTGAACTTAGAACTTCTTGTGCATAACGTGTTGTGATTCTTGCTAGATGGGTATGTTGATGATGAGTCATGTAATGCTATATGATAGAATGAGTGAATGATTCAATGACCTACATTAGATTTGGAAGTGGATATCCCTTGCCCCCAAGGCTTTTTATCTTTGTAGTTTTAAAACCCCTTTTCTTAGTTTTGTTTGATGATTAGCATAGTCACTTAACCTTGCTAGTTATCTTATCTTTTTACTTTCGTAACTTAGGAAAACCAACCAACCACCCCCCCCCCCCCATTTTACTTGCTTTTATGTGTGTGTATATATTTTATCCTAGCATAATATTAACCATCTGTGCTTAAGTGCTTAGGAAGATCCCTCTTCTCCTTGGACGACCCCGATTTGCCGCTATCTACCTAGTTGTAGAAAGTAAGCAAAAAGGGCTTACAAATTATCTTTTGCATAGGGGTGCGACGACCACCCGCTATCAAGAAGCTATGGAGAGATCTTCAGCCTCTCTCAAAAGGAGATACAATTTTTATTGGTGATTTCAATTCAATCACTTCTCTGTCTGAGTATAGAGGTCCAAGCTCTCCAGCTTTAGGCAGTATTAGGGATTTTAACTCCTGGATTAATTTAAATGGGATACAGGAAATCAACACAGTTGGAAATCTTTTCACCTGGTGTAATGCTAGGCTTAGGAACTCAAATTCTAAGAGACTTGATAGAGGTCTTAGTACCATCTCTTGGAACTCTAGATTCCCTTCCTCCTCCATTCAAATCCTGAATAGGCAGACTTCAGACCACTCACCCCTTCTCCTACAAATCTCTTCTATGACCTCTTCCAATCCAAAGCCTTTTAGATTCATTGATGCCTGGTTCCATAGGATGGAGTTTACTGGAATAATTAATGACTGCTGGAACTTACCTTTGGTTGAAACATGTATGCTTAGGTTCTACCTTAAACTGATTAGGCTTAAGAAAGTTCTTAAGAATTGGAACAGGGATAGTTTTGGTAATATTGACCTTAATATTAAGCAGGCAGAGGAGGCCTTAAGAACTCAGGAAATTAACTTTGATTTGAACCCCACAACTTTGGAACGAGTCAAACTAAATGAGAAAAATGCATTACTGCTTAAAGCTTTAAAAGAAAAAGAAAAATTTTAGAAGCAGAAAGCAAGACTTAAATTGCATTAACTAGGGGACAACAATACAAATTTCTTTCATAAGACAGTGCTTGAAAGAAATTGTAGGTTGCAGATTACTAAGATAAAAAATGGTGCTGGTCAATGGATTAACTCTCAGATGGAAATTCAAAATGCAGCTGTTGATTACTTATCTGAATTACTCACTGAACCCTCTCTGGAACCTGATGAGATATACTATTCTCATTTCCTTAGTCAGATCCCAAACATCATTCAGGATAGGGATAATCAAATACTGGCCTCTCTGGTCTCTGAACATGAGCTGGAAAGAGTTATAAAAGGGTTGAAAAAAAATAGTAGTCTAGGTTCGGATGGCTTCTCTCCCAAATTCTACATTAAGTGTTGGCCAATCATTAAAACTGACTTGATTTCTGCAGTTAATGATTTTATTGCTGGATCTATTATGCCTAGGGGAATTTCTAGCACATGGATTACACTGATACCTAAAAAGCCTACCCCCTGCTCATTTGATGACTTTAGACCTATTAGCCTTTCTAATGTGTTGAATAAAATCTGTTCTAAAGTATTAATGGAAAGGTTGAAGCCTTACATGGATTGCTTGATTTCACCTAACCAAACTGCATTTATGAAAACCAGAGACATATCTGATAATATCTTGTATTTACAAGAAATGATCAGATTTCTTGACAAAAAATACAGAATTCCAAACTGCATACTCAAACTTGATTTAAGAAAGGCATTTGATAGAATTAATTGGAACTTTCTTAAACATATCTTGATTAAGTTTGGTTTTAAGGGGAAGTTTTTAAATGCGGTTATGAACAATCTGTCACAAGCATATTTCTCTATACTTGTAAATGATAATCCTGTAGGTTTTTTCAAGGCTTCAAGGGGTATCAAACAAGGTGATCCTCTTTCACCCTTTCTATTTAACTTATTCTCTGAAGCTTTCTCTAGGAGTTTAGCTTTTGTATTCCAAAATAATAAACTAGCTAGTTTTCAGACTGCTGCATCTATTCCTTCGATTTCTCATCTTATGTATGTTGATGACACAATTATATTAATGCAAGCATCAAGGTCGAATCTGATTAAGATCAAAGCATTCCTTGAAATTTTTGAGTACACCTCGGGACAAAAAATTAATTTTGAAAAGTCTGAATTGTACCTAAGTAAAAGAGCAAGCCTAGCTAAGCTAAATCAGGTCAAAGCTGTATTACAAATGAAAAAGGATCTTTTCCTTTTCAATATTTAGGTTGCCCAGTTTTCAGAGGTAGAACCTTAATGAGATATTATCATCCTTTGCTGGCTAACATTGACCATAAGCTTCAAAATTGGAAAAATAAGTGGCTTAGTGGAGAGGGGAAAATGGTCTTAATTAAATCATGCCTCTATTCTATTCCTCAACATATTTGGACTGTAACAAATCCCCCTAAAGGTATCATTAAATTAATTGAGAAAAAAATGTCTCGCTTCTTTTGGGGTAAAACTGAGGATAAGAACAATAGGGTTTGGAAAAAATGGGCAGATCTAGCTAAGCCTACTAATCATAATGGACTCGGTTTTAGATCCATCAAAGCCATTGTGGAGTCCTGTTCTTGTAAACTGTGGTGGAATTGTCAACAAGGTACTGCTTTATGGTCAAAATTACTATGGGCACTCCCCCCATCTCACAGAAAATCTGTCACTTGGAAAAGGATCAGCCTTATCAACCCTTTTGCTGAATCTAACTCCACAATTATTCATGGTAGAGGAAGTTGTAGTTTCTGGTTGGCTAACTGATGTCCACATAGCCCCCTAACAAACTATATCCCGGATAGTATAATATCTCTTATGCCTTACATCACTGTGGCATATTTCATCACCAATAGGAACCCTATTCTGGATCAGATTTCTTCTTTCTTGGGGCATGATACGCTTCAGTTTTTGCAGGGGGCTGTAATAATAGCTGAAAGGGATGACAGAATGATTTGGAAATCAGAATTCTCAGGTAATTTTACTTTCAAGTCATGCTACAAGGCCTTAACCACATCGTCAGGTAACTCTCTTGCAAATACTTCTCTATGGAAAATCCCTGTGCAGAGAAAGATCCTTATTTTCACATGGAAATTACTAAATTCTTTTCTCACATTTGATGATGTGCTTATTACTTGTGGTTTTAGTTTAGCATCTAAATGCCCTTTCTGTAATCACTCTGATTCGATTCACCACTTCTTTGTAACTTGTCATATGGCCCAGGTTGTGTGGTCAAACTTTGCATCCTTGTTACATTTTAATCTAAATGCTCTTCACTCCATTCCACAAAGGTTCTTTCTCTTCTGGAATTGTAGAGATTTACCAAAACTAGAGCGCATTTACTGTAGAATTCTACCATCGTTGGTATGTTGGGGCCTGTGGAAAGCCAGGACTGGCTTCCTCTTCGATAATAAGCCACTATTAGTTAACTCTATCTGTAAAGAGGTGGAAGACTTGATCAAATTAACATTTCATGTGTGCCCCAGGAACCTGTTTCCCCATGGTCCTATCACACCCTCATTTAGGCATCTTGTAACATTGCTTAGACCCCCTCCTAAGCCAAACATATCGCAGATTTTCTGGGAAAGGCCTAAGCTAGGCTCTATAAAAATAAATGTGGATGCATCTTGGTCTCACAACAAAGCCTCTGTGGGTCTGATTGCTAGAGATTCTTTTGGTTGCCCAATTATGATAACTACTGCTGCCTCGTCTGCTGTTTCACCCCTATCAGCAGAAATTGATGCCATATTGCATGCTTGCCATATTTTCCCCCAACTTGACCATACTTATGTAATAGAATCTGACTCAAAAATTGCGGTATCTATGATTAATGACCTATACACTGTTCAGTGGGAACTTTTTGACAAAGTTTATAATGTGAATGCTTTGCTGGGTCGAGCTAAGCTTCAACATGTTTTTAGGGAGGGTAACTCTGTTGCTGATGCTCTTGCTAAGTACCATGTTCATCCTTGGCTTTCTATATCTACTGTACCTAGGCATATAAGAGGCCTTATTAATTTAGACAAAGAATCTATGCCCTCCATTCGAGTACTTGGTAATGAAAATGTTTCTTGAATAGATACTGCTGAGTTATGTTTAATCACATATGCAGGTCTGAAATAGCAATGCAGGAGTCGGATGGGAGTACTGCCCCTTGGCTTCTCCCAACACACCACAGCCGAACTTGGATTCATCAAATTCACTGACTCTTTCATTAGAATAGGTTTTGTTTGAATATACCTTACATCTAGGAGTTACCTGGCCGAGGGAGAGAATTAACACAAGGGGTGGAGATTCTCTCCCTTGGATCGTAACTTCTTCATTATTGTTCTACCCTTGTATCATATTGATAGGTTAGCACTTTTGGAGGCAACAACGTTGCCTCAAGTCTACTGATCTAGACATACTCATGTACCAACTGTTTAAATTTGTTATAGGGCATGGGGAACCCAATACATAACTCCCTCACCTTCGGGTGTCTTATTTTAAAAAAAATAGATTTGAAAAATTAAACGCCCTAACTCTAAAAAATCTAACAAAATCCTGAAAATATCCAATAGTTTTCTACAACATAGTCAATAACAATTTTCCCAACAAAAAAAAAATTTAAAACTATAGAAAACGTAGTAAGAACCCATTAGTTAAAAAATTGTCATTATAGCCAGATTAGAAATAGGAGCACAAGAGCCAAACTTACCAATTGATCAGGTACCACACCACTCTTTATTTTGCAGCAGCAGTGTGCACATGACAGTTTTTACCATGCACCATGAATTTGTTGTGCATGTGTTAGATTCTCTATGTGCAGTGCTTCTATTGTGCATATTCGAAGCATTATAATTATTTTACTTGAATTTCTATTGGAATAAAATGATGAGTTGGAGTTCAGGTTTTTTGAAGGGTGATTTTTACAATTGTTTGTTAGCTTACTGTGCACATGTAAGTTTTACATTTGTTTGCTAATTTACTATATATATTTTAGATACTATGCACATGTTATCTTTTATTGTGCACAGTGCTTTTATTGTAAATCATGCTTTATAATTGATATTTCTAAAGGCTCAATTGGAATAAGAGGATCTAGTTTTTTGCAAACAGTGAGCTTTACGAGTATTAAATAAGCCATAATTTCCTCGCATCCGGTGATAATTTTATAGGTCTAAGGTAAATCATTACGATAACGTCCAACTTGACGATACAAATAGGATGTCATTTAAAGAAAAATTAAAATAGATTTATAAGTCATTTAATTGTTCTGTGATTTCAATGCTAACATAAAAATTTAAACATCATGTATTTATTATTGTCACTATTTGAGTGGATCACGTCCTTAAACATTTTTCTGTGATTTCAATGCTAACATAAAAATTTAAACATCATGTATTTATTATTGTCACTATTTGAGTGTATCACGTCCTTAAACATTGACGTGAATATAGAGGAAAATTGAATTGCTCAACTTGCTGTTTCCTATTTTACCTATTTTACCTTTTACATGATGAAATTGTATTATAGATGAAAAAGGAAATTTTGAACACAATGCACAAGTAATGCACAACTAATTACTGTAGCTCTGTGCGAACCTTGGTGCGATTTAGCCAAAACGCTCTTCTGACTGTCGTTTTACCTTTTTCTACCATCTTCTTCATCTTCCCTCATCTTTCTTCCAACTGATAACGGTCACTGACCGGAATCTTTCCACCGCCGTTATGGCGGCTCCTCCGTCAGGTAGTGGTAGCTATGGGGGAGGTAAATCCTTCCTTCAGGCACTAGCCAATCGCCCTCCGCCTCTTTGTGATTCCCTTCTTTCGAACCCAGAGATTGTCCCTAAAACTCAATATAAGAGGGATATCGCTTGCCTTGTTACTCGCAAAGATGCAGACACCCTCGCCTCCCACTACCGAAATGCCCTGGTTGGTAAGTTCGCCAGGGGGAAGCCAACGATGGTCCAACTAAATGAATCTTTCAATTCTGTAGGTTTCAAAGGCAAATTCCAGATTGGATCAATCGACTTCCGGCATGTGCTAATACGTTTCCAGGAGAAAGAGGACTATCAGAGGTTCTGGCTCAAGGGACAATGGAGTTTCAACAACGCCCAAATGAAGGTATTTAAATGGACATCCGACTTCTCCCCTGAGGCAGAATCATCCATTGTTCCGGTATGGGTTTCAATACCACATGTCCCTGTATACTTCTATAATTCTGCTATGCTTGAAATCATGGGAAATCAAATAGGAAACTATATAAAAGTTGATGCGGCTACTGCGGCCCTGTCCAGGCCTTCTTATGTTAAAATGTGTGTAGAAATCGACTTGAAGAAAAAGCTCCCATCATTTATCAGAGTAGGAATTGAAGAGGATGGAAATGAATATAATGTGGTTAAACTCCCTTTAGAATTTGAAGATATTCCACCCTACTTCTTCCATTGTAAATGTATAGGACATGAGGATAACTACTGTATCTATTTACATCCTGAGCTTAAGAGAACATGGCCTCAGAAGGCTGAGAAGCCTCTAATGAATCAAACTGAAGTTCAACAAAAAGGTTCTATTGGCCAGAGTAATGTGAACATAAATATGAATCATGCTGGAAATATAAAAGCTGGGAGTTCAGGGGTGTCAGTAATAGAAAAACAAAAAAAATTTCAAGCCCAGAAATTCAAATACGTTCCGAAGAAACAGCTGATCCCAGTTAGTGAACAAGACACTAATAAGGCTGTCTTAATTGACATCGATCTTCCAGTGATTGATCCTCTGATTCCTGAGGATGTTCCTGATCAACAACAAGCTGTAACTAATAATGTAGTTGACCTATCCCCTGTGCCAATCATGAAGCCAATCTTGAGATAGAGATTGATCATAAGTCTCAGTCACCTGAATCTGGAAAACTACAGCCTATTTCCTTAATTCCCCAAGTGCTTTCTTCTGATCCCAGTGTATCAGTACAACTGACTAGGCTTTCACAATCTGCCCCTTCGAACCTTAGGACAGTTTTTGCTAAGGATGATTTACCTAGTAAACGAGGAAGGTCCTTCTCACCTTTCAGTTCTATTATTGCTGCAAAAAATTTTATCTTTTCTCAGCAGAAACACAGGGATAATAGATTTCTACCTTTGGCTGATGAAGAAATATCAAGTGAAGAAGCCACCCAAAGTGACTTCCCAGTCAGTGCTGAACTTCCTGCCTTCCTGGACACTGATTATGTCCAAGATGATGATGCTGATCAGGTAAACAGGGTTAGTTCCTCATTCTCTAATCCTGGCAAGCTGAAGAAAGGGAAATCATTAGGGAAACATGCTAAACAGAGTAATGAGTCTTTTTTTTCACAGAAAAATACTATCATGACTAGATCAAAAAGCTCTACCAATGTTTCCCTATGAATAATACAACAATCAGGATTAAAATGATGGTTTGGAACATCAGGGGAATGGACACATCTATGTTAATACTTTGTAATCTTATCAATAGGCATAAATTTGAACTCATTTGTTTAATTGAGCCTAAATATGATAACTTGCAATGTGATTTATATAGACAAAGGCTGAAATATGATAATTGCATATCAGCAAATAATGGTCAGATTTGGATTTTCTGGACTTCAAGCTTAATACTAATAGTCAAAAGTGATAATTTACAGTTCCTTGCAGTTAACCTGAATAGTATTAATCTTAATAAGACTATGGATGTCTTCTTTATCTATGGTCTCAGAACTAGATCAGGTAGACAATCTCTTTGGTCAGACCTCAGCTCATATAATCACTCTGAATCCCTTTTTATTGGTGATTTCAATTCCATTACATCAATAAATGAGTATAAAGGTCCATCTACTCCCAAATTGGGGAGTATGAGGGACTTTAATGATTTTATTAATGTAATGGCTCTGGAAGAAATTAACACTGTAGGGAACTTGTTCACTTGGACTAATAATAGATTAAGGTCTCCTACAGTTAAAAGACTTGATAGAGGATTGTGCACTTCATCTTGGTCATTAGCCTTTCCTGCATCTTCTATTCAGATTCTGAATAGGGTTAGTTCAGATCACAACCCCATGCTGCTAACTGTTGGTAGTGATACCCCATCCAATCCTAGGCCATTTAGATTTCTAAACACATGGTACAAAAGAAAGGAATTTAATGAGGTAATCAAAAAAATTGGGATATTCCTTTGCATAAATCAGGAATGCTAGCCTTTTATCTAAAACTTGTTAGACTTAAGAAGGTTCTAAAAATCTGGAACAAAGAAAAATTTGGCAACATTCATGACAATGTGGTACAAGCTGAATTGGCTCTACAGGCTCAGGAATCCTTAACTGATCAATCAGATTCTGAGATTGAATTGGTTAAACTTAAGGAGGCTAAAGCTAGGTTAGTTAGGGCTATGGCTGAACAAAAAAACTTTTGGAAACATAAGGCAAAGATTAAATGGCTGCAAGAAGGGGATAATAGCACAAGCTTCTTTCATAACTCTATAAAGGAAAGATATAACAGATTGAAGATTACAAAAATTAAGAGTATGAATGGTCAGTGGTTAGATAATATACATGATATTGAGTTGGAAGCTATTCATTATTTCCAGGACCTTCTGAGTGATGACTGCTCCCCTGACAGTTCTCTCTTTCAACCTCATTTTCTAAACCATATCCCTAAATTGGTCAATCAGGATGATAATGAAAAACTTCTGCAACCGGTTTCATTAGATGAGCTAAAAGGGATTGTTCTTAATCTTAATAAATCAAGTAGTCCAGGTCCGAATGGCTTTACAGCCAAGTTCTACATTAAATCTTGGGATATTATAGAAAATGATCTACTTCTGGCTGTTCAGGACTTTCTTACTTCAACTAATATGCCTAGGGGTATTGGTAGTACATGGATCACAATAATCCCCCAAAAGAAAACCCCCACTTCTTTTGATGATTATAGACCTATAAGTCTCTCCAATGTGATAAATAAGATATGCTCTAAAGTGCTTATGGAAAGACTTAAGTCTATAATGCCTAAGATTATTTCTCCTAACCAAACAGCTTTCCTACATGGTAGAGACATCTCAGACAATGTAATTTACTTACAGGAAATGGTTAGGTTTCTTAATAGGAAGAGAAGAGATCCAAATTGCATTGTTAAACTTGACCTCAAAAAGGCTTTTGATAGAGTTAGGTGGTCTTTCTTATATTATGTTTTAGCTAAATTTGGATTTCATGCTAAATTTATCTTCTCAATCATGAAAAATCTGTCCCAGGCTTGGTTCTCTATTCTTATTAATGGTAAGCCAGTGGGATTTTTTCAATCCACTAGGGGCATTAAGCAGGGTGACCCTTTATCTCCATTGTTGTTTAACATTTTCTCTGAGTCTTTTTCAAGGAGTTTGGCTTTCATATTTTACAGTGGTAAGCTATCATATTTTGACCTGCCAGGTAATCCTCCGAGAATCTCACATTTATCATATGCGGATGATACTGTTGTTTTCTTTAAAGCAACTAAGTTAACTTTGATTAGATTAAAAGCTTTTTTGTCTACCTTTGAGGAAGTCACTGGCCAATCTATTAACTATAATAAGAGTGATATCTTCATAGGTAAGCATGCTTCGGTTCAAAAGGTTAACTACATTAAAAGGATCTTGGGGATGAAAATTGGAGCATTTCCAGTTTCATACCTGGGAGTTCCTATCTTTACTGGTGCTACAAAAAAGATCTATTTTCAACCTCTTTTTGAACAGATAGATAGTAAGATATGTAATTGGAAAAATAGATGGATATCTACAGGGGGTAAAATTACACTGATTGAGTCATGCATCTATTCCATACCCCAGCACATTTGGCAGGTTATAAATCCAAAAAAATTGATTATTACCACCATAGAAAAAAAACTGAGTAACTTCTTCTGGGGGGATACTGAGCTCAAATCTAAAAGAGCTTGGAGAAAATGGACAACTCTTTGTCTACCAACTGATCAAAATGGTATAGGGTTTAGATCAATATCCACCATAATTAAAACATGTTCAGTAAAACTGTGGTGGAAGTTTCAAATGGCTGAGGCTCTATGGACTCATTTAGTGGCAGCCCTCCCTCCTTCACATAGGTCCTCTCCAAACTGGAAAAGGATATGTTCTGTTAACACATGGGCAGAAGCTAACTGTAGAGTTATTATAGGGAGAGGGGAATGTAACTTTTGGACTGCTAATATGCTAGATATAGGGCTTCTTACAGATCTGTGTGATCAGAATAGGGTGGATATTGCAGGGGATTGTACTGTCTCTGAATTCATATCTAACAAGTCTAATCTTATCCGTAAAATTAACCCCTTCCTGCCTCCTGACATTATTACTCTTTTGCAGGAAGCAAAACTAACACCACACAGAGCAGATAGGCTAATATGGAAACCAGGTATCAAAGGGAATTTCTCCTTCAAATCAACATACATTTCACTCTGCAACAATACAGGTTCTATTGCCTCTTCTCAACATTTTTGGAATTCTAGATTAGATAAGAAAATCTCTGTTTTTATGTGGAAAGTGACAAACTCATTTTTACCTTTTGATAACATCCTCAGAAAAATGAGATTTTGCTTACCTTCGAAATGTTGTATGTGCAATATACATGAAGACTCCTTAGATCATTTTTTTAACTCCTGTGAGTTTGCACTGAATGTCTGGAAATCAGTTCATCAGTTTATGGGAATTAGGGACAGAGTTTTTCCATCGGTATGGGAGAGACTATCATGCTATCTAACTTACCCTACTCTAACCTCATTACATTCAATTATAGTTCGAACTGCAGCTATATTTACATTTTGGAATTTGTGGAAGATGAGGAATAAATTTCTTTTTGATTCTGTCAAGACTTCCTCTATCCTAGTGCTTCAACAGATTAGGGATCAAATTTTCTATTCCTTTTGTGCTAAACCTGTTTATATAGTCTCTCCTTTTGATTTAAGTATTGCAGATCACTCTTTTCTGCCTCTGATTAAACTCTCCCCAAAACCTAAAATTATGAAAATTACATGGGAGAGGCCCTGCTCAGGTTTTAAGTTAAATGTAGATGCTTCATGGTGTTGTAATACTAATATGTGTAGGATTGGAATGATAATTAGGGATAGTAGAGGTGGTTTTAAGGGGGCTTATACTTTATATACTAATGCTCTTTCCCCCTTGGAAGCTGAATTGAAAGCAATTAAGTCTGCAATTCAATTTTCTACTGATTTGCCCTCTCCTGTATGTATGGAATCTGACTGCCTTAGTGCAGTACTCTTTGTTAGTGACCCCCAAAGAGCTCGTCGGAAATTGTTCTGTTTATCTGATGAGATTCACCATTCCTTGGGGGCTATTAAACTTGAGCACATTTATAGACAGGAAAATCTGGTGGCTCATACTCTTGCAAAAAACTGTCTGCAACTAAAGACCAATTCATCCTTTCACAGTATCTCTGTGCTCCCTAACTTGGTCCAGGGACTCGTTAGACTTGACCAAATTGGTACCCCTTCATTACGGATTGCTAACTAGATCGGATGCTACTGATTTCTACTCATTTCATGCAGGATCTTTCAACTACTGACATGCTGTTGTGTCTCCTTCTACTCTGGTCCTATGGAAGCTCTCCTCTGCTGCTCTCACCATGATTTTGGAAGCTTTACAAGATGGAAAAATAGATGCATTCTGAGTAGCGATGGTAACCCCATCAGGCTCAGGAAAGTGGATGACCTGGACTTACTTCTTGGCTTCTGCTGATCAAGCTGCAAACGACATTCCTTAACCATAGAAATTTGTTGTTTGATGAAGATAAACTCCGTTAGGTTATGAGGATGATTCTGACTGTCTTGTGTTTCGTTAATTCGACTCACTAACAAGTTAGATGATTCTTTCCATAGCCTAATACTTTATGAAATCTTCATCGTATCATCCATATCTCTTTATTCTTTTGGAAGCAATTGCTATTGCTTCAAGAGCTGAATGATCACTCTTGTATATCCAACTAAGCTTCGGCTTCCTTTCTTTCTTGCTTTTGTTATTTAATGGCTAGGAAAGGCCTAATAGAATTTCCCCCATCCCCGGATGGTTTTTAATTAAAAAAAAATGCACAAGGAAGAATTTTACATGCATAGTGCTTTATTGTGCATGATGTTTGTATTGTGCATAATGCTTTTACTGTGCCCATTTCAAGAGTTATAATTAGTTTTTATTGAATCTCGATTAGAATATAACCGAAATTGAAGTTAGGGCTCCGTGATTGGTGAGTTATATTAGTGTTTGTGTGTAAGCACATGTCAGTTTTACGATTGTATGTTAGCTTATTGTGTATATTTTGACTATTATGCACATGACAACATTTATTGCACATAATTCTTTTACTATGATTATTTAGAGCATCGTAATCGAGTTTACTAGAGGCTCGGTTGAAATAAAACTTTTAGTTAAAGCTAGTCTCTCGCAAAGTGTGAATTTTACAAATTACATTCCATTAAAAAAAAAAAGTTTTACAAATTACGATTGTTAAATAAGACATGATTTCCTCGTGTTCAGCAGAATTTTAAATGTCAAAGCTAAATAGTTCCGATAACATACAAATTGGTGGTAGAGCTAGGAAATCAAATAAAGAAAATATGATATTAAATTTATAAACCATTTTCCTTTTTCTTATGATTTCATTACCAACATAAAAGTTTTACTATTATGTATTTATTTCAATACTGACATTCCTCGGGACCCTTTTCGTTTGTAGTAGTGTTGCCATGTCCCGAGGGATGTACTATAAAAAGAAGAAAAAGACAAATGGAATGAATAACGCAAAAATGTGACAGGAATTTTTTTTAATTGTGTCGGTGTAATTGCCACAACTAGAACATCACTAAAGTTTTAGTGCAACTAGATTAACTGAAACCAGAGGTTGTCCCGTGAAACGATGTATGTGTCAAGGATTACAAGGTTTTCTTGGCTACCGATTTCCATCTGCACTGAAATATAATAATATTACATGTGTTTAACTTGTATACAAATTTTACGGCTTAAAAAAATAGACATATTTAATCATGATACCTGACTGTTCGCACTACTTGAACCACCATTGATCACCATTAGTCCCTAATGTAATAGAAATGAAATCACATTGGAGGCGCGCGTCAGTTCCCATTTTTGGCTTTGGTTCAGCATATTTTGTCTCTTCTCTTATTTTAATTGTACTTGCCATTTGTGTTATGGCTCTTTTTGCCGGCGTAGTGACGTCGCCGCAAGGATTTGCGGTGGCCACCTCCTCTGGCTTACCTACACGATCTGATTTTTGTCCTGCTCTGTCTGACGACTAATGGAGTACGACCATACATTTATTTAATCAGTTTGATTCGTAATCTGACCAAGGGTCTGGTAAGTCTACTTTTCCTTAGATTCTTGGTTCGGGAGCCTCATATCACATGATTGGTGACAAAGGTTCTCTTACTGATATTACTACTGCTACCAATACTGTGAATGTTATACTTCCTGATGGATCTGTGTCGTTTGCTACACAATATGGGTCTATTTGTTTTGGTGATGTCACCCTTACTCATGTGCTTTACATACCTACTTTGCGATGCAATTTATTATCATGCTCTAGATTGTTATCTGCCTTAAAATGTCTAGCTTTGTTTACTGAAAATTATTGCCTTTTACAGAAAATCAGTACGGGGATTGTGATTGGCGTGGGTGAACAGAAAGGGGGGGGGGTTTATTGGTTTCGTCTATTGGATACTCGCATTCGTCCTTATATCCTGCAGTCTATTACGATAGATGCTTCGGTTTCTTCATCTGATTGATGGCATCAACGTTTTGGTCATCCATCATCTACGGTGTTGTCTTCTATTCCAACTCTTGATTTTAGCACAAATAATACTAATATACCTTGCTCTGTATGTTATAGAGCAAAACATACTAGACATAGTTTTCCATTGAGTTCTACAAATGCTACTACATTATTTGAATTAGTACATTATGATGTTTGGGGACCTTATAGAACTCCATCCTCTAGTGGTGCATTTTATTTTTTGACGATAGTCGATGATTATTCCCGAGATGTTTGGGTTTATTTATTAGTCGCTAAGTCTGAAGTTGCCTCTAGATTTTTAGAATTTAGTGCCTTAGTGAAGAATTAGTGGGGCTGAACCATAAAACGTGTTCGGGCTGATAATGGGACTGAATTTCTGCCTTTGCGATCTCATTTTACTGCATCTGGGATCATCTTTGAGACATATATGGTTGACACACCACAACAGAATAGTCGGGTTGAAAGAAAGCATCGCCATTTACTTAATGTGGCACGTGCTTTACGGTTCCAAGCTAGTCTTCCTATTGACTTTTGGGGAGAAAGTGATCTTACTGTTATCTACCCGATCAACCGAACACTGACTCAGTATCTCAACGATCATACTCCCTTTGAGTTGCTTTATGGGCAAGCTCCAAATTATTCATCCTTATGGGTTTTTGGATGCTTGTGTTTTGCTGCTCATGTTCTAGATATCGTGACAAGTTTGCACCACGAAGTTGGCGGTGTATATTACTTGGTTACCCAGCTGAAAAGAAAGGCTATCACCTCTTTGACTTAGAATCCCGAGTGATCTTTAACAGTCGGGATATTGATTTCTTTGAAGACCAGTTCCCGTACTCTACAACTCCGGCATCTGATTTATCCGATGAACCTGGCGGCGCTATCACACCACCACTGAATTCCTCCTCCTTCTCGCTGGAGCCACACGGAGTTTTTGTTCAGCCTTCCGCTGCCGATCCACCACCGTCGGTCACCGTTGGCCTTCCGTCGTCCACTGGTGGCCAGCTGCTGCTGACTGCTGTCTTGCCGGTCACCGCTGGCCAGTCAACGCTGGTCAATACCAGCTAGTCAACGCCATCCAGCCAACGCTGGTTAAAGCTGGCCAGTCAACACCGGTCGTCGTCGGCCAGTCAATACCGGCTGGTCAACACCGGTAAGTCCTCCGTCGCCCGATGCCGGTACCGCCACACCGGCCGCTGTCGGTCAACCTTCGCCATCCGCTACCAGTTATTCTCCACCAGTCGCCACCGATGCTACATCCTCGGTGTCTAATTTACTGGCTTCTATGGTACCGGACAGTTCCGCTGCTAAGTTGCCACCTACTAGACAGAGTGTTCGATCTCGTCGGCCTCCATCATACTTGGCAGATTACGACTTTGAAGATCATGCTTGTGCTCTTACTACTGAAAACCCCCCCTCCTACGTTCCCTCATGTGTCGTCACTTTCCTCAGGTGTTCTCTATCCTCTTACTGATTATATAAATTGTGATAATTTTTCTAGTGTGCATTCTAGATTTTTGGGTGTTGTAACATCTAGTGTAGATCCCACTACTTATTCTGAGGCTTCCCGTCATTCTCATTGGCGGGATGCTATGGCTGAAGAAATTACTGCACTGGAGCAATATCAGACATGAACTTTGTCTCCTTTGCTTGCGCATAAGAAGGCAATTGGGTGCAAATGGGTATACCAGACAAAGTTTTGTTCAGATGGTACTATTGAACGTCATAAGGCGCACCTTGTGGTTCTTGGTAATCGCCGGGTTGAAGGAATTGATTACACTGAGACTTTTGCTCCGGTTGCAAAGATGAGTTATATTCGATTGTTTCTATCCGTTGCAGTTATTCGTGGTTGGGAACTGCATCAGATGGATGTTCATAATGCCTTCATGCATAGTGATTTGCATGAAGAAGTGTTCATATGTCCACCGTCTGGCTACATTGTTCCTCCTGGCCAGGTTTGTCGCCTTCAGAAATCTCTTTATGGTCTTCATCAGGCTCCTAGAAATTGGTTTGCTAAACTGTCTCAAGCTTTACGGGCATTTGGTTTTGTTCAGAGTAAGGCCGATTACTCTTTATTTGTCTATTCCCGTGGATCAGTTTCTTTACATGTTCTTGTTTATGTGGATGATTTGGTTATTGCTGGTAGTTCTTCATCGATCATCTCTGAGTTCAAGAAATACTTGGGTTCATGTTTTCACATGAAGGACCTTGGTTTGCTTAAGTATTTTTTGGGCATAGAGAGTGCTAGAAGACCGGAGGGGATGTTTCTTTTGCAAAGGAAATATGCTTTGGACATCTTATCTGATACATGCTTAACTGCTTCTAAACCAATCGATTTTCCGATGGAGCAACAACATGATTTGGCACGTGTTGAAGGTCCAGCCTACCATGACCCGGAGCAGTATCACCGCTTGGTTGGGTGTATGATATACTTGACTATCACTCTTCCTGAACTTAGTTATTTGGTACATACTCTTGCGCAATTCATGAAGTCTCCTTGTGTTCCTCATTGGCAAGATGCGGTTTGTGTGTTGCATTACCTGAAGAGTCATTCTGGTCAAGGTTTATTTCTCTCTTCACGTAGTTCTTTACAATTGACTGCTTATTATGATTCAGATTGGGCTAGGTGTTCTCTATCTGGTTACTTTGTTATGATCGGTGATTCTCCAGTTTCCTAGAAAACTAAGAAGCAACCTAATGTTTCTCGTTCTTCTGCTGAAGCGGAGTATCGTGCTATGACGGTTACTTACTGTGAGTTGTTATGGCTTAAGTATTTACTGAAGAACTTGGGGGTTTCCCTTTCCTCTCCTATGAGATTTTTTTGTGATAGTCAATCCACTCTTCACATAGCGGCCAATCCGGTTTTTTATGAACGCACCAAGCACATTGAAGTTGATTGTCACTTTGTCCAGGATCTTGTTCAATCTGGTGCACTAATTACTCAACATATCTGTACTACAGACCAACCTGCGGATTTGTATACTAAAGCTCTCGGACGTAACCAGTTTCATTCTTTACTTGGCAAGTTGGGCATTTTCGATCCCCATGCTCCAACTTGAGGAGGAGTGTTAAGAAATTAGAATTAGATATGTAATCTTACCTTAATTATAGATGTAATTGTATTCTATTACCTTTTCCTAGCTTGTATAGGTATCCTGTAGTACTATATAATGTATCCTGAATTCATGAATACAGACACACAATTATTACCCTTATTTTCTACATAAGCCATCGGATACACTGACATCAGAACCGATGGCTAGGAAACGTCACATATACGACACATTATGGGTTATTGCTGCATATAATCGACGTTGGCTACATCTCATTTCATTCGACAACAGAACCAAAAAGATAACCAAAAACATATTCAAGGTGAAATTCCAAATAATTTCATTCTATAAGCACTAAAAGTAGAAAACGGAAGATTTCTAATCCACTAATCTCACACTAACAACAAAAACATACAAAAACATGCAAAACCAATTAGTGAGTAACAAGAAATGGAAGTAAACACATACTTTCTGAGATTGGGCTTTGTAAAGTTTGAGTTTTTGAATGAGAAGAATGGAAAGAATCATGGGGAGGCTCAAATGTTTGAACATTTCAGCCAAAATGAGGCATTTATAGAGAAGTAATTGATGTGCCATCAAATGCATGTATTTCTTGAAGCATTTAACATCCCTTCTGTTATGTTTTGTGGGTAGATTGCTAGGTTTGGATAGGCTTGCATCATAAGGGGTTTAGATGACCATTTTTTTTTATTTTCTCATCTATATCCTTCACTTTGTATCCTATTTTGAGTCTAGTTAATTTTTGTCCTTACGAGCATATAGATATTATTTTGTAAGCTTATTTGTAGATTACTCGTAAGCACTTCGGAGTAGGATTAATGAAGGCCAATTACAAAATTGGTAGATGTTTGAAGGCCATGGGTCAACACGTTGTAGAAGGTGGAAGGGTTTAAGGAAGAGCCAAGGTTAGAAGTATTGAAGAAACAGCACAAGCCGTGTAAAATGGCACAGCCCGTGCTAGAGTTTGTGCAACAGGATATAGGCCAGGGACAAGCCATGAAAACCTACACGGACCATGCACGAAGATCAGGAGGAAGTAAAAGCACATAGGATGGGATGTGTAAATATGCATGTCCGGTGCACTCAAAAGACCAAATTGAAGCCCCAGGCTATGAGTCGTGCAAACTTGCATGGCTTGTTGGCTCAGTTCATAATTTACAAGCATCTAGACAAGGTCCTATGCAATCATGCACGGGACGTGCTAGTCGTGTTGTGCAAACTAGCACAACCCGTGCAAGCGTGGCACTAGAGTTTTTCACTTGGGATTTTTCAGACCCATTTGTCCTACACTATATATAGTGCCTTGAGTCTCCTAGGGTTTAAATATATTTTTAGTTAGTTAGATTTTTGTAGGAATATGAGGCTAGAAACACTCCCTCTAGTGTTTTCTATCTCCTCTTTTCATTTAATCTTAGATCAATGCCATTTATTCCTATTATTCATGAATTTAACGCCGGTAGAATTTTTCATTTATTGGGTAGTATTTGTATTTATGACTTGACTTGGATTTATGAGATTCTGAGATTCCCCTAATTTGATATGTTATGAATCTATTATATGATTTGTGGATTACGTTCTTCTATGATTTATGCCATGACATGTTTTATGACGCACACATAAATTCATTCATTGCATAATATTGGCCTAGGATTGAATTCTAATTAGGGAGTGTTGGGTTATTGAAATTGTATTCTTGTGAGTACCAAAGAGATCTATTGACATGAATCTCCTTGCAAAGACTCTGGACTATGGAATTTTAGATTTTTAACTAAAGGAGGGATTTTACGAACCCTAGTAAAGTTGCACAAACTGATCAAAACTCTCCCTCAAGATCTTGAACAACTCGAGAATTGTGACACAACCTAGCCCATGGGATTAGCCACAAATTGATAGTATTGATACTTAATTAACCCTTGCAATTAATCAACAACGAAGAAAGCTCGTAAGCAATGAGTATAACTCAAAAAATGATATATTTGATTGATAAAAAAATGAGTAAACCTTTCGCCCCATACCCTCTATTTATAGAAGCAATCTCAGCCTAAAACCCTACTCACAAATACAATCTGAATCAACTTATGGCAGGTTTAAGAAACTAAAACCATATCTAACTAAAATACCTAGACTAAGCACACATATGTCTGAATTCTTCCAAGCTAAGCATTGGATGAATATTGCATTATCTAATCTTACCAAATCTGATTCTAATCAGAATAAAACTGATTATTTTTGAAACCCTAATGGACTGGTTCAAAATTAAGCCCTTCAAAGCCCCATGGCCAAGCTCTTCATCTAAAATCCAAAATGAAATAGTTTTACGATAGTTTACAGTGATCACACTACCTCATTAAAAACCCAGTGAGAAAAAGTATAGTGTTCTTAATGATGTATTTAATTCCTTGACAGTCTTGAACAATAAATCAAAGATTTCAATGATGACTCATTCTTCAATTCTTTATCATAAAGTCAATCAATTAAAACATTTAAAGCAACATCTCTAAGAGTCGTCCTTCACCTAGTCATAGGTCCCGCCATGTCACTTAGAGGACCCCAAACATAACCTTTAAATGTTTGATAAAGTCGTGGAATTTCATCATCTATGGTGGTAGTAATCTTGGCATCTCCATCATTCCCTCTGTGGTTGAAAGGTTTCAACCTCAAAACCGAATCATCGTCAAATCTAAATGGAGATAAATCAATAACACTGAAAGTAGTACTAACACCATAGTAATCTTGTAAGAATTTTTTTTGCACGCACCATTAATTTGAAAGGACCATCTCCACGTAGACTCAACTTATATTTTTAAGCATTTGGAAATCTCTCTTTTCGCAAATGCACACAGACCCAATCAACTTCCTCGAATCTCACCAATTTTTTGCCCTGATTGGCTTTGTCAGTATTCTGTGTATTTGTTCATTCAATCTTCAACTGCACCTTCTCATGTAATTGCTTCATAAAATAAGCTTTTTTCTTTTCATCAAGGTTTCTAACCTATTTAAAATTCAATGGAAGTAAATCAAGAGGTGTAGTACGTAGAAAACCATGAACAATTTCAAACAGAGGTAAAGAAGTAGTCAAATGAACACTGCAATTATAAGAAAACTCTGCTATCGGAATGCACGCTTCCCATTTTAAAATTCTACTGGACTAGAGCACATAGGAGGATTCCTAGTGTCTTATGTGTAACCGATGTTTGTCTATAAGTTTGAGGATGACGGGTAGTAAAAAATAGCAAATTTGTCCCCAAATTGCACCACAAGGTATTCCAAAAGTAGGATAAAAATTTAACATCACGATCAGAGACAATGGACGCAGGTATGCCATTGAGCCGAACTACTAACCCGCCTCCACCCGAGGTTATAAATTGTAGCTAATTAACCTGAGCGGAGGCAGGCCCGTTCTCACTGATACGCTACCTAGAGGGTAGTTAGTGGCACGCCCTGGGTTTGTCCACAGAGATGCTAGCACTCTAGTATCAACTAAAAATAAAACCTTGTACAGGTCGTCAAACCGTATGAGTGAAAGGAATATCTAGTCAATGCAAACAAAGGCGGGGTTGGATTTTCAAATTAACAACTGCAAAGCATAAGAAGACAAGTAAGCTAATTAAACTAAGCACTTGGGGAGCCATTGCGCAAATGGATTAATCTAATGTTTCGATGCTCGATTCATTTACAAGCAAGATTTACTAAGGAACATTATATTTTGTTCACAACATGTGATGTTACCAATAGCATACACTTCCATGACCTGTCACATCAGGTGTGCTTGAGATCCTCCATCGACACCGCCATCTTAATTAGGGGAGTACAACAAGGTCGGACCATTGTTGTAGGTCTGTTTCTACCCCATGCAATTACATCTCGGGCTTCCACCACGAATGCACAACTTCCCACGGGTCTTATGAGCTAGGCCCAAGAGTCGCTGGCACCTTATCTATGATCTAAGATCTCTCACACACTAGCTTGCTACCTTTTCACTATATCTACCTACAACCTATCGGAAAAACATTACGTAATCAGCTAAGACTGATGCAATGGTAAATAAGTCAGAGTAATACTCAGGTCTTCTGTGCAGACACTCACGCAGACGCAACGTACTCCCTTACCCATTCCAACATCTAGGTTTCTCTTCCCAAGGGGGCTTAATAAATGCACTCAACATGAATACAACCCAAAGTGTGTGCCGGTATGTGGTGTAATATTTATGCATTTAGAACATTCAAGAACAATCATAATAATATCATGAACATAAATAATAGGATGAATATAATGAATCTCAAAAAACATAGAGTTAAACATGCGCTACAATTAACGCCAAGCTATGGAAATTACTCCATAGACATGTAATTCAAATATAAATTTTAATTCCACATCTAGGTTGACATAAAATTTTAAAAAAAGAAAGGAAAATGAGAGAGTGCTTCTTTCTCTAAAGTGCTCTCTTAATGAACTAATCTACTTTTTAAAAGTTTAACCTAGTAAAATAAGGTTATGTATATGGTAGAAGGGGATAGGGCCTAAACATAGGCCCAAAATATGGAAAAAATGTAAAAACTCTAGATCGGCGGCATGGCGCAGTCTACGCCAAGTACTTGTCACGGGTTGCATGATCATGCTTGGGCCATAGTTCTTCATCAGTGCAGGAGGCTTAATCTGACACGGGGTTGTGACACTAGGCTCTGGCGCTGGCCGTGGTCAGGAAGCACGGTTTGCTTAGATGTTTAGCACGAACCGTGAGCTATGGCACATGCCGTGGTCAGGAAGCACAGTTTGCTAGAAGTATGGCGCAGGTCATTGGCTGGTCTTGGCATCTTAATCTTTGAACGGTGCGGGCCATCATAAATGGGACAATCTACACCCATACTTAGCCATTTTTTAGCAAATCCTTGAATTTGAGCTGCGCAGGCCGTGGGGTATAGTGCTGGTCACGCCATTGCCTTGCGCTGAAACTATTGATGTGGGCGTGTCCTATGGCGTGGGCCGTTGATGCTTGGCCATGAACAGTCCGTGCTGACCCATGTTACCTTGGCCGGCTGAACTTGTTTCCTTTGCTAGGGGTGAATTGTTAGTCCAATTTTTGAGTTCTAGTAGTCAATTTTATAGTGCTCGAGAAGAGAATTTCAATGAAATCAGTTTTGAGGGCTAATTCATCTCGGATCTATCTCAAACTTTGGAACAACTCATTGGACCACGATTTCCCATTTCTTTATTGGCCGCTTTGATCTCCGTTGCCACTTATCTTTGAATTCTAATCTCCTTTGACCAAGCATTGATGTTTGTGGTCTTCATCTACTACCATTATAGAGGTGAATGGCCTTTGATCTCTTCTACCTTCCTTGTGAGCGGCTTTCAATATCTTCTACCACCATTACGAACAGCCTTCACATAGAATGTAACCAAAAAGTACCCATGGGCGACCCACTAAAGATGATCAAATGGAAGGTCTAGGAGCCCGTCAATACAAGATGTCCATTAGTACTAATTAACGCGGGATTTAGACGATAAAACCAAACATGGTCGTCTAAACTCCTTCTCACGTAAACTCAACTAATACTAGCAATCCATCATAAAAAAACAAACTATAAAATATGCCGGATGCAATGATTAACGCATGAAAAATTAAGCACATCAACTGCATCTCTCAGAAATAAATTTACAACATGCTTTGCATCATTTGCCTTCCTACAAGGAACAAAGTGTGCTATTTTTGAAAATCTATCCACAACCACAAAGATAGAACCATCATCTGACTGAGATCATGGTAAACCAAGGATAAAATCCATGGAAATATCAACCCAAGGATGTGTAGGAACATGTAATGGAGTATACAAACTACGAGGCTTAGTTTTTTACTTAGCCTTCAAGCAATCAAGATTAATCCTATAAACCCTGTCAATAGCAACAACCATTTTTGGCCAACAGAAGTGTTCTCGCAACAAATTACAAGTTTTAAATGCACCAAAATATCCCATTAAACCACCTGATGAGGTTCTCTAACAAGTAATTCATGCATAGAACACTGATGAACACATAACCTATTATTCATAAACAAGAGACCATCATGCCGGAAAAACTTCTCATAAGCACCATTTTTGCATGCAGCATAAACATACGAAAAATCATAATCAGTCGCATATAAATCTCGCACAAATGAAAACCCTAACATATTGCATTCCAATCATGTAAGTAAAAAATGTCTATAACTCAAAGCATCACCAACAACATTATCTTTACCCTTTTTTTATCATAACACATAAGGAAAAAATTCAATGAAACTAGAACATTTAGCATGATGCTTATTCCACTTTATCTGAATCTTCAAATATTTCAACGACTCATGATCACTGTGAGTGAAAAATTATTTATGCAATGAATGATGTTGCTAAGTCTCTAATGCACGCACAATTGCATAAAATTCTTTGTCATAAGTTACCTGCCCCAACATGGTTGTCCTTAAAACACAAGCTTAGGGGCGTACAGGTCAAAGATAGAGATTTATATTCTGCACCCGTTCTTACTGCTAAACTATCAAAGGGTAGTAAGCAGTAAGCCATGGATTTGTCTACAAGGATGCTAGGGCTCAAGTGCTAGTTAAAACACAACCTCGTGTGAGTCTTCAATCCACAAGAGTGAAAGGTACAACTAGTAATATAAACATGCGATTGAGGATGGGGGGGTGGGGGGTTGGTATTTTCAACAAACTACAAGCATGTAATTGACAAACAAGTAAACTATTTATACAAAACACTTGGGAATCATTTAGAAACATCACCACCACAGAGACCCACCTCTAGCACCAGTTTCCAAAACCGGTGCTAAAAATCTCATAGCACTGGTTTTTTAAAATTTCAACAACAGTTTTTAAAACCGGTATTAATTTAAAAACCGGTGCAAAAAAACCGATGCTAAAAAAACCTGTTTTTAAAAAATGGTGCTAAATTTTACAATAGCACCGGTTTTGGAAATCATTATCACCAGTTTTTGAAAACCGGTGCTAAAAATTTGAAAATTTTATTTTCCCGCCAAAGAAATATCCAAAAAATTTAAAATAGCACCGGTTTTGAAAATATTAGCACTAGTTTTTAAAAACCGGTGCTAAATATTTGTAAAATTCTATCATCCCGCCAAAAAATTCAAAATAGCACCAGTTTTAGTAAAAAAATAGCACGGGTTTTAAAAACCGGTGCTAAAAATTAAAACATAGCACCGGTTTTTGTAAACAATAGCACTGGATTTGTAAAACTGGTGCTAAAAATTATCAAAATTCATTTTACCGCCAAAGAAATAGCCAAAAATTTTAAAATAGCACTAGTTTTGAAAATATTATCCCCGATTTTTAAAAACGGGTGCTAAATATTTGTAAAATTCTATCTTCCCTCAAAAAAATTCAAAATAGAAACGGTTTTAAAAACCGGTGCTAAAAATAAAAAATAACACCGGTTTTAAAAACCGGTGCTATAAATTAACACTTAGCACCGGTTTTTGTAAACAAAAGCACCGGTTTTGTAAAACCGGTGCTAAAAATTATCAAAATTCATTTTCCCACCAAATAAATAGGCAAAAATTTTTAAATAGCACCCGTTTTGGAAAATTTTTAACCGGTTTTTTCCAACTATTGCTAACTGGGAGCAGCTGCGCAGCCGCTCTAAACTAATTTTTTTTAACTTACAAAATCGTTCACTTCTTTTGTTGACATTAACTAATAACTAAATTAAGTTAAATTAATCAACAATCAACCTTTACTGGCCTAATATATACAGATAAGAATAAAATTTGTTTGCATTAATTAATTAACGTTCAACCCTTAATTGATTTCGTATACATAAATACAACTTTAACAAGTTACCGGTCAAATTTTACTTTACTTTAAATATATAAATACTAATAACTAGGCCGACTTTGACTAATTAACGGTCAAACTATGCTTGACTTTCAATATATAAACACTAATAACAAAGTTGATTTTAACTAATTAACAGTCAAACTTTATTTAATTTAGTATATGATTAATACTAATAAAAAATGTTTAACTTTGTCTAATCAACAGTCAAACCTTAGTTGACTTTCTATATATAAATGCTAATCAACGGTCAAACTTTACTCGACTTTCAATATAAAACCACTAATAAATATGTTGACTTTGTCGAATCAACGGTCAAACTTTACTTGACTTTCAATAAATAAACACTAATAACAAAGTGACTTTAACTAATCAACGGTTAAAATTTATTTGAATTAGTATATAATAATTACTAATAACTAGGTTGACTTTGTCTAATCAACGGTCAAATCTTACTTGACTTTCAATATATAAACACTAATAATAAAGCTGACTTTAACTAATCAACGGTCAAACTTTACTCGACTTTCAATATATAAACACTAATAACTAGGTTGACTTTGTCTAATCAATGGTCAAACTTTACTTGACTCTCTCTCTATATATAGAAATACTAGTGACTAAGCTGACTTTAACTAATCAACGGTCAAACTTTACTCTACTTTTAATTTATAAACACTAATAACTGGGCCGACTTTGTCTAAACAACGGTCAAACTGTGCATGACTTTCAATAAATAAACACTAATAACAAAGTTGACTTTAACTAATTAACGGTCAAACTTTATTTGAATTAGTATATGATAAATACTAATAAAAAATGATTGATTTTGTCTAATCAACAGTCTAACCTTAGTTGACTTTCTATACATAAATACTAATCAACGGTCAAACTTGACTCGACTTTCCATAGATAAACACTAATAACTAGGTTGACTTTGTCTTATCAGCGGTCAAACTTTACTTAACTTTCAATAAATAAACACTAATAACAAAGTTGACTTTAACTAATCAACGGTCAAACTTTATTTGAATGAATATATAATAAATACTAATAACTAGGTTGACTTTGTCTAATCAACGGTCAAACCTTACTTGAATTTCAATATATAAACACTAATAACAAAGCTTACTTTAACTAATCAACGGTCAAACTTTACTCGACTTTCAATATGTAAACACTAATAACTAGGTTGACTTTGTCTAATCAACAGTCAAACATTACTTGACTCTCTCTCATTATATAGAAATACTATGTTGACTTAAACTAATGAATGGCCAAACCCCAATTGACTTTGATATATAAATGCAAATAAGTAAATTAACTTAAACTAATAACTAAGTTGCCTTTATATTAATATAATAATTATTGAAAATTCTGAAATAAAAAATGAATTTAAATCAATTTATTTTTGATAAATCTAATATGTTAGTATACTTAGATACACTGAATCTCACCCTTTAAAATCGCATCATATATAAGGAAAAACTGTTATCTCCCTCGCTGAAACCCTCCGCACTTTCCTTCCTTGACGGTGGAACTACACCTTATTCCTTGATGGCTCACTCCCTCCACTCCACACCATCGCGAAGCCCCCCACCACGAAGCCCCTCCACCACCGCAAAGCACCCCCTCCGTCGAGAAACTCCTTGTGCAGAGAAGTTCTTCACCACCGAGAAGTCCTTCTGCGCCTCTACGGATCTGTCCCATTGAAGTCGATGCCCTTCGCCTCTACGGATTTATCCAGCACCGGATCCGTTATCCTACAGCCCCGCTTCCCCATCTCCCAGCCGCCACACTCCTTTCACTATTCATCGCTCCTCCACCGTTCTCCGTTCATCCCTCCTCTACCGTTCACCGTGAGCCGTCCCTGAAGAGGGCTTGGGATGGATTCTCAAGTGTTGGCTTCTCTTGGCCTTTCGCTTATAGGTGGCTTAAGTACTTCCATTGGTGAGTCATGTTTCTTAAATGAACTCTTTGAATTGGTTTTGTGTATTTTAAGCCATTTGATTAATCATTTCTGGATATATATGAACATGGGTTTTTCCTTGATTATGTGTGTAAAGTATGGAGCATTTTGGTGCTTCTGTTTAATTGGAATGGCAACGTCTGAAACAAGGAGTATGTATAACATGTGTTCTGGGTTTTGAGTATTGGTGTTGCTTAGACATGTTTAAATTTCTATTAGGTATGTAGAAAATGATATGATGAACTAGGTTGTTTGATATTCAGCTTGCCTTTTGTGAATTGTGGATGCTAGTCTAAAAGGGCTCCTATCTCTGGTTTTGGTATTGTTTCCTTCAGTTTTTCATAAGCATCTTCGTGACCTTGTACTAGGAGGTTACACCAGAATCCCAGTGTCTTTACATTCCTCAAGGTTTTGGAGTTGTATGGTAGTTTATGAAGAGGAGTGTCTTTGGTGGTTTAAATTTCAAAAGAGAGTATTGGTTGGCCCATGATATATCATGAATTGGGATATTTTATTTTGTAAGAACAAACGCCCACTAAGTGTTACTGTGTTTGCAAACACCTCAGACTCGGTTGAGTTTTGAAGGTGCCTGACTTGTCATTCTACAGATGATACATTACAATTTTGTTGCACATTAGTGGTTGCTGATACTCATCCTCCATATACTGCTTAGGTGTGTTGCTTCTAGTTCTTAATCAAGTTCTGGACATAAAGATGTTGGGTCTTCTACATGTGATGCTTCTGCTCATACTGTTTAGTTTAAGTGTCTCAATTGGCTATGAATGTACTAATTTCCTGTGGACACATTAAAATAGCTTGGTTGCTAGATCTGTGACTCCTACTTCTTCGAAGCATAATATATTTCTAAATTTCTGTTTGTGTACGCCCATCTTACATATCTTACATACTATGCACCTTCAAGGTTTTGAGTTTGAAAAAGGCTAATGATGAAGAATTCTATAAACACACACACAATAAAGTTGTAATCTTCATGCCAGAGGTATTTATTCATTACAACTTTATTTTGTTTTTGGCCTTTCCAGAGCTGTTGGATTACTGATGCTTCTTTGCATTTCTCTAGGACTCAACCACTCATATGGGAAACACACAGAGACTTGGTAGCAAGAAAACATTGCTACAGACTCCTGATTGTGTCACTGCTAAACTGTATGAACTTTGTCATATCATGTGAAATGCATGGTTGTTATCCCATTTGTTATGAATGCTACAAGTTAAATGATGAATTTTGAGGGAAACGCAAACATATTTTGAGTCCCAGTCAAATGAAGTTTCGGTTGATGCTTGATGATATGTTTCACTTTGGCAATTTAATGTTTTATTTTACTTTAAACATTTTTTATTCTCTGTAGCATATGATTTATGTGAGTAAGATTGTTACAGTCATTTCATTAATGCAATGAATCAGCATGGGAAGAATAAGATAGATATGTGTTTATCTTGGTGGATTATTTTGAGCTTTACTTTACCGAATGTTGATGTTTGACTTAATCAAATTGAGTTATGTAGCCTCGTTAAGTACTCAAGGTTGATATACTAATATGAACGTCTTTATTCCGGTATAAGTTTGTGGCATGGTTTCCAGTGATATATTGAATAAGCTTCTGGCATGGTGAGATTGATTCCTCTCCAAGGTCTTCGCTGCAATGTTTAGTCTCATAGATGATTAATTTGGTATCATACCATTTTTTGGTTTTATTTCTATATTATCAATTTTGTGAAGTTAATTTTATTATTAAATTGAAGTCCTATTAAATTGTTAGTTTCAGGTCATTTTCTCTTCCTCTAAAAGCTGCAGCGCACTGCCGCTTTCAGAGGAAGGGATTTTTTTATTCGTCGTAAATATTTTAGCACTAGTTTTTCAACCGGTGCTAGCAAAAAAAATGGTGCTAAAATTAGCACCGGTTTAGAAACTGGTGCTAACAAGAAAAACTGGTGCTATAGCGGTACATTTTAGCACCTGTTTAAAAACTGGTGCTAACTGAAAAACCAGTGCTAAAAGTTGGGATTTAGCACCGGTTTTTTTCCAACCGGTGAAACTGTTTCATCGGTTACTTACGCACTATTTGTTTTTTGCAAAAAAACCGGTGCTAGAACATAAAAAAATTGGTGCTAAAGGGAGGTTCTTGTGATAGTGATGGTATTTCTAATGCTTTAATCCTTGACTCATTCACATATAGACATAAAAAAGACCTATCAGTGTGTTCACAACACGTGGAGTGGCTGATGGCATACACTTCCCTCACCCAATCGCAGTGGGTGCGCTCGCAACCCTCCATTGACACCACCATCGTAATTAGTGGAGTACAACGAGGGTCCGGCCATCGTTACAGGACTTTTTGTCCCCCTTGCTATTACATCCCGGGCTTCCACCACGAATGCAACTACTCATCCCGAATCCTATATACGCTAGGCCCAAGGATCGTAGCCACCTTATCTGTGATACTAGGGTTTCAACACAACACCTAGATTGCTACTATTAGTTATCTCTACCCACAACCTCTTGGACAACATTTACGGAGTCAGCTAAGACTGATGCGATGGGAAATAGGTTAGAGCATTCTCGAATCACCCGTGCACCCCACGCGGATATATTATCCCTTACCCATTCTAACATCTAAGTTTCTCTTCCAAAAAGGGCATCAATAATTGCACCATACATGAATACATCCCAAAGTGTGTGCTTATATGTTGTGTAGTATTCATGCATTTATAACATTCATGAACAATCACAATAATATCATAAACACAAGGATATGGTGACTCAAATGAATCTCATAAAGCAAATAAAACATACCAAGTGCCAAGATGAATCATAAGAAAAAAATCTACCCTAAAAAGGATAGATCCAAGGTAAATATTAGGTTGGATGCCATAGATCTAGAAAATAAGATGAAAAGAAAAAGATAAGAAAAAGAAGAAGAATGAGAAGAAGAACTCTCCTCTTCCTTCTCTCTAAACTAGAGAGGAAAACTAATCTAAACTATGTCTTGCTAAGGTTTACGAGAATACTAAGGCTCCTATATATATTAGTACGAGATTGGGCCTAAAAATAGGCCAAAAACAGGCAAAAAGTAGCAAAACTTAGTCACCCTTTCCCTCTAGCTACTGAACCTTTCTCGAATAAACTGCTCACATCCGTGAATCTCCTGGATCTGAATTGTAGTGTGTTGGATAGAGCTCAGAAAGACAAAGATTTCTATATATGGTAGAGGGAAATCAGATGAAAAGTGAGAAAGTTATGGAGAAAACAGTCAGCCGCAAGCGTTTCAGAGACCAGCTCAGACGCCACGGTCCGTGAAGCATGCAAGCTCGGGCCGTGGGTTATGGGGTGGTCCGTGAACATAATCGTCACGGGCCATGGGATCTGGTGGTCTATGGGAATGGGTGTGGTTCATGAAACTTGTCTCGTGCCACGGTCCGTAAAGATTGTCCTGGCTCGCGAGTTGGAAGGGGTCTTGCTTAGAATTTTTTTCACAGTCCGTGAAGCTTTTCATGGTCCGTGAACCTTGTCCCATGAAGTTCTTAGAAGGTATTATGAAGGTCATTGCAGAACCTCTGGAAGCCCTTGTGTAGCACGGTTCATGAAAATTAGCATGGGCCGCTGGTATTTGACCGTGGGCGGTTCGTGACCGGCCACTAGTGCTTCATCGGTTGAACATCGTTTGTTTGCTATGGGTGAACCGCTAGTCCAAATCGGGAGTTCTAGTAGTCAATTTTGTAGTACTCAAGAAGACAATTTGAATGGAACCAGCCTTGGTTGCTTATTTTTCCTTTATCATTCTCGGACTTAGGCAACACTCTTCAGACTACGATTCACCATTTTCTCCTTTGGCTATCTTGAACTCCGAAGCCGCCGATCTTTGGCTTCAATCTCCTTCTACCACACATTGATGTTTGTGACCTTTTTCTTCTACCATTCTATTGTGAATGGCCCTCGCCTCTTCTACCGTTAAAAAAAATGGCCTTCAATCTTCTACCGCCCTTGCGAACGACCTTCACATAGAATGTAACCAAAAAGTACCCACGGGCGACCTACTAAAGATGATTTCAAGGATGATCAAGGAACCCATGGATACAAGATGTCTATTAGTACTAATTAAGTCTACAAAATACGGAATTCAGACAAGAAAACTAAACATGGCCGTCTAAACCCCTTGTCACGTAAACTCAACTAATACTAGAAATCCACCAACTAAAACCAACTAAAAACTATGTCAAATGCATTGGTTAAAGCATGCAAAATGGTGCAGATCAATAAACATGATAGTTTAAAGCACCGCCCTTTAGCTGCTCACTGAAGTAAGCTATAGGTCGATTCTCTTGCATCAAAATAGCACCAATAGCACCAATAATAACACCAATGAAAAAATAGCATCAAAATCACAATGAATCTTAAAAGTACCATTAAAATCAGGTAAAGAAACATAATTGTACTTTAAATTAATTAAATGCATTCTCTTAACTGTCAGTCCAAACCAATTCACATCCTTTTAAACTAGTTCATTTCAAGGTGCAACAATATATGATAAATCACGCTCAAACCTTCTCTAGAAACTAGCTAAACTATGAAAATAACGTACCTGGTTGGCGTTGGTAGGTCTCGGCCAACTTTGATAGCCTTAATTTTGGATTCGTCAACTTATATGCCATTCTCAGAGACCACGAAAGTGAGAAACACCACTTCTGAAATGCAAAAAGTGCACTTCATGATATTTGCGTACCAACAAGACTCACAGAGTGCAACAAGAACCATT
Source organism: Rubia yunnanensis (assembly GCA_037428765.1). Lineage (NCBI taxonomy): Eukaryota > Viridiplantae > Streptophyta > Magnoliopsida > Gentianales > Rubiaceae > Rubia > Rubia yunnanensis. Next base: position 67,526,860 of record CM075064.1, read on the forward strand.
TAAAAACTATGGAGATGAGTACTGCAGAACTTATTTCGAAATTTAAAAATATATAAACTCAAAATTGGAATCTACGATCTAGAATCCCGAATTTATAGAGAATAAAGAACAAAATGCAATTTGAATGGCACGATTGGAGCTGTAAAGAACGAGATATGATTAAAACAAGAATACTTTATTTAGGCAACAAATAAGTTCCGAAAATTAAAGTAACTTTTTTGAAATCAAGTTTGATTAGAAACTCAAACCCAAATCCCGTGTAGAAAAGGATTTTAATGAAAATTACTTGCTGCACAAGTCAAAAGTTCCAGATTAAATACCACTCTATATTGGCTTTTATTTCTTTTTCCTCTTCCAATTAGGATTTTTTTCCTTTTCCTTTTACAAATCGGATTTCCTTTTTCTTCTTTCTTTTTCAGCCTCAAATTCAATTTTCACACACTATAAAACACTCACAATCATAATCTTATTCCCCAAGCAAGATATTTTTAAGTACAATTCCCAAACTTTCAGAAACAGCAATTCAGCCTCCAAACACTCAAAAACTACAAGCCAGCCCCAAATTTCTGATTTCAAAACCCTAGATCCCAATTTCAAAATCCAAAATCTGCTTCTTTTTGCTTTTGTTTTCAAAACTTTTTATTTGAACCAAAGTGCCTATATAAAACTTGGAATAAGAAATCTGGAACAACTTCATCTAGATTCAAATGAACTTCGAGGTTTTCAAGAACGCAAGGATCAAGAATATGACACTATGTCTGGAAAAAGACACGAAAGACTCTTTTTTTTTGTATAAGGTGCAATAAAGAATTCAACAACAAATTCAAGATCAAAAAATCGAAGAACGATAATGAAAACAAATAGGATTATGAGCATGATAATATTTTAGGAAGAGTGGACGAAAAATATCACAAGCACATAAAATTTTTAAGCTACCTAAAACTATGAAACTGACCTGGAGGTAAAGGCCGCTAATACTTGTTAACGCTCAGACCCTTAGACGTCATCCTGCCTCAATTGATGAAGGTGAAGGTGGATAGTAATAATGAAGTATTCTAACTCTCGGACCCTTCGATGTCCTTTGAATCTAGATTCAATACTCTAGGTAAGAAGGATCATACAAAAATAGTTAAAATATAACATGAAAGAGTTTATAAATCTAAAAAAAATCAAAATTAAATAATGCAAGAAACTAGAAAGCCCTGATGATTTCAGCAACATGGTTTTTTTGGTTTGCTCTGATACAAACTGATATGAATCACCTTGCAAAGACTCGGGATTGTAGGATTTTAGATATTTAACTAAACGAGAGATTTTGAAAACCCTAGTAAAGTTGCACAACTTGATCAAATCTAGCCTACATGATCTTGAACAACTCGACAATCTTGAACAATAAATCCAAGATATCGATGATGACTCCTTCTTCAATTATTCATCATAAATTCGATCAATTAAAGCATTTAAAATATCATCTCTAAGCTTCATCCTTCACCTATTCATAGGTACTATTGTGTTACTTAGAGGATCCCGAACATAAGCTTTAAATGTCTGATAAATTTGTGGAATATCTTCATCTATGGTTAAAAAAGTATTGGCATCTCCATTATCTATGCATTAAATACATCATGGGAGTGCCTAGACAATTGTTAGACTTTAATATAATTGGCTAGTCGTGTGAGAAATTAAATGTTAGGAGCAGTAGATGGGGACTACTATATAGAAATTCTTAGCTGGGAAACCTTGGCTTACCCCGATAATTGAGCATTCATATTTTATAGTGACTAGGGTCGTGGTGACCCTAGAGTCATCACAAATCACTAATTCCTTTTCATCTCTAGGCCTAAGTTCGGTGTCCATATTGAAGAGTACTATGATGTAATAGGCTTATTCCCACATCTAATGGTGGGACCCATGCAAGGCTTAGGGCCTTCAATCGGGGGCTTGTTAGCAGTGGTAGTAAGATTATAGGGGTGAAATATGGATTCAGAGGATTGGGGTGCATTCCTAGTTATGTAGGAGGTGAGATTGTTTAACGGGAGATGAACCAGTTTGTGATAAATAGTGGGAATTCCTAGCCATCTCCATAATATGTTACGTAACATGAAGTAAGGTTTATATGTTTTTATGTGATTAGAATCTATGATCAAATTCATATGTCAGTGATGGTTACGCAAATATCCCCCCAAAATTAGTTAATTGATTACTTTTCTTTATTTTCATGCGCGTAGTTGTTAGTTATCATAAACCCCCTTGTTTGTTATTGTTAGTCCTAGTTATTCTTAAAACACGATTAGGGTGATGCACGAATGTGAGTTGTGTTTGGCTAACTCTTAGATACTGGTATCTCTGTAGACAACATCTGGACTTACCACTTTCTACGATATCGTAGTTAGGAGTAAGTACATGAGCAACTTATAAGTATCATGTTTGATCTTACCATCGCCCACCGGATAATTAGAACGACTCCCCGGGTGTGGGTCAGTAATACTATACGATGTTGAATTTGACTTGATAGTATCATCCTTCAAGGCCATGCAATGCCGCCCACATGTCGACTATGCCGACACGTGTGAAAAAATATTACCAACGTTGACTACATAAAGAATTTGGCCAAAAAAACATTTGGCCCACAAAATTTAAGAAAATGTTAATCAGACCATTGAATGAAATTAAATAATGCTATAAAATATTTGTACCAGGGTGTAAAAGTGATGTGTCCATTTTATGTGCAAAATTTAGTACTGTTTTGGGTCACTTTTGTGCTCTTTTATTATCAAGAGCTTGAGTTTTACCTTGAAATTCTCTTAGGAGGGGTAAGATCAACTTTACACTCTTTTACCTCTTCTAAGTGGATTTTTCATGAGAAGGGAAGAACACGGAGGCATGAATACCGGAGGCCATTAAAGATCACAATTTCGAAGAATTTTGAAGACTTGCTTCGAGGACATGAAGACCGGAGGCTATCAAAGACCATTTTTGAAGACTTGAAAAATGAGAGGAATCACAAGATGAAGAAAAGAAAACATGGTTAAATTCTGGCACTCATCGCAAGTAGCGATGGCCTCGTCACGATTCGCAACGAACCCATCACGAGTCGCGACCAACGGGTGGCTAGAATCTAACCTTATCCTTTTTTTACTATAAATATCACTCTCTTTCCTCTTATTCACATCTTCTTCTTCTACATTTTTTGGTACTGTTCTAAACCCTTTTTTCTTCCATTTTCATCTTGGATATCTCTTGTATTAAGGTTGGTTGTTTAGCATTAATTATTATGAACTCTTGTAGCTAAATATAGTTCTTGGGAGTAATTGATTGAAGCTTCCAAGCTTATGTAGTTAGATTCTATGTTTGCTCATTTATGAACATTTATTGAAGAGCAATTATTATGCCATTAATGTTGTGTTTTACGTTATTTATACCATGTTTTGTTTGAGTATATGAAATTTTTGTAAGATTGAAATGTTAGGGTGTTAGGAAAGTTACAAATTTCTTAACTCATTTGATATGGAAATCCAAAAGCCCGGATTAAAAACTTCTCGTGTATAATGTGTGGTAATTCTTGCTAGATGAGTATGTTAATGTGGTTTGTTTTCATATTTGTCACATAGATGCAAAGAAAGGTTGAACCTTGAATGTTGTTTGTTCTAAGTTTAACCTAATAAATTCTTTGTTTGGTTAAATGACTATGCCTTTGGTAGAAGACTTGTTGTTATCAATCCTATGGTCCTTTGGCTGAAATTCTATTGATGAAATACCCCTATGATGTTTTTTGTCTAGGGTGATCATCAATGAGGTTTGCAAATGGTCGTTATGAATTGCTTGTATGATTACTTTTTAGGGTTAGGGCTTCTCAATGATGTTGATGTGTTGATAATTGCTAGATGAATGTGATGATGTTGAATTCATTGTCATGTTTGTTTTAGGTAGCAAATAAGAGAAGTCGATGAATGTCGATCGTTCTTAGCTAATCTTGTGTAAATGCATGGACTGGTTAAATGCTTAGACACGGTGTAGTGTTTATAAGTGTTGCCAAGCTTGTTGGTTCTTCGTGACACCAATGGGATACTCTTACTCATGTTTCGGCTAAGGGAGTCATTGGTGAGGTTTGACAAGAGATGTCGAATTAACTCTTGCAAACTACTATCTAAGAAGGATGGAAGATTTATCTTCACAACAAGTAGTGGAAGTAGTGAATAGATTGTTTCACTCGTTCTTGAAGCCTTTTTTATTTAGCATTCATGTGTTCTCAATGTTATGTTTTACTTCATTTATGCCATTGTGTTGTTTGAGAATAGGAAGTTTTTGTATGATTTAAGTGTTAGGGTGTTAGAAAAGTGACGAATTCCTTAGCTCCTTTCCATGAAAATCTAGGAACATGAACTTAGAACTTCTTGTGCATAATGTGTTGTAATTCTTGCTAGAAAAGTATGTTGATGTGGATTTTTCTCATATTTATCCCATAGATGCAATGAAAGGTTGAACTTTGAATTTGATTTATTCTAAGTTTAGCCTTATGAGTGCTATGTTTGGTTAAATGGCTATGTCTTTGGTAGAAGGCTTGTCGTTGTCAAATCTATGGTCCTTCGTGTATAATGCCATTGATGAAATACCCCCATGGTCATTTTTTTTCTAGGGTGATCATCAACAAGGTTTGCAAATGGTCGTTGTTTGTCTATGAAAATTACTATTAAGAAGGAATGAATGTCGATCTTCTATTGGCATTCCCCATAGGTAATAAATGTGATAGAATGAGTGAATGGTTCAATGATATACATTAGGTTTGGAAGTAGATATCAATTGCCCCCAAGACTTTGCTTTTGTAGTTTTAAAACCTTTTTTCTTAGTTTGTTTGATGATTAGCAAAGTTACTTGACTTTTTCAGTTTTCTTGTCTTTTAACTTTCAAAGCTTAGGACCACCAACCAACCAAACCCCCCCATTTACTCCCTTTTATATGTATATATATATATCTACTTCTAGCATAATATTGACCTTCTATGTTTAAACGCTTGAGAAAATCCCTCTTTTTCGTGGACGACCCCGACTTGCCGCTATCTACTTAGTTGTAAATAGTAAGCATTTAGGGCTTATAAATATTAACTTTGAGAGGTACGACGATGACCTCCCGAGCGCACCAAGTTTTCTATGTCTGGGATCCTTTTGATCCTAGGTGGGAGATTTTTGTTGAGGGGAAACGTGTTATTATTGAAGAAAATGAGTTGGAGGAAGAAATTTGATTTGGATGACATACATCTACTTGTGGATCAGAAGAAGTCATTTTGCTCAAGGAGAATAATCAGAGTCTTCACAATTTCCTAGGTCGTAATGACCATGATGAAGGGATGTGGATCGACAGTAAGGGAAAGATAACATGTAGAAAGCAAAAGTCGAAGAAGGTTATGATCAAGAAAAGGAAGCATAAGTAAAGGAAGCATAAGTAGTAAGTTGTTCCAATATCAAGTATAGTTTAAGTTAATTTTTCATTGTTTTACCTTGGACAATTAACATGATTCTATTATTGATGTTCTCATAAACGCATCCCCAAATGAGTGATTTTTCAAAGCACGTGAAAGAAATTAGCACTTTATTTGATTTAAATTTCAAGCAATTCAGAAAGTAGAAATCCACAGATAAAGTCGGAGATGATAAAAATTCTACAGTCATGAAAAATGAGAAAAATATAATCAAGTCTTGAAAATTCATTCATTGACATCTTTAATGTCGCCAGTTAGAGTCGATCGGTCAAGTCGTTGTCGTGAGCTTGATGTGAGATATCACTCATAAGCTTGGTGAGACTTTTCCATGAACCTAATCTTTGCCTTCATAGCGCAACATTCCTTGTGCATCCATTTGTAGCAATCCTTGAAGCCCTTAAAGTATGATTTCTTGGTACCTACACACAGCGACCAAGATTTCAATTATATAAACAATGAAGAAATTATAAGAAATATATGAACTAAATCATCACAAACATATTTGTGAATAATCTTACTCAATACGTGGCCTCTTGCTTGGCTCCTCATCCCCCTCGGGCTTATGATACCACTTTCCATTACGCAAAATCAAACCCTTGTTCTCAAAGTAAGTCCTGTCATAATACTTCAGGACTTTTTCCTCCCCTTCGATAGTCAACCCCTCAATGCTCTTCAAAATGTGAGTTATTGAACTCCCATACGGTAGGCGAGTTTATACTTTCTTTGACGTTGTATAATGAAACATAGGCCTAAGAATAGCCGGCCCGGGTTTGATCCTTCTACCCTCCATGATTAAATAGAATACTCTTATTAATCATCTCATATGTAATATGTTGGTCCACGGGGACAAGCTTTAGATCGAAGGACTCTGATTTCCCCAAATCCAATCTATTCCAGTTGAATTAGCGTACACTACACTCCACGAAGTCAATGTAGGGAGAATCAACTTCAAGAGGCCATTTCTCCCGATGGTAGCAATCATCCAACGGACCATCGGTGTCCTCCGGGTAAACGAATTCCGGGTGCAAGTATGGGAAATCTAATATCTTATTGATTATCAATTGGCTAAGCTGGATATCAATTCCCCAAGCCCTCGTAGCATAATCCCCACTACCCACTTCTCGCAAATTATCATAAAATTGGCATATCAAATGAAAATACGCTTTCTCATTACACAAAAGAAAATTCCCAATATGTTATTCACTAAATGGTTTTAGAGAATTGGCCAACCCTAAAGATAAATACTCATTGAAGTCCATAAAAAATGTATCTAATAACTTCTCCCTCTCAAGAAATGCATCATACCTATTCTGGACAAATTTAGAGACGAACTTGTACCATCAAAGTTGGGATTGTGGCTGGTTAAACAAGATCGAGACATTCCGCGGCTTGAACCACCCCTAGCCATACCAAATACTTGATTGGGTTTGCAAAAACGGAGGAATTTGAGGGCGTTTTTTAGTTTGGAATGTAGGATAGTTTTTGGATTTTGGGGACCATTTTTTCGTCTCTTCATTAAACTTACACGAAACATTTCAGAGCTAGAAAATGTTTTATCTTGGAAAAAAATGCACGCTTTGTAATTTCAAGAAATGGCCAGGAAATGTCACACGAGCTTAGAAACTTATTTTCCAAACTCACAAAGTAAATCATGTCTTATATTCTTCAAATCTAGTCCTTTTTCCATGTTCGTAAACAACATTTCCGAGCTCAGAAGGTAATCCTGACAACAGTTCCAAATAAATTGATCCATTTCTGAGTCCGAAAATGGATCTAGTCTATAAATCCAAAAGACAGGCATATTTTCGAGCTCGAAAAGTCATCTTGTCTTATGGTCATTTCCATATTTCACAAACCTTACACCTAAGAACACCACCTATTAGAACACTAATTACATCTACCTAACATTAAAAAAATCCCATTAGAACAATATGTTTCAAATTTTGTGCATTAAAATTTTGAACTTTTGTGCATTAAAATTTTGAACTAAAGAAACTAAATGAATTTAAATATAATCCATCATCATAAACCTTACATATTCAAGTTTTAAATCCAAATAACTTCCTAACATAATCCAATGTTTCCCACAACATCATAACAACTACATCTTATATAGATTCCCCTCCCACCGTATTCTTGGCCCCCAATGTTCCCATCACCCCCCCCCCCCCCCCCCGTGATCACCATGATCACCATCATCATCTTCCCTATCCGAGAAGACCGGCTTGACGTCATCTTCGCTCAATTCACATTGCCGGCTGATGTGTCCATTTTATGTGCATATTTTTGGACTTTGGATCATTTGTGTACTCTTTTTTTATCATGATCTTGTGTTTTACCTTGGAATTCTCTTAGGAGAGTTAAGAGCGACTTTACGCTATTTTACCTTTTCTAAGTACATTTTGTGTGACAGGGAAAGAACATTGACACTTGAAGATTAGAGGCCATTGAAGATCATCTTTTGAAGACCTTGAAGATTTGAAGATTAGCTTTGAAGATTTGAAGACTTGAAGAGTTCGATAATTGGGTAATGGATTGAGGGCTAGAAGACAAAAAGAATAAGAAAATATGTTCTATCTGGGCACCTGTCTCGAGTCGCGATGGACCCTGTCGCGACTCGTGACCAACGGGTGGCCAGAAATCCATCTTCTTTTTCTTGTACTATAAATAACACTTTATCTTTTTTGTTTCCTCACTTCTCTTCTTCCCGACCTTTTCCAGTAAACCCTAGGTTTTTCTCCCCTTTTCATCTTTTTTCATCTTCGCTTTATGTTTGAATTGTTGTTGTTAATTAGCATGTGTTTTAGTAGCTAAATCTAGTTCTTGGGAGAAATTGGCCAAGGCTTCCAAGCCCATGTCTTAAGAACATATTGTAGCCTATTTAGTGCCTTTACTATTGTGCATTTATGGAGCATTGAATGTGTTTGTTAATTTCCATAATGTTTTTGAAAGCTTGAGTATATGAAGTACTTATATGATATGCTTGTTAGGGTTTGAGGAAATAGGTTGATATCCCCTTTTCTTGATAGGGAATCCAAGAGTGTGATTTAGAGCTTTTTATTGTGTTTATGGATTGATAATTGCTAGATGAATATGATAATTTTGAACCGTTTGTCATATTTGTTGCTTGTAGAAAATGAGAGAAGTCTATGAACATTGAACGTTCTTTACTAACCTTGTGTAATATGCATAGATTGGTTAAATGCTTAGACACAGTATAGTGTTTATAAGTGTTGTCAAGCTTGTTGATTCTTCGTGTTCAACTTCATCAATCAGATACTTTTAGCCGTGTTTCAACTAAGGGAGTCATTGGTAAGGTTTGACAAGAGATGTTGAATTCACTCTTGCAAACTACTATCTAAGAAGGATAGAAGATTAGTCTTCACAACAAGTAGTGAAAGTAATAAATAGTTTGCATGTTCAGTGATAGATAAGAGGCTTGGAAGTGGAAGTCAATTGCACCCAAGGTTCCGTAACTTGTGTTTTAAATCTTATTCTCTCAGTTTGTTGCCTCCTTCCTAGTTCTATCTTGCTTACTAGTTAACTTGTATTTAAATTTGGTAACTTAGGAAAAACCTACCAATCCCCCCCCCCCCTAATTACATGTTTTTATATGTATCTATATTTGTCTATGCTAGGACATTTTCCACTATATATGTTTAAACACTTGGAAACATTCCTCTTCTCGTGGATGACCCCGACTTGCCATTATCTAATTAATTGTAGATAGGAAGCATTTAAGGCTTAAAATAGTAACTTTGAGAGGTCTGGAGATGACCTCCTAGGGGCCCTCAGTTTCTAGGAACGCAACATGCTGGGTATGAGCACGGGTCAACATTTCGTTTGTCTCGATCAAGTCCGCACGCATACTATCAGAGTACTTTGTCAACCTAGCCTTCCAACCGCTGCTAGTACCTTAAAATCAATATACATCAAAATTAAATGGATATTAAAATGAAATATTTTAAATTTTACTTAAGTAAAATTTTCAATCTCTTACGGGAACTCGATGCCTCTTCTCTTTCTGCTCTGCTTCACGAGCCCTCTTGGTAATGTTATCTTTTTGACTGGGTATTTAACAGTAGGCCCACTTTCCATCAAATTCTAGATGGAGGTTTTCATGTTGGAACCAATTCTTGTCATAGTAGTCTATCCTCGGAGGCTTATCCTGCGGAATTATTCTCGCCTTCTTTATCATAGCAGTTATCAAACCACCATAAGGAAGATCTTTATTCTTTGTTTGTGCAACCTTCAACATGAAAGAGATGATGACAAAGCCCGTGTTTATCTTTCTACCTTCCAATGCGTAGTAAAACATCATGAGTTTAGAAATAGTCAGGTTGCATGCATGGCCACCCATGGGGAAAATGTTTAGGCATATCCAATCATAAACAATATGCTCATCTATGATTAATTGACCAATATCAATACTCTCCACCTTCCCTGCATTAGCTCCTACTCTCTTAAAATTTTTCCTAGCCATGGCTATGGGAAAAGAGGAGTAGCATCGCTCACACCTGGCCAAACATGTGTGTGATAAATATCGAGGGGGCCATTAGGGTCATCGGGCCTTAATTCTCGGGGGTTATGTAGAGGCAAATTAGGGCAGCATTAATTTTATACGTAGTCATAGATAAATATTTCCCATTAACCCTAGTCATATCTATATTGTTGCTACTCTGACCCAAATTTGCATAGAATTGAATCACTTCATCTGTGTGTACAGGCTCATCCTTACAAACTAGTTTCTCTAAATGTTGGGTTTCAAAATGTGCTAGAAAATACCCTAGTCCTAACTCCTCAATATCCAAGGATAATATAGCCATCAAATTAATAACCTTTCTCTTCGAAAAAATCCACATACCTTTGCTCAATGGTGTCATTGAAGAACTTTTTTGATTGATCTATCTCCGTGATATGACGATGACTACGATCGGTTGCCCTTGACTTAGAGGTGGTGCTCTTGCGACTCATGGTGAATTGGTTTGGGGGATTTGGATTGTGACATTTGGGAAAGAGTTTGGGGGTTTTGGAATTGTAGGGTTTAGGAGAATGAACAAATCAATTTTGACTTGGGGGTTTTAAACATCTTCCCATTTTTCTTTTTTTCTTTAATCCAAAAAGGGTTTCCAAACTCAAAAACCCATCTTGTCTTCCATATAGTAGAGACGAAATAATTCCGAGTCGGGAAATAAGTTTTCGAGTTTGTAAACCCTTTAAGTAGGGAATAAAAAAATGGGGAAAGGGTTTCAAATGGGTATTTACTGCCATTTGAAAAAACCCGCCCTTCCCACTTTTCTCCCCTCCAAAAAACCTTCAAACCCCAACCAATCCATTTCATCATCAAACCTTCCATTTGAAGTGTGGATGATTTAAGGTATGTCTACATTTCTTCTACTCCAAATTCCCTCTTCAAATTTCTTATTTTCAGCATGGGTTTTTTTGTAATGTAGGTAGAAGCTATGGAGGAGTGTTTCATACCCTTCGATTGATCAGCAATGTAAATATTGTCTCCAATTGATGCTAGGGTTTATTATTTTCAAACATAAATGAGCAATTTCAAATATTAACTCGTTATGTTAGCTAGAGTTTGGATTTTGTTATTCACGTGGCTACTATTTTAAGTGTGGTCTACTATTAAATTCCTAGGTTGTGTTGATTACAATTTATTTTATTTTTTGCTTATGATCTTAAATGGTAAATTCACCGTCTATTGTATATGTTCATTGCCTAGGGTTTAGTTAAAATTTTCATCTTAGATATTTTGGGTATTCTATAAATATTACTAACTTATTTTTATCAGGGGTTAAGCTATTTTTCGCTATATTTGTAACTGTAGCATTCAAAATGGAAACTAGGAAAAAGGACTCCTGACAATGTGTCACAATCTGGTAATGTTAATCTCCCAACAACGAAGATGACGTGGGATGAGGAAAATGGTATGGAGGATATAGGAAAACACCAAACTCATTGTAGAGCATTAGAACAGAGAATGTCTAGGAAAGAGATAACGTCATTGATTTTCAACAAGTTGGGAAATTGTGTGTCAATGCAACGCGCCAAATGGTCTAGTCTGGTGGCAAAGGTCAGTAGAACAAGGGTAGATATCCACTACGATACTTGTCATGATGTCCCAAATGATTATAAGGACATGTTGTGTATGGAATGTAATGTATCATTTTCCCTACTTTTTTCTTCTACAATTTGTCTTCACGTGTACTCTACCACCTCATATCCTTGTGTTTCTTAATCCCTATAGAAAACTTTTCAAATTGAAGCACAATATGTGGGCACTTTGCAAAAGAAGGCAATGTTCATGATGTCAAAGAGTTGTCGTGAACATAAATACACTTTATCCAGAGACTACACATTTAGCGATAGGAAAGGTGATCGCCCATGGGCAATTTACACGCATATTCTACCCAAGAGCTAAGAGATTCACAAGAAAAAAGGAACTGGAGAATAGTGAAAATGTTTGTATAAACTAGTGCAAATTATTAGTGTGATTCATTACGTACATTAAAATGTCTACAGTGTTAACATGACCCTAATATCCAACTTAGGGTACGAGGGATGAAAAACAACGTGTTGCCTGGGATAATAAAATGCCACACCGATTGAGTTGTGGGAGTTATCACTTAATGGCAATGTCGCTAGTGAAGGAACGTCTAGAACAAGTTGGGCAAATGGCGATAGTGGGTGGGATGAAGGAAGATGGGGCAAGGGCTTCGGTGCAACCAATTAGTTTGGATGACATTAAGGGGTGCGATCGATTTCTCAAAGTCCAACAAAATAATGAGGGTCGATATGTCAAGGAAGAAGAGAAACGAATTGCCGAAAAAGTGGTACGTAATTTTTTAGGTGAATACATTATTAATTTAAACTATATTTAATTTATATCGAATTAAAAAAGTTATATCTATTTATGTTTTCACTTAGGAAAAATTGAAGAATGATTGTGAGGGGAATTCATTCCAAGTGATAAACATGACATCCTTTGTGAAGCCATGGAATAACCTGACCATCCGGGCTGCGTTAGAGATGGGGTCATTTCTTGACCCAACGGAAAGAATTCGGGATTGTCCGGTCCTACGATGGAGCAGAACCCTCAAGAGTCCATTCTTTGCAAAAAAAAAGCCCAACTCATAAGTAAACGAATTAAGCAACAAGATCCTGTAATTCAGAAGTTAGTCCAACACATCGGGGTAGTTCATCTGGAGAATTTAGAGGAGTTAATGCCTGATTGGATACCAAAAATTGTTCATACCCGACGACCTAGAAAATGCCACACTTGCAATTGAAAAATGGTACGAAGGATACTTTCTCAATTATGACCCTTTGAATTAAGTTTCATATTTAATAGCTATTTTGTGTGTGTTTTAGAAATCATGTAAGTGTGAACTAAACATTGAGCAAAGCATACATGGTGGGCCCTACATGTAGCCAATGGAGATTTGCATGAGTCGATCAAACATCATCACTCTATACCAATTGTGGAAGGTCTTTCGAGGGTTTTTGTTGGAGAATCCTTTGGTGATGGGCATACCTTTGCCAATCCCAGATGGGGAATACAAAAAAGTTTGCCCTTCTCGGGGAATGTTCCTTACTTGGCCCTGTAGACTTATATAGATCCTATCAAGGATCAACATTTAAAGGAAATAAGGCCTCCATCACCAAAATCAGTGAAGACAACACCAAAACCGATCAAAACGATGCCCAAACCAGTGCCAACAACACCAACTAGGGTCAGACTTCCATTCACAAGATCCAACATCCCTCGAGACATGCCAGTCTTCCTACGCATCCTTTATAAATTGCTACAACCCCATGATTGAAACTCAACATACACATTCTCTGGAAATGCATCTGTATTTGGATGCAAACATGAATTCATGGCGTTATGGGGTGATTTGGAAAACCTTTGGAGATGTGAGCAAGTTGATCAAGCGATAATGTCAATCAATACCTTGTGAGTGATTTGATTACTTTTATTATTGAATTCGATTTTAATTACACTAAACATTATTACAAATACTTCTACCATGATATTGTCTAGGTATATTTTTTTTACGAGTAATCAAAAGAAGGGATAGATTGCATACATGTGCTTAGTGATGATACAGGAAATTGGTTATACAAAACAGGAAAAGATTGACTGCATTCGAAAATAACTAAGCCGGAAGGATAAGTTGCTTTTTGTTGCGCCATACACCGAGAGGTTATTTACTACATTCAATTTCTTTGCCAACATCGTTTCCACAAATTTTAAATAATAAATAAATTATCTTCTTCAGGAATCATTGAAGATTAATATTGATAGTACCCTCCACTTCCAACCGTCCAATGCATTCGTTGAGATTTTAGAAAGTGTAATGAAAAAAAATAATGAGCAAACAAATTGTTCGTTTCACATGGTCGAAATTAAGGTGGTCTACCAAGTTGTTAATTTCCTCAATACTATACTCAATTATTTGATGCATTAGTCTTAATAACTTATGTTTCTTGCATATAGTACATGAAACAACCTCAAACTTAGGAGTGCGGCTATTACGTCATGTTATACGCATCCGAGTGCATAGAGTAAATCAAGGAAGACGCACTTGAACTTGAAAAGGTATTTGTACATTTGAACGCAGTAAGTTTCCTAACTAACCTTTGCCATAATATTTAATACTATAATTTTATTTTCAGATTTTCAAAGAGGATTGAAACCCTACTCGCGCGAAGATATCAATAATGCGTGGAATTCAATGGCCCAACATCTAAATCTAAATCGGTCACACAAACTGGGAAATCCCAATATTGGTAGGGACACTCAAGTTAGATAAAAAATTAACCTTTGAAATGTCAGAATAGATTTGTAGTTATTTCTATTCATATCTATAGAATATTGTTTGGTTAATGATTTATATTGCTTGGTTAGCGTTATCTATAGATTTTTGTTTACTGGCAAGATATTATCATGTATTGTATTTAAATTGTGGCTGTGTATCGAGGTTGTTTTTGTGTCGGGAATTTTAATGAAACAAAATTTTTACCAAAAGACCATATTGGATTTCTAAGTCCAGAAACAATTTCGTCCCTTTTATGTAAATTTTGCATAGGTCAGAAATATTTTTTCCAAACTCGGAATCAACAGAGCCGACATAGTTTTCAAACTTGGAAACTAATTTAGGCAATTAAATGTTCAGCCAAAAATTTCCAGAGAGAGACCAAAAATGTCACACGAGCTCGAAAAAATAAATTTCTTTTCATAAATAAATGAAACACAGTTATATTAGGTTTCCATGTTCGGAAAAGGAGAACAGGAGTATACCATAGTTTCCAAGTTTGGAAACAAATGAAAGGCGGTGTCTGGGGCTAATTAAAAGTGGTTTTTAACCACCTTTAATTGCAATATTTAAAGGCGGTTCTGGGAACCACCCTATTTTAAAGGCACAACCATTAAACGTACTAAAAAAGGGCCAATAAATTTCCGATAGAACCACCTTTAATAGGCAATTCCTACACTAGTAAATGTATATTATAGGTATTAAACATTCCACTTCACTTGTATATTGTGTGTTTGTTCATTCATAATGTTGAACACTTGTGGCCTTTTTGGTAGGGTGTGAAAATATTAAGGGACCGTGCAAGTATAATTCACCCGATTTAAGAACATCGTATAAGTATGTTCAACTTTTTAAATATTTCATTGAGATAGCTTCTAAACATGCAAGGATGGAAAATTGTTCATACATTTGTTATCCTTGTTAAAGATTGCAAAAAATGATGTTTATGTGGAAGTACGTGGAATGCATGAACATTTCATGTACCGGGGTTTTGAAGGATCGTATAAAAATTGGAAAAGAGAAGTTGGGGATGTACGTGATGATATCAAGGTGGATTACAATGATATGTTGGATGATTTATCAGAGGATGTAGCTAGGGAGTTTGTCAGTAGACCGGAGAGATCGAAACATACTTTATTGAGCATGATTCTTAGCATGGTGAATTTGAAAGCTAAATGTGGCCACTTTGGCAAGGGAATGACAGAACTGCTTCAGTTGATACAAGATATTTCTCAATCTTATGCATGACCGTGTTTACGCTGGTAAGAAGATACTATCACATGGGAATGGAGTTAGAAAAGATTCATGCTTGCCTGAATGATTGTATGCATTATCGAGGAAAGAAATATGAATTTAGATATTGTTGTAAAGTATGTAATGAGCCATGGAACAAGTCGAAGACTGGAAATGTTGATGTGGGCAGTGAGGTTGTTACAAAGATGATTAAACGAATGCCAGTAAAGGTTATATGGTACCTTCCAATAATTCCTAGGTTGAAAAAGTTGTATGCAACAAGGAAGTTTGAAAGTGATTAACATACCATGCTGACAGGTTGAAACTCATTAACAATCTTATCCAACACACCTCAAATGGTGATCTATGGAAGAATATTGATGACATGTACTCGAAGTTTGGCAATGAACCACAAAACTCGGAGCTAGGGCTATCGACCGATGCTTTGAACCCGTTTGGAATTTGAGTAGTACCCAAAGTTTGTGGTCTGTCATGGTGGTGATTTACAATTTACCCTCCTGGTTAATGATGAAACAAAAGTATGTTATGCTATTATAGATAATTCTAAGGCCTAAACAATTGGGTAGTGACGACGATGTATATCTTGAAGTGTTGGTTGATGACCTGCGGAAGCTTTGGCATGCGGAGAACTAGATGTATGATGGTTACTGTGGAGGTAGCTTTGATGAAAGCAATAATGTTTTGTACCATTAACGAAACCTAGTGTACAAAAATTTATCTAAATATTCAATGAAATATCACTACACATATCTGATCAGCATCATTATGCATGCACTAACTAATGTATTTGGCACATTTGCTATTAGGTTTTGTTTGGTTAATTTCTAGTTTTAGTAAGGTTTACACGACAAGGATTTAGATGACCATTTTTTGTTTTCCTATCTAAATCCCGAGTTTTGTAAACTTAATTGGAACTAATGGCTACATTATATTCACGGGCACCTAGATCTTCCTTTGTGATCTTACTAGTAGGTTGCTCATGAGTATTTTGTTGGCATTTTTTAGAAGGCCACTCGCAAGGTTGGTAGTAGATATTAGAAGGTCATCGGAAAGGATGGTAGAAGACTAAAGGCCATGAGTCAAATTATGGTAGAAGATAGAAGGGTCGAAGAAGGAAGACAGAGAATAAGAGGAATTGAGATCCGAGAGTCGTAGATAGTTTTTAGGAACGATCCAAGAAGAATCAGCATCTATATAAGGTAACATTGGATTTGTCTTCTTGAGCAATATAAAATTGACTACAAGAACTCTCAAAATGGATCAACGGTTCATCCATAGCGGTGCAAACAAATTTTGGAAGGAGAAGGACTGACCGGCCTCATTCCAGAGACCTCCATCACAGACGTGCCAATGGCATGGATCATGCTAAGAGGTATCTATACAAAGCGTTACAGCCATTTCGGTTGTGCCATGGCCCCTTGGCACGAGCCATTTGGTGCAAAACATCATGTGACACCCCAATCCTTTGTGACGCTAAGTATGGACACGGACCGTGCCGTATTACACGATCTATGTCATTTCAACTCCATAAATACAAAGACCAGCTTATGGGGTGTGAAGAACAACACGACCCGCATCATTCAACTGATCAAGAAGTACTCTCAGCTGACGGCCCACGCCAAATAAAGCAGGTGCGCATATGAGAAGACCAAGACTAAGCACCATCCAAAGGATATTTGAGCCAGCACGGCCGGTGCCAAAGTCACCCAGCATATCCCATGCCAACGACAACTAGCACGGCTAGAGCCACACGAGCCATCCCACACAAATTGCAGCTACTAGAGGGTTTTGGCTTATTTTGGGCTTTTTTCAAGGCCCAATTCCCCCCTACTTCTATATATAGGAGGCTTTAGTCTATTAGGGAAAACAAAGTAGGCATAATGTACATATTTTCTCTCTCTTGGTAGGTAGAAGGAAGAGGAGAGTTCTCTCTCTCTAGAATACTTCTTCTCTTTTCCTTCCCTTTACTTTTATTTTCTTCATCTTATTTTCTTAGATCCATGGCATTTAACTCAATATTTGATATGGATCTAATTCATAGGGATTAGTTAATTTTCTTGGGGTAGTATTTGTATTCATGAATTGATTTTGGATTTTTGAGATTTATAGATTACCCTATCTTTATGCCCGATGAATAGTTCTGCTTGATTTATGCTTTCCACGCTTGTGATATTTATGCTATGCCATTATATGATGCATCCATGCATGTATGGTAGTGTAATATCGTACTAGGCTTCATTGATATCTGGGGAGTGTTAAATTATGGAGTAGGTTCAAGAACAATGGGGAGATGAGTGCATTCATGTTACCATGACATAATATCTTTCTATTTGTTAAACCATAATTATAATTGGCTAGTTGTGCGAGAAATCACATGTCAGGCGGTCGATTTGGCAAATCCTGACGAGGGAAAACCCTTGGCTTACCCCGATGGATTAGCAAGATTGTTTGTAGAAACTAGAGTTGTGCCGACTCTAGAGTCATCACAAGATATCATTTCCTTTGCCTCTCTAGACCTAGGGATTAATATCCATAGTGGAGTGTCCGGGATGTAATGCCCTCACTTTCAAATCTAACGGTTGGGACCTATGTGAGGCATTACCCTTTTAGGCGGGCTTTGTTCCTCTAAGGGGGAGCGTGTCAGCATTGGGAGTGACATGACAAGGATATATCATGGAGTCCTACGATTAGAGTGCATCCCTAATTATGGAGATAGTGAGATATGCATGTATTGGTGGTAAGTACTTCATGTGGAAGACGAAGGGAAATACCTAGTGGTAAGTTTTGGTTTCGGATTGGTGTACAACATTACTATTGCAGTTTTTAGTTTGGCAGGAGAGTAGCCATTTGTTTTGGCTTTGTATGGATTGGTCTAGTATCAGGTTCTTATTTTTTGGTTTGGAAGGAGATTAGCCTTTCGTTTTGGCTTTGTCTGGATTGATCTAGAACCAGGTTTGGGTTTGGCAAGGGAATTAGCCATTTTTTGGCTTTCTTTGGATTGGTCTAGAACTAGGTTAATATCTTAACCTTTTCCATTTTGTATTTCTACGGTCTAGATTCCGGTTCTTTTGTCAACTGGGTTCATAAGGTTGTATTCATTATCAAATAAATGGTATGAATGAACTACATGTTTAATATTGTTCATTTTTTATGCACCATTTCTTATTACAAACATCATATTCCTTCATAATCTAGGTAGTTATCCTTCAACATTGCAAACTTGAACTACATTCAAACATATGATTGAACTGAATTCAAACATACTAAACATCCAGCAAACTCTTCTCCAATGCCTTCATCAAACTAGTCTATTACAAATAAAGGACTAATTTCAAACCATCCAACAAAAAGAATTCATAGCACACAGGCTAGGGGACAATCACTTTAGCACAGAACATCGTTCAATTAACACTAATAACCATCATTGCAAGGAATATCGCAATAACGAAACACACCAAACGAGAGTTATTCACCTTCCCACAAATTTGACGTCCAGCACAAGCTCGCCTTTGAGATCGGCAATTTGAACCCTACAATCCTAACGCTGCCTTTCAAGCTCACCTTTCAGATCAGCAACTTCGCCGCCTAACTTTTCCATCCCTTCCTCCAACATACTTTTCCTCTACTAAATTCCATGAATAATCTCAGACGCAACCTCACATTCCCAGCAACCCTCACCACACCATCTGAAAAAATTGCAAGTAGCTCAACCTAATGGAAAACAATAAAACTTCCTTCCCTGATTCTCCGGCGTGTTAGTGGTAAAAATGTGGCAACAGCGGCCACACGTGCATCTCAAGTATCCTCCCACAAACAAACTGGAGGAGATGGAGAAGATGCAAGAATTCAACATGATACAAATCGGATTGGATCGAAATATTTGGTGCTAAACATAGAAAAACACGGAGAAGGATTTGAGGATTTGAGAGGCGACAGAGGAAGATTAATAAGGAGACAATGACGACTTCAAATTTGAAAATATAGGAAATGATGGCGGATGAAAATTGATTTTGGATTTGAGTAAATTGCATCTAGGTTTGATTGTTTTAAATAGAAAACATTTCTATTTTGTAAATTTACTAAACCACCCCTTACCTTACCGGAAAATATAGTCACGTGTCTTGCACGTGAAATGTTTTACCAGAAAATTGGCCTGAATCTGGTTTTGAGGACCGAACAAATTGTTTGGAATTTGTGGGGTACTAAACGAGGGTTTTTTTTGCAATTGGGGACCAAAACATGGTATAAGATGCTATGTCGAGGACCAAAAAAATAATTTAGTCATAAAATTATATATATACCCAGCTAAGTCGGAAACCCGAAAGGGCGACTTAGGTAACAATGGGAAAAGCCCGGATAGGTCGAAAGACCAAGGTAAAAATGAGAGGCAAGCCTCGGCTAGGTTGAAAAACCTCGGAAAAATGAGAGGCCGTGTGGAAAAAGGTGAGAAGTGAGCTCAACGTGTATGAACGCTAGGATGAAAACCTAAAAGGGCTCCTAGGCAAAATGAGAGAAATTGAGAGAAAGCGGAAACTAAGTTGAGGTTCCTTTGGCATTATCCTTGGTTGTAACTAAGTTGAGGATCTTTAAATTTATCCTTAGTTACAACCAAGTTAAGGATCTTATGGATTATCCTTTGTGGTTTTTCGGCAACATCTCTTGGATTTCTTTTGGCGTCTTATTTGTTGGAGTAAGCTAGTTTGATACTTATCATTTTTTCTTATCTTTTTCTTCTCCTGATTTGGTTGTATATATTACTTAGTCTCTTTGGGGAGTGTGAGAGTTGTGAGATTCTTACTTCTTTGGGGGAACTAGGGAAATTTAGGAACAAGTTGAATGCATTAGTTAACTTATCCATGCATGCTACATTCCTCTTGAATATCTGCTTTTTTTTTACGCGAGGATGAGTAAAGGTTTATGTGTGGGGTAATTGATCTGCACTATTATGCATGTGTTTAGTAATGCATTCAGCACATTTGTTATTAGGTTTTGTTTGGTTGATTTCTAGTTTTAGTTAGGTTTACACAACAAAAGGTTAAGATGACCATTATTGGTTTTATTATCTAACTTCCAAGTTTTGTAAACTTAATTGGAACTAATGGATACATTATATTCATGGGAACCTAGAGCATCCTTTGTGATCTTACTAGTAGGTCGCTTGTGAGTATTTTGTTGCCATTTTGTAGAGGGCCACTCTCAAGGGTGGTCATGTGCAAGGATGGTAGAAAACTAAAGGCCACGAGCCAAAATGTGGTGGAAGATAGAAGGGTTGAAGAAGGAACACAAAGAAGCGGCGCAATTGAGATCCGAGAGTTGTACAGAGTTTTTCAAAATGATCCAAGGAAAATCGGCATCTGTGGGTGGTACCATTGAATTTGTCTTCTTGATTACTATAAAATCCACTGCAAGAACACTCAAAATGGATCAGTAATTAATCTATAGTGGTGTAAACAAAATTTGGAAGGAGAAGAACTGGTCAGCCTCGTGCTAGAGACCTCTCAAATGGACATGCCATCATATGAAGGGGTCGGGCTTATCACCCAACCTCAACGTATTCCCATGCCCGCATGCATGTCACAATTGTGATGCAGTCCCATGCCCCTTAAGGCATGTCTGCGAACCCATCTCTCAAAACCGCGATGCACATGCCTCTGGGTCATCCAGTGCCGACCGCCTAACCGCTCAAGGCCTGTGATGTCCCTCTCGATGCCTGCAACACGTTGTGCACAATGCCTGAGCCATTTGTTCCCAACAAATGTGTGCATAGCACCTGGTCGCCTACCTGGCCAGCACACTAAGTGTTGAGTCACGACCCGAGAAGACATTTCCTAAGCTCCATGACCTAAAATCCTTCTCTTTTGCTTGTAATAGACATAGCTATTAGATTAACTTGGTTTCTTTCCTAAATGTCCAGGCCTACGTACCTTGTTTCCTTTGACCTTTGTTTGCCTATGTACCAGATACTCATGAGGACGTTTGTACAGCATATATGTGGAGTACTGAGCTACCCACATCCGGTTACCTTTTTCAATATATTGAACATGAGTGTTTGCTCCCCAGTTTTTGGGCCTTATATTGTATTTGTGGCTTGTGTGTGTGAATCTTTGCTCCCAATCCAAACTCGTGTGTGTATTTCCACTGCATACTCAACCACGTCCCTCCAAAGGGTTAGTGTACTGAGAGCAACCAAGCTGAGTGTGACACACCTAGGAAATCAAACGGTAGTTGTGACACTCTAGCACGGCTAGGCCGCATGGTTAACCCTTTGAGAGAGTGACCAATGGAAGTTGATATCAGAGCTCAAGCAATCCTTAAGAACATAGTGAATGGTCGTCACTATGTCGAAAAAGACCGATCAGTTGGAGAACATTGAGAGAGTTCTCTTTGATGAGGCACAAGGGTTCGGGAACATAGATGACCGAGTGGATCTTATGGAATCGGATGTTTCCATTATCAATAGAGACATCGATGTGGCCAACATGAAGGTTGCTTGTCAGGATGAGAAGATCGCTGAGCTGAGGGAAGCTTTGGAATCTCGCGAGTCCGACACTGCGAAGATGAGAGGCACCATTGAGAAGCTTGGAAAAGACGTGCGCATACTCATGCAAGCTGTGCTAAACTTATCCCGAGGTGGGGGAGGTAGAAGTGGTGTCCTTGCTGTGCACAGATGGAAAGTCCCTGAGCCTAAGAAATATGATGGGGCACGTGATGCAAGAAATCTTGATAACTTCTTGTACGAGCTAGAATACTTTAAGGAAGTAGAGATAAATTCGGAAGCTGAGAAAGTCACTATTTCCACAATGTACTTGGAGGGCTCTTCTTTGGTATGGTGGCGATCTCAAGACATGGAGATAAAAGTGGGATGCCTGGCCATCGACACATGGGATGAATTGAATCTCAAGGTGAAGCAATAATTCATGCCCACCAATGTGAAGGAATATCCGTTGTGCATATATGTGCATTTTATGTGCATATATTAGTACTATTTTGGGTTACTTTTATGCTCTTTTATTGTCAAGAGCTTTTGTTTTACCTTGAAATTCTCTTAGGAGGGGGTAAGAGAAACTTTACGCTCTTTTACCTCTTCTAAGTCAATTTTGTGTGACAAGGAAAGAACACATAGGCAATGAAGATCGGAGGCCATTGAAGATCACATTTTCGAAGACTTTTGAAGACTTGCTTTGAAGACATGAAGACCGGAGGCCATTGAAGACCATTTTTTGGAAACATTGAAGACTTGAAAAATGGGAGGAATTGCTATGAAGATGATTGTACACCACAAGAAGAAGAAAAGGAAACAAGGCAAAATTCTGGCACCAGTCGTGAGTTGCAATGGCCTCATCGCAATACCGTCGCGAGTCGGAACGTGCCCGTCGCGAGTCGCGACCAACGGGTGGCCAAAATTTCACCTTATCCTTTTTTACTATAAATGGCACTCTCTTTCCTCTCATTCACAATCTTCTTCATCTACATTTTTTGGTACTGTTTAGAACCCTATTTTCTTCCATTTTCATCTTTGAATTTTCTTGTTTTATGTTTGGTTGTTTAGCATTAATTATTATGAACTCTTGTAGCTAATTAATTATTAATTAAAAGTATTAACTTTGAGAGGTACGGCGACGACCTCCCAAATTTTGGCGCCATTGCCGGGGAAGAGGCATTTATTTTTATGTGTTAGGGAATATTATGTGTGATTATATGCTATTTGTAAATATTTGTTAGTTTGCTTTTACTTTGATTTCTTAGTTGATTTTCCATTTTCACTTGGCTTGGAGATGTATTGTTCGAGTTCTTGGTGTATGGTTTGTACGCGATCCTCTTCACAAGAACCCCTACACTACGACCCCGAGTTGGAGTTGAATTTGAGAAGGGCTAGGAGGCTTTCTTTGGAAAGTTTTAATAACACCCCTCCTAGTGACCATTTTGTGGATACATCTTCCTGAATGGAACATCTAATCGAGCATGAAGATGAGTATCCAAGAGGGGAACCTCACCATCCTCCTCTCTAAGGGCGAGCCCCTCCTTTCCACCAAAGAGAAATCCCTTTGGGGTAACCTTTGTTGAGAGACATCATGGCCCCAAACCTCGATCAACAACCGATGTGCATCAAGTATCCTGTGGTTGGACCGAACACATTGAGCTAAAGACCGGGTTTATCAACATGCTACCCATCTTCCTTGGTAGGCAAGGGGAGAATGCCAACAAACACCTCACCGATTTTTACTTCTTGTGTGGAGGTACAGTCCCCCATGGAGTGGATAAAGATTTCTATAAGTTTAAGGCATTCTCGTTCACTCTGAGGGATGGTGCAAGAGATTGGCACCACTACCTACCGCCCAAGAGCATCAAGAGTTGGCTTGATATGAAAATGAAGTTTCTAGCCAAATACTTCCCAGCCTCTAGATCCGCCGCCCTGAAGAAGGATATAAGAAACATCCTCCAATGGCACGAAGAATCCCTCTTAGACTATTGGGAGAGGTTCAAGAAGCTTCTTGCAAGTTGCCTTTATCGAGGTTATTCGGAGGGGGATTTGGTTTATTACTTCTGCAATGGTCTCCTTGATGAAGATCAAAGGTTGGTGAGAAGTTCTTGTGGTGGTACCCTTGGGAACAAAACATCCTCTAAGGCCATGCAAGAAACTTTATCTCAAGGGCCGATTTGAGAAGGTGGAATCCAATGCCCGCAAGTGACTCTTCAAATAGTGGAAAGCTCAAGGATCAAGTCTCGGCCCTTGCATCCATGGTGAAATCTTTGATGGCAAAGCCCAGAAATGCGCCACATGTTAAATCATGTGAAATTTGTTACTTGGCGCATCCTACGGACACTTGCCCCACTTTCCAAGAGGATTATGTTGAAAAGGTAAGTGTCATAGGCTATCCAAGGAATCAAGGCTATCAAGGAAACCAAGGATATCAAGCTGGGCAAGGCTACCAAGGTAACCAAAGCTACCAAGGTTATCATGGGTACCAAAACTGGCCGTACAATTCAGGAAATTGTGATAACCCAAACCTTCGGTATGGAAATCCTCAAGGAAGCCAAAACCCTCACCTATATCATCCTCCTCAACAACAATATATGCCACCTCAACAACAATTTTAAAGGCTACAAGACAAACCCCGAGACCAAGGGAAGAGCTCGGGGCTAACAGAAGATGAGGTGATGCAAGCCATGCACCGGTTGGGAATGTGTCCGGAGAAAAGTGAGAAATTACAAGATAAATCCAAAGCAAGCATCAAGAACTTGGAAACCAAAGTGAGACGAATAGCTTAAGTGGTGAATCAGATGGAGGCCAGAGAAAAAGGAAAACTTCCCTCCTAACCAAAAATTAATCCTCGACAAAATGTGAGTTCAATCTCATTGATAAGTAAAAGGGAAGTGAATGAGCCCCAAGCAAGGGTTCTTGTTAAGTAGAAGGTTGAGAAAGAAGAAGAACATGAGAAGAAGGCAGAAGAGTTGGCCAAGGAGAGCTAAGGAGAAGAAACAGAGGTGGAGACATTTGTACCAAGACCGGGATCAAATCCCAAAACCTTATCCCCACCTCACAAGAAATTAAGAGGGGTGGAGATACCTATCTATGTGCTGGAACCACCATTTCCGGAGGCACTAAAAGATAAGAGGACCAAGCAGGACACCAAGGACATCTACGAAGTCTTTCGTAGATGCGAGGTAAATATCCCACTTTTAACTGCTCTAAATCAAGTTCCTAGGTATGCTAAATTTCTTAAATAATTGTGTACCATCAATAGGAACCAATAATTGAAGAGTAAGAAAAAGAGTTTGAAGAGTGAATATGTCTCTGCCGTGTTTGATAACGAGATGCCCCCTAAATGTGATGATCCGGGGATGTTTGCAATCCCTTGTGAGATAGGAGGCAAATGTGTTAACAAGGCCATGTTAGACTTAGGTGCTTCAATCAATGTGATCCCATATTTCGTGTATGAAAGTCTAAACCTAGGCACTTTGCACAAAACTGGGGTTGTTATCCAACTAGCCAATCACTCTAGCATATACCCGAAAGGTATTGTGAGGGATGTGTTGGTGAAAGTGGATTCTTTAACATTCCCCACTGACTTTTATGTTCTTGAGATGGGAGGTGATAGTAGCTCTAAACCTATCCTTTTAGGAAGGCCACTTCTGAAGACTTCAAGGACCATAATTGATGTGCATAAAGGAACATTGACCATGGAATTTAAGGGGCGGAGGGTAGAATTTGACACTAATAATTCTATTGATCACCCTAGTAGATATCATTCTTGCCAAACTATTCATGTTATTGATGACGAAGGGCAAGATGAAATTGAGCTCAGAAATGGTAGTTCCTTAAATGTTTCCATAGATAATGTTTTGAGTGATAATTTAATTTTAAATGTTGTTAGTACTAACTTGAAGGAACGCAAATCCGAATGCACTCTTGGGGGCACAGCATCCATTCCTTTTTGTCTGTCCACGTGTAAGCCAGTAATGGTGTTTTTCCCTCCTTCTCTTGAGAAGACTTCGGTGGAAGAGTGCAAAGCGCCACCGAAAGCTCTTAAATGTTCATCCCTTGGAGAAGGAGAACTAACCCCGAATTCTTACGTGCTTGAGATCACCATGGAACAAAAAGGTGAGTTGTTAGAGATGTTAAGGGAATATAAAGAAACCCCAAGCTACTTGAAGGAGGTTTTGTTAGGGGACAATGTGAATCCCGATTGTTTTTACCCTAACCAAGAAAAAGGGACCGATCATCTCGGTTCATTTTGTGAGTAAAACCCAAGGAAAGGGAGTAAGTCGTGCCGAAAACATTAAATAAACTTGGTTTTGATTATCCGGATCATCATTCATGACTTTCCGTTGATAATTTTTTGTTTTGAATTTTATCATTATGTTTCATTGTTTGGCTTTATGCTTTTCACGGGTTGTTTTCTCCATAATTTTGTAGCAATATTAAAGCCAAGGCACTGGACTTTTGAAGGGAGAAATGCTTGGAGTCAAGAAGGAAAGACTTGGACAAGAGAAGGAATCAGAAAAAATATTTCTAAGTACCAGTTCAGTAGCGAATAAGGACCACATCGTCGCGAGTCGTGATTCGCGACCACATCATCGTGAGTCAAAAGAATTCAATTCTTGGATGAGAATTCAGTCACTTTGGGTGAGAATTCAGCTCTTGGATGCCACTTTCTGCAAGTCGCGATGACCTCACGAGGTCTCATCACGAGTCGCGAAGACATCTTGAGGGATTTCATCGTGAGTCGTGACCAAATAAGGGATTTTGGCTTAAAATGGGGGTCTTGGCCAAAACTTTCTGCAAGCACGATGGCCTTGCGAGGACCTTGTCGTGACTCGCAAAGGAGTGGTCACGAGTCCTGATGTACTCAGAAATCTTGTGCTAAAATGGAGGTCTCGGCCTCCACTTTTTGCCAGCTGCAATGGCCTTGTAAGGACCTCATCGCGAGCTCTTGAGACATACCCCCTCGAGACCACGAGGCAGCAAACCTTCAACTCGAGTAGAAATTGAATGACTATCACACTCTCAAGGCCAGTCCTCGAGACATATCCCCTCGAAACCTCAAAGCCCTGAACCTTCGACTCGAGCAGAACATGAAAGCCCATCATCTTCTCGAGGCCACCCATTCAAGACATCACTACCTCGAGACCTGAAAGCCTTGAACCCTTGACTCGAGCAGAACCATAAAGTCCATCATCTTCTTGAGACCACCCCTTCGAGACATCCCCACCTCGAGGAAGCAAGCCCTCGACTCGAGCCAAACCATAAAGTCTATCACCCTCTCGAGGCCATCCCTTCAAAATATCACCACCTAGAGACCTCGAGGCAGTAAGCCCTCAACTCGAGCTGAACCATAAAGTCCATCACCCTCTCAAGGCCAGCCCTTTGAGACATCACCACCTCGAGACCTCGAGGAAGCAAGCCCTCGACTCGAGCCAAACCATAAAGTCCATCACCCTATTGAGGCCAGCCCTTTGAGATATCACCCCCTCTAGACCTTGAGGTAGCAAGACCTCCACTCGAGCCAAACCTGAAGTCCATCATTCTCTCGAGGCTAGCTCTCAAGACTAGCCTCTCGAGACATCGAAGCTGAGAGCCCTCGAGGTGTCATCTTTCATCCTCGAGCCTAACTTCTCGAGACCTCAAAGCTGCAAGCCCTAAAAGTGTCACCTTCCATCCCTGAGCCTAGCCAGACCTAATGCCTCTCGAGACCACTCATTGCGAGTCACGATGAACATGTCACAAGTCACAACAGTCATACAAATTTGATTTAAATAATGGGATAAACCCATTTTTCCACAAACATATCCACAATCCACCACTACTCTTCATCTTCTCCCGTTACACTTCACCATCCTCAACCTGTCCTCCACCAACCACTGCCGCTCGCCACCGCCACTAACAGTCACCCTCCACCACTCAAAACCACCACTCAAAACCACCACTCCATAACCCATCCTTTCTTCCAAACCACCACCCACAAATCGAAAGAATTCTTTGAAGAACACAAACCCTAGAATTTGGAGGTTTTGTCACTTTTAGTAATTCAATTTCGAATTGATTGTGGGCTTCCTTGTTTCTTCTTCCTACGCATCTTAGTTGTACATTTTTTCACTTTATTGAGCTTGAATTTTGATTATGAATGTCTACTCTATTTTTTTATGGATATTGTGTAGATTATGTGTGATGCCTTAGGAAATTGAATTGTTGGATCTTAGTTGATTTTGGTGAATAAATTATGCCTGCAATTTAATTTGATGGGTATTGTGTGCATATTTTGTGGTTGCAGTTTGTATTGTGTTATACTTGTTTGAGTTAGGATTGTGTGCATTTGTGTTGTTGTGGCTGAGAATAGATTGTGACTTATGCTGGATAGGAGGCATGTTTGCCCTTGATTCAACATAGTTGTTATTTGGATAAAATGTTATTGTGCTTTGAAATGTTATTTTGCTTAGGGTAGTTTAGCCATGGGACGTGAATGTTGACATGGTGAATGTCCTAATGGTGGCTAAGCTAGTTGAGCACAACTGTGGTTTTGAGATATAGCATACTGATTTCAACTATGTGAACTTCATGGATTTGAGAATATGGGCTTGTTGGACATAGTATGGATAGTATATGCAATTGTGATTAGGACATAAACTAGTTAACTTGATTTTGATTCGGCTTGTAATGATGAACTAGTTTAAGGTTGAGTATGAGTTTGGAATATTTCATATACACATATTCATGTGTGTTTGACTTGTTTGCTATGATTGTTAGATATGGACCCACGAAGAGACCTAGGGCACCCCCCCCCCCTCCGAGGTGGGCACCCTGGCTGCTTCACCTTGGCCTCTTCCACTGGCTCCAAAATTGAGCCATGTGCCTCCCCCTCCGGATAGGTACATGGGTTTAACCCGGATTACCAGGTCATATGTGGAAAGGTGGGAGGCCCTAGAGAAGTGCCAACTCAAGGAGGCAAGCTTTGTTGATGTGACAACATTAGATGCTCTTGGCCTTACTTAGCCTATCAGATGCCTCCTCGCAAAAGGGAGAATGGAAAGGTTTATGAGTAGGAGCGCACCCTCTTACCGGAGGTACACACTGGAATTCTTGTCCACGGTCCGTATAAGCAGCATGAGAGGCAATCAACCCTGCGAGAGGTACATTGCTTTTCTCTTACATGATATATCTAAGCAAATGACCGTCTCACAAATTGAAGACACCTTTGGAATTGACACCGCAGAGATATGGGCCAGGCTGGACCCACAAGCCTAGGAGCGATCAATTGAGGATGACATGCACCTTTGGAATGTCATCAACATGAGGCCAAAGAATTCCCATGATAAGAGTAACGACATCATACACCCTGCACTCCGTTATGTGCACCGTCTGTTGGCTAGCACAGTACTTTGCTCCGTGGAGCTGATGAATGTGCCAGACAATGACATTCACTTTCTGTGGCACTTAATGAATGAGGGGATAGGATATAGGCTGTGGACAGAATTGTGGATGAAGAGTATCGTGGAGGTGGCAGGAAAACCCAAGGGGAAGATCATGGTCAGAGGCATGATAGGCCTTTTAGCAGAGTACTTGGGATTGGTTTCTCTAGCTGACTTTCCACGCTTAGGGAGGCACACGTCCTATCTTATCGCCACTGAGAGGTTAGTTAGATTTGAGAAGCTCGGTGCCATGTGTACCACGGGGCACTTCCATTGGTTGTATGGTGCGAGGAAGGTCACATTCTTGGCACTTCCTCAGCCCAACAAGATGAAGCTAGAATTCGACACACTTCTAGGAGACTTGGCGATTTCCCTAGACTCCTCATGTAGAGATGATTTCTAGTGTGAGCTCTGTGACCTTGGCCCAACTCCTGTCTAGTGATGATAGCACTCTACCTCCCTCTGAGCGACAGCAGCAACACTCCCAGTACCACTCCACACAGCCTCCACCAGAGACAGAGCCCATGCAGGAGGACGATGTGCCACCTCACTATTCCCAGCCTCTACCGGACTTCTACGAGTGGATAATACAGACTATGTAGGATGGATTCTGTCGACATGACAGCATGATATTGGAGAACAATGTATTTGTCTCCTAAACCTTGATTGACATGGACGAGGAGATTAACCACTTGTCAGCTCGCATCCATGAGGTACAGTCCCAGGCAGGCGGTATCTCAGGTCCCTATCTAGGAGTAGAGAGGTAGAGAGTGAGGAGGCATAGGAGCACAGAATGGCTGGCACAGTATCAGCAGCGCTACTTTGGCGGTGGCCCTTCTTCATCACATTATTGATTTTGTGAGCACCATATCTTTACCCTTTCCATACTTTGCTTTGTATGTTTTTCCCTATTGTCTACATTGAGGGCAACGTAGTGTTCTATGTATAGGGAGGGCTATCTACTACTTTGAGGCAATTGGGATTGGAGACACTTTTGCATAACTCTTTTGTTTTGTTTTGGATATTTTCTCCTTTTAGTTTTGGGATGTTTTTCTTTTGATGTACTTGGATAATGTTGGCTTTGATACTTTTCTTAGCCTTAACATTTGGAAAGCACTTCGCTACTTTTTGGATTGGAGACATGTGAAAAATGCTGAAATTTTTTTAAAATAAAAAATAAAAAGAATCCCACTAAGTTGAAAACCCGAGAGGGAAACTTAGGCAACATTGAGGGCCCGGATAGGTCGACAGCTTGAAAGGGCGACCTAGGCAAAAATGAGAGGCTAAATGTGCAAAAAAAAGTGAGATGTGAGCCAAAGAAACATGATGTGTTGCAAGGATGAAAACTAGAAAGGGCTCCAAGGCAAAACGAGAGAAAACGAGAGAAATTGAAAAACGTTAAGTGTTCACTCATTTTCTGGCATTGGAGTCATAAGGTTGCGGTAATTATACGGATGGATTGGGTAGCTTGACATCTTGAGGACCTTTTGGGAGTGAAAAATTTAGCGGGAGAAAATGAAGTATGTTATGAAATTCTTGATCGTTAATATGCTTCGTTTTTAGGTTGATATATTGATATAAAGTGGAGCATGTGTTTTGAACCTTATACATGTCTTTAGCTTCACCTTGTATCATTGAATTTGGGATTATCAATTCGGGATTTGGAGATGTTTTAGGGATATCAATGAATTGAGGGGCTGATATGGTTTGGGTAGATTTAGGAATAGGTGTTGTGGGAAACTTCTCATTTGAACTTAACATTGGGATGTGTGATATTGAGTGTTTTGTGAGGTATTGATTTGAGGGAATAGTAGTTAGGATTTAGATACGTCATTTCCTTCACATGCTTAGATCTGTTATTACTCGAGGGTGAGTAAGGTTTAAGTGTGGGGAGGTTTGATATGTCCATTTTATATGCATAATTTAGTACTATTTTGGGTCAATTTTGTGCTCTTTTATTATCAAGAGCACAAAATTTTACCTTGAAATTCAATTAGGAGGGGTATGACCAACTTTACGCTCTTTTACCCCTTCTAAGTGGATTTTGCTTGGCAAGGGAAGAACACTAAGGAAATGAAGACTAGAGGCCATTGAAGATCACATTTTTGAAGACTTTTGAAGAGTTTCTTCGAAGACATGAAGACCGGAGGACATTGAAATCCATTTTTGGAAACATTAAAGACTTGAAAAATGAGAGGAATTTCTATGAATATGATTGTACAACACAAGAAGAAGAAAAGGAAACAAGGCAAAATTCTTGCACCCATCACGAGTTGCGATGGCCTCATCGCGAGTCGTGACGAGCCCGACGCGAGTCACGACCAACAGGTGGCCATAATTTCACCTTATCCTTTTTGTACTATAAATAGCACTCTATTTGCTCTCATTCACAATCTTCTTCATCTGTATTTTTGGTACTATTTAGAACCCTATTTTCTTCCATTTTCATCTTTGAATTTTCATGTTTTATGTTTGGTTGTTTAGTATTAATTAGTATGAACTCTTATAGCTAAACCTAGTTTTTGGGAGCAATTGACTAAGGCTTCCAAGCCCATGTCTTGAGAACAATTTGTAGCCTATTTAATACTCTTACTATTTATGCATTTTTGGAGTATTGAATATTTTTTTTAATGTCATTAATGTTATTGAAAGCTTGAGTATATGAAGTACTTGTATGATATGCTTGTTAGGGTTTTGGGGAAATGGGTTGATTTCCCCCTTTCTTGATAAGAATCCAAGAGTATGATATAGAGCTTTTGCTTATGTTGATGGATTGATAATTGCTAGATGAATATGATAATGTTGAACTCTTTGTCATGTTTTTTGCTTGTAGCAAATGAGAGAAGTCTATGAATGTCGATCGTTCTTGACTAATCTTGTGTAAATGCATGAATCGGTTAAATGCTTAAATACGGTGTAGTGTTTATAAGTGTTACTGAGCTTGTTGATTCTTCATGCTAAATGCCATCCATGGGATACCTTGAGTCATGTTTCAACTATGGCAGTCATTGGTGAGGTTTGACAAGAGATGTCGAATTCACTCTTGCAAACTACTATCTAAGAAGGATAGAAGTTTAGTCTTCACAACAAGTAGTGAAGGTAGTAAATAGGTTGCATGTTTAATGATGGATATGAGGTTTGGAAGTGGAATTCAATTGTGCCCAAGTTTCCGGTAATTGTTGTTTTCATCGTATCTTTAGTTATATTGCATGACTAGCATATTTCTCTTGCTTTGCTAGTAGTTGTTTTTCAATTTGATAACTTAGGATCAAACAAAATAAAAACCCCCCTTGTTTACATGCTTATATATATATCTACATGCCTAGTATGTTTTCTCCTATATATGTTTAAACACTTGAAAATATCCCTTTTCTCGTGGACGACCCCGACTTGCCATTACCTACTTAATTGTGAATAGGAAGCATTAGGGCATAAAATTATTAACTTTGAGAGGTACGACGATGACCTCCCAATGGCTTCAACCAGGGATCGAAGCCATGGACTAGACTCGAGCTAAGGATAGCTCATTGCACTGACTATAACTCAGTGGTGGCACTCATCGAAAGTCTTGATGACTATAATGGCGAAGGAACACAAAGGGTTGATAGGGTGATGAACGGTGCTACTGTTGCCAAGGTGGGAAATGGTGCGGGTGTAACTTCTCTCATAATGGGGAGTAAATTTAGACCCAGTCCAAGCGGAGGAGGTAGCTACAGGCCAAATTTGGGTATGGGAAGGAATGGGGGAAGCCCTAGTAAAAGTGTGGCTAGTTTAGTTGGGTCCAAACCAAGGTGGGATGGACAAACTGGGAAGTTGCGACTTGTGTGCGGGATATACAAAGGGAATTATACCCATGTTAACTGTCCAACGAAGTAGAGGATAACTGCTATGTTGCTCGAGGACTTAAGACAAATTTAGAGGCACTAAGCATGGTTGTTCAGGAGCATTCGGTTAAGGAGTCTGGGCCCAAAGAGGAAGAACCATGCTCCATGGAAGCATTGAATCAGTGGTGTAATTCTATGGTGAGATCAATAGAGCCAGGGTAGTTTAATCCATTAACGATGCCTGAGATCAATCGGGTGGTTGCTGCAGTGCGAGCAAGGAGAATAGCGGCTCAGTCAAGAAGAGCGGAGAAGGTTACACCTAAACTTGACAAACCTAAGATTCTCTGTGTCAAACCAATACATCGGACCAATGGAGCATTGATGTACATAGACATTCGCATGAATGGAAAACCCATTTGAGCGATGGTCATCACTGGAGCTAGCTATGTGTATGTCTCCAAATTAGAGGAATCAATATTAGGGCTCAAGTCGGAGAAAGTTGTGGGCAGGATGGAAGCCATTAATAATGAAGCCCAACCAGATCTGGGTGTTATGAGGTGATGCTCGGTCAATTTTGGCACCATAGAGACCACAATGGATTTCCATGTCATTAAAATAGATGACTCTAGTTTAGTCCTTAGCATAGAATTTCAGAGAGACGCAAGGATTTTCTTATACCCATATGGAAACTGCCTTTACATCTTAGGCACCAATTTTTGCACGGTTAAAGTAACTGCAAAGAGTTCACCAGGGGGTAAGATCTTGGCTTTGCAGCGCATTATGTGCATAAGACAAGATAAGGACTGCAGTTCAGCGAATCTCAGTTGGGAGAACATAAATGAAGGGTCAGAAGGGTCTACACCAGCAATGGGTTTGCCCAATGGATTCGAGAAGCTTTGGAAGAAATTCCAAGGATTGATCATATTTTGGGTTGATCCCTAGCTATAATAAATGAAGATTTGTTGAGCAATGAAAGTAGGAAACGTTCGTCGTTTGCCACGAAGATTTGGATTCCAAATATGTATCTTCCGGCTGCATACCCCATCAAACATCCTGTTTCGAGTCGTTTAAGCAAGATAAACCTTATAGGCCTTGATGGAGAAAGATGAGCCACCAATCACATCAACAACCCCTTGTTGTTCTACAAGGAAGAATGCAGAAATGCGAACGGGTGATGATGAGTTCCGGACAGCATCCAGAGTTAGATATTCCTTTGGTCATTGGTCAAGAAGTGGGTGCTATAAAATCAAGCCAGCTCAAACTGGAACTGAAGATAATCTGAGAACCATGGCTACATCAGAGTACACCAGCACCAATAATTGAATTAACCCCTTTCTTAAGGTAGAAGTGTACGAGAAAAATGTGGGTAGCGATGAACCTTGGAGGATTGATGGCTCTGAGGAATTTCACCAAATTGAGTGGGGGAGATTGTTACGGGATGGGCTCATCACCAAACCTCAACACAACCCCATGCTCGTATGCACACCACAACTGTGCTACGGTCTCGTTTCGCTCAATGCGTGTCTGTGAACCGGTCTCCCTAAACTGCACCGCACACACCTCTGGGTTATCTGGGGCCAACCGACTAACCGCTCACAGCCCGTGATATCCCCCTCTGTGCCAATGATGCGTTGTGCACAATGACCGACACATTTGTGCCTAACACCCGTGTGTGTGGTGCATGATCGCCTGCCAGGCCAGCACACTAATTGTTGAGTCACGGCCCGAGAAGACATGTCCCAAGCTCATTCTCCCATAAGTCTTCTCTTTTTCTTGTAATAGACTTGGCTAGTAGATTAGCTTAGTTTCTTTCCTTAAGGTCCAGACCTACGTGCCTTGTTTCCTTTGACCTTTGTTTGTCTATGTACCTGGTACTCGTGATAACGTTTGTACATCATGTATGTGGAGTATTTAGCTACCCACATCTGGTTACGTTTTTGCAATATATTGAAAATAATTTTTCGCTCCCCAGTTGTCGGGCCTTATATTGTATTTGTGGCTTGTGTGTGTAAAGTCTTTCTCCTAATCTAAACTCGTTTGTGTATTTCTACTACATACTTGACCACCTCTCTCTAAAGGCTTAGTGTGCTGAGAGCAACCAAGCTGAGTGCGATGCACATGGGAAATCAGGCGGTAGTCATGACACTCTAACATGGCTAGGCCGCACGGTTGACCCCTTGTGAGGTTTATCCATATCAAAGTGGCACAAGTTGTGGTTGGAGGTATCAACACGAACCATTCCACCCAGCACAAGCTGTTTCGGTTGGTGATAGCCATTTTGGCAGTGACACGGCCCCTTTACACGAGTTGTTTGGTGCAAAATGTCATGTGACACCCCAATACTTTGTGAGGCTAAGTATGTGCACGGACCATTCCATTTTACGCAGTTCGTGTAATTTCAACTCCAAAAATGCAAAGATCATCCCATGGGATGCAAAGAATGGCACAACCTGCACCTTACAACTGATCAAGAAGTACTCCTAGCCAAGGACTGCGCCAAAGAACACAGGCACACATGATCAGAAGTCCAAAACCAAGCCCCACCCAATGGACCATGTTAGCCAACACGGCCCGCACCGGAAGCACCTAGCACGAACTTTGCCAAATAGCACGGTCTGTGCAAAAGGCACCTAGCATGACCCGCTCTAACGATGGGTAGAACGTCCTGTGCCATGCGAGCCATCCCGCACACATTGTAGCCTCCAGGGTTTTTTGGCCTATTTTGGGCCTATTTCAAGCCACAATTCCCTACTTATACATATAGGAGCCTTTAGTCATCTTGGGAAAACTAAGTTGGTATAATGTAGATTTTTCTCACTTGGTAGGTAGAAGGAAGAGAAAAGTTCTCTCTCTCTCTCTAGAGAGTACTTCTTCTCTTTTCCTTCTCTTTTTTTTTCTTTTCTTCATCTTATTTTCTTAGATCAATGGAATTTAACTCAATATTTTCCATGGATCTAATTCTTAAGAAGTAATTAATTTTCTAGGGGCAGTATTTGTATTCATGAATTGATTTGGATTTTTGAGATTTATAGAATCTCCTATCTTTATGTCCTATGAATATTTGTGCTTGATTTATTCTTTTCACTCTTGTGGGATTTATGCTATGTCGTTATTATATTGCGTCCACACATGTATGGTAGTGTAATATCGTGCCAGGCTTCATTGCTATCTTGGAAGTGTTAGATTATGGAGTAGGTTCAAGAACATCGGAGAGATGAGTGCATTCATGTTACCTTGAGAGAATATCTTTCTATTTGTTAAAACATAATTCTAATTAACTAGTTGTGTGAGAAATCACATGTCAGACGGTCAATTCGGCAAATCCTGGCGAGGGAAAACCCTTGACTTATCCCGATAGATTACCATGGTTGTTTGTATCAACTAAAGTTGTGCCGACTCTAGAGTCATCACAAGGTATCATTTCCTTTTCCTCTCTAGGCCTAAGGATTAATATTCATAGTGGAGTGTCTGCGATGTAATGCCCTCAGTTTCATATCTAAATGTTGCAACCTATGTGAGGCATTTCCCTGTTAGGTGGGCTTTGTTCTTCTAAGCGGGGGTGCATTAGCATTGGGAGTGAAATGACAGGGATGGACTCTAGAGTCATAGGATTATAATGTATCCCTAATTACGGAGACGGTGAGATATGCATGTATTGGTGGTAAGTACCTCGTGTGACAGTGGAGTGTCACTAATACATTAGGCGCTTCATGTACCAAGCAGGAATGACCCTGAAGGCGGATACACTCAAATAAGTTACTTTGGTAAAATAACAAAAAATGGGAGTTAAATTATGTGACTTAAAAAGTTTTTTGTTTTCAAGTGTGATTGGGTGAACGAGACCACTGGAACTTGGTTGGACCCCCTACGCCTTATGTTGGTTGACCGTAGGAGACAAGGATTTCATATGGTTCCATTCATAATGGCTGAACAGGTGCATCATATGTTTCATATGAAGGATCCCACATACAAGAACTGGTATATTGTGGTGGGGGAAAGCAAACTTTTGTGGACGACAAATCCATGGAACTTTACATTTTAGAAAATGAAGATGTTTTGCTCCAATATATCAGTGATGATTATCGATTACCCAAGGAAGCATGTTTTAAAAGACTTCTAACAAGAACTGACCACTAAAAAACGGCTTTGGTTGGATTCTTATAAAAATGTTGTCAACATGAAGCTAAACGAAAGATCAAGTGGAGACGTCCACGCAAAACATAGTTAGGAAAACATGAGTTATGCTTCTTACCGGCATGCCGAAATATTAATGTTTTCTATTTTATATGCCTTCACATGTTCAAGTTCAACCCCAATCTGTATATTTGGTGAACCAAATTTTCTCACTTTTGTCAATATAAATATATGATGTCGGAAAAAGAAAGTATATCATATTTTACGAAACCCCGATTTTGTAAAAGGGAACCGAATAAAGTTCTGGGAGAATAACCTGCTCCTCTTAGGTAGGGGATGGAAATTTAAAAAATCAGGATTTTAGATCCAACACACCCGTGCCAATTCTAATAAAAGCAGCGATCCTGGAATCCGCCCTCATAATATCGTATAAGTCTTCAGAATTCTAACGGCGAATATTGAACTATTAATTAATCCATTTTCAAAAAAAATAAATATTACATATTCGATGTTCAAAAACAATTGCAATGCATAAGAATCACATTAACTATATTAATCATTCTCACAAACCCTAGAAAGTATTAACACAATAGACATACTTCTCACTATCAAACTTTCAGGAATCTCTATTTGGTGTTGGGTTCTTCAATTACTACAATATGTGGTGTCAAGGTTTATACAAAGTGTTTTTACAACATACATCCACACCAACGACAGCGTTATCAAGGTACAAAACAGTTGCTAGAACATAATAGGATATTGAATCTGCTACATCTAGGTTTAGGGTTTAGGGTGTTGTTAGGAGAGCTTGAAATGGGGTTTCCGTAACAAGGTTAGATCCTTTATTTTGTGTTCATTTTTTGAAGGGGACACACCGGCCAAGGCTATCGAGCAGTGGTATACACGCACGTCCCCTGGCCGATGTTATGGATAGTGTTTGGCCAGAGCACGTGTACGTAACACTGCTCAATATCAGTGACCGGTGTGTCCCATTAAACAAGGAACACAAAAATGAAGGATCAAACCTTATTACAAAAACCCCATATTAGGCTCTCCTAACAATACTATGTGTAGAACCATTGGTCGGAGAAAATGTGTTTACACCACTGCTCAATAGCATTAACTAGTGTAACCTAGCCCTCCCGGAATACAAGGTAATGTAAGGTACTTGTTTATAGTAGTATTTTTCGTACTTGTGGTCGAAAAGTATATGCAAATGTGTAACGTCTCTCTTATATAATTTCAGGACTTCATACATTAACTTGTCATGGAAAGGTGATAAGATGAAGTGGTTTCAACACTTGAATGAGCTTCATTAAAGGAATGTAGTTTAGAGGTAATGCATGGTAATATTTAGAATAGTTTTTGCCAAGCTTTTGTTTGAAAACTATATGCCAAGTACTTATGTTCTTCTCATTCTCTAAAGAAACTATTGACATTGTGTCACCAATTTGATTTCAGGTCTTATCCACTGACGATACAAAATCATACACAACTGAGGAATCAAAAATAATGAGAGGAGACTCAACAACCCAACATTGTTTGATTCCATGCACACATCATATTCATAGATACCCTATAATCGGGTATGTTACACTATGTGTGTCACAAAGACCCAGAGTAGCTCTACTGCATTTTAATTTAAGGTTTGGGG
Organism: Rubia yunnanensis; assembly: GCA_037428765.1. Lineage (NCBI taxonomy): Eukaryota > Viridiplantae > Streptophyta > Magnoliopsida > Gentianales > Rubiaceae > Rubia > Rubia yunnanensis. The sequence goes on from CM075064.1 coordinate 67,565,941, forward strand.
ATATCGTAGTTATCTAGAAGAATGGTAGAACTACGCATAGAAATAAGAGAAACTCTCAGGAAAGGCAGCCTTTCCATAAACTTACGGACAGTCCACAGGGGTTTTTACCTTAAATGTTGTATTTTATAAGTTAAAAAAAAGTATGTATTTGAAGATGAAAATATAAAAATATATGATATAAAAAAATAATTTCAAAACATCAAAATTGTGTGTTATTGAACAAATGCAGTGTATAAGGTAAACAATAAGTGGCATGTCCATAAGCTTATGGACAGGCCGCCTGTCAGGAGGCCCACTCTAGAAATATTTATTGTACAGTTTATGTGTTCCCATATGAAACTACTTGTATCGTTTTATGACGGTAAATGAATTAATTAAGTGCATATAAGTAAAAAAAAATCTGGCTGTAACCACAATTTCAGACAACAATTCCTCTATCGGATGTTAGTTTGCAAATAATACTGAATCCTATTTCGAATTCGTAACTACTTTCATCAGTGTCATATTACTTTGCAACAACTATTCAGATTTGACAATTGAAACAAGAACAGAACTACAAAAATATATCCGATTCATTTCCCAATTTTTTAACATCCGACCATCACACATTTTTTTTGGCTTCATGTTCCAGTATCGGAAATGTATGTTACCTGTCACTCATGTTCCTGTGCTAATATTATTCTAGATGTCGTTTGGATATCACAAAATACTAGATGACCTCATAAGGTATCCTATTCTGGAAGCATAATTCTGATTTCAGAATTATAGACAGAGCGACATGATATGAAACTTTTCCGATATCGGAAAGGTTACATGGCAATTAATAGATATAATCCATTGCGGTTTGAAGCAGCGTGGATAAAAATTCCCATGGCAGTTTAAAATTTCCGTCCAACAACATGAACGATGTGCGGCGGTGTTAGGGACAACATACGAAATACACCATCTAAACTCGACTTTCACCGCCGCAATCAACTCCTTCCTGCACTAATGTTGTCCCTGAATTTTAAAAATTATTTTCAAAAATATCCCGAGCAAAAAGAATTTATAATTTGAATCCAAATTTATGAAAACTACTATTTTATATTTTAATAATTGATAGTTTGACTGTGATCTAATTATAAGATGATCTTACGGGAAACATGCTCGTCTTATTTTATGGTCAACATGAATACTTACTATATATTGAATGGGAGTATAAAAACTCCTATCTGAATTTTATGTAGAAAAAGTCCCAGATAAGGTGTTCAATACATAAGTTTATGGACAGACCTCCCTGACATTTTACCATAAAAATTTTAACTTTTTAAAATTTTAAAATATTGTATTATCCCAAGCACCATATAATAGACATTGTTTGCTTTTGGATGGTGCTATCAACTGGGGATATTGAAGTTATTTTGACTAACCTAAACTTAAGTTGTATAAAAATAACATACTTATATTAGAATATGTTACTAATTTAACTCTTTACTATATACTTTAATCATTCATAACTTTTTAACATACTAATATTATACTTTGTTACTGATTTTAATTATTTATCTCAAGCACCATATAATAAAAAGAGTAGGTCATGTCCATAAGCTTATGGACAAGCCACTTATTTTTCACTTTATACACTGCATTTGTTAAATTACATACTAAATTTTGAAATTTTGAAAATATTTTTTTAGATTATATATTTTAGTTTCACATTAAAATACATATTATTAATTTTTTGGTATGAATGGATATATATATATTAAGATCAAAACTTCCAAGGTTTAGGCCATCTCTAAGCCCTTACACATCAAACAAAGCAACCAAACTACTCTTTTGAAATTGTTTCTACATGCTAACTCCATTTACAAGTAAAGTAATGTCCTCATCTACTAATGCTTCAATCTTCTCCTTCCATCTCATTTGATTCCTCCATTTTTAATCAGACATAACCTGCAGCGCGAATATTTCCTCTTTCAGCTTCAGTTTTTTGAATAACCTGTTATTCCTTTCAATCCAAACCATTTACAAAGAAGAAGTCCATTTATCAACTTCTGATCTTTCATTCTCCTGGCTACCATCAGCAGCTTTTTCTTGACTGTTCTCAGATTTTCACATTCTTCTAAATCTAGCAGATTCATCATCCTCTTAATAAAACTGCACTCAGTGAACACGTGATTTTTTGTTTCCTTCTTCTGATCACACATACAAAAAAAGGCTGAGCACCAAGAATTCCAAAATCCTGCAATCTGTCAATAGTTGGAAGGCAATTTTTCAGCAGCATCCACAAGAACATTCTGTGTTTAGGCAAAATCTTCTTATGCGAAACTACCGTGGCATACTTGTCTCTCCTTCCCAGTCCCTTCATCACATTATATACTCTCCTGATCACCAACTTTCCTTTTGCATCAGAAAACTCATTGAAGAACTGAAAGTATTTATCTTTTAACCTGCACAAGATCTTCCAAGTCCCACTGTTACCATCCTAATAACAACAGTGTTTCAAATTCACCTTCTTCATATAATAATCATGTATCCATCTTACCCATAGCACATCTTTTTTTGAGTTCAGATCCCAAATATGTTTACAGATTGCTACTTTGTTCCATACTGAGGGGTCTTTTAATCCCATTCCTCCTGAAATTTTACTTCTGCAAAGGGTGCTCCATGCTACAGGTGTAAACCCTCTCTTATCTTTCTCACTACCCCCACAAGAAACTTCTTCATATCCTAATGATTCTCTCATGAATATTTTCAGGAATGCTCAGAATACTTCCCCAATAACCAACTATACTCAAGAGCACTATATTTATAAGTTGGGTTCTTCCAGCATGGGATAAATTTCCAATACTCTAACATTTCAATCTTCCCCTTATCTTCTAAATCAATTATTCACAATCATTCTTGTTTCATTTGAATTCAGATAGAGGAAGTCCCAAATACTTTATTGAAAGCTCCCCTTTCATTACCTCCAAGATACCTGCCAATAATACTTTCTCCTTGTCATCCATTTTAGAGAAGTACATGCTAGATTTCTGCCCATAGATAGCTAATCCGGTTTCTTCCATGAAGTTCTCCAATCACCTTTTAATTCCTTCCATGGATTTTTTATTAGAAGCACTGAATATTGACAAATCATCTGCAAATAGTAATGTGTGTATACATACTTTCTTGCATCTTTGATGATATTCAATACCTTTACTCATGTATTCACTCTCCATCATCCTAGTCAAATATTCCATGCAAATTACAAATAGCAGTGGAGAAAGGGGGTCTCCCTGTTTTACCCCCATCTTCCCCTTAAAAGACTAAGTGAATTTTCCATTTACAGCCAAGCAGAAAGAGGAACTTATAGTAGTCCTTTTAATCCAGTCAATCATAACACTAGGAAATTTCAGAAGCTTTAACCAGTCAAATAAAAAATCCCAACTAACACAGTTAAAAGCTTTACTAATGTCAACGTTCACTACACAACTTTGCTTCATACTCTCCACATTATATTTGTCCAATAATTCCTGAGTGAGCATATTGTTGTGTGCAATATGTCTCCCCTTAACAAAAGCACTTTGGTTTGGACTAACTAAATGTGGCAATTTATCCCTTAGTCTAGGACATAGAATCTTTCTTATCACTTTGCAAATTATGGAACAGCAAGCTATTAGCCTGAATTCAGAGGCTACCTAGGGAATAGGCACCTTTGGGATGAGAGATATCACAGCTTCATTTAAAATATCATGAATGTCTTCCCCTTCAAAAAAAACTCTGAATAACTTTTATCACTCTCCTTCTCTTGTTATAACCCATGTTTTCCTGAAAATTTGGCTTGTAAAACCATCTTTTCTTGTAATTTTGCTAGCATGTATTCCCCACATTGCTTTTTTTATCTCCTCGGCAGTAACAGGTTGGATCAGTTCTGATTTTTGCTTGATACTTAAAACTCCTCCAAAGTTTACCAAATCAGAATCCAGTAACCTTGTGTTTTTCATGATCCCCAAATGTCTCTAAAAATTATTCTTGAAGTACTCCTCAATCTTTCCCTGCTCAAAAATAGTTCCACATCAACTTTCAAGTTCACAATATAATTCCTATATTGTCTTATTCTCAGTGCAGCATAAAACGTTTTGGTTGGCCTATCACCCTCCATGAGCCACTGGATTTTAGCTTTATGTTGTAAAAATATAAACTCAGAATCTCTTAACACCTTCAGCTGTTTCCTAGCTATCTCTTTATCTTTCTGCTTCCTTTCATTCCCAGGTTCATCATTTAAACTTTCCTGGGCCTTAACCCATTCCTCTTTAACTCTGATGACTCTCTGTTCAATATTAGAGAAGTCTCTTCTGTTTAAAGCCCCCAAAGGTTTCATCATTTGTTTCAATATTTGGGCCATCATTCATAGTCTCCACTTTTCCCTTCTGCCAAATACATCTGACAGTTTCCTAAAAGAGTTCTAAGTTTTCCCACATATTAAAATATCTAAAAAAAATCTTGTACTCCTCTTCTTCTCTTTCAACTTCAGAATTGGTGGAAAGTCATCTGATACAGAATCTAGTTTTCACTTCACAGTATATCCTTCCATCTGTTTTATCCATTCTTGGTTTACAACCCCTCTATTAATTTTACTCTGTATTCTTTCACCAAAACTCCTTTTGTTACACCAAGTGAAGTTCTGACCTACTATTCTGATCTCAGTGGAAAAATTCTTCTCCATCAGCTCCTGGAAGTCTTATGTTTCATTCTCATCTACAACATTACCACCTTCTCTGTCTTCTACCCTTAGTGGAGAGTTAATATCCCCCAGAATAATCCATGGCTTATCATCCCTGGGTCCAACATTTTTGAAATACTCCCACATAGGTTTCCTTCTTTCAACAGTATTAAAACCATACACAGTTGTCTTGTATATTTCCATATTTTTGCACTTTATCACCATATTAGTGTCATTCCACTGTTCACCCACATGTTTAAATTTCAGGTCAAACAAGTCTTCCCTCCATCATATTCATATTCTACCACCTTTAACTAGACTTCCATTTGATTCCAGTTCCCATCCCAACCAATGTTTCTCCACACCTTTTTTTTATTTTCTTCTTTGACTTTAGTTTCAAGTAAACTTAAACAACCTATATTGTTCATCCCACAAAATTTCACAATTTTCCTATGCTTCCCACACTTATTTAAACCTCTAATATTCCAGCAGGACATTTTGCCATTCATCAGGCATATCAGAAAGTAGGGTATTGTTTTTACTTGAACTCTCAGCTACCTCATGCCATTCAGTTTAATCATCTACCACCTATTTTCACTTCTTGAAATTCCTCTTCATTTACTTCTTGCACAGATTTTTGCCTTGTGTTACTCATCAGCTCTTTGCATTTCACAGACTGTTGTTGCCCAGCTGCAACTTTCATATTCTCCACAGTTTTCTTAACTGGACTATCCACATTTTTCTTAACTAGAATGTATAGCTGCTTAATCTACATGGCCTTCTCCTTTTCTTTTTTCCTGCATTCAGATTCCTTATGCCCAAACATGTCACATTCAGTGCATTTTACAGGTTTCCATTCAAACTTCATTGTCTGTCTCATGATCACTTTATTCTTATTCAGATAAAGGAGTTTGTCTGGAAACTCTGAACTTGTCTTCACCTCTAGTTGAACCCTGGCAAAGGATAATCTCTCCTTCTCCAATGTCAGCCTATCCAAGCAAAGCTGTTTACCCAAAGGGCTCACTATTTTGCTGATTATCTTTGGATCCCAATAAGCTAGAGCCACATATTATTACTTATTTTAACTTTAATTTTTAATTTTTTTAAAAAATTACAACATTTAAGATAAAACTCATTGTGGACTATCCATAAGCTTATGGAAATACCACCTTTCCTGAGACTTTCTCTAATAGAATTTTTTTGCTTTTGGATGGTGCTATCAACCAGGGATATTGAAATCATTCTAACTAACATAAAACCAAGTTGCTAAAAATAACAAACTAATATTATAATATGTTAATGGTTTTAATTATTTACTATATATAATCAATCATAACTTGTTTACATACTAATATTATAATTTATTATTGATTTTAATTCTTTACAATATAAAATATGGGCAAAGTCTTGGGAAAGACCGTCTTTCTATAGGCTTATTGAAAGATGGAGTTTAATTAGAATAATAAAAGTTAAAAGATCTTAGTTGCAATATTAAAAATTTATTATGCAACATGTAGTAGTTATAAAGTTTATAACCCGATTCATGCAACCTGAATTTATCTTCCTTTCTTCTTATTCTCACTTTAAACCTTGGTCTTTTCATGACTTAAGGAAAGACCGTTTTTCAAGAGACGGACTCTAAAATATATAACTTCTAAAGATATATTTTTAACCATAAAATATCTTATTCTACCATATGTGTGTGTGTGAGTGTGTGTGTGTGTATGTATATGTATCTGTGTGTGTGTGTATATATATATATATCACTGAAGAAAATCCAAAGAAACACATAATCTGAAATCACAAAATGTTCAGATATTTTATACAATAATAAAGTACTTTTGATAGAAATATGTACATATTATTTATTTATTTATGTATGAAAAAGTCTTGTTTTAGAACGATTAATTGTTAAATGAGGACATTTTATGATTAATGAGACTAATAAGGTTATTTGATATTTACTTTTATTTATTACAATGAGATACATATAATTATGATAATCTTTTAAAATGAATCTCAACATATAAATAACTACTTTTTAAATTATTTCAATGAAATATTATGAAAATAATTAATTTTCATTGCATTCAATATTTAACGGTTTCTAATTAAATTAATTATTTCACTTCATAACTTATATAAATTTCCTTAATACCTAAACTTTAAAATTCTAAATAAAATTTAATCTCAATATGTTTTAATGATATCGCTCAACACGCGATGGTATTACCACTACAACAGACAACACCAATTACCTTGGTTTTTCAAGCCTTTTTACCTCAGTTTTTTTCCCCTGAAAAATCAAGGTAAATGTGGGTGAAGTAAAGAGTGTACTTTTTACCTCGGTTCAAAACTAAGATAAAAAGTTATTTTTACCTTGGTTTTTCAAAAAATAAACCGAGGTAAATAATCCACAGCCGACGACCATGGCGCCGTCAGAGCGACATCGCTTCACATGTGAGGGTTGTCGATATCCCATCTACGAGCGAAGTCGTATCATACGATCTCGTATATATAACTTGCGACGTCATTATTAATCAAAATTGATATCACATCAGGTTGTTCCGAGTTTGCAGACCAAAATTTTTAACTGCGGCTTTGAACAACAGTTTTTTACATTGTTTTTCAGCAGAATGACTGTAGTTAATTCTAAAGTGTGGAACTGATGATCGACCACTGGGCAAAGTCGCGGATGCCAATGTCATTTGTTTGTAATCTACGACACCGTTGTTGACCCTAACTAAAATCTCATAATTTAGTAACCGACTTCGCAGACTTTGATTTTTAATTGTGGTTGTGAACTACTGTAAATCAATTTTTTTGCTTCGGCTTTTTGGGAAGAATGTCCACAGTAATTAAAGATGGGACGAACGAAGAGTCAGCGACGTCACAAAGGATGATTGCATAGTCAAGGTGTCTGCGATATTGGAGCTTGTTTCGTAGATTATTGTGTGATGTCACTCGCTTGAATGTACCGCCGGTAAGCCAATTATAACTATATGTGACATCGCATAATTTAGATCTATTGTACCGAATTGATTATTAAAGTGTGCAACGCTAGTCCTCATATAAATAACCGAAATAGAAATTTTCATAAATAGAATACCCGACATCAAACACCCTTTCAGATTGAATGTTACTACACCATGCACAAAGCATAAAGACAAGAACAAGAAGCATAACACCATCCATACACTTAGTATGTTATCAAAATTCTCACAAAATTAACTATACCATTAATACTCCATAGCTAGCTAGAGATCTATATCAAGGTGTCAAAAAATACCTTGGAAAGTATCAAGGGTATTTTAGAGAATGATGCTCTCACCAAAAAATCAACCTATTCCAATTTCCTCATATCTCATTTGGGTTAAGTAAATGCTTCAAATTCCTTACCGTTATAAAGTTTGCCCAGCTATCGTGGACTTCCTTCAATTGGTTGATGGTGTACGGTTCTTTGTCCTCGTTAAAATTCTACAATAAGGAGTAATGTAAAAATTGGTATATAGGTTGTGCAAAGTTATATGATGTTATTGATTAGATTTAATAGGTGAGAATAATAGATACCTTTTGTAGATCTAATTGATTCTCCCTCACATGCATGACCAAAACCCTTCATTTAGCGCATGCAATAGTAACTGCTTTCCCACGGGGCCATTTATTTTTTATGCTAGTCGATCGAACAAATTGTTCGCAAATACACTGTTAAGTACTTATGGCAATACTTATTCCATAATACAATGTTGAATTTAATTATAAACTTTAGGGACTTCCACGTGAATTCTTTGTGATTGTTAATTATGTGAGATGTCATCACCTTTTTAATTGCGAATGAAATTGTTTTCGAGGGTGTTAGATGTAATGGATCGTACAAGAACACCGTGTTAGAAGGAAGAATGATGATGGCCACCATCCAATGTTCGCTGCAAAAATGAAATCGCCATAGAAACTAAACAATTGTAATGCAGTAAGTATAGTTGATTCACCACACATAATAAGGTGTGATATATATTAGATGGTCCCTTTGCATCAACTGGAAGCTGAAGTAGGCTAAACTCTTTTCCATCGCAACATGGTCATGTTGGATCTTCATTGGGCAAAGAACTCTTATCCACCATTTCATTTTGGAAATGGATTGTAGATTCAGGAGCCTATAAACATGGTTAGTCTTGCTTGATTAAAGCCAAACACAATAAGTATGTAGTTGAATCAAGTTAGGATGTTGCATTAATACTTACACACAATTTAGTTGCATCACGGGAGGGGGCACATCATTGAAATGGAACAATGATACCAAAGCATCCATCCCGATAATTGCATCTAGCTTGTAACGTAAAATACCACTTCTTCCATGGAGATTTTGTACAAATATAAAGGAGGGTGTGGTGTCACAATCGTGTGGATGTTCTTTAGGGAACTATCCTTTATGGGATTGAATGGTGGTGGCCTTATTCTAGAGACACGAGACTTTGTTAGTTTTTGATACCCACATGTATTAAGCAATTTTTCCAGGCTACTTATAATCCTTGTCTTGATTTATATGAAATCAGCCATAAAAGTTATTTTCTGAACATTTGTCTCAACTCATAAGAAATAGTATATAGATATATCGATGTTATACCTTGTTCGTTCGCATGTTCTATAAAATATCTACCAAGCGAAAGGGCCACTATTTTGGCCTCAGGTTCTAGTATTGGAAGAACAACACAATCGATGAGGCTCTTTTCAACATTGACAACGATTTTATCATTCGCGACCGGCTTATGATAATTCACTCGTATTGATGTGTACACTTTACCTTCAGCCACGATGTGGCTCTCTTCATCAACACGTTCGACAAGTAGTATGCACAGTGAATTATCCTATAAAATAAGAGTCGGTAATTAGTGTAAAATAATTTGGAACATGATTAGTGTAATATATTTACTTATACCTTCATGTTACGTTGGGTGTCCTATACTAACTTCGTTCTTAGTCGACCAAATTCTTGAGGTGTCGTTAAGGTCAAAGACAGTGGTACGAGCCTACTATGAAACTCCAATATATCATGTGCTGATGTTGTCAGAGAAGAAGCACGAGGTGGAGTTGAGGTCGTTGCTTTAGAACATGCAATAATTCTCTCCAAGTCAAGTGCCATTTTCCTACAATTGTGAATTCCATCGCATTTAAGTGATCTCCCCTATACAAGATACAATCATTACGACAAGCATGTATCTTTTCATAATCTATGCCCATTGGATATAGTACCTTCTTCGCCTCATATTCCATTTTCGGTACTCTATTTCCATCCAGAAGCATTCCTTTCAGCACTTTCAACAACCCGGAGAACCCAACATAACTATATGAATACTTGGCGTTTACATTCATCAACTACAACATAGCCTTCGATATTGTCATTTCTTCAGGGCATCCATCGTACACAAGTTTTTCATTATGTCCTTGCAATTTCAAAAGTCATTTAGAATTGCCACTATAGTTCTTGACAATCTCCTCAACCAACTTATCCATCCTATCATCCTTCTCGACCTCTGCTTCATTTACTGTATGATCATCAATGTTCTCCCCATGCCAAAACCAAATTTTGTATGTTGGATCAAAACCATGTATAAATAAATCATCCTTTAGACCAATTGCATATTCATGAATAGTAGTGTTCTATCTACACATAGGGAAGATAGGCTAATATGGAAACCTGGTATCAACGGTGATTTCTCATTTAAAGCTACATACCTCAAGCTCAGCAACAGCTCAGGTTTTTCTCCCTCTCTCCAACACTTTTGGAATCATAGAATTGAGAAAAAAATCTCAGTTTTTATGTGGAAAATGACAAACTCATTTCTACCTTTTGACAACATCCTAAAGAATCTGGGATTTAGTTTACCTTCCAAATGTTGTATGTGTAATGTGCATGAAGACTCCTTAGAGCATTTTTTTAATACCTGTAACTTTGCTGTGAATGTCTGGAAAACTATTCATCAGTTCATGGGAATTAGGGAAAGAATTTTCACATCCATTTGGGAGAGATTATCCTGTTACATTACTTTTCCCACCCTAAGTTCATTACAATCCACTATGGTCCGAATTGCAGCTGTTACTACATGTTGGAACTTCTGGAAGATGAGGAATAAATTCTTATATGATTCTATAAAGCCTTCCACAGTTCTAATACTTCATCATATCAGGGATAAGATTTTTTACTCATTCTGTTCTAAACCGGTTTTCATTAGATCTACTATTGATTTGAGTATTGCTCAACACTCTTTCTTGCCTCTGATCAAACGACCTCCAAAGCCAAAAATGTTTAAAATTGCATAGGAGAGGCCTTGCTCAGGTTTTAAGATTAATGTAGATGCTTCATAGTGCTGTCATACTAATCTGTGTGGGATTGGAATGATAATTAGGGACAGTAGAGGTTGTTTCGGAGGGGCATTCACTGTATATGATAGTGCTTCTTCTCCTCTGGAAGCAGAACTGAAGGCAATTAAGTTTGCTATTCAGGAATTTTCTCATTACACCCCACCTGTTATTATAGAAACTGATTGCCTCAATGCTGTACATTTTGTTAGTGATCCGAGTAGGGCTCATTGGAATTTCTTCACCTTAGCCGATGAGATTCACCAATCTCTTGGTGCTTTTAATTTAGTTCACATTTACAGACAGGAAAATCTGGTTGCACATACCCTTGCAAAATATTGTTTAGCAACTAAGTCAAACTCTTCTTTTCTCAGATTCTCTGAGCTTTCTAACTCTACCCAGGGGCTTATTAGACTTGATCAAATGGGTACTCCATCCTTAAGGATGGTGATCTAGTCCGGATGCTACTGATTTTATTCTCTCTATGCAGGTTCACATAATTAGGATGGAGACTCTAGGTTGGGTTTCCTCATCAATTAGATGCCTAAACTGATGCTGACAGGAATGAATACATATGGATCGATTGCATGGGTAGCTGCTACTGTGGCTCAAGATTATGCTGGCTAAGGGCAACTTGTGATGAAGTATCACACTCTCTGTTCGGTGTACAGTGGTGCATACTTGGTGTACTGTGGTGCATAACTGGTGTACTCAACTGGTGCAAGCTGATGCAAGCTTTCTGAATTCCTGGATGAGATGCTTGGTGTCTCAGTTTGGAAGGGACTCACACCAAAGAGTCTCATGCTCTCATTCTTGGAAGGATTACATCATATTTGGTGTACTAACTGCATTCTTTGTTAGTTGAGGATATGCTTTAGTCTATGTGAAGTGATTTGGACTGCCTTGTGTTTCATTAATTTGACTCACTAATAAGTTCAATGACCTCTACTATAGACTAAATGCTTTTGTAATCCTCTAACTATCTTATGGTTAACTCACATTCTTTTGGAAGCAACAAATGTTGCTTTACGAGCCTACTGCTCACATCTGTATATTTCAACTAAGCTACGGCTTCAAATATGTTTCTGTTTATTTAATGGCTTGGGAAGGTCAAATATAATTTCCCCCATCCATGGATGGTTTTTAATTAAAAAAAATGAATAGTAGTGTTCCGACACTTCTTGCTAGGACAATACACATACGATGAATTCTCCTTGGCAGCATTCGCAAATGCATATTTAATAGAGTTAGCTACAAAAAATTGATACTCCACACTCGTTCAATCTTCATCAAAATAATGGGTTTTATCCATAGACATTCCTACATTACAACATAAGTACACATTGTTTAACATCCTATATCTTAGCAAAAAATTAATACATACACTTACATTCATTCAATTCATGGATTCCTTAAACATATATGAATATTTGATTAGAGAAACTTAGATACACACACACATACACACACACAAATATATATATATATATATGACACACACACACACACACACACACATATATATATATATGTATATATACATATATATATGTGTGTGTGTGTGTGTGTCTATGAAAAACCTTCATCATCATACTCCCAAACACTTATATATATATATATATATATATATATATAACATCAAACATATATAATTATGTAATGCCTACATTCAATCAACCCATGGTTAAACACATTACATCAATTGAACCATAACCTAGAACCAAATTTGAAGATGAAAATACAAATAGAGGAATGGAATACTTACTTGCTACTTGAGGAGGGAGTTAATTATATGATAGCCACAACCCTATAGCCCTTCTTCAACAATGTATAAGTTACAAGTGTATCTAACATCCACAAGTATATGTTACAAGTGTATCTAACATCCACTAGTATATGTTACAAGTGTATCTGAATGTAAAAATATAAAAAAAAAATATACATTTTAGGATATTTAGATTTAATATGTGATTTAACTAATGCAGTGTATAAATTTTAAAATATAGTGGCATGTACATAACTTATGTACATACCACCTGAAAACCTACTCTTTTATGTATTTTGAATGGACCGGCAGTATAAAAATCCATTTCTTCAATGAAAGGTGGAATATAACGGTGCGGTGGGATTTGTATCCTAATACTAGTATTTATACAAAACTTATGGGATAAGAATATGTTAAATAGAAGAAGACAATAACTAAACGTGTTAACAATCAGTGACAGGAAAGACGATGATGATATAAGCTTCTTTTTATGGAGAAAATCAAGAAGAATCAAACTAGTTAAGTGATAATGATTGGGCCTGACGACCCAAGCATCACTTATACAGGCCCAGGAAGCGTAAAAAGGTCCAAGGTTGTGTAAATCCCATACTTCCCTAAGAGGGCTTCAGGTGGCAGCGGTCAAAGGATTGATGGGACATGACCTGTCTCATCAGCCACCAATGCACCATATAACTAAGAAAAGAGCATGGGGAGAAGGTATGTTCTCTGAAACTAAGCTTCTAAACACTTTTTCGAACACCATATAGGAATTCTCAATCTAACATGATTATTGGAGAAGGTTCGGCTAACGCCAACCTGTCTGACCATTGGGTTCTTCCTGTAGGTTTTGGAGCTGTTTCAAGGACGAGATCACAGGACGTATGAATGACCAAAATTTGTATTAACATTTGTGCCATCCGTGGGGATTTCTCAATATCTAGCATCTACGCAGCTCATACACCATGGAAGGATAACCACCAGTTGGGCCTTTGCTCAACTGAGTGCTCATGGAGGACGTGATGCATGAAGAAGAGGAAGAGATCACACTGACACCGATGGGAGAGTGACACAGGCTCTAGATGACAGAGGAACTGGTATCTAACTCTGACATCCTGCAGACCCTTGTCAACTCGCGGAAGGATATGATGAGAAAACTGAAGGAGTTGGAGAAAAGGGAGAAAGCCAGAGAAGCGGGCAGCCAAGAAAAAATAAGGCAAGTCATGAAAGCCCACAAAGTTGTTCTAAGATCAGGAGGAATAAGAGGCAAGCCCCTAGCACAAGGAAAGAGGTAGGGAGACCAGCCACACTGTTGTCAAGGACAAGGATAGTCGAGCACTGTCAGGGTGCAGGACTGTGCTTGGCACACCAGACTTTCACCAAAGACAGCTGGCACCCTCTCTACCATCCTGTGAAAGGGGGGGAGGAGTAAGCAGGAGCAGCGAAAACCTGAAAGCAAGGAGAAATCTTCCAAGAGAGGGGGAATGGGTTCGCCATTCTTAAGGAGGATCCAGATCTACACGACGGATCCCAAACTGAAGATACTAGGTTTGTACACATGAGAAGAAGACCCAAAGAACCATCTTTACACCTAGGTTTCTACATAAAAAAATTGGACCCAGGGGACCATCTACACTCCTTCTCTACCAATATGGCCACATTCTGAATACCTGAGGCCATTTAGTGCAAGGTGTTTGCAACCACCCTCATGGGTGTAGCCAGAGTCTGGTTCAAGAACCTGAAGGGTGAAACCATAGAAAGTTTTAAATAGCTGCAGAAGAAGTTCTTAGCTCACTTCATGCAGAAGAGGAAATTCACGAAGACCAGGTCCGAGCTTCTAACTGTTAAGTAGAATTAGACAGAGATGTTAGCAAAATACTAGGAAAGATTCAACGATGAAGCAAACCAGGTAGAGGAAATGAGCAATCAATTCCTGGTAGATACATTTATAAAGGCCTTGAGGCATGAGTTGCTCCTAACAGGCTGCACCCTTGACCCCCCCCCCCCAGGCACATAGAGGATTTGATGAAAAGAGTTATCAATTTTAGCAGGGTAGATCTTGCAGAAAAGCAAAGAAGAGAGGCCCTGGGAAGGTCAGGCTCTCGAAGAGGCGATACAGGAGGAGATAAGTACAAGAAGAAAGTTGAGCCTAGAGAGCACGGGAAGTTGATGTTCGACAGGAAGTTCACCCCCCTGATCAAGACACCCATGGAGATATTTGCCCTTGTGGCAGGAAAGGGAATCCTAGAGTCTACCAGAAATATGAGGTTGTCGTCTGAGAAAAGAGACATGTCACTTTTTTGCAATTACCATGACGATCATGGCCATGACACGGATGACTGCATTCACCTGAAGAGAATCATCAAGAAAAGCATCAGGAACAAGACCCTCACGCACCTGGCCAAAAGTGCTAGAGCCCACAACAAAATAATGTACCAGGGCTAAGGGAAGTCGGAAGGCAAATGTGCAGGCGGAGGATACAAGTAATGGGAAGTGCGGAACTGGGAGAGGACTCTCGAAAGAAGTCAACACTCAAGAAAAGGAAAACAAGTGGCCATGGTAGAAGAGAATGAAGAATCAAGAAGGGGCAGCAAAAGAAATAGAGAAGATGAGTCTGAGCTGGTGGTCACAGATATCTATGCCATAATCGGAGGAAATGTAGGCAGCAAGACGAAGTCCCAGAGAAAGGCATGCTGCAGGAACACCCCTCAGGTGACCCCAATGGACCGGAAGCTAGGGCCAGATGAGATAATCTCTTTCAGCCAAGATGACCCAACCCCACACAGGCCTGTAGGCAAGGACACCATGATAATTATCGTGAAAGTGATGAAGCAAAGATGTGGATGGTGGAAACTCAGCAGAAGTGATGTATTGGTATTTTTTCAAAAAACTGGACAAGAACATGAAGAGAAAGCTGGAACCAACAGATGTCCCATTGGTGGAGTTCGTATACAGGACCATATGGCCGGAGGGAATGATTATCCTATCAGTAACGGCCGGGGAAGAAAGCAGATTCATAATTGTGGAATTGTGTTCATTGTAGTATAGGCCAATAGCCCGTACAACCTGATATTAGGTAGGCCGGCTCTGGCCCTGCTAAAAGGAGTAGTGTCGACCATGCACCTGTTGTTGAAATTCTCAATAATATGGGGCATAGTGGCAGTTAAGGGAGACAAAAAGAGAGCGGGTAAATGCCACGTGATTGCTCTAAGCAAGAGAAAAAGGGAGGCGCAAGATCCACCCTCAAACCGACAGGTCAAGAAGGCCCAAGCAGTGGGGATAGAGGAAAGCTCAATCAGCCCCAGGAAGTAGGAAGCTGGGAGCGGAGTCATAGGAAGAGGTAGTGGGGAAAGGACAAAAGGTGCAGGTTGGCAAGTCTCTTCTCCGGGGGTGAAATCAAGCCTGTTTAAAGTGCTAAAAGACCACATAACTGCTTTTTCCTGGAAGATGGAAGATATAACAGGAGTACCCAAAGAAATTGGGTGCCACGAGCTGAAAGTGGAACCCACGCATAATCCTGTCAAGCAAAGGAGGAGGATGTTGTGTAAGGAAAGGAACGAGATAGTGAACAAACAGGTGGAACAACTAGTAGCAGCAGCAATACTAAGTAAGGACGTGTACCCAACTTGGCTGGCCAACCCGGTCCTTGTCAAGAAAGGGGAGGGAAGCTAGAGAATGTGCATGGACTACACAGACTTGAACAAAGCCTGCCCCAAAGACTGCTACCCCCTGCATGTCAAAGACCAAAAGGTAGATGCTCTTACCAACTACCCGATTAAATGCTTTCTTGATGCTTACAAAGGCTATCACCAAATTCCCATGGCAGGATTGGATGTGGAAAATACAGCATTCATAACGGAGAAAGGAGCATTCGATTACTGGATAATGTCTTTTGGCCTGAGAAACACCGGGGACACCTACCAGCAAGTGAAAGGAACTTGGAGGTGTGTATGGATGACATAATCATCAAAAGCACTATGTTCGAGGGTTTGATTTCTAACATTGAGGGAACTTTGGCATGCCTTAAGAAGACGGGGATGAAGTAGAACCCAGAAAAATGTGTGTTTGAAGTAGGAGCTGGAAAATTCCTGGGGCACATGGTGTTGTATGAAGGGCTAAGAGCAAACCCAAAGAAGGTCAAAGAAATCAAGGAAATGAAGGCCCCAACAACATCCAAGGAAGTCTAGAGCCTGAATGGAAAGCTAGCAGCCATGAAATGTTTCTTGTCCAAAGTTGTAGAAAGGGCTCTCCCTTTCTTCAAAATATTAAATGGGAGGGTGGTCAGCAAGAGAAAGGTGCAATGGGGGGGACCACAAGAGAAATCATTCGAGGAGCTAAAGGAACATTTAAAAAATCTCCCAACGCTAATCAGCCCACAGGAAGAGGTAACCTTATACATGTACTTGGCATCAGGAGAGGAAGCCATCAGTGCAGCCCTGGTTAGAGAAGAAAACAAGGTACATCGACTTGTGTACTATGTGAACAGGGCCCTGCAGGGTCCTGAGCGCATGTATGCCAGTCAAGGGAAGTTGGGGTTAGCACTAATAAACACAACCAAAAGGTTGAGGCAGTACTTCCAAGCTCACCCAAATGTAGTCCTAACATACCATCCTTTGAGGTCAATCTTAACACGGCCAGAAGCGCCAGGAAAGTTGGTTAAGTGGGCAGTGGAATTAAGAGAGCATGACATTGAGTACAGCCATCGTAAAGAAGTCAAGGGGCAGATAATAGATGATTTCCCGTCTGAAATGCCAGTTGAAAGCGATTTCAAGAACAAAATCAGCGAGGAAGCAAAGGAAAATGGGAGCCTATTAGGGTCGGACATATGGAGCATGCACATGGATGGAGCCTTCGAAGTGGAAGATGCAAGAGCAGGCCTGGTAATCTCTGACCCCAAGGAGACTGGAATAACTTATGTCCTTTGTTTCATGTTCCCATCTTCCAATAGTGAAGCAGAGTACGAGGCCCTAATAGCAAGAATGGAGATGGTAGAGAAGCTAGGCGCCAGGAGGCTGCAAGCTTATGGAGACTCTATGTTGGTGGCCAATCAATATAGCAGACAGTATGCGACTAGAAAGCCAACCATGATGAAATATAGGGATAAGGTCAGAAGCATGGAAGGCTATTTTGAGGGGTTCAACATCACCTGAGTGTTGAGATCACAGAATACGAGAGCGGACGCCATGAGAAAATTGTCCTCTTCTGCACACGCACACTTGATCAAGTCAGTGATGGTGAAAGAGCAAGAGAGAAGGTCAACAAAAGCTGGCGTTATGATGGTTGGAGTAATAGAGGATACGGTGCAGGATTAGACCACTCCAATCAGAGGGTACCCTTAAATGGAGATCCTTCCGGAGAACGAGAAAGCAGCAAGTGTGATCAGGAGGAATGCACTTAAGTATGCTATGAGAAATGGCATCATGTACAAGTACAGACACTTGGAACCCTAGCTCGGATGTGCGAACCCAAACATGGCAGATGTGGTCCTGAGGGAAATGCACGAAGGAAGTTGCGGCAGCAACTAAGCCTCCCGAATGCTATCCCTGTGCACTGTTTGGGCTACTTATTATTGGTCAACAATGGTGGCAGACGCAGAAAAGATGGTCAGAGAATGTCACAGATGCTAGGAGCATGCTAAGGTCTAACAGCTACCGGTAGAGCAGGTGTCAAGTATCAGATCGCCATGGTCATTTTCCAAGTAGGGTATAGACATTGTTGGGTCGTTCCCCTAGGCAGCAGGGAGAAAGAATTTTTAGTAGTAGTTGTGGATTATTTCACCTAGTGGGTTGAAGCGAAGGTTGTGGAATCCATAACAGGGAAAAGAATCACAAACTTTTCATGGAGGAACATAGGGTACAGATTTGGGATCCCCAAGACCATAGTCAGTGACAATGGAAAATAGTTTACAAATGAGCCTTTCAGGTTATGGTGTTTGGGATTAAAGATAAATCAGCAATTCACATCGGTGGAACATCCCCAGGCCAATGGCCAAACTGAGGTGACCAACAGGACTATCGTTCAGGGACTGAAATGGAGACTAGGGCTAGCGAAGGCCAAATGGGAAGAAGAGTTGGCCTCCGTCATGTAGGCCTACAGGACCACACCCAGAACTGCAACCGAAGAGTCTCCATATAGGTTGTACTTTAGAAGCGAGGCGATCATCCCGCCCTAAGTGGTAGTGCCCAATAGGAGAGTGGCCGAACCTTTGGTCGAGGAGGAAAATGACCAAGCGGTCAAGGAAAACATGGAGATGCTGGAGCTGAGAGAGAAATTTTCCATGAAAGAAGCGGCATACAAGTCCTGGATGGAGCAGCATTACAACAATTGAGTCAAACACAGAGCACTAAAAAAGAAGGATCTGGTACTGGGCAAGAATGAGGCAAGTAGAATCTAGGGACAGAAGAAGCTGGACGCTGCATGGGAAGGCCCATACAAGGTGTCATAGGTGCATGAAAAGGAGCATACAAGCTGGAAACCATAGCAGGTAACCCAATTCCTCGCAATTGGCATATATCCAATCTGAGGAAGTGTTACGCCTGAGGAGGCCGTATTTTTTTATCTTATGTGTAATATATAAGTCGACTGTGCTAGTAGTATGTTTTTCTTTTATTTTGTGTGGGAGAGGTGGAATGCTTGAAGGGAACAAATCTTTTGTTAACCCATAAGGGGTATGATCCTAAGGAAATTCATGAAACATCCTCACTAGATGTACTTTTGAAGAGGGCCAGATATATAAACCCTAGACTTCCAGCAAGCAAATGTCCAAGGAAAATGCAAACCTGACCTATTCAAGCAGGGAGATGTGCCGGAAGTCCCAAGGAAAAATGCATACCTAACCTTTTCAAGCATGGAGATGTGCCTTGAGGCAAAACAAATGCACACCTGACTTTTTTAGGCAGGGAGATGCACCAAAAATCCCAAGGAAAAATGCACACCTGACCTTTTCAGGCAGGGAGATGCGCCTTGGGTAAAAAGCAAATGCACACCTCACATTTTCAGGCAGGAAGATGCACTCCAAATTCTAAGTCCCAAGGATAAATGCACACCTGACCTTTTCAAATAGGGAGATGCACCTTGAGGTAAAAAGCAAATGCACACCTGACCTTTTCAGGTAGGGAGATGCACTTTTAAACTGTAAGGCAAACACATACTCGACCTGTCCAGGCAAGTAAAACGCTCACAAAAGATCAAAGCAAACAAACACTCGGCCTTTTCAGACGAGTAATCACGTTCTTTGGCATCTGAACAAGAAAGTGCAGTGAAGAACCAATCAAAAACACAACTGGCAAAAGTAAGATTAAGGAGAGAACAGTCGAGTCGCAAAGAGAACGATAAGAGGGAAATGGGGCACCCCGCATGTCACGGGTCTACCTTTCTGGGTCAAGAGAACCATGAGAAACTCAATGCTAGGGCGCAGAGAGTCCTTCTAGATTCTACACACGTCGCACTCAGTGGGTGTCCAGATAGCACACCAGGCCTTTAGAGGGACGTGAAAGTCTAGATTTATCGAGAAAGGAGCAGCAAACACAAACACTCGAGTAGAGTGTCCACACCATCGTACTTAGGATGCAATACAAGTAGAAACCAATAACTTGGTGGAGGAAAATCTCAATCTAGCTTATATTGCAAATGAGGTAACTGGGTGTGAAGTTCATTACTCCACATATATGTCGTGCCCAAAGATTCCTCGCCAATTCCCATGTGTTTTCTTCGTCGTTACATCGCTGCCACTTGACCAAGTATTCTTTTTGGTTCTTATGTGCCTGATACACATCTCGAACTTAGATAATGATTTCTGCCACTCATTTCCCTCGAGCTGGGATGTTGAACTCCACCCTCTGCAGTTTGACCTTTCTAGAATCGTCCACATCCTCATAAAATTGTTTTATGAGGCTTACGTGAAGTACCTGATGGGTCTTCCACCAGTCGGAGGCATCCACCTTGTAATCTACCTTGCCAACCCTCTAGATGATTGTCATAGGGCTAATGTACTTCCTCATAAGTCGAGGATCCCTGTTATGAATGGCTTTGCTCTTGTGTTGACTAGGCACTTTCACCAACACTCAGTCCCCAACTTGGAACTCAACTAAAAGATGGTTTTTGTCTGCATGTTTATTCATACGTGCAACCACCTTCTCGAGGATGCTCTTGGCTCGGGGTACTTTGGATCACACAACAAGATCCACTCCAGTGAAATAATCTTGGCTCTGGGGACTTTGGATCGCATAGTAAGATCAACCATGTAGGACAGTAAGGGTTGCTGCCCAGTGACAATTTCAAAAGGACTCTTGTTGGTTGAAGAGCTCTTTTGGGAATTGAAGCACAATTGGGATACATTCAGCAATTTCACCCATTCCTTCTGCTTGACTGTAACAAAGTGTCGGAGATACTCCTCCAACATCTCATTGAACTGTTCATGTTGCCCATATAATTCCGGGTGTTCTGTGCTGCTTATTTTAGGTTTGGACCCAAGGATCTTGAAGAGCTTGGTCCAAAAGTGGCCAGTGAAGTGAGAATGGCGATCGCTGACAATATCCCGTGGTAGTCTCCAATACTTGACAATATGCTTGAAGAAGAGCTAAGATAACTCTTCCACCGAGATGTATTAGGGTGTGGGGATAAAATGGTATATTTCGAGAACCGATCCACTATCACTAGGATTGTTGCAAGATCCCCAACTTTTGGCAACCCAGTGATGTAGTCCATGGAGACACTCTCCCAAGGACGGGTAGGAATCGGTAGGGGCTCCAGTAGTCCTCCTTTATGCTGGTGGTCCGGCTTGTCTTGCTGGCAGATTAGGAAAGTCCAAACAAACTGGTCCACATCCTTCTCCATAAAAGGCCAATGGTATCCACGTCGCACCATGGCTAAGGTCCGCTCCATCCCCAGGTGTCCCGCCTACACCGTGTTGTAACACTCTTTCAAAATGGTTTTCCTCAGCCCTTCGCCCTTTGGAACGTACACTCTATTCTTTTGGGTGTACAGGAGCCCTTCCTCACACCAGAACTGCTTAGCTTTACCTTTCTTCTCCAATTCAATCAACTGAGCGGTGGCCCTGTCAGATGCCAAGTTCTCCCGTATCCGATCCTTGATCCCGCTTGAAACTTCACTTTCCTGCCTCATAGTCAAATAGTAGACTATCGGTAACTGACCTTACCGACTCAAGGCATCTGCGTCATGGTTTGTCCTTCCCGTTTGGTACTCTAAGTTGAAATCAAACTCGGCTAGTAGTTCCTGCCACCTAGCTTTTCGACTATTTAGCTTTGGCTGCGTCTAGAAGTGACTCATAGATGTGTTGTCCATTTTCACAATGAACGATGCACCCGACAAATAGTTTCTCGAAAGACGTAAGCAATGAACAACCGCCAGTAATTCATTTTCGTATGCTGAGTACCACATCTCAGCACCACTTAGCTTCCTGCTCTCATAGGCTACTGGGTGGCCACCTTGCATCAACATTCCTCTAAGCACAAAGTCTGAGGCATCCGTAGGCACTTGAAATGGCTTAGACATGTCGGGAAACGCTAACACTAGATATGTGGACAAGGTTTCCTTCAACTTTCCATACGCCTGCAGGCACAGATCACCCCACTTCCATGCCTTGTCCTTCTTGAGAAGCTTTGTGAGTGGCACAAAAATCTTGGAATAATCTTTCACAAAATGACGGTAGTAGTTGGCCAAGCCAAGGAACGACCAAAGCTCTGGAACACTGCTCGGAGGCTTCCACCACGTGATTACCTCTGTCTTCTTGGGATCTATCCTTATCTTGCCCAGCTCGATAATGTTCCCCAAGAAGTCTATACTTTTCTGTGCCAACAAGCATTTCGAGGGCTTGGCATACAACTGGTTCTCTTGCAACCTGACAGGTACCTATCGTAAGGGCCCAAGGTGTTCCTTAAATGTGTTGTTATAGACCACTATATCATCCAGGTAGACACCAAAAATTTGTCCAAGAAATCCCTTAGCACCTGGTTCATGAGAGTACAAAATATAGCTGGAGTGTTAGTCAGGCCGAACGTCATCACCTTGAAGTTGAACTCCCCGTAATGCGTCACATAGGTGGTTTTGTGCTCATCTCCATCCTTGACTCAAACCTGCCAGTACCCAGATGCAGGTTAATCTTTGTGCAGAAGTTTGTGTGGCATATCTGACCAATACAATCAGCGATCAAGGGTATCAAATAATGATTCTTGACCATGATTATGTTGAGAGCCCTGTAGTCCACGCAGAACCGCCATGACTCATAATGTTTTTTCTGGAACAAAACTGGCGCTCCAAAAGGAAACTTTGTTAGCACAAAAATCCCACCTTCCAACATCTCTGTTAGCTGTTTCCTCAACTCTGCAAGCTCTAGCTGAGTCATCCTGTACGGCGTGCTTGGGCGGGAGTCTCTTGGGAAACTGATCTGGCATCACATCCTGAAACTCTCTCATTAGCCGTTTCACCGAGGGATCTATTGATCCTGACTGCCCCTTAAGCTCTTCCCAACACAGGTGTGCTAGAAATCTCTCCTCATTCCCTCCCAGTCCCTTCTTGAACTGCATGGCCAAAATCTATTTCTCCTCGGACCTTTCAGGTAGCGCATGAATCATACATGGGTTATCACCCATTACGATCAACATGTTCTCATATAGATAGATTGGAATCTGCGTATCCCACAAGAAGTCCAAGCCTAGGATTAGCTTAAATTCATCCATTTCACGGCATGGAAACTTGTTTGGCCCACAAAGTTATCCACCTTGACATTGCACGTTTGCACCACCCCCACGATGGGTTGTGCTGGAGAATTAACCAATTTACCCTGCCAATCGATTCTTCCAACATGAATCCTAGTCATTCCACCTCATATTCGGCTAAATAGTTATGCGAAGCTCTTGTATCAATCATGTCCCTTATTGGTTTCCCATTCACCACGAGATCCACATACATCAGGCCTTGATTCTTGTTCTTCATCAGTTGCACCTTTTCTATCTCATCCTCGGTCAAGCTAACTACCAATTTGTCCACCACCTCGGTCGTCCATTATTTTGTCCCCCACTTGGCCCACGCTCGATCCAACCTTTCTTTGAATGACAGTGGAGTTATCATTTGCACACCCACCAAGGCATTGCAATAATAGCTCATGGCCCCCATTGGTTCAAACATTCCCCCGTCCTGGTCTCCCTGACTATGCCCACCCAAAGATCCAGCCTCGTAGGCAAAGTCTGATTCCACTGCCTGCAAGGCGCTAACAATCGCGGGTTTGTCCGGGCAGTCTCTCACTAGGTGCGGCCCCTTGCACAAGTAACATCCAGTGAACTTTGATTGTCCACCTGAATTGTTGCTCAAGCTCGAGCTCTGTCATCCGGCCTTCCACCTAACCAAAAGATTTTTCACCATGTTGCCCCCTGGTCCAGGGTACTTGTGCTTCCCGCACTTCTTGTGAAAACCGGCGCGACCTTGTCAACCTTGCCACCAACCATGAAAATCTGCCAGGTTTCTGCAAAGACCACCGCCTCATCATAACTCAACACCCTAGCCTGTTGGAGTTCCAGTCTCGCTCATGCCTTGAGCCCGTGCTTAAAGTCATGTAGTTTGTAATCTTCTGGTTGATCAGGGAGGTGCAGCATGAGGGCTCGGAAGTGTTGCACATACTCTCGAACAGTGCTCGTGTGCTACAGCGCTTTAAGTTTCAAGAGGGCGTGTTCCTTCACGTTTTGTGGGTAGAAGTGGTATTTCATTATCTCCTTTATTTTCTCCCACGACTCCAGAAGGACAATTCCTTGCACCATGCTTGCCTTCACCAAGCTCCACCACAACTTTTCATCCTCATCTAGATATGCCGTCGCAGTGAACACCCGAATGTCATTTTCTTTAATGTTTTCTGCATCAAAGTAAGCTTTTATTTCAAAGATGTAGTCCAACAACTTAGCATCTTGTTCCCCCTCATATATCTTCGGCTCCCGCACCTTGTGTCTCGCATGCAGCTTTGCTACCTGGGCAGCAGCGCCCCCATCTGGTAGGTTAGCCAAGGCCCTTGAAAGTACCATCCCCTGGCTCTACAATTTCTCAACGGAGGCTCTCAGCACCATCCGTTCATCCTGAGCTAAGGCCAATGTCACCTTCAACTCATCATTTTTACCCATGGCATTCTCCGTGGCTTCCTTTAGCAGTTGGACCTCCCATTGAGCAATTTCCAGCTTCCGACTAATGTTCACAACATCCTGCTCTGATAGGTCAGCCCTTATCTCCAAGGCTGATGTGTCCATTTTATATGTATAATTTAGTGCTATTTAGGGTCACTTTTGTGCTCTTTTATTATCGAGAGCTTGTGTTTTACCTTGAAATTCTCTTAGGAGGGGTAAGAGCAACTTTATGCTCTTTTACCTCTTCTAAGTGGATTTTGTGTGACAATGGAAGAACACAGAGGCAATGAAGACCGGAGGCCATTGAAAACTACACTTTCGAAGACTTTTGAAGACTCGCTTCGAAGACATGAAGACCGGAGGTCGTTGAAGACCATTTTTGGATTCGTTGAAGACTTGGAGATTGAGAGGGATAACTATGAAGATGACTGCATGCCACAAGAAGAAGAAAAAGACACAATGTAAAATTCTGGCACCCGTCGCGAGTCGCGATGGCTTCGTCGCGACACCGTCGCGAGTCGCGACGAGCCATCGCGAGTCGTGACCAACAGGTGGCCAGAATTCCACCTTATCTTCTTTGTACTATAAATACCATTCTTTTTCCTCTCATTATTACCAAATCTAATTCTAATCAGAATAAAACTGAATATACTAAACCTTAATGGACTGTATTTTTGAAATTCAGCTCTTCAAAGCCCACATGGCCGAGCTATCAGTCCAATAAACCCAAAATGAAATAATTTTACGATATTTTACAATGATCACACTACCTCATTCAAAACCCAGTGGGAAAAAAGAGTATAGTGCTCTTCATGATGTGTTCAGTTCGTCGACAATCTTGAATAATGAATCCAAGATGCCGATAATGACTCCTTCTTCAATTCTTCATCATAAAGTTGATCCATCAAACAATTTAAAGCACCATCAAATAATTTAATATTCGTATCAGTCAACTTCAACGATTAACAATGAACAACGTCGATCAACAAGAAATCAGGTTCGTCATTCAAAATTACATAATCAAATCGGTTTGTTGAACAATCTACAATCAGATTATGTGAATTTTATTTATTTTGCAAATTGGAAGATCAATTGATGTGCGAAGAATATGATAGAAAAACTGAAGCTTCATCAACATGCCTTTTGAACAATGAAAAACAAATTACTGTGATGAATGACACAATCAATGAAAACAAACAAAATTTTGTACAAGGTAAATATGAAAAAATGGAATCATTATATAAAACCTGATTTAATCTACTTGCAAATGTCTCAGCTCTTATCGCTTGTGAATTTTTTGATGTAGATCGATTTTTCAGCTCAAAAATCTTGCGAATGTTTTGATGTTCAAAATTGATGCTCTGTACCCGTATATATGAATACTGTTGTAGATATGTATCAAAGTATAACCAAAATAAACTATTATGTGATGTAACTGATATAGATATTGATGTGTTGATGAAAGTAACTGATACTTGTGTATCTGATATCAATTGTTAGTGATATACTAGCTGAGAGAAATAGTGTATTGTGCTATAAACAGAATGAGTGATTTGAATATGCTAATTGATAAAACTGAATGCTCAATGATGACATGGGTAATAAATCTTAGAATGTTGATTCATAAACTAACCCGCATATACTGATATGTGATTTTTCTGTTATATGAATAAATGTTTTAATAAAACTGTCTGATGTTTCTACACCTGATTCAGAAATTGACCTGCATATACTGATATGTGATATTTTTGTTATATGGATAGATGTTTTAATAAAATTGTTTGATGTTTCTGCACCTGATATCAACTGTTACTGAAACAGATAGAATTAATCTATAATTTTATAAACAAACTAAGTGATCTGTGATTTAAATGACAGATTTGCGAGATGATTTTCCTAATCTATTGGAGATGGATGCAATTGAGTGTTTATAGGAAGTGAAAGCAAGAACTTGGGAAGAACTTGAAAAATTGTATCAAGCATATGCAACAACGATAGGATTTTGTGTAAGGAGGTCAACAACAAGACTGTGGAATGGGAGGTCGTCGTCGTACCTCTCAAAGTTATAATTTATAAGCCCTAAATACTTACTATCTACAACTAAGTAAATAGCAGCAAGTCGGGGTCGTCCACGAAGAAGAGATATTTTCTTAAGCGTTTAAACATATAAGGTTGATAATGCTAGAAGTAGATATATGTATATACACATATAAAAGTGAGTGAATGGGGTGGGGGGGTTGGTTGGTTGGTTTTCCTAAGCTATGAAAGTTAAAAGATAAGATAATTAGCAAAGTCAAGTAACTATGCTAATCAAACAAACTAAGAAAAGAGGTTTTAAAACTACAAAAACAAAGCCTTGGGGGCAATTGATATCCACTTCCAAACCTAATGTAGATCATTGAACCATTCACTCATTCTATCACTTTTTTACCTATGGGGAATGCCAATGGAAGATCAACATTCATTCCTTCTTAATAGTAATTTGCAAAGACAAACAACGACCATTTGCAAACCTCATTGACAATCACTCTAGGCAAACCACACCATAGAGGTATTTCATCAACGGAACTATACACGAAGGACCATAGATTTGATAACAACAAGCCTTCCACCAAAGACATAGCCATTTAACTAAACATAGCATTCATTAGGCTAAATCTAGAACAAACCACATTCAAGGTTCAACCTTTCATTGCATATATAGGGAAAGTATGAGAACAATCCACATTAACATACTTATCTAGCAAGAATCACAACACATTATGCACAAGAAGTTCTAAGTTCATGTTCTTAGATTTTCATGCAAATGAGTTAAGGAATTCGTCACTTTCCTAACACCCTAACACTTCAATCATACAAACACTTCCTATTCTCAAACAACCCATGGCATAAATGAAGTAAAACATAGCATTAAGAACCCATAAATGCGAAATAACAAAGGCTTCAAGAACGAATGACAAAATATATTCACTACTTCCACTAATCATGCATTTACACAAGATTAGCCAAGAACAATCGACATTCAATGACTTCTCTCATTTGCTACCTAAAACAAACATGACAATGAATTCAACATCATCACATTCATCTAGAAATTATCAACACATCAACATCATTAAGAAGCTCTAACTCATGCTCTTGGATTCCACATTAAAAGAGGAAAAAATTAGCTACTTTCTTCAAACCCTAAAAAGTAATCATACAAACAATTCATATACTCAAGCTTCCAACACATCAATGCCATTAACAATTCACGTTCCAAGCTCAATAAATGCACAATAGAAAAAGCACTAAATAGATAGATATGGTTCTTACTACATAGATATGGAAGCTTCAATCCATTGCTCCCAAGATAAAACTAAGCTACATAATTAAAAGACATGATTAACCTACAAAAACTAAGAAAATAAAGAAAGAAAAACTAGGGTTTTGAACCTAGAAAAATTGCAGGAAGAAGAAGGGTTTTTTAGAGGAGATGATAAGGTTTAGTATTTATAGTACAAAAAAGTAAGAAAGTTTTTGGCCATATGTCCGTCGCAACGGAGCCCAGTTTCAGCATCTTGATTTCTTTCTTCTTTTTGTTTCAAGGCATCCTCTTCACTTCACTTATCTTCAATTCTTCAAGTCTTCAAAAGCTCAAATACAAGTCTTCAAATCTTCAAATATATTCTTCAAAGTCTTCAAAGTGTTCAAACAAATTGCCTTGTCACACAAAATCCTCTAGAAAAGTAATAAAAGCGTAAAAGTTTCTTTTAACTCTCCTTGGAGAATTTCAAGGAAAAATGACACATTTAGAGCACAAAAGTGTACAAAAGTGAATCCTAAAAGTCCTAATATACCCATATAAAATGGGCACATCATTGAACCGAGGAGTAATTAGGGAAAATATTTCACATGCTCATGTGAAGGAAAGTTAATTTCAAGAATTAAAAACACACCTACTCTACATCAAGACAGGAAGATAAAAAGAAAAACAAAGGAGTTTCCAGTGATAAGAACATGTTGCAAAGCTCAAATCAAGATCAAGCTTGTTGATGAAAAGTTCTACGAAAGCAAGCACCACTTCATTGAGCCCAACCATGAGTGCACAAGATCATAATGGAAGCATCTGCAACGTAGTGAAATAAGATTTGAAAATGAGAAAGCAAGAGAAATTGAAGTTATGGAAAAGACAGGTCTCAAACCAGCAACAAGTTACAAATATTTAGCATGCGCTGCCCAGGGAGAAGAAAATGTAGGGCACACTATGAGAGATCACATCAATTATGTGAACAGGTACAAAATGGATAATATAGAAGGGGGAGATGCTTAGAATTTCATAGATGAGCTTTATCAGATTGTTGCTGCTGAGGAAGACTAAGAGTCAAGCTGGATGATGAAGGAAAACTGACTGTACTCTTTTGGAGGGACTCGATGATGAAAGAAGATTACATGCTATTTGGTGATGTTGTGATTTTTGACACCACTTATTGGACAAACAAGTATAATCTCATTTGTGCTTCAATTGTTGGGATAAACAATCACTGGAACAACACAATGTTTGGATGTGCTTTTATTGGAGATGAAAAGGCTGAAACTTTTGTATGGCTGCTGAAGGTATTCAAAAAATCAATGGGGGGGGGGAAACCAGTAACTACATTCACTGACCAGGATCTGGCTATAGAAAAGGCAATCAAAGAGGTCTTTCTATGCTCTATTTGATGATTGATGATTCAAGTTGTGTGTTTGATATTAGTGATGATGTTTTAACTCTCCATAAAGCTAATGTTTTCGAACCAATGTCTAACGTGTTATATTATTAAGTTGATGTTTCATTAAAAAGGTCTAACATGTTAGGTTATTCAGTTGATCTTCTAAATTTCTTTTTTGTTTTCTTGCTTATCACTATCTAACTAGTCATGTTAATAATTTAATGGTTTAAATCATCATCACACTCTATTTTAGAACATCTAAGAACAAATCATGGACATATGTACAATTTCTCTTGGTTTTGACATTGCAACATGAGCATCCTACATTTATAAATGATGTTGCATTAGCACTATATGGCCTTTTTAATAAACTAATTGATAATGCATGTACTAAAATTGTTGTTTCGTAGGTATTCGAAGAAACAAAACACAGACTATGTTTGTGGCACCTGAAACAGAACACAATTAGTCACTATGGTAAAGTAAAGAGTGATGAAGAATTTGGATCGACATTTAACCACTGTTTGAAAGGTTGTGCAAATGAGGAAAATTTGAAAGATGATAGAATTCCATGATAGAAACCTACTAGGTGCAAGACAAAGATTGGTTCAAACGCTTGTACGAACTCCGGAATAAATGGTGTACAACATTAAGCAAGGAATTCTTCTCAGCTGGAACTTTGCCATCACAACGTAGTGAAAGTACCAACAAAGCAATCAGCTTCAGTTCTTCAAAAACAACCAAGTTGACAACGTTTTTTTTGCAATCTTTGGAAAAAGAATCAAAAGTTGGAGAAGCATGGAGACAACCAAGGAGTATAGCAGATCAGTTGGAAAACCAAGAGCAGCAGTGTAAGGGCCCGAATTGCTGAAGCAAGCTGGGGAGATATACACTCTTAAAATATTCAAGACTTTGAAACATAATGGAAACTAGTGATGTCAAGTAAAGTGGAGAAAATCTTCAACATTAGCTATAAATATGTATACGAAGTCAGCTTAGAAGACAATGAAACAAAGGTAGAGAAGGTTTATTATAGACTCAACGATGGTAAAGTGGAAATCAAGTGTTCCTGTAAATACTTTGAAGAAGTTGGGCTGTTGTGTTTCCACAGCCTTCGTGTGCTCCACTTGTGCAACATCACCACCATACCTAGAGATTATACACTCAAAAGATGGACAAAGATGGACAAAGATGGCAAAGAGGGCAAAGAGGGAAATATGGAACAAAGTACTTGGAGGTGAATCAACACAAAAAAGCATGAACAACAATGATATGAAAGGTAACATACCATGCAACATGAAATGCTCAAAAAATACTACAATTTAGTGTTGAAATGTAAAGATGACAAAGAAACGTAGAACACTTGAGGATGGTTTAAACAGGGATTCAGCTACAATGTGTCAGCTGCATTTAATGAAAGATCAAGAGAGAAAATAACAAGCAGCGACAAACAGTGCCAATGATTTAGCAACAAAAAGTGCTCATGAAGTTCTAGATCCAAAATTAGAAAAACAAAGGGACGAAGTAAGAAGTTGAAAGGAAAGCTTGAAAAGAAGAAGCGAAAGAAGAATGATTTTGGATCCAAGACTCTAAAAGCTCAAATCATCTGAATTAGGGAAACACCAAAGTTGATGAAGGATGAGTTCTGAACTTGCAGAATATATTTTATGTTTTAGTACTGTTATGTGATGTTTCAAGACTGTCATTTGATGTTACAGTCTTAAGAAGTCAGGATTTTGAAATAAAAATTATTGCTCAACTTAGTGTAATACGGAAGGTTTATTACATGAATCATTTTAAAGTTTACTGGTTTCTATAAGTTTCCTTTCGAAGTACTGAAATTTATTTTACATGAATATGATGTTTTAACTTATAATTCTGATGACTTACAGATATGTAAGGATCATTTTACTAGGACTTTACAAACAGTATACCAAAGGTTACAACTACAAAAAAAAAGTAACATTTTGTACTGATACACTAGAAAACTACTAAAATTATGATGTTTAAATTTTAAAATATAATGTTTCATACATAATAATTAATGTAAAAAATCTACAAATAGACTAATGAGAGTTAAAGCATAAAAATAAGCATTATTATCAACACCCTAAAATATCAAAACCTGCTCTTGAATAGTCACTGCATTACTTTAAGGTGGTCAACTTCAGATCATAATCCAAAAACAAAATGTTAAATTCCAACAAAAAATCTGAGAATCACCTAAACTTAAAGATATCAAATAGTTATCCAAGCCCAAAATATTCAAAAACATCCAAAACCAACAATACTAAAACATCAACCAACATTACTTAAAATATCATTCACAGAAACAACTTCATCCACTACAACAAACATCATCTATTACCTCAGTTTTCAGTGCTATTTACCTTGTTTTTCAGCTCCTGAAAAATTGAGGTAAATGTGGCTATAGTGAGAAGCCTAGTTTTTACCTCGGTTCAAAACCGAGGTAAATACCTCTATTTTTTACCGACAACGACATGAAAGGAAATCGATGTCACATCATGGCAGAAGGGTGATATTATAATACCCTGGCTGCGATATCGTTGAAACGACGTAGACATCTTGAAGCATGCGACATCGATGAAAGGAATGTAGTAGCTGATGGTAGGGGATGTGTATTGATGTGGCACCCCATGATGTCGTTCACAACACCAGCAATTTTGGAGTTGATTCGAAGCGATATCGCACATACTGAAGGACCCACATCGTGTCCCTGATGAGGTGGAATGCAGACAAAATGACGTTGTTTTGTATGTCCTAGCTTTCAAAAAACAAGTGACGCCGATCTATGCGACTTTGCTAATATGACTTGTCAGAGTCAGTTATTGTGATGTCGCGGTTTAGTCAGTCAGCTTTCGTTTCTCAAAAAATATTATAATTACAAATGTTTAATGATGCAAACAATCGATCATCGATAACCATGCATGTTATAAACAAAGTGATAATTCGAATAATGGTTGAACATCAAACAACATTCAATTGCTATTGAATTATTGTGGGAATCATTAACTGAAATGTTCATTTAGACCAACAAGATTATGGAATACTAGTATACTACAAATAAATGCAATAATAAATTTAAATACATAAGGTTGTCATAAAATTGAAACAATAATTTCATTTAACCACCATTTTTTATGTTGTACTACGTTCACATTTCTAGGGCGACAAGTGAGAAGCCAACAAAGTCCATCTGATATGCTAGAGTACATTGATAACTCCATTTGATCCTATAGCAACCAATTCATAGGAAACAAAAATTATGTTACAGTTGGCATGTACCCAAAACTGCACGTAATATATTCATGTGTGGACAACATTATTCCCAAAATGTTGATAGTAACATAACAGAACCGAACCGATGTCAGACTCATAGCTACCGAGGTCGTAGAGACCGAGATAAAACCGAACTCGGATATTAATATACATGAATGCAAAACTCAACAATCCTTACCTCTGCGACGTCGAGTCTTACTCGGTATCATATCGCACAGAGCGAATAAAGACCGACGTCGCACATTCATATTGTGTTCATATAAATCTAAGCCATTTTTCTCACTTTTTACAAACATTTCATCATATTGGTAAGAAACACAACATACTGTATATAACATCTGACACAATGATCCACCCTTCATTAAATTCTTTGATCTTCCATCAATGAAGAAAAAACATATAGATGGTATACATGGTCTACATGGTAACATATTTGGTGAAGATAAACATGTAAAAGATGTATTAGTACCTCTATAAATTTGAACCTAGATGCTCCGTTCTTTGGATACTTTTTGATGATTGAATGTATCCATTTCAATGATCTCTTTCATAGTGGTGTGAATGAATAAGGTGTGTTTGTTGGATATGTATTGGAGATGGAAATAAGTGTTAATGGTGATAGTTATTGAAATGAAATGAAAAATAGGTTTGGTGGGAAATTTTAATTCAAATTTTCATCTGAAATCTTCGGTTCCTGCTCTAAATTTCACATTGAGCGATGTCACTAGCTCTTCGGTATGTCAATCAAACTATGAGACATGTGTGCTACACTGCATATGTGGCCATAGTGTAATAATGGAAATTTCTCATAAAAATATTCATTTAAAGGCTCCGGGCCCTTCTGTTGACTCGCTTATGACCTAATCGGGACAACATTGTCGTCAAAATTTGAATAAAATATTGATATATCCAATTTTGCATTATGACATCTTCCCAGTTTCTTAGAGGGACCTAATAGCAAAAACAAAAGATAGTGTGTGGTCTCAAAATTGATTCCGATTGTCCTGAAAAGAAGTAGTGTCATCCATATATAGTTGAACTTGTAATAACCAAAAGTTAAAAAATAAATTGTTAATATATTTCCCCATAAACTTCCACAAGATCATACGACCAACAATTGTATACTTTAAGTAATCAACTACAATTTACTCTAGACCACGTACTAGTGCTTCGTAAAAAATAAGGATGCAAATTTAATACTATTATATTTCCAAAGAAATGCGAGAATATGAAATTTCATGTGATTTTATATATTTGGCGGAAATGTTCGTTCCCATAATGCTTATTGCTATGGTATTAATGGAATTCTATAAAAAAAACCCGGAAGAAAACCCAGGTTCACATGTCTGTAAGACAGTAAGCTTAACTTCCATATGAAACATTTGTCATTTTGTTTGGGTGATTGTCTCTAAACACATGGTAACAACCACGGTAGTTTGGGCCATAGTGTAATTTCCATAGAGTGCCGTAATGCACTATTTGTGAATAATTTGGGCCCGTTCCATTGACTAGCTAGTTAGTGGCAAAATTCGAAGATATGGTGGTCCAGACAATGTGAAAACCTAAAGCGTATAGCTGATTATGCATTTCGACATCTCTCAATCTATTGGAGGGACCTAAGTGAATGAACAAAAAATAAAAATGTGTCGTCCAAATCAAACTCAATTTCGATTATACCAAAAAGAGGCAGTGTCACCCACATATAGTCAAACTTATAATAACCGATGGTTATATTATATTTCCCCATAGACTTCCACAAGATCATACAACCAATAATTATATACTTTAAGTAATCAACTACAATTTACTCTAGACCACGTACTGGTGCTTCAAAAATAATAAGGACAAAAATGTAATACTATTATATCCACAGAAATGCGAGAACATGAAATTTCATGTGATTATATATATTTGGCGGAAATGTTCGTTCCCATCAGGGCCGGCCCTATTGTGGAAGTATATGATGTGCTTGCCTCAGGCCCCCAATCTTGGAAGTTAAATAGGGGCCTTATTTTTAAAAATTTTACTATATATATGTAGAGAGAGAGAGAGAGAAAATAGTAAATTTTAAATGTTTTAATTAGTTTCCTCAATAATTGTTTTCTCATCCCATGTGAGGTCCCATTTTATAAATTTTAGATGTTAAATATTGGAGCCCTTTTTTTCTAATTTTCTTCAGGCCCCCAAAATATTGGGGTAGGCCCTGGTTGCCATAATACTTATCGCTACGGTATTAATTAATGGAATTCCATAATAAAAAAACTTGGAGGATAACCCAGGTTCGCGTGTCTGTAAGACAGTAAGTATAATATCCACATGAAACATTTATCGTTTTGTTCCGGTGATTGTCTCTAAATACATAGTAACAACCACGGTAGTTTGGGTTGTAGTGTAATTTCCATAGAGTGTTGTAATGCAGTGTTTCTGAATAATTTGGGCTCATTCCTATGACGGGTCCATGGCCAAATTCGAACATGGTGGTCATAAGTTGATGGACATAATTTTATTACTTTTAGACTCCATTAGAAGTGTAGACTATGAAATTTGGGCTATTCGACCCACGATCAATAAATGCAATGCCGGTTTGGGGTCAGTTTTAGACTCGGTGGCGAAGACAGTGATGCGACATCGCATACATGTGCTATTTTATTCACCACTGACCAGGGTCGTATTTAATTTTGGATTGGCCATTTACTCTAATACGGCCCAGTTTTTATTATGTGCGAGACTGGAGTGGCGTCGTTTTATCTTGGATAGAGCAATTATGGTTGCGATAACGCTTCTTATTCATTGGATAGTCCAGGCCCCATCCAAAAAATGTTTGGGCCCCTATGTTGGGCCCAAACCTAGAATCTATGAATTCACACTGTTGTCTATGACGTTGTCGGTCTATGCGACACACCAGCAAAGTCGTACAAAATGGCAGCATTTCACAGTGAGTATATAAGTACCCACCCTACCACCATCCCCCTTTGCATTCCCAATTGACGACATCGAACCAAAACCTCACACCAGGAAAAAAGGGTGAAAATCAGTCTAATCACAATGGAATCGATTGGTCACACATCACAATAGCTTGAAAACCAACTTTAAATTGCTTTAGACATAGTGCATTGGTGGATTTCTCCAAATTTCAAGAGCAAGAAACCCTAACAAGGTAAGGATTTTTGGATGAAGTTTGATATTATTTTTT
Organism: Rubia yunnanensis; assembly: GCA_037428765.1. Classification (NCBI taxonomy): domain Eukaryota; kingdom Viridiplantae; phylum Streptophyta; class Magnoliopsida; order Gentianales; family Rubiaceae; genus Rubia; species Rubia yunnanensis. Next base: position 67,602,056 of record CM075064.1, read on the forward strand.
TTGGTTTCATATACTTCTTTAGCTGCCCATTGCTTGGTTATTCAATCGTGGCATGTTAATTTTTTACTTTGTGATATTTTAGTTGAGATTATATATGTTTTAGGACCAGCCGTGTTCGAGTCGTATACTATTTCTCCTTAGCCGATTCATCTGGGATGTCACATATTCATGAACATGAATGTGTGATATCACAGTTGTAACATCGGTCTAGACAAAGTGTATGTGACATGACTCCGAAGTCGACAAAAACACATTGTTATCATCAATTTCTTGACTTTTGCACTGACTGTTCAACGTCCCTTTCATTGTTAGATGGATCACATGAAGTAGAAAACCAGGATAAGAAGGGATGATAGCAAAGGGGCAGCTCCATCGCGCACGAAGAAGGCAAAGACAACAGCCACCCTTCCATCGCCAACATGGGACAAATTACGCTTTGTGAAGGAGGAGGTAGCTAAGCGTTTCAAAATAATCCAGAGTCGTAGAATAACTGAAGTCAGGGTGATGAAGCCCAAGGATGTGGAATGAATACACCTCGATGTTTTCCTCGAACCCTTCAAACTGTCACGAATTGAGGGTTATATAAGCTTGGATAAACCAACGTATGATACGGAGGTCAAGGAGTTTTATGCCAATTTTAGAATGGAAACATTGACCTCCTTTAAAACAAGAGTGAATGGGATGGACTTGGAGATAATGAAAGAGCTCATGAACAAGGTGACTGGTTACACAATCGGAGGGGAGGATTAGCAGGAGGTTGAGCCTCTACAGCTGTACTACCAGGACAATGGCCTCGATGGGTCCACGAGAATTACTCATCTGGGGCGCTAGACCTTAACCTAATGGTGGAGACGTACTTAAAAATTAAATTAGGGAACAGACTCATCCCAATGAATCAGATCAAGCTTGGTGTTCTCAACCTCTAGGAGAGAATGATGTTCAATATAATTGTACAAGTACTTATCCTGGCCGGACATCCTACGGAGTGCACGATCAATGGGACCTTTATGTATTACCACCTTGCGGAGAAGAAGGTAGTCGACCCAGGGTACACCATCATGCAGGAGATGCATCAAGTTGCCCTCTTCATGAAGAGTCGGACACTCCCCTACGGAAGTGTCATCACCTCCATTCTAGAGAAGAGGAAGGTTCCATCAAATCGAAAAGAGAAGATCTAGCCTAAGTACTACGATGCAAACTACTTCGGGCTGAAGCATTGGGTTTGGAAGTCAGGGGGGATTGATCGTAATGTCCCTAAAGGGGATATAGATGTGCCTCCCACACCCAGGCCCGAGGTAACTCCATCGACTTCCTTATCTATGGACCTTCACCCCGCTATTATTCATACGCCCTTAACGGGTAACAAAACTTATAGTTTTTTGGTTTATTTCAAATTATCATTAATTAAAATTTTAACATTTTCATATAATGTAACTAATTTCTTATCCCACATGACCTAAACAGAAGGCCTGGGGATCCTCCTGAAGGACATGGCCGAGACCAAAACCATAGCACTATGCATGGAACACACTGTGCGTAATCTAACTGAAGAAATTGGGGTGCTGAAGTCTATGATTGCTGATGAAATCAATGAACCTGCAGGGGATGATGGGCCTAGGGTTGACAAGGATGGGCCGGATACCACAGATTATAAAGGAGGGTCAAGCTCCAGTGCTAGCGAGTCTTCCATCGAAGAGTCGAAGACTAATTCATAAGAACATGGGAGTAGTTTGTCGCCAGACGATGTTATCCCACCCTTGTCACCACCCCATTGATTTTGGTCTCTGATATGTTTGTTTTTCCTAGAACATGAAAAATGTTTATTTAGATTTTATTAGGATTCGGTGTCTTCTTTTTCATATTCATTTTTGTAAGAATGTTACATGTGGTACGTAGCATTATGTGTTTTGGATATATATACGTACATATGTGCCTAGCTTTAGTCTTACATATTTAACTTCAACAAATCTGAGATTGGTTGTGTTGAACTTGGAATGAAACCTTTAGATGGTAGATTCCAAGTTCTTACTGTATTGGTTAAGTATCTCTAATTTATTAGGTATGATAGATATGTGCGACCTCGCGCTCCATTCGCATAGTCATAAAAGCCATAACTGACATTAACCCGATGGAGGTACGACATCGCATAGATTACTTGGAATGAAAGGACTTTAGGAACAAGTTTGAACCAAGGAGCATGTGTGACTTCGCCAAATGTAAACATCAACATCAATGTTTACGTCGGATTGATGTCGCTCACATTGAGTGATGGTGCAAAGTTGGTCTTCTCTTCAATGACTATTACTGCTAGGCCGTACCCTTATCGATGATGTCGTAGGTATGTCAGTCAAAACTTTTACTTTGTTTTCATAGGGTATTTACTTTGGTTATTGTGGAACCGCAGTAAAACACCAATGTTTTACCTCAATTTTTTTATAACCGAGGTAAATAATATCTTTTACTTCAAAAATGCCGAGGCAAAAGAGCTTTTTACCTTAGTTTTTTGAGCTAAGCCAAAAAACTGAGGTAAAATGGGTGAAGTAATAGGTTCATTTTCTTGCAGTGATCACATCTTAAAAAAACTACTAGTTCTTCTTCGATCCCTTCGATGACTTTTTGGCTTGTCAGCCCTTCTTCTTTCGAACAACTTTAGCCCCCTTCTTCTCAAGTACAACAACACAAGAACCTGCAGCTCGTCCAATGTCCTCCAAGCTCTCAATCCCAATGTCAAAAGAAGGTTCAACTCCAGTCTTCAATGTTGGAACTTCATGAGTGTACTTCTTCATTGACTTCTTAATAATTTCATTGATTTGATCATACAAGCTATCAGAAAAATAATCCCGTGAACAAATAGGGATATGAACTAGTGGAACAACATCTTGTGCAGTAGCTGGAGCTTTTTCACCAAGCTGCATCATCTCAGCCACATAGGATCTGGTAACAATTTTAATATTCCTAGCAAACGTCATCAAGTGCTCAACAACATCCTACAAAAAAACAACACTATTGCTCATAATTTGACACATCATATGAAAAACAACAAACATAACATAAATAAATAAAACTTACAGAAGGAGTTTTAGCAAGAATATTATCATCAGTGAGTAAATCATCGGGAATCTCCAACATTATATAGCAAGAGGTACTATGGGCAGTGCCATGACCTAGTCCTAGACCTAACTTTAATTTTCCCATTGAACTCAAAGGAAAACCAATGCCTCCCATCAAGAAAGCATCAAACCCAGCACTGACAATAGACTTACACATAGTCTTACTTATTATTATCAAAGTGTTAGACTAATGGGAGGGAAGTAGGCATTGGGATTCCTTGGAATGGAAATCTATAAAGATAACACATCAAAGGCAGAAAAACACAGCCATTTAAGCATCAAATGGCCCATTGTTGTACCTCTTAACAGCATCACAAAATTCTTTCAGAACAAACCCGCACCAATCCAGATTCCTGATCTCATTCACATTTTCCACAACTTTCAAAAGCTTAAAATCATTATTACATCTAGATGTAGGAGTAAGGAAATTACACAGAACATACATCAAAAAGTACTTCTTAAAAACATCACCTCCCCCAGTCAACAAAGATATCTTACACAGTAGCCTATCACATGGAATATTATTATGTTTGTCAACCCCTAGATCCATCCTCCATTTATACCTCAAATCCAAATCCCTATTCTGCCTCTTACCATTATTACTAATATCTACAACCTCAATGTCACTTATAGGCAGACACATACCATTATAAACATCATCCTTAGTAATATAAAACTTGTCACTACCTACACACTGCAAGCGACTAATGGGGTTGAAGTTAGAAACTAGATAATGAATCACATCTTTGTGCATAAAACTAAAATCAATCTTTATAAATCCTTTAAACCCTATCTCAATAACTGACATCTTTAGCCTAGGAGTCAATGATTTCACAAGCTTGACAATCTTAACAGGGTTACACTTCTTAGAGTAACCCCTCTTCGAGCTACAAAAAAATAAAAAAATAAATAAGCATTATTAAAAAAGATGAAACATATTTTAAAACTATAAGTCATTAAAACATACCTTGATGCATCATTGACAACCTCCAGAACTTCTGATTTCACAAGTCCTCCACCATTCTCCCTAGCCCTCTTTCTTACAACAGATTTACCTTTGACAGCAGAAGCTGTTTTACTTGTAGCAATGACTTTGTAACCTTTCTCATCTAAATTATCACACTCTCCACTAGCATCATCAGAATCATCAGACCTATTTTCATCAGAATCCTCTTTCTCTTCACTCACTAATTTCTTCTCAACATCTCCATCACCATTATACTCACTATCAGACTTGCTACCAATAACATCACCACCTTGTTGTGACACATCATCAACTTTTTCTGAATCTTCCTTATGCTCAGATTCTTCACAATCATCAAAATTTCTTCACTTTCATCGCCTCCCTCCTTCTCAGATTCCTCTTGAGCCTCTCCATCTTCTATAACAACATCTACTTCCTCACCTTCACTGTCCAAAATTTCATCAGATTCAGAACCATCTACATCTTCAGACCCCTCATCACTTGTCTTCTTTTTATCATCATCACCACCAAACTGACCATCATGACCACTTTCATCAATCTTAGTATCAAGTGTTTGAGATTGAGAAGAGGCAGTACTGAAGATCTTCTCTGTGAACAAAAAGAATAAATACACAGTTAAATAAAGGTATAACACAAAAAAATATAAAGGGAATTGGAAATTTAAAACACAAGGGTTAAAAAAATAGATTATCAGATAAAAGATCAGCAACTCCAGCATCAATCAACATATCTTTGTAACGAAGCTTTGACTTAAGAATCTTTGAAGCTGAAGAAACATTTTCAACGGAAACACCGGTGCATATATTAAAACCAAAAAAGAAAAACAATAAGATTACAAAACAAGTAACATCAAATGAAAAACACATCAAATCAAAACAAGAATGTATCAAACCGAATAAAAATACAACCTGATTTAGAAGATTTTTCAATTCGAACAGCAAATGTTTTAGCACCATCAGCGGTATTTAAAGAAATATCATAGCATATTAGTAAGCAGGAGGCAAAAAATTAATAAAACATCAAATCACAAAATTAAATATTCTAAATAAAAAAAATTATTGCTACCTTTTTTGGCAGATTTTCCAATCTGTCAAGTTGGAACCGGGTCAACCACCTTATCTAAATTAAATAAAACATCAATATCGGGTTACTAAACAATAAGAAACAAAAAATAAAACATCAAAAATCATAAAAGAAGTATTGAAAGGGAAAACTATATTTACCCTTTTTAACAGATTTTGTAGGCTGAGCAGAACCTTGACTTACACCATCACCTGAAAATATTTTAAACACCAAATCATAGTGGTAAAAGGAAAAGAGTGATAATGAAACATCAAAAATCAAAAAGAGAAGTATTGAAAGGGTAAGAAATTTTTACCCTTTTTAGCAGATTTGTTTTACAGGTTCAACAGAAACTTGACTGACACCATCACCTATATTATAAGAAACATTCAACCATAATGGTAAAAGGTAAAGAGAAATTATTAGAACATAAAAAATCAGAAGGAAAAAAAGTATTAAAAGAGAAAACAATTTTTTCCCTTTTTAGTAGATTTTTTTCAGGTTCAACACAACTTGACTGACACCATCACCTGAATTATACGAATCATTAAACCATAATGGTAAAAGGTAAAGAGAAATTCTTAAAACATCAACTAAAAAATAAAATCAAAATTATAAATATTACCAGTTGCATTATCAGCTGAAACATATGCGGCTTGGCTGGAAGGAACTTTACTGGCACCCTCCTCTAAAATACATGAAACATCAAGAAAGATTTAAAATAGGAAGTATCAAATTAATAATCAATCAGATAATAAAACACAATATTAAAATTTAAATACTACATTTGCTCTCAGAATCACTCTCACGCTCAGCGAGGAATTTAGCTTTATTGCTCATTTGTTTGACTCATTTAACAGCAGCTTTTTTTACACGTCTGTTCCGGATATTTTCTTTGAGGACAACAGAATGAGGGCCTAGAGATACTGGAACAGCAGCATCAGGAGCTTGCTTTACACTTTCTTTTGGAAATGCTGGAACCGACACATCAGCCACTTTCTTCTTTTTGTCTTTTCTTGGACTCGGAGCTGAAGGATAAACAAAAAATTAATAAAAATAAACAAAAAAATCATAAAAATAACAAAAATACCTGCAGTAAATGTGGGAGTCGTCAATCCACGAATCCTATCAGATTTTCTGACATGACCCACAGTCTACAAAAAGAATTAACAACATAAATAATAGCAACACACACACAAATATATACATACATATAGACAAAAAGTCAGAAACATCAATAAGAAAGCAAGTTTAGAACTAGAATTCAGGATAATCAAATAAACAAAACAAATCATCATTAGAGAAATGTTTTTTTTTATGAAAACACCTTAATAGGTGAGGGAGTTATGCATTGGGATCCCCAAGCCCTATGGAATGGTTACAGTTTGTACAAGAAGTTTGTCCATATCGAGGAACATAAGGCAACGTAGTTGCCTCCAAAAGTCCTAAACTATAGGAGATTTCTAACTATCAGTGCAGACCTCCATGTGAGAGTAGCATGAAAGGTGAAGTAAAGTTGCGATCTAAAGGAGAGAATCTCCACCCCCTGTGTGAATTCCCTCCCTTAGCCAGGCCACTTTACTAAAATTAGTACTATACAATTAGACAGTAATTGTTGAGAATAGCAAAATCATAGATCAATTGAGGAGACATCATTGAAGCCCTTCTTTGTGCTTGAACTGAGCCACAAAATCCTGAGTGTCCTCCATATATCGCAGCTATAGACAAATTTGATCACAGTACCATTCAACATATGCCAAATACACCTGCATAGTAGAGAACCATATTAGCAGTATCAACCCTAAGCAAGGTTATAAGTGTACTCTAACTTGAGGTATTTGTGCCCTATCTAGAGCAATCAGTCCCTTAATATGTTGGGGAATTGAGTCAGGCTGCAGACATATTAAGTGACAGATGTGATGCTTTGCCACAGCATTAGCAACCAAGTTCCCTTCCCTAAAAACATGCTGAAGTTGAGCACTACCCAATAATTCATGAATTTTTTATGCCAAATCAAAGAGGTGCCAGTTTGCTGTATAAGGATTGTTTATCATGTTCACTGCCGACCAGCAATCAGTTTCATAATAACACCTATTGCTCAAATCAGGAAATTTTTCAATAGCTAACAGGATAGCCATCATTTCTGCCTCAAGGGGAGATCCAGCCACAATGGAAACAGATGCTAAATCAATCATTTTACCCAAATTATCACGAACTAGCATACCAACTGCAGCTTTATCAGGATACTAAGAGGCATCAACATTAATTTTAAAATATCCCAAAGGTGGTTTTTCCCAAAAAACAGGAACTATATTAGGCTTTGGTGGAGGCCTACACAAGGGTATCCAATTACTTAAGGAAGAGTCCATATCAGAATGTGAGAAGTAAGGCCTTGGTGTATTCAGAAAAGCAAGTTTGATCAAATCATGAATTTCATTAGAAATTGTTACAGAGGAAAAAGGTTTATTATCGTATAAAAACCTATTTCTAGCTTTCCAAAGTTGTTAGCATGTAATAGAAGGTATGATTTTGCATACAAAATGTTTCCAACCACTCAAATCCTTAGTATCCCAGAAAGTAAAAATTCTTTGTATAAGGGATTGATCAGGCTGTAGATGAAAATGTACCAATGAAGCAATGTTACTCCAGACAGCCTGAGCTATATCACATGTAGTAAAGAAGTGTTGAATTGAGTCAGTGTTAAAGCAGGCAGGGCACTTAGAGGCTAAACTAAATCCTATGGTAATGAGAACTTCATCAAAGGGAAGAAGAGATTGTAACATTTTCCATGTGAAAATAGAAATCTTCTTTTGCAAAGCCTTGTTCCAAATGAACTTACATGCCGGGAAATTACCTGATTGTGAAGTGAGAGCCCTGTATGTTGATTTTGATGTGAAATTACCTGATGTCTCGACCTTCCAAATTAATCTATCCTCTCTGTCCGGAACCAGCACAGAATCCTGTAAAAATAACAAAGTATCAGTTCCTAAAAAGGAGTCAAGCTGAGGTAGAATGAAGGACTTGTTATTAATGAAATCTGCAACAGTCAAATCTGGCTTATCATCAACAATATGTTGAGGAATGATATTGCACAGGGGTCCCCTAGGGCACCAATTAGATAACCAGAAATTGCAGGTACCCTTACCATGGATGATAACTGAATTGTGTTCTGCAAAAGAATTGATAGAAAAAATTCTTCTCCATGTTACAGATTTTCTATGTGACAGAGGCAGAGACCAAATTAATTTTGACCACAGAGTATTCCCTAGTTGGCTTTTCCACCAAAGCTTAGCTGAACATGTATCAATAATGGCTTTGACAGACCTAACTCCAAGGCCATTAAATTCAATAGGGATGGAGAGATCAGACCATTTTTTCCAGATTTTATTATTCTTTCCATTTGATTCCCCCCAAAATAATCTAGCTAATTTTTTCTCAAAGGATTTAATTATTATTTTAGGAGGGTTTGTAACTGCCCATAAGTGTTGAGGTAAGGAATATAGGCAGTGTTTAATTAGAATTAGCTTACCCCCAGCACTTAACCACTTATTTTTCCAACTTTGTAATTTAGAGTCCAGGATAGTCATTAAAGGTTGGAAATACCTCTTTAAGGTTCTTCCCCTAAATATGGGACAGCCAAGATACTTAAATGGAAAGGAGCCTCTTTTCATCTTTAGAATGGACATCCATAAAAACCTAACAACATCATCTTGAAAAAACTGATAAAAATGTGGCGATACAAAAAAGGTGCAACCAGTACACATACAACATCGTATAGAAATAAATAATACATACAAATTAAAACTAACACCACCATCACATATAGAACAACACAGTACAAAGCAACATTTGTACAGGAACTAGTAAATTCAAATAGAATACTTATATCATTAAATCAAAACTATAAACCATCAAATGAAAACAGAGGAAATTAAAAACATCAAATGGGAGACTTAATTCATCACTCCTACTTAAAATTACAATAGAAACACTGTAATTTTAAAAATTAAGCAATAACAACAAAAAACACAAATAATAAGAACTGCATACATAACACACTTCCAGAAAGAACAATAACAACATCATCGCATAAACAGGAAAGGAAGTAGGTTGAAAACATTAAAACATCATATTCAAACAATTAAACATCACTATACGACAAAAAAACAAATATAGAAATAAAATTGAATATTCCCGCCAAACAAATAAAAGAAGCCACAAACCTTGAGAAGAAGAAATCTTCCTCTTCTACTTTAAAGCAACCTTTGAAGAATCAGAAGACTGAGATGATGATTTTGCAATTTTTGAAACATCTTCTTCTAAACTAACAGTTCACCTTGACCTTTTTTCCCCGACATCTACAAAACGGAAAACATCAACAATAATACATTTACAAACGATAGACATCAATAAAAATCTAATAAATAACATGCATATGAAAACCTTCACCATCGCAATTACCTGATGAAATACGATAACAACTTCCAAGCGAAAAGAGTAAGAACTAAACAAAATTGATAGGAAACTCATAATTCACCAACAAAAATGCATATTAAACAACGAAATATACTAACATTAAATATTATCAGCCGGAAAGCTAGGTCATCGTAATTAAACAAAGTTAGATCATTGGATTTACCAGATAAAAAAGCGAACAGATTAGCAAGCACAAATGGAAGAAAATTCCAAAAATTGAACCAGAAGCTCCGAGTACACTCACAAGAAGCACGATTCGAAGCGTATTAAGAAACAAAATCAGATGAAAATACAGAATCACAGCCAGAATATCTAACTTAGGTCGCTGGAAAAGGGGAAATGAAGAGAGAGAAATGAGCAGTTTTAATTTGAAGAGAGAGAAATGGGCAGTTTTTTAGAGAGAAATAAAAGGTGAAAATGAGGGGAAGAAGAAGAGATGTTGGGTAAAAAGAGGGGGATGATGTATTAATACATTTGCAATTCAGTCCCTAAAGAATTTGAAAACTACAATTAATACCTCATCCCAAATTAAGTATCTATTATTTATAAATTAACCCCCGGTCTCGTTGCGAGATCGTCTCGCACAAGACTTTGTCATTAAAGAAAGTTAAAATTTATGACAATCTAAATTTAATATTAAAATTAATATATAATATACCTTAATGCATTAAAATTTCTATGACAAAATCTTGAGAAAGACCGTCTTTCCATAGGCATATGGAAAGATGAAATTGAAATAGAATTGTAGAAATGTAAAATATTTTAGTTGCATTATTAAAAATTTACTATGCAACGTGCAGTAGTTATAAGTTTATTACCCGATAAATGCAACCCGAAAATTTTATCTTGATTTTTCTAAATTGCAATTTCAATTTTTGTCTTTCCATAACTTATGGAAAAACGGTCTTTCAAGAGAGAAACTATAAATAGACAAAGTATTGGGAAATACCGTCTTTCCATAAGCATGTGGAAAGATGGGTTGAATTAGAATTTTAAAAAGGTAAAAGGTTTTAGTTGCAATATTAAAATTTATTATGCAACATGCATTAGTTATAAGTTTATGACTCTATTACTACACTCCAAAAATTTTATCTTGAGTTATTCTGATTTGCAATTTAAATCTTGGTCTTTCCACAACTTATGGAAATAAGGTCTTTCAAGAGACGAACTCTAAATAGACAAAGTCTTGGGAAAGACCACACTTTCATAGGTATATGGAAAGACTGGGTTGAATTAAAATTATAGAAAAGTAAAAAGTTTTAGTTGCAATATTAAAACTTTATTATGCAATGTGTAGTGGTTATAAGTTTATGAATCGATTAATGCAATCCAAAAATTTTATCTTGATTTCTTCTAATTTGTAATTTAAACCTTGATCTTTACATAACTTATGGAAAAATCGTCTTCAAGAGACGGATTCTAATAAAAATTGCAAATAAAATTTACGAATTGTAAAATAAATCATTGAAAGTATTTACAAATAAAATCTTTCAGTACTATATTTAATATTTATATAAAGTTTCTTTTTTCTTAAAATTAAAATTGATTAGAAACACTTATAAATAAATATATATATATATATATATAAGTTACTCCATCTATTATTCTATATGTTTAACATAGTAATTTTAGATATTTTTTATGCAAATTAAATTACGTGGAAAGAATTGATTGCAGTGGTCAAAAAAGAGAATAAGTAAATGAAAATGATTCACTTATTATCATGAAATGAAGTTTGATAAAACTAAAAAGATAAACCAAAATGGAAAGTGTATCAAATTTAAAAATATATATTGTAAAAAATAAGTGTTATGAAAGAATTTCCCTGATAAATGGAGATTGAGAACGCAAAAAGAATGTGCATCCTCATAAATAAAGTATGATTAGTTACTCATTAATTGAAAAATATTGAAGTGTGGGAAGAACATTGAAAATGGGAGAGAGATTTGCATTGCAAATTGGGGGTTGACTTTAAAAAAGTATTTTATTTTCAATTAATTTTTAGAATTTAAGGTGGAAATTTGTGTGAGTGACACATGGCAAGAATGATGTGGGAAGAATGGACTCCTTTAATATATATATATATAGTATAGATACTAGATAATACCTGTGCCGATGCACGAATTTATGAATGAAAATCTATAATATAACATAATTCATAATTTCAATAAATAATAATTAATAATTTTTTGTCATATACAAATTAAAATTGTAGACGATGCAGTATATAAAATGAATTTATAAGTTATTACTATTTATTTAATTTTAAAGGAAATTGACGTAATATTGTTTGATTTTTTTATTCAAAATACTCACCTAAGTGAGAGGGTATGTATTTGGCTCCTCAACCATAAAATAGAGAGGAACAATTTGAGTATTTCGAATGTACAACAAGCTAATCGTGGGAAACGTAAATACAAGAAGTTGTACTCCATATCCTTTATCTTGACCTCTAACACAATGAAGAATATGGCACTTAAACCAGAGTCGAGGCATATTATGGCTTTCCACTTTCTTGCCTCCACACCCCAGTGTTGACAAGAATAGGTGGCCTTCCATAATTTCCCCTGCAACTCTTTTCACCAGAAAAGAGCTACAGTGATCATAGAGGAGTCCTTCAGTTTCCAAGTGTTCTGCAGCATCCATGTTACTTCTGATCCTATCAGCAGCTCTTGCTCCTCCAAGAACAGGTGCAAAAAGAAATGAATCTGTAGTTTGCATCCTTCATGTACCCGTTAAAACAAAATAGTGGCCAGCAGTAAAAGGTTCTACGAGAAATACAATAATCACTAGCATACAGAACCTAAGTAACACAACTGTATAATAAATCTATCCATTTCTGGTATAAGGTAAGCTGATCTTATCAAGATTTATTTGGCCTTGAATATCATGTGGTAGATTATAAAAACCAAAGACTCGAGTTACCTGATTGAAAGTGGCAAGTTTGGCTAAGGAATCAGCTACTTTATTGCCCTCTCTCAGGATATGTGTGAGAGAACACTCCATCCTATCTATATTCTGCTAGATACATCTTTCTATGGTCAAACATCTCCAGGGCACTTTCCATTCTCTTTTGAGTACCCTCTTTGCTATCAATTAATCTGACTTAACAATCAAGGTTGTGATATTTTGTTCCTCAGTCATTTTGAGCCCTTGGAGAATTGATGTCATTTCAGCCTCCCCAATAGTGCAGTGTGGTAAGGTCATAACAGAAGATGTGATATGATTTCCTTGGTGGTCCCTAAGAACCATCCCAATGCCTTTTGTTCCATTTAATAGAACGGAACCATCCACATTGAGTTTAAAAGTATGTGCAGGGGACAAGGAAACAACCACTGGTCCCTTTTTTTCTTCTCACAGATCTACATATATGGAGGGTAGGATATGTAGCAAATAAATCCCAGTGAGAATATATTTTATGAGCTAAAAGCATATCATTTAACAGGTTCATAATTGTTATATATATAGATTTCTAATTTGGAATAGTGCCCTCAAACATAAACCTGTTTCTAGCACACCATAAAGCACAGGTAACAATACAAGGTAAGGTTCTAATGATTATAGTGTTTTGCTTGCATTTTACATTCACAATCTAGTAATATAAAAATTTGTTCCAAAGAATGGCTAGGGTATTTTGCTGAATGTTAAAAACTTTATTCAATATTTGCCATTGGTTTTCTGAGAAAGCACAAGAACTAAAGACATGGTGTAAGTCATCTGTGTTATTACTACAGAAACAACACTTAGATGGGAGATGAAGGTTAAAGTCTTCTAATATGCCAGGCATAGGGATCAGTCTATTTAGGAGCTTCCAATTCCATAGACTTATTTTATGTGGCAAGATAGGGGGCCATAGAAACTTGAAAAATGGAACTTCAAGTTTTCTATGTCTAAGAAGCTCATAAGCATAACTAAGTGTAAAGTTTCCATGCTCAGTTTTTGTCCACATCAGTTCATCCTCCTGGTTAGGGAATAGGATATGCACTGATTTTAGTTGAAGGTTGACTGTAGTTGGAAAAACATTTTAGAGCTGGGAGATATAGAAATCCTGCTGCCTAAGGAATTCAGCAATGGACATGCCTCGCTAGTATATGTCAGTGTGTGAAGGCCAGTACTTTGTTAGGGATCCTAACTTAGTCCAATTTTCATGCAAGAATGATGACTCTCCATTTCCAATTTGGACATAGGAATTGTTAATAACTAAATCTTGTACTTCTATGATTCTTTTCCATGTCTTAGATGTTTTCTTGTTGTCAGGATTTGACCAGAGCTTTAAGGAAAAACTTTTGGTCATAGTGTTTATATATTTAGGTCCAGTCCATTTTCTTCTTTTGAAAAAGTTAGTTTTCTATAGCTTCTCCAAAATTTCCTTTTGTTATTAATTGTGTCTTAATTATACCAGAGAAATTTAGCAAACATCTTATGAAGCTTATCAATGGTATGTTGTGTAGGCTTTAAAATAAGTTAGAATATACAAGGGTATTGTGGCAAGTACGTGTCTTATTAGAGTTAATCTTCCAGCTTGGTTGAGGTCTTTATTTTTCCATGAGTTGATTTTAGAGTTGATTTGGTCAAAAAGTCCTTCATAATAAATGTTTTTATTCGTACATGTGAAGATTGTACATCCCAGGTATTTGAAAGGCAAGGATCCAGACATCATGTTAGACTCAGTTTTAATTACAAATTAATTCTTAAAGGGGCATGTTTGGAAATATAGAAAGAGGATTTTTCAAAGTTAATTTTCTGACCAGAAGCTCTTCCATATATTTTAAGAAATCCCATTAACTTTTTGATGCCTTGTTTTGAGTATCTTAAAAAAATTGCAGTATCATCTGCAAAAGATAGGTGTGTTATAGGTTTCATTAAACCTAGAAGCTTGTAATTTCCAATATTGGCATATTGGAAAAGGAAGTTCAAACTTCTTGAGAAAGCCTCTGCCATAAGAATGAAAAGTAAGGGGGATAGCGGATCCCATTGCTTTAGACCTCTAAAAGATTGAAAGAAGCCAAATGGTTCTCCATCCCAATATGGAGAAGAAGGTTGCTTTAAAATTTCCTATGATAATTCTATTGATATGGTCAGAAAAGCCAAAAATTTTAAAGAGTTTTGAAAGAAAATCCCAGGAAATCCTATCAAAAGGTTTCATCATGTCAAGTTCTCTAATTATATTGAATCCATGTTGTTTGGAATGTATATAATTACTCATCTTGCATGAGAAGTACATTATCTGCCAATTCTTTGTCACTCACAAAGGATGTTTGTTCTTTTGATATCAGATAATTCAGTATGGGTTTAAATATGTGAGGAATTAGTTTAGTAAAGATTTCGTTGATGAAATTGCATAAGCTTATAGGCCAAAAATGTTTGAAAGATGCACAAACATCTTGTTTTGGAATCAGAGTGACTAAGGTAGCAGAAATTGCTTTAGGAATAGGTGTTAACTTAGAAAAATTATTAATGGCTTCAATTAGATCATCCTTAATTATGTGCCAATAGTGTTTGTAAAATGCACTAGGAAAACCATCTGGTCCCGGTGCAGAATCAGAATTCATTTCTTTAAGGATGATTAAAATCATTTCAATTGAGGTGAGCTTAGTTAGTTTTTGATTGGTTTCTACAATAATTAAGTTAGGTACATTTTACAACATTACTGTTGTGTTAATTCCAGAGGGATCTTGTTGATCATCAGTTAATAGTTTTGAGTAGAAATTTACTGCTTCAGTTCCTATAGATTTATGATTATGTAACCAGTCCCCCAAGTCATTTTTAATTGAGGATATGGTCTGTGTTTTATGTTTTGATTTAACTTTTAGATGGAAAATTTTAGTGTTTAAGTCACCATCTTTTAGCCATTTGACCCTTGACTTATGTTTCCAGTAGATTTCTTGATTATTTAAGACTAAGGTTAATTAAGCATTGGCTCTATTATACTCAGTTAGGGTAACAGAGGTTTCGGCTTATTGCAGATTTATTTCTGCAATGGAGAAAAGTTCTTCTGCAGCCTTCTATCAAAGATGTTGCCAAAAACATCTTATTCCACTGTTTTAGGGCTTGTTTGGTATTCTTCAGTTTGAAGCTGAATTTCTTCATTCCTAAAGAACTGGAATGTATATTCCATGAATTTTCAATTAGATTTAAGAAGTCTAGATGGGAGAACCTACAATTCTGAAACATGTAAGGTTTTGGTTTTGTTGGGTTCAGATTATTAGAAAGGGTCGGCATTAAAGGTGAGTAATTTGACTGATCCCTTGACAAGGCCTGAGCATAAGAAATGGGAAAAGAAGCATCCCATATTTGGTTTGTTAGAGCTTTGTCTAACCTTTCCCAAACCCAGCCTTTGGGCCTCATGCCTGACCAAGTAAAGAGATTACCTGGTGTGTTGACAGTGGATAGTTTGGCCTCAGATATGAAGTCTTGGAAATTGGTTATAGCTCTTTGGCTAGGGACTGAGGGACCAATGTATTCCTCTTGAGTTTCAATTATATTAAAATCACCAATTAAACATAAAGGCTTGTGAGTTACATTCAATATTGAATTCCACAATACCTTTCTTTGTTTAATTGTATATTTAGCATATATGAATCCAAGAAGACAACTCTGTGCTAAAGATGTGTGGTTTATTTCACAAAGTAGGTGTTGATCTTCACTCTAGATAATGTTTTGGTTCATTGAGTCCTGCTAGAATATCCAAATCTTATTGAGAGGGCTATTAAAATAAAACTTAAAACCTATCTTTTTAGTTATCTTCTGAATGGCATCATTTTGTAACATAGGCTATATAATAGCTACTATGTAAGTTTTGAATCTCTTCTTAAGATCCTTAATTCTTATTTGGGTGGGATTGTTACCGATTTTCCATTTCATTCCAGGATAAAATATTAAGCTTATTCATTTAATTTTTCTTGTTATAGTTCAATGTGGATCTGGTTGATATGGTTTTAGGAGTTGAAGTGTAATATTTTTTATTATTCCTCCTAGGCTTAGTGATTGTCTCAGGTTGATTTTGGAGAACCAAGATTTCTTCATACTGGGAGTAAGGCATTGAGCACTCCATATATTTGTTGACTTTTAAGATTGAATCAAGTCTTTTTTGGGGTTCTATTAGGTTTTCTTTAATTTCTCCGAAGGTTCTGATTTTTCATGGGTTAAGTTAATGTTATCAATTTGAGTATGCTTAGTGTTTAACCATTCCGATCTTTTAGTTTTAGTCTTAGATGAGGTAAGGAGAGGAGAATTCTCAGCACTTTTCTCAATGAATTTGGGTGAGTTTTTTAAGTCTGAGTTATTATCTTTACGTGCTTCATTAATTTTTAAAATAGTTTCTGAGTTTTCTGTCATATTTTCAGTCTGCAGAATTTCAAACTGATTAGAGTTCTTAAAAACTCTCAGTTTGCTATTTGCTTATGGAGGGATGTTTTCAGAGTTAGATGAAGAATCTTTTTGAGGAGGAATTATGATCTGGTCAGGACTATCAGTAAGAAAATTAGCATTAGAAACAAAAAGGTTAACAGAGGTTTCTGGGATTGAATTAACATTTTGATCCATAACAGTTTGCTTCTCTTTCAAATGGGGTGAGAAATGAACCTGAGGTCCCTGAACAGGGACAAAACCTCTAGAACTTGTCTTCCTACCTATATCAATAACTCCATTTGAGCCTCCTTATTGGGATTGCTTGTTTTGGACCTGTCCTCCACTACCTGGATAGAAGTAACTAGGATAGAGGGATTATTGGAGACATGTTCACTAGGTTGATTAACAACCGAGTGGTCCTTATTTTTCATTATTGAGATGTAAGCCTTATCTTTTGATGAAACACCAGAAGAAGTGCCAACCGCATTACCTTTGTCAGAAACCAGTTCGCCATTGTGGTTGGTCTTCTTACCTGTATTAAGGGTTTCTTTAGGCCTCAAAGTGGTGAATTTGGCAATGTTAGGATCAAACCTACATTCAGAAGCTAAATGCCCTATTTAAGGCAATTATAGTAATAGTTTGGGAGACTTCATATTCTATATATTGCCAAAACCCAATGTTTCTTAAACTAAGCCAGATTCTTTCCAGTACAGGTTTTGACACATCTACTTCGACATAAACTCAAGCAGCATGTGGTCTGGTCCTGTTTAGTATAGCCTTATCAACTCTAACTGGGGATCCAGCCAAGTTACCTATTGACATCATACCACTAAAGTCAAAGAATTGTTGGGGTAAACCATATAAAGCTAGCCATACTGGAACTATTGAGGAATTAGCATTAAGTATAAAATTAGGCATCCATTTGGTCATCCTAATAGAGTAAGATCCAAAATTCCAGAAATTATGTAGCCAACACCTATAGTATTCATCTAGAATAGCAAAATTAATACGAACCTGTTTGTTGCCTAACAGATTGATCTACGTATTCCACTTGAATCCAACAGTTTGAAAATCTTTTTGGAGTTTCTCCATTTGAGGGCGGCTGCGTACAAATTTCCCAACCAGTGTCTATCTCAGCGGCTCTTCGAGTCTGTCACACTCTTCATCATTGAAGTGCAATCCTGGCTCCCCTAGATGCTCGATTTTATGCTTTGGATTGAAGGGGGCTCTGGGGATTTTGGATTCTGCTTAAGCGAATAAGGGTTTAATGTGTTCTTGGTTGAGAACTTGGGCATAAGAGATCGGAGGGTTTGGTCCGGTATCAAGCGTCGTAATAATGGCATCATCGGGGGTTGGATCGCGGTGGGAACGATGATCGAAGAGCGAGGTTTTGGTCAGAGATCCTAAAAGTTAGGAATCGCCTCAGAGAAATACCAAACCCAAAAAGTCAACTGTTTGATAAAGCTAATAGTTCAAATTTGACGTAATGTTGGTTGATTTATAATCATTCATATTTATATTTAAATAAAAATAATCTACATGTATATTAGACAGGATAGTGTTAACGTTTGTATAAAAATACTTTATGATGTAAAAAATGATGATAAGAATATGAAATATAAGTGGATGGTGAATCAATAGTTATTTAATTAAAGTTATAAAATTATGTGTCCGTTAAAAGAAAAGGCAAAAGTATTCTTAGTGTTGAACTGTAATTTTAAGTGTTGATGTGAATATTTAAGTTGATTAGTGGGTATACTTCAAAAAATAAAAAAGATTAGAGGGTATTGCCTTATCAGACTTATGATAATTAATAAAATTATAGGGATATGAGATAATTATGTTACCAAGAATAAGTTGACTTCTGATTTGTTCAGGTAAATAGAATCATCATTTATAGGAATGCACAATATTCAAAAATAAATATTAAATAATTATGGTAAGTTGATGTAGTTAGCTCATGTGTTAAAATTTGAGAATGCCACTTGTCAAAAATTGGTGAAAGCTGATTTGGCTAAATGTGGGGGTGACACACTGACACTTGGCCAAGAAGTTGTTCTTTTAGTGTGTAGTATGGATTCTTCCACAAGTCCTATTTATTATACAGAAGTACTCTTATGAGGCATCCTAAACTTTAGGCTGGATTTTTATGCAATTCTAATAATACTCTAACTCCATGAACCTATCTCCAATTATTTTATTGTGACCTATTGCTAATATTTTTCAGTGGTTTTTTTGTCCAATTTTTTTCCATCATTTTTTCGCCATCTGCAATCTGCAAAATAATTCAAAAAATAAATAAATAATGTTTTTAAAATGCAAAAAATCAATATGATCAGAGAACTAAAAATTATAGACACCAACAGAAAAAAGCAGAACATCAACGAAAAATAAAATAACATCAACTAAAAATTGCAGCAAAAAAATATAAACAATCAAATAAAAATCAACAAAAATTCAAAAAATCATCGACTACAACTAATAAAAAATTAACTGAAAATCATAAAATTATCAACAAAGCTTAAATTATCATTTTTTTAAAAAAAAACTATAAATATCAACCTATATCACCCAAAAGTTTAAAACATCAATTATTACCATCTAAACTTCACCCAAAAAATGAAAAACATCAACATAAGGAAAAAAAAACATTACAAAACATCAACTATATCACCAAAAAAGCTACAAACATCAACCCTATCACCTAAAACTCATGTAGAAAATGAAAAATATAAACATGAGAGAAAAAAAAAGTAAAAATATCATAAAAAAACTACAATGCCTCAAGAGTATAAATTATTCACTCTGAAAATTATAAAACATTAATAACGTTTTTTGAAAAAAACTACAAATATCAACCTATATCACCTAAAAGCTACAAACATCAACTCCTAACACCTGAACCTCATCCGGAAAATGAAAAACATTAGCATAAGAAAAAAACCACTACAAACATCAACTCCACTTACCAAAACCTCAGCCAGAAAATGAAAAACATCAATATGAAAAATAAAAAATAAAACTACAAAGATCAATCCATATTACCCAAAAACCTTAACTCATATCAATTAAATCTCACCCGAATAATGAAAAACATCAACATAAGAGAAAAAAGATAAAAACATCAACAAAAGGCTACAATACCTCAAGAATAAAAATTCTTCTAAAAAAACACAACAAAATAAATTCTTATTGAACCTCAAAGACTAGAGCAATAACCACTACACTAAAGACTCTTATTGAACATAGTCTCAGTCAAATAATTTATTAAATCTCAAAAAAATAAATTCTTCAAAATAAAGGTCATAGTGAGACTCAAACCCCAGACCTCCATCCTTAACAGTAAGAGTACCAACCACTAAACCAAACAATCATTGATGATACAAGCTCGGTCAAGAAAATATTACACCTCAGCAAATCTTTGAAAAATGTAGAACACAATATTAAACCTCACATATCATGGAGAGAAGCTCAGCCATCCGCCGTACGGCGTCCACCACCGCCCGCGTGTGGTTGCACGCACAATCTTCTTCTTCATCGAGGCCCGTGGATCTCATGCGCCAGAACAAAAACACAGCGAAGCCTCACCACTCCTCGCTTCACCTCGCCTTTGCATTTCCCTCACCATGAAGCTTCGTCAAATCAGAGAAGCTTTGTCAAATCAGAGAAGCTCGTCAAATCAACATCGTCGTTCCTCGCCATAGCAGCGCGTCATCGTCCTCGCTTTGCAGTCTGCAAACCCTAGCTCCTCTTCCACAGTGGCATCATTTTAGAGTTGTCTCCATCGTTGAGTTTTTCGTACGATCGGCAGTTCAAGCACGGTCGGTCGGAATTTGCCAAAGTCATCGTCGTTGTTTCAATACAAACCCTAGCTCTCGCCCCGGAAGAATTGGAACGCCGGCGGATGAAGGATCATCGGCGAATGCCCTAGCTCCGCCGCCTTGCAGGCAAAAGAAGAAGAAATGCAGCGGCAAAGCGGTTATCAGCGACGGAGCGATTATCAGCGACGGAGCGATTATTAGCGGTGGAGCGGTTATCGATAGAGAAACCGGGGAGGGGTAGGAAAAATAAATGAAAATTCTGAATTTTAATATTTTTATAGTATTTTGATAATTTCACAGTGGGTCTCTATATTTTTCATCATTTTAAAAAAACTACATCCCAAATAAAATTTCTTATAATTGCACAATAATCCATGGCCTAAAGTTTAGGCTACCTAAAACTAGAATTTGTGCTTAGTCTATACGAAGTACTCGTATTTCATATTACTTCTTCCTTCCATCTCAGACGTATTTACACCACAATCATTATCGAAAATTTTGTATGAATTATGTTTTATGGTTAATATGTTTGACCTAGTCATAATGTAAAAAAATTGATACATTGAAACTAGTTATTATGACAAATTCAACAATATCATATACTATAATATTGGTGTTCATATATCTGTTAAAATATGTGGTCAAACTTGATAGAGAATAATGTCAAAATAATAATAGTGCAAATAAAGTTGGAACAAGAGGAGTACACAGTTTGCCTTTTAAAATTGTGTGGTCTTTCTATGTTTGGGCACACTTTCCTTTTTGTTAGATTTTTCTAAAATTATCACATTTCCTTCTATGGAAAAAGTGAATCATTCTCGACCATTCATTAAACATTTTACTATGTTTACTCAATTCTCTTCACACATTTCAACTTGCTGAAAAACATCTAAATCTAGTGTGCTGAACATAGCAAAACAAAGGGAGTGTGCAATATTCAAAGTTAGTATCTCTTTGGTTTTAGACCTCCTAACCATTAAACGGGATTGTTCTATAATTAATGTAAAAGTAAAGTGTGTTTCAACCCTATGTTTTGGTTGAAAGTGTCATAATGACCTTGTAAAATATGAAAGTGCAAATATAATCCTAAGTTTGGATGAAAGTGCCAATCTAACCTTGACATCCTGAATTTGATCGGAAATTATTAAAATGACCATTATATCCCTGATTTAAGAAAAGTTTAAAAACAAAAAACTGGAAAAGACAAATTATACCCTTGTACTTTGTAGAGAGTTCTTCTTCCCAATAAAAATTGATCCTAATTTGGAGAAGCCCACGGCCAAAAATCTCATCGCACTACCTCATCACAGCCGAAGAAGCCCACTACCTCATCGCCGCCAGAGAAGACCACGGCGGAATCTGGAGAAGCCCACGGCCAAATTCTCCCCTCCCTGCCTCTACCTGCACCGCTACCTCATCGCCGCTGTAGACTAGGATCGTTGGAGAATTTGGTCGTTGGAGATTTGGACGAAATCCAGTTCGCGGAAACACCGATGGATAAAGGCAGCAGTGGAGCGGTGGAGCGAATTGGCAGTGGTGGTCGTAACCCAGTTCGCGGAGACACCACCGGATGGAGGCAGCGGTGGAGCAAATTGGCAGCGGCAGAGCGAAGCAAATGTTGGCAGTGGTGGAGTGGTTAATACAACGAGGGTAGGGTTACGACGGTCTCTTCGCTAATCATGTTCACAACGGATAGAGGTAGTGAGAATTTGGCTGTTGGAGATTTGGACGAAATCCAGTTCGTGAAGACACTGATGGATGAAGGCAGTAGTAGAGCGGTGGAGCGAATTGGCAGCGGTGGCCGTAACACCGCCGGATGAAGGCAGCGGTGGAGCAAATTGGCAGCGGCGGAGCGAAGCAAATGTTGGTAGCGGTGGAGTGGTTAATACAACGAGGGTAGGGTTACGAAGGTATCTTCGCTAATCATGTTCACAACGGATAGAGGTAGTGAGGTGGGGGAGGTAGGTTATTCAACGCCGGAACGAAGTTAGGTTTTCTTACGGAACGAGGGAGGATTGGGGTCTTGATTCCCCGGAGAAGCCCACAGCGGCGTACTCCAGATTCTAGCAAAGTCTGGAGAAATCTCGAGGCTTCAGGAATTTCTGGAGAAATCAAAATTCCGGTTGTGTCGGACGACGAGCAATGGTGGTGCTGGATGTGGTATTGATAAAGAACCATAGGGGTAGTTTGATCATTAAATTTTTTATTTTATATTTAAGGATATTTTAGTTTTTTTTATATTGGGTCAACGTGTGAATTCAACTGATTGATGTTGGAATAGTGGAATTTGGGTATATCTACATCATTGCTCAAACTTTAGGGTTAATTTTACATTTTCAAATTTTACAAGGTCATTTCTGCACTTTTAAAATTTAATAGGGTTGTTATGGTGATTTAATGTTTATTTGTATTTATTGTAACAAAATTTGTATACTTTTGAAAACCGTTAAAAATAGAGAAATTGTTTTGCTAGAAAAACTCACGATTAGACCAATTATGAAAAATCTCATTTTAATAATTTTTTGGGTCAAGTTATAATTATTTATATATTGTGATGCAATTTTAAAACCTTTTCAAAATTACATGAACTTCGTTGGAATAATCAAAAACAAACACTGTATCACCCAATTAATTGCATCAATTATAAAATAATCTCATCTAATGGTTAATCGATTTAAAACAAGACTTTCTGTTTAAAATATATATCGAATCAAAAATAATTATAATTAAACTATAAAAATTGTGAAAAAAATCGTAATTATTCTAACGGCTCTAGTATCCAAGATAATAAAAGTAAAGTACACCATCTAAAATACTGATTTTAGTTTTAGATCCCTTTATAATCAGTTTTGTAGTCCCTCTATTTTCTTAAGTTTGGCATACTTAGCATATTTGTATGTTTTTATAAGTTTGTCACATTTCCTTTTATGGTAAAAAGTATATCATTCTCAATTACTTATTAAACTTTTACTCTCCTCACTCAATTTCCTCCACACATTTCAACTTACAAAGAAAACAACACCTAAACACGTGATGTTTAGTGAAATAAAGGAGTACAACATTTTGTATAACATCCTACCAAATGGATGAGTGAATTCTCTAATAAATTAAGGGACGATTACAAGTTAGAGTAAATCCAACGACTTTTCTCTATAATTTTATTCAAAATAGATACTCCATCCGTCTCAGATTAAATTACAATCTAATTATTACACATCGTTCGAGAGACATGTTTGACCGTTAATATTTTAGCTACGTATTATAAGGCAAATAAAAAATTACTTTCTAGAAACTACTTATTACGACGAATTGAACAATATCACATACGATACATTATGTATCATATATCTATTCCAATGTGCAGTCAAACTTTGATAAAGCAAGTGAGTAATTTAATATGTGATAGGGGGAGTACAAAACTTATTTTCATTAAAATACTATTTTGTTTCAAATCCAACACATTCCTATTTGGTAAAGTCTTTGGAAATACCGTCTTTCCACAGACTTATGGAATGATGGTGTTTAATTAGAAAATAAAAGGTAAAAGATCTTAGTTACAATATCAAAATTTTATTATGCAACGTTTAGTAACTATAAAGTTTATAACCCGATTCATACAACCCAAAAATTTTATCTTCATTTCTCCTAATTTACACTTTAAACCTTGATCTTTCCATGACTTATGGAAACACCGTCTTTCAAGAAACAGAGTTCCTATTTTACAGAAATTGATATTAAATTTTCTATGTTAATTTGGTAGTATATTAAATATATATTATTTCGTTCAACTTTTTCTCTTTACAAATATAGAAAATGCATAAATTATTATTTTATATCGTCAAACTGTTATATGTGATCATTTAATAATTAATATAATTAATGGGGTGATTTGATGTATATTTCCATCTATTTCATTGAGTTTTCCATAATTTTGAAAATATTTTAAAATATATCTTAAAATAAAAAAATTATAAATTGAGTTTGAAAATTATAGAAATCGGGTTTTTCATGATTGGTTTAACCATTAGGCGATGTAAAAGGATATGCTCTCTAGAAAATTTGTTTTATTTTCTCTCGTCTAAATTTCCATCTCAAGCACAATATAATAGAAATTCTTTGTTTTCAGTCCTGGTGTTTTGGTGGTGTCAATCGGTGATATTGAAGTCATTTTGACTAACCTAAACCCAAGTTATCTAAAAATAACATACCAATATTACGATATGTTAATGATTTTATTTCTTTACTATATATAATCAATTATAACTTGTTAACACTTATAGCTTCTAAAAAATATATTTAAAATCATAAATATCCCATTGTATTATATCAATATTGGTGTATACCTAGCCCACAAACTAAAAGTTGTTGGCCTTTCGGCCCAGCCCAAGACTCAACCATGAACGGGGCAAAGCGGAGCCATGTCTGAGATACTTAGCCACGAACTGGGAAAGGTGGAGCCATGTCCAAGACTCAGCTACGAACCAGGATTATAGCATCCACTATAGCAACCACGATGCAACCCACGATCTAACTCCCTAGCGATGCGGAGCCATGATTGCTGTATACTGTAATATAAAGAGAGCAACACTAGCTCAGGTAAGGGACACTAAACTGAGAAATACCAATTCTCTAGAGGAAGGAACTGACTTGATCATCAGAGCTCTTTCCCGGGAATCACTTCTAGGAACTTTCTTGCAGGTTTGCATAGTGATTACCAGCTGTCTGTGGGGACGAAGAAAAATCTTTTTAAAGTCCTTTATTCATGTTAGAGTAACCATGGTTTTCACCAAAAGTGAGAGAAGCTAGAATCAACATACACAATAATGAACGGCTGGGCGTAACCAAAATATGCATCCCAGTCAAAATCAGGAATACATTCCCAGTAAAGAAATGGAACACAGTAAAGAAGACATGGATGATGACGAAGAGGAAGCCGAATCTACCAATCACGAAAATGAGAGAAAAGCTTTCGCAACTTTCCTAGAAGCAAACAAGGAACACCTGTATAACCAGTTCCTAGCTATTATCAATCCAAAATCCCCAAAGAAAAATTAAAAAGTCAGTCAGAGGCATGAAAGCCTTAATTATGAAGAAGAGTTAAGGGATTTAGTAGCAGAGGACGATGCAGACAGGTCACCGTTAGCATCGCATCTTCAAGATTTCAAAATGCCAATAAATTTCAAATTATCATTGCATGTGATGATCTACGATGGGACGACGGGCCCTAAGAAATTCTTATATTTCTATCGCAACAATATGTGATTTCGTGATGCAGAAATTGAACCAGTTTTACAAAAAAATGACATTAAATATTGGATGTTAATTGGTAGTATATCAAGATTTCAATTCTTCAAATCCCTCTTTATGTCCACCCATTATTTCAAAAATCTATTTTAAAGAGCCCAAAGTCTTGATTTAGACTTACTAACCGTTAAGCAGAGTCATTTTATAATTTATGTAATTAATGAGGTGATTTGATTATTGTTTTTATTTATTACAGAAAAATTCTTATAACTTTGAAAAAAAAATTTAGAAGTATCGTAATGCAGGCATGATTATAAATTAATTCTAAAAGTTATTGAAATGAGAGTTTTCATGACTGATCTAACTGTTAGTCAATCTAATGAGAAATTTTCTCCATAAAAAATGAGGTGCAAAATCTATTAGAAATGAAAATTAAGTAAAATGTTTAAATTTAAATAAAATATCTTAAACTTTCTCTTATTTAAAACGTGAATAATTTAATGTTTCTCAATAAGAATAAATTGTTTACATCACTATTCTTAAAAAAAAAACCCCACCAAGGGTGAGGGGGAAGTTTTATTATGCTCCCCTAACCTTAAAAATAAAGCAATTAAGTGCAATGTCTTATAAGACTATACATCGTGGAAAGAATTGGTAATCTATTTGATGAGAGCACCATATTGGAAATTTCCACTCTTTTTACCTCCACCCCTGATGTTAGTAAAAAGAATGGCCTACCCCTAGATTCGAGGTCTAGAACGGCCTTCCACTTTTTTGCCTCCACTCCAAGTGTTAGCAAAAAGAGGTGGCATCTCATCCTAACCCCTTGCATTATACTTCCCCTGAAATATAATACTAAGTCTTCAAACTGGAAGTGCATAATGATCAGCATCATTTTGTAGTACACCTTTGATTCAAATATGCGCAGCTTCGGTTTGAGCTCCTTCTTTAAGTTGAACAGCAATCTACTTACTAAGCTCCTTCCACTACAAAATTTCTTTCCATTTTCCATCTGGTTGTACCTGTCATAAAACAAGAGAAAAACAACAGTACCGACATCCATTTACATCTGCCTAATATATGGTACTAAAGCAGAATCTAATCTTATGAGGCCTTGGATATGTTTTGGTAAGCTGTGGAGTTCAAAAATTAAGGTTACCTGATCTGTGCTTGCAATTTTTGCTAAACCACCAACCACACTGTTAGCTTCTCCGAAGACATGAGATGTTCTTCCTTGAACTTGTGCCATCAGTTTTAGTATGTCTCTGATTTCATTTGCTATCTTCCAGGGGACTCTGTATTCCTTTCTTACCATTTTCACTAGCTGTATTAAATCACATTCTACCTGTATATCAGTATAACCTTGTTGCTGCTCCAGTTGCAATCCATAATGTAGAGCCTTGATCTCGGCCATAAGGCCTGTGTCTTGGCCAAGATATGTTGTAGCTGTCAGTTTCATTGAACCTTGGCTATCTTTGATGATAACCCCACCCCCTGTTCTTCCATTTAAAGCAGAACCATCCGAGTTCAATTTTAGATGGCAAGGCAGTTGCCAGATCACTGTATTTTCTTTTCCCTTTTTCCTAGCAGATGTAGGGAAACAGAGAAGAATAGTATTTCCAGCAGAAACTGAAAACTTAAAGTTCAAACTGTGAACTTTAAAGATATCATGAAATTGGTTAGTGGTTTTTTTGTAAAATCAACTTAGTGTTTGGTTTGATTGAATCATATAAATAATTGTTTCTTGCATTCCAGACAAACCAAACAACAATACATGGTAAGATTATAACCAATCTCACTATCTTCACATTAGGATGTTTAAAGTTCCAATAGAAGAAAAACCTATTCCATAATGTGTTAAAATTTAACCTTTGCAGGTTAAATATAGTATGGAATTATGGCATAATAATTGAATTTTTTAACGGTCATTGAAGGTATGATGGATTGTATCCGAATCATTTTGATAGAATGTGCATTTTGATAGGAAATGAAAAGAAAAATCTTCAAGTACTTCAGGAATTGCCAACAATCTGGTCAACACTTTTCAGTTAAAGACACTAATTTTCCTTGGCAGCAGTTCTGACTACAGATATTTGAATGATGGGATCACATTTCTTTTTTCCTTAATTAGATCATAAGCAGACCTGACTGAGAATAGTCCATTTTCCGATGGCTTCCAAATCAAGGTATAAGGGTAGACCATATGGTTTAGATTATAGAAGAAATATGGTTTGATTATAGAGGAAATATCTAATAGATGCATCTTCATTTGGGAAAGGTTCAGGTGATTCCCAAAGAGAAGCCAAAGTCCCTAAATTGGTCCACTTAGTGTACCAAAAAGAAACATCACCTGAGCCAACTTGAAGGTAAGAATTACCCATAGCCATCTCAGAGACTTGAGTGATTCTCTTCCAAGTTTTTTATGTTCTTTGGTTTTCTGATATGGACCACATCACTTTTACAATAGGGATTTACCAAGTTGAAGTTTCCACCACAACTTGTAGGAGAAACGGGAAACCATAGTATAGATGTGTTTAAATTCCAGTCCATTTTCAGCTTCAGGGAAACACATGTTTGCATATGATTTCCATGCTTTCTTGCATCCATGTTCATTATTTGACACTCTTCAGAAGAATTTCACAAATATTACATGGAGCTTGTCAATAGTGCTTTTAGTAGGTTTAAGTAAAGTGATCAGGTAAAGGGGCATAGCAGATAAAACATACCTGATCAGTACCATCCTACCTGCTTGATTTAGAGATTTATTTTTCCATGAGTTAAGCTTTGAAGAAACTGAGTCCAATATATTTTGAAAATAAATATTTTTGTTTCTTCCTAGATAAATTAGGCACCCTAAATATTTGAAAGGGAAAGACCCCTCAATCTGCCTATTTCAGTTTGAATTATTCCTTTAACTCTTGGGGTGGCATGCTTGGACAGAGTAAAAGAGGATTTTTCAAAATTGATCTTTTGTCCAGTAGCATTTTCATAAGTTTTTAAAAAACCAATCAGAGTTTTAATCCCACCCTTAGAGTATCTCAGGAATATTGCAGTGTCATCTACAAATGACAAATGAGTAACTTTAATCATTGATTGAGGCAATTTATAATATTCCAAATTTTCATATTGGAATAAGAAATTAAGATTTCTTGTAAAATCCTCTGCCATCAATATAAACAAATAGGGAGAGAGAGGATCCCCTTTCTTTAACCCCCTTAATGGTTGAAAAAAGCCTTTAGGGCTGCCATTTATCAGAACTGAGAAGAAGGCATCTTTTAGATTTCTCATTATAATATTGACCAACTTTTCAGATAATCCCATGGTTAATAGAATTTTGGATAGAAACTGACAAGATACTCTGTCAAAAGCTTTCATCATGTCAAGTTTAAAGATGATGTTATGACCCCTTGTTTTTTAGTTTAGAAAGTTAGTGACTTCTTGCATAAGCAAGACATTGTCAGCTAACTCTCTTCCCTGAACAAAAGCTGATTGTTCAAGAGAATTGAGAAGTGGCATTAAGGGTTTCAACCTGTTAGCAATCAATTTTGAGAGAATTTATTTATGAAATTACATAAACTGATTGGCCTAAAGTCTTTGAAGGAAGCAATGACTTCTTTTTTGAGGATCAAGACCATAAGAGTTGAAGAAATTGCTTTTGGGATTTTGTTGCCATCTAGAAAGTCTTGAACTACTTGCAAAAGGTCATTCTTAATTATGTTCCAGCAAGTTTTGAAGAATTTACCATTAAAACCATCAGGGTTGGGAGCTGAATCACTTTCCATGGAAGTGACTAAGTTATAAAGCTCTTCCATGGAGATTGGATGGATTAGGTTAAGATTCATGTCTTCAGTTACCATCTTGGGGATATTTTCAAGAAGAACAGCTGAGTTGATGCCTGATGGATCAGTATTATCATCAGTTAACAAGTTAGAGAAGAAGGAGACAACAACATTACTGATATCTTCTTGATCTTTTAGCCAGATTCCATTAGGATCTCTGATTAAGGCAATTTTTTGTCTGTGATGCTTTGTTTTTACTGTATTGTGATAAAATTTGGTGTTAGCATCACCCTTCGTTAGCCATTTTAATCTTGATTTTTTACTCCAATAGCTTTCTTGATGAGCTAAAGCTAGAGTTAATTTTGCCTTAGCTTTGTTATGTGCAATCAGATTGTCAGATTTTTCCTGATCTTGCAAGTCCATTTCAGTTTTAAGGAAATTCTCCTCACAGTTTTTCACCTTATCAAAAATATTCCCAAAATTGTTTTTGTTCCAAAGCTTAAGATCCATCTTAAGGTTTTAAGTTTAAAAGAGAAATTTTCCATTCCTTTGAGATGAGTCCTGATTGCCTAGGCTTGACTTACAATGTCAATAAAAGTTGGGTGTTTGATCCAACAATTTAACATTTTGAAAGCTTTGGGCCTGGTAAGCCAGTTGCCAGGTTTGATATGGAGAATCAGAGGTGATTAGTCTGACTATATTCTGGTTAACACATTTATATGTGATGGGGGAAGTCAGTCAGCCATTTGGAGTTAGAAATACCCCTGTCCAGACTCTTCCAAATTCTGCCTTTAGTCCTCATCCCAGTCCAAGTGAATAGGATGCCTGAGGTAGGGAGAATTGTGAAACTACCAGTGTGGAGAAATGAATTGAAATCGGAAATTACAATAGGGTTGGGGGTAGATTGACCGATGTATTCAGTCTGATTTTTTATCACATTTAAATCACTTATCAGTAGTGTAGGTATATTTTTGAACTTCAACAGCTTCTCCCAAAGTTTTTGTTTTGCCTTTTGAGAATGCTTTGCATAAATAAAGACAATATAACATGGTTTAGGTAGGGAGCTGTGAGTAAGGCTGACTATGATGTATTGTTTATGAGTGTAAAAAATGTCTATCTTTACATTCTCACCCCAAAAGAGCCATATTTTACATCCATCAGTTGGAAAGTTATTTTTGAAACTGAGCTCAAAAGTTGTTTTGCCAATTTGAGTATTATCCAAGATGGGTTCAATTAAGGCCAACAAAGATAAATTATGTCTATGCTTTATGCCCTTAACTTTAATCTGTGAGGCTATGTTACCCATTCCCCTGACATTCCAACTACATATGTTTAAATCCATTAAAAATAGTGTTTGGAAATCAAAGTGGAGTGGGTTTGAACCATTTTAGAGGTGGATGAATAATCCTTCTTATTATATTTTCTTGTCTTTGCAGTGGATTTTTCATCTATGTTGTTAGAGTCTTTTAGAAGTACATTAAAGCAATTTTGGGAAACAACCATCTCAGAAAGGAATATATCCTGGGAAACCTAAGTGTGGGTATTCAGGTTATCAGCTTCTGAGTTGTAGCTTGAATTGATAGATTCCTATGTTTGATTCAAATCATCATTAAAGATCACCTTCTTTTTGTGTTTTTTATCTGATGAAAGAAGTGGTGAAATTCCAACATTAATCTCAATGAAATCATCTTTTTGGTTATCCCTAAGAACTACATTGTCAGAAATGTGATTAAAATCACTATTTCCTATAGTTTTTAAGGAGATGTCTTCATTAAAGGGATTCAGAGTAGTGTTTTCAAAATCTTGGGTAGGGTAGTTAGAAGTGTTATCCCTGAATTTCTAGATTATCAGTTAGTTTAAAATATTCTTTTAGATTAAGATTTCCCCCCTCTGCTGATGGTTGTGGATTAGGTCCTGAGTTATTTGGGGTGACAGTTTGACTAGGGGTGAGTGAAACAGTTCCAACTGTTGGTTGATTTAGAGATTTTTTTTGGCTTAGTTGGACCAGAGCCCCATCCAATATATTATTATGACTATCTGAATTGTTATCCGTTGGGTTGGGAATTTTTGAGACATGTAAATAAGTAGAGTCATTGATAGGCAGAGCCTTAGTAGGATCCTGAGCATTAGAGTTAGAGCTTACATTTATCTGAACCTCTGTATGAGAGGTTGTCCCTTGGGAATTTGAATTCTTAGGCCTCCAAACTTTTTTGCACTGTAGGATTAGATGCATTTTTATGGATAAGAATAACCATTTTCTCTTTTGTGGGAACCTCTGAAGATGATGGGGTTTCCAACCTACCTTGCTTTCTTCCCTGTACTTCATTGTCTTGAGATCTCCAAGGAATGTGATTATGTTGTACATGTTCATGCTTACAAACAGAGATACTGTGGTCCAATTTTAAATATTTTGAACAGTACTCTAGGATGTTTTCATATTCAACCTGTTGCCAGAATCCTATTCCCTTAAAACCGAGCCAAATTCTGTTCAATCTTGGTTTGGTTAGGTCCATTTCAACACAGATTTTGGCTACATGGGGTCTGGTTCTGTTAAGGGTAGCTTTAGCTACTTTTAAAGGTTGTCCTATAATATTGCCTATGTCCATCAACACTTGGGTATCAAAGAATTGTATAGGTAAAACCATAGAGGGCAATCCAGATAGGCACAATAGGGCAATCGGTATTAGGGTTACAAGTAGACTCCCATTTTGTGATTCTAATAGAGTAAGAGCCAAAATTCCAAATTTTATGGATCCAACATCTGTAATAATCATCTGCTAGTGAGAAATTGATCATTACATGTCGATTATCAAGGAGGTGAATGCTGGTGTGGCCCTGAAACCCTACTATTTGGAAATCGTGACGGGGCTTGGCCAATTCCGGTATGCTCCGTGAAAATTTCCCAATGAGCGTCAGTCGTAGGTGTAATTCAAGTATATCGCAATCAACAACAGAAAAATGGAGTCATGGCTCCCATAAATGATCTATTCTACGATTTGGATTGAGGGGAGCTCTAGCATTTGGGATCTCAGATTGATCTAGGGTTTGGTCATGAGATTGGCTCAGAGTGGTAGATTGGGGTTTAGCGAGTAGCATAGGTGAAGTCGTGTGTTTGGCGACTACGGTTGCGTATGATCGAGGAGGCGCTCCTAGTGGCTCCGCCATAACGGCGGCACCAAACTAGAGGCGGGAGAAGAAGAACAAGCAGGAGGAATTCCTAAAATTGTGGAGCGTGTGGACGAGCGTGTTGGAAAATACTTGTCTCCAACAACTAAAATGATAATGTTTACATCTCTATTCTTATTTGTTTGAAAAAATATGGAGCAAGTTATTCTATAATAACTAAGATCGAGTCTAGTCACTAATTTTATATCGAGACTTTTACCTAAGTTTATTTTATTTTAGCCAAATAATCGAGGTGAAGGATTATTTTACCTCGAGTTTCTTTTAAACAAAGTAAAAAAAAATTTACTTAGGTTAAAAATTAACCGAGGTAAATAGTAGAATTTTTACCTCGGTTCCATGATATAACCAATGTTAAAAGTTTCCAAAATCGAAGTAAAAGCTAGGACTGATATGTGTTTAAAGTTGGTAAGTAATGTTTGAACTCACACTCCACATTTCGATTGGATACAATGGTAGCTTGCGATGTCGCACAATGCTCGCAGCAAATCAGTACTTAATTATTTAAAATAGTCAACTTCGCAGAAATGTCGGTCACTCATCGATCTTATCGAAGCCTTGAACGATGTATGTGAATTTCCATGTAATGCCTACTTAACAGCTGAAGTTAGACCACGGAATGATTCTCCAAAAGATTCATTCCGAATTCATATAAGAAGATAACTAAAGATGCCTAAACAACCAACTAGACTTTATCAATCACATCACAAAATATATCCATCCAATAGCATTCA
The DNA here is from genome assembly GCA_037428765.1 of Rubia yunnanensis. Classification (NCBI taxonomy): domain Eukaryota; kingdom Viridiplantae; phylum Streptophyta; class Magnoliopsida; order Gentianales; family Rubiaceae; genus Rubia; species Rubia yunnanensis. The sequence goes on from CM075064.1 coordinate 67,635,800, forward strand.
TCCTAAAATAAATCATAACAAGAAGTATAACACAAAAACGTGTATGTTCACATCACAAATATCATGAACAAGTATAACATCATTAATCATGGTTGAGCTGGCACGAACTCCTCCTCCTCGCTACCGTTGGTGTCAGTCGTGGAACCAGAAAAATATTTTAGGAGAGGCTAAAAAATACCTTCCTACCAGTGGTTCAGTGCAGGGGCGGCGGGACGGCGGCGGCGTCCGGCGTCAGGAGGCGGAGACCTAGCGGTGGCGACGGGAGAGAGCTGAGCTCCTGCTTTGGCCGGCCGCTACTCTTCAGCTTCATCCGTATTCGGATTTAGGGAGAAACCGAGAAATGGTATTGGACTAGAGATTTCGGCCCAATCCAATACACTTCAAAACCCTTTTTCCCCTAATGACAAATGAAACGACGTCGTTTCACTAACGTGAAAATGACGTCATTTTACTAGTTTAGTTGCAAAAAAAGAAGGCCGCAAACCGGCCTTCTTCTCCGACCTTCTCGCCGCCGTCGCCGGAAGACGTGCTGGATGCCGAAAATCGATTCCTCTACCTACGGCAGGCGATTTAGGTAGGGCTGGAGCCCTACCTTGCATACCACTGGTTCTGCTACTGGTCGGTGTAGTTAATATCTTACGCAGTCTTCCTTCCCTCCTCCACATCCCCCTCCTCTTCAGTCGAAGACCCAGATCCATCAAGGCTCACAATCTCATCGGAATCACAGTCCAATGAATCTAAACCGTTCTCATCGCCGTGCCCCTGTTCTTGCACAACTTGTTGTGCATGGGGTATGGGTGGAGTGACTGGGTCAGCTCCCAGGCCATTGGGTATCGCACCTTCAATGTTGTGAGGTCACTTTTGATCACCTTCATGTCATGTGCATTTTGGTGCACTGTGGCCTTGATAGCAGCCACGTCCCTAAACTAAATACCTCATGCACACTTTTTCAGTGCTGAAAAAAAACATATGTCAATTACATCAAGTTTGCAAAGACTGTTACAGTGAGGTTGTTTATGGTTTTTCCTGCGGCTCAGAGATGGTTTCTACATTGGGTTGGTGCGAATAATGCATTTCTACATGGATACGTTGAAAAGGAATTGTATAAGGCTCCTAAAAGGATGGTTTGTAAACTTCAAAAATCGTTGTATGGCTTGAAGCCCAAATCTAGACAGTGGGACTTTGAATTTACCAAACACCTCAAAAAACTAGGATTTCATCAGTCATACAATTATTCCTGTCCCTTCCTCAAATTCTCAGGCGCAGTGGTTCTTGGCCTTCTTGTTTATGTTAATGATATCCTCATTGCTAGGAATTCTGAGCAAGCCATTCAATCTATCAAGGACTCTCTACACACATCTTTCACAATCAAGAATTTAGGGCCTGATAAGTATTTCCTTGAGATTGAAGGGGCTAGGTCTGAAAATGCTAAGTATCCACCTTGATCAGATTAATGTTGTTGCTTCTTTACTGCTAAGTATTCACCTTCATGTGAAAGTTTGACACTTAAGCATCAGTATCTTGTGATTGAACTAATGCATAGTGAATTGGGATAATCAACTTGTTTCATATGTGGAACTCCTAAACTAGTTGATCATTCCAAGAACACGTGTGTTACTTGAATAAAAGGAGTTTCGCAATAATCAACAACTTATAGTGGCCATAGTTTTCTTGGGAAAACTCATGAGTGCTCTAGAAAGACAACCCTTAAAAGTCTTTCGTAAAAAGAAGGCCAATCATTTACACTCAAGTAGGTCCTTCCATCAACTCTTATTAGGCCACCCAATCAGAGCTATAGGAATATTAAGAACAATTCATCGCTCAACCTCACATAATTTTCAGTGAATCCCACATGTCTGTCACAAATTAGAACTATCTTGGATTCATTAAGAGATGTAAGCTTGTCATCTCAACGTACACATATTATAGGAATGGATAGGTTTGTACGTTTGTGAGTCTTTTCTTAGTTTCGTTTAGCTTAAGTCGTTTACAACAAGAGTATCCAAAAAATATTTCTCACCTAGAAGGGTTCCAACCCCATTCCCCTTGATGAATATTGGACTATCTTTCTACTTAGTTCTTTAGTAAATGGATCGACTAAATTTCTTTCTGATATTACGAATTGTAAAACCAGTACTCCAGTCTTGATAAAAATTTACATATTCATGCCTAATGTGTATATGTCTTCTCTTACCATTGTAAGCTTCATTGTGAGCAACACCTAAGGCTGCTTGAGAGTCACATAAAAGCGAGACAAGTGGAGTGGGTTTTCCCCCACAATGGAATATCTGCCAGTAATGACCTAAGCAACTCAGCTTCTTTCCCTGCCAAGTCTAGAGCTATAAGCTCAGACTCCATAGTAGGCCGAGCTATACAATTCTAATTAGAAAACGTCCACGAGATTTCATCTCCTCCTAATGTAAAAACATAACCGGTAGTGGAACTTACGTCATTGTTATCGGTTACCCAGTTCACATCACAATACCATTCTAAAATAGTGGGGTATCCTACAAGATGCATTCCTAAGTCCATTGTACCTGTTAGGTATTTTAGTAAACATCTAAGGGCAACCCAATGTTCTCCACTAGGATTGTGAGTGTACATACTAAGGCTACTCACTGCATTGGTACTATTAGGTCGAGTGTAGTTCATTAAAAACATTAAACTACCAATAATTTTTGCATACTCCCCTTGAGACACACTTCTTCCTTTATTTTTCTTTAAGTGAATAGTAGAGTCATAAGGAGTTCTTACTGGCACTACAACAAAACTATTGAATTCTCTCAACACCTTTTCAACATAGTGAGACTGGGATAGAATAAAACCATTATCTTTCTTAGTAACTCTTACTCCCAAAATTACATCAACCTCTCCTAAACATTTCGTTTCAAATTTAGAGGACATGAATATTTTAGTCTCATTAATAGCATCAGTGTGTGTTCCAAATGACAATATGTCATCTAAATAGAGACAAATGATCCCAAATTCATAATCAAGTAATTTTTGAATACACACAAGCATCAGATCCATTCACAATAAAACCAAAACTAAGATTTTTTTTATAAAACTTTTCATACCATTGTTTTGGAGCTTGTTTTAAACCATACAATGACTTCTTGAGGTTACGAACCTTATTTTCTTGTCATGTTATGGTGTGCCCAGGGGGTTGTATCATATACATATATATATATATATATATATATATATATTCTTCTACATCACCATTTTAAAAAGCAGTTTTAAAATCCAATTGATGTACTAGCCTTTTATGTATAGAATCCAAGGCAAATGTGCATGAATTGTGGCTATTTTAGTTACAGGTGAATAAGTATCAAACAAGTCCACGCCAAACTCTTAGGTAAAGCCTTTAATTACAAGTCTTGCCTTAAATCTTTCTACTGAACCATCAGTTCTTAGTTTTTCTTTTAAATATCCATTTGCAACCCAATGTTTTTTATCCCTTAGGCTAGTCTACTAAGTCCCGTGTATGATTAATCATTATTGACTCAAGTTCACTGTTAATTGCTTATTTCCAAAAGCTAGCATCTATAGATTTCATAGTCTCTTTATAAGTTTTAGGATCTTCCTCAAGAAGGTGAAGAAAAATTACTGACTTATTTAACTCATCTAGATCTTTGTGTTCAGTTATAAAAGCTATCACGAAATGTCCAAAATCAGCTTATTTTCTACATCTCTTACTTCTTCGAATTTCATTATTACCATGTTCGGGTACATTCACAGAAGAATAACTAGTAGAATCAGGTATCTCATCAGGAGATACGTTATTCATATTCTTTAAAGGAAATATGCATTCAAAAAACTCAGCATCTCTATATTCGCATATTGATTTATCATGTAATCGCATAAATCTATAAGCAGTACTATTTTCAGCATATCCCACAAATATGGCATCAACAGTTTTAGGACCAATAGTGTCATGTTTGAAAGTAGGTAAAGCCACTTTCGCCAAACACCCCCACACTTTTAAGTATTTCAAGTTAGAGGTGTATCCATTCTACGGTTCATGGGGTGTACTATCTAATTTTTTATAAGGCTTTGTATTTAGAATATGATTAGCTGATAGGATAGTCCCCCCCCCCCCCTCTCCCACATTTCATTAGGTAATCCAGAGCATAAAAGCATTGCATTCATCGTATCCTTTAAAGTTTTTTTTCAAGCTATTTTGTTTTGATGTGGAGTGTAATGTGTTGTGAGCTCATGAATTATGCCATTCTTTTCGCAAAGTTCTTTAAGGAAGTTTGTAATATATTCTCCTCCCTTATCTAACCTAAGTCGTTTTATTTTGCGACCTAGTTGATTTTCTACCTTAGCTTTGTAGATTATGAAACTTTGTTCTGCTTCATCTTTAGTTCTTAGAAGGTAAATTTTAGTATACCTTGAATAATCATCTACAAAGGTTATGTAGTACCATTTTCCACCTTTACTTTCAAAGTTTATAAAATTTACTAAGTCTGTGTGAACTAGCTCTAAAAGCTCAGTTAATCGTTAAGTTACTTGTTTGAATGGGTTCTTAGCAATTTTAACTTCTACACAAGTTTGACATTTTTCCAATTGATTTTTGGGCAGATTAGGTAGCAAGTTCATGTGTTGAATTCGTTTAAGTGAAATTGTACTAACATATCCGAAATGTTCATGCCAAATATCAAAATATTCAACGACATAAACAGAAGTAGATATTTCATTGATAGCAGTGATGTTCACAACAAGTAGCCCCCATGTATCCCTTTCCCACAAATTGGCCATTTTGAGTGATAACTAGTTGTTCAGCTTCAAACATTAGTTTGAGGCCAACCTTGTTAATCAAACCATAAGATATTAAGTTTCTACAATTGGAAGGAACATAGGGAACATTTGAAAGAGATAAATTCTTTTCGGAAGTCAGTTTGAGAAAAACCTACCCTTTACCGAGAACTGAGGCATTGCTTAAGTTTACCATGTAGACTTGTTCACCATTAGTGACCTCCTTGAAAGTTGTAAACATGTATTTGTGTGTGCAAAAGTGTTTGGAAGCTCCAGTGTCGACAATCCAGTCAGTCTTGTTTTTTACCAAGTTGACTCCTGAGACTACAACAACAATGGTCTCCACATGTTCATCTTCGGCGAGATTGACTTCTGAGACTACAACAACAATGGTCTCCACATGTTCATCTTTGGCGAGATTGACTTGAGGTTTGTTGATGATGTCCTGGTTGGGTTTTGGTGGCATCCTTATGCTAGTAGTATTGGTAGGCTCGATGAACCGTTCTGCCGCAAACATGGCAGGCCACATTAGACTTTTTCTGAATTGGCCCATTCTTCTTGAAAATGCCAACCTTAATGACCAGGTTTGTTCCCTTCTTGAAGACAGCAAAGCACTTAGACCTGTCAACATTACTAGATTCTACAAGATTAGCTAAACTGAATCAGAAAAGGAAGAGAGTCCCTTATCTTTAAGGCGATTGGCTTCCTCAATTTTCATGTGGCTGACTAGTTCCTCTAGAGTCATATCCTATTTCTTGTGCTTGAGGTGGTTGGGATAATTGGACCAAGAATCGGGAAGCTTCTTAATGAGTACATTGGCATGAAAGATATTGTTCATCGTCATGCCTTTTGCGAGTACTTCGTCAGTCAGATTTTTGTACTCATGAACCTGGTCTATGATGTCTTGTTATCCACCATTTGAAACTGCCAGTTCCCAACTACATACTTCTTCTTCCCTGCATCATAAGCATCATATTTCTTCTCCAATGTCTCCCATATTGACTTAGCGGATTTGTTGGTGATGAAAAAGGAAAATATGACATTTTTCATGTTGTTAAGAAGATACCCCCTGGCAGTTATATTTTCTCTATCATATTTGAGAATCGGCTCAGAAGTTTCCATTGAAGGAACCTCGTGGGAACATGACCAAACTTTTTTTAAACATGAAATAACATCTATTTTCAAAATTTTTGGTAAAAATTTATGTAGCAATGTAAGAAACAGAATGTTTGGTCACTAGTATTATAAAAGTGGTTTTGAAAAGAACAGTAAGGAAAAAGATTTTTGGTGCGCAAAAGAGAATTTTGAAAAGTATGGTTCTAGAAGTCAGAATTGTGGGTGTGATAAATCACTGTCCTTGAAAAGAAATTTGCCTAGCCTGTGGTGCAAGGTTCAATGCAGTTCGCGTACAGGACCCCCGTTTAACTCATGCACTCAAGCAGCAGAGGAGGAATTCAAATTATACTCAGAACTCAGAAACGAAGTTTAGAAGAGAAGATAAGAGAAGATGAGGAGGTGTGTAACAAACTGCACCTCACTGGCCATTTTATAGGCACTCGAGCCAACGATCAGAGGCAAAAAATCTTGAGAACGTACAAGTAGTTGCAGCGAAGAATCGAAACCACTTCAACACAGAGATCGGAACACTTCGTAACAATAGGATAGACTTTACCGAGTCAAAAAGCCACATGAAATTTTACGAAGTCAAAATTCGGAGTTTAAATGTATCAGTTAAAAAAATTACCATTGTGGTTTTACTCAATAAGATTTATAAGGAGAAAAAATATGGATTAAGTTTAAGAACAAATTCGATCATTTTAAAGAAGTCTCATAATGCTGGACTTTCAAATTGACCGGGACCAAAAAAATTAAAATGAGCTCAAGGCAGCCCGACCCATCCCAACTCGCCTCATCACATCCGAACGAGTAGTACAGTCAGTCAACGGATCGCTCAAGGAGTCTTCTCCAGCATGCTCACTCAATGTGGTGGTGAAACATTTCTCAATATAAACAAGAAACCCCCCCCCCCCCCTAAACTTTCCATGTGGGACAATGAGTACAACCCACATTTTTCACGTTTTCCTTAAAAATTAGTTTTGGGCTGAAAGGCCAATTTGCATTACTAACATTAACCTCACGACAAAGTTTTGTGTGAGACCTTCTCATAGTGAGACCAAAGATTAATATGCAATATTATGAAGTTTAATTAGAGATGGGGTTCCAAATATAATTTAAGAAAGTTTAGGAGAGGAAGGAGCGATATGGGTGCAAATACCACTTTTTGGGGGTGATGGAATAAATAATTGGGGAATTAATGATTCCGGGTCATAAGAATCTCGCGTGTCAAGAACTCAGGTCGGAGAAATCACGGATCAGTTTTTTTCCCTTATTTACGCACAATGCGCAGGTTTTTACTACCAGACTTGATGTTTCATTTTCAGTACTTAATGTTTCAACCAAACACTGTGATATTTTTTCAAAAACAAATTCACTAAAATCATGTGGTTTGAAGTTACTTTTTTATCTTTTATTGTAAATTTTATGTTTGCATGTTAAATATTAACACTTGATACATGTTGACACTAGTTTTTTTTATTTTTTTAAATGATAACGCCCAAAGGTGGGGGATGGTATATTAGAGGTTCCCCAAGCCTCCATCAAAATGAGTGTAATATACAGATAATTAAGCCACAGTTTATGATGGGCAACATGGTTGCCTCCCAAAAGTCCTACTAGTTTCTAAATGAAGTACTTATGTAACAACTATCCTAGCAAAAGAGGATAGATGATGAAGTTGCGATCCGAAGGTGTGAATCTCCACCCCTCGTGTTAATTCACACCTCCAGCCAGGCAACTTCAAATACAAGTGGATAGTCACAGAAGGCAATCTACTGAAGACCCGGAAAAAGAACACGTTCAGATATGTGCAGAGCATGTACTGTGAGTGCTTGAATTGTGAGACTCCAGTAGAAGGAATCAGAATGAAGAGTCTCAGTATCCAGACCATATATGGAGACCTCCCCCAATGAAGACCATATATGTTGACACTAGTTAGTGATATTTTATTATCTTAAATTTATAATTTTATTTCGATTAATATATTATTTTTTCAGTGCATCCTTTTAAAAAATTAATATTGATGTTTCTTTATTATTAAAACATTATAATTTTGTTTAGTGTATCCTTTGATGTTTCAATGATGTGAATTCATTTTTAAAATTTTAATGCTGATGTTTTGTTTTTCAGATATCAGTATCACATTTTGGTGCACAATTTGATATTTTTAAATCCATACTCCCTATGGCCCACTATAAATTGCTTATTTATAGTTTGGCCATTAGTGTGTTTTTATTTGATGTTTACCTATTTTAGTTTGATAATGTATTTATTTAATTTTAAACTATACTTATTTGATGTATATATTTATATTATTTTGTATGATGTTTTAACTATTTTAATATGAGTCTTTGTTGTTTGTATGTAATGCTTATTTTAATTTGATGTGTATTTTTTAATGAATATACTTGATGCGTACATTTTAAAGTTCTTATTTTATTTTATGTTCAACTATTTTTATTTTATGTTTATTTTACTATTTTATTTGATATTTAACTATTTTAATCTAATGTGTATCTTTAAAATATTTTTATTTGATGCTAACAAATATCAATTTCGATTTATGTTTAAGTGTTTTTAGTTAATGTTTAACTACTTTAATTTGATGTATAATTATTTTTATTTTATATGTATTGGATTTTTGTTGATATTTTCTCATTTTTAAGTTAATATTTTATTTGATTTTTAACTAATTTATTTTGATGTATATTTTTGTATTTTAAATTGATGTTTAATTTTATTTATTTGATATTTTAGCATTTTTATTTGATGTAAAATATTTTTTAATGTAATGTGTTATTATTTAAAATTGAATTTAGTGTCCAAACCTAAACAAGAATTCAGCCCATTCAACTCTCCAAACCCGGTCCAATTCGATCCGAATATCAACTTTTTTATAACTATCTATACTATATATTAAAGGAGACCATTCTTGCCGCATTACCTTCACACATAACTCTTGCCAAGTTTCACTCACACAAATTTCCACATCACTTTCTAAAATTAATTGAAAATGAAATATTTTATAAAGTCAACCACCAATTTTAAATGTAAATCTCTCCCTCATTTCAATGTTCTTCCCATATTTCAATGCTTTTCAATTAATGAATAATTAATCATACCATATTTATGAGGATGAACATTCTTTTTGTATTCTTAATCTCCATTTGTTAGGAAAATTCTTTCATAATACTTATTTTTTACAACATATATTTTTAAATTTGATACACTTTCCATTTTGGTTTATCTTTTTAATATTATCAAACTTCATGATAGAATGATTTTCCGTAGGAATTGTATTATTGATAACTGAATATATATAGAGTACAATAGAGGTGTAATAAGGAAAGAACTATAATCATAATAAATCATAATCTAATCAGGAGTCTGATTTATTCTAACACCTCCCCTTAAGCGAAGCGCGGGATGCTTGCCGACGCACAGCTTGGACCTGAAGAACTCGAACAAAGGACGAGAGAGCCCCTTGGTGAAGATGTCCGCAATCTAAAGAGAAGTCGGAACATGAGCAATGCGCAGCTTTCCAGATGTCACCAACTCACGAACAAAATGGTAGTCAATGTCGATGTGCTTTGCTCGCTTGTGCACCACCGGATTCTGAGCCAAGAAGATAGCACTGTATTGTTGCATAACAGCAGTGGAGAACCAGAAAGCGGAACCCGAAGATCATGAAGCAAATGAGCGAGCCACACCACTTCTGAAGCATTGTTGGCAAGAGCACGACATTCAGACTCAGTGCTAGAGCGAGAAACAGTGGGCTGTTTCATGGCACTCCAAGAAACTAGATTCTCACCAAGATAAACTGCATAACCATAGTGGACCGACGAGTCTCCAGACAGCGAGCCCAGTCAGCATCAGAGTACCCTAACACATCAGGAGTACTAGCAGAATGAAAGCTAAGACCAAAATGAAGAGTGCCACAAACATACCGCAAAATCCATGTCACTACAACGAAATAGTCAACTCTGGGATCCTAAAGATACTGATTCACCGTGTTGACCGAGAATGCCAAATTCAGGCGAGAGATGGTGAGATACTAGAGAGCACTAACAAGAGAACAATAAAGTGTAGAACCTGGAACGGAGGACTGGTAGAGTTGTGAAGCTAAGAACTAACGACAAATGGAGTAGAAACAGGTGTCGTGTCAGACATACCAGCCCGATTCAAAATATCACGAGCATACTTTGCTTGGCCAAGCAGTAACCCTGTGGAGGTAGGCGAAACTTCAAGACCAAGAAAGTAATGAAGAGCACCAAGATCGTTCATCGTAAACTCTCTGTGTGTCCGTTCAATGAACTGGAAAAGAAGAGTTGAATCATTTCCTGTAAGAATGATATCATCCACATACACAAGTAGGTACAGTAACAACGACCCTCTCAAGAGGACAAATAAAGAAGTATCAGCTGAGCTACACCGAAAACCAAGCTATGTCAGATAACTGCCTAAATGCTGGAACCAAGCCCGGGGAGCCTGCTTAAGACCATAAATGGCCTTTCGCAAGTGATAAACATAGTCTGGATGAGCATAATCCTGATAACCAACAGGCTGCTTCATGTAGACCGAAACATCAAGAACACCATTAAGGAAAGTGTTCTTGACATCGAACTAATGAAGTGGCCAGGAATGCATGGTGGCTATGGCGAGAACCATCCTAACAGTGGAGGCTTTAACCACAGGACTGAAAGTGTGGTCAAAGTTAAAACCCGGAATCTGCGAGAAACCCTGCACCACAAGTCTAGCTTTGTGATGCTCAATAGTGTCATCTGGTCGATACTTGAGCCTATAGACCTATTTGGAGACAACAATGTTGACATTCGAAGGTCGAGGCACCAAATCCCAAATGTGCTGACCACGAAGAGCGGCCACCTTATCATCCATGGCTGAAACCCAGGCTGGAACCTGAAGGGCAGAGCGATAATCAGTGGGCTCTATTTGAGAAAGGAGTGTGGCAGTGAGACCATGAACAATAATATCTAAATAATCCCAGCACTGAATGGCACCAGTAGAAGACTGAGTAGCCATCTGATGGGTACGAAGTTGGGGCGGCGAAGCTGGAGGAGTTGAACCAGCTAACGATACCGAAGAAGATCGAGCTACGCTGACTAGACAGTGGCCGTCGAAAGTCACCAAAAAAGGATGGCCAAGACTGGCTGAGGTGTGGTGGCCGGTGGTTGAGGCGTGATAGCCGGCGGCTAAGGTGTGGTGGCCATCGGCTGAGGAGCTAGGTCCGGGCCAGCCATCCAGATGGAGCATGGTGGTGAAGGAGGGGCGGCTAGAACAGGCACAGGCGTGGTGGCCCCAATCGGTGAAGTAACAGCTCCATAAAAAAAGATGAAATTTCCAGATCCAAAATAGAACGACTGTCCGTGGAAGACATAAGGGAATAAATTTTCATCAAAACGAACGTGGCGGGAGACATATATATGCCCAGAAGTTGGGTCGAGACACTGGAATCCCTTGTGATAAGGGGTGTAGCCATTAAAAACACATGGAATGGATTGCGGTGCAAACTTATCATTAACAGTGGCACGCAAGCATGGAAATGCATGACAGCCAAATGGGTGAAAGAGGGTATTATCAGGAACATGACCTAAAACAACCTCAAAAGGTGATTTTCCACCAAGAACTGAACTAGGCAGACGGTTAATGATGTAAACCGCGGAGGAGAAAGCTTCCACCCAATAACAGTGTGGCACGGAAGAGTGAAAAAAAATATGGCAAGACCAATCTATGTGATGTGATGAGGCTTCCGCTTAGCTCAGCCATTCTGAGCAGGTGTATAAGGCGATGACATCTGATGATAAATGCCACATGATATGAAGTGAGCCTGAAGTTGATGATTAGTAAATTATGTGCCACCATCGGTCTGAAATTTTTTAACCCTAGTAGAAAACTGGGTCTCAACGAATTTCTGAAACTGGATAAATGTGTCATAGAAGTCCGACTTATACCGCATCGGGAGAAACCATGTGAATCACAAAAAATCATCAATAAAAATGGCATAATAAGAAAAACCACATGCCTATAAAACAGGGGCTGGTCCCCTCAAATCACAATGCACCTTATCCAACAAACCAGTAGCACGCTTGTCACTTGTGGAAAAAGGTAAGCGGCTACTCTTGGCCATCTGACAAGGAGAGCAACTAACAGATGCCGGCATAGCGGAAGTGACAATAATATGGCCAAGTCAACTTAACAACTGAATAGTATCATGAGACACATGACCGAGGCGAGAGTGCCACTGCTCAAAAGAAGCCCGAAGCTTTCTAGAGCGTAATTCACCTAAAAAGCTGGAATCACCTGTCTCAAGAAAAAAAAAACTAGAACTATGATGTCCTTTACAAATTATCTTCCTTGTATGCTTGTGCTCAATGGAAAATGTGTTGGCATCAAATATAACACGGACAGGTAAATCACGAGTAAACTTACTAATGGACAGTAAACTTTTAGTAATCTTAGGGACCACAAGGACATCATTAACAGAGAAACCAAAGAAATGACACTGGTCGATATGAGAAATAGATAATAATTCACTATTTCCAACAAGAATAGACTCAGAATCACGATAACATTGTACCTTATCAAGATGACTGGTGCGAGCAGTGATATGAGATGTAGCACCTGAATCAACGATCCACTGATTCAACGAAGAATGATGGTTAGGACCATTCAAACTGGCCTGAAACAAAACCTTGTCCACAATCCAATTAGTGGAGCATTCTTCCCGAGATATAGGGCCCAAATAAACCATAGCAAAGACCAAAAATTGAACAATAGATCGAATCGCACAAAAATTGACTGGGTACTGTCGAGAATTTGAGCAACTCACTCGTGAGAAAGCGCTTCAACTTGCGAGAAAAAGCTTCAACCCCCGAGAAATTGGAGGACGCGAGAAACTCTCTTGCTGGTGAGTCACGTGTACGCACGTGGTTTCCACGCGCCAGAGCTCCTCCTTCACGGAGTGCATGAATCTCACGCGATGGAATTGAGTTCATCGGTGACAAAGCAAAGGAAAGTTGAGGAGACACCACTAGAACTGGAGAAGATGGATACCGCCGAGAAACGCCGTTGTGGATCTTGGCCAGAGAATTTGCTGAGCTAAAAAAATATCCACCAATGTGGATCTCTTAGGCGACGGCTGAACACGCCTGAAGGAACAATTCGAATTTGTTATAACGCTGCTGGAGGCACGACTGAAGCAAGACCGAATCAGAGTAGCTATGTGATGAGGAGCTGAGCAGAACTTCAAACTACCGGAGATGGAGAGGAGAACTCACCGAGAAAATATGCCGGAGAACCGCTAGAATTTGACCGGTAATTGTGCCGGGGAAGAGGACCAGTGGCCGAAATTGTTTTAAGAATTGGAATTTTAAGGAATTAGGTAATTTGGCCAGAAAATAAAATATTAGGTTAGGATTAGAACTTGCTCTGATACCATGATAGAATGATTTGCCGTAGGATTTGTATTATTGATAACTGAATATATAGAGAGTACAATAGAGGTGTAATAAGGAAAGAACTCTAATCATAATAAATCATAATCTAATCAGGAGTCTGATTTATTCTAACACTTCATTTCATGATAATAAGTGAATCATTTTATCTACTTATTCTTTTTTTATACTATCAATTATTTCCACATAATTTAATTTTCCTACAAAAATATCTAAAATTACTATGTTAAACATGTAGAATAAGAGTTCGTCTCTTGAAAGACGGTCTTTCCATAAGCCATGGAAAGACCAAGGTTTAAAGTGAAAATTAGAAAATGAAGATAAAATTCTTGGGTTTCATGAATCGAGTTATAAACTTTATATTTTTTTTTTGAAACCATCCGGAGATGGGGGGAAATTATATTAGGCCTTCCCAAGCCGTGTAAAGGACAAGAACATAATCAGAAATAAAAGTTGAAGCCTTGGCTTAGTTGATATATACATGAGGGAGCTATAAGCTCTTGAAGCAACATTTGTTGTTTCCAAAATGAAGTAATATATCTATCTAGTAGGTAGAGGATTACAAAAACACTTAGTAAATTTAGGAAGAATGTCGAACTTATTAGTGAATCGAATCATCGAAACACAAGTCAGTCAGACACACCCCAAAATTCACTAAGGAGCCTATCCTCTACATAATGATAGTGCCAAAAGAAATGGGGCTTGAGCAATAAGGAGATCCATATGCATTACAGCTGCATATCATTGCCATTGAGCCTGCGAATTGATGCATAGTCCACAGAAATAGCTAGTGAGCCACAGCATTAATGATGAAACACCTGCAAGTAATAACCGCAATCAGTAGCATCCGATCAATTAACCAGCCTTAACGAAGGTGTACCTATTTGATCTAACCTGATTAGACCCTGAATGTTATTGGATAGCACATTAAACCTGTACATAGATGAACCGTACTCAACATGTATACATTCTTTAGCAAGGGCATCAGCCACTAAATTGGCCTGTCTCTGAGTATGCAGTAGCGTAATATCACCCAACAATTGTTTTGCATCATCAGCAAGTTGAAACAGAGTCCAGGGAGCATTGAGGGGACCATGAACATATGAAACCGCATTTATACAATCAGATTCTAAGTATACAGGAGTATAATGATCATCAACTTTCCCAATGGCAAACTTGATTGCTTTCATTTCAGCCTCTAGTAGGGAGTTAGCAGATGTAAAGTTAGTATGAGCAGCAATAAAGACACCCCTACTATCTCTTATGATCACTCCAATTCCACTCCTATTAGTTTGCCTGCACCATGCAGCATCGACATTTACTTTATAGCCCCTACATGGTTTAGACCAAGCTATTTTGAATATTTTTGGCTTTGGAAGCTGTTTGATTAGAGGGAGGAAAGAGTGATCTGCAATTTCTTGGTCTATCTTGGAAACTATAAATACTGGTTTAGCAGTAAACATATAAAAATTTTGATTCCTTGTCTGAGTTAAAACTACTCCAGTTTGTGGAATGACAGAATCATATAAAATTTTGTTCCTCATTTTCCACATGTTCCAGCATGTTATGACAGTAGCAGATCTGATGATTATTGTGTGTAAAGAGCTCAGACTAGTATAGGTGAAATAGCAGTAAAGTATATCCCAAATAGATGGGTAAGCCCTGTGTTTAATCCCCATGAATGCATAGACTGGCCTCCAAATTTGCACAGCAAATGAACAAGAATTGAAAAAGTGATCCAAAGATTCCTCATGTTTATTGCATATGCAACACTTATAAGGCATCGAAATTCTCAGTTTTCACAAGACATTATCAAAAGGGAGGTAAGAGTTCATCATTTTCCACATGAAAACTGAAACCTTTTTTTCAATTCTTGAACTCCAGACAGATTTAGTGGAAGAAACAGTACCTCTCTGGTTCCTGAACAGTATATAAGTAGATTTGAAAGTGAACTCACCCTTGATACCTGATTTCCATATAAGTCTATCAGTTCTGTGTGGTGATAGAGTAGCTTCCTGCAACAGAATGATAGCATGGGGGGTAGGAAAGGGGAAATTTTTTGTAGCAAAACTGATTTGTTTGATATGAACTCTGCAACCGAGCATGAAACAGAGATATCAACAAGGTTTTGGTCACATAGATCTTCAATGGGACCAATATCCAACCAGTTTGAAGTCCAGAAATTGCACTCTCCTGTACCTACAATCACCCTTGAGTTTAATTCTGCCCAACCATTAATAGAGCTAATCCTCTTCCAGTTAGGAGAGGATCTAGAAGAGGGTGGCAGTGATGCTACTAGATGTGTCCATAAAGCCTCACCCTTTTGATATTTCCACCATAGCTTTACTGAACATGTGTTTATTATGGTGGTTAATGATCTAAAACCTAGACCATTTTGGTTTATAGGATAGCAAAGTGCATCCCATCTCCTCCATGCTCTTTTAGGTTTCAGATCATTGGACCCCCAGAAAAATGTACTCAGTTTTTTTTTCTATGGTAGAGATGATCTCTTTGGTAGGTTTTAGAACTGACCATATATGTTGAGGGATAGAGTATATACAAGACTGAATCAGGGTCATTTTCCCCCCAGTAGATAACCACCTATTTTTCCAACCCCCTATCCTACTCTCTATCATCTCAATTAAAGGTTGAAAATATATATTCCTTACTCTCCCTGTGAAAATGGGAACTCCCAAGTATGTGAATGGGAATCTCCCAATTTTCATCTCTAGTATCCTCCTAATGTTGCTGACTGTATGTACACTAGCATGTTTCCCAATGAAAATGTCACTTTTACTATAGTTAATCTTCTGTCCAGTAACACTTTCAAATTTTGTCAGGAAAGCCTTAAATCCGATCAAAGTCTGATTATTGGCTTTTAGAAAAACCACAGTATCATCAGCATAAGATAGATGAGAGATTTTGAGTGCATTACCTGGAATGTCATAGTATGCCAATTTCCCATTCTGAAAAATGAAAGCTAGACTCCTAGTAAAGGACTCAGAAAATATGTTAAATAAAAAAGGGGAGAGGGGGTCCCCCTGTTTAATCCCCCTAGTGGACTGGAAGTAACCAATCGGCTTCCCATTAATTAAAATTGAGAACCAAGCCTGTGATAGGTTCTTCATAATTGTAAAGATGAATTTAGGAGAAAATCCAAACCTAGCCAACACAGAATAAAGGAAAGACCACTTAACTCTATCAAAGGCTTTCTTAAGATCTAGTTTAACAATGCAGTTAGGGTCCCTTTGTTTTCTATTTAAACACCTTACCATTTCCTGTAGGTAGATGACATTATCCGATATATCTCTACCATTTAGAAAAGCTGTTTGTTGTGGTGAGATTATTTTTGGCATAATAGACTTAAGTCTTTCCATTAAGATTTTGGAAAAGATTTTGTTAAGAACATTGGAAAGACTAATCGGTCTATAGTCTTCAAAGGAGACAGGGTTTTCTTTTTTGGAATAATGGCAATCCAGGTGCTTCCTATCCCCCTTGGAATATTATTAACAGTCAGGAAATCATTAACAGCAGACAATAAATCATTGGCAATTATGTCCCAGGATTTAATGTAAAATTTAGCTGTGAATCCATCTAGCCCCGGACTACTATTCTTATTTAGACTCATAACAATGTCCCTAAGTTCAGTCATACAAACAGGTCTCAGAATTTTGTCATTGTCTTCCTGAGTGATCAACTTAGGAATTTGGCTGAGGAAATGTGGCTTGTAGAAACTGCTGTCAGAGGATGTGTCATCTGTTAAAAGATCTTGAAAGTAGTTAATGGCATCATTCTCAATGTCTTCCATATTATCTAGCCACTGTCCAGTACTACCTTTAATTTTTGTGATCTTTAGTCTGCTCAATCTTTTCTTAACCGAGTTATGGAAAAAACTAGTGTTATTGTCACCCTCCTTCAGCCATATAACCTTAGCCTTGTGTTTCCAAAAACTCTTTTGCTCAACTAGAGCCCTTACTAACCTAGCCTTGGCTTCCTTTAGTTTCATCATGTTTCCAACTGAAGCATCATGATCATATATATGTTCCAGAGATTGAAGAGCAGCCTCAGCTTGTAAAACATTGTCAGTTATGTTTCCAAATTTCTCTTTATTCCAGATTTTAAGTTCTTTTTTCAGTCTGATGAGTTTAAGGAAGAACCCTAGCATTCCTGATTTATGATGTGGAAATTCCCAGTTTTGTTTAATAACTTCACTAAAGTCTCTCCTCTTGTACCATGTATTTAAAAATCTAAAAGGTCTAGGAGTAGATGGTATGTCACTACCAATAGTGAGTAGCATTGGGTTATGATCCGAGGAGATCCTATTCAGAATTTGGACAGAAGAATTAGGAAAGGTATATGACCACGAAGGAGAGCAAAGGCCTCTGTCCAATCTCTGTACAGTGGGGTTCCTTAACCTATTGTTACTCCATGTAAAAAAATTCCCAACAGTATTAATCTCTTCCAAAGCCATAATATTAATAAAATCATTAAAATCCCTCATACTACCTAATTTAGGAGTAGAAGGACCTTTATATTCATTTATTGATGTTATGGCATTGAAATCCCCTATGAAAATAGACTCAGAGTGATTAGTTGACCTAAGATCAGACCACATATGTTTCCTGCCATTCCTATTCCTGAGACCATACACAAAGTAGGCATCCATATTTTTATTCAAAGTCAGACTGAACAAAGTCACTGCTAAGAATTGCAAGTTATCCCATTTTACTGTTACATCTATGTTGGATTTCCAAAAAAGCCAAATTTGGCCATTATTAGCCTGCACACAGTTATCAAAATTCAGCTGTTGTCTGTAAGAATCACATTGCACATTTTCATGTTTAGGCTCAATTAAGCATAGAAGCTCAAAGTTGTGCCTATTTATCAAGTTATGAAGTCTTATCATAGATGTATCCATTCCCCTAAGGTTCCAAACCAGAAACTTTATCTTCATAGTCGAGCTATTCATAAGGAAATATTGTTAGAGCTTTTTGATCTAGTCATGATAGTATTTAACTGTGTTAAATAGGTCTCATTCCTATGATTAGACACTTTGTCATTTTGTTTCCCTTTTTTCAGCTTGTTTTGCCTAGCATGATTAGAGGAACTTACCTGGCTTAACTGAGGATCCCCCATTTCATCACCATTGTCATAGTAGGCAGAATCTGAGTTGTTCTTTGGAGTAGCAACATCTGTGGATATGTCTTCATCCTCCAAAGGCAGGAATCTGTTTTGCCTATGTTTCTGTTGGGGGAAAATAAAATTTTTTGCAGCAGTAATAGGATTGAAAGGAGAGAAAGGTTTACCCCGCTTACCGTGAATATCATCTTTAGCAAAACATGTCTTAGTATGGAGAAGAGGAGGAGCAGATAAAGATTGTTTAGTCAGAAGCACAGGAGACTTCGACAGAGAAGCTGAGAGCACAGCATTCTTCTCTTGTCTCAATATTGGCAAATCTGTATTAGCCTCCATATTATTATTATCCAAAACATTTTTCTAATTGAGGACCGAAAACTTATCCTCATCACATTCTTTACCGCCTTCAGGGTCCAGAACTATAACATCAGACTGTTCAGTTACAAGATTGATATTGGTTAATACCTTATTCAAAGTACTTTCCATCTCATGAGAAGAGATCTTATCCTCTTCATGCTCAGCTATTTTTACTAATTGAACATTTGTTACTGAGCCTATTTTCTGTTTTGGAACATATCTAAGGTTCTGTGAAGACATGGTTTTGAATTTATCATAAGCCGAGACACCTGAACCTCCAGACACCTGAACCTTTAGCCGAGACACCTAAACTTTATAACTTCTACACGTTGCATAATAAATTTTTAATATTGCAACTAAAACTTTTACCTTTTATTATCCAATTAAACCTCATTTTTCCATAAGCCTATGGAAATATGGTCTTTCCCAAGACTTTAACATAGAATAATAGATGGAGTAACTTTTATATGTATATATATATATATATATATATATGTTTCTGATAAATTTTAGCTTTGATGCAAAAATTAGTATTAAATGCTTTATGTAAATATTAAATATAGTACTGAAATATTTTATTTGTAAATACTCTGAATGGTTTATTTAACAATCTGTAAATTTTATTTGCAATTTTTCTTAGAATCCGTTTCTTGAAAACCGTTTTCCCATAATTTATGAAAAGATCAAGGTTTAAATTGTAAATTAGAAGAAATCAAGATAAAATTTTTGGATTGCATTAATCGAATCATAAACTTATAACCACTGCACGTTGCATAATAAAATTTTAATATTGCAACTAAGACCTTTTACTTTTCTAAAATTCTAATTCAACCCCACCTTTCCATATGCCTATGGAAAGGCGGTGTTTCCCAAGACTTTGTCTCTTAAAAGACCGTATTTCCATAAGTTATGGAGAGACCAAGGTTAAAATTGTAAATTAGAAGAAATCAAGATAAAAATTTTGGGTTACATTAATCAGGTCATAAACTTATAACTATTGTACGTTGCATAGTAAATTTTTAATATTGCAACTTAGATCTTTTACCTTTCTAAAATTCTAATTCAACCCCGTCTTTTCATATGCTTATGGAAATGCGGTCTTTCACAAGCCAAGACTTTGTCTATTTATATGATTTTATTTTATTATTGTTAACTAATATTTAGAAATGACATATTTTAGTACATATCAATATGTGACTAGCAATAGTATTAAAAATGAGTTCGTATCTTGAAAGACCGCATTTCCAAAAGTTATGGAAAGACCAAAGTTTAAATTGTAAATTAGAATAAATCAAGTTAAGATTTTTGGGTTGCATTAAATCAGGTCATAAACTTATAACTACAGCATATTGCATAGTAAATTTTTAACATTGCAACCAAAACTTTTTACCTTTCTATAATTCTATTTCAACTTTGTCTTTCCATATGCCTATGGAAATGCAGTTTTTCACAAGATTTTGTCATGAAAAATTTAATGTATTAAGGTATATTATATTTTTATTTTAATATTAAATTTAGATTATCATAAATTTTAACTTTCTTTAATCTGTATAATTAATAATTATGAAATATCGACAGTTTAAGACTATATATTTTTTAATCTAAAATGATGAATTTATATATTTTTTGGATCAAAATTTAAAACATATATTTTATATGCTTCTAATTCAATCAATTAATCATGAATTGCTGACAATGTTCCTAATTTAAATTTTAGATTTAATGTACATAATTTATTTTATCATTATAAATGATTTCCCCATTATATTAGACCGTGTATGGTTCAGCCACTGGTGTTTCCGAAATGTCCAACCTTTTACGAAGTACAATATTTGTTGACCAAGAAAGGGTTTTTTTCAAGTCTTCCTTAGAATGTTTAATAAAAAAAAAGACCTTCTCTATAATGACTTGTTTTAATATAAAAAAATAGCACAATGTTATCAATTAATCAAACTACATTAAAAAATTTATCGGAAGAAGAAGAAAATGGACATATAGAACTCAATTGCAGAAAGTTTTTTTTTTAATAAAAACACCCGGAGGTGAGGGATATATGTAACAATTGCACAAAGTTTAATTAGTAAAAGCTATCATCTAATTTAAATATGAGTTCGTCTCTTGAAAGTTGGTCTTTCCATAAGTCATGGAAAGACCAAGGTTTAAAGTGCAAACAAGAAGAAATGGAGATAAAATTTTTGGGTTACATGAATCGGGTTATAAACTATATAACTACCACACGTTGCATAATAAATTTTTTTAATTGAAACTAAGACCTTTTTCTTTTATTATTCTAATTAAACCTCGCATTTCCATAAGTCTATGGAAAGACGGTCTCTCCCAAGACTTTACCTTTAAATATTTTAAAAATTTTGTAAAACCTTGTATGATAATAATAAATACGAGTGTATTTTTTTTATCATAAACCGTGCAACGACACGATATTAAAATCCAATCTTCACAACTTTGATCATTTTTCATATTCTATTGAATCCATATGCAGGCAATGCTGGTAACAATAATGTTATTTTGCTAAAGTGATATTTATTAATATTTTTATCATATATTAAAATATATTAATATGTATATTTACTTACTCCCTCTGTTTTCTTAAGTTTGGCACACTTACCATATTTGTATGTTTTTCTAAGTTTGTCTCTTTTCCTTTTATGGTAAAAAAATTACACCATTCTCAACCACTCATTAAAATTTTTACTCTCCTCACTCAATTTTCTCCACAGATTTCAACTTACAAAAAAAATAGCTAACCTATAGTGCCAAATACAGTAAAACAAAGAGGGATGGAGCATATAATAATATTCAAATTCATGTGTACGGTGTTATCTAGCGGGATGTATTCCCAATGAAGTAACCGAAAAGTGAATGTGGTTGATTTTAGTTGATCAAAAGATCATAAAGAAGAACTCGAGTGCGTCGGATGCGAATTCCAACCTGAATATCAACCTGGTTCAGAAGCGAATTCCGACGGACCTTCCACTGGATTCCGATGCTATTTCCACCGGATTTCAAAGCAATTACGACACAAATTTCACAAGACAATCTAGCATTAGACCTGTGTTCCAGATCAAGGATTCACGACTAGGTAGTAGTCATTCTTCAAGCCCAAGTTCATAATTTACCAATCGGAGGATGATGGGATTATGCTTCACTGCGGATGGACTTTGAAAAATGGTGCCAAGCTTAAGGTTTGAAGCAGCTATGGAAACTCGCGCCAACTTCAGTTGAAGATGGATGAAAGGACATCAAGAACCTGAGTTTTGTTTTTTTGTTTTATTAATAACAGCCTAAACATGTGTTGTGCTCTAATTGGCTTCCTTATTTCTCCTTTTACAGTGTAGCCTTTAAAGGCACAGCACCTTTTCCATTTTGCAATATGTACGAATGAATCTGTGAATGGAAACTTAATTTTCTTTTCTTTTTTGAATCTAAACTTGAACTGTTCTGGTATCAGAGCACCCGGGAAAGATCCGGTGGTGTTTTTGTTTTAATCTTTGTTAAATTTTGAAGTTTTTGAACTCCAAAACATGTCTTCTGATGCTGAATCAGTAGACTCTGTTCAGCAGTCTGAGAGGTCTACTTCACACAGAGGAAGGCCACGGATTAATTATCTACTCGATCTACAAAGTGCAGATAATTCAAGCTCGGTATTGGTAGAAGAACCCTTGAATGAGTTCAATTGCATAACATGGAGCAGGTCAATGGTGATAGCCTTCAAATCCAAAGGATAGCTGAAGTTCTTGACTGGTGAGATTCAAACACCAGATCCAGGTGATCACATTTATAATAGATGGGATAAGGTAAACTCAGCCTTAATTTCGTGGTTGCTGATTTCCATTTCCAATAACATTGCAAGAGGTTTTATGTTTTGTGAGGATGCTTATGCTTTGTGGAATGAGCTGAAAGAAAGATTTGGAGAGAGTAATGGCCCTCTGATTCACAAATTGAAAAAGGATATATGTGAATGATTTTGTTGTTGTTTATTTTACTGAATTGAAGAGTCTATGGGATGAGTATGCATGCTTAAGGCCCAGAAAGAGATGCAATCTAGACTGCATTAATTAATCTTACTTACCTGCTGAGGAAGAAGATGATAAGTTACATAAGTTCCTAATGGGCCTGAATGAGGAATACAGTTCCATCAGTTATTAGATATTGCTAATGGATCATTTTCCTAGTATTGGGAAGGCATACTCCATGATAACCATGATAGAGAAACAAAAGCCCATTCACTGTGGATATCAGGAAGTTCAAAACAATTCAGCTATGGCTGTGAGAGTCTATAGGGACAGGAAAATGCCTTATCAAACCAAGGAACCAGGTTCTGATCAGTTTGAAGAATTAGATGATTTCAAAAGAAGAAGTGTTAGAAGATCAGACCTGAAGTGTGATCATTGTGGAAAATTGGGACATGTGAAGGAAAATTGCTTCAAGATCAAGGGATATCCTGAATGGTGGGAAGGAAATAGAGATGTTGCTGTCAAGCCTCAATTTTCTCCACAAACTTATCAGAAACCTATTCAATTAAATCAGGGTTATCAGAAATATGAAGCACATATGGCTGTAGAAGAAGAGGACACACCACTGAATGATCCAGATGCAAAGTTGCATGCCTTGGTTGCAAAATTGGTGGAAGCTCAGCTGGATAAGAAGCAGAAAGGGAAAGAACAGATTTCATATCAATGTGGAACAGTGAATTATGCTCATTATCATGACTTTGCAGGTAGCCTGGTCACAAACTTTTCCCTTAATGTTTTTACTGTGACTGATGATAAATGGATTGCTGACAGTGGGGCATCAAATCATATGTGTGCAAATATGTCAGTGTTTTAGTCTACTATTGCTATGCAGAATCCCACACCTGTTTATCTACCATATCACACAATTAAACTAGTCACAGCTATAGGATCAGTCATATTAAATCCCTCAGTTACCCTGGTTGATTGTATACATGTTCATGATTTCAAATATAATCTTCTGTCTGTGAGGAAGCTTACTAAATACAGGCAACTAAATACATGCCTGTCAATTTCTAATTCTCTTCTAGTCTTTGTGTGCTGCAGGACCTCAGAACTAACAAAGTTCTTGCAGCAACCAAAGAAGTAAATGGCCTATACATTTTAGACAATCAATCATTTCAACCAGAGATTATCAAGCAGAGACTTCAGTCAAAATTTTACACATACACTTCCCAAAAACACTGTAATAGGTGTTGTTGTTAATCAGACTTCATTTCCTTTTCAGTCTTGGCACCTTAGATTAGGGCATCCTTCTCATGATGTAATGAAACACATTTCTGAAACTGCTTCTTTGTCTAATACTGATGGCATTTATTCAATTTTTCCTATGGCTAAGCAGCATAAGCTACCTTTCTCACTCAGTACTAGCTTTACTCAGTCAGCTTTCATGTTGATTCATTTGGATCTCTGGGGACCTTATAAAGTTAGTTCCATTAATGGTTACAAATACTTCTTAATTATGGTAGATGATTTTACTATATCTACCTGGACTTATCTGATTAAGTCCAAAGATCAAGTGCCTTCAATTCTCAAACTGTTTCGTGCCATGATACAAAATCAATTTAATGCTTCAGTCAAAATAGTCAGGACAGATAATGGAAGTGAATTTGTCAATTTTGAGTGTGAGAAATTGTTTACAGATTCAGGTATATTGCACCAAAAATCTCGTGCTTACACTCCACAACAAAATGGTGTAGTGGAGAGGAAACATCAACATCTCTTACAAATAGCTAGAGCCATACTTTTTCAATCAAATCTACCAAAACTTTCTGGGGAGATGCAGTTTTGACTGCCACATATTTAATAAATAGACTCCCAACTCCCACTCTTTCATGGAAAACACCTTTTGAGTTGCTTTTTCATGAAAAACCTTATTTACAGATTCTCAGAACTTTTGGTTGTTTGGTTTATGCAACCAATACTTCTCCACACAAGGATAAGTTTTTAGAGAGAGCATATCCTTGTGTGTTCATTGGCTATCCTCTAGGTCAAAAGGCCTACAAACTGTTTGACTTGCAAAATCACAGGTTGATCATTTCTAAGGATGTAGTTTTCCATGAAACCATATTTCCTTATTCATCGGCACTTCCTTTTTTGTTTCCTCTTCCCTTCACTGGCACAATTCCTTCTGATCTCCCAAAGTTTTCTGATCATTCACTCTCTTTCCCTATTCCTTCTCCACCATCCAACACTGGTGCAAGACACAACACTAGAGTTATATGTCTGGGCCAAAGATTTTGTATCTTCCTCCATTCAACCTCAGTCAACTATTTTTGCACATATTCTTGATGCTTCACAGGTTCAGGAACCATCCACTTATCAGCAAGCAAAGCATTCACATGAATGGGTTCAAGCTATGGCTGAGGAACTAACTACTCTTGAGCAAAACCACACTTAGGATTTAGTGAAGCTGCCACCAGGAAAGAAGGCCATTGGCTCAAAATGGGTCTACAGATTGAAATTACATGCAGATGGCAGTTTAGCAAAACACAAAGCTAGACTAGTTGCCAGGGGTTTCAGCCAGATAGAAGGCATAGACTTCTTTGGATTTTTTTTCACCAGTGGCTAAGGCAGTCACCATCAGAATCCTTCTTGCTTTGGCCTCGGCTTCCATTTGGCATATCCATCAGCTTGACACCAACAATGATTTCTTGTATGGGCATTTAGATGATGAGGTGTACATGAAACTTCCTGATGGTTATCATGCCCCTGATCCACATCTGGTTTGTAGGCTTACTAAGAGCCTTTATGAATTAAAGCAGGCTTCCAGGCAATGGAACAAGGAATTTACACAGCATCTTCTGAGCCTGAACTTTAATCAATCTTACCATGATCATTGTCTTTTCTTGAAGTTCACTTCCTCTTACTTTCTAGCTTTAGTTGTCTATGTTGATGATATTCTGATCGTGAGAGATTCCCTTGATGCTATTGTTGCAGTTAAGGCATCTTTACATCATAATTTTACTATCAAGGATTTGGAGCCTGCTCATTACTTCCTTGGTTTGGAGCTGCACAGAACCTCTCTGGAATTCATCTTCATCAGCAAAAATATATCAAGGACATAGTGTCAAACTGTGGTCTTTTTAATAGCTAGCCTATTGGTACTCCACTTCCTAACTCTTGGACTCTTTATGATGAAAACTCAGCCATTCTTTCTGATCCTAGTGCCTATAGAAGAATCATTAGCAGACTCTTGTATCTTAACTACACCAGGCCAGATGTCACATTTGTTGTTCACCAGCTGAGTCAGTTTCTGCAATCTCCCACTCATCATCATCTCAGTGGGGCTTTACACATTGGCAGATACCTTAATCATAATCCACATCATGGCTTATTCTATTCTTTAGCTAATAATCTTAAGTTTCATGCCTACTGTGATGTTGATTTGGCAACATGTAAAATTTCCAGAAGATCAGTCACATAATATGCTGTGTTCTTAGAATCTGCTATGATCTCCTGGAAATCTAAGAAGCAATTAACTATATCCAAATCTTCTGCTGAAGCTGAGTACATGAGTCTCTCTATGACTTCCTATGAGCTTAAATAGATCAACTACATTTCTCGAGATCTTCACTTACAGGTGCCATTTCCCATCCCTCTTTTCTATGACAATCAAGTTGCCTTGCACCTCACTGCAAATCCAGTGTTTCACGAGAGAACTAAGTATTTGGACATAAATTTCCATCTGGTCTGTGACTACCATCTTGAGGGATTTCTCCTTCCCTCTTTTGTTTCCTCTCGCTTGCAACGAGCAGATGTGCTCACCAAATCTCTGCCCGCTGCTCCTTTTCATGCAAAATTTTCCAAGCTCGGTTTTCGTTCTCTCACATCTGAGCTTGAGGAAGGGTGATGGGATTATGCTTCACTGCAGATGGAACTTGAAAAATGGCACCAAGCTTAAGGTTCGAAGCAGCAATGGAAACTGGCACCAACTTTAGTTTGAAGATGGATGAACCGATATCAAGAACTTGAGTTTTATTATTAATAATAATAACAACCTAGACACGTGTTGTACTCTGATTGGCTTCCCTATTTCTCCTTTTGCAGTACAACCTTTAAAGGCACTGCACCTTTTCCATTTTGTAATATGTACGAATGAATCTGTGAATGAAAATTTGCTTTTCTTTTATTTTTTGAATCTAAACTTAAACTGTTCTTCATAGGAGATTGGATACTGGAGGTACATCCACCTCCATCTGAAAGCCAACCCTGAGTACTAGTACTTTGAGAGGGTGCTAGGATGAGAACTGCCACGGCGACTTCTTTTCTGTGCTCATGAAGGCTCAGCCTTAGTTCCTCAACGACTGGAAAGAAGGCTACGATCAAAGGAGGCAATCGGTGGTGGAGGACATGCGCAAGAGAGAGAGAGGAATTAAGGCCAGAAAATAATCTTTGCAATTAGATCCCTGCCATTTTTTAAATGGACCTAAATACTGAATAATTATATATGAACCTCCAAATTTCTATTATTATTTATCTGACCTTCGCGAGATGGACTCTAATCTCACTGGTTCATGTTTTCTCAGCCCCTCAGTGGTGTTTTTATGCTGTCTTCCCAACAGTTTCTCCCCACGCTGCTCAAGAAAGGTTTTTGTGAAGCTGAGCTAATTCATACTTCTATCACCTCTTCAAGACTCATCTTGAAGTATGAGGTGCCAGATTTATCACTTCAAGCTCCAAGCCTTCTCTCTTATTGGTGTGACCTATTTCAATTTTTAGTTGATAGAATGTAAAACCGACAAATCATTGTAGATGTGTGTATTGATATAGAGAAAGTCTCAAGAAAGGCGGCTTGTTCATAAACTTATAGCCCGGCCAGAGCCTGATATGCAAAATAGGGTTCATATTGTAATTATTTTTAAAAAATGGGGTACCTAGTAATTAATTAAATCTGATTGCCTGTTTTAAATTTTCATCCATGCCTAATTTTCCTTTTGTCAGCAGTTTTGATCAGTTAAATTTTTGGAAATTGAAGTCCATTTATCACGCGTGTTTTGCCCTTATTATTCAACTACTGTAAATTTCATCTTCTCCTCTCTTCGTTCTTTAATTCCTCTCTTCTCCGATCTTCATTTTTTCAATTCCACCCTTTGTTCTTCACTAAATCTCGTCAGAATGTGTTGTTCAAGTTTGCACCGGAATTACCTGAATTTGGTAAGATTGATATTCTAGGTTTTGAAATTGCGTTGCTGTTATTTTCCATTTTTGCTTTATAGTTGTACGCAATTCTGATGTTAGGTTTTTTTTTTATGTATTTGACCTAGTCATGGGTAGGGCAAAGGGGAAAGCTATTCTTCCTAAAACTGAGAAGTTGTCTTAGCCTTCTTCTTCTCCTGGTTTGTATTCTTCCTGTTTTCTGTTTTGAATATTTGGAGTTTCGCGCTTTTTTTGTTCTTGTTGTGTGTGTATGTGTTTTTTTAGCCTTGTTGATGTTGACCTTTTTTAGAAATTTTATTTGTAAGTTAGATATGCATATGAGTTGTTGCTATTGACTTTTTTGTTAGTCAGATCTGTATGTTTCGAGTCTTTTTTATAACATGCATTTGATAGTTTAGAAGTTACATTTGTTATTGTAAGATATGCATTAGTTAGTTGCTCTGTTTTATCCCACTATGTTATCAGTTCAGTTATAATGTGCATATGTTTTCTTAGGAGTTGCATATGTTAAGCTAACGGTTGTATTAGTTAGTCCTCCTATTTTTCTTATTTGTATGTCAGATCCGCATGTTTTGACTTTGTTTTATTATGTGCATTTGTTTTCTTATGATTTTCATATGTTAGGCTAACATTTATCTAAGTTAGTTACTCTATTTTTTGAGTTACTTATTTTGTTGTTGACTAATTGTTATATTGTGTACTTGTTTTCTTAGAATTTGCATATGTTAACATAAATTATGTATTAGTTACTTAGTCTGTGTTTTGAGTTTCAATGATTGTTAGTTAGTTATTTCTATTCTTTCTGATTTGCTAGTATGTATTTTGTTTCATTATAGGTTGCTTATGTTAGTGTGCTATATGCATTAGTTAGTTATAATGTGTATGTTAGATTGTGTTGCTTACTGACTGTCAGACTATGTACGCATTTGTTTCATTACAAGTTCCATATATTAGTATACCCTATGCATTAGTTAGTTATACAGTTGTTTTTCCAGATTAGGTTGCTTATTGGCTGTCAGAGTATGCATGCATTTTTTTACTATAACATGCATTTTTTTGCATGCTTTATGTATTAGTTTCTTACTGTGTGGTATATGATTATTTTTAGTTGTGCCTGAAGGAGATGAAGATACTATTCAACGTCAAGAACTTGAGATAGAAGAAGGTGATTGTAATTTTTCTTTACATTTATTTACTTATTTGCTTATACATTTACTTATTCAAATATGTTATGTTGTTTAGCTTCTAAAAAGGTGGTTAGAAAATCTAAAAAGAATGATGGATCTTCTTTTCAAGATAAGCTGAAGAAGGTTCAGCAGTCTTATGCTTCTGAAGGTTATTTTTTTCTTTACATGTTGCATTTTATTTGTATGATTATGTTTGTTTTTTTAATATGTGCTTATACAGTTTTTTTGTTTTTCATTTTTTTGTGTAGTAGTTGTATTGGCACGTAGGTTTGTCAATATTGGTAGTGGTGCTACTCAACAGATTTTAGTTCCTACCGTTCCTAAGCCGGGAAATAAGAAACGGATGAATGTGGATGTTAAGCAGCTTAAAGATGGTGAAGGTGTATCAACTGTGGGTGAAGGTGGATCAAGTCAAGAATTTGACTATGACACACTGCTGATTGATGTTGTTCGAATGGGTAGAGAAGTAGCTGGTGTTGATGAAGCCGGGGGTTCTAAGGTAGTGAAGAAAGATATTAGGGACGTTTTGGATGTGATGATTAATAATATTAATGCTGGTGTTGAAGGTGTTGATGCTAATGTTGGTGTTGAAGGTGGTGGTGTTAAGGGTGTTAATGGTGTTGAGGGGAAGGATGCTTCAGCACAAATTGTTGGTGAAGTTGTTAGGTCTGCTGAGGGGAATGATGCTTCAGCAGATATTGATGCTGAAGTTGAGGCATATTTTAATGAGAATGATACTGATTTGAATAGGAAAAAGACTGAATCTGTTAGGGAGGAAATTGTACCTGCTAGTGAAGGTTGTTCTAAGGATGTTGAGAATAATGGTGAAGGTGGGTCCAGGGATGATGATGACAGTATGGACAGTATGATTAGAGGCTATATTAATGAAAATCAGTGGATTTTGGATGCAGTTGTAAAGGCGGAGGCGGCGCAAGCTAAGGCGGAGGCGGCGCAAGCTGTTGCGGCTGCATGTAAGAGGGAGAGTGAGGGTAGTGAAGCTAATGTGAATGTGGGTGAGAGTGTTGATGCTTGACCTGCTGTGGTGGTCTCATTTGAAGGAGAGAAGGAGATGTCGTCACCTTGTATGTTGAGCAAGGAGAAGGGTAAACAATGTGAGACCTCTATTGGACAAAATAAAAGGAAGGCAGAAGAACTTGCTACAAAGTCGACTGCTGAGAAGGTGATGAAGACAAAGGCCAAAAAAGCTGTTGTGAAGAAAGGTACTGAAAAGGTGAAGAAATCTGGTGGAGTTTTGAAGGAGTCTGCTAAGAAGGTGAAGAAATGTGTTGTGGCAAAAAAATGGTTTGAATAGGAAAGTGAACAGTACCTTGGTGAAGCTTCAGGGTCAGGAAAAATGGTTGCTAGTGAAGAAGGAGCTGCAAAACAGCAGTGCAACCGTCAGAAGAAGCAGGTGGTCAAACGTACTGATGATGATGGTAACACGTAAGTGTTTTTTCCCTGTTTACAGTGTTATTTTAATATGTTATAAACTATACTTGTTTCATAAGATATTGCATTTGATAAGATTCATTGGTTATTTGTTATTCACAGTGTCAAATAAACTTACACTTTTCAAGACATGTATGCTTACACTTTTTATATTTTATTTTATTTTAGGTTTGCTAAGAAATTCTCAACCAGCATTGTCCTTCGAAGCTGAAATCGTTAATTGCCTCGCTCACTCCCGCCCAAAATATTGATGTGGAAGATTTAGGTTTTGGTAGACTTCTCGCGTTTGACATCTCATCCATTCCTTTTGGAATTGTGCCTTGGTTGGTTGACAGGTTTGATTATGTGGCCTGATTTCATATTATTTTATGCTGACTTCAAATTGTTCTAGGCTGACTTTTTTTTGTTCTAGGTTTGATTGTGTTGGCTGTGTTCATGAAATATCCAGCTCAAGGTACATCATTACCCCTGATGATATGTTTGATATATTCCGTATTCCTAGGATTCCAAGTTGTCCTGTTGGTTTGGTTAGGAACAATGGGATGGGTTTGTCAAGGGATGTGGATATTAGGAATAGATGGAGAGATTAGTTAGGTGTTGATAAATATGGTAATATTTCTCATGTAAATATTTTTGAGGAGCTCGGTAAACTAGGTGATGGTGGTGAGCACTTTAAGAGATTTTTTGTTATGTAAGTCATGTGTACTTTCTTGGAGCCAACTACCAGAAAACTGGTTGATTTTAAGCTGGTTAGTGCTTTAGAGAATGTTGGGACCATTAAGAGTCTTGATTGGTGTGGCTTAGTGCTTAATCGTCTCTGTGAGGGTGTTAGGAGCTTCAAATCTGATTCAGGTAAAAGAGATGTGTCTTGTGTTGGCAGTTGTGTGTTTGTATTGTTGGTTTATATTTATATGTTTCCTTTTAGAGGTCAGCCTGACCCTACTAGACTGCCCTTGTTAATGCATTGGTCGAAGAAATCTTTGCTCGGCAGGGCTCATTATCTTGAAAAAATAGGTTATGATAATGAGGTTATCGTAGAGGCTAGTTTTCCTTTGACAAAGGATGAGAGGATGAAAGATAAAAGAAGCAACTAGCAGCTATCTGAGGGAACTCGTAATGAGAATATTGGCCACAAGGGGATTCATACACCTACTGCTGCATGTGATGGCATTGCTCTGGAGCTAGTATTTATTTCGTATCGAATACCTAGTGGCGTGATGAGCAATGAAGACATTGACAAAGCTACCAGCAATGTAGGTATTTTTGTCTTTTTTATATAGTTTTTAATAATTAGTGCATGTTGTTTTAAAACTAATGCAGATGTTAGTTAATCTAATGCAGTTTATAGTTCATATTTCCTTTTTAAACAATTTTAGATTTTTTATTGGACTGATATTTGTTCTTCTCTGCCAGCCTCTGAATAGGGCTTGCCTCATTTTCAAATGAGACATGGAGGTCATTACACGCGTGTTGGTTTAAAACCTTGGGAGGGCAAATGCTAGTCCGATTGTGCGACCACAATCGCAGTCGCAGCCGTAGCCACAATCAGAACCACGGGAAGAAGGAACAACCACAGTAAATGAGGATACAGTTAATGTCAAGGTGACACAGGAAATTATGGAAGACCTAGCCACGCATGTGTGGGTTTATAAGATTGTTGATGAATACATGAAGAAAGCTCGTACTATGATTCCTTCATTTTTACTTGGGATTGAAGGACTTGAGGATCTCTAGTTGTAGCATCTTTGAATTGTTGTTGGATATTTGTAATCAGGTTATGTTGTGACTGATTCGTGTTTGAGTGATATGTTGAGTGCAATTAAGACGCTGTTTTAGGATTTGTTTTTAAGGTTGAAGGTGTTTTTGGATGATTTGTGACTGATTGTTTTATAGGTGATTTGTTGAGCGCACTTGAGATGCTGTTTTAGGATTTGTTTGTAAGGTTGCAGGTTTTATGAAACAAATGCATGTTTAATTTGAAGAAGTACTATTTGTATGCTTTTTAATTCCAAGTTGATTTTTGAATTATTTAATGTGGTTGATTGTGTTGATTTTCTGAGCTTATAGGAAAACAAATGCAATTGATAGGTTAATAAACTACATGTGTAAGCTAAGTAGTTATACATGTATTCAGTGGTTTTTGTATCACTAAAATTATGTGAAATATAATACAAATCCCTTTTAGGGAAACACGTGCATGTTGAATGTTAAGAAGTAATATTTGTATGCTTATTAATACCAAGTTACATTTTAGTTATGTTATGTGGTTTATTGTGTTGGGTTTCTGAGGTTATAGGGGAAAAAATTGCAATCCATAGGTTAATAAATTACAGTTGTAAGCTAAGTAATCACATATCAGTTAGTTTGTAGTCAGTGTTTCCATATCAATAACATTTTGTAAAACAAAGGTTGGTACTTAGGCAATCAAAACAAATGGAAGTTATAATTTGATAATTTATAGTTGTAAGCTAAAAAATACAGTATGTTATTGAATGTATAAAAATCTTAGGTAAATAAAAATCTTAGGCATACAGTATGATCTTGAAAAACAAATACAATATATAGGTAAACAAATGCAACTTGTATTCTAAACAATGCTACTCTTTAGAGTGTTTTCACATCTGGTGTTTTTGTGCCGAACTCGATAGTTTTCTTCCTCGATTTTTTCTTTTCCATGCCTAATTTTAGCCTTTTGTCTTCACTAGGGCTGGATCCAGTATCTTAGGTGCACTTGTTATGGTGGAGTTGCTTTGGCTACTTGTGGTTGATTGTTCAATTGCATTTATTTTTTATACCAACAAGTCTTCTATTCCTGCTGAGCAGGTGTCAAACATCTCTTGAAGAGCGCTTCTAGCTTCTGAGTTTCCTTCGCTCTTTAGAACTAGATTGTAGAATCTGCTGGACATATGCTTACTCCATGAAACTACGCCGTTAATGTTTTCTGATTGTTGTTTTCCTTGGCCAAGAATCCTGTCACATACTTCTATTTTGGCCTTTTTTGTCCACCTTTTGAGGATGTACTTTGCAGGTATTTCTGTTATGGAATGAAGGTATAATATTTTGAGAGTGTCAAATCACAGCATACCTGACACCTCGAAGGACTTGCATGTGTATTGTACTTCAACCAGCCCATCTTCATTTTTGTACTCGACTGTCTCGTATTTGGATTCATCATGTTCTAGGCTAACCTTTTTTTTATCGATGGTTCTGAGAACAATTCCTTGACCTTAGTTGTCATTGCTAGGGAAAATTCCTTTTTGAATCCTTGCAAGTGCATAAACCTGAGCAACATATTTAACCAAACCTGTACATGCCCAGTATTGGGAAATAAATGCATACTGTAAGTTAACAAATTAGTGTTCTAGACTAAGTAATGCATATTTTTAATGTGAACATACCTATTTTGTTTTGATAATTTGGCTTTGCTTTTGCACATGCATTTTCTTTTTCTACTTCATCTCTCCTCCACTTTCTGATTTTTTGGTTGAAGAGCTCATAGAAGTGTGTCAGTGGTGTTTTTCTGTTTGCATGAAGCATAATGCGCGGTTGGTGCTTTCGCTTCACTGTGATGATAAGATGCCTGCTGAGAAAATATCCTTGCTGAATGCTATGCTCCAATTTTCACGGATGCCGTATAGGTGTTGAAACCAGCTTTTATGCGGCGATCATGGAGGTCCATTTTTCTTCAAATTAGATTATGACACCTTTTCATACAGTAGTCTAGATCGCTTTTGAAGGATTCATCTTTCTTTAATCTCCAATAATGCTGTATTGCATTTAGTTTTATGTGCCACAAGCACAACCTATGTTTTGTGTTTTGGAAAACCTGGAAGTTGCAACAAGAAATGGAAGTTGATTAGTATACATACTGTAAGCAAACGGGTTTAGAAGCTAACATTCCCTACTCAGTTTCAGGTCTAAGAAATGGAATTTCTGTAGCTGTATCATTTTCAGGAAACCTAATTTCCAAAGTGACAAGTGTAGCTTATAAGATATGTAATGCATACTGTAAGTTAATAGGTGCAATGTCTAATAGTGCATATTCAGTACTCAGAACTGTAAGCAACAAATTTTCACAACATACCTCATTTATTACTTTGCCCATTGCAGGATCTTGATCTGTGAACATTGTGACAGTTTCCCTTCCTTCCATTGATTTCTTTAAAGTTTTGAGGAGCCACACAAAAGTACCAGCCAACTCTTTTGCTATAAAAGCACAAGCAAACATTGTTATGTTTCAGTGATTGTTGATTCCAACTATTGGCGCACAAATCAAGTTATACTTGTTTGTTCTGTATGTAGTGTCAAATATGGTGACATCTCCGTAGAGTTTGTAGTCCTCTAGCATCATTGAATCCCTCCAAAACACTGCGGATAGTTTTGTTTCCTCGTCGAACTTGACTTTGAAGAAGAAATCTTTATCCTTGTCATTGATTTCCATGAGTGTGTCAACAAGTTTCTAAGCATCTCAACTTTCTATTTCTTTCATCCGAAGTTGACTCACAAAGTTGAGGTGGTCTTTCATTGTATGCCCTAGATTTTCTTCTCCACCAGCTTCAAAAGACATGTATTTATATCCTACAATAGGTCTTAAACCTGCTTGTTCCATTGTTGTGATGGCCTTTCTTTTGTCTTCTGTAATCCTCCATTCACTCTAACACGATTGTGTACGGTGTTGTGGTGTGCCACGATGTAATAATCCTGCTCTAACTTCACTCTAATTTTAGCTAGGCATCTTGTTTTTGTAATCAGGTCCTTTCTCTTCCTCTTCTTATTCTTTTCAAAATGATTTTCCTTATTCATGCAAAGAACAGGACTGGTAGTGCTGGTTTTAAATTTTTTCGGTTGGCCTCCAACAAAGCACTTGTAGTACTTTTCACGAATCTAACTTTTGCTATTTCGATGTTGGCAGTCTTTCTTGTTGCTGAAACCAATAGCATTTGCATGCTTCTTGTACAGAGCATGAAGTGCTTCTAATTTTTTTGCTTTTACGCCGGTAAGATTTTCAGTGGCATCAATTTCATTTAAATTTAGAAAATCAGTTCCTGTAATAATAAAGAATACAATTTCTAATGTAAGTTTTGTTATGATAAGCATAACATATACTACTTGTAATGTAACATATGCAAAGTGTAGTGTATTTTGTACATGTTATAATCTGAACAATGCGCAAGTTTGTCAAAAGTTGGAATTGACAAATGCATTTTCTGTGTTTTGTCCATTTTAACCCAATGCATGTTTATTTGTAACCTATAGATGATTTAAGTTAACAAATGCATAAATTATACGAAATTTTTGTGCAGTATATAGTTTATATTGCTAATATTTCCACATGTTCATAGCAGTCGAATTTTAGTGTCCAGAAGTTTCAAAAACAACTATATTCATATTGATTGCAATTGAACACTAGAATTTCAGTCTGATGAGAGAAAAGCATACCTTCATAGGAATTGAGTAGTATTTCAGCTTCTTGCAACTGAATTTAATCTACTTGAAGTTGAATACTGGCATTTACAATCGCGTTTTCTCCTACAGATTCCGATTCAATATCAGTAGTTTTTACGATCAAAGCAGCTAAAATTTCATCTCATTCAATAAGATCTAGCGACATATTTGGTTGCTCATTTTCGTTGAAATTACAACAGTTATTTTCGGAGGACATCGGAAAGGCGCCGTGAACGGATTGGACGAGAGGAATCGGAAACAGACAGGCGGACAGGTGAGGAAGAATTAATCACCATTTAGAGGATTCTGGAGAACAAAAAGAGTCAGAATCGTGTCGGTTGTTTTCGTCGGAGGACATCAAAAAGGTGTCGTTAATGAGAAGATCGGAAAGGTGGGGAAAACTTGATCGTTGTTGAGAGTTTTTTGGATAAGAAGAACAGAGTACTGTGTGTTTGTGTGTGAAATTGTATTTGTACATGAAATTTATTGCGTGAAATTATGTTTGTGCTATTTGCGTGTTTTTTGTTTAAGTTTGCATTATTTTCAAAGAGGCCTCTCCCTATCCATAAGCTTATGGACATGCCCTTAGCCTGTCCATAATCTTATGGACAGACCGCCTGTCTGGATACCTACTCGTTGATATATATATATAGTGAGTACAAAGGGTATACAAGACCTAAAGAAAAATAGAACATGATATACAAAAAACCAATCATAAAGGGTATTCTTTTCTTATCCTTATTCTAATTGATTTCTATATCTATTATCCCCCTCAAGCGAAGCGTAGGACTGGTCGCAACGCAAAGCTTGGAACGTAGAAACTCAAACTGAGAATAGGGTAGACCTTTCGTAGAGATGTTAGCAAACTGTAAGTCCGTAGAAACATGAGCAACCTTGAGCTTGCCAGAAGATACCATCTCACACACAAAAGGATAGTCAATATTAATGTGTTTAGCTCTATTATGAGAAATAGGATTCTAAGCCAGGAAGATAGCACTATTATTATCACACAGCAAAATGGGTGGAGCACGCGATGTTACACGTAAGTCCCAAAGAAGATTCATCAACCAAGCTAACTCCACAGCAGTATTTTCCATAGCATGGTACTTTTGTTTCTGAACTAAAACAAGAAACTGTAGGCTGCTTCTTAGCACTCCAGGAAACCATGTTGCCACTAAGGAAAATGGCATAACCATATGTAGACTTCCGAGTCTCTATACAACGAGCTCAATCAGCATCAAAGTAACCCAAAATTGGTAAAGTAAAGATGTTTGCGCAAAATTGAAGACCATAGTGGAGTGTACCACGAACATAGCATAAAATTCGAGTGATAGCTTGGTAATGGTCATAAGTAGGAGCCTGCATATACTGACTGACCGTATTCACAGCATAGGATAAGTTTGGACGTGTGATCGATAGATACTGTAGCGTACCAACAAAGAACGATAAAGTGTGGGGTTTCCAAACGGCTTACCTGAAGAGCTTGATAGTTGCAAAAAAGCCACAACTGGAATAACAATAGGCGCAGAGTCTTGCATGCCATCTCGCAGTAAAATGTCCCTGGCACATCTTGATTGACCAAGGAATAAGCATTCGGAAGTATAAACAACCTCCAATCCCAAAAAATACTGCAAAGTACCAAGATCGGTAATCTTAAATTCCTGAATAACCCGATCAATACACTTCCAAATAAGACGACCATCATTCCTAGTAAGAATAATGTCATCAACATAAACCAATAAATAGAGTAAAGAGGCACCATGTGAGAAAACATACAAGGAGGTATCTGAAAAACTGCATACAAAACCCAGGGCAATAAAAAAGGAACAGAAATGCTGAAACCAAGCGCGTGGACCTTGCTTCAAGCCATAAATGGCCTTGCGTAGAAAATAAACATAATTAGGATGCACGGGGTCTTTGTATGCAGCAGGCTGCTTCATGTAAACTGGAGACTCCAAAATGCCATTAAAAAAACATTCTTCACATCAAGAAGTCGCAATGGCCAATTGCGATGAACAGCAATGGATGAAACAATACAAACAATAGAGGCCTTCATCACTGGACTAAAAGTATGATCATAATCAAAATCAAGCAATTGCAAAAAACCCTAAGCAACTAACATCACTTTGTGTTGGTCAAGGGAGCCATCAGATTATACTTCAACCGGTAAACCCATTTTGAACCAATAACATTTG
Source organism: Rubia yunnanensis (assembly GCA_037428765.1). NCBI lineage: Eukaryota > Viridiplantae > Streptophyta > Magnoliopsida > Gentianales > Rubiaceae > Rubia > Rubia yunnanensis. Next base: position 67,674,109 of record CM075064.1, read on the forward strand.
CATTGGAAGGATGAGGAACCAGCTCCCATGTCCGTTGAATGCACAAAGCATCCATCTCTGAGTCCATAGTAGCAACCCATTTAGGATCCTTAACAGCCGAGCAATGACTCTGAGGCTCAGTCTTAGAAAATAAAGCACTCAGTAAACCGAAAATATCATATTCAGAAAAATTCTTGTACCGTAGAGGACCAGTGAGCAGGCGAGTAGTCATCAGATGCCGAGGAGGGGACTCGTACAGGCAAAGGCATGGATCCCGAGGATGGCACAAAAGCTGAAGTGGTGGGCACGAAACCTAAGGTAGTTGGCGGTGGCCCATTAGGTGGCGATGATAACGAAACTAGAGCAGCAGGGGTGGCCGGTGAATTTGGTGAAGATGTCGGCGGCTATGGAGGCACCGCGTGGTGTACACGCATGCCTAAGATGGCTGGCGTGTGAGTCGGTGGCGACGGTTGTGCTGGCGGCGCTGACTGGTATTAGACACGCTGCTGGTCACCCTATAGAAAACAAACGCAATTTTCTGAAGAACCCTGAGCTTCCGGTACAGTTGGAAAATTCAAAATTTCTAGAATAATAGGTGGTTGTACTGTAGAAGAGGCTCTAACACTTTTAATGGAACCAACGAAGGCTCCAAAAAAGCAAAAATATCCAGTGATGAAGAATCAGTAACAATGCCAGTACGGGTAGCTGGAAAAAGTAGCTCATCAAACCGAGCATGGAGAGTGATGTACTTCTTCTTTATAAGAGGATCAAGACATCGATAACCCTTGTAGTGAGAACTGTATCCCAAAAATATACAATATATACTATGAGGGGCCAGTTTATGCGCAGCATAGGGCCTCAAATAAGGAAAAACTCGATAGCCAAATGGATGAAAATTGGAGTAGTCAGGTGTAGTGCCAAAAATAACAGAGAGTAGAGACTGACCAGATAAAACTGGAATATACAGTCTCTTGATGATGTAGCCACCTTAGAGAAAGCATCATACCAAAATGAATGATGAAGGCTAGAATGAAAGAGCATCGACAAACCTGTCTCGGTAATATGATGATGCTTCCTCTCTGCACGACCATTTTGCTCAGGAGTATAAGGACAGAAAGCTGATGATGAATGGCCTTAGATGCAAAATGAGTCTTTATGCAATGATTTACAAACTCAGTTCCACTATCACTCGGAAATACCTTGATGGTGGTAGAGAACTGATTCTCAACAAGAGCTTCAAATTGCATGTATGCCTCCACAAAATCAGACTTCCTTCATAGAGGAAATAACCAAGTAAACCGAGAGAAATCATCAATAAAAATGACATAATAAAGGTACCTGGCGTGAGAGACAACATGTAAGGGTTCCCAGAGGTCACAGTGAACTAAATCAAGTATACATGGTGCGCATTTTAAATTATCATTAAAAGAAAAATGCTTGCCTTTAGTCATCTCACAAGAAGGACATAAATGAGGCTTAGGCAGTAAACTTGTAACTGACAAACATCCAAACTTACTCAAAGAAGAGATGATGTTATGGGGAACATGACCCAATATACTATGCCAAAGTTCAAAAGATGCTTTAGTAGTATTGGATGCAACAAAAACAAATAGAGCAGCAGCACGAGAATCCAAAACATATAAACCTCCATCAAGGTGGCCTTTGCCAATAACATCTCTAGTAAACTTGTTCGAAATGGTGAAAGAGAAAGTATAAAAAAAATAATAGCATTCATATCCCGACTCAACTTGCTAATAGACAACAATTTTTTAGTAATTTGTGGAACCACCAAAACATCAGACAAGGATAATGAATTAGAGACTCGGGAATGACCAATGTGGGTAATGTTAAGAACAACACCATTACCAACAATAACACGCTTGTTACCAGAATAAGGGGTCACGCGATCAAGAGTGGACTGAGAAGAGGTCATGTGGTTGGTCACGCCAGAATCAGCTATCCAGCGAGAACGCGGTAAAGAGCTGGGAGAAGAAGCCCAAGAAACCAAGTGAGGACATGTCAAGGCAAAGTGACCAAATATCTTACACCACTGAAACTGCAACTGGTGCCATTCACTGTTCAATTTAGAACAAGAAGAAGCAACATGTCCTAGTACATAACACCATTGACATCGTGATTGATAAGAAAGAGCCATAATACAAGAGAAACAAATCTGTTTTTTAAGTGATGCTAACTGGGGGCTGACAAGGCACTAGTGCTGACTGGACATAAAAGAGATGCGAGATTCTTATCAACTCGTGAGATATTGCGTCAACTCACGAGAAAATATTTGACTCGCTCTAAATTGAAGAACATGATAAGCTGCCTTAATGACAAAGCACGTGTGGGACACACGCTTGGAGGACCGAGTGCGGAGATTCACGTGCCGACAGGCTGGATGGCACATTGTCTCACGCGCTGCTGTTGCTGAAGCGAATGCTGGGAGTAAAACTAGAGGTCGCTGAGATGAGGTGACGCTAGAATTGGATGTCGGAGATCTGAAGAAGGTCAACGAAGGGACCTAATGCCGGAGAGAGACACAGATGAACAAACTTGAAGGAGAAAAAACCTAGGACACCGACAGGACAAAGGTCACCGAAAACAATGGAGGTCGCCGGCCGAATCTGATCGATTGCACAACACGGGTTTACGATCGGCAGTGATCGACCGGAAGAGAACCTTGATGAACAAAGTTCACTGAACAGGAGCAGCGGCCAAGCAGAACAAACGGGAAGAAGAACCTTGATGCTCGACGGCGGCAGGAGACAGAAGCTGTCGAACGGCGGCGGCGGGTAGTGGCAGCTGGTGTCGACGATCGGGAAAAGGGGAAAGGGGAAAGGGGAAATATATGGAAATTTTTGAAGAAGAAAGATAAATTCAACCATGATAGAATGTAAAATTCACAAATTATCGTGGGTTTGTGTATTGATATATAGTGAGTAAAAAAGGTATGCAAGACCTAAACAAATATGGAACATGATATACATAAAACCATTGAAGATTTGATTCATTGATGGATCTATTACCAAATCCCATGATGATCATCCTGATGTTGGTGATTGGCCTGGGGTTAATGCTACACTTGTCTGTTGGATCTTGATAACCCTGGATTCGGCATTGCAATCTTCTACAAGTTCTTTTGTAACAGTTAAGGAATTGTGGGATGACACGAAGGCCCATTTTACTCTTGGTGATGGTATGAAAATTCTGCAGATGCTCAAAGATATTCAGAACTATAGGCAGAATGGTCAGAACATTGCCACATATTTCAGCAACCTGAAGAAACTGTTTGGAGACTACAATTCCGTACGACCTCCTTTAGTTTGCGACAGTGAAGCTAGTAAATTTCTTTGCACTTGTAATCTTGCTGCACGCGCCTCCCTATCGATAGAGAGAGAGAGAAGGATTCGATTTATCAATTCATCTCTGGTCTCGATGAAGGCTATCACACCTTGCGATCACATGTCATGAGCATTGATCCATTGCCATCAGTCAACCATGTGTATGCAATTGATGTCCAGGAGGAGAATCACAGAGCTGTTAACCGGTCTCATGAACCTTCTTCCAACTCCATGGCATATGTCGCACACTACCTACCACCTATGGGCTCTCCGATAGCTGTCCTCACTTCAGTTGATCGCAAGAATCTCTTTAGTACGCATTGTCATCGCAAGGGTCACGACAAAACTTCTTGTTTCCAGATCACAGGCATTCCATAAGGGTTTAAGAAGTTGAGGGAGAAAGCTAATGCCACCAAAAACATGGTGCCAGCACGGTCGACCGCCGCTGCCGGTCTTGGGTTTCCCACCGCCGCTGGTCTCGGGTTTCCTACACCGCCGCTGATCTTAGGTTTCCTACACCGCCGCTGATCTTAGGTTTCCCACCGCCACCGATCTCAAGTTTCCCACCGCTGCGGACCCTCTTCTCCCACCGTCATTTTCTGGTGCTACCATGGTTGATACTACCCAACAGAATGGTCGTGTCAAATGCAAGCATCGCCATTTGTTAAATGTGGCATGCGCTCTGCATTTTCAAGCCAATCTGCTGGATGATTTTTGAGGAGAATATATTCTTACTGAAGTCTATATGATCAACCAGACACCGACGAAGCTTCTCAATGGTCGTACTCCCTTTGAGATGCTCTATGGGCAAGCTCCAAATTACAAGTCTTTGAAGGTCTTTGGATGCTTGTGTTTTGCTGCTTACATTCCTAGATACCGCGACAAGTTTGCGCCTAGAAGTCGGTGATGTTTGTTTCTTGGTTATCCTACCGGAAAGAAAGGCTATCGCCTTTATGACTTGGAATCCTGTACTTTCTTCAATAGTTAGGGTGCCAATTTTTTTGAAGATCAGTTCCTATATGCGGAAGCTCCAACATCGGCCTCATCCGTGGATCCTAGTGGCGCCACCACCTCCGCCGTTGCCACCAGAGCCATTCCTGCCACCGCGCCTCTACCGCCGGCCGTTGCTCGGACTTTTCAGCCAGATCTGCCGACCAGCCCAGATTCCCGGCTCACTTTACTGGTCCGGCCAGATGATGCACAACTCGGGATGCCACCACCACACGTGCTTCACGTGCCAACGATGCCTAGCGTTCACTTGTCTTATGTGTCACCGACGCCGACCACGCCTTCTGCTCTGCCGCCTGACGCTGCATCTCCTGCACCAAATAGTTCCATCCACCACCTGACTTTGTCTTCTCCGCCGCCTGCTTCTCCAGTTAATCCGCTATCACTCCAACCGCCGAGCTGCTTCCTCTCCAACAGAGTGTCCGCAATCGTCGACATCCTCCATACTGCTATGATCACTCATGCGCCATAACTATCCTTAGGTATTCTCTATCCTCTTACTGGTTATGTAAATTGTGATAAATTTTCTAGTATGCATTCTAGATTTTTGGGTGCAGTAAATTTTAGTGCAGATCTCACTACCTATTCTGATAAGTCTAAGCATGCTTATTGGCGATATGCTATGACTGAAGAGCTTACTGCGCTTGAGCGCAATCAAACTTGGACTATGGCTCATCTACCTATGGACAAGACTACAATTGGTTGCAAATGGGTTTACCGTACGAAGTTCAAATGTGATGGTACCATTGAGCGTCATAAGGCGCGCCTAGTGGTTTTCAGGAATCGTCAGGTTGAAGGGATTGACTATACTGATACATTTGTTCCGATTGCAAAGATGAGTTCAGTCCGTCTATTCTTGTTTGTTGCAGTTATTCGTGGTTAGGAACTGCATCAGATGGATGTGCATAATGCTTTCCTGCATGGTGATGCATGAAGAGGTTTTCATGCAACCTCCACCTGGCTATCCCGCGCCACCTAGACCAGGGGCGGAACCAGTGGTACGCGAGGTAGGGCTCCAACCCTACCTAAATCGCCTGCCATAGGTAGCAGTGGTGGAAGGAATCAATTTCCGGTGAGATGCGCATCTTCCGGCGAGCTTTCGCGTCTTCCGCCGATGGCGACAAGATTGCTCAGAGAAGAAGGCTGCTTCGCGGCCTTCTTTTTTGCAACTGAATTACAAAAACGACATCATTTTCACTTTAGTGACACGACATCGTTTCATTTGTCATAAGGGCAAAAAAATGAAAACAAAAAATAGGGTTTAAGATGTATTGGATTGGGCCATTTTCCCAATCCAATTTCATATTGCCCAAACTCCAATTACGGGAAGAGAGGAAGTGGCCAAATCTCGGTAGCTCGGCTCCCTTCTGCCACGCCTCCACCTCCTGATGTCGGACGCCGCCGCCGTCCCACCGCCGCAGCTAACGCTGATGCCATGGCCCACCACCGTCCAACCCTCCATTCTCCACTGAACCACTAGTTCTCTTTATGCTAAGGTAACTTAATTTTAGGGTTTATTCTCTTTTTTATTTTTTCCTTCAAAACTTAAATTTATGTGAACATGATTTTTAGATTGGATGTCGAATTGAAGTTATATGGTTGTATGATTGTTAAAATTCAGTTGAATTGCATATGTATAAATAATAAATTATAATTTTTTTGATTTATTTTGTATGTGAAATTGTCATAATCGATTTATGGAATTATCAAGTAGGGACATTTGTTAAATTGAATTTAGATGAATATGATTTTATAAATTATATGTTATATCAATTTTTTATTGTTTCGTAACTCTTTTAGATTTTATAAGAATGAATCGATTTACATATTTTCCCTATTGATATTTAATAGGTTATGGATAAATTTTTAATTTGAAGTAGCGGATCTCCATCTTTAAAGAGATCGAATGAACCTAATGAACAAAGACACAATGAAGAGGGTAGTAGTACAAAACAATCTCGTGTAGATTTCAATCAGAATGATGTTATAAGTGATCCCGGGATACGTAAACCTATTGAAGAGATTGATGTTTCTATTAGAGATGAAGTGCTAAGAGAATATATATTAAGGAGTCCTTGCCAACCTAAGAATCATACTTTTCCCAAGACAATGTTCAATGATGAATTTAGAAGTTTTCAAAAGGGTTGGTTTGATGAATTTAATTGGTTGGAGTATATTGCTTCAAAGGATGCGGCCTTTTGTTTTCCTTGCTATCTTTTAAGAATTCAGCAAAGGGGATGTCATATACTATGCATGGGGCGATGAATTGGAAGAATGCCCTTAAAGTATTTAGGAAACATGCTAGGAATGTGGATGGAATTCATCATGGTGCAGCAATCAAATTGAGAAATTTTAGCCTTCAAAAGCAAAGTATCTCACATTGTTTCGATGGTCATTTTACTGAAGCAAAAAAGGCATATCGTACATGTTTGAATACGGTTTTGGATGTGACAAGATACTTGTTAAATAAAGGTTTGGCCTTTTGTGGTCATGATGAAGGTTGGGATTCCATCAACAAGGGTAATTATCTTGAATTGGTTAACTGGTATTGCAAGCGAAGTGAAGATGTTGCTAAGGTAATGAATGAAAATGCTCCCAGAAATTGCAATTTGACATCCCCCAGAGTTCAAAAACAAATCTCAAGTGCTTGTGCTGGCGAGGTAACTGATGTTATTTTTAATGACATTAGAGATAGAGTATTTTCTCTTCTTATTGATGAGGCTAGAGATGCACCAATAAAAGAGCAAATGGGGGTTGTTTTGAGATATGTCAACAAACAAGGATGTATTCTTGAGCGTTTTCTTGCTCTTGTGCATGTTTCCAATACTAAAGCTATTACTTTGATGGATGCTCTTAAGCAACTATTTGTAGATAAGAAATTGTCCTTGTCAAAGTTGAGAGGTCAGGGATATAATGGAGCTTTAAATATGCGAGGGGAGTTTAATGGATTGCAAGCTTTGATATTGAAAGAAAACTCTTTTGCAAGGTGTATTCATTGCTTTTCTCACCAACTTCAATTGGTTGTTGTTTTTGTTGCATATAGTATTCTATCTGTGGGTGAATTTTTTGGGTATCTTGTTAAAACTGTGAATCTAGTTGGAGGTTCATATGTTAGAAAAGAGATGCTTGTGCAATTAGAACATGCTAGACTTGTAGAGGCATTGGAGAGTGGGGAGAATGTTAGTGGAAGAGGTAAAAATCAGGAAATGAGTTTGAGACGGCCTGGTGTACCCGTTAGGGATCACATTACACTACTATTCTTCGTTTTGAGGCTATGTGGTCTTATATTATTCAAGTGCTTCTTAATATCTGTGAGCATAGCAATTTAGATGAAAACGCCTCTACAGATCGATAGAATGAAGAGCTATGAATTTGTATTTTGTATGTTTTTTATGAAGCATTTGTTGGGAGCTACAAGTCAATTGTCCCTTGCTTTGCAACAAAGAGATTAAAATATTTCAATGGCTGTGCAAATGATGAATAGAATGAAGACTGAATTGCAAGAATTCAGAGGTGGTGGTTTTGATAAATTATTGGATGGAGTCAACACATTTTGTGTGAACCATGAGATCACATTAGACGTGATGGAAACACAACAGAAAATCCATCACTGTTCTAGACGACGTGGAGAAATGTTGACCAATCATGATTTCTACCGTGTTAATATTTTTCTTCAGGTACTACTTTAGTATTTACATAGTTTTATATATTTTGTTTATATTATTTCATATGTATTTTTTATCTTATTGTTATATTTTTTATTATTTCAATACTAGACCTTTGACATGATGATTCATGAAATGAATCATTGATTTTACGAAGCAAGCTCAAAATTACTCACTCGTATTGCATGTCTTGATCTGACAGAAAGATTTTCCATGTATGATGTTGGTAAGTTGCTTCGCCTTGCTGAACTCTATCTGGATGACTTCTCCCTGGTTGATCGTTTAGAACTTGAGCAACAACTTGATTTCTTCATTCATGATGTGAGAGATGATTATGCTTATTCAGTCATAAAAGATCTTGGAAGTCTTGCTCAACATATGGTTCGATCACGTAGCAGTGTACTCTATCCATTAGTATATCGTCTTATTGAGTTAGCATTAGTTCTACCAGTTGCAACTGCTTCAGTTGAGCGGGTTTTTTTCCATGAAAAATATCAAGACCGATCTTTGTAATAGAATGGGAGATGAATGGTTGAATGATGTTGTAACAGTGTATAATGAAAAAGATATTTTTATTAAGATTGAGAATGAACCGATTATGCAACGTTATCAAGTCATGGAGTCTCGTAGATATTTGTTGCTCCCACTTGTTTCTAGTCCTACTTCTAATAATTCGAGCATTAGAAAGTAGTTATTTTAGTAGTTTAGTGAACTTGTAAAAACGTTATTGTATCGTACTCGATTTATTATATTACGTAGTATTTTTCATTATTTTTGAGTTGAGTCTTTAAAATTTAAATTTGAGTAATATTTATCAGCCTCCCCTAAAATATTTTTCTAGTTCCGCCACTGACCTGGCAGATATGTCATCTTCAAAAATCTCTTTATGGTCTTCATCAGGCTCTTCCCAATTGGTTTGCGAAAACTAGCTCAGGCTCTACGTGCGTTTGGTTTTGTTCAGAGTAAAGCATATTACTCTCTATTTACTTTTTTCCGTGGTTCGGTATCTTTGCGTGTACTGGTTTATGTGGATGATTTGGTTATTGCTGGTAGTTCTTCGTCGCTCATCTCTGAATTCAAGAATTACTTGAGCTCTTCTTTTCACATGAAAGATCTTGGTTCACTTAGGTACTTCTTGGGTATAGAGATTGTTATAAGACCGGAGGGGATGTTTCTTTCACAACGGAAATATGTCCTGGGCATTTTATCCGATACAGGTTTATCTGCATCTAAACCGACTGACTTTCCGATAGAACAACAACACGATCTGGCAGCGTGTTGAGGGTTAACTTTACCATGATCCTGAGCATTACCGACGTCTTGTTAGGCGCCTGATATACCTCACTATCACTTGTTCTGAGATAAGTTATCTGTTCATACACTTGCCCAGTTCATGAAGTCTCATTGTGTTCCTCACTGGCAAGTTGCAGTTCGCGTGTTGTACTATTTGAAGAGCCATCCTGGTCAAGGTTTATTTCTCTCTTCCCGCAGTGCGTTACAGTTGACTGCTTACTATGATTTGACTGGGCTAGTTGCCTTATTACCCGGCGTTCTCTTTCCGGATACTTTATATGATTGTCGATTCTCCGATTTCCTGGAAGCAACCTACAGTTTCTCGGTCTTCTACTGAAGCGGAGTATCGTGCTATGACTGTTACCTGTTGTGAGTTGTTATGACTTAAGTCTTTGCTTAAAGACTTGGGGGTTGCACACACTCCTCCTATGCGTTTGTTTTGTGACAGTCAATCTGCTCTTCATATTGCGGCAAATCCGGTATTTCATAAATTGTACTAAACATATTGAAGTTGATTGTCATTTTGTCCGGGATCTTGTGCAGTCTGATACTATTGTTACTCATCATATCCACACATCTAATCAACCTGCGGACTTGTTCACCAAATCTATCGGACGTAACTAGTTTCATTCATTACTTGGTAAGTTGGACATTTCTGATCTCTATGCTTCAACTTATGGAGGAGTGTTAACAAAGGTAGATATTACTTGTAATTGTAATTAGGGATAAGTGCCAATATAACCCTATCTACTTGAGTAAGTGCCATATAACCCTATATGGGTTATATTGGCACTTTCACTAACTATATAGGGTTATATTGGCACTTTCAAATATTGAAAGGTTATATTGACACTTTCAAATATTGAAAGGTTATATTGACACTTTCAAATATTGAAAGGTTATATTGACACTTTCAAATATTGAAAGGTTATATTGACACTCATGTCAACTAAGTAGAGTTATAAAAATATTTTTTTCTTGTAATTATAATTATAGTTGTAATTGTAGTTGTAATTGTAATCGTAATTGTAATTGTCACTGCAATAGTAATCTGAGATCACGAAAAAAAATACACAATTTTCTACGAACAAGGACGCCCTTCAGCCTCACGGCGGCTGTAACGATCCTTAACTTCACGTACTCCCTCAAAGTCGCTCTATGGTTTTTCTATTCATTTTCTGTTTTCTCTATATTTTGTGTGATAATTTGGCTCTCATCTAGATATTGTTTAATCTTGAAGGCGTAATTTGTAGAAGTAGTTAATTTTACTGTCCTTAATTCTGCCTCACATTTGTCAGGGTTTGGACCCTTTTTCGTAGGATTTAAATGTTGAACTCATATGATAAATGCGTTGGGGGTCACTTTTATGAGAATCTTTAATCTTTCACGATGCAGTGTTAATTGACTCTTTTCGGTGGTTGATTCGATTTGATGATGGAATTCTAGGTTACTAGGATTCTTTATGTAACTGAACTGTGATTTGGTTAATTCGATTTGATGATGGAAGTCTAGGTCCTATACTATGATTCTTTATGTAACTGATTGTGCGAAATTACACCTCCTATGTAAGGGTGTTGTCTTGGGCAAAATATATTCATTATTAGCTTTTATGGTTGATATGCAGCTGAGATGTGCTATTGTGGAGTGGTTGCTCCAAAAGACATCTGTCTGAGCTTGAACGAAACTGTCCTTGGCCCGTCACGCAGAGACTGTTGCCATCTTGTTAAGGTAACTCTCTTTTGTCACAATATATTACACTGCCATCAGAAATACTTGTTCTGGGATTCCTTTTCTTTGTGGATTGATTTACATAATCTTTCATTAAATTTCTGTTTACTCATTCATGTCCCTCCCTCATGGCAACTGTCACCATGATTACTGGCAAAGGGCGTCCACAGATACAGGTTGACAGTAAATCTTGGAGTTTAGCTCCTCTGATGGCATTTGACTGCTGCAATGTTGAGCCTGTTTCTTCTGGCCGTGGGTGCGGGGCTCAGTTTGTAAGTTTGATATGATTCAGTTTCTGCATTGATTCCTTCGAGTATTTGTAATCTTCTGTTATGTATGTTCCTGTCTAGACTAGTCTTTGTAGCTTTCATTCACGTCATGATTCACATCTTCACTTTAGAGCAACTATGTCTACTTTACAATTGAAATGTGGTTAGTTCCGTCTTCAGGTCAAAGTAATTCTGCCTGCATTTAAACTACTGAATGATCCTTGTGGAAATTTACTTTCAATTTTACATTTCTTAATGCTATAACAAAATGAGGTCTACATTGTTGTTGAATTATAAACTTTACTTTTTGGCTGTCTTACTTCGTTGTAAAGCTACTCTTCAAGTGTAGTGCAGAAGTTGCAATCCACGTTCAGCTGCCTTATTCTTGAATAAGGCTACCTGTTGAGAGAATGAATTTCGAATATTTGTGATAGAATGCAGCTTCCCGTGACATTTCTGACTGATTTACTATATAATGAGATTGTTGATGTCTATTTCTGTATTATCTATATTTTAAAGAAGCTTTTAAAACCTTGTTAAAAGTGGTTGGCATTTACAATTTTTTAAAATTACATTTTAGAACTCCACCAAGCTCTTATTTGATTCCTGAATCTTGCTGAGTAAGTCAACTGTGATGCTCTGTTCAAACCAGGGTTTTAAAAAAGCACACTTAAAGCACTAGGTGCATAGGCACACACCTTGTTCACTGAGCGCAGGGGTGCCAGAAAGTGCACTTTCCACTGCCTTTTGCAGCTTCGGTTAAGGCGCAAAAGTGCTAAAGAGGGGTGGTTTTAGGAGAAAAGAAAAGGTTTTACTGCAGCTTTTCTTTGTCTTTGTTTCTCCTCTCTTCTTCTTCCTCTCTTGTTCAATGGCTCTATGTTGCTGTATTTCTCAAATTACTCATGATATCTCTTCTAGTTCAAGACCTCAGAGAATTGATTTAATTGATGGAAATGATGAAGAGATTAAGGGAAATATTGGAATTATATCAAATGATAAAAATGTTGAAGATGATATAGAGCTTGGTGGTGGTGATTAATTTTGGTGGAGATTAATTTTGGTGGAGATAGGGATGATTCTGATGGTCTGTTGAGCCTTAGTTTAAGAATATAAGGAATTTTGGCTTTAGCTGTATATGTTTAGATGATCGATTCGTAGTTGTGTTTGAAAATTTTATACAGTACCTTGTTTTAGGTTTTTTTTCCATTCTATATTGTGTTATTATTCTATGTATTTTTATTATTGTTTATGCTCCCTTTGTCCCTGCTAAATTTGCACAAACACTATTCATTTAGTCAAAATTGATTATTTTGAAAAGCAAAAAGCTAGTAATATGTAAGATAACATGCTATCATGTGAGATCTTGTTAGAATCGTCGTAACATCTGTTTTCATAATATCAACTTATTATTATTATTATTATTATTATTTTTTAAAATTGGGTAATAACTCAAATGAGCCCCCAATAAAATCCCTCCCCTCCCCTTACCCTTGGTGGGAATTGAACCCATGACCTCATGGTAGTGTAGTAGCACTAGACTTCAACCGCTAGACTAACATTCAATTCCCATCAACTTTTTATTATTTTTAAATGTGCACAAGTCAAGATATTAACGGTCAAAAATAATTTTGATCATCTTGCAAAAGTCAATATGTGCAATTACAGTTGGGACGGAGGGAGTATATTACTTCAAAATATAAGTTAGCGCGCTTGCATCTGTGAATTGCGCACTTCACTTTTACCACATCGGTAATTTTCCATTTGCCGCTAGGTGCGGTTTGTGCTAATTAAAACCCAGGTTCAAATATACTGATTCTTTCATGTGTTTGATCTTAAAAGTTCTTATCCGCAAAGTTATATTCTTATGGTGCTGAATTCAATATATGCATTCAGTTGTGAAATATCAGATACTTCTGATACTTGTTTGATTTGGTATCTTCCTCAGTGTTATCTTTTACCCTTTGAAAAAATGGATTGATGGTCAACACTATTAGACATACTAATTATTGCACAAGTTAGTAGTGAACTTCAAATGAAGCTTTTTGGATGCTTGGTTTTTTTTTTATACAACTTTTGAACTAGTTCAGTCTTCAGAATGTGGGGAAGGAAGTGCTTGCATATTCTCTTTGGACTAAAAAAAGGAGTAGCTATCATCAGATTGCTTTGCAATTACTTATAACTCATTTCTTTGTCAATTTGGCTATGTGAATTACGAAATTGATTACACTTTGTTGCTGTCTCTATGTTGTGCATTCTTCTTTATCATTTAGAAGAAGATGTACGCCATTTGAGATGTTTAATATTTATGGGAGCTTTGTCTAACCTAATTTCCATCTCTTATTGCTTTCATAGGAGTAATTTTAGTGCCGGATTTTGTTGATGTGATGGGTTTCCTTTGTTTTTTTTTTTTTGTATAGATTGAATGGACGATTTTGTTGATGTGTGATGGGTTTCCTTTTGTTTTTTTTTCCTGTATAGATTGAATGGAGGAAATTTGAAGACATAAAACTTGTTTGTCTGGAAGAGAATATGAATGAGGGAAAAGTGACCAGTTCTGATTTTCAACCATCGCACTACTTTCAGTCTTCACAAGCACAAGTAGTCTATCAATGCAAGTAGGCTGGTAAATAAATAGGAATACTTTACTGTAATCTGTTTGATCGTACTCCCTCATTCCCAAGATTATTGCCCTATTTACTTTTTCAAAGTCAAACGTGATAAACTTTAACCCTAAATATAAATTAATATATGTATATAAAAAATATCATGTGAGATATTGTTAGATTTATCTTAACATCTAATTTTTAAATATCAACTTTTTGTGCAAACATGTTATATGTAGCTAAGGTTATTAATGGTCAAACAGGATTATTGAAAACCATGAAAAAACAAATAGGCCAATAATTATGGGACGGAGGGAGTACATGGAATGGATTGCTTGTTTTTGGTAACCGTCCTCTATTAGTGGTACATCATTTTTGTGTTAGAATTTAGAAGATGCTAAATGAGGGGATGAAATAGAATTGAAAGAATAAAAAATGAAATGAATGGATATAATAACCTTAAATTTGTCATGAATAAAAAATGTCAGTATAAAAGAAACATCCCAAATCAGAAAGTGTCCCACTATTAGAGAAACAAAGAGTATTAATTAGGTTGATATATTAATGTTCGACTTCGAAAGTATATCACTCGAACTCTACATCTAATTTCTTTGATTTGAAAATATAAACATAAAAGTCATAGTTTAAAATATGCTAGAAATGGTCTCATGTGAGACAACCTAAACTTTAGGCAGAGGTCTTTCTATAATTCTAACAATAGTTTAGCTCTAGGGACCTATCTCTAATAATTTTACATGTGTTTATTTCTAGTTATCTTATGGAGACCTGTGCTAATAACTTTTCAGGGGCTTTTTCGTCCAACTTTTTCCTATCATTTTTTCGCCACCTGCAATTTGCAAAAAAAAATCATAACATATTTTTTTAAAAAATGAAAAAAAATTGCAGAAACATCAGCAAAAAATAGTATAACCTCGTCAAAAAATCACAAAATATCAACTAAAAACTGCAGGAAAAAATCAAATAAAACAATACAAAAATATATAATTTTTAATAAAAATCAACAAAAAATTGGAAAAAAAAAATCAACTATGACTAACAAAAATAAACTGAAAATCATAAAAACCTCAACAAAGGTAGATTGTCATTTTAAAAAAAATACAAATATCAACTCCTAACAAGCAACAATTGAAGCACTTACAAGTTATAAAATAAGCACATACAACCTACACTTGAAGCACTAACAGAAAATTAAAAATGTCAACGTAAGGGAAAAAATACTACAAAAATTCAATCATATCATTAAAAAAACTACAAACATCAACTCCTAACAAGCAACGATTGAAGCACTTATAAATTATAATATAAACACCTACAACCTACATTTGAAGCACTAAAGAAAAAGAAAAAATGTCAACGTAAGGAAAAAACACTACTAACAATCAACCATATCATTAAAAAAAGGTAACAAGTAACGATTGAAACACTTACAGGCAACGATTGAAGCACATACAAGTTATAAATAAGCACCTACAATCTACATTTGAAGCACTAATAAAAATGAAAAATGTCAACATAGGGAAAAAATACTGTAAAAAATCAACCATATTATCAAAAAATTACAAACATCAACTCCTAACAAGTAACGATAGAAGCACTTACAAGCAACGATTAAGACACTTACAACTTGTACTATAAGTACCTAACACACACAAGTTATAAAATAAGCACCTACAACCTACATTTGAAGCACTAACAAAAAATGAAAAATGTCAACGCAAGGAAAAAAAACACTACAAAAAATCAACCATATCATCAAAAAAAGATATCACCTAAAACTCATCTAGAAAATGGAAAAAAATCAACATGAGAGAAAATAAACTAAAAACATCAACAAAAAATCTACAATACCTCAAGAATATAAATGATTTACTCTGAAAATCATAAAACATCAACAGTTTTTTTTAAAAACCTACAAACATCAACTCCTAACACCTGAATCTCATTCGAAAAATTAAAAACATCAACATAAGAAAAAAGACATTGCAAAGCATCAACTCCTATTAGAAAAAGCTACAAATATCAATCCATATCACCCAAAAAAAATTGTAAAACATCAACTCATATCAATTAAACCTCACCCGAATAATGAATAACATCAAAATAAGAGAAAAAAAACAATGAACATCAACAACAAGTTACAGTACCTCAAAAATACAAATTTCTTTTAAAAAAGGTCCTAGTGGGATTTGAACCCGTCAACAACCTCAAAGCATAGAGTAATAACCACTACACCATGGACTCTTAGTAAACATACACTCAGTCAAATTATATTACACCTCAGCATATACATCAAGAACATAAATTCTTCAAAATAAAAACGTCATATTGAAACTCGAACTCGTGACCTTCAGCTCAGCAACATGAGTACTAACCACTAGGCCAAATAATCATTCATGAAATAAGCTCAGTCAACAACATATTATACCTTAGCAAGTATTTGAAAAATGTAAAACACAATATCAAAGCTCACCTTCCTGAGAAGAAACTCAGCCGCCCGTCTGTCGTCCGTCCGCTAGCGGTTAGCGTCTCATGCGTATTTTGCTTGTGCGATCCTTTTTCTCCATGTCGCACGTGGACCTCGCCTATAAATTTGATTGCAGCAAATTCGATCATAGCAAATTTGATTGCAACTAGTAACGTCAAGCAACGTCGATCGCCCTGCTAGCAACATCGAATCTCGAGGCGTTGCTGGTGTCTATTTCCAAATCTCAGGTAATCCGGAGGCATAGCCGGCGTCGATTGGGTGCCTGCGTGATTTAAACCAGAAGAAGAATCGCTGGTAGAATCGTCGATGAAAATCTGGCGGATAGAGAAGCTTGGTGGGGGCGTAAAAAATATGGCGAAAAACCTACTGAAATTCGGTTAAAACCCGCGGTAACAGTCGCCAGAGTCAGCTTTCGATCGGAGGCGGCAGTTTTCGGTGGGAGGAGAGGAAAAAAGGAAAATGAAAATTCTGAATATTTTGGTGATATTTATAGCACACGATAGGTCCCTAATGTTTTTAGCAAATTTAAAAAAACCCCACCCCACCCCACCCAAAAATTGAAATTTATATTAATTGCATAATAGATATTGCCTAAAGTAAGACTTTGTGAATATACTAATAAGATATTTTAAAATTTCAAAAAAATGGAATAGCAAAAAACTACAAAATTATACACTAAACTTTTAAAGTTAATTAACATATTTTAAAAAGAGTCCGTCTCTTGAAAGACGGTATTTCTATAAGCCATGGAAAGACTAATGTTTAAAGTACAAATTAGAAGAATTGATAATAAAATTTTTGGGTTGTATGAATTGGTTTATAAACTTTAGGGATAAGTGCTAATATAACCCTATCTACTTTCATAAGTGCAAATATAACCCTCAGATAATTTTTAGTACAAATATAACCCTAACTAGTTGATGTAAGTATCAATATAACCCTCGAACCCGATTTTCGGCATTGACCGCATGTAAATTGATTAAAATACCATTTGTACTAAAATCTAAAATTGAATTGACAAAATTGCCCTTACTATTCATGGGGCCCATATTAACTTTGATTTTCACTCTTATTTCATAGGAGCTCCGCCACCGCCGTTCGACAACCTTTGTCGGGATCATGAAACTCGAGTTCACATACCAAAAACAGACAATTCACACACAAATCCACAAGAACAACACACTGTTCACACACAAACTTATAAACAAACTCAGAAGAATACGATTCATAACAAACGGAAACAAAAACTCAAATGGTCTCAGAAATTGTCATAAAATAGAAGAAGACTCAGCATACAATTCTAAGAATTTTTAATTGCTCATAGGTTCTCGTATAAAAAAAGAGAACGAAAAACAGAGGACCTGAAAGCCTCGCTTGATGCCTGAAATACAAACCATTCCACTGCCAATCGATGTGATTCCGACGACCTGAAGCCATCTCTTGCTACCTGAAACATAAATCGATGGAAAACTGCATTCCCTTCGGCTCTAAGCCCGTCGTCTCACCGCCTTCGCTTCCGTTTGCCACCTCTCTATGGTGCCGATCACGGTGGTGACCAGCGTGCCATTCATCGAACACCAGATCGACCCATCATCATGCTCAGTCGAGACCTCGGCGGAGGAGCTAATGACATTCCACTGACCCACCGCCGCGTTCCGTTGAGACCTCAGCCCTACCACCACCACCACCTTCCAGCCCCTCCAGCCAGAACTGCCACCTCCGGTCATTCCCGCCACCTCCAGCCATTCCTGCCACCACCATTCCTCTTCCACCCCCGCCACTGAAACCCTAGCATCACCACCCCGCCACCCACCGTGAACCCTAGCGCCACCACCACCTTCCAGCCCCTCCAGCCAGATCTGCCACCTCCGGCCATTCCTGCCACCACCATTCCTCTTCCACCCACGCCATTGAAACCCTAGCGTCACCACTCCGCCACCCACCGCGAACCCTAGTGCCACAGAAACCCTAACACCACCACCACCTTTCACGGGTTGCCTCCGCCAAAGATTCTGGCCTTCAACTGAAGACACATCGGAGAAGGAGAAAGAACGATGCTAGAGGAGAAAGAAAGATGCGGAGGAGGAGAAAGAAAAAGAATGGCGGAGAAGGAGAAAAAAGGAGAAAGAAAAAGAATGCGGAGAAGGAGAAAGAAAAGGAAGATAACACCGAAAATAAGGATAGGAGAGAAAGAAATGAAGAAGATAAGGGGGTTTTAGAGGTTAAAAAAGTAATTTCCTTCTTTTTTTTATTAAAAAAAATTCTCAGAGGGGTAAAGTCGTCTTTTCAATATAATCCGACCTTGAACTATCGGAATGGGTAAAATTGCACTTACATCAACTATATAGGGTTATATTTGCACTTTCAATTATTAAAAGGTTATATTGACACTTATGTGAAGTAGGTAGGGTTATAAAAGCACTTTTTCTAAACTTTATAACTACTAATCAAAGTATAAGAAATTTTTAATATTGCAACTAAGACTTTTACCTATTATTATTCTAATTAAACTCCATCTTTCCATAAACCAATGAAAAGACGGTCATTTTCAAGACTTTGCTTTTAAATTATAGATTTAATATTTTTTAATCTTTTATATGTTATTTTATACCTCTATTTGTATCTAATAATACTTTTGTCACTCCCTTTTAAAAGACACATAATTTTATAACTTTAATAAAATAATTATTGATTCATTATTAACAGATAGATAATTCACATCTTTATCACTATTTTTTTATAATGTAAAGTATTAATATCTTTCTATATAAAATACATATATAGTATGTTTGTTTAAATAGAAAATAATTAATTATTGTATAGCAACAAAGATCGAGTTAGTTTTTTAAAGTTTTAAAAATTAATGTATTAATTTATTTTAAATGCTGCATCATATAGATGTAACACAAATTTTTTACTTAATAAATTATAATATATATTATATTTTAAAATTTCACTCATAATTTGTGCATCGCACTGATGTTATCCGGTAGATGTTTATATGTGTTAAATCTTTTAAAAGAAAAGAAAAGAAAATGCATTTCCCCCGTTTCACTAATAGTGACACACATTCTAATTTGAGATGTTTATTTTATAATGCCACTTTCTAATTCTGGAAAGTTTAAGGTTATTATAGCCATTCATTTTACTTTTCTTTCTTTCAATTCAATTTCATTCACTCATTTAGCATCTTCTTAATTCTACCACCCAAAAGTGGTGTGCCACTAATAGAGAAACTAGATAACTCTTGTGTCAATGCACAGACTTCTGAACGAAAATTTAAGATATAATATAATTTAAAATTTGGATAAGTAATGAAATATTATCATATGTATATGAGAATTACACATAGAGAATTTATAATAAACTAATATCATATTAATATTACAATGCTTTGAATGAAAGTAAATTGACTCGATCTTTGTTGGCACGTACCCTTTTTACATAAAAAAATATTAATTATTGTATAAAAATATTTGGGAAAGTCCATCTTTCCATAGGCATATGGAAAGACGGGGTTGAATTAGAATTATAGAAAGGTAAAATATTTTAGTTGCAATATTAAAAATTTATCATGCAACATGTAGTAGTTATAAGTTTATGACCCAATTAAGTAACCCAAAAATTTTATATTGATTTCTTCTAATTTGCAATTTAAACCTTGGTCTTTCCAGACCGTCTTTCAAGAGACAGACTCAAAATACTTTACGTTTTGAAAAATATAGTGATAAAAATAAGAATGGTAAGATGAAATGGAATGTATAAAAATAAGAATTGTCAGTTTTATAAATATGTAATTATTTATTTATAATATTATTTCATATAAAATCATCATAATGAAATGGAATGTAACTGTAAATTTAGAAACCTATTTTCAAACTGTTCATTGAAAATGGATTAATATTTGTTAGCATTTAGTGTTAAAAGGCATTAATGACAATAATAATTATTCAAATTTTTTTATTAAAAATAATAAACTCTCAAATTAAAGAATATTAATGAAAATTGATTAGAAATAAAATCTATTTTTAGACCAAAAGAATGTTTGGAAGCTAAGAATTAAATAATTATAATGCCGAAATAATCATTCAAAAATCACAATAATCAAAATTATAAATTAAATTAGTTTATGGTAAACACTAAATCTAATTATGAGAATTATTCTATATATATATGAGTCTGTCTCTTGAAAGATGATCTTTCAATAAGTTATGGAAAGACCAAAGTTTAAAGTGTAAATTAGAAGAAATGAAGATAAATTTTTTGGGTTGAATGAATCGGGTTATAAACTTATAACTACTACATGTTGCATAATAAATTTTTAATATTGCAACTAAGACATTTTACCTTTTATTATTCTAATTAAACTCCGTCTTTCCATAAACCTATGGAAATACGGTCTTTCCCAAAACTTTGCCATATATTATAATCTTATTAAAAATGAAATTAATAGAAAAAAAATTTAACTAATCAAGACACAAAAATAATAATTGCAATTGAAAAAGATTCCAAATCTCTACCAACTATGGCGCTCATGGTGGTAATATGAATTAAAACTTATTAAAAATAATACTTTTTCTGTCTCATTTCAAACTATAATTTAATTATTCATTTAGTTACAATCTTTTAACTTTGAGTAAATTTCCTATTTTAAAGAAGATATTGTTTGCTTTCTGTTTGTCAACCGGGAATATTTGAGTCATTTTGACTACGTTAGGCCCAAAAATTATCTAAAAATAACATATATACCAATATTATAATATGTGACTGGTTTTAATTCTCTACTATGTATAATCATGTTACTGATTTTAATTTTTTACTAAATATAATCAATAATTTGTTAAAATATGTAACTTCTAAAGATATATTTAAAACCATAATCAAGAAGGTTATGATACAAAACCAGGACATATTCATTGCTTATAATCTGAATTTCATATGGTCTATGTTTGGAAATCTGCCTGTTTTAGCTAAAATGCCTAACTGGTACAAAAAGAAAAAGAGAGCAGGTGCGCTTATCCACTAGGAACTCCCAGAGACATGTAAATTGAACACATATGGCTGTACCCTCAGAAATGGGGATGCTGGAGCTAGTTTTATTGTTAGAAATCAGCAGGGACATGTCCAGATAGCAAAGTCCACATATCTGGCCAAGGTAACAACATTTTGGCTGAAATCAAAGCCTAAGAACAAGGTCTAAAGCTAGCTTTGCAAGAAGGATTTTCTCCACTACAAATAGAACGTGACTCTCTTATTCTGGTTCAGATGGTGAGAAGAGAATTCAGAGTACCATGGCGCTACATAACAAATATTAGAAAAATATGGAAGTTGCTGAGCAGGCTCGACTTCACTATATGCCACATCTATAGGGAGGCTAATAGCGTTGCAGACTCTCTTGCAAAACTAGCAAGCACATCAAAGGTACATAATTTCTTTACCATTCTTGCTAGTATGACGAGAGACATTAGGGGGATTAATCCATCTAGAGGCTATGCACTTTCATCTTAGAACTTCCTAGATTGCAGAGATACTGCTAGTATATTATTTTTATGGCAGGGGCACAGACAACCTGGTTTTCTTGTCTGTGATCAAGAACACTCTCAAGATGGCACACAATATGTCAAGATGAAGGCTTCATTGAGTGAAGTATACACGCTTCTACTGTATTACTCCTGGTCCTATAGCATGAAGTAAATTGTCTCTGAGGAGGCAATTTGCGAGGGGCTATCACGGAAGGCCACATCTTTTTGTCAACAATGAGAATTGGATACAAAAAAAGGGTAGGCTATTTTTGACCTCGACTTGGGGAATATGCCATTTCTATTTGTTAACACTAGGGGTGAAGGCAATAGAAATGGAAGCTTATAAGCGAGAGGCTAAATACTATTACCTTGTTAGGCCGCTTACTTCTAAATGTAAAACGTCGAATCGATTGAACATCATTTGTTATGTTTTTGTCCTGGGGAGCTTAATAAAACTTTATCACCTTGGGTGAGTCTTCAAATATAAAATATATTTAAATTCATAAATATTTCATTATAATATATATATATATATATATGAAGAAAATCCAAAGGAACACATAATCTGAAATAACAAAATGTTCAGATTTTCGATACAATAATATAGTACTTTTGATAAAAATATGTATACATATTTATTTAAATACGACAAAGTCTTATTTTAGATTGACTAATTGTTAAATGATGATATTTTATAATTAGTGAGACTAATAAGGTCATTTAATATTATTTTCATTGCAATGAGATATATACATATAATTATGGCAATCTTTTAAAATTAATGTCAACATATAAATAATTACTTTTTAAATAATTGGAGTGAAGTATTATAAATTAATCAATTTTTATTGTATTCAATATTAATGTTTTCCAACTAAATTAATTATTCACTTCATAACTCATATAATTTTTCTTAATTGACTAAAGTTTAAAATTTTAAATAAAACTTAGTATTTTAATTAATGATATTGCACATCGTGGGATGATACTCCACTAGTATGAATCAAAACTTATTAAAAGTAATACTTTCTCTGTCTCATTTCAAATTGTAATTTAATTATTCATTTAGTTACAATCCTTTAACTTTGAGTATTTCCCATTTTAGAGAAAGTTTCCTTTGATTTCGATTTAATTGATATAGGTTGAATTGCTTTTAATGAATTTCCTTTGCAGTGTTTCCTTTAGTTAAAGTATTTTTTAAAGCAGCTGATGTGTCAATACCTGGTAATGCCAAATATCAAAATTTTATGAAGAATGATGTGGGTAAGTGTGGGGTGCTCTTTAAGCAAGTGATTGTTATTTTAGTAGTAAGTATAGATTATGTACAAATGACGTACACGTTTTGCTTTGTAGTAAATGACGTATTCCCTCTGTCCCACCTTAAATTACATCCTAATCATTGTATACCATTCGAGAAATATGTTTGACCGTCAATATGTTTAGTTGCGTATAATTACGACAAATAAAAAATTACTTTCTAGAAATTAGACGAATTCAACAATATCACATACAATAATATTATGTCTCATATATCTATTCAAATAGGCGATTAAACTTTGATAGAGAATAGTGGCATAAATTAAGTGTGTAATTTAAGATGGGATAGATGGAGTACATGTTTTGTATTGTAAATTTTTTTTTAGAATATGATATGGCAAGGTGAGTTGGGTAATTGTGGGAATGACATGTGGACAAAAACTTGCTGTTTTAGTAGTGTTTATAGATAGATAGAGGGAGTAGGATGATAATAAATGGGACGGTGTTGAGGTGAGACGATTTCGGTATACTTATAGCTTGACCGAATGCCCCAATTTCTTTCCTAATCGACTGACTTGTGCAATCCAATAAACCCTTGGCTCCTTCACTGAAAAACCACCGGCTTCCAGCGCCCGTCATCCCTCCTACAGTCGCATCCCGCATACTTGCACCACTCCGTCCGTCATTTCCGCCTTCTATTTTTGCTGTCGTCTGCTCGCCGGCGGCATCTCCGGCGTTTCCATTGGTCGATTGTCACCGCAGCTTGTGGGATTGTCATAGCTCTGGGATTCTCAGTTGACGGTATGCCTCTATCTTAACCTCAGTAATCAGTTGCTTGCGTACTAGTTACTTGGTAATTGGTATTGTGCGATTTTCAGTCCTGTCAGCACACTTTGATACTTTGATTGTTTGAATTTGTATTATTTTATCTTGCAGAGTATACACTTTTTTCTTAAGCTTCACACGTAGTCACTATAATATTCAAAAACCCAAAACTCAGGTACCATATCTGCAGAAAGGGCGCTAAAAGTTAAGAATTAATAAACTTGCTCAGCTATGACCAAATCCCTAGTGGGATTCATGATCCAAAAACTTGGAACTATAGCGTTTAAGTTAACTCAAAAAGTAACTTGAACTACACTATATTACTAATGAGGTTTTCTTTCCCACCCACTGTTATTCTTTAACCTTGTTCATCCCTTAAGGCACCTTAACTGCTCCACCTGAACTCACGCTCTACCATTTGACCATCTAATGATATCTCCAGCAATCTGTTGCTGTTCAGGCTCAAAAATTAGATCTGTAAGAGGCTATCTAGAAGCCTAATAGTTTTGTCAGTTGAGCCCGCCTCGTTGTAAAGTTTCAGAGTCGCCCCCCTGATCAGTGACTGGCATTGCAGCTGCATATTGCTAACAGCATCATCAAGAGAATAAACATAACCATGCAGGCCATCACTTCCACCGTATCCAAGCAAATACCTTATATGCATTCACATCCAGTAGCTTGGCAAAATCGTTGTATGTGCCATGTGTTTGTTCAGGCTAATAATGCTTGAAACTGTAAATTTTTTGGGTTTGATTTGAACTTTGAGCTTTACATCCTGTTTTGCATCACAAATATTATCTTGTCATGCCTGATCAATGTAATTCAGAAATTTGATTTCAGCCTAACCGACATGTTGTATTGCCTATCATACTCAAGAATTTTGTTTATTGATGGATTGCATTTGAATTGCTCATAATTTTTTATTAAATTGTATTTGTACTACTGCAATTTTTTTGTAATCGATTATGCACCACCAAATTTGAAATCCTAGATCTGCCCCTGGTTGGGTTTATAAGGTTTTGGTTAGATTTCATGTTTAATGATACTCGGTTTTTTTCTGCATTTTAAGTTTGGCCTACGACACCCCCATCAAAACATTGATTCTGTTACTGTACTATTTTGAATGACAGCTTGTTTTGTTAATTTTGTCATACACTTTAGGATTAGCTGATGTTGATAGTTTTTTAACTCAATGTTAACATTAGTACTATATTTGTTGATTGTTGTAGATGAGATTCACGAAGCAAAAGCGGCATCGGAAGACCATCAGGTTCTACACTGCTTGTTTTGGTTTTCACGAGCCATTCAAAGTTCTTTGTGATGGTACTTTTGTGCACCACCTACTTCTCAATCAGCTCACTCCTGCTGATACCGCATTGGCTAACGCTTTAGGTGCTCCTGTCAAAATGTTTACTACTAGGTTTGCTTATTACTTCTGCAAACACTTTTATATTTTGACCTGGGTTCTAAAAAGCGCGCTTAAGCGCGCTTAAAGCGCAAAAAAGCGCTGAGCGCTCATAGGAGCGCTTTGTATCGAAAAGCGCTGGCACAGACGGAAAGCGCGCGCTTCCGAGCGCTTTTTAGCGCTTTTTTTGAAGCGCGAGGCGCTCAAAAAAGCGCGCTTTTCGTTACAGCCCCAAAAGCCCATAAACATACCAAAAATTTAACTCCAAATAAATAATTACAGCCCAAAAGTAAAGGCCAAGTAATTTAATATTAAAGGCCCATTTGCATCTTGTGCTTTGCCTTGAAAGAATGGAGGAGCTCCCTAGTATTTATAGTTGAAATTTGAAGGCTAAGTCTCCTCTCTTCCAATGTGGGACTAATGTAGTATAGTAAGGCTAAGTCTAAAGCCTTTGCTGCCTATGTTGAACTTCTCTTTCTTGAACAGAAGTGAAATGCTTAGTTTAAGTTCAATGAATTCTGTCTCTTGATGCAGCATTACTTCTTTGACAATTTCATACAATTTTTTAAGTTGGTGATTGCTTATTCTATACCCACAATTGGATGAACTGATATACATGAGTGGTGAATACCACTGGGAAATCTACACTCCAAATCTATCAAACCTTACCTACTATTTAGATAACTAATACTGGAAGTGATAATTAAACTAATTCTGCCGAAGGAAAAGTTATAGCTGACTGATGATTTCAAACGAAGACAACTCAGGAACATGCATCACCACAACATATAATTTTCAACTGGTTGTATCTTTTACAGGTATGCTGCATGTCATTGATTTTGACCGGAACATTAGGAAGCCTAAATTTCTCTAGCCTTGCTATTGCTGGCAAAGTTTGAAAGTCTATCATGTGTCTTTATTGAAATAATCCTAGTATATGATTTGCGAGCGCTTTTTTCCGAAAAGCGAGCGCTTGCGCTCAGCGCTTCGCGCTTCGGTAAATTTTACCGTTAGCGCTTCGCTGCACTTTGCGCTTTTTAAAACCCAGATTTTGACAATATATTCTTTTTGTGGGAATGCCCTATTACATATTCTTTCTTGTTGCAGATGTCTTCTTGCAGAATTGGGAAGTCTTGGTGCCTCCCACGTTGAATCTCTAGATTCTGCTCGCAATCTTTTAATTGCAAGGTCGCTTTTCATTTTAATTTAATCTCTAGTTTTCTCTATGTGAAGTGTAAACGTTAATTTTACTTGCGGGTGCTAATCTGTTGCATAAAAATGTAACTTGTCAAAGTCAATGCTATTGGATTCTTGGTCCATGTAAATTTGTTCCAATGTGTTTAAAATTATTTTGAATGTTTGATTTAGGTGTGACCATGAGAAGCGAAAGAGTGGTGTTGACTGTATTGCTGATGTCATTGGACAAAATAATAAGGAGCATTTTTTTGTTGCTACCCAAGATGCAGTGTTAAGGAAGAAGCTTCAAGAGGTTTGTGCAACTCATATTATTTCTGCCACATTATATGGCTAGCCTTTTACATTTTTGAGTGCACTATGTGCCTATGTGGCATCAGGTATTGCAGACATCCTTATGGATGAATGTGGGGACTAGTAACTATATAGTAGGAGTAGGACTGGGTTTCCATCTGGCCTTTTCCTGATAGCTATTTGCGTACTTGCTTATCACCTTATTCCCTTAGTCTCGCATCCAAATCTATTTCTCATTTAAGTTTGTTCATGATGTGACACATATCCAAGTTGTTGGCCCTCGATTAATATCACTGGCTTAAATGGAAAATATTGGAATTTTTGAGTGCATATTTTTCTTGTGGTTATGATTTCCTGCAACTGCTATAAAAATACTGTTATCATCAGGCATTCTCCTCCTGTAACCAAATCTATTCTGACCGATGTCTGTTTCCTGCAGATACCAGGTGTACCTCTTATGTTTGGTCTGCGGAAGGCCTTGTTGCTTGAGCGACCATCATCTTTCCAACACCAATTTGTCAAATCAGTTGAAGTAAAGCGATTGCATATGCCAGAATGGGAGCACAAGTTACTTACTGTAAGAACGAAGAATTCCGCTTACAAGGAATCAAAGGAGTCTTCTGATGTTGAAGCAAAGGTTGATCATGCTTTTGGCATCCAGGCTGTCCATAAAAATATGAAAGGGAACAGTGGAGATGTGAAAGACAAAGTTCAATTCAAGAGAAAGAGAGCTAAGGTTATGATGCCTTCCAGTCTGAGGATTTCATAGTGTGTTTTAGCTATCATTTTCTTAAGTTCTACTAATATACTACTCTTCCGTTTTGTAGGGCCCAAATCCCCTCTCGTGCAAGAAGAAAAAGGTACCTATGAGTAAAAATAATGCCGGTCCTGTTTCTGTAGAGGTTGGTATTCTCTCTAAATTGTTATACTGTGCTGCTACTATACTTCCTTCTACATTTTGAAATGTTACTCTCTTTGCTTAAGACAAAGGTTGGCAGTTTTCAAATCACAGCGTGAGGCGTTACATAGCTACTTTTGCATGTAATAAAAGCGGATAATTCACTTAAAAGTTGAGTACTCAGTTTCTGTTTAGTGGTGGTGTTATTTAGGTGAAAGGATCAAGTCTAATAAGAATGCTGACACTCATTATCATTTTTTTCATATTGGAATTATATCGCCACCGATCTGAATGTCAATTGGCGACCCATTTAACCCAAGGGTTCTCTTCTGAGTTTAATAGTTTATGCAGTTTTCTTCTATTTGCTTGTGAGTTTTTAACTTTAATTTATATAAGGTACGTTGGATTTGGTTACAGGAACGTAGCAACACTGATACAAGCATAAGCAGCAGGAAAAGGAAGAGGTCACGGCAGAGTAACACAGCAGAAGAAAAAACTTGTCAGTAACTTCGTGCTTATGAAAGTCTCAGGTGTGGCCTTTCCATAAGCTTATGGACAGTCCTTAGGGGCATTTGCCTTAAATGTTGTAATTTTTTATAAAATTTTAATATTATATTTTATAAGTTAAAATAAGTAATAATATGTATTTGAAGGTGAAAATATAAAAATATATGATATAAAAAATATTTTTAAAATTTTTAAATTTTGTATGTAATTAAAAAAATGCAGTGCGGAAGGTAAGAAATAAGTGACCTGTCCATAAGTCTATGGACATGCTGTCTGTCAGGAGATCCACTCTTTTATCAGAAGTTAACTTATTTATGATATTTAAAAATGATGGATGGTTGGAATATTTTTAGTGAATTGTTATATCACGTTCTGTATTTTACTTGGTTACGTTCTGTATTTATACTATTTAATATATAATATGTACTTTTAATTAAATTTAAATAATTCAACTTAATTAATATTAAATAAAATTTATTATTTATTTAATTAATACTGCCACTACTCCGCCGCCCGCACAGCCCCGCCGCGCTGTCGCCTTCGCTGCCCTGCTGTCGCCTCCCCGCCTCCCCCGTCGTCGCTGCCACTGCGGTGTAGCCCGTGCCCGCTCTGCCGTTGTCGTCGCTACCCCCCGCTCTCATTCTCCTCCTCCCGCTCTCCTCCTTCTCCTCTTGTTCTCCTCATCTGGTTCTCTGCCCCAATTCACTGACCCAATTCTCCTCCTGACCCGGTTCGCGCTCCGCCACTTCCCACTTCTTTACTGCCGCTTCAAGAGCCTTTCTCCTCTCCCGCTTCTCTGCCGTTCTCCTCTCGGCAGGGCTAGGGTTCTGCTCGATGGAGATGGAGGAGGGACGATGGGGCTAGGGTTTTGCTCGACAGGGCAAAGGAGAAGGAGGGACGGTGGTGGGGCTAGGGTTTTGCTGGGGATGAGGGATGGTGGCGGGAGAAGGGGAGGAGGTGGTGGCACACAACCTGTAGAGGAGCTGAGGAAGGAGGCACGGTGGTGGCGGTGGCGCACGGAGGAGCCCGCCGGAGAAGACGAAGAAGAAGAGGAGAAGGTGGTGGCGCACAGCGGCGCTGGCGCACGACATCGGCGGAGATCGGCGGCGGTGGTGGTTTTTTTTGTTTTATTTTAAAATTTTAATATTAGTATCATACGTGTATATACGTATTAGGGCGTAAATTAGTAAAATACGGGGAGTGATATAGCAATACCATATTTTTACTTAGGAATTAGAGAGTACTCCATAATTTTAGCAAGGGCTAAGTCTCAATTTCGGTACCTTACAAATGACTGAATGATTCTTTTAGTTCTCTATTTTTCAAAATAATTTTTTTGGTATCTTACAAATAACTAAATGATCTTTATAGTCATCTACTTTTGAAAATGCATTTTTTTGATATCTTACAAGTGACTGAATGATTTTTTTAGTCCTCTACTTTTCAAAATATAAATTTTTTTTTGGCATCTCAAACTTGTTTGTTTAATTTTTTAAGTCCACTTAAAAAAGGGGGTAAAGGTACAAAAAGAGAGAGTAGAGGACTAAATTACCAATGTGCACACTAAATTCCAATGTTTTTAATCTTTCATGTTTTTCGACTCATGAAACTAATTACACTTGCCAAACACAATTTCCATAAGAAAACATTACCGTTGCTGTACTATCTGGGACATGGTAATTTAAATTCTTCTTTTGCATTTGGTTGGAAATGGATTTAATGGTAATTTAGTGTACCAAAAACGTAGAGGACTAAATTATCAATGTGCACACTGAACCCCAATTTTAATTTGCAAGGTACCAAAAAAATATGAGAATTAAAAAAATCATTCAGTCATTTACAAGGTATCAAAAAAATATTTTGAAAAGTAGAGGAAAAAAAATCATTCAGTCATTTGTAAGGTATATTTTTTTTTTTGAAAGTAAAGTACTAAAAAAGTCATTCAGTCATTTGGAAAGTACCAAAATTGGGGATTAGTCTTTTTAGTAGGATCCTCCTTCACATAGAATACATTCTGTTTATATTCATTGATTTCTTATATCATGAAAGGTACTACTCTCTCCGTCCCAGCTCTTTCTGCGGAGAGAGAAACTGGAAGTTTTTTTAAGGATATATTTTTTTAAGGTGTTGAAGTGGGGTATCCTGGAATTGTTAAGTCTTTCCCTTTATTTTCGTTCAAATTAAGCCCAAGATTTGGGCAACTAATTATTCCTGCTGGGCCATTGATTTCCAGCGCCCAAACAAGTGATTTTTGGAGGGAACTCCAAAATTCACTTGATTTCACTAGGAGAATTTAAAAAAGTTAAGACACCAAAATGAAGAGCCAAGAACATGAACAGTGACGAAAAATTAAAATAACAAACTTGGACCCCACTATATTTACATTTACATTGTCCAATTGAAGACTTGGAAGCAGACAGAACAAACTGAAATTCTTCTTCCACATTCCCCTTTGCACTAACATTAAATTCCCTCTGTTCTAATCCAACAAGAGAGCCTAGCAACAGAAAGTCTTTTTTGTTCTTTACCCTCAGGTCAAATGTTAGCATTCATCGAGCCCTACCAAGCCCTTGCGGACTGATTGCTCTCCTGCTGCCGGATCTTCCCTTCATCATCGGGTGTTCGAGAAATATGAGGGGGGAGAAGAATATGACAAACCAGCTGAGGCAACATGTTGCTGAGTTCCTGCTGGACAACAGTAGGAACGGGAAGATACTTCAGGGCAAGAGAATCGAGGGAGCGATGAAGTTCAATTGCAGCCAGAGAACCATCAGTTACATCTGGTCAAGAGTCAAGCTCCAACTTTCACTGGGTCAACCGCTGGACATGAGACATAGGATGTCCGGGCATCCGGGCTACAACAAGAAGGAAATTGATCTAGAGGCCTTAAGAGCAATACCTGCAACCAGTCGAAGAACAATCAGAGGGACAAGTGCATGTATGGGGATAGGGAAGAGCACAGTACACCGAGTTGTGGCAGCAAAGGTTATCAAAAGCCATACAAACAGTATTAAGCCTGCACTAACATTTCAACACAAGGTACGCAGGTTGAAATTCTGCATATCTAAATTGCAGAACAACTTTCAATTCCAGCACATGGACAATGTAATTCACATAGATGAGAAGTGGTTTTACATGACTAAGCCAACTGTCCGTTACTATTTGGCACCGGGTGAGCCTGAGCCCTTAAGAACCACTCAACACAAATCCCACGTTCCAAAACTCATGTTTATGTGTGCTGTCAGTAGGCCAATTTACAGCCCCGATGGTGTGTTACTATTTGATGGGAAGTATGGTGTGTTCCCTTTCATTGAGAGGGTTGCAGCCAGAAGAAACATCATTAATCGTCCGAGGGGGGCTATGGAAACTAAGGCTGTGGAGAAGATCACTAGACTCGTGACACGTGCAAAGATCATAGATGAAATCATACCAGCAATAAAAGCACGTTGGCCACCATTCATGAGCAAGCACATTTATATTCAAAAAGATAATTGCAAGGCACACATAAAGAATTCAGATCCTGAATTCTGGGCAGTAGCTGACTCTGACGGGTTTGACATCAACCTGGTATGTCAACCAGCTAAATCACCTGATCTTAATGTACTAGACCTCGGTTTTTTTAACTCAATACAGTCTCTACAACATGAAACCCCAAGCACGACACTGGATGGGTTACTGACGGCAGTGTACAATGCATATGACAAAGAAGATCCAGCAACAATCAATAAAGTTTTCCTCACCCATCAAGATACAATGATAGAAATCATTAGAGTCAAGGGATGCAACAATTACAAGTTGCCCCACATGTCAAAGGATGCACTGATAAGGAGAGGAGAATTGCCTAGGATGCTAAGTTGTGATGGGGGAATACTTCGTGAAGGCCTGGAACACCTTATCACAATTCAGGAAACTGAAGGCATGAGGGAGATGATGCAAGCCATGGGATATGAACTGCAGCAGTAAGGGATTTCAGTATGCACATTGGGTTAGACTAGGGTAACATTTTGAAAACCTTAAAACTTGTTTCTTTTGGTGTGAAAAAACAAGTTTTTTTGTAACCCAATTCAAACTGATGCAAGTTTCTGCAATGGGAGTTTTTCTAACGCACAACACTTAAGTTCGCACAGCATACATCACAACACAAAGCACAGCACAGAGCGCAGCACAAAGCATAACACAGAGCGCAGCGCAACACAAAGCACCGTACAAAGTACAGCACATAGCCAATTCAAACTGATGCAAGTTTCTGCAATAGCAGTTTTTCTAATGCACAACACTTAAGTTCGCACAGCATACAACACAACACAAAGCACAGCACAGAGCGCAGCACAAAGCATAACACAGAGCGCAGCGCAACACAAAGCACCGTACAAAGTACAGCACATAGCCAATTCAAACTGATGCAAGTTTCTGCAATAGCAGTTTTTCTAATGCACAACACTTAAGTTCGCACAGCATACAGCACAACACAAAGCACAGCACAAAGCGCATCACAGAGCGCAGCACAAAGCATAACACAGAGCGCAGCACAACACAGAGCACCGCACAAAGTACAGCACAAAGCACGGCACACAGCGCAGTACAGAGCGCAACACAGAGCATAACACAGTGCGCTGCACAGAGCACAGCACATCAGACATCACAACACAAAGTACAGCCACATACCACAAGAAATCAAACAAGAAGCACAGAACACGCAAACATGAACCAGTATACTCCCTTTCTTTGCTGTTTACCAAAATGTGAAGAGGGTTTTCAAGGGGAGATATACATCTTCCTGGAACAATCATGTGGCTCTGCAAGTCAACAAAAAAAGGGATCAAATCAGCAATCCAACATGGAAATTAAGAAGTTGAAGGGAACAGACTTAACTTTTTTGAACTACCCTTCCCCTATTCTGGCCAAGAAGCTCCCTCAGACCCGGAATCAGTATCTCAGCCACACGAAAAGGTGCATCGATCTGATCCAAACTCAGAGGTTTCATTTCCGGCATCACGTCCGAGGGAGACCTGGACTCTGTCGCATACCAGGGAAGCGCTCGAATCGAAGTGATAGAAGAGTAGTGTTCGTCATCATTTCCAGAATCATCAGCAGTCTCACAGTGACCGCGTTTCACTCCAGCAGGGATGATGCTGGGATCATCAGTCAATTTTTCTCGGGCCACACAGCCGCACAGACTGCACGGCTCCACAGATCTGGAAACAGAGGCCACAAGGCCGTGTTTTTCTTGGTTGGTGGCAGCGCCACCAACGGACCCACCGGGAGTTATTTCTCCTCGCCGGTGAGTGGGCAGCGCCGCCTCCAATTGTTCCGTTGGAATCAAAACAGAGGCCGCAAACAGGTCGATAGCAGTGGCGTCGCCTACAGACCCACCGGATCTGCGACTTCGAACATCGCGCCAGCAGTTGGGCAGCGCCACCTTCATTTGTTCTTCTCCAGCGTCAGGGCCTCTCAAGGCTGGACCATCACCCGCCGGAGAGAAACTATCAGATCGGGATGAGGATCCAGAATCAGAGACATAACATTCCGAACAAAACCCATCACAATTGAACCCACAACCAACGAAATTGCCCCTTTCCATAACCCACTATATTTTTTGAAAAGCAAGGATGATGAGAGGGACGATCTGGAATGGGATAAGCTCAGAGGCAGAGAGCGAAGAGAAAAGGGTGGGAACGAATAATGGAGTCAGAAACCCAGATGAAGCAAAGAGATAAGCAAAGAAATAATGGAGTCACACCTTTTAACAAAATCGCCGAATCTCGATGCTGAGCGTTGGGAAGAAAGTTCGCACACGCGTGATTAAAGCAAAGAGTGTAATGAAGGTGGTTGGGTAGTTGAAGGGATTTTAATTTGGTGGGAAGGGTTATGTTTATGTTGGATTTAATTAAATAGAGATTATGAAGGGTTATGGGATAATGTGGGCTAATAATATTGGGTTACAAAATCTGAAATTGGGCCCAAATTCAGTAAAAAAATAATAAAAGTAGTCCATTTATGGTAAAAAATGAGGTAGTGCAAAAACAGCTGGGACGTCCAAAAAGGAAAAGAGTGCAAAAAGAGCTGGGACGGAGGGAGTATCATGGAAAATGAAAGAATCCTTAAGGCTGGTTGAAAAGGTGAATGGATTAACCTTGGTCAACGTAGTCATGGATGAAACTTTTGTGGATGCTCAAGCAGGCATAGTTATGACTTCTGGAGTACAACTAGGCCCGTCAAATGGGTCGGGTGATCCGTTGAATAACCGTTATCCATATACTATCCGTTACCCATATATTATTGGGTGAAACGTGAATTACCCATCAACTCCGTGTTCTTTCTCAGTTCTCACTTCTTAGTCTGCATTTTGTTTCATTAGTCCGCATTTTGTTCATCAATCGGTCTGCATTTTGTTCATCAATCGGTCTCATAATATTATATTACTCCCTCCGTCCCAGGGGAATTTGCACAGAATCTTTTTCACGATCTCCAAAAAACATGTTTGACTGTAAATATATGTAACTACGGACAAGAACGACACATATAAAATTGATATTTAGAAACTACATGTTATGACGAATCTAACAATATCTCATACGATAATATTATTTTTCATATATCTACTCAAATATGTGGTCAAATTTTAACAACTTTGACTTCCAAATAGTAAGTGTGCAGATTTGGCTGGGACGGAGGGAGTATGTAATATAATATTATGTACATTATATTATATTTAATAAAAATAAAAAATATAGAATATGTTGAATTTGTAAACTCGACGAAACTAACGAACAATATTACTTGGGATCGAGCTCGAGCTCAAATACTGTACGGACTCGAATATTGTACGAACTCGAATACTGTACGAGATTGAGCTCGATTGCTGTACGAACTTGAATACTGTATGAGATTGAACTCGAATACTGTACGAACTTGAATACTGTACGAGATTGAGCTTGAATATTGTACGAACTCGAATATTGTACGAGATTGAGGTCGAATACTGTACAAGATTGAGCTCGAATACTGTACGAACTCGAATACTGTACGAGATTGAGCTCGAATATTGTACGAACTCGAATGTTGTACGGGATTGAGCTCATATATTGTACGAACTCGAATACTGTACGGGATTGAGCTCGAATATTGCACGAACTCGAATACGGTATGAGTTTGAACTCGAATATTGTATGAACTCGAATACTGTACGAGATTGAGCTCGAATACTGTACGAGATTGAACTCGAATATAGTACGAACTCAAATGCTGTACGAGATTGAGTGCGAATTTTGTACGAACTCGAATACTGTACGAGATTGAATTCGGATACTGTACGAACTCGAATATTGTACGAGATTGAACTCGAATAATTTGTGAATTATAATTTGTATAATTTGTGATTTATAGTGAATATTTATGTTAAATATTACACATGCATTTAATTGGGTAATTTTGGATATTTATTAGGTATTTGTTATGTTCCTATTGAGTTAACATAATATGGGACCCATTGAGATCAAAATTTTCCATTAATATAATTATTCTCATCCCAAATCCTAAAAAATAATGAGCATTTAATACCTGATTCCATTGGATAATGACAACTTGTAACTCAAATCGATAGAAAATGTCTAATGGTAACTTATTAGGTTAATTATATAATGATTTATTGGATATTGACTTATTGGATAATATATTTTAACCCATTGGGTCATATGAATATTTCATGGGTTATCCAATGAGTTATCCATTTAATGACCCAACCCATTTATGACCCAACCTATTATGACCCATTTAATAAATGGATTAATTAGATAGTGATCCATTGAATAATTATCCATTGAATTTGAATAATAAATTTATCCAATTAACCCATTTGACAAACATGAGTACAACTCCTAGAAACACAACCGGTCTCAACAAACACAAGAAAATCCAGAAGAAGAAAACGACTAAATTCAAGACGGAACATAAACGTACATGTCATGTCATCATCACTTACAAGTTACAACGATGCATATCAATGCCTAGGCATAGATGCTAAAGAAGGAACATTGCAAAAAATTGTCACATGGGAAACGCAAGAATGTTAATAGGGTAACTGTACATAAAAGCTAAATGGAGAAAATAGTATTCCTTGTGTACCATGCGAATTTGTCCCAAATAAATTTGTACACTTTTCATTTAAAAAAAAATTTACCATGCCATTGGACTCAATTACCCTTCAAAATAAAAAATTTCCCCAATTTATTCCCACTTTATTCCCTTTCTTTTCACAATTGCACACTTTCCAATTTCTTATCCCCTTTTCGAAACTTTCTTTCGCACTTCTGCAACTTTCTCTTTCTCACTCTCACTCTTCCCTTTCAGCATTTCTCTTCCAAAATACCATTTTTTCTCTTCCGTCGTTTTCTTTTCCAAAGTGTTAAGCTTTTAAAGATTCAAGTTCCTGGGCAAAAAGTTTCAAGTTCTTGGCCCGGTGGGGTGGACGGGGGAGACACATGGTGGTGGGTGGCTTGCGATTGAATTGGCTATGTTGTGTGGTGATGTGGTGGGATGGCATTGACCTCGACGTCGACGTTGACGCGAGGAGAGGCTAGGGATGGTGGGGGCTGGCATTGAAGTCGATGGTGACGCCGACACAATGGAGAGGTTAGGAATAGTGATGGTTGGCATCAATGCCAACGCGAGGAGAGGCCAGGGAGTAAGAGTGTCGGCAATTAAGAGAGACTGAGCTGGGGAAGGAGTTGAGGGAGTTTGGACTGAATGCAGAAGATGATGATCAGAGATCTGGAAGGTTGAAGTGATAAGAAATAATTGAAGAAGAAGAAGATAAGGGCATTTTAGACCTTTTACATCATTGAAATTAAAAGTTGAAAACTCTCTCTGCAGGTTTCCCTGGGACGGAGGGAAGAACAATTAACATCAAAGGGTTTGCCAAATAGAAACTAAAACTAATTATTATTCCCTCCTAATATTGGCGGATGGTTGTATCTTCAACATATCGGAAGGAGGATCCAAAAAGCTGGCGCAAACTCTATACCTCTTTGCGGCATACTTGGACCAACGAATAAACTTCCAAAAGTCAGTGCCACTTATTTGCCCAAACACAGACCTAATCACCAAGGAATGACTTAGCTAGACCTTTAGAGTGTTTGAAGACCTATTGAAAGATAAGTTTCTCGCCCATGATATGGACTTCACAGGCACAAGAGTGAGAATGTTAGGGAATATAGCATGTAGAGAATCAAGCAAAGACCGCTAACTGGAAGTTAGGAGATCTATCAGTCATCAAAAGGGTAACACTCAACAAGCATGTCCTGACATCCACAACACAATACACACTCGGTACCTTCCGAACACTATCCACAGTGGCAAAAATGAATAGACATCCACTTCGCTAGATTCATCTGGGCAGGGGACGTGGACGGGAGAGAGATACACTGGAAGTCATGGAAATCCATGTGTCACTCAAGCGGCAAGGGGTCTAGGAATGAGACCCACAAAACAGATGAACCAAGTTATGTTAGGAAAGTTAGCATGGAAGATAGTAAATGACAAGGATTCTTTCTTCCCCAAATTGTTCATCAAGAAGTATTGCAACAAGGAGGGCTTCCAGGACGTCAAACCAAATCAATGATCAATGTGGGGTCGGAGAGGCATTTTATGGGGTCGAGACCTAATCAAGTCGGAAATCAAATGGAAAGTGATAGATGGCCACGCCATTAACATCCAAGAAGAATGGATTCCAAATCACAGAAATCCTATAAGGTACAAGAGACAGCCCCTACCCAAACTGGGTTTAAAGGCTAGCGATCTAATAATAGATCATGCAAAACAATGGAGGATGCCACTTCTTAGGATGTTATTCTAGTCAGAGATAATCAAGGACATAATTGGAATTCACATTCCACTAGCTCCCTAGGTCAATGTGACTATAAATTATGGGACATCATAATGGCTAGGAAATTACATTATCAAAAGTGGCTACCACAAAGCGTTGAGCACAAAGATGAGACATAAACCATTCAGCTCATCCACTGTACAAGTCATAGGGGAGGACCAAAACCATGGCATTCGTGGACACCAGAAAAAGTGAAATCCCTAATCTAGAGACTAATGCAAAATGCAGTCCCAACTGGCCCGACACTTTGGGTGAGAGGGATGGAGGTATCTCCTTTTAGCCAAATATGCCAAGCGGAGCTGGAAACACCCTCACACATGATCCTAGAATGCAAAGTCACCGGAAGAGTATGGAGATCGTCAAGGCTAGGGTTTGACTTTGGACGAGGACACCCCTACAACTGAAGGATTGGCTTGGAGAGTGATTCAAGGCTGCCCCAGAGAGAAGGACATCGACTTGACATGCATCACCATCTGAGCAATTTGGTGTTCAAGGAACAAAGCAGCGATAGAGCAACACAAACCATCAGTTGAATAAATACTACCTATCGTCAAGACATCTCCAACCGAGTAATATTAGAGGGACCAGGCGAAACACCGACCGAAATCAGACCACAACTCACATCCATTGTATCTGGAACGCATGGCAAACAAATCTCTCTAGAGCACGACAAAAAAGCTGAAAAGGTTAAAAGTGGGCGATATCCAGTTAATTTGGCACACAGAGGACGATCATTTAAATCATGAATGTAGGAACTGGACACACATCAACACAAACACAACATTCCAGAAACAAGACGGTAAGGCAGTGGCAGCTTGGTGTGCACAAGGGACCAATAAAGGCACATGATCCTTTCACACACTCTTGTCAACTCATGCAAAACTATTCACCATACATGAAGCATTGGCAAGCACAATGTAAAGAGAGACAACAAACATCTAGTTGCATACCAATTGAGAGATCACGCTAAACTATATCCACAATTTCCCAAACGTTCAACTAGGACGTAGGGGACTAGTTAGAAGTATAATAATGCTAGTGATGGTATTTTCTATTGCTAATGAAAGTTCCCAGAACTAGTGTAACAAATGGCCACAACGCCACGTGGTGTAATGAGTGGTCACAACCACCATGTTACAATATAAGGGTCCGACTATTTGCTTAAAAAACTGTTACTCCCTCCATCCCTGCTGAAATTGCAGGGAGAGGAATATGAAGTATTTTTATGAGTTGATTATTATATTGTGAAGTGGGGTAGGATGCATGTGGGGGTGGTTTTTGTTTTCTATTATTAATTTAAAATTTTGGGCTTAATTAGGCTTGTAAGAGCCCAGCCCCACTAATGATTTTGGCGGGTTTAGGGAAAAAAGAAAGGAGGGAAATTTTGACAAGGAAAAAGAATGAGTAAAATGCTGAATTTCAAAGTTGTACAATAACAAAAATGTAAAATTTACAACATTCATTTTTTACAACTTCCCTCTATTCTAACCCTAACACTAACTATAAAAACCAGAATGATTCTTCCCACAATTCCCAAACAAAAATGTTCCCAATCTCAACACAACATAAAAAAAGTTGGAGTTTTTTTAGTCCCCAGGTTAAACACCAACACTCATCGAGCCCTACCAAGTCCCCACGGGGGGCTGATTTCCAGCTACCAAGAAATCGATCATGTGAAGAAAGTGTGGTTCATGAATGCATAGAACATTTGGTATCGATACATGGGAGGTCGTCGTCGTACCTCTCAAAATTAATGCTTTTAAGCCCTCATGCTTTCTATCTACAATTAAGTAGATAATGGAAAGTCGGGGTCGTCCACGAGAAGAGGGATCTTTTCAAGTGTTTAAAAATATATAGGAGAGAACATACTAGGCATATGCATGCATGGATACATATAAAAGCATGTAAACAAGGGGGGGGGGGGTTGGTTGGTTTTTTATCCTAAGTTATCAAATTAAAATACAACTAGCAAAGCAAGAGAACTATGCTAATCATGCAATACAACTTAAAGATACGATGAAAACAACAATTAACGGAACCTTGGGCGCAATTGACTTCCACTTCCAAGCCTCTTATCCATCATTGAACATGCAACCTATTTTCTACTTTCACTACTTGTTGTGAAGACTAAACTTCTGTCCTTCTTAGATAGTAGTTTGTAAGAGTGAATTCGACATCTCTTGTCAAACCTTACCAATGACTCCCGTAGTCGAAACACGACTAAAAGTATCCCATTGATGGCATTTAGCACGACGAATCAACAAGCTTGGCAACACTTATAAACACTACACCGTGTCTAAACATTTAACCAATTCATGCATTTACACAAGATTAGTCAAGAATAATCGATATTCATAGACTTCTCTCATTTGCTACAAGCAACAAACATGACAACGAGTTCAACATTATCATATTCATCTAGCAATTATCAATCTATTAACGTAATCAAAAGCTCTAAATCATACTCTTATATTCCTATCAAGAAAAGAGGAAATCAACCCATTTCCCCAAACCCTAACAAGCATATCATACAAGTACTTCATATACTCAAGCTTTCAATAACATTAATGACATTAACAAACACATTCATAGCTCCATAAATGCATAATATTAAGAGTATTAAATAGGCTACAAATTATTCTTAAGACATGGGCTTGGAAGCCTTAGTCAAATTGCTCACAAGAACTAGATTTAGCTACAAGAGTTCATACTAATTAATGTTAAACAACCAAACATAATACAAGAGAATTCAAAGATGAAAATGGAAGAAAATAGGGTTAAGAATAGTACCAAAAATGCAGAAGAAGAAGATATGAATGAGAGGAAAAAGAGTGCTATTTATAGTACAAAAAGGATAATGTTAGATTCTGGCCACCCGTTGGTCGCGACTCGCGACGGGCTCGCGACGGCTTCATCTCGATTCGCGACGAGTGCCAGAATTTAACACTGTTTTCTTTTCTTTTTCTTGTGGTAAACATTTATCTTCATAGTGATTCCTCTCATTTTTCAAGTCTTCAAGGTCTTCAAAAATGGTCTTTGATGGCCTCCGGTCTTCATGTCTTCGAAGCAAGTCTTCAAAAGTCTTCGAAAATGTGATCTTTAATGGCCTCAGGTCTTCAAGCCTTCGTGTTCTTCCCTTGTCACGCAAAATCCACTTAGAATAGGTAAAAGTGCGTAAAGTTGCTCTTACCTTTCCTAAGAGAACTTCAAGGTAAAACACAAGATCTTGATAATAAAAGAGCACAAAAGTGACCCAAAACAATACTAACATAAAATGAACATATCAATACATGATGCAACCAACATGCAAGTGCTAATGCATGTTTTGGGGATGAGTCAGCTTCAAGCTCAAGACAAATGAAGCACATTTTGAATGGGTTAGAGTAGTGGTTACCTTTTGTAAAACCCCAAAACTTGTCCTTTTTGGTGTGGTAGACAAGTTTTTATTGTAGCACATTTATGTAATGATATAATCATTTTCTTAAATTATCACTTCATAGCCATCCAATTGTACTTAAAAATACATGGTTGCTACAATTGAACCACACAAAACTGAGATACAACAAACAAAAAACACCAAGCAAGATTGGAAACGGTTGCACAGGTATCCATGCACATGTATGTGTAGGTCAAGGCTATCCGTTCCTAACTTGATGTTGTGTCTAATGGATCTCAAAATCAAATCTGCAGCAACCAGCACACACAAAACATTCAGTGGCGGAACCAATGGTACGCGAGGTTGGGCTGGAGCCCTACCTCGATCGCCGGCCGGAGGTAGCAGGAGGTGGGAGCGCGTCTTCCGGCGGAGTTGGGCGCGTCTCCGGCGCGGCGGCACACCAGTTCGAAGCCTGCTCGTCGCCGGAGAAGAAGGGTTTTTGGCTTTTTGCTTGGGTTATTGGATTGGGCTTGGTTTTGGCCCAATCCAATTCCCTAATCGAATTTAATTTTTTTTTCAATTTACTAAATGAAACGACGTCGTTTCACTAACGTGAAACGACGTCGTTTCATTCGCCCTTCTGTTTTTAATACCTAAGTACTAAAACGACGTCGTTTCATTTAGTAATTTCAAAAAAAAAA
Source organism: Rubia yunnanensis (assembly GCA_037428765.1). Taxonomy (NCBI): domain Eukaryota; kingdom Viridiplantae; phylum Streptophyta; class Magnoliopsida; order Gentianales; family Rubiaceae; genus Rubia; species Rubia yunnanensis. Next base: position 67,716,363 of record CM075064.1, read on the forward strand.
TTCGATTAGGGAATTGGATTGGGCCAATACCAAGCCCAATCCAATAACCCAAGCCAAAACCCTTCTATATCAGCTGGAGGCGAGAACCACTGAGCAACAGCAAGCAACGCCTCTAGTTCCCGCCCCTGCTCAGCCCGTCAGCAGCTACAGCCGAGCCGTCCGCCGCCGCGCCACCGCAGTCCGCCACCGCCGTCCGCCACCGCCGCCTCTCCAAACCACGGTAAGTCGGTAACCACAACCGGTATACTTCTTCTCTTTATGCTAAGATTTATTAATTTTAGAGTTTATTCTCTTTTTTATTTATTTCTTCAAAACTTAAATATATGTGGACATGATTTTTAGATTGGATGTTGAATTGAATTTATATGGTTGTATTATATATGATTGTTGAAATTTAGTTGAATTGCATATTTGAATTTAGTTGAAATGTTGAATTGCATATTTAGTTGGAATTTAGTTGAAATTTAGTTGAAATTATAATTGTTTGATTTATTTTGTATAATTTTATGTGAAAATGAAATTGTCAATTTGTCATAATCGGTTTATGGAATTATCAATTAGGGATATTTGTTAAATTGAATTTAGATGAATATGATTTTATAAATTTTTTGTTATCTCAATTTGTTATTGTTTCGTAACTCTTTTAGATTTTTTAAAAATAAATCAATTTGTTATTGTTATCTCAAATTTTTTTGTTATTGTTATTGTTTCCCAGGGACGGAACCAGAAAAATTTTCCCGGGGGCGAAAATTTTTCAGCCTCCCCTGAAAAATTATTCTAGTTCCGCCCCTGAAAACATTCAAAGCACAAATCAGGAAGAACATGAAGCAGCAAAAAAATTGTAAACCATGTGCATTTCTGAACCAGCAATAATCAGGTGCATTTCTAAACCAGCAACAACATGAACTAGCAAGTACATGAACCAGCAATAATTAAGAACCAACAATGTAACTGTAAACCAGGTGCATTTCTAAACTAGCAAGAACATGAACCATCAACATTTGTAAAACTAAGAACCATCAAGTACAAGAACTAGGTGCATTTGTAAAACTGAGAACCAATAAGAACGAGAACCAATAAGAACAAGAACCAAATGCATTTGCAAAACTGGGAATCAACAAGAACTAAAAAGTATAAGAACCAGATGCATTTGTAAAACTGAGAACCCACAAGAACAAGAAGGAAGTGCATTTGTAAAACTGAGAACCCACAAGAACAAGAAGGAAGTGCATATGTAAAACTGAGAACCAATAAGAACATGAACCAGCAATAATCAAGAACCAGATAAAAACATATCACCACAACAATCGTAAAAATTCCAAAATGAAACATATAAGCATGGTAGTATAGCAGAAATGGAATGGAGCAAAACATAGCAGTAGACATATTCCCCAAAACCCTTATTAAAATAGAATGGAACATAACATAAATGGAGGTATGACACATAAAATGAACCAGATCTTTCACAAAAATTAACACTAGACATGCACCTCAGTCTCTGATATGCAAACCAGCACCACACATGAACTTTAACCACCACACATGCACCTCAGTCTCTGATAAGAAAAAAAAAAAAAAACCACCACACATGAACATGAACTAAAAACCGACACCAGATATGAACATTAAGCAAAAAGTAGCATTGCACATGAACAATAACCAAAAAACAATAACAATATCATATCTAGTAAACTAAATGAAATGGAGAGAAGGTTCTATATCACCATTTGAAGGGAAGATCTGATATTCAGCCTCACAGCTTTTGCTCAACTGAACAGGCAATGAGGCCATTAATTTAACACTGTAAATGGGAGGCCATCGCCGCGCCTCTCAAAGATAGTATTTATAATCCCAAATTACGGCTAACTACTAAATAGTAGCTAGTGGTAAGATGGGGTCGTCCACGAGGAAAATGGGGTTTTTAACAAGTGTTAAAGCGTAGTTAAAGAACATATGAAGAAGTCACTCTACGTGTGCGGTAACAAAGTTGGGGGGTTTTTGGTTTTTGAAAACACTCCGACTACTTTAAACTACTAAATTAACAAACGATTAAAATGAACAATGCAAATACGATCACAAATAGCACAAATAATGTAACTAAGATTATGACAAGTCTTAGGCACAATTGGTTTACATTTCTAGTCATCCTTTGATCATCAATTAATTATCCTATTTTTATTCATTAACCACATATTGTGGAGAACTTTTCAACAACTTTCAAGTGAAGACATTTCTCGCCCCTCCACTGGTAAAATGGTAAATAGAAAACCGTGGAACGTTTAGGCGGGTGACTTGAAAGTGCACCCTCCCGTACTACAATGTGGATCCTACAAATATTCTAGCAAATTACAATGCGAAATATCAAGATCAGACAACGAGATGTGAAGAATTGAGCGGCCCGCAAAAAAATACTGAGCATAGCGAGGTTTTTGATGATCGCCTGCACCAAACGACACGGACCGCAGATCAGAAGTGCAAAAACAACCATTTTGACACGGGTCACGCCAAATGCCACGATCCACGCCAAAGAAGACGATGCGGACTGGCCCAGATCACACTGCCCGCGCAAAAGGAGACAACGCAGACCGCAACATAGTGGATCAAATAGGCTGCGCCAGATCTGGCTTCCCGTGCCAGCACAGACCAAGTACGAGGCGTGGACTGCACCATCCGTGATGGTCTGCGCCAAGCAGCGGCTCACACTTTTGGCCTATTTTGGGCCTATTTTTAGGCCCAATCCCATACTGCTATAAGTATAGCCTTAGTCTTCTAGGGTTAAAGACTTTTGACATTTTTTAGATTCTACTCTTGTAATTTGGAAAGCATTCTAGAGAGAGAAATAGTCTCTCTTCTTTCTTTCTTTCCTTTTTATTTTGCTTTCATCCTATGATGTGGAATTCAAATATTTATTTGAATTCCATATCTAGGGAGTAGTTTCCATAGCTTGGGGATAATTGTATTCATGTATTAATTTATGCTTTTGCGAGATTCTTAGTTCATCATAATTATTGTGCTTGTGATATTATTATGACTTGTTCTTGAATGTTAGAATTACATGAATAGTACACTCCATTAGCACACACTCTAGTAAATATTCATATTGGTGCAAATATTGATACCCCCAGGGGAAGAGAAACCTCAGATGTGTTATAGGTAACAGGGTACGGGTCCGCGTGGGTGTGTGAACGGAGGTTTTTTTTGAGCATTGCTATGCTATGTTGCCAGCACACCAGTCTTAGCTGATAAAGTGAAGTATTCTGATGGGTTACAGGTAGAGATAGTGAAAAGTAGCAAGCTAGGTTGTAAGAGGCCCTAGTATCATAGATGAGGTGCCTACTTCCCTTTGCCTCATTCATAGGCCTACGGAGTAGAGTATCCATGGTGGAGCGCTCAGGATGTAATTGTACGGTAGAGAAACGGACCTACAACAATGGACGGACCTTGTTGTACTCCACTAATTACGGAGGCGGTGCCAATGGATGGTTGCAAGAGCACCCGACGTGACAGGTACGGAGAAGTGTATGTCATCGACCACACCGCATGTTATGAGTACTAGATTAGGTTTGTCTAAATCTCACATGTGAATGAATCGAGGATCGAAGCATTAAATCAACCATGTTACGCAAGCTTTTCCCCAAGTGTTTAGCTAGTATAATTTACGTGCTTTTTACTTTCGTGTTTTGTAGTTGTTAATTGAAAAACCAAACCCCCATGTTAACCATACTATCTATTCCTAGCAACACATATAGATTGACAACCCGGACGTAGTTGTGTGTGATTGACTTTTAAGCCCTAGCATCTCTGTGGACACACCCAGAGTGTACCGCTAACTACCCTATCAGTAGCATAGTATTGAGTTGGGTGCAGAACTATAAATTTTATCTTTAACCTCTTTGATCTCAGCCTCTGCTTGGGTTTATTAGCTACAATTAACGACCTTGATTGGAGGCGGGTCAACCATCTTAGTCTAATGCATTAATCAAGCACAAAATAGGATAATCCAAGTCTCACAAATTCATACAGGAAATGCTTACCAATTGCACCCAAGAGTATATTTAGCCTAGATAACTAAAACCCATAACAAATCTATAAGAATTCATCAAAGAGATGCAAAAACTAAGAAAAGAAAAACTAGGATTTTTGAAGGGGAAAATTCAGATAAGAGTAATGGAAGAGAGAGGGATGGGAGGCTAAAATGTGAGAACTAAATATAGCCCAATCCTTCTGCTGCGGGCTGCAATGCCTAATCTGTCATCTTCTTATTTCCATCGCCATGGGTGAACAACTGATCCATTTTGAGAGTTCTTGTAGTTGTTTTTATAGTACCCGTGAAGACGAATCCAATGGTACCACCCTCGGAGGCTGGTTCTTCTTAGATCATTCCCAGAACTGGGTTCAAACTTTCGGATCACAATTCATTCGCTTCTTTATCTTTCTTCTTCAACACTTCTATCTTCTACAACGTTTTGACTCGTTGCCTTCAATCTTCTACCATCCTTGAGAACGACCTTCACTAAACTACTCCAAAGTGCTTACAAGTAATCTACAAATTAAGATCACAAAAAGGAATCTAGATGCTCATAAGGACCAAAATTTCATTAGACTCAAAATAGGTTACAAATTGAAGGATTTAGATACGTAAACTGAAAACGGTTATCTAAACCCCTTATAATGTAAACGTACCTAAATCTAAAAATATTCTAACAAAAAGATAAGAAAAGAGATGTTAAATGCTTCAAAAAATACATGCATTTGAAATCTCATCAGGAAATATCAATGGATCAAAGGAAAAAAATATCAACACCTATGAAATGAACATATATACAGGCTGAAACAGCAAAAAAAGGTTTAACACGTATCTTTATCCAAGAAATGATTTGATGGTTGTAGCAACTTTGTTCAATCAAGTCCGAAAAGTTTTGTGCAGGAACAACTTCTACATTACAGAGTAAATTTATAGCTAAACGGGGTGTTTATCACATAAACAAACAATTAAATTAAAATATTTTTTGTTAAAAATAAATTATAATCATTTCAAAAAATAAATGTAGAAAATATTTTTACCAAAATTTTAATAAATTAATACATAATTTAACTATTAAGAAAATAAAAAATTAGACTCAATAAATAAGGGTATGGCATGTATCACACCCTTATCATCTAACCCACCAAATAAGGAAGTGCATGCTTCAGCCCTCAACAGATGCTTCAGCCTTGAATAGATGCAGTCATGGTGATGTTTTATTTTCTACAATTTTTAAAATTTTATTTTGGCTACATCAGCAACCCCTTGAGATGGGTTGGTGACAAACATGGACTAAGAAACAACCCACAGGCTCAAAGCTCCAAAAAGTCAAACAACCAATATCGAAAGACCTATATTCAAAGATATGACAAAATAGAAGTAAGAAGTCCAATTTATCAAAGGCCAGTACCTATACGTTTGAATCAAAAATAGATTGAGAAGATTAATTTGGTGAAACCAATACTTGAAAGTCTAAATAGACTCAGCACCCAAAGAAAAAACTCAAATGCACGAAGGTTATATCAATTGCCTGAAAACTATTACTCAAATGCTTATACAAGAAAATCCTAAATGTCAAACCCAATGGGCCTAAGGCCAACCTTAATGAATGAATTAGCAACTTACATCCTTCCTCATTGTTAGGGCATTGCTAAATAACCCACTATATTTTACTAGCGTACGCCATAATACCGCATAATTAGTTTATCACCACAAAATCGCTGAAGACTATACACTTCTTGTCATCTTGTCCAAGTGTTATTGGTAAGTTGATGTTACCAGTGGCCATTTAGCCTTTCTTGTAAAGCCGACTGTTGAGGATGTTGACAACCTGAGATCTTGTCTTTTGAATCCCACTTTGTCGAATCAGTCTACAAACAGTAATTCCATTGTACTTCCATCTTCTACAAAACCCGATGTACCTCGGAGTCACATGTCCTTGTTGTATTTACTACAGGATCGTTATGAGGTGATGTGGTAGGGAGTGCGTCTTCTTCACTAACATTATTACTTCGCTTGGTGGTGTTCTTTTCTTAACAGACTCTTGTGGAGGTGGTACCTGTGCTTGTGCTTTCTATGCATTGACAGACATTGTCCTAGTAGACCCGTGGATTGCATAAATGACATTTTCTAGGACAACGTTACCGATGTTGTTGCCTAGATCCATAACTCCTGTCATCTTGGTTTTTGGTTTCGCATGGTTCTTGGTTGTTAGTAGGGTCTTGTCACTAGTATAGGTAGTGGATCCCCCTGATTGGTTTTCTTCTCTTCTATACTGAGCCAACTGTCCTTGTTGCATTAAGTCCTTTGTCTGACTCCTTAAGCCATTGCAGCTGTTTGTGCTATGCCCATGATCCTTGTGAAAATTACAATGATAATCCATGGATTTTTTCTCTGTTGGAGCTCTTAAGGGGTTAGGGTCTCTAAATAGTTCCCTATGGTTTTGCTAGATATCCCTCTGGGATGTGGTTAGTGGAGTTTTGGTGATGGGTGATTGATCCAGTGCTGGTTCTCTTCTCATTGAGAGTATGCCCACTCTCCATTTTTTGGATCATTCTGTGCTTAATGGATTGTCTTGACAGGCGCGGGCGGTTGTCGCGCCCGCGCGCCAAAAGTTAATTTATAAGCCCTCAATGCTTACTTTCTACAACTAGGTAGATAGTGGCAAATCGGGGTCGTCCAATGAGAAGAGGGATCTTCCTAAGCGTCTAAGCACACAAATGGTTGATATACTAGGCTAGGAGTAAATATATATACACACACTTAAAAGCAAGTAAAGGGGGGGGGTTGGTTGGTTGGTTTCCTAAGTTAACAAAGATAACTAGCAACGTCAAGTGACTATGCTAATCATCAAACGAAACTAAAGAAAAGGGGTTTTAAACTACAAAGGTAAAATGCCTTGGGGGCAACGGATATCCACTTCCACATCTAATGTAGTTCATCGAATCATTCACACATTCCATCATATAGCATTCATGACCCAACGCTCACACACCCCATCTAGCAAGTACCACAACACACACACCACAAGGAGTTCTAAGTTCATGCTCACAGATCTTCATGCAAAGGCGCTACGGAATTCGTCACGTTCCTACACCTAAGCAATTCAACCACACAAGCACTCCCTATGCTCAAACCACTCATGGCACACATGCAGTGAAACACACCGTCAAGAATACATAAACGCCAAATAACAAATGCTTCAAGAATGAATTTAAATCATCTATCCAATACTTCGACTACTTGTCGTGGAGACTAAACTCCTATCCTTCTTAGTTCGTAGTTTGCGAGAGTGAGTTCGACATCTCTCGTCAAACCTCACCAATGACTCCCGAGTCGCGACCACGACTCAAGGTGTCATTGGTGGCATTTAGCACGAAGGACCAACAAGCTTGGCAATGCCTATGACCACTACACCGTGACTAAGCATTAAACCAATTCATGCAATTACACGAGATTGGATGAACGTGCAACGCACATTCATCCGCGAGCATATGACTCTCTCGTTTGCTACACAAACGAACATGACGAAGAGTTCGACATCAATCACATTCGCCTAGCACATTGTCAACACACTAACACAATCAAAAGCTCTAATTCACACTCTCACATTACTAACAAGAACAGGGGGGAAATTAACCCAAATCCCCCAAACCCTAGCTAGCAATTGATACAAGCATTCATATCATCAAGCTCTCAATAACATCAATGTAATCAACAATTAACATTCAAAGCACAATAAATGCACAATAGCAAAAACACCAAATAGATAGATAGAAATGAATCTCAATACATAGAAGTGGAAGCTTCAATCCATAGCTCCCAAGTACAAGAACTACTCTAGAACAACAAAAGACATAATTAAACTAAGAGAAAGCTAAGAAAAGAAAGAAGAGAAAAAACCTAGAATTTTCGCCCAAAACCAGAGAGAAAAGCGGGCTGGAAAAGCTGGAGAAGAAGAGGGAAAGAGATGGTATTTATAGTGCAAAGAAAATAAGAATGATTTCTGGCCGCCCGTTGGTCGCGACTCGCGACGGGGTTCGTCGCGACTCGCGACGGTGTTGGTCGCGAGGTCGCGACTCGCGATGGTGTCGCGACGGCAGCCACAGTTTTGCATTGTTTCTTTGTCTTCTTCATAGCCATCCTTCTCACTCTTCAAGTCTTCAACAGCTCCAAAATGGTCTTCAACGGCCTCCGGTCTTCATGTCTTCGAAGTGAGTATCCAAAAGTCTTCGAAAGTATAGTCTTCAATGCCTTCCGGTCTTCGTTGCTTCCGTGTTCTTCCCTTGTCACACAAAATCCACTTAAAAGAGGTAAAAGAGTACAAAGTTGCTTTTACCTCTCCTAAGTGAATTTCAAGGTAAAACACAAGCTCTCGATAATAAAAGAGCACAAAAGTGATCCTAAATACTACTAAATAATGCGCCTAAAATGGACACATCAAACCTCCCCACACTTAAACCTTACTCGCCCTCGAGTAAGAAAAGATTTAAGCATACGGAGGAAATGGCATATCCACATCCTAAAACCCCCAAAATAACCACACAAAATGGACACATCAAACCTCCCCACACTTAAACCTTACTTGCCCTCGAGTAAGAAAAGATCTAAGCACACGGAGTAAATGATATATCCCAAAACCTAAACTAATCCCCCAATCAAAGCCTCACAAAAACTCTCAATATCAAAAATCCCAAAATAAAAGCTCACATGAGAATTTTTTCACACACACATCCCCAATCCTAAATCCAACCAAACCTACCACTTATCAATTCACTACCCATAAAACATATTTAACAGCCCAGAATTGATATTCCCAGAATCCAATGACACAAAATGAAGCTAAAACCACAGAGGAAGTTTTAAACACATGCTTCACTTAATGCCAATATATCAACCAAAAACGAAGTAGAAAGAGATAAGGAATTTCATAACCACACTTCGTTTCCTAACCCACTAAGCTACCCAATCCCAAGAGGTCTAAAGATATTGAGCTACCCGATCCATCCGTGTGACAACCGCAACCTTATGACTCCAACGCCGGCAAATGAGTGAAATCATAGCATTTTTCAATTTCTCTCGCTTTCTCTCATTTTGCCTAGGAGCTCTTTCGAGTTTTCATCCTAGCCACACATCATGTTTCTTTAGCTCACATCTCACCTTTTTCCGCACATTTTAGCCTCTCATTTTTGCCTAGGCCGCCCTTTAAGGGTTTTCGACCTATCCGGGCCCCCAATGTTGCCTAAGTTACCCTCTCGGGTTTTCAACTTAGCGGGTTTTCTTTTTCTTTTTTTTTCTTTTTCCAATTTTTTTTCTTTTTTTTTAATATTTTTTTTCTCATCTTTTTCCAATGAAAAGTAGCAAAAAGCATTCCAAAATAATCTAGCATGCATATGAGTCCTCTAACCCCTCACCACACTTAAAACATTACATTGCCCTCAATGTAAACACGTAAGGCAAGAACAATAAAAATCAAGGTAAGGGAGTTAGAGTGACACCCGTATCTCCGCAAATTCACCGGTGATATGGCGATATCCAAGTACTTGGATGGTCCCGAGATAGGTTTCGGAACCGGAAGGGTGAGCAAAAATACCGTAGAAGAACTCACCCCTCGAGAAAAGCATTGTCTCCATAGCGCCGTTTGATCAAGACTACACCACGAAGAACACATTAAACTCACAAGTACATAAGGATATGTAATACTAGGTTTAGCATCAAGAGTTAATAACCATAGTATTGTCAAAGAACAACCAATCAACCCTCAATCACCACTATAAGATTATGCATGAAAAATATCCAACATATATTGACATGTATACAAGCATCATTATAGGATAAGAACTTACGATCACAATGATGTAGTCGGCATACTACAATCAATAAATGTACTATAAAGATGCAAGAATGTTCATATGCCAATATATGTAGGATGGTGGAAGAAATGAGAGGTATGTGATGTTCTTGGGAGTGTTGGGTGGAGAAGAAGGAAGGATTATGCAATGTTTAAAATCATTTGGAAACTTGGAAGCTTGGAAACTTGAAATCCGGGCTCAAAAAATTTTCAAAAGTTACTGAGCACGTCGCGACTCGCGACGAGGTTCGTCGCGACTCGCGACGTCAGCGCGACTCGCGGAAAGTAGAGTTCTGGAGCTCAAAATGTTCTGAGCTCGTCGCGACTCGCGACGAAGGGTGTCGCGACTCGCGACGAAGGGTGTCGCGACTCGCGACGAGCCTCGCGACGAGCCTCGCGAAGTCATCGCGACTCGCGGAAAGTGGAGTCCGGGAGCTCAAAATTTTCTGAGCTCGTCGCGACTCGCGACGAAGTAGGTCGCGACTCGCGACGAGCCTCGCGAAGTCATCGCGACTCGCGGAAAGTGGAGTCCGGGAGCTTAAAATTTTCTGAGCTCGTCGCGACTCGCGACGAAGTAGGTCGCGACTCGCGACGAGCCTCGCGAAGCCATCGCGACTCGCGGGAAGTTGAGTCCGAGAGCTCAAAAGTTTCTGAGCTCGTCGCGACTCGCGACGAAGTGTGTCGCGACTCGCGACGAGCCTCGCGAAGTCATCGCGACTCGCGGAAAGTTGGTGCTGGGAGTGGTTTTTGCTCCCCTGTTCGTCGCGACTCGCGACGAAGCCCATCGCGACTCGCGACGGCAGGGTATCCCAGTCTTAAAATTTTTTCGTTTTCTTACCAACTGTCCAAGCTTGCTTCCCTCGTTCATTGATCTCGTTCCTTCATCTCCTTCATTTCAATGCACTTCATGTTGCTACAAAATCACAGAAAAACATGCCATAAAAAGAACAAAACAAAACAACAAAAACTAAGAAACAAAAACTAAAAGAAACAAAAACTAAAAGAAATGCCGAATTTATTTAACGTCGTCGGCACGACGAAGCTCCGTATTTTTAAGGTCATCGGCACGACCCTAATGTTATCCGTATGGTGAAGGCTTGAAGCTCTTCACCATGAGCATCCAAAATAAGAGAGGTGGGGGCACAAAACCTTCAAGAGGAAAGTCTTGTGGAGGTGGAGATGGTTCAAAGGGAATTAAGTGGTTAGGGAGCTTAGGATAGTCTTTTGGCTCCTCTCTCGTTTCCCTCAAAACTTCCGAAAATATTAGAGTTGGTTCACTAGGTGGGAGAAGGGGTGACAATGCTAATGGATAATGTAGCACTATCACCTCTTCCTCCATTTTTCTATCCTCTACAACCAACTCCTCATCCCTTTCAAACTCAAAATCATTTTTATTGGTGACTCCACTCACCGAATCATCGAGTTCAAGTTGGGATGGTGTGCTTTCGGAATCACGAGCTTCCATTCGGGCCAATACCTCTAATATGTTCCTCACATGCCCCTCAATGGCCTCAACACTAGAGGAGAGCTGGGTATCCGGCTCCTCACTAGTAAAGGAGTTCAAGTTTGCTATGGTATTTAAGACATCCTCACGTGTCAAACTTGAACTTCCTTGTTGGGCTTGGTTTTGGGGTATGGTATAGGGTGGTGATGGCCAACTAGGTTGCTCGTAATATTGGTTTTCCGGCTCATTCTCATACCACAAATCCGGACTACCACTCCATTCCGGATTGTAAGAGTTGTGGTATGGATAGCATTCCTGAGCTTCTTGCCCTTGAAAACCAATATCTCCTACCTCTGGATAGCACTCTTCATAGTACCCATGGTTTTGGAAACCAAGAGTTCTTTCTCGGTCATAGTGCTCTTCCCACAACAAAGGGCAAGATTCGGTAGGATGATCGGAATGACACATCCTACAAAACCTTGCTTGTTGAGCCTCTCTTCTCATCATGAGTTCCCTCAAGGTGAGACGCTCCATTAAGAAAATTTTTTTTTTCAAAAGTTCGGAATCATAGTGCAAGGATTCTCGATAAAATAAATTACCAAGAACTCGAGCAATACCTACTCCGAACAAAAACAACCACCAAGTAGTGGAAAATAAAAACAACTAGCTAATACACAACAAAATACACCTAACTACTTAAGAATAAACGCCTCTTCCCCGGCAACGGCGCCATTTTGATGGGCGCGGGCGGTCGTCGCGCCCGCGCGCCAAAAGTTAATTTATAAGCCCTCAATGCTTACTTTCTACAACTAGGTAGATAGTGGCAAATCGGGGTCGTCCAATGAGAAGAGGGATCTTCCTAAGCGTCTAAGCACACAAATGGTTGATATACTAGGCTAGGAGTAAATATATATACACACACTTAAAAGCAAGTAAAGGGGGGGGGGTTGGTTGGTTGGTTTCCTAAGTTAACAAAGATAACTAGCAACGTCAAGTGACTATGCTAATCATCAAACGAAACTAAAGAAAAGGGGTTTTAAACTACAAAGGTAAAATGCCTTGGGGGCAACGGATATCCACTTCCACATCTAATGTAGTTCATCGAATCATTCACACATTCCATCATATAGCATTCATGACCCAACGCTCACACACCCCATCTAGCAAGTACCACAACACACACACCACAAGGAGTTCTAAGTTCATGCTCACAGATCTTCATGCAAAGGCGCTACGGAATTCGTCACGTTCCTACACCTAAGCAATTCAACCACACAAGCACTCCCTATGCTCAAACCACTCATGGCACACATGCAGTGAAACACACCGTCAAGAATACATAAACGTCAAATAACAAATGCTTCAAGAATGAATTTAAATCATCTATCCAATACTTCGACTACTTGTCGTGGAGACTAAACTCCTATCCTTCTTAGTTCGTAGTTTGCGAGAGTGAGTTCGACATCTCTCGTCAAACCTCACCAATGACTCCCGAGTCGCGACCACGACTCAAGGTGTCATTGGTGGCATTTAGCACGAAGGACCAACAAGCTTGGCAATGCCTATGACCACTACACCGTGACTAAGCATTAAACCAATTCATGCAATTACACGAGATTGGATGAACGTGCAACGCACATTCATCCGCGAGCATATGACTCTCTCGTTTGCTACACAAACGAACATGACGAAGAGTTCGACATCAATCACATTCGCCTAGCACATTGTCAACACACTAACACAATCAAAAGCTCTAATTCACACTCTCACATTACTAACAAGAACAGGGGGGAAATTAACCCAAATCCCCCAAACCCTAGCTAGCAATTGATACAAGCATTCATATCATCAAGCTCTCAATAACATCAATGTAATCAACAATTAACATTCAAAGCACAATAAATGCACAATAGCAAAAACACCAAATAGATAGATAGAAATGAATCTCAATACATAGAAGTGGAAGCTTCAATCCATAGCTCCCAAGTACAAGAACTACTCTAGAACAACAAAAGACATAATTAAACTAAGAGAAAGCTAAGAAAAGAAAGAAGAGAAAAAACCTAGAATTTTTGCCCAAAACCAGAGAGAAAAGCGGGCTGGAAAAGCTGGAGAAGAAGAGGGAAAGAGATGGTATTTATAGTGCAAAGAAAATAAGAATGATTTCTGGCCGCCCGTTGGTCGCGACTCGCGACGGGGTTCATCGCGACTCGCGACGGTGTTGGTCGCGAGGTCGCGACTCGCGATGGTGTCGCGACGGCAGCCACAGTTTTGCATTGTTTCTTTGTCTTCTTCATAGCCATCCTTCTCACTCTTCAAGTCTTCAACAGCTCCAAAATGGTCTTCAACGGCCTCCGGTCTTCATGTCTTCGAAGTGAGTATCCAAAAGTCTTCGAAAGTATAGTCTTCAATGCCTTCCGGTCTTCGTTGCTTCCGTGTTCTTCCCTTGTCACACAAAATCCACTTAAAAGAGGTAAAAGAGTACAAAGTTGCTTTTACCTCTCCTAAGTGAATTTCAAGGTAAAACACAAGCTCTCGATAATAAAAGAGCACAAAAGTGATCCTAAATACTACTAAATAATGCGCCTAAAATGGACACATCATGTCTTTTCTTCCTTTATTCAGATGAATTTTTCTACCACCTTTTGGAGGTCTCTTGGGCTGTCCGACATGTCTGCTATGAGTTTCTTGTAAAACTCTTCTGATCTCATGCCATTCATGAATGCTCCTAACAACATTTTGTGTATGAGATCCTTGACCTCTAGACTTTCTGTGATGAAGCGATCGTGGTAATCTGCAATGCTCTTCTCGTTTCATTGTGAAATGTTTATCAAGTCCGCGAATATTTTTGTGCACTTCTGTTTTAGGTAGAATCTACCCATGAACTGATATGATAACTGGCTCTAGCTTCATATACGTTTATTGGGTAGGTTGTCATGCCAAACTATTGTTGTTCCTGCTAGGAAAATTGGGAAGGCTTTGCATACCAATTTGATGGGTGCATCTCAAAACCTCATACTTGTCTGTAGGAGTGCAAGAATTATTTTGGGTCAGTTTTTACGTCATACGACTTAAGGTGGGTTGGTTTGCTTAAATCCTTTTGGCATTGCAAAGTTCTACAAGCTTTCTGTTAGCGGTGAGTGTTCAACTTCATCTTCGACATTGTATTCCATATCCTCCATTTGAACGTCACTGCTTTTGTTTGTCTTCTTCTTTCCTTCTTAGTTTTGCTTGTTCTTGCCATGAATCCTTTGGTCCATGGTGGAGTTAAAGAATTGCTTGCATAGCTGCTCTCTGTTAGCTTCTAAGAAAGCTGTGAAGCCCTTTTTTTTCTTTGTCAATGTGTGGCGAGGACTCCTGCTCATCATCAGAATCCTGAAGGTCCTCTATATTTGCTGGAGGAGTTGTTTTTGGTAGAGTTGGAGGTGGTGTTGACTCTATCGCTTCTCTATGACTGCTAGCCTAGCTCCTAATCATCATGGTTCAGGGAAAATAATTGACCTAATATTTTGGTTCCCACGGACGGTGCCATTGACGTGGTTTGGACTTCTAGAACAACAATGACATTGGGTTGGAAGAAGAGCTCCTACAAGAATCTCACGGATTATATCTGGGGGAAAGTCTCCGATGGTCAAGTCAATTTTTATTGTTGAATGCTAGAATGCTATTGAGATACCTACCTTGGTTCTTTCATCTGGCTTCCATTTATAAGGCTATTTTTCCTATATTCCCGGTTGTTTGTTTCCATGTTGAATAAGCTGACTTACCAGCTATCATGGGCCATGATTCCTAATTCGTGGCTATTGCGATACGTCACACGAGGTTACCTCTCATGAGGTGGTCTCCTTGGTTTGCTATACATGATGCCTTACTTTCTTGCCTTTCCTGCATACTTATCTCTCCTATACCACTTAGGTTTCTAAAATGAACATAGAGAAGATGTTGGTCACATCTTGGATTGAATTCAAATGGTTATTTCAACACGAGTCCAATACCAGATTGGTGTATGTAACTATTTGGCCGATAATATAAACAAAGAGACGATATCATACTTTTGTCGATTTTAAGTCGACTGGTGATATGGCTAAGAAGCAGATATGAAGTCAAAATATGTTAGTGGATAGATAGTCAATATCGATTACCTCTCAGATTGAAATCAACTGGTTGAATGAGCATATCACCAATATCAAGTACGTATCAATAAACAACCAAATGATTATATAAAGAAGTATACGCTCATATCAGTATCAAGTCGGCTGGTCCTACAAAAAGGAGACTGTGTGTAGTCAACGTCGATTTCTCAAGCTCACCGATATCCGCTGGGGTTCTACTTTGTACTAGCGCCATATATAAATTAAAAAACCCCCCCAAATAATCAATTTTCAATTCATTTCAAGCAAACCCAAAGAGAGAGAGAGAGAGACGAATTCGACTCGAACGAAGGCACAACCTCTTGCCAGCATATTGCACAAAATCAAATCGAGCCAACCATTTTCACCCTTTATCTTTACCGATCGGCCACCGACGTCCCTTGCCTGACGTCCGTTCAATCACCAGATCCTCCTTGCCGCATTCTCCAGCGAATTGCAACAGAAAATGTTTCAACCAAAGGTTAACCGAAGTCGACTCAAACCCTAAACTCGGATTAACCGAAGTTTGATTTGCTTGTGTAAGATGTTATTTGTATCATCATGATATCAGCATTGTATATGTGCAATGTCATCTTTGCCACCACGATGACCTAAGCATATATACATATATGCCCCCACAAACAATTTTGCTGAACAAAGTTAACATAATTTTAATGTGTGAAGATGAAGAGATCATAACTAGATCATGGGATTGGAAATCGATGAATGGTGGGTAGAAGTGGGGTTTGGAGAAAGAAAGTAGCGGAGTATTATTAAAATGGAAAACATCGTTATTAAAAGGGTTAAGAATGGAAAGGTGACAAGCTTTTTCCTGCAAAAAGTCAAATAGGCCCAATATATCATCCATTATAATGATTCTTTTCACCCCCTTTGAGGTAGAGATGTGCAGCCAAGATTCATCATCATTGGTGATCTGGATATCTTTGTTTATGGTGAGAAAAGAAAGTCTAGATTATTTTTAGAATTAAAACCCCAATAAGTTTTGCAATTAATTATTTAAACCTTTTAATTTCGTGCATCTCACTTAACACTCCTTCTGATCCTCTATCTATGTTTTTAAAATTTTTTTTTTTCAAAGCATGTTTAACTATTGAAAATGGGTTTACATTATGAGTTACTCTAGAACATGTACTAGCATTTTTCAACATTTCACCAAAAAAAAATTAATTTATATTTTTATACTTATGCAACAATAACAAAATAATGTATTTTGGAGTAATGAATAATGGAGTAATACAATTTTTGGCCACATTGTAATTTTTTAAAATTGTGTAGAAGTAATCAATGTTAACTTTCGAGACCCTTTTGCTCACCCATACATGCCCAAATTTCAAAGTCACAATTTTATATTATTGAATTTCATTTTGGTGTCACCGATTTCGCGATTCGACAACTCCAACTTTCTTAGAGGGACCTAAGTGCAAACTGTAAAAACTTTACTCGTAACTCCAAATTAAAATTTGCTCGAAGGTGATGCTACCCTGTACACCCATTGTATTTTCCATGTACGTAACAAAATATTTATCAACAATCGAGCATAAGAACATATCTGCAATCATTTTTTATTTCACTTTCTTACTTCTATCAACTTTAAATTACTCTAAAACATGTATTAGCGCTTTCCAACATTTTACCAAAAAAATTATTTATTTAATATTTCTATATTTAGGCAAGAATAACAAAAATAATGTATTTTAGAGCAATGGATAATGGATTAACACAATTTTGGGCCAAAGAGTAATTTTTCAAAAATGTGTAGAAGAATTCAATGTTGACTTTCAAGGCCCTTATGTTCACCCATACATGCCCACGTCAAAAAATTGCAATCGTACATTATTGAATTGCATTTTGGAATCGTCAATTTTGTGATTCGACAATCCCAATTTTCTAGGAGGGGCCTAAGTGCAAAAAGCAAAAGCTTTACTCGTAACTCCAAATGGAAATCCACTTGAACGTGATGATACCCTATACACCCCCATTGTAGTTTTCTAGTCCGTAACGGAATATTTATCAATAATTGGACACATCAACATATCTGTAATCCTTTTCAATTCCCTTTTCTTACTTCTAAGCAATCAACTTTAAATTACTATAGAACATGTACTAGCGCTTTCCAAGATTTCACCAAAAAATATTTGTTATCTATTTCTATATTTATGCAAGAATAACAAAAATTGTGTAATTTGGAGAGAAGGATAATGTCGTAACATTTTTTTTGGCCATAGCATAATTTTCCATAAATATGTTAGAGGCGCTTTTGTGCCTACTATCTTAGTTGAATAACAGTGTTGAGTATTCATTGAATTCAATTCACTTTTTTAAAATATTCTAGTGCATTTTTGTGTTGTACTCCATCTATTTTGTTATTTATGACACACTTACTATAAATGGATATTTTCTTTTATTTGACACTCTTTCCATTTTTGGCAAGATTCTTTCAATTTCATCAACTCATTCTACTTTTTACTTTATATATTCAATTTCATCTACTCATTTTCTTCACCTAAATCCAAGCACCTAAACCTATAGTGACATAAATAGAAAAAAAGAGGGAGTATTAAATATTCCGATTCTATTTTTTTAATAAAAAACTAGTGGGGTCCCACCATGCATTGTGCAGTGCTATTAATTAAAAAAATTAGGATTACTTTTATCTACTTTTTTTGTCTTACATTTAAATTTAAAATAATAAATTTTATTTACAATTTTGAAGTTTAGTCATCTGAGGAAAAGTATGAGTAATGAATTAAAATAATTAGTTCACTTAGAAATAGTTACATATTAAATACAATAAAAATATAACAATTAAAACCAATAATATAGCGATGAGTGTTCAACGGTGCGATTTCACAAACTAAAAAGTGCGATTGCGCCGGCCATGAAACGAGGAAGGGGACGGCCGAGGAAGAAGGTGTCTCTAACCACGGTGGAGTAGTGTGGCTTGGTGAGGGAGGGGAGCGTGGAGGCTCCTAGCATGGAATTGGAGGCGGATCGGGAGGAGGAGAGCAAACTGAAGGAGATTGGTATAGCAGAAAATCACGGGGAAGTTTCAATTGCTCAACCGGTAAGACCTGAAATCCCTGCCCCTATTAATACTGCGATGAGATTTGAGAAGGGTAATCTATGTGTTGATGTGATTAGGGGAAATAGGATACCGATGAATGGTATGAACATGGAATTCTCTGCTCCAAAAATGGTGAATGGGGAGATTGAGGTGGAAATAGAACCTTGTGATGTAGAGTCAAAATTAAAGTACTGGGAGACTGCCCTAATTATGTATCTTATAGGAGGGGAGCTGACCATGAATGCTGTTAAACGTTTTATGTTTAGTAATTTGGCTTTTGTAGAGAATCCGGAGCTGCTTTATAATGATGAAGGCTATTTTGTGATTAAGTTCAAAAGTAAGATGGATAGGGAGGAGGTTATGAAGAAGGGCCCTTACAAAATTTATGGAATGACTATGTTTCTCCATCTGTGGAAGGCTAAGTTTTCCATGAAGAAAGATATGTTGAGAACAGTTCCAGTCTGGGTGAAACTTCCTAGGCTTCCATTGCACCCGTGGGGAGTTAAAAGCTTGGGGAAAATAGGAAGTGTGATAGGAAAACCTCTATTCACAGATGAATGTACAGCTATAAAACTCAGGATTTCTTATGCCAGATTGATGGTGGAAATAGATATCTCCGAGCCAGTGCCAGAGGTGGTTAAAATCCGAGATGTTGATGGGAGTATCCTCAATCAGAAAATTGAAGTGGAGGGAAAGCCACTATTATGTGAGAAATGTCAGATTGGGGGACCCAAATGTGGGCAAGATAGCAAAAAAGTGACACAGCAATGGAAGGTTAAAGTACAGGAGAAAGCTGTGGAGCATAAAGAGGAGATAGTGAAGGATGGTAAAATAGAGACAGGGGAATCTAATGTAGCAAAAGGTACAGACTCAGCTCAATGGACTTTGGTTAAGTCTAAAAACAAAGGAAAGAGGGTCATGGAGTTGGAGCAACTTGGGATCATTGATTTCATCAATAAGAATGAGAATAGGATAATATAGCACAGAAATTTGAGCATCCTCTCAGGATTTGGAAGGATCCAGAGAAGGATCCGGGCTTAGGCCCATAATAGGTGTATGGAATGTTAGGGGGCTCAATAAGGAAGCAAAGGGGAATGAGATTAGCTCCTATCTCATTGGTCTAAAATTGGATGTTGCTGTGCTTCTAGAAACGAGGGTGAAACAGGATAAAGCTGAGGGGATCAGGAAGAAGTTTGGTGGTAAATGGAAATTTACTGATAATTATAGCAGCCACTATAATGGCAGGATTTGGGTATTGTGGGATTTCAGGAAGGTGGAGATTCAGACACATAAAATGTCCGATCAGATGATGCTAGTGGAAGTGCAGGATAAATAGGGAGCTCTGATGTACTGGATGATTGCAGTGTATGTTGAAAATCAATTGAAGATGAGGAAGAAACTGTGGAAGGAGATAGAGGGGGCTACCTCACAGGTGCATGGCCCTGTACTGGTGGTTGGAGACTTCAATAACGTTCTTACACTAAAAGATAGAATTGGAGGAAGTGAAGTGGTGGTGCAGGAATACTGGGATTTGAAGCAAATGATGCTGAGAGCAGGTTTGTTTGAATGTGAGAGTAATGGAGACTATTATACGTGGTCTAATAGGCATTTAAATGGAGTGATCTACTCTCGGATAGATAGGGCAGTAGCAAACCTGGAGTGGCTTACTAAATATCCTGAGATGGTGGTGGATAACCTGGAGCCAGGTGTTTCTAACCATGCCTTGGTCCGGATTACAATTCAAAAGGAGCTGACACCAGTGCACAAACAATTCAAGTTTCTGAATTGTTTATTGGACAGGAAGGATGTACTAAACAGAACTGGCAGAAGGAGTTTAGAGGAAGGCCAATGTTTGTGGTCTAGCATAAGCTGAAAAGGCTTCAAGGGGACATTAAGGAGCATTCTAAGTAGGTTAGTGGAGCAAAAAAGAAACTGGATGAGGAGAGGAAAAATTTGGAACTAGCTCAGAAGGCTTTGGGACATGATAGATTAATTAAGGAGAAAATTGAGGCTGTGATCAGGGGGATTGAGCTGGTCCAGAAATGGGGTGATATAGATGAATGTATAGCAAGACAGAAGGCAAAAATAGATTGGCTAAGGCTGGGAGATGTCAATAATGCCTACTTTCATTCCACAGTCAAAGGAAAAAACAAGATGATAGGATTGGAGAAGCAGGAAACAGATTCAGGGGAGCTGGTCAGTACCCAAGAGGACATGGAGGGTGAGATTCTCCAGTTCTATAAGAGGCTGGTAGGGGAGAGGGCCACAAGCTTAGAGGGAGTAAATATTGAAGTCTTAAGAAATGGAAAGAGATTGGGGGTGGATGCTAGGAAAATGCTGGTTCAGGAAGTGCAGGAGAAGGAGGTTTGGGAGACTTTAAAGAGTATTGGAGACTTAAAAGCGCCTGGCACAGATGGGTATGGAGCAAAATACTTTAAGAAAAACTGGCAGGTGGTCAGGGTAGATGTCATGGAGGTTGTCCAGGAATTTTTCAAACAAGGAAGAATGTACAGAGCAGTTAATATCACATTGGTGACTTTGATTCCAAAGCATGTTGCTGCTAGAAGGGTACGGGATCTTAGGCCTATCTCCTGTTGCTCCACACTGTATAAGATCATCTCGAAGGTCTTAACAGGTAGGCTGAGTAGAGTTATAGCAGAAGTGGTTCAGGAGAATCAGGCAGCCTTTGTACCAGGAAGGAACATCCACGACCACATTATGCTTGCATATGAACTGGTCAGGGGATATAACAGGAAGAGTGGAACTGCTAGATGCGTCATCCAAATGGATATACAAAAGGCCTATGATACTATAGATTGGAAGGCTTTGCAGGTAATCATGAGTGAATTGGGACTACTCAGACAGTTTGTGGAGTGAGTCATGATCTGTGTTTCTACAGTTAGCTATAGATATAGCATCAATGGAAAACTGACCACCTTTATTACTGCTGCAAGAGGTTTGAGGTGGGGAGATCCAATTTCCACGCTGTTATTTGTGCTGGTAATGGAGTATACGTGCAGGTGTCTCCAAGCTGTAGAAGGAAGGAAGGAGTTTAAATTCCATCCTCAATGAGAAGATATAAGATTGATGAATCTCAGTTTTGCAGATGATGTGCTCTTGCTGTCCAGAGGGAATCCGAAGTCAGTATCAGCCCTGATGCAGGCTTATAGGCAATTTGAGAAGTCAAATGGATTGGGAGTTAATCCTGCCAAATGTAAAGTCTTTTTTGGCTCAGTGGAGGAGGAACAAAAGCAAGAGATCCTAGCCATTACTAGATTTGAGGAAGGTATGCTTCCTTTCAAGTATTTAGGGGTACCACTGACCAGCAAGAAATTGACTGTGATTGCATGTCAGCCTTTGGTAGATAGAATGATTGATAAACTGAAACATTGGAGCTCTAAATTGTTAAGTTATGCCGGTCGATTACAACTGGTAAAAAGTTTCTTATTTGTTGTGGTAAACTACTGTATGCAATGCTTTCCAGTTCCTAAAACCGCGATCAAGCATGTAGAAGCATTATGCAGGTCCTTTTTGTGGAGTGGGGGTGAAACCATCACCAAAAAAGCACCAGTGGCCTGGGAGAAGGTCTGTGATTCATATAAGGCTGGAGGGCAGAATGTTGTAGATCTGCAGGAGTGGAGTACTGCTGTACAGAGTAAGAACCTTTGGAATTTATACCGCAAAGCTGATAGGCTATGGATACGTTGGGTTCATGCTGTATACATAAAGGGCAGAGGGGTGCTGGAGGTGGAATATCCAGATTCTGCATCTTGGATGTCGAAGAATCTCAGTAAATGTTGAAGCAAAGTTCAAGGACTGGTGGCTTGGAAGCAGCAATTGGGTAAGCCCAGGTTCAACACCTGGGAAGTATACCAAGAATTACGGGACAACAGAGAGTAGATTGGAGTAAAATTTCTGTGGTAACCTGGCTAGACCGAGGGCTAAATTTATTTTCTGGCTGGCTTGTCATGGTAAATTACCAACCAAGCAGCGGCTGAAGGGGTTTGGTCTATTGGCTTATGATAAATGTGGTATGTGTAGTGAAGTGGAAACACTCAAACATCTTCTGTTTGATTGCGATACAACAAGGAGAATTTGGGCGGGTGTGTTGCAATGGGCACAAATCTGGAGGTAACTGCAGACGTGGGATGCAGAGCTTCCCTGGATCATTTGTACATGCAGAGGTAAAGAATGGAGAGCCATGCTCATGAAACTATTGATTGCTGAAATGGTGTATGGAGTTTGGAGGGTAAGGAATGAGATATGTTTCCGGCGTCGTGAGTGTATAAATGTAATGGAAGTCACAAAATCAATTTTGGATGTGGTAGAGTATAGAGCATGGGTGAATACTAAACTTAGAAAGTATTGTGCAACCCTCATGATAGCAAACTAGTATGTTTGGTAGAGATGTAAATTGTGGTTCTTAAAATGCAATGAAAGTCATTTATTCCAAAAAATATAATAAAAATGATTATTTTAAAAATATTTCATTCAAATTATTTTAAAAAAATTATTTATATGTTAAGCTCATTTGGTTATCATAAGGAAAAGTCTTGGGAAAGACTGTCTTTCCATAGACTTATGGAAAGACAGGTTTAATTAAAATAATAAAAGGTAAAAGGTCTTAGTTGCAATATTAAAAATTTATTATGCAGCGTGTAGTAGTTATAAAGTTTATAACCCGATTTATGCAACCCAAAAATTTTATCTTCATTTCTTCTAATTCACACTTTTAACCTAGGTTTTTCCCATGGCTTATGGAAATACAATCTTTCAAGAGACGGACTCTCATTATTATGTATAATGTAATATACAAATTTAACCCTATATGTTGGAGAAAGTGCATATATAACCCTGAGTTTTTTTAGTGCAAATATAACCCTAACTACTATACATAAGTGCAAATATAACCCTAGAGCAATTATTCTGGCATTGATCGGCCATTTTCAATTATTGACCGACCGAAAATAACTAAAATGCCCTTTCAGCTTAATAAAAAAAATTAAAAGGATGAAAATGCCCTCTGTTGCAGCATTCTTCCACTGTGCCTCCACCACTTTCTCTGTGCCTCCGTTGCCGCTACCACCTCCCCTGCCACCACCAGCAATCACCAGCCATCCCTATCTCCGATTGAACTCCTAAATTAGCTAAACCCTAAACATATCAATCCTAACATTTGAACAACTTACAAGATGAGAGCCACAAAATTAATAAAATAGGAGAATAAAACAGGAAAGAAATCTCATATATCATCTATTCAAAAAGAGAAAGAGAAAGCCAATCTTAATTTGCGGATGATTAACAAGCAACACCGTTACAACAACCCTTCGTTGCTTGATCCTTCCATCATTTACTCTTCACTAAATGAAGAACCCTCCATTGCTTGATTGAAAAGTCAGATCCACCACCTTCGGCAATGCCATCATCACCGACATCGACCTATTTAAAATCTCCTCCTCGAAACTCTTCATGAACGAATCCAACTTTGGGTTTGCCGTGAAAATATCCCGATCGTTAAAGCCCTCCATGAGGAGATCCTCCCTCAGCCACTTCACCATCGGCGAGTCGAATGGTGTTACTCGAGGAAAGAGTCAAATGGTTATAGGAAAAGCTAGAATGACTCTTGAATGGTTTTACTAATGAGGGCTTCGGGGATAGGTGGTCAGTAAGGCGGTTCGAGAAGGCATTCGAGTGTCAAACGTATACAAGTACTCGAGGGAGGTATTCATGTATAGTTGAGTACTTGAGGGAGGATTCGAGTGATGGAGGTGTTTTTCAGTTTTGAGTGCTCGAGGAAGGCATTCGATTGCTGGAGAGTGTTTTTCAGTTCTCCAAGGGGGCATTCGAGTGCAGGAGTCATCTAAGGGGCTACACCCTCGAAGGGGCACTGACCTCGAAGGTGTAATACCCTCTAAGAGGCTTTGCACTCGAAGGGGTGATACCCTCGAAGGCATTTCAAGTGCTTGAGGTGTTTTTGAGAGCCCCTGGGGGGCCTTCAAGTACGGGAGGCATCGAAGGGGTTATACCCTCGAAGGGGCTCTACCCACGAAGGGGTCACATCCCTTGAAGGGGCTCTGCCCTCGTGGGGGTCATACCCGTGAAGGGACTCTGCCCTCGAAGGGGTCATACCCTTGAAAAAGCTAAGCCCTAGAAGGGGTCATACTCTCGAAGGGTCTTAGCCCTCGAAGGGGCTTAGCCCCCGATGTGGTCATACCCTCGAAGGGGCTCTGCCCTAGCAGGGGTTGTACCCACGAAGGAGCTCTACACACGAAGGGGTTATACCCTCGAACGGGTTTAAAAAAATAATAATTTGGTGGCAGATTATCTCCAAAAGGCTGAAAGGACTTCCCATGGCAGCATCATGGCCATGTAGGTTGGGTAGGGGGTCAATTAATTATGCGTACACAAATCAATTAACCCCTTGCCAGGTATCACTTGGAATTAACGGTTGAGCTATTTGCCTGCGCTACACTGAAAAGTGCAAAATGGCATCAGGCTGTCCATTTGCCTAAAATGGAAAGAACGGTTACAAAACCGTTACGCGGGGCGTGCGCAGTAGAAGTCATGCCCGGTCTCTTATCACTACGAGGACTATCAGCGGGAAACGCTTGGGAGCACAATGGACCACGGTCAAACTACTCCCGACCCCAAAGAGAAAGCCTCGGCCATCAGCCAGAGACTGTTATCGAAGGCCAATAACACCTCTTTATCTTCATCTTAGAGGTTTACATGGTAGAAGTGGTGTGCGAGCCCTTTTAGGAGGACAGGACATACTACTTCATTCATTGGAAGGCCGAGACCACCCTCGGATTTGAATACACCCATGGGGAGCAAACCACGGTGCAAGAGCCGGTTCACACCACCGGTAGAATGGATGTAACATGGAGCGAGGAGGAAAGCCCCGGTCATCACGAAGGGACTAGCTTCTTTTGGTCACCTGGTTGTAACATTTAGATCAGTGGTAGTATTTTAGGTAACATGTATTGAGGGAGTGGGCCAATGTCCCCACTCCCGTACATTCCCACGGCATTTTTTGGGGCCACTTGATTGTACCATCTAGATCAGGGGTAGTTTAGTAGGTTTCATTGTATCATGGGAGTGGGACAATGTTCCCACTCCCATAGACTCTCACGGTTTCTTTTTATTTACCATTACCTTCAACCATCGGTGAGTCGAAGGCTGCCGGCCGAGTCAGAACGACCCCTTTTCTTGCTTCCAAAATTGGCCATTGCCACAGAAAGAATGAAATCAGAGAAAAATGGTGATGAATGTAATAGAAAGGATTTGAGAAAGGATGAAATCATATTTGAGAAAGAATGGTGATGAATCAGATTTGGAAAATGGTGATGAATAGAGAAAATGAATATGAGAAAGAATGGTGATGAATAAATTTGGAAAATGGTGATGAATAGAGAAAGTGGATTTGAGAAAGAATGAATGTTAATTATTGTGACGGTGATGAATGTGTTTGAATGGGACAGTGATTGTGAAAAAATGGTTGTGAAAGAAAGTGGACGGAGATTGCAAGAATAACCTACTCGTGGGTCTCCGGAATCACCTTCGATGACACTACCCACAATGACATAGTTGTGGAGAGGTCTCCACAATGAAACACCCTTACCTTCGGACCTCTTGTCTGTCATAATAAATGAATCCTCGGGTCTCGCTAACATTGAGTCCGTGAATGTCACTTTGGGGTTAGGGGGAGGTCGAGGAGGTTTTAAACTCTCGATAGTCTCCCTTTCCCGCTACAAGTTGGTTAGCATGGTACAACAATCTAGCACAGACATAATATCCATCGCATCATGCAATTCATTGGAATCATCATCAATATCATTAGCATGGGATCCATTCAAACATTCTTGCTCATTGGTAATACAAGAAGATTCATCATGCTCATCACATAGGGTTACACCTTTCCACATAAAAGAAGACTTTGTCGAATCATGCCTAGATTTATAGATATCAAATTCCACTCTATCCATGTAATATTCTAGAGTTAAGGTTCCCAAGTGGACATTGATTTTAGTCCTAGACGTCTTAAGAAAAGGTCTCCCCAAAAGTATTGGGGGTGCAGTTCTGTCGAGCGCCACGTCTAGGACATAAAAACCAATTTGTTAGGCGTGTGAATGATCGGAAAGTTGGATGATTGCTCTATTATCCCATCCTAGAAATGATCATCAAGTTGGACAATTACTCTAATTATCGGAAAGTCCGCCAGAAAAAACCAATTTGCCAACTCGCACCATCACATCCTTTACTAGTCCATAAGGACTAGCTTGTGAATGATCGGCAAGTTGGAAAATTACTCTAGTATCCCTAAGCTCACTTATTTTTAGGCGTTCATATAGACTAAACAGGATAACATTAATAGATATGCCTAAATATATCATAGCAAGTTCTACAAGTTTACCACCTAAAGGGATAGGGATAGAAAACATTCTGGGGTAATTGCATTTCTTAGGTAAGTTTTTATGATTAAAAATAGTGAATCCTCCCATTTACAAATGTCCTAACCTCATATTGGCCTACGCCTTTTCTTTGTGCATGAAACTTTAAGAAATTCAGCATATGGTGGCACATTCTCTATTAATTCCAAGATAGGGATGTTTACCTTAACCTTCTTAAAGACTTTTCGAATGTTCACATCATCGGTCACCACATTTGGCTGTCCCCTCATTGCATTTGGAAATGGAGGCAGAATAGTGACTTGTGCCTCAGGCGGTAGAGGTTCCTAAGAGAGTGCTTCCTTGACCACAATCTTCTCCTCTTCGAAGTGTGCTTTGGTAGCCTCCTCTATCTTATCATTCTCTTGCATCATCATCTTCTCAGTCTCAAAAACTTCCTTCCCACTTCTCAACTTAAGAGCACTCATGTTCCTTGGATTGATCTTCGGTTAGGAAAGTAGTTTGCCAAACTCCTTGGCATCAAATTGGCTTACCAAGGTGGCAAGTTGCTCAATTTAAACTTGAAGATTTTTAATACTTGAGAAAGCTCTATTACCAAGGTTTTCAATCTCATGCCTTGTCCTCTCCACTAAGACTTCATGTTTCTTCCCCCAACTGACCATCGGCCTCTAAAATCTCATCCCGTTTTGACTTGTGGAGTGAAGCATAATTGTTGGAAGGACCTTCACCTCTAGGATATGGTTGAGGTAGAGCTTGTCAACCCCGGTATTCTTGAGGTTGGTTATCCTCTCCATCGGAAGTTAGGATGATCCAGATACCTTGGGTTGAATGAGTTTGCATAGGGGTCCGACCTTGCACCTCCTTAGTTCCCTAGAACCCTTGTGGTTGACCCTTAGAAAATTGTGGTCTTTCACGGTTGTTGTAGTCGATTTCCTTTGCCTCTTTTAAATCATCTATGACTTTGGAACATGTTTCAAAGTTTTGGTTAAGGTTGTAAACTCCACACACTTGGACTTGATGCACTTTTCCTTACAAAAGCTCCTTCATCATGGACGCCAGAGCTTGGACTTGTTCTTCCAACTTAGGTGAGTGCATGGGTTCACCCAAGACCTTAACTCTTGACCTAGTGCCAAATTGTAGCATACCATTCACCATTTCTTCAAAGAGGGACATTGAATCCTTGGTGCTCTTGTTCACTATCGAACCATTGCAAGCGGTGTTCACCATATGCATATCTTCATCACATAGCCCCTCAAAGAAATAATACACCAAATCCCCCTTCTTTAAGGGATGGTAGGGGTAACTAGCTAGCAGTCTCTTGAAAGGCTCCCAATAATTATACATACTCTCGGTAGCACCTTGGGTGATGTTCGATAATTGCTCCTTCAACCCAGCTGGCTTGGATGCCAGAAAATACTACTCTAAAAACCACTGCTTCATGTCCATTCAAGAACCAATGTATCTCGGTGGCAAGTAGTAGAGCCAATCCTTGGAACTACTCTGATGGGAAAACATGAAGGCTCTTAGATTGTAGTCGTCTTTGGACACTTCCCGAGGATTCATGCTCATGCACACTAAATGGAACTCCGATAGATGTTTGCTTGGGTCTTCCCCCACCAATCCATGGAATGTAGGATGGCAATAGATCATGCCACTTTTTAGCTCCCAACTCCTATTGGTGCGTAATGGCGGGAAGGTAATGCATAGTGGCTGATTCTCCAAGTTGAGTGCCATGAGCTCTCGTAGGGTACGATTGTCTTCCGCTATTGCTAGCGGTTCTTCTACTAAAACTTCTGGCCTCGGTTGAACTTGTACCTTAGTTCTTCACCTTGTTCACCTTCGACTAACTGTGTTCTCAGTCGAGTAGTGTAAAGCATCTAGATTAGTGGTACAAGTGTGTACCATAAACTAGGGCCAACAATACCCTTCTGAATACAACACTAGTAAACAAATAAAAAAGTAACAAAATAACTATAACAACAGCTCCAACAAAGAATCAACAATATAAAAAAATAAAATAAAAGCTAATACTAACTAATCTACTAACACGTTATGCCTAATTGACACTTAGATTGAATAGTGTCCCCGGCTGCGGCACCAAAATTTTGACCTGCCCCCCGGGGTCGTTAATTGCAGCTAATGAACTCGAGCAGAGCCTTTCCCATGGGAAGGTCAAAAGATAGAAATTTATAGTTCTACACTCGTTCTTACTGCTACGCTACCTATGAGGTAGTTACTGGTAAGCCCTGGGTTTTTTCACAGAGATGCTAGGTCTAAATATCAATAAAAAGATAACCTCGTATGGGTTGTCAATCAGTACGAGTGTTAGGAGTAACTAGTAAAGCAAACACGCGAGGGTGGGGGGGGGTTGGGTTTTCAAACGAAAAACTACTAAGCATAAAAGTAAAAAGCAAAGTAAGCTATTTAACTAAGCACTTGGGGAGTAATTGAGAAACATGGTTAATCTAATGTTTTGATCCTCGATTGATTCACATAGAAATTTAGGCAAACCTAATAGAGTGTTCACAACACGCAATGTGGCCAATGGAAAACACTTCTCCATCCCTGTCACAGCAGGTGCACTCACAACCCTCAATCGACACCACCATCGTAATTAGGGGATCACAACAAGGTCCAATCATTGTTGTAGATCTATTTCTCCTCCGTGCGATTACGTCCCAGGCTTCCACCATGAATGCACTAATTTCCTATGGTCCTATCAATTAGGCCAAAGGGTCGTTGGCACCTTCTCTATGATCTAAAATCTCGCACACCCTAGCTTGCTACTATTTTCTCTCTCTACCTAGAACCTCTCAGACAACTTTACAAAGTTAGCTAAGGCTGTTGCAATGACAAATAAGTCAGAGTAAACTGAAATCGCCCCGTGCGTACACCCGCACAGACGTGTACTCCATTACCCATTCTAACATCCAGATTTCTCTTCCCAATGGGACATCGATATTTTCACCATACACGAATATAGCCGAAAGTGTGTGCTCATATGAGGTGTACTATTCATGCAATTCAAATAATCAAGAATAATCACAATAATATCATGAACACAAAATTATGATGAACTATAGAATCTCACAAAACAAATAGATCAAACCATGCTCCTACAATTTGTCCCCAAGCTATAGAAACTACTTCATAGATATGGAATTCAAATAAAGATTTGAATTCCACATCCTATGATCAAAGCAAAAGAAAGAAAAGAAAAGGAGAGAGTTTTTCTCTCTCTAAAGTTGCTCTCCTAATTACAAAAATGATCCAATCTTTTTAACCTAGTAGACTAAGACTATATTTATAGTAGTAGGAGATTGGGCCTAAAAATAGTCCCAAAATTGGCCAAATTAGGGTAAACCCTAGCTCAGCCGTAACCCAGCGTGGGCCATCACAGATGGTGTGGCCTGTGACGTGTCCTTGGCGTGGGGTGTGAGATCTGGAGTGGGTTGTGCCCCTTCATGTGGCCCGGGCCGCCCGTTCTATTGCATGGCGTGGATCTTCATGTGGTGTGGGGAGCAAAGCCTTGTGCGGGCTGCGTCTTACCTCTGGCACGAGACATGTCATCTAGATTGGGGCCATCAGAGTGTTGAATTTATGGCTTCTGATCCGCGCCCGTGGCCGGTGGCATGGGCCATAGTCAGGAAAGGTGCTCCGATCTGTAACTTTGGCATGGGCCGTGTGATTTCCCACACCCTGACGCCTGGTCTTAGTATTTTCGACTTGGAATAATCTAGGACGCAAAAAATGGGACATCACGTGCCTATACTTAGTTGTGTGGAGTGGGACTTAGTCTCGTGCTTGCAGCCTATGGCATCTGGAGCGGGCTGTGCCATAGCCTCATGATGGTCTTATTGGCATGGGACTGCTCCTTTGGCACCGGCCATTGGTGCCAACCATGAACGGCCCGCGCCAACCTATTTGTGCCTTGGCTGGTTGAACTTGTTTTCTTCATTACGGGAGAACTGTTAGCCCAATTTGAGAGTTTTAGTAGTCAATTTTGTTGTGTTTGAGAGGAATAATCCAATGGAACCAGCCTTGAAGGGTTATTCTTCTCGAATCGTTCTCATAATTAAGCACAACTCATCAGACCATGATTCACCGTTTCTTCTTTGGCCACTTTGAACTCCGTTGTTGCCTATCTTTGGCTTCAATCTCCTTCTACCACATTGATGCTCGTGGCCTTAATCTACTACAATTCTAATGTTAATGGCCTTCATCTTTTCTACCTTCCTTGCGAGCGGCCTTCAATATCTTCTTCTGCCACTGCAAGCGGCCTTCAATATCTTCTACCGCCCTTGCAAATGGCCTTCTCATAGAATGTAAACAAAAAGTAACCATGGGTTACCTACTAAAGATGATCACAAGGAGGATCAAGGATCCTGTGGATACAAGATGTCCATTATCACCAATTAAGTCTACAAAATGCGGGATTTAGATAAGAAAAACAAACATAGTCGTCTATACCTCTTGTCACGTAAATTCAACTAATACTAAATATCCATCAGATAAAACTAGCTAAAAAATATACCAAATGCAATGGTTAATGCACACATGAAGTAGAACAATGGGCGATGTTGTAGAAATGGTTGAAATGACACCGTTTGGTGCTCAGCATATAAACTGCTCACCCTCAACCTAGTCACATTCTTAACTAAGACATTGCACCCAAACCTTCGCCGCTGGGAAAAAATGGTTCAAAATCTATCGAATCCATTAAAAACCACCAATCTTGACACATATATTGCCCCAAAAAAGGCGAAGCTTTCCCATTAAACAAATCCTAGCCGCAATCTATTTGAAGGGAACCCCACGAAAATCCTAGGGAAGGTAACAATTTTTTAAGTCATTGATTCGCTCGTTTGTATGCTTCCTTTTACTTATTTCCTTCCTAATATGTTGTTTTTACTTCAATGTAGATGAATGCACTGTTTTATTTAGTTCTTTGATTTTTTTTAGGTTTAGGGGTGTCCTTTTTAGGTTTTGAATTGGGTTTTTAGTTGGGAAATGTATGGGGATTATCGTGCCTAAAAAGTGTTTTGCTTGCTATTACAATAGATGTGCTTATTTTTTGATCATTTAGCTCAATTTTATATGTGTTTTGACCTGTCGGGTACACTTTGCACACATATCAAGCTAGGTTAATAGGCTGTGTGATGTCGCACATTCATACCTATGAATCTATGACTTCAGGGGATAAATCGGTCTGGACAACGTGTCTGCGAAGTGCATGTGATCCCAGTCAACACTTAAATTCCAGTGCTTTTATAATCTTTTAGACTAAGATTTCAAATTTTGATGTTCAATAGATGTCCCCAGTGAAGCAATTAGTGAAAAGGGGTAAGGGCCAGAAAGACGTAGCAGGTTCCTCCCTCTCCAAAAAGGCAAGGACCATTGATGCCCCTACGTCGTCAACATTCGAAAAAATGCTTCTTCACTGAGGTAAACGAGGAGTATTTTTAAACTGTGAAGAATGTGAGGGTAGATAAGGTTAGGGAAATGCGAGCTGAGGACGTTGACCTGCCTCCCCCCAGGGTAATTAATTGTAGCTAATTAACCCGGGCGGGGGACGCGGGTCAAAATATAGAGATTTATAGTTCTGTACCCATTCTCACTGCTACGCTACCTATGAGGTAGTTAGCGGTAAGCTCTGGGGTTTTCCACAGTGATGCTAGGTCTAAATATCAACCAAACACAACCTCGTACGAGTTGTCAATCCGTACGAGTGAAAGGAATAACTAGTAAAGCAAACATACAAAGCGTGGGAGAGGGGTTGGGTTTTCAAACTAACAACTACTAAGCATACAAGTAAAAAAAATCAAAGTAAGCTATTTAACTAAGCACTTGGGGAGTCATTGAGCAACATGGTTAATCTAATGTTTCAATCCTTGATTCATTCACATAGAAATTTAGGCTAACCTAATAGAGTGTTCATAACACGTGGTATGGTCTATGGCATACACTTCCCCATCCCTGTCACTGTGGGTGCACTTGTAATTCTTCGTCAACACCACCATCGTAATTAGGGGATTACAACAAGGTCCGATAGTTATTGTAAGTCTGTTTCTCCCCCGTGCGATTATGTCCCAGGCTTCCACCACGAATGCACTACTTCCCAATGGTTCTATCAATTAGGCCAAAGGGTTGGTGACACCTTATCTATGAACTAAGCCCTCTCACACCCTGGCTTGCAACCTTTCTCTATCTCCACCTAGAATCTCTTGGACAACTTTACAAAGTCAGTTAAGACTGGTGCGATGACAAATAAGGTAGAGTATACTCGATTCCCCCGTGCACACACCACGTGGAAGCGTACTCCCTTACCCATTCAAACATCCAGGTTTCTCTTCTCAAGAGGGCATCGATATTTACACCATACATGAATATAGCCCAAAGTGTGTGCTTATATGTGGTGTACTATTCATACAATTTAAATAATCAAGAAAAATCACAATAATATGATTAACACAAATATTAGGATGAATCTAAGGAATCTCACAAAACATATAAATCAAACCATTCTACTACAATTATCCCCAAGCTATAAAATACTCTAAAAAAGATAGATTCATGCAAAATATTAGGTTAGATGCCATGGATCTAAGAAAATAAGATGAAAGGAAAAAGAAAAGAAAAAAAGAAGGAAAGAGAAGAAGTACTCTCCTCTTCCTTTTATCTAAACTAGAGAGAGGAAATATCTACATTATGACTACTTAGGGTTTACTAGAAAACTTAGGCTCCTATATATAGTAGTAGAGGATTAAGCCTAAAGATAGGCCCAAAATAGGCCAAAATTAGGTCATAACCCTAGTCACCCTTTCCCTCTTGTGATCAAATCTTTCTCAAATAAACTGCTCAAATCCGTGAACCTTCTAGAGTTGAGACTTAGTGTGTTGGATAGATCTCGGAAAGATGAAGATTTTGATATATGATGGAGGAAAATTAGATGAAAATTGAGAGAGTTATTACTAAAATAGTGAGAGAAGGGGCGACCGCACGGACCGTGAGATTTGGCGCCGGCCATGAATAGTAGGCACGAACCTTGAATAGTAGACGTGAACTGTGTACAATAGGCATGGACCACCAGATCTAGCACATCCCATTTTGAGCGCAGTTTACATCATTTGGCACGGCCCGCCTGTCGTCGTGAAGGGCATTTTGCTCAAAAATTTGGCACATCCTATCGAGTCTGGCACGGTCCACGCCATGGTTTCATGCTGATCCCTTACGTGCGAGACCACTCCTTTGGCCTGCGCCCCATGTTGGTGCCATCCATGAATGGCCTGCGCTGACCCGTTTGTGCCTTGACCGGCTAACTTCTTTCCTTCGCTACGGATGAACCTTTGGTCTGATTTGAGAGTTATAGTAGGCAATTTTATAGTGATCTAGAAGATGAATACAATGGAATCAGCCTTGAAGGCTAATTATTCTCGGATCTTTCTTAGACTTTGGCACAACTCATCAGACCACGATTCACTGTTTCAGCCTTGGCCGTTTTGAACTCCAATGCTGCCTATCCTTGGCTCCATCCTTCTACTACCACAATTTGATGTCCGTGGTTTTCATCTTCTACCATTCTAGAGGTGAATGACCTTCGATCTCTTTTACCGTCCCTGCGAACAGCCTTCAATATCTTCTACCGCTCTTACGAATAGCCTTCACATAGAATGTAAACAAAAAATAACCACGGGCAACCTACTAAAGATGATCACAAAGAGTCTGGTCAAGCAAAATAGGTTTCAAGGGGAGCTTGCAAAATCCACGTGTCATAGTTAGGAAAGATAAGTATATTTTTATGATATACTTTGTACTATCTCTTTGTGATCAGTGGATTTCTTCTGAACTGGGCTAGGCCCCATAGACGTAGGTGAATTTCACTGAACTGCATAACCAAGTCTTGTGTGTTGACATTTTACTTTATTGCATACTTGGTTAAATAGGTTATGTTGGAACACAATAGTAATTATTGAATAAATTAGGTAAAACCAAATTTCATTATGCTTCCAACAAAAGTCAAAGGGACAAAAGAAAGATCTTCTTGTTTCTTCAACAATTTTTATCTCTAGTGAACCTCTCAGTAGGATTCAAACCCACTTTCGTTCCTGACCTATACAAGTAAGCTATCTTTCCAGCAAGAGGAAGAAATCCATCAGTTAAGAGTAGGGGCTAGGGTAAGGACATATCTATCCAGATATGGGATAGTATAAATCGATTAGTATTAGCCGCCTATCCCGTAATGGAATAGAAAGAATGCGAAGTGCTAGCGCTTCGCACCTCTTTGGGCTAAGGCCGTCGCCGGATTTGTGTCGTACCTTTGTGCAAGAAATTATTTAAGGCCTATTGTCATTCTCGTGTCAATCGTGTTTCGTGCCATGTAGTCAAAAAAGAGTCAACCAACATTCTTCTCACGTGCTCCATGCTTGTCGTGGCGTGTCTTGCCCGATCCACATGTTGAATTGTGTTGTACTCGACTAATTAGATCAAGTTCGGGAACCAAATTTAGTGCTTTGTTTAATGAGCGTTTGAATGAAAATATAAATTAATTACATATAAAATAAATAAAAATACAAAATACTCAAATAATATATTTTTAAAATATTATTGTAAAATATTGTAAATTGAAATTATTTTAAAAATATTGTAACAGTTAGAAAAGAAATCATAAGAAACTTTAATTAAATTTTATTAACTTCATGTACAATTCCTACTTACAATTTTTTATAAGAATTTAAGCTCATAGTTCATTACATTTCGTAACATATAGCCATTAATGAATAAAACTTATTGAGTAGTTCTCATGACCGTTAGTCTGTCTATTCACTTATGAATAGGACACACATTTTTTATCTTATACATTGCATTTGTTAAATTATATATTAAATTTAGAAATATAAAAATATTTTTTATATTATATATTTTTATATTTTCTCATTGAAATACACATTATTACTTGTTTAAATTTTTAAATATAATATTTAAATTTTATAAAAAAATAAAAAATTTTAAGTAAAAAATACAGTGGATTGTCCATAACCTTATGGACAGACCGCCTTTGCTAATACTTTCTCAAACTTATTAATGAATGCACAAAATCT
This sequence comes from Rubia yunnanensis, assembly GCA_037428765.1. Classification (NCBI taxonomy): domain Eukaryota; kingdom Viridiplantae; phylum Streptophyta; class Magnoliopsida; order Gentianales; family Rubiaceae; genus Rubia; species Rubia yunnanensis. The sequence continues at coordinate 67,752,403 of CM075064.1, forward strand.
TGTTTTAGACTGGATAACCGTTAGACGGATTGATTTTTATAATTTATGTAGTTAATGGTGCGATTTGATGTTTGTTTTTATTTATTGCAACGAGATTCCTATAAATTTCAAAAAACTTCTAAAATATATCGCAATGCATAAATAATTATAACTTGACCTTTAAAGTTATTAAAACAAGGTTTTTCATGATTGGTTTAACCGTTAGTCGGTTTAACAAGAGACTTTCTACCATGAATGATGCATTTGATTAATTTTTTTTGGAAGCATTATTTATAAAACATCGTTAAGGCAAAGTCTTGGGAAAGACGGTCTTTCCATAGGCTTATGGAAAGACGGGGTTTAACTAGAATAATAAAAGGTAAAAGGTCTTAGTTGCAATATTAAACTTTTAATATGCAACATGTAGTAGTTATAAAATTTATAACCCGGTTCATGCAACCCGAAAATTTTATCTCCATTTCTTCTAATTTACACTTTAAACTTTGGTCTTTCCATAACTTATGGAAAGACCGTCTTTCAAGAGACGGACTCCATCGTTAAATATGATATTATTATATAATTAAAAAAATAAGTAAAATACCAGTGTGATTATTGAATTTGTGGATACATAAAAGGGCTAAGAAATTATGGTCTTATAATCAATTCCCACAATCTCCAAAATTTTATCAAGTGTTTAAAACTACAAAAAAAATAACAAAACAAAGGATCTAATCATGAGAATAAAGACAATACATTTAACAATTTGCACACATCAATTCCACACATTATCATAGGTTCTCAAGTTCATCAGTTCAAATATTGTTCTCATTCCCAACATACATAGTGCCAAGACAAACATATTATGCTAACAGTTATTCTTAATTGATTCCAACAAATAATCCAAACTCAATTAACAATAGCAATAAGACTAGGAATTATATGAAACATATACATTAGGATAACATGCAGTCATAAACATACACTCATGCAATAATGAACTGCTACTTTCACAGATTTAATATGCAAACATATAAATCATAAAAATATGAATAATTTCAATTAACGTAGATGACTAGCATAGATAAATCAACACAATCAAATTAATTCAAGAATAAGAAAATCAATAAAATGTATAGGGTGAAGAGGTGAATTTTTAATCTCAGAATATTGACGATGACTTCAATTGTCAAATGAAAATAAGAAATTAGTTCTCCATAGCAAACCTCCAAAGAAAATATGATTTAATGTATGATGTATATCTAGCCCATGGAACACATCATCAGCCTACAAATTAAAAGCTGCTAACCTTTAAGCCCATCCCAGGGGAAAAACGTGAATTGAGCTAATGAACCGAGAAAGGCGGAGTCTTGTCGGGGAGACTTAGCCACGGACCGATAAAAGTAGAATCACGTTTGAAAGGTTTAACCACGAATCGAGATTGTAGGAACCATGATGCGACCCAGGATCTTAGACGCTGACAATGTGGAACCACAATTGTGGACACCTATAAATACAAAGAGAGCAACACTGAAGAAGGTAAGTGAAACTGAAACTGGGAAATTTCAATTCTCCAAAGAAGGGCACTGACTTGATCGTCAGAGCATTTTTCCCGGAATCACTTCAGGGATTTGTCTTACAGGAAAGGGCAATATATGGTGAAAATTAGTTATCTTGCCGGGTCAGGGACACCACATCATTGGTGCCGATCGTGGGGATCAATTTTTCTTTTTGCGGTTCTTCATTCACTTCAAGGTAAACAATTGTGTTCACCAGATGTAAAAAAATTTAGAATCACGATACACAAGAATAAGCAGATGGACTCAATCAGAGAATGCATTCTAGCCAAGATCAAGCATTTTTTCCTTGTAAAGAGCAGGAGCACAGTAAGAAAGATACGGAGGATGGCGAAAAGGAAGTGGAATCTCCTAACACAAATTAAGAAAATGAGAGGAGAGCGTTTGCAACATTCTTAGAAGCAAATGGAGAACATCTCTACAATTAGTTCATAGACAGTATAAATCCAAAATCCCCGAAAATAAGTACAAAAACAAGTCAAAAGCATGAGAGCCTTAATTACAAAGATGAGTTAAGGGATATAGTGGCTGATTTTGAAGCAGATAAGTCACCGTTGTCACCGCATCTTCGCAATTTCAAGATGCCAAAGGACTTCAAGCTACCTTTGCATGTTAAAATCTATGATGGGACAACAGACCCTAAAGAATTTCTGCATTCCTATGGCAACAACATGGGATTTTGTGATGCGGAAATTGAGTTAGTTTGCAAGGCTTTCCCTATCTTCTTATTGGGAACAATGATTACATGGTACGAAGACTTACCAAATGGAAGTATTAAGTCTTGGGCACAGTTGTCAGATTTGTTTTTTAGGCACTTCTATTAGAAGAAAAAGTTTACCAAAACAATAACGGACCCAAAAAACACAGCTCATCGAAGTGACAAAAGTCTCGCAGAATACCATAATAGGTTGATTACTAAAAGTTTGCAGGTTCGCGATCTGTTGTTCCAATCTTTGTTAGGCAAATTCATAGGGGGCATGCGATCATGAGAATTTTATAAGAAGCTAACAAAGAACATACCTGAATACACAAGGGAATAGCAAAAAATGATTGAAAAATATGTGCGAAATGAAGAATCAAATAACCACAAGATAGAGTGGGAGAGAATCCACACAGAGGCTTTTGTAAAGAAAGGGAAAGGGAATATACCTTTCAAGGGAAGAGAATCAGGAATGCAGGTCAGACCATTCCAAGGAACTCCATTGACAAAGTCGTGAAAAGAAATATGGCAAGCGAACAAAGAGTTATTTTGTGAACTGGAACCAATGATAGAACATCTAGACAATAGATCCAAAGGATACTATTGTGCTTTACACAAGGAATATGACCATGACATCAAATATTGCAAAGACTTGAGAAGGCAAATAAAAGAGAATTTGAGGAATGACTATCTGAGCCAATACAAGAAAAAAGATAGAGGAAGCTGGTACAGTGAAGCCAATAAAGTGGGGAACTCCATGACAAAGAACCAAGGCATAGTGAACACTCAGAGCAAGAATCAGAAGATGAATGCGCAGTGGATTACGAAGAAGGCACAGCGAGTGAGGCCCCAGAAAGAGTAATCCTATCGAAAAAAAGGATCAATTAAGTCTCTATCTAATAATTCCTGGAAAGCCAAGGGTAGATATTGTCCACCACAAGATTCTGCTGATAAGAGATTTCGTTCGGACGATACAATCATATTTAGCGAAGATGATACAGTTCCTAAAGCTTCACCTCATAATGACCCGATGGTCATTATCGCTAAGTGATGTGCACCGATGTGCACCGCATTGCATGCGTTAACTAATGCATTTAACACAATAATTGTCAGATTTTACTGGTTGGATTTCTAGTTTTAGTGAGATTTACACGACAAAGGGTTTAGATGACCATTGTTGGTTTTCTTGTCTAAATCTCGAGTTTTGTGGACTTAATTGAACCTAATGGACAAGTTGTGTTCACGAGCACCTAGATATTAATTTATGATCTCATTAGTAGGTTGCTTATGGATACTTCAACATCATTGTGTAGAACGTTGTTCCCAAGAACGATAGAAGACACTTGAAGGCCATTCGCGAGAATGGTAGTAGATATGAAGGCCACAAACTTATAGTATTGTAGTAGATGGAGTTAAGCCAAGAAAGGCGGATTTGAAGTTCAAAAATATCAAAAATGGAGGAATGAATAAACCGGCCAAACCAGCCGACCAACTGACCAGCTGACACGAGACCAGACAGCCAGCACGGACCCCAGCTGCACCGGCACGTAACCCAGTTAGCACGGTCTGTGCCAGGGGTGCATAGCACAAACCGTGATAAGAGCACGAACTGTTTCACAGGCCCCAACACAGATCATTCCTGTTCATGCGACCAACATCCTTTTTTGCTCTGTTTCACTTTAAATCGGCTAAGTATGGGAACGGACCGTGCCATTTCACACGTTTTGTGTTGTTTCAAGTCCAAAATGTGAAGACTAGCCCAAGGGGTGTGACAAATGACACAACCCGCACCAAATTACTGATCAAAACAAAGTTTCTACCGACAACCCACTCCAAACTACACGGGACGTGCAATCAGAAGCATCAAAACAAAGGTCTAGCTGGTGGCCCATGCCAGATCGAGCGGCCTGCGCCTACACAAGGGGCACGGTCCATGCCAGACATGACAAATTGTGCCAGCATGGATCAGTGGGCCACGCCAGAATGAAGGCTCCTTAGCTGGCACTGACCGTGCTAGTTTCTATTGGCCATGTCCGTTGCAGCTGCTAGGTTTTTAGACCCCATTCTGGGCCTATATATAGGGTCAATTCCCTATTACTATATATATGGACCTATGTCTACTAAGATTCAAGTTAATGCTAATTTTTTAGACTTCAAGAAGAGGGTAGAGAGAGAAAGAAGCTCTTCTTTCTCTCTAGAATCTTTTCTATGTATATCTTTATTTTTTCTTTTCCCAAAGGCATTGAATTCAATGAAATACCCGGGTTCAATACTTAGGGAGTAGTTAATTAAGCTTGGGATTGTATTCATGAATTGCTTATGGCTCTTTGAGATTTGTAGATTGTTCTATCTTTATGCATTATGAAATTTGTGCTTGAACTTGTGCTTTCCACTATCGTGAGATTTATGCCATGCCATTATGATGATGAATCCATATATGTATGGTAGTGTAAAATTGTGCTAGACTTCATTGTTATCTTGGGAGTGTTAGAATTGTGGTATATGTTAAGAACACTGGGGAGATGAGTGCATTAATGTTCCCTTGAGAGACTATTCTTCTATTTGTTGAACCATGATTCTAGTAGGCTAGTTGTGTGAGAAATCACATGTTGGGCGGTTGATTCAAAAAATCCCGATGAGGAGAATTCTTTGGCTTACCCCAATAGTTTAGCATGATTATTTATAGCAACTACAGTTGTTCCGATTCTGGAGTCATCATAAGGTGTCTTTTCCTTTGCCTCTCTAGGCCTAGAGATTGTGATCCACAGTGGAGTGTCCATGATGTAAGGCACTAACTTTCATATCTAACAGTTATAACCTAAGTGATGCATTACCCTTTTAGGCGGGCTTTGTATTCCTATAACCGGAGACACATTAGCATTGGGAGTGAGATGATGGGGATGGTCTTTGGAATCATGGGACTAAAGTGTATCCCTAATTTACGAAGATGGTGAGATACAACATCGTGGTAAGTACCATGTGTAACAAACGGCAGGAAACACCTGGCTATCTCTAAATTGTGTGACATAGGCATAAGATAGGTTTACATGTTCATATGTGAATGAATCAAGGATATAAGCCATTTATCAATCATGTTACCCAAATACCCCCAAGTGTTTGTCTATATAGTTTAATCTCATACCATGCTTCATGCTTGTAGTTGTTAATTGAAAAACCCCCCAAAAATTACTTTGCAATATTTAGCTATTCCTAACACACGGACAGATTGACCACCCGTACGTGGTTGTGTTTAGTTGACTATTAGACACCTAGCATCTCTATTGACAAACCCAGTCTTGCCACTAACTACTCCATAGGTAGCTTAGTAGTGAGTTTGGGAGCAAAATATAAATTTAAATTTGATCATCTCTTATTCAACTTTTTTGTTTGTTTGATCACAAGCCTTCGCTTGGGTTAGCAACTTAATGACCCTGAGTGGAGTCGGGTCACTATGATTAGAAATGCAACGGTTCATAGAGTGTTCGTGAATGATGGGAGCATAGTCAAAATCCTATTTTTTGATTGCTTTGATAAGTTGTGGTTGAAGCGGACTGATCTAAAGAAGTACACATTCTCTCTTGTAGGATTTACAGATGAGTGGACACACCTTTGGGTAATATACAACTGCCTGTTACCACAGGCAAAAATGATAGAAATCGTACTATCATATGCAATTTCGTCGTCACTAACGTACCAAGTCTATTTGTTGCTATCATATGTAGGCCATGTATGTATATAGGAAATGCGATATAGTCCTCATAACACTTAGTGATGAGGTTCCCAACTCCAGCAGGAATTGAAACAATAGGAGGAAACCAACAAACAGCCAGACAATGCATGGTTATTGTGATAAAAGCAGGAAAAAATGTGGAGCAGACAAAAATGGTTAGCACTATCTCAAATAATAGTTTGCTCAAGTAACCGGAGCCTCCAACAGACATGGGAGAAGAAACTGAAGTTGTTACTTTGGATGACAAAGACACTTCTGAGTGTGTCAAAATAGGAAAGCAGCTTCCAAACTGGAAAAAGAAAAGGTTATACTCCCTTTGTCCCATTTCAAACTGCAATTTAACTATTCATCTAGTAAAAATTTCTTAATTTTGACAATAAAATTGAATTAATATACAAGTATAAAAACTATTGTGTTTTACCTTGTTAAATTCGTTATAAGTTTTAATAATTCTCAATGAAAGATATTAAGGATTAAACATTTTTCAAGTCAATTGTCAAAAGTCAAAGTGTTCTGTTTGAAATGGGTCAGCATGAGTTGAAATCTTGCGAAATGCATGGAATGTACAAAGTATGGGAGGAGTTGACACATGAATTTCTACCCATTCTTTGAATATTAGCGACTCAATCAAACTAGTCAAGCAAAAGCAACAAAGCTTCGCTAGTGACAAACAAAATGATTGAAGAGGAAGTGACATTATTGCTTCGGGCCGGTATTCTAAAAAAAGGTAATCTACCCAAACTGGTTATCAAACTCAGTATGGTAAAGAAGGCAAATGCATGCTGCATAATGTGTATAGACTTCACCGATCTAAATAAGGCATGCCCAAAATACTGTTATACTTTGCCTAAATTTGATCAGCTAGTAGAAGCGATATCAGGTTACAATGTCCTAGCTTTCTTGGATGCATATAAGGGATATCAGTAAATACTAATGAATCCAGAAGAGGCAGAAAAACGACCTTCATAACAAGCTTTGGAATATTTTGCTGTGTGAAGATATCGTTCGGCCTAAAAAATGCGGTAGCAACGTATCAGAGAGTAGTCGACAATGCATTTCACAATCAAATAGGATAAAATGTGGAAGCATATGTTGATGACATGGTTATCATAAACAAAAGGATATGCAACTTGGCGCAAGACTTGAAAGAAACTTTAGACATGTTAAGTGCGATCGGTATGAAACTTAATCCCAAGAAATGCATAATCAGAGTAGGAGCATGAAAAATTGTTAGGATACAAGGTATACTCCAAGGGGATTGAGGCTAACCCAGAAACAATACAACCGATAGTTGACCTTCCTCAACCACGAACAATTAAGGAAGTGGAGATATTAATGGGATCGTTGCATCGCTTAGTAGATTTGTTTCAAATGCAGTTGAGAAACATTTCCCACTTTTTGAAGTCCTTAAGAAGTTAAAAAGGTTCAGCTGGAGTGATGAAAGTCAGATCGCGTATGAGTCATTGAAGGAGCAGTTTCAAGCATTGCCAACACTGAAGTCACCAATCCAAGGAGAAACCCTATATATGTACCTGGCAGTTTCAACTAACATAGTAAGCTTAGTTTTGGTGCATTAAGAAGGCAAAAAACAAGTACCAATATACTACATCAGAAGAATACTGTAAAGTGCAGAGATGGCGTACTTGCCGATTGAAAGGTTAACCCTAGCTTGGTATATTTAGCAAGCAGATTGCGAACTTATTTCTAGAGTCATGGCATCATTGTCTATAATGACTACCCAATCAAGAATATTTTAAGCAAGCACAAATCATCAGGTAGAATGACCAAGTGGGGTCTTGAATCGGGTCAGTATGAGATCCAGTTCCAACCACGAATTGCGAGAAAGGAACAAGCCTTAGCAGATTTCATTGCAGAGATAACAAGTGAAAATACACAAGAGAAAAATATGCAAAAAAAATCCTAGAATTAACAAAGGGAAATCCAAGTGGGTAGACATTGCATGGAAACTATTCGTAGATAGAGCATCTAACAAAGAAGGTTGTGGCGCATGACTACTACTAGTGAATCCAGAAGGAGGGGAGCACAAATATTCACTTTGTTTCGACTTAACACTCACCGACAATGAAGCTGAATATGAGGCACTAATATGTGTATTAGACTTTACAATCAGGATGAAGGTAAACAATTTTAAGTGCTTAAGCGATTCACAGATAGTAGTCCAGCAAGTACGGGGAGACTACGAAGTGCGAGAAGAAAATTTGGTAAACTATCTAAGAAGAGTTCATCAGATCATTTCCCAACTCCAATACTTTGATGTTCAACATACATCAAGAGGTGAAAATACAAAGGTAGACGCCTTGAGATAATTGGCGATAACTAGATTCAATTCATTGATAGGACACAAGGATGTGAAAGTGAAGGTCATTCCAGTCAGAAGTAGGGTAATAACAACTATGCCAACATTCCAGACAGAAGAAGTAAAATGGGTGACATCGTTGAAAGATTACTTTGCAACTAAAAAGTTGCCAACAGACAAGATACAAGCCAGAAAGTTAGAATTGCAATCTCACAACTACGTTTATGAAGGGGGAATCTTATACAAAAAGGCTTCTTATCTCCTTGGATAAAGTATGTAGGACCACCGCAAATAGGCGAAATCATGATAGAAGTACATGAAGGATTATGTGGAATGCATCAAGGGTCTCAAACAATTGCTAAGAAGATACTTTGGGTAGGTTACTATTGGCCAACTATGTTCAACAACGTGTATAACTTCGTGCTAAAGTGCAAAAGCTGCTAGATTAATGCCTCGATATCGCATAAACCACTTTCTACTTTAACAAGAATATATAGAGCTTGGTCCTTCGATAAATGGGGAATCGACCTAGTTGGGCCTTTTCCAAAAGAAGCTGGCAATGCAAAATTTCTCATTGTGGCAATTGAATACTTCACGAAATGGGTAGAAGATAAGCCATTAGGAAGACTAACGACATAAGTAATAAGAAAGTCCGTTTGGCAGAATATAGTTTGTCGTTTTGGGGTGCCACAAACTATCATCACATATAATGACACACAATTTACCAGTGGGATCTTTGCTGAATGGTGCTCAAAGTTAGGGATTGCACAAAAGTTCAAGTCTATAGCTTACCCTCAAGCAAATAATTAGGTGGAGGTAACAAATATAGTTCATAGAAGTTAAAAAGATTGGAAGGAAAGCAAACTGGTTGGGTGGAGGAGATACCCAACACCCTATGGTTGTGTAGAACAATTGTTCAAGAACCAACTGGAGAAACGCCATACAACCTAGTCTATGGTCACGAGGCAGTAATACCAGTGGAAATCAAGAACTCAAGCCTTTGAGTGGAAAGATAAAAGGAGGAAAATAATCCTGAAATGATGAGGTTGGATTTAGACAAACTCAAAGAGAAAAGACAACATGCAACAAACACAGAGGCAAAGTGCAAAGAAAAGATAGCCAGGGCATATAAATAGAAAGTCAAGGAGACGCAATTTCAAATTGGTGATCTCGTGCGGTGGAAAAATGAAGCAAGCCTGGTGGAAGAAAAATAAAAACTAAGCCCAAAGTGGGAAGGCCCATACAAGACAACAAAAGCGCATTGATCTAACTCTTACGAGTTAGAAAGATTGGTTGGTAGCAGCCTCCCCAACACTTGGCATGTCATCAACCTAAGAAGATTCTATATGTAGATCCAAAGTGGAGGATAGGGAAAATTCAGTTGTATAGGAGCCATGAGATGATCATTGGTGATGTTTACATCTTTTTTTAGTTTGAAGGCAATATTGTCGCAAACGTAATTTATTAATATCAAAAAGCATCTTTTGAGGCAAATCACTTTTGATGTTCTTTACTTGCATATTATGAATAATAACCAACTGTGGCACATCGCAAACTAAATATCAAGTCTTGTAGTTGCGAAAAATTGAGTTGGACTAATCACAATGCAATAAGCTACGAAGTTGGCAGAAGGCAATTAGAAAAGTCAGGAAAACCAACAAAAGTAAGCAATGGATCATTCGGTTTGCACAATACAACCTTTCAATTTTGTAGGCTATAGATCTTTCAACTTCACAACCTTAATTTTTCAAGCCATAGATCTTTCGACTTCCCAACCATATTTTTGCAAGCCATAGATCTAGCAAAACGGTAGATATGCCTACAAAAAAATGATGTAAGAGAGCAATAGATCTTGCAGTTTGCACAATACAAGTGACGAGACTTCAACCAAATCATTTAACATCTCTTTTTTCATATTTTTTTTGTAAAATTGCTAGATTTAGTTAGGCTTACATGATAAGGGGTTTAGATAGTCATTTTCGGTTTTTATATCTAAATCCTTCATTTTGTAACTTATGTTTAGTCTAATGGACTTTTGGTCCTTACGAGCATCTAGATTCCTTTTTGTAAGCTTAATTTGTAGATTTCTCATGAGCACTTAGGAGTGGTTTAGTGAAGGTCATTCGAAAGGATGGTAGAAGATAGAATGTCACTCACAAAGTGGTAGAAGATAAAGTGAAAAAAGGAGAGCAAAGCAAAGGGTAAAGAATGATCTATGTTTTGAAGCAGAATTATGAGAATTTTCCGAGAAGCATCATCCTCCAAAGGTGGTACCATTGGATTCCTCTTCTCGAGTACTATAAAATCGACTACAAGAACTCCCAAAATGGATCAACGGTTCACCCGGAGGAAGCAAAACAAAATGGGACTTTTTTCCATCATGACTCGCGACAAGTGTGTCACGACTCACAAAATATTGACCTGGGAGCTCACAATTTCCTGAGGCGTCGCGAATTGTGATAATTTCCCTGGAAATTTCTGTTTACTCCCTTTTTTCCTTGAACTATAAATAGTGTTTCACCCTCTTTTTCCCCAACACTCTAAGCCCAACTTGGGGGCTCCCAAACCCTAGTTTTCACCATTTTCTTCCATTTCTTCTCCTTTCTTTGTATATTTTTGTTCTATGTTATGGGTTTTGATTATCTAGCTTAGTTTTGTACTTGGGAGAAATTGATTGAGACTTCCTTGCTAATGTCTTAAGAATCATTTCTATCTATCTATTGCTTTCTCTATTGTGCATTTATTGAGCTTTGAATGTAGACTGTTAATGACATTAATGTTGTTGGAAGTTTGAGTATATGAATTGCTTGTATGATTGCTTGTTAGGGTTGGGAGAAAGTAGCTAATTTCCCCCTCTTTTAATGTGGAATCCAAGAGCATGAGTTAGAGCTTCTAAATGATGTTGATGTGTTGATAATTTCTAGATGAATGTGATGATGTTGAATTCCTTTTCATGTTTGATTTAGGTAGAAAATGAGATAAGTCTATGAATGTCGATCGTTCTTGACTAATCTTGTGTAAATGCTTGAATTGGTTAAATGCTTAGACACGGTGTAGTGTTTATAACTATTGCCAAGATTGTTGATTCTTCGTGCTCAATGCCATCAATGAGATACTTTTAATCATGTTTCAACTAAGGGAGTCATAGGTGAGGTTTGACAAGAGATATCGAATTCACTTTTGCAAACTACTCTCTAATAAGGATAGAATATTTATCTTCACAACAAGTGGTTAAAGTATTGAATAGATTGTTTCACTCGTTATTGAAGCTTTTCTTATTTAGCATTCATGTGATCTTAATGCTATATTTTACTTCATTTTTTCCGTGGGGTGTTTGAGATAGGAAATGTTTGTATGATTAAAGTGTTAGGGTGTTAGGAAAGTGATGAATTCCTTAGTTCTTTGGCATGAAAATCCAAGAGCATGAACTTAGAATTTATCGTGCATAATGTGTTGTGATTCTTGCTAGATAAGTATGTTAATGTGGATTGTTCTCATATTTATCCTATAGATGCAATGAAAGGTTGAACCTTGAATGTGGTTTGTTCTTGGTTTAGCCTAATGAATTCTATGTTTAGTTAAATGGCTATGTCTTTAGTTGAAGGTTTGTTGTTATCAAATCTATGGTCCTTCATGTGAAATGTCGTTCATGAAATACCCCTATGGTGTGGTTTGCCTAGAGTGATTTTCAACGAGGTTTGCAAATGGTCGTTATTTGTCTTTGCAAATTACTATTAAGAAAGAATGAATGTTGATCTTCGAATGGGAAGTGATAACATACCCCATAGGTAACAAATGTGATACAATGAGTGAATAGTTCAATGATCTACATGAGGTTTGGAAGTGGATATCAATTGCCCCCAAGGCTTTATCTTTTGTAGTTTTTACCCTTTTTCTTAGTTTCTTGCATGATTAGCATAGTTACTTGACTTTGCTAGTTAGGTTGTCTTTTAATTTCATGACTTAGGAATACCAACCAACAAAACCCCCCCATTTACTTGCTTATATATATATATCTACTTATGGCCTAATATAAACCTTATATGGTTAAACGCTTAAGAAAATCCCTCTTCTTCGTGGACGACCCCAATTTGCCACTATCTACTTAATTGTATTTAGTAAGCATAAAGGGCTTGTAAATTATAACTTTGAGAGATACAGCGATGACCTCCCAAATTTTGGTGCCGCTGCCGGGGAAGAGGCATTTATTTTAAAGTGTTTGGGCATATTTAGTTGTATATTAGCTAGTTGTTTTTATTTTCCACTTCTTGGTGGTTGTTTTTGTTCGGAGGAGGTATTTCTTGAGTTCTTGGTGAATTTTTATCGAGAATCCTTGCAATATGATTCCTGACTTTTGAAAAGAAAATAAAATAAAAACAAATGGAACGTCTCACCTTGAGGAAACTCATAATGAGAAGAGAGGCTCAACCAGCAAGGTTTTGTAAGATGTGTCATTCCGACTATCCTACCGAGTCTTGCTATTTGTTGAGAGATGAGCACTATAATGGTGAAAGAACCTTTGGTTTCCAAAACCAAGCGTATTATGAAGGGCGCTACCAAGAGTTAGGAGATGTTGGTTTTCAAGGGCAAGAAGCTCAAGAATGATATCCATACCACAATTCTTACAATCCAAAGTGGAGTGGTATTCCGGATTGGTGGTATGAGAATTATCCGAAAAACCAACAATACGAGCAAAATTGTTGGCCTTCACCATCTTATGCCATACCCCAAAACCAAGCCCAACAAGGAAGTTCAAGTTTGACACATGAGGATGTCATGAAATCAATAGCAAACTTGAATAACTTGACTAGTGAGGAACCAGACACTCAGCTCTCCTCTAGTGTTGAGGCGATTAAGGGGCATGCGAGAAGTATATTGGAAGTGTTGGCCCGAATAGAAGCTCGTGATTTTGAAAATACACCATTCCAAGTCGAACTCGAGGATTCAGTGAGTGAGGTCACCATGGGAAATGAGTTTGAGTTTGAAGGGGATGCAGAGTTGGTTGTTGGGGATGAAACATTGGAGGAAGAGGTGATTATGCTACATTCATTAGCATTGTCTCCCCTACCCCCACCTAGTGAACTAACTCCACCATTTTCAAAAGTTTTGAGGGAGATAAGAGAGGAGCCAAAAGACAATCCCAAGCCTCCTAACCACCCAACTCCTTTTAAACAATCTCCACCTCCACAAAACTTTCCTCTTGAAAGTTTTGTACCCCCACCTCTCTATTTTTGGATGCTCACGGTGAAGGGGTTCAAACCTTCACCATATGGATAACATTATGGTCATGCTGACGACCTTAAAAATACAGAGCTTCTCAAGAGGCAATCCGAGCTTCTAAGTTAGATTAGTATTTTTCTTTTCTTGAAAATTTTTTCTCAACCATGCCTTACCCAAAACCACAAGAATACCACCACAATCCACCACAAAAAAACCACTACCAAAACCACCATCTAGGAGTACTACTAGTTGTTGTCTTCTGAGAGTGTTGATCGGGATTTGCGTAGTTGTGGCTTCATAGTTGATGGATCGAAGTTTCATACTGGGCGGAGTTGGAGAATACGGAGGAGAGAACATTAATTGAGAAGTGAGCATTTCCATCACTGGGAAGGACCTTCAAAGTCCAAGTTGTGAGTATTTTTTCTTTCTCCCTTATTTCTTTATCTTGTCCTTTTCACATTAAGGACAATGTGTGTTTCAAGTGTGGGGAGGTAAAGAAACATATATGTCATTGTATTGTATTGTAGTGTGCATATGCTCCACTTTGATTTGTTTTGTTTGAAAAAAAATAGAAAATGAAAAAAAAATCCTGCTAAGTTGAAAACCCGAGAGGGAAACTTAGGCAAAAGTGGGAGGCCCAAATAGGTCGAAAACCTGAAAGGGTGACCTATGCAAAAATGAGAGGCAAAATGGTATGGAAAAAGGTGAGGGCAAGTATTGAAAAAGAAACATGTGTTAAGCTAGGATGAAAACCCGAGAGGGCTCTTAGGCAAAATGAGAGAAAATGAGAGAAACTGAAAATTTTTATGCCTCTCTTGATGTGTCTATTGGGTGGCTTTTTTCGGTAGAGTAAGATAGCTTGGCCTAATATGTACACCTCACTTTTGTTATGGTTTGTTGGTTGTTTAGATTATCTTAGGCTTTGGGATGTGAGAGTGTGAGAGATTCTTATGTCTTGGGGGTTAGGGTAGTCTAGGAATATGATGTTGGATGTTTTGGAAAAAAAATGTATATGCTAGTTTATGCTTTGATCGTTGCTCGTTCTTGTTTACTCGAGGATGAGTAAGGTTTGAGTGTGGGGAGATTTGATGAGACTTCAAATGCATGTATTTTTCAAAGCATTTAACATCTCTTTTGTCATATTTTTATTGTAATATTGCTAGATTTAGGTAGGTTTACATGATAAGGGGTTCAGATAGTCAGTTTTTATTTTTATATTTAAATCCTTCATTTTGTAACCTATGTTTAGTCTAATGGACTTTTGGTCCTTACGAGCATCTAGATTCCTTTTTGTAAGCTTAATTTGTAGATTGCTCATGAGGACTTAGGAGTGGTTTAGTGAAGGCCATTCGAAAGGATGGTAGAAGATGGAATGCCACTCACAAAGTGGTAGAAGATAAAGTGAAGAAAGGAAAGCAAAGAAAAGGGTGAAGAATGATCTCTGTTTTGAAGCAGAGTTATAAGAATTTTCCAAGAAGAATCAGCCTCCAAGGGTGGTACTCTTGGATTCCTCTTCTCGAGTACTATAAAATCGACTACATGAACTCCCAAAATGGATCAACGGTTCACCCTGAGGAAGCAAAACAAATGAGACTTTTTTCCGTCGCGACTCGCGCCAAGTGTGTCACGACTCATGAAATGTTGACCTGAAAGCTCACAATTTCCTGATCTGGTCATGACTCGTGATAGAGGCAGTGCGACTCACGATAATTGCCCTGCAACTTTCTTTTTACTCCCCTTTTTCTTGTACTTTAAATAGCTTTTCACCCCCTTCTTCCCCAACTCTATAAGCCCAACTTGGGGGCTCCAAAACTCTAGCTTTTCACCATTTTCTTCCATTTCTTCTTCTTTCTTTGTAGATTTTTGTTCTATGTTATGGGTTTTGATTATCTAGCTTAGTTTTTTACTTGAGAGAAATTGATTGAGGCTTCCTTGCTAATGTCTTGAGAATCATTTCTATCTATATATTGTTTTCTCTATTGTGCATTTATTGAGCTTTGAATGTAGATTGTTAATGACATTAATGTTTTTGAAATTTTGAGTATATGAATTGCTTGTATGATTGCTTGTTAGGGTTGGGAGAAAGTAGCTAATTTTCCCCTCTTTTAATGTAAAATCCAAGAGCATGAGTTAGAGCTTCTAAATGATGTTGATGTGTTGATAATTGCTAGATGAATGTGATGATGTTTAACTCATTGTCATGTTTGTTTTAGGTAGCAATTGATATGATTCTATGAATGTTGATAATTCTTGACTAACCTTGTGTAAATGCTTGAATTGGTTAAATGCTTAGACACGGTGTAGTGTTTATAAGTGTTGCCAAACTTGTTGATTCTTTATGCTCAATGCCATCAATGGGATACTTTTAGTCATGTTTCAACTAAGGGATTCATTGGTGTGGTTTGACAAGAGATGTCGAATTCACTCTTGCAAACTACTATCTAAGAAGGTTAGAAGATTTATCTTCACAACAAGTGGTTAAAGTAACAAATAGATTGTTTCACTCGTTCTTGAAGCTTTTCTTATTTAGCATTCATGTGATCTTAATTTCATGTTTTACTTCATTTATGCCATGGGGTGTTTGAGAATAGGAAGTGTTTGTATGATTAAAGTGTTAGGGTGTTAGGAAAGTGACGAATTCCTTAGCTCTTTGGCATGAAACTCCAAGAACATGAAATTCGAATTTCTCGTGCATAATGTGTTGTGGTTCTTGCTAGATAAACCTTGAATGTGGTTTGTTCTAGGTTTAGCCTAATGAATTCTATGTTTGGTTAAATGACTATGTCTTTGGTAGAAGACTTGTTGTTATCAAATCTATGGTCCTTCGTGTGAAATGCCGTTCATGAAATACCCCTATGGTGTGGTTTGCCTAGAGTGATTGTCAACGAAGTTTGCAAATGGTCGTTGTTTGTCTTTGAAAATTACTATTAAGAAGGAATGAATGTTGATCTTCGAATGGGAAGTGATAAAATTCCCCATAGGTAACAAATGTGATAGAATGAGTGAATAGTTCAATGATCTACATGAGGTTTGGAAGTGGATATAAATTGCCCCCAAGGCTTTATCTTTTATAGTTTTTACCCTTTTTCTTAGTTTCTTACATGATTAGCATAGTTACTTGACTTTGCTAGTTAGCTTACCTTTTAATTTCATAACTTAGGAAAACCAACCAACCAAAACCCCCTATTTACTTGCTTATATATATATGTACTTATAGCCTAATATAAACCTTATATGGTTAAACGCTTAAGAAAATCCCTCTTCTTCGTGGACGACCCCAATTTGCCACTATCTACTTAATTGTATTTATTAAGCATAAAGGGCTTATAAATTATAACTTTGAGAGGTACGACAACGATCTCCCAACAAGCTATCAATATTTCAAGCTATATATCTCTCAACTTTGTAAACTTAACTACGCAAGCTATCGATCTTTCTAAAAAGGTATATTCGCCTACAAAAATAGCAACATAAGCAAACAATAAACTATGTAGCTTTTCACAGTCAATGTTCACGACCTTAGTTATGAAAGAAATAGACCTCACAAATAAATATAGTATAAGTGCAAATACAAAAGGCATAACATTTAACATTAATCGATAGTAAACGAACAAGATTCCAAAATTTAAGAGTACTACTTGAAACATTCCAAAAATAAACTAGTACAACTATCTATGTCTTGATGCGCAAGATGATCCAGAGGATGAAGAACCACCGCAACGATGAGATTTCTCAACCTCGTGCTCCATCTATAATATGCTTGTACAACCATTTCATGTATAGGCAGGTAGGATATCGTGTTTGTCCTCTTCATTCCATATGACCAAGATACCTCACATAATACATTTTAAAATCGGTGATAGGGCCAAATTCCTCATGGTCAAGTTGCATACTCATAATGTCAACAATGTCTTAATAATTCTTGTTCGTAGCCACCAAGTTTCGTACTTCATCCTCTAGTTGGTGAATATGCGACCTAACAGCTTCAGACAAATTAATTCTTTGTTCACTGATGATCATAGTCAGATCTCTACAGCAAGTGTAACCATGAGATGATGATGGAAGGGCCTAAAGCTTTTCTTAATCAACACAAGTTTGTTCAAGCTGGTCACACATGAGTCAAGACGATTACACTCAGCACGTATGTGATCATTATCACTACAGAGCAGAGTATTTACAACAAACTGTTCATCAATCCTACTTTTCCACCCAGCTAAGGAAGAGGAAAGATGCTCACACTCATCATATTTTTTCTTCAGTCAATCCAATAAATTGTTAATGCGAGAACACTACTAATCAATAATCAAGGTCTTTTGATGAGCTTCACGGGCTTTTCTTGTAGAAAAATTCTTAGCTTCTTCTTGCTGACCAATCATTTTAACCATACTCAACTATTGCTGCTGAATAAGGTTGTTTTGTTCAGTACATAATTCTTTCAATTCACAAACAGAATCCTGTGTGTTTTTTAGAGTCTTCTGCCATCCAACTTCCAGATCGTTAATACTTAGTAGCATATACTTTAGACGAATACCTAGCGATAATGCCCATTCTCGAACACGGCTAGGAAGATTTAATACTATAACCTTTAGGTACAAACTTTTTACAAGGGCATGATGCAGAAGGAGATGGAGATGATGGGGGAGTAGGAATTTTCCATCCAAGACATAATGGAACAGATTCAAAATTAGAGAAATAATCAGCAGAAACAAGCTTAAGATATTCCTTGGATGGAGACTGAGTAGCTTCAGCTAGCCTAATAGGTTAAAATGAATAAGATACAAATCCAGGCTGAACATGAAAATGAACATTAGATCCAAAAGAGTCAAGGTGTTTCAAAAACTTTTGGTCGACCAAAATATCAAAACCCTGCATATAAATAAATGCGATGAAAAATCGTAAAACTAGAATAATGATGCCAAGTTAATGCCCAAAATAATACAGACATACATCATAATACTATTATAAATTAAAAACAAAAACCATATCAAAATTCACAACACTAGGATAAACTAACATTAGAAGGAGTAGTAGTCAATTTCCGGACAACAAGAGCGGAGTTCTCCTTGTTCGCATGCTGAGCAGAAACCTCTATGCTCACATTAGCCTTAGAGTCAGAAAAGGGCTTAGGATCATGATAGGTGAATGAAAGACCCTCAAGATAATCAATTGTGCACTTCTACATCTCAAGCACAGTGGGCAAAGAAGGAAGACTGATGAGGTATGATTTATAAGCCCTTTATGCTTACTAAATACAATTAAGTAGATAGTGGCAAATCGGGGTCGTCCATGAAAAAGAGGGATTTTCTTAAGCGTTTAAACATATAAGGTTGATATTATGCTAGAAGTAAGTATATATACATATATAAAAGCAAGTAAATGGGGAGGTTTTGGTTGGTTGGTTTTCCTATGTTATGAAATTAAAAGACAAAGTAACTAGAAAAGTTAAGTAACTATGCTAATCATCAAACAAACTAAGAAAAATGGGGTAAAAACAACAAAAGATAAAGCCTTGGGGGCAATTGATATCCACTTCCAAACCATTGTAGATCATTGAACCATTCACTCATTCAATCACATTTGTTACCTTTGGGGAATGTTATCACTTCCCATTCGAAGATCAACATTCATTCTTTCTTAATAGTAATTTGCAAAGACAAACAACAACAATTTGCAAACCTCGTTGATAATCACTCTAAGCAAACCTCACCATAGAGGTATTTCATCAACAACCTTTCACACGAAGGACCATAGATTTGATAACAACAATCCTTCTACCAAAGACATAACCATTTAACCAAATATAGCATTCATTAGGCTAAACCTAGAACAAACCACATTCAAGATTCAACCTTTCATTGCATCTATAGGATAAATATGAGAAAAATCCACATTACCATACTTATCTAGCAAGAATCACAACACATTATGCACAAGAAGTTCTAAGTTCATGCTCTTGATATTCATGCCAAAGAGCTAAGGAATTCGTCACTTTCCTAACACCCTAACAGTTAAATCATGCAAAAACTTCCTATTCTCAAATAACCCATGGCATAAATTAAGAAAGCATAGCATTAAGAACACGAGAATACTAAATAGCAAAGGTTTCAAGAACAAGTGAAAAAATCTAATCACTACTTTAACTACTTTTTGTGAAGATAAATTTTCTATCCTTCTTAGATAGTAGTTTGCAAGAGTGAATTCAACATCTGCTGCCAAACCTCACCAATGTCTCCCTTAGTTGAAACAAGACTAAAAGTATCCCATTGATGGCATTGAGCACGAAGAATCAACAAGCTTGGTAACACTTATAAACACTACACTGTGTCTAAGCATTTAACCAATTAATGCATTTTCAGAAGATTAGTCAAGAACGATCGACATTCATAGACTTATCTCATTTTCCACCTAAAACAAACATGACAAGGAGTTCAACATCATCACATTCATTTAGCAATTAGCAACACATCAATATCATTTAGAAGCTCTAACTCATGCTCTTGGATTCCACATTAAAAGAGGGGAAAATTAGCTACTTTCTCCCAACCCTAACAAGTAATCATACAAGCAATTCAAATGCTCAAACTTCCTACAACATTAATGCCATTAACAATTCACCTTCAAAGCTCAATAAATGCACAATAGCAAAAGCAAGAAATAGATATATATGATTCTCAAGACCTGGATTTGGAAGTCTTAATCAAGTGCTCCCAAGATTAAACTAACCTAGATAATTAAAAGACATGATTAACCTACAAAAACTAAGAAAAGAAAACTAGGGTTTTGAACCCAGAAAAATCGCAGGAAGAAGAAGGGTTCTCAAGAGGAGAGGATAAGGTGAGTATTTATAGTACAAAAAAAATAAGAAAGTTTTTGGCCATACGCCCGTCGTGAGTCGCAAAGGGTTCGTCGTGAGTCTCGACCGAGCCCAGTTTCTGCATCTTGATATCTTTCTTCTTTTTGTTTCATGTTCTCCTCTTCACTTCACTTATCTTCAATTCTTCAAGTCTCTAAAATCTTAAATAAAAATCTTTCATTCTTTAAATCTTCAAAGGTATTCTTTAAAGTCTTCAAACAAATTTCCTTGTCACAAAAAACTTTCTAGAAAAGTAATAAAAGTGTAAAAGTCGCTTTTAACTCTCCTTAGATAATTTCAAGGCAAAATGCCACATCTAAAGCACAAAAGCGTACAAAAGTGACCTAAAAGTACTAATATAACCATATAAAATGGGCACATCAGATCATCTTTAGTAGGTTTCTCATGGGTACTTTTTTGTCACATTCTATCTGAAGGCCGTTTTTAAGGGCGATAGAACTTATTGAAGGTTGTCTCAAAGGATGCTAGAAGAGATCGAATGACATTCACACTATAGTGGTAGTAGATGAAGGCCATGGACATTAAAGGGTGGTAGAAGAAGATTGGAGCAAAAGATAGGCGGCAATGGAGTTCTAAGTGGCCAACAATGAAACGGTGAATCATGGTCCGATGAGTTATGCCAAAGTCTGATAACGATCCAAGAAGAATTATCCTTCAAGGTTGATTCAATTTTATTTGTCTTCCCGAGTGCTATAAAATTGACTACTAAAACTCTCAAATTGGACTAATGGCTCACCTGTAGCAAAGGAAAGAAGTTCATCCGGCCAAGATACTACGGGTCGATGCAGACCGCTCATGGGTGGCATCAATGGCCTGCACCAAATGATGTGGCATGAGGGCATAGTGCGGACCACGCCAAACGGCTTGGGGCACACGCACATGTTTCAATCTTCACTCAAAATTGGCTAAGTATGGGTGTGCACCATCCCGTTTACGATGGTCCACGCTATGCCAAGTGCATAATGTCGAGGCTAGCTGGTGGGGTATGGAGAATCAAGTAGCTGGTACCGAGTCTCTGAGTAAAGTAAGCTTCCTGAAGAGGTTGTAGATGGTCGCATCCCATAGATTAGAAGCTCAAAACTGAGGTTGCTGATGATGGCCCGCCCCAAAGGCCACGGTTCGTGCCAAAGGAGTCAACGTGGATTGTGAAAGATAAACGCCCCACACCAGTACAATATGCTGGCCCTCCACGCCAAATGAATTGACGCGGCTAGCAGGGATCAAGTACATGGAGCAGATTGCGCCATCCATGGTGGTCTGTGCCAGGTGGCGCCTGACTTAGGGTTTTACACATTTTTTAACCTATTTTGGGCCTATTTTTAGGCTCAATCCTCAACTACTATAAATATAGCCTTAGTCTACTAGGTTAAAAAAGAGGAGATCATTTTTAGAGTTTAGATTGTAATTAGGAGAACACCTTAGAGAGAGAAACACTCTTTCCTTTTTCTTTTCTTTCTTTTTTATTTTGCTATAATCCTAGGATATGGAATGCAAATCTTCATTTGAATTTCATATCTATGGAGTAGTTTCTATAGTTTGGGGATAAATTTTAGGCGCATGGTTATTTAATTTTTTGTGAGATTTCCTAGTTCATCCTAATATTTGTGTTCATGATATTATTGTTGCTTGTTCAGGAATGTTAGAATTGCATGAATCGTACATTTAATATAAGCACACACTATATTCTATATTATGTTGGTGTAAATATTGATGCCCTATTGGGAAGAGAAACCTCAGATGTGTTAATGGGTAATGGAGTATGTGTCTGCGTGGGTGTGTGCACCGGGAATCTGGGTAATACTCTGATTATTTTCCATCATACAAGTCTTAGCTGATTACGTAATGTAATTAATTAGGTTGTGGGAAGAGATAGTGAAAAGTAGCAAGCTAGGGTTGTAAGAGGCCTAATGTCATAGATAAGGTGCCTATGACCATTTGTATGATTCATAGGCATTGGGGAGTAGAGCATTCATCGTGGGACACCCGTGACGTAATCGCACGGGGAGAAATAGACCTACAACAATGGTCGGAC